>CM039718.1:0-2801539 GCA_022539455.1 Dendrobium nobile
AGTTTATACAAGTATTATAGATGCCATGTATAAGCATTATACACACTATGTATAAATTTTATACATGTATTATACATACTATGTACTAGTTTATATATTTTATGTATAAGCATTATAAACACTATTTATAAGCATTATATACACTATGTATAAGTTTATTCAAATATTATACAAATGCTATGTACAAGCATTATACAGGCTATGTACAAGTTTATACATGCTATGTATAAGGATTATACAAATTATGAATAAGTTTATGCACATTATGTACAAGTTTATACACGCTATGTATAAGGATTATACACACAATATATAAGTTTATACATGCTATATACATAATTTTTACACACTATTTTCAAATTTATACATATTATGTATAAAGCTTATATATATTATATATAAGTTTATAATTGTTATATATATATAATTTTACCAAGGTTTTGAAAATCGGATCGGACAATGAACCGGAACAAGGAGAGGTTCACGGTTCGACCGGTTCAACCGGTCTAACCGGGGTCAAACCAGATGATGTAATAAATAATAAGTATTATTTAAATTTAATAAAATTAACATAAAAATAATATTAACATTCAAAGTATGAGATAAAAAATTAAATTAAAAAAATTATGAAACATAAAAACTTACATAATTAAGTAAAATAATTATTTTAAAATCTTACATAAAAGCAAAAAGAAAATTAAATCTCATAATTATAAGAATTTACACTCATAAAAAATATGATAATTTTAAATTTGAATATTTTCAAATTTTAAATTTAATTTATATATAACCATATAATTTAATATTATATTATTATTTAATTTATGTTACATATTAATATAAATTTAATTCTAATATATAGTTTATAAATTTAATATAAAAGTATTCTTATTTTATATTATATGATTAAATATATTTTAATGTTTATGATATATTGTATACAAAAGTTATTTTATAAATTTATATCTAAATATCATTATAAATAAATAAAATTATTAATGATAAATTATTTTTAATTATGTATAAATAAATAAATTTTTTTATAAACTAATAAATATATTATCACTCACATAAAAATAATTAATTAAAAAATCTGTTTAAAAATAGGTTTTATATCTATATATATGCTATGAAACTCATACACTCCTCATCTCTTTTCTTTAGTCTACATCCCTTAGAAACACTTTCTTGCTATTATTTATATAGCATATTTTAGATTTCTTGCACCAAGGGAGCACATGGGAGGTCATGTGAAGATGTGTTCATGATGCTTTGAGTACAAAAGTACTTATTATATAAAGTGTATTTAACTTTAATAAATATTTTTAATATATATTATTTATTTATTTAAAAAAATACTTAAAATTTGTGAGATTTGAACGGCCGGTTCAAAAATAATCGGACCGGTTCACTGGTTCGCGGTTGAACCGGCCGGTTCTGACCGGTTCAGTCCGGTTCTTTGCAGAAGCGGTTTTAGGGCTGAACCGGACCGGCCTTGTGACCGGTTCATTGTTGAACCGGTCAAACCGGCCGGTCCGGTCCAGTTTTTAAAGCACTGATTTTTACACACTGTGCAAGTTTATACACGTTATGTGTAAGCATTATACATGCTATGTATAAGTATCATACAAACTATATATAAGTTTATACAAATATTATATATGTTATGTTCAACTTTATACATACTATGTATAAGCATTATATAAATTATATATAAGTTTATCCACATTAGGTACAAGCATTATACACACTTTGTACACGCTATATATAAGCATTATATAAATTATGTATATAAAATGTATAAGTTTATAAACACTATGTACAAGTTTATACATAGTATATACAAGAATTATATATGAATAATACAAGTTTATATATGCTATGTACAAGTATTTTACACACTATGTATAAGTTTTTACATGCTATATACAAGTATTATGCATACTATATACAAGTTTATACACGCAATATATAAGTTTATACACACTATATACAAATTTATACATGCTATGTACAAGCATTATACACACTATGTATATGTTTGTAAATACTATATATAAGTATTATAAAAACTATGTGCAAGTTTGTACATGATATTTACAAATATTATACACACTATGTATAAATTTATATAAGTATTATACATGTTATGTACAAGCATTATACATAATATGCACAAGTTTATACAAGCAGTATACACGCTATATACAAATTTATATATTATATGTACAAGTATTATACACACTACTTACATGCATTATACACACTATATATAAATTTATTCAAACATTATACACACGCTATGTACAAGTAATATACAAACTATGTACAAGTTTATACATGTTATGTATAAGGATTATATAAACTATGAATAAATTTATGCACATTATGTATAAGTCTATACACGCTATATATAAGAATTATACACATCATGTCTAAGTTTATACACACTATATACATAATTTTTACACACTATGTGCAAGTTTATACATGCTATGTATAAGATTTATACATACTATGTATAAGTTTATAAACACTATATACATAATTTTTATACACTATATGCAAGTTTATACACGCTATGTACAAGCATTATACATGATATGTACAAGTATTATACACACCATGTACAAGTTTATATAAATATTTTACATGTTATGTTCAAGTTTATAAATACTATGTATAAGTATTATACACATTACATATAAGTTTATACACAATATGTACAAGCATTATACACACTATGTAAACGCTATATACGAGCATTGCATATACTGTATATATGAATTTTATATATTACATATAAGTTTATACAAGCATTCTACACTACGTTCAATGCTATATATAAATATTATACGCATTATGTTCATATTTATACACACTATGTATAAGTTTTATAAACACTATTTATAAGTATTATACACTAAATAAATTTATCTATTTTATGTATAAATTTATACAAGCTATATATAAACATTATACATGCTATATACAAGTATTATACACGCTACATAAAAGTATTATATATACTACGTATAAGTTTATACATGCATTATACATAATATATAAAAGTTTATACATGCTATCTATAAATAATATACACAATATGTACAAGTTTATACACGCTATGTATAAGCATTATACATATTATGTATAAGTTTGTACACACTATGTATAAGTATTATAAATACAATGTACAAGTTTTATACACATTATGTATAAGTTTTACATGCAATATACAAATATTATATATACTATGTATAAGTTTATACACGATATGTACACGTATTTTACACACTATAAATAAAAATTATACACATTATATTTAATTTTATATACGTTATATATATACATTATACACACTATTTATATGGTATGTATAAGTATTATACACACAATGTACAAATTTATACATGCTATGTACAAGCATTATACATGAATTATATAAGTTTATACACGCTATGTACAAGTATTTTATACACTATATATAAGTTTGTACATGCTATGTAAAAGTATTATATACACTATATACAAGTTTATACACGTAATGTATAACTTTATACACACTATATACAAGTTTATACATGCTATATACTAGAATTATACACACTATGTATATGTTTATAAATACTATATATAAGCATTATAAAAATTTTTGTATAATTTTGTATATGCTATGTACAAGTATTATACACACTATGTACAAATTTATACAAGTATTATAGAAGCTATATACAAGCATTATACACAATATGTATAAGTTTATACAAGTGTTATACATACTATGTACAAGTTTATATATTATATGTACAAGTATTATACACATTATATACAAGTTTAATAAAATATTAGACACAAGCTATGTACAAGTATTATACAGACTATGTATAAGTTTATACACGTAATGTATAAGGATTATACAAATTAAGAATAAGTTTATACATATTATGTAAAAGTTTATACACGATATGTATAAGGATTATACACACCATATATAAATTTATACATGTTATATACATAATTTTTACACACTATGTGCAAGTTTATATATGTTATGTATAAGGATTATACATACTATATATAAGTTTATAAATGTTATATACATAATTTTTACACACTTTGTACAAATTTATACATGCTATATATAAGCATTATACATGCTATGTACAAGTATTATGCACATTATGTGAAAATTTATATAAACATTGTACATATTTTGTACAAGTTTATACAAAAATTGTACATGTTTTATATAAGTTTATACATGCTATGTATAAGCATTATATATATTATGTATAAGTTTATACACGTTATGTACAAACATTAAACACACTATGTATACGCTATATATGAGCATTACACAAACTGTATACATGAATTATAAACATTATATATAAGTTTATACAAGCATTCTACATTACATTCAATGCTATATACAAGTATTATACACACTATATACATATTTATACATGTTATATATAAGTATTATACACACAACTCATAAGTATTATGCAATCTTCTTAAGTTTATATACACTATGTACAAGTTTATAAAAGCTATATATAAGCATTATACATGCTATTTACAAGCATTATACACGCTATATAAAAATATTATACACACTACGTATAAATTTATATAAGTATTATACATACTATGTAGAAGTTTATACATGCTATCTATAAATAATATTCACACTATGTATAAGTTTATTCACGTTATGTATAAGCATAATACATATTATGTATAAGTTTGTACACACTACGTATAAGCATTATAAATACTATGTACAAGTTTTATACACATTATATATAAGTTTTATATGTAATATATAAGTTTTATATATAATATGTTTAAGTTTATACATAATATATACAAGCATACACATCATAATTAAGAATTATACACACTATGTATAAGTTTTTATTTGCTACATATAAGCATTATACGCACTATGTACATGATATGTATAAGTATTATACACACTATGTACAAGTTTATACTTGCTATGTACAAGCATTATATATGAATTATATAAGTTTATGCATGTTATGTACAAGCATTTTACACACTATGTATAAGTTTGTACATACTATGTACAAGTATTATACACACTATGTATAAGTTTATAAATGCAATGTAAAATTTATACACACTATATATAAGTTTATATAATCTATGTATAAGCATTATAAATATAATGTAAATGTTTGTAAATACTGTATATAAGTATTATAAAAATTATGTACATATTTGTACATGCTATATATAAGCATTATACACACTAAATACAAGTTTATACAAGTATTATAGATGCTATGTAAAAGTATTATACACACTATATACAAATTTATACAAGCATTATACACAATATGTACAAATTTATACATTCTATGTACAAGCATTATACACACTATTTAAAAGTATTATACACACTATATAATAGCTTATTCAAATATTATACACATACTATGTACAAGTATTATACAGATTATGTATAAATTTATACACGCTATGTATAAGGATTATACAAACTATGAATAAGTTTATGCACATTATGTACAAGTTTATATATGATATATATAAGAATTATATACATCATGTATAAGTTTATACAGGTTATATACATAATTTTACACACTATGTGCAAGTTTATGCATGTTATGTATAAGACTTATACATACTATATATATAAGTTTATAAACACTATATACATAATTTTTACATACTATGTACAAGTTTATACACTCTATGTACAAGCATTATACATGCTATATATAAGTATTATACACACTATGTACAAGTTTATATAGATATTATACATATTATGTACAAGTTTATACATGCAATGTATAAGCATTATACACAGTATATATAAGTTTATACACGTTATGTACAAGCATTATACACACTATGTACACGCTATATACGAGTATTACACTCACTATATACATGAATTATACACATTATATATAAGTTTATACAAGCATTCTGCACTACGTTTAATGCTATATACAAGTATTATACACACTATATACATATTTATATACGCTATGTAAAAGCATTATATAAACTATTTATAAGTATTATATATACTATGTACAAGTTTATACAAGCTATATATAAGCATTGTACATACTATATACAAGCATTATACATGCTATATAAAAGTATTATACATACTACGTATAAGCTTATACAAGCATTATTCTTACTTTGTAGAAGTTTAAACATGTAATCTATAAATAATATACATATTATGTACAAGTTTATACACGCTACGTACAAGCATTATACACACTATGTATAAGTATTATAAATACTATATATAAATTTTATACATATTATGTACAAATTTTACATGCAATATATAAGTATTATACACACTATATATAAGTTTATACACGATATGTTCAAGCATTTTACAAACTATAAATAAAAATTATACATATTATGTATAAGTTTATATACGTGATATATAAGCATTATACACACTATGTATATAGTATGCCTATGTATTATACATACTATGTACAAGTTTATATATGTTATGTACAAATATTATACATAAATTATACAAGTTTATACACAATATGTACAAGCATTTTATATACTATGTATAAGTTTGTACATGCTATGTACAAGTATTATATACACTATGTATAAGTTTATACACGCAATGTATAACTTTATACACACACTACATATAAGTTTATGCATGCTATATACAAGTATTATACACACTATATATATATTTATAAATAATATATATAAGTATTATAAAAACTATGTACAAGTTTTTACATTCTATGTACAATCATTATACACACTATGTACAAATTTGTACAAGTATTATAGATGATATATACAAGCATTGTACACATAATGTACAAGTCTATACAAGCATTTTCACACTATATACAAGTTTATGCATTCTATATACAAGCATTATATATACTATTTATAAGCATTATACACACTTTGTACAAGTGTATTTAAACATTATACACATACTATGTACAACCATTATACAGACTATGTACAAGTTTATACATGCTATGTATAAGAATTATACAAACTTTGAACAAGTTTATGCATATTATGTACAAGTTTATACACGATATGTATAAGGATTATATACATCATGTATAAGTTTATACACGCTATATACATAATGTTTATACACTATGTGAAAATTTATACATGCTATATATAAGGCTTATACATACAACGTATAAGTTTATAAATATTATATATGTATTTTTTACACATTATGTGAAAGTTTATACGTGCTATGTACAAGCATTATAAATGCTATATACAAGTTTTATACACACTATGTATAAGTTTATACAAATATTGCACATGTTATGTACAAATTTATACATGCTATGTATAAGCATTATACACATTATACATAAGTTTATACATAATTTGTATAAGCATTATACACACTTTGTACACGCATTATACAAGCATTGCTCACACTGTATACATAAATTATACATATTATATATAAGTTTATACAAACATTCTACACTATATTTAATATTATATACAAGTATTATACACACTATGTACATATTTATACACGCTATATATAAGCATTATACACACTATTCATAAGCTATGTATATACACTATGTACAAGTTTATACAAGCTATATATAAGTGTTGCAAACTAGATTTCATGGATTATAATTTTGATGTTAGCAAATACTTTGACTTCATTTTTCTACTGACATTTCAGGGCCAAGAAATCAGACGACAAACGGAGCCAGCTCAAGATTGGGTAGACTAGATCTGAATCAGTTTGTATTTTTTTTCTTTTTTTCTTTCTTGAGTCAATTATAAATATTTGAAGTGACTGATGTTAAGTAACCCTACACACACACACTTGAGAGATTTAGAATTTCTGTTTTTACTCACATCATCCTGGATGATATTTATATCAGCCTGGACGATCGAGTTCAAAACAGAAACTCTAATCAGGATTTCTTAATTAAGGCAGCCGTCATTAGCCGATCAGCCCAGATGATACTTGTATCGGCCAAAATGATAGGCTCAAAATAGAAAGAAATAGCCGCCATAATCAATTTAGGTATTCTGTATTTTTGAAAATCGATAAGGATAATCGTGAGATCGACCTGGACGATATGGCACAATTATGCCTAAATTGATCCGGCAATTAAGGATGAATTGATACGATCACATCGTCCTAGACGATCTTAGCATAGTCCGGGATGATATATTCAAAAACCCTTAGTTGCTCCTGGATGATAAATATCGGCCAGTATAAATTCAGGGCGATGTTTTGACCGATTAGGATCGGACTGCTCGAATTCAGGGCGATGCTCTAGATGATTTTCCTCTGATTTGAACTAATCGTCCAGGACGATCGTGAGATCAGCCGGAATGATCAAGCCAATTTTTAATCGTGTTGTTCATTTTCAGAGCGGTATTCTGGCCGATCATCTGTGTTTTGAACTGATCGTACAGGACGATATTATTATCGTCTTAGACGATAAAGTCAGCAACTTGCAATTATTGAGCTCCTTTAAAGCTCTTCTACTTAAGAGCTATTGTTCAACATTTTTGAGCATCCTTGGCTGCTGTCTTGACCTAAGAAAACCTAAATGAGAGAGAGAGAGAGAGGGGGGGAGAGAGAGAGGATCTTGTGAGGGGGAGCTTGTGAGGGAGTTCACAAGGGTTGCTCCAAGCATTGTTCCACTTCTTCTTCCACTAGAGTCTCTTGTCCTTGGAAGGGTTGGGAGAGGTAAGCTTCAGCGATTGATTGAGGTTCTCTGCCTGCTTCAGAATGAAGCAAAAGGAGTGGGGTTCTCTGCCTTGCCGAGGGTAGCAAAAAGGAGGTATTTGTAAGGGCTTCTCCGCCTAGCTGTGGGGGCTAAAGGAGAGTCACATTGACAGTGCAATACTCGGAGGGCGCCTCCGGGGAGTGGACGTAGGTCAAATTGACCAAACCACTATAAACCCTTGTGTTCTTTTTATTGCTTCTGCACTTTAATTTTTTGTACTTATTTTTTTGTGGTGACTTTGATTTGTGATATTTGGTCTTGTGTTTAAAGAATTTTTTAAAATACTAATTCACCCCCCCCCCTCTTGGTTAGCCTCGGGACTAGTTCATAGGGCCTAACATCCCTAATGAACTTTCAATAAGTATTGTACATGCTATATACAAGCATTATATATGCTATATAAAAGTTTTATACATACTATGTATAAGTTTATACAAGCATTATTCGTACTATGTATAAGTTTATACATGCAATCTATAAATAATATACGCATTATGTATAAGTTTATACACGCTATGTACAAGCATTATACATATTATGTATAAGTTTGTACACACTATGTATAAATATTATAAATACTATGTATAAATTTTATACACACTAAGTATAAGTTTTACATGCAATATATAAGTATTATACACACTATATATAAGTTTATATACGATATGTATAAGTATTTTATAAACTATAAATAAGAATTATATACACTATGTATAAGTTTATACACGCGATATATAAGCATTATACACACATTGTATATAGTATGTATATGTATTATACATACTATGTATAAGTTTATACATGCTATGTACAAGCATTATACATGAATTATACAAGTTTATATATAGTATGTACAATCATTTTACATACTATGTATAAGTTTGTACATGCTATGTACAAGTATTATATACACTATGTACAAATTTATACACGCAATGTATAACTTTATACACTCACTATATATAAGTTTATACATGTTATATACAAGTATTATACACACTATATATATGTTGTAAATAATATATATAAGTATTATAAAAATTATGTAAGTTTTTACATTCAATGTTCAATCATTATACACACTATGTAAAAGTTTGTACAAGTATTATAGATGATATATACAAGCATTATACACATAATATACAAGTCTATATAAGCATTATACATACTATATATAAGTTTATATATTTTATATACAAGTATTATATACACTATTTACAAGTATTATACACACTTTGTACAAGTATATTTAAACATTATACACATGCTATGTACAACCATTATACAGACTATGTACAAGTTTATACATGCGATGTATAAAGATTATACAAACTTTGAACAAGTTTATGCATATTATGTACAAGTTTATACACGTTATGTATAAGGATTATATACACCATGTATAAATTTATACACGCTATATACATAATTTTTATACTCTATGTGAAAGTTTATACATGTTATGCATAAGGCTTATACATACAACATATAAGTTTATAAATGCTATATATGTAATTTTTACATATTATGTGAAAGTTTATATATGTTATGTACAAGCATTATAAATGCTATATACAAAGTTTATACACACTATATATAAGTTTATACAAATATTGTACATGTTATGTACAAATTTATACATGCTATGTATAAGCATTATACACATTATACATAAGTTTATACATAATTTGTACATGTATTATACACACTTTGTACACATAATATAAAAGCATTACTCACACTGTATGCAGAAAGTATACATAATATATGTTTATACAAGCACTCTACACTATGTTTAATGTTATATACAAGTATTATACATACTATGTACATATTTATGCACGCTATGTACAAGTATTATACACACTATTCATAAGCTATGTACAAAGACTATGTACAAGTTTATAAAAGCTATATAAGTATTATACACAATATGTATAAGCATTATACACCCTATATATAAGTTTATACAAGCATTATACATATTATGTACAAGCATTATATATAGTATGTATAAGTTTATACATATTATATATAAGCATTATACATACTATGTATAAGCTTATACATATTATATACATACATTATACACACTGTATACAAGAATTATATATACTATGTACAAGTATTATATTTACTATGTATAAGTTTATACATGTTATGTACAAATATTATATATATTATATATAAGTATTATACACACTATGTTTAAGTTTCTATACGTTATGCATAAGAATTATACACTATGTATAAGTTTATATAATCGTTATACACACTATATGTAAGTTTATACAAGCATTATATACGCTTTTCTATACGTTATGCATAAGAATTATACACTTTGTATAAGTTTATATAATCGTTATACACACTATATGTAAGTTTATACAAGCATTATATACGCTATGTATAAGCATTATACACAATATGTATAAGCATTATAAATACTATATATAAGTTTATACATACTATGTATAAATTTATACATATTATGGACAAGCATAATACACACTATATGCAAGTTTATATATATTATGTATAAGTTTGTACACACTATGTATAAGTTTATACAAGTATTGTATATGCTACATACAAATATTATACACGATACTTACAAATTTATACATGCTATGTACAAGCATTATATATACTATGTATAAGTTTGTACATGCTATGTATAAGTTTTTATAAGATATATACAAGCATTATGCACACTATATATAAGTTTATATATGATATGTATAAATATTATACACACTATTAATAAGTTTAAATAAGCATTATACACGCTGTGTACAAATATTACACATATTATGTATAAGCATTGTACATGCTATGTATAAACATTATACACACTATATAAGTTTATAGATGATGTGTTTAAGTATTATACACACTATATATAAGTATATATATTATGTACAAGTATTATACACACTATGTATAAGTTTATACATATTTTATACAAGTATTATACAAGCTATGTATAAGTATTATACACACTACGTATAAATTTATACACACTATGTATAAGAATTATACACATTATATCCAAATTTATATATGCTATATACAAGTTTATACATGCTATATACAAGTATTTTATATACTATATATAAGTTTATACAAACATTATACATACTATATACATACATTATACACACTATATACAAGTATTATAAATGTATTTTATATATTATGTATAAGTTTATACATACTACGTACAAGCATTATATACATAATATATAAGTTTATATAAGTAATATACAAGCATTATGCACACTATGTATAAATTTATACATGCTATGTACAAGCATTATACACATTACATATAAGTATTATATATATTATATACATGTTTATACAAGCATTATACATGTTATATTCAAATATTATACACGATATATACTGATATTATACATACTATGTATAAGTTTATGTAAACATTATATACGCTATATGCAAGCATTATATACGCTATGTATAAGCATTATACATGCTATGTATAAGTATTATACATATTATATACAAGTTTATACATATTATGTATAAGTTTTTACATGTTATGTATAAGCATTATATATATTATGTATAAGTTTATACAAGTTTATACACACTATATATAAATTTATAGAAGTATTATACACGCTATATGTAAATTATGTACAATATATTATACACACTATTTATAAGTTTATACATGTTATGTATAAGTATTATACATACTATGTACAAATTTATGTATGCTATCTATAAGTTTTATATATATTATATATAAGTATTATACACATTATATATAAGTATTATATATACTATGTACAAGTTTATACACATTATATATAAACTGTGTACAAATTTAAACACATTATGTATAAGTTTATGCATGCTATGCAATTATTTAACACGTTGTATACAAATATTATACACACTATGTACAAATTTATACACACTATCTATAAGCATTAAACACAATATATACAAATTTATACACGTTATGTATAAGTATTATAAACACTATATATAAATTTATATAAGTATTATACACACTATTTATAATTTTATAAAAGTGTTATTTATGCAAGCTATGTACAAAAAATATTCAATGTATTATATACATTATATACAAGTTTATTCAAATATTATACATGCTATGTACAAGCATAATACACACTATATATAAGTATTATACATGTTATGTATAAGTATTATATACAATATTTATAAGTTTATACACGCTATATACAAGTATTATATATACTATATATAAGTTTATACACGCTATGTATAATTATTATACATATAATGTATAAGTTTATATATATTATGCAAGCATTATACATACTATGTACAAGCATTATACAAGTTATATATAAGCATTATATACACGCTATGTACAAGCATTATACACATTATGTACAAGTTCATATACGTTATGTATAAGTATTAAATATATTTTATACAAATTTATATAAGCATTATATATTCTATGTATAAGTTTATACATAATATATACAAGATTGTACATACTATGTACACGCTATGTACAAGCATTATACACACTATGTATAAGTTTATATAAGTATTGTAAATTGCTTTTAATGCTACGTATAAGCATTATATACACGTTATTTATAAGCATTATACATACTATATATAAATTTATATATGCTATATACAAGTATTATACATATTATATATAAATTTATACAAGCATTATACATATATTATATAAGTTTATACATGATATATATATATATATATATATATATATATATATATATATATATATATATATATATAATATATATATATATATATATATATATATATATATGTTTATACACACTATGTACATAGTGTGTAAAAGTTTATAACATATTATGCATAATACTTGTATATAATGTGTATAATATTTATACATATAATGTACAAATTTATACATAGTATGTATAATACTTATACATATTATGTATAATGTTTGTACATATAGTATATAAACTTTTACAAAGTATGTATAATACTTATACATATCATGTAAAAACTTGTATTATTGTATATAATGCTTATAAAAACTATGTATATAACATGTATAATACTTATACATAGCATGTATAATATTTGTGCATAACATGTATAAACTAGTACATAGTGTGTACAATGCTTGTACATAACGTGTATAATATTTGTATATAATTTATATAATGCTTATACAGAACATATATAATACTTATATATACTTGTATATAGTGTATATAATACTTGCACCTAGCATGTATAATATTTATATATAGTTTATATAAACTTGTATATAATATGTATAAACTTATACATAGTATATATAATGCTCGTATATAACGTGTATACTCATATATAATGTGTATAATGTTTGTACATAGTGTGTATAAATTTGTACATATTGTGTATAATGCTTGTACATAACATATATAAACTTATATATATTGTGTATAATGTTTATATATAGCATATATAAACTTATACATAGCGTGTACAAACTTATATATAATATATATAATGCTTGTAGATAACGTGTATAAACTTATATATAGCGTGTATAATGCTTATACATAGCTGTATAATATTTCTACATAGCGTGTATAAACTTATACATAGTCTGTATAATACTTATACATAGTGAGTATAATGCTTGTACATAGCGTGTATAAACTTATACATAATAAGTGTACTGCTTATATATATCATGTACATAGTATGTATAATACTTATACATAGCATGTATAATATTTGTATAAATTTGTACATAATGTGTAAAATGTTTGTATATAACATGCATAAACTTATGCATAGTATGTATAATACTTGTACATTGCGTGTATAAAATTATGCATAATATATATAATACTTATACATAGTATATATAAACTTACATATATTATGTATAATAATTATATATTGCATGTATAATACTTATACATAGAATTTATAATTCTTGTACATAGCGTGTACAATGATTATATAAATTTATACATAGTGTGTATAATACTAGTATATAGCATATACAATGCTTGTATAAACATGTATATATTGCGTATAATGCTTCTATATAGCGTGCATAAACTTTTATATAATATGTATAATGCTTGTATATAGCGTGTACAAAGTAGTACATAGTGTGTATAATACTTGTATAGAGTGTGTATAATACTTGTATATATCATATACAATACTTGTATAAACTTATTAATAATGTGTATAATACTTGTATAAACTTACACATATCATATATAATACTATGTACAAATTTATACACACTATGTACAAGCATTATACACATTATATATAAGTTTATACACGCTATGTACAATACATTATACATACTATGTACAAATTTGTACAAGCATTATACACACTAATACAAGCATTATATATAGTATATAGAAGTTTATACATTTTATGTACAAGCATTATACACACCTTATATAAGTTTATTCATGATATATACAAGCATTATAAACGTTATTTAATAGTTTATACAAGTATTATACACGCTATGTTTAAACATCATACACATTATATATAAATTTATACAAGCATTGTACATGATTTGTAAAAACATTATACATACTATATAAAAATTTATACATATTATGTATAAGTTTATACACAATATGTATATATTTATACACACTATATACAAATTTATACAAGCATTGTATATGATTTATAAAAGCATGATAAATAATATGTAAAACTTTATATATATTATGTATAATTTATACACAATATGTATATATTTATACATACTATGTATAAGTATTATATATATTATGAATAAGCATTATACATGTATTGTATATGCTATGTACAAGCATTATATATGCTATGTATAATTAATATACACAATATGTACAAGTTTATATAAGCACTATACACGCTATGTACAAGCATAATACATGCTTTATACAAACATTATACATATTATATATAAATATTATACACATTATATACAAGTGTTTACATGCTAGAACTAAGTATTATATACACTATATACAAGTTTATACATTTTATGTATAAGTTTATACAATGATTATATATAATATGTATAATACTTATATATATCTTGTACAAACTTATACATAGTATTGATAATGTTTGTACATAATAAGTATAATATTTATATAATACTTGTATAAACTTGACATAGTATAGATAATGCTTGTATAAATTTATACATAGCATGTATAATGCTAGTACATAACATGTATAATACTATGTATAAGTTTATATATATATTATGCAAGCATTATACACACTATATATAAGTTTATAAATGCTATATACAATATATTATACACATTATGTATAAATTTAGACAAGCATTATACACACTATATACAAGCATTATATACATTATGTACAAGTTTGTACACTCTTTGTATAAGCCTTATACACACTATATATAAGTTAATTCATATTATGTATAAGTACTATACATGATATATAATAATTTATACAAGTATTATACATGCTATGTATAAGCATTATAAACACTATATATAAGTTTATATAAGCATAGTACACGTTATATACAAGTATTATACACGCTATATACTAGCGTTATATATGATATATATCAATATTATACACACTATATACAAGCATTATACATACTATATATAAGTTTAAACATGCTATATACAAATATTATACACACTATATACAAATTTATATATATTATATATAAGTTTATAGTGTGTACAATACTTGTATATAGCATGTACAATTCTTGTATAAACTTTTACATAGTATGTATAATGCTTGTATATAGCGTGAACAAACTTATACATTATGTATATAATACTTATATATAGCATGTATAAACTTATAAATAGTATGTATAATATTTTTACATAGTATATATAATGCTTATATATAGCATGTATAAACTTATACATAGTATGTATAATACTTGTACATAACATGAACACTTGTACATAGTGTATATAATACATATACATAGTGTATATAATACTTGTATATAGTATGTATAAATTTATGCATAGTATGTATAATACTTGTATATAGCATATATAATATTTTTAAAAACTTTTATATATTGTGAATAATACTTATACATAGTGTGTATAATGCTTGTATAAACTTATATATAGTGTGTATAATGCTTGTATATAGTATGTATAATACTTATACATAGTATATATAAACTTATATATAATGTGTATAATTATTGTACATAACGTATATATTATTTGTATAAAATTATATATAACGTGTATATTACTTATACATAATATGTATAATGATTGTATAAACTTATTCATATCATGTGTAATGCTTGTATAAACTTATATATAGTGTATAATATTTATACATAGCATGTAAAAACTTATATATAATTTGTATAAGTTTATACAATATATATAATGCTTATACATAGTGTATATGAACTTATATATAGCATATATAAACTTATACATTATGTGTGTTATATTTTGACATAGCATGTATAATGCTTGTACATAGCTTGTACAAAACTTATATAAATATATACATAATTTAGATAATGCTTGTACATAACATATATAATATTTATATATAGCGTGTATAAACTTATATATAGCATGTACAATGCTTATACATAGCTTGTTTAAACTTATATAAAGTGTTTATAATGCCTGTACATAGCGTGTATAATACTTGTATATAATATATATAATGCTTGTACATAGTATATATAATGCTCGTACATAACATATATAAACTTTTAAATGATGTGCATAATACTTGTACGTTGTATGTATAAACTTATACATAATATATATAATACATAGCATGTATAATATTTGTATAACTTATACATAGTTTATATAATACTAATACATAGAATGTACAATACAAATATAAACTTATATATAGTATATATAATGCATTATATATAGCGTGTATAAATTTACATATGGTGTGTATAATGCTTATACATAGTATGTATAATGCTTATATAAACTTATACATAGTATGTATAATACATTGTACATAAGATGTGTAAATTTATATATATTGTGTATAATGCTTATACATAACGTGTATAAATTTATAAATAATGTGTAAAAAACTTGTAGGTAGTATGTATAATATTTATACATAATGTGTATAATATTTATACATAGCATTTGTATAATGCTTAAATATAGCATTGAACATAGTGTACATGTTATACACGTTATGTACATAATGTGTATAATACTTGTATAAATTTGTACATAGTATATATAAATCTTGTACATAACGTATATAATGATTATATAAAATATGTACATAACGTGTAAATACTTATACATTGCATGAATAATGCTTGTACATAGCATGTACAAACTTATGCATAGTATATATAACGCTTGTATAAAGCATGTATAAACTTATACATAGTGTGTATAATGCTTGTATATAATATATACAATACTTGTACATAGTATGTATAAATTTATACATAGTGTGTATAATGCTTGTACATAACGTATATAAATTTATTTTTATTATATATAATGCTTGTACACATTTTATATAACACTTTTACATAATGTGTATAAATTTATACATAGTGTGTATAATACGTGTATAAACTTATATATAATGTGCATAATGCTTGTACATAATATGTATAATACTTATATAAACTTATACATAGTATGTATAATGCTTATGCATAGTATATATAATACTTGTACATATCATGTATAAACTTATACATAGCATGTATAATGCTTGTACATAGCATGTATAATGCTTGTACATAGCATGTATAAACTTATACATAGCGTGTATAATACTTATATATAGCATGTATAATATTTGTACATAGCATGTATAAACTTATATATAGTGTATATAATGCTTGTACAGAGCATATATAAACTTATACATAATGTGTATAATACTTTTACATAACATGTATAAACTTATACATTATGTGCATTATGGTATCTATCATATAAAATACTTGTACATAATTTGTATAATACTTGTACATAACATGTACAATACTTGTATAAACTTTTATATAGTATATATGATACTTGTATATATCATCTATAAACTTATATATAGTTTGTATAATGCTTGTACATAATATGTATAAACTTATACATAGCGTGTACAAACTTATAAATAGTGTATATAATGCTTATATATAGTATGTATAAACTTGTATATAATATATATAATACTTATATATAGCGTATATATTACTTTTGCATAGCTTTTATAAAATTGTATAAAATATATATAATGCTTGTACGTAGCGTGTATAATGCTTGTACATAGTTAATATAATACTTATATATAGCATATACAATGCTTATACATAATGTATATAAACTTGTACATAGTATGAATAATATTTATACATATTATATATAATACTTATATAAATTTGTTTATAATAAATATAATACTTGTATATAATGTATATAAAGCTAAACATAGTGTGTATAATACTTGTACATAACATGTATAAACTTATACATAGCGTGTACAAACTTATAAATAGTATGTATTATGCTTATACATAGCATGTATAAATTTATACATAGCTTGTATAATGCTTATACATAGCATGTACAATATTTGTATAAACTTGAACATAGTGTGTATAATACTTGTATAAACTTATACATAGTGAATATATTATATTGTACACAATTTATACATAATATGTATAATATTTTTATAAACTTGTACGTAGTGTGTATAATGCTTGTATATAACATGTATAATACTTATACATAACGTGTATAAACTTATGCATAACAAGTATAAACTTATATATATTATGTATATTGCTTATACATAGCGTGTACAATACTTGTACATATTGTGTTTAAACTTGTACATAGTAGGCATAATGCATGTACATAACGTATATAATACTTATATAAAGTGTGTATAATACTTGCACATATTATTTATAATACTTATATATATCATAAATAAATTTGTACATAATATGTATAATACTTGTATATAATTTGTATAAAGCTTATATATCACGTGTATAATACTTGTATAAATAATGTACATATCGTGTATAATACTTGTATATAACATGTATAATGCTTATACATAGCATGTACAAACTTATGCATAGTATGTATAATACTTGTATATAATATGTATAAACTTATACATAGTATATATAATACTTGTACATAACATATATAATGATTAAACATAGTATATATAAACTTGTGCATAGTGTATATAATACTTGTATATAACGTGTATAAATTTATATATTATGTGTATAATACTTATATATAATATATATAATAATTATACATAACGTGTATAAACTTATACATATTGTATATAATATTTATACATAGCATGTAAAATGCTTGTATAAACTTATATATAGCGTGTATAATACTTATAAATAATATGTATAATACTTATATAAATTTGTACAGTCTCCATAATGCTTGTACATAGCGTGTACAATACTTGTATAAACTTATATATAGTGTGTATAATACTTATACATAGCATGTATAATATTTGTATAAACTTGTACATAGCATGTGTAATACCTGTATAAACTTGTACATATAGTATATAATGCTTGTACATAGCGTGTAAAACTTTATATATAGTATGTATAAATTTATACATAATATGTACTATGCTTGTATATAGCATGTATAAACTTATACATAGCGTGTATAAACTTATTTATAGTGTGTATAATTCTTGTATATAATATATATAATATTTGTATAAACTTATACATATTGAGTATAATACTTATACATAGCATATATAATATTTATATACAGTGTGTATAATACTTGTATATAGTATATATAATACTTGTACATTGCATGTATAAATTTATATATAATATGTATAATATTTGTACATAACATGTATAATATTATACATAGTATGTATAATGCTTGTACATAACACTTACAATATTTGTATAAACTTATACATAGTATGTATTATGATTGTATATAGTGTATATAATATTTGTATAAATTAATACATTATATATATAATGCATTATACATAATATTTATAAACTTGTACATAGTTTGTATAATGCGTGTACATAGCGTATATAAATTTATATATTGTATATAATGCTTGTACATAATGTGTATAATGCTTATACAAGTTTATACACGTTATGTATAAGTTTATACTCGTTATGTATAAATTTATATATAGTGTATATAAACTTATACATAACGTGTATAAAGTTGTATATATTGCATATAATGCTTGTACATAGCGTGTACAATGCTTGTACATAATATGTTTAAACTTGTACATATTATGTATAATATTTGTACATATCATGTATAACCCTTATATACATTGTGTATAATACTTGTATATAGTATGTATAATGCTTGTACATAGCGTGCATAAACTTATATGTAATGTGTATAATACTTTTACATAGTATGTATAAACTTGTATGGAGTGTATATAATTCTTGTACATAACATGTATAATGCTTATATAAACTTGTACATAATGTGTATAAGCATTATACATTGCGTGTATAATACTTGTATAAATTTGTATATAGCATGTACAATATTGTACATAGTGTGTCTATTACTTGTGCATGGCATGTATAATGCTTGTATAAATTTATACGTAGTATATATAAACTTGCATATAGTATGTATACTGTATGTACATAGCATGTATAATACTTGTATAAACTTGTTCACATTATGTATATATCATGTATAAACTTATATATAGCGTGTATAAACATATAAAATAAATGTATAATACTTGTATAAATTTATGCATAATTTATATAATGTTTATACATATCATGTACAAACATATACATAGCGTATATAAACTTATACATAGAATGTATAATACTTATACATAACGTATCTAAATTTATACATAGTATGTATAATAATTGTACATAGTATAGATAAACTTATACACAGCATGTATAATTCTTGTATAAAATTGTATATAGTATGTATAATACTTGTACAAAGCGTGTACAATACTTTTACATATTGTGTATAAACTTATATAAAAAGTGTATAATACTTATACAAAGTATGTACAAACTTATATATAATAGGTAAGAACTTGTAGATAGTGTGTATAATGCTTGTACATAATATGTACAAACTTGTAAAAAGTATAGATAATGCTTATACATACCTTGTATAATGCTTATACATAACGTGTAAAAACTTATACATAACGTGCATTAACTTATACATAACATGTATAATGCTTGTACATAGCATGTATAATATCTGTGCATAGCGTATATAATGCTTGTATAAACTTATGCATAGTGTGTATAATGCTAGAATATAGCATGTATAAACTTGTATATAATGTGTATGATGCTTTTATATAACATATATAATGCTTATATATAATGTATATAATATTTATACATAGCGTGTATAATGCTTGTACATAGCTTATATAATGCTTGTATAAACTTGTACATAGTGTGTATAATACTTGTGCATAGCATGTACAAGCTTATATAAACTTATACATAGCGTGTATAATATTTGTTCATATTATGTATAATGTTTGTACATAATGTGTATAATGCTTGTACATAGCACGTATAAACTTGTACATTATGTATAATACTTGTATATAGCGTGTATCAACTTTTATATAGCGTGTATTAATTTTTATATAGTGTGTATAAACTTGCACATAGCATATATAATGCTTGTATATAATGTATATAATTTTTATACATAGCGCGTATAATATTTAAACATAGCATGTATAATGTTTGTAATAATTTGTATATAATATCTATAATGCTTATCCATAACGTGTACAATACTTGTATATATTGTATATAAACTTATACATAGTATGTATAATACTTATACATAGCAAGTATAAACTTATATATAATGTGTATAAACTTATACATAATGTATATAATGCTTGTATAAACTTATACATAGTGTGTATAATACTTGTACATAGTATATATAAACTAGTATATAGTATGTATAATACTTGTATAAACTTGTATATAGTATGTATAATACTTGTATAAACTTGTATATATTATACATAATGCTTGTACATAACATGTAGAATATTTGTACATAGCATGTATAAGTTCGTACATACTGTATAAAAGTTCATACATAGTGTGTATAATACTTGTACACACTGTGTACAAACTTGTACATATTATGTACAAACTTATATATAGTGTGTATATTGTTTATACATTATGCAAGGCTTTTAAAACCGGACCGGACCGGCCGGTTCAACCGGTTGAACCGCGAACCGGCCGGCCGGCCGGTTACGGTCGGCTTAAGAATCGCTTTCGCCTCGAACCGGCATTAGACCGTTCGAACCGCCGGTCCGACCGGCGAACCGGAAAACCGGCTCCGGTTTTGGATAACCGGGCGGTTCAGGCAACTTAAAATCTGAGCCGTTGGATCTGATCCTACGGTTAATATGATAGAAAGCATATACAAAACAAAAAACCCTACTGTTCACATAGTCGCTAATTCGCTATTTCGTTCGTTCAGCCCTTCCTATCGTGCGTCTGCTCGCTTCCTCTCTCACGACCGGCGTCGTTCTCGTCTTCTCGTTCGTTGTTCATTTCTTTCGCCGACCAGGGATTCCGATTCTCTTCTCCAACCCACTGTAAGTTCTTCACCCGCTTCTCCTTCTCCTTGCGCCGACGACTCCCGAATCCCGATTGCCGCCGACTTGTTTTCCTTTTGCCATCTATTTTGATTTTTATGCATACTGCTTATGATTTTGTGGGAGCTGGGATTAGTGGAATCTACAACAAAATGTGAAAAAAATTTTACACTTTTAATTTTCCAATGCCGTTCATCCAATTTTGTCCAATGCCGTTCATCCAATTTTTCACGTATTAAAAATTTTGTCCAATGCCGTTCATCCACCGACCGTTCGTCCAAAGCTATTCACGGTTCATCCACGATTTTGGTTTCCAGTGGAAATCGTGAAAGCTTTTAAGTGGAAAAGTTCACGTTTTAGGCAGGATTTTGGTTGCCGATTTTCACTATATTTGTTGCAGGATTAACTGATTAAGCACGGTTTAGGCACCAGAAAAATTGAATTGCATGCTATCAACTTATCATATAAAAATGAATTGATTTTGGTTTTGGTTTAGGCACGTTTTTTAACCATATAGATTAAGGTTGTGATAACTGATAAGATTACTCTCTAAACCACATATATTCTATTTGTTGTTTGACTTTCTTTTTGTTCTCTTATAAACTCCAATTGTCATGGCTTATCAAGAATTAATTGTTCTGCTTTTAGCCTTTTTCTTTGGTTGGCTACTGTAGAATTGATGTTGAAGAAAAAGGTTATCTCCATATATTTGCTTTAATGAGATGCTTGTTATTGGGCGCTTTTGTTTTATGTGAACAACAAGTAAAAATAGTTTTACTTAGATTTATTTAGATTTACTTAGATTTACTATCTTCCAGGTTCTGAACGTGCTTTCTTTAAAGTGATATAAAATTGCAACTACGACGATTTGAGGTATGCATTGTTTTCTACCTTCCATAGTTTTCAAATTTATTATTATTTTTACTTTATAATTTTCTACTTTGTAGTTTCTACTTTATAGTTTTCTATGTTGCATGATTTTTATTTATTTGTATGTGATTTTATTTAATATATCAAATTAGAATGGAAGCACCTAGTAATCAGACTTCAGGATCAACTTATACCGTGCGTGAGAAAATGGATATTGCTTGGAACCATTTTGCTGAAGTTAAAGGATCTGATGGGAAAAAACAATTTAAATGTCTACATTGTGGTATTTCATACAAGGGAGGAGGAATTAATAGAATGAAACAGCATTTAGCAGGTGTAAAGGGAAATATAGCAGCTTGCAAAAAGGTTCCACATGATGTTAGATATCAAATGAATGAAAACTTGAAGGAAATTTTAAGAAAAAAACAACAAGCACAGGAAGAATTGGACAGTACACCATTTCCTGTGGATGATGCTGCAGATGAAGAGAGAGATTCTTGCTCGTTACCAAAAACACAATCTTCTCATGCACATGTTTCAGAACTTAGTAAGGGGAAAAGAAAAGCTTCTGATGTAGATACCTTCTTTGCTCCTAGAACTACACGTGGTGCCCAACCTTCAATTAAGAGTGCTTTAGCATCTAAGGAAGTAGTGCACCGTGCAGATATGGCAGTAGCAAGGTGGTTTTTTGATTGTTGTATTCCTTTTAATGCTCTTACTTCAATATATGCACAGAAAGCTGTTGATGCTATTGCTGCAATAGGTCCTGGTTACAAACTCCCAAGTTATCATAACATGAGAGTAAACTTACTTAGGATTGCAAGGAAGAATGCAGTCTACTCATTGATAGTTATAGAAAAACTTGGAAGGAAACAGGTTGTACACTTATGGCAGATGGATGGACTGATAGTAGGAGCAGAACTTTAATCAATTTTTTGATATATTGTCCACGTGGTGTAGCTTTTTTAAAATCAGTTGATGCTTCAGACATCACAAAGGATGCTACCACTTTGTGCTCTTTATTTGCTGAAGTTGTTGAGTGGGTTGGTCCAGAGAGTGTTGTTCAAATAGTTACTGATAATGCAGCTAATTACAAAAAGGCAGGTCAACTATTACATGAAAGATTCAATAATATTTACTGGTCTCCTTGTGCCGCCCATTGTATGAATTTAATTCTGAAAGATATTGGCAGTATGCCTCTTATAGAGGACCTAGCAAAAAAAGCATCAAAATTGACAATTTTTTGTTATAATCACATTTTCATACTTGCATGGCTTAGGAAAAGGCCAGGTTGGAAGGAGATCGTACGTCCTGGAGCAACCCGTTTTGCAACAACATTTATAACTTTGAAAAGTGTGCATGAGCATCATCATGACCTACAAGCACTAATCACAAGCAAGTTCTTTGTGGATTCAAAGATATCCAAAACTTCCAAGGGAAAGGAGGTAATTTCAATTATTTTAGACTTGAAGTTTTGGGATAACTGTCTTATTATTTCAAAGATAGCAGGCCCTTTGATTAGATTGTTGCGTATTGTTGACTCTGATGAAAAACCATCTCTTGGATATCTATATGATGGCATGTATAGAGCAAGAAAGGCAATTAAAGCTATGTTCAGAAATGTAAAGAGATCATATAAGCCTTTTACTACTATAATAAAAAGAAGATGGGATACTCAATTAAGACAAGGCATCCATGCAGCAGCATATTTTCTCAATCCTCATTTTCAATATGATAGAGAGAACTATTGTCAAAAGACAGGAATTTTACAAGGTTTAGTTGAATTAGTTGGAAATAAAGACATTTGCTCTAAGCCTACCATTGCAATGAATGAAGTCAGACTATTTCGTGATGGCTTAGAAAGCTTTGGAAAACCAATTGCACTGACAATGGCGAAAGAAATGCAACCTGATAATTCTCTTTTTTACTTTTAACATGTGTATATACTTATATAAATATGCTTATTCACTAAACTCTCAAACTTGATAATATGTAGATGAGTGGTGGAAGATGTTTGGATCAAGTGCTCCAAACTTGCAAAAAGTTGCTATAAGAATTCTCAGCCAAACATCATCTTCATCAGGATGCGAAAGAAATTGGAGTGTTTTTTAACAGATCCACTCAAAGAGACGGAATTATTTGGAGCATCAACGACTCAACGATCTTGTATATGTTCGATATAATTTGAATTTAAAGAATAGGTATGATCTAACATTAAATTTATATACAAGTGTCAATTTAAGTTGTATGTATCATCTTAACATAAAATTATTTATTCATATATTAGGTTTCAACTTAAAAAAAGACATTATGACCCTCTGGATTACACTTGTGTTTAAATGGTTGATTTTTGGATACTTGAAGATGAAACAACTCCAGAACTTGACTTACAGGATTTGGAAAATGAGATATACAAAGAGGATGCAATACCAGTTGTTGAAGAACAAAATATATCATTTGATCAGCCAGGACATTGTAAGTTGACAATGAAATTTGAATATATTATTTAATTGAAAGCAAAAATAATATTTGAATAATATATCTTATTTTATATTTCTCATTTGTTGATGAAGGTGATTTAGAGAATGAAGGAGATGTAGGAGACATAACCGGGCTTGATCAATCGGATGCATTTGAGTTTGAACATTTTGGTGAAGCGAGACCTGGAGACTCAACTTATATAGATAGATTTGATGATGCTAATTTAGGAGATCTTTGAAACTATTGAATTGAGAAAGTTAAACTTTGATTTTAATTCTAAATATGTTTTGTTTTTGTTATCAGTTGGTTCATATATGAAACTTGTTTGATCTTACATATATGTTATGTTTTTGTTTATTTGTATCGTTTTTAATCCCTGTGTTGCCATTTAGTTTGCTTGTTAAGTTTGATTTCTTTAATATTTCATAGGTGATTTATTATATATTCATTTGTTATGTTATTATGCCATTACTTATATTTAGTATGCCATGTACTTAATGTTCATTCATATATGAAAGTGGTTTTATAATCCTTAACCTCTATACAACTACACAATGCCATTATTAGATATTCTTCGATCAAAATGGTTGTTGAACGTCTCATGAGAAGTTTTGGTGCAAGGAAATGGATCTGAGGTATGCCATTTTTTTGCTTGCTTGTCTCAAACTTTATAATTTTCATCAATTTTTGCTATATATTTATAAATAGTTGTGTCATTATTATAATATTTAAATATAATAAATATTTATTACGTCATCCGGTTCGACCCCGGTTCGACCCCGGTCGAACCATCAAACCTCTAACCCCTCCTTCTTCCGGTTCATTGACCGGTCCGGTTTTAAAAGCCTTGACATTATGTGTATAATATTTGAACACAATGTGTACAAACTTATACACAGTATGTATATTGCTTGTACATAACATGTATAAGCTTGTACATAGTCTGTATAAGCTTATACATAATATGTATAATACTTGTATATACTATGTATAATGCTTGTATATAGCGTATATAAATTTGTATATAATGTGTATAAATTTATACATAGTGTGTATAATGCTTGTACATAGTATATATAAACTTGTACATAATATATATAAACTTGTACATAGTATGTATAATGCTTGTACATAATGTGTACAAACTTATACATAGCTTGTATAATATTTGTACATTACATGTATAAACTTGTACATAGTGTGTATAATACTTGTACATATAAACTTGTAGTTAGTGTGTATAAACTTTTACGTAGTGTGTATAATGTTTATATATAGCATGTATAAACTTGTACATAGTGTGTATAATGCTTGTACAAAATATGTATAATGCTTGTATATAGTATGTATAATGTTTGTATATTATGCATATAATACTTGTACATAGCATGTATAATGTTAGTACATAGTATATATAATGCTTGTATAGACTTATACATAGTGTGTATCATACTTATAGATAACGTGTATAATGCTTGTATATAACGTGTATAAATTTATACATAGTGTGTATAATGCTTGTATATAGCATGTACAATACATGTATAAACTTGTACATAGTGTATATAATACTTGCATAGCGTGTACAATGCTTGTATAAAGCATATATAATGCTTGTATATATCGTGTATAATGCTTGAACATAGCGTGTATAATGCTTGTATATATCATGTATAATGCTTGTACATAGCGTGTATAATGCTTATATAAACTTATACATAGTGTCAATAATACTTGTATGTAGCGTGTATAATACTTGTACACGCTATGTACAAGTTTATATACATTATGTACAAGCATTAATATGCTATATCTAAGTTTATACACACTATGTGCGCACACACACACACACATACACTAATATACACATTCGCATACACCTAATATACACTATAACTATATTATATAAGCAATCATACATACATACACTAATATATACACACAAACATACACACACATGTACATAGATAGATAGATATATATATATATATATATATATATATATATATATATATATATATATATATAATTCGGAACAGCCAAGGCAACTTGATAATGGCAGCTGGATGAAGTATAATTCATTGGGACAGCTTGAAGGTATATCTTATTGCTATGAAATACATTGGGAAAGTAATAGAAAGGTGGATGTTTAGAATGCAAGTCTGTATTAATGATTAGGGAAATTGTGCAAGGATACTACATATGCAGTATTATTCAACATAAGTAGAAATTGTTCAAGGATACTATTTGGAAAGATAGGGCTCAGGAAAGCGATCACTTCAACTGGGTGAAGTTGTTCAATTCGGTGGTGTTTGTCCATAGACCGAGAGGGAGTAATAAAGAAGCCCATTTTTGTGCTCAGCAGGCTATTGAAGAGCAATTTTTGTGGAAATACATGGAAGGAAATTCTTAGTACTTGCCTCAATAATTTCTTAATATTCTTGAGGAAGGTTATTGTTTGGGTTTGTTTTTTTCTTCGGGGCCGTTTTGACCATTTTCTTGTTTTGTTTTTGGTTGTTTTTTAACATTTGATTTTTTATTGCAATAAAGCAATATGTTCAAGTATAATAAAGTATAGTTATAAGATAGTATAGTATAATCTAGTATAATATTATATATTTATATTATAGTATAATTATAGTATAGTATAGTATAGTATAATATAATATAGTATAGTATAGCATAGTATAATATAGTATAGTTATAAAATAATATAGTATAGTACAGTATAATATAGTATACTATAGTATTGTATAATATAGTATAGTATAAGTATAGCATAGTATAATATAATATAATATAATATAATTATAGTATATTATAGTATAGATTGATATAATTTATTTATAGTATATTATAGTATAATACAATATAGTATAGTTGCAGTATAATATAGTTATAGTATAGTATAATGCAGTTGTAGTGTAGTATAATTATAATATAGTATAATTATAACTATAGTATAGTATATTATAATATAGTTGTAATATAGTATAGTATACTATAGTATAGTTATAGTAAAGTATAGTTCTAGTATAATATAATATAGTATAGTATAATATAATATTATATAGTATAGTATAATATAATATAATTATAATATAGTATAATATAATATAATGTAGTATAGTATATTTATCCATTAGCCTGCTATTGGGAGGTCTTGTGGTACATTGGTTATGTGGTAGAAGCATGATGTCTCTTTTCAACTTAAGGAAATGAGTAGCCAATTTATAATTGATGGTGATTTTAATTGTATTCTTTCCCAAGAAGATAAGAAGGGGGCTAGAGATTTAGGAATTCACCTGGTTGTAGATAGATGGTTGAATTCATGATTAACAATGATCTCCATGATCTTGGTTATGTTGGGTCAAAATTTAGTTTGTGTAACAATAAGAGTGGTACACAAAAAAACTTTGGGTTAGATTGGACAGCATTTTAATGAACTCAGTTGAATTACAGATTAGCCCATTTGTTAATATTAAACATTTAGTTCAGCTTGTCAGCTTGCTTCACATCACTATCCTTTGTTGTTGAATTTAGCCCTGATAGTGCAAATAAGACCCTCCAAGTGGATCATGTTTTAAGATGTTTGGGCAACTTTTCCTACTTCTTGGAACCAACAAGTTGGTTCGGAAAAGATGGCAGAAATCTAATGTTGGAACTGGTACTAATATATTCGATAGAACGTGTGCTAGAACTCTGAAGGTTTTGTTCCATTGGAGTAAGGCTCAGATTAGAGGTCTTGAAGAACAAAAGAATGACATTGACTGCAGGTTGGCTGAATTACTGATTGTGCTTTGGGTTTGTCTGCTACTAAAGAAACTAAATTGAAGCACAAGGTAAAGGAGCATAACTCTACACTTGGAAGGCTTTCCATGTGGTGGAGGTAAGATGGATTAATGAGGGGAATTTTAATTTCCGATTTTTTCATTCTTTGGCAACTGCTAGAAGAAGATTGAATCAAATCAATTCTATTAAAGTGCCTAAATGAAGAGTATGTGAAAGATCATAATATCATCAGTTCAATTTTTTGGGACTTTTTTTAGTAACAAGTGGAAGTAGAGAGCAATTTCCTTAACTGGGTGGCCTGAATTCTATGTGGATAACAAAATTGCTACCACTCAGGTGAGATGGTTAAAGGCTGAGATGGAAGACAAAGAAATCTTGGCTGCTATCAAACAGTTGGGTAATAATAGAGCCCCTGGTGGTGATGGGATAACAATATCTTTTTTTGAAGTCTTATTGGGATATTGTGAAGTTGGAAGTGTTAAATGTTGTCAAAGAATTTTTCAAGTTGGGGAAGATGTTGGTTGGATGGAAAGAGACGTTGGTTGTTCTTATTCCAAAAAGTACTCAATGCGTTGATCCTTCCAAATTTAGACAAATTAGCTTTGTCAATCTTTTTATAAGATTGTGTCTAAAGTGTTCGTAAACATAATTAAGATGGTACTTTCAGAGTTGATTGTTGAGCAACAAGGAGCTTTTGTCCCTGGGAGGTCTATTTCAACCCATTGTCTCTTGGCCCGGGAAGTCATTGGTAAATTCAGATATTCAAAGGCTAAGTTTGGGTTTATGGCTCAATCTCAAGGTGGATATTGAGCAGGCCTATGACAGCATGAGTTGAAAAACTTTGCAATAAATTTTTTAAGCTAATGGGATTTTCGGATAAGCTGATCAAGTGGGTGCTTCAGTGTGTAACTAATCCTAGGTTTGCTTTGTTGATCAATGGTCTGAAATCCCCTTGGATCAATGTTGGGTGTGGATTTAGGCAAAGGTGCCCATTATCACCTTACATATTCATCTTTTGTTCTGAATTCTTGTACAAAGCCTTTGATTAGCAGAGATATCAATTAGGTGTGCAGATTACTAGGAATTCAAAGAAAATTTCTCATTTGTCTTATGCAGATGATATTTTGGTCTTTGCTCAAGCATCTAAGCAAATGGTTATTATGATGAAAATGTTATATAACCATTGCAAATGGACGAGCCAAAGAATTAACTATCAAAAATCTACTCTTATGTTTAGCAAAGCATGTGTTGTGGGGAAGCAGAAGGGGATTGCTAATCTGTTGGGCTTCAGGGTGGTGAAGGAGTTGGAGTATTTGGGAGTTCACTTGGCTTCAAGGAAATTAAAGGTTATTGATTTTGGCAAGTTTATAATAAAGGCCAGGGAGAAACTTGGGGTTTGGGGAAAGAGGTTTCTTTCCTTGGTAGGAAGAGCAACTTTGATTAGAATCTCTTTCCTCACAATCCCTATGTATCTTATGACTCACTCATTAGTTCTCAAAGATGTGCTAGCTGAAATTTCTAGGCTTGCTAGAAAGTTCCTCTGGCAGAAGGATAGTGAGTGAGATGGTTGCCATTATGTTGTCTGGCATAAGATATGCAGACCTATGAAGCTTGGGGGATTGGGCTTCCATGATCCTGTTGAATGGAGAGGCCCTTTGAGAGTTAGACTAACATGGGAATTCCTGTGTAGTCCAGAAAATCTTCTACATAGAATTGTTAAATCGAAATATGGAACTGATGTTTGGAGTGGACATAAAGTGTGGGGTACTTCTGCAACTCGGAAGATTCTAGTGGATGGGGCTAAGGCTCTTAGGATGGTTATCAAGGGGAAGATTGCTAATGGCAAGGGGATTAACACAATGAATGATGTCTGGTTTCAAAATAAAATCTTAGCTAAGTGCCCTTCATTTATTAATGTGGAGAAAGTTGCGGACACAATGATGGGAGAATTTATTAATGAAGACCAAAAGTGGAAGGAAGAAGAGCTGATGGAGGCTAAAAGCTTATTGGTATTAGGCCAGGCAAGTGGAGGCACGACCCGTAGTGCATCTGAGAAGCATAAAAATGACAACCTATCCTAACCAAGACCCATTGTGAAGAGGCTAAAAGCTTGAATAGACATAATGAGCATAGCATCATAGCCAGAAGCAACTTGCACCCAACCTTAACAGGAGTTTCTCATATGAAGCTCACAATGGCATTATTTTTTTCACTATCTTGTCAAAGAACTTCAATATAGCTTCCACAATAACAATGCCAACTGATGAAAAATATTATTCTAAGTTCGAGTTTCTGAAAACAGAAGGAAGAGCTATAAAATTCAACATCTACCAGGAAAATCTAAATTTAAAAAAGCAAGAAATGCTCAATCATTCTTATCTCTGATTAAATCCTGCCCAACTTTTTTAGCCGTTCCTTTCATCATTATTTGCTTCTTATGTGAAAAGAGGCCATTTTTGCTCGCCCATTGCATAGGAAATTATATTTCTTTTCAGTGGAGTAATAAATTGAGCGCCATGAAATGCAACAGCCCTCAAGAAATTAAGTGGTGCAAAATCCATCAAGTAGGCCTTCTGGAAGCCATCGAGAACCGCCATCATAGTGAGATTAGCAGCCTTTCTTTCCCTCTCATACTTCTTCAATAAAGAAAGCTGCATCAAGAGGAGAAAAAAAAGTTTCAAAAATTGGTTTAGAACCATAAACCAAACAGCAAACACGCTTTCATTTGAGCTATAAAAAAAAGTTACAAATCCCAATCACAGATGATATCCAAGAACATGCACAAAAATTATTATCTGGCAGGAATAGAAGTCATGCATAGCACAAATTATATTAACAGTGACTAAATCCATCAAAGTTAACTCACTCATAGATGCCATATCGATTTTCTAATTGGATGCCAAATGGAACCTAGCAAAGTTACAACACTGATGACAATTTGCAGATACATGGCTCTCACATTATACTAAACAAAGGCATTCAACTGATTCAATGTGCGATGAATACCTCTCCTATGTCAGCCCCTACTCGGAGGCCTTCATCAATGACTTCTGATAAGGCAGCTGCATCGCCAAACCCCAAATTGACTCCTTGACCAGCTAAAGGATGCACAACATGTGCTGCATCACCAACGAGAACCACCCTTTTGGAAGCATATTCAAGAGCATGCCTTAATGACAGAGGAAATGTCATTCTTTCTGACACTAAATCAGTAACTTTTAGTGGCACCTGGAAATGTTCTGCCATTGATGCTGTACCATATCCAGATAAAGATGATATTCTGTGCACAAATTCATCAAGAACACTTGATTGAGGGTGAGAACTATAACCATAATCCAAAGCATAATTCACTGCCTCCACAAAGGCATCCCTGGTCATTGATTTATGAGTTGAAGATTCTTCTGGAGTCATTGTCCAAACGATATTGCTGAATTTGTCACCAATAGGTAAAAGTGCAATAGGACCAGAAGGCAAAAACCTCTGCCAAGCACAATGGTTTTCAACAGAGTGCTCAACTGTACAAATGACCGCATTCTGTGGATAGTTCCAACCTGTTGTCTTTAGTCCAGCCATCTCCCTGACATGTGACTTGGCGCCATCAGCTCCTACCTGTAGTGATTAAACATTACATGAGTTTCTAAAAAGAAAGGCACGTGTGATAAAATGTAGTTCCAGTCCACCTCACATTTATGAAGGGATAAATCATTCATAAATATGATATTCAGGATTTAGGTATTAATGAAACAGGGATAGGAAACTTAACACCTTGAAAAATTCAATCAAATTAGAATATACACTTACTACTAATTTTGCATAGAGGTTCTTCCCATTACTCAGGCACAGCTTTACCGAAGAACCATTGTGCATTGGTTCTATAGTATTACCAGATGATGCAACTCTTGATGAATCACCCATCGGTTGTACCTGCTCTTTTGATGTTATTGTGGATCTAAATTGTGATGGAAATTTCAATGAGGCCAATCTAGCATTGTGTATTGCCTTCTGAAAGTCCATATTCTCCTAATCACAGTTCCCATGTAATAAGAGAAGTTAGTAAAAATAAGGAACAATCAAGTGGCGATGGATGTTTCTCAACGCCAAGGCTAGCATTAAGCTCTGAAAACTATATGAATTTTGTAGAGCATGAAAAGATTATTCAAAAACTTAAAAGTTTGCTAAATGTGAATCATTTATGGAAATGAAAGAACAAGAAGGAAACCGATAGTTTCTTTTGGTTAGAAAGAGGGGAAAAGATTATTAATGTCAGTCTTATAAGTATGGAATTCGACCCGTGACCCGAAATTGACACCCCTAGTCCTAACCAAAGAACTTGAAATCAAAAATTTTAGTTTCTTGAAGTATTTCCAATGTATGGAAATAACAAGATTGAGAAAAACACAATAAAAATACAATTCAAAAAGAACATGCTCATAATCCAATGGATTCTCCAAATAAAATTGGGTCCAATATAGAAACAACATAGGCACTGTAAAACCCGAAATTCGTCAATTGAGTGCGTCGCACGCATATCGATGCGCCGCGACGAACTTAAGTGAAATTTCGATGTCGTCGGAAATTTACGAAATAAATTTCATTAGATTCGTCTCGAAATTTCGATCGAAACGGTATAAAGAACTTATACCTAATTTCGCACGATATGAGAATTAAAATTTGCCTAAGATTGTTTAAGTAAATTTTGCCTAAACTTCCATTTTTACCCTTAAGATCTCTTAAGGAAATGATAGGGATAAGGGCACATGCGTAAAATGCTAAATTGTTTTTCCTTAAACCTCGTTTCACGCCTAAGGGACCGAAACATTCGGTCCCTTGTGCGTTTTTTGGCCGAACGAGAGAGAGGGCGACGGGAGAGAGGGAGAAGCGGCAGGAGCTCCTTCCAAGCCGGCGATTCCGGCGAGATTCCGGCGAAAAACGTGGGAAAAGCCTTGGGGTAAGTGTTTCTTCAATTATATGAAAGATTTCATGAGATTTTTGTATAGAAAAATTCTAGGGTTTGATAATTTTTTGGTTTTCTTTAGGAAATCTTTAGGATTTGACTTGATCTATGTTTTCCTACCATTCATGTCAATTTTTTTGTTAAGAAAAACATTAAATCCGAAATTAGGGTTTTTGTTTTATGCTTTATTTTATAGGGATTGTTAGAAGAATGTGATGAAAGGATTTTGGTATAAAAAATGCAAAGTTTTCTTAAAGAATTTTGAGTTTAAAAATTAGGGAAAACTTAGGGTTTTCACAAACTTAGGGATTCTAGTATGGCATGTTCACTAAAGGTATTTCAAATGATTTAGAGAGGTCTCTAAATATAAGAAATTGTAATTTTGAGAAAGAAAAATAATTTTCTTCATTATTTTATGATTAATTCCGAAAATAATAAGAATTTATTTATAAGTAAAAGAAAGAGGAATATTTTAGAAGGATTTAGGATGAATTGGATGACTTTTTAGGTTCCTATAATTGCTATTTTAATTAAATCCGAAAATCATAATTAAATTAAATAAAAATTGAACATTTTGTTGAGTTAAATAAAGCCTTAGATATTTAAATCTCTTGTTTTCCTTTAGGTTGAAATAAAGAAAAGTGGTAAGGAATTGTGCGGGAATTATTGCAAAGGAAAGCTTGAGGGTAAGTGACTCTATTTGCTAAAGCAAGTACGCATTTATTGTTCAAAACTCTTATGCTATGTTTAATGTGTAAATTTCATACAAGGATGTCTTAGTGTTCAATTTTATGCAATTGTTCCTTAATGTCATGCAAAGGGTAATTAGTGATACATTTCATACAATTGTTACTTAATGTTATGCAACTGTTACTTAGTGTGAAAGGTCCAAAAGGTCATTAACCTATCATATGCATTTCTTAGCATATCATATGAAAGCATCTTATTATATTCATGCTACATAACTTGTGATTGTTGATGACGGAGTACCAAGATGTGGCTCTTTGAGCAAAGACGGCCTTTAAGGCAAAATGGAACGAAGAATGATATATACCTGATCAGTACAATTTGGTACTCCAGGACGGATGTGTACATTATGACATGAAAGTTAAACATATGCAAATGTTTCATGTTCTCTCAAGTTAAGAAATCATATGTTATGTTTTAAGCAAGTATGCCTCATATCATGTTCAACATAACATTTAGACACCTATTAACTCATGTGTAGACTACTATTCCCCAAGATATGTTCTTTCAAATGTATACGAACTTTAGCTATAGTTGTTACTTGCTGAGCGTAGCTCACTCCCGAGTTTTGGGAAATTTCAGGAGAACCTACGCTTAGGTGATGGCCGAACACCCGAGGTTTACCTACAGTCGACGCGCAACGGGTGACAGGTTCTTACTGTTGTTTTTAGTTATCTTTTTGGGTGGTTTTATCATGAATGAATAGATTAAGTGTATACCACCTTGTACATGAACTTCTTTTGTGATGGTTTTAAATGTTATATATGTTGGAAAAAGTTTAGAGGCGCTTTTATTATTCTTGAATGTCTTTAGAATTTCATGAAACTGATGATGAGTACTTAGATTACATGTCCGATCTCGTTCCCGCCTCGTATCTACGAGCAACCGGGCCGGGTCGTGACAGGCACACAAAGGAAGATACTAACAATTAACAGGAAAAATAATCTATTTATCTCAAACTAGAGCAGACATATTTTCTAGTTAGTCATGTCAGTTGACACATGAATAATCCCACAAAGAAATACCTTAAAGCTGCATACTAAATACTTAAAAAGACACATGAAAAAGGTTTATTCTTCAAGAAAGGAACTAATAGAAGTATTGAAATCCTCATTAGTGCTAATCGAGCAGGACCCATAACTAATTAAAAATTCTTCTTATTATTGCTCGTTTAGATGGGAAAATGTAGTTGCTAGGAGAACTAAAAAAATTGTTTGTTTTTTGCCGAAACAAATGTCGAGGCATATTTCTAGATAGGGCTCATGGAATTTATGAACCAATGTGACTTAAAAAAACTTCTTGAAGAACTAAAAGTATATGCTAAAGAATCAATGATGTTGTGACAAATTAAGTTGCAATAAGTATTACTTAGAAATATGTCCATCAGGATATATCTAACCACGTTGAGACTGATATGCACTTCATTAAAGAAAATTTTGAACAAGAAGTTATCAAGGTGATTTACACTCCACCCAAATATCAAATTCGTGTCATATATATAAAGCTCTTAATTATTTACAATTCAACACTCTTATTTCAAAACTAGAAATGAATAACATATATTCTTAACTTAGACGGGGGAGTAAAACTCTTGGAACCATTTCCGGTAACTTCACAAACATTTACCACTATGCAACCAAATGTGGAAATCAGACGCCATTTCTTAGCTCACAGAAAATGTTAAGTGGAATAAGACAAACAAAAAGAATCATCATGCACGAGTTAACAATCAAATCATACGGGATATGAAAAAAATAGTACCTGTAAGCAGGACAAGAGAGCATCACACAGCACCATGTTCTCCACCACACAACTGAACAAGGAAGAAAGGTTCAAGACGATAGCATTAACCGACTATTTCAAATATTTACAACAGTAACTCGCATTCATTTCACAACATACCCAAGGTATTCTTTGCCAACATCTCTAGCATGATACCTTGTGTAACCCAAACCAGAGTAATCCCATACCTATCAGTATAGTTACAAAAGAATACATTTGCACTCTTAGACTATTTATTACATTCACAGGAAAAAAGATTTAACAGTCGGTGCTGTATCAAAATCATATATACAGATTTAAGACGGAAACTAATTAAAAAGGTAACATTGCAAGGAAACTAACAGTAAGTATTAGATGCAGATTAACGAAGAAAATATATCAGTTCAATTAATAAATGATATGAATAATAGAAATAATCAAAATCATCAAGTAAACTATACCTTTGGAATGGAGAAATTAAAGACTCAAAAAGAATTAGCAAAGCATTAACTTCCACCTCCACCTATCAACTAGCTGAAATCTCCATAGCAACTTGGGCCAAATTCACTACTCAAGTATTCTGTTGAAAACAATAAACGAAGTTCTATATTCGAGCATCAATGCTACTGCTTAAAAGTCACTAGAATTTCACAAAGAGAAGATCATAGCCCATTAAATATCTACCTTCAGTTAAAATCACTACAAGCATACTTTGAATAAAAGCACGCAATTGAAAATATCTTACTTGAATTGCTAATAACAAACAAAAACTGTGAGCTTCCAATCTAAACTTGTTAATACAAGATTTGGGACAATAGTGGATTAAGAAGGTAAGATAAGCAGGGTCATGCAAGTCAAGGATGTAAACATATCAAATTCACATTCAGCGCAAGAAGAGAAAAGCAACGCAGCAGAAGTAAGAAGAGAAAAATGGAAACTACATTATTTTTCATAATTCAGATGCCCTACATCAACGCTTCCATTCTCTATTTATTGTTGTAAGCGAGGAATTATTATTAAAGGTAGCAGAAGGTATTATCTACAACCATGCACTTGATATTTATTAGCCAGTTAACAACAAAGATAAATCGCTGGATTAAATTAATTTTCAGGATTTTATGCAGTTAAAGGACGTCCATGACATTGAAAAGATTAATTTCTATTTAGTTTTGATGTCTTCCACAACCTCAAACATGATCGCACCTGCCTCTTCCATGATAGGTTTGACAAGGATAATTGTTTGCTGCAAACACTTCTTGTGCTGTGTTATTGGATGCTGCTTGTCAGAGGGGTTGCAGACATAACATAACAAACATCCTAAACTCCTCCCACAGACAATTCAGTGTACACATTACATCAGCTTGGCCACTAAAAATTCCGAATAGTTGTCCTTGCGAGTTTCTCATATCTCTTTTCATAATTTAACGAGGATATCTTGAATCATGAAATCTTCCCAAAGGGTGGATTTAATCTGTCTAATCAACAATGGATCCCTATAGAGAGAGAAGCTCCCGTTTGATTTTAGAGAGAGAAAGTTCCCGTTTGAAAGTTTTTTTTCAAATATTGTCATTCCCGGTTTTTCCTCCTGGGATTTGGGAGGAAGGAAGGACATGACGACGGATTGCCGCCGGTCACCGGTGGCTTCGACTGATAGATCTACTTCTGTAGGAGGAGTAATTATGCATAACAAATCTGTTCAAGGGCGGCTGTTATCTGGGTATGATCGTGATGCAGAAGATACTCATAGACGAAGACTGAAAGGTGAGTTAATCATCTCTGAAAATGTTGGCTTTCATTCAGAGAAGACTAAAGTTGTTGAAGGCAAAGGTAAAAACATTCCTTTGATAACTGGTAGCACGACTCCACGTAAATTGAAATCGATTGGATTTTCTCCAGATAAGTCTTTAGATCCTGATGCGTGATCAAGTTTGTCAATAACCTTTGGTAAAAATACATTCAGTGATTTTTCCTTCTTACAATTGTGGAATAGTTCCTGTGACTAATGAGAGATTATTCACAATTCAACAACAGTAAAATACAACAAAAGGTTTTATTTGTAGAAGTTAACTCATATTTCCAACGTGCTTTTTAAAAACTAGAATCATAATAAAAGAATATTGATGATTCCTCTCTAATTACTAAAACAAATTACATATTACACTTGCTCTTATTCTTTGAATGAGACCATTCATTAATATAGCCTAATGTTCACGTGGTGTACCCGAGCTATAGATAGTATCCAATAAAATTCTCATAATCTTGACAAATATAAATAGTTAAACAATGGATAACTTGAACCTTAAATCACCTGCATTTGATCAAAATAAGCATGCCTGCGTTGCTCTATGTACTCCCATGCACCGACCTCTGCAATAGCAAATTAACACCAATTCATGAACACCATAATAATAAAAATAATTGTTATTGCCAAAATTAAATGCATAAGACCATCTAAACATAAGAAAATAGCTGCAATAGATCCCTTGTACTAAATTTAAAATGTAAATTGAGATACATATCCTAGATAATTAACAGAATTTCCAAGGAATAGAAGTTAGCATCATGTCCAATTTAAGGAATTGTTACCTCAAATAAAACTTGGCTTTCCAATGTGTTAGCTTGTACTAAAATAACTTCTTGCACCAATATCATGGGCTTTACATAGTTCAACAAAAAATGCTTCAAAACGCTCTATATATGCTACAAAAGAAAACTTCTACAAATATCTCAATTCCTCAAAACCTTTAACGACAAACAAGAAAGAAGAATCCAACCTCATTAACTTTTTCAGAGTTCTCACAATCTTCTAAATAAGTGAAGAGCATAGTTCAAGTTCCACCTGAAATCTAACACTAAACATCTAAGAAAAGGCAACCTCGAATTTAGGGGTAAAATTAGCCAAGCTGACGAGCCTTTTTAATCAAGCAGTTCAAATTTTATCATGGGCTTGGGCTACCCCACATTGGTGATGACTTATAGTGCTAGACTCAAAAATGTGAAATAAATTTGAGTTTACAATGGCTGGCTTTACCAAAAGTGATTTCAACCAACAAAACTTTAATATATGTGATTAATGAGCTTGTAAATAAAAATGTATTGGTTTACCTGTAAGCATTTAATTTTATTTTATAATAGTTCATAGGCTCAAACCCGCTTCTCAATATTAATTTCATTTTATTTTGATTCATTCAACAATTGACGATGGTTGGAGACGACAAAACTAAATTATAAATGTAATAATGGGCCATCCATGAGCCTATTAGTGCAGGCACATTTAATCCCATGCCCAATGGGTTCGGCCAATTAATAATTTAAAGGATCAATCTAATGGATTAAATGGGTAACCTAACCACACATTCATTTATAGAAGGACATAAACAAATGGATACCCTTGCCTACTTAACACCCCTACTTCAGTTCTGAAGAGAGGGAATTTAAAAGAACTTTGCCATTTGACAAGCCTACTCTATCTTTCAGGCAAGAAAAGTAAATAAATCTTGTATATTTGATCTAGAAGGATTTAAAGATTTGCACTAGGTCATTTTAATGAAGAGGACCGGACATAAGCTACTGCTTTAGTTTGGTCCAACTAGAGCACCAAAATTGGCTATTTTGACCCCTTGGAATTAAATTCTGACTCTTTTAGTTACTTGAGGAATCTTGATTAAACTTAACATACCTCATATTTAACATCATTCAACATACAACAACTCATTCATGTATGAGTTGCTTTATTTGAAACCTGTCATATATTACTTAATTTAAAACATGGCATTAATGTATGAGCTACTGATGCGGACATCAGATCATGAAAAGTCTTTCAGAGACGTGGTCGACAATCGACGGCCGCGATCGCGCCGATCTTTTTTTTTTAGCCTTCATATGTATTTATTTTATTTATTTGCTTTATGTAGTTGTTTTAGCAGCATTTCCTGTTTTGCCCTTAAGGGTTTTGTCATATGTAAGCCCCAGGGGCAATGTCATTTTTTATTTCCCTTTCATAGTAGGAGGCTATATATAAGCCCTATATGTTTCTTTTGAGATTAATGAATGAATGAATATTAATGAAATTTCCTGCACTTTTGTGTTTGTGTGAGAGTTTGAGAGAGTTTAGAGAGGTGAAGCCCAAAAGAGGCTCAAACGGAGTACCCAACAGCCACCATTGGTGAGCTCCTTGTTTTTTTTTTTCCACTTCTTCTCCCCTCCCCTCCTCCTTCTCCCTGCACCGCCGGCCAACCTCCTCACTAACAGCCGGCCAAGCCACCACCTTCCTATTCCTCCCCTCTTTCCCAACCCCCGACCACAAATCACCCACGCTCCACCATCGGCTCCCCTCATCCTCCTTCACACCGCCGGCCTCCAACTAGATCTCCTCCCTACCTTCCCCCTCCCCTCCTTCCTTCCTTTCCCAATCTCATCTAGGGAAAGAATTGAATATTTTCCTAATTTAGACCATCTTAACTTTGGAAATAATTTAATTTTCAAATTCAAATTAAATTGAATTTGAAACCCTTTCCTAAAAAGAGATTGATTTATTTTGAAAACTCCCAAATCCTCTCAAATCGGAAATTGATTAGAGATTTCTCTCTAATTCTCTTTCCCCAATTGGCAGCCTAAGTTTGGAAGGAATTTTAAATTCCCCCAATTAAATCCCCATGCATGGTCGGCCCACCCACTCTCCCCTATTTAATTAATTCCCCATTAAGTTCTCAAATCAATTCCCCTAATCTTTCCCAAATCCAGCCGCCACCTCTCCCTATCTCCTAGCCAACTTAATTGCCCCTCCAAGCAAATCCTAGCCGCCAGAAACCTGTTCCCAATAGCTGTCCAGAAATTTTGAACTAAGAAATACTGCCCAGAAAATTCCGACCAGCAGATTTGCCGCCAACTTCACTCTTGTTTGCTATCCAGCAACCCTTCAAGATCTGTCAAGGGTTTTCCTAGGCATTATAGGTTGCTGCTCAGACTTTTCCAAGTATCAAAATTGCTGTCCAAGACCTGCAGATTGCCAAAGTGCTGTCCCAAGATAGCTAGGAGGTTCGTGTTGGTGTTCATTCCTTTTCAAACATCCAAGTGATCATGCCGGAGCTCCGTATTTGTCTTTTCCTTGGGTAAACTTCTCCTCATACTCTTATATCTTTGATGTAGAACGGGTAGGAGGCTATGCTAAGGAGAGGATCTCCTCTCCGAATATCTGACAGGAAGTCCTGATTTCACCAAAAACCTGAGAGGAATTCTCAGATTTTCTCTTGAGAGATGTAGAGAAATTTTGGGGAGAAGTCAAGCCATATTGGAGAAGAGAAAAGCTGAGAGGAAACTTCCCTTCACAGGTTCTGGACTAGAGAGCGTGTCTAGTGTAATTAGGAGAGAGGGAAGGGGAATCCTTGGCTGCAGTCTTTAGTAGGTAGAAAGTTCCATGTGGGATGAATTTTGAGAAGGATTGGCTGGAGAAAATCAACGTACCGAGCTTGTGTTAATTCGGCCAGCATAGCGGAGGATAGAATAGGAAATATGAGAGCGAGGGGAGAGGCGGTGACAGAAAAAAAAAAAAGAGGCTGGCGGGATTGAGGGGGTGAGGGGAGGAGTTAGGGAAGGATTTGGAATTCCTTAATTAATTCCTTAGATGAGGGAATTAATTGAAGAGTTACGAGAGATGTAAATTAAGGAAAATTGATTTGGACATTGGAATTAGGAAAGCATGGTATTAAATCCAATTTGAATTGAAAGTTCAAATTGATCCTCTTGAATATTTCGGCTGGAGCAAATAAGGAGAAAAAGGAAATAAATATGAGTGAATGTCAAGGTGGGAGTTACGGGATTGAAGAGGGGCGGAATTCCAAGTTGTCCGTCCAGGAAAACTGAAACAGTTTTCTGTCCAGGAAAAAACAGTTTCAGCTTTGGGATTGAAATCTGAGTAAAATTTCAGATTTTCCAAGTGTGGTAGGTAGGGCATTTAATGGAGTTCATTTCCCCAAAATCAGTGAATTGATTTGGGAAGTTAGAAAAGGAATTAAAGCTGAGGAAATTCGGCTCTAATTGAATTTCAATTGGAAATTGATTTGAAAGAGGTGATAAATAAATCCAATTTGAATTTGAATTTCAAATGGATTTAAATTAATTCCTTTCCTAAAATAGGTGGACTAAATGAGGAAAGAAATTTGAATTTCAAATTTTAAACAATTTGAATTTCAAATTAATTCCTAATATCATGCACTCCTAATTAGGAAATCCAAGGAGAGACGGGGAAGATATTGCAATGACCACTGGACATAGGGATACAAGAACCAATTGAGGTATTATACAAAGATATCTTTGCCCGTCTATCACTCGGCCCGTTGGAAGGGAATAGGGATACGGATTTGCTCCATCATGTCCAATTCCTCATTACCAAAAATGGGAATAGCACAAATGACCTCTCACTCTCGTTCTCTCCCAAGAACACAAGTGTGGAACACAAAATTTTCATATCCATTAACCATCCTCATTACAATAGCTTAAGGCCCTATATATAGGCCACAACATGATAAAAATCGAAATTACAAAATTGCCCCTTTGGCCATAACACTCAAATAAACTATCCTAGGGGTAAAACAGGAAATACATTAATTTAGAACTAAAAATCAGGAAAATAAATCATAATAGAAGGTTTAAATGATAGCTGTCGATTTGCGAAGCCTCCTGTGATAGATGCGCCAAATCTTCGTACCGATGTCCGCATCAATCTTCCTAGTTTACTTTTCAATTGTGGTTATAGTTTGATTCACAAAGATTCTTGTTGATCCCTATGCTAAAGCATAGTAATTTAGAGAGTTGAGTAAGGGATCCTTTTATAGCAACTAATCTCGTTGTTAGCGTAGGGATTTATCGTTGAAAACCTTCTACGCATGCACGCTTGAGTAATTGATTATTATGTGGTTTCAACTTCTAGATTGCGATTTGGCCTAAGCTTGTTTTATCTCTTTATTGTTTTTATTTTATCGTTTGAATCAATATAAGTTTTACTTAATGTTGCTCTCTCTAAATTTTAAGTGTGCAAAATCCTACATCAAATATCATCTAAACATTGTAGCCATGCATCAGTTATTTAGTTTAGATCCTTGTCATAATTAAAATTTCTCATAATTTCCTAATGGCATGAATAATTGAGACTTATACAAGAAAGTAACTAATCAAAGGCAAAAGCTTCATATATTAAAATATTTTGAACTAATAAAAATGGCCATGAATCAATAAATAATTGTTAAAATAAATCTAGAGATCAAAATAGTGCCATGCAAACATTGAGCTATACTGAATATTAAGACATGCTAGAAATGTAAAAACCATTTAAAAAAAAAAATCAAAACACATGTTAAAGTAGGTGTCACTAATTTGGCAAATTACAGGACCGCATAAATGATTAAGCAATTGAGAGTGAGCAAGGGGCCAAGGGAGAAATAGAATGAGGAAAAGAGAGTGAGTGAGAGAGAGAGACTGAGGGGTTGAGAAACTGTGAGAAGAGAATTATAAAGAGTGTGAGCAACTGCAGGCGAAGAAGGGTAGATGAAGTCGTTCGATCTACAGAGGTCAAGAAAGCGATCAATTGATCAAGGAGCACCTGCCAACTATTAGGCCCAAGAAAGTAAGATGAGAGAGATTGAGCATGAGAAATTCGGGAAATGACTAATTTTTACTATAATTTAAATGTTTTTTTAACCTAATTTTGTTTAAATGAGGAGATTAATAATATTTAATTCAGAATATTTTACTTTAGAATATGAGTCCTTAATTATAAATAATAATAACAATAATGAAATTATAAAAAAAATTAGTTAATTAAAACTAATGATGAAAAATTAGGAATAATTTTATTAAAAGTTTGTCTTTATGAAATAAAAAAGTTAGAAAATATTAAATTTATAATTAAATTATAAAAAAATATATCAAAATCAAGATAATTTTAAAAAATTTTGAACAATAATAGTTAAATTATGATGAAATATCAAATGTTTAATAAAATTAAAATCAAATATGATGTATAGGCACATATTTTAAATGGAAGAATAATAAAAAAATAAAATAATCAAAACTATTTTCAAATAGATAGAAAAATAAATATGAATAGTCTATATAATTAGATATTATGTTATGTTAAGTAATAAATTAGAGTTAAAATATTACAAAAAATAAAATAAAATGTAATTTAGATATGAAAAGGGGACATTATAAAAAAGAGAGAGTTTAACACACTTATAGTTAAAAGAAGCTTTATTAGAGTTAATTAAGAAACTTATGCATAAATTTTACAATAATTGTTAATATAAATATCCATTAAGGGAAGCAACATTTGAAGAATAAATGACAAGCTAATCTTTCGAATAAGGTGAGTAACTATATTTCTCTTTCATAATAATTATGTTCAATTTTTTACATTTTAAAATGATTGATTGTTATGCACTTTGATGCACATTTAATATTGCAAGTTTATTTATGAAAATTTTGTAATCCATGCACAGAAGATTCTTCAAATTACCACGAATATTAATTAGAAATAATTTCATTAAAATAGCCAAAAATGTAAAGTAAAATAAAGTAAATGTAGTGTAAACCATTTTAGTTCATTTTTTAGGTAAACTAAAATCGCCAAATTTTGAGCGAAAATCATTTACAATGCAAGCAAGCTCACTTGACCTCCACCACCCGCCGCTTCGCACCACCGCTAGCCTCCTCCATGTGTCGCCGTTGCTGCCGGCCACCACCATCATCGACCGCCACCAACCATCACCACCCACCGCTAGCCGCCACCACCCGTCGTCGTCGCCATCACTGCCGCCAGCTGCCACCACCCGCAGTTGGCCACCACAACAAGCCACCGCCACTCATCGCTGGCCGCCACCACTGACCACCATCTTGAGAATTTACACTACATTTGTTTACTTCAAATCAAACAAAAAAAAACATTCCCCTACATTTACTTTACACTCATCCAAACAACTCCAAAGCATTCCTTTTACACTATAATCTTTTTATATTGCATTCATATTACATTGCATTCCTTTTTTAGCAAATCAAACAGCCCCTTAATGAAGCATGAAAGAGTAGTTGCATGTGCTACTAGAGGGTTAAAGAAATATAAAAGAAATTATCCTCCATATTATCTAGAGTTAGTAATAGTTGTGTTTGCATAAAAGATCTATAGACATTGTGCAATATGAGGCTCTCCTTGAGGCCCGCCTTTGCGCAATTCCAGTAAAAAACGCCTCGATGCTTACGCCTCGAGTTTTTTTTATAAGGCTTGCGCCTCAACTTGGTTGAGGCCCGCCTCGCCTCACTGGCATGAGGCTTACGCCTCACGCTATATATATTAAAACTTACATAAATCTTGAAGTAAATGCCTGACATTGGACTCTATAGGAGAGGAGGAAGGGGAGAAAGCAGTTCACCATAATGATGATTCAAATGAAGAACCCCTTAGTGATGACAGTGCTGATGACTTATGAGTTCTTATGTGATATGTCATTGCTATTTATTTTTGGAAATTGGAATTATATGTTAATGAAAAGAATATTGGGATTTGGGAAAGATAGATTTTTGAGTTGAACTATATTTCATGTTGTCTTATTATAGAGATATTTTGATTTCACTTCATATCTTATGCTTTTTTATGTTTTATATTATTCACTCATTAGTATATAAAAAATTTATCATTTTTTTTTATCATTTTATGTTTACACAATCTTTTGATTTTAAGGCTTACGCCTCATTACCCGAATACGCAATTTTAAACATTGATGTAAAGTCTTAACTAATTACCAAAGTTTAAAATATATATATACTAAGGAAAAAATTTTGAGACTGAAGATATGTAGGTTCTTATGAAAATATGGAAAGAATTGAAAAAGTGGCTTATATATTGATTTTATCAGTACATATGTATGAAATGCACAATGTGTTTCACATCTCTTTTCTACAAAAATATATAGCTGATGAGTCTAACAAGGTTGTTTTTGTTCTAGCTATTAGATGTCCAATCTAATCTCACATACATTAATCTGATCTTACATACATTGAAGAACTAGAAAGAATATTGAGATAGAATGTGAAATGACTTGTAAGTCAATATGTTCCTTCTGTACTAGTTTCGTGGAAGCATGGAATAAAATAAGATGCGATACCGAAGAAGGAATCAGAGATAGAGAGAATATTATCAATATCTCTCATTTGAGGAATGACTTTTTTGCTACATTTTAAATTTTGAGGGCAATTTAACTAAGAATGAGAGATTCAAATAACCGTTTAAGAAAATTTTATTGAAACGCCTATAAAAATAGGTGTCGTAAATTTTGCAAATTACAATATTGAATAACCGATTAAGTTCGTCAATTAAAAGAGAGCAAGGGAGAAATCAAGGTAGAAATAAAGCGAGTCAAAGAACAGAATCAGGTGAGAGAGAATGGAGCAAGAGACAAAAAGAAAGAAAGCGAGCAAGAGATAAAGAGGGATAAAGCAAGAAACAGAGAAGCAAGGTAGGGATCGCGCAAACCTGCAAGTGACCATGAAAGGAAGAGCAAACAAAGTTGATTGATCCAGAGAGGTTAGGAGAGATATCAATTGATGGACAAGCACCTGCAGGTGATTAGCCTCAGGAGAGAGAGAGTTAGAAATAGGGAATGATCGAGACAAAGAGTTGGACAATACAATTGAACCAAGAGCAAGGAGTGATCTAGTGATTGAAAAATTGATGGCTTTTACTTGAAATGAATGTTTCATATAAAAATTATTTTATTTTAATTAAAAAAATAGAAAACTCTGAAATAAGGAATCAGTTTAGTAATAAATTAACAAATCCTATATAAAAGCATACTCTAATGAAATAGTTGTTTGGTATGTCTTAATTTCATTACATATCCAATTATGATATGATAATATTTTGAAGCAATGGAGATTCAGTTTAGGTTTTTATTAGGCCAAAACTATGCTAACCTAGTCAAGTTACATTTTAAGAAGATAAGAGCTAAATTCAAAATAATATAATAGAACCAACGCATAAAATTACAACAATCACCAGTGGAAGACAATTTTATCATGTTTGGAAGTTAAATCAATCATAATTCAAATTTCAATGCATCCAGCTAACGCCAGCTAAAGACAAAGTTTTCTAGTTTGGATTATAAACCAATCATAATTTTACATGCAATCAATAATTATTACTCAAAAGCAAAACAAAAATGTGATGCCACAGAGAGATGGATAGAACTGAAGATGTACCTTTGAAAAAAGAAATTGTTGCAGGAGTCAGTGTGCTGACCCTTGGATGAGGTACCTCATCTTTCTTAAAGTGTACCCTTGATTTTAAGGAAGGATTGCTATCAATGATGGCAACGCTCAATTCTTTGGTCAATGGCATGCTTGCTTTCAGATACAAAGCAAATTAACATAATAATTGAAATAAAAAAGGAAAGCCATAAATCAGCAAACAAATGCAATTATGTAGAAGAGAAGACTAACATTGATCTAAAACTATATTCAAACAAAAAAGCAAATCAAATAATAAAACCCATTGATGTGATACAAACAGGACTTGCAAGAGATTAATAAAATTATTGTAAAGCTTGTCACTTAAAGATTAATGAACCGCAAGAATTAAATTTAAGAATTCTCAATTGACGTTTTGCTTTCGCATGCAGTAACAAGTTAGGAGAACAAAACAACTAAAATAATATCAGAAAATACAGTAAAACTAAATATGTTGTAATAAGAATTCATGGGTTAATATTTAGAACTTTCACCTAGAGTTTCCTCTCACTCAAACTCTATGAAAGGCTTTTAGCTGAGAGAGACTTTCAGCAATCCAAACGACGCAACCAAGAGGGTTAGGATGCTGAAGGTCTTGATCCATGGGAAGGTAGCCGAAGAAGGAGACGCAGGTGGATGTCCGACGAGTTGCCATTGTCCAAATGGTCGTTGTTTGTCTATAGTCTCGGCTAGGTGGAATAGTATGCGATCGACGTAATTGTCGACGGAATCTTCTAGCTCCCAATCGAGGTCGAAAACGGGGAGTCGGGGACAGAAGAATATCGATTTGTCCTAAAGAATCGTACGTGAACCCGTGGTCGACCCAGGATCGATCATCCATGAATACGAGAGACTCCTTTCTTGGGATTCTTGGAGGAGCCAACGACTTGTGAAGGAGGGAAGGAGAGGAGCCGGCGGTTTGGGGGATTTGGGTAGAGAGGGAAAGTGAAGGGGACGGCAAGGGTTATGGGTGGGGATTCCTTGGGTTAGGGCTAGGGAGGTGGAAGAAATAACTTAGAAAATCTGAACTTAATTTCAGATTTTTAAAGAGAGAGAAAGGGACTAATTTGAATTCCAAATTATCCCAAATAGGGCTATAGGGGCCGGCGACTTAGGAGGGAATTAAGGGGGAATTTAATTCGTGTTAGGGATTAAATTGGAGAGATAAAAGGCAAGGGGGAGGGGCCGGCATATGAGGAGGGAGAGAGGTTGTCTAGGTTCAATGTATGTGAGCCCTTAATTTTAATTAGGAATTGAAATCAAATCTCAAATTTAAGTTCAGAATTGATTTAATTAAGGAGGTTTCCTAAATTAGATTTGTCAATAAGGAAAGTATTTAAATTCAAATACTTTCCTTATTTGTCAATAAGGAAAGTATTTAAATTCAAATATTAATTTGAATTTAAATAGGAAACTTTCTTAATCAACAGGCTTAATTTAGGAAGATAATTAAGGGGAAATTTGAATTGGAAATCAAGCTTGTGGGCACTAGTTGGCCCGCGGCTTGGAAGCCTTGGGAGGCCGGCGGCTTGGGGAGGTGGGGCAGCGGCAAGGGGAATAGCCCACGGTTTAAAGGTGGGGATATGGAGGAGTCGGCAGGTGGGGAGGTTGGGAGGGAGCCGACTGGTGTAGGAAGGATGGAGGTGGTTGGATGTAAGGGGAAAAGAAAAAGGTAAGCTGTGAGTCTCGGACTCTTCCAAAGATTGATGGGTATTGCAATCACCCTCACCTAGGGCTCTCTTTCTTCTCTCAAAGCTCACCACAACGAAGAAGAAAAAAACTGAGAATTTTATTCATCAAATCATCATCCCAAATACAATAGAAGGGGGTCTTATATATATGCCTCAACATGACAAAAGAAAAAGGACTAGAGTGCCCTTAGGGCTACAATAACAAGCTACTACCCATAGGGGTAAAGTAGGGAAAATTGAAATATAAAAATAAACAATACATAAAATGCATCAAAAATAAAGGCTCCTGATCGTGGTCGTCGATCTCTGATGCCTCCTCTGATAAACACGCCAAAATGTCCTGCTGATGTCCTCATCACCCATAAATGGGTAAAAATAGCAAGCCATCTAATGAACCCAGATATAGATCAAATTTTAGCATGGCAGGTCAAGAAGGTTAACACAATAGCCTCTCTTTTATTGTAAAACATGAAAAATGGCAAAAAAAAATGTCATTTTACACTGGTCATGTTTTACAATGGAGAGATTGCCATGAGAGCTTCCTTGAAGGAAACCTGTTTTACTCAAGGTTCTAGGGTGATCTGATCAAATTTTCAAAGCAAAAGAGACACAACTTGGAGCTTATTATCCTCGCAGCAATATAGATTAATAATTTTTCACCTTTCAATTTCCATCAGGGCAAATGTTCATGTGATCGTGTCTTCATGTTCTCAAGTTTACATCCACAACTAGTATTTTATCATCATAAATAGCCTTACCGTTATCCCAACTCTTTAGAGTCCCCTTTATGAATCCTCATTCTCTCCATTCATTTGTTAGGTGTTAACCTCTTATGTACAATTCTTTTTGAAGACATTCTATCCACATCACCATTGGTCGGGAAATCTACATATTGATATTAATACAGCTTAATATTATGCGATGCAAAGATAAACTAATTTCCATATCCTCACTGGATCCGCATCCTAACTTATTCAAAATTTGTTATTTCTTCCTATTTTATCTTATGCTGCAACCCTTATTTCATGCATACTTCATAGAAGAAAATCAATAAATAATCAATCCATTAAAGCATATTTGTTATCAAGCTTGTATCCTAATGATAATGACTTAAAAGCCCACATTAATAGCTAAGCTAACAGAAAAAATATCAGTCATCAAACACAGCAGAGATGAACTAATTGTCATATCCCCACTTAAGTTTCATTAGTATCCTAACTTTTCAAAATGTGGTGCAGCCTCTTATCTGTATCACATAATGCACCCAGTTTATCATGCATGCTTCATAGCAAATAACTTATAAAGAATTCATCAATTTACAAAGCAAGTGTAACGACTTCATGGTCCATAATATTAGCTATGTGAACAACAAATGAATTGGTTATCAGCAATGTGTGCTAACAGTAATACCTACATAGTCGACATGCAAGAGCTAAGCCAACCATGCCTCCACCAACTATAGCAATTTCATATTCTTCATCCTTGGTTATCGTTGAAGACATAACTTCATTCATCTACGCAGTAAAATAAAAGGAAAAAAGCTTGAATCAATTAATGAAAAATACTAATATACAAAATGGAAACAAATAATCTCACAAGAGCCCAAGTTATGATAATCGAAAAGCTTTCATTTAAAGTATTAAATAAATCACTATTCATGGTATCAAAAAAAAATTATTTAAGAAAAGATGCTTATTTGAATTCAGATTTTGAAAAGAATTAGGAAATGTTTATTTAGGGAAAGATGACTGATTTGAATTCAGATTTGGAAGGGCATTAGGAAAAGGTTTATTTAGAAAAATAAGGTTGATTTGAATTCAGATTTATGAGGGAAGTAGGAAGGTTTATATTAGGGTTAATTGGGTTATTTTACTTTCATTATGTAATTGTGTTTGATGTAGTTTTCTTTGGAGTTTTTCCTAGCGGTGCCTGGGGTTTGTGGAGAGCTAATCTACCTCTTGAATAGTGGATCAACTTGCATCTTGGTTTGTTATGCCGATATAAAAATCTTTCTTGTTGATTGTTGCTACGTTTTCTCTTCATTATTGATGTTTTTGTTGTGTGAAAACCAGATTCCTATCAAATTGGTATTAGAGCACGTTTTTTTGGACCTATGGAGACTACGAAGGTTAATGCGTTAGAGGAGAGGCTTGATGGGGAATTAGAAATCTGAAATCAGAATTCAGAGAATGAATTTTAACAATTAAGAGTAGGGGTGTCAATTTTTTACACGACCCGAACCCGACCCGAAAAAATCCAGGTTCGGGTGAACCCAAACGGGTCGAGTTCGGGTTGAACAAATCAACCCGTTTTAAAAATCGGGTCGGGTTCGGGTTGACCCAGCAACCTGAAATTGACCCGAAAGTGACACGAAAACTCATATTTGACCCGAAAACTCGAGATTGACCCGTTTTTTACCCGATTTTGACCCGAAAATCGAATATTGACCCGATTTTTTACCCGAAAATTAGCAATTTTAGGTCAACTTCAGGTCATTCGTGTCGGGTCGGGTTCGGGTCCGGAAACCTAACCCGTTTTTAAAAACGGGTCGGGTTCGGGTTGACCCGAACAGTGCCGGGTTAGTTCCGGGTTCGACCCGCTGACCCGAATTGACACCCCTAATTAAGAGCAGACTTTCGAATTTGAGAGAGATAATGAAAAGAATGTTAGAGTTTTAAGCCAAGACGGCATCTTCGGAGGCAAGGGTACCGTTGACCAGACAAGGAAATGGGAGAAACCCTAATATAGGGATGATGAAGGAGGATTGGGAGGTTGAAATTTTGGGGAAAGAAGAGGAGATGCCACATTTGGAGCCACTTCCAAGGAGGGGAAAGAATGAAGGAGCGAGATTTTTGGTGAAGCTGCAGAGTTTGGAAGAAAAAGATGAGGAGAAGATAGAAGCACCAGGCATGGTTCAGCCATTCCTACAATAGCATCGAAAGGTGTTTCAACCAGTTCAGAGGTTGCCTCCTCCACTGAAACATGAGCATGCTATTATCTTGAAGGAATGAGTCTCACATATCAATATTCATTCGTACCGTTATCCCTAAATCTAGAAGGATGAGATCAAGAAATTGATTAACAGTATGATGGAGGCAGGGATCATTCGACCTAGTGTCAGTCTATTTTCCAGTCAAGTGTTATTATTCAAGTGCTTCAATGGCAGTTTCTTTCATTCCACCTTGAGGATAAGGTGGTTCTTTGGGAGGGAGTATTGATGAACCGGTTGAGCTTGTGGACCCCACTAGGGTGGGCAGCGGGAAAGAAGAGCAAGGGGGTTAATCCCACTTTAATTACTTACCATAAAAAACTAAAATTGGGAGGGAATTAGGAAAGGTTTATTTAGGGAAGTGGATTGTATTATCACCTAAACGTTTCCCTCAGAGGTCGGACTTATGACTTCTATTAGAAGTGGCCGGCGGTTTTAATTGGGGGTTAGAAGTTAGGTCAATTTTACCTAAAACTTTCCCCCAAGATCGGGCTTACTGCTTTCCTACGAAAGTTACCAGGTAGTGGGTCTTACAACCTAATTCTTATAAATCAGGCTGCCCAAAATTTTGAATTTTGTTGTTTGGAGATTTGTTCTGAACTTATTTGAGTTGGTTGAGTTTATAATTTTGATACTTCGAAGTTTTGACACTAGCGTTAATGTTTTAATTGCTTTAATTGTTTTAATTTGTGCTCGTTGTCTTTTTCCACTGCAATAGTCCACTTCTCCACCTGTTTCTTTTTTTTTTAGCAGTTTTGCTCTACTAAGCTTTTTTCGTACTTAGCTTTCTTGCTTTCCAGTATTTCATTCTAAATGTCGTAGCTTATATTTCTCAGCATTCATTCAATTTATTTATGTGGTACTGACTCTTTGTTTATTTGTAGGTGTTCGTAGCCAGTAGTTGCAGTTTTTGAGGCTTTCAGTTGCAAAAGAAAAAAGCCTACAAGTAGCCGTAGAAGCGTGTACATGAGAGCTTTGGAGAGCAGTGTGTAGAATTCAGTTGAGAATTTTTTAAGAGTTTGAGGGTTTTAGAAAGTTGGAGGGTTTTTGAAGAGCAATTTGTACAAGAGATTTAGGGAGTTGGCAATCAAAATTGTACATGTCATTTAGTGGAAACTTCTCTTCCTCCCTTTTTTATTCAATGCATTTTTTTTATTTTGAAATTTCTCATTTGATTAATTAAAATAATTAACCAATAAATATATTTTAAATTACAATGCTCTCAAAAATTTTTAAATAAATCTCGAATTTTAAAACTCTCAGAATTTGAAATTATCGTATTTAGTATTTTCTTTAAAAATGGCTCCCGTATTTTGAAATTCATTGATTTTAAATGACTTTATATTTTTCTTTAAAACAATCAATCAATTATTTCGATTAATTTTAATTAATAAAAATTTTTTATTAATCAAATATTCAAATTTAATTGCTCCAAAATTGTTCCAAAAAGTTCAATAAATTTTTCTTGAAATTTCGGTAGCCTCCCGGCGTCACCTCCCCACCGAGGGAGAAATCAGGACGGCTCTGCCGTAATTCTTTCTACCCGGACCTAAGGTCGACGGCGTAGGGTCTTCGATTTCAAACCATCTCACCAGGATCTAAGATCGACTGCGTGAGGTCTTCAAATTTTAAAACCATCTGTCCGGATTAAAAATCAACGGTGCAGGTCTTCAATTTCAAACCATCCTGATCGGACTTAAGATACGACGGCCGGGGTCTTCGACATCTATTTGAAATATTTCCTTTTTTTTATTTCTTTCCCTTTATTTTCTATAATATTTATATAATATTATATTACTTTTTTAATAAGATTGTATAATATATAATATTATATTATCATATTACATTATATATAATATATGGCATAATGAAGGGGAGAGGAGCGGAAGAAGTGACAGTGCAATCTCTGCACCTTTAGCAAAGCAACGGAGCCGAATGAGCAACCCGTGCAATCTCTGCACCTCTTTGCGAAGCAATGAAGTCGGGCAGGTACAAAGGAGCAGAAGGAGCGGCGGGTGCAATCTCTTCACCTCCCGTGAAGAGTAAAGTCAAACAGGGAACGAAGGAGCCGTAGAAATGACTCACGCAATCTCTTCACCTCCCGTGAAGATCAAAGTCGCTCAGCCACTAGGAATCAAAGGAGCGGCTATGCAATCTCTGCACCTCTGGCGAAGCAACGAATCCGAACAGCGACCACCAAAAGAGAAGTGAAGGGTGAACCCTAGACCTCTCTTGCGAAGGAACGAAATTGAACAGCCACGATGGAGTCGAAGCAGCGAAGCGAACGAGAGTGTGTCAATTTCTTTTTGAATTCCTTTATTCTTTTATTGATTTCTTTTGTTGAATGGCGGTTGCCAGAACGAAATAATGCATCGCTCGGTGAGGTGGGGCCTGCAGAGCATGTATGCTGGTTTTTTTTTTTTTTTTTTGTTATATTTTTTTACAGTTAACAAGGAAAGATTTATTTAGGGAAAGAGAGCTAATTTGAATTCAGATTTGGGAGGGAAGTTGGAAGTTTTATATTATGGTTAATTGAGTTGTTTTATTTTCATTATGTGATTATGTTTGTTGTAGTTTTCTTTGGAGTTGTTTCTAGTTGCGTCTAGGGTTTGTAGTAGATCAACTTGTATCTTAGTTTGTTGTGCCGATATAAAAATCTTTCTTGCTAATTTCTGTTGCGTTTTCTCTTCATTATTGTTTTTTTTTTTTTTTGTGGAAATTAAATTCCTATTAAAAACATGGAAAAACATAGTGACACTAGCACTTCCAAAAACATGAAATTGTAGAGAATGGAAATGGAAGCCTAAAGAAGTACACAGAAGAAGCATCAATTATATATTATTAAGCATATAGTTATGGTAGGAATCAAAAATGCCTGTTGAGGCATGATAATAGTGACCATATTATTTGACTAGCCTCCTTCAAAGTTTAGCCCTTATAATTTTAAAATAAGTTTAGAAATTTGCTTATTAGGCATTATTAGAACAGAAAATGGGATGGGTATGTTCAGAGGGATGCAGGTCAGTTGGGGATGTGAGGGTTGGAATGCACATGGAAAAATGGGGGTTGGGAAATAACATGTTTTCTTTCTGCCACAGTGCAACAAGCCTGTTACGCTCATTTATTGCTTCAATTGCCCAGTAGTTTAATAAATCACACATGCAGGATCAAATAAATCCTCAGTGCTTCCACCTTCATGGAAAATAAACATGCAACACTAGATATTTATATGAATGTTATATCAACATACATCAAATGCATTTATGCTGTGCAATATACATTGCAAGCGCTTTGAATCATACTACTGAGCGTACTTATTAATTCAATAAAATAACCTGACTTTGGATCAACTTCAAAATTTCTCGCTCAAAGATTCTTGAAAAAAAAAATTAGGAAATATTTACATTATTATGAACCACTTTTACACACTATAAGCCATAGAAATTACAATATCAAGTTACAGCCGCTTTATTCAAGATCAAATAGAGATTTAAAATGTCTTTCAGAAGTTTAAAAAATTACTTCTAAATTAAACAAGATCCATTTGGAATCAGGGGATCTTTCCTATGAGCATGGGATGCAGGGCCGCATCGCATGGTCCACAATCCAGGTAATCAGAATTCCCTAGCGGTTTGCACAAGAATGGAATAAAAATATTCAGGTAAACCGTTATACACCAAAAGAACTTTTAGAAAACATTGGAGCGTGTAAAGAACATTAGCGGATAAAAGTAATTACGATATAATAGTGTATTCTAATTATAATAGCATACGATTTACTAATAAGTCAATTAAGAGTAAAAACAAATAATTTAACTTCCATTAAATGCTATAAAATATGGCATCAATTAAAAGTAAAACAAATCATTTAACTTCCATTAAATGCTATAAAATATGACATATTTAAAAGTAAAAACAAATCATTTAACTTCCATTAATGCAAAAAAATATTTTTGCTGATTTCTTTTCAATAGCCTAAAATCCATCATCAAGCTCAACTAATGAGTCTAACAGAAACAAAGCAGATGGGCCACCGATGGATTTCATTTAATAGCAAGTTAGTGATTTGGTTCGCAGAGAGACTGAAGCATAAGGAGAGTTTTTATGAACCCTAAACCCTAAAACGTAGCATCCCACTTTATATGGAATGTTTCCTTCCACTTTACCAGAGCCAATATATCGTAAAAATACTACCTTTGCTAGATAAGAGCTTAGAGAAAGAAACCCTTTCAGTGATGGAAATACAGATTTCCAGGGTAGAATGATATAAATAAAGAAAAAAACGACTGAATGTAATTAGTAAATTAGCAATGATAATAGCAAGAATGCAACATATGAAGCCCTCTACCTCACAGCTGCCGGAATTCGATCCTTCTCTAAATTCAACATCAGAAAACCTTCTTTTGGGCATTGCATTAAGAGAAAATATAGAGGATAATCCCCTGTTCAAAAAAACCCTACAAGAGAATATAAGCTGAATCAGCCCAAGAAGAGCACAATCACCCACCAAAATTTATCTACGAAATATGGCATCACAACCTTTGTTTGCATATTGCTGACATCATTGTCAAGCCTTCATCAAACAAACTAAAACAAATGAGAAGCGCGATTAAAATTGAATGAGTGGATTTCACCACAAGGACTTAAGAGAGGAAAGGCAGACGTGGCGGAAAAAGGAAGAGGGCGAACAATTTTTCCAAGGAGGGAGCGAAGCCGACGACGCGAAGAACGGAACGGCCGCGCAGAGGAGTGGCCCTATTGCACAACCGCTCGCGCGAGATCGCTCCGGTAGCTCTGAGCCTCTGGTGTTATCAACTTGATTATGCGGGACAATTTTCTATTAATTATACAATACATGATCTATTTAAATATTTAAGAATTAATTTGCAACTATCATATTTCAACTTAAATAATTAATTTAAATGAAAATAAAAATTGATTAATTAGATTTAAATTTAAATAATTCCTTTAAGAAAAAATAATTGACATAATGGAGTTTTTAATTACTATGCTCATGCTCATCTTAATTAATTAAAAAATGTTTAAAAAAAACTTCTCTTAATTATTAACAAATTCAAATTATTTTTAAATTAGAAGAAGATATCATGAACATTCAACTAGTTGAAATCTTATAAATCATAATCACTTATCTAATACTTCACAAATAAAATCCCAAAAACATTAAATTTTTATTTCAATGTTTTTTTCCAAAAAAAAATTATATTTTCATTGATAAATTATAATATTTAAAAGTATAAATTGCATCAAAGAACACTGAGCAGCTCATAATAAGAGATGGGATTGAGGGTAAGTGGTATCTTATGATGCTAGAATTTTATAGAGGTCAACAACATACAAAGCATCATATTGAAGAAGACATTGATCGATTTAGTGATACCTCATTTTATTTGAAAAGAAATGGCATTGAATCTCTCTCTCTCTCTCTCTCTCTCTCTCTCTCTCTCTCTCTCTCTCTCTCTCTCTCAGCAGTTTCAACCTTTTGCAACCTGTAAGTAAACATATATAAAACCCCAAAGGTTATTGCGTCACTTAAAACTCTTGTGAAGCTCGGCTCATTGCAATGCCCTATCAATGCTAACTAATATGGCGACTCACAAACGCAACATTATGTGCCTATGGAAATTAGTTGACCTGGTAGAAATTAAAAGAATAATGTTGAGAAGGATTAAAGAGTTTGGATTAGCAAACACAAGATTTTTAAACTAGCTTATGATAATAATATTTGATATATCATCAAAAATTTATGTTGATCGGGCATGAATCTCGAGGGAAAATCTAGTTAGAAACTTCAAAAATTCAACCAGAGACCATCTGAACTCTGATTTCAGCAAACTTATAGTTTAAATGAACATCTCGGAAGTACGAACCTAACGACGCCAAATTCGACTCAATCCGAGCCCAAATGGGCCGAAATCGAGGGCCCGAAGTGCTACTGAGGGGTTCGAACCACAATTTGGATTACCAAACGATTTCTAAATATGACATGCTTATAGTTGAATCGAGCAGATCAAAGAGAAGAATCCAACGAGCCCAAGATCATGAAATTTTGACATCATTAAGATCTTTAAATGTCTAGCGAACGATCCATGATCAAGGGATTCAACATCAGTCATCCATCCAAACCACTTCCTATATACTCTTGATCTTCCTCCTATTTACGGGCCATTCCACTCCATGAAATCTATAAATAGAGCCCCCTTCCTCTTGAAAAGTGACCCCGAATCCCAAGGAAAAAGGAGAGAGATCACTCTTGCTTCCGTGCCTCCTCGGCCACCGCCCAGACTTCCGCCTAACCACCACCTATCCCTGGCTTCTGCCGGACCACCACCTGAGGCTCACACTTCTTCCAGACCACCACCGCAACCTGTAAGTAAACATATATAAAACCCTAAAGTTTATTGCGTCACTTAAAACTCTTTTGAAGCTTGGCTCATTGCAATGCCCTATCAATGCTAACTAATATGGCGACTCACAAACGCAACATTATGTGCCTATGGAAACTAGTTGACCTAGTAGAAATTAAAAGAATAATGTTGAGAAGGATTAAAGGGTTTGGATTAGCAAACACAAGATTTTTAAACTAGCTTATGATAATAATATTTGATATATCATCAAAAATTTATGTTGATCGGGCATGAATCTCGAGGGAATATCTAGTTAGAAACTTCAAAAATTCAACCAGAGACCATCTGAACTCTGATTTCAGCAAACTTATAGTTTAAATGAACATCTCGGAAGTACGAACCTAACAACACCAAATTTGACTCAATCCGAGCCCAAATGGGTCGAAATCGAGGGCCCGAAGTGCTACTGAGGGGTTCGAACCACAATTTGGATTACCAAACGATTTCTAAATATGACATGCTTATAGTTGAATCGAGCAGATCAAAGAGAAGAATCCAACGAGCCCAAGATCATGAAAATTTGACATCATTAAGATCTTCAAATGTCTAGCGAACGATCCATGATCAAGGGATTCAACATTAGTCATCCATCCAAACCACTTCCTATATACTCTTGATCTTCCTCCTATTTACGGGTCATTCCACTCCATGAAATCTATAAATAAAGCCCCCTTCCTCTTGAAAAGTGACCCCGAATCCCAAGGAAAAAGGAGAGAGATCGCTCTTGCTTCCGTGCCTCCTCGGCCACCGCCCAGACTTCCGCCTAACCACCACCTACCCCGGACTTCTGCCGGACCACCACCTGAGGCTCGCACTTCTTCCAGACCACCACCGCAACCTGTAAGTAAACATATATAAAACCCTAAAGCTTATTGCGTCACTTAAAACTCTTGTGAAGCTCGGCTCATTGCAATGCCCTATCAATGCTAACTAATATGGCGACTCACAAACGCAACATTATGTGCCTATGGAAACTAGTTAACCTGGTAGAAATTAAAAGAATAAAGTTGAGAAGGATTAAAGGGTTTGGATTAGCAAACACAAGATTTTTAAACTAGCTTATGATAATAATATTTGATATATCATCAAAAAATTATGTTGATCGGGCATGAATCTCGAGGAAAAATCTAGTTAGAAACTTCAAAAATTCAACCAGAGACCATATGAACTCTGATTTCAGCAAACTTATAGTTTAAATGAACATCTCGGAAGTACGAACCTAACGACGCCAAATTCGACTCAATCTGAGCCTAAATGGGTCGAAATAGAGGGCCCGAAGTGCTACTGAGGGTTCAAACCACAATTTGAATTAGCAAACGGTTTCTAAATATGACATGCTTATAGTTGAATCGAGCAGCTCAAAAAGAAGAATCCAACGAGCCCAAAATCATGAAATTTTGACATCATTAAGATCTTCAAATGTCTAGCGAACGGTCCAAGATCAACGGTTGTCCATCCAAACCACTTCCTATATACTCTTGATCTTCCTCCTATTTACGGGTCATTCCACTCCATGAAATCTATAAATAGAGCCCCCTTTCTCTTGAAAAGTGACCCCAAATCCCAAGGAAAAAGGAGAGAGATCGCTCTTGCTTCCGTGCCTCCTTGACCACCGCCCAGACTTCCGCTTAACCACCACCTATCCCGGACTTCTGCCGGACCACCACCTGAGGCTCGCACTTCTTCTAGACCACCACCTAAGGCTCGCACTTCTTCTGAACCACCACCTGAGGCTCGAACTTCTACCAGATCAACACTTGACACCCGGACTTCTACCGGAAAATCACCTCACGCCCGGAGTTCTATCAGAGTACCGACCTACTACTATGGTATTTTTGACACCAGTCTCCTGCCGACTACGATCTTTCTAACCTATGTTGCCTTCCAACCTCCATCGTCAGACAACGGTCTTTTGCCAACTATGGTCCTTCTAACCTCTATTGCTGGACAATGATCTTTTTGACACCGGTCTTCTACCGACTATAGTCCTTCCAACCTTCCTCCCCATACAATAATTTTTCTAACCCCTGTCTCATGTCGACTACTTTCTGACCTCCGTCGCCTACTACAATCTTTCTAACTTTTATCTTATCGACTATGGTCCTACCGACCAAATAAACATGTCTATGTTGACTATTGTAACTCCCACCGTGTAATGTGCTTTATATGATGCACATTTGTGAAATCAAGCAAAGGCCTTCTCCCAATGAAGGGCCTCATTTGTAATCGACTACAAATACTAGTGGATTCATTCAAACTAGGCCAGTCCCCATGGTTTTTCCCCCTTTTCAAGGGTTTCCACGTAAAAACTCTAGTGTCTCTTATGAATGCTACACTATCTCTTTCATCTGCTTGTGTGTTGGATCTTCGTACAATGCTAAGACGTTAAACTATATATTTCTCTATCGTCGCGAATATTCCAGGACGCAATAATATTAATGGCCAAAAAGCTCGTTATCTATTTCTGAAAATAAGGGCAATCTGTTGGCATTACTTACCATTGCACACAAAGAATCTATAAAATTTCTTGCGAAGCGAGGAGACCCCAAAAATCAACATAAAATCGAAGAGAAAGAATCTTAAGCTTATGAAAGTTCTTTCATTTAGAGAACATTGATCTGATAGCATTCCTTATGGTAATAAGGGGAGAATAGGGGCTAACCCAATCCCCAAAGAAGCGCCTATTATTTCTTTCTCTCCAAAGAAAATAAACCAGGCAGCAAACTGAAAAAAAAAAAAACTAAACTATTTTTTGCTTTGATTTAAAGTGTTGGAGATTATCATAATGATCAAATAATTGTAATGAAGTCAGTCTTAAAAGAAACGAACCAAGCTGGGGAAGTAATTCAGTACCCACCAAAAAAGAGAAATCACACTAAAAAAATAAGGTGTTTATGAGTTTCATTAATATATCTCTTCTATGCTCTTTTTGCTCTTTTTACCACTAACATTTATTGATTATCGTTGATTAATTTGAGTGATTCTAAATCCTTCAAATCCCAAAAATTGATGGTGATTTTTTTCTAAAGAAGATTGGGGACTTAGGACACTAAAAATATATTAATGCTTTCACTTTTCTTCACATATATATAACTTATATCCTTCATAGATGTTTTTTAAGATAATAATAGGTAACTTTAATAACTGAAAAAAATGATTTTAATTATTGAAAATGGTTATACTTTTTTTTTCTTTTCTATAAAAAATTTGGATAATATTTTTGACTTATTCAAAATGCAGAAAGTTACAAAAACTGCATTGTAACTTATTTAAAATATAATTTCTTATAAAAACTAACACTCTCTCACTTCGTCTAAATATTCCATCATTAATATATGGAGAATAGTGATAAGTCCTCTAAAAAAGAGTGTTCTCTCTCCCATATATCACCATATATATATATATATATATATATATATATATATATATCTTAATGAATAAACTCCGTGCCTATTTTAGGTCTAAGTTTAGTGATACTTTTCACATCAATATATGTCTACATAAAATAATTAAATATGAAGCAAGACATAATCATAAAAGAGCCTTATTTACAATATTCATCCATACAATGAAATCAACAAAAATGACTAAGACCCATACAATCAACATAATCCCTAAACTTTTGTAGTGATATACATTTAGATTATAGCAGTTGAATTATCACAATCTATCTTCAATGGCATGGATATAAATTCCACAAGTTTAAGCCTAAAAATGAAACACTTAAACCATACGCCATGTGAGATAGCCTAAAAATGAGATACAAACTCAACCATCATAGTAGAAGTAGTTGGTTCAATGATGGAATCCTCAAGTGTATAAAGTTAAATATATTGTGATGGCATATTCAATTAAATCAATAATTTGTTTACCATGATTTTTTTATCTCCCTAATTTTAAGGATAATAATTTACAAATTATTCTTGTAAATAATAACCCAATAACCTTGAAAAATTAAATGTTAAATATATTCATTCAAACTATTATGTGTTAGAAAATTTATAGTAATAAAATGTGTTTAATATCTTAACTTTAAATAAAAATCTAGCATGCACATAAAAAGATGTAAAAAGCTATAACTTTTTACGTGAAAAATTCAAGAATGGGAAAAATCATAGGGGGCTTGGCCCAATTATACTAATACATCATATAATATGATATATAATAATCCTCTCTTTCTCATAATTGAAGACTATGATATTAATTATAATTGAGAATAATTATCTAATACTCATTATAGGGATTGTAGAAACGAGTGCCCACAACCAGATATTTAAAGCATAACAATAGAGTTAAATGTTAATAACTAAGTGCTAGTGTCAGAAGATGGAAGTTTGATAATGATGGTAATGATTGTTGATGGTGGCCTTGAATTGTGATCAATAAAAGTTATAAAAGAGTTTGTTAGCTCTAAATTAGCTCTCGAAACCTTCATTTTCATGGAAAGAATGAGGCCCTATTGTAAGCTTTTTGAGAGGGAATCTTTAGTAAATTTAACCATAATCCTAAATAATTCATTATATGGTTCATATTGGTCTCCGTGTGTAATAACTCGTATTTTGATTCAAGTAAATAATTTTTTTTGGAGTCAATATAAGTCCAAATCATAAATCATATTTTGCCATAACATTATTATTGTAGTATTTTACTTGCATGATTTTTTTAAAATTTTTTAGGCACTGTCAAAAATCCTTAAGAAATTGGTACATATCGGTACAAGTGAGAATTTTGGGACCGTCACGTCTCCGTTTTGCAAATCGATTTCACCGATAATTTTTTATAAAACAATTTATTTTAAGAATATTTTTTCTATAAGTTTTTAAGTTTTATGATGATTTATTTAAAATTTATATTAAATATATTGATTAAATTAATTATATAATATTAAATTATTATTTTAATAAAATATCCTATGTCACTAAGATTATTAAAAGCTTTTTAAAAACATATCCCTATGGATTTCGGCAACAGAGATGTTTTTAGGGAAAAAAGAGAAAAAAAAAAGTAAAAAAGAGAAAAAGAAAATTGAGATTTAGAGGTTACGAAGGGATTTTTTTAGTCGGACCATCTGGGATGTTTGCTTGTCTCGCTATAAGAAACATTTGTCCTATTACTGATTTAAAAAAAATTATACTTTTGATATTTTTTTGATCAAATTTGTATTTTTGTTACTAAAAAACGTGAATGATTTTGTATTAGCAAAACTTTCACCACGTAACTTTTTGTATGTTATAGAGATCAATATTAAGAACATTTTGAGTATTTATTTAAGATTTTTCATTAGGTGATTTTGAAAATATATCCATTTTTATCTACTCAAAAATTTATTTTAATGTCTAAAAATAATGATTTAGTTCAATTAAACTCAATTGTGCATTATTTGTTGTAATATATTAGAAATGAATGTATAAATATATTTGAGATTATTGTTATAGTATTGTAATAATAATGTGTACGTGTAAAAGACAAGTAAAGACTTGTTAACCGACTAGTTAGAGACCGATTGATATGTACATGATGGAGTGATTTGATGTTATTCTCTACTAATTTATATGATACACTGGTTGAGAGTTATAACGAGATTATTACGATACGGACGGGCAAAAAGTGACGATTCTATTTATTAAGTTAATGGTTTACTAACATTGAAAAAGATTATGATAGTCAAGACTTCTTACTTATTTAGTGTGACTAATAAAATGCATATTTTTTAGGTATTATTCTTATTATTATACAAATTTATTAGTATTGTACGGATTTATTGTTATTGCATTATTCTACTGCTCATACCATTGAAATGTTATTGTTATCAATTTAGATACTGATACTATTTGATACTAGTGATAATAAGTATGCGTATACTGAGCACCCGATATTTAGGATTTAGTGAGCATGTGATTGTGATATTTAGCTTGTGATTGAGATACTAATTTAATATTGATATAAAATGACTAGATAGCATGTGCACACTCTTATATGATTTTATTACATTAACATGATTTCAAATCACTACAGGAAAAATGCCTATTACCGGTGGTTTATAGACCGGCGGTTACCGGCGGCCTCACCGATGGGTTTGGTACGTTAAGTCGTCGGTACTAGCGATGGTCCATAAACCGCCGGCAAACCGCCGGACATCAATATGAACCGGCAATTTAACGGCGGCCGGGCCCGCCGTTGATAAGTTATTTTTTACCGGCAGTCCGGACCGCCGGCAAACCGCCGGTAAATGCTCTAATACGAACAGACCCGAACCTCGCATTTCATTTTTACTCTTTCATTCTCTCTCTCGTTTCGGTCGCTCTGCCGTCGCCTCCGCTCGGATCGACTTCCATTTGTCGCCGCCGACGAAGCTTCTCCAACCGCCGACCCCAATCTGACCGCCGACGGTTAATCTCCGACCTCCGACCGCCGACCCAATCCGACCCCAAACCGACCACCGACTTCAGTTTTTCAACCCTAGATTTCTATTTTAAGGTAATTTTTCATCGTTTTTCTTTGATTATTTGTTCTCATTAGACATTTGCAAGTGTTAGAGTTATTTTGAATGATTTTGGTAGTAATGCAAGAGGTAATGTTGTAATTATTTGGATAGATCTAAATTTTTTTTTATTATGTGTTATTTTAGTTTAGGGTAGATCTAATTTGTTGATTGTGACTTTGGGTTAGAGCACGATAGGAAGAGAGAGATTGAGGGAGAGAAAAGAGAGGAGAGGGAGAGAGATATATGAGAGAGCAAGAGAGAGAGAGAGAGAGAGAGAGAGAGAGAGAGAGAGAGAGAGAGAGAGAGAGAGAGAGGGAGGGAGAGAGAGGGAACAAGAGCTAGCATTGAGATGAGGGAGAGGGAGAGAGAGAGAACAAGAGAGATAGATATATAGCAAGTGTTAGAGAGAGCGAGAGATCGAGAGAGAGAGAGAGAGAGAGAGAGAAAAGAGAGGGAGAGGGAGAGAGAAAAGAGAGGGAGAGTGAAAAGAGAGTGAGAGGGAGAGAGAGAGAGAGAACAAGAGAGAGAGAGAGAGAGCGATAGATAGAGAGAAAGCAAGAGCGACTAGAAAGAGGGAGAGTGAGAGAGCGAAAGAGAGAGGGAGGGGTAGAGAGAGAGTGAGTGAAAAGGGAGAGATATGGAAAAGAAAGAGGGAGAGTGAAAACGAGAATATATGTGAAAAGTAAATCCACTCATCCACCTAAACATCCTTATCCACTCATCCACCTAAACATCTCTGCAAAACTTAACTTAGTATTATGCTTATCATTTAATGGCCAACATTCAGCACCATAAAGCATTGCATGTCTCACCTTCTTATAGAATTTTCCCTTAAGTTTGAGGGGGACTTTTCTATCACACAACAAGTCCGATGCATTCCTCCATTTCAACCATCCAACTTGAATTATGTTGATAATATCCTCATCTATTTCACCATCACTCTGAACAATAGATCTAAAATATCTAAAATGTGTATTCTTATTAATGACTTGGTTGCCCAGAATTACACTCCATATATTTAGTTTTAGATACACTTAAGTGAAAACCTTTAGACTCTAAGGTTGACCTCCATAATTCAAGTTTACCTTCAACTCCCCTCTCTAGTCTTATCAACTAGAAGAATAGCATCAACAAAAAGCATACACAAAGATACATCCTCTTGCAAATGTCTAGTTAGCAACAAAAAGCATACACAAAGATGAGGATGTTTAGATGGAGAGATATTATATAGCAACTTTCTTGGGTTAATGCCCTTTGCTTGGAGATCAATTTCATTGAAAATAAAACTATATATGAGTAAATCCACTCATCCACCTAAATTATAACACATTTGCACATGCATGTATTCTAATAAATGTTTTCATAACTATGTAGGGTGACGTTTGCTTCAACGTCCAAATGACTATCCAAGAAGAGAGATATTGGATGTATAACAGATTGTTGCCGGGTCGAAAAGGATTGACAGTTGAATTTATAGAGGGAGTTGAAACTTTCATTCAAGTTGCATCTCAACTGCCTTCCTTTCAGTTTGATAAAATGTTTAGATGTCCATGTTCGAAGCATAAAAATCTAGCATTCTTCAAGCCTGATGATGTGAAACTTGATTTATATCGTAGGGGATTTTTTCCAAACTATTGGATTTGGACATCACATGGGAGACCCCTGAGTTTATAAAAATGAGAGAGCTAAATAAACAGAATAGAGCCTTTGACTGTGGTGGTTTAGGAAGCTCTCTTCATACTAGTGGATCTGTACCTCATACGGAACATAGGCGGCGACTGGTAAGTGTTTTGAATTAGTTTATTACATATATTTATGTTATTATAACTATTTCTTAAATTTTCAGAAAGAGTACCTTGGTCAGGAGCCAACACCATTGGAGTTGCATACAAGAACTCATCAACATCAAGCTGACCATCAGTGAGTTGATGAGAAGTCTAAGAAGGCTCATGTGAGTAAAATTTTTTGGAGTTTTAGAATAAAAAATTATTTTAATAAAACTAATTGTAACTCGCAGGATGATTTCGTACGAGCTAGAGAAAGTCGGCAGTCCACTGGCGAGGGATCATCTTCTGGATCGGCCCACATTTCTGAGTATCAAACATGGTCAGAAGTTGTTGGTGGAAGACAAAGGGGGAGGGTATATGGCATGGGTTCACAGGCTTATGCTATTAAGGGTAGTTCATACACCTCTGCATTTCATGATCCAAGTGGAGCTGAAGAATCTGTAAGCGAGAGGGTTGCAGCGCTGACTAGGGAGATTGAAGAGATGAGAAGGGTTCAATCTAGAGAGATTGAAGAAATGAGAAAAGTTCAAAATGAAATGCAAGCAGAGCTGCAATCATATAGAGTTGAAAATCAAATGAAGAAGGAGCAAGAGGAGCAGCCATCTCCAGACAGTGAGGATACAGCTGAGGATTAGATCTTTTTTATGTTTGATGATTGTATCTAGAACTTTTGATTGTAACCTTATTGAATTTAGAACTTGGTGAACTTGTTTTATGTTTGATGAACTTATTTAGATCTTCTTAATGTTTGATTGTAAACTTGTTTATTTTATGTGGTTATGTATATAATTGTGATGAATATAGCGACGTGTTGCCCAAAATATGTTATTATCTATTGCTATTTCTGTAGGTTTAGAATTTAGGGTGAACCTCCCTCAAATAGAGGGAATGCTGTCAATTTTTTTTTTCAGGTGCTACAGGTTTCCGGCGGTTTGGCCGCTGGTAACTTCGATACAGGACGGCTTAACCTATGCCGTCGGTATTATACCGTCGGTTATCTGTTGAAAACCCGGCGGTGTATGCCGCCGGTACTACCGTCGGCGTTTACCGCCGGAGCCATCGGTAAAATAACCGGCGGTGTACCGACGGTAGCTGGCGGTTAAGCGAACACACGACGGCCTCTTTAACCGCCGGCATACCGTCGGTAAAGTGACAGCCGGTTAGCCATCGGTAATATAACCGGTGGCTTAACGGTCGGAGAACCGCCAGTTACAATTTCGGTAGTCACCGGCGGCATCCACCGCCGGAAAACCGCTGCCTAAAAGAATCGCCGGTAATAAGCCGCCGGTAAAAGTTTCCTACGCCAATATTTCCGGCGGTTCAAAAATCACCGACAAACCGCCGGTAAAATTTAAAACCGCCGATTTTGCCTTCCTAACCGCCGGTATTTGACGTTTTTCCTGTAGTGAATGTCTTTATTGATGTTTTGATTTTATGTTTTATCCAATTTTTATACTGATTGATATTATGGATACGACAATTACCTTATAGATTTAACACTCATACTAGTTTGCTGCTTTACTAACTTTCGTACTATAGTATTTTACTGTTTATAGATTCTACAATAACTGCATGTAAATTTTACTATTTTTGCACTGATTCAATGATCATATGAATGTAACTGGTATGATATGACTGTTGATATACATATTGCTCATTTGTCATACTTTGATTTTAGTTATAGGTTTTGGTAAACTACTGGGCTTTTTAGCTCATTATATGTGGTTAAATGATTTCAAGTCAGGGCAGGGGAACAAAAGTGTGAGACTGGCCAAAATTCTTCAGGTTATATTTTTTTCATTTATACTCAAGATATAATAGTTATGATATGATTATATAGATCTAGAGTATTATATATGATTTTTGGGAATGAATATAGATGTGTATATTGATGTTTTAAATTATAGAATATGTTCTATTGTTTATTATTGATAAATGATTTTAGATCGCTCTGACTATTGTTTATTAAAAGATAAATAAATAATTTTTCTAAATTAGATTATAGGGCATTACACCTTAATCATAGATTATTTATCTAACATTTGAGTGCCTTAGGATCGATATCATAATCAAATAATATTTAGCTCTTAAATTCATCTCGTTAAGCCTCTCAATTTTATTATAAGAACACAAGATTTGTAGATCGTTTGGCCCTTAACTTTCAAGTAGTCTAATATACTTTTAAGTTCTTGGGTTTGGTTTGTTTGTAGCTATATCATATCATTTTAGTGCTAATGGGTTCGTCTTGTTGATACATTCGACTCAACTATAAGTTTATGAAAATCAGAGTTCGATTGCTTTAATATTTAATTATAAAAGTTTTAAATTTGAATATTTTCTCACAATTCATATCTATCATGTAATTTTTTTAGACATATTAAAGGTAAATTAAAAAGATGGCAAATAAGAAAGATATTTGCTATTGTTTTACAATATTCAAAGTTTTTTTTTTTTCATATTCAATAATTGAAGTGCATTTAAGTATGAGCATTGTTACGGGCTGGAACATTCGCGGCGGTAAAGAGATAAAGAGCTTAATGTCTTAACTTTGAAAAAAGGTCTAGCACGTATATAGATAAAGGGAAAGGGGTACGAGAATCATAAGGGATACAAATATTTTTATGCGAAAAAAACCACATGGCCTGACCCAGTTATAATGATTCAAATAGTTTTTGCAGTCGATTACAAATGATACCCTTCCTCAGGGGGAAAACCTTAGGTCAATGTATCATATATAGCATATTATATAGTTGGGGTTTGAATAATCTAATGATAAGGGAGTCATTTTTAAGAGAACATTGGCCTATTTGATGATGGTTAGCTAGGTAGAAGTTCAATGATGAGCGAAAGTTCAGCAGCGGTCAATGATTGCGTGGTAGTCCAACAGTAGTTAGAGTCCTAATGGTGGTCATACTACGGTTGGGTGGAAATCCGACAACGGTCAGCGGCCTGGTAGAAGTCTAGCAACGATCAACGGCTTATTGGAGCTCTTGAAGGCTCATAGCTCTCTCCATTCTGTAACCAAAAGTCCCCCCCCCCATGTAGAGAATGAAATTTTATTTATAATTTTTCAAGAGTGTCACACCTTATAAATATAAAGAAGATCTTGGGCAGGTTCTAAGTGCTCCATTGGATGGCCCAAATTGATTTCTTAATTATAGAGTGTTTTTTTCAACTGCTTAAGTAACTTAATGATATCAAAATTCAACAATCTTGAGCTCATTGGATTCATCTTACCAAGCTGCTCGATTCGACTATAAATATGTCATATCTATATATTATTTTGTCATCCAATTAATTCTTTGAGCATTCCAAACAATCTTCAACTCTTAAATCGAACCTATTTGGGCTTGGATTAGACCGATTTTGATGTTGTTGGTTTGTCTCTTAGGTATGTTCAGTTTGAATGTAAGTTTGCTAAAATTAGAGTTTTTATGGTCCCAAATTTAATTTTGATAATTTTCAACTTTGATATGCCTTGAGATTCGTGTCCTATCAAGGTGATTGTTGATGGCATATCAAGCATATATCACATTATGCAAAACTTTGGGTAGCTAAGAGAATGACGATAAGATCTCATACAAATAGCTAAAATAAGACATACCAAAACCTAATAAAACTTCATAATGCCATAATGTTTCACAAGAAAAAGCTATATGTCTATAAAAATCTCAGATTTATTCATGCAAAATCAACATTTGATCATATTTAGGATAAGAAATATAGCAAAAGAAGATAAAATGTTAATATAATTTTTTTTTTTTGTAAAATTAACATATAATTGGATCCTCAAACATAAAATACAGGAGTGTTGAACAAAAAATAAAATTAAAAAATGTTTAATTTAGAGAGAATCCTAAATTTTTCTTTTCTTTTATTTGATTTAGAATACATGAAACATGAAATTATATATAACTAGAGGATAAAAATTCTCAACTGCGCAGCCCTTGATTACCATTAAATCTTACCCACTTGAAAAGGTATAAGTTTGGTTGAAGAACTACTTGGCCAATGAATATTACTACCATTTCAAAGGACCTATGGCTAATTATAAAGAGAAAATTTTGTTATTTTGTTGGTTAGTTTCAAATAACTACTTCTCATTTAAATTTGAAAAACATTCTCTCAATGGATGCCCAATAAATTTGATTATCTTTCACTATTCGCTCTTTGTGATACATCACATATATCTAAGTGGAATTAAAATCATGTCATCAAGTCAATATTTATATCCTAAGAATTATAATATGCGTATGTTATCAATGTAAACCAATTGGGAGATTTGATTGCCAACAAGAAAAACACTATATTATATCAAAGAGCTGCAAAGAGAAAATTTTTAATTAAAAATTGGCACTAAAGGCATGCATTTAATTTTAAGAAAATCATTTTCTACATTAATTTTAATTTAATTATCAATTTATTACACTTGTAAAAAAAGTTCGCTTGATTGCGCATCGCTACATATGATGATTTTTAATTAAACTACACAATAATAAAAATTCAGAATTAGGCAACCTACAACAACTAAACAAAGATTAAAATACAAGAAGCCAAAATAATTAAAAAAATAAAAGAGAAAGGGTGCAACTCAATTTTACAAATGCATTTCCAATAAAAGAAGAGAAAAGAGCAATTGAGCTCTACACAATACAACCTAATCCTAAGTTTATACACAAATTAAAGCACAATAAGACACAAGGGTTAGGATTTCCTATATTGTTGCCTCCTGTCACCTCAATCATCCTAACTATTTCTAATTCATTTAGGCCAAAACATATTTTTAGGTCATCCTAAGTGCTCATTAGTCCATCTAATCCTAGATATAGAATGTGTAGTTGTGTGGGGAGATAATCGTTGGATCATTGGAAGAATTAGACTAGCAAGAACGAAATCTCAATCCAGGGAACAAAGACATACACAAAGCTTCAAGAGAGGATAATATTCATCAATATCCTTTTCTTACTACAATACTTGCATATTTACAGGCTAAAAGGAACATTCTAGAAGCCAGTAGTAACAACTTATAACAAAATATGATAAATTATTCATAAGGAGTATTCTACTAAATATGTTCATACATCATACTCCCCTTGCGTCAAAAGACCTCGACTCCATCGAGGTACGTTGTCGAGAGGAAATAGATATAGAAGTAGTAATCAATCCTCCTAGCTCGAAGATTTCTCTAACTGAAACTTTTGGTCAGCCAGCGTCTTTCATTTATGCGGGTAGTGAATTGCTTGGGTCATATGTTAAAAGATTGACAACAAGTTTTATAATAATTCTGAACTTCCTGTGTTGATTTTCATGAATGGTTCCACCATCTTCAATAGTTATAGTCACTTGAAATTCATTAGAAGTAAATTAAAGAGTTTATGCCATAGGAAGGTCCTTTCTACGATCATATGATGGAATATGAATGCCCAAATGGGATTCTTCATATCCTTCAGGAATCCACTTATAGCCTTGGTGTCGAATCACCCAAATAAATGGATGGCCTGAAACCTTCAGCTCCAAAGCCATCCCTTTAATTTTTTTTAGCTTTAAACTGGATAGCTCCCTGATCCACTCAATTATAGATTCATTAAGATTATTTCTAGAAATTTGAAAATCCTGCATCTTAGCAGTATGAGGGTGTACCGTGGATATGTAGTAATCACTAATTGATGTTGCTGCAGTTTCTCTTCATCCCTGTAACACGCTCGTGTACTCCATACGAGCAGTGGATGAAGAAATAGACATAAGGGAGAACGCTCTTGTTGAGTCGACTGCTTCCAGATGTTTTGATTCAAATGCTTCACTACCACAAAGACTTAAAAACTTAAGTATTTGATTATGGATAAAACCAATAGCCTCCTCACTATGCCCAATAAATTTGGAGAAAAAATCCTTCAACGACATTACATCGATAGTTTTGGAGCATTGCACTGAATTAGCTTTGTGAATTGAATTCATACTGGACATTTTCATACCTGCAAGGAAAACATTCTCAATACCATTTCCAACAGCTTTGCCACACACTTCAATATCATTTGTATTTATTTCAGTAATGTTAAAGGTATGAAAACCATTATATACCTCCATTAAATGGGTCTCATGTGAAGTTGTATTGACCACCGAATCCACTAGATAGATGTAATCAACATCTTCATTCCCAGCATAGCGGCTGTCATCACGACCTTCATCCTAATAATAAGTTTTTTTTTTTTAATTTCCTCTAGGCCGTCTCTTATGATTCTGAATAGGTTCTCAACGGTTGAGAACTAGCATCAAAACTTATACTCAATAAGGGAAGATTAAGCTTAAGCTATTCTCTGGAGGTATAAACATATTCAACAAGATGCAAAGAAGCCATTCCAATTATGGACGTCTTGTTCTTGGACACATGCTTTAAACTATCTTTCTCTTTGCCATTAGAACTAACCTAGGAACTCGAACTAGAGCCGAGTGGAAGTAAATCATGTTCACTGGTCTGGTGTTTAGAGGAATGCGGGGTGGAATCAGAATGAGCTGGCGGATCTGCTCGTGCCATGGGTAAGGAAGTTAGGAGTGGTGTTCCACTTGAACACTGGGCCGAAGTAGGGGGTGGGAGATAAAATTGGGCTGGAGCACTGGAATGGTCGAGATTGATTTAGGCGCGATCATCATCGAAAGTAAAGGAGGTTGGGTGGTTCCTGCGGGAGCGAAATTGGATCGCAGGAGAAAATTGAGGCAAAAGCGAAGGAAGTGGAGTCAGAATCGGTGAATTGTTTTCCCTCGACAAAGTTGATATCAATGGCAAAAGGTTGCGTGGGCTTGTTGGGGAAGCAAAGGGACGGCGCCATACTAGCCAGATTGGGAGTGAGCGGCAATGGCAGAGTGGTAGAGGTAGAATCTTGCTGGAGGGTATTGGGATGTCGAGTATGGTGGCAAGACGAAGAGGAATTGCGGTCCCGGTCGTGAGATGATGTGGAGGCAGAATCATGGGCGATGGAATGGGGCCAGAGCGGAGGCGAGTCCTGGATAACTGTTGCAGGTTGATTGTGGATTAAATGGTCAGGCAGGGGATTCTGCCATTTGAGCGGAAGTTCAAGCGGAGGATAGTGGGGCAGCGGATCTCACCATTGGAGTGGAATTTGGAGTGGAGGATAGTCGTCGACCTCCCATCTTCTTTGGCGTCGATCGTCATTAACCTAGCATCTTCTTTGGTGTCAATCTTCGTCGACCTCACATCTCCTTCGACGTTGATCTTTATCGTTCGCCCATCTTATTCAGCGTCGATCTTTGTCGACAGCCTAATTTCTTCGGCTTCGATGGTCGTTGACAACCCACCTTCTTCTGCAGTCCATTGTTCTTCACAAGCTCCAGGCTTTGATACCAACTGACGTGGGGAGATAATCGTTGTATCGTTGGAAGAATTGGATTAATAAGAAAGAAATTTCAATCCTAAGAACAAATATAAACACAGAGCTTCAAAAGCTTCAAAAGAGGATAATATTTATCAATATCCTTTTCCTACTACAATACTTGCATATTTATAGGCTAAAAGGAACGTTCTAGATGCTAGTAGTAACAACTTATAACAAATTATAATAAACTATTCCTAAGGAACATTTTGCTAAAGTTGTTCCTACATCAGTAGTAGGTTGAAATCTTTATTTATATCTTTACTTATACCTTATTGTATATTCAAAATTTTTTTAATAAACCTCGGCTCATTAGCTCACGAGTCATTAATATTTTTTAAAACAAAATTTTAAAAATTATATTTGGTATTAAAAGAAAAGTCATGTAGTGCAACGCCTGCATCTTTTATTTTAAAAGGCTAGAGAAAAAAAAAATTAGTTTTTTATCATTTAAAAGAAATTTTAAAAGTTGTACAAGTACAACTCGTATAATTCTCTTATTAGTTTTGCTTTTATGTCATTTCTTCATTAAAGTTGTTGTAAAGAGTGTCATTTCCTCCAACAATTTCAAAATTGAGCTACACACCTGGCCAATCATCTGTAGTCCTTCTCCGTCGAGCTCCATTCACGACTTCTGTGAAAAATGGCTTTCACCTTGGCTAGTTGCCATTTTAATGATTCTTCTACGAGCTTCTCAAATATCGATTAGCTTCTCCGGCACCAACGAGCATCTCCAATGAACTCGAGTAAAATAGTTGAGCTCAGCTTACTTTTATTTTAATGAGTATAGTTCAAGCTCAATACATAAGCTCGACTAGAGCTCAAGTTTGAGTTCACTATTGGTTGAACAAGCCAAGCTTGAGTTAGGTGTTACTCAAGCTCGGCTCGATTCATTTAGCACCCCTACATGCCATTTTATTAAATTAAGTAGCAATGTTTGATTTTGCATCTTCAAAATATTGATGCACAACGAATGGTCATATGTCATGCACTTGCATAGACAATATATTGATCTTATTGCTTAAAAATAGTCACATCAAAGCACATTAAATAGGCCTAATTAGCCACACAATGATATAGATTGTGCACCAAAAGAATTATATATCGAAGGGACCTAGCTGCACCCTAACCTCAGGCTAAATGTCTAAGGGTTATACCTTATCACTATACCTAAGTCTACGTGCAGGTCTACTTGTGATCGATAATCAATTCATATGATTGAGATGGGCTACCAAATTTGCTCATCTCAATGTTCTAAATAAACTATGACATGTCATCTTAATATTTTTAGTTTTTTGTTGTTAAATTTGAAAAATATATTCGATAGTGTTGGAAGAGTTTGAAATTAAATAGATACGCATCTAAAAAAAAAATTAAAAGGCTTTTTCAAAGCCTTATTTATGACATAAAATAATTCATTCAAAGCCTTATTTTAAAAAAAAATTAATTAAGGTGATATACCCGCATTGTGTGTGTGTCTTTCTCTCTTTATATATAATAATAATAATAATAATAATAATAATAATAAGTTCCTCGATATTATATGTTGCAAATCTGATCTAACGTGACCAGTTCGATAAAGGTTGTACCGTGTTGGGTTGTGACAAGTTCGTCTTATGGTGACTCACAATTAGTAGGAGCCAGAGGGATTGCCAATATCTCCTTGGCTAATAGGAGGTTGAGGTTCCCTCAAGGACTTGCCTTAAGTGGGTAGTAGAAAAATTGAGCTAGGTTATAGCAATGTTGATGTATGAATGGATGTCAAATGTAAGGTTGCAATGAACCTTTACTATACATGGGATTTTCATAGTCAAATGTATTCCCAATCAAGGTGATTAAAGGTACATGAGATGTCAAATCAAGGTGACTAGAAGTGTAAAGGTTGTTTCTCCCAGGATCGTCCGGGACGATCAGAGATATCGTCCAGGACGATCTGTACAGAATTGTGAAGAAATCTGCATGTTCGTCTGTACGAACCTGGAAGAGTCGGGACGAACAGTCGGGACGAACCAAACCCGAGGGTTTCGTCCCGGAACGATGAAATTGGCATTTAATTTCGTCTGGACGATCTGGTTCACGCTCTGGTCCAGAGGAGATCGTCCCGGGACGATCGGGGACATCGTCCGGGACGATCCTGCTTAATAAATATCTGAATAGTGTCGTTTTGAAGAGAGAGAAAGTCCAGGAGAGAGAAAACCGAAGGAAAAGAGGAAAAAGAGGATTTTTGGGCGACTCTGGTCCGTTTTCGTCCATCGCCGTAGTTGAAGAAGTTGACCGGCACGAGGTAAGGTACATTCCGCCTTTCTCAATTTTCAGAAACGAGAATTTTGATGACTTTTCTGTTCCGAATTTTGTTTCCGTTAACGAATTTCTGGTGTTATTTTCTTCTGACAAAGGTTTTACCGCGTAACTTTTGGTATATCTCTGAGATGATAATTGTGCACGTTTTGAGTATTTTCTAGAAGATTTTTACCGGATATTTTGAATTTTGTGGCGTTTTATTTGAACTACAAATTATCAAGATGTTGAAAACTGTTATGTCAGTACAATGAAAGTCTTATAATGTTGTTGTGGATATTCTGTGGTAATTTGGTGAATTTCTGAATCTGTGATTTTGTGTAAATTCCGTATACTGCTGTTATGCCGCTGATTTTTCGTACGAATTCCGAATTTTTCTGAATTGATATATTAAATGATCTGATGTGTGCATGCTATCTGAGGGGAGTTATAAGGGGCTAGGATCCTTTGAGATTCTATAAGTGTCAGGGAAATATGATATGAGCTCTGAAATCTGAAAATAAGTTCTGTTCCGGAATTCTGAATATCTGTTCTGTTCTGGTGCTATAAGCACAAAGGGAGACATAAGGGGTCAGAATCCGTCGAGATTCTGTAAGTGTTAGGGAAGGGAGACATAAGGGGCCAGAATCCATCGAGATTCTGTAAGTGTCAGGGAATGGGAGGCATAAGGGGTCAGAATCTGTACGATTCTGTAAGGGTCTGGGAATCTGAAATCTGATATGTGATCTGTTATTTGATAATCTGTTTTATGAATTATCTGATACGAATGATCTGATATGAATATGATTTTATCTGATTTCTGATTTCTGTATGATTCTGGTTATTCCGTATGATTCTGTCTGCTCTGTGACATGAAAGCTTTATGATATTTGTTATGAACTCTGATTTGACATGACTTCAGTTTTCTGTATTCGTAAGCTAAATTTTGATTGAGCAAGTATCTGTTCTGTTTGTTCTATGATTTCCGTACGGCTATTTTCTGATGTGGATTTCTGATGATTTGGATTGGTGAGTGATGTTTTGCTAAGCTGTTAGCTCATCCTTGTTTTCTGCGTGGTTTTCAGGTTCTGGGAAAGGGAAGGAAGTCTTGGATTAGAAGTTCAGAGTCTGATCTGTGATTAGGTATTTTGTACTTTTGATTTTTGTACAATCATGACTTTTCTGTTCTGTTCTTTCTATCTGTAAGCCATGTATTGTATCTGAATATTATTATTTTGATGAAAGAAAAGATAGATGAACTGTTTTGTGTTTGGATGTTTATAGTAGCTCTGTGTTCTGTATGTGGAATATTTGGAAGAAAGTCTGAAGCAAATTCCAAAGCTAGATCCTGGATTTGTTTGGCTCCGTCGCATCCCGATGCGAGCGGGATCCGTCCCGGTCGGGTTGGGTCGTGACAAGAAGTGTTATTCACTAGAAAAATATTTTTTCAAGAGGCTCCTCCACTTGACTTCATGAGACCTTCCTTTTAGGAAAGATTTGAGAAGTTGAATAATGCAACTCCAACTTTCTTTATAACATGGATTATGAGGACTTCCATAAGCACTTGGCTCTAAAACAAAAGCATTTGAGAAATTTTGTAAACCATATTAAAAAACTCAAAATATTTGAGGAAATAAAACAAACAACTAAATTGTCATTTGGAATAACTTTTAATTTTTATATTTATATTTAATTTAATTTTAACATAAATAAAAAATAGTTGGTGTTCTTCTTATATATTTTATTATAACAAATCAAATCCTTTGTAGAAGCTCAAGGAGAATAAGGTGAGAGTAGGTCTAGATCTCATGGAGATCCTCCACGGGAAACAATCTAAGAAGATCAATCACATCTGATGATCTTTAAGGTTTAAGATTTATTTGCTGCATAACTCGATTCTATTCACTTCAAAAGGAGGAGGAGATTATCTATGAGCATATGTCTCAATGGCGAGGACTAAATGAGGACTTAGGAGGAGGAGGACCGCACAAAAACTTGTTGTCTAAGATTGAAGTTATAATTGCCATCACAATTAATGGAGATTTAGTATTTATCAATGAGACATGAATTATGATTCAATGGAGTTTGGCGGTGAAAAAAATATTGATTAATGAAAAATATGTTGTGTTAAACTTTTTAAAATAAAATAATGTCAGAATTTTGATTTGAGTTTTTTAAATTAATTAAATGTTTAAATTAACAAATAAACATACAAATTTTTTTACACTAAAAAAATAAAAAAATGATGTAAATATGACTATATTATTTAATGATTGGATTCCTTGCGATGGATTACAGTTATTTTATTGTTTTAGACGTCTAATTTAATAATTAAAACTTTGAAAAAGAGAGCGCAATTATCTAATACTAATTGGGGTTTTATCACTGCGTCGACGCATCCGCCGTTCCTCAAACCTTCTTCGTTCCTTATGGTGGTGGGGCCGGTGACGAAAGCGTCCTCTACAACATTGACAGCTGTGGACCCCACACTCTTAAATCAGCTCCGTGCTGAAAATCCATTTCGCAATTATTTATATTGTTTTTAAAAAAGTTATCTATTGAAACTTTAATTACAATAAATTATTTTTTTTATTTTATCATTAATTCATTATTATTATTATTTTTTTATTTTGAGAAAATACAGCAGCTTTCATAGTATATAGGCTAGGGCAGATTAACCGCGGTAGATGGAAACTCAAAGTAGGTATCAATCATAATTTCTTATACGAGATGGAGGTTGCTGCAATTGTTTAGAGTTTTTTAATAGAAATAAAAAAAATCAGTGAGGCCTTCTAGGGTTTGACTGGCAAAAGCGGCTGCGATTCTTGCTCGGCGTCAAATCACCACCTCCTCCGGCCGCCTTCCGTTGATTTGTCTCCTTTTCCGATCTGCAATCACTGCCGCGTTTCTTTGGTCTGCTGGGGGTGACGCTTCTGTGGATTGCAGGGGAGCTGGCGGATATTTACTATTTAGGGCTACCGGTTTCCGGAACATAAAATCGAATCCTTATCGGTGGGGTTCCCTCTATGCAAACCGGAGGCGGAGCCGTTGGGCGAGGGCGGGGGCCGACGGTGGCTCCGGCACCGCCTGGTCCGTCGCCCTCATCGGCGACTGCGTCTCCTTCGTCGTCTTCATCTGCGGTATCTGCTCCGAGGCATCTAGGGTTTGAGTCACTACAGCAGCAGCAGCAGCAGCAGCAGCTTGCGCTGAGGCAGGTGAGTGGGATTTCGCGTCCGCTTTCTTTTGCCCGTTATCTTCGTGGGAGTTAGTTGCATAGGGATCCGATTATAAAGGCGGCGGCAAATGGGTTTCCATTTTAGTTAGGGGCAGCCGTGACGGACCGCAGACTTGTCTGTGACTTGTGAACTCTTGTGGATTATTTTTTACATTTTATATTATTGTTAGGTGCCTCGGCTTTGGTTTCTGCGGTTTATTTTCGGTCATGTGGCTTTACTTTACTTTTCGTCGTTGTCCTTTCCTTGTCCTGATCATTAAATTTCTTTACTGGAACTTAAAAAGTACACCCTGAACCCTTTTCTAGTTCATTTTCAGACAAACTTCATGGCTACATTTCTCCACAAATTCCTTTTGCAACCATTGAGATGCATTGATGGCGTTTCTCGTTCTCAACTTTCTCGAGGATGTGTGTTTTTATCGCGATTCTGGTTTTCATCTCGATTTCTTCTTTGTATCTTCATTTTTGAAAGGGCGGGCATTCGTGGTCGTGCTCTAAAAGAAACAAGCAATTATTTGCTTGATGTTCCTTTCTCATATCTCTGTATCCGCTTCTTATTCTGGAAGTTGAGGTAAGTTTTTAGTTCGATGTTTGGGCTGTCTAATGGAAAACTTGGTTCTATATGTATTTATGTTTTTTTATCTATTTTGACTTAAAAACAGCATTCAGTTCGGATTTACTTCTAAACTTCATGAATGTGTAGCACGATTGCATCTTGGATGCTGACAGCTCATTTTAGTACATACTAAATTATTTGCATTCGTTGCCGCAATGGAAATTTTGGTTTCTGTAATGGTTTTCATCTGGAGCAAGCTATAAGTTAGAAAGCAATGTTCTTTTATCTACTTCCGTCATTGTTTTCTGTGTTTTAAGCACAAAATTCTGGGATATCTTTTGTTCGTCAAAATTTCTTATTAGCGTTTTTCCCCCCCTTATATTTTCCGATTATTGAATCTTCTGTTCATTCTAATTTTCCAGTAGCTGATAGATCAATTTGTCTTACTTTTCTCACTCTTTCCAACATTGTATTCTTCTTAATCAAATTGAAAATAATTGGTTTCAGTTTGATTTTGATAGAATTTTGAACTCGTATTTCACGATTAATTTGTCTTAGAAGCAAATTTGTTCAGCTTACACATTTTGTTTTTGATGAAAGAAGAGCAAAACTGGGATTTAAAATGTTGGCTTCTTCATATGCTGTTTAGCTCAAAATTTGTTTAATTGGGGTCATAGCAATCCTTAGGGGTGCCATAGCCGGAATAGAAGATCAGCTTAAATTTGCAAAAACTAATTTTGGAAATAAAACTACTTATTTTAATTGATTAGGCCATATGGAATTTTGCAATTATTTTTTTGTTCATGTGCTTATTTTATACTTAGCATGGCAGAAAAACTTCTACTGAAAGAAAGGAGTTTGAATGAGTAGATTCATGATGGCAATGTAGATCTAGTTAATTTTATGTAGCTAAAGAATTTTTATGTTGCTTTTGAAGAGGTTCAATGAACACAAAATCCATTATTCTTTCTTTAAAAAATCTTATCTGGAGGAATTAGCATGGTGGTTAACTATGCATAGTCATTCTGGATTGCATTTGGCATGAAATGGATAGTCTCCAAGTGGTTGTCTCTTGTACTATTAATTGACTTGGCAGATCATCACCCCTTCATTCTGTCTCTACTCACTCGATTCACATGTAAGACAAGATGTAAAATTAATTGAAAAAACTGGCCCTTCTAAGGCAGGTAAACACTTGAAGGATACATAAAACTCAAAGGGTGGCATTGTAAGTCTGGTTGAATTTTTAAAGGATGAACTGTTTGAGATATTCGGTAGTTAATTTAGCTGTATGTAATGTATTTATCTTCAGTTAGTCAGGCACTCTTTTCAATAGCACTTTCATTTTTTCATGAATGGTACTCTTATTAATGTTTTTGCTAACAGATGTTGTGCTTTTTGATGTAGTCTGTATGCTTTTCATTTGAACAACGGGTTCATCTATAAATACCTAGTATCTCTGCTCAGTTTATTAATGCTCCATTCATCTGCATCAATCTAGATTACTTGCTCCATATAGTATGACTTTCATTCCATTTTGATGTTGATGCTTAGAGTAGAAAGCGGTGATTAAAATTAGATTAGCTTTAATGTCCCTTGATTTAGAATTACTTTGCCCCTTCTATTCAATTTAACTAGGGTATTGGTGCTCCAAATATATTTGAGCAAGCATGCATTGAAACAAGAAATCATCATTATTGTCTTCATTAGCCTTATCCCAATTCCAAATGTTTTTTGGTTGGCTTTATGAATCCTTATTTTCACTCATTTCTGTCAAGCATTGCATTTACATTCATTCTTGTTGATTATTAGTCTGAGATGTTAGAACCTATATTTTTTTAACCCTTTTGAACAACTCTATCATGTTACCTATAGTTTATCCTTTTTCTTTCATAATTGTCAAACACTAATTTTATTTAATCGGTAGGTTTATTTTTTACTAGACATTTGCAAGAGGATGTACCTTGGTGTATGCTTTTTGCTGATGATATTCTTCTTGTTGATAAGACTAGAGAGAGAGTTGAAGGTAAACTCAAATTATGGAGGTCAACTTTAGAGTCTAAATGTTTTCACTTGAGTAGATCTAAAACTGAATATATGAAGTGTAATTTTAGTAGCAATAGACCTAGTGATGGGATTGTGACTTTGGGCAATCAAGTCATTAATAAAAGTACACATTTTAGAAGTGATGGTGAAATTAATGGGGATATTATCTGTAGAATTCAAGTTGGATGGTTGAAGTGGAGGAATGCATCGTGCTTATTGTGTGATAGAAAAGTCCCTCTCAAACTTAAGGGAAAATTTTATAAGATGGTGGTGAGACCTGCAATGCTTTATGGAGCCGAATGTTGGCCATTAAAAGAGAAGCATAATACTAAGTTAAGTGTTGTAGAGATGAGGATGCTTAGGTGGATGAGTGGCTTGTCCTTTAGAGATAGGATATGAAATGAGCATATACGTGAAAAGGTTGGAGTAGCTTCAGTGGAAGATAAGATTAGAGAGAGTCGCCTTAGATGATTTGGTCACATTTCTTTCGATGACCCGGTTAGGAAAGTTGAGGTATTAGATTTGACTTATGTTAAGAAAGGTAGAGGTAGACCTAAAAAGACTTGGTTAGAAAATATTATAAATGATCTTTCTTTATTAGATTTAAATGAGAATTTGATTTTTAATCAGACACAATGGCGAAAAATGATTCATGTAGCCGACCCCACGTAGTGAGACAAAGGCTTGATGTTGTAGGTTTATTTTTTACTCCTTGTTTTGCATTTCAGACTACTTCAATTACCTATCTTTAATAGAAGGTACTGCAATATTTCATCTAAGATAATCATTTTTTAATATATCATTTATAGTTTTGCAATACATCTATGTTAACGTTTTGATTTTCTGCACACTCAAGTACTCAACTTAGACATAATAATTTTTACTTCACAACTCTCATCTCATATGACATTGTTGAAGTTTTATTAAATTTATCTTTAAGACTCCACGATATATTCTTATCATATAATATACCTAAAGTATTTCTTCATGTTAATCATCTAAAATTAACCTTAGGAGTTGTACCCTCGCTTAGATCTCTATTATTCAATTCAACAGTTCTAGATATTTTAACCTATCACAATTAAATATTATTTTATTTTCTAATAATATTGATTACTATTTATTAATATGGCATTCTGATGTGAATCAATGAAGGAATTGCAGGCGGAAATTAAAACAAGAGTTAATTAAAACTTGCCAATACAAATTTATTACCAATGAAATAAAGGATTAAAATTATTCTAGGTAATCGACTTGCTTAGGCGAAGATTTGCTTTGAGGTCACCAAACAATTCATAACATTTCAAGATAAAAGAATTACTTAAATGCTCATAACAAAATCCCACAATTAATAAAGAGAAAATTCACCTCAAGTACCCTCTCACTCGTTCACTCTTTGGCTTTTAGCGGAGAAGAAAGAACCACACGAAGATGGAGAGCACCATTATGGAAAAGGAGACGAAGGGCTTCGTTACCGGAGAGGTAGCCGCCGGTGGAGGTGGTGGTGGATGGCGCCCGGTGATCGTCCACTCGTAGTCTTGAAACTGTCGGTCGATGACGCGCACAAGTGACGGAAGAATTCGCTCCAAGTATTCGCCAACTGTGTCTTCGGGCTCAAACCCCGCGTCGAAGAACGGGGATCGGAGGATGTTGAGGCTACCGTCGGCGTTGAACACAAGCCCCCACTCAAATTCAGGATCTGCCATTCAACATTGAAGTGGGGAAGGAAGGAGACAAGAGAGTCTTCTTCAATGATGCTGTAGTGAAAATAATCCAGCAGAAACTGCTGGACAGCAATTCAATCTTTGCAAACAGCAACTATCGGGTCTCTTGTTGCTGGAGCCGTGGCAGGGGAAGTGGGAAATCTTTGGCTGCAGCACTAGTACGTGGAAGGTTCTATGTGGAGGACTTGTGGGCAGGATTTGGTGGAGAAAAACCCATGCGGGAACAAGTGGTAAGTGCAGTAACTCTCGGCAGCAACTTGGAGAGCAGGAAATTTGCACGGGATCAGTTCTAATAGGAAATTGGAGAAATAAAACCCAACAAGAAGGCTAGGGGGAGGGACGGCTGGATGGTGGCTAGGTTTTAGAATGGTTTCCAATTTTGTGGGGCTGAAATTGGTGAGCAGAAATTGAGTGGATTCTTGGAGATTTGGCTCAGGAAAAGGACGTGAATAGTTTCCAAAAGGGGAGGGAGTTTTAGGAAACTAATTTAATGCATATTCAAAAGAGGGGCCCGTGGATTTAATTAGAGCCTGAATGTAACTTTCAGATTTTAATCCAGTAAGGGAATTTGAAATTTGAATTCAAAACGACTGGGATTTCATTTAAATCTATTCCTAAATATAGGGCGTTATTTTAGGAAAGAAATAATGAAAGAATTAAGGCAGGAAATTCGAAATTTCAAGGGGAAGGGGCGGCGGGATTTCACTAGGGAAGTGGATGGTCGGGCTAAGGGAGGCGGCGGCCTGGCTGGGGCCGGCGGCTGGCGCGGCCGGGGCAAGGGAGGGGCGGGGAAGGGAAATCGGCGGAATTGGGTAGGGAAAAATCTCTGGACCTGCTGCAGGGGAAGGGGAAAACGGGTCAAGGCCAAGGGAAAGGGGCGGGTGTGTGGAGAAGGTGGTAAAGAAAATAGAAAACTATGAAATACACGTAAAAACCAAGAGCTCGCCAGAGCGGGCTGTTGGGTATTTCGGGTGGAGCCTCTCCTAGGTCTCCTCTCTTTATCTCAAGCTCTCAAGCAAGAAGACAAAAGAAAATTTCAGAAATTTTTATTAATCAAACATTAACTCATATAATAGGAGGAGACCCCTTTATAAAGGTCTCAAAGCATGAAAATGAAAATGACTCACATGCCCATCGGGCTACAACAAACACTACGCCTTCATAAGGGCAAAACAGTCACTAATGCATGAAATAAAAGATTCATAAAATAACATAGAAAAATATCATAAAATAAAATTGCAACATCAGAAATATAAGCTCCCAATCGTAGCCGTCGATCTACGATTCCTTCGCCGGTAAACCTGCCTAAAATGTCTGTCGATGACCTCATCACATTCACCAAAAGTACATGTCATATGCTTAGTGTTTGTGCTATTAATTGTAATTCTTGTATCTTTTAAATATTTGCACTATTTTTGTAACTATTCACTTATTTTAATTAACATCTCATAAGCTAGAACCATGCTATATACAAGAAGCATATTCTAAGTAACCTTACGTCGAATATCCTTTATAAGCATATTATAAAAAAATATGGACTCAATGTTGATCCTTGATGTAATCCTACTATTCCTACAATAATTGTAAACTCTTTGTTACTCAACTACTTTTATTACTAGTAATTGTTCCATTATATATATTTTTAATCACTTCAATCTACCTTTAACACAAACATTTTCCCTTAGTCTGCACCAAATCAATTCTTGTAGCACTTGATCATATGCCTTATTGGAATGTGAAGATCCTTATTGCTATGCTTTTCTATGAATTATTTTAATAGAAAAGTCACTTCCATGGACATCTTTGTCGTATGAAATTGACTTGTTTCTCCTAGATTAATGTTTTTTTTTAAGTTTATGCTTTATTACTCTCTCCCGTAACTTTATTTTATGAATCATATGTTTGATTCCTCTTTAGTAACACAATCCTGAAATTTTTTTGTTTGTAAATATAGGTACCAAAATATTTCTTCTCAGATAATTTGACAGCACATTAGCTTTTAAAACTTCCTAAAAAAAATTGTCAATCAAACCATCCCGATATCCCTAGAACTCTCCAAACCTCATTAGATATCTCATATGGGCCTAAAGCCCAACTTTTACACATATTTGAAGCTAACTCCATTTGTTTGGATTAAGCTGTAATATACCTTATTATATTAATAATTTATTCTTTAAAATTCTCATTTACTAGTTTCTCAAAGTATTGTCATCCTTCTTTTATATCTTCATCCTTATTTAAGATCCTATTTTCTTTGCTTCTAATGCAACTAATTTGATCACAGCCTCTTAATTCATAGATTTAGTCTTATCTGTTCTATGTATTTCTTCTTCTTTTTCCTTAGTTCTAAGCTATTATATTATTCATCGAAAGTGTTATTTTTTTCTTGGCTTACACTCTTTGTAAGAATTTATATTTTTAACAATTATTATAAGCCTCATTAGTATTCAATTTTTTATCACTCTTTTAAAAAATATTTCGCTTCTTAACAATATCTTATAGCACTTGACTCACCATCAAGTCTATTTATTATTGTACGATCTATTTTTTTGACTTTTCTAGAACTTTTATGATAATATTTTTAATAGAATTATCTTAGTTATCATCAAATTTGGCTTAATTAAATAATTCCAGTTTGTCTCCTCTAACAACTTATCTCTTTCATATCTTGGAGAATAGTCAAATTTGAAATTTTGTCCACCAATTACTCTGTTTGGAACAAATCTAATCATATATTTAGGCTTAGTTAACTCTTGTTTAATTTTCACCACAATCAAATTAAGTTATGCCGACCCACCGGGCTTAGCTTGGTGAGTGGGCGAGCATGGTTGGGAACCCTCTAACCTATGTTCAATTCCTCTCCCGAGCAACTCGCCTCCTTTGAGGAGAGTACACAAAGCGCGGACTCGATGTCTGTTGGTTTGTTGCTGCTAGGTTCGCCGAGGGATTAGTTAGGTTACCATCCGCCTCCGTGGTAACGAGTAGATACCCCCGTTCTTTAAAAAAAAAAAATGCTGCGTCACTTTGGATGTGATGTCCTACTTAGCACTCTCGTACTTTTTAACATAATTAGACAAGTTATGAAAGGTTATTTAGGAGTGATGTCCTAGAAAACTCTTTTCTGCAAACCACTATCAGGTTAGGTTGTGACACATCGTTTTTGAGGAACACCCTAAAACTAGCAAAATTCAAAATTTAATTCAGTTCATTCATTTTGATGTCAGTTTTATGAAAGGTTGCCAGCCTAACATCAAATCTCAAATTTTTCCTGGCTGGTATTAATAATGGGGGTTTTAAAAAACCATTCGTATTTTTTCCACCCTTGACCAACAAAATTGAATGGCCAGATTTAAAAAAGTTTACAAATAAATGAAAGGTATAAAATAAAAATATTTACTTACAAATAAATGAAAGAGCTGCTGCAGTATTGATTGAAGCTATCATTTGACTGAAGCAAAGTCTAAGGCAACTTGAGCATAACAAATAATTGCTAGCCTGGTCATGTCTACAAGCCCAACAACACCCACAGATGGGGGCCTATCCATCTTCGATAGCAAGTGAATCAGAAGGTCAAGCTAACGATGGGGATGTCAAAGTTCTGTGAGGCACAAATTATGAAAACAAGGCAGTTACCAATTATTTTGACATGAGCGATTGCGGCTATTTTATGAGGAACTGTTTTTGAGATGAAACTTAATCTATTCAATGTCCTTAAGAATAGAGTAACTTGCTTGTATTTCTAATTTTATTTTATTTTTTAAATTTGGCATCCATATCTGGCAGTTAATTCGCTGTTCAAAATTCAAGAAGACTTCAAAAGTTTCTGCGTGAGTTCTTTCGTCTAGGAAGTGTAATTAGTTGTTTTCTGTTGAGTCCATTGTGTTTCATGTGTCCCTTTACATCCACGTACATGAAGTTTTGAACAGCTAGATAATTATTAGAAAATTGTTATCTACAATCTGTTAACCTGATTCTTTTAATAAGATAGTAGTGGCTGATGTACATGGATTTTACTGAACTTGGCAAATTTTTTTTTTTCATATTCACTATAGCAGCAGCAGCAGCGGCAGCAGCTACCACAAGTAAGGAAACCTGAACAAGAGCATCGTTTAACTTATAACTTAGGTGCCATGCATGGAGTCATTGGTGATGATAACTTCCCGTCATCATCTGGTGTACCTGCATCAAAATTTTCTAGAAACTTGCCTCATGACAACACAAGGCAGCTTCTCGAAAAAAAGCAAATTGGGCATGCCCTAGAACAGCATCAAAACTCAATAAACCAAGCTTATGCCCAGTTTACCATGCAAGCTGGTCAACAGCAGTTGAGAGCACATGGCAACATTCCAGTGCAACAAAATGAATTTGGCATGATGGGACCACCGACTGGTGGCCAAGAGGTACTAGCCGGAAATCTAAAAATGCAGGAAGTAATGCATGTTAAAACAGGAAACCAAACACAACTTATGAGGTTTAGTAATTCATCTGATCATACCGGATGTGGTGAGAAACAGAATGAACAGGACCATCTGTGTGATGGTCAGAAGAATGAGCCAATGGCTCCAAAAACTACGACTGGACAGTTTACTCCAAACATGATTAGGCCAATTCAATCGATGCAATCACAAGGAAGCATGAGAAACATTGCAAATCAGCAGTTGATGATGGCTCAGTTGCAAGCTATGCAAACATGGGCGATGGACCACAATATTGATCTTACACATCCTGCCAATGCTAATCTGATAGCTCAGTTTCTTCCCATTTTGCAGTCAAATAGGTTGACTGAAATGCCGAAACCAAATGTCAGAAGCACTCTTGCACAACAATCAAGTTTGTCGACATTGAAGCCACAGGCTATTTCATCACCTGTTGTCAATGAAAATTCTGCTCAAGGAAATTCAATAAATAATCTATCTGGTCCAGTTGGGCTGGTGAGATGTGGTGTGGGTACCAATCTACCGAATTCCAAGAATATGCATATGCAGCAGCCTCAACCTGTTCAGACCCGTGTTACTCATAACGAGAAGGGTGATGTAGTAGCAACTGGTGGTTCTGGATCAGTGGTGCATCTGCCACAGGGTTCTACGAGTTCAAGCCAATCTTTTGATCTTTCAAATGAAAAGAAATTAGCTGCAACCAATTCATCTCAAATGCCTTCTTTTAGGAAGTCTCAGAACATTGGACATCCAAGTCCACAGTCTGCATTGCTATCAAGTGAAGTTGCAGGGATTCATGTGCTTGCCAGAGGAGGGTCAAGGCAGACCACACAGCAACTTGTTGGATTTACTAAGCAACAACTTCTTGTTCTTAAAGCACAAATATTTGCTTTTAGGCGACTCAAGGTAGTCATTTGTTCCACTTAACCTGCTACGCCCCCACATTCTATGCATGAATCCAACTGCTACACTCCCCCCCCCTAAAAAAAAAACGTTCAGGGCACTGCACCCTGCCCAAAAAAGATTATGAAAAGCAGCACCTCACCTCACACGTGGAAACATGATTACATGAATGGATGGTTGAATATTATTTTCCACATGCGTGAGAATCTTGCTACTCAGCCATCCTGTTATTCTGGATGATCGTTTAAAACTAGTAAATTGTTATTTTTTTGCCCTTTGCAGCGTGGAGAAAATGCTCTTCCGCCTGAACTTCTTCAATCAATTGTACCGCCGCCTCTTGATTCAGACTCTCAGGTTCCTCTACTTTCTCCGAAGATGACTAAACAGGAAAACTTTATGAAACAAGATGCAGTGGAGCATGAAAGGCATCCTGATCATATCAACATACCCCAGCATGCTATACTGAGTAAAGGTCACATTCTTCCAAAGAAGCTGCCTGTTGGCGAGGAGAAAACACCAGTGATAACTCCCCTGCCGCTAGAAGTGGTAGCACCAAAGGAAGATGCAGGAGCTGTTAACAATGGGAAGATACCAGAGATTTACCCTGTTTCTGTAAAGGCTGAGCAAGATGTTGATCATGACAGTTCTTTCAAGGGTGAGAGTGATGCTGACAAGGGAAAATCTGTTCCTTCGACTAGTTCTTCAGTGGATGTTGGGCATGAAAAGAAGCTTACCACAGCAAATGTTAGTGTACCATCAAATGTCAAAAAGTATTATGGTCCACTTTTTGATTTGCCTTTCTATACAAGAAAATATGAACTTTTGGGACTGATAACGTCAATCAACTCAAACAATTTTACATTATCCTATGACATAAATGAATTGCTTTATGAGGAAGGCAAGGAAGTGCTAAAAAAAAAAGGGACCGTGTACATGAAAAAACTTGGTAATTTGCTTGCCTTTAACTTGGAGAGGAAAACAATTAAACCTGATCTTGTCTTGAGGCTACAAATTGAGGAGAAAAAGCTTCGTCTGTTAGATATTCAGTCTCGCCTCAGGGATGAAGTGGATGAACAACAGCAGGAGATAATGGCCATGCCTGACAGGCCATACCGGAAATTTGTTAGACAGTGCGAGCGCCAACGGTTAGAACTTATTAGGCAAGTGCAGCAGTTACAGAAGGTGACAAGGGAGAAACAACTAAAGTCCATCTTCAAATGGCGCAAGAAGCTCCTTGAAACTCATTGGGCTATCCGGGATGTACGAACTACTCTTAATAGGGGCATAGCTAAGTATCATGAGAAAATGTTAAGGGAGTTCTCCAAGCGGAAGGATGTTGATCGCAGTAAAAGATTTGAGGCATTAAAAAACAATGATGTCGATAGATATAGAGAAATGCTTCTTGAGCAACAAACAAGTATTCCTGGAGATGCAGCTCAAAGGTATGCTGTCCTGTCATCCTTCTTATCGCAGACAGAAGAGTATCTTCACAAACTTGGTACCAAGATAACAACATCAAAGAAGCAACGAGGTGTAGAAGAGGCAGCAAATGTTGCTGCTGCTGCTGCACGATCCCAGGTAGCAAATGATTGTGCTCTTTTGACTTGCTTTAGCAAATGATTATCAAGTAATTTTATCCTTTTTTGACAGGGCCTTTCAGAAGAAGAAGTTAAAGCTGCTGCAGCTTGTGCTCGAGAGGAGGTACTGATAAGGAACACATTCTCTGAGATGAATGCACTGAGAGATGGGTCATCGGTTAACAAGTCAGTATAATCTTGCCATCCTTTTTGTGCTGTACAGTGATTCTCACATGTTTGCTGGCGTCTTGCATTAGATAGCAGGAAATCGCTTATGAATATATTTTGCTTAATGCTTAATAATTTCTGAAATTAAGAATTTTCATGCGTCCCTAGGTACTATAATCTGGCACATGCTGTCAATGAAAAAGTTGTCAGACAACCATCAATGTTAAGAGCTGGAACCTTGAGGGACTATCAACTTGTAGGTTGCATCTAAGTTCTTATCATAAAATTGGTTTTAATAGAGATACAAATTACCATGCCTTCGTAATTTCCCAGATTGGGCTTCAATGGATGCTTTCCTTGTACAACAACAAGTTAAATGGTATTCTAGCAGATGAGATGGGTCTTGGAAAAACTGTACAGGTGGCTTCCAATTAATTTATTTTCCTTCTTCCTCTTGTTTCTTTGTTATATTGATTACTTCTTTTTGATTCTCATCTGCTATGTATTCTGGAGAAAAAACTTTTGTGAAGTTGAAACCAGGGCATGCAAAATGCAATATGATTTATATTTTCTAGTTTATCATTTTAATTATTCCTGTTTCAGGAATTTATTACGTTTTCTAGTTGCTGAGTTGCTACTACTAGCTATTCAGCATTTTGATTTAAAAATCTATAATTTTTCTGTCTGTTCAGGTCATGGCATTGGTTGCTTATTTAATGGAATTCAAAGGAAATTATGGGCCTCATCTCATTATAGTTCCAAATGCTGTCTTAGTGAATTGGAAGGTGCATAAGTTTCTCTTTATGCTGGCTAGTTCTGAATATTTTCTATTTTTGGATGTTTTGATAATGACAACTTTTTATTCAGAGTGAACTTCACAATTGGCTGCCATCTGTATCATGTATTTTCTATGTTGGCTCAAAGGAGGAGCGATTAAGACTGTTCTCTCATGTAAGATACTTTGTAGTGCTTTTAATTTAGATTTGTGGGAGAAACTTTATTTATGTTTTTTTGTATCATGATCTAAACATTTCATGAATATTTTATAATTCCCAGTAAAATGCCCTTTAAAAGTGCAAAGGTTTGACATATAGAGACATGAACACTTATCATCAATTTCATCCAGCTTCTATTCTAGTTCATATACTTGCTTTCTGAAAATAATGGAAGGGCTCACACTTATGCATGCATGCTTTGTTTTTATCCTTGCATCAACTTGATTATAAAACAGACGCTGAAGATAAATGGCTTCTAAAAGGGCTGTTTGCAAAAGAAATTATCACTGCTGCAATCTCAATGTCTCAAGGGTTGTTTGGTTTGATTTGCGTGAAGAATAACAAGCATAAAGTAAAAGGAATACCTGTGTTTAAAAAAATGAACCTAATTGGCTAGTTTAATCAGTTGAACTAGGAACCGCCGTGTAACCGATCCGTTAAAAGGCGAGAACCACTTTAGTTTTGGACCAGTCAAAATTGGAGTGAATTGTTGGTTCGACCATGTAACCAACGAATTGGTCCTGATTTTCGAAAATCGGCTAGGTTAATTATTGAGCCATTTAAATAGTTAAATAAATTTATATACAATATTAAATAAATTATTAAACTTGACAAATTAATATAGTGCTTATATATATATATATATATATATATATATATATATATATATATATATATATATATATATATATATAGCACTAAGTAAGTATTCACACATGATCTCATCACTCCATATGGGATTCCTTATAGATGTAAAACAAAAAAAGTTATATAAGCATACTAAGAGAAAGTTCCTAAGTGATGTGATATTAAATAACTAAGTTGAAGTTATCAAGTTCACAACACATACATTATATATATTTTCAAATTTAATTATTTTTTATAATGTGAATAATGTTTATTTTTTATTTAATAATATTTAATTATTATATTTTTTTAATTAATTAATTATTTAATCATATATTATAAAAAATTATTTGTTCATCTATTTATTAATAATAAAATGATCTAACATGAATGTTATATAAATCCAAATTTATAATGTGAAATTGGTACAAAATCTATAGAGGTAAATTATATCTAAATATATAATATAAATTAGTGATAATTTTTATTAATTTTATAAGCTTATATATGAATTAAATTTATATTAAATATGAGTTAAATTTATAATTCAAGGTATTTAAATTTAAGATTATAGAAGATATTATTTATGTATGAATCCTATTTATATTTATTTGTGTGACAAATTTACATTATTTTCTAATTATTACATCATTATTATAATTGGTGCAAAAGATGTTGCCAAACTATTGCAAAATGAAAAGGAATATAAAGTTTCACATAGTAGGACACAATAATCATACCTGTCGTAAGGTCTCTAGTCACAGAAATCCCGCAGAAGGAACATAGGATAGAAGTTATTAGTCAACTATAGTCTCTGAAATATGCCACAACTAGAAAGTCTTGTAAGAGTTCCACAAATCTTCTGCAACAGAAGTTAAGGAAGCACAACTCACATGAAGGTAAGATATAGATGGCACAAAAACCTCAATCCCAAAAGATCTCCCTCTCACTCTTTCATCTCTCTCTCACCCTTAGCCAAACTCCTCTCTTCCAACCCACCAACCCACTTGCTCTATCTCTGTTTTGAAGCTCTTTTCTACCTTCTTAAAATCTAAGTTCTTCCTCTCCCTCAACCGAACTCCCCTCTTGTTTCATTTCATTAACTGAGTTCATCTTCCACAGTCCACACTCTCTCTCTCTCTCTCTCTCTCTCTCTCTCTCTCTCTCTCACTATACAATCTCCTCTCAGTTTATTTTCCGCATTAAGAAGACAAAACTCCTCAGTTGTTGCCACCACTTAAAACATATATGCGTGCATTTATGTACTTTTTTCTGAAAGATTTGTGCATATGACATGCTTAAGACTTAAGAGATATATTATGAAAGAAGAGATGGATGATAAGTGTTTATGAAACTTAAAATCTCTCTACTTTATTAAGAGGCCAGGGAATGCATTGCTTATACAGGACTGAATAAGACTTGCCTTCTATCCTTCTCATGTTGATCAATTCAAGGCATTGTCTCAAGCTACTTTTATTTTTTTCATCATAATTTTCGCAAACTTTCTCCTTGTATGCTATTTTGTGTTGAGCTTATACATTCCTTATTTTTATTCAGGAGGTTTGTGCTATGAAATATAATGTACTTGTGACTACCTATGAGTTTGTCATGTATGATCGGTCCAAGTTGTCAAGAATTGATTGGAAGTATATTATTATTGATGAAGCCCAACGTATGAAGAACAGGGAGTCTGTTTTAGCTCGGGATCTTGATAGGTATCGTTGCCAAAGAAGATTGTTGCTTACTGGCACACCTTTACAGGTATGGCTAATGATCAAATATTTATGATAGTCCTTAATCCAATAACTTATGCGTACCAGACAGTTGTACTAATATATTGTCAGACTTAATAACTAGTACACCAATAGCGTCTTTCATGTGGCTCTAGATTCAATAACTTTCCCCCACAGTACTAGGTGTATATTTCTTATATATTTTCTGACTGATGTTTCATGTATTCATCATTGCCACATGCATGTAGTTTACATTAGTTTTTTTTATTTTTTATTTTTTATTTTTTATTTTTATGGATGATACAAGTCAATTTCTCTTTCTTGTTAATGCTTTATTCATGGTGAAATGTTATACAATAAAAGCTAGTCTTACTTTCTTTATTTTACTATAACATCACAAAAAGAGAAACTGGTTTCCTTTTTGATTATATCAATCTTTTGACAGAATGATTTGAAGGAACTTTGGTCACTTTTAAATCTTCTACTACCAGAAGTATTTGACAATCGAAAAGCATTTCATGATTGGTTTTCAAAGCCCTTTCAGAAAGATGGCCCATCACATAACCAAGTGGAGGATGATTGGCTCGAAACTGAAAAGAAGGTGATTGTCATCCACAGGCTTCATCAAATTCTGGAACCTTTCATGCTTAGGCGACGTGTTGAAGATGTGGAGGGGTCACTTCCTCCCAAGGTAATTATTTACCTACATTATTGCATCTTTGAGCTTCTTGTATGGCTGATACTGATATTAATTTTACTTGATGCATGATTACAGGTTTCAATTGTTTTGAGGTGTAGAATGTCAGCTTTACAGGGTGCCATATATGACTGGATTAAATCAACTGGTACCATTAGGGTAGACCCTGATGATGAGTTACGGAAGGCTGAGAAGAATCCAAACTACCAGACTAAGATGTATAAAAATCTTAATAACAAATGCATGGAGTTGCGGAAAGCTTGTAATCATCCTCTGCTCAACTACCCTTATTTCAATGATTATTCAAAAGAGTTTCTTATTAGATCATGCGGGAAACTCTGGATACTTGATAGGATTCTCCTAAAACTACATAAAACAGGGCATCGTGTTCTTCTTTTTAGTACCATGACCAAACTCCTTGATATTCTAGAGGAATATTTACAATGGCGTCGACTTGTCTATAGAAGAATTGATGGAACAACTAGCTTAGAAGACCGCGAATCAGCTATTATTGATTTTAATAGCCCTGTTTCTGACAGTTTTATCTTCTTGCTTAGCATTCGTGCTGCAGGAAGAGGTTTGAATCTCCAAACCGCAGACACAGTTATTATTTATGATCCGGACCCAAATCCTCAGAATGAAGAGCAAGCAGTAGCTAGAGCTCATCGCATTGGCCAAAAGAGGGAGGTCAAAGTCATATATATGGAAGCAGTTGTTGACAAGATTTCAAGCTATCAAAAAGAGGATGAGTTACGAAATGGTGGAAGTGGAGATTCAGAAGTTGATCTTGCTGGTAAACATCGGTACATGGGTTCAATTGAAAGCCTTATACGAAATAACATTCAACAGTATAAAATTGACATGGCAGATGAGGTTATAAATGCTGGTCGTTTTGATCAGAGGACAACACATGAAGAAAGGAGAATGACTTTGGAGACATTGTTGCATGATGAAGAAAGATATCAAGAAACAGTCCATGATGTTCCATCCCTCTTGGAGGTAAACCGTATGATAGCTCGTAGTGAAGACGAAGTTGAGCTATTTGGTCAAATGGATGAGGAGCTTGATTGGGCAGGAGAGATGACAAAGCACAATCAGGTTCCATTGTGGCTACGGGCTGGCTCTAAGGAACTAAATGCTTTTATTGCAAAACTAAATAAGAGGCCATCAAAGAACATCTTAGGCAGTGTTGTTGACTTGGAGTCTAGTGAGATGATACCTGGTTCATCCCTTAGCAAAATAGAGAGAAAAAGGGGACGGCCAAAAGGTGTGATAACACAAAAATATTCGTCTTATGTGGAATTTGATGATGAAGATGGAGAAGATTTTGATGCTAGCTCAGAGGAAGGGAATGAGTATTCATTACGAGAGGAAGATAGAGAAATAGGATATATTGAAGATGAAGATTTAAGCGGTGCTGCTGTTTTACAAGGAAACATTAAAGATCCTTTGGAAGATGAAGAATTAGTTTGTGATGGTGCTGGTTATGAATTCCCAGATGCTACAGAGGGAAGCAGACATACTCATATCTGTGAGGAAGCTGGCTCCACCGGATCTTCTTTTGGAAACAGAAGAGTGCAGCAGCATATTACCCCTTCCATGTCTCTACGAAAATTTGGATCTCTCTCTGAATTAGATGCTCGGCCAGGCGTTATTTCGACGAAGGTGCTATATTTGTGAAATGAATCTTTAACAAATTTTTTTTTCTATTAATTGCCATGTGAAATGAATCTTTTGTCATATTGCAATTAAATGAGTTGTTCAAAGGAAGCTGGTTTTTTTTTTATTCTTAGTTGCCACGTGAAATGAATCTTTTGTCATTGTGCAGCTAAATGAGCTGGAGGAAGGTGAAATTGCTGTATCTGGCGATTCTTACATAGACATTCAACAGTCTGGTAGTTGGAATCATGATCATGATGAGGGTGATGATGAGCAGGTCATACAACCTAAATTAAAACGCAAACGCAGTAAGCGCTTTCGCCCTAAACATACTGTAGAAAGATCGGAAGAAAAGTCCAGTATGTATAGGACTTTTTCTCGACATGGCTCTCAGCCTCTTTCATATGTTCATCATGATAATGTAATGCTTTCAAGGATGGATGGAAGGATTGGTAAATTGAATGGCAAACCACCCTCATCTTTGAAGCAGATAACTAACTTTCCAACAAGAAGGGCTCCAATTATCAATAAACATAAATATGGAGGATCTAGTTACTTAATTGGATGTGAAGAAGATGCTCTGGATCATTCTAGGGAGAGTTGGAATGGCCAGGCTAGATATAACACCGGCCCTGGCCTTATCAGAAAAAAAATGTCTGACAGCATGCAGAGGAAGGTAAGGCTCTTATTCTGGACATTTTAGCTCAAAAGTTTATTTAGGTGATTTTTGATGGATGATTGTGATAGATTTTAAAAAACAAAATTATTAGTAGCAATATGAACTGCAATGTTTTTATAGTTCTTAGTGTAGAACCGTAAAGAATGCTGATTTAAATCATTAACTGTTGTGGAAATAAATAAAAAAATTTCTACGATGGTGGTGCTTGCATTCATAGATTATGGAAGTTAGAACTTTTTATAAAGAGTCAGTGTTAAAATAGTATTTATGAGGAATTTGGAATAAAAAATAGGGTTGTTTTTGGTCTGGACATGGATGATAGAATAAGAAGGAAGTGTAATTCATGTTTAGATACAAAAATCAAACAGGGTTAGGTGTTTTTCTGCCGTGTAGCTAAAATGTGAATATCCTAATGCTTGCTTGTAACAAGCTTTAATAGTGGAGTATCTGTAAAGCTAATATCTAGTGTTAGCGTAGGTAATGCTTGTACTTGATTGTTGTTGTAAGATTGATGAAGATTGCAATGATCCACATTAAATGAGTTCATCTCAGTGTAGTTTGGTGCGGCATGGAATAATTGAAATTTTAAACTGTACTGCCTTGTTTTATGATTCGTGTGCTTCCCATCCCTAATTCAAAATTACCCTCAGCGAAGTTGTTTTCACTTGCATGGTTTCTCTGTAGGTTCTTCTGGTTAACTGATTCTCTTTGTTCAGAATGATTAATGAAAAGGAAAAATGAGTATCACATCCTAGGGGAAATCAGCCCATCTTGGAAGGCAAAATTGAATTAATTTGTAGAATTCTGATTAAACTTCACGTTCATGGTACAGTGTAAGGCATCTGCTGTTTATAAACAGAAAACCAGCTTAAGTTGGACAATGCACTTGCTTTCCCCAACTATCTCTTTATCTTCACTAGTTACTCCGATTTTGAAAACTTGTGAAATAACCTTACGTGCATTATGTTCAAAAATGCATCTTATGTATGGTCATCAACTCACATTTTAAAATGTTGGAGCCCGTCTTGGTTGTATCACTATTTCTGTGTAAACATTGATTTCAACTAAGTGGGTATACTTTACCCCAATATTTGAGTGGAAATATACAGCATATGATGCTTTTTCCAAACTATTTTAATACAAAACGTATATAATTTTCCCTATAAATGAAATAAAAAAGTTATATAGCATCATGATACAAATCATGATCTTTTGCCGCCATTCCTACAGAAATCTTTACATTTTGAAATGCAAATTCTAGTGAAAACAGCGAGTGGGTTTTATGTTAGAATGTAGTACGCCAGAAGCTCATATTAAAGGTGTGTTTTCACTGAATATTTCCACTTTTATGAGTATGGGCCTAGGAGCATTGGCTGGGTTGCCTTTAGTGCAGCTTGAAGGTCACGAGCTTTAATCATTAAAACATCCTCTGTAATGGAGGAGTTAGGTTGCATATATAAACCCACTATGGAACTCTACATTGCTAGGACCTTCATGAACTAGGCACGCTCTGTTATATTCTATTTTATAGGAGTCTCTTTAGATTCTTCTTGTAGTTGTTTTTTAGCATATGCTAAACATCTGATGTCATGTGTACAGAAATATTTTCTGTTTTTGAGTTAATTTGTGGTGGATGAGAATTGATAAAAATGCCCGTCCAATTGTACCTAATTTATTTTGGAATTAAAGATGACGAAGAATCCCCAAACCTGTCAATATGTTCGTTTAAAAAATGGAATTCCATTTTTTAACTGATTGTTATTCTCACATAAGAATATATAGGAATAAATGGTTGCAGAACCCGAGGAATATTTCACATTTTAATATTCTTTTGCTTTTTTTTTTGCCCTGAAACTGAATCATGTTGTCCTTATACGAGGAATGAAATAACTGATTTTTTTTTACTCTTTACGACTTCTAATCTGCTTGAGATGAATGCCTTGTACGTAGCTTTGCTGAACGTAAAGAACTGTAAAATCCTCTTCCCAGGATCCTACCATAGTAGTTATTTCCCTTTTTTCTTACAAACTTAAACGTAATTGTTCAACTTGTTTTTTTAAAAGACTTGTTTTTATGAAAAAAAATCATTAATTTAGAATCTATCAAGTTCCTTATATTGCTATGGCCTTGTCATGGTTGTCTTTCTTGGCTTTTATACTTACGTCCAACTTTACTCGACCTGATATTGTGTTATTTATCTTTCAGTGCAAGAATGTAATTAGCAAGTTACAGAGGAAGATAGATAAAGAAGGTTTTCAAATTGTACCTATGTTATATGATTTATTGAAGAAAAATGATACGTCAAACCCAACAAGCAAATTTTCCAAGATGAGCAACCCTTTTAATTTGTGGATTATTGATCAGCGAGTGGAGAGTTTAGAGTATGCTGAAGTGGCAGACTTCGTTGCTGACGTGCAATCAATGTTAAAAAATGTAGTTCAGTTTTGCAAACACTCACAAGAGGTATGCCATCTTCCATTAGTTGCAAAACTTGCCAATGCACTACTGCAATTTTTAAGCTCTTAGCTCTTGTCGTTTAATATTGAAAGCAAAATTCATATAATCTGTATACGATGTTGAAAGAACAAGTTCTTTCGGAAAATCATCAAATTTTAGTTGCTAGTTTTGTTTTAGTTCTGTAATTGCATTTTTTAACAAACATCTCTTTCCCAACTGTATGAAAGTGGTAATAGTAGAGAAAGATCAATAAGCATTCCTCCAACACCAGTGGAGTCAAGGACTTGGCCTTAATGACAATAAGCTCACGTTTAGCAAAGTCTTGTCTCTGACCAATCTAATTTTGAGATTGATATAGCTCTTCGAAACTACAATGCTGATTTGCTGAGCTGGATAAATGGTAAGTGAATAATTTTGCTAAACCTAACACATGGTAAGAAGATGAGGACGAGGGTATTTTAGTTATAAAGTTTAATATTTTTTTAAATTTATGATTTGGAGATTGGGGTATGAAGTATTAGTTAGATTATTGGAAATTATCTTGGAGGATAAAGGGGAAATAACGTCCTTTAGGGTTTTGGACAGCCACGAGATGTGCGCCCTTTGAAATAGAGAGGCTTGGGTGGATCTCCATAACTGAGAATTGGAGAGAGGGATTGAGGGGGTAAATATATAATTGATTGAAGCTTGAGTTTTGCATCATAATTTAGGAGCCAAATTCATGTCCATTGAAAGTTAATCTAATTGCATAGATTTATGGATCATTTTACTAAATGTCATAACCATTTAAACTATTGATGTCATAGCTTAAATCAAAGAATATTCTTTTAGATGTCTCTTTAAAGGATGGTCGACATAGAGTTGACCATAAGTTGTTTACTAACATGAAACTTTTATAAACACTCTGGTTTATGTTTATTTTCATTGTAACAGGCGAAATATGAAGCAAGAAAGCTCCAAGATATATTTTTCCATATCATGAAGATAGCTTTCCCAGATAAAGATTTTAGGGAGGCAAAGATGGCACTCACTTTCTCAAGTCCAGGTGAGGGTGGAAAAGCTGCCAAACAGAGCATGAGGGCATGCAGCATAAATCATAGCAAACTACAAAATATGGTTAGAGAGCATGATGGCCCTGTTAAGCCTGCAAGTCGAACACCAAATTTCAAATCCAATCCATTGAGGTTTGAGAAGGATACAAGGCCAAGAAGCACTGGAAGCAGCTTAGAGCAGAGTGGGCCATTACTAACTCACCCTGGTGACCTTGTTATCTGCAAAAAGAAGAGGAAGGACAGGGACAAATCATCATCGGTCAGGCCAAAGATGAGCTCGCTATCGCCGGTAAATCCAAGTCAGGCACTATTGCCAGTTGGCACAAATCACGGTGTCAGGTCACCAGTCATGAAAGATTTTGGGCGAGTCCTTCCTGCTGCTGGGCTACAGAGAGGTGGTGGTGTAGTTGGTGCTTCCAGCATAGAAGAGTTGCAATGGGCCAGACCTGTGAAAAGAGTGAGAACTGATACTGGGAGGAGGCGGCCAATACACTTGTAGTCTAGTTTGTAGATTATTTTGTTTGTAAATAAACATATATAGTACATGATTTCTGTAACAGGAATGGCGAAGATATAACTCTTTGCATGCGTTTACCTTCTTTCTTAGCTCGTTGGTGCATTAGAATTTTGTACATGTTCGAGTAGGCAAAAAGATAAATCTGAGAAGCTTTTCCGTACATCATTACGTGCAATGTACAAATTAGAGTATAAGAATTAGGATCTATTCACTATTTAGAGCAAAATTTTCACAGTTTTGTATTTCATAAAACAGTCATGGTTCTATTTGGAAGTTTATTGTGGTTTTTTTTTTTTTAAATTTGCTGGCAGGTGCACTATTTTAAAGTGATATTTTGCTAGAGTCGCAGTTCAATTTTCTTGATAAAAAGAATATACAATGGCTGTTGCTTTTCAAGATTATATTCTCCCCATGATAATTATGCTAGTAAATATGAGAGAGTTGAGCCCCCACTCACTGATAATAAATCAATCTGCCTGAGAAAATGGCCATGACATTTTTTCTTTAATCTCTTTTGCTGTTTTTCATTTTATCACAATCCGGGTTAAATATACATGTCAATATACAAACAGCTTATACCACACTCTTAACAGATAATAAATACAACTCGCAGATTTAGTCGTAGTTATATGTTCGTATGGTCATGATCATCCAACCACTTTCCATTCCTCTAAATCAGATTCAGAGGCCATTTACCTTTGTGAAAGGATCACCTCGCCCACCTTTTCCCATTGAAAAGTGTGGGTCTCATTCTTGTAAAGTTGTTGAGGAATCATCTCGATCAGGATCTGTAGGTAATGTCCACATATGAGGAAAAGAGGACTTCAGTAGAAGTCCCAAAGAAAACGAACAGGTTGCTCGCACAACTGTATCAGGGGACTGACTCATTTTCCCCACAAGAACTGAAACTACCTAAAGAAAGATGGACAGCAGATTAGTGTTTTTTTTTTTTTTCAATAGAATCAGCAACATCATTACATTTACATGCAAATGTGTTCCGAACCTGCAAATGATAATGTGCCAGCGAACGTTGGTCCTCCAGGAGAGTGAGAATGCAACTTGAAAAATATATGGCGTTAGCTTGAATAATAGGCCAAGGTGCATCAAAAGCCTGTTACAGGGATAGCTATGAATTAGCTTAAACGTTCTGTTTAGTTTTTCATCAACAAAGAAGATAAAGGCTTCATTTAGGACAGCTTTCTTACTGCTTCTTAAAGCAACTTTTTAGTACAACAAATAAATTTTTTTTATATTAAAAAGCTGCTTTAAGAAGTAATAAGAAAGTCGTCCCAAACAAAGCCGAAGTCACTCTCACCTGGATCACTGCTGCCAGATAGGCGCCAACTTTAGAGGCTAAAAACTGGCCTAACTGTCTGGTTAAGTCCCTCAAAAAATCCTCATAGTCATTGCTGAGACATGCAAAATGCAAATTTCATTAATATGATAAATTTTGTAAACCTAGAATTGTGCACAGTTGGATGAGAAAAACGCACCGGCAATCTGAGTTAAAATATTGTTTGGTGTTGATGGAAGACAAGCCATCCACTCCCATTAGTGGTACAAGTTTTTTGAAGGTATTCTGCTCAAACATATATTTGTCAAAAGCCTTGGGAAGAACTTGATTTAAAATGAAAAAATAAAAGAAAAATAAAGTTACCCGGCATGCTTGACGAACACTCAAGTCATCATCATAAAGATGGAGAATGAGACGGGGTAAAGTGGCATGCACCTGAATAGCATATCAATATAAAAAAAAGAACAATATACTGAAACAATAAATTTAACACAAACAAGTTGGTGCAAGGATACTACCAATGGGAAAATGAGAAATATTAATACGTTTAAATAGAAATTAGATGAGGACTTTCCCAAGTGGAATTGTTCCCAACTATATGAAGGATCTGATTGTACCAGAAAATTCTATTTTTGTAAATTCCTTTTGGTTAGTATCGACTCCAAGTGCTAAAAACTGGTTTCTTCACAGGTTGCAAAAGGCTTCCTAAAGAAAATATATTGTTCGAGACAAGTGCGAGAGGTCGATTCACAACCATTTTGTCCCTATGCATGTTAATAATAATAATAAAATATATAAATAAAGTTTCTTTCTTTGCCCAAATCTCATCCAAAACCTTTCCATATTGTATCCTATAGTGCCACACTCCTTGTCACAACCATTTGCAGAGTGTGGGCTTCGAAAATTCTCAGCCCGGACTCCCTGTGCTTTCGGGGGAGTTTTAACGAATTCAGTTCCGGGGTAGATTTTGAGAAGGCAGATTGACTTTGTAATAAGACACTACCCAGAGATTTCACCCTCATTTTACGAGGACATTATGATCTGAGTTCTAGTTTCCTATAGGCACAAGCCCCTATAGTTAATTACCCCTCCCGACAACGAGAGAGAACTTTTGATTAAGGCCAATTGCTGATTAGAAACGTAGAGAATACGTGATATCTGACATATAGTAGCAGCATTGGTTTAAGTTTTTGAGAGTTTGATACCTAAAATTGGAAATTTCACTATCTCACATTTAAAGCGAATAGTGGGGGAATGGATGATGGACCCGATCAAGATCCCATGGTTCCGTCGTCCCGGACCATTGTGGTCCTTGGTCTACGTAGTCATAGGAGATAGTCGACCCAACCTGATAGAAGGATCATTGTATGCAGCCATGTGTTGCTCGTCCAAGGGTAACTTGTAGACCTATGGTGAATATTTGTCTAACGGGACAAATTTGAATCCACCTTAGCTGGCAGAGGGTTTTATGCCCTATCGATAATATCATATTGATTCATATATCAAGGATTTGATGCCATTGGGGAGTTTACGGGCTCTGACCATAACCGTAATTTAGTAGTTCCATTTGGCGACAAATCACACAATTTAGAGGGCCACCATCATAACCGTTTACCTGAGTTTTAGATAGATTTTGCTTTGAGTGTTTTTGTGATTTATTTTCATTTTAAATATTTTTGACTTTTGGGATTTGGAGCTTTGATATTTTTGGAATTTTGAATCTTTGATGTGTATTTGGGAGGTATTTTGAATATTTGAAGATTAATCCCTTCGGTTGATATTTACGTTCAACACAATTATCAGAGTATTATTGGGTAATTTGTATTTATGGCTTGAACCTTGTCGGCTCTGTCAACTTGCCGACAGAGGATTGGGTCTTTCGTAGGCTTTTTGCTTTTACAAGCGAATCTTCCTTATTATGGGGCTTGAAGGCCTAACATGAACTATAAAATGAATATTCTGGTCAACGCCATGACCTTATAATCATAAAATGCTAATCTTGTTCATAGACAGTATGCCGCGTGTGTTGCAAACCTCTCATCATTATCTATATGAGGATCACGCTTTATCCCGAACAACTCGTTGTCTTTTTTGCATGTCAATTCTCTTCACTTGTTACTGCCATTTGTAGGAGTTTGGTACTGCAATATTCATTGTCTACTGATGATCGTCACTTGCAAATGTGTTATGGCGTCTGTGACAAACTTCTGGCTTCATCGTACACATTGATTCGCAAATTGATACTTTCCTTATGCCTCAATAGGCATATTGTATATCTTTTGTCATTCATAATCCTCTGTTAGTGTTCTCCGATGGGCGTAGTAGAAACTACAACGTCTTCTTTACAAGATTGTAGTATCGACTATCATCAACCTCAATCTTACTGCTTGAATGTATTTACTTATAGACAATATGCTGGATGCATGACGAGCTTTTTGTAGTTCATAGGAGCTCATTTGACGCATATGGTATGTTTATATTCTGCATACTTAGTGTGTGGAGTTAACTTGAGAAGAGTTTCAAAGAAACCCTAAAGTGCTAATACAAACCCAATTTAACCCCGTTTTAGTATGACTTTAAACTAAAAATACTAAACATGCTACTTTGATACCATAGTTAGCAGGAAATAAATAGTACTGATTATTTTGTTAATTGTTTGATATAATTTTAATACCTTAGTAGTCTAATAAAGTTAAAAAGCATTAAAAATAGCCTACTTAATTACTAATTGATAAAATAGATCAAGAAAATCTAGTATTATAATCGTTAATAATAGCCTGATCTATCAATACTACCTAGCTTAGAAGACTTTACTTTGATTAAGATTACGTAAAATATGATCCCAGTAATTAATCAATAATTACTACGAATAACTAAATCCCTACTTAGAATATTTAATTAAGTTAAATTGATATCCCAAACTTTAATTAATACTTAATTAATTAAGATATATTATTAATTAATTAATTAATTAATGTGTAACTAATTAAAATACTTTATTGTCCTGATAATTAATAAATAATTATTTAGAATTAGACTAATTAATATACTAATGAATGTATCAATGACAAACAACTAAACTAGACTAATCTATAATCCTAAAAAGCCAATCTCTGCTTTGCTAAATTTATCCCGAATTAGCTTAATTGATAAGTGTAGTTTAATAGAAAAATTAGTTAATCCACACATTCCAAGCTAAAAACTCTTCATCAATCACTAATTAGTGTAATTTAATATTTAACTTTTAGCTAAACCCTTAATATCGAGTTGGGTGGGGCATTTTCATCAACAAAAGTGGTTTATAGAAAGTCAACCAAACTCATTGCTCAGAAAGCTATTTTTTTACATTATAAAAGTTGGCTTTTCTCAGGTATGCTCCGTATTCTACAGTCTTAAACAGCACAAGTATACAGCAAAAAGCATTGCTAAGCAGAGCGTAAATTATAGCATCCAGATTGTTCATGGTTTTGTTGTTCAGAGCCAGTTCAACTCCGCGCTGTTTTCTTCTTATTCAAGGTTAACGAGCAATAAGGCAACAAAAATGTATTCAATATGTCAAGGGAATATTACATTGCTGGTTTAGAAAATATGGAACATGAACTTAAAATAAGGACAATTTGTAAGTTTTAAATCATTAATCATGTACCAGGTTTAGCCTTAAAATAATTCCAAAAAGAAAAAATGGTAGCAACCAGTAAATCTAACATGATAGATGAGAAACCTATGGTGATTGTTCCTCTTGCGGAGTATAAAAGAAGCGGAAATGATCAATTAGATATTAAACTAAACGGTTTGCCAAATATTGTAAGCCCTCTCGTCTGAACATTGGCATATTTAATCAATAGAAACAAGTTTTAATACTAATATACCTGCTCAAGGAAAGCCTGTTGTTCAATACTTGTGGCACATTCACTTAATGCACCATATGCTGCAAAGGCGTTAGAACGCATCTTTGCATTCAAGGAAATCTGTCAACCAAATAAAGATTAAAACCTTTTCATAGAATTTTTTTTAAGCAAATAGGAAAAAAAAAGATATAATAAATGAAATTGAAAAAATATTTTAAGAAAAATACATTAGTATGTGCTGAATGCTGCGTCACCTTTTCATCTCCCTAATCCTTTAGCTATATGGCTAGGTTTCAACCACACAAACAATAAAGAATTCCACTACAATGCCTTGCCAACATTTATTTTCGTGTCGAGCCCGAATCAGCCTGGATTAAGCCAATTCGAGCCTGATAGGGCTCGATCGCGCTCAAGCAACTCAATTGATCGTTGTTGAGCGTCAATTTACCTAAATCAGGCCCTAATTAAATCAAATTAAACTCAATTTCATCAAATTAAAATCAAATCGATCGGATTGACCCAAAATCGGTCCAGAACGAACCTAATTGAGTCTCGTCGAGCCTCGCCAAACCAAATTCGACGCAATTCGGCACCGATTTTAGCCCAATCTCATAAAATTGGCTCGAATTGACCCGAATTGATTTGAACCCAATTTCAGCCCATTTGGTCCAATCCTGGTTTAGTTGACTGCCCAAATTAGGAATTTAATTGTTAAAACGCTGCTGCCCTGTACAAATCCCGGATATCTTAGGATTGTTTGGAAGCCTCAAGTTTTCATTCGACGACGTCTGAGCGGGCAAAACATCATTTGACGTATAGAGAAAACGGAAGAGAGCCGAGGGGGTCATACGGTTCGTATTGGGCTTCTATTCGTCCGTCAATACCCAACGGAGAGAGCGGGAGTGTGGCTCTTGCGCGTGGCTGAGGAAGGCGGAGCGGAAGCCTCCCATGCGCTTCCTTTTGTTCGTCCGAACATCTCCAGGAATTCGACCTCTTCAGTCGTCGAGACCTGTCTAGGCCGCCGAACATCTTCGGCCTGCATAGCATCTCCGAGCCCTCCACCTCTTCCATCGACTCCATCCAGGTCACGAACCGACTGACCCTTTGCCTATATGCGGTCCAGAAACAAGACCGAGCAGGGTCTTTGGTGGTGTGGAGACCTTAGGCCGAGCCGAGTGCAGAAGATCGGAGAACAGGAGCTCGTCGTGTGGCCAAGTTGTTGTCTTTCTTCTCTTTCCACACCCAAGAGAGATTCAGAAGCTTCTCCCACCTCTTCCTTCAACCTCCGGCAAGCTCGGGACAGCGGAGGCGACTTCCGGGAGCATCCAAACAGCAAGGACAGCAATTGGAGAATCTTGGATAGCAGACTTCTTCCTCTTTCTCAAAGGCATTAGAACGCGTAGCGTATCACATTGCATAGCGTGCACCACTTAACAAATCATAAGTTATGCCAAAATTAACTTAAAGATACATGAGGCTTGCATTGCTATAACATTCATATTAATCCCCTAAATTTGCTAAATGTTCAAGAAGAGGTTACAATTAATTTGTAAAACTGATAAGTGATTAGTGAGGTCTTTCATAAACTTTCATGTTTATGTTTCAAATCCCATGGCAAGTAAAATTGATTGTACTCATGCTTGATACTTATCCAAATTTAGAGGATTAAAGTGATGAATGATTCCCATTTAATGGCCACACACTTAATCAAAGTAAGTTGTGTGGTTTGGGTTGCATCACTCAAACTTTGGTAGAATGCATGTTATAATCATTTGCTAAGATTATTGCATACCCAAGATTTGTAAATTCACAAATATGTTTACTAAATTTGTAAATGCTTGTAAAGCAAAGGTTGAGTGTTCTATGACTTTCAAGAACTTATATTACACCCCATCACACATTAGAATTTACTAAACATGCTTGATGCAGTTTGCAAGTTGAATGATTAAGGGTAATGATAAATAGCTCGAGCGTATGATCAAGCTCTTAAAATGATGAATCATCTTATGCATACATTTCTAGGTTTTCTAGATCGCATCAAAATTGATCTTAAAACCGTTAGAAGTTGTAGGAATGAACCTCTCCTAATTTCAAAGAAGATTAGTAGCTCTCTATCAAAATGCATCTCTCTCCCATGTATGATATTTGGAGCCTCCCCAAAGCTCTAAATGTTCTATACACGAATCATTGGATCTTAGAACCAAACTCTAAGTTATCCATCTCTTTTGTTGAAACACAAAATCAACAAACATGCATATTTCTTTTATGCATGATGCTTGGAGTCTCTTCAACGCTCCAAGTGTTACTTGGCATAAATCTTAGCATAACTTAAGAGCTATCACCAATCTTTCTTGCTTGATGTCTTGGATCTCCTTAAAATCCTACATGCATCATACCATAAACCCTTAAACTTGAATCAAATATCAAGTTCTTCCATTTCATTTGTTGAACACAAAATCAACAAATGATGTCATTGCTTGTTGCTCTCTAAGCCCACATAGAGGTTCCCAAATGACCTCTAAAGAGCCCAAAGAGCACTAGCAAATCTTACAAATCCTAGTTTCATTTGAATTGTTTGTCGAAGCACAAAATTAGCAAACAATCATCCTACCCAATGTTTAAAATTGCATAATCGGGTATTGAGGTGTTTTTCATTCGTGAGGCAAGGCGTAAGCCTCAAGGTGTTTTGAGGCGTAAGCCTCAAAATCAAAAGATTGCGTAAACATAAAATAATAATTTTTTTATATACTAATGAGTAAATAATATAAAACATAAAAAAGCACAAGATATGAAGTGAAAACAAAATATTCCAATAATAAGACAACATGAAATATAGTTCAACTTGTGGGCTCCGAAAATTCGGCCCGGCCTCCGCTCGCTTTTCTTTTTCGGCGAGGGAGTTTTAACTGAATAAGTTCCGAGGTAAATTTTGGAAGGCAGATGGGTTTGTAGATAAGACACTACCCAGAGATTTCGCCCTCATTTTGTGAGGACTTTATGATCTGAGTTCTGGTTTCCTATAGGCGCAAGCCCCTATAGTTAATTACCCCTCCCGATCACGAGAGAGAACTTTCGATTAAGGCTAGTCGTCAATCAGATACGTAGATTATACGTGTTATCTGGCATATAGTAGCAGCAATGGATTCGGGATTTGAAAGTTGGAAATTTGGTTTGGATTTGGGTATTTGAATGATTGATATTTGGAAATTTGAAGGTTTTGATATTTAAAATAGAAATTGCACCATCTTGCACTTAAAACGAATGGTGGGGGAATGTATGATGAGCCCGATCAAGATCTCATGGTTCCGTCATCCCGGGCCATCGTGGTCCCTGGTCTACTTAGTCAGAGGAGGTAGTCGACCCAACCTGACAGAAGGATCCTTGTCGCCAGCCATGGGTTGCTTCGTCCAAGGGGACCTTGTAGACCTGGGATGAATGTTTGTCTGAGGGGACAAATTTGAATCCACCTTAGCTAACAGAGGGCTTTGTGCCCTATCGATCATATCCTATTGATTCATATCTCAAGGATTTGATACCAATAAGGAGCGTAACGGCGCTGGCCATAACCGGTATTTCGTGGTGCCATTTGGTGGCAAAACCACTCGGTTCAGAGGGCCCCGGGTCATAACCGTTTACCTGCAGTGCCATTTGGCGGCGAAACTGCCGGTTAGAGGACACGTACCACGTCCTTACTGGCAAGAGATTGTTTGAGAATGGATCCTAGTGATATTCTCGACCAGGCATTTGGCTCTTTTGTGAGCTGAAGTAGTTTTTGATTTGTCCGCCTCGACAAACTGTTGCGGAGGGCGGATGGATTTTGCTTTAAGTATTTAATGGTTAGATTTCAATTTTAAATATTTGGGATTTTTGAGATTTTGAGATTTTTGTGGAGCTTTTTGGATTTTGGGTTTTTTGGATTTTTGTGGGTTTTCTGGAATTTTAGGATTTTTGTGGGTATTTGGGTGGAGCTTTGGATTTTGTGTGGACTTTTGGGAGATATTTAAAAATATTTGGGAACCCCTCCGGTTGAGATCTGCATTCAACACGACCATCATCGGGGTGTTTGGGGTCATTCTCTTTATGAATTGAACCTTGTCAACTCTATCGTGCTGTCGACAGAGGATCGGGTTTTGTAAGCTTTGAGCCTTTGTAAGTGAATTCTTATTGTTATAGGCCTTGAAGGCCTAATATAAATGTATTAAGATAAATATGACGGTCGCCACAACCGTATATTTGTTTGTTGGTTCGAACCCTGTCGACTTCTATTGACCCGTATAGAAGGATCGGTTTCGAACCTGAATTCACTTGTCAACCCGCGCAGCATTCCTAGACGTCACGTGTGTACCAATAACACGCTCGCCGGGGCCCTTGCGGGTTTTATAATTATTTTTACCCCTTTTAGTGTACCTATGTGTATACAATTTATAGTGCACGTGCAGGGGTACTTTGAAAGTACTTGTAGACGCCTTCTGTCCGCTTGTATAGAAGTTGCGGATCCGGTGGCTTAGAGTAGCAGCTTCTGGATCAGTTGTTTGCTGCTTTGTACAGGCAGACTGTCGTGCACTATTTGTTGATTTTTGTAGGCGGATCATAGTGCACTAACTAATCTCCTGCCTTGATTCGTAGAAGCTTACACTTATTGTGGTCTTTTGACATTCTGCTTGTATATGACATTTAATGCATATGATGAGTCCTCTACGACGGTCTGTAGATGGTTGTACTTGCTACAATTCGATCATCTTTGTTCGTGGAAAATTACTGCATTTGATCAGCACTGAATTGTTATTGATTGTAGGAGTCATTGTTCTTGCATCCTACCCACCTTTCATCAATCTCAGGTGAGATTTGATGATTGCATTTGTTGTAGATCAAAACTCCTTTGTTTGTAGAAGACAAATATATTTATTTTCCATTATCTTATGATAAGATATATAGACATCCTAACACTTGGTAGACTCTTTGCATTCTCCTTGCAAATTACATATTGTGTGCATAGTGGGTCCTCCTATTGACCTCCAATGTCGCCTTCTTCAATCAACAGGCATGGTTGCTCGTGAGTGAACCAACATTTCACTTATATTTGGGATTTTAATGAATGACCTTCATTTATTCATTGACCTCCGCCTGCATAATCAAACTTAATGATTGATATTCAGGTAATCATGCATTCATTAAATTTGATTATCTAATTATTTTTCAAATCCAGATTCACATCCACTATGCTTGATCTAAGTCCCGGTGTTAAAATCCTTCTGAAGTCCAACTCAAGTTTCTTGCTTGAGTCTAAATGCTTGAATCATATTTGATGTGCGAACCAAATCCAATTTGAGTTCAAAGTGCTATGTCCCATGCAGTCCTTTGAGTTCAATTGAATGCTCAAATTACTCAAATTTGGGTTCCAATTTTGATTCTTATTTTATTTGAATTTAGTCTTTAGAAATCATTTTGAGTTTTGGTTCTGGTCCACAATTCATCGTTCTTGTTCGAGTGCAAGTCTTTTATTCTTTTGAGTTCAATCAGGTCCAGGTACGAGTCTTATTGAATGTGCAAATCAAGTCCGTCTTCACCCGAAATTTTGGCAGCCTCCCGGCGTCTCCCCCGTTTAGGGGAAAACTACGAGAAAACTGGGCCTTTCCCACCACGCGCAATAAAGGCGTGTATGGTAGGTGTCCTCTTGCGAGGGCACCGCGGCCGTGATATTTCTTCCCACCACGCGCAATAAAGGCGTGTATGGGGCTCTGACGGTACCTGTTTAAATGACACAATTTGCTTTCCCCCCGCTCGAGGGTACTTATAAGTGACCCCGCCTCGCCGTAGGTGCCGCACCGGGGTTCCTTCCCACCACGCGCAATAAAGGCGTGTATAGGCGGTTTTCCGGTGCGCCACAAACACCGAGGTAGAGTTTAGGCGATTGCCCGCTTCGTCGTAATCATCAGACCGGCGCCCCATCCTACCACGCGCAATAAAGGCGTGTATAGGAGTTTTTTCGGTCTGCTGCAAACAACGATGCGAGAAATCTGAGTTTAGAGAGTTCGTACCTTTGCGGGTTTTGCCGGTGGCTCGTTTAAAAATGCACAGTTTGCTTTCCCCCCGCTCGGGGGTACTTATGAGTGACCCTGCCTCGCCGTAGGTGCCGCACCGGGGTCCCTTCCCATCACGCACAATAAAGGCGTGTATAGGCGGTTTTCCGGTGCGCCACGAACACCGAAGTAGAGTTTAGGCGATTCCCGCCTCGTCGTAGGCGTCAGACCGGGGTCCCATCCCACCACGCGCAATAAAGGCGTGTATAGGCGATTTTCCGGTCCGCCGCATACAACGAAATGACAATCTGAGTTTAGAGGATTCATACCTTCGCGAGGAATGTCGGTGTCGGCCCGAGGATCGAGAGAGATAGACATAATTAATTATAGTTAATTTCTCTTTAATTATAACTAATCGTAATTAATAATAATTAGTTATAATTAATTATAATTAACTTTGAATAATTGTATTTAATGATGATTAATAATAATTAAATATAATTAAAATAATTAATTACAATTAATTCTAATTAATCATAGCTAATTATTAATAATTAACCATAATTAAAGATAATTAATTTTAATTAATTTCAATTAATTATAATTAATAATTATTAATGATGATTAAATATAATTAAATTAATTAATTATAATTAAATCATAACCGTTTATTATTAAAATTATTAAGTATAATTAAAGAAATTAATTCTAATTAATTAGAAATGAGGGATTTATGGGATTTGGCCGAAGAAGTGCGTTTAAGGGAGAAAGTTACCCTTCACAGCAAGTGAGCTCTCTGTGTTGCTAGCCGATTCCGATCCAGACAGGGAAGGAAGTCGTCGAAGAGGCGGAGTCTTCTAGGGCAGTCGACGGGTAAGTGCTTCACCTCTCTCCCTCTCTCTCTCTCTATTGGATCGAACCGAGCAGGCGACGGAGTCGGGGCGGCTTCGGCTTCGGCAAGGTAGGCAGGTCCCTCTCTCCTTCTCTCTCTCTCTCGGTTTGGGTAGAAGGAGGACCGACGGGATTCTTGCGAATGGAAGCAGGTCGGGGCGGCTCGGCTTCGATTTGCTCGGAGGGAAGAGGTGGATCGAAGAGGTCGTATGGGAGCAGAGAAGATCAGGGATGGGAAATGGAGTTGAGTCGAGCAGCCCCTTCGCTATTTAACGACGATTTGGGCGCTCGATCGAGGCGAGCTCGCGGCTTTTGAGCAAGATTTCACGGGAAATCGACTGGAGCGGCGCCGTTTGCAGCGGGATTTCGGCACGATTTCGCGGAGTACTTCGGCAGATTTCGTGGATCCGAGGTTTGATCAGATTTTTTTGTTTCTTTTGTGCTTTACACAGAGGTCAACACAACTCAAATTCTATCATTCCCAAATCACAGTATTCTTTTCATTAACATATAATTTCAAAAATAAATAGCAATGACATATCACATAAGAACACATAAGTTTATTTGATAAAAACTTGAAGCGGACGCCTCTAAAACCTGAGGCGAGGCGCAACTTAGCAAACTTGAGGCGTACGCCTCAATCCCTGCTATCATTGCGTAGGCTTTCAGGCTTAAAAGAAGGAAATTGCGCTGAGGCGCGCCTCTTATTACACAATTTTAAACTTTGATCCTCCCCTTGTGCATGGTATTTTGGATTTTCCTAAAATCATAAATACGTGTTATAAGAGCTCGAACTTGGAACCAAATTCCAAGTTCTCCCATCTCATTTGTTGGAACATGAAACCAACAAATAACCTCTAGACATAGGATAGAAATCCTAGTCTTTCTTCCTTATTCACTTAGCTTAAATTAAGTGAGTGTATATCTCTTTCTTTGAACACTAAATGCTCAAAGAAATTCCTTCAATTTGCAAACTATAAGTTGCACATTGTTTTCCCCTATTTAGCTAACACAAATTTGGTACATAGTCATGCTTCATTGAAGGCAAAATTCAATGATCCATCCTCCAACTTGCAACTCATATGTTGCACATCGTTTCTCTCTTTCTACAACTCAAGAATTGTAGGAATTTATCTCATTCGACTAACCCAAGTTAGATGGATGAACATACCTTTCGTTGAACACCAAGTGCTCAAAGAAACTCCTCAAATTTGCAACCTACAAGTTGCACATTTCTCCTCTCCTTCCACAACTCAAAAGTTGTAGGAGATTCCCACATTCACTTAACTCATGTTGAGTGAATCAAAACTACACCCAAAACATTTATTTGTTGAATCAAAATCAACAAATAATTTTACCAAACATTGGAATCTAAATCCTATTCTTCTCTCATTCTCCTCACCCAAAGTAGAAAGTGTACATCTTCTCTTTGAACACCAAATGTTCAAAGAACATCCATGAATTTGCAACTTCTAGGTTGCATCTTCCTCTCCAAGTTCACCCTCATTTTCTTAGCTCAAATTAAGCAAATGTTCACCTTTCTTTGAACACCAAAATTTTTAGGTAGGCTTTCTAAATCATGTTTAATTATTTAGGAAGTTTTTCTAAATTATGTTTATTTTGATTAGGAAGGTCCTATTTATTTAGAAAGGTTTCTTAAATCATGTTTATTTGATTGTGTTATGGTGTTCTAGGGCTATTTAAGGGGGAGCTTGTCTATAGTTTAGGGAGGATATTGCTGAGTTTATTTTCCTAATGTTTGTTGTAAGTTCCCAGTGGCATTTAGGATTTGTGTAAAAGCTGATATACCTCTCGAATAGTAGATCAATTGTATCTTGCTTTATTACTGAAGAAGAAATAAGAAAATCAATTATATCTTTATGTTCCTACACTATTCTCTTTTATTTGCTGTTTTTACTTTTAAGGCGTATCAAATTAGTATCATAGCATTTTTTTGGGACCTATGACAGTAAAGAAGGTGGAGGTGTTGGAAAGTAAGATGGAGCAAATGAAATCCGACGTGGAGAAGAGGTTTTCATCATGGAAGGAAGGTTCTCAACTATGGAGGAAGGCTCTCATCAATTGAGAATTGCTTTGAGAACCATTTTGAGAAATTGGAGGATGTGATGAAGAAGATGATCGAGAAGAAGTCGAAAGCTTCACTGGCGATTCCTAGGGCTAAACCAAAGGAAAAGGAATTTTTGAAAGAGATGATGAGAAAACTCATGGAGATTCGATCCAAAACCCCATCGATGATTTTGAACAATTTGAATCTCATACTTCAGACAAGGATGCTAGTGCTGACAGTGATTTAACATTTTTAGATGTTGAAATCAATATATCAATAAGCAAGAGCTGGAAGAAAAAGATCAGGAGAATATTAAATTACACTGAGCTTGGGGTAAAAACAAAGGAAAAAATAGCAATAGAAAAGGGCCGGCAAGAATTTCTAAGTTTATGCAAGCACAAGCTGCTAAGAAATAATATGGCAAAACTCTAGCAGAAATTAACAGAGCACATCAGCAATCGAAACTCTCATAATGCTTGATGATCCAGGAGGACTTTTAGATGGACAATAACTTTGTTCCCCCTTAAAAATAAGGTGCATTTTTTGGGAGGGATTATTGATACGCTTGGAAAGGTGGGTGGGGGGTTTTGAATTTTAAAGCATATCATCCTATTATTTTTCTTGCATAATTTCCTTGAATTGTTCAAAGCTCATTTGGATCTAAGATTTCTAACCATCAGATGCAAGAGATTCAATCAAATGATCAAATTTAGCCTTTTACCACTTTGGTGGCCACTCTCTACCTTAATAATGTCGAAAATCAGAACTATGAATCAATTTTAGATTCTACTTTTGAATTAGAAGCTGTTGTGCTTGCTCGTGATATCGCCACAGAGATGATAATTTATCATCTACAAGCATTACCAATGATATTGATCCAACTATTCTTGAAACATCTTACCTGCCTCTAATTTATAAACAAAATAATCGTCATGACTCTTAGTTGCCTTATGATTCAGATGAGAGCATCAAGAGTATTGATACTTCAATAGATAAAATATTTAAATCCTATTTATTAGATGGGGCGTTAAATTGAAAAGAAAATTATATACGTTTGCACAATTACATGACATTTTTGGGAGCTGTTTAATCTTATATTTGCCTGTTGGAGGGTTTTTCAGCATTTAGAGGGGATTAAAAGTCTACTGATCATCATTAATATTCAATTTTTCCATATGATTAGATAAGCCACAGATTTAAGAGAATATGGATAATCACCTGGAGATTTCGTAACCGAATGGACAGATTTATCAAAATAGGGCCCACAACATCTGTAGGTGCTGACTCAAGAACCTGCATGAAAATTATAAATACAAAATCAAACAATAGAAAAGCGTTGATGAAGTACTTTCTCATAGATTTAGACAAGTTTTACGAGCTCACTGCCAATAAGCATTGTACAGCAGTCAGCTGAACTGATTCATCATGATCTTCAAGTAAGGCCATGATGACCCCTAGCACTTGCGGAATGTAATGCGGCATTTGAGATTTTGGTATCTATACAAATGTAAAAAAGAAAATTCATCGCCATAAGTTTTCAAAATCTGAAAATCATAGGAAAGTTAAATTTTAACCTTAGCTGACTTCTTATTACAAGTTACAACTACCAATATATGCTATTCATTGTGATAACCCCTAGCACTCATGGAAGGTAATAAGGCCTTTGACATTTTGATATCTACAACAACGTACAAAAAATAACTCATCGCCTCAAGTTTTTAAGATCTCAGAATCAGAAGGAAATAAAGTTTTAACCTTAACTGACTTCTGATCACAACTGCCAATATATGCTAAGAGGTAGAAGAGGACACTAACCATACTATAGGTGTGTTCATAATCATGAGAAATAGACGGAAGGTCAATGCATCCCTAATCTTGTAGTGGGTTCCAAAATTTATCCAAGGACAACATATGCTATAATTTGGGTGTTGTTGACAATACAATTGAAGATTTCTAATATACTTTTACATGTGAAAAATACAATTACAACAACAATCATAAATAGAAAACAAACTACTGGCAAAATTTTCTGATCTGACAAAAATAACTGACAACCAACAGCAATCAGGAAAAACATCCAGAAAAAATACTAAATATAAGTTAAACAACAACAGAAAACATGAGATGTAGGTAACAAGTATTCAAGGCTTTTATGAAAAATGAAATTGTCAAACACCTAAACCTATAAGGAACTAAAAGCTGAAGAAGTGCAACCTGGACAAGCCCTCGCAAACACAGGCTTCTTACAATTGGTGATTCATCAGACACATGCAAACACATCCCCTCAACCATCTGTTCCAATAAAGCAGGAACTCCATCACTGCACATACAAATACAGAAAGTTAAAAAAAGCCACCTTATGTAGATTTATTGCTTCTAGAGTGAGAATAAGCACCACCTCAATTAAACATTGATAGAATATTATTCACGGGAACAGAAGACTTGAAGCAATTAAATCACCTTTTTGTTTCCCAAATTCAATAATAAAGAGTATATGTTTTAGAAGCTTATCTTTTTACATTTTGTAAGTGATAAAACATCAATATCTTAGAGGGGGGCTTCTCTTGGTTTCGCCAAGCTCAGACGGAATGAGGAACCTTAAATCAATCAATATAATCAAAAATAAAATTTTGCAAAACTAGCAACATGTGGGCAAACCCTCAAACTTCATATTTTTTCAATAATCGTCTGAAGCAGTAACAATCCATACGTCCCAAGTCAAAGGGGAAAAAATCTCTTAATTCAATAGGAACACGGGTCATGGACAGTCTAGAAGTCTAGCGGTAGTAGCAACCATATGTATTGGTTTCCTAAAAATTGATTATAATGAATAATGTGTAATTGATATAATTGACATAAAGAAGAGGGAAAACAACCCATAAAAGTGTAATATGAGGCTTTTAAAAAGTATTAGAGTATGGAGACCACTTCAACATGTCTATCAACAAACCTCTCACATGATATAAGCGACAAGATAAGAGTTTTGAATAATCTTGATCTGATACAATGAAGATGAAACAAGAATTGCTTGTACGAAATTAATAAATTGTGAACTTGGCATAGTTAAACATAACCGAATGCGTTATCAAGATAGATCTTTAGAAAATTCCATGGAAAAACTAAATAACGATAATTGATTACAATTAAGAGCAATAGGAGACTTGCAAAATCACATCAACAAATAAATAAGTAGAGCAAATGGCACGCTAACAAAATCCACAGTTTAAGATCTAGATCATTCACCTCGGGATCTGATGCAAGCAAACTAGAGAGAAGAGACAAATTGGAGAACACTAGGACAAGACTTAAACCAAACTCAATTCAAATGTAGCTTGCAAATATCCAAACAAACTTCGAAGAAACAAAAGCCAAATCGAACAGAACAAAAAAAAAAAAAAACATAAAACGCTATCCTCAGTAAAACCGTCTAGCAGTTTCCTCACATGCAACGATAGTAGGAATATATAATAAAATTGTGCTTAGTCTACGGGTATGACATGGATTTTCCTCTTTTTTTTTTTTTTTTTCTGTCTTTGAGGTCAACATTGTGTCATGTCTAAAGACCCCCAAATGCATGAATACTTACATTCATATTGCATTCCATCAATCTTCTACAATTAAACCCTAGAATAGACATTGTCATTCAATCTCTAATCGGATGGAAACATGTAGGTTTTAGTCACCATTGCTCATATGCACCTCTCACCCACCCGAAGGTCATGGCAAAATAGACCTATAGGTACAGGAGCTAGCATATAATAGGATGGTTAGACTTTCCCCTAGTTTTGTTGAATGTTAAAAGATGAATTTGATTAGTTTAAGAAACCTCTAAACTGTTGCGGGATTTCTCATGGATCGTCTATATTAGAAATCCCGCAATGAGTAAAGTCAATTAAATTCGTCTTTGGGCATGTGCAAAGCTTTGAGCCCAAAAATAATATAAGTTGAATGCTCTAATTTTCTTTTCAACCTTCAATGTTGTTTTTACATATATATATATATATATATATATATATATATATATATATATATATATGGCAATCTGTTTGAATTTAAGAACACGGTCCATCATTTGTACTCAAAATTTAATGACTGAGTAAAACTGATCCCTACATACCAGTGGCGAATATATTCTGATAATGAAGCAGCAGCAGCTTCTCTCTGTACTTTTTGGTGACTCTTCAAAGATTTATTTAAAATTGTGCATATAGGTTGAACCTGTATGATAAAAATAAATAGGAATACTAAAGTTGAAAGCATAAAACCAAGAAAAATTAACACAAATATAAATCAACATTTTAAAGATCAGTAAATAAAAAAAATGACAACGACCCAGCTATTTCAATATGAAAAAGAATGTAAAACACTCGATTTAGAAAATTGTAAAAAAGCATTGAATAAATATTTGTAAAGCAGTACATCCTATAACAAGATAGGCTACCATAGCTCAACAAATTTTATTTATATTTCTCTTTGTTGGGGAAAAGTAGAGTTTATATGATTAGCTCTAAATCAAAAGACCACCCATAGTTTTGTTAACTTCCACAAATATTATGTAAAGACCTAAAATTTTATTTAACTTAAAAATTTAATATTTAAAAGAATTGCTTACAATATTATTCATAGTGTAGAATTTAATCAGGTGGTCAAAACAAAATTAATTAAAAATAAACCAGTTTAAAAAAAAATAAGTAAATCATTATCTTATTTATATATGAATAAATTTTCAGAGATAAAATTTTAATTATCTAGCCAATTATAGATAGGTCTGAAAAAGAAATAAATTGTGAGTCAATTAAATTAAACCAACCCAAACAGCTGGTCACACCTTTTTGGAGGCAAAGAGGTAGTTTGGGAATAAGAGAGATGAGAGTGCAAGAGCAAGAGCAAGAGCGTGAGAGGAAAAAAGCGGAAGAGAGCAAGACCGAACAAGCAAGGGATCAAAGAGCAAGAGGGCAAGGGTGCCAGGCCAAGGAGACGACACGCGGCTTGTGTGCATGCTACCCACGAGCATGCAAATATTAGCCATAGTGAGGATTTTTATTCTTTGCGATTAGGGCTTGAAGTTGCATTATTTGAGCCCATTTGGGAATGTGGAAAATTCATCAAAGGCTTCACCCTTCTTTCTGCAAATTGAAAGGTAGATCCTAAGCTTAACAATTCTATATTTAAAATGAAATTGAGTGCCCTACCCTAGTTTTTATGCCATTTAGTATACCTCAACTATTATAATGACCACCTCAACCTCTCTATCTCTATCACTATCTTTCTCTAACTTTTTCTCCACATTTATTCCTCGCCCTCTTTACCTCTATCTACCTCTTTTTCTTTCCCTAACTTTCTCTACATAACTTCATTTCCTTTTCACTCTCTAGCTCTCTCTCTCTCTCCATATAAAAAAAAAATCAAAAGCAAATAAAAGTAAAAACACATATAAAGTAAATATTAAAAAAAAAAACTTGTGTTTCATTCCTCACCACAAACTCATCACCTCGCCATCAACTGCCAAATGCACAAAATACAATGCAAAAGTCTCAGGACTAAGTACTTGTGCCCATTGTTCCAAAGCAGCGGGAACTTTAGGCTTAAGTATACATGAGTGTTGTTCGAACAACAACAACAATAACAACATCAAGCCTTAGTCCCACTACGTGGGGTCGGCTACATGAATCCTTTTTCGCCATTGTGTCCTATTAAAAGTCAAATTCTCATTTAAATCTAATAAAGAAAGATCATTTCTAATATTTTCTAACCAAGTCTTTTTAGGTCTACCTCTACCTTTCTTAACATAAGTCAAATCTAATACCCCAGCTTTCCTAACAGGGTCATCGGAAGGCCTCCGTTTAATGTGGCCAAACCATCTAAGGTGACTCTCTCTAATCTTATCTTCCATTGGAGCTACTCCAACCTTTTCACGTATATTCTCATTTCGTATCCTATATCTAAGGGTAAAGCCGCTCATCCACCTAAGCATCCTTCATCTTTGCAACACTTAACTTAGTATTATGCTTCTCTTTTAATGACCAACATTCAGCACCATAAAGCATTGCAGGTCTCACCACCATCTTATAGAATTTTCCCTTAAATTTGAGGGAGACTTTTCTATCGCACAATAAGCCTGAAGCATTCCTCCACTTCAACCATCCAATTTGAATTCTGCTGATAATATCCCCATCTATTTCACCATCACTCTTAAAAATAAATCCAAGGTATCTAAAACGTGTACTCTTATTTATGACTTGATCACCCAAACTCACAATCCCCTCACTAGGTCTATTACTACAAAAATTACACTCCATATATGCAGTTTTAGATCTACTCAAGCGAAAACATTTAAACTCTAAGGTTGACCTCCATAATTCAAGTTTACCTTCAACTCCCTCTCTAGTCTTATCGACAAGAAGAATATCATTAACAAAAAACATACAGCAAGATACATCCTCTTGCAAATGTCTAGTGAGAACATCCATGACTAAAGCAAAAATATATGGACTTAAGGCTGATCCTTGATGTAATCCAACCGAAATACGAAAATACAACAGGAAAATCTTGAAATTCTCTCATGCAGGTGATGAAAGTCCATGCACGCTTTTCAAAGCGCAATAGGTATAAAGACCACTGGCCGTGATGTCTCAAGCCATCGATCATGCATACTTTTTTAAACCAGGGCACTTTCAAAAATTTTCTTAAACATCACTTAAAATTAAAAATTAAAATGACTTTCTGAATATAAGTGAAACCAAAAGAAAATATAAAACATGAATTGAAAAAAATATCAAGATGATAAATGCAATGCTTGACGTTTTGAACAAATGAAATTGAATAGGTCACTTACATAAGAATTTATAACTTGCGAAAGAATACAAGCAAAATCTCCTCTCTGCATACAAAATATTTACTACTATTCAAACAATTAGAATGCACAGAGCACTGGATGAAATTAAGTGAAAATGAACTGAACAATTCTTTCATATGAGAAAAATGATTTCATTCGGGGCACACTTGAGTAAATATAAATCACATATGATAGAGTTTTATTTGTATTTTCTTAGAACATTTTATTTTAAGTATACTTTTCTTATTTTATTTTATTTTAATTTTATTTCAGTTTTATTTCCTAAAATATCTCTTTTTCCTCAGTTTTTTTTTTAATATTCTTTAGTTAGGTAAAAATTAGTTTAGATGTAAAAGCTCAAAAAATTGGGAAAGTTATAGAGGGGCCCGTAAAAAGTCTAGAAAAAAAATATGCGATGCAATGAATTTAGCTTTTAATGATTTATATAATATATTAGATGCTAAGAAGGGCGAAATATGTATGTATAAGTTAGCTAAGTAAAAATATAGGAGAAGAAATGATTTAGTACAAGTGAATTGCATTAAGGATGAATACCAAAAAGTACTTTTATTAGAAGATGATATTTATTATAGATGAATGAGATATTTCAATAAGCTAGTTTAATACCCTAAATGAAAATAGATATTTTTATTTTTATCATTATATTAGTAAAATTGAAGTTAGAGAGACTATAAAGAAAATGAAGTGTGGAAAGGCTGTTGGACCTGATGATATTCTAATAAAGGAATGAAAATGCTTAGAAGATGAAGGAATCTCTTGGCTTACTATACTTTTTAATATTATTTTGAAGACTAAAAAATGTCAGATGAGTGGAGTGTGTTGGTTCCTTTTTTTAAGAATCAAAGTGATACACAAGAGTGCAAATTTTAGAGGAATTCAATTAATGTCATACAATAAAACTACGACGGAGAGTTATTAAGCATAAGTTACGACGTGATATTTATATTTCTCAAAATCAATCTGGATTCATGCAAGACAGATTTACTATGAAAGCTATACATTTTTTTAGAGGTTTAATGGAGAAATATAGAGACATTTAAGAGGATTTACATATGACCATTTTCAAAATTCAAACTCATTATAGCACATCTACATAATGCAATCTTAAGTGTTAATCATAGACCCAATCCTCTACAAATAAATTGGTAGAGTTGACAAGGTCAAAAGCAACACAATGAAAACATTCTAACCCTGGTGATGGTTGTATCAACTATGAATCTCAAGTGAAGGGGAATACTACCAATTAAATACTCCTGAATCTCCATGCAAACCACGTTGAATCCAAATCTTGATAAAATTTAAGAAAAATAAAAATATATATAAAATAAAAAAAATTTATGAAAATTTATTGCCTCAAACTTAAAGCAAACAAGCATCGACCTTCACACTATTTGTTAAAGATGACAAATTCAAGATAACCACAACTCACAAAGAATCAATATCATATCAAACGCATCACTATCATTTCTCAAAAGATCTTATGCTAGTACAAATGTGCCTTGTATCCTCAATCATGTAGTTTTGCCACCAAATGACACCACTAAATAAATATTACTATACTTCAAGCACTTGGTACCTACGACTATCCTTAATAAAAAGTTCTTTCTCATTAGCACGAGCGATAATTAACAATAAGGGTTTGAAACTATGGAAAACCTGGAAAAAAATTATAAACTCTCATAAAATGAGGCAAAAATATCTAGGTAGTGCCCTATTTGCAATATAATCCATCCTTTAAAAAAATTATTCTCTCAGCATAGTTGTGTATGAATTTTCGAAGCCCACAACTATCATTAAGCATGTTCAAAATTAAGATTTGCATCATTTGGGTAACTTAGCCTTTATAATATCTGAAAAAACTATAGCACTTTCGATGTTCCATGTTTATTTTCTGCTCTTCTTCAACTTGAATATTGTTTATTCCTACATAATTTATATTTTTATTTAGCATTTTGGCATTCTTATAAATTTCATGTCTTTAGGATTTGCATTAACTAGTCCCATCCTTATCACCATGTCTATCAACATACAGCTGTTGAGGCATAAAGAAGCACATGCATGGAAATTGCGTGCCTCAAGGTAGAACATTTTTTTTTATTATTCTAGAATGTCCATATACTGTAATGCAGATAAAATTTCATTTATTTTCATGCGATATTCTTGCGCGGTTACCTCTCTAGGTCTCTTTAGAGAGATACAAGAAGCAAGATCACGAATTATGTCGATCCATTTCTCTTTGTCATTATTTTCTCCATGCCTGCTTAATATCTGCATGCTGAAAAGCATTAGTTTGACCATAAATTCTATGCAATAGACTCAAATCTGCCAACATTCTCTGGTTTTCATCGATAGGGAAGTATGCATAATAAAGCAGAATCCAACTTGAATTTACTACCTTGCCCATTTCAAGGTCACCAACACAATCACAAAACGAGTGAAAAGCTGTTAATAAAACACTGCAAAATAAAACAGAAAGAGAAAAATGGATAAAAGTTTGTTAGTCAGTAATAGGAAAGAAGCAAGAAAATTAATTTGAAATACCGCAAATATTCCGGCTGACCCAAACCAGCTAGGTCATGACAACTTCCCAGTTGCAGTGTAAGCGCACAAAGAACAGACGAATAACTTTGTTCCACCGCTTTCTTCCCAGTCTTGCCACCCCCTCTGTGATGATTCATATTAAGATCCTATAAGAAAAATTTTCTAAATTGTCCATGTTAATCAAAATGATACAAACCTGAAGAAAGCAGTGAGCGCTAGAAGGGCTGCGTGCAGCGAGTCCCCATCAGCCCGAGATTCAGGTGAATGGTTACTGCTTTCACCCTTTTCTACATCAACTTTAGGGGCAGGAGAACGACCAAGTACAGATGTGATGTACTCCAGAAACAGGCTTGAAAGTACCGCATGCTGGGAAAATGTCTATCTCAAAAAAGAAATAAAAAGGCAAAGAAGAAAGGTCAATACCAAATAAGACAATCCCAAGAAAAAGAACATAAGTTGATAGAATCCCTAGAGCACGATACAGGCTTGACAAGATAGAAAAAAGCATCATGAGTATCACGGATCTTATAAACATCTTTCATATTCAGTATGGATACTGACGAACTTTATAGAATTACATTGATTTAAGGTGAATTGAGCTCATTAGTAGCCTGACATTTAATAAAAATTTCATCTTAATACAACAACAACAACAACATCAAGCCTTTATCCCACTACGTGGGGTCGGCTACATGAATCCTTTTTCTCCATTGTGTCCTATTAAAAGTCAAATTCTCATTTAAATCTAATAAAGAAAGGTCATTCCTAATATTTTCTAACCAAGTTTTTTTAGGTTAACACAAGTCAAATCTAATACCTCTACTCTCCTAACCGGGTCATCGAAAGGCCGCCTTTTTATGTGACCAAACCCTCTAAGGCGACTCTCTCTAATCTTATCTTCTACTGGAGCTACTCCAACCTTTTCACGTATATGCTCATTTCGTATTCTATCTCTAAGGGTAAAGCCACTCATCCACCTGAGCATCCTCATCTCTGCCACACTTAACTTAGTATTATGCTTCTCTTTTAATGGCCAACATTCGGCACCATAAAGCATTGCAGGCCTCACTACCATTTTATAGAATTTCCCCTTTAAGTTTGAGGGGTACATTTCTATCACATAACAAGCCCGATGCATTCCCCCACTTCAACCATCCAACTTGAATTCTGCTGATAATATCCCCATCTATTTCACCATCACTCTGAACAATAGATCCAAGATATCTAAAACGTGTACTCTTATTAATGACTTGATCGCCCAAAGTCACAATCCCCTCACTAGGTCTATTACTACTAAAATTACACTCCATATATTCCTTTTTAGATCTGCTCAAGCGAAAACCTTTAGACTCTAAGGTTGACCTCCATAATTCAAGTTTACCTTCAACTCCCTCTCTAGTCTTATCAACAAGAAGAATATCATCAGCAAAAAGCATACACCAGGGTACATCCTCTTGCAAATGTCTAGTGAGAACATCCATGACTAAAGCAAAAAGATATGGGCTTAAGGCTGATTCTTGATGTAACCCAACCGAAATAGGGAAATACTTGGTCAAACCACCTTGTGTTTGAATACAAGTAATAGCTCCTGCATACATATCTTTAATGATTTGAATATAAGCATTATTGACTCCTTTCTTTTCAAAAACTCTCCATAGCACTTCTCTTGGAACTTTATCATATGCTTTTTCTAAATCAATAAATATCATATCTAGATCCTCCTTATTTTCTCTATATTTCTCCATCAAACCTCTTAATAAATGTATGGCTTCCATAGTCGACCTACCCGGCATGAATCCAAATTGATTTTGAGAAACATTAGTATCACGCCGCAACCTATGCTCCATAACTCTCTCCCATAGTTTTAAAGTATGACACATTAATTTAATACCTCTATAATTCGTACAATCTTGTGCATCACCTTTATTCTTAAAAATAGGAATTAACACACTCATTCTCCACTCATCTGGCATCTTTTCAGTCTTCAAAATAGTATTAAAAAGTTTAGTAAGCTAAGAAATCCCTTCATCTCCTAAGCATTTCCACACCTCTATTGGAATATCATCAGGTCCAACAGCTTTTCCACCCTTCATTTTCTTTAAAGCCTCTCTAACTTCAGTTTTACTAATACGCCGATAAAAACATAAATATTTATTTTCATTTAGGATGCTAAGGTCACTATAGTCAATCTTAATTTCACAATATTCATTAAAAAGTTCAGCAAAATATCTCATCCACCTTTGTTGAATATCATCTTCTAAGAAAAGTATTTTTTGATCTTCATCCTTAATACACTTCACTTGAACGAAATCCTTACTACTCCTATCTCTTTGTTTGGCTAACTTATACATATATCTTTCTCCTTCCTTAGTATTTAATTTATTATATAAATCACTATAAGCTAATGTCTTAGCATCGCATATTGCTTTCTTAGAATCCAAATTTCATCTTAATGAATACAAAAAATATAGAGAGAGAGATCATTGCAACTGTTTTCATCAGATAATCACCAACTGATTTTAATAACTATTTATATAAAATTCTGCTTAATTATTATAATATTAGTGGATATGTGCTTAATTGCACATCTTTATGATTTTGATCACACATAAGTGATCACAAATTTAATTGATTCAAAATTTCCATTATATTCATTATATTTACTTTTAAGGATTTTGTGTTAATTATATTATTAATTTCTTAATTAATAAAAGTAAGGTTAATATTAATACCTTGAATATTTCTTAATCAAGAACTTTTCAGGTAAGTAAATTTACTTCATGTTTCACATAGTCCATTAAATTTGCCTAAAATTATGGAAATGTATTGACTATAGTTAATTAGATATCAATTATACTATACTTAATAAATATTATTTTAATTTTAATTCCATTACATTCATTAGTCTCTTTGCATACAATGTCATACAATATGTGAGACTTTGAGCATGTTTGGATACAGATAGGATTTAACTCAAATAGTTTACTAAATTCTAAGGATGTTAATACTAAAAATTGTTTGACATTATAAAAATTAAATCTGATTAAATTTTGATGTACTTTTTTAGATACTTATTTCATGATATAAAATCTGCTAGTTAAAATAAAATTAATCAAATCATACTGAATTATATTTATTATATATTGATATCCTAATAAAGATACAAAAAACCATCAATAATATAATACATTGAATTATTCTGTATCTACTAGGTCGAGTTTTATTATTACTATATTCTACAAAAAGAAAAAAATAGAGCATTAGAAAAGCTAATAGAGTTGGGAAAGCGGGTCATATTCTTCTTTGCCATTCCTATCTATTTCTATAATTTCTTTTCTCTCTAGTCTTTTTCCTTGTCCTAGAACCCTAGGCTCTCTAGGGTTTGCTTTTCATTGTCATGATGCTACTTCAGCTTTGCATTAAGTAGAGTTCTCAAAGAGCCTTTTAATGAATCTTATCTTCCTCCTTAGACGACATCGTTGTTTTTCCGAATCAGAAGTCAAGATGGGAGTTTGCCGTGAAGGTAACGATATTTCTCCTCTATTGTGTGCTTCTTCGGCTAAATCTATTAATATGCCCAAATATCAAATAAACAAAATTTGGGATTTACGATAAACTTGTCAAAAACAGAGCTTTAGACTTACTGTGAGATTTAACTTTGAGTTTTTTTGGCGTTTGGCATGATTTAACTCAAATCCTACTTAAATCCTGCCCGTTGTGTAAAAAATAGGTGAATGACAAAACTTTTCTTGTTTTTCATTCATTCGAGGGGTATTTATACACTAAAATGTCTAGGTTACATTAGGAATTTATGCAAGTCTATATAGATAAGTAATTGCAATCCTTTTGAATTTTTTTTGTACAATCCTTGTTGCAAAATTGTGGAACCAACACGAGGCTCTATGACCCCCAACTTTCCATGATGATTCTCATCTCCTTGATTCCATAGATTGAGCCAACACATGGATCCATGGGATGTGAGGATGCCTTTTATGCATGCAGCAATTGTCCACCTCCTAGATACCTTTCATGGTGGTGTTCAATACTCTGCTCAAACCGGTGGATAAAACTATCAATTCCAGTAGCATATAAAATTTTTGAATGAAAGATTTAGGGTGTTATTTTGCAAGGCATCTTAGTGGGGCATTATTTAGCGCCCCCTTTTAGGAAATTAAGACGCATGAAATTGTCCCCATTTTTATTTGCAAAAATAAGTATCTCTCTTTTTAATATCAATACTTTTTTATATAATCATTTATCTTTTAACACTATCGTTGTCAGGTCACAAGTTTTGAATGAGAAAAGTGGAGGGTTGCGTTAGGTAGTCGACAACAACAATAACAACATCAAATCTTTATCCCACAACGTGGGGTCGGCTACATGAATCATTTTTCTCGATTGTGTCCTATTAAGAGTAAAATTCTCATTTAGATCTAATAAAGAAAAGTCATTTCTAATATTTTCTAACCAAGTCTTTTTAGGTCTACCTCTACCTTTCTTAACATAGGTCAAATCTAATACATCTACTCTCCTAACGAGGTCATCAGAAGGCTACTGTTTTATGTGACCAAACCATCTAAAACTACTCTCCCTAATCTTATTTGTCATTGGAGCTACTCCAACCTTTTCATGTTTATGCTCATTTCGTATACTGCCTCTAAGAATAAAGCCACTCATCCACCCGAGCATCCTCATCTCTACAACACTTAACTTAATATATATTATGCTTCTCTTTTAATGACTAACATTTTGCTCCATAAAACATTGCAGGTCTAACCACCATCTTATAGATTTTTCCCTTAGGTCTGAGAGGTACTTCTTTATCACACAACAAGCCTAATGCATTCCTCCACTTCAACCATCCAACTTGAATTCTACTAATAATACCCTCATCTATTTCACCATCACTCTGAACAATAAACCCAAGATATCTAAAACATGTACTCTTATTAATGACTTGGTCGCTCAATGTCACAAACCCCCAGTAGATCTATTACTACTAAAATTACACTCAATGTATTCGGTTTTAGATCTACTTAAACGAAAACCTTTAGACTCTAAAGTTGACCTCCATAATTCAAGCTTACCTTCAACTCCCTCTTTAGTCTTATCAACAAGAAGAATATCGTCAGCAAAAAGCATGCACCAGAGAACATCCTCTTGCAAATCTCTACTAAGAACATCAATGACTAAAGCAAAAAGATATGGGATTAAGACTAATCCTTGATGTAATCCAACTTAAATGAGAAAATACTTAAGTAACCGCTTTTGCATAGACATCCTTATGACTTAAATATAAGCATTATTAACCCCTTTCTTTTCTAAAACTCTTCATAACACTTCTCTTGGAACTTTATCATATTATTTCTCTTAATCAATAAATATCATATGAAGATCCTCCTTATTATCTTTATACTTCTCCATCAAACATCTCAATAAATGTATGGCTTCCATAGTAGATCAACATGACATGAATCCAAATTGATTTTGAGAAACATTAGTATCATGTCGTAACCTATGCTTCATAACTCTCTCCCATAGTTTTAAAGTATGCACATTAACTTAATTCCTCTATAATTCGCACAATCTTGTGCATCACCTTTATTCCTAAAGATAGGAATCAATACACTCATTCTCCACAGATCTGACATCTTCTTAGTTCAGTTTTAGTAATACCCCGATAAAAACAAAAATCTCTTTTTTCATTTAGAGTGCTAAGGTCATTAAAGTCAAACGTATTTTCACAATCTTCATTGAAAAGCTTAGCAAAATATCTCATCAACTTTTGTTGAATATCCTCTTCTAAAAAAATACTTTTTTTATCTTCATCCTTAATGCATTTCACTTGAATTAAATCCTTACAACTCTCATCTCTTTGTTTGGCTAGCTTATTCATGTATCTTTCACCCTCTATAGTATCTAATATATTATATAAATCATTAAAAGCTAAAGTCTTTGCATCGAAAATTTCTTTCTTAGACTCCTTATGAGCAACTTTATATCTATCCCAATTTTCAGAGTTTTTACATCTAAACTAATTTTTATAACAAAGTTTCATATTTTTATCGTTTCTTATAGATCTTGATTTCACTACCAATTATTTTTTATTATCATAAACTTTTTCTTTTGATACTTCAAGCACATCCTTTACAATATCTTTAATATTACAAGCTACTATTTCCCACATAACATTTGCTTCTTCTTACACCGATAAAATCTTAAGATCGTGAATCTTACTCTCAAAGATATTTTTGTTAGAATTTTTTATATGCCATAATCTAATCCTAGAATAATGATATACTATATTTTTCATATTCTGTCATGCATCAGGTAGTTGATAGTCAGCATAAAATTTGTTGAATAATCATGATATGAATCATTTAATACAATGTGTTCATGCTAGGGCGGTCTCTATAAGTGATGTGTTGTATGACTTGAATACAACGAGAAGTGTGCAAGGGATGTCGCATTGACGCCCAAATGCATTGTTAAATAGGCAGGGGTTCTCACATTGTTGGCTCAAGAAAAATGGCACAACGGCATGAATCCTGCTTTGCATACATATGATTCAATTCCCCTTAAGTCAGATTGTAGTTAACCAGATTTTCCTTTAGGGTAGTGTTACAGTTTAGTTAAATCTGGGTCATTACATCCCATGAGCGCAATGACTCATAGTTAATTACCCTCTTAACGCATAGGAAAGAACTGTCGATTAAAAATTAATAAATTTTAGATGTTTTTGTCTCAATTGTGGGAAAAAATGAAGGTAAACCCGATCAAGATCCCATGATTTTGTCTTCCCGAGTATACTGTAGGTTTCAGCCTACCAACACTAATAATTAGTGACCATAGTGTTCAGGGAATTTGATTATCAACCATGGGTTGCCTCCTCTCAGTGATCTCGAATAGAATGAGGTGATTAGATGTAAATTTTAATTTTATTAAATATTAGGGTTTACATCTATTAGAATACCAAAAAATTAATTTGGTTAGGAATTTATAACTCTATTTAGAAGTTATTGAGATGTTGAAATTGAAGCGGGTCTTACGACTTCTCCTACAAGAAGCCTGGGTGTTTAAATTTGGGTCAGGACTTATGACTTTCGTTGAAAGTATCCCGTAAAGCGGGTCTTATGACTTCTATTAGAAATAGCTCATTGGTGGGTCTTACAACTTAGCCCTATAGACTAAGATACCCGCTAGTTTAGATTTAATTCGAGAGTTTTAATATTTTTCCTAGAAGTTTCTTTCAAATAACAGGTCTTACAATTTCTTTTGGAAGATGTCTGAAAGTGAGTCTTACAACCTAGCCCTTTAAACTAAGATGCCCGTAAGTTTTGTTTGTTTGAGTTTTAGGATTGTTGCAATTTATTTAGCAATTTTCCTAACATGTAGGTCTATAGACTTCACTTAGAATATACTGATTGGTGGGTCTTATAACTTATAGCCCTATAGGCTAAGCTACCCATTAGTTTGATTTTGATTGTTTGGAGTTTAGGGCTGTTGCACTTCATTTAGCAATATCCTTAATGTGTGGGTCTTACGACTTCACATAGAAGTTGCTCGTTGGCAGGTCATACAACCTAGCCCTATAGGCTAAGCTACCCATTGAATTTGGTTGAGGGTTTGGTGTTGTTTAGAAATTCTCCAAAGAACAATTCTTACGACTTAATTTAGAAGTTTTCTGGTTATTTGGGTAAAACGGGTCTTACTGCTTTTCTTTAAAAGTAACCAATTAGTGAGTCTTATAACCATGCTCTTATCAATGCTACCCATTGATTTTGGTTGACAGGTCTTACGACTCCCTTACGAGTTTCCTGTAGGTTTAAGTTGGAGTGGGACTTACGGTTCTACTTAGGAGTTGCCCATAGATCAATCTTACAACCTAGCTCAATAGTAAGGCTACCTATTGATTTTGGTTGGCAAGTCTTACGATTCCTTTAGAAGTTATCTGTTAGATTTTGTTTGTTGGTAGAATGGACAGCAGTGGTTTGTTATTTTGACATTAGACTGTAGTTTTCAATTTTTTACTAGTCTAAAACTTACTAGTTAGCAGTTATTATTGTGTGACAATAGTGCTTTTCGTTGTAGAAGTTTCTTTTCCTATTTTAGTAATTCAGCACTTTACCTTACTTTTTTCTCTCACCGTTGTAGCTTAGTATAGCACTTATTCTTTTTTCTGCTTTACCAATTTAATTTCAATGCTAATAAATTTTATTTGCTTATTTGCACGAGCTTATGCTGTTTTGGAGCTCACCCAAAAGCATTGGAGAGTTTACAGTATGCTTGAGTTTGTTGAGTCTTTGTGAGTTTGAGAGTTTTGTACAGATGTCAGCATTTTAGAGAGTTTGGAGAGCTGTTGTTGATTGTATAGTGTTGAGTTTTACATTCTTAGTGCAAACATTATTTTTCTGCATTTCCTTTATAATTGCATAATTAATTAATTAATAAAAAAAATTTCTAGTTAATTGTATTAATTAATTAACTAATAATAAATTTATTTGCTCTAATTTAATTAATTAATAGGCTCCTAGATTTAAACTGCTTTTGGATTTTTTTTAACTGTCCTCGGATAATTAATTGCTCCCGAATTAAATTTGCTCTCGAATAATTAATTAAAATTAACTAGTTAATTTTAATTACTTAACTTTGAATAATTAATTTTAATAAATCAACTTATTTTAATTAATTAATTATAATTGATCAATTAATTTTGATTAACTAATTTAAATATAAGAGTTAATTTTAATTAATCAATTAACTTCAATTAATTAATTTCAATTATTTTAAATTAACCAATTTAAATTAATTGAGTAGATAATTTAAATTAGTTCATTTTTATTAGTTAATTTTAATTAATTAGTTATTACAATTAATTAATTTTAATAAATTAATTTTAATTGAATTTAATCAATTGATTAATTAATTAAATTTTAAATTGTACTTCTCTCCAATTCAGTAGTGTCTTGAGGCATTTTCAGCAGCCTCCCGGAGTCCCCTCCCCGCGAGAGAGGTCGGGATGACATTTGCCGTTGTTTTTTCCTGCCCAGATCAGAGATCAACGGCGCAAGATTTTCGAATTTTAAACCATTTTACCCGGATCAGAGATCGACAGCATAGAGTCTTAAGATCGGTCCAGATCAGAGATCAATGGCGCAAATCTTGCAATTTCTACGAATTCTTGGGTAGTTCACACAAGCGAGGTGTGGAAGTGAAGGCACATAGGAGGGTGTTTGGTCCGAGGCAAACCGGGTGTTCACACGGGTTAGGGGATTCAGTGTGAAGCAAACGACAGAAAAGGCAAGTAGTTCGCATAGGGCGCAGGCGTAAACGGAGGCTTACTTGCAGGTAGGTCAGAGGCAGACGTTGTTGTGGAAATCGAATCCGGAGGCAAGGAGGTAGGTCAGGTCTGGCTGCAGCGTGCGGCTTCATAGGAGCAAGGCAGGCGGTGCTCACATAGAACGGGCAGAAACCATACTAAAAAAGGTCACGAACAGGCAAAGGCAATTTCTGGCGTGATTTTGGACCGATTAACGAAGGAGGAAGTGAAGTTTGAGGATTCCAAATAGAGAGTTTTTTTTTTTATTCTGTTTCTTCCTTTTTTTGCTTAGATTTACTGAAAGGCAATTATCGTAGTCAAACGTTGTATCTTTTAGCGTTCAATTGCTTGAGGCGGGACTGAATCAAACTCACGAAGAGATGCATCTCTTTGATTTCTATTTCATTTATTATTATTCTTTTAATTTATTCAACACACATTATGGACGAATGTGGGCGAAGAAGCTAGTACATGAAACTAGAATTAGGATAGATTCTTGGAATGTGGATTCCCTTACAAGCAAATTAATAGAATTAACTAATATTATGATTTGTAGGAAAATAAATATTATATGCATTCAGGAAACTAAATGGATTGGAGAGAAGACTAAGGAGATTAATAGTTTGGGATTTAAGAAGTTGTACTAGAAATGGTGGTGTGATTACCAGAAATGGTGGGGTGATTATAGATCTAGTGAGGGATTGTGACTATGGACAATCAAGGCATTAATAAGAGTACACATTTTAAATATATTGGGTCTAATGTTTAGAGTGATGGTGAAATAGAAGGGGATATTATTAGTAGTATTCAATTTGGATGGTTGAAGTGGAGGAATGCATCGAGCTTGTTGTGTGATAGAAAAGTAAAACTCAAACTTACGGGAAAATTCTATAAGATGATGGTTAGACCTGTAATGCTTTATGGCGAAGAATGTTGGTCATTCAAAGAGAAGCATAATATTATGTTAAGTGTTGTAGAGATGAGGATGCTCAGGTAGATGAGTGGCTTTACTCTTAGAGACAGGATACGAAACGAGCATATACATGAAAATGTTGGAGTAGTTCTAGTAGCAGATCAGATTAGAGAGAATCGCCTTAAATGGTTTGGTCACATAAAACGGTGGCCTTCCAATGACTCGATGAGAAGAGTATATGTATTAGATTTGACTTATGTCAAGAAAGACAAAGGTAGATTTAAAAAGACTTGGTTAGAAAATATTAGAAATGACCTTTCCTCAATAGATTTAAATGAGTATTTGACTCTAAATATGACACAATGGAGAAAAAATCCATGTAGTCATCCCCATATAATGGGATAAAGGCTTGATGTTGTTGTTATAATCATTTATCTTTTAATTTAGCTTCCATATAATGATGATTTACTTAGTTTTTTTCAATTGTTATCATAATCATTATTATTATTATTATTATTATTATTATTATTATTATTATTATTATTATTATTATTATTATTATTTTAAAAAATAAGTGTGTGTGCAAAGCTCTTCCGTGAATTTTTTTTGTTTACCGCATATAGTAGATTTATAATCTTAATGCATTGCAATTTGGGGAGAACAAGAGTTTTCCTGGATAGTTTGTTTGGCGAAAAGAGCATAAATTGAGTTGATTTTTTTGTGAAACTACATGTCCTTCATTATTGTTGTCACATTCAATTGAGTAACTTGAGGATTGCATATGGTAGTCAACATGGTAGCGTACAAGATATACTAAAGTCAACAAAAAGAAAATTTGTTGGAACAATATTAGTTGCAATTTGATATTATTAAACCATATGACACACTAAAGATTGATGGTAAAAGAGCCTCTCTTTATATCAATTATCAATGTAATAGCAAAGGTTATTCATGAAACATATACAATCTTACATGATATTTACAGATGATAAAGACTTGATCCAAGTATAAAATGACATAGCGAGAGAGAGAGAGAGGCCTTTAAGACGTGGAGGCCTCGAACTTATGGTAGAACTTATCACATGCAACTTTGTTAGGCATAAAAATAGATAATTAATTGAAAATAAAAGTGATTAATTCTTGCTGTTGAAGATCAAAGTATACACATGCATAATATGTTTAAAAAAAAATTGGCTCTAATACATAGCAGAGAAAGGACATTGATAAATATATTGGATTTATTCTATGTATAAATGAGGATGCATATGAGGTTATAGGAAAAAAGCTGAATATAGTCTTCCAAATATTCATGTGTAGCCAATTTAATTCCAAAATATCAAATTTATCCAATTAGTCTCTCAACTATACAACATTGATCCCAAATGATCCCCAAGATGAAAAGTGATGGAATTGGCTACAAAACTGATCCCAATTAAATCCCCTGGCCATACAAAATTAATCCCAATCAAATTCCTAAAGGACAAATTGAGATCAATGTTGTGATACTTGTTGACCACCAATCCACTGTCTCATAACTAACCATGATCTCTCTCCCACTCACAGCACTCACACACTAAATCTCTTAGCCGTTGCAGGAATCAAACCCCAACGGACAAAACTCCCTCTCGTTTTCTCTATGCCACATGCAGGAAGTCCCACGCCTGACCCAATTTCTTTGGAATTCTCGGTACGCAAGTAGGAAGACCCCGCTTTCTACCTCTCGTTTTCACTTAGGGGTGTAAACGAGTTTAGTCAAGTCAAGCATCTACCTAATCGAGCTAAGCTTGTTTAGTTCTTACTAAGCTCGAGCTCAAGCTCGAGCTTGACTAGTTAAAAAAATTATAAGCTCGAGCTTGTTTGGAAAGCTGGAGCTTGACTCAATTTTTGTTCTCGATTTCATAATTTAAACTAAAAAAGCAATTTTTTAATAAAACTATTTTAAAAATATTAAAATATATTATATAAAATTAATTTAAATTAATTTTTAAATATATTTTAATACAATCAAGCTGTTGAACAAGCTATTGAGTCGAGCCAAGTTGAGCTCGAGCTCGAGTATAGGCTTATGTCGAACTAGTAGCTCAATAAGCTCGACTCGTGAGCTCCTTAACGAGTTAAACTCCAGTCGTTTTGGCTCACGTACACCCCAATTTTCACTCAACCGCTCGTAGGAACAAGAGCCAAAGCCCCTCATCCCTCTCAACATCTCTGGGTTGCATGCAAAGCCAAAGACCCAGACACAAAAACTTGCACTCATCTCCCAGCTTGTGCCCAAGGTCAAATGACCTCGAAGCATCCAATCTTCCATCTTCAGCAGTACCCGCCATCCCTACATAGGCCCTCGTGCAACCTAATACACACTCCCACCAGTCACACGAATGCCAATCACTGGCCCGGCTACACCCATTCGACCCGACGCCCTCTAGCAACAACCAACCACCAGCCACTAACCCTACTGTCGACTTCCCATGCCCGACCAACTTCATCCTCTAAAATAGCCCTCTCAGACTCCCTCCACCCACTACATTCCTCACCCAGGAGACATGACTAACCTCCTATCACTACAACCCACCATTCCATCTCCTATGACCTAACAAATACTAAACTGCAAGTGAATGACACCAACCGACAAGTCATTCAAAAAATAAGAGAGAACATGTATATATCTCGCTCTTTCTTTCTTAAACAACGGTTATCAGAAGACCGCACGTTCCATTGATCTTAGATATGGCCAGGAAAAATGAGAAACTATGAGATCTCAAGTCTCTTAATCTTTGATTGGGCCAGGAAGAATAAGAACATACGACGACCCCTCGTTCCCTTAATCTTTGATTAGGCTAGCAAAATTGAGAACATATGAAGACCCGCATCTATCGTATCATAAAGTCGTCCGAGAAGATTAAAAGGCAAATGCCTACCTAACGCCCCCAACACGAGAGAGACACCAAGAGGCTGCCAAAATTTTAAACATAGGACATTCACATAATTAAATTAAAAATGAATTTTTTAACAAAGAAAAGAAAATTGAAGGGCAAAATCATATAAAGCTAATTTAATATCTTAACCAAATGAAATTGTTTTTATTCCAAATAATCATTCGCTAACTATGATCTTGGAGGTTTAGATTGAATGATTTTTATAAAAATATAATTGTGAGTTGCACAAAATAACATCCAACATGCTAGAAGATTAGAACAAAACATAAAAATTTTGGTTTGAGTTCTAATACTAATAAGAAATGATGATAGATTGAAAATTAATTCCAAAAATGAGAGATTTTAGAATGCTTCGTGAACTTGCTAAAAGTGTTCAAACACCCAAACAATAGTGTTATGTTGACAAAAAATTTTAACGTGAGAGAACTACTTAATTTTCAAAATGTCCTCAAAATTTTGAATTCATTTATTCAAATCCCGAATTAAAATCCTACTAAAAAGTTTAAATGCTTAAAATGAAATCCATCACCAAAAATATAAAACTAAAATCCATCCACACTTTGCAACTGTTTGACTAGAATGATAAATTTAGGAATAACTTCAGCTCATAGAGAGCAAATGTCTTGTGGAATGTATTACTACAATTCATTCTTAATAAATTTCTCACCAATAGGGACATGACACGTGCCCTCTAACCAGGTGAATTTGCTGCAAAATGACACCACTATATTACGTTCACGATCGAAGCTTGTATGTTCCCTAATGGTGAAAAACCCATTGAGTAATGAATTAAAAGGTGTGCACTATAAGATATAAAGCCCTCTCTTAGCTAAGATTGACTTAAGTTCACCACCTTAGATCTACAAGATATCCTTAACTAAACAACTCATGACTACCGACAAGGTTCCATCTGTCAAGTTGGGTCGACTACATCTTCTGATTAAGAAGAATAAGGACCATGACAAACCAGGATGACGAAACCATGAGATTTTGATCGAGGTTGTCATCATTCTCCCATCACCACTTTTAAGTATATGATAATAAATTTCAAATCATAGGATCCAAATATTCAAAACTAAATTAAAACGCTAAAATCATTGAGATATTATATACGAGGTAATTATTGTGACCTATTTAACGACTAGCATTAATTAAAAGTTCTCTCTCATTATCGGGAGGGGTAATTAACCATAGGTGCAAGGGCCTATGCGCAACCAAAACTCAGATCATAAAGTCTTTGCAAAATGAGGGTGAAATCTCTAAGTAATGTCATATCTTAAACTTAATCTACCTTATGAAAGTTTACCCCGGGACCTAAATCCGTTAAAATTCCCGCCCTCATAAAAAAAAAGCATGGAAAGGCTGGGGTGCCAATTTTCGGAACCCACAATACTATGCGAATAAATTGGCCACATATAATAGTGAAGGGAATATTTTGAAATTTTGTTCGGTGGTTAAAACTACTTGCACTAAGGATAAATCAAAGAGGAGCCTAGAAATTCAGTGTGGCAGAGAATATCATGGCAATATTGAAGATTTTTTTGTAACGACAACAGCACTATATACTTTGCATACATTTCAATTTTGAGAATACAACACAGAAGTTAAAAGATGTCGAAATAGACGTTAGCATAAAAGAATAGCAGAAATCAAGAGTTAAATTTGAATGTTAGAGGAAGTGTGGAATAGCATCTATTGATGAAAAAGTCTCAATATTATAATTATATATTTGGGTGTGAATGATAAAGATTAAACTAAACACTTGTAGAGCGGTGAGCAGTTAAATTTAATATGATGTTATAGATGAAGTTGGGAGAAAACATCGTTTTCCCTTTATAGAAGGCTCAGCAAACTCATAAAATATGCTCCAGTCACTCACATAGAATGCATCTTGCATTGGCCAACCGCCCCTGAGCCTTGATACATCTTTTGTTGTGACGTCCCGAGCAGAAGTAGCCAACACCTCATTGAAGACAACATGTGAAGCAGTGCACTCCGCCAAACATGATGTCTTTCAAAGTAAGGAGTTACAATTAGCCCAAGCCAGCATTTTATTTCTTTCAAGTGATGAATAATCAGATAAAGATTGATACCGCTTGAAGAATTTCTTGACGTGAATTCTTATCAGTAACAAATGAAGCAGCCAAAAGTAACGACTGAGTTGTCCTGCAAAGTGAAATTTTTATTTTCTATTCCCTACGAACTCAAATAAACAATTTGGATGTCAGATTATGATTTTCAACCTTGAAATATCAGCTTCATTCAACTCATTGCCTCTCGTAGAAATGAACTCAATCACAGCTTGAATAGCACCTTCAGCTGACTGTTTGATCTTGTCACATATTGCAGAGGTACACATATGCAATGAGATAACAAGCTGTTCAAGAAATCATTTAGCACGTCAAGCTTATAGAACATAGAATAAATTAGTGCACAAAGGAGAACGGGAAAGATGACACACCACACCTCATTTTTTGTTAGCAACACACAAACAGATGACAAAATCCTATTGAAGACTTCTGATTGATCAATGGATTCATCCTGCAAAATTTGAGTTAAAAAAAGTTAGATTTCTTTTGTGAGCAATATATATATATAACAAAAATTAAAATAAATAATATATGAATAATGGACAAAAATTAAATCTTACCCTTCGAAGGATGGAAATTACATCTTCAAGAGAAGATAAGGCACTGTATGACGATTCTAGATCAACATCACTCCCAGCTAATAAAGGAAGCGATAAAGATATGCTGAAGAAAAGACCTATGATCTGCAGAATCACAAAGCCTGCCATAAGAATGCAAAAACTTCCCCATCTATTGGGGGAAATATGGTATAAATCTATAGGATTATGAATTAGATCGTCCACACACCTGAACTGCAACTTTTCTGACCTCTGAACTCACATCTGCACACCTTGGAAGATAGGTTATAACCCTTTCCCCGAGACTTAAGGAGTCCCGGCTGGGCAATAGATATGCAGCTGGACACAAGAAAATTAAATTAAAATAAATTCGCATATTAATTGATAAGTCAATTAAGCCTGTTCTGTGCTTACATGGCAAAGTTGACAAATTTCTTTGCATTGGCCTTTCAATTTGCACATTGTGTGTGCAGCTGGAATGACACCCAAGTCCACATATTCCACCAGAAAAAAGAGCTCGGAACTTGAGAAGCATCTCATACACAGCAAGACAGCCTCTTCTTCTCTGATACACCACAGAAGATAAAACATATATATCTATCTGTCTTAGAATATGCAGAAGCTGTTCTGCTCGACTTCTACCATCTTCACCACTGGCAAATAAGATCATAAGATGGAGAAAATTTAGAAAAAGAATTAAAACTAGAAAACTGAAATAAATCGAACTTGACGCAGTATCATGACAAAAAAATAATATAAGGTAAAGTAAACAAAATGTGGTAGAAGAAGCATTAAAAACCAATATTAAATAATCCACACTTGCACGGCATAATATAGGGCTAAAGACTGAGCAAAAGTTCTAGTATTCCTCTTTGCTCCTTAGCCTAAATGCTATAAGAAATCTCATGCCCTTAGCTCAAAAGCTATACATTACATTTCATTTTTCCCTTAGCCTAAAAGCTATATAAAACACTATAATCCTTTAGCCTCAAAGCAAGAGGTTCATCATCATCTTCATTTACTTGACCCATGATGATGAGGACATCGTCAGAGATTGCGACACATGTACCATCAGGAGATGCCGAAGATCGACGGCCACGATCATGATCTTTATTTTCATCATTTTATGTAGTAGTTTATTTGATTTTTATGTTTTTCCGTTTTTGCCCTTATGGGTATTTGGTCGGTATTGTAGCCCGAGGGGCATTTTAGTCTTTTGCTTTCTTGTCATTTTGAGGCCTATTTATATGGCCCTTTTCTTATGTAATAGTTAGTTTTTTGATGAAATAAAAAATTTGCTCTTTGTTCTCTTTGTGAGTTCATGAAACCTCTAAAGATCTCTTTGTGAGTTCTTGAAAAGGAGACCGTCGGAGATCTCTTTGTGAGTTCTACCGGTGGATTGGTGTTCAAGGTTTGTCATTTGAAATTTCTTTGTTTTTCTCCCCAATCTCTTCTTTCCCCGCTTAGCCGAAATCCCCATCTTTTTTTTTTCTTCTCAATTCCCCACCACCACCCAAGCTCCACCGCCGGCCTCCCTTGGCCGGCCCAGCAACCGGCGACCTTCCCCTCCTCCAAGCAGCCCAAAGCCGCCGGCCAGAAATTCAGCCGCCGCCGACCAGCCTCCCACCGGCCAGCAGCCAGCCACCTGCCGGCCAGCCTCCCGCCGGCCAGCCCAGCAACCCATTCCTGCCGCCTCTCCCTCTTGAAGCCTCCCACCATTTGAATTTCAAATCTCTTGAGTTATTAGCCCTTTTGAAGCCTCCCGCCGGCCAGCCCAGCAAACATCCACTCGTCCTTGAGGGCCACATACGAATCCATGATCATGCTCGGGGTCGGCCATCCATGGAGAGTGAAAGTTCCTCCAATTTTGGGAGGGGACTAGGGTGGCCGGCGGCTTGTATGGAGAAAGAGGAGGGGAGGGTTCAAGAGAGGTTATGAGAATTTGAGAATTAAATCCAACAATTATTCTTGAGCTAGGTAATTAATTGGTGGAGTTAATGAGAGGAGAGAGAGAAGGGAATTCAAATTTTGAATTCCCGAGAGAGAGGGAGGGAGGGGCGGCCGATTTTTAGAAGGGGGAATTGATTGGGGTATAATTAGGAAGGGACTATAAGTGGGAGAGAGAGGGGGCGGCCCAATAAAAGGGGCTTAATTTGGGTGAATTAATTGACTTCTATAATTGGAACTTTAAATTAGGAAAGGATTTAAGGGCCTTTCAAAATTTAAAATTCAAATTAAATTAATGGAGGGAGCTTTCTTAATTAATTCAAATTTTAGGTTTTCCAAAATACCATGAATTAAATTAGGAAAGTAATAATGGGCCAATTCAAAATTGGAGCCAAGGGGGATTAGGGGGGGTTGGCTGGCGGCAAGGTGGAGGGGAAATTGGCCGGGGGCAAGGTGGGGGAAGGGGATTCGGCCGACGGTGGGGTGGATTGGCTTGGGGTATAGTCGAAGGTATGGGGGGAGAGAGAGGGGTGGTTTCGGCTTAGAAGAGGGAGGAAGAAAAGGAAGGGGAAGGGGAAACTGAGAGCTCAGACACTTCCTGCGACTGGCGGAAATTGCTTTGCCCTCACCTAGGGACTTCTCCTCTCTCTGGAGCTTTCAAAACTCATGAGAACAAGAATACATAAATTTCTTAATAATCATCATCCTCCCACAATAGCGAAGGCCCCCTCAAAAATAAAAGAGACTCAAAGACTAAAATGTCCTCTGGGCTACAACACAAACTAATCCCGCATAGGGCTATAATGGTAAAAACTAAAACATAAGCACAAAAAATATATAAAATCCATCATAAATAAAGATTCCTAATCGTAGTCGTCGATCTTCGATTCCTCCTATGATAAACGCACCAGAATCTCCTACTGATGTCCTCATGACTTTCAAAGTTAAAAATGAAATGCAAAGCCTCATGAATCATAATGTACAACTCAATATTTGAATGATTATTTATCCATAAGAGTACATATAAATCAGCATCAATCTCATGCACTTAGTTATGAACATCATATGCATAACCCTGTAAGTCACATGTAAAAAGAATAGCTACTAAATTAAAAACTAAATAAAAAAATTGTATTATGAGTTAGCATGGATACCCTCATGATTAGGCACCTTATTTTAATTAAGCAGTAAGTCTTTTTTTCTAAAATAAAAAAAGCCTAACATATCTTGCATATACAATAAGGATAGACTTGCATGATTTTAAATTCTTTTCAATGAGTTTAGCTGACAATCCTTTTCAGGCACAATTAGCTGACAATCCTCATCAGGTCAGGTTAACTTAACATCAAATGAGATTTCAAGTTCATAAGTTTCATGTATCTGTTAGATTTAGATCCAAGTTATTCCCTATCAATGATTATCACCATAGATCTCAGATCTGTGAAATTCTTTTTTTACATCATATGCTTTACCTTCCAAGGTGTTTTCTCAATCTTAGGCTGTAGGAATATCTTTAAAAATTAAATTGGTCAATTTGAATGAATATTTAATTTCTAAATGTAAAGCTTAATATAACATAATATTGAATATGTAATATTCGTTGTCCGTTAATGATTATTAAATTAAAATTCTACTAATTATGAGTATTAGAATATTTATTAGGATTATGAGTAACCAAAGTTTGCAGTTTGAGAAGTGAAAAATATGAAAAACTGCTTTGCGAGCGCTACTCTTGAGTTTTTGGATAGAAAAATAGGTTTGCGCAAGCGCTGCAGCGCTGAGTTCTCAAATGAGGATATTTTGGGAGAATCTAGAAGGTTTTCTTGGAGCACGGTTGCATTGGAAAAGTGAACATTGCGGTGCTAGGTCAAGTTGGTGATTTTTAAATATTAAAATATCTCAGATCACTTGAACTAATCGCATATGTACCTAAGCCTTGTCGGAAAAGAAAAGAAGGGGAAGGGGACAAAATATAGGAGAGAGAAAGATGAAGAGAGATTTTAGAGGCTGATACTCGAGAATCGCCCATTCAACTAGTTGGAAAAATTATCGGCTCAAGGTAAGCAACTCATACTATATTTCTTATTGTCATTCCAAAGTGTTTATAAGAAGATATGGTTATATATGTGTTTTACTTGAGTTTGGAAAAAGTTTCACCATGTAATTTTTAGTATATTGTTACTGACTCTGTTCTGGACAATCTGACAATAAGAATGTAAATTTCACGAATTGATTTATTTTGTATGAATTTCTGAATTTTTTGAAATAATGAGTAACTTATAAACCTCAGTACATATGGCAAAGTGTGTCAGATTAATATTTTATATATCCCTTGTAAATTTGTAAAATTCTGAGGATCTTGAATATGCATCTTAAAATGGGATTTCTTATGGAAAATATGATATTGTATACACACACATCTAAGTTTCTTAGTTGTATATTGCATTATATCATCATGTATTTCACGACATCCTAAAGATCTGTTATAGAAATGAAAGTGCACTATGAATTTTGTGCTTAGGGCCAATGAAAATGTATCTTTGTTCTGAACTGCACTATTTTGCTCTGCCTCTGAGATGATTCTATGTTGAAACACATTCTGCTCTGTTCTGGCTCTGCTCTACACTCGCTTCAAGCAGGTGGGAGGTGAAAATTGGGAGCTATAAGAAGGCATTAATACATGAAAATTTCTGCATTCATATTCATATGTGATCTAGTATGCCAACTGTATAGTATACACTACCTTTTTTATTTTATTTATTGATAATAAACTGTGAATTGAACTCTGATATGAAAAAATGGGGTTGTCTATTGAGTTTTATACTCATATTGATGCGGGCAAAAATATAGGAAAAGCCCCTAATTTTTGCAAGAAAAAAGAAACACTTCCTAGGAAATAAAAAATTACACGAAATACTAAAAATTAGACAAAATACGACATTTAAAACAAAATACAACTTTACTTTTATAATAGAAAGACACTTACAATTTTTTGACGCTTACAAACACAAACATAAACAACACCTAAAGGAGCTCGCCAATCGTTGAGAAGAAAGATACTGATGGGGTGGTCACTTGCCGCGAGAAGAAAGAGGTAAGAAGCCCGAGACGACGAGAGGACAAGCTCGCAAGCTTTCCTAGAAGAAGAGGAAAAGAGATGGAACAAGCTCGCAAGCCTTTCCAAGAAAACCCGTAGGTTTTATCCAAAAATTTCTTTCATAACATACTCTCTCTCTAAACATTCTAAACATCAAATATATATAGGAGATAAGAGGTAGCTAAACAGCCCAAAGCTACCTCCAAATAAACCATAAAACAGGAGAATATTGAAGGTCAAGGGGCTGTCCAAAAACAACACCCAAATAGCCACAAAAAAGACCAGAATTTATTCCAGAACAGCACCCAAAAAAACCACACAGAAAACCAAGAAAAGCAGCCACGAGACAAGCAGCCAGGGGAGGAACCGAAGGAGCAGCATAGGGAACCGGGGCAACAGCCAAGGAGACTGGAAAAGCCACCACAGGAACCAGAACTAGCACCCAGCAAGGGAGAAAGAACCAGCCATGGGAAATAGACCAGGAAGAAATCGAGGGCACACAAAGAAGGAGAAAAAACAAAGATCCAACTCCACTTAATGAGCTAAACAAGATTAATACCTTTTCATATTAATGAGCTAAACATTATCTCAAGCATTTATGAGCTAGAACTAAGTAGCTCCCAAAAAACACAGCCCAAACCCAAGCAGCCAAGGCCCAACGCGAGAGGCAGCCAGCAGCCCAAAGAGCCCAAGTAGTTAGCACACCCAAAGCTTGCCAAGCCCGATTACAACCCAACTTATTTTGACACCCCCCCCCCCCTCTCTTGCCTACATCACATACTGATGTTTAAAATATTTCAGGCAAACAACAAGAGTCGTGCTAAGTAAATTGAGTAGGATAAGGAGCCAGAAATCTGATTTTCTAAGGATAATATAATTTTTTAATTCAAAATATAAGTTAGTCTTTTGTAGCAATCATAGTATTCTGAACTACTGTTATTTAAGTATTGTGAGAAATATTTTGTAAGCATAATCTGGATGTCTATTTTATATTGTTTTAGATGATTAGATAGCTCTAATGAAATAAAAAGTTGGGTTTAGATTTCTTTAAGGTATAAGATAAGAAGGTTTAATTCTTTCTTTAGGTCTTGAGGCATTACAGAATACATCTGAGCTATGTTGCACGGATACGCCTATTTAAGAGGCATGTTGTACCGGACACGTGTCGGATATGGATACGCCTCCGATACGGCACGGATACGTGTCAAATAATGCTTTGTCGTGTCCAATTAAAATATTATTTAAATTTGATCGGACATGCGCATCGCTTGGTACTCGCTTAGTACTCGGTACTGCTCGGTGCTACTCGGTACCGAGCGATACTAGAACTCAGTATTGCTCGGTACTCAGTACCGCTCGGTACTTGTCGGTACTGCTCGGTATCGAGCAATACTAGAACTCAGTACTGCTCGGTACTCGGTACCGCTAGGTACCAAGTGATACTAAAACTCAGTACCGCTCGGTACTGCTCGGTACAGAGGGGTACCGAATGGTACCAAGCAGTACCGAGAAGGTAGAGAAAACTTTAAAGCAACTCTTACAATAAAAATTTGTTCCCCCGGCATAGGTGCAAGTTGAAACATGCATATAGTCTTCAAATTTTAAAGCACAAAAAAAAAAAAAGTTCAAACATTTCGCATTAAGTTGTGTTAAATCTCTATACATGAATTTTTTTAAACCCCCACAGGGGTGCTGCCCCTTGACCCCCGCAGGTCGAACCTCGCCAGGCATAGGCACAACATATCTATACTTTTTATTAAAAAAAATCATGTTTCAAATTCATGTGGATTAATTGTGTCAATCATTTGTACTTTTAATTAAAAACTTCATCCGCTGAACAATTTATGTTTTGTTTTTGTTGTTGTACTAGACATTTAAATATTTAATGCTTACTTTTATTTTGATATTATAAGATACAATGCTACAAAAGCTGTTGATTTTAATTTTTTTTGTCATTTCAAATATTATGCTTTGATTAATTTGTTATTTTTTATGTATGATTTATATATTATAATGTCGTATCCGCGCCGTATCCGTATCCTGTTTGTTTTAGAATTGCCGTGTCCTGTATCCATATCGTGTTGTATCCGTGTCGTTGTATCCGTATCGGTGCAACATAGCATCTGAGCTTTTCAGAATCAAGTACTAATACATTTTTCTCCCTTAGCTTCCATTAAACAAAAAACTAATTTTAAGTTGACCCAATCACCCTTAAAACTCTAAAGACCAAATATTTGAAATGAATTCCTCAAAAAATCAGATAAACTGTTAGCCAATATTTTAATAAACAAATGTAAACCACTATTTTAATTTAAAATTTTCTCAAGGGATGAATATCGTTGGAATGTAATTGACCATTGGAGCATATTCTTACGGGAAACTTGAACCCTAGAATAAACCATTGGAACATATTCAACCAAACATATCATGCAGAGGAAAATATTTGTGCATAAAAATAAAAACATCAAGTTTGTTATTGAGATCATAGTAAAATAATATTTTTTATGAGATTGATATATTATTTTCTATATCGTACTCAATCATGAAATATTTTAAAGAGGATAGAAAAAATTCCCGATATACTTGGCACAAGTTGACTTGGTTTGATCCCATCGAATGACCTTGACCAAGATAATCAAGACTTCATCAAAAGTTTGATAGACTTTGGATCTACTATGTAGGTAAATGACTCTTGGTGTTTGTCGGACCATCTCTATCACTATTGCAAACACTCCTACTTAAGGATTTCCATGTCCACAATGGAAAATAAAATCTTGTCATGATAACCCCATTGTTTTTAAACTATCTACATGTGGGATGCTAGTACAACATTCATTTGTGTTAAAAGCATACCGCTTGAAAAAAATAAATGACAATTTCTATTAAATATGTGTCTACTTCAAAATTTTAGAATATAGACTGATGTTGGCAGCAATATTTTCCCATCATGAACTAAGAGGACAAGAAGCTCACAAAAAAAATAAAAAAATAAAAATAAAACAGTTAATGAATTTAACATTAAGTAAACACAAGCATATACTTCTTATGATGCATCAGACTTACCTGGTTTGCAGAATGGCACATAACAGAGTAATGAGGTTTTTTATTAGTACATCAATTATGTCGGAGGGTTCATTAGGCAGAGTAAAAAATCCTAATGTGGCCTGAAAAAAACAGTACTTCAGATTAACAGAAGGTCATATGGCCAAGTAAACATCAAGCTGTTTCCAATAAGATGTATGATAAATTACCTTCAAAACACGATTTCTTGTTTCCAGTGGTAGCCTCGGTTCAATAGAAACCAAAGTTGTACAAGCACTTAAAGCAAGGCTCTGCAAATTCATAACAACTTAACAGCAAATAAAAAATGCGCCATACACTTCTAAGATATCTTGAATATCACAGATGTAAACAACAACACAAGTATCAAATCATCAACTTACCTGAGTATGGAGAAGTTCATTACTTGACTCAGTAAAACTATTAGTTTCTTCAGTACCCATCAAGGTCAGCACATAATCAAGTAGCTGGTCTCTTCGCTTTAGTGGGAAGCAAATGCCCATCTCAGAAGCATTAATGACCGCACGCCCTACAAAAAAATACATCTGCACAGATTACAAGGTGGAAAGCGAAGACCGAGAAATATTTTTAGAGAAATCAAAGAATGTCACAAACAGAAGATAAATTCCTTGAGTAATGGTGTGCTGGTGATAAAAGAAGTGCTCTATTTATAAGGAAGATCAATTCGAGGTTGTTTCTTATTGCAACAAGAGCCCCCTGAAATTAAAAGTGACTAGAGAATTTTTCACTGCACAAGTACGTGCAGTTAATACCTTGTGTGGATGGTGATAAAGATTCATAAAGGCTGACCCAAAATAGTAGGGCTAAAGCTAATTAGGAAGACGAATCATGGCAGCTTTTTGCTTTTCTCGAATATGGGAAATCATGCTGTCCAATCAAAATTTTCATATATATATACTTGTCATTAATTTTCAATTAAAAGTTGCAAATTGGTATATTGGCAAAGATGATGATGATATAATTTGTATTTTGTCAAAAGTTCACTTAAAATTGTACTTGTTTGTTTCTGAACAATCGTGTTCCATGTACTTTCAAATATTATCCCAGCCCCTGATAGTTTAATCAGCATCATATTCTGCCAACCCATAGGATGTACTAGTTTGCAAAAGACTAAGGATATTGATGCGGACATCCAACCGTCCATGCCAATCCGAAGAGGAGCTGAAGATCGACGACCGAGATCACTTTGTTTTATTTTCGTTTATTAAGTGTATTTTAATTTAGTTTTGCAATTTCCCTTTTTTACCCTCTTTTCTTAAGTAAGCCCAAGGGGCGAATGTGTCTTTTAATTTCTCTTGAGGCCTATATATAGAGGCCCCTTCTCTTGTATTTGCATGATGGAATTCTAATAAAATTTGTGTTTGCACTTGTTTTTCTTGAGAGAGGACGAGAGTGAAATCCCTATGGGAGGGAGATGGAGTTTCCACCAGCCGCAGGATGGGTTCGGGCTCGTGGCGTGACGTCCCTTAGAGAAGGGCGACGTAGTACCCGTCAGCCGCAGGATGTGTCCGGGCTCGCGGTTGTATCTTTAATTTTTTTGTCTCTTTTTTTTTATTTGTTCCCTTTTATTTTTTTCTAGTCGTTTATCTTCTTCCTCTACCTCCGTCCACCATCGTCATCTCCATTTCTACCATAAGCCGCCGGCCACCTCACCCGAAGATCCTCCAACCGCCGGCCATGGCTCCCTAGCCGCCGGCCTCACCTTTCCTCCCACCCTCTTTGGGATTTCCTAATTTGGTTGGGTTAATTTAGGGAATGATTTGAATTTGAAATTATTCAAATTCAAAATTCAAATTCTTTCCTAAATTAGTGATTCTATTTTAGGAATGTTCTTAATTTACATCCATTTGAATTTGAAACTTAAATTGGAGTGAATTATTTTCTTCCCTAATCTTTTAAACCAAATTAAGAAGTCTTAATTAATCTCATTAAATCCCTCTCTCTCATTAATTCTAGCCATTATTACTCCCTTATTAACTCCCCAAATTAAGCCCCTTTCAATCCAAATTTCATGACATTTGAATTTTGAATTCTTTCCAAATGACTTGTTTTTAAATTTGGAAACTTTCCTAATCTTTTAAATCTGAAATCAATTTTCAGATTTAATCAAATAGCTAATTGATTGATTGGGCCCACCTCTAATTTAATTCAATTAAATCCTATCCTTCCATCCCCCTTTGGACCGGCCCCTCTCCCTCCCCCTTTCCTTTTATTTCTTACCTTAATTAGGAAATCAATTAGGTAAGATTTAATCTCTTATTCTCCCCCTCCTGGCCCGTACCCTTGCTTCTAAACCTGTTTCTTCATATTCCTGAGTGTTCTCCTTGGCTGTTTTGAGATTCCAGCAAAGGAAACTCCACAGTTTTGAACCTATAAACCTTCCTGTTGCTGTCCAAAGAAGGACAGCTTGCGGCCCATCAACTCCAGCAAGAATTCCTTTACCGTATCACCATCGGGAAGGCTTCAAACAACTGTCCAGGATCTTCCCAAGACCTCCAATCTGCTGTCCAGAGTTTCCCGCAGCAGTTTGCTGCTGTCCAGCCCCTCTAGGAGAGGCCGGTGCTGCCTAGAACTGCTCGGAACCGCTGTCCCAGACGTTTAGGAGTCAAGCCTCCTCCCCGTTCTACATCAGATATATTAAGCAATTAATGTGATGATTTTAAGTCAAGAATGCTTGAAGATCATTAATATATATTAAGACTTAAAAGATAGCTAGATAAGATAAGTTTAAGCACCCTCGATTCGTTGTTAAGAAGATGAACATGGAAGAGGATAAAAAATTTACTACCAAAGTTGAGTGGTAAAAATAGAGAACTTATCAGCATTATTAACAGCAGAATATCATTAAGAATTAAAAGGCTAATTTTAAAAGATTGGCCATGTTTTATGAATTTAACTATTGGGAAATAATTAAATCATTAATACCCATGCAGAATAAAGATATGAGTGAAACAATAGAAAATAAGGTAGTGAAAAAATTCTTGGATTTGGCCATACACAAAAATAAGGAAAATGCATTAATAAGTCAAGGATATTGAATTATTGACAACAAATATATATATATATATATATATATATATAGAACAAAAAAATAGCATGTTTAAATAAGAACTAAATATCAATAAGCTGAAATAAACAACAGAATACAAGCAGATCTGATAGCCCAATTCATACAGTTAATCACGCAAAGGAATGTCGTCCGGTTTGCTTAGCAGCTTGACGTGGACATTGGAGCTAGTAAGTCATGTATATCAATTTGGAATTTAGGAAATTAAAGTTAAAATATGTACACTTGCAGTTAATATTCCTAAGAAACATAAAGTGGTCTGACAATATTCAGGAAACTATCATGTTCAAATATAAAAACAACACACACAAAATACAGTGCAAAAGCATGTAACATGATTCTAGCTCAAAAAAGTACCAAGCAGCTCAATTGCTGTGATGACTGCCTGCTTTGATGTAGGATGTTGCACATGAAGAAGACGTGAGAGCATGTTGGTACCCTGCAAGAAAAAGTATACGAAATTAATGACTTAACGATTTGAATTTACAACACATAAAAAAGAGAAACATCAAGCCATATGGTTATCAACATTGTCTGTTTAAATGGATTACTCATGCAAATCAAAGAATAATAATCTTCGCATCAAATAATTCTAAGTGTTAGTTCTTCTGTTCAGTGATTACTGGTAGAAATTCCAACACTTCCAAGAAAATGTTACAAAAAGTTTCCAAGATAATCCTCAAGTTATCAATAGTATATACAGGAGTGGTCTCACCTCAACATGAAGACCACCTCTATATCTGCAAAGCTGCTTAAAGTATTTCGTGTCTCATCAGTCGGTGATTTTGTCCTATGTCCAACTCTCTCAATTTTTACACATTAAATGATTTAACTTTTTTTGTAGAATTTAAATTATGGAGGTCAACATTAGAGACTAAAGGTTTTCGCTTGAGTAGATCTAAAAAGGAATATATAAAGTGTAATTTTAGTAGTAATAGACCTAGTGAGGGAATTGTGACTTTGGGCGATCAAGTCATTAATAAGAGTACACCTTTTAGATATCTTGAATCTATTGTTCAGTGTGATGGTGAAATAGATGGGGATATTATCAGCAGAATTCAAGTTGGATGGTTGAAGTGGAGGAACGCATCGGGCTTGTTGTGTGATAGAAAAGTACCTCTCAAACTTAAAGGAAAATTCTATAAGATGGTAGTGGGGCCTGCAATGCTTTATGGTGCCGAATGTTGGCCATTAAAAGAGAAGCATAATATTAAGTTAAGTGTGGTAGAGATGAGGATGCTCAGGTGGATGAGTGGCTTTACCCTTAGAGATAGGATACAAAATGAGCATATACGTGAAAAGGTTGGAATATGATGCTATCAAGAATTTCTGTACTTATTCTTTTATTTGAACAATAGTATATTTTGTTTTCTATTTTATTTTCTTTTCTTTTTTAGCTATCCAATGATGGGAAAGCATCCAATGATCATGGTAGATTGTGCATAAGGCTTGGTAGACCTTTGGTTTGCTGGCTCGATTGGTCCTTGGCTACTGATGGTTCACGGGTTGGCTGTTTTGGAGCATATGGCATTGAGCTCATTCTCTTAAGTTGTTGAGCTGAAGTTTAGTAGATCATTAATATCCAAAAAGGTACCTCATTAAGAAGAATTACTTTTGGAGTGGCCTTGTCCCTTCCCCTTTTCCTTTTCTTCTTGTCTCTTGAAAAACCGTGGCTTGCTCTTTAATGGTGGCTGAATTCAATGCATTATCTTCCCCCCTTTCTTCTTGTCTCTTGGAAAACCGTGGCCTGCTCTTAATTATGGCTGAATTCAATGGAGAATATTAATTGGAAGCTGCTGTTTCCGTGCCTGGCCCCTTTTTCCGAAATTGTGAGCCCTTGTTTCCGTGAATTTCTTGGCTCCCGTGAATGACTCTTCGGTTTTGGCTTTGAGCTATTTGTTTTAAGAGAAAACAATTATGATATGGCTCTTGGCATTCTTCAACCATGCCTATAAATAAGAGTAGATGTTGTGAAGGAAAGTCAGTTGATATTTGTGAGCATATTTGCTATTAAACCTGAGGGTTTGTTTGGAAATCCTGCGGGCTCTTTCCACCCTTCTTTCTCATCCCCTCCAGAAATCCTGCGGGCTCTTTCCACCCTTCTTCTCGGGCTTCTAACCTCTTTGTCTCTCCGCAAGTGCCACTCCATCTGTATCCTTCTTCTCAACAGTGAAGCAACTTTAGGGTGTCGTGTTTTGGTTGATTTGGGAGCATTTGGACAATCTTGCAGTGGTGGACCATCAGTTTGCTAGTCTTATACACTTTTCTTATTTAACCTACTATTCGATGCATGTGAGGAACCCGCTCTGACGGTTGTCTGAGGATAGCGTCTTTTTAATTTTCTTTATTTCTCCTAGTATTTCTTGTTATGTTTGTCAAATCTTAGTTGTCTGCTTTTATTTTAATACAGTTTGTTTTAAGTTCTATCCATTGCGTTAATTTCTTTTGTGTGTCTACATCAGAATAGCTCCAGTAGAAGATAAGATTAGAGAGAGTCGCCTTAGATGGTTTGGTCACATAAAACGGTGGCCTTCCAATGACCCGGTTAGGAGAGTAGAGGTATTAGATTTGACTTATGTTAAGAAAGGTAGAGGCAGACCTAAAAAGACCTGGTTAGAAAATATTAGGAATGACATTTCTTTATTAGATTTAAACGAGAATTTGACCTTTAATAGGACACAATGGAGAAAAAAGGATTCATGTAGCCGACCCCACGTAGTGGGATAAAGGCTTGATGTTGTTGTTGTTGTTAATGATGTTTAATTAATTAATAATTAATTGTGATATTAATATATAAATCTTAAAAAAATAATTATAATTTATAACATGTTAACAAAATAGTGCGCGTCATTTGCGCATTGCGGCATTGCCCATACATTGCTCATATAGCGCGCTATTTTGATATGCTGCACCATTTTGATGCGTCGTGCCGCCAAATAGAAAGCCCCGTATGTGCGCGGCTCCTTGCAGTACACCATGGCGCATACCATTTTGCGACATTGACATGTATACCTACTAGCCCCCTCTACTTGATTCCTTTAACCTAAGCCTTGCACTTCTCATGCCTAGCTTTCCTTGTGCATTCTCTCCCCCCTTGCTAGGCCATATCACAGCTCTCCTCGATGCGCCAACCACATCATTTTCTCTCTCAAACCTACCTACCTTCCCTCTAAGTCGTCAAGCCCAGACACCGCCCAAGCGAGCCCCTCCTTTACTTTTCAAACCTATTGATGAGGACATCCGTCAGAGATTTCGACATGTGTATCGTCGACGTAGTCGTGGATCGACGGCTACGACTCAAAGTCTATATTTTTTATGTATTTTATGTTTTATGTTTTATGTTGCATTTAAGTTTTTCCTATTTTATCCATATGGGGAGTTGAGTCTATGTTGTAGCCCGAGGACACTTTAGTCTTTTCTGTTTCTTTCATTTGGGCCTATTTATAGGAGGCCTCTTGCATTGTAATGGATGATGATTATTGAGTAAAATTTCAGTTTTTTTTTTTGTCTTAAGTTGTGAGATCTTGAGTGGAGAGAACCCTAGGAGAGGGATATGCAATACCCGATAGCCGCGGGTGGATTTCGGGCTCTCAGTTAGTCTTTTGATTTATCTATTTCCTACTCCTCTTTCGAACCCCTCCCGCCAATATTCCCCTTATTTTCCCCATACCCGAACCCCTCCCAAAGCCCATCCCGACAGCCTCCAATAGATCCCCTAGCCGCCAGCCTCCTATCAAAACTGGCGGCCACCCACCATCCCGCCGCCCTTTCCCCCAAACCCAAACCTGCCGGCTCCCCTTTGGCTCTATTTTGAATTTCAAATTCAAAAAGGGACTTCATTACCTTCCTAAAATAAGCTCAAGACATTTAGGAAAGTTTCCAATTTGGATTTCAATCAAATTTTGAAATTCAAATACTTTTCAAAGGCTTGGACTTAAATTAGGAAACTTGCCTATTGAATAAAATCTGAAATATATTTCAGATTTGATCTAGATCCAATAATTAATCATTGGGGCCCACCTAATTAAAACAAAATCTCCCTCTCCCCACTCTATATGGCCCGGCCCCCTTTAGCCTCTTCCCCTCTCTCCAATTAGCATTTAATTCCCCCCTTAATGCTCACAAAAACTGCCGCCCCCTTGCCTTGTTGGAAAAAATTTGAAATTCAAATAATCTCTTCCCCCACCTTTGGAAATCTGAATTTAATTTAGATTCCTAAATCCTACCCCTTCCCGCCTCTACCAAACCCTAGCCCCTCCCCTCCCTTTCCTCAAGCCGGTCCAACATCATCCCCCTCCACCCACCACCTCCTCTCACTCTTCTCCCCATTTGTGCTCCCTCATCTCTCACGACAAACATGCATGGCGGATCTGGAAGTTGATCACAGGCTTATTCTCAATTCTCAATTCTCAAGGGGAGATTGATGTCATCCGATCACCATTCTTTGATCCCGGATTCGAATATGAAAGCACCGTCAAGGAATACGTTGATCGTATCCTCCCCCACTTAGCGGACGGCATCGACGAATAAAAACATATTGAAGAGTGGAAGATCACCGGATGACCACCCATTCCTCCAACTCTGATTCCTTCCCCGACGATTAGTACCCTCGGCATCGCATGTCTTCTAGCGGCGTCTCTAAGTTTGCTCGCAACATTCTCCCGCTAAGCCCATCACCCTCAAGAGTGTGAGTGAGGGATCCTAAGATGAATGATCTAATTATTAAATTGTGGATTTTGTTAACTTACCATTTGCTTTACTCGTTTATTTGTTATTGTTATTTTGCAAAGTATCCTAGTAATTTCAATTGTAATAGATTGCCAATACTTAGTCTTTCATGGAATTTCCTAAAATCTAACTTGAAGAAGCATCCGTTTTTATTTAGCCAAGCAAAGTTCATATTTTACTAATTTCTTAAAGCAATTCTTGTTCATCTTCATTGTGTCACATCACCAATCCACCGACCTACTCAGGACACCTCCCATCTCAATAAACTGTCATCAAGCTTCCCCTACAGCCTTCTCTTCATTTTCAATCTCCCCCCCTTCTCTAACTATCATGCTCACCCTTTCTATCTCTAATATATCTCCCTTCTCACTAAAAAACAGAGAAAAACTCCTCTTCACTTACCCCAATCCCTTTCTCTCTCTAAACAAAGAGAGAACACCTCCCAAAAAAATGAAATCCCTCTCCCTTCACATTTCTTATTCTTCTCGTACTCTCTTTCTCCACTTCATCATCTCCCTCGACTCTCTTTCTCCCTTTTCACTAAACAAAAAAAGCAAAAGAGGAGAGAGAGAAGAAAAATAAAAAGAGAACATTTAAGTTTAATACTCGCCCTCACAGATCCTCTTATAACCTCATCATTGTAGTTGACTCTTCGCACGCATGTATAAAAAATGCAACTATCAAAACTCCCAAAATCCCGAGTGTTACACGGATGGCGTGACACGCAAAACATGTGAGACTTTTTCAGTATACAGTTGAGGAACTCGCAGGACACGCTCACAACACAGTGGATAATCCCTATACATATTTTTCTTAACATGGTGGAAAAAAATTATAATGTTGGGGAAGTTTTCTCATGCAAGTAACCCATGCACCCCTTTCTGGCATGGTGAGTTTTGAAGATTCCAGCTCCAATGTATTTGGATATCAACCATGCATGAATCTCAAGAAAAAGTTCGCGAGCCCAAAGTCCCTTTAGATGGCCTTTATATAGGGAGATGCTACGAAAAAGTTGAAAACTCTTGTTTAGAAAACTACGTATTTACTTTACCAAGATTTGCAATCATTTTAAAATTTAGAGAACCCTTTGAAAAAAAACTAGATTTGCTTGCATGTGGCTAACAAACGTACTAAATAGTCATACAGAAAGTATGATAATGTTACGTGGGCTAAGAATAATTTGAGCTAAAAATTCTCTCACTTTGAAAAGAATGCAATTATTGTACGAAGTATTGCAATCACTTATAAATTTGCAAACCCCTTTTTAAAAATTTATTTTCTACTATATGTGCTTTGAAAAATGTGCTAAATGAAAGTCTAAGAATACTGCGCGGACTAAAAATGTGACGAAATTTGAATTTACTCTAAGAACCATGTAACTCTTTTTAAAAAACAAATAGCTATTTTTAGAATTCATACTCCCTTTCAAGTATTTAAGCACTCATTTTAGTATGATCTCAAGCAAGCTATTTTACCTGTAAAGCAAAATTAATCCCACATTTCAAATATGATCCTCCTCCTCGAAGATTGTTATATAAACTATTTAAAATCAACCATAGGAGAATCATTTTTCTAAATCAAAATTGCATTGCTTGCTCAAATAAGCCAATTTTTTTAAAATAAAATCGAAATGATCATGTATATAGCCCATATGTGTCATATGTAGAAACCTTCACACAAAAATCAGATAACAAAAAAATTTGCATTGTGAGTCAACATTTGCATACCAACATATTCAGGCATTTTGGTTTAAATGGTCAAGCTGTAAGTCATATCTTCTAAATAAAAACAACCTTCCCTATCCTGCATATGCATTAAGACCGAATTTCATAGTTTTAAAAGTGTTTAGATAGGTTAACTTGTAGTCCTTTCCAAACAAGATTATAAATCAAGAGTCAGGCAAGTTTAGCTCTAGGTGGAGTTCTATGTTTGTAAGTCTCTTGAATTTTGCTAGATATAGGTTGAAGTTACTACCTAACGGTGGTTCTCACCTTAGATTTAGGGTTTGAGACCGATGTTCTTTTCTGTTACATCATAAGCCCTCACCATTCTAGACATTTCCTCTAATCCATGCTGGAATATAAGCTCAAACTTTCTAAACCAAATTAATCAACTTTAATTAAAACTAATTTCAAAAATGTAAAGCTCGACATAAGATACTTTGAGCACACATGAGTTTCTCATAATCAAGTGCTCTTACATCTTCCTCATTTAGCTTGCATTCTAAAGTTAATTTTAAGTTAATCTAATCCCTCTTGAAATTTCCCAAAGACCAAATCTTTGATAAAAAGTTTTAAGAATCAAACCATGTAAAATTGTTAGCTAATATTTTGTTTAAATAACGTAAACCACTATTTTAATCAAAAGTGTTTCTAAGTGAAAAATGCTTAGGATATAATTAACCATAAGAGATTGTCCTCATGGGAAACATGTATCCCAGAATAAAATAAACCCTGCTTGATCAAATATATCAAGTAAGTGAAAATCTCTGATGAAATGTAAAAAATATAAATTTTGTTATTAAGTCCATAGTAAAATAATGTTTTTATCATTTGAGGCAATATATTTTTTTATGTCGTGTTTGATCACAAAATATTCCCGTCCGTTGAGGATGACAAAATTCCACCAAAATTAGCTTTGAGGCTAATGGTTGAGTGGGAATCCTTAGAGCTTTGAGGTTGAAGGAAATATGATAGAAAATATAGTTTTTGGGCTAAGGATTAGGAGGTTCTCTTTAGCTTTTGAGCCAAATAAAAAGTAAGTTAACACTTGGCCTTTGAACTAAGGTTAAGAGGAATTCCTATAGCTTTAGAGTCATGGAAGGGAAGGAAGATGTTCAACCAATACCTTTGGAGTCCGTAGAAAAGGAGTGATTCATAGTTTTGGGGCTGCAAATTAAGAAACGGTCATTAAATTTTCTATTCAATGTTGCATGGTTATCTGGCTATTTTGGGTCCATTGAATGATTGTGGATTAAGAAACCTCAAAATCATCAAAGTCAGCAAATTTTAACTAGTCAAGAGAAGATAAATTTTGAATTGTAACAAAGGAGCATTTACATTGAGAATAACCTATCCAGGTCCATTAAATTCCTTGCAGAGCATGCAGGAAAAAGAATGTCCACAAGGACATTTAAAAAGTGTGCATAGCCTTTACAAGTGGTTTATGATTTTTTTTTTGGGCAAGAACAAACAGAGTACAAAAGCGTGTGGAATCAAATACATAATAATTACTTGTGCGACCTCCTCATCAGTCATCATTTCTATCAGGTCGCACTTGCCATAAGTAAGAAGCTCTTGCACTCTCAATCCATATCCACCAGTATTCATCCACCACATGCTATCAATGATAAAAAATCATCCAACCATCCTTCCATCATAGGTAGAGAAGCAGCAGTGAGACTATTAATGGCTTCTGGAAAGCTACCAATATGCTATCCTCACACCATTTACCTAGCCTCCAAAGACAAGTAATTTAATACCCATCACCAACCAATAACTGACGCCCTCCAACAAAAGCCCCTCATATTTATAGATAAGATAAAGTAGTGCGGGCAACAACTGCCATGGAGATTAACATGATGGATGGGGATAATGACACATGATTTTGGGGATCAACTATCAGAGTAAATGTCAGTTTGGATTTATTCCACCTCTCAGTAATCTTACAAGATCAATCTAATGCCTATTAGGTATTCCCACGCTAACCCGAGCTGTTCAGAATCCCAAATGATAATTAAAACTATGATTTACTCATAGAAGCTCTAAAAATTATCTTCCCATCCTCAAGGATCAACCTTACAAAAATTCAATGAGTAAATCAAATGTTTACCTAGTATTCACTAGCATGCTTAATGGCAAGGTTGTAAAAATCGGACCGGAGATAGAAACAGAAAAGAAAGAGGTTTAGGTTCAATGGTTCGACCGGGATTGAATCCGGGTCGAACCAGATAGCGTAACAAATATTAAAAATATTTAAATGTAAGATTTTTTTTTTATTTATTTATTTAAATGTAAGATAACAATGTAATAATTATGAAATAATATAATTTTAAGACTAAAAATAAATAAATTCATACATAAATAATATATTATATAATTTTAAATTTAAATATAAATAATTATTAATTTATGTTATATATTTAAATATTTTAAATGTTAATATCCCAATCATTGATTTTAATTCATATTTAATAAAAATTCAGTTCATATATAAATATATAAATTTAATATAAATAATTACTAATTTATGTTATATATTTAGGTATAATTTACACCAATAAATTATATATAAAATTTACATTATAATATTATATTTAAAAATTCATGCTAAATTATTTATAATTAAAAATAAATAAATAATTAATTTTTATATTATATAATTAAACCACTAAATAAATAATATTAAATATTATTAACTAAAAAATTATTATTATTTACATTACCAAATTAATTAAAACTTATGTTTTAAAATATGTGGTTTATATTATTAACATGGAAAGTTCACTTTAATTCTTTAGTTTCACATCATCTGGACACTTTAGGTTAGGATTGTCAATAATTTTATATAGCTTTTTGTGAATTGAATGAGCAAAGAAATCGCATGGATGTAATGTCATGAATAAGCATTGTTGGAGCTTATTTAAAAATTGATTATTATAACAAATTTAAAATTATTTCAAATTTAAATTTAATAATTTAATTTAACTTATTTTAAAAAAATTTATTATAAAAAATTCTTAAAATCTAGGATCGGTTCACCGATTTGGCAGTCGTATTATCAGTTCGAACCAATTTTAGGATGCTCATTACAAAGCCAATTTTAGAAAAAATTCGAACCAGCTAGCCAACCGATTCTCAGTTGAACCAATCGAACCAATCAGTTCAATCCAATTTTCACAATAATTCTTAATTGGTCTACTCTTGTGAGTAGAATAGGTTTGCATTGGAAAAAAACAATCTTTAAGAAGACCAATTCTAGTTCTAAAAAAGAAACCCATTAAATACCATAATTGCAAAAATAAAATAAAATAAAAAAGAGAACATGAATTTTATCAAGTGTGCAATTAAAACGTTGGCCTTTCGATGACCCATTTAGGAGAGTAGATGTATTAGATTTGAACTATGTTAAGAAAATAGAGGTAGACCTAAAAGGCTTGGTTATAAAGTATTAGAATGACCTTTTTTTTAATTATATTTGAATGAGAGTTTGACTCTTAACAGAAGAAAATTGAAAAAAAGGATGCATGTCGCCAACCCACAGTGGGATAAAGGCTTGATGATGTTGTTTTTATTGTTGTTGTGCAAATAATCCATCTGAATTATTCTCTTATAAATCCTTGTAGATGCCAAGTGAATCACAACGTATGTATCTTAAACGGTCAAATATAAATTTTTAGCAACATAAAGACTTGTTACAATGATTATTTTGGGTTGCACCGCATATGAAACAAGCAAATAACTTGAAAACCTCTTTCCTTGTGAAACTGCATTAACTAAAACTCGGTTATATATTTTTTACGTAATTGAGCGCACAAATGTTGCTACTTAATCTATTAAAAGAAATGTATAATTAACATGAGATCCATGAACGGCATATGCCAGTCCTATGATACCAAAAAGCTCTCGCGGATCTTCTTAAAAATGAATAAAAATCTCATGGCTAAATGTAACAGAAAGAATGGAAGATCTAGGAAAGGTGTGCAATGCATGGAGAATTAGGCACAAGAAAAAGAAAAATGATACCACAAGTGCATCAATCCTAGCTTCTATGACTGTTGACGGAGCATATCTTGCAGCATATCCATACATCAATGCTAGTGCAGCATGTATATCGTCAGCATCTTCAACCTTAGCCCTATTGGAAAAGAATGAAAATAGCCTGCACGAAATCGAATTACCAATACATGAGCCCTGCTCATAAAAAGATAAATCAAACAGAAGCAATCACGTAACATATGAGCCAACAACAGCTCACATTAAAATGAAGCAGTATGAACACTTAAACAAAATAACACAGTTGACTCGTCACTTCTGCCAATTTTACAGATTCTTGGAAAGCATAGTTAATGAATACCTACTGCTACCAAGAAATGCAGTGCCATTCCATCCCCATAATTCTAGCTCTACATGTACAAGATCTAAGAGTAAATTCCTGCAAAGTATGTAAACACCTAAAGTCTTTTTGGGGCCAGCCAGAAAACAAAAAATCACAAACCCACATCCAACTTCAGTTATACCACAACAGGACAATAGAAATCAGCAATCTAGCACAAAAGTAGTGGCAAACAAATGTAATATTCAAAATATCGATATTGTTTTGAGTTTAAATTAATTTTAAATTGTGTCTGAAGTAAGAATTTGCTTTAACATGCTAATTCTATTATTTACTTTGTCTACAAATAAAAGAGATTTTGGGGTGACAGTAATGAGATAGTCAATTTGAGGGTTAATCACAACGTTGTCGATTTGAGGCAAGATATGAAATTTTAATTTCAAAGAGAAATTTTATTAAAATTCTAATTTCAGAAAGGAACTTGATTACAAACTAAATTTCATCACTTGTCTTTTATATGAAAGTGTAAAAGGATATGTTACAAGGGTTTATTTCCTTATCTGCCTTTAATACGAAAGTTTAAACATCCAATATTAAAAATTTAATTTGTTTCAATTTAAAAGTGCACCTTTATAAAGTTATAAGAGGAAAATTTGATGTATACCTCTAGATGTTTAAACAAAAAATATAATGGAATTAGTTTTAGAAAGATCATGTATATGGATATGATGGTAATGTGATAACCTATACAAGTAGGGCGACAAAGGCAAACCTATCCGTACCAGTTAAAATATGTATGATGACTTGTACAGGGTAGGGCAACAAAGGCGGGCCCATATGGAGGCAAAAGGGTCCTCTACACGTAACCTAAAAGCTCACAGTAGCCAAGAAACAATTCGATTACACTTGATCGAATTGAATTGCAAATATCTTTATTCGGTAACCTCAACACTAAGAATGCATCTATGTAGTCCATTTTGTGGAACGAACAATGGTCAATTGACTTTGATGCTTGCAATGTGTTTCAAAAGGGGCTTACGCAAAGTTGCATCCGTTGGCCTTTATTCTTATCTTGTTTGACTGTGATGGATTGCGAAGTATGCACAAAGGTCAAAAATGATAATCCCGAGAGGAAAATTAAAACTAATGATCTAACAAATTACAACACCCAATCAATGTTTAAAATTGCGTATTCGGGTATTGAGGCGTTTTTCATTCGTGAGGCGAGGCGTAAGCCTCAAGGCGTTTTGAGGCGTAAGCCTCAAAATCAAAAGATCGCGTAAAAAGAAAATGATAAATTTGTTATATACTAATGAGTGAATAATATAAAATATAAAAAGCATAAGATATGAAATGAAATCAAAATATCTCAATAATAAGGCAACATGAAATATAGTTCAACTTAAAATTCTATCTTTCTGAAATCCCAATATTCTTTTCATTAACATATAATTCTGATTTCTAAAAATAAATAGCAATGACATATCACATAAGAACTCATAAGTCATCAGCACTGTCATCACTAAAGGGTTATTCATTTGAATCATCACTACGGTGAACTGCTCTCTCCCCATCCTCCTCTCCTATAGAGTACAATGTCGGGCATTTACTTCAAGATTTATGTAAGTTTTAATATATATAGCGTGAGGCGAAGCGGGCCTCATGCCAGTGAGGCAAAGCGGGCCTCAACCAAGTTGAGGTGCAAGCCTCATAAAAAAAACTCGAGGCGTAAGCATCGAGGCATTTTTTACTGGAATTGTGCAAAGGCGGGCCTCAAGGCGAGCCTCATATTGCGCAATTTTAAACCATGCACCCAATAAATAATTAGATTGGCTAACTCAAATGGAGTATTTTTAGATTTCATTGGATAGTTATCATATGACTAATCTTGCTAAAATAAGACTGAGGATATTCCTAAATATACTTAGACGAATTTACTAATACAAGAATACAGAAATAGAATGGAAGTGATCAAGCTCAGCATTAATCTTCACAACTATGTCATGAACATTAGAAGAGAAGATCAAGATCCAAAGTTCAATTCTCTGTTTGACATCTTTGAGTAAACAGAAAAGAATGAATATATAATCCATCTTGACATGAATGCTCCAAGCACTAGCCCTCAAACATGTAACCTAGGGAGAAAAGACCAATAATTCTAGAACTTATATATATATATATATATATATATATAAAGAAATCATTCTAAAAAAATTACTTATTTGAACTTTTTCTTACTTTTTTTTAGAATTTTGAACTTATTAGGAGTTTATATGTACATTTATAGGATGTTTCCCTAACTATAAAAGCCCATTGAGGATTTGTTAGTGATGTTTTGGAGTTATACTGGTATTTGACTAGCTCGCTTGTTTTGCTGCTTACTATTGTTGAATTCCAAGATGATTCCCTAATCGCTAGCCAATGGTTCCCTTACTTTAGATCCGCAGCTGAATCCACTGTTTCTTCAATAGTTATCCTGTTGTTTCTTGCATTCAGTTCTTTATTGCTGCTGGAATGTCAAATCAGCACCAAATTCCCTGCTTTGTGGTCGTTCCCTGATATGATATGATGCTTATCCCAAATTTCGTAGCTATTTCATAACGATCAATTCTTCCCTATTTTTGTTATAAGAGATGCAGAGGAGTACCAACATTTTCAGCTTTGATCGTACCTTTTAGGGAATGAGTGTTGAACTTCTGTGATCCAATTGCACGCTTAAGTCAATACAAGGAATTTCCAATTAATTTTGTAATTAAAAATAGTGGTATGAAGCAAGCGCATAACTCATAAGTTTCTGAAAAAATCTATAGTTGGATGAGCATTTTCTTCTTCCAATATTAAATTCAATGATTACCCACCATTGCTTAGCTTGGTTGGCAGGCGAGTACGGTTATGAACCCCCCAACCTGTGCTCGATTCCCCTTGAGCGGCAGCGCCTCTTAAGTGGGGCCAATCAAGTGCAAGCTAGGAGGTTTTTGGGGTGGGTGCCTCTTCTAAGTCAGTCAAGGATTAGTCATGCCGCCAAGCGTCCTTTTGAGTGTGGCAGCGGGTGGATACCCATTCCCAAAAAAAATAAAAATTCAATGATTTAGTTAGAACTTCAAAATTTTTTGAGAGAAGTTACCCCCCCCCCCTTACAGAGTATGAGGCTTTTTATTAAAAAAAAAATGTTTGATAATTTATTTATAAAAAAATTATAATTACTTGAAAATTATATTAAAAAAATATTTAATTAAAAAATTACCAAATTCTTATATTTAATACTATTAACTCCAACATTAGATGTTATGACCAAAAATGTCTCATTTTAAAGAGTTGAGAGACCAAATTGGTCATTTAAAAGAGTTCGGGGCTATTTTGATCCCTTACAAAGAGTTGAGGGATCATTTTAATCCTTTTTCGCATCTAATATAACACCATTGACTTTTAATCTAATTTGATTTTCATCATGTTTTTGGTTTTCATCAACGAAGTCCTCTAATTTGGATTACCATTTTGTCATATAAATTGCATGTTAACAGGATGGAATTTCACATCTCATGTAAGATTTGTATTTAAAATCCTAAACCCTAAGAGGTCCTACATTAGCAAATGATTCAAATGTCTAAACACTAAAAGATCACAAGGAAAAATCAATTACATTATCTAGCAGGTCACAAGTTATTTGAAATATCTTTCTTTTCATTAACCATCTACATTCATGGAAAAGAAAAAAAAACTAATTGTTTTGACCGTCAAGAAAAGTAAATAAGCAATAGAAAAGCTCTACAATCTAGGCTAGGTTGCCCCCAAGGTGACCTAAGATCAAGGATTCGATCAAAAGCGACTCTCTCTAATCTTATCTGCCATTATAGTTACTCAAACCTTCTCACGAATATACCCATCTCGCATTATGTCTCTAAATATAAAGCCACTCATCCACCTGAGCATCCTCATCTCTTCAACACTTAACTTAATGCTTCTCTTACAATGGCCAACATTCTACGCCATAAAGCATTGTAGGTCTCACAATCATCTAATAAAATTTTCCCTCAAGTTTGAGTACTTTTCTATCACACAACAAGACCAATGCAATCATCCATTTCAACCATCCAACTTAAATTCTGCTAACAGTATCCCCATCTATTTCACCATTAAATAGACCCGAGATATCTAAAACGTGTACTCATTTAATGACTTGATCGCCCAAAGCACAATCCCCCCACTAGATCTATTACTACTAAAATTATACTCCATATATTCAGTTTTAGATCTACTCAAACAAAACTTGTAGACTCTAAGGTTGACCTCCACAATTCAAGTTTTCCTTTAACTCCCTCTCTAGTCTTATCAACAAGAAAAATTTCTTAAGCAAAAAGCATATATTAGGATACATCCTCTTGCAAATGTCTATTAAGAATATCCATTACTAAAATAAAAGGATATGAGCTTAAAGTTGATCCTTGATGTAATCCAACTAAAATAGGAAAATACTTAGTCAAACCAACTTAATTAGTAATAGCTGCTATAAGCCTATCCTTAATAACTTGAATACAAGCATTATTAAGTCATTTCTTTCTAGAATTCTCCAAAGCACTTCTCTTGGAACTTTACATAAGTTTTCTCTAAATCAATAAATATTATATGTAAATCCTCCTTACTCTCTCTATACTTCTCCATAAAACCTCTCAAAAAATGTATAGCATCTAGAGTAAACCTACCCGGCATGAATCCAAACAAATTTTGAGAAACATAAGTATCACATCGTAATATGTACTCAATTACTCTCTCCCACATAAGCATTTCCACACATCAATTAAAATATCATCATATCCAACTGCTTTTCAACGCTTCATTTTCTTTAAAGCTTCCTAAATTCGATTTTACTAATACGACGCAAAAAACAAAAATTCCTATTTTCATTTGAGGCGTTAAGGTTACTAAAATCAATCCTAATCATATAATCTTCATTTAAAAGTTTATCAAAATATCTCATCCACCTATATTGAAGATCCTCTTCTAAAAAAAGCACTTTTTGATATTCATCCCTCATGCACTTCACTTGAACTAGATCCTTACTTCTCCTATCTTCTTGCTTAGCTAACTTAAACATACATCTTTCGCCCTCTTTAGTAACTAATTCATTCATCTATTATATAAACATATGAAATAGAAAATAAGAAAAATCTATGAAGTTAGAGTATCCAATTGTTAATAAAAAAAATGCAAGTTATAATAAGAAGTAGAGTAGGGTGAAGACAAAGAGCAATGTTTAAATTTGCGTAATCGGGTATTGAGGTGTTTTTCATTCGAGAGGCGAGATGTAAGCCTCAAGGCGTTTTGAGGCGTAAGCCTCAAAATCAAAAAATTGCGTAAACATAAAATGATAAAATTATATACTAATGAATAAATAATATATAAAACATAAAAATCCACAAGATATGAAGTGAAATTAAAATATCCCAATAATAAGACAACATGAATATAATAATATACCAGTCTGCCGGGGGTCCAACGGGGCGCTACCCCCTGGCGGGGTTCGACCTGCAGGGGTTTCCAGGGGCAGCGCCCCCGGAACAAAATTTTATTGTAAGAGCAATTTTGAAGTTCTGCTTATTTTTAAAGTTCATAAGTTGTTTGTATGTAAAGATATCGAGCAGTACCAAGCATGTTCCGAGCGGTAACGAGCATGTACCTAGCAGTACCGAGCATGTACCGAGCGGTACCGAGCATGTACCGAACGGTACCGAGCATGTACATTAGCTTTTTTTTATTTTTAGAGGCGGACACCTCTCAACCATGAGGCGAGGCACGCCACAGTAAACTTGAGGCTTACGCCTCAAATCCTGAATTCATTGCGTAGGCTTTGAGGCTTAAAGGGGCGAAATTTGCGCTGAGGCGCGCCTCTTATTGCGCAATTTTAAACCATGACAAAGAGAGACTAGATAGTAAATTTTCTTAGGTGGTTATGTCATGCTTTGTACGAGAAACTTCACTAGTTGCATACCATAAAACCAATAAAATCAAAAAAATTACCTTTGGAACCTATATTGCCCAACATTATCCAGGATTGTTTTCAGCTTTTCCAAGACAGTATCCAAATGAGAAGCAGCTACCTGCAGGTATCAAGGCCTATAGATTTCAAAAAACAGATCAATAAAAAAAATGAGAAAAAGATTAAAATAGTCCCTAGATTATTTATATGATATTTTAGTCCCAACTATCTAAAACATTCAATTTAATCCAATGAATCCTCAAAAATGATCCAAAATAGTCCCCATGCCAGATTTTTATAGATCAATTTTTTGAGGAGTCAATAAATTATTTTGGATCAGATTTGCAGCGTAAATGTACTAAATTGAGTACATTAGATTGCCTAGAATTAAAACGGCTCCCCATAAATAATCCAAGAACCATTTTGATCTTTTTTTCCTTTAAAAGAAACTTCCCAAACTACTCCCAACATACCAATCCCATGCCTTTAGCAAGTCCCAGCCTATTCACAGGAACTGATATATTCGCATGTCTATACATCCATTCTATCTTTTCATGTACATATAGTCCGTCATCCACTTTCTGAAGAAGTATGCCAAGGCACCTGCAAGAAAGGACAAAAATTACATAACTGGAAAGCGTAGCATGACATGGTACTTAATTCTCTCCTCAACAAAAAATACGTAGTAGAGATTACGATAGGCACTGCCGAAGAAAGATAATATTACATAAAGCTTAAGTTTAGATAATGACCACCAAAAGAGGAGATCAAATAGTTTCTATTATCTGGAACCAATTTCCATTTTGTTTGCACACACGCACACCCTTATACATCTGCTGTGAGTGGGTATGGGTGTGTGTCGATATTTGGAGATGCCAATACACAGTTCATAATCATCATGATTGATCTTAACACAACTATTTGAGTTTGGCTAGAGTCTATGATCCTGCTGAATTCTAATAAACCTAAACAACTGATAGCAGGTAATCGTTACACCACAATAATAATAGAGAGTATCATGTAAGCAGCTTCAAAGTATCTAAGCATGGACTAAAAGGTTACCCATTTTGAGCTTTTATTCCAACTGTCTGGTAACACAAAAGATAGGCTAAATTTGAATAAAAAGTTATCAAATACACGAAAAAATTGTCCATCGAAGTGCAAACTCTACATGTCATGCCTAGAAGATAGACATGAGTTAAACCCACAAGCCCAATCCTCTACATACAAAGATAGATTCGACAAGGTATATACTGAGGTGAATGTCCAAATGAACTTAAATACAAAACATAAATATATGAAAGATCCTCGGTAAATGAACAGACATACTTGACAAGGTTCCAAGCAATTAAATGCAATCAATCAGATACTCCTACGATGGGCAAAAATACCATGCATTTTAAGGGGAACATTCTCAAAATCAAATCCTTTACTTATAAATATAAAAGAAGCAAACAATATTTTACCTCGATGATGATCGTCTTAATAGAAAATCTCAGCCAAAGGGTATCTTATTATATAAATATCCCCAATTTACAAAAGAAAAATTATTTTGGGCCAATCTCTCGATAAAAAAATACTTAAATAAATTAATAAAATCTAAAAATGTTTAAGTAAAATTAACCACCTAAAGCTTAAAGCAACAACCCATTATCTGTATTAGTCTATCGAGCATGAAAAATCTATGACAACCTGAGCTTACAAATAGTCAATATCATATCAAGTGTATTGCTATGATTACTCTCAAAAGATCTTATGTTAGTAAAGATCTTATGTTAGTAAAGAAATGACATATGTCCTATTAACAAAAGGTGTACATGCAAAATGGCACCACAAAGATATGGTTATTATTGGGGCCCTCAGACCAAGTGGTCCATCCAAAATGAAATCATTAAATTATCATTACAACTAATATATATATATATATATATATATATATATATATATATATATATATATATATATATATATATATATATCTTACCCAATGCCTCAACCCCCTTTATAAATCATTGGGACATTTGATAGCACAAATGCTTTAAAAACCGGACCGGACCGGCCGGTTCAACCGGTTAAACCGTGAACCGGTCCGCCGGCCAGACTGGAATTTTGTAAAAACCACTTTAGCCACAAACCGGATTGAACCGGTAGTTCAACCTGTTAACCGGCGAACCGGTGCCGGCTTTCAAAAACTGGTTTGGCTAATTTTTTATTAAATAAAATATTTAATGCATTTATTATTAAATATTTGACTTAACAAATAAATTTAAAATTTATACACTTTAATTAAACAAGCATAAAAAATGCTTTATAACATGGCACATGGCCCATCATATCATGTGCCTTTTTTAACAAAAAGAACCAAAAAGCTTACATAGACGAAAACAATGCTAACATATATAGTCTAGGTGATGTGGGACAAAAACCTAAAGAAAAGTTCTCACTTCTCAAGTTCACTATACATACACTATATATATGTATATATAAAATTAAAATTTAATAATGCAAATAATATTTAATTTGTGTGTATTTTTGTTTTCATTTTATTTAATTATTTTATATATATTTTTTAAAATTTTTATCTTTATTTTAATATTAAATAATATAACATGAAAAATATAGATATAATTTTATAATGAAAATTTTGTATACTTTTCATAATTATAAAATAAATCTAAACATATAAAATAAATTAGAAATTATTTATATTAAATTTAAAAATACATATATGTGAACTAATCTTATTTTAAATATGAATTATATCATTTATAAAATAACCTCCAACTTGTTTTTAATTTAGATATTTGATTTGTATAATAGGATGAATTTTTGTTTAAGTTTAATGTTAGATCATCATATTATTATATTAATTTTATTATTTATTACATCATCCGGTTCGACCCCGGTCAAACTGGTCGAACCATGAACCTCTCCTTCTTCTGGTTCATTGTCCGGTCCGGTTTTCAGAGCCTTAGATAGCACACAATGTCCTCATTTAGCCTATATCATCTCAAAATTATCCCATTTGACAAACATCTACGCTAGGTCTACAATGTTCCATTGAATGACATAGCCCGTGCCTACCAATAAAGATCCTTTGATCAATGGGCTAACAAACTCTGTTGTTTAAGTAGACAATGGTCCATGGCAACCTAGAATTACAAAACCACTGGATCTTAATTGGGTTCATCCACATTCTCACCATCAACTGCTTTAAGCCAAAGAAGATGCATTCCCCTCAATCATAAACTAAATCAACTGCTGCTACCATAAGCAAAACATTTAGTGCTCACCAACTAGCCTTAAAATAAAGTTTTATCTTGTTATTGGGAATGAAATTAACCATAGGAGCTTACGCCTAAAGGAAACCAAAATCATAGCATTTCTCGTAAGATGAGGCCAAAATTTATGGGTATTATACTATCTATAATACAATCTGTCTTGTAAAAATTTGAGCCGAGCACGAATTTTTGAGCTCACATGAATGTTACACTCCAAATGAATGTTATTTTGATAGAAAACATCAACAAGAATGGATCTTATTTTCAAAATGTCCTCAAATTCAAATTAAAAAAATTTAGCCTAAAACTCTATTAAAAATATATAATTCTTCACAATTACAAAATATAAAAAAATGATAGCTCTAAACTCAGAGCAATCAATTATCCCTTCTCTACACTAGTTTGATAAGGATATATAAATGCTTATAAATATAGAATATCATGTTGGGTGGAATCATGTAAGTTTCCACTTGTATGCAAAAATGAAAAGTGATGCTTGGTGGATTCCACCTATCAAAGTCCTTCGGTCATGTCCTTTCAAAACTATATTTGTATTCTCTTATTATCCACTTGAATAATACTATCAGCTTTTATTCATGCATCAATTATGTGTATTATGGGTAACCCACTTTTCATCTCTATCAAGTTTCTCTTTTCTTAGAACTCAAACTATGAAGTTTACTCACTTTTCTTTCAAAATTATATGCTTTCCCCTATCTATTGTAGAAAAAACAATTGATTCCCTATGATCAACACATCATCACATATAGCCATAAGATGAAATCATTAAATTATGATAACTCGTTAGGGCCATTGCTATTGACACTTGAATCTCAAAATATCATCCAAAATATGATCATGAAGGTTTAAGTATGATGGCAACACTCTTTCTAAAATGTTTTAATGAGGGTTGGTGGCTCAAGTTTTATATCACAGAAGTGATCAATTGGTGGACAGCAGACTCTTCCAAAATAATTAGAAGAATGAGGCTTAATTTGGAAGAGTTAATATAGTGTGGTAGTAAGGTTCATGAAATTTTGATGTTGGGCCGACATACTTCCTACAATCTATCCAAAACTGAAGAATCCAAGCTTCCACCCAATGGATATTCGTCTTCAAAAATCTAAATCTAGTAAATTTGTATTTGATTTGAAGGTGTATGTATACTTTAATTATGAAAAGTTTTGTACGAGTCGGGAATGATTTAATAAGGTTATTGTGTTTTGGAAGTGAGTTTGGTCAGTTCTATCTAGAACTAACCAGTGTTTGGAATTCCACTTGGTCTTCTATCCAGATAGTATGGTCTTCTATAGATCAAGTGGAATTTAAAAACTCTAAATAGTTCAAAGATACTCTATGGATGTGATTTGAAAGGTTTGAATTTTCTGGAGTTTTTTTTTTTTTTTTTGGATTTTATAGTAAACCGGAAACTGGTTAAAGGAAGAAAACAGCAAAAAGGGAACTTGACTAGAGCTAGTTTGTTCTCCAGAAATTTGACTAGAATAACCCCAAATAAATTTAGGGTAATTGAAGTAAATGATATGTAGTAATCTAGAGATTTTGGTGAAGTTCCATGGAGTTTGAGTTGGTTAATTGCTTGCAATAATGAATCTAGTCCAACAAAACAAAATGACTTGGCCAACACTGACAATGGGATTTCCACTTGGATTTGGAGGGATGAAAATAGATTTATAATTTTTCTATAATGGATTATAAACATGAGAACAAAAATATAAAAGATTGCAATAAAAGAAGTGCAAGAAAATAAAACACTGCACAAGTAGAAAATTCAAGAGGATCATCAAATCCTCTTAGATTGTGTTTGGAGGAGGAACAAATCCGCCTATTAAGACGGACAAGCTTCCACCTGTTAAGGTAAAAAATTCCGCCTGTTTTAGACAGGCTTTCGCCAATCAAGGGGGACGACTACTAGAGTGCTAGGAGGGAAAGAATTAAAAGGCAAAGGCTATTTGGGGATTTGGGATATTTTTGTATGCTTTGTAGGGTGTTGTTCCTAGGGTTAGGGTGATGTCTTGTTTGTTGAATTTGGGAGTATTCTTCAGGTGTTTTGGGCTCTAGCCACCGGCTAGATATTCGGAGAGCCGAATCCTCCTCTCCAATTGAGGATCCATTGTATCTTGTGTGTTTTCTTCCATCCACTATCAATATAATTATTCTCGCTTGTGTTTTCTCCACGTTCGTCTTATTTCTGATTTTGCACTTCGCTGAAATTCAAATTCAGCCAAGTTTATTGTGATTTCAACAAGTGTTTCCAATCAAATTGGTATCAAAGCAATTTCTTGGGCTAAAATAAGAGGTCTTCCTTGCTAATTTTTGTTGTTATTTCCTCTCCGATCTTATTGTTTAAAGGTCAGAACTTTTTTTTTTTTTTTTTTTTTTTGGAGCCTAGATCCAGGTACTCATGGTAGGAAAAAAGGTAGAAGTGTAGGAGGGGGAGATCAGACAATTGAAATATAAAATGTCATATCTCCAAACTCAAGTTTCATATTTCAAAAGTCAAGTTTCAGTCGTCTACGAGAAGCTTGATGAGAAATTCTCCATCCTGGAGGCGATTTTGAAAAAGTTGCTCGAGGGTTAAACCAAAACGGCGCCGTTAGATGCGAGGGAAGCCGTTTATAGCTAAGGAAGTGGGGAAAACACTAATCCGAAAAGGCGAAGGAAAGACCAGGAAGCGGAGATTGTGGAGGGAGAAAAGAGAATGATTCCCCTAGAGCATATTTCTAGGGAGTCAGGTCGAGGGCATGGGGAGAGGCGTGGGCATGAGCGGAGGCATGTTGAATTTGACAGGAGAGGGCTTGATTAAATCGAAGGGGTGCCGAATTTGAAAAACGAGGGCTTGATTATGATCGAAGGGGTATTGAATTTGAAAGGAAAATGTGGGCTTGTGATGAAAGGTTTGGGTACGAGTGGAGAAGAAATGATTGGCACACTTGAGGGAAACCACACCTTTGGGAAATGGAAATTTATGGAGGAAAGAAGGTTGACGGAGGAGATCTGAGAGTGAGGAAGTTAAAGATGCCTATTTTTTAGGGAGAGGATGCACAATGGTGAATCTACATGGTGGAAATATATTTTATCGTCAATAGGTTGACAAAGGAGGAGCGACTGATGGTGGCCGAAATGTGTTTGGAGGGGAAATCTTTAGCATGGTACCAGTGGAGGGATATGAGGCAACCCATATGGCCCTAGAGAGAGTTTAAGGACTGCTTGTTGGAAGGTTTCCAAACTAGTATGGGAGGAGACTTCTATGAGCAATTCTTTGCCCTAACGCGAAAGGGGACAGTGGTGGACTACCATGAGCAATTTGAGCATCTGGCCAGCAGACTAAACCGACTTCCGAAGACTGTACTAGAGGAGAATGCTATGAAAGGGCTCAAACCAGATATTGGTGTGGCAGTTAGGGTAATGAGACCTCGTGACTTGAAGAGGCTATGGAGCTAGCTCAGTTAGTGGAAGATCAGAGACACCATGAGAGAGGGACTGTAAGCAGCAGCTCAGGAGGTTCATACAGGATGACAACCACCTTTTTGGCATCCATGGAGCCAATGTCGATTACTCCTAGGGAAAACCCGAATGAGAAGACTGTAGGAGGGATACCAGGGGAAAACTTTAAGAAGCTCACAAAAGTGGAATTACAAGAGAAGAGGGTGAAGGGGAATTGTTTCATATGTGAGGAAAGCTGTATTACGGGGCACCGATGTAAGGACCGATAGCTTCAAGTTCTCACCATTTGTGATGACGAGAAATTTGAGGAAGAGCCGTCTTTCCCCCTTGTGGACAAGGTGGGTCTTTTGGAGGGGGACTTTGTTAGACCGATCTAGCCGATCTAACCTGGTCCGATTTTTCGGAGGCGGATTATATCCGCCAGTTTGAAGGCGGAAAAAATCTGCCTATTTAGGTGGACAGGCTTCCACCTATTTGAGGCGGAGAGGCTTCCGCCAATCAAGGGGGATGACTGCTAAGAGGGAAAGAATTCAAAATGCAAAGGGCTATTTGTGGATTTGAGATATTTTTGTATGCTTTAAGTAGGGTATTTTTCCTAACGTTAGGGTGATGTCTTGTTTATTGAAGCCGGAGAGTCGGATTGTAACACCCCACAATAGAACTACACTATACTGCAGAGTGTAACAATAATAATCATAACATTTCCATCATTTACCTCTGAACTCCATTGAATTCATTTCAGGTCTAAATAAAAGATCATCTAACATCAATTGGAAAAACAAACAAAGGAAGCATCTAATAATTCCCCAAATTTCATCACATCAAAGACTTTGTACAGAGCCACTAAGGAAATCCAAAACAATTCAAAGTAAAACAACATTAAAACTTCTTTACTAACCTTAAGAGTAGATTACAACTTTTTTTTTTTAATAAACGTTTACTTAAAACTTAAATACTTGCATATCAAACTTCTTCCACTTTTTCTTTCCCTTTTCCGGTAAAAACAGCCAGTAAAAAATAACTGGTAAGCTGTGAGGCCCAGTAAGCTATGCAACTGAAAATAGTATTAAACTTGCATGTTAAAATTTAGAACAAGAAACATGAATAAAATTAAACTACTAGAGATATTACGAATATCTCATTTGGCATTACCTTTGATTGTTATCTTATATCCATACTGAATATCAATTTTAATCATTAAAAGATTTGGCTATTCTTTCATAAACAAATTCAATGGAGCCCAGTAAAACCTGGCATTATCGCCATTGAATTCTATAGAGATCCCTTTTGCCTCTTTAGGGGTCCATTTTGCCCCATCTGCTATGCAGGTATCATTTCTTTTGGGGTCCCTTTTGCCCCACTTACAAGGTAGTTACATATTTGGGAACCCTTTTGTCCCAACTATTAATGCAATCAAAAATTTGGGGAGGGACCCAAATTTTTGATCACAAAGAACACACTCTTACTAGGAATAAAATAAGACATAAAATAGACAAATAAATTAAAAACAACAACTTTACTTAATGAAATAAAATGACTTACAAACATCGACTCTTACAAACTTGACTCAAATAAGACACCCTAAACTTGCTTCACATAGAGAAGAAGGATACTGATGGAGTGGCATTTGCGGATAGAAGAAAAGATTAGAAGTCGAGACGAAGGTTGGAAAGAGCCCGCAGGATTTCCGAAGGAGGTGGAAGAGGGAATGGACAAAGCTCGCAAGCTTTTCCAAACAACAAACCCGCAGGTTTAATCTCCAAAAATAACTCACATCATCTCTCATATAACACACACATTACATAACAACATCTCCAATTTATAGGCAAAGAAGAGGAATGCCAAAAGCCACTTCATAAATGTTCACAACATTCCAAGCATTAGTTTCATAGGATTTCCAAAAGACATTTTGGAAAAACAGCCCAGCATATCTCGAAACCAAAGAGCCAGCAAACCGGCCAAGAATTCAAGGCAGCAGGTTTCGGTAAAAGAATTCCAAAGGCTGGCTGAATTCCCAAAGGCAAAATCAGTAACTTCCATTATTTTGAATTGAATTCAGCCACCAAGCCATGGCCAACATCTCACGAAACCAAGGCAGCAAACAGGCGGAAATTCCCCAGCAGCACAGCCACGGGAAAAGCCTCCCAATTCGAAAAACAGCCCATAATTAATTCTGAAGGAAACATTGGAACTCACCAAAAAGCAAGCAGCCTGCTAGAATCCAAAGCAGCAAAGCATTGGGAAAACAAAGACTGGCTGAATTCCCAAAGGTAAAGTATAAAAATCAGTAACTTCCCCATTATTATATTGTCTTGAATTTAGCCACCAAGCCACGGTTCTCATTGAATTCAGCCACCATAAAAGAGCAAGCCATGGAATTAAGCCATAATTAAGAACATGCCACGAATTCCCAAGAGACAAGAAGAAAGAAGAGGGGGAAGGAGAAAAGACACAAGGGAAGAAACCAAAAAGTAAAACTCAACTTGTGTTGACCCCCCCTTTGTCTACATCAACTATCCTTGTAAATCATACATCATATACATATAGCCAAACTTTATGTTAAATTAATATTCAATATACTTTTATAACATAACTCATACTTGCAATGTTGCATTCATAAAGATCTTTATATGCTACTCATTTGTATAATGAAATAGTGTATCATATGTTAAGAATGGAGATTCTTTCCAAAATATTTCCAACTAGTAAAATCTTTAATGAAACATAAGAACTCTTATTTGAAAGTCTCATGATGCAAATATATAAGAGGTCTTTCATATATGGAAACTAAGTTAGGAACATCCTTTAGCCAGAGAATTGCTTGTAATGCATATTTCTCTTGCATTCATTCAAATACCAATATACAATGTAAAATTAACAAGAATTACATTTAAAACTTTAATTTGCATTACTTACCTTCTTGACGGTTTGCTTCTTCCAAACCTTCACTTCTTACTTTTCTTCTATTATAAATCACTCCAAAGCCTCCTCTTTGCATAAGACTATATAATCTATATCACCCTAAATTATGATTTGCATAAGAACTTTATTGAATTGAACTAGTATAAAAGATAGAGAAATTTAGGATTCTTACCTTTGTTTATCTTCTAAGATTTAGTCACTCTTCAATTCGAACATCTTAATTTTCCTTCACTATTTCAATCATTAGTTTGAAAACTTACATCAACTTACACTTCATCATATAGTTCTATATTAATCCTATTTAAATCTTATAAATTCTTGCGCAAGTTTACTTACCTAACAATATCTTCTCCACAAGCACTTCACTGCACAGAAATCTGAATTACACTACTTTCACTGACTTCTCTTCCGGTCAATAGTGTTGAAATCCTCTTGTACTATCAATTCAACCATTTCCCTTCAGCATTTTTGCCGCAGAACTCTTTCATCAATGTTTTGAACATCTTGCTATAGGAAATATTACCCAACTCCTTCCTCAAAGTGTTGCACTTCACTGCAGGAATGCTGCCAAGGGAGTTCCGAACTTCACTACAGTAATTCCATGCTATCGCTTCCAAGCCAACTCTCCGCCTCTTGCTACAGTAACAGAACCACTGTGCCGAACTTTGTTACAGGATTTCTCTAATTTCTTTACTGAACCAGCGGCAGTTTCCTAGGAATGATTTCCAGAGATGGATAAAAGAGTGGGTCCCACTCTACAACCGACTTCCAATAGTTTCCTCCCCAAAGCATCTATTCGGCTGCTAATTAAAAACTCAGTTAATTATTTTAATTCCACTATTTAATTGATCCTTAATTAATCCTTTTATTTAAATAAATAGCTATTAGCTACTAATCAAAGCTTCACACAATATAAGCGCATACCTGGAAAAATGGGTCTTTGGATATTACACGGATCCTCCTCTCCAATTGAGGATCAATTATATCTTATGTGTTTTCTTCCATCTACAATAATATAATTCTTTCTCGCTTGTGTTTCCCCTACATTCTTATTTCTGATTTTGCACCTTGCTGAAATTCAAATTCAGCCAAGTTTATAATGATTTCAACAAGTGTTTCCTATCAGGTTGGTCGGCCACCAAACTACCACTGCTCCTTCGAATTTCTTTCCAAAGTGTGTTAAATGACCAAAATGCACTTTCAATTCTAAAAATGAAATTTTTATACAACTTACACAACTCAAGAGATACATCTCTTGGCATTCAAATTCAAATAATGAAGGGAATAGGTGTGGAGGGTGGGGCAGGCTCCCCTTGCTTCCTTGGACTTTGTCCACATGGAAACACCTACAACTACCCAATTCCTCACATGCAGACTTAGACAATGACATTGACTTAACACTTGAGCACAAGAAAATCAAAATAACACATCGCAAAGTCTACACAACACCTTACAACACATTAAACATAAAATGAATCTTCTTTACAAATCTTTATTGTTTCTTCCTAACTTGAGCTTTGGATCTATTAATGGATCCACCATGTGCTATTGCTCTTACTATAGTGATAGGACACCTCCATGTGTGACATCAAGTTTGAGATTTGAATAGATCAAAATGGTTCTTTAATTTTATCACGGAATACAAGGACTTGTGCATCTAACATCTTATACAACAAGGTTATGCGTTCCAAGATATCTCAAATTGGTAAAAAATAATATATATATATATATATAAAGGACGTTGAGGTTGACACAAACATAGGGACTCTAGAGAGGTTCTTATACACAAACCTATCTTGTATTATGAAGAGTTGATTTTGTAATTCGAACCAATGACTTCAAATTATAGCAGGCAAAAGTCTAACCAGTGAGTTTGGTCCAGACTCTAAGATATAAAAATATGTAACTCACGGAAATCTTATTGCATCTGAGTTTTTTGTGAAGCAAATTCATGCGTTCTTACAATCATAAAGACATAAATCATCATGCGTAACAGCCACATGAACAAAAAAAATTTAAATTAATTTCCACAAAGTTCACCTTCCAATCAAAACCCATTGATGCATCAGACCATAAATGACATTATATCAAGATCATGCCATTAGCTGATTATTGCAAAAAAAGACAGCATAGAAATCAAAATCATGTAATTGGATACTTAGAGTGAAGACTTTTTTCTTTTCTATTATCATTGATTTTCTTGTTCATGGTTGGTGGCCAAGCAAGAACCAGCTCGGAAATCTGCATTGCATGTACAAATTGAAATGATATTGCCCAGCATACTATTCAATGATCTAAGAAGCGAAATAAACATATAGCTCATCATAATTATAGTAAAAGTGTAATTTTAACAACAAAGAAATGCTCTTGAGATGTTGCTCGATATAAGAGAGATTCTCATCCAAGGCATGGAAATGCCAAATGTTAGCATATAATGGGGGAACTTTTACAAACAATCACAGTACCTATGAAGCATTGCAGCATGTTCATCATCACCAACATAAAACACATATTGTCTTGCAAAAGCATTGCCCAATAAAATGACCCATTCAGTGTCTTGTACAACATCTAAAGATTCCGATATGAACTGCAATGGCAAATAATATTCAACGACTATGCTATGAAAAATAGTTAATAATATATTAAACAGAAGGTAATGACAAAAAGCAAATATTATTAGGTTATACCAGGATAAAACAATAAGGTCAGCAATCAACAAAAAATGAGTTTGAAGACATCAAAACATATATTGAGGCAAAAGGTTCTGGTAAAAGAACAAAAGGAATTGCTGCTTTGTGATTAACATGAAATAGCCTTAGAATTTTCATAAATAATACTTGCATTGATAATCATATCATCCCACGTCTCCTGGTATGAAAGATCCTGCTTTAGATCTTCTGGGTCACTGATATATGCCTTCAATTTGGGAACCTGTTCTCGAGCAAAAGGAACTATAAGATAAACAGAACTATAATTTTACCATGGAACAAAGTACCTCAATGTTCAAAAGCAGTACAAAATTACTAAAACGATTTATTAACGAAATTTGAGATTATTTCAGATAATTTCTAAGTACATTCATTTAACTCCACAAAAAAAAAAATCGACCAAATAAATACATCGCAAATAAGTTCAATAAATCTGAATTTTTACTGGAGAAAAAACTGAGATCACACGGCCCATTTCTAAGAACAGAAATCACTCTCTTCAAACCAAGTAAACTTTAGGAACAATGCAATCCATCAAACTACTGAAAACACAAGAACTTTTAACAACTATCTAATCCTACAGAAAATTTTCTGGCTAAACATGAGAATGACAAAAAATAAATTATGAAAAGGTCAATCAAGGGCCAAAAAAATTGATTAATCTGAATAGCATCTGTTCTGAGAAAAGCTTGCAAAAAATAAGTTAACACGCTACAATTAGATATCCAAGTAAAACCTTCAAAGAGAAATGAAACCTTTTAAAATGAGCATCAATCAATGGAATACATTCCGTTAAATCTAAAAAATACCTTACAATTGCAATACCTCATCTTGCCAAAATAAACTGAGATTCTTGGGGAATAGGGGTCCCAAGCAACACAAGACCTGCAAGAGAGTTTATATTAAAAAGATGGCATGAAAATTAGTGGTCCCAAGCACAAAATCTGCAAGGTAAATTCATCAAAACACATACCACATTGGGAAATTTGCAAAAAATCTCCAGGTACTTCAATATTTTTGTGAAAAAGTACACTAGTTTTAAAACTTAACTAATGCAAACAATAACAATAATTTACCCTGTTATGAAAAAAAGATTTGTTGAGGTTGATAAATTTAAAAATTACTTCAGCTCACAAACATTGAATATTCAATCGAGAATATTACTAAGATTCATTCTCAAACCATCATTTGTCAATAAGGATGTGGAATGTCTTCTAACTTGTGATTTCGCCGCCAAATGGCATAACATATAAACGGTTATGATTGGGGCCCTCTGATTGGATGGTTTTGCCGACAAAATGATACCACAAAATTACAGTTGCAATTAGAGCCTGTATGTTTTCAATGACTCTAAATATTTGAGTGATAAATCAATAAGGTATAATTGATAGACCATAAAACCCTTCTTGAGGAATGAATCAATAAGGTACAATTGATAGGCCATAAAACCCTTCGTTAACTAATGTGGACTCAAATATATTCCTTTAGGCAAACATTCACCCCAAGTCTACGAGGTATGCTTGGACGACGAAAACCATAACTAATGACAATGATCCTTCGATCAGGTTGGGTCGACCACCACCCTTGACTAAGTAGACTAAGGACCGTGATAGTCCAGGACAACATAACCATAGGATCCTAACTCGGCTCTTCATTATTCCCCCATCATCCACTATAAATGTACGGTGATAAATTTTAAATCTTAAAAAATCCTCATATCTAATTTTTAAATTTTAAAGATGTTGTTACTATATGCTAGGTGCTTACTATCTATCAAACGATTAGACTTAAACGAAAGCGCTCTCATTATCGGAAGGGGTAATTAACTATAGAGGCTTGTGCCTATGAGAAATCAGACCCCATATCATAAAGTCCTCACAAAATGAGGACAAAATCACTGGGTAGTGTCATATCTAAAATTCAATCTGTCTTCTGAAAATTTATCTTGGTACCTAAATATCGTTAAAACTTTCTTTGTAGATAAAAAAAAGTTGCTGAGAGACAAAGGTGTGAATTTTAAGAACCCATGCATCACACTCCCCCCTCAGTCCTTCCTCTGCATCATCGTCACCTTCTTCCTTCAATAGAGCCATCCTCCTCGTCTTCCTTCTCCTACCAAAAGCCTTAACAACCAAGAGTCTCCCCCTCATCAAAATCACAACAAACACTACAGCTTTTGACACCCTCTTTGTCCTCTTGGAGTTTCGACCTAGGCAATGGCACGTTATGTAGGATAAGTCTATAACTCCTTTACTTCATCCAACCTTTTTGATATCATTAGTGACCTTGCAAAGATTTCAATGTGTTCTACTTCTTGAATTTTTGCTACCCAAGCCATCTTTCCTTCTCATTCTTGCCTAGGTATAACCATAAATATAAGCTTTCATTTAGTTTATTTTAAGATAGATTATATATTAGATCCAAAACACCAATAATATAATTGTTTGTACTTTGCACATATAAATCTTATAATATTATGTAACTTGTATTTTTTATGTTTTATTTATAACTAATAATATTAGACAACACCAATATTTTAAATATTTGAATGAAATCGACATGATAAGAAAAATATTGAATCTTAAAATAATATTCCTTAGATTGAATCTTAAAATAAATTTCCTTTTTCTTACTTTGATTTTGTTTATATGAATTTAATTCCACTAGAAACGAAAAAAATTATTCAGCCTTATGATTAAGTGCAATATGTGATTTCCATTCTGCCAAAGTTCAAAACATGTTACTCGCGGAAATCCAAATATTATGTGTTTGGATTTCCCCTTTGCGATCTAAGGCGACCGAGCAAGTGAGAGGATTTCCCCTTTGCGATCTTCTGCATGCGGCTCTCATTTGTTCCTACCTGGTGGCCGATTCGAGTGAAGATGTTGATCAAGAGGAGTGTCACGACCCGGCCCGGATGCTCGATCTAATGAGACGGGTACGGAAAGTCAAACGATAGAATTCATTAAACATTATACCACTTCTTCTTTTGTATTAAAGAGCCACTAAAACACAAAATGTAAATTACATGTTATCAATTGCATGTCGTCTTCTATAGACAAAATCTTCTCTTTCAGCCATCTCTTTTCTTTTGGGGACTTACCTGAAATATTTAAATTCGTGGGTTGAGTTTACTAAGTAAACTCAGTGGGTATCTATTTAAAGCAATCAATATAAATAATGATTAATATGTATTCTATCATTTCTTAACCTTATTTCTTTCATTTCATTAATTTATACATCTCTCGACATTTTCTTTTAAAACAATTTAAATCTTTAATATTTCATTTATATTTCATTTTCCCATTTGATTTGCACAGGAGCAACGTCTCAAAGTACCCAAATGTACAAACTTTTCTATTTATTTCCTTTTCCATTTCCATAAATTTTTCTTTTCCTTTTCGTGCACGAGTACGGCGTCCCTAGCCAGTACCATAAGGGGGTGAACTCCTGCAGTTTTCAATACATTTTCCTTTTATGCTACATTTGTTTTAATTCCATACATATATGACTTTTTACTTCTCTTTTCTTTTCTATTTTCCCTTTTCCCTTTTTCATCCTCATTGTTATAATTGTATATAACATCTCTTACATGTGCATTTATAAGTAAGACCTTTTTTCATAAACTTTCAAACATTTATAATGGATGAATTTATTGATAAAACTATAAAATCATAATATCTTCAACATTATGTAATACACAATTAATTAATTACTTTAAAAGATTCCAATTATGAATAAAATTATAAAACAACATAATTTACCCACTTTGATCTTTCAGTTCGTCGATCCTTGTCTCAATCTCAGTCTCAAAATTCTATCCTTGTTGAATTCCTTGAAGAACCCAACTTGTACCACTTGATTTCTTTCTTTCCTTCTTCAAAAATTGTCATAAAATAATTTTAGGGATTTATTCTACAAAATTTAATAGAAACATATGATAAGAAAATCACTTACAAAAGATGATTATTCCAACTCAAAATCCTTCTCCTTTCTTTTCCGAATTCTTCAAATCCCTTCTTTTGCCCTTAACGAAACACCCTCATTATTTAGGTGATTGCTTAGATGAAGAATTTGGGAAGGATTTATATAGAAATAAAGGATGTAAAGACAAACCTTCTTCTTATTCTTTCTCTCGATCGTTTCTCTCGCTTCTTCCTAAATTCCACTCCTTTAGCGATAAGAATAGAAAAGGAGTTAAGAGGAGTTGATTATTTTCATCCCTAATCACGAATTTGCTAAAATAAACGAAAGAAAAACTCCCCATACCTCCCACGCAAATGCTCGGCCCGCCCTGCTTCCGCCTCTCTTTGTTTGTTCGCGAATGGCAACAGTACCGACCCCTTTTTGGGGTTGCGGCTATTAAACGACGGGTAACCGAACCGACCACCCATTCGGTTCATTAGAATCTCCCCTACTTATAAAATTTCGTCGTCGAAAATAATCAAGTATAAGGAAACATACTTTAGTTAAAATGATGAGGAAATTGACTTCTTATTTCAGCTTCTTTCTCCCAGGTGGCATCTTTCTCTGTTTCATGCTTCCACAAAAGTTTCACAAAAGCTATTACCTTATGCCTCAACTGTTTTACATCCTAATCCAGTATTAATTCAGGTTGTTCAACATATTTCAAATCAGGTTGCAAGTCAATTGATTTGGATTGGATTCTCTTTAAATCATTTGAGACATACTTTCGAAGCACTGATATGTGAAATACATTATGAATTTCTTGCATATGCACTGGTAGATCCAATCTATATGCCATATTTCCAATCCTTTCTATGATTTCATAAGGACCTATGAATCTTGGACTCAATTTTCCAGTCTTTCCAAATCTTGCACACCTATCATTGGGCTGACTTTTAAGAAAATAAATTCTCCTACTTCAGATTCCACTGGTCGGTGCTTTGCATTATAATACTTCAGCTGCCTATCTTGAACTGCCTTTAGTCTATCTCTGATCAATCCGATTTTGCTAGTAGGCTCATCTACCAGTTCAGTTCCAATTACCTTTCTTTCACCAGTTTCTACCAAACACAAGGGCGTTCTGCATTTTCTTCCCTAACGAGCCTCGTAGGGTGTCATTCCAATACTAGATTGAAAACTATTATTGTATTCAAATTCAATCAACGGTATATGAGTCTCCCAATTTCCTCCAAAATCTAAAACACATAATCTCAATAAATCCTCCAGTCTGAATTGTCCTTTCTGATTGCCCATCCGTCTGAGGATGAAATGCTATACTGAAAGTCAATCTGGTACCCATGGCTTCCTGAATTTTTTTCCACAATTTAGAAGTGAAACGAGCATCCCTGTCTGAAACTATAGATTTTGGAATTCCATACAATCTCACAATTTCATCAACATATAGTGATGTAGAACGAAAACGCCGGCTTTGCTACGGAGAGGATCTCCTCTCCAAAATCTGAAATTGTTCCTTGCAAAACTGAAATAAATCTGGATTTATCCCAGCTCACAAAATCTGAAATTTTCTTCAGGTTTTTATTCAAAACCTGAGAGATTTGGAGCCAAAATCTGAGAGAAATCTCAGGATTCTAGGCTTAGGAGCAAGGGGGATTGGAAGGAGAAATCAAGCTTTCATTCAAGCAAGATATTGAATTGGGAGAGGGAATTTGAGAGGGAGAGGTGGTCGGGTAAGAGAGAAAACCAGGAAACCGGGATTTAATTCCTTACAGTTCAGATTTTTTATTCAGCTATTTTGTTTCCAAAAGCTGCTTGGAAAATTCGGACCCCTAAGCTTAGGAATTTATGGCTTGGGGGAGAATTTAAAGCTCCCAATCAACTCCTGTAATAGCATAGGAAGGAAGTTATGAGAGGGAGGGAAGTGAGGCGATGAGGGAGAGGAAGGCCAGCGGGATATTGGTGGATTTGGGAAAGCTTTATTTCCTAAACCAGTGAGTTAATCTTAGGAATAAAAATTAGGAAATCTGGCTTTAGAAAATTTGGCCAGGGCATGGGAGTTAGGAAATATTTTCAAAGGGGGAGGGATAGGAATTAGAAATAAATTTCAATTAAGTCCAGGGGGGACCGGCTTCTTGCATGAATCAAGGGGAAATTAACGTGGAGGATTAATGCTCATAGATTTGACTTTAGGAGTTATGAAAAGGAGCCAATAAATCGGATTTTGAATTTAAATTTCAATTGAATGGAATTAAACACTTTCCAAAATAGGTGGACTAAATTAGGAAAGAAATTTGAATTTCAAATTTTAAACAATTTGAATTTCAAATTAAGCCCTAATATCATGCACCCCAAATTAGGCAAGGAGTTCAATGGGGATGAGGTGGTGGATGGTGGCCAGCGGCTAAAGATTGGGCCGGCGGTATGAGGGCTCAGTATGGAGCTTGGCTCATGAAGTTGAGGGAGGAGGAAAAGATGATAACAAAAACAACGATATAAGATAAAACGAAAGATGCAAAGAGGAGGGAGGGTGGATGAAGACAAATATACAAAGAGAAAACCACGAACCCGGCCGTCTCCAAGGTTGGTGGGTGATTCGTTTGCCCTTCTCCAAGGGACTTTACGTCACGAGCCCAGACCCATCCTGCGGCTGGTGAAACTCTCGATTTCTCTCATAGAAATCTCACTCTCGTCCTCTCTCAAGAAGAACACAAGTGTGAAAAACACAAAATTTTCATATCAAATTAACCATCCATTACAATAGCTTAAGGCCCTTATTTATAGGTCATAACATGAGAAAATAGAAAATTACAAAAATGCCCCTTGGGCCACAACACTCAAATAAATTAACCTAGGGGTAAAATAGAAAATAACATAAAATAGAAACTAAAATGTAGAAAATAATTCATAAATGACAACTTAAATTAGAGCCGTCGATTTATGACGCCTCCTATGATAGATGCGCCAAATCTTCATGCCGATGTCCGCATCATATAGTTTTACCAACTTCTCCACTGAATCTATCTGTCTTATTGGTAAGAAATGAGTTAACTTTGTTAATCGGTCAATAACAACCCATATTGCATCACGACTCTGCCTTGACCTGGGTAATCCAATTACAAAATCCATTGTAATGTCCTCCCATTTCCACTCAGGTATAGGTAGAGATTGTATTTGACCACTTGGCTTTTGATGTTCTACTTTAATCATATGACAGGGAATATATTTTGCTACAAATTCTGCAACATTTCTTTTTAGTCCTGACCACCAAAATAACCCTCTCAATTCCTGATACATCTTTGTACTGCTTGGATGAATTTCATATGTTGAGAAGTGAGCTTCCTACAATATCTCTTCTCTTAAGCTTCCAACATTTGGAATACAGATTATGCCTTTATACCTTAATAATCCTTCTCCATCCATAACAAAGTTCTCTAACTGCCCTGCTTGCACTTTCTTTATGATGTCTTGAAATTCTTCATCTTGAGGCAAAGCATTGAGCACTCTATCTTTCAAAGTCGATTGGATTTAAGGCCATATCTTTAGTCTCTTTCTGACTGACCACTGAAATCTCTAAGTTTTCCATATCTCTGATTATCTGCTCTTATTATGTGATTAGCCAATTTGCATTTCCAAGAGCTTTTCTACTAAGTGCATCTGCAACCAAATTTGCCTTTTCCAAAATGATACTGTATGTCTAAGTCATAATCTTTAATAAGCTCTAACCACCTTCTCTGTCTCAAATTAAGCTCCTTTTGATTGAAAATGTATTTGAGACTCTTATGATCTGTAAACACTTCGCATCTGACCCCATATAGGTAATGTCTCCATATTTTGAGTGCAAAAACTACAGTGGTCAATTCTAAATCATGAGTGGGGTAGTTCCATTCATGAATTTTCAGTTGCCTTGAAGCAAAGACTACCACTCCACCATACTGCATCAATACACATTCAAGTCCTCTTAAGGAAACATCACAGAAAATTTGGAACCCTTTTGAACCTGATGGAATTGTTAAAATCGGGGCAGTCACTAGACAATTCTTTAACTTCTGGAAAGCTCCTTCACACTGATTACTCCATTCAAATTTCACTGCTTTCTGAGTTAATCTGGATAACGGATTAGCAATCTGAGAAAACCCCTCTAAAAACCTCCTGTAGTAACCAGCAAGTCCTAGAAAACTCCTCACCTATGAAACTGTCGTTGGCATTGGCCAATCTGATATAGCTTGAATTTTATTCTGATCAACTGAAATATCTTCTTTTTCCCTTAATGAAACACCCTCATTATTTAGGTGATTGCTTAGATGAAGAATTTGGGAAGGATTTATATAGAAATAAAGGATGTAAAGACAAACCTTCTTCTTATTCTTCCTCTCGATTGTTTCTCTCGCTTCTTCCTAAATTCCACTCCTTTAGCGATAAGAATAGAAAAGGAGTTAAGAGGAGTTGATTATTTTCATCCCTAATCACGAATTTGCTAAAATAAACGAAAGAAAAACTCCCCATACCTCCCACGCAAATGCTCGGCCCGCCCTGCTTCCGCCTCTCTTTGTTTGTTCGCGAATGGCAACAGTACCGACCCCTTTTTGGGGTTGCGGCTATTAAACGACAGGTTGGCCGGTTCAGTTGAACCGGCCACCCATTCGGTTCATTACAAGGAGCGAGCAAGAACTACGTGTGTGTGTTCACAAAAATAAAATTGATAAAAAAAAAAAAAAGATATTAAACAGGAACATATAGTAAAGATGAAAGATTCACAAGAATTTTCCATCAATCTGAGAAAACCCCTCTACAAACCTCCTGTAGTAACCAGAAAGTCCTAGAAAACTCCTCACCTCTGAAACTGTCGTTGGCCTTGGTCAATCTCATATAGCTTGAATTTTATTCTGATCAACTGAAACTCCTTCACCACTAATCACATGCCCTAGAAAATTAACACTGCTCAGCCAAAATTCACACTTCGAAAATTTGGCATACAACTTGTTCTCATTTAATGTTTGCAATACTGCCTGCAGGTGACTAGAATGGCTTTCCTTATCTCTTGAATATAAGGGAAATCATAAGTCTAATCTCAAATCCAAATAAAACATATGGACATCTAAGTCTAAAGGATAAAGTTGTAAGACCCACTTTTAGGCAACTTCCTAACGGAAATAATAAGACCTACCTCAAATCCAAACAAAATTACTGGGCAGTCTTGCGGTAGAGTTTGGTTGTAAGATCCATCTTTGGGCAACTCCTAAAGAGTTGTAAGCCACAATTCAAATTAAACCTACGGGATACTTTCTATGAAAGTCATTAAGTCCCGACTCAAATTCAAACATCTGGCTACTTCCAAGAGAAATCGTAAGACCCGCTTAAATTCAAATTTATGTGTAACTTTTAAACGAAGTTATAAATCTCAAACCAAACTAATTTCTGGGTATCATAATAGATGTAAACCCCAAAACCCCCAATAAATTAAAATTTGTATTTAACCACCTCAATTTACTCGGGATTCCTGAGAGGAGGAAACCCATGGTTGTTAATCAAATTCCCTAGATATTATAGTCAATGATTATTAGTGTTAGTAGACTGAAACCTACGATATACCCAGGACGACGGAACCATAGGATCTTGATCGAGTTTACCTCCATTTTCCCCACAACTGAGACTAAAACACCTAAAAAAACTGTTCATCCTTAATCGAGAGTTCTCTCTTATATGTTAAGAGGGGTAATTAACTATGAGTGCTTGCGCTCATGGAAAGTAAAGACCCTAAATCAAGAGTAATTAAACCCTGACACCAACCTCATGGGAAATCTGATTAACTATAATCTGACTCAAGGAAGATAAAATCCTACGGTTATAAAACGGGATTCAAGCATTCGTGCCGTTTTTCTTGAGCCAATAGTGTGTGCCTGAGTAGGGACAGCCAACCATCATGTGTGTTGGAGTCGAACCAAGCAAACAACGAACGGTTGAAGAACTGATGTACACGCCATAAAATCCTCCACTTGAAAAGCTCCTCCTTGCCCCAAATCCCGATTGCTTATGCATGTTTTCGATCCACTACCCTCAGATTTGAGAAATGTACAAAAAGGCTGAAGCCTCCTTCCAGACAACAAAAGAAGTAAATCTCTCCCAAGATCTCCACCACTGGGATCAATCCCTCAAATCAAACGAGCATCACTTCGTAAACCACGTTCCTACCTTCCTCGTCGTCGCTGACGGAATCATCATTGAGAACCTTTCTGGTCATATTTGAATAGAAGTTAGTTCACTGGATTTGGAGCTTGCCAATGGAACAGTCCTGATATGTGGAATTGCCCAGACGATGCATGCGATGGGTAAGAAGAAGACTTTCTTGGTGGTAAGGCATTTCACTGCTACAGTCCAGTCTGTGCTTACGGTGACTGAAGAGTTGGTGAGCACGCAGATGGTGAAGTATGCTATTTCCCTAAGTAGGGAGTCGATCGTGGATAGCGAGGATGAGTCTACAGAAAGATTGAAAGCACTTTATCCTACACTAAAAGAGTTGTCTCTTGCTGGTTCTCCAGGTTACCACCACCGGCCTTCATTGCCAGAATTCTGAGGAATACAGGTTCCCATCACCAATCAACATTGCTGGAATTCTGAGAAATACTAGTCCTTCCTCCAGCCTTCATTGCTGGAATTCTAAGAAATATTGATCCTTTTGCTTCCTTCGTGAATCCAAATCGAGGAGAGACTGAGCGAGAGGGGTCCTCTTGCGTGCAATGTCGAGAGTCGACCGATCAAAAGCAAGAGAAGTCAAGCACAAGACCTCTTATGTGCGTATGGAAAGAGATCAGAGTTCCCTCTAGTGGCCGGGACATGTAAGAGTGCAAGAACTGCACTCCTTCCTACAATCAAACCGAAGGGATCAGAGGCCTTACGTGCGCTTGTAAGGGATCGATCAAACAAAAGTGCCTAGGTGGAGCCAGACGACTAATTTGCATTGGGTTAAAGGCTAGCTCGATCGGACGAGAAGGCGATTTGTGTCCCAAGTGCTGAGCCGCTTAAAACATGTTTTTCTACTATTGTCCTTGAAGCTTGCCGCAACCCTGAAAATAATTTTTTTCTTTTTGTAGTGTCTTCATTGTCGGCCTTCCCTTGTGGACACTATCCTAACCAATGCAACATTCATTGTTGTTAATGTAAGCACGCTAGTTAGAAAAGCCAAGAACAAGAGAACAAAGAGTAGAACTAAAACCAAACTTGATTCAAATAGTAGCAATCATCTATAGCATCCAAAATTCGACGAAGAAAGCTAGACGAGAATTCAAAAAAACAAAAAAATAAAAACAACGCTATCCTCAGACAACCGTCAGAGCGGGTTCCTCACATGCATCGAAATGTAGGTTAAGTAAAATAAGTGCTTTAGGGCTAGCAAACCGATGGTCCACCACTGCACGATAGTCCAACTGATCAATCCAAACTCCTCCAGATAATGTTCCCAAATCAACCAACAAACACCACCAAAGCTCAAGAAGAAGGATACAGATGGAGTGGAACTTGCGGAAAGACGAAAGAGATTAGAAGCCAAGATGAATGGTGGAAAGCACTCGCAAGTCTTTCCTCGAGAGAAGGGAAGAAGAATAGAACAAGCTCGCAAGCTTTTCCAATAACCCGCAGGTCAATAGCAAAAATGCTCTCAATATTCAACTACTCCTCAAAACATCTCATATTTATAGGAAGAAAGGGGAATACAAACATCCACTTTAATAAATTTTCACAAGAACCCAAGCATCATAAGTCACAGAATTCCCCCAAGCATTTCACGGAAAACAACCCAGCCAAGGAACCGAAGAAGCAGCCACGGGAACCAAAGAGGCCCGCACAGAACCGAGGGGCCAAAACACACGAAAAGGCCACCCAGCTCGGGAATCCAGCAGCCAACCGAAAAACCAAGGAGCCGTTGGCACGGGAAACAACCAGCACAAGAAGCCCAAAAACAGCCACGGAATCCCATGGGACAAAGATAAATATTAAAGAAGAAAAGGGGAGGAGAAGGGACAAGACCACTCCAATAATGAATCCAACTTATGAGCTTACCTTTAGAACATTAATGAGCTACTAAACTTTAGCTCATCATTAATGAGCTAGAAACTAAGAAAATGAGCTCCACTCCAATGAACCAACCTTCTCCACATATCACCATAGGCCCCAAAACCGTGGACCATAAGCCAACCCGTGAACTAGCAGCAGCCAAGGACCAATCGAGCCAGCAAACCAAAGGTCTACCAAGCCCCAAGCACTACCTACCATGATCATTGGATGCTTTCCCATCACTGGATAGCTAAAAAAAGAAAAGAACATAAAAAAACATACTAATGTTCAATATAAAATAATAGTACAGAATATTTGATAGCATAAGTTGTCATGCTTTATATAGCCTTCATTGCTACCCTTTGCTACCACAATGTAAAGCTAATTTCTCCAAAAAATTTGACCAAATGGAGGACTCTATGGTGCACCAAGGGACTTGATAACTCTATTTTTTGGGACTAATTACCAAGTTGGGAATGACATATCTATATTCCCTAGCTTGAGAGAGTGTGTTAAAATCCTAACCGTCCCTTGGCCCTTGATCCCACAGTTAGCATGGGGATTAGTGGGAAGCTCACCTGGATCACACTGTTAAATCTCAGCCATTCCTTGACCCTTGATCCCACGGCTAGCATGGGGATCCGTTGGATGCTCACCTGGATCAATCCAATCCCCTTCTATATTTGGGCGGCTGATTTAAGAAGGATTATATTAAGGCGATTATGCATGATTCTGAAGTTATTTGTTTCTTTATTAAGACATCTTGTATAGATCTATAAAAATGAATAATTTTGTATAATAAAATGAAGCATTTTCCTTCTCTAATTCTCTGAATTTAGCAAAAACAAAAAGATTTAGGTTTGCCTCTCTAGCACTTCAGCTACGTACTCTCTATGTAGAGTTCTTCTCAGACCAAAAGAATTGATGGGCATAGAATGCTTATTCTTGGTTGTCAATCATAATGTCACCTATAAAATTGAAGCCATGATTAATTTCTCATGTTTTATTTTAGTTCATCCTTAGTTGTCTAAAGTTAATTGTCAGTTGTTAATCAGTTATTCCTCATTTCAGACTGGTGTAGCATTTCATCATTTCTTTTTCTAGTAGTTGTCACTTGAACAAAGGCTTATTACATAGTGTTTAGATTCATGTAATTTAAATTATGATGGAAAAACAAATTTTCTGGTTCTTTAAAATTACAGGCCCTCAATGGCTGCTACAGAATTTGCATCTCCAACAAGTTCTTCTGAGAATTTAACATCATAATTTGATGAGTCAACACATGTTTCTTGAAGTATTTCAAAATCAATAACTTGAGGAATCATCATGTACCTTTCCACCCCTACCACACTCTCTTTCCCCCTTTCTTCCTTCTATTTTTTGTTTATCAATAAATCCAACAAATCTTGTTCGTATAGCATCAAAATGGTGAATGAGGATTCATAAAGACAACCCCAATTAATCCATATCAAGGAAATGATGATGATGTAATCACCAATATTTAGACATGCTCAACACAAATAGAATTAAATCACCATACTTGACAGAAAATAGCCTCTCAGAAAACATTCTTCACAGACAATGATATTTATACAATTCTGTGAGGGTATCATAAAAAAACAATTTTAAAAGAATGGAAACAACAAAACTTTCATTTATCAAAAAGTATAGCATTGAAAGCGAATAATATAAATTAGCAGAAACCGTTAGAATCTGTGTTGTCAACTGCTCCTGAGCGAGGGGGTCACAAAGTAGGACAGTCAAACGTGCAAGAAGATCCTGGAATAGCAACAAGTCATCAGGCTACGATCACCACTCCTAAAAATAGAAGTAATTACAATCGTAGCATTAACAAGCTAGCTACCATAGGGTCGGGAATTTGATCTGATGAAGTCAATCCATTGGACATCAAGTTGCCAAGAGATGACCGATGCTTGTGCAATTCAGATATGCATTTGCAAACCTGACAAAAAGTAGCATACATAGTGAGCAACAAAATTTCAATTTTTCCCCCATTCATAAGCACTTTAAATTAGTTCAGAATCTGAGTTTGTGAATCTGCAAAATATCATTAAAGTAAGAAACAGAGTTTATATTGATATTCTCCTGATCTTGAAAAAATGAATCTCAGCCATTATCTGAAGCTTATCATTCCATGCATGCATAGATGATTTCAGCCAATGATAATTGATTGTGTGAATAAAAATGTGTATTTACTACATTGCTGCACATAAAGTTTGAAATTGCACAATCAGATATTGAGGAGTTCTATTCTATAAAGCGAAGCACAAGCCCCGAGGTGTTTTGAGGAGCAAGCATCATAATTAAATCATTAAATTAATTTAAAAAAATGAAATAATAACATTATAATAATCATACAAAGTCAAAGTAAGGATATTAAAAATCATATAAACTATAAACAATGATGAATAAAGTATCCTAGTTCAACATACACAAGCAGTCTAAAGTCACAATTTATGAATTCAAAAATCTCTCTCTTGCATCACTTAGAAGGTAATCATTAAAATCATCATTGTAGTTAATTACTCTCTCCTCCCTCATATTAAAAACAAAGAAATTGGTTTTCAGCAACAAGAGAAAATGTATTAGAGGAGAAGCAGAGACAGTAGCACAGCAATGACAGTGACACTATAGGATCGAGTGCATGGATGAGGTCATGCGACTGTGAGTTTCAAGTTGCGCGCTTATTCTCAAGTTTAGTCTGGTTTAGGAATAATAAATAGGTATATATATATATATATATATATATATATATATATATATATATATATAATATAAAAATTTTAAATTATTTAAACATTACTTTTTTAGACGTATGCCTCTTAAAAATTACGATAAATTTGCGGTGAGGCACACCTTCACCCCGTTTGAGGCTTAAGCCTCATCAAGTAAGCATGAGGAGTATGCCTTACTGTTTTTTTTTTAAATTACATTGAGGTGAGCCTTGAGGCGACCCATTGATGGCGCAATTTTAAAGCATAATTTCTCATGTGTAATGCACATTAGTTTTCGCAATTTGATAAGTTGCATTTTTTTATTACCATAGTTAAGACAAAATGAATCATGCATTTAATATGCATAAGCGCACAAGTTTATGCGAATGTAAGCAAATACACAAAAGTTTAGACATGCAAGTGGATGGATGTTGCAATTTTCTCTACATTTTTTTAAAGCAAAATATTATAACTACACAATGTTTAGGTACTTACCGAAAATTGACACTAAAAAAAAGTAAAGTATATGATAGAGATAGCATGATAGCCTAGGATACAAATCCCTAAGAACATGAAAACAATCAAAAAAGATTCATTTAGACCACCTTGCTTGAAGCGTGATAAAAACTTGGAGTGGTGATAATTTTTTTAATTCTTGACTCGTCCAGTAAATAAAATTGAAACCTCCCATACAACTGTAGGTCTACACTATTAGTGCTCTCATTTGAATCATAAGACTGTTAATGACTATCCTAATCATCGTTGTATTCACAAATTGGAGGAAGATGAAGTGTTACAATACTTGATGGATCTGGATCAATGGTAAAGCTTGAAAGTGTTGAAGTGAACAAACTGGAAGAGGGTCGAACATGATCACTTGATTGTATCTGTTGAGCCTGATAATTAGACTCTCATATTTGGACGAGCATTGAAGCATTCTAACAAAATATGCAGAAAAAATTTTTTCAAGGAAATAAACATGTTGGAATGTCTTCAAATTCAACTCTTTGACGATATCCACAAGACAAGGAACCAATCCACACCTTCTCTAAATGAGAAGCAACGTCTAGTTCAACCAAAACTCCAGCCCCATGTGAGAAAGCAACAGAAGAAGGTAACAACACATCAAAAGTAGGAGGAAGATAAAAAATCCACGGAAGGCAAGCAGCAAAAGAAGGCAACACAACAACCCTACGTGTAGGAGGTACTAAGAATGAAAGCCCTATCTAAGCCAAAGCACAAGGAAAAGCAAGTTGATTGGTGTCGGCGTCAAAGATCAGGAGAGCGTGCATAGCGCACATTGTTGAGGCCTCACGCAAGAAAAAAGTCAAGATGGTGCAACACGCACGAGTGCGGGAAACTAGATGATGGCCGAGTGAAGCGAGTGCACAATGTGGAGGGTATTAAAGCCCTATGTATTCCAATTTTCTCAAGACATATTGATGACGACATCAGTAGGAGATTCTGGAATGTCTACCGTCAGAAGCATCGTAGATCGACGGCTATGATGAGGAACTTATATATTTGATATTTTATGAATTAGTTCAGACTTTCTTTATTTATGTTCGTACCCTTGCTTGTGTGTTGAGTTGAGTTGTAGCCCTATGGGCATTTTAGTCATTTTTTTTCTTTCTCTATGAGGCCTATATATTAGGTCCTTGGTCTTGTATTTAAATAATGATAATTATGAATGAAAAATTCCAACTTTTCTTGTTTGATCTCTTTGTGAGTTCCTGTGAGGAGAAACCCTAGGAGAGGGCCTTGCATCACACGTCAGCCGCCGGTGGATTCAGGGACTTGCGGTTCTTCGTTTTCCTTTCCCTATCACCGGCCACCTTATCTTCCCTCCCACCACCGACGACCAATCCAACCCACCTCCATCGGCCGCCCCTTTTTACCCAATCTCCTTCTAAGTCGCCAGCCACACCTCACCCCATCCACATGCCGACGACCACCCCACCTTCACCCCCAAACCGCCAGCCTAGCTAGCCCTAGACCCACCGCTGGCCACCCCCTTCCTATTTCCCCTTGGATGATGAAATCAATCATCATTAACACCTACCTAAAATAGCCTAATTGGTTTGGGAAAGATCTAAATAATTTGAAATTCAAATTTCGAATTTCAAATACTTTCCTAAACTAAGAAAGCTAAATTATGAAAGTTTATAAATTGGGATCTAATTTAATTTTAAAATAGATTGATCATTCATATTTCATCCCTAATTAATAGGAGTGCATTAGGAAACTATTAAACCCTTCTCAATCTCCCCGCTATTCTCTCTATGCCGCCGGCCCTCACCATGCTCCAAATTTTTTAATTCAAATTTTGAATTCTAATCCTTCCCTCCACCCTAATTTAATTCTCTTAATTGATTACCCTCCTTGGTAATTAATTTGAAAGAGAATTTAATAACCCTAATTCTCCTAACCCATATTTGAATTTGAATTTTAAATTATTTTACCTCCTCATTTAATTAAATCTGAAATTAATTTCAGATTTAATGTTCTTTCCATAACCCCAAACCTAGACCCCACAAACCCTAATTCCCTCCACACTTGGCTGGCCCTCTTCCTTGCCCACCTTCTTGGAATTCCTCATCCCATGAGCTCTCTTGCAAGAAAGAAGTCAAGCATCTTCCCACCGGACATTAGTGGATCATCGGTCGTCTACAAATAGCCCCTCCTCCGGCTAACTTTCGTTGGATCTCTCAACTTCCTCTCCTTCGTGGTGGCATCTTCCGGATTGTGGCGGTTCTTCTTCCGCTAACCCTTAAAGAGTGTGAGTGAGGGAAACTCTAGGTGAATCCTCTCTTCGTTACGTGGTGGATTGTTTGTTTGTTGCACTACTTATTTTCATTATAATCTTGATATTATTTTGAGATCTTGTCTTCTATTGTGTGGTTACTTGCCATATCAATTTAAACAATTTTAAATTCGTAAAATCTTTTCAAAGTGAAATATTAAGTTTAAGTTGTGACGCCTAATTCAGTCGTTATAAATTTCTACGTGCAATTCCTATGTGATTTCACTTCACATATACTGTAAAATATAAATATAAAAGGGTATACAATATTAAAGGAAAACTTACTATTGCAACTGCTCTTGTATACTCCCTGGGTATAATCATCTTTAAGAGGAAAGGCCAAAGGATATGCTGCAAACAAAGGAGAAAATAAAGCCATATTAAAGCGAGCAAATCACTGTAATGAATATTTATGAAGATTATAAGTTAATCTATATTATATTATCTTATACAACAGGGAAGGAGTAAAGCTTTAACTTAGAACAAACTGAAGTCGTACCTCCATTTCTGGAATGGTAACAGCAAGTAAAAGAAGGCCTTTTTCACAGATAACTCTCAGCTTGGCAGGACTTACAGCAGATATATTCACCTGATCAGAAAAATCAACTTATAACACACACGTTACTGTTGCAGCTCTCCAAATTTGGCCATATATGATAAGCAGACAGACCTCAATTTTCCTATAGAAAGGCTGAAAGGGATTTCCTTTCCAAACAAGCTCATTAGATGACTTCAAATATTTCTCATCATCCGATATAGCACAATGGCGAACAAGATATTCGATAAACAGCTCCGTAGAAGTCCCGTCAAAGTAACAATGTGAAGCCATAACAAGAAGTAACTGGAATAAATGGCAAAAGCATTTAATCAAAGAATAAAGAATAAATGAGAAAGCTTCATATCCAGCTCACTTTCATAAAACTAATGGCGGTTGGGTAAATGTTTATGATGGGGACATCAGAGCCTGGAAGGTTTATCACCGTAGAGGCCGGAGATCTACGGCCTTGATTGAGCCTTTATATTTTTAGTTTTCGTGTGCTGTAGGAGATTTATGTGATGTTATTTATTTTATTACAGTTTTACATTCACTTGAGGAAGCTTTTGTGTTGTTTGGCCAAGGGCCCTCTTGTCCTTTGTTCCTTTCACGTTTTTGGTGCTTATAAATATGGCTCATTGTTCTCTTGTATGGATGATTAATATTTTGATATAAATTTTTGTTTATATGATTTCTCTTCTCTTTATAAGTTGCGTTTGTGTGTGAAGTCCTTTGGAGAAGGGTAAAAAATACCCAACGGCATGTGAGCTCTTACTTGGTACCATCTTCCCTCTCTCTCTCTCTCTCTCTCTCTCTCTCTCTCTCTCTCTCTCTCTCTCTCTCTCTATCTCTCTCTCTCTCTCTCTCTCTCTCTTTCCCTAGCCGCCCAAACAATCCCCCCAACTGCAGCAACCTTGTGCCCTCAACCAACAACCACCTCCCTCTCTTCCTCTCAATTTGCCTCCACTTTCTCCCCAAAACCCTTGACCCTTGGTGATGAGGACATCTACATGAGTTCTAGCGCGAGGAGACATGCATGATCTACGGCCATGATCTACTTTTGATTTTTATTATATTTGATGTATTTTGTTTCATGTTTCATGAGTATATTGTATTTCTTTTCATGTATGCCCTTGCTTAAGGGCCTCGTCATGTGTTAGCCTTAGGGGCAATTTGGTCTTTGTATTTTTCTTTATTCCTTTGGCTATTTAAGGCCTTCTCCTCTTCATGAGAGGGTAATGAATGAATATTTGAGTGAAAATTATGTTTTGTTTCTACTTCTTCTTGCATGAGCGCTAGAGAAGGGAGAGAGCTCAAGGGGAGCAAATCGCAAGGCCCAACAGTCGTTGGAAGAGTCCGCGGCTCGTCGTATTTTCTTCTTCTATCTTTTGTTTTCCCTCGTCTTTTTTTTCTTTCCCCATCCACCGTCCCCTCCCCAACCAATCTCCACCCGTGGTCTCACCCTCCACCACTTCATTCGTTAGCCTCACCCCATCAAACCCGCCACTTTCCAACCCCCTCACCGACGGCAAAACCCTTCCCCCCCTCCTTTGGCCGCCGGCCACCTTCCTACCCCAAGTCATGATGATGACATCAATCATCATAATGACTCCTTAATTGAGATCTAGCATTAAATGAGAAAGTTAATGAATTTCGAAATTCAAAATTTGAAATTCAAAAACTTTCCTTATTTGCGAGGTCTAAATAAGGAAGGTTTTCAAACTCAAAATTCAAATGAAACTTAATTTGAGGACTCATTAATTTCCCTCCAATTAGTCGATCTTATTTGGAAATCGCTTAATTCCACTTAATCCCCCTCATCTTCCTCTCTCCATACCGCCAGCCCTACTAGGGCTTCTCTCCATTTAATTCACATTCAAGGCATTGATTACAAGCAATTGGAATTCAAATTCCCCACTTAATTTCCCTCCAACTTAATCAAAACCTGAAATTAATTTCAGGTTTGGATTAAAATCTATTCCTCTCGCTCGCCCCAACCCGGAATTCCTCCTACCTTGGCCAAACCCCCCTTCTCCTTGGAAATCCCGCCGGTTTCCTTCCCAAATCCCTTCCAAAGCTCCAGGAAAACTGCTACCCAACATCTCAACTTGCTGTTTGGAAATTCCTGCAGCAGCCTAACGACGTCCAGCCATCCCGGGAGCGACAATTGCTGTCCATATCTCAGGGACAGCCCTTCTTCCTGTCTAGAAGTTTCCCTGAGCTCAATAGGTTGTTGTCCTGTTGACCACAGCAAACTAGGGTGCTGTCTAGCCGTCCAGAACCAGTCCTAGCTGCTGTCCTGAGGAGATCTAGTGTCGTCCAACCGCCAGAAGAGACTCCCATTGCTGCTGAGTGGTTCCAGAAGTTTGAAGGCTGCTGCCCCTTCAGTCCAGCCATCGTCATGGCTTCATAACTCCTTATTTTGGGTAAACTCTTCACTCACTCTCTATCTTCTGAGTTTACTTTACTCGTGGTTATAATTTGATTCACAAAGCACATGTTTTATCGCCTCCGCTAAACCTAGTATTTGAATGAGTTGTGAGAGAGGTCCTTCATAATACTAATTTTATTGTTAGCATTGGAATTTCTCGTTGAAACCACTAATGCATGCAAAGTAAGACTTAGTTGACTATTTAATGATCTCAACCTCTCGCATGTGTTTAGACCTAAGCTATTTTATCACCTTAATGTTATCTTATCGTTTACATCAATAGAGGATTTTGCTTAACATTGCTCTCTAAAAATTTACAAGTGCAAACTTCCTTAAGCAAGTCATTTTCGCATGGATTGTATCACATCACTTGGGCTTCCCAAATTATGAAATTAATTCACATTAATTGAGCATTTATCTCAATTAATTGTGACCTTTGGAGATCCGCGTCTACTTTAACTTTTTCCCTTCCCAAGCAAGCCGCATCAGCTCTTTCTCTTCCCCAAGCAACCAGTGCCACCTCTTCACCTCACAAGCTGACTTTTTCCTTTTCAAAGCTAACTAATTCCCTTCCCAAGCAAGCCACATCATCCCTCTCTCTTTCCCAAGATGACAGCCCCACCTCTTCATCTCCCAAGCTGACTTTTCCTTTTCCCAAGTCAACTAATTCCCTTCCCAAACAAACCATATCAACCATTTCTCTTCCCCAAGCAACTAGCCCCCACCTCTTCACTTCCCAAGCTGACTTCTCTCTTTCCAAGGAATTAAAATCAGCCAATCATCTCTCCCATCCCCCTCCCCATGAAATCAGCCAAGTTCACTTCCAAATCCTCATATAGCTGACACTTTCTTTTCCCTCCTCACTATTCTACCTCTCCAAGGAAACTTAGCTTCTACTAATGCAACAAGGACATTAATTCAACAAAGAGCAAGGATTTCAAGGGCCAAGGAGGAACTAGCCTTCATTTCATCAATGACTCCATTCCTCCCATTCATGAGCTAAGTATCAAACCTTCCCCTTGTTCTTCATCTAGCTAAATATTGGTCTTCTCATTTCATCTACAGTAGCATTATCTCATATGTGTTGATTAATCAGCCAAGTTCTATTTAAATATGAGCAAACAGAAACTCTTGTGACTAATCCCTTAATTAAATGTTAGACTTATGCCAATCCATATTTGCTAGTCTAAATTGATGTCATTGAACAGAAACTCTAGTGAGCTAGTCTAAATTGATTCACCTTTTGTTATTGTTTAGCCTTTACTTGTTAGTTTCTTGCTATCACATGATCTAATAGTTCAAATTTTCTTATTATTCTTAATATTTTATGAAGTTTTTTTGTTGTCTTTGATGTTATCTTAAAATAAATCTCTATTTGCATGACTTATTTCGCTTAGTCTTGCATCAGTTTAATTCATTAAAAGGAAGACTTTGTTACCACAATTTTCAATTTTAAGTGGTTGCTCCGTATATTAAAGCTGTTATGGCCCAAAGCTGCTCTAGCCCAACAAAAAAAGGGAAGTTGTCCAAGGTGCTACTGCCAAAGCCCATGTGTATCTAGAAGCAGCTTTAGGCATTTAAATGATGAGAACATCCTTGATAGGAAGCCATAATAAGCATAATGTCCAGTCTGAAGAAACCAATGGTTAACTGATCGATCATTTCAGCTCACTGAATGCACTTCCACCTGTACCATCACCACTAACCTCTATAAACCTCAGCCCCCTTTCCCACCAGCACCACACTAAGCCACAGTTATATAAATAATAAATCAAATAAAATTTCATGAATCATTTCCTCTTCGGTCATTTTAACAGCTCATAAACTGTCATAACATTTCCATTTAAAATTTTGCATTTATTATTAGTTTATCTATTTTATTTTTTTACCAAAAAGCCTTCGTTGTACTCAAAGCCCATCACACAAAATGTTTTATCAACAAATACCAGAACACAAGTATTACCAAATGCGCACTAAGCTTCAGAACCATCAACGATGGCTCTAAGAAGGAAATTACTTTTAAAAAAACTGGCAAAGAAAAAAAAAATTATAGAAACCAATGAGAAAATCATAAATGGAACCTCAGCAAGTGCCTTTCGCACACCTAAACTCTGCTCAACTAAAAGTGACTTTACAACTTCAATAAGCAAATTCCTTTTGGCATGCCAAGCTTCCAACAACCTTGGTTAAGAAAAAAAGCAGTAGTTAGAACTTAGAAACAAATACAGGATTCAAGGAGATTTGAAAGAAATCTCATTCATAGATTTTAATTGAGCATATTACAACCTGGGCAAGAGATGTTTTATGGCGCAGAGTACTCCAACTATAAAATACTCATCCTTTGCCTGACATTTCTGGATGACAATTATTAATATCAAATACCAAAAAGAAAGAAGAATGAATTTCACAGTTTTAAGCACAATAATATTCATTCTAATTATAAATGTTTTGCTTCTATACAAAAAATGCCACTCACACTCAGAAGGTATGCATACAGATCCTCTGGATAAACTGAACCAATAACAAGAAAACAATGCTGAATCTCATTATATGCCTGCCAAAAGAGAAAAAACACGTATCATCACTTAGTTTACATATTATTAGGAAAACAGAATAATAAGTCCCTTAAACTTGCAAAATCTGCAAATTGGCGCCCAAACACTGAAAACGTAAAGCAAGGCTTTTAAAACTCAACTAAAATCACCTAATTTAAACTAAGAGGCAGTTTGATTTGAAATAAAATAAGTATTAAGTATTCCAAATGCAACGTTTTTAAAAATATTAATATATGGTTTGAAGTAAAAGAAATGCAGAGTTAAATTCTGAAGTATTTGGAGTTCACTATCTAGTTCAAGTTTGATGTTTTGTTTTTTTTTTTAATCATTAAATTTGGTTGAGTTCCAAATACGCTATAAATTGTTTATCATTGCTACCCGGCCCCCTGCTTATAATACTCAAAATGCTCAAAACAAAGGTAAGCATAACTTCTTCTAAACGTTACCTTATTTTCATTAAATTCTACTTTTAATTTTAAGCATTTCAACATATAGAAGTATATTTAACTCTTAATCTAATTGTATATGTATAACTATTAAATTCACAACTGTTTAATATACTTCAATAACAGTAAATTTAAAACTAAGCTACTTGATGCTATCAAGAATTTCTGTACTTTTTATTTTACTTAAACAATATTATATTTTGTTTTCTTTTCTTTTTTAGCTATCCAATGATGGGAAAGAATCCAATGATCATGGTAGGTTTTGCATAGGGCTTGGTAGACCTTTGGTTTGCTGGCTTGATTGGTCCATTTAGCTACTGCTGGTTCAATGGTCGGTTGGAGGAGGATTGGATGGAGCTCATTCTCTTAGTTGCTTGAGTTGCTGTTTTCCGAGCCTTTGCCTCTTGAAATTCGGCCGGCTACTGTTTTCCGTGACTGGGCACTTTCCCGAGACCGTGACCCCTTGGTTCCGTGTGGCTTGCTTGGCTCCCGTGAATGCCCCTTCGATTCCTTGGCTTGGGTTGTTTTTCCAAGAAAAGCAAATGAATTTCATGAACCTGGTGCTTGGGTTCTTGTGGAAAATTAATATATGACTTTTGGCATTCCCCTATCTTGCCTATAAATATGAGAAGATGTTGTGAAGGGAGTTGATTATTTGAGCATATTTGCTATTGACCTGTGGGTTGTTGGAAAAGCTTGCGAGCTTGTTCCATCCTTCTTTCTCATCCCCTCCGGAAATCCTGCGGGCTCTTTCCACCCTTCTTCTTGGCTTCTAACCTCTTTCGTCTCTCCGCAAGTGCCACTCCACCTATATCCTTCTTCCCAAAGTAAAGCAACTTTAGGGTGTCGTATCTTGGTTGATTTGAAGCATCTGTTAAGGAGATTGGATAATCTTGCAGTGGTGGACCATCGGTTTGCTAGTTTTATGCACTTTTCTTATTTAACCTACAATTCGATGCATGTGAGGGACCCGCTCTGACGGTTGACTGAGGATAGCGTCTTTTAATTTTCTTTATTTCCTTTAAATCTCTTAGTGTTTCTTGTTGGGTTTTGAAGTTTTAGTTGTCTGCTTTTATTTTAATAAAGTTTGATTTAAGTTCTATCCATTGTGTCAGTTTTCTTCTTGTGTGTCTACATCACTACTTAACATGTAATTGATAACTATTAATATACTTCAATAATAAACAATCATTTTATTATTTTATTCCTATTATTGTAACTTCCCACTCACAGATGGGTATGTAAGTAAATTTTAAAAGTATTAATAAAGCTTTGTATTTCAATTGAGATGTGTATTCTATTTGAGGTATATTATATATGCTTCCTCTTATGAACTATAAAGCTTGATATGTTAGGATATTCTAAATAGCTACTTCTTACTCCCTGATTCTGATAGAGATAGTTTAGAATGGGTGTAAGTAAGGAGGAGATATGTTCATATTTTTCTTCTCTGTTACACTCTAGATTGACTATAAGGGGGTGAAAATGGAGTGTGATACTGCTGCTGTCTGCCACCATCACTCCCCATAGCTGCTAACCACCACCTTCATTGGACTTTAACACTACATTCATTCTAGTTCAAGACAAACAAAAAAATTACTTGCATTTTTTTTTTTTTTTTCACTTATCCAAACAACTCCAAAACATTTCAAATACATTACACTCTTTTTATATTGCATTATGTTTACTCCGCGTTTCATTTTCAGCAAGCCAAACAATCCCTGAGATTCACCATATGAAATGAACTTTCAATTAAAATTCAAAAGATCGATGCAAAATATGAATACAAGTACTTCCAAATACAACTTAATAAACGGAAGAAGACAGAGTGACCACGGAAAGGGATGCCTTTAGTTAACAAAAAGGAAACAGCATGCTTAGTATGAATAAAAGTAACCGCATTAATAGCCAGAAATTTTGCATTTGCAAGCTTAAAAGCTTAAAATACAAGCTTTTCTCCTTTAAGGGAACTTAAATTATTTTTTTTTAAAAAGGAACACAATAACTTGATAAGGGAAGAGTAGAGTATGAACGACCAGAAACGCTCAAACAATTAGAAAGCAACATTCATAGTTCAAAAATTTGCAGCACATCTCATAGGGATATCAACATGTACCACCACAAATTACAATAGTAGATTGAAATGATGACAGCCTTAAAAGCCCGCCTCTAACTTCGAAATACAACCAAGAACTCAAAATAAAAAAGAGCATAAAAGGTTGATAAAATGGAACAAATATGAAAATGATATATGCCATTAGTAAGGCTGACAGTACTTGATATAGGAATCACCTTTAGTGCTTTCGAAATACCTGGACGATCATCATTGTAATTACCTATGTATGCCACAGGAAGAAGTGTGGACAAAATGCTGTTGAGATCCTGAAAAGAATATAACATTATGAAAGCAAAAAAAAAAAAACAAAAAAGTTGATAAAATCAAGCAAAAGCATTCCAGTGCCAATGGAAAAAGTATATTCAAAACTGAGAACTCGTGCTATGCAGTAAAAATTTTAGAAGGAAGAATGGTATGTCAGAAGGAAAAAAGATGCAAAATTTAAGAAGAACAGGATCGCAAGATATGATCCTACTGATGTGTGGAATGATCAACACATTCATGCAACATGCAGTCATAAGAAATGACAACTAATGATATCCTATGTGCACTTGGTTAGGTAGTAATTTGCATAAGCAGTGTATCTTTATTTGGCCCGGTTGTCTAGCTGGCTGTTGACTGAGCTAGGAGGATTTTTTCGTGAAAAATATTGAAAAAATCAAATTGGATTAATGGTAATGCCACAAACACTCAATATGATGGAGATTTGGATGATAGACTAGTTGAGCCGGTCTAGCCAATCAACCCAGCCCCAACAAGGTGTGGCGGTTTAGCTGTCGGGCAGAAGAGCCTTGTGGGCCCCGCTATTGTGAGCAACGGGCAAGAAGAGGGGGTGCACAAACAGGATTAATTCTACCTTTAATTACTTACATCTTGCTTTGTTGTGCCGATATCAATAAAATTAGACCATAATCTCATTTTTTCTTGTTGGTTTCTGCTACGTTTTCAATTCATTACTGTTGTTTTGACTATGTGGAGGTTTGCTGTGGATGAACTTTGTGCTAGAGGCTGAAATTTAGTTGAAAGCTATGAACACATCATGGTTCAGTGCAAATATTTGGTTGAAGTTATTATCCAAATGCGTAAGTGGGGTATTTCTATCCCTATTTTCCAAACGTTAGATTGTTGTTTACAGGAATTAAAGAGATTGACTTCTCGGAATACTGGAATTGTTAAAATTTACTGTACCATTGTGTACTTGTCTTGGAAAAATCGGAATGATTTTAAGCATGGCAAAGCTGCTCTGCCTTGTTATATGGTAGCTGCGAATGCCTTGTCGTTGGCTACTACTAAATTTTGTCTACATCTTTCCAACTAGGGTACTAATCTCCTTAGGGAGTCTCGTGAATCTTGGTGCCCCCCACCAAAAGACTGGATGAAGATTAATATAGATGCTTCATTGCTTAGCTCTAACTGCGCTGGAATCGGTGGCATTTTCAGAGATCACAAGGGTAGATTCATCATTGCTTTTGGGAAGAATAAAGTCCATTGGGACATTGCTCAGCTCGAGTTGGAGGCTGTTTTCTCGGTAAGGGAGTATATTAGGAGTTGGATGCTTGAATACAAAGGGGTAATAATTGAGAGCGACAACCTCAATATGATTACTTTCATCCAAGATTCCTTAAAGAAGAATAAATGGCTTATGGATGGGTGGCCGGTAAAGGAATTCTTATTTTTGAATGATTTCCATAAAGTTGTTTTTCAACATGTCCATAGAAGTTGTAATAAAGTAGCCAATTTGTGTGCTACTATGGCTTTAGATAGTAGTTTCTTTTTTGATAGCCTTTCTTTTAATAACATTCCTTCCTTGTTATTGAATTCAATCAAGGAGGAATGTGATTCTATTAGCAATTGTAATTAGTTTCTTTGATTCTTAATGCAATTTGGATGCATTTCTTCTAAAAAAAAAAAAGACTATGTGGAGGTTGGATTCCTATCAAATCGGTATCAGAGCACCTTTTATGGGACCTATGGAGGCTAAAAAGGTTGATGCATTGGAGGAGAAGCGTGATGGAGAAGTTGAAAATCTGAAATCTGAATTCGGAGAGCAAATTTCAGCAATTGAGGAAAGATTTTCAAATCCGGAACAGATGATGAAAAGGATATTAGAATTCAAGCCAATATGGCATCATCAGATGAAAGGGCACCGTTAACCGAACAAGTAGAGAGAACCCTAATATAAGGACAATGAGGGAGGATCGAGAGGTAGAAATTTTGGGGGAAGAAGAGGAGATGCCACCTTTGGAGCCACTTCCAAGGAGGGGAACTGGTGAAGGATATATCCGATGAAGAAATTGGGATGGTGAAGATCAGAGAGCTGATTTGGGGGAGAGGGAAATATGGAGCAATCACAACACCCGCTACACTGAAGGAGGAAAAAGCAATTGAGGCAGTGGTGATCATAGGGCGAGGAAATTGAAGATGCTGATTTTTTAGGGACAATATGCTCGAAGGTGGATTTATCGGGTGGAGCGATTTTACTGTAAATGGGTTGACAGAATATGAGAAACTCACTGCAATCATTGCATGTCTAGAAGGGAAGGCTCTGTCCCGATACCAATTGATGTAGACAAAGGGGGGGTCAACTCAAGCCAAAATAATTTGATTTTTGGCTTCCCTCGAGTTTACAAGCTCAATCAAATTTGAGCTGGTCTTTAGTTCACTTATTGAACTAAGGGTTAGCTCATTATTAGCTAAGTTTTAGTTCATAGTTATCTTTAATTAAATGTAATTTTTATGTCTTTAATTAAGTTTGTCTCTTGGAATTCCAAAATGGCTTTTGGAATTCCAAGAAGTTTTGTTTCCCATGCCATGGCTCCTTGGCTTTTACGGTGGGCTGCTGTTTTCCGTGCATGGCCCCTTGGTTCACACGGTGGCTGTTGGTTTTTCGAGCTGGGGGGTTTTCCCGTGGCTTTGGCGCCTCGGTTCCGTGCGGCTCCTTTGGTTGCTCCTTCGGTTCCTGGGCTGGGCTGTTTTTTCGTGAAAAGCATGAGGGGATTTCCGTGCTTGTGTTGCTTGGATTCTTGTGTGAATTCAATGTCGTGTCCTTTTGTATTCCCCCTTTCATACCTATAAATATGAGGGGGTTTGCTATGTTTTAAAATAGTGAATGATAAGTGATTTTTGGAAATGTAAACCTGCGGGTTTGCTTGGAGAAGCTTGCGAGCTTTGTCCATCCTCTTTTCTCATCCCCTCCGGAAATCTTGCGAGCTCTTTCCACCCTTCTTCTCGGGCTTCTAATCTCTTTCGTCTCTCCGCAAGTTTACACCCTACCTGTATCCTTCTTCTCTAAGTGAAGCAAGTTTAGGGTGTCTTTGATTTTGATTTGAGTTTGAAAGTCGTTTAATTACAATTTGTAGTTGTCGGTTTGTTTGTTTTAATTTCTAATTCTGTCTTAGATTTGAAATGTAAGAGTTTGTTCTTACGCTCGTCGTATTCTCCCCTTTTTGAGCGTGTTGTGCCGTCTCTTTCCTCTTGTGCCGGCGGAGGTCCTCGGGTGCCCCATCCCCCGGATTTTTTGCCTGCATCACCAATGGAGAGACTTGCGAGATCCGATCTGACCTTGGAGGCAGTTCAAAGACTATATACTAGAAAGTTTTTGAACCAGTCGAGAGGAGACTTCTATGAGTTCTTTGCTTTAGTGCAGGAGCGGACAGTGATAGAATATCAGGAGAAGTTCGAATACTTATTAAGCCAATTGGGAAGGTTGTCAAAGATTGTGCTAGACAGGAACTGATGTAGAACGGATATGGGAGGGGGCAGGACCGGCGGCATGGTTGGGTGCAAGTAGGGCGTAGGGTGGGATTTAGAGCTTGCCTTATTAAGAACCTTAAATGAGAAAAGATTGATTTAAATCAAAATATATTTAAAATTCAAATAAGTTTGGTTTAAGTAACTTTCCTAAAATAAAAAAGGGTAGATTAGGGAAGAAATTTCAAATTTCAAATTAAAGAAAACAGATTTTATTGCTTTCCTATTGTGATTTGCATCCCATAAGGAAGGCATTAAGGAGTAATTCGAAATTTGGAGGCAAGGGAGGGGCCGGTCAAGCAGCAAGATTTGGAAGAGAATTTAAAGAGGGCATGGATATGGGGCCGGTGAAGAGAGAGAGAGAGGGGGGGAATAGGGGTGTCTACGTTCAATGAATTTAGGCTAGGAATTATTTAATCAATCAATTTCAGAATTGATTAATTAATTGAATGAAAGAAGTTTCCAAAATTAATGTAATTAAAAAGGATGAATTTGAAATTAAAATTAGATTAATTTGAATTTAAAATATTTCCAAATTGATGACCACTTAAATAAGGAAAGAGTGATTTTTAGAGGGAAGTGGGGTTAGGGAAGGAGGTGGCCGGCGGGTGGGTGGAGTCTTGGTGGATTTCGGTCAAGGGGAAGGAGGAGGAAGGGAGGGGCTAGGGTAGGCCGATGGTGTGGAGGTGATGGGGTGAGAGGATCAACACCTTGGTGGAGGGCTTGAGGAGGTGGCGGTTTAGGGAAATAAGGAAAAATAAAGCTAAGAAGAAAAAATAAGATAGAACCGCGAACCATTGACTCTTCCGAAGACTGATGGGTGATACGATACTCTTCACCAAGAAACTTCAAGCCACGAGCCCGGACCCATCTTGCAGCTGGTGGAAACCACAGTTCCTTCCATAGGGATTCTCACTAACGTCCTCCCAAAGAACAAAAGTGCATAACAAAATTTTATTAAAACTACATCATACCATTACACTAGTAAGAGCCTCTATACACAAGCCTCATAAAGAAAAGAAACTAAAATAAGATTATCATGCCCCTAGGGCTTACATATGATTAGACCCTTTGGGGAAAAAATGAAAAATGCATAATAAAAATAAAAATTATAAATAAAATTTAAGATAACATAGGACGATCATGACCGTCGATCTTCAGCTCCTCCCCAGATAGGCATGTACGGTTGGATGTCCGCATCAGGAACTTTATGAAGAGGCTCAAGATTGATATTCGAGTTTATATTCGAGTACTGAGACCACGTGGCTTAGGGGAGGCTATAGAGTTAGCCCAGCTTGTGGACGATAAGAACTCCTTGGAGAGGAGAAGCCATAGCAATAGTTCGAGAGTCTCCTACTGCACGAACACTATATTTCTAACACCAAATGTGTAGATGATGTTATTCAGAAGGAAGCCAGGAGGAATAAAGCTCAGGGACTATGACCAGGGGGCAACTTCAAGAGGTTGACTGAAAAAATTTATTAGAAGAGGGCGAAGGGTTTATGCTTTAGGTGTAAACAGAACGATGAGGAGGAAGATGCTGCAGAGAAGGAACATGATCACCTGCACATAGATGTTGCAGGTATCCCTTAACTCAGTGGATGAGTTCATGCCAAACCACACCATGAAGGTTAAGGGAAAGATCAGGCATAAAGAGGTGGTAGTACTATTAGATAGTGGAGCGACCCATAACTTCATTTCCAACAGAATGGTGGATCAGTTGAGACTGAAATTTAGTGCACATGGGGGCTTTGGGGTTATGCTGGGAACAGGAAAAGTAGACAGGAGTAGAGAAATTTGCAAAAGAATGATCCAAATCCTTCCAGAGGTTCTACCAAAAATGATGCGGGCAAAAAAACGGGGAATGGGGGACCCGAGGACCTTTGCCCACAAAGAGTAGACCCGACTAAAAAGAATAGGACTTCTACGAAATAAAACGAACACTTAGCTAATTATAGGGACACACTTACTAGATAATAGGAAGAACAAACTCTTACATTTCAAATTAAAAAGAAACTTACAAATTCGACTCGACCAAGACACCCTAAACTTGCTTACTTTTGAGAAGAGGGATACAAGTGAGGTGGTCACTTGCGGAGAGACGAAAAAGATTAGAAGCCGAGAAGAAGGGTGGAAAGAGCTCGCAAGATTTCCAGAGGAGGTGGAAGAAAGTGGACAAAGCTCGCAAGCTTCTCCAAGAAAATCCAAAGGATTTCTTTTCTAAAAATAACTTATCACTTTTTCTAAAACATTACAAAACCCCTCATATTTATAGGTATGAAAGGGGGATACAAATAGCCATAAACATTAATTAAAAAGCTTACTAAATAGGGAATATGAAAAACCAACAGTCAACTCCAAAAAACAAAGCACCAAAGCCATGGAGAAGCCCCCCAAAAGCCACGGGAAGCAGCCCAGCCAGGAACCGAAGAGGCAGCCGTGGAAACCCAAGAGGCCCGCACGGAACTGAGGCACCAGGCACGGGAAAAGCCACCCAGCACGGAAGACCAGCAGCCCACCGTGGGAACCAAGGATCCAAGGCATGGAAACAGCCAACCCGTGGAAGCCAATGAGCCATGGCACGGGAAAACAAACAACCTTGGGATTCCAAAAGCCATTTGGAATCCCAAGGGACAAACTTAAATTTAAGACATAAAAAACTATAACAAAAATTACATTAATTAAGATAACTAATGAACTAAAACCTAGCTAATAAATGAGCCAACCTTTAGTTCAATAAATGAACTAAAAACCAGCTCATAAATGAGCTAAATTCCAGCTCAAATTTTATTGAGCTTGTAAGCTCAAGGGAAGTCAAAACCAACTTATTTTGGGTTTGAGTTGACCCCCCCTATGCTTACATCAATTTAAAAGAAAAGAGACTTAGATTAGCAAAAGAAATGAGCAAGTAAATGATATCCAATTTAGTGGGTTTTAAATTGGTAATCAGGGATCCGTATCCCTAAAAGATAAAAAGGTACCTTTGGGTTATAAGTTTAAACGTATGGGAGTTCAAAATGATGGTTTCATATATGTGCTTGTGGGTTATAAGTTTAAACGTATGGGAGTTCAAAATGATGGTTTCATATATGTGCTATGTGCATAAGACTTAAAAGATTAGTTTAATAACAATACAACTAGATAAGCATTGCCAAATAGATCCAAGTGTTGGGAAATAAAGAAGTCATTGACAACGAAATTGAGTATAGCAAAAGAGAAAAAAGAGTGTCAAGGTGGATTTGCGGGGAAATATTCTAATTCCAAAATCTTTTTAATGTTCATATTTACGATGAAGAAAAAGAGAAATATCACTATACTTGATCATTATTCATGTTCTTGCAAGCACATGATAACAAAAAGGGTTTTGAAAGTTTTTTCAACGGCTTGGATCCCTACGAATTGACAACCCCTATGCTAATAGGTACAAAACAAAGACAAACAACCATCATATTCTCACAACGTATAAGTTAAAAGAAGTGTCAATACCCACTAGATATTATGAAAAAATTGTTACTAGGAATACAATAACGAGAAAAGCACAAAATAATTCTTTCACCATTCATGTGTGACCAATTTAATCAGAATATCACTGATGGGGACATCAAAACTTGGAGGGTTTATCACCATAGAGTCGGGAGATCTACGGCCTTGATTGAGTTTTTTTTTTTTTTTAGTTTTCATGTGTTGTAGGATATTTATGTGGTGTTATTTATTTTATTTCAGTTTTACCCTCTTGAGGGAATTTTTATGTTGTTTGGTTAAAAGCCTTCTTGTCTTTTGTCTTTTCATGTTATTGGTGCCTATATATATGGCCCATTGTTCTCTTGTATGGATGAAGAATATTTTGATATAAATTTCTGGTTATATGCTCACTTCTCTTGGTGAGTTGAATTTGTGTATGAAGTCCTTTGGGGAAAGGCAAAGAAATACCCAACAACGTGTGAACTCTTGGTTGGTATCCTCTTCTCTTTTTAACTCTTTTTTCGCCTTCCCTAGCCACCCAAACAGACCACTAGCAGCAAATAGCTGCCCTCAACCAGCAACCACCTCCCTCCCTTCTCATCCACCACCTTCTCCCCAACAACCTTGACCCTTGGGCTTCCCAAATTCTGCAATTAATTATGACATTTGGAGATCCACAACCACTTTTACTTTTTATATTCTCAAGCAAGTCACATCAGCCCTCTCTCTTTCCCAAGAAACTAGCCCCACCTCTTCACCTCCCAAGCTGACTTTTTCCCTTTCCCAAGCTAACTAATTCTCTTCCCAGGCAAACCACATCAGCCATTTCTCTTCCCCAAGTAGCCAGCCCTCACCTCTTCAATTCCCAAGCTGAATTTTCCCTTTCCAAGCCATTAAAATCAGTCAAATCATCTCTCCCCTCCTCCTCCTATGCAGCCGGCCTAGTTCACCCCTCCAAACCGCAAAACTGTGAGCTCTCGACTTCCAAATCCTCATATAGCTAAAAATTTCTTTTCTCTCCTCACTATTCAACCTCTCCAAGGAAACTTAGCTTCTACTAATGCAACAAGGACATTGATTCAACAAAGAGCAAGGATTTCAAGGGCAAGCCAAGGAGAAACTAGCCGTTACTTCATCAAGGACGCTATTCCTCCCATTCATGAGCTAAGTATAAAACCCTCTTCTTGTTTTCATCTAACTAAATATTGGTCTTCTCATTTCATCTATAGTAGCATCATCTCATATGTGTTGATTAATCCGTCAAATTCTACTTAAATTTGAGCAAACAAAAACTCTAGTAACTAGTACCTTAATTAAATATTGGAATTGTTCCAACCCATGTCAGCTAGTCTAAATTGATTCGTCATTGTTACTGTTTATCTTTTGCTTGTCAATTTCCTACTATCACATAATTTAATAGTTCAAATTTTCTTATTGTTCTTAATGTTTATGAAGTTTATGTTGCTTTCTTTGATATTCTCTTAACTTAAATCTCTATTTGCATGACTTATTTCGCTTAGTCCTGCATTAATCACATATTCAAATTTATTCCATTAGATATACAAAATTGCTCCCAAATAGTCCCTTACGTAGGAATTGATAGAATTGGGATATAAAATTGATCCCAATTCGGCCCCTTGATGGTACACAATTGATTCAAATTTAATCCCTAAAGGATCATTTGGGATCAAGTTTGTATGCTCGAGGCATTAAATAAGAGAAATGTGATATTATAGGACTAAATTGATCATACAAGAGTAGTCATGTAACTATTTTGAACTTTTTCCAACATTAAAAAGAACATTTTCATTTTCTTCAAAATACACTACTAAAATCAAAAGAGAAACATGGCCTATAAAATTATAAAGTAGCATATGAGGAGAAACCTTGTATCAAGCCAATAAGATCAAGATAAAAAGTTTGCACAAAGATAAATTAAAAATGACTATTTAAGGAAAAAAAAAAGTTGATCAATAAACTACTAAGATACTCTTAAATCCATGAAACCAACTTGCATAAAGTTAGAAATATAAAAAATTAATTTGAATTTTATTACTTGCACTTTGGGCAAGGACTTAAGGTATATAGGCTCCTCTTAGGATGACACATGCGGAAATAGATTAAAGATTAATTATACAAAATGAATAAAAAAAATTCCCAAAAAGGAGGGGCACCAACAGTCGGAGTGGGTCCAAACAACAATCTTCAAAACTCCCCCTGAATTTCAAAGGTATATATACATTATTTCAAGTTCGCATGCGACATTCTTCAACGTACGATTGTTGACTCCTTCGCGAAAATGTCAGTGAGTTAACTCTATTTCAGCACAAATTTAATGCATATTAACCTACTTTCCAGTTTCACTTTTATATAATGTTTATCCGCCTACATATATTTGGTGCGATCTTGTTGTCCCAATTTATAAACAATAATAATAAAAGATTTATTATCATCGTATGTTTTTATTGGCTCTCCCCATCTACTTTTTAATTTTAAAATAATTTTGATCTACAGGAGATTGTAGTCACTTTGAATATTGTTCTAAATTCAGATTTAGCGTTTGATATTGAAACAACAAGCTGTTTTTGTTTATTCATGTTATGAGGTTACCTCTAAAAAATGTACAATATCTTGAAAAGCATCTTCTGCCAAGTGATGATTCTGCATATTTTGTATGCAGGTATACTAGTCAATTTGCAACTTATCTCTTTGTAGAGAGTTCCTGATGCAGGACTACTTAAATGCAATGTTTAGGAACTTCAATTAGGCTTTGCACGACTCTTCGATTAGAATAATTTTAGAATAAAGTTACGAGCAATTCTCAACGAAGATTCAAAACAAATAAAAAGGTACTTTGCTTAGGCGAAATCACATGCTCGGAGTTTTGAAGTTTTCAAGATAAATAAGAAAATATAACAATACAAAGTAGTAGCCTTCAAAATAATCCCTAATCTAACAACGAGAATTAGAATGCAAATAAAGCACGCTCAATTCCTATGATTACTAGGCTTAGCAAGAGCATTGGGAGTAGCCTTTAGCGAGTACAATCTTAACCAAACGAGAATTTAGATTTTAGAAGACTTTGAATGCAAGTGGAGAAGGAAAAAACCTTTGCTCAAGGAGATGTGGAGATCCGTCAATCAATATCTTCAACGGCTTTGTCCCTGACTTCCTTTGAACCGATTGGATACGTCTCTCTTACCTTGCAATCTGAAAATATTTCCAGCTTGTCAATCCAGAAAATCTGAGAAGTTTTCTCAGATTCTAGTGGACCAAGATGGGGAAAACCAGGAGGAAAAACTAGCCTTAGTTGAGACTAGTGAGCATGAAAGCAAATCTCCCTACAGGTTTTAGGAAGAGGAGATTTAATTCATGCCATCAAGAGAGAGGAAGGGTGGTGACGGGGAGATGGGTTTGGCGGGCTAGAGGGGGAGTGGGTGTAGGAGGCGGTAATGCAGAATAGAGAAACGGGAGAATTAATTCATTTCCATAAGTGGAATTATCACTCAGGCCATTCAATACGGGTGAGGGAATTTCGGTCAAACAGGCATTAAAATGATTTCAAATTATTTCCTAAGTATAGTATTAAGATTAGGAAATAACTGAAGAAGTAATTAGCGGGTGGAGGCATGAAACCGGCAGCATACAGGGAGGATGGGAGGGAAAATTGGAGAAGTAAATAAGTTTCCTAATTGAAATTCATAAAATTGGAAAGTAGTGATTTATTCCTCTTAATGAAAATTCAAATAGGATCTCAATTATGAACTTTCCTAGTATGGAATTTATATATTAGGAAATATTTTGATTTTCGAATATTTGAAATTTGAATTCAAATACATCCCAAAATATAATCAACCATAATAGGAAACTAATAAAATACGGAGGGAGGTGAGGTGGCAGCCGGTGGATTAGGGAAGAGGTGGCCGGCAGTTTAGTGGGGAAAAGGGGGATTCGGGTGGGGGGCCGTGGAGTTTGGAAAGGGGTGGGGGATCGGGTGAGGTGGCTGCAGGTTTCGATGGTGGATGGGTGATTGGTCGTGAAGATGGGAAGAAGAAGAAAACAAAACAATTGGAGAAACCACGAACCCGACTTATCTAGGTTGGTGGGTATTGCGCAAATCTTCTTCCTCTCCTAGGAAGCTCTCCCCATTAGAACTCTCAAGCTCTTGGTGCTCATGCAAGAAGTAATTTTCCTCATCAATAATTCATTAACCATAATAGAATAAAATGGGGCTTTAAATAGCCTCCTACAACATGACTCGAAATAAAAGACACAAACGCCCTTTGGGCTTACATACGATAACTCCCATAAGAGGGGTACTACGGGAAAGAAAGCACATAAGCACTAAATAAGAATACGACGACTCTAAATGCCACATAAGCAAATAACAAGCTACATGAAAATAAAATACATCAACGACTCAAAAATATAAAGACTCGATCGTGGCCGTAGATCGTCGGCCGCGTCTCTGATAAACTCTCCATGATGATCTGATGTCCCCATCAGTTCCTTTTTCAGGACTCAATTTAGGATATCTAAGTATCTATAAGCAATTTAAAGGTAAGATTATATGACTTTGTACATATGTTGACTAATGAGTCTTACTGAATTGCAATATCTGAACGGGTGTGAGATAAATAAATCAAATGGTCAACAAATTTTTGATATTGTCCCATTCCTTGCCCTTCTTCATTTGCCATCTAACTTTTGACACATTTTATTAGGAGTTTTGTAAAGTTTATAATCAATCATTTTTATTTATTTAAGTGAATTCATAAGATTTTTTTTTTTTGCTGAGAAAAGAATATTCCTTGTTAAAATTGAGCAACTTTTTTATCCATGAAGCATTTGAGTATGGCTAACTCCTAAACTCAAATTATTCAGAATTTCTTTCTTGAGAGACTCCTCATTATTATCACCTGTAACAATTATATCATTAACAAAAATAATAATGATTGAATTTTTGTCATCAGTTGAGTGCGTTATGAAGAGTGCGTAATCTCATTGGCTTTATTTGTACCCAGCTCTAGCCATGGCTTTGTACATTTGTTAAATCATGCCCTTGGAGATTATTTAAGCAAGTATAAAACCTTTTTTTAATTTGGGTTTTTTATGCCTAGTTAAAGAGCTACCGAATCCTAGTAGTGGATCCATATAAATTTCTTTTTCAAAATCATCATGTAAGAAAGCATAAATAACATTATATTGTTGCATAGACCATCCAACATTAGCAGCTAAAGAAATTAGTATATGAATTATATGCATTTTTGCATCAGGAGCAAACGTAAATTAATAATCAATTGCATAGGATCACGTATATCCTTAGACTAACAACCATGTTTTGTACCATTCCAAACTCCCATCTGCTTCATAATTTATAAAAAAATCCACTTGCACCATTCAGCTTTTCTTCCATTTGGTAAATCAACGACTTAGAAGAATTAATACAAAAAAATATTTTCTTAAAGAAAGTATTTTTATTGGAGGATCAACGACTTAGAAGAATTAATACAAAAAATATTTCTTAAAGAAAGTATTTTTATTTGAGGAGATTTAAATGGACATGTTGATAGAGAGGTGGAAGATTTTAAGAGCATTCATGGTGATTATGGTTTGAAGCGACTAATCAAGTTGGTAGGATTATATTAGATTTTTCTCTAACTTATAATATTAAAATTGCTAACACCTTACTTAAGAAAAGAGAAGAACATCTCGTCACTTATAAGAATGGAAATAATAAAACTCATATTGATTATATTGCTATAAGAAAAATAGATCGTTTAGATTGCAAACATTATAAAGTTATTCCAAGTAACATTTTACGTACCTAGCATCGCTTATAAGTTTTGGACTTTAAGATGAAGAGGCGAAATAAGAAAAATAAAATAAAAAATTTGTCCTACAATTAGATGGAGGCATTTAAATAATACTAAAAAAAAATTAAATGAAAGATTCAAGATGTTAAGATTCTAACTGTAAATTAGCAAACGAAAATAAGAAGCTAATAATATTAAGAATATTGCAAAGAATAAACTTGTAGTACTAAGCAGTGCCAAGTAAAATATCACCTACAGGCATTATAATTTTTTTTAACTTCGTATTTGCATTTTAAACCACGAGGACAATGAGTATAAGGTAAAGACATGAGAAAGTATAACAATAGGTGAGAAGTGTAAGCTCTAAGCATTTGCAACTCCAGCATGCATTTTTGTAATCTAAGTTACAGTGTCCAAGGAAATGGTTGATATAGGTGCTCAAACAGGAAGATTAAACAGACAATTCCTTTGACATTTTTGCGATAATAATAAACTCACACTTCACAATCTTCATAAATCGAATAAGATTACAGTTTTCACGAAAAATATTCCAGTCATAAGTAAGTTGAACAGGTTTCTTAAAACGGTAGCTCTCAAACAAGTACTTTCATAGCTTTCATATATTACTATTTAAATATTTATTTATGAAGATTAGGATATTATATTATAATTTTATAAAACTCCTAATAATGTTTATAGCAATCATTCAATAAACTTGCATCTCCGCCGGAAAAGTTTTTTGTCAAACAGCCATAACTCTTACAAACTTTAAATAGGAATTTTAACATGATTTTATGAAACAGTCATCAGTTTTACTCGATAGCTCAGCACAACGCGACACAAGACAAGCAATGTCAAATGAAACCCAATTAGCATCTAGGAAGTTCAAAAGTTAAAACTTCGAAAAAAGAAGTGATAAAATCAAGCATGCCCTATATTACTCATATATAACTAGTTACACATATAAAGCAAGAGGAGAATAAGGATATTTTTTTCTAGCCACCTCAAAATCAAGCAGAGGAGGACCATTTTCTGATAATAAGCAGGCATTAAGAAGATTATGTAGACTGCCTGAGGCAAGAAAAGCCATCTCAAGATCTTTACGATATCTGAGACAAAAAGAAAGAAAAAAAAATAATAGTCAGTTTTTGCATTATGTATCATTCAAAAAAGAAAGCTAATAAAAAAAATAGCAATGGATGGCTCAAATTTTTATCTAGTTATCCAAAAATGTCCGCTCACAAGTCCAATATTGTTGGAACAAGCTTTGGTAATGCTGCCTTTAGTTGTGGCCTTGAGATAAGACCAACCATTTGCCCTAAGGCCTCCACAGAGGATAGGCGCACCTGTACACAAAAACAATTGACGCTTGAAATAAAGAATTGATGTTGCTCGCTTGAAATATTTGTGTTTGCTGGGATGGATTGAGCATGCACTAAGGTACCGTGCAAAAAACACAAAAGACCTAGCTGGCTGCAGACAGCTAGAAGTGCATCAGGTAATACATTGTTTGGCTCAATATGTATAAATTCCATCAAGTGGTTGAGATTTGGCTGCAATTGTTGAACAATTGACTTCCGAACTTCACCTAACCTTGTGCAATTCATTGCACATATTAGGCTTGACAATGCCTTTTCCCGCAACTCAAGAACTTACATTTCTTGTGCAAGTACAATTAGAAATCTAAGTTCAACTATAAAAATTAGCTGTGAAAGATTGAATGTCTAAGCTATATCATAGATGATTTTTTGTGATAGATGAATCATCCGGTTGAGCTGTGAGGTCAAAGTCATACAATGTGCTGGGCATTGCTAAGCATATCTACCAATGAAACGTGTTTTAAGTTTATTTGACAGTAAAAAAACATACTTGGCGTTTAATATGATGATAATATTCTTTGTGAACGAGCTATCAGTTCTGATGCTTCTAGAGATCAACAAACGACTAAATTCTGACATTTGGTTAGAAACTTTGGAATGTATATTAAGTGCTTTATTTTTCATTTGTCATAGGAATCATTTAGGTTTCTCTGACCATGGAGATATGAAAATTCATCTTCTGTTGCTTGATTTTAGAATGAAGGTTGAAGGGTTGGAGTTTGTTCTGCAACTTGATCCCGATAGGTGACCTGCTTCTTATGGTCGAAGGTACATGATATATGATTTGGGGCCACTAGTGTTGAAATAATGTGAGGCGTTATGAAGCCTACATAACCATATGTCATTTCTTAATTCACTAGCTGTTTTAATAGGACAAGGAACAAAGATAAGAATATAGTTCCTATCATATATTACGAGAATGTTTTTACATACGATTAAAATACTTGATGTTCTTATTTTTAGCTCACTCATGAATAACTGACGACTGATCATAGGAGGTCAAGATATTTTAATTTAATCTCATCACACCTCATGCTCCTAGTTAGCACTGTCGTTGCTAGGTCCCAAATTCTGTATGAGAAAAGTATAGAGTTGTGTTGAGTGGTCAACAGCCAGTATAAAACTTGTCGAATAATCATGACATGAATCATTTAATATAGTAAAACTCAGATTGATTATTTTTCTCATAAGCAAAATAGATTGTTTGGATTGTAAAGATTGTAAAGTAATTCCAAATAAAAATTTATATACTCAACATCGCTTATTAGTTCGGACTTTAAGATGAAGTGGCCAAAATTTAAAAAAAAAAAACTAAAACATTATTATAGGATTAGATAGAGATATTTAAAGAATATTAATAAAAAATATTTTTGAGAGAAAAATTCTAGATCTTAAGATTTTATGTGTGCATGAGAAAGCTAATGTTATATGAATAAAAGTAAATAATGAATTAAAAATGTTGCAAAAGATGTGATTGGAATATCAAAGAGAAAAGCTCCTAATAGTAAAAATAGTTTGTGGATGAATCAAAATATGCAAGAAAATATCAAAAATATGAAAATGTTTTATAAAAATTATTTTAGATGTAAAATTTCTAATAATTGGGAAAGAAATAAAGAGGATGGAGTCTAACAAAGTAATATGCGATGTAAAGATCTTAGTAAAGATTTATATAATAAATTAGATGCCAATGAGGATGAAAGATATATGTATAAGTTAGCGAAACAAAGAAATAGTAATAAAGATTTAGTTCAAGTGAAGTGTAATAAGGATGAAAATCAAAAAAATACTTTTATTATAAGAAGATATTCAACAAAGGTGGATAAGATACTTTGCTAAACTTTACAAAGAAGATTGTGAGAATACAATTGACTTTAGTGACCTTAGCACCCTAAATAAAAATAAAATTTTTATTTTAATCAACATATTAATAAAATTGAATTAGAGAAGCTTTAAAGAAAATGAAGTGTGGAAAAGCTGTTGGACCTTATTATATTCGAATAAAGGTCTGGAAATGCTTAGGAGATGAAAGAATTTCTTGGCTTGCTAAACTTTTTAATATTATTTTGAAGAATAAAAAGATATCAGATATATGGAGAATGAGCATGTTCATTCATATCTTTAAGAATAAAGGTGATGCGCAAGATTGTGCGAATTATAGAGGAATTAAGTTGATGTGCCATACTTTAAAACTATGGGAGAGAGTTATGGAGCATAAGTAATGACATAATACTAATGTTTCTCAAAATCAATTTGGATTCATGCCGGGTAGATCTTGTATGGAAGCTATATTTATTGAGAGGCTTGATGGAGAAGTATAGAGAGAATAAGGAGGATTTACATATGATATTTATTGATTTAGAGAAAGTATATGATAAAATTTCAAGAGCAGTCCTAAGGAGAGTTCTAGAATAAAAAAGAGTTAATAATGCTTATATTCAAGTCATTAAGGATATGTATGCAGGAGCAGTTACTTGTGTTCAAACACAAGGTGGTTTGAGCAAGTATTTTCTTATTTCAATTTGATTACATCAAGGATCATCCTTAAGCCCATATCTTTTTGCTTTAGTCATGAATGTTCTCATTAGACATTTGTAAGAGGTTGTACCCTGGTGTATACTTTTTGTTGATGATATTATTCTTGTTGATAAGACTAGAGAGGGAGTCCAAGGTAAACTTGAATTATGTAGGTCAATCTTATAGTCTAAAGGTTTTCATTTGAGTAGATCTAAAACTAAATATATGGAATGTTATTTTAGTAGTAATAAATCTTGTGGAGGGATTGTGACTTTGGGCGATTAAGTCATTGATTAGAGTACACGTTTTAGATATCTCAGGTCTATTGTTCAGAGTGATGGTGAATAGATTGAGATATTATGCTAGAATTCAAATTAGATGGTTGAAGTGGAGAAATACATCAGGCTTGTTGTGTGATAGAAAAGTCCCCCTCAAACTTAAGGGAAAATTCTATAAGATGATGGTGAGACCTGCAATGCTTTATGATGCAAAATGGTGGCCATTAAAAGAGAAGCAAAATATTAAGTTAAGTGTTATAGAGATCAGGATGCTCAGGTAGATGAGTGGCTTTACTCTTAGAGACAGAAAATAAGCATATATACATGAAAAGATTGGAATTGCTCCAGTAGAAGATAAGATTAGAGATAATAGCCATAGATGGTTTGGGCACATAAAATGGCGGCCTTCCGATGACCCAGTTAGGAAAGTAGATGTATTAGATTTGACTTATATTAAGAAATGACTCAAAATAAAAAGACAACAATGCCCTTTGGGCTTACACATGTCCTCCCTTAAATAAGGGGTAAGAGCGGAAAATAACAAAAGCAAATATAAACATAAAATAATAAAAGACAAATACAAAATACTACTCAAAATACATCGACTCGATCGTGACCATAGATCGACGGCCACGTTTCTGATAGACTTTCCGAGCTCCGATTTCCCCATAATTGGGTCATGGTGGAATATTTCATATCTTCATTTTCAGTCTTTAAAGTGACCAAGGGAAAGGTCAAATGAATGAGAACTTAAATAGGACGACATACAACAAATGATATGTTATACCTTCAGGTCCCGAGAGCTTGCCCAAACCCTTAGCAACAATTCAAAAACAGAATTCAGAAATGATCTGTAGAAGAATCATATTTTCAATATAAAGGTATAATATGATATCCTGAAATATAGTTGGCGTAACAAACAAGAAAGCTTACATTACATCACTATCAAGAAGTGGATGTGAAGGGAAGTCGCCAATATATTGCCTAGCAGCCTCACACCAGCATTTGAATGCTGAAAGGAAATGTCCATACAATTTATCAACCACAAAATAAGCTCAAGAAACAATTATAACGAGTAAATTGCATATTTAGAGCAAAAGGCTTCCCAGCAATTTTTTTTTTGGAGGGATGTTGTTCGTGTTAGGGGTTGTTGCAAGTATCCGTATCCTATGAAGGTTGTTCCCATAATGTTATCAAATAGACATGTAATTATAGAATAATGCAATGAATTAATTACCAAATCACAACTATGGTATTGATGTAGGATGATAAGATAATGACAATGGTGTATGATGATACATATTTCCATAAGCTGTATTAAATTCCATGGATTCGTAAAACCATAAAAGAAAAGGTTATCATTTGCATTAAAAAAAACTGCAAATAAATGGTACCATTTGCGAAAATTGGTCTTTGACTATCCTTTACACCTCCAAGTATAGGTAACACTCGTAAAAGAACATCTTTCAGACGGGGGGTGAACTTCAAAGCTTCAAAACAAATAAGAATCTCAGTTGTTCTGAAAACAATAGCGTTAAAAGATGAAAAAGATTAAAAAGTAAAGAAAAGCAATGGAAACAAAACCTTCAGCAGAAGCAAAATCTGCAAGGATTTGGACCATGGCTGGGAGAGCTGAGTTAGGTCCAGAGAGATGAAAAAATATTTCCTCCATCATCTATCATTGCAATGTCAGAAAAAATAAGCAGCAGTCACACACTACTTCCATGAAAAAAGTGCAAAACACTACAGCTCTTCTAGCCAATATGCAAAAGGTACAATATAGTATTACAAGCAAAATATCTGGCAGCATGTAGGTGCAGTAAAATGCTCAATCTATAAAACTAGTTTAACATCCTAACTACAAGCAGTACATAAACCAATTAAACTTTATTGTTTAATCAATGCATTATTGATTTGCATATGTTTATCTTAATCATAAATTATTGACTTATTAGCCAATGTTAAAAAGTAGTCAATTTTTTAGTAAAATTAATCCCTTGATTAAAACAAGTAATTTTTATAATTTAATAATCTAATTATTAATTAACAAGTTAGTAATTATATTGTTTCTTTTTAATAAAGTAAACAATTACATAACAATCATTTTGAATAATTAATCTCTGAATAGCCTCATTATTAGGTGAATGTAATCGTGTTGTGATGTGATGTGCTATATTGTTTGGGCTATGTTGTTGTTGTTAAGCAAAGCAAATGCCTATTTGGTAACTAGTATAAATGCACGTGCACATGATGCACGTGAGTGCACATGATGCACGTGAGTGCACATGATGCACGTGAGTGCACATTTTAAAAAATAATAATTAATTAATTAAATTTTAAAAATAATTTATGACATGTTATATCAAAGTTATTAAATTTTATATTAATCGTAGATAAGTAGGAAAGGTCTCCTACAAATGAAAAAGTAAAATTAAAAAAAAAAATCGAACCATAGATGTAAAAATAAAAAATATTGCATTAATAATTATTTAATCTAATTATTGCACTAACCTAAACTTAACGTTAGTAAATAAATAAAAAAGTTTAAAAAAAGAAGTTACTACTAACGTGAATGATATTATAAGCTCCTTGGAGAGGTATATTTGTAAACCTTACACAAATTAATACAAATAATTGGCATTAATTAAATAATAAATATAGTTATAAATACCAATTAATTATAATAAATATCCAACATTTCTGGATAGCCAATTTGGTTAATGTAAACCTGATTTTTTTTTTGAAATTTAAAGAAATAAACAATCAAATTTTATAATCATGGTAATTAATACAATATAATTAAAATAATTTCATTGTGAGTACAGGGTGAAGAATAAACTTATCATGCAAGCTACGAGTTACTTTCAAGAATGATAAGAGACTTACAAACTTTACTTGATTACAAGTAGTGACGAATTGTAGATAACATAACATCCTCCCTACATATAGGAGACTCATGGGTGTTTGTGGACAACAGAAAAATATATACAAAATGAATGCAATATACTTGTCGAACTACCAATGAATTTAAGGGGCAGATAGTGAATGCTACCATAGCCTTTCAATCGACATCAACCATTTATGGAAGAACATAGAAGCTCGCTGTGGACAACAAGAGCTAGCATGCAAACAAACAGAATACTCACGACAAAATTTCTACTATTTGAAATGTATAGTATTTTAAACATGAACGAAACATAGAGGCGACAATGACAATGAATACAACGACATTGATAATTCATAGTAAAAGCCTCATCACTACAAACAAATACATCAAACCACCTGAGATTGATGAAAGGTAGATATGATGCAAGAACAATGGCTCTTCTATGAACACTGCCAAAAGGTCATAGTGAATACAACGGGTCTCTGTAAATAAACACGAGCCACTTGTGGATAACAACAGTGAGTATATCGTAAGTACAACGAACCCTTATGGACACAAGTACAGATATCACCTACAACAGCGGTGATTAAGATTTGCGAGTACGTCGGGTATGAAGACAACTCGATGTACGGAGAATGACACATCCCGGCATAATGGAAGAGATGTTTGAACAAATTCGAAATAAACTTCCTAGTGTTCCAAAATTTCTTCTTGGTTCTATACTTGGGAAGAAAATAGTGCTAACATCCATTAACACTAGAAATAACAAGTGCACCAAGATACGTCTAATTATTTTGAAGGCCAACTATGTGGTTATGAATATTATATCTAGTGGAGGTCTACTACACTAAAGATATTGAAAGGAGTTCGTTTCAAAGCAGCGGTCATTGATTTTAAAGTCCAGAAAGACCTCCTGGTGAACAAAAAAAGGGGGGTCAACATCAAGATGATGAGGTGCCTCATGACATCCAGATAATATCCCCAACAGATCCGCAACATTCATGCAAGTGGACAGAATGCTTTTATAAATATCAAAAATGCCCCCGCATACGCACTATAGTTTGTATGCACATAAGTACACAAGGGGTAAAATTCAATCACATGTATAATTAAAAATCCGCATGGGCCCTAGGATGTTATGCATGCAAATGACTAAGGACAAGTCACATTAGACCCCTAGGATGCATCTAGCACATGTAAAGCATGCTAGCCATGCTCTGATACCAAATATGATGTGAAACGTACATGCGATGATGGGTTTCATAATGAAAGTTTGCACGCTTAATTTTAGATAGAACAAATAATTATATATTTATAATAATTTGAACGACGAGATAAAACATTAAGAATGGAAAAACGAGCTTACGGTTGAATCACACGGGTAAGAGTTATGATCATATAACAATCAAGACAATCTAATGTTGCGTACATGAATGGTTTTCCACAAATATCCCTAGACTAACAATAAGATTAGTTGCTATGAGAAGATCCCTCACACAACTCATCCAATTACTAGGTTTTAGCGGAGAAATGGCATGAACCTTCATGAATCACTTATAAACCTCAATTGAGTAGCGACTAAGAGATTAAAGATTTGGAGGAGAGTTTACCCAAATAGTCGGAAGATACGAAGTTCCGGAGGCTGTAGGGAGGCTTGGAAAGAAGTAGGTGGCATTCATGAACCTTCTTGAAAGCGTGGTCAACAATTTGAAACGTCCGGACAATGTTTGAAGACCTTCCAATTGACTGGACAGCAAGATACAGGTGCAGATTTTCCCTGGACAGCAACTTCAAGCTCTCAGAACAGTCCATGACAGCCACCTACAAGGCTTAGGGAAACCTTGGACAGCTGCTGTGGACGTTTGGGGTTTTCTGGACAGCAATTTGTTGATTGACGGAACTCTGGGTAGCAAGAAAGGTCACTTGGGAATGCAGGACAGCAAGGTTGACCTGCTATATTTCCAGACCGCAAATATACGAAATCTGGACAGCTGTTTTGGCAATGGAAAATTCTGGACGGCACACAAGATCTGTCCAGAAATCTGGGCAGCAACTTGGACAAGGAAAATTCAAGATTTCGGCTCTCTAGATGCAAGGAAACTAGAGGAATATTATGGGAAAATCTGTGCCCAGCGGTGGAGAAGAATCTGGAATTAAATTCCTTACTTATGGAGCATGCCAAATATGTCACAAACTAATTTGGAGTGAAAGGGGAAGGGGCCGGCTGGGTTATGGGAGCATTAATGATTTGATTGGTGGTTTAATTGGGGCATTAATTGGATAGGAGAGAGAGGCTTGAGATTTAAGTAGGTGGGGACCACTAGTAATTAATCAAAATCTGAATTTTTATTTCAGATTTTAATTGCCTCATGTAACTCCCTAATTTAAATAAATTTAGGAGGAAATTTGAATTTCAAAAGATTGTAACTCCCCTTAATTAATTCCCTAATTTAATTTGGCTTAATTAGGAGAGTCATTAATGAGGGAAATTCAAAATTGGAGAGAGAGAGAGGGATTTCCAAACATGAATGATGACTAGGAAAATTCTAAATAAATCCAAATTAATTTAATTTATAATTTGAATTCACTAAAAAAATTTCCATAAATGGAACTTCCAAATTTGGAAAGAATTTGAATTTTAAATTTCAAATTCCAATGAAGGCTAGGGGAGGGAGGAGTGGGGGAAAATGGCAGCGAGGGGAGAGGCCGGCGGCAAGGTGGCCGGCGGATGGAGCTAGGGTGGCTGGCGGGTGGAGCTAGGGTGGAGATGCTAGTGGAGGTTTCGGCTTCTTCCCCTCTTGAGTTGGCTCGCGGTAGTCAATGGAGGAGAAGAAGAATGTGCATGAAGGGGGGAGAAAGGAGATCACCAAAAATATACGAGAAAATAGAGATAACTAACGAACTCACACAGAGATCGTAAGAACCGCGAACCTCGGACTCTTCCAAAGATTGACGGGTATTGCGAATTACCCTCCTCGGGCTTCTCCTCTCATGAACTCACTAAGAGATCACGTGAACTCACTAAGAGATCAACAAGAACATAAAACTTTTCATTATCAATCATCATCATTTCCAAGAGGAAGGGGAAGGCTTAAATAGCCAAATACATGAGGGAAAAATAAAAGACATAATTACCCCTAGGGCCAACATAAGACAAAGCCCTCAAGTGAGGGTAGAAAGGGAAAAGTACAAATAACAATTCAAAAGAATCAAAATAAATAGACACGATCGTAGCCGTTGATCTTCGATGTCCTCATCAGCGGACCAATAGGAGTCGATAGGGTTTGAACCGTCAAACAAATATATGGTTGTGCCGACCGGTTATTTGTTTTAATACATCCATGTTAGGCCTTTAATGCCTATAATCAAGATAATTCGCCAATAAAGACATAAAGCCTATGAAACCCGGTCCTCCTAAGTAGGTAAATAGGCGTCGACAGGGTTTCAATCATCGGACAAATATGCGATTATGGGGACTGGTATATTTGTCAAATACCCATGAAACTCAAAATCTCCAAAATTCTAGAATCTCAAGATATTTAAAATTCAAATTTCACTATCAAACAATTAAAGCAAAATCGAAGCAACCTCCGCAACAGTTTGTCGGGGTGGGCAAATTGAAAGTATTTCAGCTCACAAAGAGCTAATGTCTAGTCAAAAATATCACAATGATCAATTCTCAAACAATCTCCTTCCAATAAGGACGTGGTATGTGTCCTCTAACCGGCGGTTTTGCCGCCAAATGGCACCACAGGAAAAACGGTTATGACCCAGTACCCTCTGAACCGAGTGGTTTGCCGCCAAATGGTATCACGAAATACTAGTTATGGTCAGAGCTAATACGTTCCTTAGTGGCATCAAATCCTTAAAATATGAATCAATAGGATATGATTGATAGGGCACAAATCCCTCTGTAAGCTAAGGTGGATTCAAATTTGTCCCTTTAGACAAATATCCACACCAGGTCTACAAGATACCCTTGGACGAAGCAACTCATGGCTGCTGACAATGATCCTTCTGTCAAGTTGGGTTGACTACCTCCTCTAACTAAGTAGACCAGGGACCACGATGGCCCGGGACGACGGAACCATGGGATCTTGATCGGGTCCATCATCCATTCCTCCACCATCCTCTTTAAGTGCAAGATGGTGAAATTTTCTAATTTTAAATATAAAACCTTGAATTTCTCAATCACCCTGAGCCCAATGCTGCTACTATACGCCTGATACCACTTATATATGGATACAATGTATCTGATCAACGACTTGCCTTAATCGAAAGTTCTCTCTCATTATCAAGAGGGGTAATTAACTGTAGGGGCTTGCGCCTATAGGAAACCAAAACTCATATCATAAAGTTCTCGCAAAATGAGGGCGAAATCTCTGGGTAGTGTCTTATCTACAAACTCATCTGCCTTCCCAAAATTTACCCCGAAACTTAATCCGTTAAAACTCCCCCCCCCCCCCCCCCCCCCCCCCGTGCGAAGAAAAGCAATTGGGCAGAGGCCGGAGCCGAATTTTTGGAGCCCACAAACACGCAACTTAATCTCTCTAACAGCGAATTGTGGATGTTCATGCAATAGTATGTTGTAAAAAATAATTCCTATATGAGAATGTTGATGGAACCGCCACCCAAATTTAATAGATCTTTCGCAAAGAATTATTAAATTGCACATAAAAAAGATTCTGTATAGCCTTAAACAATCTCTAAGAGTATACAAACAAAGCAAGAGAATCAAACCATCTTTTAAAATACTCCTCTGATTATAAAATCTATATTCTCATTATATATGTTAACGATATAATTATTAATTAAAGATCATGATAATAGAAAGAAGTAATTACACGGGAAAAAAATTGTTGAAGAATTTAAGATCAATAAGTTGGGTGAACTCAAAAATTTCTTAGGAATAGAAGTTTCTCAGTCATCAAAAAATTATCTTCTCTCAATAAATGTATATCATAGATCTACTTAAAAGAAAAATAAAAAATGGTTGATTGCAAACTATGTGAAATCTAAACTAAATTAAGTCGAAAATTGCACAAAAATCAAAAAATGAAGAAGGAAAAGAAGTGGATATGAGACAATATGAAAGATTGGCTGAAAAAATGATTTACACCCGTCAAAACATCGCATTTTCAGTGGGCCTATTCATGCCAAAACCCAAAATTTCTTGCCTTCAAGCTGTTTATAGAATTTTCAAAGACCTTAAATCAAGTCTTGGTAAAGAAATGCCCAATAAAAAACATAATTCTTTATAAATTGAAGAGTATATTGATGCAAACTATGAAGAATTGCCGACAGATAAAAAATTCATAATTAGATATTGTATGCTTTAAAATATATATCATAATATGAAAAGGCAAAAAAAAAACAAGTTGTTTCAAGATCTAGCAATGAGTCTGAATTTATAGCCATCATACAAAAAATATGCGAGCTTCTACGGATCAAAATTATTTTGGAAAATATAAAAAATTAAATGGGAATAGCCAATGAAGATATACTATAATAATAGATCTCCCATGAGCATTACGCATAATCAACTGCAACATGATTATATCAAGAATGTGTAGGTGGATAGACATGTTATAAAAAATAAACTAGAAAGTGGGTTGATCTCAACTCCATATGTGTGAACAGTAAATCAACCTGAAAACATTCTCATAAAATGACTATGCAATCCCACGTTCAAGAATATTGTAAACAAACTTAGAGATCCCTGTGCACACAGAATAAAAATTCAAATTATTTGATTAAACCTCTTATGACCCTTAGATTATAATCTATGCCTCATCTTCCTATTCTAGCTGCCGACTTATAAATCTTTTGAATAAGTCTATATACTTCAACAATTTATACAGAATTAAGCGATAAAATTCAAATTAGTTTTTTTTTTTTACTTTTCCACTATTGTATATAAGAGTTATAGCTAGTTTGAAAAAAAATAATTGCGACAGTTATATAAGTGACTAAATAATTGAAATAAATATTACCAAAAATTCTATATTATTATAATATGATAACGCAATCATAAACAGCATGTTATTAATTAAAATAATGAATTTCTTTATTTATCAAATAGAATTAAATTTCATGAAAGCGCTATTCTAAGAAACCATCTAAAACACCAATCTAAGAAAGTTGCTTTTCAGCTTGCATATAGCAAGTGTTGAACTTTTCCTCGTGGAAATTAAACCAAATGCCACAAAATTATTTTTTATGTTCAACTAAGCAAAAGCAGGACACAAAAAGGATTAGTGCATTATGAAATGAACTCTTAGACTCTTTAATTTTTTATGAATTAATATATGACTAATTAAATTTCCTTATTAGACTAAAAACTACTCAATAAAAAATTAGCTGATAAATACTGCTATTTCAACATCCTAATCATTGATAAATACCAAATGAACTATTTAATTAAATTTAATAATCAATTAATTTATGATAAATTAGAATACCTTAATACCATAACCATTCATCAAATTAAATAATCAGTCTAAGTATTAATTAATGCTAACTAACATGACATATTTTAGCCCAATTAGTCTATTTAATTATTTTAATAAATATTAAAATCTTGTTCAATACAAAACTAATCAGCCTCATGAATCTTCAAATTATCCTTTAGTTACTCTAATTTAATAACTACATCTTAACTAAACCATTATTAGGAAGTCAATCAGGGCATTTTCGTAATAAAAATAGAGAACCTGAAATAAAAAAATACTTTATTTAAATGTTAGCCCAATCCATCATTCTAAAAAGTTCATTACAGCTTTTTACTCGCAGCAACTGATATGCCCCTTTACCAACACCTAAAACTGATTATGTTCTGAAAAGCATATATAGCAATAGAAAACATTACCAAATGGAACCTAAATCTAAGCTTCTACCTCAAGTTAGTAAAAATTCAAAAATACAGCGTCATGATGTTACCACAGAATCACTCAAAAAAATACTCCATTTTAGTTCTTATGAATCTTCAAAGATCAAGAGACAACCAAGCAATATATCATAGCACAAAAAAAGTCAAGCTACATTTCGTCCATCAAAGGTTATAAGTTTCTATTGTAATTACCAAATCAGGCACATGGGATCCTATGGAAACAAGTAAACTAGCTGCAGCTCTTTGCCACTCAGCATTCAGCTCCTGGACAAGATAAAAGATAACTCAGTTAAAAAGAATGATATCAATTGCATAAATATTACCGGAAGAATAAAGAGTTGCTTATTCCTAATCAATGGCAACCATCCTTAAGCACTCAAAGATGACAAAAATAACGGAGCAAATAATCAGATTATCATACATTTGGTGAAATATGTAAGATAAATGAACTGCAGCTAAATCATGACAAGTAGAGAATAATTTCTAAATGTGCAGCCATCAGCATTAAAGTTTCACAGTCGAGAGTACAAACCATAACAGAATTGATGTGAATAAATTCAACCTCACAAGGGAAGCTTTTAAAAAAAAAAAATCAAACAGAAACCCAGATCTAACTTGCTGGTAAGTCTTACGTCAATTGGTCACGATGCACATTCCACCAAAACTCTTTGTAAGAGTCCTAAGGAATAACTACGAGCATGATACATTTTACTTCATGTTAACTCATCCCTACCTTTTCTAATTCCTTCAGACATTAATGCAAATCCACATTGGACAAACAAGTATAGACGAGTTTTATAAAAAAGAAAATTTTGAAAATCAAGTAGAAATAGGAAATAGTAAATTATTGTTTAGTCATCTTACTTGAAACGGATTTAAATATTTATCAAACTCAAATATTAAAATTTAAATACATACAATTAAAGAAAACAAATAGCAATATAAACTGCGTATGCATTTTAAGGATATAGCCACAACTCAAAAGAAACACACAATAACAGTAGGGATGAATAATAGTAAACTAATGAATAAATGACTATCTGCCGAGTGAACTGTGAAGAATGGAATCATCAATAACTGAATTTGAACAAAATAAAGGAACATTTTTATAGTTAACATTCATGTATGTAAGATTTTAATATAATTCATATAAGAGCAGTTTATGGTTTGATTAGTTAAAATTGGACTTTTTTAAGCCAACTTATGATGCACTGACATTTCTCCTCAAAGAAGGATACAGTGTCCGACACGTATTGGACACTATATGCATCTGAGACACCTCTGAAATGTGTCAAACATGCCAAAGACATATCCGATTAAAAAAAAAATTTTGGACACAGGTCTTAAATATTTTATTAAAAAAAATTTGAATTTCAACTTTTTATTTATTAAACAAATAAAAACTTTTTTTTTTAATTTCTCCACAGCCCCAAATCATTAGTCCACACTTAATGCATCATTCCTCGATTATTCTCATTTTCATTTCTTTCTAGTCGGTCACAACTAGGGTTTCATAATAACGCCATACGCCACCTCAACATCAACATATGACGTCATCACAACATTAATATTTCAAAATCATCTCAACATCAAAATCCGACTACTTGGCATGGACTCTCGACAACAATGATTTATGCACCCACCATCACCCCACATGCCATCTCGACATCGCATCTTTGTCTGACGTCATCTCGACATAGATGACGCATGCCCATTGCGCAATATTGATGCCCAACTTTCAATAGCATTACAGTCTCTCCTCTCGATGTCTTATACATGACATCAATATTGGACTCTCGACATCCTAATATTAATCGTTTTAAGCATAAATCATAGTTAAATGATTTATTATTTCTCAATTATTCTTAATATTTTACATATTCAATTTATATACCATTTTTATAATAATTATGATATTGTGTCTGTGTCCTATATTTCAATAATTAAGGTGTCTCATGTCCGTGTCATATCATGCTGTATTTGTGTCGTCATGTCCATATATGTGCATCATAGATGCTAGATAATGTGCCTTGGTTTTCAAAATCATATCAAGATTCAAGATGTAAAATATTTGGTACGCAATAAATATATTGGAGATTGAATTGATGATTAAATTTGAAGCTTAGGCTTAAGAGCTAAGGGTGCCAATTTGCCCTTTAGGCTTATTAAACTAGCAAAGGCATAATTTGATCATTGAGCTTACTAAACCGTCAAATGTGTATGTCAATTGGATGGTTGAATCTTGCTGAATTACCAAGGCAACTTAGACCTTTAGTTTGTGAGCTAAGACAGATTGCCAAGTCAGTCTTTGAGTTTGTTGGATAGGGATTTGATATTCAAGTTGTCTTTTAGATATATTTTGTTTAAGATTTATTTGTTGATTATGCTAGTAGAGCTTATTGAATCAAAGAAATAGCTCGACCCTTAGATTTTTGAGTTGTGAGGAATTGTTGCTATCATGAGCAATTCAATTTGATTTTAAACAAGGGTTTCCAATTGGCTTCTGAGTTTTTTACCATGTAGCTAGCCTAAAATACTTTAGAAAGTAGCATAAAGTTGCCCATAGTCTAGTAGGAAAATTTTGTGAGAGATTTGAACTTTACCCTTTAGGTTTATGAGATGATAATTATTTAACTATTATAGTTCCTCATTTGAACTTTACCCTTTAGGTTTATGAGATGATAATCATTTAAATAAAATAATTTCGCATCACATTTTGTTCTCATTCAACGCACGTTCTACTCCCAATCATGATAAGAGTGAAGAATGGATTTGACAACCAATGTGTCCAAGATGGAGAAGTCAGATTAACATGACTTTAAATTTTTTAAATTTGATTTTGTGATGTTTCCACCGGATGAACATTAATTACTTAGTTCCACATCTCGTAGATGGATTTAGTATTTCAATCCTTAATCTATATAAATAGGACTTCCTACTCATAAACATTATTAATAACCTCATTATGTTATTGGTACAGAGTTTTTTCTTTTTGATGCCCAATAAACTAATTGTTCAAGTGCTCAATCATATGCCAAGGTCAATAAAAGTTATAAGAAGAGTGTTCCCTAGCTGAGCACTTGTAATTAATTACCTAAGCACAACATTATTTTCCATAATTGATGCTTATTGGATGAAACCAATTTGATTATTTAATATTAATAAGATTCTTCAAGGCCTTTATTCCATTTCCCCCTCTAGTAGCTTCATTACATGACTTACAAGTTTAATGTCATTATTGCCGAAGCAAACAACAACCCCTTTTATCTTTAATTACTGATGAGTTAAAATTATTTTTCTAAAATCATTAGACTTCGATTTTAGTCTTTGGATTTCACCTAAAATATTTACAACAACATAACTCAAATAAATCTCATAGCTATAAAAACATTAATAGGCAAGACAAAGTAGATTGATTAGTTACCTCAAGTAAACACTATGAAAAGGCAACTTTTTAAGGGATACGTGATTTCAACACTGTATTAATATGAGATGGAACTACGCTCCACAGAGCAATAAGCCAGTTTGACATGCTAGCTTCAGAAAGTCAAAAGAAAGCGGTTTCTATTACGCTAAAGAAGCATTATAAACTTAAATTCGAGAATATGGGAAATAAGCATAAACAGTACCTTTGAGTTAATTATCTCAGCCGTTGCAATCTTTGCGAGCTTTGTCATTAGAGCGGGATCCGCGTCTCTCTTATCCATGGCACGCGCCGCACAAGCCATCACTGTAAACACACCGGCCATGTTTGCAAACCGCTGCAACAGCATGCCATGCAAGATTAAGATAGAAACCGAGCAAAACAGGGCGAAACAAAAGATTAAAAACCATAACAATTACCCGGCGTGCACCTCTGAATACAGCGCAGCAGCAGTCGAGGACGGTAAGAGGATTCCTGCGCGGTACATTTCACAGGATCAGACGACGAACATTGAAAAAGCAATTGATATAGGTATTTCATGAAGAGTGCGGAGCATTACAATGGTGCGATTTCCTTGAGGGCGGCGACTGAGGCATCGCGAACAATCGATGATTCGTCGGCGAGCGACGAGACGAGCACAAGCACGGCCTCTGAACACGAGAGATGTAAGAGAAGACACGCGCGTAATGAAAACAAGAAGAGAGAAGAAACAGTACTCAACCAGGGAAGGAAATGGAAGAAATACCTGGAGCGGGAACAGGAAAAGAGGCGGTGGCCATGGCAGGCGAGAAGTTTCACGATGGCAGATGAGGAAGTTATTGATGGAATGGAATGGGAATCGGAAAGAGGGAGGGGAGACGGCAGCAAAAATTTTGATCAAAACTGGAGTGAGCGGTGACAGCTCATCAAGGAGGGAAAAGGGATGACAGACCAGTAGCCAGCTCCCTAATTTTTTATTACAAGCAAGTTTGTGAAGGAAGGTTCACGATTCAATCAGGTCAGTTTAAAAAATTCGTTATTCACTAAAAAAATAAAAAATAAAAATATCATCAATTTATAGTAATATCAAAATAAAACTTTCAAGTAATATTATCACGTAAAAATCTGTATAAATAAAAAAATAAACAACGCATTTAACACCCCTTGCATGTGTTTGAGAAATATTTGCATGTATGTGAATGTGTGAATTTATTCTAAAGCAAGGGCTTGTGATGTACATGATTTGAAAATCAGAAAATTTTCACTTGGGGCGCCATGGCACAAGGGTAGGCGGCGTCGCGACATCACGCTTTCCATTTTTCGGTTGAAACAATTCAATGTCACGGGGTTGGGGTGCGACACTGCGAAGCACTGTCTTCATATGGAGAGCGTTGCGGCGCGTAGGATCGGCGTAATGGCGCAAAGCTCAACTTTTATAAAAAAAATATATCCATTTTCACCATATGAATTATTTTATCAGTCATTTCTTATTTTTAGGCAATCGAGAAGAGAGAGAGAGAGAGAGAGAGAGAGAGAGTGAGAATCTTGGGTTCGGATGACTCCGATGTATTTTCTACTATCAGCATAGTTTTGAAAGTTACCCAAATCGAGATATCTTGGGTTCCGGAAGATCAAGGTATCCTACTGGCCTTCACAAGATAGTTATTCTAAATATTTATGTATTTTTGAGAAAAAATTTATAAGGTAATTTGATAAATGCGTTATTTTATTTAACTACAAAATAATTTTGATCACATAAAAAAATATTGTACTACAATCAAAGCTTCAAAATAATATTCAGAATAATCCTTGATAATCTAGTGGCATTCTAAAACTTTAAAATTATACTTAGTAGTTAATTTTGTTGCCTATCAATAAAGGTTCTGAGAAATTTTGAAATTAGTTTATTTATATTTTCTCACTGCAGTGATATATATACATGTTTTAAACTTGAGATGTGTAATTATGAGGAGATCTAATATGCAGTGGAAGTTCTGTTCTTGTGCTAAATACACAGGGAGTTATCCTAAAATTTTGAATATCTAATATTTGTTAGGCAATAGGAATCATAAGGGCCTATTTTCTGATAGCGAACACAGGAGTTAAAAGGACCAGAATTTTGATATCTATTTTTATCGGAGATATAAGGATCTAAGAGAAATTTGTTACTTTCTGCTCTGATATATGAAGTATTTGTTTATTACTTTCAGTGCACAGTCAGCTTTATTTCAGTCATCTATCATTTATTTTATGCTTAGTATGTTGTATTCCCTTGAATTGCCCTTAATTAATTGCTTAAAAAATAAATTATTGGAAATATAGATTGATGAGTGTTACATGTTGAGTTGTGTTGGCTCACACCTATTATGCCTTTTATTCTAGGTCAAGAGAAAGGAAAAGAGACTGTTGAATAGCTAAGTTCATGATACAATATGTTTGCGTCTACATAGGTATTTTTTAAATTTTGTATAGTCATGTCTAGTTATGTGATCTCTCTATTTATTTTATGTAGCCATGTATTGTAGTCTAAATGATATATATATATATATATATATGATAAATTAAAAAAAAATATCCGAGTTTATTTTATCTTGATCATTAAAGTTAATTAAAAGCTTTGTGGTTTGTATGATTTATTAGAACATTATAAAAAGTTTCCAAAATTTAGATATTAGGTTGGCATGTCACAAGTCAACACGATATGACCTCTGTACAGGGTTGCAAATGAACTGAGCATTCAACAAGCTACATGTGGCTCATCTTGATTATAGCTCATTCGATCATGAACATTTGTTTAAGTAATCAAATAAGTTTAAATGTTTTTTAAAATACTTTACTATTAAATGAACAAACTTGAATAGTTATGTATTCGACTTATTTATGTTCATGAGTTATGTTAATTAAAGCTGGAGAACAAACTCAATAAGAAGCTCATTAAGAAACTTGATTAAATCTTTATTTGTATATTTTCACATAATCTTTAGTTTTATTATAATACTTTTTTCTTATTATATAAAAGAATAACTGCATTTTTATCTTATACAATTTTAATAAAATGAATTTGTTCATAAGCAAGAGATACTTATTCATGTTTGTAAAAATTTTTTAATTGTTTATGAGCAAGCTTTTTAATAAGAAGAATCATTTTATGTGCTTGTTTGTTCGTGAACTCGATCGTTTGGTAGACCTAAAACACTTCCTATATATGCTCAGAAATATTAAATAAGAAGTTTATTGTTTTCATATCTACACTTTCCATAATATTAGGAAAAAAATTATTATAATTAGAGCACATCAATATTTATAATATGACAATGATGTGTTGCAGATTTGATCTAAGCACTATGATTTTGATACATAAACATTATTGTGTTTGTTATTGTTTTCTCCTATTTTTGTTATATTTTATTTTATTTTGTGTGCACTAACGTTTCAAGAAATAAGTCCATTGTTCACTTGCAATTTTGTTCAACTCAAGACTGGGTAAACTAGGGTTATAGTCAGTTTTCATTATAGTATGTATTTTTTTTTTCTTTCTTGAGTCGTATAATGTAATTGGGTGGATATCATTGTTGAGCAACCGTGCACACACACAGGGAGAGAAAAATGTTTTTTTTTTATAGAGTTATCTTTTAAGTAGTTTGTTTTGTACGATCTTGACTTCATACTATACAATCTGTCGTTTTCTGTCAAAACCCTAGTCGCCAAAGGTTAACAAAGATATTAATTATGATCGTACAGTATGATTTGGTTTGTATTGTACGCCCTAATTAAAATCTTTTTTAATTAATCTCTCGATATCAGGTAATCAAATCATGGGTAATTATTGTGACCGAGCATACTGCACGATATAGTTAGTATTGTATGATTACCCGTGTATGAATTAGTCGTCCCAGAGATCATACAAAACAAAATTCATGATTTTTGTACTTATTGTACTGTATGATGTCCACCTTCCTGTATGATCGACAGCGTACGATGTTGGTCGTCCCAAGGATTGTCCCAAACGAACAGAAGGAATTTCTACAGTTCGTATCGTACAATGTTATGATCAAATTGTACAAGATGTTATAAAAATTGAACAGTTCTTCTGAACGATCTTGTTAGATTAGTTTGAATTACACTGATCATACTATATGATATGTGTATCGTATTGTACGAACAGAAGATGGATCTCTTATACATTAGAGTTTATTGAAGTCCATTACTTAAGATTTTCTAATACTCCTATTAAAAAGATTTGGTTGTTGAGACTTTAGAAGATAGAGCCTTAAGGGAGGGGAGAATGAGAGCTTTGTGAGAGAAGGTAGGGAGATTTTGTGAGGGAAAAGTTGTGAGGCGATTCATAAGATTGCTCCAAGCAAGATTCTTGCCTAGTATCTAAAAGTGTTGGCTTGGATTTTCTATAGCTCCAAAAAGAAGTTCTTCAGCAAAGATTGTGATTCTCTGACCATCACCTGGAGGGTGAAAACAGAGTTGGGGTTCTCTAGCTATCACTAGGAGGGTGAAAATAGAGTTATAGTTCTCTAACCATCACCAGGAGAGTGAAAATAGAGTTGCAGTACTTTGACCATCTCCAAGAGGGTAAAAATAGAGTTGAGATTCTCTGCCTGTAAAAGAGTCACAGTTCTCAGCCGCACCGAGGAGGTGAAACAGCGTCAGTATAGGCTTCTCCATCATGCTATGGGAGTAAATATAAAGTCACTACTGTTTAGTGGAATACAAAGAGAGAGAGAGTCTATAAGGAGTACACATAGGTCAGGTTAACCGAACCACTATAAATTCCGGTGTGATCATTCTAATTATTTTATGCACTTTATTTTCTACATATTTTATGCACTTTCTTTTCTACAATCAGAGCGGGATTCATAAATTAAGTTTCAGAAATATTTTGAAAAATGTTCATGTTTAACATTGGAAATTGAAATACTGTAAAAGGATATTCAATCAAATAACCAGCTCTATTTGATAATATTCCTTTTGATTTTTGGAAGATTCGTTTGTTTACTTTCTTTAAATCAATTGATTATCGTATGTGGATGTTAGTTCAACAAGAATATTATGCACCTTCACGTTTAGTAAATGATGTCAAAATTGGAAAATCTTTTTCTGAACGGAGTACTAATGATAGAGATTTAGCCGTACTGAATGCTAAATGTCTAACTTTTTCTTTTATGCTTTGAAATCTGAAGATTATATGTGTGTATCTATTTATATTACTAGTAAAGAAATTTGAGACGGATTATGCATTACTTACAAAGGAACAAGTGAAGTGAAATAATCTAGGTTAAATTTTCAGCTCCATGAATATGAACTCTTTCACATAAAATATAGTTAATCCATATCTGAAATATATACTAGGTTCACACAAATTATCACATCTCTACAGGCTTTAGGTAAAAAAATTATCAAATTTTGAAAAGTAAATAAGATTATGCATTGTTTACATTCTTCTTATAATGTAAAAATTACTACTATTACTGAATCCAATGATCTAAATGTTTATTTTATTGATAACTTACTTAGATCACTCATTACCTACAAGCAAGGAGTGAGCTAAAGATAACTTGATATAGGATAAAGAAAGAAGAAGAAAATTAAAGTATTAAAAGCTAATGATTCAGACAGTTGATCTACTGGAGGAGAGGAAGAAATTGCATTGATGATTTGACAGTTCAAAAGTTTTCTATGAAAAAAGCAAAAGAATCATCTACAATGAAGGAAAGGTAAGAATTATAGAAATTCTAAAGCTTCTAATAATATTATCTGTTATGAATGCAGGAAATCAAGGCATGTTAAAATTGATTGACCAAATCTCAAAGGTCACCAAAGCAAGGAGAATGTTGAAGAAAAAACAAAGTCCTATAAAGGCGAGCGAAGTGCTCATAAAGCTTTGTTTCTCACTCCGCTTCAGATTCATCTGGAATAGAAGCAGAAAAAGAAGTGACAAATATGTGCTTAATGACAAACAACTATCTTTATCAAAATGAGGTATATCAACTTTTATATGCTAAATTACTTAATGTTTCAAAAAAGATTCATGATTCATATATAAAATTGAAAAAGAAGCACTCTAGCTTGAAAATTGAATGATCAGTTTTGCAAATAGAAAACATAATGCTAAAAAAGAATGGTTATGATTTAGATAAAGATCATATGGCTTTACTGGATGTGTTTGATGAATTAAATAAGAAATATATTGTTTTATCTGAAACACATAATTCTTTGAAAGCATTGCATCTTGATTTAGAAAAATCATTTGAAGAGTTAAAAGCATGTGTTAATATTTTAGACCTTAGTGAGCACTCTTTAAATTTTGAAATATCTTCTCTTGAAAGTGCTAATAAAATTTTGTTAGAAAAAATAAAAGGCTTTTCAAAATAAACATGTTCTTAAGCACTTACCATGCCATGCATCTCATAAACCTAGGAATATAAATCATAACTATCATAAGTTAGTTAACCATTCTTCTTATGTTAAATATTATTCCTATGGTATGGCATGTTAGGACACATTAGCCACACTTGTACTATTCACCATACTAAATTTTTGGTGAATTTTTTTTGAGAAATTCATCTTAAATCAGTCGAAAACCTGTAGCAAACACAAAAAAATGCCTTCTCCTATCAATTCTTCTATAATAATTCATAAAGTATATATGAAACACAGACATTTGTAGAATAACATCATTTATAATTCGTTATATAATGATCAAATAAGGTAATGTACAAACAAAAGTCAATTATTCTATAATAAGCTAACAATTCTTAAGCATTACAATAGCTAATAAAAAAATACAACAAAAATGTTCTACTCCTACTTTGTCTCCTCACTCTCCTGGGGCATTGTAGGTTGTTTAGCACATAACTGCTCATTGATTCTCTATTGCTCCTCCAGTATATGGCTTTGTTGTATTTGCATATCCACTTGTGATTTTTGTACTTGCTCTTATTCTGCTATTAGGGTAGCCTCCTATGAGCTAACTAACCCCTTATGACTGCTAGATGAGAAGCTTGATGAATTAGAGGACTATTTCTCAAATATATAGGCCTGCGAGCCTAATTCATAATATTGCCCTTATGCGTTCGGCCTACTACCTCCAACCATATACTGTAATCAGAATAATCTGTTGATCACATAGAGGATCCCTCACTAGCTGTAGTATGACTCTCCAAAATCCTTAAAGAGCTATCAAGTTAAACTAGAGAAAGTATGTCAATAACTACATACATAACTAGTTTGAACCAACAACAAGAAGAAGGATATTTATTAAAATCTTAGAAAATGTAAAATGATATTGGAACCTTACAAAAATACATCTGTGAACATCAAGTATATATGACCGATAAAGGAATTGTGGACGTCGAGAGGAATGCGTTCATGAATGGAGTCAAATCTGTTCGAGAATGACAAATGGCAACGATTGAGATAGATGGACAAGTTATGGTTCCATTTCGTGCAAAAATAAATTTTTGAAGCCTTTTCACATGAATTGGCGGATGAAAGGACAAAACTGTGGAAATAGGCCTTCACCAATTGATTTTCTGACATAAATTTCAATCTAAAAATCTGACGACATATTTAAAAGCGATGGATTTTCCGGCGGAAAAGACACAAATGAATTACCAGTGTTTCTAATGACCAATATTCCACCGAAAAATTTGCCAAAAATTAATATTTTCATGCAGCGAACCTGATTATTTTCAAATAATATTTAGTCTTATAGTAAAAGCTACATCCCTATTTTACTAAACCATGGGACTTTTCAAGCAGAGTACATTTAATTGAATGCTCTATGCTCTTTATGTATAAAATTGAATCAATGCTCCATACAAAGATTTGAACCCATGTTCAATTTACATTTTTTAATATAAAGACAAGCAGCACAGCTTCGAACTTCAATACTAAGGCTTCGTTTGGGACGTTTTTTTCCTGCTTCTTAAAACAAATTTCTATTAAAAAAATAAAATTTTATACTAGAAAACCGCTTCAAGCAGCAGTAAAAAAGCCGTCCCAATCAAAAAGTAAGGCTTCATTTGGGAAGACTTTTTTACTGTTTTTTAAACAGCTTTTTAGTAAAAAACTAAAATTTTTATAAAGCCGTCCCAATCAAAGACTATAAAGCTAGTATCGTGGTAACTGTGAAAGCAAATACATCCAAAAAGCCATCATCTTGCTCTCTGAAAATATCTTATTACGTCAGTCCAAGCGGCGAGCGAGTGTTCGTTGGAGCCTGGCCAAGTTGGCGAGATCTGCGCTGAGGAGAGGCTTCCTTCGATTCCCTCAAATGGCCTTTGAGGGCTTCAATCTCCTCTAGAGTCTCGACGACTTCCTTCATTGAAGGCCGGCTTTTCGGTTCGGCTTCAATGCATCTGTACGTGAGCTGAGCTGCTTGAAGAGCTCCTTTTGAAGGATACTTGCCGTCAAGCCTGGGATCCATCATTCTTGGTAGCTTTCTTCTGTCAGCTAGATATGGCTTTGCCCAATCTACCAGACTATGCTGCCCAGCTGGTCGATTTGGGTCAAGTGCTCGCTGACCTGAGAGCATCTCTAACAAGACAACTCCGAACCCGTACACATCACTCTTTACATACAAATGACCTGTAAGGATTAATGAATCATCAAATCACAATGGTAAAACAAATGTATGCATGCTTAGTACAATAATATGGGCGAAAGGTTTTGAATTCATTATGTAAACAATGTAAGAGCAGGTTCAGAGTTCAAGAGCTTGGCTTAACAATGAGGATGCTCACTTGCTCAGGAGGATAGATTAAGGCTTCGTTTGGGACGGCTTTTATATTGCTTTCTAAAACGGAGTTTTAGTACAAAAATAAAAAAATTTGTACTAAAACTCCGTTTTAGAAAGCAGTAAAAAAGCCGTCCCAAACGAAGCCTAAGGCTTCGTTTGGGACAGACTTTTTCACTGTTTCTTAAAGCAGTAAGAAAGTCATCTCAAACAAAGCCTAAAGTTTAGTTTGGGCAACTTTTTTATTACTTTCTAAAGCAACTTTTAAGTACAAAATTTTTTTGATCTAAATTTTTTTTATTAGAAAAATACTTTAGAAAACAATAAAAAAGCTGTAGCAAATTATGTTTTTTTTTCATAACTTCTATCTATATTATCTTTGATTTATCACTTTTACCTCTTTAACTGTTTTACATTCATTTTATTTATTATCTTATTGATGTCTTTTACCTTTCATTTGTAAATGCCCATAATGCCTACTTATTTTTTTATTATCTCATATCCATACTCCAGTGTATTCTACTTCCACCACCCTTAAAAGGATAATCATTTCTTATTCTATGCTTTATTTTTTTATAAAGATGCCCATTTTGAAATAATAAAGACAGTGAATGGATAACCAGTCTAGAATATACAATCAATCAAATATATGATTTGTATTTCTGGAAGGCAAGAGGTTGGCAAGTTCTTTATTCTTTTTTACTTGTCTCAAAAGCAAAAGGTAACATACCCGTTGCAACATACTCAGGAGCTGCATAGCCATAAGTGCCAATGACCCTGGTAGTCACATGGGACTCACTACCTATTGGCCCATTCTTCGCTAGGCCAAAGTCTGAAAGTTTTGCGTTGTAGTTCTGCAAAAGATGAACACAAATTAGATATAAAGAGGGAAAATAAAAACATGTTAATTATGTTAAGATCAATACCGAGTCAAGAAGAATATTAGAGGCCTTGAAATCACGATAAATAATTTGTTTCTCTGAAGAATGTAGAAAAGCAAGGCCTCGAGCAGCACCAATGGCTATCTTCAGCCTAACACTCCATGAGAGAGGATCAAAAGCAGCCCCTCCTACCAAAACATACATTACTGATAGCACCGAAAGGATCACACGTAGAGCGAGAGAAGAAAAATCGCAAGCACAAGCACACACAGTAGAGGTAACGGAGCTGTATGCTCCAGGAACTGTTGTATTGATAAGTGTTGTATCAAAATTCTCTACAAGTTTCGGTTCCACTGTTCCTATATGTATTTCTTCTACTAAAGTTGAAATTGCTATAAAAGAAAATGCAGGCATAAAGCAAACTATTGCAGTAGGTACTAAAATAACATGTAAAGGGAGTGAGGTAGTGGGAGGCGTATCTGGTAGTTAGGGAGCCAGTATAGTGTGCTGCCGGTGTAGTATAAGATACTACATCAGTCCTCCCCCGATTTAGAAGAGCTCGACTCCGACGACCTAATTGCGATATCGCCGTCATCTGGAGGATGATAAGCCCAAATGTCACTGACATTGAAGGTCGGTGACGTGTTGCAACCTTTGGGCAGAGCAACCGAATAAGCGTTGTCATTAATTTTTGCTGTAACATGAATGGGGCCAATCTTACGACGAGATAATTTAGAGTAGGAGCCAGGTGGAAATCGCTCTCGACGCATACGAACCATCACGAGATCGCCAACATTGAATAATTGTTGGCGTCGGTGTTTGTCGACGGCGGCTTTGTACTTTGCATTCGATTGAATGATCTGGCGTCGGACTTCCGATAACATGTCGGCATATTGATCGGTAAAGGCAGAAGCAGCATTGGACTTGCATTTGGGCAATATAGCCAGATCCAGAGCAGTATTGGGCGGTTTGGTATAGACGATGCTGAATGGGGATTTGCCCGTAGTCCTGTTGGTCATCGAATTATAAGCAAATTCTGCTTTACTCAAGACCTCTTCCCATTTCCGTGGATATTCCTGGACTAAACACCGCAACATACTACCGAGTGTTCGGTTGACAACTTCGGTCTGCCCGTCAGATTGAGGATGATAAGCTGTACTAAGGCGAATATCCGTGCCAAGCCTCTTCCACAACTCCCGCAAAAAATGGCTGATAAATTTAACGTCACGATCCGATGTCAAACTACGGGGTACTCCATGTAGGCGGACAACCTCATCAAAAAAAAATGCTAGCAACAACAAGTGCGTTGGAGGTCTTTCGGCAAGATAGAAAATGAGCCATTTTTGAAAATCTATCAACTACAACCATAATTGAATCGTTACCTCGTTTAGTTCTTGGCAATCCCAGAACGAAGTCTAGACTGAGGTCTTCCCAAATCGTGTCCGGTACGGGTAACGGCATGTAAAGGCCAGTATTCTGTGCGTCGCCTTTATAACTTTGGCACACGGAGCAGCTGTCAACTAGGCGGAGTACATCGCGGCGTAGTCGTGGCCAGAAGAACTTTGACTGTAACTGTTTCAGCGTATTGTCCCGCCCCACATGGGCAGCTAGTGCTCCACCGTGAGCTTCACGGATTAAAAACTGACGCCAGGAGGATACCGGGATGCATAAGAGATTTTGCTTAAACGGGTATCCATGTCGAATGGAGTATTCCCCTGTGACGGTCTGATCTTGGCATTGTTTCCAGATGTTGCTGAACTCGGGGTCGGTACTAAAGAGGTCTTTGAGGCATTGTAACCCAGTTATTTCTGTCTGCAGTGTAATCAACAAGCTCCTCTTTCTACTTAAAGCGTCGGCCACTTTATTGTCTGTTCCAGGTTTGTGTTTAATGGTAAATGAGAACCTCTGTAAGAACATGAGCCATCTTGCGTGCATCCGGTTAATTGTTTTCTGGCTATTGATATATTGGAGAGCTTTGTTATCACTACAGAGGATGAACTCCTGGTGAAGTAGATAATGTTCCCATTGTTTCAATGCTCGCACCACCGCGTACAACTCTTGCTCATATGCAGCCCACTTCTGCCGTGATGCACACAATTTCTCGCTGAAATAGGCTACTGGCTTCCCTTCTTGTGACAACACAGCACCGACACCTATCGCCGAAGCATCCGTGTCCACAGTGAACAATTTGGTGAAATCTGGTAAGGCAAGCACAGGGGCGGAACTCAGGACTTTCTTGATATCTTGAAAGCTTGTCTGTTGCTCATTTTCCCATTTAAAGACCTTGGACTTTAGACATTCAGTAATCGGAGCTGTGATGATACTAAAATTTCGGATAAATTTGCGGTAAAAGTTCGCTAACCCATAGAAGCTACGAACCTCAAAAAAGGATTTTGGGGATGGCCAATTAGTGATTGCCGCAACCTTTTTAGCATCCATTTGCACACCATCTGCGGAAATAATAAACCCGAGGAACTGAACTGTAGCGACCCCCAATTCACATTTGGCGGGATTAATGACAAGCTTCTGCTCGTGTAAGGTCTTGAACAAGGTTGTTAAGTGCTCCAAATGCAGCTGCCAAGTGGTGCTATACACCAATATATCGTCGAAATAGACAATACAGAACTTTCCCAAAAAGGGCTTCAACACCTCGTTCATCATTCGCATGAAAGTAGAGGGCGCATTACACAGGCCAAACGGCATGACTTTACATTCAAACAGCCCTTGGGGAGTTTTGAAAGCTGTTTTCCACTCGTCTCCGGGAAGAATTTGAATTTGATGGTATCCACTGCGTAAATCTAGCTTTGAGAAAACAGATGCTACGGATAGCTGATCGAGTAACTCATCCACACGGGGAACCGGAAAACGATATTTAATCGTGATCTTGTTGATAGCCATGCTATCGATGCACATGCGCCAACTGCCGTCCTTTTTGGGTACTAGTAGTGCGGGAACAGCACAAGGACTTATGCTAGCTTGAATCATCTGTTTTGCCATCAATTGATCCACCAATTCCTGTAAGATCTGTTGTTCGGTAGGGTTGAGGCGGTAATGCGGTAAGTTTGGTAAGCTTGAGCCCGGTATAAAGTCAATCCGATGCTGAATATTATGCAAGGGTGGTAGTTCAGTGGACGAGTCATTTGGCAGGATTGTAGAAAACTGTTGTAGAAGTTTATCAATTTCTTCTGGCCATTGACGGGTAGCAGAGGCAGCAGCCGTCTCTGTGATCAACAATGCGTACATTGGGTCAGCTTCTTTCCAACATTGTACTAAGGCCGACCCCGATATACAATGTAAAGCCGTCTGTTCTGAAGGTCCCTGTCCTGACTTATGGTCATTAGAACTAGGTAGCAATCTCAATTTTCTCCCCTTCCACTCGAGCGTATACACATTCGCCCGACAGTCATACATGGCTCCCGTGTCGAATTGCCAAGGGCGACCCAGTATTAAGTGACAAACGTCCATATCGACGACGTCGCATACTACTTCACAAATGTAGTGTTTCCCTATGGAAAAGGTCAGGCGACAGGAATCTGTGACGGCGATGTCTACGCCCTTTTTGACCCAACTTATTTTGTATGGATTCGTCCTCTTCAACGTCTTCAATTGTAAGCTTTGAACTACCGATCGGGATACGACATTCTCAGTACAGCCACTGTCCACAAGTAAGTCACAGACTTTGCCCGCAATGGTACATCAAGTTCGGAAGAGAGCATGTCGTTGCGATTTCAACTGACTCCTGGGGGCCAATAATAACCTCTCAAGCACGGTTATCACAGGCTCACCCTCATCTCCATAGACATCTTCTGTGTCATCGTCTCCCTCAGAATCAATCTCCGCTGATCCTCCACCTTCCTCTGTCTCCGCGAAATGTGCTTGTTGCCGTTGTGGGCATTCATTCGACTTGTGGCCCTGTTGAAAACAGTGAAAACATTTGATAGTTGACGGCTTAGCATAGGGATTGTCTTTACCTGGAATTTTCGATTTCTGTTGCATCTTGGGATCTCCAGTAATACTCGGTGGGTTTGTGACGCCACTAGTTGGAGCCGGAGGTTGCCCAAATTTTCCCATAGAAGGTGAGCTCTTACTATGACTGGATCCTTGCTCTTGCCACAATTTTCGGGTGTAACTTGTCCTTGGCTGTCAGTTTTGCTGTAATTCGGCTTTCATGGTGAAATTCACTGCCTGAGCAAGTGACCATACTGAATTCAGCTCTAGTTTATCCTGGATGCTATCTTTAAGACCGCCGATGTAAAGTGCTATCAATTGGTTTGCTGATTCATTCAGGTTGTTTCTAGCACTTAACCTGTTGAACTCTTCGGTGTACTCACTTACTGATCTCGTTCCTTGTAGACAATGTTGGTAGCGCATATACAAGATTTGTTCAAAATCCGTAGGTAAGAATTGGGTTCGTAATAATTGTTTCATACGAGTCCAATTGTGGACCGGCCCTTTTCCCTCACGTTGACACAGCTGCAACGTTTGCGCCCACCAGGCGCTAGCTCCCCCTTTCAATCTACAAGCAACATATTTCACTTGCTTGCTAGGTTCGATTTCCATGTAGTCAAAAAAATTCTCGACCGCCTTTTCCCAATCTAGATAATCTTCAATATGTAAATGACCATCAAAAAACGGGATATCTAACTTCACCTTGAAATCGGTTTGGCGGTATGTGGGCATCGGTCGATTCCGTCTCCAATTGTCTGGATAATATGGATTGACAATCCCTTCTTCTCCTGAATCAACAGCTGTAGCTTCTCTGTAAGATTGAATTTCTTCATCTGACTCAGAAATTTCCTGTAGCAACTGTGGTTGGTGACGCCATTGCCGTTCTGTTGCTATTCCCCGTCTCTGAACTGGTCCGAGTGGAGCTGCCGGCAACTCGTCATGGTGTTGTCGCTGTGGAGGTTGTTTCGCCCTAATGAGATTGAACTCGCGGCGCATTTCTAGCGTCAGTCGCTGCACTTCGGTGGCGAGATCGACGATTGACGCTCTCCTGGTTTGCCCATAGAGAATCGAGAGTCCTCGATTCGTCAGATACCGGCGCCTTACCTCGATCTGCCATCTCCCCGTCGCTCACGTTGGCTCTGATACCACTCTGATAGCACCGAAAGGATCACACGTAGAGCGAGAGAAGAAAAATTGCAAGCACAAGCACACACAGTAGAGGTAACGGAGCTGTATGCTCCAGGAACTGTTGTATTGATAAGTGTTGTATCAAAATTCTCTACAAGTTTCGGTTCCACTGTTCCTATATGTATTTCTTCTACTAAAGTTGAAATTGCTATAAAAGAAAATGCAGGCATAAAGCAAACTATTGCAGTAGGTACTAAAATAACATGTAAAGGGAGTGAGGTAGTGGGAGGCGTATCTGGTAGTTAGGGAGCCGGTATAGTGTGCTGCCGGTGTAGTATAAGATACTACATCAATTACTTCATTAATTTGAATCCAAGAATGTCTTTAAGTTGCTTGGGAATTTCAGATGAAATATATAGAGTTATTTGACAAAGAATTAGATATCAACTCTATCCAACACTTGAGCAACACTAGGAATGATTTGTAAGTGGAGAGAAGTAGAAAGTTATTTACAATTATCTCTGCAATCATTGTGTGATATTTTTGAAAGAGAAAAGGCATATAGTATCAACAATTCTCACAATTCTACACTTTCTTTACAGGCAATTGCAACTATCCCATAGAGATCCTAATTAGTGGAATTGACTGAATTTCTAACTGCAAAAAAATATTATTGAAGCCCTCTTTCATTAAAATCAATCTTAGAGTTCATAATGCTACAAATAATATCTGATAAAAATACATACTTCTGAAAAGATGATTTTCCAAGCTCCCTTTTGGCATGAACTCATAAACCAGGAGAAGCTCCCTGTCCTCCCAGCAGTACCCCAACAGTTTGACAAGATTAGGATGCGAGAGCCTTCCCAGAAAATTAACTTCAGACTGAAAAGAAAGAAATGATGAGAGAATTACTCTTAAAAAGTAGCAGAGGAATGAGAACCTTCAACAGTGTTTAAAAACATAATCAAATTCTATGAAAAATAAAGTTGGAGGAATATAGACTAATCTGGTTTCCCATGTCCTAGTCAATTATACATTAGAAATAGTGTAACCATTGCTTTCTCTGTATTGAATTGCTTGAAATGTCATAGAAAATGCTTGTAGGAACAAGAGTTTTCCTTGCTGAATTTGAATTTCAGCACTTGCAAAAACAGATTGAAGAAGAATTTGGAAGAAATAGCCAAAAATAAACCTCTCTAATTGATAAAAGATGAAAGAAAATGAACAAGATACAATGGATTCTCAATTGGAGAGGAGGATCCGTCTCTCCCAATCTCTAGACGGCGGCTAAAGCCCAAACAAATCCTAGAAACTGATTCATGTGGGATATGGTTTCTCCATGTGTTTTATGTATTTTGAATTGTTATTTTTAGCATGAAGGTATATTTAGAAATCATAAGATCTCACCCGTTTACTTGTTTCTGGTAGACCACAAAAATGGGGTATAATTTCTAATGAAACGATTTAGCATTAAAGTACTATATAGCCACCATCATATATAACCTATATATCTATAGTATCACCTACATCTAAAGGTGGCATGTCCATACTATCACCTACATCAATGAAAGATGGTAAATTGAGTGATCTTGCAAGATCCTCATTCACATAAAAATCTATATTTAATTTTTTTTAAGAACAATAAACATATATAAGAACTGGTGTTCAATGGATATGACTATCTCATTAAAAAAAAAAAAAAAGCAAAACCAAAATATGTTAACAACTCTAGTGGAGGAATTGAAATTGTCAACTATGCCCCACAAAAGTGATATTCACCTCAAATTTCAGACTAAATTAGTTATTATCAATCTCTGTAACTTTGTAAATAAGCTCATGAGATCTTTAATACTTCTTAGTATCATCAATTATTTGCACTTTTTTTCAATAAATGTCCAGTTGACTTGACAGTCTTTTCTCAATTCTACTCAATACAATTTAATAATATTGATGATTAATTTACCTTTAAAAAATAATTGATTAGCATAACAGTTCACCGTCAAAAGCTCATATATTCAAGCCACATTTAAACCATGTTCAACCATTGGTTTGAATGAGATTTGAAACAATCTCTTCAATCTTTTTTGTCACCTTTGCATCTGAGGTACATTAAAATGATCTAATTTGCTTGGAACATATGATACACGATGCAAACCAAGGATTTAAAATTTGGGTCTGATTGATCAATCTGATTGGTTCAACTATGAACTGCTCCAACAATAACTCTTGTTTGCCTATTTAACCAGATTCGCCTCAAACCAATGAGAACTAACAGTTCAACATATAAACTAGCGAATCGGACACTGTTTTATAAAATTACTTGGTTTTCAATTTGATCCAATAATCAAAATTAATTTTAAATTTAAGTGCTAAGAATTAAATTTATAGAACTTCTATACTTAATTTAATACCCAATACGTAACCCTAGCCCTCAAACTCCTATATCATTCTCTTTTACCATTTACCATGCATCACATTGGCTCCAATCTCCCGATCTTCTTTCCCTACCATTCTCCTTCGCTGGTTGTCACCCTCTCCCTTGATGGTGATTCCCCAATTGTTGCCCTCTCCCTCGACAGCTCTAGCTTCTTCATGAGCTCTTTGAGGAGCTAAGTTAACCTAATACCTGCACAAACAAGTAAAAGCTCAAAATAGTCATCGATTATCAATAAATGTCCAATTTAATCCCCGACTTTCAAATTGCCCCATCATAGTCCCTCAACTAGTAGAAATTGAGTCAATTTGGTCCCTGGAAATGATTTGTCGTTTAAATTGTGAAACCCTTATGTTTGAAAAAAAAAAATTTGTGCTGTTAGTACTGGACGAACCGTCTGTACGAACTGCCAGTACGAACAGAGAAAATATGCATGTTCGTCTGTACGAACCTGGAAGGGTCGGGACGAACCAGACAAAGAGTTTCGTCCAGGGACGAAAAAATTGGAATTAATTTTCGTCTGGACGATTTGAGTCCAGAGAAGATCGTCCCGGGACGATCGGGACATCGTCCGGGACGATCCTGCTTAATAAATATCTGAAAAGTGTCATTTTTGAAGAGAGAGAAAGTCCAGGAGAGAGAAAAACGAAGGAAAAAGAAGAAAAAAGAATTTTTGGGCGACTTCGACTTGTTTTCGTCCGTCGCCGTAGTTGGGAAAGTTGATCGGCTCGAGGTAAGGCACATTCCGTCTTTCTCAATTTTCAGATACGAGAATTTTGACTACTTCTCTGTCTCGATTTTTGTTTCCGTTAGCAAAATTCTTGTATTATTTTCTTCTGACAAAAGTTTTACCGCGTAACTTTTGGTATATTTCTGAGATGATAATTGTGCACGTTTTGAGTATTTTCTGGAAGATTTTTATCAGATATTTTGAATTCTGCGGCGTTTTAATTGAATTGCAAGTTATCAGGATATTGAAAAATGTTATGTCAGTACAGTAAAAGTCTTATAATGTTGTTGTGGATATTCTGTGGTAATTTGGTAAATTTCTGAATCTGTGAATTTTATGTAAATTCTGTATACTGCCGTTATGCCGTTGGTTCTCGTACGAATTCTGATTTTTCTGAATTGATACATTAAATGAATTGAAGTGTTTGTATGCTATCAGAAGGGAGTTATAAGGGGCCAGGATCCTTTGAGATTCTGTAAGTGTCAGGAAAATCTGATATGAACTCTGAAATCTGAAAATAAGTTCTGTTCCGGAATTCCGAATATCTGTTCTGTTCTGGTGCTATAAGCACAAAGGGAAACATAAGGGGTCAGAATCCGTCGAGATTCTGTAAGTGTCAGGGAAGGGAGACATAAGGGGCCAGAATCCGTCGAGATTCTGTAAGTGTCAGGGAAGGGGGGCATAAGGGGCCAGAATCCGTACGATTCTGTAAGGGTCTGGGAATCTGAAATCTGATATGTGATATGTTATCTGAAATCTGATGTTTGATATCTGATAATCTGTTCTGTGACTTATCTGATCTGTTTTATGAATTAACCGTTATATGATTTCTGATTTCTGATTTCTGATTTCTGTACGATTCTGGTTATTCCGTACGATTCTGTCTGCTCTGTGACATGAAAGCTTTATGATATCTGTTCTGAACTCTGATTTGAAATGACTTCAGTTTTCTGTATTCGTAAGCTAAATTCTGATTGAGCAAGTATCTGTTCTGTTTGTTCTACGATTTCCGTACGGCTATTTTCTGATGTGGATTTCTGATGATTTAGATTGGTGAGTGATGTCTTGTTGAGCTGTTAGCTCATCCTTGTTTTCTACGTGGTTTTCAGGTTCTGGGAAAGGGAAGGAAGTTTTGGATTAGCAGTTCAGAGTCTGATCAGTGATTAGGTATTTTGTACTTTTGATTTTTGTACTGTCATGACTTTTCTGTTCTGTTCTGTTCTTTCTGTCTGAAGCCATGTACTGTATCTGTATATGATTATTTTGGTGGAAGAAAGAAAAGATAGATGAACTGTTCTATATATGGATGTTTATAGTAGCTCTGTGTTTTTCTGTCTATACGATATTTGGAAGAAAGTTATGAAGCAAATTCCAAAGCCAGATCCTGGATTTTCAATGGTTTCGTCGCGGCCCGATGCGAGCGGGATCCGTCCCGGTCGAGTTGGGTCGTGACAAACTTTAGTGGCATCAGAGCAGTGGTTTTGGAATTTGGATTGTAAGACAGAGCTGTAGGAAGTGATCTGTGTGAGTCTGTCGGGGTAGTTGTGGTTGTCTGGATTTTTATTTTATTATTTTGTGCCTAGTCTTCTGTGTGCTTATGGATCTGCCAGACCCAGATATGACAGATGGGCAGAGTGCTAGTCAGGCAGCTCCGGTGAGTAGTACTGCCCTAGTGGTTGGTTATGATACACTTTCCCAGTTTGCTATATTGGTTGCTCAAATGATGAGCGAGACTCAGAGTAGAGCCTCTACTGTTCGATTTGAGGATATAGATAGACATCTGCAGATGTTTCTGAGATTGAAACCTCCGAGGTTTGAGGGCACTGTTGAGCCCAGAGCAGCTGAGGAGTGGCTGAGAAGGTTAGAAAAGACTTTTGACGGTATGCAGTGTCCGTTGCACAGGAAGGTACCATTGACAGTTTTTCTGTTGGATGGTGAGGCTGAGCGTTGGTGGATGGGCCAGCAGAAGGAAAAGTTCCAAGAAAAGCTAAACTCTCTGATATCTTAGTAAGAGTTTTCTGAGCTATTTCGATCGTGGTTTGTACCTCCTTCTGCAAGACAGCAGATGCAGAGACTTTTCTGAGGCTAGTTCAAGGGAGCAAAACGGTGATGCAGTATGAGGCAGAGTTTACTGCTTTAGCCCGATATGCTCCGCAGTTGGTGAGTACTTCTGCTGAGAAGTGCTATAGATTTCTGAGGGGACTACGAGATAGTCTGAGGCAGCCCTTGGTACCGTTTCATATTTCTGATTTCTCTAAGCTTGTGGAGAGAGCTCGTCTGATAGAGAACGATTTGATGGCTACTCAGCAGCGGTGGACTGCGAGTAGGAAGAGATTCGGAGGTGATGCTTCTAGCAGTGGTTCCTCTAGCAAGAGGAGATTTGTTTCTGGAGACTCTAGGAGGAGTGGACAGTCGGGATCCACTACAGTTTCTGGCACTGTCGCTACCAGTACGACCAGTTCGGGATCAGTCAGTGGGGCACCTATGTGCCAAACTTGTGGACGACGACATTTTGGCCAGTGCTTCAGTACGACTGGTCAGTGCTTTAAATGTGGTCAGCCAGGACATCGGATTGCAGAGTGTCCACAGGCTGGATTTGATAGACGATCTGAGTTCCGATCTGATAGTAGACCTGCCAGTTCAGCAGGAAGGCCGAGGACTGTTTCTCTACGTACTGTGACTGAAGGATCCTCTAGTAGAGGTGGTGGGTCGAGTTCTGTGGCACGGAGACCACCTACTGGTAGTCAGCGGGAGTCTAGTGGTTCAGTAGCTTCAGCTCCAGTTCAGCCACGTGTGTACAGTTTCAGTCAGGAGGAGGCTCGAGATGCTCCGGATGTGGTGACAGGTACGATTTATATTTCTGAACATCCCTGTCGTGTTTTGTTTGATTCTGGAGCCAGTCATTCGTTTCTTTCCGAGCGCTGTTTTGATGCTTTGCATCTGGATTCTGTTTTGCTACCGGTTTCTCTTTCCATTATTTTGCCGGTTGGAAGTAATTTGATCGCCCAGAAGTTTTGTTTCTGTGAGCTTGATATTTCTGGCAAGAAGTGGAAGTCGAGTTTGATTTTATTGCCGATTTTTTCTTACGACGTGATTTTGGGTATGGATTGGCTGAGTCTGTACGAGGCTCAGATTGACTGTTTGAAGAAGCAAGTGAGCTTGCTTATGGATGGTGAGAGATATGTATTTCAAGGATTACGATGTGTTCTATCCTGCTTGATTTCTGTGTTGGAAGTCAGAAGAATGTGGAAGAAGGGTTGTATGGTGTTTTTGGCTTCTGTACGGGATATGAACATAGATATGGGTTCTATTTCTGATATACCGGTTGTACGGGAGTTTTCTGATGTTTTTCCTGAGGAGTTGGTTGGTTTACCTCCGGATCGAGATGTTGAATTCTGTATTGATATTTTTCCGGGTACAGCTCCAATATCAAAAGCTCCGTACAGGATGGCACCGAAAGAACTTTCTGAGTTGAAAGTTCAGCTTCAGGAGTTGGTCGATAGAGGATTTGTTCGTCCTAGTATTTCTCCTTGGGGAGCACCTGTATTGTTTGTGAAGAAGAAGGAAGGAACACTCCGTATGTATGTTGATTACAGAGATTTGAATAAAGTCATGATCAAGAACAAATATTCATTACCACGGATTGATGACTTGTTTGACCAACTTTTTGGTTCTTCTGTATTTTCAAAGATTGATTTGAGATCTGGATACTAACAGGTGAAGGTGAAGGAAGCTGATGTGTTGAAGACAGCTTTCAGTACTCGGTACGGGTACTATGAGTTTTTGGTTATGCCTTTTGGGGTAACCAATGCACCAGCTGTTTTCATGGATCTGATGAACAGAGTGTTCAAGGAGTATCTGGATCAGTTTATGATCGTCTTCATCGATGATATTCTGGTGTATTCTGCTTCTGAGGAAGATCATGCCAGACATTTGAGCATTGTGTTGGAAACTTTGAGACAGCATCAGTTGTATGCTAAGTTTTCCAAATGTGAATTCTGGCTGAAGAGCATTTCTTTTCTGGGGCATGTGGTGAGCGGTAAAGGTATTTCTGTTGATCCCCAGAAGATTCAAGCTGTTGCTGATTGGCCAAGGCTTACTACGGTATTTGAGGTACGTAGTTTCTTAGGCATGGTTGGATATTATAGAAAATTTGTGAAGGGATTTTCTCAGATTTCTACACCTCTAACGAGACTGACTCAGAAGTCAGTAGCTTTTGTTTGGACTCCGGAATGTGAAGCCAGTTTTTAGATGTTGAAGGATTGTTTGACATCTGCTCCAGTGTTAGCACTTCCGTCAGGTACGGAAGGATTTCAGGTGTTCAGTGATGCTTCACTGAAAGGTTTGGGCTGTGTTTTGATGCAGCATGATAGGGTAATAGCCTATGCTTCGAGACAGTTGAAGCCACATGAAAAGAATTACCCGACGCAAGATTTGGAATTGGGTGCAGTTGTTTTTGCTTTGAAGATTTGGCGTCACTATTTGTATGGCGTCAGATGTGAGATCTTTACGGATCATAAGAGCTTGAAGTACATATTCACTCAGAAGGATCTGAATTTGAGACAAAGAAAATGGCTTGAGTTGATCAAGGACTACGACCTGACGATTCAGTAACAGCCTGGTAAGGCTAATGTGGTAGCAGACGCTTTGAGCAGGAAGTCTTCTGGATTATCAGGTATTCAACTCATTTTTGATGACTATCTGATACGAGATATGAAAAGATTACAGTTGGAGGTGATTTCCTCTAGTGGTCCGGATTCTGTTGTTTTGACTCAGATGAACATTCAATCTTCTCTGGAAGAAAGGATTCAAGAAGCTCAGAAGTCAGATTCTGACTACTTGAAGTTGATTACTCAGATTGAATCTGATAAGAAACCTGAATTACGAGTTTCTGATTATGGTGTTATTTTCTGCAAGAATAGGCTGTGGATTCCTGTGTTTGGAGATTTGAGGAAAGAGATTCTGTATGAATCTCACCATTCCGGCTATACGATACATCCATGAAGTGGTAAGATGTACGGAGATATGAAGAGTTTGTTCTGGTGGCCTGGAATGAAGAAGGATGTAGCAGATTTTGTTGCGAAATGCGAAGCCTGTCAGTTAGTGAAGGCAGAGCATCAGCAACCAGGAGGTCTTTTGCAATCGTTGTCTATCCCCGAGTGGAAGTGGGAGGAGGTAACGATGGACTTTGCTATGGGTTTCCCTCGATCAAGGCAAGGGCATGATGCCATCTGGGTGATTGTGGATCGATTGACGAAGTCTGCACACTTTCTTCCGATCAGGCAGACGAATCCGGTGGATAAGTTGGCACAGGTATATGTGAATGAAATTGTTAGATTACATGGTGTGCCTAAAGTGATTGTATCTGATCGAGATGGACGGTTTACTTCCAGACTTTAGAAGGGTATTCAACAAGGATTGGGTACGAAGTTGCATTTCAGTATGGTTTTTCATCCGCAAACTGACGGACAGTTTGAGAGGACTATTCAGGTACTGGAAGATCTTCTGCGATTATGTATTTTAGATTTTGGAGGAAGTTGGGAAGATCATATCCCACTGATAGAATTTGCATATAATAACAATTTTCAGTCCAGTATTGGTATGGCACCTTATGAAGCTCTGTATGGCCGGAAGTGTAGAACTCCTTTGACTCTGACTGAGGTGGGTGATAGACAGGAAATGGGTGCGACGTTTGTAGATGAAACTGTTATGAAAATCAACTTGATTAAAGAAAGATTGAAAGCTGCACAAGACAGGCAACATAAGTATTACAATTAGAAGCACAGGTTCGTTGAATTTCAGGTTAGTGACTTTGTGTATGTCAATGTCAGTCCGATGAAAGGTGTGAGCAGATTTGGTAGAATGAGCAAGCTCAGTCCAAGGTAAGTCGGCCCTTTTGAGATTATTGAAAGTATTGGAAAGTCTGCTTATAGATTATTGTTATCCGATCAGCTGTCTGATGTGCATAATGTATTTCACATATCCTCTTTGAAAAAGTGGATATCTGATTCTGACAAGAAATTGTCTGCTGATGAGGTTGAGATTCAGGAGAATCTATAGTACAAAGAAGAACCTGAGAAAATTTTGGCTTATGATGTGCGTAAGTTAAGAAGTAAACAGATTCCGATGGTTAAAATACAGTAGAAACACAGAACAGCACGGGAAGCAACTTGGGAGAAGGAATCAGACATGAGACAGTCGTATCCGTATTTGTTTTGACTCAGTTTACTTTGAAAATGTCGAAAACGACATTTTTCTTAAGGTGGGTAGATTGTGAAACCCTTATGTTTGAAAAAATATATATTTTTTTGCTGTTAGTACGGGACGAACCGTCTGTACGAACTGAAGAAATTGTGAAGAAATCTGCATGGTTAATACGTACGAACTGCCAGTACGAACAGAGAAAATATGCATGTTCGTCTGTACGAACCTGGAAGGGTCGGGACGAACCAGACAGAGAGTTTCATCCAGGGACGAAAAAATTGGAATTAATTTTCGTCTGGACGATCTGAAAAGTGTCGTTTTTGAAGAGAGAGAAAGTCCAGGAGAGAGAAAAATGAAGGAAAAAGAAGAAAAGTGGATTTTTGGGCGACTTCGACTCGTTTTCGTCCGTCGCCGTAGTTGGGAAAGTTGATCAACTCGAGGTAAGGCACATTCGCCTTTCTCAATTTTCAGAAACGAGAATTTTGACGACTTTTCTATCTCGATTTTTGTTTCCGTTAGCGAAATTCTGGTATTATTTTCTTCAGACAAAGGTTTTACCGCGTAACTTTTGGTATGTTTCTGAGATGATAATTGTGCACGTTTTGAGTATTTTCTGGAAGATTTTTACCAGATATTTTGAATTCTGCGGCGTTTTAATTGAATTGCAAGTTATTAGGATATTGAAAAATGTTATGTCAGTACAGTAAAAGTCTTATAACGTTGTTGTGGATATTCTGTGGTAATTTGGTAAATTTCTGAATCTATAAATTTTGTGTAAATTCCGTATACTGTCGTTATGCCGCTGATTTTTCGTACGAATTCTGATTTTTCTGAATTGATACATTAAATGAATTGAAGTGTTTGTATGCTATCAGAAGGGAGTTATAAGGGGCCAGGATCCTTTGAGATTCTGTAAGTGTCAAGGAAATCTGATATGAGCTCTGAAATCTGAAAATAAGTTCTGTTCCGGAATTCCGAATATCTATTATGTTCTGGTGCTATAAGCACAAAGAGAGACATAAGGGGCCAGAATCCGTCGAGACTCTGTAAGTGTCAGGGAAGGGAGACATAAGGGGTCAGAATCCGTCGAGATTCTGTAAGTGTCAGGGAAGGGAGACATAAGGGGCCAGAATCCGTCGAGATTCTGTAAGTGTCAGGGAAGGGAGGCATAAGGGGTCATAATCCATACGATTCTGTAAGGGTCTGGGAATCTGAAATCTAATATGTGATATGTTATCTGAAATCTGATGTTTGATATCTGATAATCTGTTCTGTGACTTATCTGATCTGTTTTATAAATTAACCGTTATATGATTTTCTGATTTCTGTACGATTCTGGTTATTCCGTACAATTCTGTCTGCTCTGTGACATGAAAGCTTTATGATATCTGTTCTGAACTCTGATTTGAAATGACTTCAGTTTTCTGTATTCGTAAGCTAAATTCTGATTGAGCAAGTATCTGTTCTATCTGTTCTACGATTTCCGTACGGCTATTTTCTGATGTGGATTTCTGATAATTTAGATTGGTGAGTGATGTTTTGTTGAGCTGTTAGCTCATCCTTGTTTTCTACGTGGTTTTCAAGTTCTGGGAAAGGGAAGGAAGTTTTGGATTAGCAGTTCAGAGTCTGATCAGTGATTAGGTATTTTATACTTTTGATTTTTGTACAGACATGATTTTTCTGTTCTGTTCTTTTTGTCTGAAGTCATGTACTGTATCTGTATATGATTATTTTGGTGGAAGAAAGAAAAGATAGATGAACTGTTCTATATGTGGATGTTTATAGTAGCTCTGTGTTTTTCTGTCTATACGATATTTGGAAGAAAGTTCTGAAGCAAATTCCAAAGCCAGATCCTGGATTTTCAATGGTTTCATCGCGGCCCGATGCGTGCGGGATCCGTCTTGGTCGGGTTGGGTCGTGACATAAATTAAGCAGCAAAAAGCAGAAAACGGAATAAACACCAGAGGACACCACAACATTTTGTTAAAAAAATCAATGGTTCAGTTGTTATTTATCAATTCTCTCTAAAGTTGAATGGAGCCAGAAAAATAATAAAATGACGAGTATTAGTTGATTAGGTACAGGCCAAATATAAATTTAAACCTATATTAAATAATAAAGAAAGAGAAATCCTTGTTATTACAACCACCAAGTTTCAAACCCGAGGAATATACAAACCTTGATCTGTCTCCTTATGGATGTCTCACATTGCTCGTTGTCTCTGTCTCATGATGTCGAAGTGCACTGTCTCGCTCGAAGGGTTAGTTTGTCTCATAGTCGCACGCAAACCCGGAATGCAAATCAAAGCACGCACGGCGCATCTCGCTCCCGTCGCCCTTGGTCGCTCACGTCTCCCTCTACACAGCTTCACCTCGCACAAATTGGTCTTCAAGGTGTATAGCGGGAAGGCGTTGAGCAGTTGTTCTACCTAAATGCCCACAAAGAAGCAAATCCCTAGAGCTTTTTCCATTAATTTAAACGACAAATTGTTCAGGGACCAAGTTAGCTCGATTTCTTCTAGTCGAGGGATTAAAATGGGGCAATTCGAAGCTTTGGGACTAAATTGGACATTTATTGATAGTCGGGAGAATTATTTTGAGCTTTTACTATTAATTAGTTGTAAAGGTTGATTCTTCCTCGGCTTGTTTTTTTATTTAATGAAACTTATTATTGCTAAATTGAGAGTTCAAACCCATGAAAAGGTTCATCCTTAAATTTTGAATGCTATGCCTATGAAAAATTTTGTAATTGTATACAAATTATGAAGAATTTTGTAACTGCATGAAAGTGTGTAAATTGAACCTATTGATTTCAAAGGACCCTCTGAGTAAATTGAAACTAAACCAATTAATTAAAGGTGTGTAGATTTTCTCCCATCTTCATTTATTTTTTTAGAGAATCAAATTTTTGAAGGAAGAAAATATAAGATTTTAAAGGGCCATCAAAATTTTGCTTATGGCTACCAAAAAAGAGGTCAATAATTTAAATATTGAAGATGCTTAATTTAATAATTATTAAATATATTACTTGTGTATGAATTCTATTTATTTTTTGTCACATATTTATATTATTGCATCATTATTATACATTTAGATTATATTTAATTAATTTTAATATTTATTATATCATGTGTTTTAACCTTTGATTCAACTTTGGTCGAACAATTGAATATTGAACATCTCATTTTCAGTTCCATGTTCAATCTAATTTTTTCACCTTCGCTACAGACATTAAAATAAACCTTACCCATATTAGTTAAGGTCATCATTAAGCTGATTTTTTCAATTGAGCTTCATTGTTGTAGTCCTCTTACATTTTTGAGTGAACAAATCTCAAACAAAAGGATGATAAAAGCAATGGAGAATGCCAAAGTGTGAAAGGGCAGAATATTGTTCTTCCTATATGGTGGAGAAATAAGCGTAAGGAAATGTTGATATGAATGAAACTTTCGAGCATATTTCTCTAAATATGATTATTATGAGACATATAAAGTCGAATTTCTCCAAAGAATTGGTTCTTCATCTCCATGAACACTCACAAAATTTCCGTTGAAAGTGTGGATTAAGGAAGGGTCTAGAGGGAGAAACTGCTTTCTTTTTTATATTGAAATTTCTGCCAACACATACTGTCATTGGCTTTATCTACCAAGACAAACACACTTACCAAATATATGTTTTTATGTTTCCAATGAAAAAAAATATTTTGTTTAAAGATCCACAAATATATGTTGTATGATGAGAACTTAAATGCAATTTAAAGTTTAGAATAAATTGCAGGGAAATACTTTTTTTTTCCTGAAAACTTTATGTAGTTGAAGAAATTAACACAGCTTCAAAGAACTCAGAAAAAGAGAACATTAGCTTATCCTAAAGCTGAATGATTTTAAAAGAAGAATTTTACAAAGTAAATAAAAACGATCACCTGCCACTCTTCATAACCTTGCATGCTCGTAGAGTTGAGTTTCTTCACAGCAACCACCATTCCAAGCCCACTTTTTACTGGACTCAAAGTTTTTTCATCAACCCATCCCTTGAACACCTTTCCAAATCCTCCTTCCCCAAGAACTGCCTCTGGTTTAAAATTCTTCGTTGCACTCCTCAGTTCTGCAAATGTAAAAATATGAAGATTTGGCGACTCCAAAATCTTTCCATGCGGAAATGACTCATCAATGCTCGCTCCACTGCTTGTAGACTGCCCAAATGTACTGCTGCTAAATGTTGAAAACTTCCCAGTAGTGGTGGTGGTGGTGGTGCTAATTTCTTTAGATGACAGCACTGAGATACAATACAAGAGTGGACACAAATCTAAGTGAGAAAAAATGTGAGAGTACTTTACCAGATTACAATTAGGTTTTGACTAAACAATGAAGCTTTACCACAATTTGAATCAAAGTTTTTATTTTGAAACAGAAATAAATTTGATCAAAGTCCAACTTTTAGAGGCCCTAAAGATTCCCAACACCGACACAAGACATAATAGCATTCCAAAGCTACTTTTTGAACTGATATGAAGAAACAAAAGGAAGTATTCTATATTCTTAGGACAGAAGAGGCATAAAAGATCACAACTTTCAAATATCACATCTGAAACTGATTCAGGCAATGGATTATTCTGACAAACAGAAAACCTGAATAACAGAATTCGGGGAAAATACAGAACGTAAATAGCAAACCCAAGGAATTCGAAAGTTCGAAACTTGTACGAAGTTATGTACCTGAACCGGTGTTTGCTGGGCTCGAGCTTGCATTCTTATCTGAAAAACTGCAGAAATTTCCCATGGACAAGAAGCTTCTACCTCTCCCGCTCCTTTGCTTTTGCCTTCTCAAAAAGCTGTGCCCTTCTTCCTCTAACAAGACCTTGCGGAAGCAACCATGGCTGGAAAGGAGGAGATAGAGAAGAAGACAGAAGAGTTGGAAAGCGTATCGTCAGGAAGATGGTGAAGCGTTCTTGCTTTATGCGACCGTTGGCTCAAAAAAACTTCACGGTCATCTCCTTTGCTGCAGTCAACGGTCACAGCGGCCAGGAAGTCCACCCAGCACAGTTGAGCGTAGGGCGAGGTTTCCTATTCTTTGCTTAGAAATGGGTGATCTGCTGTAGGACTTACAACATTTATGCGTGGTTCAAACACCAATAAAAGTTGGCCGCGTTGATAATTTTGTATTGCCGCCGACAATTTAACTTGTTGAACATAATATACTATATAAGTAGAATAAACTAGCACTCCACAAATGAATTTAATAAGCTAAATATTTTAATTATCTTTTTAGAAACATATTGGAAAGTTCCTTTCAATGAGAGTCCACTCCAAACAAAATTGACTCAATTATAACTCACATGAGGTTCAAGTAAGCATCTAGAAAATAAGATTTTGAGTAAGATTATAAACTTATTCGAATAAGGTTTTAAAAAAAAAAAGCGAATATTATTTGAATTTAGCTCGAAACAAATTTGCTTAAGTATTGAATCTATTTGAGAAAGTTTCAAGCAAGATTCAAATATAGTTCGAGCAATATTCAAACAGTAGTTGAACTAGCTATAGCATAGCAAGCTATAAATTTGATATAACCAAATATAATTATTATATTTATAACATAACAACATATAACTTTAATATGTCAAAGTATAATCGCAATAACTATAATACAGTTGACTATAATTTTAATATTTCATAGTGCAATCACAACAATTATTACAAAGTGGACCCTAAACTTTAATATATTCGAGCATAATCAAAATAGTTATAATAAACAAACTATAACTTTGGTATATTAGAATACAACCACACCAATTATAACATAATTGACTATAAACTTTACTATATTATAGTGCAATAATAAGACTTATAACATAGTTTACTATAAACTTCGATACATCATGGTACAATCATAATAGCTATGACACCACAAATTATCAAATTGATACACCAACTGCAATCACAATCATTATAAAACAGTAAGTTATACATTTGATGTGGTAAGCAATTGCTACAACAAAATAAAATTGAATGTTCATCATTTGCAAAACAAAATGAATAGATAAGATGAATTAAAATTACATTACTTGTTATGACCCTAACTATGGATTTATGATTTTATATTATTTTAAAATAAATTTGTGTATAATCAAATTTATAGAATGGTATACTATTAAGTGAATATATTTCTTTGAAATAAGGTAGACGATGTGTTGCATCTTGTATAGTCTGCGATCTCCACTATAAAAATGATACATAGCACTCATAAAGCTATATGTGTAATTACTATAAATTATTCATTAAATTTTAAATGGCTTAACTTACAATGGGAATCTCATTTGTGTTGGCCCTTATCCACTTTCACGGAGACATAGATGAGAATAAATCTCGCATATGTTCAAATAATCTTAACAACTCAAGTAGCTTAAGAATGCACTTACAGGACAAACTCATCATCGTCTACAATATCGACAATAAAATGCAAGCGGGTAAGACGAAAGTTCAATGGAGGTGTTAAGTCACGTTGAACTGTCCCCAAGCACACCAAGAGGAGGGGAGTGAATTGGTTATTTAAAAATTTATTGAACATTAAGAAAAAATCATTTTAATATTTTCAAAAACTTAAATTAAACAACTTAATCATCTGCAATGGAAGCTAATAAAAATAATAATAATTACAATGATGATGACTTGATTAAATCAATCTAACACCAACCAAAATATTTTCAACACGCATTTTTCACAAAAATAAATTGAAGGAAATTAAAGGGCTGAAAATAAAATTCATAAGTAAAATAATAATAAGCACACCAAAGTTTTATAGTGGTTCGGTCAAATAATGACATACATCAACTTCCTGGAGTCCTCCAATATGGGTATTGCACTAACTCTTAGTGTCTCTCATTTAGCCTCCACAACAAGGCTGAGAAACCCTTACAAAAATTACTTCCACCAACCTGGTGCGGAGGAGACACGAAATTCTTTTCACCCTACTGATGAAACAGAGAATCCTTGAAGCTCTTTTCACCCTCTCGGTGAAGGTAGAAAACCTGGAAGCTTTTTCACCCTCCAGGTAAAAGCATAGTACCTTGCAATCCTTTTTCACATTTATAGTCAAGACATAGAACCTCAGACTTCGACCTTGAAGCCTTTCTTCCCAAAGCAACCCAAGCAGATCTATAAAGCCTTATGGAGGAATCAAGGTGCAAGTTTGATTATAGTAACCATAAGAACCCTCACACTACGTTCTCTCACAAACCTCACCTTCTCCTTCTCCACTCTCAACGATCTCTCAAGACTCTCTTCAAGAATTCTTTTAACAGCCCAAAAGTCTCTTTCTTGAAAAAACAATTTAAAATAGCTTTAAATATAAGGTCATAAAAAACCCTAAATTTTTAATTCAGTCAAAACTGATCTTACAGTACAATTAGCTAAAAAAAAACTAGATAACGTCCAGTACAATGGAACAGTGCTGTGACGAACTGTTCAAAATATGTATATTGATCGTCCAATGCGATTGGGAGATCATAAAGGAAGATTAGTTTAATTTCCTTCATATCGTACAAGGCGATTACTAGGATGATTGAAAATCATCACGGCCTATCATCCAGTACGATTGCCATTATATTGTACGATCATATCAAAATGAATATTTGTCCAAGATGATATGTAGAATGAACATTGGTCGTCCCAACCTATCTTATAGTATGATCTATGATCGTATAGTACGATCGACCAAATTAATTAAACCTTAATTTTATTGACTAATCAAGATGATTATATTAAGTAATATTTAAAATATCGTACAATATGAATTTCATCGCATAATGCAATCAGTTCAAATTTAAATAATAAATAAAATACTTACTTAATTTTGATTGGCTGATAGGATTTCTGTTTAAACAGATCATATGGTACGATCAAGATCGTATAGCATGATTGAGATCGTATGGTATGATTAGTTTAAAAATATTAATTATAAAATTAGCCATTTTAAAGTATTTTAAAAATAATTGGTTGTATAGTACAATCTTGATCGATGGTATGATTAGTTTAAAAAAAATTAAAAACATATTTTCTATTGACTCCCTATGTGTGCGTACATGGTCATCAACATAATTTGCACCTTGTACAAGACTTTGACTCAAAAAATTTAAAAGATAAATAAAAAAATAATTATAGACACTTATCACTATGTTCCTATTCTATCCAAACTGGATCACTTTTACAGTTATATGTTCATATTGATAATGATTGAATGATTACTAGCATATTATTAATATTGCCTTCCATTGATTTTAGTTGTGGGATCTATTAACCTACTCAGTTGTTAGCTCACTCTTTAGTTTCATATATTTTCAGGAATGGGTCAGGATTCAGTGGAGTGAGGATAGATTTGGGATTCAAAATTTATTTTACTTATATATTTTTTAATTTATTCTTTTTTAGTCAAAAGCTAAAATATAGATTAATGAATGTATGATTTGAACTCTTGACTATTATATATAAATTTATATAAATAAATATGGTTGATTATATTGATGAATAAGATTTATAGTTTTTTTTTCACTAATGATTGTATTACTTAAAAGCGATTAGTAATTATGGTAAATTAATTAATTAATAAATTGATAATTCCTTCAAAATTAGACCCTCGGGAGTTACAATTGGTATTAGAGCAAGGTTATTGAAAGAATTGAATTATAATCAGAGCTATAGAAAATGATTAAGATGGATTGGAATGGATAGTGTTAAGGTTTATTTTCATTAAAATCATTTTATGTATATATGTGATTGAATTATAATTTGATTGGAAAATGAACAATACTAAGTGCAGCAGATCCACCTGAAGTATCAAATGAATAGAGCGCAGTAGCCCTAGTGAGTTCTAACAACAAGATTTAGTTTGTCACTCTAATAGCACAGCTGATGAGTGATGAACATAGTAAACAGATTGAGAGCAAGGAAACTGAAGAGGATATGCATGTGTAGACATTTTATAAGTTAAAATTTAAGCGAGTTACAATGTCACAACATGCACAAGATTGACTACTGAGGATATAGAAGAGATTTGATAGTATGTAGAGTCCAAAAAGTATAAAAGTACCACTGGAAGTATTATTATTTAGAGGACAAGCTAAGAGATGGTGGATAAGATAATATCGTGAGAAATTTCAGAAAAAATGAATGCATATATTACTTAGACAAAGTTTATCACTATCATTAGATACTAGTTTATACCTCTGTCAATTCGAAAATAGATGCAAGAGGTTTTCATATGATTGAAGTAAGGGAATAGAATAATAATTCAATATGAAGCTGAATTTGCTGCATTGATAAGGTACTCTACATAGTTGATCAGTACAATAAAGAAAAAATGCTATATATATTTTTAGAGGAATGAAGAATGAGTTGAGGCATCTACTTATACCATTGAGGATTTAAAAAATTTTAGAGTTAGTTGAGAAAACACAACTTGCGGAAAATGATTTGGGTATTTCCCAGTTCAAGTAAGACATGAGTAAGAAGAGAGTAAATGAAGCGGTGACTAGAGAATATAGTAATGAGAAGAGAGGCAATATTATTGATGCTAGGAGATGACTCATAATACCAACTGGCAGTGTACATGAGTGTCTCAGATGTGGGAGGAAATATGCAGGATAGTGTTATCTGATCATAGGATAGTGCTTCTAATGTGATCAGTACAGACACATAAAGATATATTGCTTGTAAAGAGGATTTGGGAAGATATATGTGTCCAAGATAGATTATTCTAGACAAACATATGGCTGAAACCTTGTAAGATCTATAATGTCAAGTCAAAGTTTTGTGAGCAGGACAATGGAAGATAGATGAGTGAGAGATAGAGATAATTCACACATCCAATGATGACAACACCCCTCGTACAGCTGATGGTATATAGTTTAAGTCAACAGGAACTGAGAGATGCTCCAAAGACATCCACTAGTATAAATTCTCTTTCAAATATCATTTTTTTTATTGAATTAAATATAAATTAATTAAGTTATATTTATATAATTGAATGATTGAAATATGTATTAACTGACATCCACATTGAATGGCATGCACAAATGATTTGATTTAATTTGATTAATAAGTGATACGATTAGTAGTTGGATAGATGTGACCAATAATTAGTGATTTGTAATGAGAAATGTTGAGGGCGATAATTTCATATGGTTGGGAGATAGTAATAGCCCATAATTTTTTACCCAGTTAAATAATATTTTAGGAGTCATTATAAGTCTAATTTATAAATTATCTTCACTATAACATAGAAATTATTATGCCTTAATTATAATAATTTTCTCTTAGTTTTATGAGAAGTGTATATATGAAAATAAAAAGTATTGTAGTTTCTAAAAAAATTGACATATATCGGTACACGTAAATTTTCTAAGACTGTTAGGTGATCATTCTGCAAATTGATTTTACTAGAGCATTCTAGATTTGATGGACTTATGAAAATTTCTTCATAATTTTTGGATCCCTACATTTAAAGATATAAAAAGAATTATATGAATTTTATGTTTAAAAATTGAACAATTGATATAATTACTAATAAGCCCTCAACATATATATGTTATTATAAATATCCTTACCCACCTCTAAAAATTCTCTAATGGGCTTTATATTTCTTTTTTTCCTAAAGCAAAGAATTGAAAAAGCAAGTTTGAGAAGAAAAGAGAGGAGAGAGGAGAGAGAACATATGGTTTGGGGTCAAAGAGCTATTTTTGTTGGTAAGTCGCTACCATTTTTCTACCTCTAATTTTAATGATTTTATGTATTTTAATTTAATGAATTTTAATTTGGTCAATTTTTAGCAAACTTTCATCGTGTAAATTTTAGTACGTACGTTATATTTTTAATCATTATGCACATGTTGGCATGATTGTATTAAATTTTATGCGTTATTTTTATATTTTAGAGAAATATCCTAATTTGGATAAATTTTAAAATTTTAAAATTTATTATTATTATTATTATTATTTTCATGTGAGTATATGACATTCATACTTGTTATAATCCAACTATTTTGGATACATATATAAGAAAAAAAGTACACTACATTTTCTTATGAATTTCACTAATTTTAGTTCATATGCAAATTTAAAATGTAGTAATATTATACAATAAATTGAACATTGAGTGTGGTATCAGATCTTTATTATGTTATATATACAATAAAATATGTGGATATAAGAAAGGTTAGTCATAAATAATTGATTGATTTAGATTTGTTAGAGATATATTATCTTGTACAAGAGGGTAGGCCAACGAATTTTCTTTTAAAATAAGGTTTGTAGTGTAAACTTAAAAGATATAAAAAGTGAAATATAAAAAAACAAATTAATATGATATAATATGATAACGTGCAGGAAGTGACATAAAATATATTTTTCATATTAGCACACACTATAAAAGTTTTAACTTGAAGTTTATTAAATTTATTATGTTCATCCAAGTAGTTATTAATAAGCATAGCACTTTTGCTCATCATTTTATATTTCTTCTCAGATGAAAATTATTAAAATTATAACCTAATGCTTAGAGAAAATTAAATACTTCCAAATTATTTTTTATTATATTCATTGTTGTTCACATCAATATTTAAATAACTAATTAGTTTGGGGAATTCCCATCCTAGACTATAATCAAGCCAAGATCAAATTATATTCAAATCATAATCGGACTATATTATTCGAATACTGATCATACCATGCTTGATCTTTTTTTCATGATCTGAATGATCTTAAAACCACCTTCAAACAATAATATAGCTATGATTGAAACAAGAACAAAACCTCTTTTAATCATGGTTCAAAGATAGTTTGATCACATTTAAATCACTTTTTAAAGATGGCTTATAAATTATTCAAATTGTGAAAGAAGATTATTTGAACGTGGTACAATCATTATTCAAAGATTGTTTGAACAATACTCAATTATTATTTGAGCTTGATTTAATCATGGTTTGAAGTTGAAGGTAGTTTGAAGATGATCCTAACAAGTTCCTAGTATGTAATAGGATGGTTACCAACATAATAGACTTAGAGCTTAGATTGCAAACTTCATATTCAATCATAAATAACCAACAAATAGCATCACTAACCATGACAAAATCAGGCTTATAAAGTCAAATTTCTAATTGATTGCTGCTTAAGGGCATCTCCAACCAAAAATCCCATTTTTCACTCCAAAATATAGTGAAACTCAAAAAATGTCGTGATTCATCTTCAACCGAACTCCATTTTGAGCGCTTCTGCAAAGGTAACCGTCTTTCTCCTCTTTCGTGCATTTCTTTGGTAAATCTTGTTGAGACAGAAAATTATGTGGGTGAATAGTGCAACGCCAATATTGGCGTCACACTATTCACACGCAAGCAAATAGCTGAAGATTTGGCGTTCGGCTGGAGCGACCGAACGATGCCATACGCATGTTTGGCGTTCAGTTGGAGATGGCCTAAATACGCATGTTTTGTAAATGTCGAAAATGGAGATGTTGGGAAGAAGAAGGGATGTGGAGCTCTTAGATCAAAGGGTGTTACTATTCAACAAAGATTCTAACTCCATTTTTTTGAAAAGCATGGGTGCTTTTATCATAACAAAACTTTCTAGTATTTATCACCAAGAAAATTGACAATGAGGCTTATAAAGTCAAATTTCTAATTAAAATTTAGAATGTTTTTTCATTGAGTTCCATCAAAATTGATAGTTAAAAAATAATATCAATTTACAATATGATGTTAGGGCAACACATCAAAGAAAAAAATTTGCATAGAAATATCATAATGCAAGTTACATTATTAATTTTATTAAGCGAATAATATTTAGAAAATAATCCCAAAATAGTCGATATACTATTCGTGTGTAGCTACTTTTATCGCAAAGTAATACATTTCTCCAAGTTTAATTTCTCAACTTCCAAAATGGTCTGTTCTGCTATTATTGTAATATAAAATTGCTCTCAATTCTATACTAAATAGATCTTTTTGCTTGCTCAATGGACAAAATTGGGTAAACATGATACTCTTTGACTAAATTAACCACATATGAACAGTAAATGAACTTTTTTGAAGATATATAATAACATAAAATACACTAATTATATGTCCCCCCACCCCTCACTCTCACTCAATTTCTTGAAACCTTTAATGACAACTAAGATATAAGAAAGTCAACTGCGAGCTCATGAAGGGCTAGAGTTTCTACAGGAAGTAGCAACAAAGAGACGCCAAATGGTGTGGAGTTGCTTAGTTAGCAAGCGAATTGAAATAGGGGCGAAAAGTGGAAGTCGCAATAATGATGTCATAAGTATGCCTTTCTGAGCTTTGAATCATTTAAATAAGTCAAAGCTAGGGATTTAATAAATAGAGGAACATAACGTGGGAGGTAAACATGATTTGAGTTTATGCGGGTTTATCAGTTGCTTAGCATGAAGTAGGATTTATTAAATCATGTAAATTCGGATTTACTAAATTATTTGGCATGACAAAGATTAAATCCAATTAAATCTTGATGGACAATTTGACTACTTTGAAATTTAAATTGTTAACTCAAATAAAATTTGGTACAATCAAATTGCTCATTAATATTAATCATTATGATTAATTTATTTGTGTTTCATTTATATGATTGAAAATTATTAATTCAAATACACATTTTTTATAAATACTAATGTGATTAATATAATCATATTTATTATAAATTAATTAATTATTAATTAATAAAATATAACAATTATATAACCTTTAACATATTTATAGAGATTTAAATCTAATGGATTGGTTTACTTTTTCATATAACCATTTACTAAAGCTTACAAAAGCAAAAATAAGAAAAGCTTAGAGCGTCTCCAGCCATACTGCAAACGCGTGTTTGCAGTTTTGCCGTCCTTCCAACCGAGCGTCAGTTTCGTCGGCATTCATATGCCGATGTACAGTGTGACGCCAATATTGGCGTCGCACTGTTCATCCGCCATTTTTTTAATATATAATTGATTTTTAATTTTAAATGTTTAAATATAAATTTATATTATAAATAATTAAAAAATAATAATTTAGAAATAAATTATTTTTCAAAAATTAAAATATTTTTATGTAATTATTTTTTTAAAGATAAATATTAACATAAAAATTACGATAATTTTCATATCATACATATTTAATAAAAGACATTGAGTACTACAATACTTAAAAAAAAACTGGAATCAAAATACAAAACAAGTTCGAATAATAAAAAAAAAATAGCGAGTCATGACAATCTAATAATCCGAAAGAGTGGTGTCAGCTCCTCTAAGATCTGTGAGAAATTGTCCAAACGAGCTTGAAGAAGGAGGTTGTTGTTGATCTTGTTGTTGTCTGAACCTCTTTTCTAATATTCGTGCTTGTTCAGCTTAGACAAATGCACGCACAGCAGGATTTTGTGTAGAACTTACGTCTTGAAACAATATTTTATTTTCTTCCTTGATTTCTTTTAAGACATAGTTCTTAGCTTGAAGCTCCATATGTTGTTGTCTCTGCGCACTTGTTCTCTTTAATTGCTCAACCGGTTCTTTATTTCCATCATCTAGAGTTTTAATAAATGTTGACATCTCGTCATCAATTTTTCTTTTAGCTTTGCTTTCTTCACCACAATCGGTCGTTCAGACTGAGAGCCAAGAACACTGTATTCTTCATCATCTAAATTTAGAGAAAATGTAGATAGTCCAGGAGATTGTTGTTTACCGGATTCAGGAGTTAAATTTTCTGACTCTGATGAGGCATACCTAAAGCTTGATATACGTGATGCCTGCTTACCACTAGATTGATCATCTTGAAATTTCTCAAAATTTTTGATGATGTTCCATATATGATCAAACTTCCAACCTGCTTTAAACTTCTCATCTTGTGCAAACAATAGTTTGGCCTGATCTAAGTATAAATCAATCTAATTACAATTACATAATTTGTGAAATGAAGAATACAAACTTTAATAGCAAACATAAATACTTACAATATCTTCATTTGAAGCACCACTAATGTGTCTATTTTCAACTTGCCGAATGCATGCATGCATTTTCCTTGTTGCCTTCTCAATAGTATGAATACGAGACTGAACAGACCTTTTTGAACAGATTTCCCAACTTTGGATTTTAGAATTATTATACGCTTGTTCAACACGTGACCAAAAATTATCCGACTACTGATATACACCCGTGATTGGGTCTTGAGCAATTTCCATGTACATTCTGCATAAGAGCTTATCTTGCTCATGAGAATATGCAGTTGATCGTATTGACATGTTTTTTTGGAGGCTTAATGGATTTGGAATACTACTAAAAGGGCATGTTATTCACCTCTATTTATATAGTAATTGTAGAGATTCTCAAGTTTTATTGACTAGACATGACAACTCCCTGAATTTGTCCTTTGAGATTCTCACACATCTCAAGTTGTATTGATTAGACATGACAACTCCCTGAATTTATCCTTTGAGATTCTCACACATCTCAAGTTGTATTGACTAGACATGACAACTCCCTGAATTTGTCCTTTGAGATTCTCACACATCTCAAGTTGTATTGACTAGATATGACAACTCATTGCACTTCTCCTACAAATAGAAAATTTTCCAAGTGATCTTAACATCACAATATCAATATGCATAATAGTTTTCCATCATCTTCTTCCTCAGATGAAGAAGACACACTCCAACAGATAAATAGTTTACAAGAAGAGGAAATGATGATTCGTCGTGCCATATCAAATAACAATATGATGATCCATTACTTACTTACACGGCCTATTAACCGTGTCTCGGCAGGAGGCTCAGTTATAGGCCGCGCTTATATCAACCGTGATCGGGAGGCTGCGGATAGTCGACTCTACCAAGATTACTTCTCAAGTAATCCAGTATATAATGAAACAATGTTCCGATGAAGATATCGAATGTCCAGGACATTGTTCTTGTGCGTGCTTGATGTAGTAAAAGAGCATGATAAATACTTTCAACAACGAATGGATCGAGTCGGTAGGCTTGGTTTATCACTTCTCCAAAAAGTAACAGCTGCCTTTCGAATGTTAGCATATGGATTACCCGCAGATGCCATAGACGATTATATTAGAATAGGAGAATCAACAACAATCGAATGCGTGAAGAGATTTTGTAGAGAAGTAGTCCAAAAATTTTCAAAGCAATACTTAAGATCACAAACAAACAATGATGTGCCTAGACTCCTTCAGATTAATGAACAATGTGGTTTTCCAGGGATGTTGGGGAGTTTAGATTGTATGCATTGGAAGTGAAAAAATTGTCTTACCGGGTGGGTTGGGCAATACGCGGGACGTAGTGGATCAACTACAATTATTCTAGAAGCCGTGGCAGATTATGATCTTTGGATATGACATGCTTACTTTGGTTTGCCAGGTACAAATAATGATATAAATGTATTAGAATCTTCTCACCTATTCTCCAATCTTACTCAAGGCATAGCTCCTCCATGTCGTTACATCATTTAAGGAAAAGAACATAACATGGGTTATTATTTGGCTGATAATATATATCCGAAATGGGCCACCATTGTGCAAACTATTTGGGAACCACGTACTCCAAAGAAATAATATTTTGCATTGAAACAGGAAGCATGTAGAAAAGATGTGGAACGTGCTTTTGGAGCTCTCCAATCTCGTTTTGCAATTGTGGCTGGACCAGTTCGTTTTTGGAGCAAAGATGTGTTGCATGATATAATAACTACATGTATAATTTTGCATAACATGATAATCGAAGATGAAAGCAATCTCACTGGACCTATTCAAGTTGCGAGAGAAGCGCCATCCCCAGATGTCGAATTAGTGGTGGATGAAAATACTCAGTTTCAAGAATTTATCGCTAGGAATAAAGATGCCCACATTGCACTACGAAATGCATTAATTGAGCATTTGTGGGATCAATATACTAATTCTAATGTTTAGTTGCTCTTGTATTTTTTTTGTTTTCATTTATGTGTTCTAATGTAATTTTAATTGTATTAAATATATATTTGCTTATTTAGAACATATTAATATCCCAATTTTTTTATATCGAGAAAAGAAACATAATTTTTAAAATTATAATAGGTTTAAAATTGATAAATATAAATATATGATTAAAAAAAAATTAAAATAAAATAAGAAAAAGAATATGTTAGGAATATTCTTTTTTTTATGTTAGAAAATGAAGTTCGATTGGAGTCAAGTTACTGCATTTTGGAGTGAAAAATGAATTTTTCGATTGGAGATGCCCTAAGTTGGGAGGAGTGAAAAGTTGGGAGGAGCGAGGACATTCTTCTCCGCCCTTCCTTGGATTGCCTTTCTATTTCTATAGATTTTCTTCTCTTTCGTCTGTTTATGCTTTTCTAGGACATTAGGCTTGTCAGGGTTTGCTTATCCTCATCGCCATTTCTTCTTCCGCTTCGCACGAGGTAGAATTTTGAAAGAGTAGCTAGAAGCTTCTTCGCCTCCTTCAACGATGACGTCGTTCCCGTCGGATCAGAAGTCACAATGGGAGCTCGCTGAGAAGGCAACATTCTTTCTCCTCTTTCGCTAAATTCCGTAAATCAGCCGAACTGCTGGATTTACTAAATTCGGGAATTAAGGAGAAATGGAGAAGGAACGGGATTTAAGTTATGGCGTGCTCGAAAATTTTTTGGCAGTACTTACGGTAAATCTAACCTAAATTCTGCAACAAATCTGATACCAAACTTCCGCTTTGTCATTTAGGAGTTATTTGGATGCACCAAATATTTAATTCAAGAAGGATTTCTTAAATCCTCAAAGTCCGGATTTACTAAATATTAGAGCATCTCCAACGAAACTCCAAAGGTTAGAATGCCGTCGTCGCAGAGCTCCAGCCGAACGGTAAAACTTCCGCTATTTTCTTGCGGGTGATTAATGGGATGCCAATATTGACATTGCAATGTTCATCATCGCTATTTTTCTGCCTCTACCGAACTTGCCAAAAAATGCGCGAAAGAAAAGAAAGACCGTTACCTTCACAAAATAGAGTTCCATTGGAGATGAATGGTGGCATTCTTAAGTTTCACAGCATTTTGGAGTGAAAAATGCGATTTTCTGTTGGAGATGGTCTTAAGGGTGTTAAAACTTGAAAACTATTTCGTAACATTCAAGATATATCTTGATAAATTCTGTGTGACTATTTGATAATTTAATTCAAGATTTAAAGCAGTTAATACATTTAAAATTTATGTCAAAGATAATTAAAATACAACAACAAAAGTTCAAATGAAATATATAAAAATTTTGCTAATACTAATTAATATTCTAATATTATTTAATTATTTAATTATTATTTATAATGTTATATAATAATTATTTCTATTTAAAACTATATTTAATTTTGCTAATTATTTTGATATAACTAAGTATTTAACTAATAATACTATTAATAATTTAAGTATCATTTAATTAGTTTTACATAATTATTAATTTTAAATATTAAGAGGAATTTACATACATATCATTTTATTTCATGCTATTTACATACATAATATTTAAAACATTTAATATTACATGTCTACCATTCATATATAAATTTAATATCAAATATATCATTTATATATTTTATTTCAATCACTCACAATATCTTATAAATTTTTATATTTTATTTTAAGCATTCATATTTATTCTATGAGTGAAAGATATATAATATTAATATTTTAAATATTAAATATGTAAATAGCACGAAATAAAATGGGATTTATGTAAATCTTACTTATATGCGGGATTTGCTTTTCCCTTCTCTATTTCGTCGTTGCTGTTCGGCTTACGTCCTTCGCATTCGCATAAGGGTAGAGTTTTGCTCGAGTCCGTTCTTCCTTCGACGACTTTCCCTTTGGATCGGAAGTTACGACATTTTGATCGGAAGCAACGACGGGAGCTTGCTAGCTGTGAAGGTAACTTTCTCCCTTTGGCGCGCTTCTTCGGCCAAATTCCGTAAATCCGCCGAACCGAAGGATTTGGTAAATTCGGGATTTACCACGGAAAGGGGTATTTTTCCGTCAACTGTGGCCTTCATTTACCGTGAGATTTGATTTTGCGTTTTTAGCCGTTTGGCGGGATTTAGCTCAAATCTGCCTCAAATCCGGCCCAAATCCTGCATTCAAACTGCCCCTTAATGATTTAAGTTTCTGTAGCCTAAATCCCGCTAAAAAACCTGCATCCAAACAACTCCTTAAAATTGCATTGTTACTGATTGGCACTTAAATCTTGCGTTACAGCTGCTACTAGTAGCCCCTAAGAGTGGCTAAATTCATAGGAGCTATTGCTTTGGCTAGACGCCAAGGCCTCTTAATCATTAGTATGTGGCCTTGCAGTGGAAATTGAAATTCAGACCAAAGTGCTGTCCTAGGTTATGTTGACACCAAAGGAGGTGGAATTGAGGTTGACGAGCATGGTCATATTTGAATTTGTTGTAGCTAGTTCACATTGGTTGGCAAGCAGTTTTCTGTATGTGTGCTATTACTCGAAGACGTGTTATCATTATGCATACTTAGTTCTATAATGAATCATTATTTTCGACAATGTTATTAATATCCTTTTATTTCTTTTCTTTTCTTGGTGCATATGAAAAAATAGTGTTGTTGTTTACATGTTTCTTTGAAATCTTGAGAATTTATTGTTGAATTTCTTAAGCATATGTATTCAACATTTGATATGTCGCATTCACGAAAATTACACCATTTTGAAATCTTATTAAATTGCAATAGGAGATTTTTATTGTGATTTAACTGTTTGATGTGTGTATTTGATATGCCATTATTCGTTTTTCTTATAAGCATAGGTTGAATGATCCATCCACGTGTTGGGATCGAAGAGTCTTCATTGGGTTTGATAGGTTGATACCTGAGGTGACATTCTTAGCAATGTTATATTTGGTTGAGCATTTGTAGTTGTTGTTGTCTCATTGATTCCTATTATTACTGATGCATTGCTTCATTCTTTTTTTTTTTTCCTTCACTTCGGCAGATCTGAGTTATTGTTTTTTATCACTTTCTTGTTGGATTATGTTTAGCTATTGCTCCTAAAATTGATAGATTATTGTGCATATTGAAAATTTTCCTTCCATGTTTCCTTATATCCTTAAGTTTGGCACTACTTACTGCTTTAAGTTCTTACCTTTATACTTGATTTTTTTTTTCTATATTAAGATTTTTCATTAGTGCTAGTTTTGGAGTGCTACTTATGGTGTAACAATTGTGTATATATTATTATTTGTTATGTGCTCTTAACTTTTAGACTTGTATCTTCTTGAGTATAAAATGTTTTTAAAATGATGTATAATAGTATTTATATACTTGTATTTTCCTTTCCGTTTTAAATTGATTTATATGGTTTGTTTGATTTGTACTTATCTCTTATATTAAATGTTAGATTTACTAACTTTGCTATAGTTTTTTAGCAATTGCATATATGAAATTTGTGGATATTCAAGAGGTATATTGCTTATCCTTATTTAATAAAAAAATACTATTTGGCTTCATTATTTTAGATTAGGACATTCTTCTTTTGATGTCTTAAAAAATATGTACAAAAAACTTTTTTACAAGTTGAAAAGTAAATCTTTTCATTGTGAAACTTGTGATTTTCCCAAACATAAACGGGTTTCTTTTCCAAATAAAATTGAGAGATGTCATACACCTTCCTACCTTATTCATAGTGATATCTAGGGACCTTGAAAATTTTCTAACATCTCAGAGGCCCGATGTTTTGTATCCTTTATTGATGACTGCACTCGAGTCTCTTGGATTTTTCACCTAAAAAATAAATCCAATGTGAGCAATCCTTCCTATTTTTTACACCATGATCCAGAGCCAATTCGGGGTAATAGTAAGAAATTTTGTTCCGATAATGCCAAAAAATAATTTTAACCATACTTTATCCTCCTACTTTCAAAATAAAGGTAATATTCATGAGTCTTCCTGCATTCATATACCACAACAAAATGGAGTTGCATAAAAAAAATTGCCATCTTCTGGCCTCCACCCGGACACTTCTATTCCACCACAATGTACCCAAATTCTACTGAGGGGAATCCCTTCTAACTGACACATCTCATAAACCGACTACCTTCAACAACCTTGGGACTAAAAATACCAATGGATATTATATCCTCTTTTTACCTTGAATTTCAAACCCATAACAACCTCACACCCAAAATCTTTGAGTGTATTGCCTATGTTCAGATTCACAATCCAAATAAAGGAAAATTAGATCCAAGAGCATACAAATATATCTTTGTTGGATATTCATCAACCTAAAAAGGTTATAAGCGTTATCATCCCTCTACCAAGAAAACTCTTGTATCTGTTGACATTACTTTTGATGAATAAAAATCTCATTTCACCAAACCTCATCCTCAAGGGGGGACTGAAACTAAGGAAAAATGAGGAAAATGAGCTTGCCCTTCTTGACCTTTCAACTCCACCTCAAACCAATCCATCTAAACCTGAAATCAAAGCCAGGAAAATTAAAGACAAAGCTATTATGGATAATACGAGGTTTGGGAAAGTGTATTCAAGACTTAAAAATCCAAATTATGCTCCAGAGTTGATGCAAGAATTTGAATCGTCTTTTGAAATTGAGGTAAATACAAGTTCACAAAAAAATCTCTCTTGTACCCATAGTCAACTTTATATCCTTTAATAACTTCTCACCTTCACTCAGAAATTTCCTGGTTACACTGAATGATATTTATATTCCTAATGATATTTTTGAAGTCTTGTCTGATGAAAATTGAAAAAGTGCAATGGAAGATGAAATGCAGGTCCTGAAAAAGAACAATGCATAGGAGATCATCGACCTACTAGTATAGAAAAAATCAATCTGCTGCAAATGAGTGTTCTTAGTGAAATACAAAATTGATAGTACACTAGAAAGTTATAAGGCAAGACTGGTGGCAAAAGGGTACACTCAGACGTATTAGATTAACTACCGAGAAACTTTTGCACTTGTGGCCAAGATGAACATCGTGAGGATCCTGCTCTCACTAGCAGCTAAATATAACTGGCATTTGGAACAGTTGGATGTCAAAATGTATTCTTAAACAAGAACTTTGAGGAAGAAATATTTATGGAGATTACATCAGGATTCAAGGAACAATTTAGGGGTAACAAAGTATGTAGGTTAAAAAAAGATATGCATGGACTAAAGCAGTCACCTAGAGCTTGGTTTGAAAAATTTTAAAAAATCATGCTACTTAATGGTTATTGGCAAAGCCAAGAAGACCACACATTATTCTCATGCTTCTCGCCCTCACTTCCAGTGACCCTCCATGAGCTCCTCACCCTCACATCCGGCGATCCTCCTGGAGCTTCTCTTCCCAACGTTCGACGTCGCTACCATAGCTACCATTCTCAAGCGTCCAATGTCCCTTCCGTACCACTTATGTTTAATATCCCTCCCCATGCTCTTTACCCTTGTGTTTGGTGCTTTTGCCACCCCAAGCGTCCAATGCCCCCCTCATACCACCCATGTTCGATGCCCCTCCCCAAGCTCCTCCCCTTCATGTATGACGTTGTCCTAAGCTTCTAACATCTATATCATCTCAATCGTCCGACATACCTCCCGCTTCTGATGTCCCTCCTTGTGCTATTCGTCTTCTCCTTTGATAGAGATGCTAAGATTTAAATTTGTATTAGATCTTAGTTCTCCCAAAAATAAGACATTTTTTTAAGGTAACAAACCTAGTTTTATTTCTTGTCAAAAGATTAAAAAAAAAATTATCCCAATTTGCCCCTTGCTTCCTATTCAAAAATTGGTATTTTGATAAGATAATATTACATTTACTAGTAGTAAGGCTTATGAGCTATTAGCCTTGAATTTGATTACAATTATTGCTTTATTCTACATAATTACTTATTTGTGTTTTTATAATAAAGATTGATTTGCCTATAATTATTTCTTTTATCTTGAATTGGTGGAAGGCTAACCAATGTGAGAAAAACACATTGTATTTCAAGTTCATTATGTCGAGAAAATTTTGTAAGAATTGTATGTTGTCAAGGGTTGGGTGACAAGCGATGGTAATTTTCATTATCATAATTAGCCTTATCCCACCTATGAATTTTCATTCTTCCCTCATTCCAAACTACTTGACTTCCTTTGCATTGTCTTATTTTTAATAGATGCAACTCACTTTCTTTTTCTATTATAATTCTTTCTCAATTTTTCTTTTCTAGTTTTTTCTAATATTCATTTTAACTTTGGTTTTTTTTTTCACTCCTAAATTGACTATAAATGACTTTTTTTACAACCATCACTCTAATCCATAGTATATAGCCAGCATAGTCATAATTTTATAAAACTGAATAGGGATTGTAACGTTTCTCTTAAATTTTCTTTTGAATATTTATTTATATCTAGATGTTATCCACCTAGCTAACCATATTTTATCTTTTCTTTTCTAGTTTTGACGGATTTGAAGTTTTAAGCATCGGACAAATATGACATGGTCAATACTTAATAGAAGTGTAGAGGTGATTTTTGCTGTTTCTCAGTTGAATATATTTAGCACGTCAATTCATCCGTATGAATCTTAGAGTATATAACACAAATTTGTTCTTTCTTCAGGTGATTCCGTTCTAAAGTTTTGCTCAACTCAAGGAGGGACTGGCCTATTTATGCCATTATTTCTGCAGTGACAAATAGTTTTGTCATAGAAGTTACAACTTGTAACAGTTGATGTGATATCTAGAATCATCAGCATGGGAAAGTCTTTAGCCCTGGTACTCTCCGGTGCACTAATATTCTGATTCACTTAATTATATTTTTGCACTATAGTTAAAAAAACAAAACAATATGTTTAATTTGTGTGTTCTATCTTACAAAACAGAGATACGTGATGGCTGAAAGTACAGGTAATAATTATGTGTTGTTTTGTGAAAATAAAATTACTCTTTTTTTCTTCTGGAAATTGGTGAGGGAATGCGATAGGATTATTTTGGTTTTTCTTTATGCTAATAAAGATGGACGAATGTTCTTGTTTCACTTATTTTGAATTATGGCATCTCACTTTTTGTTCAAGAATTTATTACGGACATTTTCTGGAGAAAGAACTCACGTTTTGTTTGTGTGGTGCTTTGTACGTGCATAATTGAGTTCTTATAAATATCTGCTGCTGAGTTAATTTTATGAAGTTCTTAATTACATTTATGATGTGCATTTTTCCAAATTCTATATTTTTGAGTCCTCAAATGAAGCAATGCGTTTGCTTTTGGAAGTAATGAAGTCGGCCTATAACAAACAATAATTCAAGTTTTTAATATGTCAGATCACTAGGGTGGAATACCTACTTGATTGTTGATAAAGTTCAATAGATCAAACTATTTTAAGTGATTTCCTCTCCGGAAAGGCATCATTAGTCTTATCATATACAAATCCCTCTTGGGATGAGTTGATAAAATCGCTTTTCATTGTGGCTTAGAGTTTCATAGCAATAGCTTTATTGTATAGTATTAATCTAGCACTGAAATTATTAGTCTACAACGTACTTTATGCAATGCAATTACTATACATAGACTTTGATAGCATTGCGAACTAATTAAACCCTGCAGGATTTCTTGCATCTTGGATTGCCACTGTTTTATGTTACCCCTACTTGGGATTAGGCTAGTGCTGATGATGTGATGAATCTTTGGGATTTGTTGCATAACTAAATCAGTAAAATATTTTAAACGTTTTTCATATAAGTATGCAGTGTCTTCAAAATGCTTTAAGATCTAATAGCTGCTCTTCTTCTTATTTTTCCCTTAAAATGGCTCTAGGTCCTTCTAAGTCAGATGATTATGTATTTCTTCTTTTCTAATTTAAATTTCTGCACCACTTTTTTTTTAAGCTAGATGGCTGCATATATATATTTCTCACTTGCTACAGTTAACTAAGTCAGTGAAGCGGGATTTTGTTCTTTCATATTTCATTCCTTTAACAAGAAGTTTGTTTTGGGCTGGTTTATGTTATAGCTGAAGTTTATTTTAAGAAATTGTGTTCTTTCATATTTCATTCTTTTAAGAAGAAGTCTGTGTGGGGCTGATTTATGTTGTAGCTGAAGCTTATTTTAATAACTGGCATTGTGTTTCAACCACTTAGTCTCCTTTAATTTTACAGGTTGTAATTTTATTGTCTACAGTTATATCAGGAATGTCAGATGGCCTTTTCTGTATGAAGCTGGGTGATTCAAAAGTGTAAGTTACAATTTGGAGATCAGTTGTAGTTTAGTTCTTAGATAATCAATTTTCTTTTTGTTCTTATTTTTCATTTTTTATTTTTTTTTATTTTCTAATATATTATAATTGAATTATAATGAATGAAATTTCATAAATTGTTTCTTCATAACTTACTGATTTGAAGCTGGTGGTGGCATATCGTATTTGATCTGTGCAATATTCTCCCTTGTAAAAAAATACTAGGAATCACCCTATGCTACTGCCCTGGGAAAAAAACACTGTTTGTAAAATTTAGGATTTTTCATGTAAATTGGCGTACTCAATGCACAGAGGGGGTCGGAGCTTATGCCTTTGTAGGGTTTAGGGAGATGCATGTGGAGTTATATCTATTTTTGCATGGAGGCTGTTTCTGTTACTTGGACTCAGGGACTTCAGAATTGGCAACTTAACAATTGCTCTAGACCATCCCTCTAGAGAGAATATTTTAATCAATACATAATTTTATTATTTATTACATGCGATAAAACCCCTATTTCACATTGAAATTCAAAATTAAAACTTAATTCACAACTCAAATAAAAAAAACCCTTAAAATTTTGTCATCCAATTCAAACTAAAAATAATTCTAAAATTAATTACTTTTAAATAGAATAAAATTATAATAACGGCCTTAAATGCTACAATAATTTAGAATAATCTTATTTCATACATTGTACTTGAATAGATAGATATGAGCTCTCTCACGGTTAGAGCAAGACATACTTGAAAATTTCTATTAATGCAAACTCATTCTCTTGATACAATTTTAAGTCGAAACAAGTTGGAATATGGCTTAGCTTGAGCGCTCTTATACTAAAAGAACTTTGTAAGAACTGTGGTGACTTCACTATCTCAAATGTCCAGAGTTCTAAATTAGCTTGAGATAGCCTTAAGCTTTCTCACGACTAAAGAAACCTTAGCATAAGGAGGAATTTTCTGTCTTTGTTAACTCATTCCCTTTGTATAATTTCGAGTCTAACCAAATTGGATTATTGCTTAGTTCACTTGAATTTAGTTTGCTGACATCTGTAAACATGCCTTTGCTAGTTCCATGATATCTCAGGTACATGGTACCCTTTTTTGGTCATCATAGTAGAATCAGAGCATTATTGCATCAAAGTAGCGTCAAATTATACTAGGGAAATTATTGTACTTGGAGTTTCCCTTTATGCGTATGGGGCTGAGCAGATCGTAGCTTTATATGACATCAAAAGCAAGCAATTTATTTTCTCACTGATTTTGTCTTCTTAGAACACCATGGTTGTTATACAATTACTCAAAACTTTGATAGAGATTATTATAACATTATTCTAAAGTTGACTGATCTTTCTTTAACCTACAGTTAATGTGCTTGATAATTTATCTTTGCAGTCAAAGAGCTGACAATGGGCATGGCCAGAAAAACTGTGAGAACTGCGATAACAAAAAGGTTTTCAAGCATTTCCTTTTAATCTTTCTGAACATATTAGTAGTTGGCGTTAAATTTGTTTCCTTTAAACTTTTTATATCACAGTATCACACTTCCACATAATAGGTTTTGATTCATGCTTTTAGGTGTACTACTTATGTATGCTTTCATTTCTATTGCTGCATTTTTTGGGATCTTTTTGTAAGTGAATACATTCTTGTACATGTACGTCTTAAATTAACAATCCGGTCATATTATCCAAAAAAACCATAAAAATTGCATAAATGATACTTGCTATTTACAAATACTCATAATATGTACATGTATTAGCATGCACTTCTTAGTATATATATTAGTAAACTCAATCATCTGTGGTAGATAAGTGATGTAGATGATGAATGTGATGGTTTGGAGATGATGAGGATGAATTGTCTTTAAGTTGCTTGGTGGATAAAAGAAGGGAGGCTTGTATTCATATCACTTGAATTTTTTTTTTCATTTAAAGGAAAGATAAATAAAAGGAAATTAATCAAAATACAATCAAATTGAATAATTTTGGATCTTTCATATAAAATCTTTATTTTGAAATAATCCACTAAAATAAGCTTTCCTTTTTATTAAATTTAAAATAAATCAAATAATATTTTGTAGCCGATTTAATGCTGTGTTGGATGTTGATGATGTGATGCTTTATAATGATGGCGCATTGCATCAATAATGCTGTTGAAGTTTGATTTTTTATTGCATGATGCCGACGAGGTTACAATGATATTACACCATGAATGTGTTACTTGAAAGTTCGATGGGGATGTTAAGCCCTATGAACTTAGTCCCAAACTAACCAAGAGGGGGGGGTGAATTGGTATTTTAAAAACTTCGTTTTTTTAAACAAAGAAATAAAGTTGCATAAACCAAATCACACAACGGAAATAATGCGGAATTTTAAACGTGCGGAAGCAAGAAAAGAAACACAGAGATTTATAGTGGTTCGGTCGACTCGACCTACGTCCACTCCTTGGAGGCACCCTCCAAGTATTGCACTACACAAAAAGTGACTCTCCTTTAGCCCCCACGGCTAGGTGGAGAAACCCTTACAAGAACCTCCTTTTTGCCACCCCGGCAAGGCAGAGAACCTCTCTCCTTTTGCTTCCTCCTGAAGCTGGCAGAGAACCAGAACCAAAAGCACAACTCCTTACCTCTACCGACCCTTCCACGGACGAGAAACTCTAGACGAAGACGACGCAAAGAGATCCTTGAAGCAACCCTTGTGAAACCCCTCACAAGCTCCCCCTCACAAGATCCTCTCTCTCTCTTCTCTCTCTCTTTCTCTCCTCAAGGTCTTCTTAGGTCAAGGCAGCAGCCAAAGGTCATTGAAAAACGTTGAACAAGAGCTCTTTAAATAGAAGAGCTTCAAAAGAGCTCATTAATTGCAAGTTGCCGACTTTATCGTCCAGGCCGATATGGACATCGGCCTGGCCGATCAGTACAAATTAATGAAGATCGGCCAGAGCATAGCCCTGGATGCCAGAGTGGACGATTGAAAATTAGCTTGATAGTCCAGGCCGATCTCACGATCGTCCTGGCCGATCAGTTCAAATCAGACGAAAATCGTCCTGACAATAGCTCTGAATATGGTCTGGCCGATATTGATCGTCCTGAAGTAACTTAAGGTTTTTGACTAGATCGTCCTGGCCGATCCTTTGATCGTCCAGGACGATATGATCGTATCAATCATCCTTAATTACTTCCTTGATTTCCTGAACAATTATGGCATAATCTGTTAATATCGTCCAGGCCGATCCGAGGATCGTCCTGGCCGATAATTTAAAGATATGTTATACCATACTTGTCCATGGCGGCTACTTCTTTCTGTTTTGAGCTTATCGTCCTGGCCGATACACGTATCGTCCAGGCCGATCGGTTAACGTTGGCTGCCTTAATCAAGAACCCTTAATTAGACTTTCTGTTTTAAGCTGATCGTCCAGGCCGATATAAGATATCGTCCTGGACGATATGAGTAAAAACAGAATTTCTAATTCTCTCAAGTGTGTGTGTGAAGGGTTACAAAGTATCAGTCTTTTTGACTATTACAAGTGGACTCAAAAGGTAAAAATAAAAGTACAGACTGACTCAACCCTAACCCTACGCATTCCTGAACTTGGCTCCTTTTTGATTGTCCGATCGTCGATTCCTGAAAAGTTAGAAGCAACAAGCTGTCCAAGAAAAGTAGTGTTTGTCAATCATCAAAACATAAGACATGAAAAAATAGATTTGCAACAATCTCCCCCTTTTTGATGATGACAAAACACAAATAAAAAAGAAAAAAAAAGGTTACAACATCAACTTTTCATCAACTTTTCCTTACCACATCCTATCCTACTCCCCCTTTTTGTCATCACAAAAAAGAGTCCAGAAACAGTAAAAAAAGAACAACAAACATCACGAACAACTACTACAGAAAGACAAGAAACAATAACTCAAAGTACAAACTAAAAGAACGAGGGATCCTGATCATCAGATGGAGGAGGTGGAGGTGGCTGCTGAGAGTAACTGGCAAGGGTAGTAAACTGAGCATTGAACCAGGCGATGTCCTGATCATGCTGCTGCTGCTGGTGAGTGAGAAAACTGTCAAAACGAGCTAGGTCCTCAGCGCGGTGATGCTCGTAGCGGGCGATGTCCTCAGAGTGTTGTTGCTCTTGGGCAGCAACATATGCATCAAACCTGGTCTCCCAACGATCAAATCTTGCAATCAACTGATCTACCGGAGAATGTTGGTGAAGAGGGACAGGGTCAGGAAAGGGAGCTGGAGCGGGAGCCTCCTCCTCTCTAGCCTCCCGTGGTTCATCCGGGTGGAGACGAGTACTGTGCAGGGTGCTGAAGGAATTGTTTGAGTAGAAGAGAGTTGGGAGATCTGGTGGATTGGGATATTGAATTTGGTATTTGGTTTCTAGAACATAGGCTATGATATGTCCTAAGGCTAGATTTGGCTTTCTTCTGTGGCCTGGGTTGCGAATTGTTGTGAGGTGATCAATGTAACGAAAAAATAGATCTGCAGTGTTAAATTCCCTATGTGCCATGATGTAGAGGTAGTGAGGGAAAGTAGAGGGGTAATGTGGACACGGTCGCCGGCTTTTGGAATGACAGATGTGCGAAGGACATGTTGGATTGTCCTAGCATCTCTGACTAAAGAGCTAGTCTCTCCAACATGGTAACGGGCATTGGTCTGGCGAAGAAAGTGGTTTGCCGTGGACCAGTCAAAATCAGGGTCAGAGGCAATAAGGTGCAGCTTATCTCCGGTGGTGGATAGCTGTAAAAGTTCAACACAGTCCTGATATGTGATTTCGACAGGGCGTCGATTCACATAGGAGGACAGGGCTGTGAAGGTAGAGTTTATGCGGAGGTTTGCAAAGAATTCTAACAGGAACTCAGAATTGAAAGGAAAAACAAGTGATAGAATGAAACAAAAGGAAGTGTGTGCGAAGAGATCCATTACCGGGTAGGAAATGTGGGTCGGATTGATAATTCTGGAGACCGTAATTCCACAATCTTTATAGCGATGATAAGCAGCTTCATCTTCTGCTTCACGGAACCGAGGGTCAACCCTTGCCCTCGAGGAACTTCCAGAGGTCTGACGGACGCGCTTCCCACCAGCCATATGAGAGAACTTTAAGCAGAAAATCAAAGGAGAAAGGATAAGGTGTGAGAAAACATGGCTGGATCGGCCTGAATTTAAAGAAACATTCATATCGTCCTGGGCGATCGCAGAATCGTCCAGGCCGATATGTGTCAATAATTACGTACAGGCCGATTGGTCAAAAAGGCGGTCCAATCGTCCGGACCGATCAGATATCGGCCAGGCCGATTAGACACAGGCTATCGGCCCGAGGAGTCAGTCTGGACGACCGTTGAAAAAAGCAGATCGTCCGGGCCGATTAGGTGTATCGTCCAGGACGATGCACAATAATTGATCGTACCGGCCGAAGTTAAAACGTTTTAAATGCTTGCCACGTGTATCGTCCGGGACGAACAGTGTATCGGCCCGGCCGATGGTCCAATAATGGATCGTCCGGGGCCGAATTTAAAGATCAAAACGTACTGACACGTGGATCGTCCGAGACGGTCCAGTGTATCGGCCAGGACGATGTACATAGAATGCATCGGCCAGACAAATATACTATCGGCCAGGACTATTATCATGAGTTTTGATCAAATCGTCCAGGACGATAATGTATCGTCCAGGACGATAATGTATCGTCCAGGACGATGATTTTCATTAAGCACAGAAAAAGGTCAGCAGATGGATTTTGGAAAGAATTTGTCCTATCGGCCAGGACGATAGAAATATCGCCCAGGCCGATGTGACTTGAAATTGAAATCAAGAAAGGAATGGTGATGATCAAGACCCTCAAAAATAAAACAAAAGAAAAGACAGTCAAAGACACAAAAAGAAAAAATAAAACAAACATCGAATATTTTTGGATTTTAATTTTTCTACATTTTTTTTTTTTTTTTTTTTTTGTTTTTGTTTTATGAAGGCATCATATGAGAATTCTTTTCATGAATTTAAACATTTAAGGTTTTTTTTTTTTAGGAGATCAAGAGGTTTAACAAAATCTAATTAGAAGAAGATTGAAAAACTGATTCTATTAACCCTAGATCGGACATTCTTCAGGGTACAAAAAATCTTTTAAAAACAACAGAGTCCTAACATGAAATAACACAAGAGGTTTTAAGAAGATCCAATCAAGACTTGTTAACAACTAAAGAATCTTATAAATAAACCAAAATAGTTTTTCTCAATCATGGAATTTGAAATCAAATCTTTGAACGTATCACCTAATCAATGAGTTTTCTAAGTTTTAAGAGTTTTATCAAAGAGATGATAGCTTGCAATTAGTGAGCTAATTTTATGCCTATTTTCACTTTTATTGGCTCTTTGAGCATCTTTTGATTTTTAATACACTTTTGTGTATTTTTCTTTTCAATTTGGCTTCATTGGCCTCTTTCCTTTTTATCTTTTGCAAGCTAATAACTCTTTTAATATACCCTTAAGGAAAATACTTAGTTGTGAGTATATCCTCCAAATATTAGAGAATAGGGGCTCTCTCTCTAACATAGGGAAGAACAATCCACAACACAAAATCAAGATCACGTGATGACAGCAATGGTAAGATTTCAAAAGCTTGAATGATATCAAAGAATTTTGACTATTATGCATAAGATGACTTAATGTAGCAAGATTAGAAGGATATCTTAAAAAGCCATTGGTTAAACTGAGTTTAGACTTTTTGTTTTATAAAAGAAAAATCATGCCACTAAACAAAGTCAGAAGAGGAAAAACATCACCAGTTTACTCTCTGTAACCAATTTAGAAAAGCTAAACCCTATCAAAACAAAAAAAAACTCTAATATTTAAAAGCTTGAGAAGTTTTATCATATGGAAGCCCAAAAAATAAATAAAGACCAAAATGAAAAACAAAAACAAACAATAAGCAAACTAAAGACAACAAAAAAAAATAAACACAAAAACTAAAAATAAAAGTCACACAAGAAAACTAAAGATATCAAGCAAGTGATAAAACAATAGATTTTAGCAATTGAGCTGTAAGCCTCCTTATGTTCAGTTATCCTATGTTCCCACGAGGTCTTTGGTGAGAGCACTCCTGCAAAATTCAACAACAGTTAGTTTTAGGAACCCAAACAGATTTGGGCTCCTTCTTAGGAAATGTAGAGTGCAATGCAGATGTGGTATGTATTGAATCATGCATCTTAGGTCTCCATACCCAATGTGTACTGCGGTGAACTGTGCAAGTGTGTGAGATGTGTCCTAACATGCCACAAGAAAAACATTGAATTCCAGGAAAAGGTTTTCTTAAATGGTTTGAGTAAAAATGCCTCTTCCTAGGTTCTGGCCTTTGATTAAACATTGGTGTCATCCTAGCTTTCTTACATGTTTCCAAACTATTTTGAATTCTCAAGTTAGTTCTCTTTAATGCATCATTCTCAATCCTCAGATTTTTCTCAATCTCTTTAGATTTCTTAAGATCATCATTAAGTGAGGTGTGTGAAGCTTTTAATGCATTACTTTTATCAATTACTTCCAAATGCGTCTTGTTTAATTCATCAAATTCATCGAGTAGAGCCATGTGATTTGAATCAATCGTTGCATGATCTTTGAGAAAAACTTCATGCTCTTTTTGTAGATTAAAAAATTTTAATTTCAAGCTAGCATGAGTTTTCTTAAGGTTTTTGTATGATGTATGGATTTTTTCACATATTTCAAACAATTCATCATATGTTGGTTTACATACCTCTTCCTCATCACTTTGGTTTTCTCCCATGAAACACAAGTTTGTTGTTTCTTCCTCTGCTTCAGTCTCAGAGGAATCAGTGCCAGATTCTGCCCAGAAGCTTCTTTGGATTTTCTTCTTGTCCTTCCTAGACTTTGCTTTCTCATCACCTTTTTCCTTTTCTTTGCTTGAATGATCTTGAAGTGTAGGACAATCGGCTCTTACATGTCCAGGTTTCCTGCATTCAAAACAAACAACATCAGAAGATCCTTTAATATGTTTATGATCCTTACCTTTTCTCCAACTTTGATGATGCTTTTGTTTCTTCCTTAGAAAGCTTTTGAATTGCCTTGTGATGAAGGCAACTCCATCGCTTTCAGACCCAGAAGATTCAGAATCCGATTTGTGTGCCTTCAATGCGATTGTTTTCTCCTTTTTCTTTTCACCTGTATCAAGATTTCTTTGATTCACCCCTTGCTCGTAAGCAATGAGTGAGCCAAGCAAGTTGTCAATAGGATAGGTGTTTAAATCTTTAGATTCAGTAATTGCAGTAATTTTTGCATCATAGGTTGAAGGCAAGCATCTCAAAATCTTGTTAACTTTTTCATAGTTCGAAAGCTCTTTTCCTAGTGCATGTAATGAGGTAGCAATCTGAGTAAACCTAGTGTACATGTCAGAAATCGATTCATGAGGTTTCATACGAAAAAGTTCGTAGTCATGCAAGAGAATGTTTAAACGGGATTGTTTGACTTCATTAGTGCCTTCATAAGTAATGCACAATTTATCCCAAATTTCTTTACCAGTTTTGCAAGTTGAAACACGCATGTAATCCTCAGATTTTAATGCACAGAAAAAACAATTCAAACATTTAGCATTTAGTTGAGCTAAATCTCGTTCATCAAAAGTCCATTCGGTAAAAGCAACTTCCGTTTTAAAACCGTTAATTTCACGAGAAGGTGGAGAATACCCTTCTTGTATAAGCATCCACATGCGATAATCAGTAGATTGTAAAAAAGTTGACATGCGAGTTTTCCAGAAATCAAAAGGTAGGTTATCGAACAGAGGAGGTCGGGTAATAGAATACCCTTCCGTAGTGTTGCGATTCCCAAAGTTAGACATGGATCAAATTCAAAAAGTTTTTAAACTTTAATTTTCGAATCAGGAGCTCTGATACCACTTGAAAGTTCGATGGGGATGTTAAGCCCTATGAACTTAGTCCCAAACTAACCAAGAGGGGGGGGTGAATTGGTATTTTAAAAACTTCGTTTTTTTAAACAAAGAAATAAAGTTGCATAAACCAAATCACACAACGGAAATAATGCGGAATTTTAAACGTGCGGAAGCAAGAAAAGAAACACAGAGATTTATAGTGGTTCGGTCGACTCGACCTACGTCCACTCCTTGGAGGCACCCTCCAAGTATTGCACTACACAAAAAGTGACTCTCCTTTAGCCCCCACGGCTAGGTGGAGAAACCCTTACAAGAACCTCCTTTTTGCCACCCCGGCAAGGCAGAGAACCTCTCTCCTTTTGCTTCCTCCTGAAGCTGGCAGAGAACCAGAACCAAAAGCACAACTCCTTACCTCTACCGACCCTTCCACGGACGAGAAACTCTAGACGAAGACGACGCAAAGAGATCCTTGAAGCAACCCTTGTGAAACCCCTCACAAGCTCCCCCTCACAAGATCCTCTCTCTCTCTTCTCTCTCTCTTTCTCTCCTCAAGGTCTTCTTAGGTCAAGGCAGCAGCCAAAGGTCATTGAAAAACGTTGAACAAGAGCTCTTTAAATAGAAGAGCTTCAAAAGAGCTCATTAATTGCAAGTTGCCGACTTTATCGTCCAGGCCGATATGGACATCGGCCTGGCCGATCAGTACAAATTAATGAAGATCGGCCAGAGCATAGCCCTGGATGCCAGAGTGGACGATTGAAAATTAGCTTGATAGTCCAGGCCGATCTCACGATCGTCCTGGCCGATCAGTTCAAATCAGACGAAAATCGTCCTGACAATAGCTCTGAATATGGTCTGGCCGATATTGATCGTCCTGAAGTAACTTAAGGTTTTTGACTAGATCGTCCTGGCCGATCCTTTGATCGTCCAGGACGATATGATCGTATCAATCATCCTTAATTACTTCCTTGATTTCCTGAACAATTATGGCATAATCTGTTAATATCGTCCAGGCCGATCCGAGGATCGTCCTGGCCGATAATTTAAAGATATGTTATACCATACTTGTCCATGGCGGCTACTTCTTTCTGTTTTGAGCTTATCGTCCTGGCCGATATACGTATCGTCCAGGCCGATCGGTTAACGTTGGCTGCCTTAATCAAGAACCCTTAATTAGACTTTCTGTTTTAAGCTGATCGTCCAGGCCGATATAAGATATCGTCCTGGACGATATGAGTAAAAACAGAATTTCTAATTCTCTCAAGTGTGTGTGTGAAGGGTTACAAAGTATCAGTCTTTTTGACTATTACAAGTGGACTCAAAAGGTAAAAATAAAAGTACAGACTGACTCAACCCTAACCCTACGCATTCCTGAACTTGGCTCCTTTTTGATTGTCCGATCGTCGATTCCTGAAAAGTTAGAAGCAACAAGCTGTCCAAGAAAAGTAGTGTTTGTCAATCATCAAAACATAAGACATGAAAAAATAGATTTGCAACATTACTGGTGTTTGCAAATAACATAAGCTACCTTTTTATTTCCAGCTATCCATCCACCTTTTCTCTTCTTTCTTTTTTTATTGATTAGTTCGTTACAAATATTTTGCGTTGCTTACTCTTACAGTCTGCATCTTCCTTTTTTGTTAGTTGTTCATCCATGATTTATTGTTGAATTAACAGGAACATAGTGTCTCAATGGAAAGCTTGACTGGGGACACTATGATTATTAATCCATGCTCTAAATTATTTTTTGTTTATTTCATTTCTTTCAGGGCATTGATATTACTGTGTTATATACTGATGTTTCTGGTGATGTCCGGACGCATACAATAAATTCAAGAGATTTATCTTCTTCCTGGGTTTGGGAGAATCCTGATGATGGGAAACATTCAACAGAAAAAACTGAAGTGGTATTCTTTGCCCGTTTTCATTAGATCAATCTTTTTATAAAATAAGTTAGACATAGAAATTATACCAAAAAAAGAGAGGCATAAAAAGTAGTTCCTTGAGCATACAAAAACAGGAGAAGCTTTTTTTTTTATTTAATATTCGAAGATGAAATCGCTAGGCTTTTATATTCACAACTCTACCCTATTATGCAAACTTAATTTGGTATACTTTAGGTTGGAAACTTCACTTTTTTCACTTCAAGGATTTTATAGTGTTAGTTCGTTATTTTCATTATGGAGAAAACTAATGTTTTAATCAAATTCTCAGATTGAGTTGCCACCTCAGAAAACTATGAGCAAATCAGAAAATGATATTCGACCTTTTTTTGATCAGAGAAAGCAAACCAATTCCATCACCCCCTTAAAGCTTAAAAGACAGGTGAACGCTTGCTACCATATCCTTATTTTATTTTGCGATTGATTTTTGCTAATGCTTATTTTCTATAGCGATTGAGACAAAGGAGGAGAGAAAAGAGAGCTGCAGAGCTGATCAATATGAGTGAAGAAAGTGAACTCGAGATTGAAGCTAGAGCTATTAAACGTTCCAAGCAGTTTAACAGCACAGCAAGAGGAAGATACAGTATATGGAGAATTGAATATCAGAATCCAATCTCTGACTCCCTCTTGAAGCTCATGAAAGATCAGATTGTAATGGCGAAAGTATATGCCAGCATAGCTCATTCTATGAAAAAGATAGATCTTTATGATTTACTTCTTAAACACATTAGGGAAACTCAACATGCCATTGAAGATGCAAGCATAGATGCTGATCTGCAACAAGAGTATTCTATGTCAACTTTTCCTTTGTTTTATGTTTCAAGCAATTCTTGTTAATAATTGCTGGAGACCTCTTTTTCTGCATGCAGCGCTCTCGATTACGCTAAAGCGATGGGTCATACTTTATCTGTTGCGAAAGACGCTCTTTATGATTGCGAAGTGGTGGGTCGAAAGCTTCGAGCCATGATTCAGTCTGCAGAAAGTAGCATAAATGTTGTTAAAAAGCAAAGCACATTTATGATACAGAATGCGGCGAAGACGGTTCCTAGACCACTCCATTGTCTTCCCTTATATTTGGCCACTGATTACTACTTGCATAGATACCATACTGAAAAACTATCAGATAATAGCAAGTTCAGTGATCCATCGCTGTACCATTACGCTATATTCTCGGATAATGTACTCGCAACATCAGTGGTAGTTAACTCAACTGCAGTACATGCAAAGGAACCCGAGAAGCATGTCTTTCACATAGTTACTGATAGATTGAATTTTGCTGCTATGAGAATGTGGTTCATCAAACATCCTCCTTCACCTGCAACAATAGAAGTGCAAAACATCGATGAATTCAAATGGCTCAACTCATCTTACTGTGCAGTTCTTCGGCAGCTTGAATCGGCAAGAATCAAAGAATATTACTTTAAAGCTAATCATCCCTCATCACTTTCTACTGAGAATGAAAATCTCAAATATAGGAATCCAAAGTACTTGTCTATGCTTAATCATCTTCGGTTTTATATGCCTGAGGTTTATCCAAAGCTCAATAAGATACTATTCCTTGATGATGACATAGTTGTGCAAAAGGATTTGACTCCTATTTGGTCTATAGATATGAAAGGCATGGTAAATGGCGCAGTCGAGACCTGCAAAGAGAGCTTTCATAGATTTGATACCTACTTGAATTTTTCAAGCCCAGTGATTTCTAATCATTTCAACCCACAGGCTTGTGGTTGGGCATTTGGCATGAACATCTTTGACTTGGTTGAATGGAAGAGGCGAAATATTACTGGAATATATCACTACTGGCAAGACTTGGTAAGAAAAACTCTTAGCTGCTTTGAATATATTTTCATATTCTATATATTTGCATTTAATAAGTTGCTTCAATTCAATCTATTTTAAAGGACTTTTTATTGTACAGAATGTGGATCGAAAACTGTGGAAGCTGGGCTCACTACCTCCGGGCTTGATCACTTTTTACAACCTGACATATCCTCTTGATCGAAGATGGCATGTTCTTGGTCTTGGCTACGATCCTGCAATCAACCCCTCAGAGATTGAGAATGCTGCTGTCATTCATTACAATGGCAACTATAAGCCTTGGCTGGATCTTGCAATCATCAAGTATAAGATGTATTGGTCCAAGTTTGTGAATTATAATGACCCCTATGTACAGTTCTGCTCCATCGTTCAATGACCTCAACTTACGGAAAAACACTTGGGCTTCGTTTGGGACGGTTTTCTTATTGCTTTTTAAAGCAGTTTTTTAGTACATTTTTGTACTGGGAAGTTACTTTAAGAAGCCAAAAGAAAACTGTAACAAATGAAGTCTTAATCTTGAGGAGTTTATTCTTTCTTCTGGCCATTTGTCTAACTTTTTTTTTTTTTCTATTTTATTTGAGGATTTACATGCATAACATAAAATTCTTATATATTTATACTTATATAAAATATTAGTGTTAAATCAAATTAAAATTTATACATAAAAATGATTGTATAAGTTAATATTAGTATTATATTTTATGTGATTTCGAGATTTAAGTGTTATAGTGAGTGGATGGACATTTGGTGAATACTGTGCTATGTATGGAAAGTCAAAAATAGCTTCTTTTTCTTCATATTTATTTTTAATGTTTATATAAATTTGATAGTTTTAAATCTCACACTTAAAATATTACTGATATTGCAACATATGTTTAGTATTTATTTTACTGTTTCCAAAGTTTTTTAAATATTTTGAATTTATTAATTAATTGTATCAGGAGCGTAATACTTAAAAAAATGATACTAATAAACTAATTATTTCGATTAAAATCATTCAATCGATTCTGACTTCAATTTAATTTGCATAATGCATTGAGAGACACATGATATAAAATTTGATTGATTATCAAAATAAATTTGCCACTAAAATTTTCTGTATGCTCTGGAAAGTTGAAGCTGTTGGTCTTCTGATTCTGAATGCGAGTCCCGGTAAAATCTCATGCTTCACTTCTACTCGGAGAATTTTCATCCCAGAATCAAGTTTTCTTTCGCTATCATGAATCAAAGACAGCTTCTTTTCTGAAATTGGAAGCTTTTCTTCCATTCTTCAAGCACTGTGCAAACTTTCAGTTAGTAAAAGAAGGAACTTTGGCTCATGCCGATGCGATCAAAATGGGCTTCGATTCCTACACATCCGCAGGCAACTCGATCATGAGCTTCTACTTGAAACTGGGCATGAAAGGTTGTGCGAGGAATGTGTTCGATGAAATGCCGTGGAAAGACTCGGTTTCTTGGAATGCTTTGATTCATGGTTTTTCGAGCCAAGGGGATTCTCAGCTTGGTCTGTGCTTATTTATAGAAGCCAAGGCTTGCGGCTTTGTACCAAATCTGTCTACTTTGGTCCTTGTTCTTCAGGCTTGCTGGAAATTAAAAGCTTTAACAGAAGGTCAGTGCTTTCATGGCTTCATTGTTAAGAGTGGATTTACATCTTATATCTCGCTTCAGAATTCCTTAGTGAGCTTCTATGGAAAATCTAATAATGTGGAGTCTGCGCAGAAGCTATTTGATGAAATATCTGAAAGAGATGTCATCTCTTGGAGCTCGCTGATCAGTTGTTATGTTCAGACTGGGGGTGCAGTTAATGCATTGCAATTGTTCAGAAAAATGTCTATGGAGGATGGTATAGAAATGGATGGCCTTGTTTTAGTTACTGTTCTTCAGGCTTGTAGTTTTGTTGGGTATGTTGATTTTGGAAGATCAGTGCATGGCCATGTGTTCCAAAGAGGATTTGAGGCTGATTTGTTCATCAGTAATTCTCTCATTGATATGTATTCAAAGTGCTTTCATATGAATTCTGCCTACATGGTTTTTATTCAGATGGCTCAGACAAACCTGGTCTCCTGGAATAGTATCTTATCTGGGTTGGTTGAGAATGACAAGTATATGGAAGCATTGCTATTGCTTGAATCAATGAAAAAGGCGGCAGTCCAGGGTGATGCATACACTGCTGTTATCCTCTTGCAGGCTTGCAAGATGCTTGGGCTGGAAGCATTTTGCAGGTCGATCCATGCTCTAATTATCCGCAGGCTGTTTGAGCTGAATAATTTTGTGATGAACTCATTATTAGATGCATACGCAAAATGCGAGCTCATGGAACTGGCGCTTAGACTGTTCCGGCAAATGCGAAGCCGAGATGTGGTCTCATGGAGCACAATGATATCTGGGTTTTCACACTGTGGCGAGCCTCATAAAGCTGTTGCTTTCTTCATCCACATGAGATTGGGACGACATGGACCGAATTCCGTCACCCTGCTGAGCCTCTTGGAAGCATGTTCTACACTTGCAGACCTCAAGCTCTCCAAATGCGTGCATGCTGTGGCAGCTCGGAGCAGCTTTTCGCACAATTTATCAGTCGCAACCGCACTCCTAGATGCATATGCAAAATGTGGGAGCCTGAACTCATCCAGGAAAATCTTCAGAGGAATGACTGAAAAAAACCTTCTGTCTTGGAATGCAATGATAGCGGCCCTTGGGATGAATGGCTGTGCAAGGGAGGCTCTTGCTGCTCTTGAGGAGATGACAGTGCAGAATGTGAAGCCAAATGGTGTCACAATGCTCTCCATTTTGTCTGCTTGCAGTCATGGAGGTTTAGTACAGGAAGGTCTCTTGTTATTCCAAAGGATGTCTGAAGATTTCTATGATCTAAAGCCTAGAATGGAGCATTATTCATGTATTGTGGACATGCTAGCCAGGGCTGGAGATGTTGTGGGTGGCTTTGAGGTGATCAAGAGAATGTCTGAAGAAGGGGTGGAGGCTGCTCCTGCTGCTTGGGGTGCTCTGCTCAGTGCCTGCAGAAGATTTGGTCATCGAGAGATCGAAGAAAATGTGGCATCCCATGTTCTTGAGTTGGAGCCTCTGAGCTCGGCGGGATATGTTCTTTCTTCGAGCCTGTATGCCATGGCAGGGTTGCAGGATGAGACGGCAAGGTTGAGGTTATTGATGAAGGAGAAAGGTGTGAGAGTTGTCAGTGGTTATAGCTTGGTACATGCCAAGAGGTTTCTTTCTTGGGATGAATCACACCTTATGACTCAAGAGATATATTCTATGGTTGATCTCTTGCATGATTGTATAAAATGGCCGTATGATGATGAAACTTAGGCTTCGTTTGAGACGACCTTTCTACTGCTTCTCAAAATAATTTTTTAGTAAAAAAAATTATTTTTTTCTAAAAAATTGCTTTAAGAAGCAGTTAGAAACCCGTCTCAAACAAAGTCTTATTTGTTTGATGAGCTAATGAGCCATTCTTAAGCTAATTTTGGCGCATGCAAATTCAATATAACGTATTTCATTTGTGGAATACATTAAACTATTTATCAAAATCAAATTTTCTATTGAAGTTGAACAACATCAACTTCAAATCATCGGTCTTTTTTTTTTGTTGCTTTAAAAAAAAAAATTTTTTTTACAACAATTTGAAAAGTCTATTTTCTCTACAAAGCAGATTAAAGAAGCAATAAAAAAAAAAAAACTGTTCGAAAGGAGTCTGCCAATGTAAACTATGAATAATATATATACCCAGGGCATTGAAGCTTCTTCTACGAAATTAAAATCTCACTTTCCCTGCTTGTTTCCAGCTTGCTTATCTTCCTCCTCGGCAACCTCCGGCGGCGGCGGAAGGTTCAGATCAACAATGAACCCTTTCTCCTCTGTCTTCCTACCCACTACTTCCCCTCCTGGTCGTTCACGATGAACTCTCTGATGAATTCTCATCCCATGATAAGTGAAAAACTGTCGTCCACATACTTGGCAAGCAACTGTCCTCCCATCTCCTCCTACTCCTCGTTCTCCTCTGACGTACGCCGCTGCCGGCCCCACCCTCATCGTCGTCTTCTTGGCCTTCGTACTGCATCCAATCACTCCCCTGTGACTCGCTCTATGCCCTCCCAGCGCTTGTTTCGTGTTAAACACTCTCGCACATTCTCGGCATGCGTATCCTCCTGCCGCTGCTGCCTCCTCTTGCCTCCTCCGACGCCGCCATCTCTTCCTTCCTCTGGAAGCTTCTTCTCCCTCCGCCAAGGGTCTAACTCCTCTCCACTCCCTCTCGGGATGGCATCTCATGTGCCCGAAAAGAGCCTTCCAAGTCCCGAACCGCCGCCCACAAACATAGCATTCCGGCTGTACGGCCATGGATTTATCTTCCTCCTCCACGGTGGCGGCGGCCGCATATCTCCTTCCCTCCGACAAAGACGAGGAAGATGATGATTCCGATGAAGAAGGGGAGAATGGCTGAATCATAGGTCGTTTCCCATGGCGACTGGGGCCAGGGGAATCAGAGGAAGGATTCATGGCGCCGGGCTCTTTGATTAATTAAAATTTAAGAACATGTAAAGAGACGACGGAGGAAGAATTACTAACTATTCTGAAATTATTAGTACAGCCGCCTTTCTGCCAATGGATGCGTCCATTCTTCCCTGCCCCCTTTTTCTTCTTCTTCTTCTTCTTCTTCTTCTTCTTCTTCTTCTTCTTCTTGTTTTAAATTTTAATTAGTCGTTTTATCGCTTCCATTCTTGCTGGCGGACTGGCGGTTAATACTGGAAGGCCGTTTTCATTTGAATTTGTTCACTCTTCTTTTGGACCCAATAATGAAACCATACTTATGTGTCGCACAGCAAAGGATGGCATGCGTCCTCTCTGTGCTCGAACTTTGCTTAGCACACTAAGGCTTTGTTTGGTTGGATTGTTGCTTATTTAAAATGAAATTTTAGAAATAAATGTTGAGAAAAAGGAGTTTACTAGAACAGAGTTTCAATTATAAAATTTTGTTTAACATTTTTTTTAAGGGCTTATTTTTAGAAACTGAGTTTGAGAATGAATAAGCAGAAATCAAATAACTTTTATATTCGGCAAGAAATAGAGCTACTTGAAAAGGAATTATATAGAAGCATTTAAAAGTAACTAATTTTGGCTTCTTAAAACCAAAAATAGAGAAATTAAGCCTAATCAAACAAAGCCTAAGGCCTCGTTTGAGAGGGCGTTTTTTGAAATCATTTTTTTGTCACTGTTTTGATGGGATGCTTCTATAGAAATATTTTTTAGAAAACTTCATTCCCTTAATTAATATTTTTAAAACTATCTTTTACAATAGTGCTTGATAAAAATGAAGCCCCCACTACTTATCATGTATCATTGCACGGTGAGCTTAGCCTTAGCATTTGATTTTTCATATATATATATATATATGCACAATAAATAAATAACGGACAAGTACTTAAGAGTAAGAAAATGTTAGATGAGTCTCTTTTGTCCATCTGATATTGACTAAAGTTTAAGGTAAGTATAATGGTTATAATCATGCTACATATTATTTAGGGGTGTAAGTGAGTCAATAGAACTCCAAATTGACTTGATGAATGACTCATGAGTTAAATTTGATGAGTTAAATGAGCCAGAATAGCTTGAACTAGCATCGACTGGACTAGGAAGAAAATGAGTATTAATTAAATAGAAGCTTCAAATCTAGAAGAAAATGACTCAGTTCTAAGCTGCTGCCTGAATTCCTTTATAAAAGCCTCTACTTTTGCATTAAGCTCGTCTGCATCAACTCCCTCCTGATCTTCAGCTTCTTCTTCTTCCCATTTATTCTTCTCCATAACAGAGCTATTCTTCGTCTTGCTGCGATGGGAGCGGCGGCGCATATATCGATGCTTGGAAGGAGTAAATAAGCTTTGGCGGATAGAGATCAAAACTATGGAAGCAACGATGAGGTGGAGTAGAAGGATTAAGAGGAGAGGCGGTGCAGCGGTGGTGGCCGACCATCGCCGGAAAACAAGAGGAAGAAAGAGTTTCATGCCGGAGATGAAAAGGGCCGCCGTGGCTGCGAAGGCAATGGTCTCCAATATCTCTGCTTCCATTCCTCTCTTCCTCCTCTTCTCTTCCTCCATCTTCTCAACCTTCTCTGCAAACGCTACTACTACATATAGACCCTTCCAAGCTAATATGTCATGATTATGTTTCATGCATGATTATGTCGCTATCACGCTCACTTTTTAAGAGAAAAATATATTATTACTTTTTAAGAAAAAATAAACACTTAAATTTAATTAGGATCATTTGGAGCTATTCTTTTAAAGTCTCATAAGGTGAACGTGTCCATAGATTAGTGGTTCTATTCCGTGTTCGGTTGAACTGGCCACAATGACGGATTCCGACATGGTTTCAATTCCGCGTGGTTGCAAGGTAGTAATGAGTAATGAATGGTACACTCAATTAAAAAAAATTATGTAAGAAAATTCAAATAAAATATTTATTAATTCATCTAATTGAATATTTATACAACATAAATGATTATATGGATTGCTTTTAGCATTATAATATTTCTTAGTATAGTTTTTTAGCAACAAATATTATTTAATATATCTGCGCATTGGTTGTGATATAATGAACTTGAAGCATACATAATTGACAACTATGTAGGTGGCTATAAAAGTAAAAATGCTAACCATGAAATCATCAAGTATATCCTGAAACTTTGGTTATCTATGTTTACATTTCAATTTCCCTTTGCTAGTCTTTATATCTTCCTGTTATTTACTAATTTATACTGGATATCACTATGGGAAAACACGTGATTACCGTCGGAATTTCCGGCGGATTTTTTTGCGCCGGCATTGTCGGCGCAGGTTCTGGCGGAATGATGCGACGTAACGTTTACGGCGTTATTTCCGGCGGAACCGACGCCGGAAATTTACCGGCGTCAATTGCGCCGGAAATACCGCCGGTGAAAAAGGCTCTAGATTATTTCCGGTGCAGATTACGGCGGAAACGTTCTTCTAAACTCAACGAAACCGTTCCGGCGGATTATGCGCCGGCTTATTTAAACTCAACGAAAACTTTCCGGCGCATTGTCCGCCGGTAAAATTACCGGCGGAGGTTCCGCCGGAAACGCCGCCGCTAAAAGCCCTAAAATGCGAATCGGAGCCCTGTGGGCCGTCATTCTTTTCGCTACTCTCTCTCACCTCGCCTCCTTCGCCCGTCGCCCTCCGTCGCCGTTCGTCGCTGGCCGAAGATTGACGTCGCCGACGGTCATCGAACTTCGCCGCCGACGGTCACCGGACTTCGCCGAGCATCTCCCTCTCTCCTGATCGCCCGCCGCCGAGCATCTCCCTCTCTCTCAATCGAACTTCGCATGCACCAAGGTATTGCATTTTTTTTTTTTTTTGCTATCTTTTTGTTTTAGTCATGGATGTTATCACTAGACATTTGCTAGAGGATATACCTTGGTGCATGCTTTTTGTTGATGATATTCTTCTTGTTGATAAGACTAGAGAGGGAGTTGAAGGTAAATTTGAAATATCTTTTTGCTTTAGTCATGGATGTTATCACTAGACATTTGCTATAGGATATATACCTTGGTGCATGCTTTTTGTTGATGATATTCTTCTTGTTGATAAGACTAGAGAGGGAGTTGAAGGTAAATTTGAAATATCTTTTTGCTTTAGTCATGGATGTTATCACTAGACATTAATTTGCTATAGGATATATACCTTGGTGCATGCTTTTTGTTGATGATATTCTTCTTGTTGATAAGACTAGAGAGGGAGTTGAAGGTAAACTTAAGTCCATATCTTTTTGCTTTAGTCATGGATGTTATCACTAGACATTTGCTAGAGGATATACCTTGGTGCATGCTTTTTGTTGATGATATTCTTCTTGTTGATAAGACTAGAGAGGGAGTTGAAGGTAAGCTTAAGTCTCCATATCTTTTTGCTTTAGTCATGGATGTTATAACTAGACATTTGCTATAGGATATACCTTGGTGCATGCTTTTTGTTTATGGTATTCTTCTTGTTGATAAGACTAGAGAGGGAGTTGAAGGTAAACTTAAGTCCATATCTTTTTGCTTTAGTCATGGATGATATTCTTCTTGTTATCACTAGACATTTTCTTTAGGATATACCTTGGTGCATGCTTTTGGTTAATGATATTCTTCTTGTTGATAAGACTAGAGAGGGAGTTGAAGGTAAAGTTGGATTATGGAGATCATCATTACTCCATATCTTTTTGCTTTAGTGGTTAGTAGACCTAGTGAGGGGATTGTGACTTTGAGCAATCATTTCATTAATAAGTGTAACATAATTTTATGTTATGGATATTAGAAATATATAAATCCATTAATTTTTTACTCTTATTTATAGGTTATGGATATTAGAAATCAATGAAGTTGGATGTATAACCGATTATCTCAAAGTCGGAAGACATTAACAGATGAATTCATCAATGGAGTGAACTTTTTCATTCAGCAAGCGAAACAGCTGCCGATCTTTATATCTGAAGGAAAGTTTCGATGTCCATGTTCTAAACACAAAAATCTAGTGATCCTAGAACCAGATGACGTAACTGTTGATCTGTATCGCAGAGGATTTATGCCACGGTATTGGTATTGGACTTGTCATGGTGAGTATGAGCCACAATTTGATTATCAATGCGGTCCTTCTACAAGTAGTAATGTTGCTGAGGCTGAAAATATCCGTCCAAATCTTGAGGAATTAGTTCATGATGCAACTGGAATTTATGAAGAGTTACCGAATACGGAGGCACAAAATTTTTTTGATTTATTGCATGCTGCACAGCAACCAATCTGGAAAGGGTGCACGACTCACTCAGAACTATCTGTTGTTGTGAAGATGTTAAGTATCAAGGCTGAATATAATGTTGCTCGTGAATGTTTTAATCAATTCATTGGGCTGCTTAAGGAAACCAATCCGACAGATAATTTAATTCCTACAGATCTATATCGGACAAAGAAGTTAGTTTCGAAACTTTGTTTGACATACACAAAGATAGATTGTTGTGTCAATGGATGCATGCTATACTTTAAAGAAGATATTGCAGAAACTATATGCCGTCATTGCAATGCACCAAGATTTAAACCCAAATCTAGAAATAGAAGAAAGTAGAAGGATGTGTCTGTTAGTAAGATGTTCTACTGTCCAATAATTCCAAGACTACAATGGCTATATGCATCCATGAGATCTGCTGCACATATGAGATGGCATAATGATCGCATTCCACAAGAAGGTGTTATCACACATCCATCAGAAGCAGAGGCTTGGAAGCACTTTGATCGTACACATCCCACATTCGCGGCAGAACCAAGAAATGTCAGATTAGGTTTATGCGCAGATGGTTTTACTCCATTCAGTCAGTCGGCTACACCGTACTCATGTTGGCCTGTGATACTCACTCCTTACAATCTTCCTCCAGAGTTATGTATGACTACTCCTTATATGTTTTTGTCACTTATAATTCCAGGGCCACATAATCCAAAATTAAAGATTGACGTATTCTTACAACCTCTAATTGATGATTTAAGTTTATTATGGGAAGAAGGAGTAAGTACATATGATATCTCCACCAAACAGAATTTTACACTAAGAGCAGCATTACTTTGGACAATTGGTGACTTTCCTGCATATGGTATGCTCTCAGGTTGGAACACTTCAGGCAAGTTAGCTTGTCCATATTGTTTGGAAAATACAAAATTATTCATTTTAAAGTATGGTAGGAAGAACAGTTGGTTCGATTGTCATCGAATGTTTTTGCCTCAAAGTCATCCTTTCAGGCAAAATAAAGAAGCTTTTACTAAAAATAAAATGGTGATGATTCCTCCTCCACCAAGATTCAGTAGTGAAGAAATTTTTGAAAGAGTAGAGTTCTTGCCCACCATAATGGAATCTCCAAGATTAGCTGAGTTCAGATTGCCGGAATATGGTGTCTACCATAATTGGACCAAGAAAAGTATTTTTTGGTCATTGCCATATTGGAGAACAAACTTGATTAGACATAACTTGGATGTTATGCATATAGAGAAAAATATTTTTGATAATATTTTCTATACAGTTATGGACATCAAAGAGAAATCAAAAGATAATATAAAAGCAAGGATGGACTTAAAGGAGATTTGTAGAAGGAAAGCTTTGGAATTGAAGGATGGTGGAGCGGGAAAATTCTTCAAACCAAAAGCTCCATTCACATTAACTTTAGAGCAAAAATGAGCAGTTTGTGAATGGGTGAAGACTCTACGAGTACCTGATGGATATTCTTCCAATCTAAGCCGGTGTGTTGACATAAGATCAGGGAGATTATTTGGATTGAAAAGTCATGATTGTCACATCTTCATGCAATGTCTACTATCCACTGCTTTCAGTTATCTGCCAGATCAGATTTTGAAGCCCTTGGTCGAGTTAAGTGTCTTCTTCAAAGATTTATGCTCTTCTAAATTAAATGTGGAGAATTTGATTCATATGGAGCAGCAAATTCCATTCATTTTGTGTCAACTTGAAAAAATATTTCCTCCAGGCTTTTTTGATTCTATGGAGCATCTACCTATTCATTTACCATATGAGGCTATGGTTGGTGGATCTGTTCAATATAGGTGGATGTATCCTTTTGAGAGATATTTAAATAAACTTAAGAAGACCGCTAAGAACAAAGCACGACCCGAAGGCTCTATCTGTGAAGCATATTTAACATACGAGACTACTCAGTTTTGCTCGTATTATTTTGAAACAATATCTCAATCAGGTGAAAGTTCAACATCTCAGAATGTTGGTAAATCCTCTAATATATCTGTATTTAGTGGAATTGGGGAACCTTTAGGCGCTAGCACCGTGCGCTATTTGACTGATAAAGAGATGATAGTTATCACATTGTACATCTTGCTTAATTGTGATGAAGTTGAGCCGTATCTCGAGTAAGTATGATTTCATTTTGTTATATTTTTAGTTCTCTTTTATACTTTCTTCTAAACTCAAGATATGAATTTGTAGGAGGTTCATTGATGGTCTTAGTATATCAGAAGAAGGAGAAGTCCAGAAGATAGTGAAAAAAGAATTCACTGTTTGGTTCAAAAATACGGTATATTTTGAATAATTATTCTTACTTAATGAGTTAATTATTTCTGCAATTAATTATTAGTAACAATGACACAATGTCACATTTAAAGGTACACGCTGAAGACAGTTCCCAGTTTTCAAGGTTATCTGAGTTAGCTTGGGGACCAAATAGATTAGTAAAATGCTATCAAATATTTGAGGTAAATGGTTATAAATTTCAAACAAAAAATTTGTGTGAAGGTAGGAAGAAAGAAAATTCAGGCGTATGTGTAAGAGGGAACACCCATACAGGCGATGATTCTGAATACTACGGGGTATTACAAGAAATATTAGAGGTTGAATATCCCGGTATGAGGAATATTGTGTATCTCTTCAATTGTGAATGGTTTGATCCAGTACCAAATAGAGGCACGAAAGTTCATCCAATTTACGGTATAACAGAAGTAAAGCGGGCTAGGAGATATGCAAAGTTTGATCCTTTCATCATTGCTAGTCAGGCAACTCAAGTCTATTATGCTAACTATCCAAGCAGAATACGAGGCAAACAGGATTGGCTGGTAGTTATGAAGACTAAACCAAGGGGAGTAATTGAGAAAACCAGTACGATACCAATAGCACACCAAGAAGAGTTTATGTCTAATTTAAAAGATCTCCCAATCAATGTAGATGACCAAATCAGATTTAATGAGAGCGAGTTGCAGTTAGAGGAGGTAGATCTAAACATAGAGGAAAGTGATGATGAATCTGATTGTGCTAGGAGTGTATCATCTGATGAAAGTGAATCAACAAATGATGAGTTAACAACATAAGGTAAATTAAATTTATTTTTGCTACTGCACTATTTTTTATTTTACTTCCCTGTATTTTACTTCACTGTTTTTTATAACTACTGCACTCCGTTTTTTTTACTTACCTGTATTTTACTTCAGTCCATTTTTTTTAGCTACTGCACTGCGTTAATTTTCATTTCTGTTATAACTCATATTTCTAATATTTCTTTTTTATTTATGTGCAGATGGCTTCAGGTGAGGAGCAGCCTAGTAGAGGGTTGATAAAAAATATTTTTAACAGGCGCACTAAGAAGACTACAATTGGACCACATAGGTCACTACATACTGAGGAGACCACCTCGGCTCAGCCTGCTACATAGTCTCAGCCTGCTACACAGCCTCAGCCTGCTACACAGCCTTTACCCACTCCTGGAGCCAGTAGCCCGCAGTTTTACTCACCGGACCCCCGATTTCCTTCAGCAGATCTCGGGCAGGCTACTCCTTTCTACCCATACTTCACACCCCCACCTTATGCTGGTGCCCCTCCTACTTATCCATTTCCACCATATGCTCCATCATACTATCCCCCACCACCCCATCAGTCTCCTACAGCTGGACCTTCGACAGCAGCTGCAGCAGAGCAGCAGACAGATGGTAGAATGTTGATAGCACCTGAGGGTGACACGTACGTATAGTAACTTTTATTTAAACTAACTAATTGTTTTATTTTATATTTTATATTTGTTTTACATAACTTTATTTTTGTAGGTTCTATCCATCAAAACAACCAACACATAAAATACGGGACATCATACGGAGCAGGTTTGACGCTCCTTATGTTTCTTGGAAGAAAGTCCCAAAAGAAGTCCGGGAGATGTGATTTAGAAAGTTTGAGGTATTTCTGTGTTTTTGTTTTTATGTTAAATGATTTATTCTTTCTTACTTAAGGTAAATTGATTGTTTTTTATTGCAGAAAGAGTTTTGTTGGCTGCCCCAACACAATGACAAGATTAGAAAGAATTTTGAGAAGCGTGGCTCTACTCGGATGCGCGACATGTTCACAGATGTTAGAAAGGTACGGAAGCGACCATTGTGGATTGGAGAGGAGATATGGGCTGAGTTGAATGCAGCTTGGGGCAGCGAAGAGTACACTAGGAGGAGGGATCAAAATCGACAGAACAGAGCTTCTGATGTTGGGGGCTTAGGTAGTGCACTTCATACAGGAGGCTTCGTTCCACATACTGAGCACAGACGTCGTTTGGTAATGAATTTTAATTATTTTTTAAAATTGTTTTTTAATAATTAGTATTGATAAAACTCTCTTAATTGTAACAGAAAGCGTCATTTGGTAGAGAACCAACTCCTGTGGAATTGCATAGTCGCACTCATAAGCGACAGGAGGATCAACAATGGATTGATGAGAGAGCAAGGAAGGCCCATGTAAGTATATTTTTATAAATCTTTGATATTTTATAAGTTTTAGTTTAATTATATATATACTTATATTCGATTTTCACAGGAGGAATATACACGGATTCGAGAGACTCATGCCGCATCAGGTGAGGGCTCTTCTAGCGGCTCTGTGGAGTATTCTGAGTATCGCATGTGGTCGCAGGCCGTCGGAGGAATGCAGCATGGTAGAGTATATGGCTTAGGTGCGCAAGCTCAGGCATACGAGGGGATGACCTCCTCTACTACATCCAGCTTCGCATCCAGTTCGCATGAGTCCTTACAAGCTCAACAAATAATTGCCCTTCAAGCTGAGCTAGAACAAGTAAGGAAATCACAAGTTGATTGGCAAGCTCAGCAGCAAGCACAGATTCAAGCTCAGCTGCAAGCACAGGTGCAAATAAGTACGGAGCAACACAATCAGTTGCTGGATGAAATGCGCAAGATGAGGGAGCAACTGAGTGGAAAAGACGTAGCTCCACCTGAGGAGGAGTCGACGGAGTCAGAGTAGTGTAATTTAGTTGAAATGAACTTGTATTTTTATGTGAACTTATGTTATTGGACAATTACTTTTAATATGATGTTATCAGTTGATTTGTAGTGCTAAACTGTTGTGAAACTGTTATAAATTATTGTGAAGTTGTGGAACTGTTGTGAACCTGTTGTGGAACTTGTATGTGTTAGAATTGATAGGTTTGCAGGTGTGGAAATGAGATTGTTGGCTGGGAAGGCAATTTTTTTTTGTCAATGCTACAGGTTTCCAGCGGATTATGCGTCGGTAATCCGCCGGAAAAGACGATACAACGAAATGTATCGTACGTACCGGCGAATATGATCCGTCGGCCACTACCGTCGCAAGTCCGGCGAATTTTCCGCCGGTAAGTACCGGCGCAACAATTGCGTCGTAAAATAATCGTGGAATTTCGATGGCGCAACTCCGGCGACCTATCCGCCATTAATTACCGTCGCATTATACGACGGTAAATACCGGCGCATTAGGCGCTGGAATTCTCATATTCTTCACGTCGGCAAACAAACCGTTTAATGCGCCGGTAATGCGTCGGAAACGGCGTCGGAACTGTTTCCGGCGCAACTTATACGTCGGAAACAAATTATCGACGCACCATAAACCGGCGGAGATATTTGCGCTGGAACATGCGCCGGAAACTAACGGTTCCGTCGGATTGTACATTGTTTCCAGCGGATTAAGTCCGCCGGTAATAACAGGTTTTCCTGTAGTGTATTGATATTTATGATGGATAAGGAAGGGAATCTATTGAGCTACTTGTGATCATTTTATTTATTTTAACATTTCAGGAAAAAGGAAGCGATCAGTAAAGTAAAAAGGGAATGAGCAAGATCCTCTGAGTTTGAGATATTAATTTTTGTACTTCAAGTTTATTTACTCTAATATATGGACATTTGAAAGTTGACTTGATTATTGTATCAAAGTTTTGATAAAATAAAAATTATGTATATTTGCTCTTCTATTTTTAATTTTAGTAGCTATGATTATCTTTGATTAACAGATTAGCTAATTTATGATAGATTTATGTGATCAAATCATTTCGTTAGATCCTAGGGCATCACAGGATGATATCATATCAATGATTTGGAAGGATTGAGAACTGTAACCAGAGCTATAGGAAATAATTTTTTTAGTAGGGGAAAGGAGTTTAGAGTCTCATGTAGAACTTTTTCTACTAGTTTTATTAGCATGTGTATAATTGAATGCCCTTACGCTTAATATAGATTAAAGTGTTGTTGCATTATGAACCCTTAAGAGCAAGAAGCGGTTGATAGATAGAGTTTCAATTAGGCTATAATTAGTCAACGTATTATGTTAGCTATGGCTTCTAATTTAATAATGATGTTTGCTTGGTTAGTGGCTCAACTAATGAGTGAAGCTTAGGGTCATATGGTAGGAGTTAAGGGATATGAGGTTGACAAGCATTTATAGTTATTTTTGAGATTGAAGACACCTTATTTCCAAGTTGCAATTGAGTCTCGGGTAGGTAAAGACTAATTAATGATATAGGGAATTCTTTTGATAGTATGCAGTGTCCTGTTGGCAGAAAAGTTTCATTGATTATATTTCGATTGGATGGAGAAGCATAAAGCTGATGGGTTGGCTAGTAAGAGAAGAGATTCTAGGGAAGAACAAATTCAAAGATCAGTGGGAAGAGTTTATGGTGACCATCATAAGTTGGTTTGTGCTACCATTTTTCATGAAGCACATGCAAGAGTCCTTTCTGAGATTGGTGCAAAGGAGAGAGACAGTGATGCAATATGAGGTAGAGTTCACAACTCTTGTCAAATATGTTCGCTAGTTGGTTAGTACTCCATAGGAGAAGTGTTATCAATTTTTGTGAGGTCTGAAGGAAAGTTTGAGCCATTCCCTTGTTCTATTTCATATTAGTGACTTTTAAAGCCCCTAAAAGAAGCTAGGTTAGTGAAGAATGACTTATGTTTACCCAAATGTGGTGAGATGGAAGCATGAGTAGTTTTGAAGGAGAGCCCTCCAAAAGTGCATTCAATGGAAAGAAGTCTATAGTAGAGCTTGGTGATTTCAGGAGGGGAGGATCTACTTTATCTGGGAGTATTAAAGGATTTGTATTAGTTAATAGCACTTTTATGTGTAGTTTTCATTGGAGGAGGCATACATGCCATTATTTTCTCTATGGCTGTGTACTTTAGATGTGGTCAGTCAGGTCACAAGATGTCGCAATATTCACAAAGAGTGCCAAAAGGTAGATGCAAAGTTAGGATAGTCAAATTTAGAGGCAGTAGCTCACCCTTCTAGAGTAGTTGGTGAGACCACTATGACCCGTAGTGGAGGTAGATTTGGATGTAGACAATCGGGTGGCTTAATAGGAGCAGCTCAGTAAAAATCAATTTAATTGTCATCGTAACCCTGATGCGGCCTAAAGTATATAATTTGACTTAGTATGTGGTAAAGGAGGTATTAGATATGATTACAAGTATAGAATTTATTCAAGTATTATCTTGACGTATTTTATTCAATTCTAGGGTTAGCTAATCTTTTTTGTTTAGACATTTGTTGGATGATATGGGTTTGATTTTGGATGTGATAATGTCTAGCTTGTTTGTTTTGTTATGCACTGAAGATTTTCTAGTAGTTGGAAAGATATATAGGTGTGAAATTGAGATTAAAAATAGGATGCTAAAATCTAAAGTAATGGTGTTACCTCTAAAGGAGTTTGATGTTATAGTGGATGAAAACTAATTGAATAAGTATCAAGCTCATATTGATTGTAGTAAGAAGGGAGTTAGTCTGCATATAGAGGGAGATGTGTTTTACTTTCAAGGTGCTAGGAGTGCCTTATAATCCCTCATTTTTGTATTGCAAGTAGATAAGGCCTCGAGAAGGGGGTATTCTATATTTTTTGCCTATTTAAGAGATTTGAATAAATTAGTTAGAGGTCTAAGAGATGTTCAAGTTGTGAAGTAATTATGTGATATTTCTCCTAAAAAGTTATATGGGTTGCCTTCAGAAAGAGAGTTAGCTAGAGTTATATATTGAGATGGTGTCTGATACAACTCTGATAGCAAACTCCATATATGGAATGACACCGTGAGAATTGTAAGAGTTGAAAGTTCAGTTATAAGAGTTGTGGATAAAGTTTTTATCCGGCCTAGTAGATCACCTTGGGGAGCTCCTGTCTTATTTGTGAAGAAGAAAAATGAATCTCTAAGAATGTGTACGTATTATATAGAGCATAATAGAGTGATAGTGAAAATAAATATCTCCTGCCCAGGATAAACAATTTGTTTGATTAATTAAAAAGAGCAGCTATATTTTCTAAAATTGATTTAAGATCAAGCTATCATCAGTTGAGAGTGAAGGCCGGGGATGTGGTGAAGATATCTTTTAGTGCTCGATATAAGCAATATGAGTTTATGCCTTTCTGGTGATAGCGTTTGGTGTGACAAATATACCATTGTTGTTCATCGATCTAATGCATTGAGTGTGATGCAGAACAAAGGGGACCAAGCAAAAACGGGGACATTAATTTGAGGAATTGAAAACTTGCCCACATATGAATTTTAATTAAGGAAAGATTTTGAATTAAATCCTAATTAAAAGTTAATTGAGCATGATTTAAGGGGGGTTCCTTAAATAGGTTTCCTCATTTAGGAAGTAAAATTCAAATTCAAATTCAAATGAGTATGAATTTAAATAGCTCCCAAAATTAAAGGGAGCTAAATTAGGAAGAGGTTTAACTGGGAGCAATAGTGGGGAAGAATTAATGGGAGGAGAGAGGTAGGGTCGGCAGCTATAGAAGGGAGGGGGTGAGTTAGGGAAGATCTCAAATGGTTTTTTAAATAAGATCAATTAAATTAAAGGAGATTTATTACTCATAGCTCTTTAAATTTAAATTCAAAAATAAATTGACTTGATTTAGAAACATTCCAAATATAATTCAGGTTAAATTAAGAAAGAATTCAAATTTAAAATTGATTCAAAATTGAATTGATTGTCTTCCCAAATTTATCATGATTAATTTTAGGAAAGTAATGAAGGCTATGAAAATTTGGATCCAAGGGGAGGGGGTGGTGTGGCCGACAGTTTGGAGGTTTGTGCTAGGGTTAGGTTGTGGTGGGGTTTAGGATTGGGCTGGCTGGCAGTTGGGGTGGGGGTGTGGGGAGGAGAAATGACAACTTATGGTAGGGAGGTGATGGGGTGAGAAGATTAGTGCCTTGGTGGAGGGCTTGAGGAGGCGGCGATTTAGGAAAATATGAGAAAAAAATTAAAGAAAATAAAAGATAGAACCGCGAGTCTTGGACTCTTTCGAAGACTGACGAGTGATGCGTTTGACTTCATCAAAGGACCTCAAGCCATGAGCCCGGACCCATCTTATGGCTTGTGGAAACTACGATTTCCTCCATAAGGATTCTCATTAATGTTATTCCAAAGAATAAAAGTGTAGAACAAAATTATATTAAAACTTCATCATCTATCTAATACAAGAGTAAGGGTCTCTATATATAGGCCTTAAAAGAAACTAAAAGACAACTTTGCCCCTTGGGCTTACATAAGATAAGACCCTTAAGTAAGGGTAAAAATTAAAAAAAAATGCATAATTAAATAAAAAATATAATTAAAAAACTAATATAAAATGGAGGGATCTAAGCCATCGATCTTTGTCTCTTCCTTTGATTAATGTTCACCGTCGGATGTCCGCATCATTCTCCCTAGGTGGAAAAGAGCTTGACTCCGTTGAGTTCATACCCCGGGTAACCATGCTCTGATACCAAACTAATGTAGAACGAAGAAGACCAAGCAAAAATGGGGATATTAATATGAGGAATTAAGGACCACATATGAATTTTAATTAAGGAAATATTTTAAATTGAATCCTAATTAAAAGTTAAATGAGCATGATTTGAGGGGGGTTCCTTATATAGAATTCTTTAATTCAAATTCAAATGAGTATGAATTTAAATAGCTTCCAAAATTAAAGGGAGCTAAATTAGGAAGAGGTTTAATTGGGAGCAATAGTGGGGAAGAATTAATGGCAGGAGAGAGGTAGGGCCGACGGCTATAGGCGGGAGGGGGAGAGTTAGGGAAGATTTCAAATAGTTTTTTAAATATGATCAATTAAATTAAAGAAGATTTATTACTTATAATTCATGTTAAATTAGGAAAGAATTCAAATTTGAAATTGATTGTCTTCCCAAATTTACCATGATTAATTTTAGGAAAGTAATGGATGTTGAAACTTGTTCAAAATAAATTAGGTTGTTACACCTAAGCTTATATCCCAGCGGCTAACCAAGGGGGGGGGGGGGGGGGAGGGGTGAATTGCTAATTAAAAATTATCCCTCTTTTGAAATTTAAACCGATAATAACTTTAGTAATTTTTTGTAAAAAAAGTTTTTCAACCACAAATTAATCAATATAGTAAAGTAAAAAGCAAAAGCAGCATAAAATAAAAAGACACAAGATTTATAGTGGTTCGGTCAAACACGACCTACATCCACTCCCTAGAGGCACCCTCCGAGTATTGTACTAATACCACTAGTGACTCTTTTTTTGCACCCACAGCAAGGCCGAGAAGCCTTTACAACAACTCTCTTCCACTACTACCCGATGCGACAGAGATTCGTCGTCCTTTTACACTCTCCAAGTGTTGGTAGAGAATCGTCTGTCATTTCACACTCTCCAAGTGTGGGCAGAGAACCCTTCGGCTGTTCACACTTTTCAAGTGTAGGCAGAGAACCCTTCGTCCTTTCACACTAAACGAGTGTCGGCAGAGAATCAGATCTCCTTGACAGATCTTCTCACAAGAAATCTAGAAGGACGAGAGAAAAGAGTGAAGTAATCAAAAATCACAATTGGAGATTCTTACCTTTGAGTACCAAGTGAATCCTTCAAGCTCAAATAGTAAGAATCCTCCTTAAAACACTCTTTCACACTCTCTCCTTCTCCCTCCCTTCAGTTTACACGAAGATTAGTAGGCAAAAAGATTACAAGACAGTTTTAAGTGAACCTTATATAGGAAAGACACGAAAAACTATTCAAAAACTGCTGACTTTCAAGTCTGTACACAGTCGATCGTCCAGGACGATCGTCAGATCGTCCTGTGTGAATAGTGTAAAAACAGTTGCATACGAACCCAATATATATTGGTACGAACTGACTTCGTACCCAATTATTTTCCTGTATGAACTAAGTTTGTCCTGGGACGAAAAATTATATCAAGGGTTCGTTCGGACGAAACTGCAGGACGGTCCCAAATTTTCAAGGAATAGAGGACATCGTCCTGGGACGAAGATGAGTGTTCGTCTGGACGAATAGTTCATGTCATGTGTTCAGAGAACTTTTCGTCCTGATACGAACAGGATAAATCATCTGGACTATCAGCACAAAGTGAGAATCCAAAGCAAATCATCCTGGGACGAATTATACACTATGTCCGGACGATCAATACAAAGTGAGAAATCCAGAGCTCATCGTCCAGGAACGAATGGTACACTTCGTCTGGACTATCAATTCAAAATGTAAAACATGCAAATAACAACTCTCTTAACAATGAATGCTATGAAAATTTGGATCCAAGGGGAGGGGGGGGTGTGGCCGGTGGTTTGGGAGGTTTGTGCTAGGGTTAGGTGGCGATGGGATTTGGGATTGGGCTAGCCGGCGGTTGGGGTGGGGGTGTGGGGAGGAGAAATGATAACTTGTGGTGGATAGGTGATTGGGTGAGAAGGTCGGCGCCTTTGGTGGAGGGCTTGAGGAGGTGGCGGTTTAGGAAAATAAGAAAAAACAAATCAAAGAAAGAAATAAAATATAGAACCACGAGTCTTGGACTCTTCTAAAGACTGACGAGTGATGTGTTGCCCTTTACCAAGGGACTTCAAGCCACAAGCCCAGACCGATCCTGCGGTTGGTGGAACTACAATTCCCTCCATAGGGATTCTCACTAACGGCCTCACAAAGAACAAAAGTGCAAAACAAAATTTTATTAAAACTCTTTTATCTATCTAATACAAGAGCAAGGGCCTCTATATATAGGCCTTAAAAGAAGCTAAAAGATACCTTTGTCCCTTGGGCCTACATAAGACAAAACTCTTAAGTAAGGGTAAAAATAGAAAATGCATAATTAAATAAAAAATATAATTAATAAACTACTATAAAATGGAGGGATTTTAGCCGTCGATCTTCTCTCTTCCTTTGACTAACGTCCACCGTCGGATGTCTGTATCAAAGTGTAGGGACAAAGTGGATCATTTTATTATTATGTTCATTGAAGATATCATGGTGTACTCAAAGTCTGAGGAGCATGTAGTCCATTTGAGGTTGACCTAATATGTATTAAGGTCTTGAAATATGTATGCTAAAATTTCAAATTATGAATTTTGGTTGACTTCTATGGTATTTCTAAGGCACGTGGTAAGCAAGGAAAGAATTAATGTAGATCATCAAAAGGTGCAAGCCATAGTAGATTGGTCGAGCTTGACATCAGTGACTAAGGTCTGGTTCATAATAGACCCTACGCCCTGGTTTAGAACAAATTTAAATATCTACATGCATACAAAATATTCAAACACATGTGGATGATATAGATGTAAAAGTTTTAAAAAATTCACCTTCACAAAATTGAGTTAGAATAAGTATGATTGAACTCTTTTTAAGTGGATTTTCTAATCCTCTTCTCCTCAAAAAATATCATCCTCGATATTCAGAACTCAAATTAGGGTACAATTATTACGTCTCAGGCTCTTTTTCTTAAATAGCTTATCTTTCAGTTTTGTGCTTCCAAATTAACCATTGTAATATATTTATTCCTTAGTCTTTTAACATCATATGTTAGAATCTTTTATGGTTATACTCTATAGCTTAGATTCTGATGCACTTCAACATTAGCAATAGATACTTGGCTCCCATAATTAGACACTCATTTTCTCAGAGATGATACATGAAATATGTTGTGAATATCAAATATATGCTATAACAACTAAAACCTATAGGTAGATTTTCCAATGTTTGCAATTATCTCAAAAGGTGCAACACACTTTGGATTCAACTTTCCTTCTTTCATATATCTAATTGTGCCTTTTATTGGTCGGATTTTCAAATATAAAAAAACTTCAACATGAAATTCTAAGGTTCAATGCTTTGCATCATAATTGTACTATTTTTGCCTATCATACACCACTTTTAATTTATCTCTGATTAGAGTGATATTTTTAGAAGCATCATAAAAAAAGACTTGGCCCAATTAGACTCCTCTCATCCACTTCCAAGACAGTAGGATTCTATTCTACCTACCACTATGCAATGTGTTCTATACATTATATATTTACTACATTGTATCATCACATTTTCTTATGGAAGGGCATTATTTGCAATTGATGATAAACATTAACTTAATCATTTCATTTTGGTCATATCCTCTTATTTTTATTCTCTTTTCTAGAATTTTTTACGTTAGCACACTAATATATCTTGTAACTCATTCGTAATTGCTGAATGTACCAAATTTTCATACAATGTTAATACAATAAGCTCTAAGACCATCGCTGCAGATATCATGGCATTCAACATACTTAATTTCCAAGAAATTTCTTTTATAAGTTACACATGGTTGCATATAATTCTAAATGAACCTTTTATATATAGATTTACTTCAAAATAATGCAGATTTATAGGTCCATTAAAATTTATATTGCATGCCTCATTCACTATGTACAAATTTTATAGTTTGCATGATTAGATCATATTCTAATGATTTTTTATTTTCAATCCAACTTTCAATCATATTAGGGCAATGCTAGAATGTTGATTAATAAATGTTAAAAAAAGGTTTGCATTTGAAGTAAATTTTGATGGAATAGAACTTTGCTTGAACTTTTTTTGGAATAAATAATAGTCGTGCCAAATTTTAAATAAATATTTTGCGACAAAAAAGTAGGAGTGCTTTGCTCCAAGCAAGCATGAAGACAAATTATTATTATACGGCTAAAAATATATTTCAAGCATTAATTTTTTTTGTGATTCATAATTAAAATAATATTTATACTTAATCTTAAATGAATATTTATATAAAATTTACACTAATAATATTATTATTATCTTAAAAAACAACGAATTAATTTTTTCCGCTAAATAGGCCGATTATAAGAACATGGCACCCCTTTCTACCCGGGATTTCTTTTTTCTTCGGCGTCCGGAAATCCGGAAGATGGCGGAATACGTTGCATTGAGTGAAGGCCAGGGGGAAGAAGCGGAACCAGTGGATAGCAAAGCAATGAGGCGTCGTATCGCTTCTCTCGATGTTTTCCGTGGCCTCTCCATTGCTGTACTCTCTCTCTCTCTCTCTCTCTCTCTCTCTCTCTCTCTCTCTTGTAGTTGCTTCACTTACTGGAAACTGTTTATATTTCATGATCCGGTGAACTTGGTTTATGAGACTCTTTGATATGCCTTTCGTGGTTAAGAAACGCTTGCAAAAGCCTGTTTCTTGGAATTTGTTTACAAGAAGCCGTAGGTATCAATTGGGCAGGATGAAATTTTAAATTACGCCGACGGTTTTCGTAGTGTCACGGGTAGATTGTAGTGGTGCTAAACTATGCTGTCTTGTTTTTGAGGCTTACGGGCTGTTTGGTATCGGATTTACAGCTTGATTTAAGTCGGATTTACGCTAAATCCAGCCAAACGGTTTTTGTGCGCGCATTAAATTCCGGCGATGGGTAAATCCCGGATTTAAGGATTTACGGCTTGAATCCCGAATTTACTAAATCCCTCGGTTCGGCGGATTTATGGGATTTGGCCGAAGAAGCGCGCCAAAGGGAGAAGCTTCACAGTCAGCGAGCTCCCGTTGTTGCTTCCGATCAAAATGTCGTAACTTCCGATCCCACAGGAAGGGAAAGTCGTCGAAGGAGCGAAGTGGAACAGCCACTAAGGAGCCGAAGCAGCGACGCCTGCAATCTCTACAACCTCCTCAAGGAAGCGTAGGCGCCTCTATGTTATTATTGATTAACTTAATTAATATAATTTAAAAAATTAATAATTAAGTAAATTAATTAAATAATTAGTGCATAAATTAATTATTTAATTTAACTTAATTGAATAATTAATGATATACTTTGTTATTAAATATTAATATAATTAGCTTAATTAATATCACTTAAAATTTGTATTATTAAATATATAATTAATAGTGTAAATAATAATTAATGAGTAACTTCTACTTAACATATTATTAAATTCATAACACATTAATTTTTTTTAATTATAAATTTAATTTTTAATTTACAAGTATCTTCTTCACATTTAAATTCCTAACTGCCATAAATCATGCAATATGTTACCAAATTATTTATCAGGATTTAATTGGATTTAAAATTTATCATACCAAACAATTTTTAGGATTTAACACCCTTAGGATTTACTAAATCCCACTAAAGTTTAATCCTCCTTGTTGCCAAATAGCTCCTTAGGGAAAGATTTAGGTATGCTTATCAATTTAGTATTCATCTAGTTTATAAAAATCTAATATAAAACACTACTCAGAATATTGGACACGAAGTTATTGCCCCTTTTTGTTTGACCTTGTTTGTTCGATTAGCTTAGAAGTCGTTCTTTGGCTGCCACCAGCCAAGGTTGGGATTGCCTCATTAACGCCATCTTGAGGTGGTGGAGCCCTAACTTATTGGCTTATTCTTGTCAACAACCAGCGGATCGCCAAAATGACCTTGATCTTGTTAGGAGTTTGATTGGCGTAATTTTAATTTGAGAATGAGGACAACAATGTCTTCAGGGTTTTCCTAAACCAGACTGTTCTGCAAGTGCAATTGGCTTATTGTTGCGCACATCTGATAAGCCGTTTGTCTTATTTCGAATATAAAGCGGTTCTGTAATTTGTTGATGGAATCTTGTTTATGATCACCATGATTTATGTTCTTTCATCTTTCTTGCTTGAATGCATTTGATTTACTTGAATTCTCCTTGAATTGAACCCTTAATTGAGAGGGATGAATTTGCCTTGTAGAGAGAGAAAAAATAGAGAGGAATTTGTATAGAAATCGGCCAAGAGGAGAGAATCTTGAGAGATAGAATCTTAGGATTTGTATTTCTTAGAATTAAGAGCCTTGAGGGTTGTGAGTTTTGATTTGGAGTGGAGATTTCTATTTAATTATTTGCTTTTTATGTAAGTGTTCATGCATGTTTTTTAATAGTTTAAAGGTTCATGAGTGAATATACATAAACCTGATTATTATTTCACTAATGACTTCGCATAGTGTGTTTTATCAAATCTAATGATTATTTATAAGTTCACATTTTGCATGTTTTGGTTTTTGCGACCTTATGTTCTCATATTTTCTTCTTGATGCTACATGCAATAGTTTATGTGAAATCTCATGCTCTTAAAATTTTGACCTAACTCAAGTTTAATACTCCAATTTCAGCTTATGATATTTGTCGATTACGCGGGTTCTGTTTTTCCATTTGTTGCTCATTCCCCATGGCATGGTGTACGTTTGGCTGATTTTGTGACACCATTTTTTCTCTTTATTGCCGGGATATCTCTTTCACTTGTATACAAGGTATGTGACAATTATCTACTTAAAACCTTCCGTCATATTCTCTTCTTACTAGAAGTATACTAGTTTTGTACTTAACATTTTAGTTATTCGTAGATCTGCAAAAGTATTCTTTCTTTTATGTTAAATATGAATTTATTTTATCAGTTTAGAGGTCTAATCTGTCCTAAGCCTTGGATTCTATAAAAAATAGGTGTTTTATTTCATTTTTTCCATATAACTTTTTTTTATTCCTAATTGTGAAAAATCCTGACGCTCAGTTAATCCTTCACAACCATGTCATTCACCTTTTTATTCCTATGATTATGCTGCATTCTTTTCTTTTCAGTCTGTTTTTCATAATTACGAAAAAGTGTTATTTGCATGAACCTTCCGAGTTGAAGTTGCTTGCCTTCTAAATCTGGGCTTTCAACCTCATCTACAATGACAATGATGCATGCATGAGCACTGATCACTGATGGTTTGTTCTACAATAATTCCTAATAGGGATGGCTTTTGGATGATGATAGCCATGTGCATAACATGCAGGATGTTGTGTTCGCTAAATATTTTTGATGCATTTTTATTAAAGCAAGAAAAGAAAACCGTTGCATAGAGAAGGAAAAGATGGTTTGTTGAAGCCTTGAATGGTTGCAGAAAAGTGAAGAAAAGGGGATGAGAAGAAAGTTGACACACAGCTTTAGGGAAGCAAAAGCCATGCAAATAATAAATTCGTTTCAATAATCATAATCTAACCATTTTATTTCATTTCAGTCTAATTATTCTATTGCATTTGAACCTCTATTTATAATAGAGGATTCTACGAACTAAGATTAGATAGTCAAATGTATCCTAAATTGCACATGAAAATTTAAATAAAGGCTAAAAAATTTAACTAATTTAAATGATTTATTGATATCTAATCTAAGTAAAACTCATACTTGTGCTGAAATAAGTTTGTCTAAGTTATCCATTGTGGCAGTCTCCTTTCATCCTCTACCTTGTTCCAATCATTTGCTTCACAATTTGAGATGTGCCATTAAGACGCTGGAAAAAATCATCACCTCGATGCTTGCTATCACATGAAAACAAATAACATCTAGTTGTCTTTAATATTCTCAAAATTTTAATGAGGCCAGTCCCACTCAAATTATACAATCTTCTGGTCTGAATTGATGGTGGAAAAATTGAAAGGAACTAGTGGACGAGATGAAGATCGCTGAAATTTTAATAGAAACCCATGATTTATGAGGTAGGATTGGGCAGTTTTGGAGTTTTGATGGAGGATGGCAAGCCTTTTATAGTGCCACCAGGGGTTTGTCATTACTGATTAGCTTGTTTCTCTTTTCCCTGGGTTTCATTTATTTGCTGATCAGTCAGTACCTTTTGGGTTAGCTAATAAGCTTCAACATGGTTCATATGTTCATGATCATCTGAAGAATGCCAAACATTAAGCAAGAATTCTCGTTGTGCAAACCATAATTTGACGTTTGAGTTTCTAGGTGTTTATTTTTGGCATCCTTTTTAGTGATAGGAACGATCTGTTTAATTTCTTTGCATTTCTCTTTTCTTGGTTGCTTAATATTTAGCACCAAACATCTGATGAGGTTTTTGTTGTATAATTTCAGAAAACATCAAACAAATTACGAGCAACACAGCAAGCAGTGTTGAGGGCACTAGAACTTTTCCTGCTTGGCATTCTTCTGCAGGGTAATGAGCTTGTTTTTTTAATGTATTCTATACATTGTCCAATTATTATGTTTAGAAAAAAAATCATTTGATAATTATTTCTTTGAGCTAACAAATTCAAGAGATTGTTTTATCCAAATGGTTATAACTCTTCTCACAATCAAAATTTTATTTTTGTCCGAACACATTAGATGAGGATTTTGATGACTATCCCGGACTCTGAATAATTTTAAAGATCACATCTTAAGGCTGTCCAGGTTAATGCGGAGCTCAAACTTTAGATCAATCTCAAGCTTATTTCTGTGTATCAATTGAGTCCTAGGAGGGTTGCAATTGAGTTTTTGACATTCAACAGAACATCTGAACACGGTGACAGTAGGATATTCCTTGGGTGGTATTTTGTGATAAATGCACAAATGTCAATCTTTTCCTTGTTGCTGGATCAAGTGTAAGTATGTCCCTTGGATGGTTCCTTGCACAAATGCCTTTTAATTGGTAGTTATAAGGTACGTTAAGATGGATTACCCTTAATTATCTAGTAGATTTAGAATTACAAAATTCAAGTCTATTCTGAGATGTTATGGATCTTTGTTGTACTCCTATTATAAATAAGACCAACTTGCTTTCAAGAGTAATGGTTGAATTATTGAATGAAGAACTTCTCTATTATTATGTTTTTTGTTTTGCTGCTTGATTGGATTAAAAAGGTGAAGGCCATGGGCCCATGTGAAATAATTAAGAGATACGTTTCTCTATTTGAAATTCTTATAACTAGGTATGACTACCACTCGTTGCTTTATGACCTATTATGAAAAAAGGGCTTATATTCTTGTATACTCAATCAAGGTGAAGTTATGGAGATAAGAGAATGTTATGGTGACTTAAAATTTAATTTTGTACAACTACGATTATATTGGCCATGCTACATGATCTTGCGTTTTGGATAATAAAGAAGTTATTGATAGCCAATTATGATATAAATGAGAATTTTAAGATGGTTGAATAATAAATTGGATAATTGAGAAATAATTACACTAGAGAAATAATATGGGTAGCATCTATTGAAAATAAGATAATGAGAAATTAGACTTAGTTGGTTTGGTTATGTATAATGACGGGTAGAAAATGCATAGCAAGGTGAATAGATTACACCCATGTTGAATGATTAGTAAGAAAAAATGATACTCAGGCAAAAGCAATATGAGTAACCTTACATAATACCCAACATTAATGGAGTATGTTTAGTAATCAGGTCATTTTTTGATCCAACTAACTTTGTGCACATGTCACTCTTTATATAAAAAGCTTTTTAATAACAATATGAGTAGCCTATGGGCACATGTCACTCATTTGTTTTTTCATTTTTGATACTTGTATAATCCAAAGGTTTTTTGTTTTGTTTTGTTCTTTTTTAGTTATGTGCAAGTTGAGTTTACTTAAGATTTTGATTGTCTCTTGACATTTCCCTCGCATAGGAGATATCTATAGGGTGTCTAGGCCTTCCTACTACGCCAACAAATGTGTGTAGGGTCGGTATTGTTAGATGTCGTATTCGGTGGTCTTTTATGTCATCACTCCAAAAAAGATACGTATGGGTCTTTGTACTATCACAAGCGAATACACATGATTTTTTTTGCGGCCTTGAAATAACGCGCACAAGTACTTACGTTGCAAATTTTCCCACTACGTTGGAATAATGCCCATAGGCACTTAATTTTAGGGCTTTTGCTGATACCTTGCATGTGAGGTGGTTTGATAATGGGCCAATGGCAAGCCGATGATTTTGCAGTGAGCGAAATATCCACTTTTTGAAAATTTCTCTTTTTTCCTTCTTTTTTTTTTCTTTCTTTTCTTTTTCTTTTTCATATATTTTTTCTATTTATTCTTTTTAAAGTTTTTAAAGAGAGAGGGGAGAGTGAGAATTAGAGAGAAATAGCGAGAGATATAGATAGAAAGGGAGGGAGAAAGAGAGAGAAAGGAAGAGATAGAGGAAAAGAGAGAGAAAGAGGGTGAAAACATATATAGTGAGAAAAAGAGAACAAGATAAAGAGAGAGAAAGTGAGGGAGAAAGAGGGGGAGAAAGTGAGAGAGAGAGAGGGAAATAGGGCGGAGAAGAAGAGAGAGAGGTAGAGTGGGAGGAAGAGAGAAAGGGTGAGAGGGAGTAAGTGTGAGGGAGGAAGAGGGAAAGAGAGTGAAAGGAAGAAAAGGTGGTGTCAGTGGTTGGTTGAGTAGGTAGCGGTGATGGCAGTTAGTCGGACTGGGGGAGATGGGAGTGAGGGGAAGATTGTGAGAGATTGAGAGGATGATCATGAGAGAAAGAGATTGTATGAGTGTGAGAAGGTGCGTGATTGAGGGATGTTCATGTGAGGGATGGGGAGGTTGTAGGGAGTATGGGCGACGAGATGGGAGGAATAAGGTTTTTTGAGTTTTTAGTAATAATAATAATAATAATAATAATAATAATAATAATAATAATAATAATAATATGTTTTTTAAAACTTCCATCGCTTACCCATATCGAAGTTGTGCGTCACCTCACACATTGACGAATATTTTGATTTTTCTTTGTGTTGCAACCTAGGCAGTTTGAGTAGGCTATTTATGTTGTTTCGAACGCGTCAGTGCAATCTATTTTGTGAACATACATCATCTAGGACAACATTTATGCACTTCCAAGTTCGTCACTTCGCTTTGTTGCTGAATTTGGTTGGGTCAACTTGGGAACATGATGGGGACATCAGAGATTGGAAAGTCTATCAGAGAAGTGGCCGTCGTTCTACGACCACGATTGAGTCGATGCACTTCTGAGACGTATTATGTATTTTCTTTATTATTTTATGTTGTATTTGTTTTATTAGTGTTTTCCGCTTTTACCCCTTACTTAAGAGAGGTCGTATGTAAGCCCAGAGGGCATCGTTGTCTTTTTATTTTCTTGAGTCATTTGTACGAGGCTATATATAGCCCTCTTATTCTCTTTTCATTTTAATGATTGAATGGTAAAAATTTTCCCCCATGTTTGAGTTATTATGAGAGCTTGAGAGAGATTGGAGCGAGGTCCCTTGGAGAGGGAATTTGGATCACCCACCAACCTTGGAGACAGCCGGGTTTGTGGTTCTTCTTCTTTATCAAATTTTCCTTTTCTCTTCTTCATCTAGCTGCCGGCTGTGGGCTCCAAAAATTTGGCCCCGGCCTCCACTCGCTTTTCTTATTCGGCGAGGGAGTTTTAACGAACTAAGTTCCGAGGTAAATTTTGGAAGGCAGATGGGTTTGTAGATAAGACACTACCCAGAGATTTCGCCCTCATTTTGCGAGGACTTTATGATCTGAGTTCTGGTTTCCTATAGGCGCAAGCCCCTATAGTTAATTACCCCTCCCGATCACGAGAGAGAACTTTCGATTAAGGATAGTCATCAATCAGATTCGTATAGAAATACGTGTATCTGACATATAGTAGCAGCAATGGGTTTGGAAATTGGTAGAAATTGGATTTGGGTATTTGGAAAGGTTTGAAAAGTTTGATATTTAAAATATGAATTTCACCATCGTGCACTTTGAATATTTGGGAGATATTTTGAAAATATTTGGGAACCCCTCCGGTTGAGATCTGCATTCAACACGGCCATCATCGGGGTGTTTGGGGGTCATTTTTTTTTATGGATTGAACCTTGTCAACTCTGTCGGGTTGTCGACAGAGGATCGGGTTTTGTAGGCTTCGTGCCTTTGAGAGTGAATTCTTATTGTTGTAGGCCTTGAAGGCATAATATGAATGTTTTAAAGCAAATATACCGGTCGACACAACTTTATATTTGCTTAATGGTTCGAACCCTGTCGACTTCTATTGACTCGTATAGAAGATCGGTTTCGAACCTGAATTCACTTGTCAACCCGCGCAGCATCCCTAGACGTCACGTGTGTACCAATAACATGCTCGCCGGGGCCCATGCGGGTTTGGATTATATTTTCTCCTTTTAGTGTACATATGTGTATACAAATTATAGTGCACGTGCAGGGGTATTTTGAAAGTATTCGTAGTCGCCTTTTGTCCGCTTGCATAGAAGTTGCGGATTCGGTGGCGTGGCGTAGTAGCTTCTGGATAGAGTCGTGCGCTGCTTCGTACAGGTAGACTGTCGTGCACTACTTGTTGCTTTCTGCAGGTGGATCGTAGTGCACTAACGGGTCTCATGTTTTTGTTCGTAGATGCTTGTATTCGTTGTAGTTGTTTGGTTCATGTAGTACATCCGTCATTGTTATGAGTGGATAGGTAGGTGTATACCTTCACAGACGAAAATTGACTTCAGGATACTGCATTTACTGAAGTCTCTCTGCATCTACCCATAGATGGCATGTTATACATACATCTGTATTCGTAGATAGATTGTATGTATTGCAGATCATTCCTGTATTTTTCCCGTGGATAGCTTGTTGTGTATGACGGGTCTCCTACGAAGGCTCATACGTATTTGCACTTTGCTATATGTCATTTGCTTTTGCTAGTAGATGGCATTCGGTGCATATGGCGGGTCCTTTACAAGGACTCATAAGTGTTTCCCTTTGCTATGATTTTTCACATTTTACCTTCTAACAGTTTATCTACCAAATGTTTGTAGAATATTCATCGTAATTGCCCCATGTCTATTTCACCTTATGTCAAATCTTTCTTGTTTCAACTGAGATGCTGATTGTGGTGTAGGTCCTTTATAGCATATATATCCTTCTTATTTGAAAATAGACCGTCATGTGCTCACTTACACATCAATCCGCATTGATAGCAAAGAATCCACTTCTCCTACCTCTTCTTTACTTTGTTTGTGGATATATCACTATATGATCCTTGTTGCAGTTCATGTATACTTCATTGAGTGTGTTGTTATTGACATGCATGTTGCTCTTGCATTTATTGTTCCTTGCATACAAGCCTTTTTGTTTGCTCATTAGCATTTGATCTCCTTCGTGATTATATCTTCTTGGAATTGAATTGTTGTTGATGAGAGATATGGCATTACATTCCTTCATAAATTTTAACCTCATTGCTTGTATGTATGACCACAAAATGAGCCGTTATGATCCAATGGCTTTCTCCCAACACTATGATTTTGATATAAAATCATATTCTTCAAATTGTATTTGCAAGTTTCTTTGCAATAAACTTGAGATCAAATTCATCGATTCCTCATCTTTAATTGAAATAATTGATATAGTCTGATCACTATTGCTCACATAGATTTCATCACATTTGTAATGAGTTTGCATATGAGTCTTTGCTTGCTTGGATAGGATTCAGATGGATCGCCTTCTTTAATTAGCATCTACATTCCAATTGGAATGATAACTCTATTGGAACATTACTTATCCTTCACATCAAATTCTTTAGAATTCCTCTATTGAGAAATCACCTGAATATATGTTGAGTCTTTGATATTTTTGTTCAAATCTTCTTGTCACCTTGAGTTCAATTCCTTGTAGTATAACCTTAGTTGATTGCTTAGAAGTTTCAAGTATAAGTAATTGTTCAAGTTTTTGGATCCAACTTCATCAAGTTCAAGTGTCCCCTGCAGTCCAACTCTTGTTCAAGTTCAATGTTCACAGTTCATCTTCATTTTACTTGGGTTCAACTCTTTATTAAGTCATTTAGATTTTGTTCAAGAGTCCAAGTACAAGTCATCCGTCGTTCTTTTGAGTTCAATTAAGTCCAGGTACGATTTCACCCGAAATTTCGGCAGCCTCCCGGCGTCTCCCCTGTTTAGGGGAAAACTACGAGAAAACTGGGCCTTTCCCACCACGCGCAATAAAGGCGTGTATGGTAGGTGTCCTCTGACGAGAACACCGCGGCCGTGATTTTTTGTTCCTCCCACCACGCGCAATAAAGGCGTGTATGGGGTCTTTGACAGTACCTGCCTAAATGACACAATTTGCTTTCCTCCTGCTCGGGGGTACTTATAAGTGACCCCGCCTCGCCGTTGGTGTCGCACCGGGGTCCCATCCCACCACGCGCAATAAAGGCGTGTATAGGCGGTTTTCCGGTGCGCCACGAACGCCGAAGTAGAGTTTAGGCGATTTTCGTCTCGTCGTAGGCGTCAGATCGGGGTCCCATCCCACCACGCGCAATAAAGGCGTGTATAGGCGGTTTTCCGGTCTACCGCATACAACGACGCGAGAATCTGAGTTTAAGACTTCATACCTTCGCGAGGAATGTCGGTGTCGGCCCGAGGATCGAAGGAGAGAGAGATCACATAGCATTTGCATATTTTCATTAATTAAAATTAAAATTAATTAATTACAATTAATTAAACAATCATTTTAATTAATCATCTGTAATTAATTATGATTAATTGAAATAATTAATCAAAATTTATTAAAAATCAATTAACACTATAAGTTATAATTAATTAAAAATTAATTATAACTTATATTAATTAATTTTAATAAAAATATAATTAATTAATACTAATTAATAATAATTAACTTATAAATTATGACTAATTAAAAATAATAAATTTAATTAATATAATTATACTTAATTAAAATAAAATATATATATATATATATATATATATATATATATATATATATATATATATATATATATATATATATATATATAATCCCTCCGTTAGGCGAATTTGCGGGATTTGGCCGAGAAGCATGCGTAAGGGAGATGGCTACCTTCTCAGTTAACGAGCTCCTGTTCTTGCGTCCCGACCAAAATGTCGTGACTGCCGATCGGGCAAGGAAGGGGCGGCGTCGGGGTGAGCAAAGTTGAACAGCTGCGAAGGATACGGGGAAGCAGCGAGCTCCTGTCCTCTTGTCCGATCAAAATGTCGTTGCTTCCGATCCACTGGAAGGGAAAGTCGATGGAGTGGGGTCGGACGACATGAAGGAGCCGGAGAAACAACTTCACAGTGAGCGAGCTCCGACGTCGCTTCCGATCGAAGTGTCGTAGCTTCCGATCGGACAAGGAAGGGACGCCGTCGAAGGAGTTCTGGCGTCGGGTTGGAGTCGCAGATAGCGAACGGGATTGGGTCGGAGAGGAAGGACTGGAGGTGGAGTTGGGATCGTGTGGGATTTGCGAATGAGTCCCGAAGGCTTCCGCAGGTCCGATATTTAACGATTGGAGTTGGAGTGAGATCGAGGCAACATCGCAGGATTTACGCCGGATTTGCGGAGAAGCGACTCGAGCGGCGCCGTTCTGCAGTACCTCGGCGGGATTCCTGCAGAATTTCGGGAGTATGCTTCTCGATGCGTACGAGGTATGTAATTTTTGGTTATTACATAGAGGTTAACACCGGCCTAAGGTCTCGCCCAATCCCTAGGCCACCGGCCACCGGCCACCTAATCTCCCCACATACGTGCCGGCTTCACGACACCACCACCCCTCCATCGAAATCCCTATAAGCCTCCAACCTAGACGCTGACCCCTCCCATCTCTCCCATCTTCCCTCCACAAATTCAATTCCCTCTTGAATACTTTTCATAAGCAACCACTCTTAATTTAGGAAGGTTTAAATTCAAAATTCAAAATTATTTGAATTTGAAATCTTTCTTAATTTAGGAAATCTATTTTAGGAAAGTTTCTAAATTAAATCCTATTTGAATTTCAAATTAATTGGGATTTAATTGAAACTTTCCTAATCCCTAAATCTCAAATTAGCAACCCAAATCACTCCTTACAATCACTTCCTAGCCCATTAATGCCGCCGGTCCCCCTATAGGATTGAATTAGAAATTCTTTCCTAAAGCCCACCTCCCTCCCTTGGAAATAATCAAACTCCTTCCCCCACCTCCTTGGCCGAAATCACCCATGTCCCTACCTATTTAATTTCTTTTCAAAGATCCTTCCTCTTCTTTGTAAACAAATTAACTCCCCTTCCCCCTCTCTTACCGCCGCCCCTCCCTCTTGTTTTCTCCTTTAATTATTCTCAATCAAGGATTAATTAAGGAGATGTTTGACATGCTTCCCTCCACAAAAATCTGAAACAAGTTTAATTTCCCTCCCTCCTTCATTGGCCGGCCATCCCCTCCTCTTCACTTCAATTTTGAGAGAAACCTCTTTCTCGTTAGCGGAGCTTCAAAGGATTGACATTGATCTTCGGCTACAAATCATCCTTCTAAAGCCAATGAATGGCCGATCCGGAGGTTGACTACGGATTTGCTTACGACGAGCAAGGATACGTTAATATCCTCCACTCCACCTTCTTTGATTTCAATCCGGAAGTTGATCGTTCCTTCGAAGAGTACGTGGACCACATTATTTTCACGCTATCGGAGGCCATCGACGAGCAACTTGCCGACGCCTAGTGGCAAATCGTCACCGAACCTTCACAAGGGTGAACTTCTTCCCCTTTTCATTTACTTTGCTAATCACCTAATCTTGTAGGTGGTGACAAGTCATAAGGAGCCGTGTTTCGCCTTATGCTTAAACTTAGTAAACATAGGATTGAGTGCACTTTTTATGTTACTATCTTATTGTTAGATTAAGGATTTTTGTTGAAAACTACTTTATTAGTATGTTGTTGAATTTCGTTATTGTTTTGATAATTCAAGCGCTTATTATGTTTAAAAAAAAAACGCTTATTATGTAACTTGGCCTAAATGATGTGACCGATCTTACGTTTTCTCTTTTCATTTTAACTAGGTGATAGCCGTAATTGTTCTTGTTCTTTTCAAAACCGTTCAAGTTCTTAACGCATTCATTTAAAGCATTGTAGTCCTGCATCAGAACTCTTATTGTGGTCAACAATTCCTTTTATTTATTTCTGATGGATCTTTGTTTTATTAGTCCTAAGTGCTGATGAGGACATCGTCAGCGATTTCGACACGTGTACCATCGGAGACGCCGGAGATCGACGGCCACGATCAGGAGTTTTATTTTGAGTCTTTTTTTTGTAATAGTTTATTTTATTTTTCAGTTTTTCCGTTTTTTTCTCTTATGGGTATTTGGTCGCTATTGTAGCCCAAGGGGCATTTTAGTCTTTTATTTTTCTTTGTCATTTTGAGGCCTATATATATGACCATTTTCTTATGTAGGAGGATGATGATTTGATAATGAAACTTCTTTATGTTCTTGTTGATCTCTTAGTGAGTTCATGTGATCTCTTAGTGAGTTCATGAGAGGAGAAGCTTGAGGAGGGTAATTTGCAATACCCGTCAATCTTTAGAAGAGTCCAAGGTTTGTGGTTTTTTTTTTTACGATCTCTTTGTGAGTTCGTTAATTATCTTTATCTTTCTCGTATATTATTGTTCATCTCCTTTCTCCCCTCTCCATCCACCCAAGTCTTCCCCTAGCTCCACCTTCCCAAGCCGACAACCATCACCCACCCGATCGCCGGCCTCCTTCCCACGGCCTTCCCCCACCCGATCGGCGGCATCTCCTCCCTCCTTTGGACTGCCGGCCACAATCATGGTCCAAGTCATTATGACATTCAAATTGTCATAATGACTCCTTAATTTGGGTTTTGCAATAAAGGGAAAATCTAGAAATTTTGAATTCAAAATTTGAAATTCAAATTTGAGGTTTAAACTTTCCATATTTGCAAAAGTCTAAAAAAGGAAAGTTTTTGAATTTAACCCAATCCAAAGTTCATGACATGTGGAATTATTATATTTTATCCTAGGTGGCATCGACTCAATTGGAAAGCGCCTAATCCCCCCCCCCCCCCCCCCTAATTCCCCCTCTCCCCTCTCACCATACTGCCGGCCCCATGAAGGAGTTCTCCCCATTGATTGCTCCTTTAATGCCCATCCTATTTGAAATTGAAATTGATTTCAAATAAACTTTCACCATCCAATTTGAAATCCCAAAGCAATTCAATTAAGGGCCATAAATAAGGAAACTTTCCTCTTAATTGAAATCTAAACTTCCGTTCCAGATTTTTTTCAAAATGTGATTAAATTGGGGGCCCCATGTGAGTTAATGCCAAGCTTTTCTCTCTCCATATGGCCGGCCACCTCAACCCCATTGCTTCCCTTTCTAATTGCCACATCATCACCTCTTAATTACCTCCCAAATGCCTCCCCACTCCAACGTAAATTCAGTTTTTACTCAAGATTTGGAAATCTGAGAGTGGAAAGCAAAGTTATTCCCTCTCAGATTTCCTCTCCACCGTGACTTCATGTGGCTTATTCTCCATAAGCCTTGCTGCTGAATTTTCTTCCCTAAAATGAGAGTGGAATTCCTCTCAGGTTTCTGAGAGAGGAAGAGCTGAAACATTTCAGATTTCGCCAAAGAATTACTTCAACCTTGGGGAAGAAATCTTCCTACCTGGATTGCCGTTTGGAGATCGTCTTTCGTGACGTCAACATAGAGATCGACGCCACCATTGAAGATTATGTGGATCAGATACTAATTTCTTATCAACCACCATCGACAAATACTATCGTCCATCCGAGTGGCCACGCTTGCACTGTTCATCAACTCCTCCCGCTCCGAATAGTTTTCCCGTGGACAGTATTGTAAGCTCCTTCTTCCTCGTGGTGATCACATTAGTGTTGCTAATATGTTTCTTCTGTTAACCGCATGAGAGCTTGAGTGAGGGAAACTCAAGGTAACTTTTCTAAATATTAACCCGCGGATTATTGTTAAAGTGCATTCGTCATTACTTGCATGTTTGTCATTGTTTTAAATTGTTGTGCCTAATGAATTTGTAATAATTCCTAAGCAATTTTGCAACTGAGATTTCATTAAATCATTAATTATGACTCGTTAATCTTTATATCGACTTGCTTACTCCGTTGTCTTATTATGTCTTCGTGCAATTCCAATATTGTTTCACATCAAGTGCTCTTATATTTGAAATTGCATTGTTCATTTTAAAATTAAAGATCTTATTTGGTTCCTTTATATGAGGAAGTTCCTAGAATATTATCTCTATATTCCAAAAGGTTAAAAATTAATCTACTTATGAATGTGCTAGGATAAATAGAATATATCTTTCATATCTTTTGCTGTTGCAATGCAATTTCTATTATTTGGCTAAGGCTTGATGATCTTGTTGGCATTTTCATGCCTATATATGCTACTGACTCTGTTTTTTAGATCTGCACAAAGGCTATCATTAAGAATGCTTGCAGGGTGATTTGTGACGTCTTCTTATCTTCCATTTACTTAATATAGAATGAATTAAATGCTAGATGCTTTTTTAATAAAAAGAATAAAGAGAAAGTTATTTAGCTGAACATCATCAATCTCACATGTTTTTGGATGTACAATGCTAAGGGAAAGATGCAGGTACTTTCCCCCTATTTCATGATGAAGAAACATTTCCTTCTCTCAAGTGCTCTCTCCCTCTGTTTTTTTTTTAAATTAATTCTCTTTGTCAAATTATCTGTGTTTTTTTTTTCTTTGGGTTGTAGTTGCGTAATTTCTTTCTTTTACACACACACACACACATATATATATATATATATATATATATATATATATATATATATATATATAATGGAGTATGAGGATTCCTAAACTTTATACCAAGTTTTTAGGGAAGTTTAATGATGGTGGTGGTGAAAAGGAGGGGGGTGGTGAAGGATTTTTGCAATATAATTATACTGTGTTCAAAGGCAGAAATGTATTTCATGAAAGTTTTGACTAATAAGGACCTTAATTGTTGCATTAAATTAGTAATTAAGTTATTCTAGCTCATGAAAATTTAGCATAAAAAAATTTAAGTTTATTATTGGTGATGGGATGAATTTAATTTCCTTTTTTATCTTCTACTTTGATTCCCATTTATTTTAGGTTTTAAAATAATTTTTGAGTGGCAAGATTGATGAAGCAGAATTATATGTGCCATTATTGTTACGTCAAGCTCCTCTTCTTTTGGTAGTGACAATAACAATCTCAACGACGTCAAGCTCCATTATATTGATTCCCCCTTGATGAATAAAGGTGGTGATGGTGGGTTCTGGGCTTTGTTCTGGAGCTCTTTCACTGTCAATCTGCTTCAATTTCTCTAATCCAATCCTCTAAACATTAATTTTAAATTCAAGTCGCTTGCAGGCTAGTTGTTTTGTGGGTGGTTAGTTTGCTGGATAACCTGTGTGGGATCCCAAGTTTTCTGTTTTGAGGTATTTGTAGAATCTTTTAAATAAAGTACTTTAGTTATATAATTACCAATAGAGTTCATGTTTGGTTGCATGATGCAATAAAGGTCACTTGCAGGCAGTCTAAAGGAATTTACTAGAGATACCATGCAACGATAGTAGAATAAATGATAAGAACAAAAAAATGATTTGAAAATGGGAACAAAATGCTTTATGTTATCAAATTAACATAATTTTCTTTTACTTCTTTTCCCTCCATTCAGAATTGAAATCTACTTATGTTTTTAGTAAACATACAAATCACAATAATATTGAAGTTTCACTTATTTCAGGCGGCTACTTTCATGGAGTAAATTCTCTATCATTTGGTATTGATGTCGAGAAGATCCGTTGGTCTGGTATTTTACAGGTGTAATGCATGAAACATGATTCTCTGAACTCCTTATTCACGTATTTATCCTCAGTGATACAATGCTAATTTCGATTTTATTGTAAAGTCTATTGTTTAATAATAGTCCTGAATGATATAAATTTACACATGATAGCAAATTGCATTGATTGACTTCTATCTAAAAATACTATTTTAGAGTTAAGTGGCGATCTTCACATGCATGTTTTAATATTGAACACATTTAACAATTTGATCTCTAAAATTTCTATTGTATTCTTTTCATTCCTTTTTAAATTTATTGAATTATATGTGCCATTATCGCTAATTGTAAAAATAATTGTTTTCATCCACACATTTGATTGAAAGTTTTAGCTTTTAATGCACTGAGTTTAATTGTAATATTTTTTCTTATCAATCTCAATATATATTAAATTCTCATTTAGATGTTTCAAGACTTGAGTAAAAAGATTTGCATGTGGCATATCTTCATGCATGATTCTATATCAATCTTTGTTATTTTCTTTAGAAGGAATTGACTTGTTTGTAGTCTATTGAATGAAGCATGTTAGCAATAGCATTTATTTATGAAATTTTCTTATTTGTAGTAAAAAAAACCATGCTTAATTCCATGGTAAAGGGAGGTTACAATGAATTTTCACAGCTATTTGTAAATTTGATAACAAAAATATTTTGTTTTGTTAATTTCTTGACACTGAAACGCTATTATTTGTTCATAACTTTACACAAAAATAAATATATTGGAGGGTTTTCCTTCTGTATTTTCATGTGTAGAGGATAGCTGTTGGGTACGTTGTTGCTGCTGTATGTGAAATATGGTTGTCAAATACTCCGAGGAATGCAGGGCACGTTGGTGTTTTTTTCAGAAACTATTTTCTCCATTGGTAAGATTCTATTTTGTGCGGATGCTACCTACATATGTTGAAACTTTCATTCATAATTCATTCTTCAGTCAACAAAAAGTCCTCAATGAAATAAAACCAGAATTAAGCTATATATTTTTGCTATCAACTTTTATCATTACGATGGAGGTAGCTACAAATGATTTTTTTTTTGAAAATGTTTTTGCTCTTTTTATTAACTATAATTCAAATTAATTGTGATGTTTGTAGCAGTCTTTTTCCTATTTTTTGAAGATGCATCTTGAACTAGTTAAGATTTCTAAATCTTAATTAAATCTTAGGATGCCAGGTTTTCAACGTTTAAAACTAGGACTCTATGGATTTGATCAGTTCTTGTCAATAATAGAAGTTGTAATTTGTGAATCCTAGGTATCATATGAACACGTCATTGAAAAATAGCTTCCCACAAAGGCAATACGTTCAGAAACAACTTTTCCATCGAATATGTGGTGCAAGAAAATCACAAGGTGTTCATGTGAACAAGATAAAAGCATACTAATAAAACAACAATGCAACCTAATTTACTGATTGGGATTGTTGCACAAATGGACTGAAATATCATCTTCTTTATGCCAATTGCAGTGGAAAAGTAAAGTTTTGATTGAAAAAAATAATGAAGTGAGATGTCAGAATGAAATAATTGGAAGGAAAAATTATATTACCAATATTAAACTAAGACTATTGTTCGCTTAATTAATTCTGTGTGTATTTCATTGAGGACCCTATCACACGCTCTTTTTGATATAACATAATTCTGTGCGACGCAATTTTCTACCTTTGAAAACGACTAATCACAGTAATTACTTGAAAAAAATTCCTAGTGTAGCATATATATTTTAACCTAATTTCTCTATATGTATCCATGGTAATAGGGAAGTATACTTCACATCTAATGACATTTACTCCCACTGATTCCTAAGTAGGGAGTTGCACCGGCTACAATCCCATGGATTGCCAACTTGGACTGCCAGAGAATCTCGTGATCTGTAATCTCGTGGATTGCCAAGCTGGACTGCTGCATTGCCAGCATTCCTCAAGCTATATATTAGATATTCTCTTATGCCTAACATGGAGTTGATATTAAGAAATGCAGAGCTCTATAGTCTCTAGGTCATATTCCCGCCCAACTGCTTATGTGGGGACATATATGACACATATAAATTCATTTTCTAGTTTTTCTTTGATGAAATGTTGATAGTTTTATGTTTTTGTTGAGGTCATGTTTGTTTGGTTGTGTGTAATGCTGATGGCTGATATGTTGTTGCATTATAATTTCATAATATCTTCCTATTTTATTCTCAAGCCATTTATGATGATTTTTATTCACACTGGTTTTCAAATTCCTTCGGCCAATGCTAGAAATTCAACTTTAGAGCTAGATCTGTATACTACTGACTGCATCTTACTATTCCAAGTGATTAGATTTTCTCCTAACAGGATGTTGTAATTTGTAATAAAACTTCTATACATGAAAATCTTGCCTAGTTAGCATCTATGTATGATTTAAGCCGAGTCTTTTTTTTTTTCTCTTAGATAAGATTATTTTTTCTTGGTTGCTTTGAGGTATTGGAGAGTTTTATATACAGTATGAAAATGCACATCTTTAAGATTACGCAATAAAGATCTAGAACACTTGCACACACGCTATGTTTGATCTTGGGTGGGCAAGTAAGATAAGCTGCATGATCAGCTTTTTTTAAAGCACAATATTATAAGAAGAAATTAATATAAGTACAATGAATGCAATTACTTAGAATTGCATGAGTACAAAGAAAAATACAGAAGATCAAATTCATAGCATGTAGTCAAAGGATGAACCATCCAAGAATACGTGAAAACAACAAAAGAAAAAAAAAAAAACCTCATTTGGATTGCCTTGCTTTAAGCTTGGTGAAAATTATAAAATGATAATATATTTTATTTTGATTATAGCCTATCTTGTAAATAGAATTTGAAACTTATCCCCTAGAGTGTCGTCACTCCTAATACTTCAATCATGATAATTAGTTTAATGAGGATCATGATAAGTTATGTCTTCATTAGTTTGATGGAGTGGTTGAACTTCTAGAATCGGATAATCAAATTCCATTATCTTGCTTGTAGAAGATGTAAAGATCATTCCTTGAGGCCTAGTAGAAGCAATCATTATAGTCTCAGGATGATTGGAAAAATCAACTGGTTCCAAATTTGGAGTGTAACTGTTGACGGAGGATCAACAAACATTGTGGAAGTAGGAAGTGTTTGAACATTTCAATGTAACTCTTAAGCTTGAACATTTAATTTCTTGAAATACGGATAAGCTTTTAAATGATCAGAGAAATTATGCACAAAATTTAAAAAAAGAGTAATATGGGGAGATGCCTTCAAGTAACACCTTATGCTAATATCACAAGACTATAGCCCTCCATACCTCCTTTTATAGCAGCAAAGTAATAGCCATGTAAATTAAGGCCACAAAAGGTTTCAAAAGATGAGCATCATACACTTGCAAAAGGTTTACTAAGGTTTACTAAGGATGGAACTTAAGGGTTATAAAGTGGAATGGTTGAAAAAGTATAATCAAAGGTGCAAAAAAGCTACCCAAATAGGGATGATGGGCTATTCCACGTATAATTAAAAATGGGAGGCATTTAAGCATACATATCAAAAAGCTACACCTAAAGAAGAGTTTTGTGCACTCTTCATCCAAAGATAGTCTTATAATGTTATGAAAAGAATTGATCATCCCAATTAAATGGAACTATGCAGGTGAAAATCTAATAGAAATTTGTGAGTAACATTGAAGATAAAATGCATGGAGAATTTGCCTATAGTAGACAAAAAGCAATCTAGCAAGCTTAGAGATCTCCTCTTCAGAGAAAATTAGTGCATGTTTACCTTGATAGAAAGATAATTGCATATGTTATGTTGGAACTGAGTCTGGATGAAGATGAAAGGAAAATAGATGTAAAGAGAGGGATGCAATCTTGAGATTGATGGTCCACCCATAGGAGTTATTCATATAGACAGCATATATCTTGGTGTTGAAGGAACTGTGGCAGATAGGGATGAATTTTGGCTTCCTCCTATAATGGTTAGTGTCATCTTTTAAAAGAATATGCAAGATCCTCCTCTTCTTTATTTGACTATTGACCTTGCTTTTTATAACTTCTTCCGATCTCTTGTTATCATAAATACAATGCCTAGATTCGTATTTGATCCTCCTTGGTGACTGGTTTTATCCTAATCATGAAAATTTGCTTAAGAATCTAATCCATTATCACAATTATCTACTATTAAAGAAGTACAAATTGAATAGCCAAGTCATCAAAGGTTTTTCCTTGTTAAATTAACATTGTGTCCTTTTGGCCTCTTCTTGAGTGATCTAGAGTAAAAGCAATTAGTATTAGGTTGGCATTTTGAGTTGCTTAACAACAAATCACTCGGCTAGAGAACTTGGTGGCTTCTTGGCTGAAGAGCTTTGTTGAGAATGTTACTTCTTCTCAACCTCCACTAATCTACTTGGTTTCGTGGAATCTTCTAACTACTCAACCCTCTTAGTGAACCTTCTCGAAAAGCATTTTGACCCCTTGGTCAATGTCACGACCCGGCCCGGCTAGCCCGATAAAAACGGGGCAGGAACAGACGATCGTACGAATAACACTTAAAACATAAACAAATTTCATTTAAAACTTTAATATCAGTACACAAACATCATCCAGAAATGAAAGAGCCACTAATAACATCAATACCATAATTGAAGTGTTCCAAATTGTTCTTCACACACAACTACTGATGTAGACAAAAGGGGGGTCAACACAAGTCCAAAATAATTTAGATTTTGGCTTCCCTTGAGTCTACTAGCTCATTTATGAGCTGGTTTTTTAGTTCATTAAATGGAACTAAAAAGTTAGCTCATTATTAGCTGTGAATTTTAGTTCATATTTATCTTTATTTAAATGCACTTTTATTATAGTTTTTAATGTCTTAAAAGTTGTCTCTTGGATTTCCAAAATAAGGCTTTTGGGAATCCAAGATAGTTGTTTAGTCTTCCCATGTGTGGCTCCTTGAATTCCACCATGGCTTGTTGATTTTTGTGTATGCCTCTTGGGATCTCACGGCTGGCTCCTTCTTCCGTGACCGTCCCTCGTTTCCCGTGGCCGTGGCTCTCGGTCCGTGCGGTTCCCCTCGTCTCCCGTGGCTGTTTCCTTGGTTCCTGTTTTGGGTGTTTAACCGTGAGCTTGGGGGGGAGTTTTCTATGTGTTTAATGCTTTGAATTAAGTGTTAAATTAATGTAAGGTGTCTTTTGGTCTTCCCCTTTCATACCTATATATATGGGGGGTTATGTAATGTTTTGAATAGTTGAATGATAAGTTATTTTTGGAAGCTATAACCTGCGGGTTTGCTTTGGAAATCTTGCGGGCTCTTTCCACCATTCTTTTCTCATCCCCTCCGGAAATCCTGCGGGCTCTTTCCACCCTTTCTTCTCGGGCTTCTAACCTCTTCGTCTCTCCGCAAGTGCCACTCCATCTGTATCCTTCTTCTCCAAGTGTAGCAACTTTAGGGTGTCTTTTTATTTTATTTGGAGTCGTTTGTAAGAGTTTAAGTTATTAAAATCAACGTTTAGTTTTAATTTCCGCTGCTTAGTTTTATTTAAGTTACCTCTTCTTTTTGAGGTATTTTGTGTCTTCTTTTATTTAGAAGTCCTGCTTTCTTTTTGTGATAAAAAAATATAGGCTCCCTATATTTTTTGATTACATCATTTGGTATCAGAGCAAGTTAGGAAATCCTAGGTTGGTTTGTCGAGTTTTGTTTTCAAATCAGTGTTTGTCAAAGTTGTGTCGCGTCAAGTCAGAGTTTGTGAGTTTGGTCAAGTTGTGAGTCTTGTCTTAAGTTTTTAGGTTGAGTCTTTTGAGTCTTTCTTTGAGTCCTTTTCTTTTTTAAGTCTGTCAAAAAAAATGAAAAAAGTCAAAAAGACAGAAGAAATCAAACCTGAAGAAATTGAAGATTCAATGGATAGGTGGATTCCATCAAAGTCAACACATCCTCTGGAATATGAACTGTACAAGCTTCAATCATGGATGCACATTCGGACAGAAAGATACTTCAAGAAAAAGCAGCGCTTACAAGACAAATTCCTGAAAGAGCGAGACAAGATCATGCAGAAATATGAAGATCTGATCAGTGAAATAGAAGCGCCGTCTTCACCTCCTCGAGACAAATCGAACTCATCGGGAGCTGAGTTTTTCTAGAAGGGGAGTCTGATGTAGACAAAAGGGGGTCAACACAAGTCCAAAATAATTTAAATTTTGGCTTCCCTTGAGTCTACTAGCTCAATCTAATTGAGCTAGAATTTTAGCTCATTTATGAGCTGGTTTTTTAGTTCATTAAATGGAACTAAAAAGTTAGCTCATTATTAGCTATGAATTTTAGTTCATATTTATCTTTATTTAAATGCACTTTTATTATAGTTTTTAATGTCTTAAAAGTTGTCTCTTGGATTTCCAAAATAAGGCTTTTGGGAATCCAAGATAGTTGTTTAGTCTTCCCATGTGTGGCTTCTTGAATTCCACCATGGCTTGTTGATTTTTGTGTATGCCTCTTGGGATCTCACGGCTGGCTCCTTCTTCCGTGTCCGTCCCTCGTTTCCCGTGGCCGTGGCTCTCGGTCGGTGCGGTTCTCCTCGTCTCCCGTAGCTGTCTCCTTGGTTCCTGGTTTGGGTGTTTAACCGTGAGCTTGGGGGGGGGGGGAGTTTTCTATGTGTTTAATGCTTTGAATTAAGTGTTAAATTAATGTAAGGTGTCTTTTGGTCTTCCCCTTTCATACCTATATATATGGGGGGTTATGTAATGTTTTGAATAGTTGAATGATAAGTTATTTTTGGAAGCTATAACCTGCGGATTTGCTTTGGAAATCCTGCGGGGTCTTTCCACCCTTCTTTTCTCATCCCCTCCGAAAATCCTGCGGGCTCTTTCCACCCTTTCTTCTCGGGCTTCTAACCTCTTCGTCTCTTCGCAAGTGCCACTCCATCTGTATCCTTCTTCTCCAAGTGCAGTAACTTTAGGGTGTCTTTTTATTTTATTTGGAGTCGTTTGTAAGAGTTTAAGTTATTAAAATCAACGTTTAGTTTTAATTTCCGCTGCTTAGTTTTATTTAAGTTACCTCTTCTTTTTGAGGTATTTTGTGTCTTTTTTTATTTAGAAGTCCTGCTTTCTTTTTGTGATAAAAAAATATAGGCTCCCTATATTTTTTGATTACATCATTTGGTATCAGAGCAAGTTAGGAAATCCTAGGTTGGTTTGTCGAGTTTTGTTTTCAAATCAGTGTTTGTCAAAGTTGTGTCGCGTCAAGTCAGAGTTTGTGAGTTTGGTCAAGTCGTGAGTCTTGTCTTAAGTTTTTAGGTTAAGTCTTTTGAGTCTTTCTTTGAGTCCTTTTCTTTTTTGAGTCTGTCAAAAAAAAAATGAAAAAAGTCAAAAAGACAGCAGAAATCAAACTGAAGAAATTGAAGATTCAATGGATAGGTGGATTCCATCAAAATCAACACATCCTCTGGAATATGAACTGTACAAGCTTCAATCATGGATGCACATTCGGACAGAAAAGTACTTCAAGAAAAAGCAGCGCTTACAAGACAAATTCCTGAAAGAGCGAGACAAGATCATGCAGAAATATGAAGATCTGATCAGTGAAATAGAAGCGCCGTCTTCACCTCCTTGAGACAAATCGAACTCATCGGGAGCTGAGTTTTTCAAGAAGGGGAGTCTGATGTAGACAAAAGGGGGTCAACACAAGTTCAAAATAATTTAGATTTTGGCTTTCCTTGAGTCTACTAGCTCAATCTAATTGAGCTAGAATTTTAGCTCATTTATGAGCTGGTTTTTTAGTTCATTAAATGGAACTAAAAAGTTAGCTCATTATTAGCTATGAATTTTAGTTCATATTTATCTTTATTTAAATGCACTTTTATTATAGTTTTTAATGTCTTAAAAGTTGTCTCTTGGATTTCCAAAATAAGGCTTTTGGGAATCCAAGATAGTTGTTTAGTCTTCCCATGTGTGGCTCCTTGAATTCCACCATGGCTTGTTGATTTTTGTGTATGCCTCTTGGGATCTCACGGCTGGCTCCTTCTTCCGTGTCCGTCCCTCGTTTCCCGTGGCCGTGGCTCTCGGTCCGTGCGGTTCCCCTCGTCTCCCGTGGCTGTCTCATTGGTTCCTGGTTTGGGTGTTTAACCGTGAGCTTGGGGGGGGGGGAGTTTTCTGTGTTTAATGCTTTGAATTAAGTGTTAAATTAATGTAAGGTGTCTTTTGGTCTTCCCCTTTCATACCTATATATATGGGGGGTTATGTAATGTTTTGAATAGTTGAATGATAAGTTATTTTTGGAAGCTATAACCTGCGGGCTCTTTCCACCCTTCTTTTCTCATCCCCTCCGGAAATCCTGCGGGCTCTTTCCACCCTTTCTTCTCGGGCTTCTAACCTCTTCGTCTCTCCGCAAGTGCCACTCCATCTGTATCCTTCTTCTCCAAGTGCAACAACTTTTGGGTGTCTTTTTATTTTATTTGGAGTCGTTTGTAAGAGTTTAAGTTATTAAAATCAACGTTTAGTTTTAATTTCCGCTGCTTAGTTTTATTTAAGTTACCTCTTCTTTTTGAGGTATTTTATGTCTTCTTTTATTTAGAAGTCCTGCTTTCTTTTTGTGATCAAAAAATTAGGCTCCCTATATTTTTTGATTACATCAACTACTAAAACATTAAATCACAGTCACATAAATTCCAAATCACCGTTCTTATACAGGTACAAATACAAACTCAAACTCAAACTCAAAACATAAAAAGGACTTCCTGAGGTCTCTTACGACGATAAGTGTAAGGTTGTCGTGCAACCATCACTTCTCTCCTGAAAAGCATTTCAAACGTAGGATGAGCCAACGCTCAGCAGGAAATATGTATTTATCTCAAATTCATGACTTAACTAAAATAAAACATTTATTTCTTTTGTGAAACTAGAATCAAACATTGATAAGCATAAATTGAATGATCTTTTTATATAAACTTTTCTTTAACTATTTTCTTAAAACATTTTCATTCTTCATAAGTTTTTCCTTTCATCAACTTTCTTTTCATCATAACCTTTCATTCATATGCATAAAATACTTAATCATAAATTATACACCCGTTTCGGAAGTACCAGTGTTCGTACTGATCAGGTACGCAGTCAAAGTTTGGCCATTTCTTGTACCATTTGGCTCCGAAGAACCTCATTACCATTTGACTTTTGTAAGCCCCTTTACTATTACCATTTTGGCACTTCCGGATCAACATGCACAGACAATCATAATAAATCTTATAGGGCTTAAGTTATTTAACTCGTTTCATTGCATAATTGTTCTCATGTCTATTTAAAATTTCAGTGTTATGAAACAATAAGCAAATACATAGTCTTTATTGCAGAATAACATAAAGAAAACTCAATCATGTGACAGTTGAAAGAAAAATAGAAACTAATTATATTTTATTTAACATAAAAGGAAATTTAAGGAATTTAGAGACATGAATTTAATTTTAATACAAGTACCTACATCGCAAGTTTTGCAAAGCAACCACTACAACGCACGACGTCACTTAGACACGCGTCGTCCGCCCCTTAACGTTTAAAACCTAATATTTTGCATAAGGAAAAATGTTATCAATATTTACATTAAAGTTTATCAAAATTTTTCATAAACTCAATAATTTACAATTAAAGGATCTTAAATTTCTTATTCGTCACCCTAATATTTAATAATAATTAATATTATTTTCGGATTTAAAATATTTCAAAATTACAAAAATAATAATTTGTGCAAAAACTCTAAATTTCCTTCTTTAAAAACATCCCTAAAGACATTTGGAACCACATTCGTGAAAGCATTTTCAAAGGGAAAGAGTTTTGAGAAAAACCCTAATTTTCAAACCTTATTAGAATTAATTGAAATTTCATTTTTACCGTGCAAATACTTTCCTTAACATTCCCTATCGATTTCATAAAGAAATTCTATGTTTTCCCTAAACCCTAGAAAATTCTTTTCCAAAAGATTTGAGATTGAGAGGGATTCATTTAAAAATAATCATACCTTTGTAATCCTCTCGTCGTCCTCTTCGATTTGGACTAAATTTCTCGCTGGAAGATCGTCGCCGAAGAGCCCGTCGCCTCACCTGCCGTCCGTCCCTCACGTCTTCCCGCTCGGTTTGGCCGAATGAAATGAGAAGGGGGGGGGGGGTTACTCATATTAGAGAAATTAGGTTTTGCAAATGATCCTCTTGCCCTTAATCTATTTCGGCCTTAATACTTATGAGGGGTAAAGTTGGCATTTTTGGGACTAAATCAATTTTAATTTCTAAAATAAGAAAAATTAGATATAAGTTTTATATATCAAAACGATCAAAATTTTGCGTAGGATTTTATAAAATTATTTTCGTTAAATTCCGTTAACGTCAAAAATTTCACTTAAGTCTCGCCGCGACGCATTGAAAAGCGTGCGACAACCTACGAATGTCGTTTTCGGGTTTTACAGTCAAGAATATATTGTGGTGATTCGGACATGTGTTATGAAGGCTAGAAAATTCATCAATTGACAAGTTGATAAAATTACTATCTAATTAGGAAAGAAGAAGGCAGAGCAAAAGCAATATGGATAGAAATCATGCAAAGAAATATGTAAGGAATAGTTTTAATGTTTCATGCGACACTTTGCTGGAATTGGAAAATGAGGATTCATACTAACCTCCAAAGAGGTGGCTTATAGAACTAACCTTCAAAGAGTTTGGATAAGGCTAGTGATGCTACTGCTAATTGATGCAAGCAAAAACTTGGGAAAAGCCCCAAATTTTTGCAAGAAAAAACTTAACCTTCCTAGGAGATATAAATAACACAAAATTTTCAAAAATTAGACAAACAACAAACTTTATAAATAAAACATGATGCTTACAACAAAGGACGCTTACAAACTTTTAAAATAAAAGCAAACACCTAAAGAAGCTTGCCAATCATCGAGAAGAAGGTTACAAGTGGCGTCGGACATGCGGATATTTGGTTATTGGTTATGTAATTGCCATGGAGATGAAACTTTTAAAATCTATCAACATCATTGTATTTTCTATAATTTTAATGTTTTATCCTACTGGTTACTTTAGTTTATACACCTATGGTTTATAGATCAGTAAATAATTGGCGTTTACCTCAGTCAAATTCCTAGAACCTAAGTTGATTAAAGACTATATTCAACAACAAGTTTTCGGAAAGAACATATAAAACTTCACCTTCACGGGCTTTTAAAAACAGCTTTTCAAACAAAAATACTCTCCTTACTTTCGAACTGTATTGGCATTATCAAATGAAGGCTTCAATTATTACATATGGTATTCTTTGACTTTATGACGTTAGAGTTAACTGTAGATTCTGGTTATGTAAAAGTTTGTTTGGGAGGTTTTAGATTTCTGCAAAGTAGGGGTTTCAATATTTGACACGACTCGAAAATCAGACATGAAAATTCTAGGTTTGGGTCAACCCGTTTGAGAAACGGGTGGGGTTCATGTTCAGGATTCCGACCCGTTTATAAAACTGGGTTGGGTTCGGGTTGACTTGGAAACCCGAAACTTACCTGAGTTGATCCGGAAAATTGAGCGGGACATGTCGCGTTGCCTCGTCAGCGACTCAGCATGAGTGATCGACTACCCGTGGCGTCTCGTCAACTTCTAAATCCATGCGGCGTGAGTGAGTGGCTGAGTGACTTGTGACTGCATTTAGACCTCCTTGCTGACGGTGCCGTCATCTCGTCATAGTGTATACGGAATTTGGCTGAATTAGCACGCGAACTGTCCGGAACAGACGTTGGATTTACAGGATTTGGCTGAGTAAGCGAGAACGAACAGTTGATTTTCGGGATCTGGCTGAGTAAGCGCGTGAACAGAAGATGGATTTACGGGATTTGGTTGAATAAGCGCACAAACGGAAGAAATTTGGCGTCGACTCGATTGAATCCTGGTCGTGTCAGGTTGACCTGAACCCAAAGGGGGTGGGTTCAGGTCCAAAAAATTGACCCGTTTGCAAAATCGGGTCGGATTCGGGTTGACCGAATAGTGCTAGATCAGTTCCGAGTTCGACCCAAACCTGACCCGTGACCCGAAATTGACACCCCTACTGCAAATTACTACCAAGGCCACAACCACTTTTCCTTTTCCTGGTTTTGTTCAAAATATTCTGATCTAAATCAACTTATCCTTATTCCTTGTAGCATTAAATAGTTGCAACAAATTTTAAAATTTGTGTCACATATGGAGTATCAACTTGTGGGCTAGTTTATTGCTCTGTATGGTGGCTAGGAAAATAATTATTGAGAACAGTGCATAAATAGAATTTGATATTCAGAATCTGGATTGTAGTATCCATGATCAGTTACAAACCGAGTATTTTATACTTTGAGATTATTGTTTGAATTTAAGAAATAGGTTTATGAAAGAAAAATTGGTAGACCTATGTTATCATGAATGAGAGTTGTTCAAAAGATATGTGAGGAATAGGCTTAAACATCTTATGGAACACTCAACAAGAATGAATGATTTTTGATTATGACAAATCCAAATAGCTTGGATAGGGTAATGATGGCCACGATGATGCTGATGGTATCTGAATTGAAAGAAAGTCTGAACTTGGACTATTATCTTTGAGAACCACAAAATACCTGCCTAAATATGTTTTCAAGATTTAGCATTGCAAGGAAAAATATTGGTCATCATTGCTGTTGGGTCTGCATCGTATCTGTCATTTAGTCTAGCTTATAATTCAACTATATCTATTCTGTACTTGCAGAGAAAAACTTGAAAAGAAAATTATGTTCATTTTCTTTTAGCCAGTTGATTAGTTTTTTGCCCTAGCAAAATTTTCAGGGATTTTTGAGTGGTGGAACTGGTGGAAGTCCATATAGAGTGCATGCATGTAGCTGTACGCCCTTATTCAAGCATGCACAATATTTTGTTGAGAGATGATTTATGACAGCCTGATTGCCACACTATTCATTCTAATATTGAAGAATGTGCTAAGCTTGCTTTGTTGTTTTATTTTTTTTGTTGGTATCTCATTTCTCTACGCAGGTCATATGCTCATCATGAAAGGTTGTTTTTTCACACTTCTTTCTATTTCTCTCTTTTCATATCATATGATCATTAAAGCCTAATGAGAGATCTTCAAGGGGTGTGGTGCTCTTCAAAGGTGTGTTACTTTTTGTTTAATAGTGGAAATGGGATATGCATATTTGTTTTGAGGTGGTACGTGCATATCTTAACACATGACAAAAGGTGTTATATTTTTTATCTTAATAATTAATACTATTATATGAATGCAAAGTGGCAATCTCGTAAGGTTTTATATATGAAACCTCTGACAGCCCCTTAAAAAAAATGGTTCAGCTTATGTTCTTCTTGGGGCAGTGCTGTCAAGTAGTGGTGGAACTAGAGGAGAGAGAAAATATTATATGGTTATGTATACTATGAAATTTTACCCTTAAATTTTTCTGTAGTCATGTGTATTATATAGAAGTTTTGCCCCTCACCCTAAAATTTTGATAAATGCATTCTCACTCTTTTTTAAAATCCAATTCCGCCATTACTGTCAAGCTAAAGGGGCTGCTATTTTTGGGACTTCCTATATTGAAATCATTTTGGGCCATAACCTAATAATAGATTAAGCTTGTAGATTTCGTTTTAGTCTAGAATTATGCTAGAGGAAATCTTGCATAGTATTTCAAGGCTAATCAGATCAAATCATCAATTGATGATTCTCTTTAGAGACGTATGATAGTTTTTTTAAGATATATTTGTGATGGTGTAATGCTTTTGGAACATCTAGCTTTGTGAGAGTTCATCCAATTCCATATTCAACTCTTTAAATCTCCATTCTTGTTCTTTATGTTACGTCTGTTTGAAAGTGCTAATGTTTGCTAGATTCAAGTTAGCCTCTTTGGGGGAATAAATTATTCTAAAATTTTTTAGTACATTGATGAAGTGAAGTGATTTTTATGAGTATCATTTGCTTTGTAGGATTGTTTTGGTTTCATTATCCGGAATATACTTGGGTCTGCTATATGGCTTGTATGTACCAGATTGGCAATTTGAAGTTCAACAAGCTAACCTGTCAGATTCTTATAAGAATAGTACTTATATTATTAAAAAGGTCAGATAAGTGTAAGTCTGTTATGCACTTTGATTGGTTACACTTAGTGCTTTTCATGCATAATTCTTGCACGTTCTGGCAAACTTTCTAATGAGTATTAGCATTTGTGATTTTATCTCTTTCTCCTAATGGCCTCTTTCCGCTCTTTCCTAACTCTGCTATTTTTGGTTTGTGATATGAGTCCTTTACATCTAGACTTATGGAGATGGTTCCTTCGGTTTTGGGAGAATATATACTGCTATCTTGATGAGATCATTTGAACTTGCCTGCACATTGGTGCTCTCTGTTTAGTTGCTAGCTGATTTAGTTTGTGATTTTGACAACTATTATTGGTTTTTTTGGTTGCTGCTGTGTTTGGAATACAGTTTTGGCCCTTCGGTGTTGTTTACTGGATGGTGAAATCCTGGTTTTCTTTTGGAGGTTGCTGTTTGTTTGTTCAGATTTGAGATCAATCCTTTTTGTGGTTTTGGAAGATTGGTTTGGTCAATGAGACTATTTCTAATTTGTGGAAAGATTGGCTTGATATGACCTGCACCGGGGGGAAGCCCGTGGATGACTGAAAAAACGGGAAAATGTTAATGTGGATTAGAATCGTATTGAGCACTTGCTGTTACAGCATGGAATTTTGGAATTTGGTATAGTGTTTTCTGCTGTTTTTGTGAATGTGTTATGATGAAACCCCCTCTTATCAGTGCTACATTACAACCGATTGGTTAGCCTTCCATTATGAGATCACTTCTCTAGGTCCTTATCAGATACAACATAGTTTTTTTGCGATCTTGGAGGGCAATTTCACTGAAGCTGATTTTTGCTGCTTCCTCAAAGCGGTTCCTGAGCCCTTTTATCTTGTTAGATTTACTTTTCTATTCATCGTCTTATCTCTTTGATTGTTAATCTTATTCTCTTTCTTTTTTATAGCTTTGATGTAACTACTAATGTAATGCTGTCTTGATCAACAAATGAATGTTAGGCACGGTTCTCACATTTCTAAAAAAAAATTTCATCTAAGATATATAGTGCTTTAGCTGCACGAAAAGTTGTGAAACGAGATTTACTGCTGGGAAAAAGTTTAGTCTAGGACACCTTGAATGATAGAAGAGTGCTGATTAATTTTCTGTACTAATATGGACGGGAAAAAAGCTTGCAATCACTAGCTGAAAGATTTTTAGTTGTATTACTAAGGGTTTCTAATTGTTTTTGTGTTTGCGTGATCCCCTATTATTTTGTAGTATCTAACTTTGGTGTGACCGCATGATCTTGACTACTAAGAAATAAGACTAATTGAAATCTTTTTATTCAGTTAAGTTTAACAAGTATGAAATAATCCATTCAACTGGGAGGAGCTGTTAGTAATGCCAAGGCGACCTTTGGATCTCTTCTTGTGCAAACATATTGGAATCGGCTGTTTATGTAGTGAAACTCATGTGTTTGAAAACAGTTGGTAAAATGCTGAAATCATGTTCTAGATTCACGTTTCAGAACACAAATCACTGTACCTTTTGGTTGGCTCATATTGAAGAAATCATTTAGAGAGAAATTCAATTTTTATTCTATTCTTTGGAATCATTACATATATATACATTTTAGGATAATAAATAGAAAAAGAAAAGATATTTAATTTTTTTTATGCTATCCAAAACAAAACATTTCATAAAATAGGGCCAGCAGTTTTGTATCAACTTAAGAAATTTTGAGGATGAGATTCCATTTGTTCCATGAATAAATGTCGCATATCTCTTTGACTGAGATAGAATTCTTGCCCATGTTGTCGTTACTATTGTAATTATGATTAAATTCTGGATGGAATATTTAGCTTTCAAAATGTCCTTGAAATACTTCTAAAAGGTTTTTTAAACATACTCTTCTTTAAATTATTATAATTGGATATTTCCATATCGAGATGATGTAGGAGAATTTACTTGAGCGGTAAATGTAGGGTAGACAATGGAAAGCATTTCCATCATGAAGAGATAGCTGATCAACTAAAGAAGTAAGAGGTGCCCATAAGCTTTGTACCTTGAAAATACAGAAAGATTGGTGTTTAATGCAGACATTGCATATTTGTGTGGGTATGCTTCTGCAGTGGTCTAAAAATTCTTTAAAAGAACTTCTCTGGAACTATTTTGTTGCCACATGGAGTTGGTTTATTGATTCTGATTTTAAAATTAATAGGAGACAAAAGCATATGTCAAGGTTTTGCCAAAGAGTTGACTTTTCTTTTCCAGTACAGTCTAAGATGCAAAGCAGACCACAGGAAGATAGTCATGCAATAGCTGTACGAAAACAATGCATCTAAAATAAGATAACATTGCTCCAACAGCAAGATAATTGTGCAAAGCACCATTCATGTTGGTATTATCTATAATATTATTATTCATGATGTCTGATGGCAAGAATCTAGCGTTGAACCTGTCACAACACCGAGCCTTAGAGCTGTTTCTAGTAGTAATCTTGTGCTTATCAAGTAGATGCGATTTTTACTTAATCTGAGGGAGTTTGATAGGAAATACTTGAGTTCACAAGTAATCCCAATGGGAAATACTTGAGTTCGCAAGCAAACCTAATAATAATTGATAAAAACAACGAGAAAAACTCAAGAACTTCAGTGAAAACAATCCAAAATAGTAGATTGTGTTATAGGAATCAAATCAAAGCAAGCACAAAGCAAAGATACAATTGATACTCAATTCGAGAGGAGGATTGTTCTCTCCAACTCTCTAGATGATGAGTCTAGAGCCCAAGACACCAAAAGAACTCCAAGAGAAACAATAATCAAGCATAACCCTAACCCTAATCTCCCCCTCATACTTAAGTCATACAATTTCAACAAGAAGCCAAATGACCTAATAGCCCTTGCCGCCCCTCCTTTGGCTCATAAATTTGAATTTGAACTCTAGTGGACCCCACCCAAACCCTCTCTCTCCTTCTTACTGCCGCACCTTCTCTTGTACACGTGAACCGGCCCCTTCGAAGGGGTCGGCTAGACCGGTCTAATAAAGTCCTAGTGTTAGAGTAGAGGAGGGGTTATCTATGCTCTTGTGGCCATATAGACCACAAATTAGCCTAATGATGTAGTTGTAAAAATATTTGATTCTTAATAAACTTGGGTAGAGTGAGAAGAGGAGTTAGTCTAGGATTGAGCAACTGAGGAGTGGGAGATAAGATAAAACTTAGCCAAGAGATAAGGGAGGGGAGAGTTGTCACACCCCAATTTGGCTCACCCTCTAACATTCAAACTGGAGTATAACAGAGAAGGACTTCAACATATCAAACTCCACACTTAATAATAAGAAGCGTGTAATATACCTTACTGAACATCAAAGATAATTAAAACAAATATAGAGCTCTACTAAAACTTTTGAACTCTACTTACATATCAAAATATTTATACAACTATCATTCAGATCTTCTCTAAGATCTCTTTGTACAACAAAACATATTTACACAAAAAACGAACGGTCACATCTTTCTTGCCTAGTGCCCTACGGGCTCCTTTCCCTTATCTGCAGTATAACCACTGCTAATGAGCTAGGGCTCAATGAAATACACCAGCAATGTAAAAAAAAAATAATAACATTGTTTAACAATTAAGAATTTTATAACATTGGTAGAACATATTGAAATGCCATACTGATAGTAAGAAATGCGTAGCATTGCTTTCCCTTTTGCTGTCTAATTAACATTTTCAAACAAGCCATATGATGTCTATAAGCTTGTGCACCCTTTTTAGTCTTTCAATTCAAGGTTGAGTCTAGATTCCCAATTTTTAGAATTGAAGTTTCTCTCTCATTCAAGGTTGGCTCTAAATTCCTAATTTTTAAAATGAGAGAGTATAGACTTACCTCGTCAGGTCTTTCGCCCTTACTGGTGTGGGCTTATCCCCCAACATATGACTTAAAAGCACTTATACCCTCCATTTCAGGTAAATTTTCATAATCATTTCCAACAATTATATAAATTGGAATCAACTACATGTAATTCACATATGAAGCGATTGAACTATTTGAAATACATGCTATCATGAGAAAATAAATGCTATTATAAACAAGATAAATATCAATTTGCAATTATATAAACTTTTTATTATTTCTATGTATTGTTTGGTACCTCACCTCGTTTGCAATTTGCGCTCTTACAATTCCCTGTCTTCTTTTTCTTTTATATACAACCTCCTTCAAACTTCTTCTCATCCTTCCAAATTCCTTTCTTAACTCTCTTTTTTTTCCTAAATTGGATTCAATAACAACCCATTGAATTTGTCTTCTACTGCATTCAAAGCTTGTTTTCAGCAATTATGATCACATTCTAACAAAATTCAGCAAGGCATTGTAATCACATTCTAGCAAAATTCAACAAACTTTGCAACAACAAGTTATCAATTTCAGCAACATTATATCAGCTCTTACTCTTTGTTTTTCCACTGGGTCAGCACAAAACCATAAATAGCAACTCTTATCTTGATGGTTTAAGCAAACAACTGCAGTTTAAACAGAAGAAAACACTAATTTTAGTACTTAAATTTAGCAACTGACCTGAATTTCTGGAATTTCAGCTAGTAAAATCAATAACCACTGATTTCCTCACCTCTATGTTCTAGCTACAGCACTTTATCACAGCAGGAAAGCAGAAATTTCTTGATTTTTGAAGTCAGCCACAACAGCTAGCAACCCAGCAATCCTTCCAGATTTCCCCTCAGCTTGTACTCGAAGAGAACCAGTGATGGGTGAGATGGAATGAGGGAAAATACTTTAGTGCTTAAGTCAAGTTGATATATATAATATTGCTATATTCCATTAGCAATATAATAATATACTATAACTCCACTAAGTCCTCTTGCTAGCCATATGATCCCACTCCCAAACATCAGACCATTGCATGGGGGTTATAGTGGAATTGCTGCAATGTTTACAGAATATAATAATTGATTTAATTTCTTTGTTATACATTTCATTAAATGATATCAAATTATTAATTAACTATTATTAAGCTATTAATGTATATACAAATTATATATTGAAATGTTCAAACTTTATAATAGAATTTAATGAAATCAAGTTCGGCATTTTCATATATGGGGGAAAAAAATAGAGTAACATTTTGGGGCAAATAGTATGCTTACCTTTTTTTTTTTAAAACAAACTTTTGAGTATTATAAGAGTAGAGAGAGGGAGGCTTGTGGCTATGCCAGAAGAAGCGTGGGTTGCTTGCAAAGCTTGTTTTATTCATATTCATAAGCATTTTTAAAATGTTTGCATGCATCCATTATTTATAGAGTGGACTTTAAAAGAAAAAAAATAAATAAACATGGAAAACTGTCGAAAGAGATCATCCAAAAACAAGTCTTCATGGAGGGAAACCTCTTAAATAAAGAAAACCATCAAAAGGTAGCATCCAAATAAAAAGTTTTTGTTGAGGGAATTCTCTCAAATAAGAAAACATTGATTACTTTTTTTAAACGAAAATTAGATTGTGAAAACCAAAGGCTTGAGATAGTGATTTGGCCACAAATAAGAAAACATTGATTAATTTTTTTTTTTTTCAATAAATTAGATTGTGGTAAACCAAAGGCTTGAGATAGTGATTTGGCCGAGAGCTAAAAGTTGAAGGGAGATGGGTATGATGTTGATAAAGAGGGGAGATAACTGTGGTTGACTAGTCTCACCAAAAAAATATAAGCAAGCAAAGGGGTTTGTAATTCTCACTTAAGTATTCCAAAGGAGAAGAATAATACCGAGCAAATCCAAGGTCACTAAACCATCCTTTAAGCATTTTAACAGAAATACATATTATTTCATTTGAACAAGTGATGAATCCCTTTTACTTGACATTTGCTTATATAGAGAAAAATCTAGGCTAGTTCAAGGGTAAACTCCCATAGCTTTCTATGGAAGGCTTTGAACCAATTATAGCAAATCACATACATTCGTAAGACAAGGCAAGACAAGGCGTTAAATGTCTATTATATTTAACGAAAGAGAGTGAAACAAATATTAAAGCAAATAATACATTATATTTATGTAAAATTCGGCCAAGGCTTTTTTTGAAAGAAGAGTCTTACCAATTCATTACACATTACTTCATGAAGGTAGGGGGAGTTTAAGCCCTTGGATGCAAGTGGAGTGATCCTTTGAATAAGTGCATGTTCAAATCCTTGATAGGAGGGGCTGGCTAAAGACTTTTTCATCTTGACTGGAGCTTATGTTGCTTAATATTGATCGTCATAATGTTTATTTTTGGTGGTAATGGCCATCCAACCAAGTAGGATTTGGAGATCCAACCCTCCATTAGGCCCTTAAGCTTGATATTGACATTCCTCATGTATTTGAACCTTGTGTATTTGATCTTTATTATGTCTTTACTTGATATTTGTTTGATATTTGCTCTGCATCATCTGTACCACACCTTCAAGAACTTTCTTTGCTCTTAGAGTTTTGTTGTCTACTCAAAAACTATCTTGCTTGAATGAACAATAATCAAACAAGGTTTAGAAGAACAGCTTGTGGCTGGACCTGTCCTACAAGGAGGTTAACTTGAATAGATTTTCTATGATTTGCTACTATTGGAGAGTTTCAGAAAAATTCTGATTATCATTTGTGGATTTAGGAGGTGTTTTTTATTATTTTGAAGTGAGCTAAAGAGTGACTTCTGTTGTTGGTGGAGGAGATAGTGTGGCAAGATTTTGTAGGAGGATGAATTTTTAAGGTCTTTAAGTGGTGATGTTAGGCTTTTATGTGTATTAGCATAGGAATGTTTGGTGCTAAGAAGTCATTTAGTTAATTATTGTATTTGTTGATGTTGTCATAGTGATGTCAAATTGCAAGTGGTATATTGTAATGCACCTTGTTGTATCATGATGATCCACAAAATTATGATTATAGACAAGAAAGAATTGTAGGTCTTAAGCTTTTAATCAATCAAATAATGAAAATAGAAATCAAGTAAATCCTTACCAACTTTATCTTTAATGGGAACTCTCCATAAGTTGAAGCCCGATGTTTCCTGTCTTGATGCACTACTCAAAATTTCTCCAAGGTATGGCTTAATACAAAATGAAAGATAATAATGGTAGGATTTCCTTTTATTTTTGGATGGAGGGATGATATTAGCCAAATAAAGAGATAAGAGTAGTAAGGATTTAGTTCAAGTGAAGTGGATTAAGGATGAAGATCAAAAAGTACTTTTCTTAGAAGATGATAATATGATATTCAACAAAGGTGGATGAGGTATTTTGCTGAACTTTTTAATGAAGAATGTGAACATACGATTGACTTGTAAGGCCTAAATTTTCAGGTATGTGAAAATTAAATTAAGTAATTATATTGTAAAACTTATTTAAGTATAAGACATTAATTACTGTTAATATAAGAATTACTTTAAAAGAAATGATTATTTAACAATAAATAATATGAGAAAATGATTTAATTATGAAGAGATGCATACTATGGAAAAATACCATCAGAGGGTGAGAATGCATATGAAATTCAGTTATGCATGTGTGTGGGCCCTCTCACATTCCTCATGTTAAGAATTCACACAAGCAGCAAACTGGCAAGGGAAGAAGGAAATTACGGGATAGTTAGTGAAGTGGGAATGGGGTGATGCTGTAGCGTGGAGCAGGGAATTAGCTTTGCTGTGAAGAGTAGCCTTGTGAAGATCTGTATCGTGAAGAAGGGTAGTAGCCTTGTGAAGATCTGTAGCGGGGTGAGGTAAACGTGAGAGTGAGGAAATGTTGTAAAGCACGATTCAGTGTTGTGAAGAAGGAATAGTGCGACACAATGCTTGGCTGAAGAATTCGGCACAATGGAATTCAGTACAATGCCTGAAGTAGAAAATCCTGTAGCAATTCACAGCATAGTGGCAATGCAAGCAAAGGGATTTCGACAGGATTTTTCCGTAGTAGTTTGGCACATGCAGAATTCACTGTAGCATCCTTCGGAAGAGGGATTCAGTGGTAACGGCTGAAGCAGGATCGGCTGAATGAATTTGGGATTTTCACTTAGCATTGGAGATTCATTTCACATAGGACCTAAAAGCTGACATTTGGGCTTGTTTTGTGAATGTTGTACACGGCAGGGTGAGCAATTGGATTTCAACAGAGTTACTAAGTTAGATTACTGTAATGAAATTTTCTTATCTCCTTAAGATATTGGTTTTGACAGTGGAATTAAAGGAAAATAGAAGTTTTGAGTGGTATTTTGGGAAGTTAGAATTGACGAAGACTAAATCATAGAAGATATAAAAAGGTAAGAATCCTAAATTTCAATTATCTTTTATACTAGTTCAATTCAGTAAAGTTCTTATGCAAATCATAATTTAGGGTGATACAGAGGATATAGTCTTATGCAAAGAGGAGGCTTTGAAGTGACTTATAATAGAAGAAGAATAAAAAGTGAAAGTTTGAAAGAAGCAACCCGTCAAAAAGGTAAGTAATGCAAATTAAAGTTTTAAATTTAATTCTTGTTAATTTTGCATTATATATTGGTAGTTGAATGAATGCAAGAGAAATATGCATTACAAGTAATTCTATAGCTAAAGTATGTTCCTAACCTAGTTTCTATATATGAAAGACCTCTCATATATTTGAATCATGAAACTTTCAAATAAGAATTGTTATGTTTCATTAAAGATTTTACTAGTTGGAAATATTTTAGAAAGAATCTCAATTCTTAACATATGATACACAGTTTCATTACACAAATAAGTAGCATATAAATATCTTTATGAAAGAAACAATACAAGTATGAGTTATGTTATAAAGGTATATTGAATATCAATTTAACATAAAGTTTGGCTATATGTATATGATGTATGATTTACAAGGATAGTTGATACAAAAAGGTTCCCAAATATGTAACTATCTTGTAAGTGGGGCAAAAGGGATCCCAAATGAAATGATACATGCATAGCAGGTGGGGCAAAATGGACCCCTAAAGAGGCAAAAGGGGCCTCTATGAAATTCAATAGCGATAATGTCAGGTTTTTCTGGGCTCCATTGAATTTATTATGAAAGAATACCCAAACCTTTTAATGAGAAAAATTGATATTCCGTATTGATATAAGAGAACAGTTAAAGGTAATACCAAATGAGATGTTGTAGTTTCTCAAGGAGTTTAAATTTTTATTAATGTTATAATGTTCTAAATATTTAGCATGCAAGTTTAATACTATTTACAACTGCATAACTTACTAAGCTTTATAGCTTACCAGTTACTTCTTACTGGCTGTTTTTACAGGAAAAGAGAAAAGAAAAGCGAAGGAAGTTTGATATGCAAGTATTTAAGTTTTATGTCTGTGTTTATTTAAATTTCGAAATCTACCCTTAAGGTTAGTAAATAGTTTTAATATTGTATTACTTTGAATTGTTTGGATTTCCTTAGTGGCTTTGTACTAAGTCTTTGATGAAGCTTGGGAATTACTAGATGCTTCCTTTATTGTATTAAATGAGATTTATATGGTCTTTTATATAGATCTGAAAATGGAATGACATGTATGAGATGTTTAGTGATGGAAAGGTTATGTTTATTCTTGTTACCCTCTACAGTACTGTTAAGGGGTACTGTGGGGTGTTACATGATCTTAGTGACTTTATCACCCTAAATGAAAATAAAGATTTTTGTTTTTATCGGCGTATAAGTAAAACCGAAGTTAGAGAGGCTTTAAAAAAAATGAAGTGTGGAAAAGCTGTTGGACCTGATGATATTCTAATAGAGATATGGAAATGTTTAGGAGATGAAGGAATTTCTTGGCTCACTAAACTTTATAATACTGTTTTGAAGAATAAAAAGATGACAAATCAGTGGAGAATGAGTGTGTTAATTTATATTTTTAAGAATAAGGGTGATGCACAGGAGTGTACGAATTATAGAGGAATTAAGTTAATGTGTCATACTTTAAAACTATGGGAGCGAGTTATGGAGCGTAGGTTGTGGCGTGATACTAATGTTTCTCAAAATCAAATTGGATTCATGCCGGGTAGGTTTACTATGGAAGCCATACATTTATCGAGAGGTTTGATGGAGAAATATAGAGAGAATAAGGAGGATCTACATATGATATTTATTGATTTAGAGAAAACATATGATAAAGTTCCAAGAGAAGTGCTATGGAGAGTTCTTGAAAAGAAAGGAGTTAATAATGCTTATATTCAAATCATTAAAGATATGTATGCATGAGTGATTACTTGTGTTCAAACACAAGGTGGTTTGACCAAGTATTTTCCTATTTCGGTTGGATTACATCAAGGATCAGCCTTAAGTCCATATCTTTTTGCTTTAGTCATGGATATTCTCACTAGACATTTGCAAGAGGATGTACATTGGTGTATGCTTTTTGCTGATAATATTCTTCTTGTTGATAAGACTAGAGAGAGAGTTGAAGGTAAACTTGAATTATGGAGGTCAACTTTAGAGTCTAAAGGTTTTCGCTTGAGTAGATCTAGAACTAAATATATGGAGTGTAATTTTAGTAGCAATAGACCTATTGAGGGGATTGTGACTTTGGGCGATCAAGTCATTAATAAGAGTACACATTTTAGATATCTTGGATCTATTGTTCAGAGTGATGGTAAAGTTGATGGGGATAATATCAGCAGAATTCAAGTTGGATGGTTGAAGTGGAGGAATGCATCGGGCTTATTGTGTGATGGAAAAGGCCCCCTCAAACTTAAGGGAAAATTCTATAATATGGTGGTGAGACCTGCAATACTTTATGGTGCTGAATGTTGGCCATTACTAAGTTAAGTGTTGCAGAGACGATGATGCTGTGGATGAGTGGCTTGACCCTTAGAGATAGGATACAAAATAAGCATATACGTGAAAAGGTTGGAGTAGCTTCTGTTACAATTCATAGAATTGGAGAAGGGTAAAAATACCTTCTAATTATTATACAAAATTATCCCTATTTATAGATCTATACAAGATGTCTTAATAAAGAAATAAATAACTTCTAATTGATACATAATTGCCTCAATATAATCCTTCCTAATTCTTCTACCCAAATATAGAAGGATATTGACGTGATCCAGGTGAGCCTCCCACGGATTCTCATCTTGACCATGGGATCAAATGCCAATGGATGACTGAGAATTTGACACTCCCCCTCAAGCTGGAGACCAGCTTGCAATTACTCGCTCAGAGGTAGAGCTGCATTGGTTATAGATAGGATATCAACCACAAGAGAAAGCCGGCAATGAAGACCGATGATGGAAAACTATCCTCAAAATTTCGACAATTAAGGCCGATTGTGGGAACTTGTATTCCTCGGAATTCCAGCAATGAAGGCCGGTGGTGGAAACTAGTATTCCTCAACATTATTGCAATGACGGCCGATGATAGGAACCTGTATTTTTCATAATTCCGGCAATAAAGACCGGTAGAAGGAGTAACATTTCTCCAAATTCTGGAAATGAAGGCCACAACCACAAAACAGAGGGCATGAGCGGTTTGGACTTACTCGTCTCTCGTTCGATGTCCTACGACAATGATGGCCGCTGGTGCAAAACAGAGGGCACTAGCTATTTGGACCGCACGACTCCTACGACAATGAAGGCCGTATTGTGATATAGTAGCAATAAAGGCTGATTTGATCAGCAATAAAGGCTGATTTTATTATGTCAGCAATAAAGGCTGACTGATTAGGTAATATCAGCAATAAAGGCTGAAAACTTTGTCAAAACAAAAAGAATTGGTTTCCTCTGGGTTTAATGAGCCGAGCCTTAAGAGGCTCGGGTACGAGCCCTTTAAGGCTTAAATGACTGAGCCCAGTCTTCTTTTCGTTTAGCACAGCAGCAGCTAGGGCACGGGATACTGCAGGTGAGTCGCTCAAGTCTCCGTCCCGTTGGTCTTTTGGCGTCAGCTTGACGGTAGCGTCAGCGTGAGGGCGGTGTCGGCAAGGGCTCCGCCTTGCCTGTTTGAGCGTTGGTATTTCGGCATCGACGAGGGCTCCGCCTTGCCTAGCTTCGTCTAGTAAGGTTTTGGCTCCTTCCTTCTCATCTTTCGATGACTCCGGCTTCGAGCTTCGTCTAGTTTCATTCGGCTTCAGACTTCGGGCTTCTGGGTCCAGCGTCGCTTCTTCGGCTCCTTCGTGGCTGTTCGACTACTCTCCGTTGACAACTTTCCCTTTCTGTCGGGTCGGAAGTTACGACGTTTGGATCGGGAAGCTTCCGTCGGCAGGGGAGCTTCGTCTGCGGTGTCCGTCCTCAGCAACGCTTCGAGCTTCTGTCAGCAGGGCTTCGTTGCTTCACGGGTTGCCTATTTGGCTCTCGCTTTTCCGCCTCCCTCTCTTCCGCTCTGCCTGGGACGGACGAGACAGACGGCGTCCAGGAGGAGAAGCCTGACTCCTCCCTTTCTCCCTGCTTCGCTTTGCCTGGGACGGAAGAACTGCACACGGGCTCCGCCTATTTGGCTCGTTCGTGGCTATTCTACTCTCCTCCTCCAACGATCTTCGATCATTCTTTTTAGCGGCTATGAAGGCCTCCTCTTCAATTCTTTTGGCTCTGATACCATGTTACAATTCATAGAATTGGAGAAGGGTAAAAATACCTTCTAATTATTATACAAAATTATCCCTATTTATAGATCTATACAAGATGTCTTAATAAAGAAATAAATAACTTCTAATTGATACATAATTGCCTCAATATAATCCTTCCTAATTCAGCTATCCAAATATAGAAGGATATTGGCGTGATCCAGGTGAGCCTCCCACGGATTCTCATCTTGACCATGGGATCAAATGCCAATGGATGACTGAGATTTTGACAGCTTCAGTGGAAGATAAGATTAGAGAGAGTCGCCTTAGATGGTTTGGTCACATTAAACGGAGGCCTTTTGATGACCCGGTTAGGAAAGTTGAGGTATTAGATTTGACTTATGTTAAGAAAGGTAGAGGTAGACCTAAAAAGACTTGGTTAGAAAATATTAGAAATGATCTTTCTTTATTAGATTTAAATGAGAATTTGACTTTTATCCGGACACAATGGCGAAAAAGGATTCATTTAACCGACCCCACATAGTGGGACAAAGGCTTGATGTTGTTGTTGTTGGATGATATTATGATGTTAATTGGAGTATTTTGGAGAGGGAGGATGATAGTAGTCTGTGAACGGCTTGAAATTTTGGTTTGCTGGAGATCCATACAAGGTGTAGGGAGATTTTTTATTTGTTGGCAAAAAGTTTGATAATTATGGCCTTACCAAAGAATGATATGAAATCATAAGGGGTTCTGGAATCACAAAAGATTTCCAGTAGAGTAAAAAACTCCAAGGTGAAGATCACCAAATCAACTTTCAAGCAGTTGAACAGAAGCACTCATAATGTTATTTTAACTATTTGTGAATCTCTTTTATATGGGCTTGCTTATGTAGGGGAAAACTTAAGCTAACATCAGTCGTGCTCACTAATAAGCTATAATAAAAATTTTTTGGGCCAATTATGTAATATTCTGAAATGACGGGTAAAGAAATTTTTATTTATCTAATATATTTAATTTAGTTATTTAATTTATAAAATGATATTAATTAATAGAAACTTTATTTAAATAATTAGAGGCCTGAAAGGATGCAAGTCTTGGACAATTGGTTGCTTGGTGGGCCCGTTTTCAGTTTCTGCTTTTGGATAAGGGGAGGGCGGACGTTTCCTTGAAATTGGGGAAGCCAATTCACGATTTTGATGAGTGAAAATTTGTTGTTGGAGCGGAGGCTATTAGCAGTTATGAAAGGAGAAGTCACGCAGGTGGTCTGAATGCATGAGATCGGTCTGTGCTAGAATTCATTGTAGAAAAATTCGGTAAAAAGGGCTGATATATATACTGTATTCGGTTTTGTGTTCTGGATCCCTGATTCTGCACATTTCAGAGATGTTAAGGCTGGCTTCTTGTACTCGGAAAAGAAGAATGGCAGACTAGGTTGAGTAAGTGATGTTGTGATTAAATTTAACATGAGCAGTTAGAAAATTTTTGGCATAATTTTAAGAATTTCAGATTCCTACAGCAGTTTTAGGAAGGGAATTCATTGAAGAAAAATCCAGTTAAAAGGAATAAAGAGATTTGAGGTAATATATTCTAGTTATTTTATAGTATTTATGATTGTCTTATAGATCAATATGTAATGGTAAAAGTCTAAAGAAGTGTATATCAATGGAAATGTTAGGATTCATCAGGTATATATGTAGAGAGGTGAATTGGAGATAGTTTATCAAAGAAGAAGAGTGAGAGGTGAAAGAACTGAGGCGGAAAATCATCAAAGAGGTAAGTAATGCAATTATGTTCAAATTTAAGAACTTTCATTTATAAGCATGAAGGTTAATTTTGAATGCATTAAAGTAAAATGTTATTAAATTTGTTTAATGTATAGAAATGATATTTAATTCAAGCTTCCAGGCATGAACAACTTGATGCATAATGAAATCAGGTAAGTGTAAAACAAGGTTTAATATGTTCATCTAAATGTTTTCCTATTTAATACTGTTTTGGAAAGATGCTAATTTAATTGCATATGGTATGCAATTTTAATTGTGTACATATTAGAACAGAAATGATTATGAAGCATGCAACAACTTATGTATGACTTCTGATTACTGAAAAGTTTAGTGAATATCAATTTAACAGTAAAGTTTGGCTATAATTGAAGTATAACTTACAAATGTAGATGGGACAAAAGGGTTTCCATATATGAAACAACATTGTAAGTGGGGCAAAAGGGACCCCAGAGATTATGATACATGCATAGCAGATGGGGCAAAAGAGACCCCTAAAGAGACAAAAGGGACCTCTATGTAATTCAATGGCGATAATGCCAGGTTTACCTGGGTTCCATTGAAGAATGTTAAGAAAGTGTAGCCAAATCTTTTATAGATTAAAATTGATATTCAGTTAAATTTCAGAATAAGTAAATATTAAGTTAATTATGAATTTATGATGATTTTAATGTTTAATTATTTTCAATGATTGTACTTTAAATGTTAATTAATTTGCAATGCTTACTTAGCTCATCAGTATTTTTCTTACTAGCTGTTGTTACATGAAAGGGAAAAGAGAAGATTTTAGCAGATTAAATTGACAAGTATTTCATAAGTTATGTTATGTTAGTTTTTATCTTTATTTAATGTTTAAACTTGAGGTAGGTAATATAACCAGTAGTGTATTACTTTGAATTTTTGTAGTGGATCTGTAAGTGTCTTAAGTTAAAAATTTATAGTTATTAGTTGCTTCCATTTTGATAAGATGAATGAGAACTTTATCAAAGGTATTAAACGGATCTTATGATCAAATGATGAATTTTATGGCAGTAATACTCCTTGTATTGTTAAGGGGTATTGCGGGGTGTTACAAATTACAACACATTATATGGATTCCTAAGGTGTGGAGACATTGTTATTACTATTAGGAAAGGGATTGACGTTAAATTTAAATAAAATGACATAATGTAATTATTCCAATTTAGTTAAAGATTATTTTTGATGTTCAATGGTTCTAATTTATCACATGTTGCTTCATTATATAGAGATTGGATGTCCAAGCCATGGATGCATGGTGGATTGGTCCTTCAAATGTGAACTTGTTGAATTTCTTGATTAGTGGGGCTAGCTAAACTCTTGTGCATTTTTATTAGAGCCAGTCTTTCTTGGGATTAGTCATAATGCTGATTTGTGAAGGTGGTGGCCGACCATGGAAATTGAGCTTAGAAATCCAACCCTCCATTGTGTTTCCAAGTTTGATGTTGACCTTATGCTGTGGGCTCCGAAAATTCGGCCCCGGCCTCCGACGCTTTTCTTTTTATTCGACGAGGGAGTTTTAACTGAATAAGTTCCGAGGTAAATTTTGGAAGGCAGATGAGTTTGTAGATAAGACACTACCCAGAGATTTCGCCCTCATTTTGCGAGCTTTATGATCTGAATTCTGGTTTCCTATAGGCGCAAGCCCCTACAGATAATTACCCCTCTCGATCGCGTGAGAGAACTTTCGATTAAGACTAGTCGTCAATCAGATACGTAGAGATACGTGGTATCTGGCATATAGTAGCAGTAATGGGTATGGAATTGAAAAGTTTGGATGTTTGGAAATTTGCGTTGAAAGAGTTTGATATTTAAAATTGAAAATTTCACCATCTTTCACTTAAAGCGGATGGTGGGGGAATGGCTGATAGACCCGATCAAGATCCCATGGTTCCGTCGTCCCGGGCCATCGTGGTCTCTGGTCTACTTAGTTAGAGGAGGTAGTCGACCCAACCTGACAGAAGGATCCTGGTCGGCAGCCATGGGTTGCTTCGTCCAAGGGAACCTTGTAGACCTGGGTTGGATGTTTGCCTAAAGGGACAAATTTGAATCCACCTTAGCTAACAGAGGGCTTTGTACCCTATCGATCATATCCTATTGATTCATATCTCAAGGATTTAACGCCATTAAGGAGCGTATTGGCTCTGGCCATAACCGCTATTTGTGGTGCCATTTGGCGGCAAAACCACTCGGTTCAGAGGGCCTCAGGTCATAACCATTTACATGCAGTGCCATTTGGCGGCGAAACTGCTGGTTAGAGGACACGTACCACGTTCTTACTAGCAAGAGGTTGTTTGAGAATGAATTCTAGTGATATTTTCGACTAGGCATTTAGCTCTTTTGTGAGCTGAAATAAATTTTAATTTGCGGAGGGTGGATGGATTTTGCTTTAAGTTTTGGGATGAATAGTTTCATTTTTAAATATTTTGCGCGATTTTTGGATTTTGATGGGCATTTGGGTGGCATTATAAAAATATTTGGAATGGACCCCTCCGGTTGAGATTTTCATTCAACACTGCCATCATCGGGGTGTTCGGGGTCATTTTCATCTAAAGCTTGAACCTTGTCGACTCTGTCTGGCTGTGGACAGAGGATCGGGTTTCATAAGCTTTATGCCCTTGAGAGTGAATTCTCTTAATTTTAGGCTTTGAAGGCCTAAAACAAATATTCTGGTCGCCACGGCCATATATTTGTTTATTGGTTCGAACCTTGTTGACTCCTATTGATCTATATAGAAGGATCGGGTTCGAACTTGAATTCACTTGTCAACCCGCGCAGCATCCCTAGACATCACGTGTGTACCAATAACACGCTCGCCGGGGCCCATGCGGGTTTGGGGGCATTTTATAATTAAATCCTGTCGACTCCTTTTTACCTGCTGAGGAGGATCGGGTTTAAAATTTGATAACCCGCGCAGCATCTATAGACGTCACGTGTGTACCAATAACACGCTCGTCGGGGCCCATGCGGGTGTTTGGTTGTATACCCTATTTTAGTGTACCCAAGTGTGTACAAACTACAGTGCGCGTGCGAGGGTATTTTGAAATTATTCATGAAATGCCTTCTGTCCGCTTCCAAGAACGTCGCGGATTCAGTGGCGGGGCGTAGCAGCTTCTGAATAGAGTTGTTCGCTGCTTCGTACAGGTAGACTGTCGTGCACTACTCGTCGCTTTCTGTAGGTGGATCGTAGTGTACTAACGGGTCTCCTGTTTTGGGTCATAGGAGCTTGTACTTGTCGTATTCCCTATGCATTTAGTTGTGGTCTTTGATCTTTTTAGTACATCCGCAACTGCTACATGTAGGTAGGTAGATGTCTTCATTTATAGGCTAAAATTGACTTTAGGATACTGCATTTACTGAAGTCCTTATGCATCTACCCATAAGTGGCATATTATACATACATCCGTATTTGTAAAGAGAATATATGTGTTGCAGATCTTCTTATCCTTGCTTATAGAGGGCTGGTGCATTTGACTGATGTTGGACAATTGTTGACCATGGAAATGTTATAGTGTCTTTATCACAACAATTGGTAGGTAACTTGAATGTGCTACGGACATGATGTCTCCTTCACCATTCTTCATGTACTTGATTGTAGACATGTATTCTATACTCATTCGTGGACAAGTTGTATTGTCTTACACTATTTATATTTCTTCGTTAGTACCCCTAGGTGGACGTAGAAAAGATTACTACAATCTTCTTATATGCCCTTATCAATTTCATTGCTTGCAAGCTTGGGTACATTTGATTGCATTGAGTCTCCATCATCATTTGTGAGTGAATGATGTTTGTAGAATCTATAGTCAATGCAAATCTTCTTTTTCACAACAAATTTCATATGTATTCCTTTGTATTTAGTTTGAACCTTTGTTGGTATGCTAGCATCTTGATGTTGATTGAAGACTTTGCTATGTTGATGGTGAGCATGCCACTTTGATTGAATGACTTAAGCCACATCAATTTCATCACTCCTTATTTATGTGATAATTTTTTTTAGTGATGTTTGCATTCTAATTAGCATGAAGGTTCTTCCACATTCATATGAGAGCTTCATATTTTGGTTGCAAATACATTGGTTGGAATGAGATGTATGGATCATAAGTCTCTCATTGTTCTTGGAGGTAATTCATAACTTGTATGGTGGATTTGCTCATTGATATATGCTCGCAATCAAACATATACCCTTGTAACTATCACAATAAATTGTATGAGTTTCAACATCATTTGTGATGGTTGCAAGTTCTTCTTGATGTTATATAGTCCGAGTTCATGCCCACTATAGTCCCATTGTGTTTGTTTGCAAGTTCTTGCTTGTATTCATGTTCAATGTTCAAACATGGTCCTGTTCATTTGAACTAGAACCCAAATTATCCATGTCATATCAATTTAAAGTACATTTTGTTCAAATCCTTATCCAAACTTGAGTCCCAGACTTGTCGTCCAAATCAAGTCTTTGTTTAAGTTCAAATGGCAAGCTTCAATTTTATGTCCACAAATTCTTTATTGTCCATCATTTTGTGTGAGTTTCCTGTCATCATGTTGAAGTCCACATTAAGCTCAAGTTAAGTCCTTTGTAGTCTCTTGAGTTCAAGTCCGAGTCCAAAATGAGTTCAATCAAGTTCTTGTTTGAGTTTTGCTTAAGCCCTTTGCTTATTTATCCAAGTTTGATTTTAGTTCAAATGATGTCCAAATGAGATTCAACATTTTTGAAGTCCTTGATTTTTCAATTCAAATTTCGGCAGCCTCCCGACGTCTCCCCCGTTTAGAGGAAAAACCAAGAGGCAACCTTCCCCTCGACGCTACGTGAGCGCTTCAGGTAGGTGTCAAAATGACACCGCGGTCGCATTTTGTATTTTTTATCCCCGCCCGCTACGTGAGCGTTTAAGGGTTTTTTTGTTTTTATTATAAGAAGAAAACACGTTAGAAATAAAGCTCTGATTTTTCCCCTCTGCACCACGTGGGCGTTCGGGGGTACTTATAAAAAAGCAAAATAAGAATAAAAACACATTTTTTTATCCCCTTCGCCGCAAGCGCTGCACCGGTTTCCCGCCCTACAACGCTACTTGAGCGCCTCGGGGGTTTGCCGGCTCGTTGCTAACATTGAGGAGGGATCCTTAAATCGTCGCAAGCATCGCACCGGTTTCCCGCCCTACAACGCTACGTGAGCGCCTCGGGGGTTTGCCGGTTCGTTGCAAGCGTCGAGAAAAGAACCAATTTTTCAAATTTTTTAATTATAATTAAAATAATTAATTATAGTTAAAAAAGATTAATTATAATTAATATAAACTAATCACATAAATTATAATTAATTATAATTATCTTATAATAAATAATTATAACTAAAATTAATTAATTATAATTAAAATAATTAATTATAATTAATGATAGTTAATTAATAATAATTAACTATGATTAACTATAATTAATATAAACTAATTATAAAAATTATAATTAACTTATAACTAGTTATAATTATTTAATAAATTAATTATAATTAAAATTAATTAATAGTAATAATAATAATAACTAAATAGTAATAAGTAATAATAAAACAAAATAAAAATAAAAATAAATAAAAACTTAATGGAGGTCGGGTATGAGAGCTAGGGCAAGGAGTTGGATGAGGGGATTCGGCTCTCTCTCTCCCTCTCTTTGGGCAAATTATTGGGTCAGGTGATCGAACGCAGAGATAGGTCCGGATATTAATAAAATATTATTTTAAATTTAGCGCAACTAAAGCGCAGGTAAAGCGCAACTAAAGCACAGGTAAAGCGCAACTAAAGCGCAAGTCAAAAAGCGCAACTAAAGCGTAGGTAAAGCGCAACTAAAGCGCAAGTCAAAAAGCGCAACTAAAGCGCAAGGTGACGCGACAAATTTTTATTGGATGTCCGAACTTATTTTTCGCCTCCGGTCACCTGACCCAATAATTTGCCCTCTCTCTGTGTGTGTGGATCGGAGGAAGGAGCAGGATCAACGGCTTGAGGAGTTCGGCTATGGCAGAGAAGACTCGGGTAAGGGTGGCTGCTCTCTTTCTCTCTCTCTTTCTAATTGGGAGGAAATAGGAGGCAGCGTCGAGTTGAAGTAGCAGCGACGGGAGCTCACTCGTGTGTGAGGGATGTCGCGGGAGAGAAGCGAATGGAATGGGAAGGAGCAGAGAGTGGAGAAACTTTGATCGGAGGAAGATCGGGAGGCTTGCGTTTGCGACTGTGAATGGCAGCCGTGGGAGAGAGCCTTCGTTCGCATTTTAAAGGCAAAGGAAGAGGTCGGATCGAGGCGAGATGCGGGTTTTGCGGCTGTTTTGACGCGAGCGGCGCCGAGCTACAGGAATTCAGCGGGATTTGAGCGAAATTTGTGGGATGGTCATTACAGGCAAGTGATTATTTAAACCCCTTTTCTTTTTTATCTTTTGGATAACATAGAGAGGTCAACATATGCATGTAATTAATGATTTTAAATTTGATTTTCAACACCATGCCTTTGCTTGATCTTTGTTCTCTATGCATGTCTCTCCTAGGGGCGTTGATGTGGACTCCATTTCGGCAAAGCAGGTGAGTTTTTCTTGACGTTATCTAGGTCATTCCTACATTGGAGATTTTCTTGAGGCCATGAGAGAGTGAGAGAGAGAATCGAGTTTACATGATTAGATAGGGAAATAAGACAAATCATGGAGGGTTTCTATGGGATTTAGGTTTCATAAAGGGGATTTGTTTTATGAGTTGAAGTTTTGTGGATGTTTTCTTGAAAATTCATTTGCTTTGGTTACAGAGAATTTAGGCAAATTGGGTATGTAGTATTTGAATTTTGATTTCTTTTTCTAATATTCTTTTATTATTTTTCTCTTATTTATTTATCTTTCTTATTTTTCCATTATTTTCATTTTTTAAGTTTGACATTCTCTTTCTTTTTTGCAAACATAAGTGTGTACAATTGTGTTGGGAACAAAGGGATTGGGAGAATTAATTTTGGCTAGGAAAAAGATCAAGGATATGAATTTGTTGGAAAAATCAAAGATGCGAAGAATTTTGCCCACTTTGTTCTTATACAAATTGATGCGGTGGAATTATGAAGGATGGGATATGCTCAAATATTAACTGATGTGAAGTTATATTTTGAAAGATGGATTATGCTTGGTACTAGTTAATGATGTAGGGATACATGAAATAATTGAAGGAGAATAATAGGATAACCAGGCCTAAAAAAATACACCATTTGGAGAAAGAGAGCATGTACTTTCATGGGTTGAAAAATAGATATTTTTCATGGGTTCAATGGAAGGCAAGCAAGTACATAAGATTTATCCTTTGAACACTTTATTGGGAGAGGGGTTGTACTATCTCGAAAGATAAAATATAATTCACTCTACATGCTGAAAAAATAAATGCACGCGTGCACACACACATATATAATAATAATAATAATAATAATAATAATATGTCCTATAAATTTTAAAGATTCAAAATTCGGCCAAAATATATATTAGTCTTAAAAGTCTTGAAAAAATGGTTTGGTTTAGCTCATTTGTAGGCAGGCTCAAGTCCTATTGGTTGTCCTGTAAAAAATTGGCCCTATTTATGCTAATTTTGCTGAATGGTGTTGACGAATATTTTCGCATCGACTCGACCCCGATCTAGCCCGACTAGGCTTGATCGGACTCGATCATCGTCGAGGCAAAATTAATCTGAATTAAACCTCCATTTAATTAAATAAAATCCAATTTAATTTAATTAAAATCAAATCAGTTCAAATCAAACCCCGGCGAGCATCGTCTAGCCCAATTCGATGCATTTCGGCGTCAATTCAAGTTCAATTTTATGAAATTAAATTGATTGAACCCAATCAGATCCAAACCGACCCAAATCGGTTCGAGTCGAGTCCATTTCGGGCTCAATTTCAGCCATAATTTGTCAATTTAGGCTGAATTTGATCTCAAATCAGAAATTGAGATCAATGTCTCAGATTTCATCCCAAATTCTGCCCTAAATCCCTCATTTCACGTGTGTGAGGGCTGATTGGTTCCTTTGGGCGGCGGGACTTGCTGTCCTCGTGCTCTCCAAGAGCACGCAAGGGAGAGGGAGAGCCATTCAGCTCCCCCATTTGGTTCGGCACTTCCCAGACGAAGCAAGAGAGGGAGAGCGGAGGGAGGAGCGGGGCTGCCCTGTGTGTGCGTCTCCAGGAGCGGAAGGAGGCGGAGCGGGAGGCTCTTCCCGCGACCCTGTCTAGGCCACCCGGCTCCTCAAGCTACGGCCTTCTAGGCCGTCTCTCTCCAAGCAATCGAGAGAGACAAAAGTTCAAGGAGAGGTGTTCTTTGCTGCTGTTTTCTTCCTCCTTGGACTGAAAGAGGGAAGCTTCTCTTCATTTTCTTCCATTTCTTCAAGAGGAAGAGGATGAGTCTGCTCTTTTCTTCTTCTCAAGCAAAAAGGAGAGTGTTGGAGGATAATAGAGAGACTTGGAGGCTGTCCACTTGCTGCGAAGACTTCTCCTTCCTCCCAAATCAACTCCAGCGACCCCAAAACAACGAGAACTGCTGTTTGGAACGCTTGGACAGCAAGCGACGGCTTCCGGGAGCTTCCAAACAGTGAAAACTGCTGTCCGGAGCAGTTTTGACAGCAAATCCACCCTCCGGAAAGGCTTGGACAGCGACAGCGACGTCCGGAGCGGCTTGGACAGCGGTCTTCTTCCTTGGGAAGGCCTTGGACATCAGCTTGGAGCTTTCAAAGGACTTGGACAGCGAGCCGGAACTTGGTTTGGAGCGCTAGGACAACCCGGGTGAGGTAAAACCCTAAAACTTAGTGAAACCTAAGGCCCCCCAAGGCCATTGATGTGTGGATGACATCCCCAAGCCCTAGGTCCCTTAGAAACTTACATTTATGCTTATCCGAAATCCTATGATCGCAGTCCTCTTTGTAAACTTGGGGAAATCCGGTGATTTTTGCCAAGTTGCTCTCATGTGAGAACCAAAAGGAAATGGCGATGTGCATAGGGTTGTTGGATTGGTATCCAGCGCTCTCCAAATGCATGTAATAGCACTCATGTTGTGCCCAATCCGTCACCTACTATCATGCCCTAGGGTAGATGCTATCACTTGACCTCAAAGTCAATGATAACGCATAGGTTTGGATTGCCACTAGTTGCATGCACTTCTCATTTAGATGCTTTGTCATGACAAAATAGACACCCAAATCTAGGAGAACTTCTGCATGCATAATATTAATTACATCTAGAGTTTTTGTTTAATGCATATATTGAATTTAATTGATTTGGGCATTTCTAGTCATTGTGAGACATAGACTTTCAAGGGTCTATGTAGCAAACCTCACAACATTAACGATCAATTAAATTTATGCTTTGCATCACATGAAACTTAAGAGTGTAGGGTGTCAATCTTGAATTGATTGTTTGTTGAAGCAACCTAAGGATATGAGGATGTTCATAAGCTTGAAACTCATCCAAATTGCATGCACCCTTCTTTCAAGTACGAGTCATGGCAAAAATGACTTACGAGTTGAAAGAAGTGTGCATATGTTGAAGTTTATGAACTCTAGAGAGCTTTTTGTGAGTGCTTGAATATGAATTTAATCAACTAATGAAAATACCAAATCATTGTGAGGTCTCCCATAGACTTTTCAAAGTCTATGTTGTAGATCCCACAAAACATATTGTTGGTTAAGTTTATGTACGACATTTTACAAAGCAAATGCTTGATTGCTTTCAATGATCAAAATTCCCCAATTCGGATAGTCATGGCAAAATACCAAATCATTGTGAGGTCTCCCATAGACTTTCCAAAGTCTATGTTGTAGATCCCACAAAACATATTGTTGGTTAAGTTTATGTACGACATTTTACAAAGCAAATGCTTGATTGCTTTCAATGATCAAAATTCCCCAATTCGGATTGTCATCTAGACATGCATGCATTCCTAGGTTTTTCTTAGATCATACCAAATTTGATCCTAAACTTCCTAGAAGTCATAAGGATAGATCTCCTCTATCCAAGGTTCTAAGTCATGCCAAAATTGATTTGGAAACCTCTCCAAAGCCTTAGGAAATCAATTTTTCCCTCACCTAATTGAGTCCAAAACACTCATGGGGAAATGAGGGAATTTCCTCTCTCATGCATGTCCCCTTTCAAACTTGATGCTTAGAACTTTCTCAAAGTTAAGCTCTATGTTGCATGAGTTTCAACAAATATAAAGAGCTTGCTCCCAAGCACTCTTTTCCCTTCATGTGAAGTATCTTGGAGCCCCTCTAAGGCTCTAAATTATTCCATCACATGAATCTTCAAGGGATTTAGGACCAAATCCTAAGTCCATTCCTTTCTTTGTTAAGACATGAAATTAACAAATGAATCATCCTTTCCCATGTACAATTCATGGAGCGTTCTTGAAGCTTCAAGTGTTAGAGTACATGAATCATTATAGCTTGGAACTAAATTCTAAGCTATCCATCCTTTTGGTGGAACATAAAACCAACAAACCATCTTCTTCCTTCAACCTCAAAGTTGTAGGAAATTTATTAAATCATTTATTTGTTGGAGCACAAACCAATGAATAATCCTCTAGACATAGGATTCAAATCCTAGTCTTACTCATTTGCTTAGCCACTAATTAAGCAAATGAATACCCCTCCTTGGACACCAAATGTCCAAGGAATCCCTTTCAACATGCAATCCAAATGTTGCTTGTTGCTTCTCTCTTCTACAACTTAAGAGTTGTAGAAAGTCCTCTCATTCTCCTAAGCCCAAATCTAGGAGAATGGTCATTCCCCCTTTGAACACCAAATGTTCAAGGGCACTCATGAATGTGGAACCTTTAAGTTGCACATTATTTCCTCTTTCTACCAAAACAAAAATGTAGAAAATCTCTTCATTCACTTAGCCTAAATCAAGTGAATGTTTGTCATTTCCTTTGAACATCAAATGCTCAAAGAAATTCCTCTAACTTGCAACTTACAAGTTGCACATGATTTCCCCCTTTCTACAACCCAAAAGTTGTAGGAAAACTATCTCATTCTCCTAAAATTCAAAATTAGGAGAATGTACACATCTCTTTTGAGCACCAAATGTTCAAAAGATTTCTATGATTTGCAACCTCTAAGTTGCATTTCCCTCTCCCTTTCCTACAAGCCAAGATTGTAGGAGAGCTTCCAAATCTGTCTTCATGCTCTCAAATCCAAATTGGGAGAATGAATTCCCCTCTTTGAACTCCAAATGTTCAAAGAGGTTTTAGAAGCTTGCAACCCAAAGTTGCATCTTCTCTTCTCCTTTCTACAACTCAAAACTTGTATGAAAGTTTGAGTGAATCAATCTTATTCCAAATCACCTATTTGTTGAATCAAAATCAACATGTAGTTCAATCCAAAGTCATTTATTTGTTGAACCAAATTCAACAAATAATCCTATAGCAAGCAAAGGAGAAACTCCTATCTTTATTCCATTCTCCTAACCAAATTTGGTGAACGAGTTCCTCTCTTTGGACACCTAAAAGTCCAAAGAATCCTTGATGTGTAGGCTAAATCTACACATCATCTTCTCATGTTTGCTTAATCCAAACTTAGCAAATTAAATATCCATCATTGAACATAAGAGTTCAATGATAATCTCTCTTGGTTTGTAACCCCAAAGTTACAAATCTTTCTCACTTATTGAGCTAAATTCAATTAGTAACTCACCTTTGTTTGCTTAATCCAAATCAAGCAAATGAAATCCAACTCATTGAATACAAAAAAATTCAAGGAGACACTCTTTTGATTCGTAGCCTCAAAGCTACTAATCTCCCTCACTTCTATAGTTTCCAAAGGTCTTAGAAAATGTCATACCTTAGCTCAAAAGCTATAGGTCCTTTCTCCTCCAACTCCAAAGTTGTGGGAGATCTCTCCTCTCTTTAACTCCAAAAGCTAGAGGGAGTTCTCCTATATTTAGTCCAAAAGTTAAATGTTAGATTCTTACCCTTTCTTCTTAGCTCCAAAAACTAAGGGAAAATCCCCCAACATGTGGCCCAAATGCTACATGTTGGGTACTTCTTCCTTAGACCCAAACTCTAGGAGGATTCTTAGTGTGACATACCACACAAGCCTCACACACTTAGGTGCACAACCCCTTAGGCATGCTAGGATTAGGATTTTTCTTTGTGTGCGCATGTGATTGATGTTGTGGAGTGATTGACTTTTGTATTGTCTGCGTTGTGGGTGGTATAATGGCAGGCCAACTCAGCTGCCAAATCTGGTTGTAATAACTTGGACTTTATTTACATTTCCTGCACTTTATTTATAAATAAAAGCATGCGTTGTTTGTTTATCGGGTGCGCAATAGAACAGCATGTTTTTCCTAGATTTCTTCTTTGGTTTATTTGGGTGTGGCCTGGACTTTATTGCGTTAGGCTATTAGGATAAAAAGTAAATTTTCTATCCTCTTAAAATGTAAGCAACCTAAAAATGAAATTAGGTTCCATGATTTTCTAATGAAAGAAATTTGCATGGCTCTCTTTCAAAGAGTCAAGTTTTTCCAAAAACTTAAATCAATCATGCATAGCTAAAGTGTGTCACATATAGAATGCCTCCACTTAAGGACTAGATAACAAAAATTTCTCTTTTTGTGAGTCAGCATATGCATACCAAACATAATTAGGCATCTTGGCCTCAAAGCCAAGCTATAAGCTCTACCTTCTAAATAAAAAAACAACCATTCACTCTACATTTGCATTGGGACCTGAATACATGGTTTTAAAAGCGACTACGTGGGTCTAGCTGGTAGCCTCTTTCAGGCGGGACAGTAAATCCAGAGATCGGGCAAAGTATGCCTCATGTGAGGTGTAATTTGTAAGTTCTTTTTGCACTCGTTAGATTTAGGTTCGAGGCACTACCTATCGGTAGTCCTCACCTTAGTCTTAGGGTCCGAGGCATGGGTTGATTCCAAATCACCTTATAAGCCCTTATCTTTCGGGCAATTCCTCCAACAAGTGTTGTTGGGATGTCTGTACCCCAGAAATAAATAAACCCCACTCGATTAAACATCGAGTGGGGGAATCTCTGTTAATAATTGTAAATTTTTTAGTTGAGTCCATAAGGAAATGATATTTTTTTACCCTTCGGGATAATATATCATGTTCTTATGCCGCACTCGATTATAAAGTATGCAATCCATTTGAGGATACAAAAAATTCTCCAACAAATGGTCTCTAGTGTACAATACCACCTATATTTTTTGGATGCTCTTTGCTTAGTTCAGCTTTTTAAGGTCTTTTTTCATATGCTTGCTTTCTTTTATACTTTTGATGATTGATTTCTGCGGGGAACCCAAGATTTTTTATGCAGTTATTTTTTTTTATAGCCAAGGCTTTTCAAGATGGTTTAATTTGGTCTGTCATGCATAATTTATTCATTAAATTAAAAATTTTAATTATACATTGCACAAGTTGTTTTCTAGTTACATACTTTATACTTATTTGATGAAGTCTATTAGCTTATTGGTTTTAGGTTACTTGTGGGGTTAGAGGTGACCTTGGCCCGGCATGCAACTCTGCTGGAATGATTGATCGTTATGTCCTTGGCATTGAACACCTGTACAAGAAATCAGCCTACAGAAATCTAAAGGTCTATTCATTGACATCTTAGGTTTCAGTTATTGCCTACGTAATTTCTGATTTTTGTGTGTTGTCCTCACTGCTAGGTTTGTCAGAATACTGAAGGTGGTGGCTTCTCAGATAACCTGCCTTCATGGTGCCAAGCACCATTTGACCCTGAAGGGATTTTAGGGTAAAGTTGTTCTTTTTGTTTTCCCCAATTTTCTTCTAATTTTAGTTGCACAGGGTTTATTCTTAATTCCTATAGAGAGAGAACTCATTGTTATTTGATTATTTCTTAACTGTTTGATGAAGCTTGCTTTAAATTGATTAGCACACAAATGATTTTTTTTTTAGCTGTGGAAAAGCAAATTCACAGCTCGTGCTGCAATTATATCCTTTCTTCCTTGTTGTGGTTGTTGTCGAGAGAGGGAAAGTAGAGATGGGGTGCCAATTGATCGACGATAAGACTGGGCGGTTGAGAGAGAGGAAAGGTAGGAGATGGAGAAGTTGAGTAAGACAGATAAAAGTGAGAGATTGATAGTTCGAGGGATGCAAAAGAGCAGGATCCGAGTAAAGGGAGTGATGAGAGGGGAGAGTTAAGAGAATAACGTAGGGCAAGAAAATGGTTGGGTAGGGCAATAAAATGGTTGGGTTAGAGTGGGAGGAGGATATTGCTGGAAATCTCATGAGTTCATTTCATTCAAAACTACTTAGACATTTTGAAACTACCTTTAAGGAACCTTTATAAAGAATATATTCATTTTTTATGGTGTCTGAAGTATCCTATGTAATGCTTTAGACACCTTAAAAAAGGAATGAGAGGGGAGAGGGGGAGAATAGTGTAGGGCAAGAAAATGGTTGGGTTAGAGTGGGAGAGGGAGGAGGATAATGCTGGAAATCTAACGAGTTCATTTCATTCAATACTCATCAGGCATTTTGAAACTACCTTTAAAGAACCTTTATAAAGAATATATTCCTTTTTATGGTGTTCAAAGTATCCTATGCAATACAAACAATGACCATTATATCCATGTCACAAATGATGGTACAAACTAAATATGGATATTTATCATTGCTTGGTGCTTGTAGGCTTTTTGAAGGAAGTGAAACTGATGATTTAATTCATCATGCCTTTAGCAACGATGCCTAATTTGGCTTGATACTTTCTTAAAAAATCATAATTTCTTTGATCTTACCTTGATTTGTGGATCAATTAAAAATCTCTCCTTGATGTGGGCTATTTGAGCTTATTAAATTGGAGAAGCTTAGATCCTTACAACTCTTGCCATGAACTTACTATTTGAGCATCCTCTTTCTATGATCATTTTATTGCTTGGTCAGTAAGGAGAGATGTTAATAACTTGATCATATTTGGACATGTGAGTCTGATATATATGCTCAATCGATTTTTAGACTTTTTAAGCAATGACGAATTTAAACTTTTTTAGGTTGATTTGTTGAAGCTTGCAAATTTGAGAACCTTGCTTAACTTCCAAAATTTTGGTGAATTAAAGAGGTGATCTTTCAACAGGTGGCTAGTAGGTCATAACAAGTGAACTTGTACCTCGTGAGCTACAACAATGAAGACTTGTCTGAGGATCATCAACCCCAACATAGCAAATTACTCCCATCATCCCATTATACTACTGAGAGCCTTAATTTTAAAAATTTGTCCTCAAGGGCTCTATCTTAAGGAACATTATATGCATAAATGTTATATGCTCTTAAATGTGAGAGATCTCTACATGCATGATGATTGACCATGTTATAAATGTGCAATAGCTCTTGAGGGTATTGATTGGTAGCTAGTTCTATTTTGTACTTCATCCAAGAGATATGAAAAAATATATTTTCTTAATTAAAGTGGCTAATGAGAGCCTTAATTTTAAGAATTGAATAGTTCTATTATGTACCCCATCCTCATTGAGTCGAGATGATGGCATGAGTATATTCATTTTTCTGGAGCGGCAATGAGCTTCTTGCCTTTATATACCTTTGCTTGTGCAAGGCAGTGTCAATGATGTTTGGGATGAGATGAGTCCAAATACATAAACCTTTTTTTAAACTCTCTTTTTTTGCTTTCTTCTTTTTGTGCTTTGCACTTTTTTTGAAGCAACTTTTCTTCGTTTTCTTAGAGATGGAAAGAGGAAGAGAGAGAAATGGCGAGAGAGAATGGTAGGAAGAACATAGAGAGAGATTCGATTGAGGAAGAGAGATTAAAAGATGGATAGAAAAAGAGAGGCAAAGTTTTAGGGAGAGAGGAAGAAGGGGAAAGAGGTGAATAGAGAGAGATGGTAGTGTATTGGATACTATCACCATCGAGGAAGGTGATCTTTGTTGGAGTTTAATGATGATTGGGTTTGTTCAGTGGAAAAGAGGTGCAGGAGATATAGAGGTGGCTATGTGGGGTTGTGGAGGTTTGGGGTTGCCAGTGAGTACTTGGAGTTTTGATTTTCATTGGAGAAGGTGTTGGTGGTTGGGGAATAATGGCTTGTAGAAGTTATTTCATGCAAGGAAGGTCTAAGAGGGTTAGCAATGGAGGGCTTATTGGACCGGTAGTTGTTGGATATTTTCTTGCATCAAGCTTGGGGTCAAGTGTGAGAATGTGAGATGCATGCGAAGAGAAGTTCGTCGTATTTGAGAGGTGGGAGATTAAGACGGGCATGCAAGGGTTAGATGTTTGTGAGAAATGAGGAGGAGACAAGTGCAAGAGATTTGTGTGAGGCAGTGAGGGTAGCAACTTGGGCCATAGGAAGAGGTTGTGATCAAACTTGCAACTCGGAGGATGCCATGTTAGAGAGAATAAAGCGAGCAAGGAGGTGACTCAGGGCCTGTTCAGTGTCTTTTTAGGGAGAGGGGCCATGTATTTTTTTATAGTTTTAATTATTTTCTTTTTTTAATTTAATCCATCGGATTGGACAAGGCTTGGAGTGTGACTTTCATGTGGTAAAATTATATATATATATATATATATAATTCTTGTAATTATTTGTATATATATTATACTTTTATTTTTGTTGTTATGTGTTGTTTGAGACTTATAAGTTTCAGTACCTCATATGTGTTGATTTTATATTATATGAATAAGTGAATGTCCGCTTTAGTTTTCTCATGAATTTTTTTAGTGTACATCAATTTTATTTTCATTCTCTTTTCATGTGAAATTTACTTCTTTTCTTTGTGTGGCAAATTCGATAATGTGGGGGTCTTCTTGGACAATTTTGTTGTTTAGGACACATTGAACTACTTTGTTCTATGAAATGAGTAACATTTGAGTGGTTTTTATTGCGATCGAGATGTCTTAAATTTGTTTTGCGTGCGCTGCTTTTTTTTAACTTTCTTCAACATGTGTTTAATTGTTTTGGACTCCGAAGCTTATATCGAGGTCAACAAATATAGGAATTTTTATTATCCCAATTCCCAACAACTAGAATCCTTAGCAGGTCATTTATTTTGTAAGTACAGTAGGATATCATTATGCAACATTAAATAAAAGTGATTGGAGGTTTCAAGTGGTCAACCGTAATTTGGGATAGAACTAATGATGATGAGTTTAGTAGTTTAATCCATGGTTGCTTTAGTTTACTCTTGTGTGAATGACTAGTCATGTATACTATTGTCATGAATTATTAACTAATTATTAAACTAAACCCATTTCTCGAGTGTTCTTTCCTATTGTAAGCGCTTTTCGCTGTACTTATTATAAAGGGCATATATTTTGTTATCGTTTGTTTTAATTCTTTTTTAATAGATCCTTTATGACTGCGGTGACTTGCATCCTTGGTCTTCAATATGGCCACATCCTTGTGCAGTTGGAGGTATGAGTTTCATTGTTTTTTTACACTGCACATGTTCTCTCTCTTTTTGCATCAAATTATTATGCTGTGGTTAGCAATTCATACTTATACATATCATAAATATTCAGCACTTATTTTTTATTAAATTTTTGAAGAATAATGCCAGTTATATTCCTTTGGTGTAACTGATTAAACCTTCAGCCTGTTGATCTTTGTCGGTTCTACAAATTTAAAATAAATAGAACTTTCTCATCAAAGAATATTCAAGCTTTGACACTTTTTAAGGTTATTTTTTTTCTCCTAAAATATTCTTTAGACCTTTTTGGAACAAATATGCAATTCTATTTCTTTACAACTAAATCCTGACTGCTTGTTGTAGGTTACTGACTATTTTTAGATGTAAAGTTTTAGAAATGCCAAACTACATTGACCTAGGAATTACGGAATATTCGCTGTTGCTAGTTGGCTATATATATCTAAGTATTGCATTTTGTTTTTACTTTCAACTTGGTGCTACTATGTTATGGTTGTGTGGACATACCTGACTTTTGACATTTCAAATATTTTATGTATAAATGGGCATTCTGGTCCTCATAATGCTGATATGAATTTAACCAAAAATCAGAAAAGAAATATTATCTAGATCAGTATACTTAAAAAAATAAAATTATCTCTCAATAAGTATTTTGTTAATTTGTTGGGACTTGCAAACTTTATTTCTCATTTTCTGTTCCTGATTCTTTTGAATGTTTGACATCCCATTTAAAATTTGTTTCCCTCACTTTTACCCTCTCACTCGCTCACAATCTGTTTATGGGAAACGAAAATGGTCTTTGGTCTTTTGCGTCACCTATGGTGTGATATGATACGCTTTTATAATAGAAATTCATTTCAATGTCTCATTGAAAGTAAGAATTTATCTTGAGAATTTTATTGAACCTTTCTTGGAAAAGAGGCTCACCTGTGTCTTCTATGATGGCATCAGCCGTGCAATCTAAAAAATATTCTAAAATCTTAGGTTTGAAAAATCATCGGAACAGATGGCAGCTGGTCGACCTTCTCCGCATGTATGACATCTAGTACACTTCACCTTTTTAATCAAATTATCTATGATAAGAACTGCACTATGAATGCTAACAAAAAAGAACTTTCTGGTATCAACAAACAGTTAATATTCCGATAAATTTACTGAATATCGTGCTTTTAATTATCTTTATTATAACCAACTCAGGTTGCAATTATCTTTGGCTTCCGCGGGATCATGCTTCTTTATATTTTATGCTTTGCTTTTCTAATGTTTCTCCTCTCTTTTTTTCTTTCTGCTAGCTTTGGGTTAGCCGTAAATTCTGCTTATCATTCATCCTGATAAATAATTTCTTTTACTATTGTTCAGAGTGATTAATCTTCAAAAATTTTTCTTTTGGCATGAATATCTCAGGATCACAAGGATCGCCTCAAACATTGGTTGCAATTTTCAGTTTCAGTATTTTCATTTGGTTTATTTCTTAATCTTATAGGTGAGTTAATTTTTTATGCTTTTGCTACATACATTAGATTTGGTTTTTGTTAAGAAAGGTAGAGTTAGACCTAAGAAGCCTTGGTTAAAAAATATTAGAAAGCACCTTTCTTTATTAGATTTAAATGAGAATTTAACTCTTAATAGGACAGTGAAAAAAAAATATTCATGTAGCTAACCCCACGTAGTGGGATAAAGGCTTGATGTTGTTGTTGTTTTGCTACATGCACTAATTTTCACTTCATTTCTGCAAATGTCACTTCAAAAATCCTGAACTGGCACTTTTCCTTTACAGGTGATCCCCTGAACAAACAGTTATACACTGTTAGTTACGCCCTTCTAACAACAGGCTCAGCAGGCCTCACTTTTTGTGCTCTGTACGTTCTGGTAAGTCTTATGGATACTAGCAGTAGTGAAAAATGCATCAAATGCAACTAGCTTGTTTTGGTGAATGGGAAAGGTCCCTTTCAAATTAGTAAAAAACAATTATCATTGTTATGATAATAATTATGGTAGATTATAGCACCTAAAAAAGGTAGTTTTTGGTGTATGTTTTTTGGTGAAAATCTGATATATTTTTAAAAACTATAGGGATAGATTGTTGGAGAATTTTTGTATCCTCAAACGGATTGCATATTTTATCGTCGAGTACGGCATAAGAACACGACATATTACCCCGAAGGATAAAAATATCATTTTTTTATGGACTCAACCATAAAATTTACAATTTGAAACAGAGATTCCTCCACTCAATGTTTGGTTGAGTGGAGTTTATTTATTTCTGGGGTACAAACATCCCATAGGGGCAAGCCCCTATGGTTAATTACATCCCAAGTTTTGGCTTGGAAAAACTTTTGATTAAACTAGTGGTTTTGCTTTTTTTGGAAGTCATTTTAGACATTGGCTAAAGTTTGCTTTTTGTTTTAAAATCCATGAAAGTCTTAGCAAAAGAATTTGGCCTTTAGGAATTTCAAGGAGGAATTGATCAACTAAGGATTAGATTTTGGGAATGAAAGCCAAAGAAGATGAAGTAGGGGCACTTGATTCTGAGATGAAACTCAGAGGTGCCCAAACTATCCTATGTTGGGCTTCATATTTTAACAACCTAATTTTGGTTTAAGTTGATATTTTTATTAGAAGATTGGGGCTTACTTCCCAACAACGCTTGTTAGAGGAATTGCCCGAAGGATGAGGGCTTATAGGGTGATTTGGAATCAACCCATGCCTCGGACCCTAAGACTAAGGTGAGGACTACCGACAGGTAGTGCCTCGAACCTAGATCTAACGAGTGCAAAGAGGGACTTACAAGCTACACCTCACAAGAGGCGTAACCCACCCGACCTCTGGATTTATTGTCCCGCCTGGAAGGGACTACCAGCTAAACTCCCCCTAATCGCTTTTAAAATCATGTTATTCGGTCTCAATGCAAATGTAGAGTGGTAGGGTTGTTTTTATTTAGAAGGTAGGTCTTATAACTTGGCTTTGAGGCCAAGATGCCTAATTATGTTTGGTATGCAAATGCTGACTCACAAAAAGAAATGTTTTGTTATCTAGTCCTTAAGTGAAGGCATTCTACATGTGACATACTTTTGGCCATGCATGATTTTTTTGAGTTTTTTTGGAAAACTTGACTCTTTAAAAGAGAGCCATGCAAATTTCTTTTGTTAGAAAATCATGGAGCCTAATTTTATTTTAGGTTGCTTACATTTTAAAGGGTAGAAAACTTAGTTTATCCTAAGAGCCTAACGTAGTAGAGTCCAGGCCACGCCCACAGAAACAAAAAAAGAAACCTAGGAAAGACATGTTGTTCTATTGCACACCCAGTAAACAAACAACGCATGCTTTTGTATATAAATAAAGACAGAAATGTAAATAATGTCCCGGTTATTACAAACATGTTTGGCAGCTGAGTTGCCTGCCATTATACAACCCAGTCAAATTTATAGACTCTACTTGTGGGGGTCTTCAAGCTTCAACCTTTGGAGGGATACTTTCTCCCTTGATCCTCCTTGCTTGCTAATCCAAACCTCACAAGTTTCACACCCTAGATCTAATCAAATACATGGTGTAAAAAGAAAAAGATTCAAATCTGCAAAACAGAGTCAGGCGGCAGTTTATATAACAGAAATATGATCATCCCAAAATTGGCCTAACACTTTGAGTGCTAAGTGCTAGGCCCCCTGCTTCTACCCTATTGGCCACATCTTTGGGGGATTTTAAGCAGTACCTGTCATGCAAACAGTTTATTATTATTTATGAGTGCCCCCCCCCTTTAGATATGGCCACCTGCACAGAAAAGCATTTATATCTCTATACTAACCACTTAAGGGCAAGTGCCCACACGCAGACAATCCAAGGGCAATCAATCCACAACATCAATCACATGCGCACACAAAGAAAAATTCTAATCCTAGCATGCCTAAGGGGTTGTCCAACTAAGTGTGTGAGGCTCGTGTGGTATGTCACACTAAAAGTCCTTCTAGAGTTTGGGTCTAAGAAAGGAGTGTCCAACATGTGACTTTTGGGCCACATGTTGAGGGAAATTCTCCTTAGCTTTTGGAGCTAAGAAGAGGAGGTAGGAATCTAACATTTAGCTTTTGAGCTAAATGTTGGAGAGCTCTCTCTAGCTTTTGGAGCTAAAGAGAGGAGAAGTCTTCTACAACTTTGGAGTTGGAGGAGGATTGGGAAAAAATGCAACTTTTGGGTTGCAAATTCATGAAGGTCTTTGGACATTTTGATGTCCAAAGAGAGAATTGCCCCCTTCCAACTTGAGTTTGGAAGGGCAAAGATAAATAAGACTTGAATCCTAAGCTTGGGGTGAATTTACTTGTTGTTTTTGGTTCAACAAGTAAGATAATTTGGGACAAAATAGGATCACTCAATATAGGTTGAGTGAAAGTGGGCTTCATACAACTTTTGTGTTGTAGGAAAAGTGAAAGAACCTATGGCTTTGAGCTAAGGTAAAGAATTCCTTAAGACTTTTGGAATCTATAGGAGTGAAAGAGGATTTGTAACTTTAAGGTTACAAATCAAGAAGGTGTCTCCTTGATTTTTTTTTTTTTATATTCAAGGAGGTGGAGTTTCATTTTCTTAACTTGGGTTAAGATAAATGAAGGAAACTTGGTGGTTACCTACAATTTAGATTTGTAGGAAGGGGAGGAAATGCAACTTGAAGGTTGCAAAGTGAAAGATTTTCCTTGAGCGTTTGATGTTCCTTTGAACATTTGATGTTCAAAGAAAGAGACTCACATTCACTTAATTTAGGCTAAGTGAATGTAGAGATTTCCTACACATTTTGTTTGGTGGAAGAATGGAATGTGCAAACTTGGAGGTTGCAACTCATGAATATCATTGAACTCTTGGTGTTCAAAGGGGGATTCATCCTCCCAACTTGGGTTTGAGAGGATGAAGATAGGTTTAGATACTATCCTACAATCTTAGCTTGTAGGAAAGGGAAGAGGGAAATGCAACTTAGAAGTTGCAAATCATAGAAATCCTTTGAACATTTGGTGTCCAAAAGAGATGGGTACATTCTCCTAATTTTGAGTTTTAGGAGAATGAGATGATATTCCTACAACTTTTGGGTTGTAGAAAAGAGAAGCACAAGCAAATTTTGAATTGCATGTTGAAAGGAATTCCTTGGACATTGAGTGTCTAAGGAAGAGCATTCATTTGCTTAATTAGTGGCTAAGCAAATGAGGAAGATTAGGATTTGAATCCTATATCTAAAGGATTATTCATTGGTTTGTGTTCCAACAAATAAATTATTTGAAAAGCTTCCTACAACTTTGAGGTTGAAGGAAGAAGATGTAACTTAGAAAGTTACAAAACTCATGGAAAACCTTTGAATATTTGGTATTCAAAGAGAGGAGATTATTCACTTAAACTTGGGTTAAGTGAAAGGAGAGGGAAGATTAGGTTTTAGGTCCTAAGCCTAGATGAGATGCTCAATTGTTAAACTTAGGTTCAAACAAATTGAGAGAAAGAACTTAGAGTTTGGTTCTAAGTTCAACAGCCCCATGTGATAGTAAGTAGAAGTTTGGGAAAAGCTTCAAACTATTATACATGGGGAGGAGAAGCGGCATTTGTTTGTTGATTTTGCATCTCAACAAACAAAGAAGAGGAAATAACCTAGGATTGATCCTAGAGTTAAAGGATTTATGTAATGATATGTTTAAAGACTTGAGGAGCCTTAAAATATCTTGCATGAGAAAAGATATGTTGGTTTCTTGTGTTCCAACAAATGGGGAGAAACTTAGAGTTTGCTTCTAAGTTCAAGAGTTTAAGACATGATGTATTTTAGGATCTAGAGAAATCCATAACACAACACACGATGAAAGTGGGTGATAGCTCCTAAGATAGACTAGGAGACATGCAATGAGGTATTTGAAGCTTGGGGTGCTCCAAATAACATCGCATAAGAGATGTAATTTGTAGTTTTTGGACTACAAATTAAGGGGGTCATCTACCTATATAAGTTAGGCAAATGAAATAGGCTAGATTTAGAATCCTAAGCCTAAAAAAGGAATTCTTTCATTGATCTTAGTCTCAAAATGAAAGAAATGGAGAACTTAGATTTTTTGGCTCTAAGCTACACGATTTTCATATAATGATAGGTTGGAATTTTAGAGAATTCCAAATCATCATTTATGATGGGAGAAACGTTTATTTGCTAACTTTGTGTTGTTAGCAAATGGAAATGGGAGGGCTTAGGATTTGTTTTTTTTTTTCATAATCCACTAGTGCTCTTTAATTTCTTTAGAGGTGATTTGGAGAGCAACAAGCAAGAGAATCATTTGTTGTTTTCTTGTTCCAACCAATGGAATGACAAAAACCTAGAATTTGATTTTCTAAGTTTGAAGGACTCATGTGGTGGTACACTTGAAGGCTTAAGGGACTTCAATTCATCTCACATGAGAGGATGCTTGTTGGTTTTGGGGTTCCAACAAGAGATGTGAGAAAACTTGGATTTTGGCTCCAAGTTTCTAAAGCTTGTAACATGATGCATTAAGGATTTTTTTTTTTGAAAATCCATAATGCAACGCACGACAAAGGTTAACTCCTAAGATATGCTAGGAGTCAAATGACAAAATATTTGGGGCATTGAGGATGCTCCAAAAGTCATGCAATGATATATGTTTGGGGCCTTAAGGAGGTCCCAACTACCATGCATTTAGGGAGATGGGTGAGTGCTTGTAGAATTTGTATCTACAAGCAAAGAGAGTTGAACCTAGGATTTTTGGGATCCTAGGTTAAGATTTGTTCATACAATGGAAAATGGATACTTTGAGATGCCCCAAAATTCCATACATGAGGAAGGGAATGATTTCCAAATCAATTTTGGCATAATTTGGGTAGGAAAGATTGGGGTGGACTTGCTCCTACGACTCTCCTAGAAAGACAACATGTGATATCATCTAAGGGACCTAAAGACATAGGATGGAATATCATTAGAAATCCTATGGATAGGCTCTAAGAATTAGTTTTCTAGAGTCTAAGGGGAGCCTAGGGGTGAAGGCTTTCGATTGTCTTTTCGAAAGCTTCACCAAGTGCCTAAGTTATGTGTTAAAACCCTTAACCCATCAACTTACAAACTATACTAAATATGTCCAACAAACTTCCAATATGTGATGGGGTGCAATCTATAAGCTCCTTGAAGCCATAGACCACCCCATCTTTGCTTTGCGAGCATCCATAAGTTTGGTGGGCATATTCAGGGTTTTGCAAATTGTAGGTACAAGGATCATAGCCATAGACATATAGCGAATATTCAAATATGCGATAACTCATGCAAGCTTAGTTTAGCATGTAAAAAAAAAGACCTTTTTTTGCCTTCCTAAATTTGGAGTTCAATAATATTTTCCAATCAATTCATTAATTGTAGAGTTTGTAACATGAATTAAAAGTGCTCATGAACAAACCCTAACCTCATAAAAAAAATGATTGAAACACATGCTTGAACGTCTAACAAATTTAGAGGAGATAGTGGATGTCATGGCGGTGTGAAACTATTACATGCATGTGCTAATCTAGTTGAAACATACAAGTTTTAGGGTATGTTAACGCGTGCCACACTTAGACAAGAGACCTCGCACTTCTACATTTCATTAGACATTGGGCGAGCTACTAAACCTAAGTTTTGGTCAAAGGTAAGAGTACTAAACATGACATGGGTATTATTTGCATGCAAAAATAGGGACGTTGAACACAAGTTCAACTCCCCATCGCTACGCCGCTATCTTTTTTAGCCCTCACATGAGAACAAATCATGGAAACTTACTTAATTTTCATGATTTAAACAAGTGGACAACGGATATAGGATTTTAGGAGAGCGAAAATTGAAGTTTCTAAGGACCTAGGGCTTGGAGGCGTCAACCACATAACAATTGGCCATGGGGGGACCCTAGGTTTCACTAAGTTTCAAAGGTATACCTTCCCCGGTTTGTCCTAGCGCTCCAAATTCCTGTCCAAGCTGCTGTCCAAGGTCCGCTCCAAGCTCCAAAGTCGCTGTCCTAGGTGTTCCGGTCGTCGCCGCCGCTGTCCGGGATGCTTCGAAGGCTCCAAATCGCTGTTTGGAAGATTTAGAAGCCCTCCTTTGCTGTTTGGAAGTCTCCAACAGCTTCCGACTCGCCTCGAGGTCGCCAGAGACGAAGAAGGAAGAGAGTAGAAGCCTTCCTTTGCTGTTTGGAAGCCTCCAACAGCTTTCTTGACCACTACGAGCTCGCCGGAGTTGAGGAAGGAAGGTGTAGAGACTTCCTGGAGCTTGAGATCTCGGAAGCTCTGGCGGATGAGAGGGACGGAGCTCCTGGTTGGTCCGGCCGACCGTCTAGGTGGAGTCGGAATGGGCTTCCGCACGCGAGAAAAGAGCTCGGGCACGGGAGTCGCTTGCTCTTTCTCTCTGTCGGGGCGGAACGGAACGGAGGGGCCGCAAATTCTGGGAGAGACCCGGCTTCTCCCGCTCTCACCCCTCTTGCTCTCTGCGTCGGGACGGAAAGCACAGGAGAGGAGAGGAGCCGCACGGTGGAGTCGTTCCCTTTCTCTCGCTCGCTCTCTGTGTATCAGGGCGAAAGAATGAAATCCAGGGGGAGCCGAATGTGCTCTCCATTGCTTCTCCAGCTGCTTTGTTCTGCTCTGGCCTCGGACGGACAGCCCAAGGGGACCGCCCAAATGAGCCAATGAGGCTTTCTCGTTGCATGAAACGAGGGGAATGTACTTGAGTACATTGAACCCAAATTTTGGGTGAGATTTGAGAGAATATCTCAGCCATAAGTTTGGATTTCTGGTTTGGGAAGTTGATTTAGCCCAAATCAGTCAATTGGAGCTGAAATTGACTTCGAATTGGGCTCGACCCGAACCGATTTGAGTCGATTTGGGTCCGATTTCATTCGATCGAGTCAATTTTGAGAAATTGAACTCCGATCGACACCGAATAACGTCGAATTGGGCTCGACGACGTTCGATTTAAATTGATTTGATTTTAATTTAATTAAATTGAATTTAATTTAATTAAATTAAGGCTTAATTTGGGTTAATTTTGCCTCGACGACATTCGATTGGATCGATCGAGCCTAGTCGGGCTCGATCGGGATCGGGTTGATTCGAAATATTCGTCAACAAAAGGACCCCCAATATGTGTGGTGAACGAAAAGAAGTACGCCACACATATTGGCGTTGACCAAAGAATGATCAAACGAGATCTTCTGAATCAAATAGAGTATGATTTGAAAGAGAATGGGAGATCTATAAAAGCCTAAACCCAGATTTAGGCAAGATCCACAAAGATAAGGAGATTTCTATATGTCACCTTAAGGAAAGAGTTTTAAATTGCTCTTGAAAGAGGATTTAGAAGTATTTGGCAACTTCTAAGGAGAATTCTAGAGATTTGTTGGTATCTTTACAAAGATTTTGGATCAATTAGAAGTATTTTGACAACTTCTAAAAGAGATTTCTAAAGAAAATTTGGTATGTTTAGAGAAAATTTGATTTGATTAGAAGAAATTTGATGACTTCTAAAAGAGCTTAGGGATATCTTACTATCACCTAAAAGCTAGGGATATTTTGGCTACCACTTACGAGTTCAAGGATAATTTTGGCTATCACTTGAAAAGAGATTAGAGATATTTGGTGCCTCTAAGAGGGTCTTAGGGATATCTTGCTATCTCCTAAAGGTTAGGGGTATCTTGGCTACCACCTAAAGGGGTTTCTCAAAGATATTTTCACTATCATTTGAGAGGGGTTAGGAAAATTTGTTGTTTCCTAAATGTCAAAAGGCATTTGGCACCTATTGGCAAGCTCTAAGAGGTATTTTGGCACCAAATCAAAAGGCGGGTAGCCGGTTGGGTGCTAGCTGTGTTATCTCGGCGGGAGGCTCTATCGAGCTGCTCGGTTATTCTAACGAGCCGCTACACAAACAAGCTTGTATTCGAACACGAACCGAGTTCAAACAGTTTTTTTTAAACGAGCTCGAGCTCGGACAGGTGTCCGAGAAGCTGGACGAGGTTCGAGCCGAGTTTGAACTCGAATTTGACAAGCGAGCTCGAACTCGAACAGGCCAAAGCTCGGCTCGGCTTGGTTCGTTTGCAGCCCTAGAAACAAATTTCTCTTAATACATTAGCTTTGGAGAAAAGTTGAATCTTCATGCATGAACGTTAAATTTGGAAGGTCATGTGCATGTTCTTTTCATGCACCATAGAGTAACTGAAATATTGATCTTGTATGATTGGCAAAGATACTTGATTCCATACAAGATTTGGATGATTTTGCATGGGTTGAAGTTAATGAACTTGTATGGCCAGCTTTGCATGAATCCTTACATTAGATTACACCATTATTCCTTGTAAATAAGTAGTTTGAAAATAAAATTACATCAAAATGGACATGAAGGCTAATATTCTATTGATGCTTGGATGATGTCATTTTTAAGAGGCCTTCCTTTCAACCTTCATATTACCTTCCAATATTTTAAAAGTTCTGCATTCTACATTATTTTTCTTGAAATTGTGCTCCACTTCTACATTATTTCTCTCCTACTTTCAAGAAACATTCTCTTCAAATTCAAAATGAAATGTACTGGATTTAGAATCCTATGGAAAATATTAGATTAATTTATTGACTTTGAGGTCAAATAAATGAAAATGAATTCTAGATTTTGGCTTTTAGAACATAATAATGATATTTCATAATTCTTTAGAGATTATTTGGGAATCTCTCTAAAGGATTTATATAGAGGATTAAGTATAAGAACTTAGATAGTAGGGCTTTGGATTGACTTTGGCTCAATCCAAACCAAGACAAACCTAAACTTTTTTTAATGTTTCTTAATTTATACAAGGGTCTTGGAAAAATGCTAAGTCATTTGAAACTCATTAAAGATCTTCGGGAATACTTAAATGAATTTATGAATAATACAAAACAAAATTATTCCTTTTGAGGAAGTCAAATTTGGGTTTGACCTCTTGAACTCCTGGCTAAGAAATCCTGGCTACTTCTTAAAGGCAAAAGAATAATCCAAATTAATTTAAGATGTAATTTTACTTGATTTATTTAAGTTAAGCAATTTAAAACAGCTAGGATCTAGGTCATATGAAGTAGATAGTCGCTTACTTGCTTTTTGGGCATGTAAAAGGATCTATGATACACCGACACGGACACGTCGACACGGACACGGACACGTCGACACGGACACAACACGGACACGGACACGGACACGGGACACAACATTTTTTAAAAATATAGGACACGGGTGCGGCATGGACACGGCATAATAATTTTTTAATATAATATATAGAAATTAAGGTGACATTATATTAAAAATGACAAGCAATAATAAATCAATTTCATGATAACTTGTTTAGCTTATAACATAAAGATATTTAGTAGAAAATGTCTAATACAACCACAAAAATATAAGCATAAAATCATTTAGTACAACATAAAGGTCCAACTACTCAATAGAGGGAATGATAGAATTAGATTCAGAGATTGATCTTTGGCCTTCAATATCATCACCATTGAATATCATTGCTTCCAACTTTGGTTCATCTAGAGAAAGATTTGCAACCTCCAATAATCCCATATCATCAAGGCACTTGAACCCATCTCCACCAACATCCCGCGCCTTGTTATCACATGTCATATAAAGTGGGGTTTTTCTTGATAGAAGACGAAGATTTGTATGCACATAAACTAAATTTTCAGTTCGTTGTGGAGTTATTTTATTCCTCTTCATTGATTGAATAAATGAGTATGTGTTCCGATTTCTCTCACAACAGGAAGAGGATGATACTTGAAGTTCTGCTTATTTTTAAGGTTCGTAAATTATTTGTATGGAAAGATACCGAGCGGTACCGAGCATGTACCAAGCTTTACTGAGCATATACCGAGCGGTACCGAGCATGTACTGAGCGGTACCTAGCGGTACCGAGCATGTACATTAGCTTTTTTTTTTTTTGTAAGTTTCAAAAAACAACAATTAATATTTCAGGCATCGATGTCATTTATCAGTAACCGAGAGAAGAGATGAAAATATCTTCACTACCAAAACGAAATAAAAATGAGAATATTCGATGATTGGGAATTAAGTGCGGACGTTGATTTGGTGTTGTGGATAGGAAATAAGAAATTTAGTTTAAATCCTGCAAAATACAAGAAATTATATTTAAAAAAATTCATAAAATATTTAAGATACGCGTGTCGGACACGCGTGTCCAATTTACATTTATAATTTTTTAATCGGACACGTTTTCGGCGTGTCCGACACATGTCGGAGGAGTGTCGGACGAGTATCGTGTCGGATACGGTGTCGGACACTGCACGCCTCTTTGAGGAGAAGTGTCGGTGCATCATAGAAAAGGATCCTAAATCTTAGGATTTTGACCCTAAGGAGTGCTAAGATTTTATTAGATTCATTTGAAAACTGTTGAAAGCTTCCATATGAAGATAGAGGAAACAAAAACCATGAAAAATCCATTTAGTGATGGGTCAATTGGGTCTGATCCTTCTAAATCTCACATTATCCTAAGATTTTGTGAAGAAAAAGAGAGGGTTTCAAATGGATTAAAAGGGTTAGTTGTTACCTGATTTATTGAGTCAACCAAGTAACAGCAGCTAGGATTTGGATCCTATGCAAGCTTTGAAGCCATTGATTGATTTTAACTCAAACAAATAGCCGTTTAAATTAGGGTTTGGTCCTAAGGATTGTTGCCGTTTCCTTGAACACTTAAGAGGTTTTTGGAGTCTCCTAAGTGTGTAAAGCAGGCATCAAACAAGAGGAATCTAATGGGAGATGATTCGAGTTGAATTTGGTTCAACTCGAATCAAAGAGATGTTAAGGTTTATCTAAGGGTGAATTAGTTTCAAAGGAGATTCTATGTTCCATGTTGTGAAATGTTGGAAGTTTTGGAAAGCTTCAAAGCATTGCTTATGGAGGGAAAGATAACTCCTAAAGAAGTTCCTATTTAGGAGGATTTTTTTTTTATAACTATACTTTCACCCATTATGAAATATGACATAGAACTTTAAAGGCCTAGGAATGATCCCATAATTGTTCCATGGTTTCTCAAACAATAACAAGCCTTTATCCTAGTATGTTGAGGCCCATGATTTCTCAAATTAATTAAATTTATTTATTTTTTGACATCCACCAGAACTTGGAAAAAAATTACAAATTCTAACAAATGCAAGCTCTAACATCTTTAGGTTAATTTTTTCATAACTTATGATTTGGTAGAAATGAAGTGGAACTTGTATGGATTGAAACAAATGCAAAACCATTCAATAGGGATCCAATGGTTATAACCATGTAGGGTTTAATGTAGGTGAATGATAGATCTATTATGAATGCATGCATGTGGGAGATTTCAGATCCAAATGAAATGCCTAACGCTTCATCATCCTCTTGTTTAGGTTCTTAAATAAGAATCATCAATGAGAAATGGCCAAATTTCTGTGGATTAAAGTAGATGACTGCGGTGTTGCGGGTTTAACCACGGAAAATCTTAATGTACCTATGGTTGACTAGATTCGTCTCACATATTCATTCATAAAGCCAATGGACTTAGGATTTCTAAGTTGAAGTCAATACCTCACCTGGGCTATTGTCTAATGGTTTGCAGAACAGCTAGTCGAGACAAAACTTTGCTTATGTATTCACTACCCAACTCTTTGCCAAGCTTTATGAAATACGACTATTACTGCAGCAACCTATACATTGGCCTCTTCCAATGTTAAAAGCTGCTATAGGTGAATAGGAAACTAGGGTTTCAGTTTGGAGAAGTCAACCAAGAGGATTAAGTGTAGCTTTTCAGCTTGGAAGCAAGAAACGTGCTTCAAAACTCTCAATCTCCACTCTCCTCTACATGCATCTTCAATCGACTCTTCTGTTTCTTGCCTGTCTCCAACCTGAAGCGAAAATTAAAGTTTCTCTTCCTCCTCTTTCCTCTCTCAAATGAAACCTTGCTCTCTATCCCTCTTTCATGCTCATCCTGAGAGAAAGAAGCCAAAAGGAAAAACATGCACAATGCCCTTCTCAATTTCTCCTTGCTGTTGGTATGCAAAACCAGGACGAAATAAACTAAAAAATCGATGGTGCCCTAATTAGTTATATGTGAATTGTACTAATTCCCTTTATCCCTAGAGATTGCAGAAGAAAGCGCAATGGGGGACTGTTTGCAACTGGCTGCTCTTACCGTATGCATCTCCAGCCATTCAATTCATAAGAATAAAACTTTGGTTGGCTAAGAAGAACATATATATATATATATATATATATATATATATATATATATATATATAAAGTATTTATAATTAATAGATTGCTGACTTAATTTTTAATCTGAGACGACTTGAATTAATTAAATTTGACTAATCAATTCAAATTCATCATTGCTATTTTTAACTCTATAGAATTTGATTTGGATTCATGTCATAATTATTCGACAAGTTTTATGCTGGTTGTGGACTGCCTAACGCAACCATCCACTTGGGCTTGTTGTGTGATAGAAAAGTACCACTCAAACTTAAGGGAAAATACTATAAGATGGTCATTAGACTTGCAATGTTTTATGGCACATAATGTTGATAATTAAAAGAGAAGCATAATATGAAGTTAAGTGTTGCAGAGATGAGGATGCTCAGGCGGATGAGTGGCTTTACTCTTAGAGATATGATACGAAATGAGCATATACGTGAAAAGGTTGGAGTAACTCCAGTGGAAGATAAGATTAGAGAGAGTCACCTTAGATGGTTTGGTCATATAAAACGGCGGCCCTCCGATGACCCGGTTAGGAGTTGATGTATTATATTTAACTATGTTAAGAAAGAAAGAGACAGACCTAAAAAGATTCAGTTAGAAAATATTAGAAATGATATTTCTTTATTAGATCTAAATGAAAATTTGACTCTTAACCGGACACAATGGAGAAAAAGGATTCTTATAGCCGACCCCACGTTGTTGTAGAATTTGATTTGGTTAAATTGAATTGGTCGATACAACTAAATCTAAATTATTTCTTCAATTTGGCCTTAAATTTCATAATTTAGTTGAATCAAGTCCAATTGAACTTAATTGAATATGAATCGAGTTGAATCGAGTCAAACTAAACTTAAATGAGCCGAATCAAGTCAATTTGAACTTAATCGAGCCAAATCAATTGAGTCAAATTGAACCAAACTGAGTTCAATTGGGCCTATAACCAGGTTATTCCATACACAAACCAAACCTCTATATAAATCAATTAATTATAAATGCTATATATATATATACTCTTTTTATAAAATTTTTAGTACTATTTTAGATACCAAGCAACTAAAGCTTGACGGCGGGTCTGCATGGAAATTTCTACAGCTACCACAAGACTTAATCAATGTAATCTATAGAACGTTTTTAGATTGCTACGGATCCTTAAAAGAGATTTTTTGGTTCTTAGTGTACTAGGGGGTTCAGATAGAAAGTGGGCAAGTCTTCCGTCTTGATTCTTTTATCGTCTGCTCTCTTCGAAGTTGTTCATTCACAAAACTCGAGAAAGCTGAAGAGGTGTTCGCACTTGCAGTGTATAATAAGTTATTTTATAATCATTTTATTCAATTGCTCCGAGAATCTATTCCACGTATATGAGCATCTATTCATTATCCACGTTTTTCTAGGAATCTCTTGCATCATATTCATGGTCTTATTCATAATTGGAATCAATCTGTCTATGCATTACCAACCCCTAAACTTGTCTGCATTGCAAATAGAGAAAATTCGTTGCTTCTTAAATTTGTCATCAAAAGCCACTTTTTCTGCTTCACAATTGTTGTCTATCCTGATATTTTATAAAGAACATTTTTAAATGCTGAAAAGTTTGACAATGCATAAATTTTGTTACTGGAACCTCTTCAATTATTTTTCTAAGCAGGTAAACATACTTACTCTTTCTAAATTAAATCTGAGTAACGTCACTTTCTTTCTTTTCTAAATCATGTTTTGACCTTTTTTGGCTGTGGAAACAGGTAGATGTTGGTGGATACCGTTGCCTTACTGGCATTTTAGAATGGATGGGGAGGCATTCTCTGAGTATCTTTATTCTTGTACCATCTAACATAGCTATCATTATTCTTCAAGGATTTTATTGGAGAAACCCCAAAAACAACATTGTAAGTGCGCAAAGTGATTTATTTACATGTAAATTTGATCATGATGAATTTTACATTCCTTTTTTATGTGAATGATCCTCAATTTACATATTAAGGATTGCTTATCTTCCTTTTATGCATGCATATTTGCAGTCTTAGAAAATTACACTTCGTACGCCTGCAAATATACAAAGATGATACTTCCATCATTGCTGAGGGTAAAATTATATAGTGATAATTGATAAAATAGAATGAATAAGTTTACAAAATTGTTAGCAGATATACTTGATCCAGCTCAGGATGCTTGTTTCCTTTTAGGAACAATATTTTTTTTCGTTCTTACCAATGTGGGGCCCTTATTTCCCACACTTGTCAAGGTTTTTTCATCATTTCTACTGTAGAAAATTTGGGTCTGAATATCAAGATTTAAATATAGTCAAAATGAATTTTAAATTCATTTGATTTACTTCGAAATGAGTGAACTACATGATTGACCTATTATACCTTGATTGTATTTATCTCAAAGTAATTCCAACAACAACTATAAAAACATCATGCCTTATCCCACTACATGGGGTTGGCTACATGAATAATTTTTTTCCATTGTGTCTTATTAAGAGTCAAATTCTCATTTAAATCTAATAAAAAAAAGTTATTTCTAATTTTTTTCTAATCAATTTTTTTTAGGTCTATCTCTTCCTTTCTTAATATAGGCTAGATCTAATACATCCACTCTCCTAATCAAGTCATCAAAAAGTCAACCAAATCAAACTCTCTAAGATTTAAATTTAATATAAAAGGTCATTTCTAATACTTTCTAACTAAATTTTTTTTAGGTGTACCTATACCTTTCTTAACACAAGTCAAATCTAATACATCTGCTGTCATAACCATATCATCAGAAAGTACACGTTTTATGTGAACAAACAATCTAAGACGACTCTCTCTAATCTTATTTGCTACTGGAGCTTCTCAAACCTTTCCACGTATATACTTGTTTCACATTGTCTCTAAGAGTAAGGCAACTCATCCATCTTAGCATCTCATCTCTACAACTCCTAATTTTTTATGCTTTTCTTTTTACGACCAACATTCTGCACCACAAAGCATTGCAGGTATCACCTTCATCTTTTAGAGTTTTTCGTCGAGTTTGAGGTGTACTTTTCTATCACACAACATGCCCAATGCATTCACCCACTTTAACCATCCAACTTAAATTCTACTAATAACACCCTTATCTATTTCACCATCATTTTGAACAGTAGACCCGAGATATCAAAAATGTGTTTTCTTTTTAACGACTCGATCACCCAAAGTCACAATTCTACCATAGATCTATTACTTTTAAAATTACATTCCATATATTTTATTTTAGATCTAATCAAACGAAGACCTTTAGACTTAAGATTGACCTTCATAATTCAAGTTTCCCTTCAACTCCCTCCCTAGTCCTATCAACAAGAAAAATCTCATCAATGAAAAGCATGCACCAGGGTACATACTCTTGCAAATGTCTAGTAAGAATATTCATGACAAAAGCAAAAAGATATAGGCTTAAAGCTAATTCTTGATGTAATTCAACTGAAATAGGAAAATACTTTGTCAAACCATTTTTTGTTTGAATACAAGTAACATCTCATGCACATATATCCTTCATGACTTGAATATAAACATTATTAACTCCTTTCTTTTTTAGAACTCTCCAGAGCACTTGAATATAAACATTATTAACATCATGATCTTTTGTGCATTACCTTTATTCTTAAAAATAGGAATCAACACACTCTTCCACTCATTTGAAATATTTATGGAATATTATCAGGTCAAACTGCTTTGCCACACCTCATTTTTTTAAGTCTCTTTAATTTTGATTTTATTAATATGTTGACGACAACAACACCAAGCATAATTCTAATTTTATGGACTAGCTTTTTTGGCCCCATCCTCCCATAATGTGGAAACCCTTGCTTGTTTTACATTGCACCTAGGCATTGGTGCAGTGGCCCGTTCATGGCTTGAGACCTGGCAATGACAATATAATTTCAAGATATAAAAATCTATCATGATCAAATTTATATTAGAATGTTTTGATTCAAATTTTCTTCATTTCTGGCCTTTCTAAACTTGATCTATGTAAAATATGATCATTATATTTCAGTTATTAGCCCTAAAACTTTCAGTAGTGTAGCCTGCCTCCCCATTTATCCATTTAGAGAAATGATGACAACATAGTAACCCAATTTTTTTGCTCCATGCAAATTTAGTTGTGGGTTCTAATTTATGGGTTATTTACAAAGGATATTTTAAATTTTTTTTTATAAATAGGGTGATTTTTATCATGATGTTAGATTTGAGGGTCCTTAAACTCTCGAGTGGATATGTATAATTTTTTGTATATTGATTTACTTTTCTGCTTTAAGCTATTTTTTTTTATTCTCGATATTTGAATTAAATTATTCATTTTTCCCTGCATGTTCAGGATACATAAATAATGAGCAAATATTATAAAAATTAACCAAAATGCTCGTATTTGGTGTTCCATTTTGGTGCAGGTTCACTGGGTCTTATCCTTCACTGCTCACAGGTAACTTGTTTGTATAGTGAAAGTTCAAGCTCTTTTTAAGGCCTTTTCTTCTCACATTTAATGCGGACAATGTATGCCAACATTCTGTGTCATATTTGTTAAATTTACATAATTTTTTTTTAATATATCACACGCAATTATATGATTATGTTAGGGTTTATAAATAAAGAAGATTCACTACAAATGTCTTGATATTCTCATTATCATGAGAGCATTGTCTTGATATTTTCATTCTATAATATTTATTTTATGTTCATTGTAATGATGTTTCTATTGAAAAGTTATTTCTTCATCGTATACCTCAAAAACATCATTAAAATAGTGATTGTGTAGGAGAATGTACTCTTTGATAATTTTGTTAGAACTCTCTATAAAAATTGTTGTCATCAAGTTGTATTGATTTTCAGGAAAGAAATCATCATAAGCCCAACACGTAAAGCTAACTTCATTAATTAGATAAGCAGTTACCATTGGATTCTTAACGCATATTTCATCAAAATGCCTATGAAAATCAATCTCCTCTCCAGCCAACTAGAGTGTGACATGTGTTTAACAGTTTAAGGCAGAGCCTTGTATTTTTCGTGATGTAGCCTTTTTTGTTATCCTCAGATTACTATAAGTAAAATGTGAAGAATTTTTTGGATTCTTTGCATATTTAGCATCTAATTGCACTTGTACCACATTTAAGTTAATGAGCGGATTAACGAGTTTTCGAATCAAGCCAATTTGAGCTTGAGCTCTTTTAATACATGAGCTTTAAGTATAAGCATGAGCTCGAACTTGTGGCTCAATAAGCTCGACTCATGAGCTTATTAACGTGTCAAGTTCGAGCCGACTTGACTAACTCACATCCCTAGACGCATTACCCTTTTGCTGGAGGATTTGAAGCTCCACAACAAATCGCCAATTATTTCAAGATGTGAAACAATTATATCTCTCCCTGCTTAGCAATTTCTAGCAGACTTCCTTTAGCTTACTCGCCTTCAAGCACTCGACATTACTAAACTTGGCCTGAGTCATAGAATCAAGGTCACAGAAATCAATCTACCCACCAGCCAATTAGAGTGTGACAATTGTTTAAGGTAGAGTCTTGCATTTTTTCTTGATGTCGCCTTTTATGTAAAAGGAATGCATTGCATTACTTTTGTTTTGTTTAGCTTGCATTAAAGTGAATGCAATGCAAAGTGCAAAAAATTTGTGGCCGACGCCTGCCAGCTGTGGCAGTCGACGGATGGTGGCTTGCTATGGTGGTTGGTTGGAGGTGGCCGACTGTTGGTTCGCAGAGGTTGACGGTAGTGGGTTGTGGCCAGTAATGGTGGTGACTAATAGCTGGAGGTGGCCGACAATGGAGGGTAGCAGCCGATGATGGTGCCCCCCCCCCCCCCCCCCCCCCCCCCCCCTAATCAGAGAAATCGTCCAAATATACAAAAAATGGACAAGCTCGTGTATTACAAATGCATTGAAAATTTACTTTGCATTAATTTTATTTAAAACCAAACACCAATATTTCTAAAACCTTTGTATTTGGAATACTTTACTCCCTCCTTGCATCAAACCAAATAGACCTTAAATCAAGAAGGAATCCTAATGAAATATTCCATCTGAAGATTTGTTTACAATTTTCGTATTGATTGATATACTCAGTACTCCTTGGTCGTTAATAATTTGTAACCGAAGGTATTTTGAGGAAGTTATTTTTAGTCTTATCAATCTAAAAATAAAATATTTCTTAATTTTGAGGGCCTCAGACTATATATATATATATATATATATATATTAATGTTGAGTGAGCTTTGAACTCAAGACGTTGAAGCAAATAAGATTGTTCTGTAAGAATTGGAGCTAAATATTTTTGTACAGACCATCAATAAAGGAACCAAAATAAGTCATATTATAGAACATAAATAACGAATTTTAACTACACATACAAGTTAAAGGACGATGAAGAGAGGTAGAGTCATATAAAATTTATGAGAAATTTAGGCTTTGTTTGTGACAATTTTTTTTTTAAAAATAGTTTTGTAGTATAAATATTAAAATTTTTGCATTAAAAAATTATTTTAAGAAACAATAACAAAGCCTTAGTCCATTCTAGATCGGATAAAGCATTGTCTCCCTTTTTCTTATGTGTTTTTTTATATCATTATTTTTCAATTTACACTCTCTGCAAGAAGAAGAGCGAGCCCAATCCTCCACCGAGATTCCTAATTTGCAGATTCAGCATTGGATAAAGTAGGATTTTGTGGTAATACCCATTTCTCCCATTCATGGCGTTTTCTGATTTTATCGCCCTGCATAAAAAGATGCAAAACTTATACGGCAATAAATTTATTTTTGTTTTTTTGTGTATTTAATTACCACAAAAATAATGTTGAAAAAAAAATTTTTTTTTTTTTTTGGTGACAGAATTCTTATTTACCTGCACTTCCACATTGCCCGAGAATCTTAAGCTATCTGATATGAATTGTTCATCGCTAGTCAACGGTGCGATCTAAAACATATATAGTAGCAAAAAATTTCAAGCTTGAATAAAGAAAAAATAATAAATAAAATGCAAGTGAAAAAAAAAATATATATATATATATAAAAATTTACGTACGTGATCTAGCATAAAATTGAACGATCTTAAATAATTATATACGAGCTGTGCTTCCTTCATTAAAGTCTCAACCTGCAAAATAGCATTACAAATACAACATTTAATTTGTAAAAGGATAAAACTTAATTATGAGATTAAGTGCATGAAATCTTAATTAATAAAGTTTAAGATATATAATTTACTCACTCTCCTAAACCCAGCAATCAAACTTATTGGAACCCAACCGTTTGCATCCATCTGTCTCTTCAGAAATATATCTGTTTCCAAATTTCCCCAACTGCAGAAATCATAATAAAATATGTACGTGTAAGCTCCAATTTAATTGCTGATCAGAAATCTATCATGAAGTATATATATATACCTGAAGTAGTACTCAATCTGCTTCCTCAACCTAGTTCGCAAATTATACAACCAACTGAAAAACTTTGATTGTTGTGCTGCATTAATGTCTTGGAGAGGAATAAAATATCCAACATGTGGGTGGGTTGGATGGTAATACGCACAATAAGGAGCATCTAAAAGTCATATAACAACATTAGTTGATTAAATTTTACATCAAAAGCGGTAGAAGATCATGATGTGCAATTCATCAATAAAAGAAGGATGCCACAATCTATATCTTACATGGGAAGACATTATTGAGGCCTTGAGCTGAAGAGCTGGTGGAGGGCTCGGGGTTGCCAATGAATGGCACTGGGAAAGTTGGCGGAGGGACCGTACCATATGCATGCAGGTTAGGTTGTCGGAACTCCATATGAGGAGCCGTAAGATTTGGTGTTCGATAAGGACTCGTTTCAATATTGAAAGTTCCACGATTGTTATTTAAACTCCCAATATTTCTATTAGGAGATCGCACTTCATTGGAAGGTATTCTTCTCCATGCCACCCGCTCAGTAGGGGCATTGTAATTTCTGCGGACGACTGAGGATGATGCTGAATGGTTCCCTCTTGGCAAGTTGACCGGTCTGCTGACGATCGATGGGTCAGCCTCAACCTCTTCATTGAAGGGTCTTCCCAACGCCGCCAATTGGTTTCCTTTGGCAGACGCATTGTCGTTGCCTATGGCGGAAGAAGATGAGGTTGAATGGTCCTCACTAGACATAGCCAATCTTTAGAGGGGATATGTATGTCTAACTTTTAGATTGACGACTAGACGGAGGCGGATTGAGCCTGTTTAGATTATTGGTTGGTGGAATGAATCGAAGGAGGAATAAGTATCGTAGAGAAGAATTACGTTATTGATTGATGTATTTGTTATGTGATGGTTGGCTTCTTCCCTTGTGTGGAGTTTTTATAGGTAGAGGAAGCCATCTATTTTAGTATTGACAGCTATTCATTGGTAATTAGAGATTTATTTGTAACACAAAGTGGTTAGCATTTGCAAAATCCTTGTCAACTTTTGATTGGTTTAAAACGTGTGGTGGAGAATGTTATTTTTAGTCCTTTGAATATTTCCACCATTCTAAAAATATTAGTTTTTTTAACGGTGAATGAATAAATTGAGGAGGAATATACTCATACAATATTTAAATGTTGCACTAATGTCAGTAATGAAGTTTATCTTGAAAATGATAAAAATAATAATGATAATAAATTTTTTTTTTTACTTTTTAAATTATTATTGGATTAAATATTTCTTTTTTAAAGATTGGATTAAATATTTCTTTTATATATTCAAATATGTCTTTCCAGGTAATTAGTAGGTAGTCCACTAGTCATGGAAGAAGGGGTCATGCCTTATGGCCCCACCAAGGAACTCGTCCAAAGACCATAAGATTCAACTCAGACATAATTAATACTTAGAGAAGGGTCACATGCATGACTCAAAAAATAGTCAAGGGTTATTGAGGATTGCTCAATTCACCACTCACCATCCAACAAGGGGTAGCCACTCATTGCTATCCATAATGAAAGGCTACCAACCATGCTCGTCGTCCCGGCCATAGGAAAGCACCCATCCACGAGATTTATAACTCACTCGTCATAGTCGGTCGACCACGGAGCATGTCATCCCAACAATGTAAATGAATATAGGGGTGTAAACAAGTTGAGATGAGTATCTGCCAACTCGAGCAAAGCATTTTTAGTTCTTACTAAACTTATGTTCAAGCTTGATTTGTTAAAAAAATTATTTACTGAATTTTTTAACTCTCTTAGTTTTAAATTAATTTTTTTTATATATAATTTTTATTTTTAAAATAGAATCAATTGAAAACATTTTAATTTATTATACATTGTTATTTTAAACTAATTTTTAAATATATTGCAAGTAATTGAGTGGCTTAACGAGCTTTCAAGCTGAGTTAGGTTGAGCTTGAGCTAGTTTAATTTATGAGCATAAGTATAGACACAAGCTTTAATTTGTGGCTCAATAAGCTCGACTCATGAGATCATTAATGATTCGAGCTTGAGCATACACATTAATGCATTATTGCTTATGATCATAATGTAGCTTCAATTGAATTTCAATGACAATAATGTGTATGTTCAATCTTTTCAAAAGATAAGATGGAAAAGAAAATCATGCATCAATTTAAAATTTATGCCCTAAAATGAAAATTGAATGCATTAATTTAGGCTTCGTTTAGGACGATTTTTTACTGTTTATTAAAACAACTAAAAATTTTGTATTAGAAATAAGTTTTAAAAAGTAATAAAAAAAGAGAGTCTTAAATATGAGTTTGAAAATCATGATAGAGTTTGATTTTAGAGTTTGATTTTCAGGTTCCAGACGATTTTTTTTTAAATAAAAAAATTCATGATTTTCAAACTTCGAGTGAATGATAATCAAGAGACTTATTCTTTCTTAATGTTTCTATCATTTTCTCTCATAAAATCAAACTCTAAAATACTTCTTAAATATATATGTATATATATATATATTCACACTGCGAAGCGCCAATGTTGGGAAAATCAGAAAATTTGTTTGATTTTCCAAAATATTTGGTCCGAAAATTTGTTTGATTTTCCAAAATATTTGGTCCGAACCTGCAAAATATAAAACTTTCCTACCCTTCCATGGCCCCAGGCCCCCAACGGATACTTTAAACTTTCCAACGTTCCTCTCTCTAACGGTCGAATGCGCCCTTGCATCATTTAAGACTGCAATCTCTTCCCCTTCCGTGTTACCCTCTCTCTCTCTCTCTCTCTCTCTCTCTCTCTCTAAGCCCTCTCGTTCCGTTTCTCACATTCGTCACCATATTTGCAGAGGAAAAGACAATGCTTCAACAAGAGCAATGGAGCATGGCGGCTCAGACGGGAATCAGGCTTTCAAGATCGGCTCCTTCTTCTCCTCTGAAACCCATCGGCAGGACCAAATCAGACACTTTCCACATCGCCCACAAAGTACCAGTCGGAGACACTCCTTACGTGAAGGCCAAGAGGGTACAGGTAACCATTCAAAATTTCTTCTCTCTCAAACCAATACCTAAACGAAACTAAACAGTTTATAATTTATTTCTCCCTATTTGAGAAATTTAGCTAGTTGAAAAAGATCCCGTGAGAGCAATAGCCCTCTTCTGGGCTGCAATCAATGCCGGAGACAGAGTCGACAGTGCCCTCAAAGACATGGCCATTGTTATGAAGCAACAGAATCGAACAGAGGAAGCCATTGAAGCCATCAAATCCTTGAGAAGCCGCTGCTCTGATCAGTCCCAAGAGTCCTTAGACAATATCCTTTTAGACCTTTACAAGGCCTGTTTCTCTCCCTACCTCTATCTCTCTATCTCTCCTCTCCGAATCCTTCTCAGCTCTTAATTTTCATTCAACAGAGATGTGGGAGACTAGACGATCAGATCGCTCTGCTAAGGCACAAACTACTGCTCATACAGCAGGGTCTAGCTTTCAATGGGAAGCGAACCAAAACTGCTCGCTCTCAAGGGAGGAAATTTCAGGTCTCCATCGAACAAGAAGCTACTCGTTTACTGGTAAAGATTTCCATTGAACAGGAGGACCCACTGTTAAAAAAATCAAACCTTTTTCAGCTCTCTTCTTCTAGTACTTCTTTGCCTTCATCTTCAACTTCTCATATGATAGAAATTTATCGACGGCAGGGGAACCTGGGCTGGTCTCTGATGCAGAAGGAGAACTATATTGAAGCTGAAGCCGCATACCGAAAAGCTCTAATGATCAGTCCAGACAACAACAAGATGTGCAATCTGGGAATTTGTTTGATGAAACAAGGCAGAATTACAGAGGCCAGTGCCACTCTCAAACAGGTCAGACCAGCCGTAGCTGGAGATGGTATTCGAGGTGCTGATTCCCATCTAAAAGCCTTCGAAAGAGCACAAGAGATGCTTCGCGATCTTGAGTCAAAGATGATTCAGGGCAACCAAGCCAGCAACTTCTTTGAAGCTTTCTCAGGCTCTTCATTGATTTGGCAGCCGCAGCCCTGCATTGACCATCACCAAGAGTGCTTTGCTGATGAAAATTTACAGATTTCAAACACCAGAAATAATCTTAATGTAGACGCACCTCCATTTTATTCGAAGATCAGGACTGAGAAGCAACGGGAAGAGGGATTGGGCAATCTAAAGAGGACGAGATCAGGGATTTTGAATGAGAAGCCTGTAATAGAGAATGCTGGAGGGAAGTGGCCGAAGTTGCCGGAGGAAGATGAGTTCCAGGAGGCCATGGTGGCAGCGGTGCTGGCTCCGGTGATTGAGAATGGTGGTTGTGGAAGCCCGGGTTTGGGAGAGGGGAAGATTGGCAAGAGGCTTAGAATTTTTAGGGATATTACTTGGAATATGAACGCCGTTATAGAATGAGATTTTCAAAATTTTAACGGCTATGTTTTGGAGATCCCCTTTTTCTCCTCCTGCTAATTTAGTTTAATAATCTGATTGTTTAATTTTAACTTATAAAATGGTGATAATAATAATAAAATAGTGATTTGATTATTATTATTACATGTTGATGTTGAGATTTTGAACGCATAGAAATTGGTGAAGCCAACTTTACTTATAAGGAGCATTAAGGGGCTCTATTTGGTTTGCTAGAATTGTAAATGAAAATGATTGAATTGAAATTATTTTCATAAATTTAATTGATTAAGGGGGAGATTAGAAATTGATTTTCTTTTGCTGTCTGATTGTTAAAATATTTTAAATCACAAGGCATCATGAATCACAATCATGTCATAAAAAACATTATAATATAATTTTCTTATTTGTTTGTATAGGAAATTATCAATGAAAAAATTTCATTATTAACCTACCTAAGCTGTAAAATTAGAGAGATTATTAAGTGTAAAATCCTCCATAAATTTGTGATATGTGATTTCAAGAGTTAGAAGCAATATACTAAACATTTTAAAAAAAAATCTATAATTTATAGACAAGTCAATCATTTGTTTTTGTCCGCAAATTTGGGCAAAAAAAGCCCATACATCATAATTTAATTTTGCTAGGAAATATTGAGGAAAAAATTTCTCAAACTTAATGAAAAATACCCAAAAAAAATTCATCATTGACACCTCCCATTAAAAAAAAAATCATCAATTTCTTCATCATTGACACCAAACAAGAAAAAACCTTCATCATTGACACCAAAGAAGAAAAAAAATTCATTAATTCCTTCATCATTTTCGTTTCCTCTCTTTCAATTCCTCAAACCAAACATAACAAAAAAATTTAGGATTTAAATCAGTAAATAGTAGAAGGAATTATATTCCATAAACCCACCATCAAAGCAACGAATAAAGAAAGCCACCATCAAAAAGCAAATAGCAAAAATGCAGAAGGAATTATATTCTCCTAAAAGCACCTAATTCAACAAAGAAACTATATTTTTCAATACATAAAGGCTCTCTCCCCCCTTCTTCCTATCTATCTCAAAAGGCAATGGGTTGTTGTGGTCACAACAACATCAGAACCTCCTCTCCTCCTCCTCCAAACCCTACCAAGCTCAAATCAGAATTTATCCTGCAAATTCCAAATGCCAAAGTCACCCTCGCCGGCGATCCAGAAGCTGCAATCGAGCTCAGCCAAGGAGATCTTTCTGTATTTCATTTAACAGAAGATAGTGTTCCTTTAGCTACTGTCATAAAAGTTGGTAATCTCAGTTGGCCATTAACAAAAGATGAACCAGTTGTTAGACTCGACAAGCTTCACTACCTTTTCACAATACCAGATGAAGAAGCTGGTTTCTTCAACTATGGAGTCTCCTTCACCGCTGCTGCCGAGAATCAATTGGCTTCTTTTGATCAGTTTCTCAAGGAGAATTCTTGCTTCTCCCCTATTACTACCACTACTTCTGCTGCAAAGATTAATGACTTGTACTGGAAGGATTATGCTCCAAATATTGAGGATTATAATGGAGTTCTAGCAAAGGCTATTGCTCGAGGGACTGGAGAGATAGTCAAAGGTATTTTTAAGTTGAGCAATGAATACAGTAACCAGGTTGGTGATTTTTTTTTGTTATTGTTAAGTTCATATAGATACATTTACTGCTTTAAAGAGGAAGCTGAACACAATTTTCAAATTTTTTTAGGTACAAAAGGGAGCTAGCTTAATCAAACCTCAAACTGGAGAGAGGAAGAATAGTAATGGTGCCTCTGTGGATGGAAGCAGGAAGCCTGGAGGAATCAACAATACTCTTAAACGGTAATTAGTCATACTTGAAGTGATGGATATAATAATTATTCATGCAATCTGGTCTATCACATTACAAAACAATTGGCCCTTCATATGTGTATCAATACCCTTGTAGAGGAGGCAAAGGTAAGGCTAACGGTCTCCTAAATCTGTTGGATTCAAAATTAGTCATTAATGGAAAATAGGTGGATAGTCAAGACTGCTAGACAATCAGAGATTGACTAGGGTGATTAGTCTTTGTGGGCTCCAAAATTCTATAATGCGCTCCGGCCTCTCCGCGTCAGTATATTTTTCTTTTTTTTGTTTGTGAAGACGATAGAGAGTTTTAACAAGCTTAAGTTCCAGGTAAATTTTTAGAAGGTAGATTAGGTTTTAGATAAGACACTGTCCAGAGATTTCGTCGTCATTTTGTGAGGACTTGTTGATCTGCGTTCTAGTTTCATATCTGCGCAAGCCTGTATAGTTAATTACCCCTTCCGATGATAGGGGAGAACTTTTGATTAAAGCTAGTCGTTAAAGAAATCATATGGATCATAAATCCAATGTCTAATATCAACCAATTTATTGTTTGAATTTGATTTTATAATTTGGAACTTATCACAAAAAACATAAAACAGTATTATGCAAGCTTTTTGACAAGAGTTGTGGGATCACAAATTGAGCCTGATGTAATTTTCTAGTAGCCAAGTGAACCATCATAATATGTTATCATTCAAGGTGGTCATAAGTATTTTGCATAGAAAAGGATCATAAACATTATGAATTTTAGGGCAAGGAAGCTGTCAATGATGACTGAAAAGCTGAGCCAGACTTTGCTCAATGGTGTGCTTGTTATGACTGGAAATGTGGCTGCCCCGTTGGTTCAGTCAAAAGCAGGAAAATCTCTCTTCGCTACAGTGCCTGGAGAAGTTCTATTAGCCTCACTGGATGCTCTCAGTAAGCCAACTACCTCCTTTAAAAAACAAAAACTTCAGTAGTAATACTAAACTGCAAAATCATTCTATAACAGAATGACAAGTAATTGTTTTCCACACTTATCATATACATATATGATTGCAGCCAAAGTTCTGGATGCAGCTGAATTTGCTGAGAAAAGAGCTTTTGCAGCGACTTCTGGTGCTGTTACACAGGCAGTGTCTAAAAGGTATAACAGATGTGAAGTCTGATTTTGATACTGATATCAAGACTCAAAGTAGGATTGGCTCAATGTCATTTCACCTAATCTCAATCCGAATGTAACCATTTTGATCTTGTTTCGAGCCAGATTGTTAGTCATGCTCAGCTAGATAAGAATTTCGTTTTTCAAACAGGGCATTGCTCACTAGTCAGTTTGTTAGTTTTAATCATGGCTTGATCAGGAGATTGAATTTTCTAACATTTTTTAATCCGTGAATCAAATTTCATTATCCATTTCAGACATGTTAGCAGGCTATATCTAATTTATAATTTACTTGAAATTTCAGATTGGGCGAAAGCGCGGGAGAAACAACAGACGATGTGTTGGCCACAGCAGGCCATGCCATTGGAACGGCATGGAATGTCTTCAAGATTAGGAAAGCTATCAATCCTAAAGCTTCAGTTACATCAAACATTATAAACAATGCAGCAAGGAAGAAAGCCAAATGATTGAAGAAAATTATTGATTTTAAAAAGGAAATGCATAATTTCCTCACAAACTTATGTGACTGGTGATCTCAAAAGAGAAATACTTGTAATTTATTTGATGGTCTAGTTAACTTATGATAAATAAAACTAAAAAAGACATCCATAGTAAGAGATGCATCATTGTCAGTTTCTTTTTCAAAAATAATAATAAACCAACTAATTTTAATTTTGTTACGTGCTAAGCAAATCCATACAAATAAAATATATAAATATATATGAGAGATATATGCTTATTTTAGTCTCTCCACTTCATGCACAAAAATAATGAGGTAAATATAAATTTTTTATGTAGAAAATTATAGGAAAAAAAAAAAAGAGGTACCTAAACTAGATAAAAAAAACTTGCATGACTAATATAAGTGGAACAGATTATATCGCCGCCCAAGCATGTGGAGGACATCACTACAGTATGCTGTATGCCTACCAAAGTGATAAGAATAATACAATAATGCTACGAACGTAAGTTACAATTGTTAGCTTTAGGTATGATAGAGGCGAGCGACGATATATGTGTCAACTTCTCCTAGCAATTTTAACATGTATGGTTGTATCTGTTTGTATCATCAAAATGACCATTATGCATTCTCTAGTTGACAATAGCGACCAGCAACACATCATTAACGAAAAAAAATAAAAAATGGAGCATTGGCAACCAAGAGCACTATCATTATCAACAGCTGATAACTTTTCATCGTCAAGCGACAACATATATATATTATCATCGTGAGGCTTGAGTCTTCAACAACAAGTGACATGATATTCAGTAATCGGTGTAATCCTCTAAATTTTCTCTCTATTATGATAATATTCTAGCCAACCAAACAACCAAATTTTTAAAACCCTTGCATTTTTATGGTGGGCTCTTAAGAAATTTGTGCCCCAACTCCGCTATGAGAGTTTAGATGTATTCCTGGTTAAAGTTTCATAAAGTAGATTAAATTATAAATAAGACAATATCATGAGATTTCGCCCTCATTTTTTAGGGGATTTTACAATTTGATTTGATGTTATCCATGGGCGTAAGCTCTATGGTTAATTACTCATACCGATGACAAGATGAAATTTTTGATTAAGACTAGTTGTTAGAAGCTAAGTGCTTAGCATATAGTAGAAACAAATTTGTTATAGAATTGAAAAAAATTAACTACATTAAACTTAGGGAATAATGACGAACCTGATCAATCTCTCATTGTTCTATCATTCTAGGTTATCATGGACTCTAGTCAACTTAGTCAGTGAATGTAGTCAACTTAGTCAGTGAATGTAGTCAACCTAGCCTAACCAAAAGATTCTTGTCGGGAGCCATAGGTTACTTCATCTGAAGGAACCCTGTAGACCTTAAGTAGATATTCGTCTAAGGGGGTATATTTAAGTTGACATTAACTAACAGAGAACTTTGTACTCTATTAAATGCATCATATAATTTATTCTTCAAATACTTTTTAGCCATTGGGAAACTTTTTAGTCATGGATGTTCTCACTAGACATTTGCAAGAGGATGTACCTTGGTGTATGCTTTTTGCTGATGATATTCTTCTTGTTGATAAGACTAGAGAGGAGTTGAAGGTAAACATGAATTATGGAGGTCAACCTTAGAGTCTAAAGGTTTTCGCTTGAGTAGATCTAAAACGGAATATATGGAGTGTAATTTTAGTAGTAATAGCCTAGTGAGGGGATTGTGACTTTGGGCGATCAAGTCATTAATAAGAGTACACGTTTTAGATATCTTGGATCTATTGTCTATAGTGATGGTGAAATAGATGGGGATATTATCAGCAGAATTCAAGTTGGATGGTTGAAGTGGAGGAATGCATCGGGCTTGTTATGTGATAGAAATGTACCCCTCAAACTTAAGGGAAAATTCTATAAGATGATAGTGAGGCCTGCAATGTTTTATGGTGCCGAATGTTGGCCATTAAAAGAGAAGCATAATACTAAGTTAAGTGTGGCAAAGATGAGGATGCTTAGGTGGATGAGTGGCTTTACCCTTAGAGATAGGATACGAAATGAGCATATACGTGAAAAGGTTGGAGTAGCTCCAGTAGAAGATAAGATTAGAGAGAGTCGCCTTAGATTGTTTGCTCACATAAAAAGGCGATCTTCCAATGACCCGGTTAGGACAGTAGATGATGTAGACAAAGGGGGGGTCAACTCATGTCAAAAATAATTAGATTTTTGGCTTCCCTTGAGTCTACTAGCTCAATCAAAATTGAGCTGAAATTTTAGCTCATTATGAGCTGGTCTTTAGTTCACTTATTGAACTAAGGGTTAGCTCATTATTAGCTATGATTTTAGCTCATAGTTATCTTTTTATTAAATATATTTTTATGCTTTTTATGTTTAAATTATCGTTGTCTCTTGGAATTCCAAACCGGCCTTTGGAATTCCAAGATTTACTTTTCCCATGAGGTGGCTCCTTGGCTTCCTCCATGGCCTTTAGTATTTTGTACATTTGCCCCCTTGGATTCCGGCCGGCTGCTGGTTTTCCCGTGCCTGTCCTCTTTCCCGTGATCGTGCCCCTTGGTTCCGGGCGGTCTCCTTAGTCCCGTGGATGCCTCTTCGGTTCCTTGGCTTGGGATGTTTTTTAGGTATTTTAATGCTATGTGATGTTTAGAATTCCTATGGGAATTTATTAGGTGTCTCTTGGTATTCCTCTTTCATACCTCTAAGTATGGGAGGATTTGTAATGTTTGAAAAAGTTGAATGATATGTTATTTTTGGAAAAGCTATAACCTGCGGGTTTGCTTCGAAAATCCTGCGGGTTCTTTCCACCCTTCTTTCTCATCCCCTCCGAAAATCCTGCGGCTCTTTCCACCCTTCTTCTTGGCTTCTAACCTCTTTCGTCTCTCCGCAAGTGCCACTCCACCTGTATCCTTCTTCTCTAAGAGAAGTAACTTTAGGGTGTCGTCAAGTGATTGAGTCAAGTTTGTAAGTCGGTTAAATTTTGCAAGGGTTATTGTTGTAAGTCTTTTGATTTCTAGTTTTTACATTTTATTTGAAATGTAAGAATTTGTTCTTCCTTTTCTCGTCTTTAGTCATTTTCATCGGTAGTTTATTAGTTTTGCTTTTTGTGTGCGAAGGGTATAGGCACCCCTATATTTTTTGCCCGCATCAATAGAGGTATTAGATTTGACTTGTGTTAAGAAAGGTAGGTGATGAGGGCATCAGATTCCGACACGTGTACCATCGCCGGAGGCGTCGATCGACGGCCCTGATTCAGAGTCTTTATTTTTGATGTCTTATTATATTCATGTTATTTATATTTTGTCTTTTCCGTTTGTACCCCTATGAGGGAAGTAGTGTTTGTTTTGCCCCATGGGCATTGTAGTCTTTTATTTTCCGTATGATGTGGAGCCTATATAAAGGCTAGAGCTTGTACTATTTTGATTATTGATGAATTGAATGAAAATTTCCCATAGCTTGTTCTCTTTGTGAGTGCATGAGGTTCTCTTGGTGAGTGCCTCCTCCTTGAGATCTCTTAGTGAGTTCTCTAGTTATCCATTAGTTTTGTGTTTTTTCTTTTAATTATTTTGTTTACACAATCCTCTTCCCCTCAAGAACTCTTCCCCACTTCCTTTGACCTTGCTCTTGCCGCCGCCCCCCCCCCCCCCTAAGATTTCCCACCGCCGGCCCAGCCCCAGCCCACCGTCCACCACCACGCCGACCACCCTCCTCCCATGGGCATCACTTCTTAGTTTCCCCAACCTCAAGTTTGAGATTTGAAATTTCAAAATTTGAATTATTTCCTAATTTGGAAATCCAAATTTGGAAACTATTCAAGAGAAAATTATTTCAAATCTATTTAATTTGGAGTTTTAATTGCTTCACCACGTCATCAAATCTTGCATTAAAACCCCCTCCTCTCCATGGTTTTCCCTCTCTCCTCAAGCATGCCGCCGGCCTCCCTATGGGGAAATCCAATCAATGCTCCATTAAACCCCTTTAATCCTATTCGAAATTCAAATTAGGATTAAAATCTTCCCTCCTCTTTCATAAAACTGAAAATAATTTCAGTTTTCCTCCTTTAATCCCTCCATATTTGAAATTTACAATTAATGCCTTGATTACATTAATTGTAATTTCAAATCCTCATCCCTTCTCTCCTAAAATTCCCCAAAACTGAAGTTTCTCTCAGTTTTGAAGATAATTCCTGCACTCCTCCCTCCTCCACCCTCATACATCCGCCGGCCTCCCCCTTGGATTCTCCAAGCCCCATCCTTTTAGAAGTCTTCTTGCGGCAACTATTCAGCGCCTTCTCCATGTTTCATGGCGGATCCTGAACTCGAATGGGGATTAGTTTTTGATGCTCAAGGAAACCTCGACATACTACGTTCTCCTTTCTTTGACGCCGGATTCGAATCCGACGAAGACACGGTGGGGGATTACTTGGAACGGATTCTTCCCTCTCTCATCAAAGTTATTGATAGACAACGGCCGGAGTACAATTGGTCTATCGACGGACGTTCTTCCACACATCTTCCAAACCCGGCGCCCTCCTCTCCTCCTCTACGGATCTACGGCATCGTCTTCCTCGGAGTGGTCTCTTCACTAGCGTGGCTCTTCTTCTCCCAACAAGCTTAGGGATAGGTAAATGAGAGCGGCCTCAAGGTGAGCCATCGCTTTGTTAACCTTGGGATTCACGTTGATCTAGTCATTCGCATTGCTTTATTGGAGTCGTTATTTTATTGTTCTTGTAAACTTAGTCGAATTATCTTGCCTAAGCGTGGTTAACTTCCAAGATCTCCTTTGATTTGTCAATTTCGCAAAGCTAGAGATTGTGCGTCCATTATTTTACATAACTTCTATTAGTTTCATAAGATTTGATTCCTGGATTCACATCAGTAGGGGTAGACCTAAAAAGACTTGGTTAGAAATTATTAGGAATGACCTTTCTTTATTAGATTAAACGAGAATTTGACTTTTAATAAGACACAATGGAGAAAAATGATTCATGTAGCCGACCCCACGTAGTGGGATAAAGGCTTGATGTTGTTGTTGTTGTTGTTGGAAACTTGTGAGCTTTGGCTATGTAAGTAATTTAGTAGTGTCATTTTGTGACAAGGCCACTTGATCATAAAAGTTCTAGTCATAACCATTCACTTGTTCATTTGGCGTCAAAATTATCAATTAGAGAAAACATGTTAAATTCTTTAAAAATAAATTATTATAGTACTCTCGATAAGACGTTTGCTTTTTATAAGATGAATTTATTCTTAAATTTATTACCCTCATCAAACGGTAGCAAAGGACAAATGAATTGTCCTCTAATCTTTAGGAAGGGGATTATTTCAATATTATATTTTCCGTTTTATATATTTTGATAGGAATTTGGGCTTCACAATAATTTATTTTTGGAATTTAGGGAATTTCGAAGATCAAGTCCCCTCTTATTGATGTTTTCTATTAATGGAGCCATCAATGGGGCTTTGAATGATTTTATTTTGTTATTCAACCCTATCAACTCTTTCTGCTTGCTAACTTAGGATCAAGTTTAAATATCAACTTTACAAGTAACCAAATGAGCAGGATAACCGCAAGAGTTTATAATTTATAATGAATTTCTTCGTAAAAGACATTGAAGGCTTAATGAAAACATAAAAGTCAAGTGTCTTCACAAATTTTACAGCTGTATGTTCGTTCTTGATAATGGAATTTATGGTGAGCTATATATTTCATGAAGTTAAGTCTCTTCAACTCCAATCCTTATAAGAAGGATCAGATTTGAAATATGGGGACTTGTAACTCTACCTTATAGAAAGGGCGGCTGAGAGCATGCTTATATATTGAAAGAAATTTGTAAGATTTTAAAATTATTGCATGTTTTTAGGGTAATTGGATGTTTCTCAGAGCAGTAGAGTTTATATTCATACTATTTTCAATCTATACCTTTTTTAGGGTAAGCGTTTACAAACCTATACCTTCACATGCCAAGCAATGACAATGACAACATGGCAAGGTGATTAAGTTTACGGGCAAAAACACACATATACATACATACATATGTTCACTTTTCCTTTTAGAGGGAAAGAGAGATAGAGAGAGAATAAGAGGGAAAAGAAATAAGAAGAGAGAAAGAGAGAGAAGAGATAGATAGATAAATTGAGCTAGCAAAAATAGAGAAAGAGGGGAAGAGAGAGGACAGAGAGAGTGAGAGGAGAAGATGAGAGAAAGACCAAGGCGATCATGCAAGAAGAACTCGCTTGTTTAAAGTGGTAATCTCAAAAAAGCTCACTTATACCAGAGAACTGTTCCCCCCATCAGTACGAGATGCTCACCTCACTAGGTTCAAGCCGCTCAACTATAGTGACTGCGCCTGCTTACTCGACACCTTGATTTAAGAGGTACTCATCAAGAGCAAAGCCAAATCGATATGATAGGACATGTGTTCATCCTAATTAGTCCACATGTTTGTTACAACCAAATATTGTATTATTTTATTATTTTATTATTTTTTTACGTGTAGCCTTCTCAATCCTATAAATAAAAAATTTGAAAGTATTTTTGAGATTTTTCTAAACCACCAAAGCTTATGATATTTGATTATAAATAAAATTCTTCTAATTCATTATCGATTTCTCTTCTTACCACCTTAGCTAGTCATGAAAGTAAAGTCAAGGAGTTTCCCACATGCAAATTTGGATTCAACAATATCATCAATTGCATAACAAAAACAAATGTCACAAATTTGTATAAATATAGAAAGCAAGATGAAAATCATAAGATGTAGGATAAGAAGATATAGACCATTATTTATATATCAAAACATAGATAAGCTAAAAAAAACAGACAAAAAGAAGAGAGGGACTTTCAAGACCGGAAGAAGGGGAGTAACAATGAAGGGAAGATTTTGAAGAGCTCATGTTAATTTTCAAGTGTTTTTACATAATTTCAAGGCAAATATTTAATTCTAAGCCAATATCAAGGCTTATAATGCTTAAATTTAAATATAAGATGAGAGGACAAATAGGGAGAAGCAGAGCTGTGTAGAAAGATAGCATAATAAGTTAAAAGGTGTTAAGTCCTAAGTAATAGTGCTTCAAAATAGGTGTAATTTGGTTAATCTAAAACTTAGGATGGCTAGGCCAATGTAAAGCTCACATCCATATAACTAAAATCACATGACACCCACACACACATATATATACATGCATACATACATACAATATATAAATATCACAATACCCACAACATAAATTCCAGACATAGAAACGATCCAACATTATGAAAAATAAAATAGTAAAAGACCTGGTTCACAAGCCTTCACAACACAAGGGTCCCTAAAAAAAATAAATACAAAATAAAAAAAATAAAACCATTCCTATCCTACTACATAAGATCTAGACTAAAATAATGAAAAATACAATAAATAAAAATTGTATCCTCAAATCATTTTAAATATCAAGTCACCTAACATTTTAAGTAAAAGTATCAGCTCTACACACATGGTGTTTTAGCATGAAGCAGCAAATAGCTTCACCTTTTAAGAAAAAAAGGTCTCCAAATGCACTTGACCAAATGCAATATTAAAAACTCCAATACTGAGGAAAATATATTTACCTTGATAAAAAAAGGCTTCTAAAATGACAGAGTCAAAAATTGATTTTAACTAGTTGATTCAAATGGTATTAATAATACTTGTTCTTTTCTATCAAAGAAAAATAAAAATAATTCATATCTCAATACAAAATGAGGGATTAGTGTTGACACTTTATTATTGCAGAAATAGGAAATTAAACAGACCAAAGTGCTACAATATTTTATACCAAGGCTTATTTGGTATGAGGCCTACAAACCCCATTTATGCCACCTCATTCTCGTACACCTCGATAGCGTATTTCCAGTTAATAACACTCCATATGTTCTTCAGATAATCTGGTCTCACATTCTTATACTGCAAAATGTTTACAGAAAGGATTCACATAATTAATTAGTCATTGATACTAGGTATGTCATAGATACTATAAAATTGCAATTTAAATATATAAAGATCATGATTTTGATACCTCTAACAACATTAAAATTTTAAATAATTAAAAATACAATGCAGGGAAGTAACATCAAAAGATAAAATGGAGATTTATATACACACCACCAAAAAGTGTTTTATCTACAAAATTACAACTAAGTTTTTAAAATGTACTATTGAAATCAGAAATTTGAGCATACTACGAACAAGCAATTGAGAATGTAAGGAATGTGAAAAGTTTAAGTTGAGTTTTTATTGTGTTCTTTAAGATTTAGATGATGTTATTGTAAATAGTAGTAGTTGAGTGTTAATTTTGTAAATAGATACCATAAAAGCCACATCTATAATAATACTATAAAGTTTCAAAAGTTGTTTAGTGGTTGTCTCATAATTGCAAGTGAATGAAACAACACTTTCTAAATAAACTAATGCTTAAAATAAAATTTCTCTATTACATGAACCAGTCAACATGCAAATGCAAATTTTTTTCTATTATGTATAAGATGTGTAAAAAGATATAAAACAACTCATAAAATTTCAAGAAACTTTGAGATTATACTAAAGATTAAAACATTAATCATTGTAAATATAAGAGTTACAATTTAATATGTATTTAAAATTTTATTGGACTAATAAAAGATAATGCCAATAAAAAAATCATATGGTTATTGAACTTGACAATGCGTTGAGTTTCAATTTTATTAAGATCTACAAAAATTGTTTCAATATATCATAAAATTGTACAATCAAGTTCATGACTCATTCATCTCAGCATATCTAGCAATCCATCAACTAATTTGATTTTCAAAGAAAATTATATGAATTATGTAAAACAAAGGAACTCTATAGCATGCAAAATTAATGTAGTAAGTTAAAAAAAAAAAAAAAAAAAGTTTATGCATAATAGGCTCAAAAAACAAAATTGCCTCGTTACCTGGAGGTAGTAAGCATGTTCCCAAACATCAATTCCAAGCAAAGGAATGAAGTTCGTCCCCTTCGTAATAAGTGGATCCTGGCAAAAAACCAACAGAATAATAAATCAGTTATGTAAGTTGTTATGGATGGCAAGACTATAGGATAATCTAATAAGCTAAAATACAAGGTTGAAAAGCCAAAAAATGTTAAATGTGGCAATTGAAAAAGTCAGTCATATAATTGCTTAGATGGTAGCAAACCAAAAGTGCATAACTTTGTGGTTAAAAGAAATTATCTGCTGAAAATTAAAAGCAAAATGTAAAATTGAAACTTCAATTTAGAGCTGAGTCAAGCAAAGAAATTAATTGAGGAGATAAGGAAAGAAACGATGCATATTCCATTTCTTTTTGAGTGAGAGTTGTAAGAAAAATGAAGGAAAAAAAAAATCTTTATCACATCCTTGACTGGAAGTCATTTATTTATTTTGAATTCTCTTAAAGCTCTGATTGAGAGTTGAGTCAAGAAAATACAGTACATGGGGTGAGAAGGATAGAAATGATGCTTCTTCTTTTTCTTTTTTTTTCTTCTGAGTGAGAGTTGTGAGAAAGATGAAAACAAAAAAATATAGGAGGATTTACATACATACCACTTTATTTCATGCTATTTACATATCTAACATCTAAAACTTGGGATTTACATACATACCACTTTATTTCATCCTTGATTTAGAGTCGAAAGAAAAAATGGGAGATTTTGTTATAATTAATTACTTTATACACACACATACGTATACACATAAAAGAGAGGGAATCATCATCATTATTTGATTTGTCCTAACAATTTAGATCGGCATTATAAATGCTCATCCTCATTTCTTCCTATTGAGTGTTATATGGAGCGTTGAGCATTATCACCAATCATTTTGAACAACTTCTATTCGTGTAAACTTAAGTCAACCATATTTTCTTCATAATCCTCTAACACTAATTTTATCTACTTTTCTAATGGGGATATTTTCTACCTTTTTTTTTGTATATATCCATACCATCTAAATTTATTTTTCACATTATCTTCAACAAATGTTGCTCAAGATTTCTCCTATATAATTGTTACGTACTTCCCAATCTTGTCCAAAGGTAAGCTTCAACATCAAGCTCACCCACCTGTAACAAACACATGCAACAACAACAACAATAACAACAACATCAAGCCTTTATTCCATTACGTGGGGTCAGCTACATGAATCATTTTTCTCCATTGTGTACGGTTAAGAGTCAAATTCTCAATTAAAGCTAATAAAGAAATATCATTTCTAATATTTTTCTAATCACGTATTTTTAGGTCTACCTCTACCTTTTTTAATATAAGCCAAATCTAAAACATCTACCCTCCTAATCGGGTCATCAGAAGGCTGTTGTTTTATGTGACCAAACCATCTAAGGCGACTCTCTCTAATCTTATCTTCCACTGGAGCTACTCCAACCTTTTCGTGTATATGCTTGTTTCATATCCTGTCTCTAAGAGTAAATACACTCATCCACCTGAACATCCTCATCTCTGCAACACTTAACTTAATACTATGCTTCTATTTTAATGGCCAACATTCTGCACCATAAAGCATTGCATGTATCACCACCATCTTATAGATTTTTCTCTTAAGTTTGAGGGATACTTTTCTAACACACAACATGCCAAATGTCTTCCTCCACTTCAATCATCCAACTTGAATTCTACTAATAATATCCCAATCTATTTAACCATCACTTTGAACAGTAGACTCAAGTCATCTAACATTAATGACTTGATCTCCCAAAGTCACAATTTCTTAGAGTCTAAAGGTTTTCGTTTGAGTAGATCTAAAACTGAATATATATGCACCAAACACATGCACCAAAAAAAAAACAAGTGAATGTTTAATAACTTAATTGATTAACCAATTAATGATTAATTTGTAAGTTCTCCATTGGAGTTAACCTAATTTACTTAATATTGCCGTAAATACTTTGCATTAATTATTTAACTACAATGTAAAGCTTAATTAAACATCTAATTAAAATTAGTCAATTAAATACTAACCAACTCTTAAATAATTGAATTCTATACTTTTATGCTCTAAGTTTTGATAAAAGCCCTACATACAAATCAATTATGTTTTTTTTATACAAAATAAATTTGTGGACCACCTAAAACTGACAATTACCAATTACCAGCTAGTCAAATCTCCTTTGATAAAGTCTTAGTTATTTGATTTTCTCACTTTACTCATAAGAGGAGATAATCCATTTGACATCCAAATAATCATAAGTGATAATAGGGCAATCAATTGGGCCAGCATGACCCTATTTAGACCCAACATTAAAAAACCTGAATAAAAACAAAAGGTTGGACTATAAACCTTTTCAATAACAGAGCTTATCAAAGAATAAATGGGTCTTAGCTCTTGTTTAATCGTTATTCAAAAAAGCGCATTTAGGCAAATAAGCCCATTTAGAGAACCACAAGGCTGGAGAACGATTATCATCCTACATAAAATTCACCTCGTGGCATGCTCCAAAACCTCCCAAAACTCATGTCACCAACAACAATAGTGATCGTAGATTCAAAGTTACTTAGACCACCAACATATTTTAATAATTAGACGAAGATGCGAAAGTATATTTTCAATTTTCACCACAAGGTTACATAGGAAGGGATGATATGAATAAAATTAAATAAATACATCAAGGTATGTTAATTCTATGAGAACATCAAAATTGGATTGGAAGAAGGTAAAATGTTCCCTTTCTTTTCATTATATGATTATTGATGGGTTAGGCAACCCAATTTACACCGCCAAGCAATAATTTGACATTAATTAAAATCATTTATATAGTTTAATTAGAATCACACCATGTTGACTGTAACGGCCACCTCACGACCAAAGCCACCGACCGATTCCACGTCAGTGCACGACCAAAACCCACCGACCTGCCCAAACGACGCATCGGCTCATTCACCGACTTACTCACGACATAAATCCATCTCATTCGAACGGTTAGACACGCACAAACGCACAGAGAGGAAGAGAAGGGATTTCCGAAACATACCTTCGTCGCTCTAACCCCATCGAAGCCGAATCCCGTCGGCTCCTGCTCACCGCGCCCTAGCCGACGCGGACCACCCTGCCGCCGACTTCGCCGGACCCGCCGACGCCGACCTTGCCGACCAGCGCCCGAGCCTCCGTGCGTGAGCCTGCCCGTCTCCGCCTCCTTCTCCCCGATCGGGCTTTGACCTAGCCCGATGGCTGCTTCTCTCCCTCTCTCTATTCTATTATATATATAATATATTATATAATATTAAGTATATTAGATTATAATATATATATTATGTTATAATATGTATTATTATTATTTGTATATAATAATAATAATATATATTATATTATATAATATTTATATTATAATAAATATAAATTTTTTTACTATAATATATTATTTTTAAAAAAAAAAAGAAAGAGGAGTGGAGAAATAATTTTTGAAATAGGTGTCGAAGACCCCGGCCGTCGCATCTTAGATCCGGCCGGGATGGTTTCAAAATTGAAGACCCCGGTCGTCGTACCTTAGGTCCGACCGGGAGGGTTTAAAATTTGAAGACCCCGGGCCGTCGCATCTTAGATCCGGCCGGGATGGTTCCAAATTGAAGACCTCGCGCAGTCGATCTTAGATCCTGGTGAGATGGTTTGAATTCGAAGCCCCTACGCCGTCGACCTTAGGTCCGGGTAGGAAGAATTTCGGCAGATGCCGCCCCGATTTCTCCCTCGGTGGGGAGGAGACGCCGGGAGGCTGCCGAAATTTTCGGTGAACTACAGAGGACTTGGACAGAAAATTAGAAATTGATTTGAACGAAATTCAAATTTAAAATCAATTTTAATTCAAATTTGATCAAGTAATGTTGAATTTGAACTCAAACTCAAACTCGAACGAGACTTACACTTGAACTCGAATGAGTAGACAATGGACTTGATCGAACTCAAAGATTAATTTAGAGCATGTGGACTTGATTCAATTGGTTTCTAATAAATTCACATCTAAGTGAATATAAACTTGAAAATGACTCAAGCTCGAACTGGACTCAAATTTGAACTTGAAATGGATTCAAATCTAATTCGATTTGCAATTGACTTGATATTTGATACATTCAAATATAGATTTTCATTAATATCTCGCATTTGAAGAAATGACAAAATTATTTGAGCCACTATCAAATCATAATTGACACTGATTTTTATTGAAGTTCAAATAGACTATACTGATATTTGATTATCTTATCAAATATTCAAAATTTTTAAATTAACATTGGTTTAAAAGCTCTTGAATAATTAATTGATAAGATGACATCATATTGCAATATGTTCAAAATAGAATTATTGGATGAAGCTATGCTCCTATTGTGATGAAAATAAAAATGAGTTTAAGGTGATTCTTCAAAATCATGTATTTGACAATTCTAAGGGAATCACAACATCTGTTGGAGACTCATTGTAGATGTTTGTATTAACTATAATGAATAGAAGTCAAAGATAACAATTTGATTAAGATATCAAACTTGTTCATTCATAAAAAACTATCCATAAGATCTACATGATATTCTACAATCAATAATTTTTTTTAAGAGATCTATTTACGCCACCGGATCCGCAACATGTGTACAAGCGGACAGAAGGCGTTCGTAGGCCTTAAATGAGAATTTGGGCATTTCTTAAATAAAACCACTCTCACATAATGGATCATATTTAAATATTTTAAAATACCCCTTTTGTATTAAATATTATCCATTAAATTAAATTCATCCCTGCATGTGCTCCGACATAACTATTAAAGTTACAAACTCAAATCGTCGAGAATGCTGCGCAGGGTCAAGTGATACAACCCGCATGTGCTCCGATCGTCGCATATAAATCTCAAATCCAACGATTCGAGAATGCTGCGCGGGTTAAATATTCAAGTTCCATCCTCCTCCTTGAGATGACTGGAGTCGACACGACTTGAATTGCAAAATATCTCCCAAAATCTTACAAAAATAAATGACCTTAAAGTAACCCCGATGATGGCCGTGTTGACGGGAAATCTCAACCGGAGGGGTCAATTCTCAAATCTTAAATCTAAAATCCAATCAAATCTCTGAAATAAAATCTATCAACTGAAAACTTAAAACTAAAAATCATCCACCTCCCGCAACCATTTGTCGGGGGTGATAAATTTGAAATTAACCTCAGCTCACAAAGAGCGAATGCATGTTGGGTGTATCACTACGATTCATCCTCAAACAGTCTATTGCCAATAGGGACGTGGCACGTGCCCTCTGATCGGGTGGTTTCGCCGCAAAATGGCACCATTATATTACGATCACGGCCAAAGCCCGTATGTTCCCTAAAGGCGTCAAACCCTTGAGCAATGGATCATAGGGTATATCCAATAGGCATAAAGCCCTCTGTTAGCTAAGGTGGATTCAGATATATCCCCTTAGACAAATACCAACCCAGGTCTACAAGGTATTCTTGGACGAAGCAACCCATGGCTGCCGACAAGGTATCTTCTGTCAGGTTGGGTCGACTACCTCCTCTGACTAAGTAGACCAGGGATAATGACAGCCCGGGACGACGGAACCATGGGATCTTGATCGGGCTCGTCTTCATTCCCCCCAACATCAGTTTTAAGTTCGTGGTGATAAACTCTAAATTCCTTTAAATTCAAAATTTAAACCCTAAATTATTGCTATTATACGATAGGTTCATAACCTATACGACCTCCTTAATGACTAGCCTTAATCGAAAGTTCTCTCTTGTTATCAGGAGGGGTAATTAACTATAGGGGCTTGCGCCTATAGGAAACCAGAACTCAGATCAAAAAGTCCTCACCAAATGAGGGCGAAATCTCTTTTTAGGATGTGTGATCTCGGGGGAATTTTCAGAAGGCAGATTGGGTTTGTAGATAAGACACTACCCAGAGATTTCGCCCTCATTTTGTGAGGACTTTTAGATCTGAGTTCTGGTTTCCTATAGGCGCAAGCCCCTATAGTTAATTACCCCTCCCGATAACGAGAGAGAACTTTCGATTAAGGCTAGTCATAAAAGAGGTCGAATATGTTATAAACCTATCGTATAATAGCAATAATTTAAGGTTTAAGTATTGAATTTGGAAGTTTGAAATTGAGAATTTAGAGTTTATCACCATAAACTTAAAACTGGTGGTGGGGGGAATGAAGACGAGCCCGATCAAGATCCCATGGTTCCGTCGTCCCGGGCTGTCATGATCCCTGGTCTACTTAGTCAGAGGAGGTAGTCGACCCAACCTGACACAAGGTACCTTGTCGGCAGCCATGGGTTGCTTCGTCCAAGAATATCTTGTAGACCTGGGTTGGTATTTGTCTAAGGGGATATATCTGAATCCACCTTAGCTAACAGAGGGCTTTATGCCTATTGGATATACCCTATGATCCATCGCTCAAGGGTTTGACGCCTTTAGGGAACATACGGGCTTTGGCCGTGATCGTAATATAATGGTGCCATTTTGCGGCGAAACCACCCGATCAGAGGGCACGTGCCACGTCCCTGTTGGCAAGAGACTATTTGAGGATGAATCGTAGTGATACACCGACACAACATTTGCTCTTTGTGAGCTGAGGTTAATTTCAAATTTATCACCCCCGACAAATGATTGTGGGAGGTGGATGATTTTTTAGTTTTAAGTTTTCAGGTGATATATTTTATTTCAAGAATTTAGATTTTTGTTGAATTTGAGATTTTGAGATTTGAAATTTGAAATTTGACCCCTCCGGTTAAGATTTCATTTCAACACGGCCATCATCGGGGGGAAGTTTGAGGTCACTTTTATTTTTGTAAGATTTTGGGAGATATTTTGCAATTCAAGTCGTGTCGACTCCAGTCATCTCAAGGAGGAGGATGGAACTTGAATATTTAACCCGCGCAGCATTCTCGAATCGTTGGATTTGAGATTTATATGCGACGATCGGAGCACATGCGGGTTGTATCACTTGACCCTGCGCAGCATTCTCGACGATTTGAGTTTGTAACTTTAATAGTTATGTTGGAGCACATGCAGGGATGAATTTAATTTAATGGATAATATTTAATACAAAAGGGGTATTTTAAAATATTTAAATATGATCCATTATGTGAGAGTGGTTTTATTTAAGAAATGCCCAAATTCTCATTTAAGGGCCTACGAACGCCTTCTGTCCGCTTGTACACATGTTGCGGATCCGGTGGCGTAAATAGATCTCTTAAAAAAAATTATTGATTGTAGAATATCATGTAGATCTTATGGATAGTTTTTTATGAATGAACAAGTTTGATATCTTAATCAAATTGTTATCTTTGACTTCTATTCATTATAGTTAATACAAACATCTACAATGAGTCTCCAACAGATGTTGTGATTCCCTTAGAATTGTCAAATACATGATTTTGAAGAATCATCTTAAACTCATTTTTATTTTCATCACAATAGGAGCATAGCTTCATCCAATAATTCTATTTTGAACATATTGCAATATGATGTCATCTTATCAATTAATTATTCAAGAGCTTTTAAACCAATGTTAATTTAAAAATTTTGAATATTTGATAAGATAATCAAATATCAGTATAGTCTATTTGAACTTCAATAAAAATCAGTGTCAATTATGATTTGATAGTGGCTCAAATAATTTTGTCATTTCTTCAAATGCGAGATATTAATGAAAATCTATATTTGAATGTATCAAATATCAAGTCAATTGCAAATCGAATTAGATTTGAATCCATTTCAAGTTCAAATTTGAGTCCAGTTCGAGCTTGAGTCATTTTCAAGTTTATATTCACTTAGATGTGAATTTATTAGAAACCAATTGAATCAAGTCCACATGCTCTAAATTAATCTTTGAGTTCGATCAAGTCCATTGTCTACTCATTCGAGTTCAAGTGTAAGTCTCGTTCGAGTTTGAGTTTGAGTTCAAATTCAACATTACTTGATCAAATTTGAATTAAAATTGATTTTAAATTTGAATTTCGTTCAAATCAATTTCTAATTTTCTGTCCAAGTCCTCTGTAGTTCACCGAAAATTTCGGCAGCCTCCCGGCGTCTCCTCCCCACCGAGGGAGAAATCGGGGCGGCATCTGCCGAAATTCTTCCTACCCGGACCTAAGGTCGACGGCGTAGGGGCTTCGAATTCAAACCATCTCACCAGGATCTAAGATCGACTGCGCGAGGTCTTCAATTTGGAACCATCCCGGCCGGATCTAAGATGCGACGGCCCGGGGTCTTCAAATTTTAAACCCTCCCGGTCGGACCTAAGGTACGACGACCGGGGTCTTCAATTTTGAAACCATCCCGGCCGGATCTAAGATGCGACGGCCGGGGTCTTCGACACCTATTTCAAAAATTATTTCTCCACTCCTCTTTCTTTTTTTTTTAAAAAATAATATATTATAGTAAAAAAATTTATATTTATTATAATATAAATATTATATAATATAATATATATTATTATTATTATATACAAATAATAATAATACATATTATAACATAATATATATATTATAATCTAATATACTTAATATTATATAATATATTATATATATAATAGAATAGAGAGAGGGAGAGAAGCAGCCATCGGGCTAGGTCAAAGCCCGATCGGGGAGAAGGAGGCGGAGACGGGCAGGCTCACGCACGGAGGCTCGGGCGCTGGTCGGCAAGGTCGGCGTCGGCGGGTCCGGCGAAGTCGGCGGCAGGGTGGTCCGGCGTCGGCTAGGGCGCGGTGAGCAGGAGCCGACGGGATTCGGCTTCGATGGGGTAGAGCGACGAAGGTATGTTTCGGAAATCCCTTCTCTTCCTCTCTGTGCGTTTGTGCGTGTCTAACCGTTCGAATGAGATGGATTTATGTCGTGAGTAAGTCGGTGAATGAGCCGATGCGTCGTTTGGGCAGGTCGGTGGGTTTTGGTCGTGCACTGACGTGGAATCGGTCGGTGGCTTTGGTCGTGAGGTGGCCGTTACAGTCAACACACCAAAGCACCACATTCTTTGCCTATATGTTAACAACTTTCTCACCTATAGCAACATCGGGTACTACCGTACTATAGTTTCCACTTTCCACTTCATAAAGTATTGAAGATTAAAGCAGTAGATGAAAGTTCAAAAAAAAACATATTTCAGAATCTTTACAAATAACAACTAATATATGCATACACACACATACACATCATAAATGGCTCTTTTAAAAAAGAAAAAAAAAACCTGATTTGCTGTGGTTTCAACTCTAAGTTTCTTTGCATCCTTATCCAAAGCTAGCCACTGTTGATTATCCAAGATTATGAGGATCAATATGAAAGTGCAAAGACTACGAGATAAATAAAACTATAGGAAAGATTAGTTAAGCCAATAAACTAAAAATCAAGGATGCAGGCAAAAAAACTCACAACCCATCCAGACCCTTGCAGAGCAGCACCCTCTGCATTCATCTTTTGAATAAGAGTTTCCAAGGAGCCGAAGTCTTGATCAATGGCCCAACCAAGCGCACTGTGCGGAGGCTCACCACCTCCCTCCTGCAAAATTAATCTTATTAGCAAATTTTTAGGTAAATCACAGCAGTAAGAAAATAGTAAGAGTTTCAAAATGAAGAGAACATTTACCGCAATAGGCTTGAGGTTTTTCCAAAATATAGAATGATTGACATGACCTGAAAATATGAAGAAAAACATCATTTTGAAATTGTGAAGAATATCAAAATCTTACATACAAAGTAATGGAAAATTTTGACAAAAAAAAAAGATCTATCTTCATAATTGCAAAAATTCATACAATTGGAGAGGCCAATCTTACTTTCTTATAAGGAGTTGCATCACATATAAAAATTAATTAACTCAAGAGAAATGCCAAACATGTTTTACATTTCCTTCTTTTTTTTAATCTAGAAAACTAATATTGACTTAAATAGAAGTGCTTAATAGAGAGGTGAACCACCTTCCCTCACTTCACTACCTAGATTCTCCTCTCTAGGTGAAGTCTTGGTTAATGCCACTCAAGCAAGTACAACTTGAACAAGAATCGTTGATTCAATAAGAGTGGTTAGGCATTCATAATATTTCCACTGGTTGACAAAATCCTCAAAAGCAGAACTTAGGAGCCATCGTCATTATCAGTCTTCACCTCCTACAGTCTTATCTGAATAACTTGAAACATCATTTTAAGAAACATTGTGAAAAAGCTAACAAAAAACAGGTGAGACAAAATAAAAGATTATTCATGTAGTGTTGCTGACTATATGAATAGTGTCTGCTAGATATAACTTTAGCAGAGAAGACTATAATGTCACTAATAGTAAATTAGCTAAGAAAATTGGTAAGCAGTGAGTATTTATTCATTAAAGAAGTGTGCAGCTTCGGATCTAATTAACGGAAGACTTATCATAAGCTGCTACTCCAAGGATAATATAAATAGAAGGTAGTGCAGTGACAAAACTATCTGACATCAACACGCAGAGAGAATATGAAATGGGCTAAAGGTTCTGAGACAGAATTTCAAAACTGTATTATTTAAAATTTTGATAAAAATCTACTTGATTTATAAAGAGGTAACTAAGTTTAAGAAGAAAGATCGATCAAAATTGCCATCCCAAACAAGAGACACCCTTTTGATTGGTATACCATTTTAATACACAAAACATTACAACCGATTATGACATTTTTAAAAGTTGTTTTGCTGCAAATTTTAGTCAAGAATTAAGCAGAAGTTAGGTTAAATATTTTCAAACAATTTTTTGAGCCACATAAATCCAACTTCCTACTTGAATAAAATCTTCCTTTTAGTTTTGGATAAAAACATTTTTAGTAAATCACAGGGGAGAAAATTTTACAGTTTTCCTCACTTTGACTCTTATTCTAATTCATCTAAATCCTAATTTTTGAAACTATTTTTTCAGACGATTTATTAGGATTTAAACAGAAAATTCCCATATCTACTACACCTCAATTTCGATAAACAGACATAATAAGAATCTAGAGATGAACAAACCTCCACCATTAAATTTGATAGCACTCTGCAGATGGACGACCTTGGCAGTCTCCCCCTTGTTCACAGCTTCGTCAAGCTGCTCGAGGGCTTTGTTATAGTTCGTGATGTACGTTTGATGGTGCTTCTGGTGGTGAAGCTGCATGATCTCTGCGCTGATGGCCGGCTCGAGAGCACCATAGTCGTAGGGCAAATCAGGAAGCGAGAATGTCTGCAAGCCTCGAGCTTGTCGGTGCCCTAATCCCCCCACCGCCATGGATTTCCCGACACGAAACCAGTTCCCTAGGGTTTTCCTCGCGGCTGAAGCTCGGAGCGCCATTGATCTTAGATGCTCAGATTTTCTGCAGGAGGAAGTGGCGCAACCGGATTAAATATCTAAACTACAGAAAAAGTATACGTACTCAACACCACATCAATACCAACTTTTAATCCACATTATTTATAAATCAAAATGCGGCGAGCCCATGGTTTTCTGTTATGTTCAGTCAGTTGTTGAACTAAATTAAAAAAAAAATCATAATTTTTGCATTTTTTATTTTGAAAATTTATGAATTATTTTATTAATTAGAGCTAAATCAAATAAATGGTTACATGATAACTTATAGAAATAAATTCAAAAAAAAAAAAAAATACTATATTTCGTAAAAGTTACTATGATCGAGTGTTGTCTAATACGCAATAACTCGATGCAAACAATTTTAGTCAAGGATGGGTCCCATCACTAGTTTTCTTTGTGAAATATCGTAATGATAAGTTCTTCTTATGAGAACTCTTTAGTCAATTTTGGTGGGTACTCTTAGGCTTCGTTTGAGAGAGTTTTTTCATTACTTTCTAAAACTATTTGTTAGTACAAAATTTTTTTTAACTAAAACACTGTTTTAAAAAGCATTAGGAAAGTTTTCCCGAACGAACCCTTAGGCTAGCAGCCGAGTCTTCTACCAATTTGGCAAATGTGGGCATATTTAGATTTTGTTTGGGACGATTTTTTTATTGTTTTTAAATTAGTAGTTTTCTAGTACAAAAATTTAGTGGCAAATTTCAGAGATGAGCTCATAATGGCTATGTTGAGTACTAAATATAGCGTTCATCACATAAATGTTGCATCTCTCACATACAATTAATGATACACAATCCTCATAAAGAAAAGGTAATGCACTTTATAGCTAATCAAATAAATAATATATTTATAATAAAAAGTGCTTATTCTTAATTGTTACTTTATTAAACTCCTTATAATTAATGCACATGTACAATGTATCATTTTTTTCATAAATGGCATAGCAGATCTCTAGTGCAACACATTGGATATGATAAATCCTCCATCAACCTACTCTATAATTAAGTCTTCGTTTGGGACAATTTTTTTACTGCTTCTTAAAGCAGTAAGAAAGCCGTCCCAAACAGCTTTCTTACTGCTTTGCAGATTGTAACCATAATTTTTATTTGGGAATTGTTCTTTTCATTATTTATTAAAAAAATTGTATTAAAAAGCTGTTTTCTAGAACAACTTTAAATAATTGCTTTCTTTACTATAGTTTTAAAAGGCAGTAAAAAAGCACTCACAAACGAAGCATAAGTCTTCAACGCTTCATATACATTCAAGGTTTCATAATGTATTGCCATTCTAATCCATAATAACTCAACCATTACTAAATTTCTTTCTTTCATTTATATCTTTTTCATATTTTGCATGATCTATTATGTTGTAGTTTCTACTTTTAATTAATTTACTTCATATTTATTGAGTTTTATAGTATATTTATACAGTTATGTAATTAAATTAATTTATATTCCTTTTTTTCTTAAGCTTGAGTAGCTCCATTTTCTTCAAAGGCATCAAAGGACATCCCCATGATAAAATGAAGAAAATGTATAGACTTCTTGAAGACGACAAGTTCAATGGCAACATTAAGTTGATCTTGAGTAATAAACTTTAGTTTAATGGCTCTTCTTCTTCAAATTTTCTTTGTTGTTTCAGTTCTGTTAAAATGTTATAGCCTCCAATAATGGAGAGGCCTGATTGCCTTACAAATTCAAAGTCAGCTTATGAATTATATTTTCATTCTTTTTATGCTCATTTAGGCTTCGTTTGAGATGACTTTTATATTGCTTTTTAAAGCAGAGGTTTAGTACAAAAAATAGTATAAAAATTCAAATTTTTGTACTAAAACTCTGTTTTAAAAAGCAATATAAAAGCAGTCCCAAACAAAATCTTAATCAAAGATATTTAATTTCATTCACTTAATATATATTTAAATAAGAAACTACACTTTTTTTTTCTTTCCTAAAAAAATTTGAATGCCCAAACACAAATTTAGTGTAGAAGGGATTCAATCCCAAGAAATTGATAATAATTTGCAACATCTTTCCCAATTGTTGATAAAATTTATCCCTACAGTCAGAGAATTTTAGTTGAAGCATAATTATTCCCATAACAGCTTAAATTGCAAATTTCAGAGCCTGCAATTGCTTCTGATGTCGATCTTATGGTTCAAAATCTATTGGGATGGAATCACAGTGCACTCTATCCCTTGCTTTTCTTGCCTGAAACAGAAGCATTCATGGAAGAATTAAATTTCACGACAAAAGTGAAGCTAGCGAAGAATGAATATAAGAAGCAACAGAGATGCTTACTTCTACATCCCAATTAGTGCATATTGTAACTGTAAGAAGCAACAGAGATTGTACACTGAGGCCACATACAATTCCCATCCAAAGACCCTGCAGCTCAAAATAGTTTCATTCCTCAGAAATTCACACCATGCTGAAAAGTTTCAAGTAGCAAAATATGGAGAAGCTAGTTTCAGATGAATAATCTAACCTTTCCTCCAATGTGGAGAACAAAACTCATCAAAACTGCAGAGGGAATGCCAACAACATAATAAGCTCCAAGATTAACGCAGGCGCCAATCTTTTGCCAGCCACAACCTCTTGCTATGCCTGCAATTTAAGCAATGAAACCATAAGGGGGCGTTTGGTATAGGATTAGATTCAATTTTAGTTGGATTTACTAAATAATGTAAATCCGGATTTAGTAAATCCTAGGCTCATAAATCCTAAAAAATGTTTGGTATGACAAATTGTAAATCCTGTTAAATTCAGAGAAGTTGTTTGACAACAGATTACAGGACAGACGCCGCGGGAAGAAGTTCCGAAACTGTAAGTCGCGTTAAATCCGAATAGGAATGGGATTAGGATTTAGAGGGATTTACCGGATTTATGCCGTAAATCCATAAATCTTGGATTTACAGATTTGTCGGATTTACAGCAGCACGGATTGCGTTTGGCTAGATTTACGTTAAATCCTATTAAAAATGACGGACAAATCCGATACCAAACACCCCCTAAGTGTGATACTAGATCACATATTAATGAGTTGCAAAGCCAAATTTTGCCCCTAGTCTTGGATCGATCTTCATGGCAAAGTCACCATGGGGGTTGAAGATGGCAGGGAGACCCCAAAAGTTTTGATTTTGAAAGTTCAAGTTCAAGAAATTCTACCTGAAAGCACGCATTGAATTCCATCAAGGAAGTTTGATGTGGCAAGAATTGGAAGCATGACTGCAATATATTTCACCACTTCCACTTCATTGCTGTATGCATATCCCCATATATTACGAACTAAGAAAAGGGTCAATCCTACAATCAACCCAACAGATACGGCTAAAATCACAACAACCTGCACTGCTAAACGTGCGGCCATTGGATGACCAGCCCCAAGTTCATTTGAAACACGTGTGCTATACAACAACAAATGAAAATTAGGAAAAAGAATGTTAGTGTACTAGAACATGAGAGTTCAACCAATATTAATTGAGTCAAAAACTAACCTTATAGCAGCTCCGAGTCCAAAGGGAATCATGAATATCATTGAAGCCGTGTTAAGGCTGAAAAAGGAAGAAGAAGTTGTTAACAATTCCATGTTATGACAACAAGCGTTATATGCTAGTTATAAATAAGAAGCTAGTTTGTAATTGACCATTTTTATTGCTTACGTGATGGAAAGAACTGAGGTTTCCAACTTTGGATTTGGAAGAAGACCAGAAAGAAGAACAAGGAGCTCAAATGACCAAAATTCCAGGCTGCAAAAAGTAAGAAAAATAGCTCGATTAAAATGAACATTACCTACTAATTGAGTTTAGTAATAATGCACTATTAACATGTTTTACATTTCATTTGAGATAGCGTTCTAGATTTTATGTAGTAAAAAGCAGCAAAAAAATGTGATGTTCATTTAGATGACAACATTTTCACCATTTTTTAAAATTCTACTTTGGAAAAGCCTCTTTTGGGAAGTTCTTAAAAACAAAAGCAGAAACATATAAGCTTCCTCAAATGAAGCCTAAAGCCATGAAGCTTTAGTAAATGCTGATAGAAACATCTAAGAAATTTATGAAAAAATTATTCTGAATAAAATAAAAAAATCTGCTAACCAAACCATGATGGCTGAAGGAATTGCTAGTTTGATGAAGGAAAGAATATTGTGAAAGGCTTCTCTTGAAAAGCCTGACCAAGACTCTTTGCAAGAAGGTGATAACTTAACATAAAGTACCAGTAGCAGCACATTGATCCAGTAAGAGATAGAATTAGCCAGAGCAGCACCTTTGTTTCCAAGGCCAGACTTGAAAACCAGGAGCCAACAGACCAAAATGTGAAGAAGAGTTGTAACTGCAGAGGCCAACATCATTGGCAATACAATGTTCTGTGTCTGTAAGAATCTAACATAGCATTGAAGCAGTCCATATGCAAAGAGAGCAGGAATAAGCCAACGAGCATATAACCCAGCTTCTACTGATATCTCTGGATCTTGTCCTAATGCCTTGAGAATTTGCCCTGTGTAGGCCCAAACAACAGCCACAGGAATGCTCACTGTCATAAGAACAAGCATAGCACTTTGCAAATGTATCCCAAGCATGCGATACTTTTTTGCTCCAAATGATTGGCCACACAAGGTTTCTAATGCACTTCCCATGCCCAACTGGAAACAGAAAGCTTTATAAACATAAGGACTTTAATGAGGTCTGAAAAAAAAAATATGGGCAAGATTTTATGAATATATGTACGCAGTACGCCTATGCTTGAATAGAATCATCGTTGTCTTTTGTTTCATCATTAATTTTTGTATTTCTTTCACATTCAAGTTGGCTATTAATAACTAATTAGCCTTCCTTCACTTTGAATCTATGTTGCACCGATAAACTTATTTATGAAGGCGTGTTGTATCCGATACACCGATACACGGATACGCCTCTGATACGGCACCGATACATGTCGGATACGGCTTTGCCGTATCCAATTTAAATGCTATTTAATTTCAAAAGGACACGCATATCTGATACGCTTATCCGTTGCAAAAAAAAAAAATCCAAAAAAAGACGCATCGCATTTACTTCATCGGCTGCGAGCGAGGTTCTCTCATTTTCGAGATGGATTTGAATCTCTTGATGATACGAGAATATTAGAAATTACTAATCTTTCACTTCATGAGCCTGAATTAGAAGTTGTGATATTTATTGAAGATGATATAGAAGTTTAAAGACAAACCACTGAAGAAGCTAATCATATCATTCCTTCTATAGAAAAGTTGAAACTTCATGTGCTAGACAATTTATGTTTATGCTTTTGTGGTTGTACTAGACATTTAATGCTTACTTTTATTTTGATATTATAAGCTACAAGGCTACAAGGCTACAAATGATTTTGCTTTTTTTTTTTTTTTTGTAATTTTAAATATTATGCTTTGATTGCTTTCTTAATTTTTATGTATGATTTATAAATTATAATGTCGTGTCCGCGCCGTACATGTATCATGTATTTTTAAGAATTGACGTGTCTCGTATCCGTATCGTATCGTATCCGTGTTGCCGTATCGGTGCAACATAGCTTTGAATATATATACTCTAGGTAGGTCATGGTAAATTCAACGAATTCCTTGTTGTATTCTGTTATGATAAAGTAATACCAAACACTTTTCTTTCATCATTAATTCTTGTTACTATGTTTATCTTCTTCTTCTAAAAAATTTCTTGCTCAAACTGTGATTCAATTACGTTCTACTTTTCATTCATGTCTTCTCTTTAATTATGGTCTTATTATCTGCAAACTTATCATATTTAATTATATCAAAGTATTTAGATCACATTTCTCTTTCCATAACTACTTGTATCTTCTATTTTCCCCAAAAATTTAAGTTAATTAATCATAAATTTACACACAACAGATATATTTATATATGTCATACAAGATTGACTAAATCCTTCTTAATGTTTTATCAACACAATAGAACGTACAGGTAAACTAACCGTGACACATATCTTCTTCTCCTTTTATAATTGGAGTAATGAGGGTGTGGGTTAGGGAGGGATAATACATACCATCAAGGAGAAGCCAGTGACGCCTGCAAATGAAGTTGCCATAGAAGCACCGGCTAAGGAAAGCTCCCCAAGATGACCAACAAACATCACAGAAATCACTTGCAGGATGTTCTGAAGAAGGCTCGATGCTATAAGCGGACCAGCCAAACATAGCTGCTTTCTCACCTCAGCCAACGCTTCTCTTCTCCCTCTGAGCTCTCTCACACCATTTTTCTCATCTGCAGTACCCAAATTTGTTATCAGAGGAGAATTCAAGTTTGGCTTCTCCATTGAACCCAGAAAAAGAAATATGAGGCTGAAGAGGAAGCGTACATGTTATTTATGCTAGCTAGTAGTAGAATAGTGAGGACTTTTCTACTTATTTTATGTGAGACAAGGAAAAAGACGAAGGATACAGAGCTTGGGAATAATGTGAATTTTCTTGTGTTGTGTATTGGCCTCATGCAGAATTTTTTGTTCGGTGATTTATTACTTTAAATCGCAATCATGGAGGCTTTTCTTTCTTTTTGAAATTTATGGGCTCTTATCAATAATTATAGCAAGACTGAAAAAAAAGAAGAAAATTACAACTCAATGATGGGTTAGAGAGAAACTGAGCTGCAACAAAAATTTTGCAATGCCCCAAAGCCAATAGAAAATAAACAAAGACTACGGCTTCGTTTGTGATGGCTTTCTTGCTACTTCTTAAATCAGCTTTTTAGTAAAAAATTAAAATTTTTATAAAAAAATCTGCTTTAAGAAGCAGTAAGAACGCCATCCCAAACGAAGTCTAAAACATGGTAGAGATCCATCCCCCTGTGGACTCAGAATAATTGGCATGAGACAAAACATCAAAATTAGCACATTTATAAAGGTTGCATCATATTGTGAGCTTAGAATGGTTGCCACATAAACCGTCTGTGACTGTTCAGACGGTCAAAGCATAGCAACAAAGTGTCATTTATCATTGTCCATGAAAACAATAAGGGCCTTCATGAAATACATTTCTATTTATTTATTTAAAAAATAACATGCACGAGCGCGAGTTTTATATATATATATATATATATATATATATATATATATATATATATATATATATATATATATATATATATATATATATAATATATATATATATATATAATATATATATATATATATATATATATATATGTGTGTAAGTGCCATAAATCTTATTTAAAATAAATTTAAAATTATGTTTAAATATCTCTATTGACAAAAGAGTCGTAAACCAGTTGGTTAAACATAGGTTGTAAGGAAAGAAGGTGGCCTCAGTTTAGAGGAAAATATGATGAACAATAAAGCAACCATAAAAGAGATCAAGAATAAATAAATACAACCAATCAAGCTTATGTCTAAGTCTGCATAAAATCAAATAATAAATTAAAATTTAAAAGAGGTACATAAATAATTATACTTTATATAAAATTAGAGGTAAGGACAAAGATGTCACTTTGTCTAGTAGAGAGAAAATGCAGTCACCTACTACGAAGATAAGGGCTAGATGGGTGCACCATATCTACTATTCCATCAACGGTGGCACCTAATTTAGATTATAACATCCTAATATCGATCTTGATATCACAAATGTATGTATAACTAGTTATTATATAATCTCTTATAATATAATAAAAAAATAATATGCAATATAATGTGCGATCAATACAATAACACAAAGAACAAATAAAAAATGAATGAATTTCTAGAAACCATAATTAAATAGAATTTATTTCAAATACATAGAAATAAAAATATTATAATTTCCATTTTGCTTGAGTGGGCCGCTTAAGGAGACGCTCCTGTCATATTAAGAAAAACATGTATAGGTTCTGCTTGTTACTCCAAGTACGGTATAATTAAGATATTGAGAATTTAAAGTGTTTACGGGCTTTTACCTTTCCGAATGATGCAATAATGATGACAACAAGACGAGGAGACAAAATTTGCGAGGGAAGTATAATATGTATATTGGATCTTTATAGTTGCTTAAAATCTACTATAAATTGGATATTTAAGCTTGAACTTGAGTGAAAGGAAATTAAAGAGAATGGGTAAAAAACTTAGATGGTTGAATATAGGCACTAAAGGAACCTATTCGCACAAAATTTCATGAAAGCAAATCAAATGTATAGTTAACTCCACAGAAGGTTTTCATTGGCAGGAATATAATAACAATATATTTAAATAAGAAATTTCTAATTTTTTTTCCAGAAAAAATTTGAAGGCTAAAATAGAAATTTAATGCAGAACGGGATTTAATCCCAATAAATTGATAATAATTTGCAACATTTTTCCCAATTGTAGATAAAATTTATCACTACATTCAAAGAATTTCACTCAGAGCATATTTCTTCCCCTCACAGCATTAAATTGCATATTTCAGAGTATTAAATGGAAAGCTAGCAATTGCTTTTGATGTTGAGGTCTTATGGTTCAAAATCTACTGGGATGGAATCACAGTGTACTCTATCCCTTGCTTTTCTTGCCTGAAACAGAAGCATTCATGGAGGAAATAAATTTCACAGCAAAAGTGAAGCTTGCAAAATAAGAACAATGAATATAAATAAATTAAAACAAAAAATCATGAACTGTAAGAGAATAGAGATGCTTACTTCTACATCCCAGTTAATGTATATTGTAACTATAAGAAGCAACAAAGATTGTACAATAAGGCCACATACAATTCCCATCCAAAGACCCTGCAGCTCAAAATAGTTTCACCCCTCAGAAATTCACACCATGCTAAAATGTTTCAAGAAGCAAAATATGGAGAAGTTTACCTTTCCTCCAATGTGGAAAACAAAACTCATCAGAATTGCAGAGGGAACGCCAAAAACATAATAAGCTCCAAGATTAACATATGCGCCAATCTTTTGCAAGCCACAACCTCTTGTTGCGCCTGCAATTCAGCAATGAAACCATAAGTGTGATACTAGATCACATAGTGTTTAGTTGCGAAGCCAAATTTTTCCCCTAGTCTTGGATTGATCTTTATGGCAAGATCACCGTGGGGGTTGAAGGCATCAGGGGGTTGAAGGCGACAGGTAGACCCCTCTTGAGGATTTGGGGTATCAGCCCCCAAAAGGTATATAATATTTTAGGCAATTTTATTTTGAGAACTTCCCAGGTTTCAATATATTTTTTTGGCTTCCCAGGTTTTTTTTATTTTTTTATTTTTTATAAAGATGAGAGACTTCATCTTTATATTGTGTATGAGAAATGAGTGTTGTAAGACTCCACAATAAAGTTATAGTAAATTCGAAAGCAACAGTGTAAGACATAATCATCAATTGGGCAAACTCTTATAAAGTTCTTAATATGTTTTATGTTCTATGTGCTGTTCTTTTTGGTCTCGATGATTGAATAATTCCCAACGCATACTTGGCATGCAAAAAAAATTAAAATTTTTGTATATTGAAGGTTCAAGAAATTCTACCTGAAAGGACACATTGAAATCCATCAAGGAAGTTCGATGTTGCAAGAATTGGAAGCATCACTGCAACATATTTCACCACTTCCACTTCATTGCTATAAGCATATCCCCATATATTGCGAACTAAAAAAAGGGTCAATGCTACAATAAACCCAATAGATACGTCTAAAATTACGACAACTTGAACTGCTAAACGTGCGGCCATTGGATGACCAGCCCCAAGTTCATTTGAAACACGTGTGCTACACAACAACAAATGAAAATTAGGAAAGATGGTTAATGTACCAGAACATGAGATATTACTTGAGTCAAAACTAACCTTATAACAGCTCCTAGACCAAAGGGAATCATGAATAAGATTGAAGATGTGTTAAGGCTGATAAAGGAAGAAAAAGTTGTTAACAATTCCATGTTATTACAGCAAGCGTTTTATTCTAGTTAAATTTAAGAACCTAGTTTGTAATTGAACATTTTTATTGCTTACGTGATGGAAAGAACTGAGGTTTCCAACTTCGGATTTGGAAGAAGACCAGAAAGAAGAACAAGGACCTCAAATGACCAAAATTCCAAGCTGCAAAAAGCAAGAAAAAGAGCTCGATTAAAATGAACATTACATACTACTTGAGTTTAATAATAATGCATTATTAACATGCTTTAGACTTCATTTGAGATAGCTTTCTAGCTTCTTATGTAGTAAAAAAACTAAAAATAAAATGAAATGTTCACTTATATAACTTTTTAACTATTTTTTAAAGTCTAATTTGGAAAAGCACCTTTTGGAAAATCATAATAGAAACTGTCATTACGTAAGTAGTTTTTTTAAAAAAAATGTGAAAAGATATAAGATTCCTCAAACGAAGCCTAAAGCCACGAAGCTTTAGTAAATGCTGATAGAAACATCTAAGAAATTTATGAAAAAATTATTCTGAAAAAAAAAAAATGCTAACCAAACCATCATGGCTGAAGGAATTGCTAGTTTGATGAAGGAAAGAATATTGCGAAAGGCTTCTCTTGAAAAGCCTGACCAAGACTCTTTACAAGAAGGTGATAACTTAACATAAAGTACCAACAGCAGCACGTGGATCCAGTAAGAGATAGAATTAGCCAGAGCAGCACCTTTGTTTCCAAGGCCCGACTTGAAAACCAGGAGCCAACACACTAAAAAGTGAAGAAGAGTTGTAACTGCAGAGCCCAACATCATTGGCAAAACAATGTTCTGTGTCTGTAAGAATCTAACATAACATTGAAGCAGTCCATATGCAAAGAGAGAAGGAATAAGCCAACGAGCATATAACCCAGCTTCTACTGATATTTCTGGATCTTGTCCTAATGCCTTGAGAATTTGCCCTGTGTAGGCCCAAACAACAGCCACAGGAATGCTCACTGTCATAAGAACAAGCATAGCACTTTGCAAATGTATACCAAGCATGCGATACTTCTTTGCTCCAAAAGATTGGCCACACAAGGTTTCTAATGCACTTCCCATGCCCACCTGGAAACAGAAAGCTTTATAAACATAAGGAGTTTAATGAGGCTTGAAAAAAAAAGGGCAAGATTTGATGTAAATATGTGCGCAGTACGCCTATGCTTGAATAGAATCATCATTGTCTTTTGTTTCATCATTAATTTTGGTTATGGTAAATTCAACGAATTCTGGTTGTATTTTGTTATGATAAAGTATTTCCTAACACTTTTCTTTATGATAGATGCATATCCTACAAGTAGTTTGAATCATGTGGTATATCTTGTTACTATGTTTATCTTTTTCTTCTCAGAAATTTCTTGATCAAAATTGTGATTCAATTATGATCTACTTGTCATTCATGTCTTCTCTTTAATTAAGTTCTTATTATCTGTGAACTTATCAAATTTAATTATATCAAAGTATTTAGAACACATTTCTCTCACCATGACTACTTATATTTTCTTTTCACATTCTTTAGCATATGGTCTATCATACAAGTCATGAAGGATTATCTTTTGGACTACTATCCTTTTTGAAAACTTCTAACTAGCTTACTATTATTATATTTCTTAGTGCTATAATGTTTTCTTTTTCACTTAAAGAACGTGTGATTTTTTTTTTTTCATTTAAAGAATATTTCATTTTCTTATGACATTTTGAACCACCTCACCACACTACCTTATCTTTTTACTTTGTACAATATGTATCTTGACTGTACAAAATTCTATGACAACTTTTTATGCACTAGTATATGCTTTCCTAGGTATTTAGTTGCTAGTGGGCAAGTCATAACAGCTGAACTTACACCTTGTGGACCTCGACAATGAATACTAATTTAGGGGTTATCAACCCCATCACGGGGAAAATTATTAGGTCAAGACACCGAACCTAGAGATAGGTCCGGACATCTACTAAAATTTGACACGTGTAGTGCACTTTAGTTACGCTTTTTGTGTGCTTTACTTGCGCTTTACCTGGGCTTTAGTTGAGCTTTAGTTGCGCTTTAAGTGCGCTTTTTGACTGCGCTTTGACTGTGTTTTACTTGCGCTTTAGTTGCGCTTTAATTGCGCTCTTTACCTGCACTTTGACTGCGCTTTACCTGCATTTTAGTTGCGCTTTTGATGCGTTTGGCTTAAAGTTTCGCGGACACATTAAACATATTGAATATCCACGTGTCCACTCCACGTGTCCACATTTTATTGACTTCTGGACCTATCTCTACGTCCGGTGTCCGGACCTAATAATTTTCCCCATCACGACGAAGTCGCCATAAAGGAATAACCTCCCAAGGGAAGGCCAAGGGTTCACAGGTTAGATTGTGAGGGATAGCTTCACATATCAGCTTCATGATTAAATTTGTTCATTATCGCCTCACATTACTTAGTAAATGACTTTTCTTTATTTTAAGAGTTTTTTTTTACACAATAGAACAGGTAAACTAACCCTAATACATATCTTCTTCTCCTTATATAATTGGATTACTTAGGGAGGGAGGAGAATGCATACCATCAAGGAGAAGCCAGTTACGCCGGCAAATGAAGTTGCCATAGAAGCACCGGCTAAGGAAAGCTCCCCAAGATGACCAACAAACATCACCGAAATCACTTGCATGATTTTCAGAAGAAGGCTCGATGTTATAAGAGGACCAGCCAAATATAGCTGCTTTCTCACCTCAGCCAACGCCTCTCTTCTCCCTATAAGCTCCGCCACCCCATTTTTCTCATCAGCAGAACCCAACCTTGTTATGAGAGGAGAATTCAAACCTGGCTTCTCCATTGAATCCAGAAAAAGCAATACGAGGCTGCAGAAGAGGGATAGTAGATGTTATTATTTATACTTGTAGTAGAATGGTTAGGACTTCTCTGCTTACTTTATCAGCTCCAAAATTTAATAGAAAAGTATCCTATAAGCGACAATGAAAAAGACAAAGGATATAAAGAGATTCGATACATAAATCTTTATACTTTATATAAAATTAGAGATATAGATAAAGATGTCTCTTTGTCTGAGAAATTATTCTGTGTCTACGTAGGATAGGATGCAATTTTATGTTTGGAGATCAATCAGATGCAGCAACGTCAGCGGTATCGATTAGTACTGAGGCGCGGTACCGAATGAAAAGATAATGTGGCGCATTCTGATTAATTTCCAAATGAGATTCGACGTTCGCTTAGAATATTTTTTTCTTTGACTGTCACTTACTACGAAGATAAGGGCACAAAAAACTTTTCTTTGTCACATGACGCCTCCTCTTCTCTTTCTTTCTCTTTCTCCGTTCTCTTTATCGATTCATTTTTCTTTTAGTAGGATAACTAATTAGAATGTAGCAGTCTCTTTATATAGTGCTCAGTATGCAAATAACAAATTTGAAATTAATGAAACTCTACTTTGATAACCACCATATTCAAAATTTAATAGTGAATGATTTAATCTTAAATTAGCTTAGTCATCAATTAACAAAATCAAGTGTAAATAAATAATTTAATCTTAAATTATGTTAGTCACATTTAAAAAAAAATCACCATATTAACATCTATTATGTTCATCAAGGACATCATTAATATATCAAATTTGATTTTTAGCCCCATTTATAAAATATAAAATGAATTATTGCTAATGCCAAAAAAAATAGAAAAATAACATATCTTATATCATCAATTAAAAAAAAAATGGCAAATAGAGGTATGGTCAAGTGATGGGGAGCTTTAGCTCCTTGTCAGTGGTCTTGCTTTTTTTTTTTTTTTTTTTTTTTTTTGAGGTCCTTGCTTAAATGTACTAATATCTTAATTTTTAATAAATTATATTTCGATGCTAGCTTTTAAAAAAATAATAATTAGATGTGCAATTATGTTATTAGAATATGGAGTTCTTTCTCACATGAATATTATTTTGTTCCATAACCTCAACTAAAAAAAAAACTTTGTAGTTTTTTCTTATAGCATTACTCATATCTCATGATGATATAATTGTAATACTATGAAACTATTATGATATTTTTATAATCAATTCAAGAAAGTCAATGTGTGATTTTATTTAATTTAGAATTATTCGTGAACAATATCCGAATATTTTGACAATATTGAACGAAAAGAGAACAAAGAAATGGACATATAAATAATTCTAGAATAAGAAGATTTGTTATTTCTATAAAATATGATTGATCATGAAAAATTGTGTAAATTAGGCTTACATATTGACCATCTTTTTATAGATTTAGTTTGGAGCTTGAACGTTGCAGAATTGATAAACTATATGGCTCTAAAAAAAAGAAAAAATGCTTAAATTGTATAACTTAATTAGAATATCGGATATGATGAAATCATCTGTCGAGCTCAAAAACAGTTGTTGGCTTTGCGTGTATTGGTGGATGAATAACCGAATAGCTAGTCTATAATTTATCACATAAAGGAAGTCGCCACTTGTAGCCGACTTCCTATATCATATTCACTAGGGCTAACTTGATAGGCCACACAAACTTGCTTGGGACTACTTTTTTGGATTATGGTCATGTACGTGCTTGAGGCTAGTTCATTTATAGAGTGAGAAGACTATTTTGAGATGTGAATGAGTAGATGCAATTCACTTTAACTTGAATTTGGTGTCGTTGGGTTCATATTTCCGAGACGTTCAATTCGACTGTAAATCTGTTGAAACCAGAGTTCGGATGGTCCCAATTTTAATTTCAAAAGTTTTCAACTTGATTTTGCATAGAGATTCGTGGCACGATCAAGATAAATTTTTGATATATATAAGTACTTGATAAAAAAAAGCTTATGAATACTAAGAATAGTACTGATTATGTACTTTATTAATAATCAAATTATTCTAAAAATTAATGAAACTGTACGATCTATGTGGGCTCTGTATTTGTGCGTTTGGACTATGTAAATAATTGCAGCACTCATATGGCCAAACTATCTTCCACATAATTGACAATAAAATGTTTAGAACTTAAATTTATTATTATTAATGATATATCCACATCCATTCAACACCAATGTCTCATATATGTGTCTATTGCTTCCAAGATAATTTTAACTTCATACTTCTATCTTGAGGAAGCTTTTGAGGCTTTGTTTGGGGCGGCTCTGTAACTGTTTCATAAAATAAATTTTTAGTATAAAAATTTAAATTTTTATAAAAAAAAAATTATTTTAAAAAGCCTGAATCTCCAAATTTGATCGTTTATCCCATTAAACAATTTGAACTCCATGTCATGGCATGGGCGATGATTTTACAGTGATATTATTTTGCAGCAGAAGATATATACATATAGAAAATTTGGTATTATGGGGCTCCCATAAGAACATGTATTTGCTACAACTTAAAACGCAAATGTTCAAAATAATGTAGGCAGAAAGCATTATTAAATGCATATGCTGAAAATATATAGGGTAATTTTTAGAAAAAAGCTTGTGAATAATGACAATTAGAAAAAAGAGCATATTTAATAAAAATTTTAAAAAGCAGCAGATACGCCATAACATTAGGCGTATTCTTAGAGAAAGAAAATGAGAGGAGAGAGGAGAAAGAGAGAGAGGGAGGGTAGCAAATACGCCATTAAAAGTGAGCCATTAAGAAAAACATAATATGAATATTTTTTAGTTTTATATTAAATATATTACTCATATAATATTTTTTGTTTAAATATAATATAATTATTTATACTTCAAAATTATTTTTTTTAAAAAAATATTTATAAGAATTTAAAATTATTTTTATTTTTAAAAATCTAATTTATTAAAAGATAAATAATTAAATTTATAAAATTTTTTAAAAGATAAATAATTAATTAAATAATTTTAGTTTCTTTTAAATATTATATTTAAACATAGAAAAACATAATTAAATTTAAATAATTAATTTATCATTAAATATTTAAATTATTTATGTAATATTATAAATATCTAAAAATTATATTAAATAATAATTTTAAAAATTTATTTTATAAAAAATGTTAGCCATAACGAATAACTAAAAGGACCATCACAACACCTCCGATATCTGCCATATAGAGATATCCTGGTTGCTAAAAGACCATCCAAGGATGCTGGAAAGATGTAGACCTTTGCTCATCATCGTCCCAAAATATAATCGAAGCAGTCGGTGACTGAACCGAGAAAGAGCTGAAGAACAAACGGCTACCAAAGGCCAAAAAGATCAGAAAATCATTCCAATAGTAAAAATTTTCCTCAACAAAACAGGAAAGAGATCTTCCCAAGTGTCCAACACGCAAAAAAAGGCCAAAAAGAGATGCCGTAGAAAAGAGAAATGGCAAGAAGCATATGTAAGCAGTCTATATCAAAGAAAATATTTTTTAGTTTTACATTAAAATTACTCATATTATATTTTTTGTTTAAATATAATATAATTATTTATAATTCAAAATTATTGTTTTAAGAAGATGTTTATAAGAATTTAAAATTAATTTTTATTTTTTAAAATCTAATTTATTAAAAGATAAATAATTAAATTTATTAAATGATAAATAATTAATTAAATAATTTTAATTTCTTTTAAATATTATATTTAAACATAAAAAAAACATAATTAAATTTAAATAATAATTTTTATTATTAAATATTTAAACTATTTATGTAATATTATAAATATCTAAAAATTATATTAAATAGTAATTTCGAAAAATTTATTTTATAAAAAAGTTAAAAAATATAAAATATATTTAAAAAGAGTAATATTAAAAGGTTCCCTGTTAATGAAGTAATTGATGTCCTACCGCTCTCTCTCTCCTCTCTCCTCTCTCCTCTCATTTTCTTTCTCTAAGATTACGCCTACTTAGGGGTGTCAATATTTGACACGACACGAAAATCCGACACGGAAAATTCGGGTTGAACCCGACCCGATTTTAAAACGGGTCGGGTTCGGGTTGACCCGGCGGGTTGCCGGGTTAACCCGCCAACCCATTTTATTTAAAAAAATTTGAATTCCCGCCCCCTGCCCGAATCGGCGAATCCCGCGTGACCGGCTGCCCTGCTGCCCACGGTCCGGCTTCCCCCCGCGTGACTGCTGCCCGCGGTCGTTTCGTTCGCGTCAATCCGTGACGCGTTGACGGGCCTGACGGCTACGCGTAACCACTGCCCGCTTCGCGTGACCGCTGCCCGGGACGCTGCTGCCGCCGGATGTCGATGCCGCTGGACGCTGGACATCGTGGCCGCTAGACACCGCTGCCCGCTGCCGCCTGACGCTGCTGCCGCGCTGAAGCTGATCCCGGCCTTGCCATGTCCGCGGGTCGGGTCGGGTTGACCCGAACCCGAAGCGGGTCGGGTTCGGGTCCGGTAAATCAACCCGTTTGTAAAAACGGGTCGGGTTCGGGTTGACCCGAATAGTGCCGGGTCATTTTCGGGTTCAACCCGAACCCGACCCGTGATCCGAAATTGACACTCCTACGCCTACTGCTATGGCGTATCCGCTGTTTTTTAAAATTTTTATTAAATATGTTCTTTTTTTCTAATTGTCATTATTCACATGTATTTTTCTAAAAATTACCCAAATATATATCAACTCAGAAATAATGACACTTCAGAATTTCTGGATGAAATCTTAGATCGATAAAGCTAAACACCGTTCTAATAAACGTGTTCCACATTGCACATAGGGATGTCAATTTTTGACATGACCCGAAACACGACCCGAACCTTACCCGGAAAAATCCGGGTTCGGGTCAACCCGAACCTGAAATGGGTCGGGTTCGGGTTGAACAAATAAACCCATTTTAAAAATCGGGTCGAGTTCGGGTTGACCCAGTAATCCAAAATTGACCCGAAAGTGACACGAAAACTCATATTTGACCCGAAAACCCGAAAATCGAATATTGACCCGGTTTTGACCCGAAAATTAGTAATTTTAGGTCAACTTCGGGTCATTCATGTCGGGTCGGGTTGACCCGGACCTGAATCGGGTCGGGTTCGGGTCCGAAAACCTGACCCGTTTTTAAAAACGGGTCGGGTTCGGGTTGACCCGAACAGTGTCGGGTCAGTTTCGGGTTCGACCCGAACCCGACCCGCCGACCCGCCGACCCGAATTGAACCCGAACCGCCGACCCGAATTGACACCCCTAATTGCACCATATCCATAGATCTTTTTTTTTAAAAAAAAAAGATAACGTTAGGGGAGAAACCGTTTCCCTCTGGTCGAAGGCCTTTCCCTCCGCCTATAAATACCATGCTCGGTTTCTTCTTCTCTAATCATGTCTACAAAGAAGAAAAAGAAGACGAGGAAACATTAGCAGTAAAAAGATGGGCCTCTGCGTAGCATCTGCTTTCCTCCTATCACTAATGCTAATAATCTCTCCTTGCTTCGCAGTCCAGAGCTTTGACTACTTCTCCCTAGTTCTCATGGTATTTACACATCCATTCCTCGGTTTCTTCTTCTCTAATCATCTCTACTTCTCCCTAGCCTTGAAGAATTACAGACATTTTCAGATTCTCTCTTCCTTCTCTTCTCTGACAAATCTTTTAGCTATTTTCCATACTTTTTTTGATGTATTTTCATGAAACTGTATGGTGATGGAGCATGAAAACTGAACTTACATGCAGTGGCCTGGAGCTTACTGTGAGCAGACAAACGTTGGTTGCTGCCTTCCGACTACCGGCGAGCCTGCCGGGGACTTCTTTATCAAGGATCTCATACCCTATAACTCTAATGGAGATTCCATCACCAAGTGTCCGAACATAAATTTTGACTATAATCAGGTAGAAATAATTTGTCCCAATCAAAAGCTAAAATAAACTCACCTGAATATAACTTAAAATGTCTGAAATTAGAACAAAATCACCATTCCATCAATAATCTGCTAAACTGAAAGTAAAATGGATTGCATTTAAGCTGATCTCAGGCTTGAGCCATGATCTGGAAACATACTGGGCCAACATCAAGTGCCCAAGCAACAATGGAAGATCCAACTGGCAATACAAGTGGAAAAGATAAGGAGTCTGCTCTGGCTTGTCCGAACCAGACTACTTCAAAACAGGTCTTGATCTCCTGCAAAAGGCAGACATAGCCTTTCACCTCGTCAAGAAAGGTACCTAATCCTCATTTGATCCTAATTGAACTCCATTTTGCCCCTTTTTACGAAGGTAACGATCTTACTCTTCTTTCACGCGTTTCTTCGGTAAGTTCGATAAAGAGAAAAATAGCGAAGATGAACAGTGCAATGTCAATAATGACATCCCACTATTCACTCGTAACCAAATATAGGAACTTTAACCGTTCGGCTGGAGCTCGCGAGCGACGCCATTCAAGCGTTTGGAGTTCGGTTGGAGATGCCTTTAAGAATTGAACCCCTAACATTCAGTGATCATCGGTTGTGTTGTTTTGCAGGAATCCATCCAGATTACAACTTGTACAAGCTTGCTGATATAAAGAGTGCCATAGCCGAAGGCATCGGAGCTGAGCCTGTAATAAGATGCAGCAGGGGTCCATTCAAGAAGTTCCAGCTGTTTGAGGTGCACATTTGCATTGACAGTGATGGGTCGACGATCATTGAATGCCCCGTAAAGCCTAAGTTCACTTGCACTGAAGAGATACTCTTCCACCCATTCAGGAGCTGGATGCTTAATGACACCACCAAAGCCTTTGAGACTAATTCAAATATTCGGATGCCCATTGACAAGGAATGAGAGCTAGATCGAAGAGCAGGAGATCGATTAGTCGTAGAGCCTACTTTTGAATAAATAATGTAGTTGTCTACAGAACCCGCGTTCTGATGACAGTCTTTGGCTTGTAATGTTCTGTTTCTTTTTCTTCCAAGTTTGAAGGAATATAACCGCGTGTTAAATTACCAGAAAAGAGCCCCTCAATTTGGATTTGAGTAAATGTTGTCGAAAATGATAATTTATGGACGCAACACTGTCTGAAGTCACCAGAAGATTGCTCCTTCACTAAAAAGATTGCATTGTCACATTTGAAATATATATAAAAAAAAGGAGATTTACCTACATACCATTATATTATTGTTATTTTATATATCTAGCACCTCAATTATTAATATTATAGTTATACCACCTAAATACTAAGTTTACCTCAAATCTTCCACTCCGTCTCCCACACAGCTCACGACGTCAACGGCACCACCGTCGACTCCGGCCTAGCCTTTATCGTCCTCTTTGAAACCAACATCCTCTCCAAAGTAGGTGGAAGCAGCAAGAAATGCATTTGAGAATGGCTCGTGGCGATTGAGAATAGGATCAAGGACTATAGGTCTTATCCTCTTTATAGGTTTGTGAGGGACGTTGGTGCTGGTTTTCTAAGTGGTGAGAAGAATGTTTAACCGGGGGAAGAATTTGATAAGGTTTTCGACGCGATTTGTAAGGGGAAGATGATCGATCCAATGCCTGAGTGCATGGAGTGGAATATGTTATTGATTTTAACTATGTGAAAGAAGAAGCGTTTCCGTTGACGTCGTGAGCTATGTGGAAATGAAATTTTGATAATCTTGAGTTCTTCCAGATAGGGTTATGAGGACACCTGAGCACTATTATTGTGCAATGTCACTTCTAAGGTGTTTCGGTAACCATCGTTCCTGAAGGGAGAAAAAAACAAAAAAAAAAATCTCATATTCATCTTAAAATAAATTTAATAGTTTTAATAAAATTCATCCTTATCAAATTTAAGTTAGAATATTCTGCTCCAACATTTCTCTGTTGGTTAAATACACATAGAAAAGCACGATAAAATTAGAAGAAAAGCAAAGCATCCAAAACCTTTTACTAATAGTCCTTAGCAGATAATGATCTCTCCTCAGCACTACAAGACCACCATAAGTAGCTTCATCTGTGTTCAATATTATCTATAAATACCTTCAAACTTTGAACAGAATTACGTACGCAATAAAATTCAAAATATTTTTTCTATTTTTCTACTTTCCTACATGATATTAAATTATATTAGGGTTTCCATCTCCGAACTTCTAGTCTTTTTATTTCTCCCTTCATGTTGAAATTCTTTATTCTCTTAATTATAGCATATTTCTTTGACTTACATTCTAAGTAAATTCCTATAATTAATTTTGCTCTACAATTATCACTCAATTACAATCTCTAACCATCATCTCTCTAATTACCTACAGTTACTGACTATCATCGCGCTGTCGTCTCTAACAATATCAACGTATGTCATCGCCTGTAAGAACAATGCATAACGACAATACCAAATCTCACTCTTGACGTCCATATATAGATTTGTATTGCACCCCTTGGTCCACATTCTACTTCCTTAAAAGAGTACCGCTAAACAAAGTGCAAACGATTTCTTACTGATAGCTCCTATGTCACAATACTCTTCCAAATTTCATAACAATATGTGTTCTATACATTATAAATTTACTACATCATATCAGCTCATTTCTCAATAATTAGGAAATCATCATTTATAATCGCATATAAACACAAGTGCAATCATTTCAATTAGGTAACACCAGATGAATTTTTTTCGGATTATCAACGGAAAAACTTTTGTGTGGCTTTCAACTGTTATTTATCTGACTTGTATGAATTTTTTATACAATGCTAAGATGTTAAACTCTTTTCTTACTCTATTGACAATATACTTTCACAAGCAATAATATATATATATATATATATATATATATATATATATATATATATATAAGTACTTGATATGTCATCAAAAAAGTATCTTGATCGGGCACGAATCTCGAGGAAAAAATTAAGTGGGAAACTTCAAAAAATTAAATCTCGTATAATCTGAACTATGATTTCAGCAAACTTATAGTCGAACTGATCATCTCGAAAAAACGAACCCAAAGACACCAAATTCAACTCGATCCGAGCCCAAATGGATCCAAATTGAAGACCAGAAGCACATTCAGAAGGTTCAATCCATAATTTGGATTACCAAACAATTTCCAAATATGAATACTTATAGTCAAATTGAGCAGCTCGACGAGATGAATCCAACGAGCCCAAGATCGCCGAATTCCGATATTATTAAGACCTTCAAATGTCTGACAAATGGTCCACGATCAAGAGATTCAATATCGACCGTCCATCTGAACCACTCCACATTTGCCCTTCATCCTCCTTCTATTTACGAGTCATGCCATATTCAAAAAACTATAAATATCCCCTCATTTCTCTTGAAGGGGACCCAAGCAAGAAGAAGGAGAAGAGAAGAGAAGAAGGATATGAGGGAAAAAACTCCTCCTCGACCACCGCCCGGGATTCTACCTGACTTCCAAGTGACGCCGGAATTCTACCCGACTTCCAAGTGACGCCGAAATTCTGCCCGATTTCTACTGGATGCCAAAATTCTGCTTGATCTTCAAGTGACTTTAGGACTCAACATGAATACCCAACATCGTTGAATCTCAAATTATTGTTTGTAATTGAACTTCAATTCAGGAGTGGATTATTGTAATTTGATCGTCCTAAATTTTAAGGACGAGAATATCTTGTACCTCAAGCAGATACTAGTGAAAATCTTTCAACTAAGCGTGGTCCCGTGGTTTTTTCCATTTCCATAGTTTTCCACGTAAAAATACGGGTGTCTTTATTTCTTTCATGTTTGTATGCTAGATATATGTACAACGCTGAGATAAAAACTTTCTAACTCTATCGCCACGTATATTCTAGTCCGCAATAGTTTGACGCCGTCTGTGGGAAACATTCTCTCATAATTTCAAGTGTTGCTATGATGGTCAACAGGCGTAGCAGTCGTACAGTTGGAGCTTCTCGCTCCAACTCCCACCAATCTAGAAATCAGTCTATGAATTATAGACACCCACTACGGGAAAACACGCGTTTACCGGCGGATTTTTCCGGCGGATAAGGTTGCGTCGGAATCTACGGCACCTGCAGTAGCGCATAGTGCGAAGGAAAATTTAAGGCGTCTTTACCGGCGCAATGGACGGTAAAAGCGCCGACGGATATTGCGCCGGTCACGCCGTTGGTTTAAACCAGCATTTTATTTTTCTGGCGCGCGTTACGGTGGAAATGTTACCGACGCAGGTACCGTCGAACAATATGCCGACGTTTTTAAACTCAACGACTTAAAACCGGCGTATCGTGTGCCGGAAATGTTTCCGGCGTCTTGGACGCCAGAAAATCCACCGGCGAAAACCCTATTTCCGAACCCGAGCCCGTCTGGCTGCTCATTTCTTTCGTTCATTTCTCTCACAACTTCGTTGTTTCCCTCGTCGCCCTCCGTCGCTCGCCGTAGATCGAGGTCGCCGAGCTCTCTTGACGGTCACCGGACCTCACCGATGGTCGCACGCTTCCTCGCCGGAGAGAACTCGATCTTCGAACGCAAGTTGCATATTTCCGATCCCGTCGATTGTCGTACGTCGTTGTAAGTTTTTTTTTTCTAATTTCTTTGGATTCATGCCAGGTAGATCTATTATGGGAAGCCATACATTTTTTTAGAAGGTTTGATGGACAAATAAGAGAAGTAGGTATATTTCGGTCTACTTTTTGTTCTCTCGAATTTGAAGGTTGCCTTGGGTAGCAAGGCAACGATGCTTTGTATGAACTTTTTGCTCTATCGAATTTAGGTCTACTTCAATGTTTTTTGTTTCTTATTAAGAGGTTATAAAAAATAAGGTGATTTGGCCTAAGTATTTTGTTTTGGTCATGAATATTCTTTGTAGAAATTTACAAGAGAATGTTTGATGGAGAAATATAGAGAGAGTAAGGAGGATCTACATATGATTTTTGTTTATTTAGAGAAAACATATGATAAAGTTTCAAGAGTAGTGCTATTGAGAGTTCTTGCAAAAAAAAAAAGTTCATAACGCTTATATTCAATGTTTTTTTTGTTTCTAAACTATTCAAAATCAATTTGGATTCATGCCGGGTAGGTCTACTATGGAAGTTATACATTTATTTAGAGATTTGGATGGAAAAGTATAGAGAGATAGAATAAAATATAGAGAGTTCATGAAAAGTGGTCATGGATAGTTCATGAAAAGTGCTATGGAGTAGTGCTATGGAGAGTTTCAAGAAAAGTGCTATGGAGAGTTCATGAAAAGAAAGGAGTTAATAACAATTATATTCCAATCATTAAAGATATATATGCAGGAGCTAGTACTTGTGTTCAAACACAAGGTGGTTTGACAAAGTTTTTTCCTATTTCGGTTGGATTACATCAACGATCAACCTTAAGTCCATATCTTTTTTGCTTTAGTCATGGATGTTCTCACTAGGCATTTGCAAGAGGATGTACCTTAGTGTATGCTTTTTTCTAATGATGTTCTTTTTGTTGATAAGACATTTGCAAGAGGATTGTGATTTTGGGTACGGTGATCAAGTCATTAATAAGAGTACACGTCTTAGATGGTTGTGAGACTTGCAATGCTTTATGATGTCGAAAGAGTTAAGTGTTGCAGAGATGAGATGCTTCGGTGGATGAATGGCTTGACCCTTTTAGATAGGATACAAATTGATCATAATTTTGTACAATCACCTTAATGACTTCCTTGCATTGAATCACCTACGACTTTCTAATGGTAATATCTCTATATATTCAGTTTTACATCTAGTTGAGTGAAAATCCATTACTTATTTGCTCTTATATGTAGGTTATGGATATTAAAAATTAAAGAAGTTGGATGTATAACCGATTATCTTAAGGACGAAAGACATTAACAGATGAATTCATTAATGGGGTGAACTTTTTCATTCAGCAAGCGAAACAACTACCCAGCTTTATATCAGAAGGAAAGTTTTGATGTCCATGTTCTAAACACAAAAATCTAGTGCACCTATAACCAGATGATGTAACTATTGATCTGTATCGCAGAGGATTCATGCCACTGTATTGGTATTGGACTTCTCATGGTGAGTACGAGCCACAATTTGATTATCAATGCGGTCCTTCTTGTAATACAAGCACTAATATAGCTGTGGCTGAAAATATCTGACCAAATCTTGAGGAATTAGTTCATGATGCAACTGGAATACAATTTGAACACAATACATAAGAGTTACCGAATAAGGAGGCACATAATTTTTAGGATTTGTTGCATGCTGCCCAGCAACCAATCTGGAGAGGGTGCACCACTCACTCAGAGTTATCTGTTGCTGTGAAGATGTTAAGCATCAAGACAGAATATAATGTTGCTCGTGAATGTTTTAATCAATTCATTGGGCTGCTTAAGGAAACCTGTAAGAGGGAACACCCATACAGGGGATGATTCTGAATACTATTACAAGAAATATTAGAGGTGGAATATCCCGGTCACAGGAATATTGTGTATCTCTTTAATTGTGAATGGTTTGATCCAGTACAAAATAGAGGCACAAGAGTACATCCAATTTACGATATAACAGAAGTAAAGCGGGGTAGGAGATATGCAAAGTTTGATTCATTCATCATTGCTAGTCAGGCAACTCAAGTCTATTATGCTAACTATCCAAGCAGAATACGAGGCAAACAGGATTAGCTGGTAGTTATGAAGAAAAAACCAATGGGAGTAATTGAGAAAAACACTTCAATACCATCAGCACATCAAGAAGAGTTTATGTCAAATTTAAAAAATCTCTCAATCAATGTAGATGAGGTAGATCTAACCATAGAGAAAAGTAATGATGAATCTGATAGTGCTGGAAGTGTATCATCTTATGAAAGTGAATCAACAAATGATGAGTTAACATAAGGTAAATTAATTTTTTTTTACTCACTGCATTTATTTTATTATTACTGCACTATTTTTTTTTACTTTCATGCATTTTACTTCACTGCATTTATTTTATTGTTGCTGCTGCGTTATTTTTATTAATTTTTTGTTATAACTCATGTTCATAATATTTCTTATTTATTTATGTGCAGATGGCTTCAGGTGAGTATCCTAGTAGAGGATTGATCAAAAATATATTTAACAGGCGCACCAAGAAGATCACTATAACTGGACCAATTAAGACAGTACATACTGAGGGGACCACCTCGTCTCAGCCTGCTACACAGCCTCAGCCTGCTACATAGCCTTTATCCTCTCCTGGAGCCAGTAGCCCGCAGTTCTACTCAGCAGACCCCATATTTCCTTCACTAGATCCCAGGCAGAGTACTCCTTTCTTCCCATACTACGCACCCCCACCTTATGCTGGTGCCCCTCATACTTATCCATTTCCACCATACTATCCCCCACCACCCCATCAGCCTGCTACAGTTGGACCTTCGACAACAGCTGGACCTTCGACACCAGCTACACCAGAGCAGACGACAGATGATAGAAGATTGATAACACCTGAGGGTGACACGTACGTACTTCATCTTTTATTTAAGCTAATGCATATTTATATTATATACTTGTTTCACATTACTTTATTTTTGTAGGTTCTACCATCAAAACAACTGACACATAAAATACGGGATATCATATGGAGCAGGTTTGACGCTCCTTATTTTTCTTAGAAGAAAGTCCCGAAAGAAGTCCGGGAGATGTGGTTTAGAGAGTTTGAGATATTTTTGTGTTTTAGTTTTTATGTTAAATGATTTATTATTGAATTACTCATTTTCCTTACTTAAGCTAAAAATCTTATATATTATATGTATTTGAATGCAAAAAGAATTTTGTTGGCTGCCCCAACACAATGACAGGATTAGAAAGAATTTTGAGAAGCATGGGTCTACTCGGATGCGCGACATGTTCACATATATTAAAAAGTCTGGGAAGCGACCATTGTGGATTGGAGAGGTTATATGGGCTGAGTTGAACACTGCTTGGGGCAGTGAAGAGTATACTAGGAGGAAGGATCAAAATTGACAAAACAGAGCTTCTGATGTTGGGGGCTTGGGTAGTTCACTTCATACTGGCGGCTCCGTTCCACATACTGAGCACAAGCGTCGTTTGGTAATGAATTTTAAATATTTTTTAAAATTGTACTTTAATACAAATATTAATAGAATTCTCTTTATTCTAACAGAAAGAGATGCTTGGTAGAGATCTAACTTCTGTGGAATTGCATAGTCGCACTCATAAGCGATAGGAGGATCAACAATGGATTAATGAGAGAGCAAGAAAAGCCCATGTAAGTATATGTGCTTAATATTTTCTATTTTAGTTTAATTATATATATTTATATTCTACTTTCACAGAAGGAATATACACGGCTTCGAGAGAGTCATGCCACATCAGGTGAGGGCTCTTCTGACGGCTCTGTGGAGTATTCTGAGTACCGCATGTGGTCGCAAGCCGTTGGAGGAATGCAACATGGCAGAGTTTATGATTTAGGTTTGCAAGCTCAGGCATACGAGGGGATGACCTCCTCTACTGCATCCAGCTTCGCATCTAGTTCTCATGAGTCCTTACATGCAGAACAAATAACTGCCCTTCAAGCATAGCTAGAACAAGTAAGAAAATCACAAGCTGATTGACAAGCTCAGTTGCAAGCACAAGTCCAAATGAAAATGCAGATACAGGAGCAACATAAGCAGTTATTGGATGAAATGCGCAAAATGAGGGACCAGATGAGTGGAAAAGAGGTAGATCCAGCTGAGGAGGAGTCCATGGATTCAGAGTAGTTTACTTTATGAACTTGGTTATTTCTTTGAATCTGTAATATTGAACAATATTTGATGTTTTTAGTTGGTTTAATGGTTGTGGTTGTTGCTATTGAACAATTTCTTTTAATGAGTATTCATGTTTTTGTGCATCTATTGAAGAATTTTATGTTGTGAAATTGTTATAAACTGTTGTGGATATATATTTGTATAGGTTTGCAGGTGTGGAAATTTGATTGTTGGCTGGGAAGACAATTTTTTTTGTCAATGCTATAGGTTTCCGGCGGATTTTACGTCGAAAATTCAACGGAAACGACGATACAACGAATCAAATCGATCATGCCGGCGTTTTCGTGTGCACTGGAAACTACCGGTGCTACTTACGACGTCTTGTCCGCCGGTGATTTTCGACGTCAATTTTGTGCCGGAAATGAGACGTTGCTTATTTGCGGCGAACTTACGACGGTTTATGTGCCGGTAGTTTCTGTCAGATACATACGACGTAAACTACCGACGCAGTCGGCGTCGAAATTATTGATTAAAAATCGCCGTCTTTTATATCACATTTTGCGTCAGTAATGCACCAGAAAGTGCGCCGGAATGTTTTCCGGCACATTAGAAACGTCAGTAAACATCTATCGATGCACGCCAAACCGACGTATACAAATCTGAAGGAAATGGGTCGGAAACCGTTGATTTTCATCGGATTATAGGGATTACCGGCGGATTTTGTCCGCCGGTAAAAACGTGTTTTCCTGTAGTGACCCGATATCTACCTCTTTTTATCCTAGGGGAAATATGCTGCTGGAAAAGGAACCTCGAAATTTTCCTTATAAGAGAGAATTCGAAAGATGGAAGAATCTCAGAACGATATCCTTCAACTCCTACGAGAAACTCGACAGTCAACATTATCACAATGGGAGGAGGTTTTTCTCTCTCGAGCTCCGCCACTGACCGAAGATGTTTAACTTGAACATCTTCTGGCAGAGATTCCTCTTCCTCTGCCAAGAAGACATCCACAATCACACCAATATAACGAAATTGCCGATATAACAAGTTCTAACCATCCTTCACCCACAACTTGGCAACCTCGCATTCATCTAGATCTCCCAGAAGATTTAGCCCAACCATACGTTGCTGAGCTCCCTCGCAATGCCCTATGTCATGAACTGAGAAGATTAGTACATGAATAATTCCCTAGAGGAGATGTGAGGCAAACTCTTCGACAGAGGAACTTCAATGAGTCATCACAATTAACTGAAGTCAATCTTCAGCATCCCATTCCGGTTGAGTTAATTTCGTCTTGCTAATTTTAGTCTCCTATTGTCCATGTTTTTATTGTTGCGATTTGTTCGGGTGGCTCTCCTGTTGTTTTGGTGGACTCCCCTATCCATGTTATTAATGATTATGCTGTGGGTGTGCCTTCTGTCAGGCAAGGGTCTTGCCCTGCTCTCTCCCCTACAACTCCTGCGCCTGCTGATGTTATTTCTCCTAATGTGGATCCTGACCTTGTGGTTGTTTCTAATAGTAACGGTTGTATTAATATTAGTGATAGTCCGATTGTTGGTGATGGTGCGAAATTGTCTGTTTATAATTCTGTTTCTTTTGTTGATAGTGGTGATGTAACCTTGGCTGCTGTTGGGGAGGAAGGTATTGTGACGCCTCTAGTGGATGTGCCAATTTCTATCATTTCAAATACTAATATGTTACCCCATGTTGCTAGAGATGTTAGGTGGCAATGTGATTGGTTACATGATGACATGGCTATTGATAGTGGGGAGGACTTTGTTAACACCTTAGATATGGGCTCGCTCGATAATTTTGTTAGGCAATGTAAACAGAGTTCCAAGAAGAAATGATTTTTCTTCTTTTGAAAGTTATGGGATGTGCTATTTGGTTATTTTTTTATTTCTGTTTCTTTCGTTGCGATGCTGGTCTGAGTCCAATTTTCTTTCGATTTTGTCTTTCCTACTCTTAGTTTGCTTTGCCACTAGTATTTTTTTATCATTAATTGTAATTCTATTGATGTGGCTCTTCTTGTGGTCTTGTGCTGTATCTTTCTATCTTAATGAAATTTTTTGTTTTGGTTATAAAAAAAATCCGCTAGGGCTAACTTGATAGGTAACACAAACTTGCTTGGGATGACTTTTTTGGATTATGATCATGTGCTTGAGGCAAGTTCATTTATAGAGTGAGAAGAAGTCTCTTTTGAAATGTGAATGAGTAAATGTAATTCACTTTAACTTGAATTACTCAGATTTGAGCTCAACCCGTATGTACAGAGACAGCATGAAATTATTTCAAATTTGAGTATTTTTTAAGTCGAGGATTCTCTGTTGATTTCGAGTTCAAGCTAATTTACTCTCTCTTTCCCTATCACTCTTAGAGTTGGATTTGTTTCTAAGGACTCAATTGTTGCTTGCAAATAAAAATATATTTTCAAAAACAATGATTTTATTTTTATGTATATTGAATATGAAATTAAAAATATATATAGTTTTCAGATTTTAAAATTCATAATAACATTTTTCCTATAATAAATTTTACTTGAAATAAACAAATCTAATAAAATTATTACTTTTAAAACATATATCTTTTAAATTAGAAGCTAACGATACCAAATGACAGAATTGAAGGAGAGAGAGAGAGAGAGAGAGAGAGAGAGAGAGAGAGAGAGAGAGAGAGAGAGAGAGAGAGAGAGAGAGAGAATGAATAAATTAATTTGTTTTAAACAGAACCACTCATTCACAAGTCATTTCATATTATTATTATTATTTTTTGGGGAAATTTTTATTATTATTATCATTAAATAATTGGGGTAGGCCACTTGTTAATAGATTTAAATAAAAGAATTATACCCCATTATTTTTCGTTTTTTTCAAAGTAAGTTCCTATAATTATTTTTGCTCGACAATTATCACTCAATTACAATCTCAAACCATCATCTCTCTTACCTACAGTCCCTTACTATCATCATCTGATGACTGTCCCTTGACTATTATCGTCATACTACAATAATTCACCTGCTCGACTATAGTCCTTTGGCCCTAACTATGACTTTACCAGCACTATCGCTCAACTCTAATTTTTTGGCCATTATCGCCTAGCTATACTGACTATCATTGACTTCATCACGTGTTGACTCCGTTAATGTCAACACATGTCATCACCCGTAAGAACAATGTATATCGACAATACCAAATCTCACTCTTGACGTCCATAATCTACATCCTTAAAAAAGTACCGTTAAACAAATTGCAAACGATTTCTTACCGATAGCTCCTACGCCACAAGACTCTTCCAATTTTTATAACAAGATATGTTTAATACATTATATATTTACTGCATCATATTAACTCATTTCTCGATAACTAGGAAATCATCATTTATAATTGCATACAGACACAAGTGCAATCATTTTAATTCGGGCATACCCGATGAATTTTTTTTTCGGAACCCTAAACGAAAAAACTTTTGTGTGGCTTTCGACTTTATTTATTTGATGTGTATGAATTTTTTATACAATGTTAAGCCGTTAGATCTTTTTCTTACTCTAACAATATACTTTCACAAGCAATAATACATATATATATATATATATATACTTATAAAAAAAAAAAAAAAACTTATGAATACTCAAAATAGTACTGATTATGTACTTTATAAATAATCAAATTATTCTAAAAAATTAATGAAACTGTACGATCTATGTGGGCCCCATATTTGTAAATGTAAATAATTGCAGCACTCTCATTGGCCTACACCAAACGATCTTCCACATAATTGACAATAAAAGCATCGGAATTTGAATTTTTTATAATTGTTTTCTTCGCATTATCTTTAAGGTCACGTGTAAGAATTCGAACCACATATTTTGTTTTTTAAATTTAAAATTTCGAAAGATTTACATATAGATCATTAAATTTTTATACATTTATAAATTTAATATCTCTAAATGCTTATTTTTAACATCTTCATAAAATTTATTTTTCAATTTATTATTGATATTTCTTATGATATTTAAGTAAACAAAAAATTTAAATATAAGATCCTCAAATTGAGCTATTAATAAATTACAATCTTTTTATTTAAATGATATATTCATATCCATTCAACACTAGTCTCTCATATACGTGTCTATTGCTTCCAAACAAAATTTTAACCTTGAGGAAGCTTTTGAGGCTTTATTTGGGGCGAATTTCTTATAATTTTATAAAATAAATTTTAATATAAAAATTATATTTTTTATATTAAAAACTATTTTAAGAAACAATAAAAAACCCACCAATTTTAATTTTTTATCCCATTAACAAATTAGTAAATCAAAATTGGTTCCGGGGGCGCTACCTCCAGAAACCCCCGCAGGGTCGTTGTCCCCTTGGACCCCCGACATATATGCCAGCAGTTACTTATAAATTTGCCCCCCCTGAAAATTATGACTGATTCCGCCCCTATATATATATATATATATGTTGAATAAAAATCTGCAAACGTGTTTCACAATACACCATATCCATAGATCATTTTTAAAAAAAAAAGATAACGTTATGGGAGAATCCGTTTCCCTGTGGCCGAAGGCGTTTCCCTGAGCCTATAAATACCAAGCTCTGCTGCTTCTTTCTCCGATCATCTGTACAAAGAGTAAGAAGAGGAAACATTAGCAGTAAAAAGATGGGCTTGCGCGTATCATCTGCTTTCCTCCTTTCACTGATGCTAATAATCTCTCCTTGCTTCGCAGTCCAGAGCTTTGACTACTTCTCCCTAGTTCTCATGGTATTTAACACATCCATTCCTCAGTTACACAACTCCAAACCTGTCATACAATCCAATCCTCAAAGAATTACAGACATTTTCTCTTCTCTGACAAATCTTTAAGCTATTTTTCATACTTTTTTTGATGTATTTGCATGAAACTGTACGGTGATGGAGCGTGAAAATTGAACTTACATGCAGTGGCCTGGAGCTTACTGTGAGCAGACAAATGCTGGTTGCTGCCTTCCGACCACCGGCGAGCCTGCCGGGGACTTCTTTATCAAGGATCTCATACCCTATAACTCTAATGGAGATTCCATCACAAAGTGTCAGAACATAAATTTTGACTATAATCAGGTAGAAATAATTTATCCCAATCAAAAGCTAAAATAAACTCACCTAAATATAACTTAAATGTCTGAAATTAGAACAAACTCACCATTCCATCAATAATCTGCTAAACTGAAAGTAAAATGGATTGCATTTAAGCAGATCTCAGGCTTGAGCCATGATCTGGAAACATACTGGGCCAACATCAAGTGCCCAAGCAACAATGGAAGATCCAACTGGAAATCAAAGTGGAAAACATATGGAGTCTGCTCTGGCTTGTCCCAAACAGACTACTTCAAAACAGGACTGGATCTTCTGCAAAAGGCAGACATAGCCTTTCACCTCGTCAAGAAAGGTACCTAATCCTCATTTCACCCCAACTAGCTAGTAGGGGCATCTCCAACCAAAAATCTTATTTTTCACTCCAAAATGAGAAACTAAAAAATGGCTCCAATGGAACTCCATTTTGTCCCCTTCTTGCGAAATTAAGGGTCTTTCTTTTCTTTCATGAGTTTCTTCGGCAAGTTCGATAGAGACAGAAAAAGAGCAAAGATGAACAGTGCAACGTCAATATTAGCGTCCCACTGTTTACCCGCAACCAAATAGCGGAAGTTTTACCGTTCGGTTGGAGCTTGTGAGCGACGCCATTCAAGCATTTGGAGTTCGGTTAGAGATGCGAACTAGATCCTTAACATTCAGTGATCATCGGTTGTGTTGTTTTGCAGAAATCCATCCAGATTACAACTTGTACAAGCTTGCTGATATAAAGAGTGCCATAGCCGAAGGCATCGGAGCTGAGCCCGTAATAAGATGCAGCAGGGGTCCATTCAATAAGTTCCAGCTGTTTGAGGTGCACATCTGCATCGGCAGTGATGGCTTGACGATCATTGAATGCCCTGCAAAGCCTAAGTTCACTTGCACTGATGAGATACTCTTCCACCCCTTCAGGAGCTGGATGCTTAATGACACCACCAAAGCCTTTGAGACTAATTCAAATATTCGGCTGCCCATTGACAAGGAATGAGAGCTAGAAGAGCAGGAGATCGATTAGTCGTAGATCCTACTTTTGAATAAATAATGTATTTGTCTACAGAACCCGCGTTCTGATGACAGTCTTTGGCTTGTAATGTACTGTTTCTTTTTCTTCTTGTCTACAGAACCCGCGTTCTGAAGGAATATAACCGCGTGTTAAATTACCAGAAAAGAACCCCTCAATTTGGATTTGAGTGAATGTTGTCGAAAATGATAATTTATGGACGCAAAACTGTCTGAATTCACCAGAAGATTGCTCCTTCACAAATCAAGAAGGAAGTTGATAACTCTTGGATGCAGGATTTATACGAGAGGTACACTATTACCCATGGCTAGCAAGTGTCTTCATGGTTAAGAAAGCTATCAGAGTTTGAAGGATGTGTCACATTTGAAATATAAAAAATGCTAAAAAATGACACTCATATTGATATAATTGTCTAAGAAGAATTTACCCGCGCATGTGATAGACATCACACAAATCAAAACATACCAGCAATAAAAATCATGTGAGGAGCCAATCCCCTCTTTATGTTATATTAATTAATTTCATAATAAATATTATTATATATATATATATATATATAATTAAAAATAATAATAACAATAATAAAGCATAATAAAAAATATTAAAAAAATTCTATCCTAATCTTATCCTTCATTTACCTGCAAAGCGGCACCCAATCCTGTACCTGCTGCTGACCCCTTGACAATAAGCTGTCCCCTAAACTTTGCCGATCTGGCAAAGCTCTCTCTCCATCTCCAGTTGAATGGCAAAGAAAGAACAAAACCAACCCCTACAGCTTGCTCATAAACTCCTGCAGTAAGCCTAACCTACAAACTTAGCCTGCCCTCTACCTTCCACAGGTTGGCTGAAGATAAACATGGATGGAGCCCTATATAGATCGAATGCTGGGGAATAGTTATCCGTGATACCTGTGGCATATTGATTGCTATAGCCAGATGGAGTATAACTCACTGGGATGGTACACAGGTGGAGCTGATGGCTCTTTACTATATAAATAAGCTTCTTTTTGACTGGATGTTTGAATTGAATGGTGTTATTATTAAGAGGGACAATGCCAGTGTTATACAATCCATGCAGAATTTCAAACAAAGGGAGTTGTGAAATCTGCGGCTGGACTGTGATAAACCGAATTGGATAAAATTGTTCCACAAGGTTTTATTTGTGGATACAGGAGGTCCCCGAAGGGCTATAGATAGTTCCTTCTTTTGGCTTATAGAAGATAGAAATAATCTTTGTATTCCTCAAGAATTTTTTAATATTCTTGAGGATGATAGTAACTCTTCTTTTTCTCTTGAGGATGATAGTAGCTCTTCTTTTTCCGCTTTGGGGCCAGTTAGCCCTTTTTTTTATACATGTTTGTAATAACCTTCTTTTAGTTGAATGCAATATAAGCAAACTTTCAGCCCTCTATAACATGCACAGATGAAGAGTAGAATGAATTCTAACCCTGCTCAATCTTTCTAATCTAACACTCCGATTAAGCTTTTTGATGTAATCAAATTCATAAAAAAAATAAAAGAAAGAATTTGTACCTCACTAATATAAGTTTCTGCAACTCTTCATCAAAAAATGAAAAGAACTGGGCTAACAAGCATATTTAATTTACATTTTAAAGAGGAAATCAAAAGAAAAATGGTTTTTTATACACGAATGTTCTTTGATTATTCAGCTCACTTCTTGCCTTGGATGTGAAGCAGCAATAGGGATGCCCGAAGGTTCAGTAAATCAAGTTGATAGTTCTATTGAATTTGAACCAAGAGAGAGCAGACAGCGTCCTTCATTCCTTAAATAACCTTAAACTCTCAAAATGCGAGTCAATTTGTAGACCTGCCATTATTCAGAATAAATATAGGGCTTAGGGAATACTAGAAATCTTGTAGAAATGAAATTTTGATAATCTGAGTTCTTCTAGATAGGGTTATATGGACACCTGAGCACTATTATTGGGCAATGTCACTTCTAAGGTGTTTCGGTAACCATCGTTCCTGAGGGAAAAAACAAAAAAAAATCTGGCGCTTGGTCAAAAATACATAGATGATTGGGTTAATTAAGAAAATTTTGGGCCAGGTCAGGATGGTTTTAAATTCATTAGATTTTTTTTTTTTTTTTTTTGAGAAGAGTATATTATAGAATTAATCAACTAAAATTTATCTTATATTCATTTTAAAATAAATTTAATAGTTTTAAAATTCATCCTGATCAAATTTAAGTTAGAATATTCTGCTCCAAAATTTCTCTGTTGGTTAAATACATAGAAAAACACGAAAAAATTAGAAGAAAAACAAAGCATACAACACCTTTTACTAATAGTTCTTAGCAAATACTGATCTCTCCTCAGCAGTCCAAGACCACCATACATAGCTTCATCTGTGTTCAATATTATCTGCAACAAATTGCATCATCAAGATTACAAAACTAGGTGGAATATGGCATCCCATACAAATGAAAGTAAAAGCCAACAAAATGGCATTAGTATCTTTATCCTGGGAAGAGCTGGGGACAATAAGGTCCGCTGATGGGCAAAGAAATGTCAAAAACTAAATCAATGAGCAAGTCAGTCCAGAGGATTGCAAGAGAAATAGAAGCACTTACATATATTTTACATCGTATTAACAAAGCAAGAATTGTTGAAAGCGAAAGGATTTGATGTAGGATCTAAACCCTCAAATTTAGAGAAATGTGGGACGTGCAATGTAAGCTAAAGAAAAACTCACTTGGAATTTGAATCAGGGAAGGATTGCGGAACCCACAATTCAACCAAATTTTATAAGGATTCTTGAGCGCATGTATTAAGAGTTTTAACCATTGGATCAATTATCTTATGACCCTTAGATTGTAACTCATGTACCTCCTCTTCCTATCTAGCTTCCAATCCCTCTTGGGACCTTTTTCTTTTTCTTTTTTTAATAATAACATTGATTTATTTTCATTATAAGTTTTTTAGAGAAGTCTATAAATACTTTCAAACTTTGAACAAAATTAAGCAAAAAATTCAAAATATTTTTTTTTTCAATTTTTCTACTTTCATACATGATATCAAAATGATATTAGGGTTCCATCTCCCAACTTCTATTCTTTTTATCTCCCTTCTTGTTGAAATTCTTTATTCTCTTCATTATAGCATATTCTTTGACTTGACTTCTAAGAAGTCGACAATCATGAATGACACAAAATAGACTTAATAAGAACTCTATGGGCGGGCTATGATGACCCAAAGTTTTTACTTTGGGATAAAGTGAATTCCATTATCATGATATAATTGTGGAATCCAATGATGCTTGAAATTAGGGGCCTATATATGTATTCTTTACCACAAAAGAGTTTTAAAATGACTTCAAATAAATATACTCTAAAGTGAAGGATTGCTGCCCACATCTATTAGATCAAAATCAAAATTTGAGCAACCAAGTGAGGTAGCCTTCTTGTTATTGGTTGTTTCATTATAATAAAGGTTTTTTAATTTGAACCAGATTATTATCAAGATTCCAAGATGATTGTGGGCTCCGAAAATTCGGCCCCGGCCTCTGCCCTCTTGATTGTTTTTTCTTCAGCGAGGGAGTTTTAAAGGATTAAGTTCCGGGTGTAAAACCCGAAAATGACATTCGTAGGTCATCGCACGCTTTTTGATGCGTCGCGACGAGACTTAAGTGAGATTTTCGAAGTTAACGAAATTCGACGAAAATAATTTTATAAAATTGATGTATAGAACTCGTAGTTAATTTCAAGTATTTTGGAAGTTAAAAATGTTTGAAGTCTCTAAATACCCATAATACCCTTACTTATCCCTTAAGCCAAATTTATTTAAGTGAGGGAAATTGAGTCATTTGCAAAATCCAATTCCTCTTAATAGACAAACCGAACCCTCTCTCTCCCTTATTCGCTAATTTCGGCCGATCAAGAGAAACCGAGCGGACAAGGGCATACGGCGGGCTCGGCGGGCTTTTCTCCGGCGACTTTCTTCCGGCGAGGAAATTAGTCCAAATCGAAGAGGAATACGAAAGAAACATTCATGTACGATTATTTTAAAGTGAATCTTTCTAAATATCAAGAAATTTGAGAACGAAATTTTAGGGTTTTTACAAAAAATGTGTTTTTCTTCCAAACTTCTTTAAGGAATCAATAGGGATTTATTAGATGAACATTTTAACGGTAAAAATGAAGATTTTGGAGAGATTTTTGGAGAATGAGAAATTAGGACTTTTTACCCAAAACCTAATTCCTATTAAATACTTTTAGGAAAAGTGTTTCTAAGGTCCTTATGAATGATTTTAAAGCGAAAATTTTGATTTTGAGTGCAAATCTCATTTTCACTAGTTTCCTAAATTATTTAATCCAAAAATAAATTATATAATTATAAATATGTGTTTAGGAATATATTTAGAGTAATAAATTGATAAAATTTGTGATTTATGATTTTCCGAAAATTAAGATTTTATTAAATCCGAAAAAGCTAATTAAATTTAAGAAAACTAAGTATTATGTAAAATGACTTGGATTTTTATGTGTAATATTAGGTATTGACTGTTTAGAGGAACGACAAGTGTTGGAACGACGTCATACGTCGTAGAAGCCTATTTTGAAGTCATTAAGGTAGGTGTTCATACATCATTTAAATTTATAAGTGCTTAATTTTTTTTATGCTTAAATGAAGTTTTATGCATTTATTTTATTGTTAATTCATGTTTTAGATTCAATGATTTAAAGAATACCCTGCAAATTTCATATTTGTGTATTATGTATTAATTGGAAAGCATATAAAGCATATGAATATTACTTGAGCATGAAAATATATGAAACTTATGAAGAACAATTAAGCAAAATTGAAAGATTTAAATTAAATCATAATTTCATGTGCATGTTGATCCGGAAGTGTCAAACAAATGGTAATGAGGCTTGTAAAAGTCAAATGGTAATGAGGCTTGCAAAAGCCAAATGGTAATGGGGTTCTTCGGAGCCAAATGGTAAAGAAAATGACCAAAATTTGATTGCATACCTGATCAGTACGAACACTGGTACTTCCGGGACGGGTATATACATTTAAGATAAGCATATTTGCATTTGAATTACATGTGAAAATGATGAAAGGAAAGAATGAAAAGAATGGAACGTTAAAGAAAGAAAAAAATGGAAATTCAAATGTTATGATTTGCAAAATGATATGAAATGATTTCAATTTTAAAATTTTTTGTTATATGCATCTTATGAAATTAACTGAGCTATGAATTACCTGCTGAGCGTTGGCTCATTCTTCGTTTGAAATTTTTTTCAGGAGATAAGTGATGGCTGCACGACGACCTTACACTTATCGTCGTAGGGGACCTCAAGAAGAAAAATTCCTTTTTATGTTTTCTGTTTGAGTTTGAGTTTGAGTTTGTACCTGCGTAAGAACAGTGATTTGGAGCTTATGTAATTGTGGTTTTATGTTTTTAGTAGTTGCGTGAGAAGAACAGTTTGGAACACTTCAGTTTCAGTCTACGTTTGCTGGCTTCGATGACTAGCCTTATGTAATTGTGGTTTTATGTTTTTAGGATCCTTTTTATGTTATTAGTGACTCTTTCATTTATGTATGATATTTATGTTCTGACATTAAAGTTTTAAATGGAACTGTTTATGTTTTATATGGGTTATCCGTACGACCGACTGTTACCGCCCCGTTATTATCAGGCTAGCCGGGCCGGGTCATGACACCGGGGTAAATTTTGGAAGGCAGATGGGTTTGTAGATAAGACACTACCCAGAGATTTCGTCCTCATTTTGCGAGGACTTTATGATCTGAATTCTGGTTTCCTATAAGCGCAAGCCCCTATAGTTAATTACCCCTCCCGATAATGAGAGAGAAATTTCGATTAAGGCTAGTCATCGATCAAATACGTAAGAATACATGTTATCTGACATATAGTAGCAGATGGGTTTATATATTGGAGAGTTTGAATGTTTGATATTTAAAATAGAGATTTCACCATCTTGCACTTAAAGCGGATGGCGTGGGAATGGATGATGGACCCAATGTTTAAAATTGCGTATTCGGATATTGAGGCGTTTTTCATTCGTGAGGCGAGGCGTAAGCCTTAAGGCTCTTTGAGGCGTAAGCCTCAAAATCAAAAGATTGCGAAAACATAAAATGATAAATTTTTTATATGCTAATGAGTGAATGATATAAAACATAAAAAAGCATAAGATATGAAGTGAAATCAAAATATCCCAATAATAAGACAACATGAAATATAGTTCAACTCAAAATTCTATCTTTCCTAAATCCCAGTATTCCTTTCATTAACATATAATTCAAATTTTCAAAAATAAATAGCAATGACATATCACATAAGAACTCATAAGTCATCAACACTGTCATCACTAAGGGGTTCTTCATTTAAATCATCATTATGATGAACTGCTCTCTCCCCTTCCTCCTCTCCTATAAAGTCCAATGTCGGGCATTTACTTCAAGATTTATGTAAGTTTTAATATATATAGTGTGAGGCATAAGCCTCATGCCAGTGAGGCGATGTGGGCCTCAACAAAGTTGAGGCGCGAGCCTCATTAAAAAAACCTCAAGGCGTAAGCATCGAAACGTTTTATACTGGAATTGCGCAAAGGCGGGCCTCAAGGCAAGCCTCATATTGCGCAATTTTAAACCATGGATGGACCCGATCAAGATCCCATGGTTCCGTCGTCCCGGGCCATCATGGTCCCTGGCCTACTTAGTCAAAGGAGGTAGTCGACCCAACCTAACAGAAGGATCCTTGTCGGCAGCCATGGATTGCTTCGTCCAAGGGGACCTTGTAGGCCTGAGATGAACGTTTCTCTAAGGGGACAAATTTTAATCCACCTTAGCTAACAAAGGACTTTGTGCCCTATTGATCATATCCTATTGATTCATATCTCAAGGATTTGATGCCACTAAGGAGCGTATTGGCTCTGGCCATAACCGGTATTTCGTGGTGCCATTTGGCGGCAAAATCACTCGGTTCAAAGGGCCCCAGGTCATAACTGTTTATCCTGCGGTGCCATTTGACGGTAAAACCGCCGGTTAGAGGACACGTACCACGTACTTATTGGCAGGAGATTGTTTGAGAATGAATCCTAGTGATATTTTCGACTAGGCATTAGCTCTATGTGAGCTGAAGTAAATTTTGATTTGTCCACCCCGGCAAACTATTGCAGAGGGTGGATGGATTTTTGCTTTAAATGCTTGAATGGTTGGATTTCAATTTTAAATATTTTTGGGATTTTGAACATTTTGGAAATTTAAATTATTTGGAATGGACTTTTTGGAGGCATTTGAAAGTATTTGTGAACCCCTTCGGTTGAGATCTTCATTCAACACGGCTATCATCGGAGTGACTTTGAAGTCACTTGAAGATATTTGAATTTTGTAGAAACTTTATAGCATTTTGAAATATTTGAGATTAACCCCTCCGGTTGAGATTTTCGTTCAACACGGCCATCATTGGGGTGTTTGGGGTTATTTCCATTTATTGCTTAAACCTTATCGACCCTATCAACATGCCGATAGGGGACCGGGTTTCGTAGGCTTCATGCCTTTATTTAGTGAATTCTCTTGATTCTAGGTCTTAAAGGCCTAATATGAATGTATTAAAATAAATACACCGGTGGTTACAACGTATATTTGTTTGGGGGTTCGAACCCTGTCGACTCCTATTGATCCGCATAGAATGATCGGGTTCGAACTTGAATTCACTTATCGACCCGCGCAGCATCCCTATGTCACGACCCACCCCGACCGGGACAGATCCCGCTCGCATCGGGTCGTGGCCAAACTTGAGCTGACTGAACTGATTCCAGGATCTGGCTTTGGAATTTGTTTCAGAACTTTCTTCCAAACATTTACACACAGAAACAGACGCACATAGAGCTACTATAAACATTAAATGCAGCGGAACAGATCATCTAACTTTTCCTTTCATCAAAATAATCATATACAAATACAGTTCATGGCTTTTAGACAGAAAGGAAAACAGAACAGAAAAGCCATGACTGTACAAAAATCAACAGTACAAAATACCTATCACAGATCAGACTCTGAATTCTTACTCCAAGACTTCCTTCCCTCTCCCAGAACCTGAAAACCACGCAGAAAACAAGGATGAGCTTCAACAGCTCAGCAAGACATCAAACCTCCAATCAAAATCCTCAGAATCCACGACAACCACATCAGACAGAATCCGTACAACAATCAGAATACAGAACTAACAGAGCAGAATAGAACAAATCAAATCAGAACATACAGAACATAACATATTAAATTCCAAATCAGAACTGAATCATATATCAAATCAGAACTGAATCATCGATCAAATCCAGCCTGTGGACACTCTGCAATCCGATGTCCTGGCTGACCACATCTGAAGCACTGACCAGTCATCCTGTAGCACTGGCCAAAATATCGTCGTCCACAACTCTGGCACACAGGTGCCCCACTGACAGATCCAGAACTGGTCATACTGGTAGTAGTACCAGAAAATCCTGACTGTCCACTCCTCCTGGAGTCCCCAGAACCAGAAACAAATCTCCTCTTACCAGAGGAGCCACTACCAGAAGCATCACCCCCAAACCTCTTCCTACTCGCAGTCCACCGCTGCTGAGTAGCCATCAGATCGTTCTCTATCAGACGAGCTCTCTCCACAAGCTCAGAAAAATCAGAAAGATGAAACGGTACCAGGGGCTGCCTCAGACTATCTCGTAGTCCCCTCAGAAATCGATAGCACTTCTCAGCAGAAGTACTAACCAGCTGCGGAGCATATCGGGCTAAGGCAGTAAACTCTGCCTCGTACTGCATCACAGTCTTGCTCCCCTGAACCAGCCTCAGAAAACTCTCCTGCATCTGCTGTCGTGCAGAAGGGGGAACAAACCAAGATTGGAATACCTCAGAAAACTCTTCCCAAGAAATCAAAGAGTTTAATCTGCCCTGAAACTTGGCCTCCTGCTGGCCTACCCACCAGTGCTCGGCTTCCCCATCTAACAGAAAAACTGCCAAAGGTACCTTCCTGTCTGACGGACATTGCATGCCGTCAAAAGTCTTCTCTAACCTCCTCAGCTGCTCTGGGTTCAACAGCGCCCTCAAACCTCGGTGGTTTCAATCTCAGAAACATCTGCAGATGTTTATCAATATCCTCAGATCGAACAGTAGAGGCTCTACTGTGAGTCTCGCTCATCATCTGAGCAACCAATGTAGCAAACTAGGAAAGTGTATCTGCACCAACCACTGGGGCTGTACTACCCACTGGTGCTGCCTGACTGGCACTCTGACCGTCTGTCATGTCGGGGTCTGGCAGATCCATACAGAAAATCCAGAAAACTATAACAAAAAACAACATAATAAAAATCCGAACAAACCAAAACTACCCCAGACAGACTCAGATCATTTCCTATAGCTCTGTCTTACAATCTAAATTCCAAATTCCAAAAACTTTGCTCTGATACCACTTTAAAATCTTGTCACGACCCAACCCGACCGGGACGGATCCCGCTCGCATCGGGTCGTGGCCAAACTTGAGCTGACTGAACTGATTCCAGGATCTGGCTTTGGAATTTGTTTCAGAACTTTCTTTCAAACATTTACACACAGAAACAGACGCACACAGAGCTACTATAAACATCAAATGCAGCGGAACAGATCATCTAACTTTTCCTTTCATCAAAATAATCATATACAAATACAGTTCATGGCTTTTAGACAGAAAGGAAAACAGAACAGAAAAGCCATGACTGTACAAAAATCAACAGTACAAAATACCTATCACAGATCAGACTCTGAATTCCTACTCCAAGACTTCCTTCCCTCTCCCAGAACCTGAAAACCACGCAGAAAACAAGGATGAGCTTCAACAGCTCAACAAGACATCAAACCTCCAATCAAAATCCTCAGAATCCATGACAACCACATCAGACAGAATCCGTACAACAATCAGAATACAGAACTGACAGAGAAGAATAGAACAAATCAAATCAGAACATACAGAACAGAACAAATTAAATTCCAAATCAGAACTGAATCATATATCAAATCAGAATCAGATCAGAATCAGATCATATCAGAACAGATCAGAATTGTATCAGAATCATAAATCATATCAAATCATATCAGAATATATCAATTTAGAACATATCGAAAGTCAAAACATATCCACTGACACTGACAGAATCTCAACGGATTCTGGCCCCTTATGCCTCCCTTCCCAGACACTGACAGAATCTCTCGAATTCTGGCCCCTTATGCCTCCCTTTGTGCTCATGGCACCAGAACAGATGTGCTTATAGCACCAGAACAGAACTTGTCATCAGATCCGGAACTTGTTTTCAGAAACAGATTTCAGAGCTTATTTCAGATTTTCCCTGACACAGACAGGATCTCACAGGATCCTGACCCCTTATAACTCCCTTTTTATAGCACACAATCATATTATATCATTTCAGAACAAATCCAGATAATTTCAGAAGTCGTACGAAAATCCGGCGACATAACGGCAGTATACGGAATTTACACAAAATTCACCAAACCAGAATTTTACCAAATTACCACAGAACATTCACAACAATATTATAAGACTTTTATTCTACTGCCCAGACAATTTCAGACATCGTGAAAATTTACAGTCAACAGAAAACTCCGCCAAATCAAAATTACCCGGTCAAAAATCTCCAGAAAATAATCAAAATGTGCGCACTCGGCACCTCAAAAACATATCAAAAGTTACTCGGTAAAAACTGAACCAGTCGGAAAATACGGACGAAATTCGCTAACGAAAACGAAATCCGGACAGAAAATTCGTTCAAACTTCACCGTTCTGAAAATTGAGAAAGGCGGAATGTGCCTTACCTTGCGTACACCACTTTCCTGAACTATCTCGTCGGACGAAAACGGCTCGGCGTTGCCCAAAAATCAACTTTTCCAATTTAGCCCTCGACCTTATCTCTCGTCAACATGATTTTTATAAAATATCTGATTTTTCTCTCTCTTCAAAACGACTGATTTCAGCTAAATAATACTCAGATCGGCCCGGCCGATCGCACGATCGTCCTGGACGATCTGAACAAAACTGCATCGTCCTGGGACGATTTTTCAAGACGATAATTAATTTCCTTGGACGATAAAAACCCCTACTCTCTGACTTTTGCCATGCACTGATCGTCCCGGGACGATACCCAGATCGGCCCGGACGATCCCTACAGGAAATCATTCCTGTAACTTCTGTACAGAATCTGGAACAGAATTTACACTAATCGTCCCGGGACGATCCAGATCGGCCCGGACGATCCTGGAGCAGATTTGATGTTACACCTAGGCGACACGTGTGTACCAATAACACACTCGTCGGGGCCCATGCGGGTCATGATTGCATTTACATCTTTAGTGTACCTATGTGTATACAAATTATGGTGCACGTGTAGGGGTATTTTGAAATATTTTAGTTGTGCAGGTGATTGCCATTTAAACGGACAACATTTCATTTGAGAGCTTATACACGTCTTCTGTCCACTAGTACGAGTGTTGCTGATCAGGTGGCGGTATATTTACTTGTCACGAGGCACTTCATCGTCCTAATGTTAACTCCCCTTTTCTCATTCACCGGGAAGGTCCTTGAAATTTGTGGCCACTGCCTTGAAAGGAACTCCTTTCAAATTCTTTAGTGAAGTAGACTTATTATTTTAGATGCTTGTAGATATCAGAAATGTTTTCTTCCTGAGTATAGGATCAAGAAGAAATTTTAGAACATCAGGAAGTTTAGTTCAAATTTGCTCAAACATCTCTTTCATTCTGCCAAGAGGTGTCATTTTTCGTACATCGAGTTGCCCTTGTACCCGACGTACTTGAAGACCTTAATCATCGTTGTCGTAGGTGATATCTATACTTGTGCCTACAGTGGTTCGTTGTACCTACGATATATCTACTAATGTTATCCACAAGTGACTTGCGTTTGTTTGTAGGGACCCGTTGTATCCACTGCGACCTCCTGAAAGTTTTTGTAAAAGAGCCGTTGTTTCTGCATCATATCCACCTTTCACCAATCTCAGGTGGTTTGATGATTGCACTTGCTTGTAGGGGCGGGTCCTCTATTATTGGTCTCCAATATCGCCTTCTTCAATCAACAGGCAAAGTTGCTAGTGTTGGAGGTTTCAATAATGCATTTAGAGGACATGCATTATGCAACCATTTGTTGTCCTTGTAAGCACGTTGCATTTAACCTAGTAGGGGCTATTGTAGGAGTTCGTTGCATTCATCTTTTGCGTACACTGGGATTTCATCTCCCGCTTGCAACTTGTTATTAGCTTGGACGACCGTGCATTTAGACATTGATTTGTTCATTCATCCAAAGTCCTGATCCTATGTATTCCATCGAACCTGAGTTCAAAGTTCAACTCATGCTTGAGTTTTGTATGTCGTTATGGGTTCAACTCTTGGCATCCCATTCAAACTCAAGTACCTGTTGTTCTTGAAAGTTCAGGTTCATGTTCAAGTCTTCTTGTAGTCCAAAGTTTTGTTCAAGTTTTCTACTATCATATTGAGTTCATCCGGATTTGAGTCTAATGCTTGCAAATCCAAGTTTCACTTGGTGTTGTACAGTTCAAGTTCAAGTGCACAAGTTCTTGTTGTCCACATTTTGCACTAGTTTGAGTTCAGAGTGCAAGATCAAGTGATCTTATTTAATTCATCTCATTTTCAAATTGAGTTCAAGTTTGAGTTCTATGTTCGGGTCCGTTGATGTTGCACAGTTCGAGTTCCAAGTACAAGTTCAAGTGCTTGTTCAGGGTCTTTCTGAAGTCTTTGCAAGTGCAATTGCATGTTTGTATTGATTTGAGTTTGGCTCCAGTTTGATTTTATTTCATTTGGATTTGACCTTTTATTAATCATTTGAGTTTTATTCAGGTTTAGGTCCACAAGTCCACTGTTCTTATTTGAGTACAGTTAAATCTTTGCTCAAGTTCAAATGTTCAAGTCATTGTTCATCTGAGTCCGAGTTCTTGTTCTTTTTGAGTTCAAACAGGTCCGAGTGCAGTCGTATATTCACCCGAAATTTTGGCAGCCTCCAAACATCTCCCCCATTTAGAGAAAAACTACGCGAAACTGAGCCTTCCCAGCATGCGCAATAAAGTTGTGTATGGTAGGTGTCCTCGGACGAGGATATCGCGGCCGTGATCTTCCCTCCCACCACGCGCAATAAAGGTGTGTATGGGGTCTTCGGTACCTGTTTAAAAATGCAGTTTGCTTTCCCCCTGCTCGGGGGTACTTATGAGTGACACCGCCTCGCCGTAGGCATCGCACCGGAGTCCCATCCCACCACGCGCAATAAAGGCATGCATAGGCAGTTTTTCGATGCGCCACGAACGCCGAAGTAGAGTTTAGGTGATTTCCCGCCTCGTCGTAGGCGTCGGACAGGGGTCCTATCCCACCACGCGCAATAAAGGTGTGCATAGACGGTTTTCCGGTCCGCCGCAAACAACGAAGGCAAGAGTTTAGGTGATTTCCCACCTCGTCATAGGCGTCGGACCGGGGTCCCATCCCACCACGCGCAATAAAGGCGTGTATAGGCAGTTTTCCGATCCGCCACAAACAACAAAGACGAGAATCTGAGTTTAGAAAATTCGTACCTTCGTGGGTATTAACCATTTATATTTAATTATAAATAATTAAAGTTTATTAAAACTAATTAAAGTAATAAGTTATAATTAATTTAAAATTAATTATAACTTATTAATATTAATTAATTTCAATAAATTATAATTAATTAATAATAATTAATAATAATTAAACTTATAAATTACAATTAATTAAAAATAACAATTATAATTAATTATAATTAATTAAGATAATTATAATTAAAATTATTCTATATTATTAAATTTTTTTATAAAAAAATTTCTTTAATCTCTCGGTTTAGCGGATTTACGAGATTAGGTCGAGAAGCATGCGGCAAGGGAGAAAGTTACCTTCACTACCAGCGAGCTCCCGTTTATGCTTGCGATCAGACAAGAAGGGAAGTCGACGAGGGAACGAAGTCGAACAGCTACGAAGGAGGCGGGGGAGGGACGCATGCAAGGGAAAAAGTTAACTTCAGAGCAAGCGACTCTTGTTGTTGGCCCCGATCAAAATGTCGGAACTTCCGATCGTAACAGGAAGAGAAAGCCATCGCTGGAGCGAAGGCGACGGAGGGGAGAAAGCTCTCTTCACAGTCGGCGAGCTCCGATGTTGCTTCCGGCCAAAGTGTCGTAACTTCTGTTTGACGGCAAGGGAAAGTCGTTGGAGAGCGAAGCCGAACAGCACGAAAGAACCGAATTGGCGACGCGAAAAGGAAAAAGAGCGAGAGAGAGAGAGAGAGAGAGCCAGCGGGAATGAGAGAGAGAACCGAAGAGGAAGGGAGGTCCGAGCGGGAGGTCCGAGCGAGAGAGATCGTGAGAGCCAACCATGAGGACGAAGGCCTCGTTCTATTGCCCCTTTAATCGACGCCAGCGGGTCGTGCGAACGACGTGGGAGTAGCATCGTGGATGTGTCCGCGACGTGCGTGGCTCAGGTATGCGTTTTGATTTTTTTTTTTTTTTTTTTGTTTAGCAGGTCAACAGAAGGTGAATGCTTTTCTTGCATCCTCAATCAACTTCTGATACACTCTAAGGAATTTAATTATACAAAATACATTAATATAAAAAATTCCCCATATTTTAGTAGTCATTCCTCTCCTTCAATTAATTTTCTTTGTTCTTCTTCGATGGCTTTCCCTTCCTGCCTCAGTTTATGTGAGCTTTCAGGACAGGTCATGACAACACCACTCTCCATCCATAATGATACAATTTGCAATAACACTTGACTAATAAATAGATTGAATTCATTCAGTCATTCTTTGGGGCCTTTGAGAATGTTTGGAAAACTTTCTAAAATATGCTCATAATCCTTTCTTGAGCCCAAAAATTGTCTTTTAAGTTTAAAATGATTCATCTATCCTTTTCAATAAACCAATGCGATTCTTCTATTTTAAGCAAATTGCTTCAGAAGTGACCATGCCACTAGAACCCACTTACACCAGGCTCATCTACCCTGCCTACTTTTGATTCCTTGCTTTATTTAACCATGCTTATTGGTAGCCTTCAGTTCTCACCCACTCATCCATTCACTCTTTGAACGTTCCCTAGAGAACCCCCTTTATAACTAAATAATTGCCAGAAAATCGGAAGCAGCAACATTGAAGACAACTAGTAAATAATTGAGGATCGTTTTAGAAGTTATGAACATAACCACATTTGTATTATGCTCTGTGAAATGAGCTTAATAAGAAAAGGTAATCAGCATGTGGCAATTAGATCTTCTCTTGAAACTTGAAAGAGAACATGCTTAAAAGCATTGATGGAATGAACACTAGCCAATGCGAACAAACATATTTAAAACAGGAGGGAAAAATGTTCACATAAGAATGCTGTGTTCCTTACTTGGTACTCTCCAGCCTCTTCAACCCCAACACTATAAAGCTCGTAAGACATTTTGGGATGAAAATTAAATATAAAGAGAAGTGGCCCCCGAAAATATGATATCACCTGCAGATAAATAAACAAAGTTTGATCTTATTTACATCTACAAATTGTCATGAGAAGATATAAAGGAATTGCACGTCTGCGTTACAGTTTAGAATAGAGGATCATCAAGGCCTTTTTTATTGTCCATGTTATTGTATGCTTAACTAGAATTAGATCATAACAATTCAACATGTTACACCAACTTTATCAAATATGTTATAATTGTACATCAACAATGCTATAAAACTGATGATGAACTAAATATTTTGGGTGCATCTAAAACTAATAACCCGTTTAGTAGAAAATATGTTTGCAGAAACAATGATTGGCTTGCATGAACCGAAAGTAACACCACAAAAAGCACTAAACAAAATTGCTAAAAAATTAAACTAACCTCAAAAAGTTAGAAAAGATTGATGATGTAGATAAAACACAGTTTTTTTTTTAACTTTTTTCTAGTTATGGAGATTATGTTTTCCACATAAAATATTCTGTCTTCAATATATGTATAAAATAATGAGGGCAATCTTATTGTAAAGTTCAAGATGCACGGTGTACAATGATCCATCCAATTTTGATATTCTTTTGATGCAGCCAACAATGGAATAAAAGGCATTGAATTTGTAGTAATATCCATATATAGGATATTAGGATAATCTATATTCTTATTTTAAGGGGCAAGAATGAAAGGTTCATCCTTTCCTTAATTCAGAACTATCCTCCTTGGCTTCCAAGAATTATAAACTGGCAGTTTAAATATATAGATGAAATCTTTGTACCTTCATGGAGTCATTCACATGGTGAATAGTTGGCAGGCCCTTTGAAAGTATTACTTCAATTTCATCTAACCTCATCATATCCTGCACAAGAAACAAGAATGCGTTGGACGGATATAGATATGCACGTGCAAATAAGATGCGTTAAACAATTATGAATGACAAGTTCACAACCTAATAAATTGATTTTTTTTATTCCAACACGTGTGAATTTCAAAAGGTAAACAAATAGTACAAGTTGCTTTATGATCACATTCAAACAATAAAGACATTTGAGTAAACTCAATCAACTTTACTAGCCTTCAGAAGGGGAATCTCTTACAATATGTAACACCTATTAATGCAGTGTCAGTAGCATAACTGTAGAAATATGCATCCAACGAGAAAAAAATATAGATTTTCATTAAAAAGAAAAACCATGACAAATTTGTCAATGGACTATGATTGACATCCAAGAGTGGCATCCTATGCATCATTAATTTCCCTGTGAAGAAAAAAGATCTGGTTAGTTTAAGTGTTGTTGAAAGAAGTACTAGAGATCTATTGTAGTGTTGGTGAAATCCATCCCATCAAAATTTCATACCAACCCAGATAAAGAATAGACAAATGGGAAGAGCTAAGATCTCTTAATCAATCCTCTTGAACACTATCCAATAAACTTGAAATATTATCTCTGGATGTTTTCATGCATACTCGTATAATACTATACACTTATTTTGAAGCAATGTTAAAAAATGCTGAATTAATTTCATTTATATTTAAATCCATAACAACCCGGTATTGCTAGGTATTGCTCGGGGTATTGCTCGGTATTTGTCGATTGTGCTCGGCAATAACAAGAAATACCATTATGTGAAGACAAATACCGAGCAATACCGAGTTTTTTTAGAAAAACTCGGTATTACTCGGTATTGCTCGGTATTGGTCTTCACAGAGCGGTATTTCTCATTATTGCCAAGCAATACCGAGCAATACCGAGCAAATACTGAGTAATACCTAGCAATACGCTAACATAGCATTCCCGGGTTCCGGTCCGGGTCAAGTCGTCGGGCCGCGCGGTAAAGAGTAAGAGCACGTGGCGCGATCTCAGTGGTGACCGAACGTAGAGCTACGTTCGGTCACCGGACCTAATAATTGTTCATGATGGAGAGCATCAAATGATCATGAGTAGGTAGAGCTTGGGCTTGGCAAGCTTTGGGTGTGCTAGCTACTTGGGTTATTTGGTTTTTGGGCTGCTTGTTGCTTCTCGGGTTGGGCCTTGGCTGCTCGATTTTGGGCTGAGGTTTTTAGGAGCTGTTTTGATCTAGCTCATAAATGTTTGAGCTGATGTTTAGCTCATTATTATGAAAAGATATTCTTGTTAGCTAAAAGAACAGAACGCATCCAGCCATCATTTATGTAACAGATCACATGAAACGATTAATTACAACCACATAAACACATGTAACCACAGCCACACATTCAGCTCATATATAGTATAAATAGAACATGTACACAAGGTAATAAAGCAGTGAAAAAATTAGACATAATATCCAGCTCACTTCATATCCTTTCTTGTCGTTTTCTTCATGGTATCAGAGCAAGAATTCAGCAAAGACTGAAGGTTGAAGTGAGAGGTAAGATTTTCTTGAAAAACCTCTCATGACTCAATCATCTTCATCCCAGACAGAGAATCCATTGACAGATCTGCAAAGCAACGCCTGCGCAATACCTACATCACTAAAATTTGTCATTTCAAACATCAAAACAATCGTTCCCACCCAGTTATCATGTGAGAATTATGCCATATGGAAATCTCAGGTAACTAAATTACTCAAGGCTAATGGGTTTGCAAACTTCATAGACCCCACGGTTTCAACCCCACCCCGTGTCCAGCAAACATCCAATGGTCAAACCATCAGAAACCCCAATTATACCGAATGGGTTCTGATTGATCAGAACCTATCAGCAGCACTATGCTCTACCATAACCCCAGCCATCTTATCGTATGGTCTTAATCTTGATTCAACAGCAGCCATATGGACCACAGTTGAAAGAAGGTTACAATCATCCAACAGATCCCGCGTGATTCAACTAAAAAATGAGTTACACAATGTTTCCATGAAACAAAATTCAATGGCAGAATACTAATAATAATAATAGTTAAACATTATTATTATTATTATTATTATTATTATTGAATCAATTAACTAAGTCAAATAAAAAAAATCAACCCACATTTAATTCTTACCTTGTCTTGTCGAAGCCCTACGTCGAATCCTACTAAATCCCATGAATTCCGCTGAGAACTCCGACGTTCTGCACTGTTTTTCTATAATCAAATCCCATAAAATCCTTAAAATTTTAATTAGGTCATCATCATCCCCCCCAACCATCCGTTTAAAATGCAAGATGGTGCATTTCTAATTTTTAATATTAAAATTTCAAATATCCACATGCTAATATATGCTAGATATATATTACATATCTGATTGACGACTAGTCTTAGTCGAAAGTTCTCTCTCATTATCGAGAGGGGTAATTAACTATAGGGGCTTGCGCCTATAGGAAACAAGAACTCATATTATAAAGTCCTTGCAAAATGAGAGTGAAATCTTTGGGAAGTGTCTTATTTCAAACTCAATCTGTCTTCTTAAAATTTACCTCGGAACTTAATTTGTTGTAACTCCACCGAAAGAGGGGAGGCTGACGCACAAAATTTTGGAGCCCACACTATCAATTTAACTCACATTGTCAAATTGTGTTGAGATTTAGAAGTGACACAATTATCGAGAAATTTCATAAATATATACAAAGCAACCCAACCGATAAAATTTACTTTCTTATAATCAAATTATTCAGAATAGTATGTGTAACAATATACAAAAAATTATGCAGTTAAACTTTTTTTCAAACTCAGGAAAGATACATTTATAAACATATCTTTTTATAAACATTCCAAAATTGAAATCAGAAACAGATTAGAGGTTGCCTATCGCTGCTCTTATAGAGAATCTTTCTGATTATTTCAGAATATCTCCACCTTACACCTGCTGCCGCCACCGCACAACCTAGCGCCGCCAAAACAAAAAATTGGATGCTGCGGAGTTGCCAATCCCGGTGTCTTAGCACCACAAAGAATTTTTGAAATCTTAAGAATTCACTTACAGCTTACTTCTTGATTTCCTTAAGGTTTCATTAAGCACCCCAAGACTCATAATCATTAATCAAATCAAGATTAAACAATTATTAGTAGTAATTTCTTGGGTTTCTGCGTAGCGGATATTACATGTTGTCTAGCTGGGAATTGCATATATCACTTCATCACATGAGGGGTGGTGTTGACCGACATGCATGTTGTCCAGCATCATCTAAGAAAATAGCTAATTACCGTCGGAGCTAGAATTTCCATTAAAATTGCCTAGTAATGTTTGTTTCTGGAATGGCTCCTTATAGCAATAACTCAAATTAATCCATGGATCTTGAGGAACTTTTTTAGTGATATATTTCCTTTTTTTCTATAACTTGTATATGACCGCTTACTTGTGATTATAATCAAGTGAGATCAATATAATTCTCTCATAATTCCTCACAATATGGAATCTTCAATCTTTGTAAAGCAATGAAAAAAGGGGAGAGATACGATTATTAGGTGAGTAGGATTACATTATCAAAATTGAAGGGAATTTATAATAACTTAAAACTGAAATTTAAATTTAATATTATATTGAGATGATTTGTTAAGAAATTTTACAAATACTGTTGAAAAATTTTAGTAGATAAGGTAACAGAGAGAAAAATAGAGCGGTTTGGAGTGAGAATTCACCATTTCTTTTCAGACTTTGCTTCTTCAATTGATTCATGATGCATTTATTGTTGTATAATTTCACTAAATGCTTTTGAATAACTTCCAACCAAGCAATAGCTATCCTTCCCTGTAAGATAAATTCTGTTATACTAGGTTCTTTATATAATATTACCTGCACATATGTTTATCGTTGAGCCTTACTGATCCTTCACCTAGTCTCTTATGTAGAATAGTAAAGGGTAAAGCAACTGGTCTAGGTGGATGCCCTGTTTAATCTTGTCCAACTCCGTAGAGTGGCAAGGTGATACAAACATGTTCTCAAAGAAAATGCTCTTTCTTCCAGAGTTAATTGGCTATTGATTCTTTAACAAAGAGAAGCCTTGATACGGAAACTAAACTAGTAAAATATCATATTCACATGCCTTCTCCAACAAGTTCACTCGTATAAAACTCTATGACTGCAGCACATTTTTTTTTTCTTAGATGACTGCAGTGCATTGATATTGAAATAATCACACAAACAGAAGCTTTGCAGTAGAGTTGACCACTTTATATTTATGGAAAGGACAGATCCCAGAGTATTAAGAAGTACTAATCATAGGCAACGCCATTGTACTACGCTATCCTATAAAGCATTAGTCACGAACAATCACAACCAGTACAGTTAGCAATTTAGTGCTGCATAAAAGAATGCATTTGTAAAATTAAATTGAAGGCACAAATGTCACAACCTTATTAGAAGAGGAAAACACCTTTGATATTTATGTACCTTATCAAAGTTGAGTTGGGCGCTGTGTAATCCCTCATTATTTAGTAACTCCCACCGACGGTTTGCATAATTAAATGAATGGTTATTGCTGGGCAATGGAAACTCAACCCTCTGGTCCAAAAAAAAGGAAGAAAGATATACAGTCAAATATCCTTTGTTTTTCCAACTCTGATTTGCGAAGAGGCAGCTATATAAAAATAATTTTAAAGAAGAAATCATATGTGAAATTCGTGCAATAAAGTTAAAACAAAGAATCTCACATTTGGGTGAGCAAATTCATTGCCCATAAAATTTAGATACGCAGAGCAACTTATGGTAAAAGTAATCAACTTCATCATCTGCATGAGAAAGTAAACGCCTTTGAATAAAGCAACAATTTTGATGATGAAGCCATTAAAAGAACTGATTCGTAAGATCAACAAAGAATATCAATCCAACCATAAGAGACTTAGGAGCTTTTTGGTTTGATGAAAAATTAACGTAAAATATTCTAAATAAAAGGGTTTTAGAAATTTTGATGTTTGATTTGATCAAAAGGAAATCAGAGTAAAATTATGGTTAGTTCTAAATTCACTCCACACTTCATTTTGATGTATTAAAAACTAGTCTATTTTTGGTCGAATTTCAAATACACTGCAAGCTCTGCCCTAGCCACCTACCACTGTTATTTCACATAGTGTTAACACATTTAGAACTATATAAGGGGCATGAAGTGAGAAAGCAATGCCATAAATTTTTAATGAAAAAACAAAAGTCAATTCAAAATACTTGGGTCTCAGATGGCATAAAATGGATGCACAAATTATGGATCTACCAATAAAGTAAGATATTAGAAGTAATAATAATTAACACTATGTGAGCAACTCTAGTGGCATATCATGTGATGAGAATAATTAACAGAAATGAGAAGATGCAAAGAGACATGGTTTAGTAAGACGGAAAATTGGAGTTCCAAACATGCATGGGTTCCATGCATGTTAAATAATATAATATGTAAATCCTTCAGGTGAGACTAGGAATCTTGTTCTTATTTAAAACAAAACAAAGTCGAGAAGAATCAATCAAAGAGTTAAAGCAACTAATACTTCTATATTTGCAGTATGATCGTTTTAGTTTCCTCTCCTTAAATCTCCATCTGAACGTGCTGTTTAAACTTTTAATCTTAATCTGAAAATGAATATGAATTACAGTAGTCGGCTTAAAAATAGTCTGCAGGTCTAAACCAGATAGTAGCCATTGATTACAATCTTAAAGCTTCCCAACAGAATCATGACAAATCAGAAGATGCAGATGAAAGAATTAGCAATAAAGCTAGTCCAAGACTAGTTAAGCAGTTAAGAAAGAGTACGCTTGCAAGAATCCGCCACTGATTTCCTGACAACTAGAAATTCTGAAAGGTTCTTTAAACCAAACATGATAACATGCACAGACAGAGAATACCAAAAGCTGTACATTAAAAGTATATTTAGTTAAAGCGCCGCTGATGTACATAACCACTACGTCTAAATAATTTTCTAAAGTTCCTTTAGGACTAAACATGTGATCAGCATGGAGCATGCTAGCAGGTCTTCAAAGAGAACAGCAAAGATTTGGACCGTCTTATGTCTCATCAATAGAAGGTTATGCGCATCAGTACAAGCAAGAATCATGTCACTGATCTGTTTTTTTATATCCTCAACTAGTCAAGGTCTGACCAACTACTCAAATGGAACTAAATACTTAGCAGTTCATGGCAACAAGAAGATTAATTCTGCATCTGACATCGGTAAACCAACATAACTAGTGTAGTCCATACTGTATACATGTAGCTTTCAATCTGAATTTTCGTTCAAAATTCCAAGGATTTAATAAGGCTGTAAATGAGGGCAACAGCTATGGATCTAATCGCTTGACTACATCAGCATCCAAAACAAATATTAAAGCTATGCATTGATATAGTCTAAATGACTCAATAAAAAAGTTCATAGTGTTTTTGATGTGAGACAAAATCCATGCGAAAGTAACTTGCTTAAGGAAGTTTGCACTTATAAATTTTAGAGAGCAATGTTAAGCCAAATCCTCTATTGATGTAAACAATAAGATAACATTAAGGTGATAAAATAGCTTAGGTCTAAACACATGCGAGAGGTTGAGATCATTAAATAGTCAACTAAGTCTTACTTTGCATACATGAGTGGTTTCAACGAGAAATTCCAATGCTAACAATAAGATTAGTATTATAAAAGGCCTTTCTCAAACCTCATTCAAATACTAGGTTTAGCGGAGGCGATAAAACATGTGCTTTGTGAATCAAATTATAACCACGAGTAGAGTTAACTTAGAAGATAGAGAGTGAGTGAAGAGTTTACCAAAAAAAAGTAGTTATGAAGCTCTGACGATGGCTGGAATGAAGGGGCAGCAGCCTTCAAACTTCTGAAACTACTCAACAACAATGGAAGTCTCTTCGGGCGGCTGGACGACAGTAGATCTCCTCAAGACAGCAGCGAGGACTGGTTCTGGATGGTTGGACAGCACCCTAGTTTGCTGTGGTCAACAGGATAGCAACCTATTGAGCTCAGGGAAACTTCTAGACATGAAGAAGGGCTGTCCCTGAGATCTGGACAGCAATTGTAGCTCCCGGGATGGCTGGACGTCGGTGGGCTGCTGCAGGAATTTCCAAACAGCAAATTAAGATGTTGGGCAGCAGTTTTCCTGGAGCTTTGGAAGGGATTTGGGAAGGAAAAATCAGCCAAAAGCTGCGGGGAATTTCGGCCAGCAAGGAGGGGAAGTGTTTGAATTAATTCTTTACTTAGGAGCAGTGGATTTGGAAGGAATTAAAGGGGTGGGGAAGATTGATCAAAAGCTGACATTTAATTTCAGTTTTGATTAAATTGGGAGGGAAAAGGCTTGACTTTTGAATATCAAGTCATAGGCATTAATGCCTTGAATGGGGGGAGTTAATGGGGGGTGAGCCATGAGAGGGGCCGGCGGTTTCATGAAGGAGGAAAAGGGTTTTATTTCATAACCTGAAATTTATTTCAGGTTTTGTATGAAATTAGGGGAAAATTTATTTTGAAATTTGAATTCAAATGGGTGGCCATGAATGCTTTAATTGGAGAATTAATGAAGCATTCAAAGAGGGGAGAAACCCTCATGGGGCCAGCGGTTTCAAGAGAGGGAGAGGAGGTGTGGGAGCAATTTATGAGCCTTCCAAATTAGCACGTATGCATTAGGAAGCTAGATTATGAGATCCTTTTCAATTTGAATTTCAAATTGTTTTGAATTTGAAAACTTTCCTAATTTGGCTTTGACAAATTAGGAAATTTTGAAACTCAATCAATTTTGAATTTTCAAAATTTGATTAAGTGGGGAATGGGGAAGGTGGCCGGCGGTTGGGGTTGTGGAGGAGGTGGTGGCGGAAGGTAGCCGGCGGCCAAGAGGAAGGCCGGCGGGTTGGCTCCCTTGGATTTACTGCGGGATGAAGTTGGGGCTCGGATTTCGAATAAGCGGAGTGGAAATTGGGTGTTGGATGTGGATGAAGAAAGCACAAATAAGATAAAAAGAACTTAACCACGAGCCGCGGACGCTTCCAACGACTGGTGGGCCTTGCGATTTGCTCCCCTTGAGCTCTCTCTCTCTCTTTCTTCAAGCACACATGCAAGAAGACAAAGAAAAGAAACAAACTAGATTTTCATTCCAATATTCATTCATTCATTCACCTCTCATGAAGAGGAGAAGGCCTTAAATAGCCAAAGGAATAAAGAAAAATACAAAGACCAAATTGCCCCTAAGGCTAATACATGACGAGGCCCTTAAGTAAGGGCATACATGAAAAAAATACAATATACTCATAAAACAAAATACATCAAATGTAAGAAAAATCAAAAGTAGATCATGGCCGTAGATCATGCATGTCTCCTCGCGCTAGAACTCATGTAGATGTCCTCATCAGTTTTCCATTGTTCGAGGAACATGGCAATAAATTGGGGTCCTTACTTCCTATGAGCACAAGCACTCATAGTTAATTACTCCTCTTAACACGTAAGAGAGAACTCTCGATTAAGGATGAATAATAATTTTTTTAGGTGATTAGTCTCAATTATGGGGAAGATGGAGGTAAACCCGATCAAGATCTCATGGTTCCGTCGTCCCAGATATACCGTAATTCCAATCTACCAACACTAAAAAATCATTGACCGTAGTGTCAAGGGAATCTGATTAGCATCCATGGGTTGCCTACTCTCAGGGATCCTGAGTAGACTGAAATAGTTAAGAGTGGGTTTTAGTTTTAAATTTTTTTTAGGGGTTTGGGGTTTACATCTATTAGAATACCCATAAATTAATTTAGGGTTTAGGAATTTATGACTTCATTTAGAAGTAACCCCCGAGTTTGGATTAGAACAAGTCTTATGGCTTCTCTAGGAAGTAGCCCAGGGATTTAAATTTAGGTTGGGACTTACGACTTTCGTAGAAAATAGCCCGGGAATTTGATTTAGAATTGGGGCTTATTACTCTATTTATGAGTTGTCCAAAGATGGGTCTTACAACCTAACTCTACAGCGAGACTGTCCGAAGATTTTAAATCGTTTGGGAAGGTCTTATGACTTCCTTATGAAGTAGCCTGAAAGCGGGTCTTACAACTTAATCCTTTAAACTAAGATACCCATAGGTTTAAATTTGATTATTTTGGGTTTTTAGGGTCATTACAATTTATTTAACAATTTTCCTAGAATGTGGGTCTTACGACTTCACTTAGAAGTAACCCGCTGGTGGGTCTTACAACCTAACCTTATAGGCTAGGATGCTCAAAGGTTTAAATTTGATTGTTTGGATTAGAATTGGGTTAGGTCTTATGACTTCCCTTAGAATTGGGTTAGGTCTTATGACTTGCGAGTTCTTTCCACCCTTCGTCTTGGCTTCTAACATCTTTCGTCTCTCCGCAAGTGACCACCTCACCTGTATCCTTCTTCTCTTGGAAAGCAACTTTAGGGTGTCTAGTTTGAGTCTAGTTTGTAAGAGTCTTTGTTTGTAAGTCATTTTATTATATAAAGTTGTGTTTTATAGTATTTGTGTTCTTTTAAGCATTTTATGTCTTTCTATCATCCTAGAAAGAGTTTTGTTTTTGTGATCAAAATTTGGGTCCCTTCCCAAATTTTTGGTTGCATTAAGTTGCAAATCATCATCACCAGAAGGATCTAACATTGCCTTAAACTTTTAATACTTCCCATTATTTGTTTCACGATCCTAATGGTACCAAACAAGTTCAAATGTCATCAATCATTGTTCACATGATCATTGGACATTAGCCATGATTAAGCTTAATCAAATTTTTGGAAAAGGCAAGCCTAAAATTTTCCTAAGTAACAAATATCAATTTGCTGGCTCTAAGTTTAGCTGAGCATTTCAAAAATTATGACTTACATTTTGCCTAGTTTAGTAAAAGACTTAAAACATATTTGGTGGGTTTAAGGGGCTTAACCACAGCAAATCCCAAAACAAATAAATCCAAACTCTTTTTTTTTTAGCCAAGTTATCATACCAATTATGCAATATAACATTGTCATAATTTTTAATTTTGTTATAAATCCATCTTCACAATCTCAGTTCTACCATGCCCAACGTTGTTATGAATAACATTTCAACGCAACTTTCAAAACTATAAACTATACATCATAGATCTACTAATTGTAATTTCATTAAATTCTCTTTTTGTCTCAATGATATTCTCACATTGCCAAACTCCTTGGGCATTTCTTCATTTTAAAAATCGAGCATTAACACTGTAAATTATATCCTCATATATATCCATAATCTTCTATATAAAAGATTCAAAATACTTAAAACTAATTAAACCAAATAAAACTGCATAGTATATGCTTAGTTACTTACATATGGATATATAAACAGAGATGAAATTTACATAAGATGCACAGTACATACCAATCAAAGCATGTCCAACTTTTTCGTTATTTGGTCCATACCAAATAAATAAAATATCACAACACTAAAAGTAAAATAGTGGCATACTTGGAGTAACTGAGAATCTCTTAATAGCAAATCTTCCTTATCTGCCTGTTTGTGCAGTAAGATATCTGCAAAGGATCTTCCACCCGATATGGACTGCCATATGATTATAAATGTAAAGCTAAGAAATAGACAAATACATGAAACTATTAATAGTTGTATAAGAACCAATACATTGATGTAAAACTTCCAAACATTAATAATTGTCAAGAAAAAAAAAAACTAAAATTGCAGCACAGGAAATTGCAGCAATCGCTTAATAACTTGCATTAGCGCAAGAAAGAACGAACTGAGATGGAAAAAAGCTAATTAAACATCTTAATTACATAAAGATTTTCAACTTGTTCAAAACGTTAAGCTACATTACACGCTAGTCAAAACTTGAATGTTAAAAAAGCCAATAGATTACTCTAAAATAAAGTACCTGATTATGATTTTCAACATAGAGAAGCATCTTATCACTTCTTTGACTGTTTCTAACAAGTACATCCACAATCTGAGCAAGAATAATTCACTTAAAGGTGAGACAACAAAAAAGAAAGTTGTCACTTTTGTAAACTAAAACGTAAACTGTATTCAAATATATTCATCCATGACAGCTGATTCTCATTCATGGTAAAGCTTAAGTAAAGATTACAGCAGATAGTCCATTATACATCTATTTCCAAATTCCTTCTCAATCACATGCACAGCAATACGTTAAACAATAGAAATATTTTAAACAAAATCTCAGTTTAAATGATACCAATAAGTGAGTTTATGATAGCATGCACATGCAATCTTGACATTTATCATTAAATGCCAAATTTAAATAAGAGACACCTTAAGATGGAACCACCAAAACAATAATGGCAATAAGTTGCAATAACAGCATTAAAGATCGTAATCATGACCACACGGTAAGTGGAGATTTATTATCAAGAGTGTCCAGCACGAAGTACCAAAGAAATAAACTGAAGAAGTCGCCCGAATCTTTCTATAGACGCTAAATTTAATTGAATCTTTGGACAGAATCTCTCAAGTAAACACAAAACTTCAATGTTTACAGAGTCAAATTGCAATTGTTGGAAGCAAGTTTCTTGAAAAATTAAGTGAGATTTTTTATTCCAGTATTGAAGAAATAAAGCACCATCCCAATAGCTACGTTCATAGTTAAATGCACGCACATTTCAACAACTTCCAAAGGTCTTTATCAGCTAAATCGGTTGACAACCACCATATGCATGCATTTATGTTTGTTTATGCATATACAACAAGAGCAGAGATTTCAAAGCAATGGTCAAGTTGCCTTCAATATAATTTACCATAAGTTCAAATCATGATAATAACCTACTTTCCATGGAGAAATAGGTCTGAATATAATAGCACCACCCTAGCCACTACAACATTGAGAATACCTAGCATGTCTATCTATATCTACTTGTGTGTGTGTATGCATATATATATAAGAAATTTTATAAGTAGTCATTGAAAATATTACATGAATAAGCAATTAAATAAATCAGCCATCCTAAATAAAAAAAGCAAACTACAATGGATTAAGAAAACATAGAATGTTGTGAATTCTATCCATTCAAGTGGAGGGAAGCAAGTAAACATTCAGACACCTGCTAAATTTAAAATATCAAAATAATGAGGGTTATTATGCGTTAAGCATCAATAAATTCTTTTGGATTCAAAGATAGTGTAACAATAATGTCAGGAATGGATGAACAATTCAGAAAACCAGCATCAAGATAACAAAATATTTAAAATCTATCATAGAAAAAGAAGGAAGAAAATCTTTCAAAGATTGGGAGCACTACAACAACTGGCCAACTAAAAAAACTGATGGTCTTGGTTATTTTCATAAGATAATAATTTTGATTTTCTATCACTCAATTTTATTAAGTGTTAGGATAGAAGGATTAATTTATGATACATTCTTTTTTAAAGAAAAATGATAATGTGATTAAAGTAATCAAGAGCATTATCAATCTAAAATACCTTAATGTTAGTAAATTATTTTTGTATCATGACAATAAAAATGAAGAGAATAATGTTAATATCAAATTTTTATTTAATAAGATATTACATATGTCATCAGAGTGCAATCATCAATGAAGGTGATAACTGCTATAGCTTTAGAAATATTGGAGATTTTAGATCCCCAAATATTAAAGTAGACAATTAGAAAAGGAGTAAATAATCTAGAATCATTATCAAGAAAAAATAATACAAAGATATCTGGCAATTTCATAAGTCTCAAAAAGAAAACTTTTCAAGTTTATATTAAGAAAATAAAAAAGAGAAGAAAATATAAATTGTAGAGTTTAGAAAAAAAGATGTCCTAAAATTATAAGATATTCAACATGGCTTCTATGCTAAGGGTGGAAATGAAGCGACATATCAAGTAATTTTCATTTTCAACAAGATATAACTCATCCTTTCGCTAGCTTGCTTAGTCATCTCCTCAGTAGCGAGGTCCTAAAATACACATTAAGTAACAAAAAGATTATCTTGCAATTATGGTCTTTAGTTATTTCATAAATTGATAGAATATTTATTACAATTTGGGAAACATGCAGTTCATTATTTAGAGTAAATGTGGAGGAAATTGAAACATTTTTTTGACCTGCAAAAGCAGTTAGAAAACCATCAAGCACTTCATTTTTCTATTATCGAGAAAGGGAACGTAGATTCGAAAAAGGTTGGCAAGGTTGTTCATATAATCAGTTGCTTCTAAATATAGAGTCCAAGTGTAGGAAGAATTATTTGGAGTACTGAAAATAAAATAATTAGAAGTCATATCATTTTGAGCTAGATAACATGATTTAGTTGATATTTCCAAAGAGTTGAGAAGGTTCATAAGTTTATTAATTTTTTTCTGGATTGAGAACTTTTGGTTCAACAATGGAGGCCTACCCCTTTGTTGTGATCTTTATTTCCACCATAGTTTGGTGGCTTTTGTTAAAACTCAACCTCACGATCCAAAGAGAATCCACAGCTGTGAATAGTAATCCGCGGGAAGACCGCCTAGATCACATTAATTCCTTTCATAGTTGGATTATTGTTTTAGGAATGATTGTATTACCCATTATTCTAGAGTTATTTGTTTCCTTATCAATACACCTTGTATAGATCTATAAATAGGGAGTAGATTGCATAATAAAATTTAAGCTTTTCCCTCTCAAATTCCCGATTTTTAACATGGTATCAAAGCCAAATTAGAAGAAGAGGCCTTCATTGCCGTTAAAAGAACGATCATAGATCGTTGGAGGAGGGAAAAAAGAAGAAATCAGCGGACGAAGAACCGAAGGAGGCCTCGACAGAAGCCGAAGCCGCAGGCCATGCCAGAGACGAGCTGAAGAGGCGACCCGTGACCCGATCCTAACTTCCGATCCGACGGGAAGGGCAAGTCGACCGGAGACTTCGGATCCGAAATCCCGTCGACATCCTCTTTCCCAAAGCAATCGGAGTCTACGCCATTTTTTGGCTCGACGCCGTCCAGATCCGACAACCCGGTGGTCCACGACGCCCATTTCGGCGAGGTGGTTCAAGCCACTCTGGTTCCCCTCGTTCCAACGATTCCACACCGGTTGTGTCCAATACGGTCTCACGCCCGCCGCCGTCCGTGTCGAAGGTTTTGATTGCCTCAACCGTGAGCCGCGGCATCTCTGCCTTCGCATAGGTGACCCATGAAGCAACGAAGCCGCCTGATTTTTTTAAGAGCACGGCCCGTGCCCTATTCTGATCCGAGCCCTTTAAAGGCTACTTCCGGTTTAGTTTACTAAACCGGGAAGTTTTTAAAAAAAAAACTCTTTATCTTTCGACCTTTATTGTCGAACAAAGAAAATTCAAGGAAGCCTTAATTGTTTTCTAATGTCAGAAATTAACTCCTCTCAAAGCGTTGATCAAACTGAGGAATCGATGACGCACCAAGGACGAGGTTACCTTCAAAGCATGCAACCTTCCTATCGTCTAAATGGGAAGAACTATCTAAAGTTGTCTCAATTTGTGAAGACCTACTTGAAGGGGAACGGGAAAATACATCACCTCCTTGGAGGAGGACCAAAAGAATGAGATCCTATTTTTGGGGCATGGGATGAAGCATACTCCATAATTATGTCATTGTTGTGGAATTCCATGACTCCAGAAATTAGCGATACATTTATGTTCCTTTCAAGTGCAAATAACATATGGGATGCTGCCAGACAGACCTTCTCCGAAGCTCGAGATACAGCTCAAATCTTTGAAATTAAAATCAAAGTTGGAAGCACAAAGCAAGGGAGTATGATTGTGACGGAGTATGTCACCATTCTACAAAATCTGTGGCAAGAACTTGATCACTATAGGTGCATAAAAACCAGATGTCCGGTAGATGTTGAGATCCTAAAGAACTTTATTAAAAAAGATAGAGTTTATGATTTTCTTGTAGGACTAAATGCAGAATTTGACCAAGTTAGGGTTCAAACTCTTGGCAAGGAGATGTCATCACTCAATGAAACCATTTCCCTCATCCGCGCAGAAGAAAGCCGACGAGGAGTGATGTTAGAATCAAAGGCAGTTGAAAGCACAGCAATGGTGATGAACAAAGAATCGTCATGGAAGAAGAAGGGTAAAGATTCTTCAAAGTTCAAAGACAATGACTCACTTTGGTGCAACTATTGCAAAAAGTCAAGACACACAAAGAAAACGTGCTGGAAAATACATGAAAAATCCCCCAGCAAGGAGAAGAATCAAAAGGGTGAAACAAGGAGCACATCACATGCCAACAACACTACAAGTAAGCCAGAAGCACAGTCCAGCCTTGGAGAATTCAATAAAGAAGATATTGATAAATTAAAATGACTCCTGGTATCTCTTGAAAAACCAAATGCTTTTTCTTCACTTGCACTCTCAGGTAAGACTCCAATTTCTTTTAGTCTAAGTGCTTCCAGAAATCATTTAAATGAATTATGGATAATTGATTCAAGAGCCACATATCACATGACCAACTCACCTACCCACCTCATAAACTATACTCCTTGCCCAAACAACAAGAAAATCATCACTGCTGATGGTTCGCTTACCACGATAGCTGGCCAAGGAGACATCATATTATCTCCCTCACTCACCCTGAAAAATGTCCTCCACGTACCACAATTATCCACAAATCTAATATCAATACAAAAACTTATCAATGATCATAGTTGTCAAGCTTTATTTAACCCTACTTATTGCTTATTTCAGAACTAGAGATCGGGGAAGAAGATTGGACTTGCTAAAGAGAAAGCAGGATTGTACTACCTGGAAGAACCAAACCAATCTAAAAATAATTGCTCTACGTTATCCCTAGTCGATAAGAATTCCACTATTTGACTTCATCATTATAGATTAGGACATCCATCTTTTGATGTCCAAAGACATTTATCCACAACTTTTCCAGAAAATAAAAAATAAAAATTTTTATTGTGAAACCTGTGAGTTGGTTAAACATAAAAGAACCTCATTCTCAAACAAAAGTGAGAGATGTGACATTGCTTTCTACCTTATTCATAGTGATATATGGGAACCCTAAAAAATTCTCAATATCTCTGGAGCACGCTGGTTTGTGTCTTTCATTGATGATTGCACTAGAGTCTCTTGGATCTATCTCCTTAAAAATAAATCTGATGTTAGTACCATTCTTCCCATCTTTCATTCCATGATCTTAAATCAATTCGGGGTAAAAATACGGAGATTCCGCTCTGATAATGCCAAAGATTATTTCAACCAAACCCTTTCCTCCTACTTCCAGAGTGAAGGCATCATCCATGAGTTCTCATGTGTTCACACCCCACAACAAAATGGGGTTGCAGAGAGGAAAAATTGTCACGACCCGGCCCGGTGAGCTCGCATGGGCGAGGCGGAAACAAAGGTTGGACGGTAGGTTAAAATTTCTAATCTTTAAAACTATCTCCATAATAATTGAAAGAGCCTCTAAAACATCAATTTGAAAACTCAATTAACATAAAACTCAAATAAATTCATAATTACATTTCTTCTTGAGCTCCTCTCCTACGATATACGTTACCGCCTCTTCTACTCATTTGATTTACTTAAACTTACCTAAAAAATGTTAACAACTAACATTAAGCCTAAGCTCAGTAAGTAAAACACAATTCTAAACTACAGTAATCAAGGCAAAATGAAAAATATGCTAAATACCAATTTCATTTGAATATAACATAATTTCATTTCTTACAAACATGTCATTTAAACATATCATAACATATAATCATATCTTCATTTTTCATTTCCATAATCATTTCAATATTCTTAGCTTTAGCTTTCTCATTTCATATAAATATTACAACCGTCACAGAAGCCATCGTCTAGTACCATAAAGGTACTCATTTACCATTTTTCTTTTCCATATCCTTTACCATTTTAACATGCACGAGTACAACGTCCCCAGCTAGTACCATAAGGGGGTGAGCTCCATCTATTCAGCATGCACATACAAGCATTCAATATAACATTCATTTCATAATCATATCATTTCATTTCATCTTATTTCATATAACATATAAACCTTATCATATGATACCATAATATGTAACATGTAATTTGCATTATCATTCATTTGACAAGAGTAAAGAATAATGATTGCATATAACTTGAGAGAAACAAAAGTATTACTGAAATAAAGAACCATGTATACTTACATAAATTAGGAAATGATTCTCTATATTATTTCTCCTTCCTTTGAGATCACCTCAAATAGCACCTACAAGAATTAATTTTCACTTAAAACTCGTCGCGACGCATCGAAAAGCATGAGAGGTCTAAAACAACATTTTTTTGGGTTTTATAATTCTCCCCTCCTAATAGAAATTTCGTCCTCAAAATTTACACAACTTTTAGTAGCAAATCAACCTTCTCTAACCTATACCTATACCTTCTCTAACCTATAGAAATAATAGTCTATAACACACATACCCTATACCTTCTCTAACCTATTGAATCATCCTATTGGCTATTTCATATTAATCAATATTCATAAACCTTTGTTCTGATACCACTTTTGTCACGACCCAGCCCGGTGAGCTCGCGCAGGCGAGGCCGGAACATAGGTCGGACGGAGGTTAAATATCTAATGTATAAATCTATCTCCATAATAATTTTGAAAGAGCCTCTAAAACATCAAATTGAAAACACATAAACATAAAAAATCAGGCATAACCATAAAATTACCTTTCCTCAGACGCTCCTCTTCTACAGTATACATTGTCGCCCCTTCTACTCATTTGATTAATTTAAGTTTACCTGAAAATGTTAGCAACTAACATTAAACTAAAGCTCAGTAAGTAATACACAATTCTAAACTACAGTAAACAAGGCAACTGTGTAATATGCTGGTTGTCAATTTTATATGAACATAACATAAAATGATTTCATATTAACATAACATTAAACATATCATAACATGAAGCCATATTTTTCATTTCATTTCAATATTCATATCATTATACTTAGCTTTCTCTTTTCATATATAAGACAACTGTCACAGGAGCCACCGTCTAGTACCATAAAGGTACTCATTTACCATTTCCTTTTCCATGTCCTTTACCATTTTATCGTGCACGAGTACAGTGCTCCCAGCTAGTACTATTAAAGGGTGAGCTCCATCATTTCAACATGTATATACAAGCATTCAAATAACATTCATATCATCTCATTCCATATAACATAAACTTTATCATATAAGACTATAAAATGTACATGTAATTTGTATGATCATTCATTTGACAACAATAAAGAATTTGACAACAGTAAAGGATAATGATTGCATATAACTTGAGGGTAACAAAAGTATTACTAAAATAAAGAACCGTGCATACTTACAAAAATTTGGAAATTGATTTCTCTTGTCAGTCCTTCCTTCGATGTCACCACGATTAATCACCTTAAACTTCTCTCGACTTCCCTCTTCGTTTTCTCTCAAAAACTTCGCCGGAAACCACCGCCTGAGGTCACCGTCCAAGCCTTCCCGTCGCCTCCTCCGCGCGCTTCTCCTTGCTTCTGTTCGGTTCGGCCGAAATGGATGAATGAGGGACCGAATACATTCGGTCCGTTTAATTCTCTTTAGATGGCCAAAAGTCAAAAATGCCCTCACTTAAACTCTCCAAGCCTTAATAACCTCTAAGGGTACTATTGTTATTATTAGTCTTCGAAAATTTTTCTCTCTCAAATTAAGAGGAATTAAATATAAGTTTTATATATCAAATCGCTCCAAATTTTGCGTAGAATTTTATAAAATTATTCCCGTCGAAATCTGACAACATTGAATTTTTCACTTAAAACTCGTCGCGGTGCTTTGAAAAGTGTGCGAGGTCTAAAACGATATTTTTTGGGTTTTCACAATCTTCCCTCCTAATAAAAATTTCGTCCTCGAAATTTACATACAACTTCTAGTTGCAAAACAACATTATCTAACCTATACCTATACCTATACCTTCTATAACATATATAATTAGTAATTTATAACACACATAACCTATACTTTAACTAACCTAGAGAATCATCCTATTGGCTCTTTCATAATGATCAATAATCTTAAACCTTTGCTCTGATACCACTTTTGTCACGATCCGGCCCGGTGAGCTCGTGTGGGCGAGGCGGGAACAAAGGTCGGACGGTAGGTTAAAATTTCTAATCTCTAAAACTATCTCCATAATAATTGAAAGAGCCTCTAAAATATCAATTAGAAAACTCAATTAACATAAAACTCAAATAAATTCATAATTACCTTTCTTCTTGAGCTCCTCTCCTACGATATACGTTACCGCATCTTCTACTCATTTCATTTACTTAAACTTACCTGAAAAATGTTAACAACTAACATTAAGCAAAAGCTCAGTAAGTAAAACACAATTCTAAACTACAGTAATCAAGGCAAAATGAAAAATATGCTAAATAACAATTTCATTTGAATATTACATAATTTCATTTTTTACAAACATGTCATTTAAACATATCATAACATATAATCATATCTTCATTTTTCATTTCTATAATCATTTCAATATTCTTAGCTTTAGCTTTCTCATTTCGTATAAATATTACAACCGTCACAGGAGTCACCGTCTAGTACCATTAAGATACTCTTTTACTATTTTTCTTTTCCATATCCTTTACCATTTTAACGTGCACGAGTACAACATCCCCAACTAGTATCATAAGAGGTGAGCTCCATATATTCAGCATGCACATACAAGCATTCAATATAACATTCATTTCATTTCATCTTATTTCATATAACATATAAACCTTATCATATGATACCATAATATGTAACATGTAATTTGCATGATCATTCATTTGACAAGAGTAAAGAATAATTATTGCATATAACTTGAGAGAAACAAAAATATTACTGAAATAAATAACCATGTATACTTACATAAGTTAGGAAATGATTCACTATATTATTTCTCCTTCCTTTGAGATCACCTCAAATAGCACCTACAAGAATTAATTTTCACTTAAAACTCGTCGCGACGCATCGAAAAGTATGAGAGGTCTAAAACAACATTTTTTTGGGTTTTACAAAAATGGTCACCTTCTAGCCACCACCCAAGCTTTCATATTTCACTACAATACACCCAAATCCTATTGGGGGAAAGCTCTTTTAACTGCAGCTTATCTCATAAACCGATTACCTTCAACCGCATTAGGCCTTAAAACTCCAATGGAGACCTTGTCCTCTTTTTACCCAGAGTTTCGAACTCATCATAATCTTGCATCCAAAATTTTTGGATGCATTGTCTATGTTCATATTCACAACTAGGAGCGACGAAAATTAGATCTAATAGCACTCAAATGCATCTTTGTTGGCTATTCAGCTAACCAAAAAGGTTATAAGTGTTATCATCCACCCACAAGAAAAACCTTTGTCTCTATTAATGTTACCTTTGATGAGCAAAATTCCTATTTTTCAAAAACTCATCTTCAGGGGGAGACTGAACTTGAGGAAGATGAGGAAAATGAACTAGCACCTCTTGACCTTCCTCCACCACCTCAAAACAATCCACCTGAAACCCAAGATAGGGAAACAAATGACAAAACTATCATTAGATTTGCAAATGTTTACTCCAGACGTACAAGCTCAAGCTGTGCTCCAAAGCAGATCCAAGAATCTGAACCATCTCTTGGAAATAAGGTAAGCTTACCACCTCTCTTATACCCTATAAACAACTCTATATCCTTCAACAATTTCTCATCGTCACACAAAAATTTCCTTATTACATTAGCAGATATCCATATTCCTAAAGATGTTCTGAGGCCTTATCTGAGAAAAATTAGAGAAATGCTATGAAGGATCAAATGCAGGCCCTGGAGAAGAACAAAACATGGGAGATCGTTAATCTACCGACAGGGAAAAAATCGGTAGACTGCAAATGGGTGTTCTCAGTAAAATACAAAGCTGATGGCACACTAGAGAGATATAAGGCAAGACTGGTGGCAAAAGGGTTCACTCAAACATATGGCATCGACTACCAAGAAAAGTTTGTGCCTGTAGCCAAAATGAATATTTTCCGAATACTACTCTCACTAGCAGCCAAGTTCAACTAGCATCTTGATGTAGGCAAAGGGGGGTCCACTCAAACCCAAAATAAGTTGGTTTTGACTTCCCTTGAGCTTACTAGCTCAATAAATTTTGAGCAGGAATTTAGCTCATTTATGAGCTGATTTTTAATTCATTTATTGAACTAAGGGTTAACTCATTATTAGCAAAGTTTTAATTCATTAGTTATCTTTTAATTAAAGTAATTTTTATTTTAGTTTTTATCTTAAATTAAAAGTTTGTCTCTTGGGATTCCAAAATGGCTTTTGGAATCCCAAGATAGTTTGTTTTCCCGTGCCTTGGCTCCTTGGCTTCCACGGTTGGCTGCTGTTTTCCGTGCATTGGCTCCTTGGTTCTCACGATGGCTGCTGGATTCCAAACTGGGGGGCCTTCCCGTGGCTTTTGGCGCCTCGGTTTCGTGTGGCCTCTTGGGTTCCCGTGGCTGCTTCTTCGGTTTCCTGGGCTGGGCTGTTTTCCCGTGAAAAGCAAGGGGGTTTTCCGTGGCTTATGATGTTTGGATTCCCATGGGAATTCAATGTAGTGTCTGTTTGTATTCCCCTTTCATACCTAAAAATATGAGGGGTTATGTATTGTTTTAAAAAAGTAATAAGTTATTTTTGGAAAAGAAATCATTGGGATTTTCTTAGAGAAGCTTGCGAGCTTTGTCCACCTTCTTCTTCCACCTCCTCTGGAAATCTTGCGAGCTCTTTCCACCCTTCTTCTCGGCTTCTAATCTCTTTCGTCTCTCCGCAAGTTTACACCCCACCTATATCCTTCTTCTCAAAATAAGCAATTTTAGGGTGCCTTGTTTGAGTCAAGTTTGTAAGTGTCTTTTATATTATAAAAGTTTGTCAAAGTTTGTAAGTCGTCTTTTAATATTAAAAAATATCTTTTTGGGTTTTTTGTATATTTCTTTTATATATGTCTGTCGTTATTTGTCATCAAAAATTTGAGTCCTTTCTCAAATTTTTTATTACACCACATCTGGAACAATCGGATGTGAAAAATGCATTCCTGCATGAGGATTTAGAAGAAGATATATTTATGAAAATACCAGCAAAGTTTAAAGAAAAATCTGAAGGTAACAAGGTGTGCAAACAAAAAAAAACTCTAAATGGGCTCAAACAATCACCAAGGGCCCGGTTCGAAATGTTCTCTAAATTCATGCTCCTAAATGGGTATCGACAGAGTCAAGGGGATCATACATTATTCTTCAAACACTCAGACTCATGGGGAGTCACAATATTATTAATGTATTTTGATGATATTATTTTGACTTGAGATAATGAAAAGGAGAAAGCCAGTTTAAGAAAAAGTCTTACTAAGGAATTTGACATCAAAGAACTTGGTAGACTAAAATACTTCCTCGGAATTGAAGTAGCTCACTCCATCAAAGAAATCTTCATTTCACAACAGAAATACATCAAAGATCTTCTAAAAGAAACAGATAAACTAGCTTGTAAACCAGCACCGACACCAGTAGAACCTAATCTTAAACTGGGGGAAGCTAAAGAAGATCCAGATGTAGATAAAGGAGCCTACCAGAGACTTGTAGGGAAATTGATCTACCTCTCCCACACTATACCAGACATAGCATTTGTTGTAAACATGGTCAATCAGTTTATGCATAATCCAAAGCAGATTCACATGCAAGCGGTGGACAGGATATTGCATTACCTTAAAGGAATGCCAGGAAAAGGAATTCTCTTTAAGAGAGATCGTGGAATAACCCAAGAAGTATACACGAATGCTGACTACACAGGATCACCGATTGATAGAAGATCTACCTTTGGGTATTGCACATTTCTTGGAGGTAACTTAGTCACATGGAGAAGCAAGAAACAGAATGTGGTGGCAAGATCCAGTGCAGAAGCAGAATATCGAGCTATGGCCTTGGGAATATGTGAGCTACTATGGATCAAAATAATCCTAGAAGACTTAAAGGTTAAGTGGGATGAGCCCATGAAGCTACATTGTGATAACAAATCAGCAATCAGCATAGCCCACAATCTAGTCCAGCACGACAGAACCAAGCACATAGAAGTGGACAGACATTTTATTAAAGAAAAACTAGACAGTTGTTTAGTAAGTGTCGACCATGTATCATCAAAGGATCAACTTGCAGATATTCTTACTAAAGGATTGGACAGTTCTGCCTTTCTCCGAATGATTGACAAGCTGGGGATGACAAATCCATATTTACCAGCTTGAGGGGGAGTGTTAAAACTCAACCTCACGATCCAAAGAGAATCCACGGCTGTGAACAGTAATCCGTGGGAAGACCGCCTGGATCACATTAATTCCTTCCATAGTTGGATTATTGTTTTAGGAATGATTGCATTACTCATTATTCTTACTCATTCTTCTTACTCATTATTCTAGAGTTATTTGTTTCTTTATCAATACACCTTATATAGATCTATAAATAGGGAGTAAATTGCATAATAAAATTTAAGTTTTTCCCTCTCAAATTCCAAGTTTTTAACAGCTTTTAATGGAGTTTCCAATGTTTTTCTTTAACATATCATTTCTTCTTGCAGTAATTGCACCCTCGATTATTTTTGTAAGAAGGCTTTTGCACTACTTTAAGAAAAGAGTCAACAGCAATAAATTCCTTACCTTAGAGTTCAGTAGTTGTCGTCACAAATGTTTCAAAGACCAAAACATCAAGCATTATCGTCCTTCCTTCTTCAACTCGGAGGAGAAAAAATCTTATTTAATGAAGGTAGGCTTCCTCTACTTGAGATTTGGATAAGAACTTAGTTGAAATCATTATTAACTCATACAAAGAACGCATACACCCTTTCTCTTTTTACAAATTGCTTGAGAATCATGCATCATCATAACATGTCATCATGATATCATGGTAATAATCCAATTTGAGTCCATAAACCTTCATTGCATTAAAGTACTCAATAACAAAAAGATTATCTTGTTTTTTTCTTGAAATTTTAGTTTTGATCTCGTAGATGAGGAAATCATTCTTCACTTTTAAATACATTTATTTGATAGCGCCCCAATCTTTTTATCATAGAGAGGAACATATATAGCCCACTGATTTCAAGCAACTTGTTATTCAACAATTATGTCATAACCATGAAATTTGCTTATCTCGAAGTATAAATTTTGAGTCTTTCGACTACAAAGGATTGTTGGCTCAAGAAAAATAGCACTAATACATGAATCCCGCTTTGCAGCCGTAGGATTCCATTTCCCTCAAGTCAGATTGAAATTAACCAGATTTTCCCTGAGGGTAGTGTCAGGGTTTAATTAGATCTGGGGTTCTTACTTCCTATGAGCGCAAGCACTCATAGTTAATTACCCCTCTTAACAAGTAAGAGAAAACTCTCGATTAAGAATGAATAAATTTTAGGTAGTTTAGTCTCAATTATGAGGAAAATGGAGGCAAACCCGATCAAGATCCCATGGTTCCGTTGTCCCGGGTATACCGTGTATTCAATCTACCAACACTAACAACCATCAATTATTGTGTCCAGGGAATCTGATTAGCAGCCATGGGTTGCCTCCTCTCAAGGATCCCGAGTAGACTAAAGTGGTTAGATGTGGATTTTAGTTTGATTAAGTGTTTTGGGATTTACATCTATTAGAATACCCAGAGATTTATTTAGTTTGGGATTTATAACTTCATTTAGAAGTAACCCAGGAATTTAGTTTGGGGCAGGTCTTATGGATTCTTTAGGAAGTAGCCCAAGGTATTTAGATTTAGGTTTGGGACTTACGACTTTCGTAGAAAGTAGCCCGGAGATTTTAAATTTAGGTTTATAACTTACGGCTGTCGTAGAAAGTAGCCCGGAGATTTTGATTGTTTAGGTAGGACTTATGGCTTCCCTTAGGAAGTAGCCTAAAGAGCGGGTCTTACAACTTAATCCTTTAGACTAAGATGCTCATATATTTAAATTTTGATTATTTGAGGTTTAGGGTCATTACAATTTATTTAGTAATTTTCCTAAAATGTTGGGGCTTACAAATTCAATTAGAATTTGCCCAATAACGGATCTTACAACCTAATCCTATAGACTAGGATGCCCAGTGATTTAAATTTAGATTGAGACTTATAACTTTCATAGAAAGTAGTCCGAATTAGTGGGACTTACAGCCTCAATTAAAGGTAGCCCAAATATTTTAGTTAGGTAGGTCTTATTGCTTCCTTAGAAGTTGTCTAATGATGGGTCTTACGACCTAGCACTTTAAGCTAAGCGGCCCAAGTTGTTGGTCTTACAATCTAGTTCTTTAGACTAGAATGCCCCAGTGAGGGGTCTAGGGTCTTATTATCACCTAAACATTTCTCTCAGAGGTCAGATTTACGACTTCTATTAGAAGTGGCCATGGGTTTTAATTGGGGGTTAGAAGTTAAGTCAATTTTACCTAAAACTTCCCCCTAAGGTCGGGCTTACGACTTTCCTATGAAAGTTGCCGGGTAGTGGGTCTTACAACCTAATTCTTATAAATCAGGCCGCCCATAGGTTTGAGTTTTAGTTTGTTTGAGTGGACAATAGTTGTTTGAAACTAGACCACCAGGATTTTTAGTTGGTTGTTTGTGATTTTGATATTACGAAGTTTTGACACTGAGTTGGTGTTTTAGTTGATCCGTGTTTGTAGTCTTTTTCCTACTACAGTAGTTCACTTCTTTACCCATTTTTTTCAGCACTGTTGCTCTACTAACTTTTTCGTACTTAGCTTTTCTTGATTTTCAGTACTCTATTTTACTTGCAGTAGTTAAATTCATTCAATTTATTTATGATGCACTGATTGCTCATATGTCTGTTTGTAGGTGTTCGTAGCCAGTGGTTGTAATAGTTGGGGCTGGTAGTTGCAAAGGATAAAACCCAAAGATAGTTGCAGGAGCTGCTATAGGAGGGACTTTACAGAGTTTGCAAGGTGTTGTTGGAGAGTTTGTGGGAATTGTATTGAGAGCTTGTATATATTTGATTAGTAGAAGCATTATTTTTCTTCATGCATTTTCTTTTATGCTTAACTTAATTAATCAATTAACTAAAAATAAAAAATTTTATTTTTTAGTTAATTATATTAATCTCAATTTCTAAAACCCATGTACTTTAAGACTTTCAAATTTTAAAAATCTCATATTTAAAAATTTTTTGGGTTTCGTATGCTCTTAAATTTCAAAGGCTCTTAAAAAAAATATTTGGATTAGAGAGACAGGAAGAGAATGAGTGCTTGTAGGTTCTTCGCTCTCATGCATTTAACAATATAGGGACTTTGAAGATTTCAATTAATCAGATATTTTGATTAATCTTAATCAAATTAATTTTTTTGTTAAATCTTAATTAACTAAATTAGTTAATTAACATTCCAAGGTCATTTTTAACATTTCAGTTAATTCAAATTAAATTTCCCTCTGGATTTTGAGAAAATTTCGACAACCTCCCGACATCTCCTCCCCACTGAGGGAGAAATCGGGACGACATCGCCTAAGGTCAACGGCGTAGGGTCTTTGATTTTAAATCATCTCACCAGTATCTAAGATTAATTGCGTGAGGTCTTCAATTATTCAAAATCATCTCGATCGGACCTAAGGTCGACGACACAAGGTTTTCAAATTCAAAACCATCTGCCCTGATTAAAAATCAACGATGCAGGTCTTCGATTTCAAACCATCCCGGTCGGACCTAAGGTACGACGGCCAGGGTCTTCCACTCTTGCTTAAAATTCTCTCTCTACATATATTTTTAATATGATATTATATCATTTTAATTACATTTATACATAACAAATATATTATAATATAATATATAATAATTATATCATTATATATTATATATAATATAAGAGAGGAAGAGAGGAAGGAGGAGATCGAGTAGAGCCCGATCCGGCATGATCGGAGGCGGAAGTCACGCACGGGCATCAGAATCTCTTGGTCGGTGGCGGATGCGGCAGACCGGCGACGGGATTCAACCTGCTAGAGTTTACCGGCGGGGTTGGTTGGCGTCGGATGCGGGTTAGGGAGTGGGAGGTGAAATCGGACAACCACAAGGAGCGGAAGGAGCGACCGTGCCCTCTCTACCCTCTTGCGAAGCAACGTAGCCGAGCAGCGACGATGAAAAGAGAATATGAAAGGTAAACCCTAGATGTCTCTGTCAAGCAACGAAGTCGAACGGCAATGTAGGCGTCGGAGGAGTAAGGCGAACGAGCGTGTGTCAGTTTTTATTTTCGATTCTCCCTTTACTTTTACCGTGAAGCAACGGTTATTGTGCGAAGAGATGTGTCATTTTGGCGAGATGGGGCCAGCTTGGAGGTATGTCGGTTGCTTTGAAAAGAAATTTTTTTTTTTGTTCTATCTTTTTTTTGTACAGTCAACAAGGATGGATCCATAATATGGTGGATCTTTCTCTTTACTTTCGGAAGTGTCTTCACAATTTGGGACCATTTTAGATATTCTTTTTCATTTAAGCAATATAAGGCTTATAGCTTCTTGGAGCTCTTCTGTAGTCTGATTTTTACTAGTTATGATAGTTGACTCCATAGATAAGGAGTCAAAGAAACCAACACTAACAAATAGAAGGAAGAATCTTGACAAAAGAGGAAAAAGGGAAAAAATGTCGAAAGACAAAAACACTACCCTCACGCTGATATTATCTAGAAATATTAAAAAGTAGGAAAAAAACTACTTTAAAGTTTATTGTTTGATTTTGTACAAAGTATGAAGATATTTATAGACTTCTCCAAAAGGCTCGCAATAAAAATAAATTAAAGCTATTTACAAAAAAAGAAAAAAAGATCCCAACAGGGGCTAGTGGCTATAATAAAAAAGTAGGCATATGGATTGAAATCTAAGGATCATAAAAGGATTAATCCAAGTGTTAGAACTATTCCGCATGCTCAAATATCTCTATCTTAATTGGTTAACTTGTGGGTCTCATGATCCATCAATAAATAAATTTTGTTAATGCAACTACAAACAAGAAAAAACACAATAATACGATCAACTGATGTTTAGATTGGGTGGAAACAACATTCTGCTTGAAAAAAAAAGGAAGTTGGAACCTTAATATTGACTCTAACATCAAAAGTCAAGAGCTCACAAATCTCTTTACAAAACCAGGATATGCACAAACTGACTCTATTGTTCTCAAATATTCCTATAGCGCATATAAATCTAAGATAGAATGGAAAAAAGGCTCCTTGGATATACATGTTTACTTCATTACTAGACAGAGTAAAAATAAACTATTGTAATTGCTCTTCTTTTTTTTCTTTTTTCTTTTTTTGAACTGTGCCGATTTTCCTCTTTTAAACATAAAAGTGTAAATAAAAGTTCTCAAGGGATACCTTATTCATGCTCCACTCATGCTGAGGTACATGCACTAGAAGCCAAAACCACATCTCGGAGACAGAAACATTTACCCAATAGTCAAATCCCAATCCGCCTTGACTAGTTGGTTCACATAATCCAGGATAAAATGTTGCCTGTACGAAGGAAAACTAAAGCCAATTGAAGGAGGACTATGCATAGATATAAGTTATATATTTAGTTCACGATGCAGATAAGTGGGATTGAAAAACAATTAATGTAGATACAAGAATCCAGCAAAGCTGTCAGACCCAACATCAAATAGTTTAAGAATCAGCAGAATTATAAAATCATGGCTGATAAATAATCCAGTACATCAAAGGTTTTGACAAAATGAACAACCACAAATTTTACTGTTTTCTAACAAAAAGATGCAAATTTTTTAAATTGAAATAAAAATTTCATAAAATAAAAAAGGTATCAATAAATCAAGGAAAAAATAATCAAGGTGCTTTAATTATTTACTAAGATTTACATCCAGTAACTTGATCAACTTTAAGGATCAATTCTTACAAACTATGCCACTACTGCTCACAGAGGAAAATTCGCTTACACTCTATTACCAAAACACCAAGTTAGGTTTGATGAACACAATGATGTTTGGATTATAAGTTAATATTGCCTATAATAAAAAAAATTAAGCGTTTGTCCACAACTAACAGTAGATAAATTCTTTTCTGGAATTTTCTATGACCACTATTTCAATCAGTTGAAATTTATAGGTACAAGCAGAAGGATCTACACTAGGAATGATAAAAGAATTCCAGCGTAAGATTAATGTAAGCTCAAACAGATACAAGCAGACAACGTAATTTATCATAAACAGTGTGAAAATATCAGGTTGGCCTTCTGATTGGCAGAGATACCGGCAGTTTTTATGCTAATACAAACATTACAGCGTAAGATTAATGTAAGCTCAAACACAAGATATAAGCAAAACAAAAGAGCCAAAAAGAAAAGATAGCTTACATCCTCTGCTATAGTTATAATGTTTGGATGAACTTCATGGAGCATCTCATTTGCCAAAATTAGATAGATTAAAGCATCCTTATCAACATATTGGTTGCAATACCTATTAAAAAAAGGCCACTCAATGTTACAGATACATGCAAGCATTACATAAGTGATACTATATAACAGGACACACCAGAAAAATATACATTAAAAAAAGTAAAAAAGCCAAAGCAAATGATGTACTTATGTAGAAGCACTAATAGGTGATTAAAGTAAAACAAATTATACTGATAATCACAAACAGTTAAAAAATATAAAAGCATTTCCATAGAAAAAAAAAATCTGGAAGACGTTTTTGTTAAATAAAAAAGTTTTCCACCATGAAATGTGCCTGAAAACCAAACCACGTGACATTTTAGCCCTTATTATCGCTATCAATATCAATATTATTATTATTATTATTATTATTATTATTGCAAGGTGCGTGGCTTCTATGAGAGGAAGACAAGGTGTGTGGCTTCTCATGCAATAAAGACAAGGCAGGCGGCTGTTGTGTGGCTTTTTGAGGAAGCCAAGGTGGCATGCAATGTGTGATGCCTTAGCCAAGCCAAATCAAGACTAAGATGTTGTTGTGTAGCCAAGATCGTGCAACTGCGGAGTGTACGTTGGCAAGACCGTGCAGTCAAGATGAGGAATGAATAAACAAATAAATCAATATTAAATTTAAACTAATAAATTATCAAATTTCTATTAATGCTACAAACACAACTATTAAAAAAATAATTAAATTTAAAATACACCCCCCCCCCCCCATGCCTTACAGCTATACTTAGTGGATACATCTCATATGATATTATGTGGTCCCTATTTATGGGATTGAAAAAATATCTTTCTTAGAAAACAATAAAAATTATCTTGCACACACACACAGAGGGAGAGAGAGAGAGAACATAGAGTTTGTCAATCCACTTTTCCATTTTTAAATGAGAACACCAAACTAGAGGATTCCAAAAATAATTCTAGAGCCCTTTTTCTGATGAAAATAAAAACGTAATCCAAGTTGTTGATCAACAAGCATCAAAAGATGAAAAACAAATTATAGTAGCCTGCTAAAAAGGCGTTGGATTGGATATTGGGAGGAAGAAATGAAAGAATAGGTTCCAAAAATGGAAGAAAATGAGCTCTTATTTGCACGAAAAAAAAATGATAAAATGCGGAGTTGTGACCAAAGATGATCTCAAAAAAATTTTGAATATCGACTTTACAAGAATAAATTTACAAATATAAATGAAGGTTCAACTAACTTGCAAATTTGCATTTAAAAATTAAAAAGGAGGGTTGGCCAAGAAAAGAGAGGAAAGAAGTTCAATTGCATTTAATCAAGGAATCTATACAAAATTCACTCCATTTTCTCCTTATCCTTAATGATTGGCCACACTAGGAGAAATCCAATAGAATCTTCCGTTGATTTAAGTTATGGCTATCTTCATTTTCTTATTTTAAACAATTAGACAAGATTACATCCTACAAAAGAGCTTCAAAAGGTTAAGGCAATGCATAATTTAAATGGAAGAAAGATATATAAGATAAAATTTTCTGAATTGTTACATTTTGTTAGAATCATAGATAGATATAGATTGACTCCTGCTTTTTAATAAATAAGAAGCCTTATGATATAACACTTAAGTTGATATCTACAGAAATTAAATGCCACCATGTTTTGTCTCTTACGGTTTGGTTTAAGATGCCCCATTAAGCTCTCCCTTTTCCTTTGGCATGAATTTTAAGGGGCAGACAAACTGTTAAAAATCCTAATGCATGATTTCCAAAGTAGGCTAGCAATGCTCTCTCTCAAGAGAAGATTCCATCATTCTCAATTCCTGCTCAGAAAACCTAATCCCCTGTCATTGATAATTCCTTCTGGTTCCAATACCTCACGTTGCAACTTCAAAAGAAGTTTTTTTTTTTTTAATATAGAAGGATAATAAATAAATCCTGTACATGCATTAAAGATTTACGAAGTCCGTCTTATAAGTTTGTCTCGACTAGAAGGAACATCTATCTAAAACATTCTTTTTTTATGGGATGCATTGTCCACATCAAACAGTCATTTTTGTGATGATCTGAATTAGACAGACAAGAGAAGATCAGAATCCTTCATTTTCTTTCGTTTGCTCCAAATCTCAACAAGAAAAGCCCATTAAGGCAACGTAGATGATCCACATTTGTGCAAACAGTTCGCTATTTAAAAATAATAGTAAGGCGTAATAAAATGATTTAGGGAAAGATCTTTCAATTCCTCTTTCTAGTTACAACCTAACATGCAAAGGTGAAATGGATTACGCATAACTTTGAAAAGTACATAGCAAGTCAGCTGCACACATTTCTTGGGTAACATATATAGGGTGGGCCTTCTTCTAACATGTTCAGATATAAAAGAGAATATTCAATTTGGCGAATATCAGTAGAGATTAATTTTCATTGTATCAAAAGGCAGATAAAGCACTTACTCCTCCATTTGACCAGAAAAAGTTGCAAACCCATTATGTGTGTACATCATTGATGGCAGGGAGTGGAAATTGAAGCCATCAATCAGGTATTCGGTGACCCACCTATAAAAATTTCATCCAAAAATTTCTTGAATCTCTAAAAATAATAAACCGTGAAGAAGGACAGTAGGTAGATTATGATTGGGGTTGGAGGGATAAGTGATAATTCGACACCACTCAGAAAAAAAAAGGGGATGAAGAGAATACCACTTCAAATTTGATAAAAGAAAGTGTAAAACATCAACATCACCATATTTGTATATTCTTGTGCCCCAATGTTTATGATGACCACGTTTACCTGTTCAAGTAAAACAAAGGCTTGAAAGTTTTATATAATCCCCTAAAGAAATAAATATTTTGTATAATTGAAGTAATCCAAAAATAATCCCCAGCTAAAGAAGGAAAACCTGTCCCTATTCAAATGTTATTAATATTGAAAATAATTCAGAAAGGTTTAAAAGAGCAGTAACTTTAATTATGGATATGTAAGTTATATACCCTTGTTTCAATAACATAATATCGTGCATATCTTCAGGACACTGTAGCAATCCCTATTAATTTCTGTAAAATATGTTAATTATCTTTAAGTTGGGAATTAAATTTATGTTTATGTTAGATGATAAACACAAAATTGTCATTTTAAAATCCAAGATAAAAGTTGAAGGTTAATCTCTGTTTGGCAAAGAAACGCAATCTTTAAAAAAATCTTAATTAAATCAGTAATGGTAAGATGAGTGATGCAAGTTGGCAAGTCGGTGAAAAGAACATAATCACAACAAATTGGCGGGAAGGAAATTGATGAGCGAGTGGTAACATAATCGAGTGCAAGGAGATAGAAAACTGGCTATCTAATAGAACTATAACAATATTTGCATGACAATTGCATATTATTTGAATTCCCAATTTCATTACGATAAAGATTTTTCATGTACATATGAAGGATAAGAGTAGTTTATACGCATGCATGGATAAACTTGTCCATGAGGCTGACTATCTTAAAGCAAATGATCAACTGTATGATGACTTCCATTGAAAAAATGGAATATTTAGATTCAGAGCAACTCAAACAAACAAACAAGACATGCACTCTTAATAAAATTGCATTCATTTATAATTTTAAACCTAAAAGTTTATGCCTAAGTGTTCAACCTTAATTATATTAACAATTTCCTTTTCATTCTATTTTAGAACATTAGTGGGCACAATTTAGCGATGATGTGCTTGAGCTTAAGGCACTTGCAATGAAAGTTCTTAATCTTACTTGTTCAAATTCTGCATGTGAGCACACATTCAACCAAATTCATACAAAGAGAAGAAACGAATTGGTTACAGAACGGCTTAAACAATTTGGCTTCAACAAATAAAACTTGAAAATAAACACCTCAAATTATATAGATAAATAAATGATGATAATGAAATAGAACTTTTAATTGTTGATAATACACTATCTGATAATGAATTAATGACGCTAAAAAATCGTGAAAGATATAAAATTGAAAAAGAAGAAATAGCCTTCTAGAATAAGGAGAAATAAGATCTCAATGCTAACATTGAAATGGCAACTAAATTAGAAGCAATTTCCACTTCACAAACATTTAAAAGCTATGATGCACCGTCACTGCTCAAAGAGGTATGCAATGTACAACACGTATGAAACACGACATGCATCCGGCATGTCTCTTACATATGTCGAACACGTTGAAGATGTCTTCAATTAAAAAAATATTAAAAATAAATTGTTCACGCACAACTAAAATACTTTATGAAAATTTTTTATTTCATCTCCAAAGCCCTAAATCAATTGCCCACACTCAACACCTCATTCCCTGAACATTCTCATTTTCATATCTATCTGGTAGTTTGCAGCTAATACTTCACAATAACGCTTAAAGTCATTTCAATATTGACATTCAATGTTGTCATAACATCAATATTTTAAAACCATCTTAAAATCAATGTAACACCCCATAGTAACATTATAAGTACTGTAGAGTGTAACAAGAATAACCATAACATTTTCCATCATTTATCTCTTAGAAATTTCTGTTCATTCCAATTCAGATCGATATAAAGGATTATATAAGCATCATTTAGTACAACAAAGGAAACATCTAATAGTTCTCAAATTCCATCATATCAAAACTTAGTACAGAGCCACTAAAGAAGTCCAAAACAATTCAAAGTATTACAGCATTTAAAACTATCTAATAACCTCAAGAGTAGAATTCAAATTTTAAATAAACATTTACATAAAACTTAAATACTTGTCTATCAAACTTCCTCTGCTTTTCCTTTCCCTTTTCCTGTAAAGACAGCCAGTAAGAAGTAACTGGTGAGCTATGAGGCCCAGCAAATTATGTAATCTAAATAACATTTATAATATGATAAGAGAATTAAATCCAAACATTGAAGTTATAAAGCATTAAACATCACTTTTATGATAACAACAACATAAATTTTGATTAGCATTAATCTTTACCTCTTCGCAATTACACTGAATATCAAATTAAATATATAAAAGACTTGTCTATACATTTAGAACAATATTCAATGGAGCCCAGGTAAACCTGGCATTATCACCATTGAATAACATTGAGAACCCTTTTGCCTCATTAGGGGTCCCTTTTGCCCCACCTGCTACGCAGGTATCTTTTCATTTGAGCTCCCTTTTGCCCCACCTACAATACAAGTTTAGTAATTGGGTCCCTTTTGCCCATCTGATATTGTAGACATCATATCATAAAATAGTTAATCTTTACTTTTAACTTGATATTCCTTACATCATACCATTATAATTCATATCTCATTTTAATGGTTACAACCTTCAAGTATGCTTATACTCATACATCTGGCATATTAAAAAATTATTAGCTACTAAATTAAAACAAAAACTTCTTTGCATAAAATTATCAGTTAAGAAAAAGGCTGAGATAAGCACACTTAAAACATTTTTTCAATCTCTCTTATTCTCACGGATAGACAGTTATGAGTACTTTAATGTACTCTCATGTTGACTAATCAAAATTCTCATAATGCATCTCATTATAATAAAACTTCAAACATAAGGGATAAACTAACAATTCATGAAGATTAAAACTAGAATTAATTACATAATTTACCTTCCCAGCAGGTGATCTCTTTAAAACCTACACCACGAAGCCTTCTCCTTTGATACACAAACCCAAAGTTTTCTTTCTGCATAAATCTATGAATAATCCTACCATACAATTTGGTTATCATCGTTAGACATGTTACTAAATTTAGGTGACATAAAAGATAAATAATAATAGTACATTACTCACCTTTATTTTCCTTTCTTTCTGTTATTCTTTATTTATATTCTCCTTTTCTCTCTTCTCCAAGCTTTCACCTTAATTCATAATTCTTTTAACTAGTGCATAATCACATCACTACAATTCATTATAATTCATAAAAATCTGATCATTTTTACTTACCTGCAATAGTGTCCCTTCTTTCACAACTTCTATAAAACTTCCTTTCAATGAAATATTCTAAATTCCATTGAACCACAGAACCACTGCTTGGACAAGGAATTTCTGCGAACTCTTCAGTGTCCAGCGGCACTTGTCCGCCTCTTCTACAGTGCTTTTAGCACTATGCCGAAATACCTACATCCCGCACGCGCCTACAGCCCGCAAGCAGGCCGAAATCTTTTCGGGTATTCCAAGGGATTTTGCTACAGGAATTCCCTGTTAAAACCCAGCACCTTGTCCTCCTCTTTTTGTAGTAATTCTCCGCCCCTTGCTACATGAGTCCTCCGCTTATTGCTAAAGGATTTCTCTGCCTTCCTTTACAGAAACAGTGGCAGTCACCAAGAAATGATTACCAATATATGGATAAAAGAGTGGGTCCCACTCTTCAACTGACTTCCAATAGTTTCCTCCACAAAGCATCTATTCGGCTGCTAATTAAAAAATCAGTTAATTATTATAATTCCATCATCTAATTGATCCTTAATTAATCCTTTTATTTAAATAAATAGCTACTAATCAAATCTTCACACAATATAAGCGCATACCTGAAAAAAATTGGGTCTTTGGATATTACAATCAAAGTCTTAATATGTGTTGACATTGACGCTAGACGCTAGCAATTTCTAAACCCACAATCATGCCCACGTGTCATCTGGACATCCCAACTTTCTCAAATGTCATCTTAACATCGACGACCGACATCATCTTGACCTCAATGCTCAATGCCTATTACACAACAATGATGCCCAACAATCAAGACCATAGTCGCCGCCCTTCTCGACGTCTAACACGGCATCGACACTTGACTCTCGACATCCTAATATTAATTATTTTAAGCACAAATCCTTCTTAAATTATTTTTTTATTTCTCAATTATTTTAAATATTTTTCTTATTAAATTTTATACACTATATTTAATAAATTAAAATTATAATATTGTGTCTAACTCGTCTCCGTGTCCTACATTTTCAATAATTGATCTGTTTTGTGTCCGTGTGGTGTCATATCCATGTCACTGTGTCTGTATCTATGCATTATAGGTTAAAAGAAAGAAGCAAAGTAGAGCAAGAGCTTCAAGAACTAAAAAATAATAATAAGTATAATGAATTACATTATTTTGTCAATAAGTTATAATTTTACTTTAGATTATATTGAATCAAATGTTATTAGATACAAAGAGTAAGAGAAAAAATGTAATAATTGAAGAATATTATGAAGATTATGATGAGATAGAATCTGAGGATGACGGAATTATTACATATGAAGACACTTGTTAAGAAAATGCAAGTGAGGATGAGATCATCGTATATCTTGATCCTTATGGAGTGTTTAAACATTAATATTGTGTCTAACTCGTGTCAGTGTCCTATATTTTTAATAATTGATCTGTTTTGTGTCCGTGTGGTGTCGTATCCATGTCATTGTATCTGTATCTATACATTATAGTTTAAAAGAAAGAAGCAAAGTAGAGCAAGAGCTTCAAGAATTAAAAAAATAATAATAAGTATAATGAATTACATTATTGTGTCAATAAGTTATTATTTTACTTTAGATTATATTGAATCAAATGTTATTAGATACAAAGAGTAAGAGAAAAAATGTAATAATTGAATAATATTATGAAGATTATGATGAGATAGAATCTGAGGATGACGGAATTATTACATATGAAGACACTTGTTAAGAAAATGCAAGTGAGGAAGAGATCATCGTATATCTTGATCCTTATGGCTTGTTTAAACATTAAGTTAGTTTTTACCTTAAATCACATTTCAAACTTTCATTTTATAATAACATTTAATATTGAGATTAATAATTTATGACCTTAAGATGATGAATCAAGAAAGTATGTTAATGGCTTATTTCATTTGTCATTTTTATGAATTATTTATAATTTTATGATTTTTTTTATTTTTTATTTTAAGGTTTATGCCAATCTGCCTTGAGGTTTATGTCTCACCTCACAAAGGCAAAATATCTTGATTCCCGATTTCAATTTTTTTAAATCATGGTTTATCATCATCAACATGAAAAGTGATTGTCATTTTGACAATACTTTGAAGTTGAGTGAATCGTGGTTCATGTTATCGTTTAGTTACAAGTAATTAGTTCTATAACTAAATGCATTGCAAAAAACCAAGTCAATCATTCCATGCGACCTTGGACTCATTTGATGTCACATATATGGACAAAATTGATCCTACGATCAAAGCCCCTCATCAAATTCCCCCTTTATTTTTTTATAAAGCAAAATATTACAATAAGAAAATGAAATTAGTTTATTAAAGGCAATAAGTAAAAATTGTCAAAGAAAAAAGAAAAGTACACAACAAAACATACATATAGCATGAAAAGTACACAACAAAATATCTATATAGCATGAAAGCCTATGTAGAATTTGCCAAAGAAAAAAAAAATAGCATAACAAAATATACCTATATCATAAAAACCTATGATACTAAGTCACTAAAAACATTAAAAAAAAAAACTCCAAAATAACTCATTTAAATGTAATTGTTAAAAGCTTGATGAAAACCAGGAATTGATGATGTACTTCTTATCCACTAGAGAGTCAATGCTTTAAGTGCTCTCAACTAAATCATAAGACTAGAGAGCATCCTAATCATCGTTGTCTTCACCAGTTGGAATGAGGTGCGACGTTACAGCAATAGTGTTAGTCTTTAATCCTAGGGAAAAATCTAAAATTGGTTCAAAATTCTAGTAAAGCATGATCTATTAGAGTAGACGCTATCTAAAAACTGGAGGGACTGATCTGATTATTTGACTATACCTCTTAGCCCAATAATTAGATTTACACAACCATGAATGTGCCTTCAAACAATCAACAAAATTATATCAAAGAATTTTGTAAGAACAGTGTTTTGGGATTCCTTCAAATTTAACACCTGTCAATATCCACAACTCAAGAAGCCAATACATCCTCCTTAATTCATAAGTAATACCTAGTTCAATCAAGATTCTTTCCATATAAGGCTTTGAAAGATAAAGCACTATGTACTTGCAAATGTTTGTCAATTATAAAATAGTGAGAATATAAAGTGGATTGGTCAAAACAGTATAAAAGAAGTGAAGGAAATGCAATTCAAACAAAAGTGACCAGTGGTTCATCAAAAGAGGCAAAATAGGATAACATTCTGTTAGAGGCTTTCGCCTGTGAGGCAGAACAGGCTTCCACATGTTTAATTGAGGTGGGGCCCAGTAGTCCATCAGCAATTAAGGCCAGCAATTAAGAGGAAATTAAAGAAGGGATTAGGAGAAAAATTCAAATTAGAAGGGCTATTTTGGCATTAACTATATTTAGTATGCTTTAAATACATTGTTTAACCTAGGGTTAGATTTTATCAGGTATTTGCTGAAATTTGAAGTGTTCTTAGGTAGTTTTGGGTTCTAGCTGCCAGCTAGAGAATTGGGGAGCCAAATCCTACTCTCCAATTGAGGATCCATTGTATCTTGTGATTTTCTTCTTTATTTCATCAATTGCAAAGAGTTTTCTTCCATTATTTCTCTTAAATTCGTCTTCGATATTGGGTTTGGGGTGTTGATATTCAATTTTAGCCAAGGGAGAATTAATTTCTATAGTTATTTCCTATCACATTCTATCACGCAAACCACTAATATAGGAAAAAATCTAAAAGAAAATTTTAGTGCAGTCTGCTTTTGAAGAAAGTTTAGTAATAACATGACAATGGCCAATAAACATAATGGAATGGTCACCAGCCAAATTTAAATAAGATTAAAATTTGCATATAATCTCCATGTTGGGGCAATCCAATGAGAATTCGCCAACAATAAGAGGAAAGAGAGATCTAAAAAGCTTTAAGATCTTCTTTTCAGTGAGAATGAGAGTAGATTTGTTCTCATATAAGGATGGGAATATTGATTCAAAAATAACTTTAGGGTTTTTAGTGTGCCAAAAATGTTTTGATCACATTCATTTCGTCATATATGGGCCTCATTCAGGCATATCACCAGCGTAGAGAAGGCAATTCAATTTGAATATTCTCATGCACATCAAAAATTTGTTAAATGTGACAAAAATATTACAAATTGCAAGGATAGAAGTAAGCTTCAAATCTAAGAGCTCGGTCAAAGTGGATGAAGTACCATTACGAATAAGGACACATATCACTATTTACAGGGGGAGAGCATAAATTCAAAAAAAAAAATTTTTTTTGATGCAGTATGAGAATAATACATTCTAAACATGAAAATATGAGTCAATAAAACTGAGAATAACATTGATACCAGAATGAAAATAACAGTCATTTGACCCATCATATAGAGATAATCCAACCAGTTCATCTGCAGCTGCATAAGAATGGACAATATCCAGGAACACAAGAAGACCAAGGCCTAGACATAGTAAACAATTAGAATGATTAAATCAGGACTAAATAAAAAATAAATAGACAATTACACAATTTCTAGAGTGCGTGGATGAATACAGATGCTAAATCAAAAATCAAGTATGAAAATCTAAAGGATTCTGATTTGGAAAATTTTCAATATTTAGGAGAATTGCCTAAAAATATCTTATTTAGAACTTTTTTTACCATGTATCAAATCAAAAAATAATAATAATTGCTACAGTTAGTAAAGTAAATGAAAGTCTGATTACGTAAAAGTTTGAGAAAGTTGCGGAGCAATCACAATAACATCCCTTAAGTTCAATAATCACATTAGCTGCCCCTAAAATCATGAAGAATAACAGATAGGCACCTAAAGTTCTGCAAGAACTGAGTTCTCTTGCGACATTTTCTAAAGTATCATCAATCATGTGGAAAAAACCAGGTTGCCCTAAATTGTAATGTATATTTATCCAAAATAAGTTTTAATTTTGTCAAGCTATCATTTAAATTCTCCAAACATCAACAATGAGTGCACTATCGTTGTTGTGATCAGGAATGACAATGATAAACCGATTACCAGAATCTACTATAACCCCAACCATACAATAATTTCCACGATGGAAATGAACAAATGAAGCAATCATGTAGGGGAATATGGGCTCCGAAAATTCGGCCCCGGCCTCCGCTCGCTCTCCTTATTCGGCGAGGGAGTTTTAACGAACTAAATTCCGAGGTAAATTTTGGAAAGCAGATGGGTTTGTAGATAAGACACTACCCAGAGATTTCGCCCTCATTTTGTGAGGACTTTATGATCTGAGTCCTGGTTTCCTATAGGCGCAAGCCCCTATAGTTAATTACCCCTCCCGATCACGAGAGAGAACTTTCGATTAAGGCTAGTCGTCAATCAGATACGTAGATGATACGAGTTATCTGGCATATAGTAGCAGCAATGGGTTTGGAAATTGGGCTTAAATTTGGGTATTTGGAAAGGTTTGGAAATTTGGAATTTGAATGGTTGAGAGATTGATATTTAAAAATAGAAATTTCACCATCGTACACTTAAAGCGAATGGTGGGGGAATGGATGATGGGCCCGATCAAGATCCCATGGTTCCGTCATCCCGGGCTATCGTGGTCCCTGGTCTACTTAGTCAGAGGAGGTAGTCGACCCAACCTGACAGAAGGATCCTTGTCGGCAGTCATGGGTTGCTTCGTCCAAGGGGACCTTATAAACCTGGGTTAGATGTTTGTCTAAGGGGACAAATTTGAATCCACCTTAGCTTACAGAGGGCTTTGTGCCCTATCGATCATATCCTATTGATTCATATCTCAAGGATTTGATGCCAATAAGGAGCGTATTGGCTATGGCCATAACCGGTATTTCGTGGTGCCATTTGACAGCAAAACCACTCGGTTCAGAGGGCCCCGGGTCATAACCGTTTATCCTGCGGTGCCATTTGGCGGCAAAACCGCCGGTTAGAGGACACGTACCACGTCCTTACTGACAAGAGATTGTTTGAGAATGGATCATAGTGATATTTTCGACCAGGCATTTAGCACTTTTGTGAGCTAGAGTAATATTTCAGATTTGTCCACCCCGGCAAACTGTTGCGGAGGGTGGATGGGCTTTGCTTTAAGTGTTGATGGATTTATTTCAATTTAAATATATTAAATTGGGATTTGTAGAATTTTGAATTTTGGATTTTATGGAGTTTGGATTCTGATAGACATTTGAGTGGAGCTTGAAATATTTGTGAACCCCTCCGGTTGAGATCTTCATTCAACACGGCCATCATCGGGGTGTTTGGGGTCATTTCCTTTTTATTGATTGAACCTTGTCGACTCTGTCTAACTGTCGACAGAGGATCGGGTTTGTCGTAGGCTTTGTGCCTTTGTTTATGAATTTTCTTGATTTTAGGCCTTGAAGGCCTAAAAAGAATGTATTTAAACAAATACATCGGTCGCTACAACCGTGTATTTCATTAGGTAGTTCGAATCTTGTCGACTTCTATTGATCCGTATAGAAGGATCGGATTCGAACTTGAATTCACTTGTCAACCCGCGTAGCAACCATAGGCGTCACGTGTGTACCAATAACACGCTCGCCAGGGCCCATGCGGGTTGAGATTGTATTTACCTCTTGTGTACCTATGTGTATACAAACTACGGTGCACGTGTAGGGGTATTTTGAAATATTTGTAGTCGTGCATGTATTTGTTATTTGAACGCACAGCATTTCCTTGAAAAGCTTATACACGCCTTCTGTCTGCTTTCATAAGTGTTGCAGATCCGGTGGCGATTTGGCCTTGATGTTGATCCCCTCCCCCTTTCTTATTCACCGGGGGGGATTTTCTGGATTTTGGAGTCAAAGACTGCTGATTTGGAAAGAACTCCTTTTAGGCTTTTCGGCGTAGTGAACTTGCTATTTCCGGTGTTTGTGGGCACCCGAACTGTTCTCTTCTTTATTATAGAACCAAAAAGAGACTTTGGAACACCAGGAAGTTTGGTTCTAATTTGTTCAAACATTTCCCCCTTTCTGCCCGGGGGTATCCTTTTCGTACATAAAGTCGCCCTTGTACTCAACGCACTTGTAGATCTTGATCACTACTGTCGTAGATGATATCCGTACCTGTGTCCACAGTGATTCATTGTAGTTTCCATACACTGTTGTTATCCACAAGTATCAATTTGCAGGGGACTGTCGTATCTACTACGATCTCCTGAAAATATTTGTAGATGACCCATTACTTCTGCATCATATCCACCCTTTCACCAATCTCGGGTGGTTGTTGTACTTGTTTGACCTCGTAGGGATCGTCATAGGGGGATACTTGTACTTGCGCCCACAGTGGTTCGATGGTGCTTATGATATGCCCACTGTTGTTATCCACAAGTAGCTCATATTTGTCTGTAGGCTTCTGTTGTATTTGTTACGACCTTCTAGAGATGTTCGTAGAAGACCGACTGTTCCCACATCATGCCCACCTGTCACCAATCTCAGGTGGGTTTGATGATTGTACTTGCTTGTAAGGGCAGCTCTTTGATTGCTAATCTCCAGTATTGCCATCTCAATCAACAGGCAGTTGTAGGATTTGTTGTAGGAGTTCATACATCCGGGTCTTGTGACGGACTTTGAGTCACTATTAACCATACACATGTTCTTTTTTTGAACTCCCTTGCACAGGATTCGAGCCTTGTTCTTATATGTGTTTGAATCCCAGTCTGAGTTCCAACGTACAAGTTCAAGTCTTTGCTCAAAGTCTTGTTCATCTCATTTGATATCCAAATCAAACGTGAAACTGAGTGCCTTGTTATTCTTAGAAGTTTGGGTTCTTCATTGTTCATGTTGTGGATCCAGCTTGAGTTCAGAGTACAAGTTTGAATGGTCTTTTATTCATCCCATTTTCAAATTGAGTTCAAGTCTGAGTTCACTCGAGTTTGAGTTCTATATTCGGATCCTCTAATGTTGCACAGTTCGAGTTCCAAGAACAAGTTCAAGTGCTATGTCCACAATACTAGTTCAGGCTCTTGTTCAAGTCTCCTTGTGGTCTATAGTTTTGTTCAAGTTTTACTTGATTTTTACACAATTCGAATTCGAAGTACATGTTCAAGGTCTTCTGAAATCTTTGCAAGCTTAATCTTATGTTCAAATGATTTGAATTTAATTCCAATCTGATTTTATTTCATTTGAATTTGGTCTTTAGAAATCATTTGAATTTTGGTTCTGATTTAGGTCCACAAGTCCTCTGTTCTTGTACAGGTCCTCTGCTCATTTTAGTTCAAGTTCTGTGCATTTCTGTTGAAGTACAGGTCCTCTGTATTGTTGCTCGAGAAGGTCTTCAAATTGTTCAGTTCTGTGCATTTCAATGAAAATTTCGGCAGCACCCCGACATATCCCCCATTTGGGGGAAAATAGGGGAGCTGGGCCTTCCCACCACGCTACTAGAGCGTGTATGGTAGGTGTCCTTGGACACCGCGGCCGTACAAAATTTCATCCCACCACGCTACAAGAGCGTGTATGGGGCCTTCAGCAGTACCCGTACAGTAGAACAACAGTGACGTACCAGAACAGCAGTGACTCTCCCCACCACGCTACAAGAGCGTGTATAGGGCTCTCCCACCTCGTCGTATGCGTCGCACCGGGCTCCCTCCTACCGTGCTACGAGAGCCCGTATAGGTGGTTCTCCGGTCCGTTGCAAACGTCGAGAATGGGATTTTGGAACATCATACCTCTCGTAGCAGTGTCGTCGGCGGTGTCGGTGTCGAGGTCGAGGACCGTCCCCACCACGCTACAAGAGCGTGAATAAGGCTTACCCGCCTCGTCGTATGCTTCGCACCGGGCTCCCTCCTACCGTGCTACGAGAGCGCATATAGGTGATTCCCTGGTCCGCTGCAAACGTCGAGAACGGATTTTAAGTCAGAAATTTATACCTTGAAGTCCGACGGTGGCTCGAGGCGGAAGAGGGCCCGTGGATCGAGGCAAGAGGGTACGAAAACCGAGGCGGGAGGAGCAGGCTTTTTTTTTGTGAATTAATTATAATTAATATTAATTAACTATAATTAATTAAGAAATTATTTTTAATTGATTGTAATTAATTATACTTAATTAATATAATTAATTAAAGTTTATTAAAATTAATTAAAATTATTAATTATAATTAATTAATATTAATTAACATTTAATAAATAATAATTAATTAAAATTAATTAATGATAATTAATTTTATAAATTATAATTAATTAAAATTAATTCTAATTAAAATTTATTATAATTAATAAAATTAATTATAATAATTTAATTAAAATTAAACATAATTAATTATAATAATTATAATTAATTAAAAATAACAACTGTAATTAATTAAAATTAATTAACATAATTACAATTAAAACAATTAATTAAAACAAATTGCATCTCTCCCTCCCCACTCGCTCTGTTCGGGAGATTTACAGGATTCGGCCGAGAGGCGCGTGAGAAGGAGAAAGTTATCTCCACAACCAGTGAGCTCCCATAGTTGCTTGCGATCAAAATGTCTAACTTCCGATCCTACAGGTAAGGTAACGTCGCTGGAGGAAGCAGAGAAGCACGCGAAAGGATGAAAGTTACCTTCACAGTCCGGCGAGCTCTGTTCTTGCACCCGATCAGAATGTCATAACTTCCAATCCGACGAGAAAGGGAAAGTCGTCGTGGGAGCAAAGTCGAACAGCCACGAATGGAGCCAAGAGGCTTTGTGAAAGGGAGAAAGTTGTCTTCACCTCAAGCGAGCTCCTGTAATTCCGATCTCACAGGAAGGGAAAGTCGGCGGAAGAGCTTCGTTGAACAGCCACGAAGGAGCTTCCGATCCTTCTCACAGCCGGCGAGCTCCGTTCGCTGCTTCCGAACGAAATGTTGTAACTTTCGATCGACTGGAAGGGGGAGTCGTTGAGCGTAGCCGAATAGCAGGGAGGAGTCGGGATCGTGAGAGAGTGAGTAGAGGAAAAGAACCCAGAGCCTTGTCTCCTTCGATATTTAACAACGCCCGGCAAAGCGTCGGGGCAGACAACGCATTTAAGGAGAACGTGGGATTGGCGGCGTTGATCGTGCAGAGAGCGTCCGAACTCGTGCGTATAACGGGATTTCGGGGATCTGTTGTGGCAGGCGACGTGCATAGGTCCAGCATTAGGTAGGCGATTTTTTTTTTTATTTGGTTTCGGCTGCCGTATACGGGTCAACAGGGAAATGTTGTCTTCTGAATGGCTGCAATGAGATAATTAGCAAAGGAACCAATATAAATAACAATGTACAATTTAGTCTACACATTTTTTAGGTGCCAACTGTACTTTCTCTACAACAATAACAACAACAACAACATCAAGCCTTTATCCTACTACGTGGGGGTTGGCTACATAAATCCTTTTTCTCCATTGTGTATTGTTAAGAGTCAAATTCTCATTTAAATCATATAAATAAAGGTCATTTCTAATATTCTCTAACCAAGTCTTCTTAGGTCTATCCCTACTTTTCTTAACATAAACCAAATCAATACATCTACTTTCCTAATCAGGTCATCAGAAGGCCGTTGTTTTATGTGACCAAACCATATAAGGAGACTCCCTCTAATCTTATCTTCCACTGGAGCTACTCCAACATTTTCGTGTATATGCTCATTTCATATCCTATCTCTAAGAGTAATTCCACTCATCCACCTGAGCATCCTCATCTCCGTGACACTTAATATTATGCTTCTCTTTTAATGGCCAACATTTTGCACCATAAAGCATTGCAGGCCTATCCACCATCTTATAGAATTTTCCCTTAAGTTTGAGGGGGACTTTTCTATCACACAACAAGCCTGATGCGCTCCAATCGTCCAACTTGAATCTGCAAATAATAGACCTAAGATATCTAAAACGTGTAATCTTATTAATGACTTAATCGACCAAAGTCACAATCCCCCCACTAGATCTATTACTAAAATTACATTCCATATATTCAGTTTTAGATCTACTCAAACAAAAAACTTTATACTCTAAGGTAGACCTTCATAATTCAAGTTTACCTTCAACTCCCTCTCTAATCTTATCAACAAGAAAAATATCATTGGCAAAAAACATACACCGAGGTACAACCTTTTGCAAATGTCTAGTGAGAACATCCATAAATAAAGCAAAAATATATGGGTTTAAGGCTGATCATTGATGTAATCCAACAGAAATTGGAAAATACTTGGTCAAACCACCTAATGTTTTAACACAAGTAACAGCTCCTGTATACATATCCTTAATGACTTGAATATAAACAATATTAATCCCTTTTTTTTCTAGAACTCTCCATAGCACTTCTTTTCGAACTTTATCATATGTTTTCTCTAAATCAAAAAATATCATATGAAGATCTTCCTTATTATCTCTATAATTCTCTATCAAACCTCTCAATAAATGTTTAGCTTCCTTAGTAGATATACCCGGCATGAATCCAAATTGATTTTGAGATACATTAGTATCATGCCGTAACGTATGCTCCATAAATCTCTCTTTAAAGTATGACACGTTAACTTAATTCATCTATAATTTGCACAATCTTGTGCATCACCTTTATTCTTAAAAATATGAATCAACACACTAATTATCCACTCATCTAGCATTTTTTTAGTCTTCAAAATAATATTAAAAAGTTTATTAAGTCAAGAAATTCCTTCATCTTTTAAGTGTTTCCACACCTCTATTGGAATATCATAAGGTCCAACAGTTTTTCCACACATTTTTTTAAGCCTCTCCAACTTCAGTTTTACAAATAAACCGATAATAACAAAAATCTTTATTTTTATTTAGGATGCTCAGGTCACTAAATTCAATCGTATTCTCACTATCTTCATTAAAAAGTTTAGTAAATATGTCATCCACCTTTATTGAATATCCTCTTCTAAAAAACACAAATTTGATTTTCATTCTTAATGCACTCCACTTGAACTAAATCTTTAATACTCCTATCTCTTTGTTTGGCTAACTTATACATATATCTTTCGCCCCTCTTAGTATTTAATCTATTATATAAATCATTAAAAGCTAAAATCTTTGCATCGTATATTATTTTATTAGACTCCTTACTGACCTCTTTATATTTTCCCCAATTATCAATATTTTTACACAGACCAATTTTTATAACAAATCTTCTTATTTTTTATCTTTTCTTGTACATTTGGATTCCACCACCCATCTTTTGCAATATTCTTAATATCACTCGCTACTTTTCCCACATATTATTAGCTTCCTTATGCACAAACAAAATCTTAAAATCTAGAATCTTACTCTCAAAAATATTTTTATTAATATTTTTTAAATGCCCCCATATAATCCTAGAACAACATTTTATTTTATTTTTTATATTCTACCCCTTCATCTTAATGTCCAAAACTAATAAGTGACATTGAATGTATAAAGTTCACTGGAAATAACTTTACAATCTTTGCAATCTAAACAATCTATTTTCCTTATAAGAAAATAATCGATTAAAATTTTACTATATCCATTATTATAAGTGATTAGATGCTCATCTCTTTATATACTAAAAATAAAAAAGAAAAGAAATCATTTAGTTAATGAGCATCTCATTATAAGCATTAACTAGGAAAACAACGCCTATAGTAAGAGAAAAGTATACATGTCACGACCCGGCCCGGAGACTCGAACTAACGAGTCGGGAACAAACAGTTGGACGATTAAAACATTTCTTTCAAATTCAAACAAATTTATCATCTACATTCCATATAAAAACTAAAGAGCCACTGACACAATTTTCACTGAACCATATTTTACCAGCTCTCGTTTGATTGTCGTCTTCTATAGATGTATTCCTCTCTTTCAGCCATGTCTACTTAGTAGGAGACTTACTAGAAAAATTAGTTGAACGGTTTGAGGTACAAGTAAACACAATGGATAATCACACTTGTAGCATTGAATTTTTTTTTACATAAAAATAATCATATTCATTTGACTTTTTTTTGCAATATATATATACATATACATAATTTCCTTTTCATATAACATAAATCATTTTTATATATTCTTCAAATAACATATTCTTTTTCTAATAACATTTGTTTATTTTCATTTTCTAGTTATTCCTTTTCCCTCTTGATTTAATACAAAAGCACCATCTAAATGTACCAATAAAAATACAACCATTTCCATTTTCATTTAACGTGCACGGGTGCATTGCACCCTCAGCCAATACCATAAGAGGGTGAACTCCTGTAATTTCATACCTAAACTTTTTTCTTATTTTAATACTTTCATTTTCTTATAAGTCATCATTTAGTTTGCATGTTTCTTCACTTGTATAGATATATTACACTACAATACAATCTCAATAATCCAGTCATTCTCAATTGTCTATTTAACATTTAACTATATCAAATACTTTAGCATGTTACATTGTTTTATAATAGTCATAAAATGAAAATTCACATTTTCATTTCCTTTACACTACACTATGATCATAATGCTATAACATGCAATAATTGAAATAAATTAAAAAGAATTTTAATAACATAAAAGGAAATTGAAATTGTTGATATCATAATTATTCACTTTGATTACTTCGTGCCTCAATTACTTTCAAATTCTCGACCCTTAAAATAGTCTCGATTATTACAACCTAAAATCACATACATAATTACATAAATGCATACAATCACCTTAAAATTATCTCCCCATCAAATTTTTTGAATAAACATCACTTACCTATTTGTTTCCTAGAACTCTTGTTGGAAACCAATACTTTAGCTCAGTTCTTCAATTAATTCATCATTTAAATTGATCTCCCTATTTTTATCGAATTATAGTTTCGTCGTCAAAATAAATCTCCAAAATTTCTATTCAATAACAGCATTTAATTCTTTCATTTATATAAAAATATAAAATAAACTAAAATTAAAATAAATTACCTTCTATCAAAGTAGTCATCTTCTGCCAAAAGACTGCATTCAACTTCTCCAATTAAATAAACAAACCCATCATACACCAGAATTTATATCAATCGACAATTAAATTCCTAAATTATGGAGAATTAATTAATCTTAAATGAAAATAAATTCATCAGAATATCTCGATGAAGCTCTTCAAATTTCCTTCCCTTCTTCTCTCAAATTTCTTCCTCTTTCTCTTTAAAGTTTCTTCCATTGCACTCAAATGAAGCATTTACTCCTTTCTTAAGATTATATTTCGGAGGAAACTTGCACAATTCAACGAAAATGAAGAAAAACATAACTTCTCCTACTTCCTCGTTGTTGGTTTCTCTCGTCTGAACTTTCTCAAGCAATTTACTCTTACGGCAGTGAGTGATACGAAATTATTTTGCACGAGGAATCGCTCTTTTTCACTTCCTCACGTGATTATCCACTCAATCGCGCGATTCGAACCCATCCGAAGCCCCCGTGTCCGTGTGCGGTCTGCCCAGGCGCGGCTATGCTCACGGTTCCATCTAATGCTACAGTAACCGGCCAGTCTAGTTGAACCAGCCAAGCCCAGTTCTTAAAATACAAGTTACCAAATTAGAGGTTAAATGGTAACAAAGATTTGTCAATAGCTTAATCGACCAACCATAAAAGATTAGTTCACAACATAAAAACAAAGCGACTAACTAAAAGAAGCCATTTGGTTGGAAACAAGATCTTTCGCTTCACCGGTCTTAAAAATACTATATGTTACATTCCAATTTCATTATAAAACAATCAAAAGTCATCAGCTTTCGTGAATTTACATTACCTAAGACAGAATCTTTTTAAGTAATTGTTAATTCCATCTGAAGAAGGTACATTGAACAAACATATTGACTAATTTCACATTTATTTGTTGGCCACTGATTCCATTAGTTACTTGCAATCCATAGTTCTCCATAAGCAAGCCAAGCTTTACATGAAAATCAGTGACCATCACAACACTGACCTCAATTTCCATTTGAATTAAATTTATCTGATAATATGAAATTTCTAAACCAAGTTTAAAAAAAAATATCCCAAATTCCTGTAAAATTGATGCATATAAACTTGGTAACAGGAATATTGACTCTTCTCATGAAGAGTATATAGTTCAGTCATCTAAATGAAAATTTGAAGATTGGTGCAAGAACAAACAGTTTGTGGACAGAAAATTGAACTCTACAGAAGAAATTCGGAAACTGATGTCTCCTAAAGAGCACAGGATTCAAAACAAAAGCATTATGGGATTTTCAAACAAAATCAGTAGCATTTTATAAAATAAAAAAAAAAAAGAAGGCCAAGGATAAATTTTCAAACAAAATCAGTAGCATTTTATAACATAAAAAAAAAAAAAAACCAACACTACGCTGTACCAAAACAAATATGACAACATAAAAAAGTTAAAGAACGGAGAAGACCATGAGCATCATCCACCAAGCGCTTGAAGTCATCAGGTGTCCCATATCTACTGCTAACAGCAAATAAATTTGTCACCTGCAATCAATAAAGGAATTACCGTATAACTGTAAATAGAAATTTTTATGTCAAGTTCAAAGAAAAAAATGTAGCTGCACAAATGCAGAGGGTGTTTCATTGCTAAAATCTTATTAAAACACTTAAATATTTTTTTAAAGAGTAAAAAGAAAAAAAAAAAAAAGAGAATTAAAAAAATATATTTTTTCCCGTCTCGTTAATTCGAGTATCCGAGCCAGATCGTGACATGTCTACTTCTATTCTTCACACTACAAGGAATATAACTTTGTTGAAGTTAAAGATAAAGCCTTTTTCATATTTCAATGCAATCTACCTCATGACTTCAACATCTAACATTCCATGATACCAAAGGAGAAATTTCGTTAAAACAAGATGTCTGATGATTCAATAACAATGTATAGATTTAGTTGCTTCATACTTGATATAGTACCACAAAATTAGACAAAATTCATGAACATTAATAGCATAAGAATATGCCTTAATTACATGGCTTACATGATAAACAAATGTTTCCTTCTCGTCTCAAATTTCTAAAGTATAAATCCGAGAATTATTATTTCTTTATGCTTCAAATCAAGTTCACCATGAAATTAACTATCTGTGTAACATATAGAGTTAGAGACGCTATCAGTCTGTACTAGAAAAAATTTGTATAATGAATAATGATTATGGTTCATATCAACGTACACAGCTTAAATAATCAGCTTATCACTTACTTTATAACCAACAGAAGAGTAATCTCTATGCTCAACCACCCCTATTAATTGAATGGCATTATATCCTGCTTCTTTAATATGAGGTAAAACCTGTAAATAAAAAACATAAATATCTAACAACAAAAGAATATATATTTTGATAGGATAATCAAACAACGAATTAGGCCTCCACTACCTTCAAAACAAATTCATTGAATGATGACACTTTTGGCTCTGCTCCACTAATTCCAACATGGCATTCATACACACGGAGTGATTTTGGTAATTTTGGGCGTGCATTTTTCCATTTATGAACAGCTTCGGGAGGAGGTTCCCAGTGTACCGCACAAAACTTTTCTCCATCTGCATCTATTAGATAGTAATCGTACCAGAAGGTAACAAAAAGATCAGCCATATGTAATTAACAGAATTTCCAATTGAACCTGGAAGGCTTAGGAAAGAAACTCGTCATATATTTCAAAATTTGTATGCACAGCAATTCAGTTTAAGAAAAACAAAAGCAAAAAATGAAGGCATATCAGACACAGATGTAATTGTTTCATGGAAATATATAGGGTAGACAACTAATAATCATACAATTATTTAGGAAAACAAAAAGGGTGAAAAATAGTCAAACATCATCCCAAAGAGTTGAGATATCATTGATGATTTGATGATGATTTATTAAACTTAACCAGCAAAAGAAGTTGAGATCGCATTGGCGAATTGATTATGAATTATTAAAATTGACTCAATACTTCATGTATCTTAGCTGGCACCATATATAGAAAGCATACCTGGAAGCACATATGTTGCCCAAGCAGGAACTCTTTCTAGAGGCCCATTAGGAGTGTTAAAATATACCCTGTACCTACTTCCATGAGAAATTGTAGGCAAGTACTTATTCAGCCATGCTTTTCGGCCTTTACGCATTTCTTTCCAGTATGCAAGAGGAGCTTTCTTCGCTCGGAACTTCTCTTTTGACACTGGATCAAGAATCACATTCTCAATATCATAAACTTTTCCATGGTCAAGAACTTCATAACAAGGTAACCTTGTATTGGAGTCAGGTTTTTGCTTTTCTTTCCATTGCTTGTATCGAGTTTCAGCATCAACTATCTCACCGAGTTCCTCGTCCGTCTGGGGGCCATTAGGTCCAAACACTTCTTCATATAATTTGGCAACAAACTCCAACCGTGAATTGCGATACCATTTTTCTTCTGGTTCCCAGTATTCATTATCTATTTTCTCAAGCAGCTCTTCAACATTTAAATTGTCACCTGTATCGTAGTCATCAACATAGTTATATTCTTGAAAATAATACTCATCTGGTTCTTCACCGTCCCTGAGCTTGTCTTCAAGGATGATGAACCAGTAGCCAAAGTCATCATGGCCATAATATCCTTCCCTAGCACTGTCTTCAGTTGGTGACCACCCATTGAAATCTCCAACAATAGAACAATACCGAGAACCTGTATTGTATAATTTCTGGAATGAATAACTGATACTAGTTAAATTTATGCTTTAAACTTTAAAATCCTGCATAATTATACAGTGAACTGTTTACTAGCATGCATGCACCTAGAGAAGAAAAGACTCGGGTGAAATAGTAATTACAGTTTGAAAACAGAGAAATTTCATGACAATAAAAAAGAGAACTATTCCAATGCGATAGGAAGCAGGTAGCAAATAGGGGATAAGTGCGTCATCGTCAAGACGGCATTCAGCATGTACTCTATTCTCAAGCTTAAGCCACATACCTCAAAGAATTTAATTAATGCGTTTTTAAAGAACCAGATAAGAAAATGTTTTTATCTATGCTAAAAATCTTTGAAATATTGAGAAACGCTGTTCAAATTTCAAACTAAATGTGGAGGGAAAAATGTATCAGTTATTTCAAAAATGATAAAAAGAACAAAGGCATGAATTCTTGCAGCTTTCTGTAGTACATTAAGATGTGGAAAAGGAAGATTAGAAAATAACAAAAAAATTGTTTTGAACATTTCATGAGACTTCCCATCAATATAAAGCTCAAGGGAAGAGATGATATACAGTCTTACTCAAAATTCATACCCATGATCTCCATGTCACAATGGAAAAACCCTATACATTGATCCAAGCTCACCCCCCAAAAAAGAGCTCGCCACAAATTAAATGTAGAATCTCCTTTAGTTCTGTTGATTTAACAAAGGATAAAAGAAATGCCCAGCAACAAAATCAAGGAACCAAAAAAACACAACCCAATAGTTCAAATAGATATTCAGCAATCATAAATAACACTCATAGGTAACATAAAATGCTACCTTAGGTATAAATGTATGACTTGTTTCTGCAGAGAGAAAGAAGAGCGAGCAACAATACAAGAATACACAACCAAAGAACACATGAAACAATCAAGACACAATAAATTTTCCTTGGGTTATTAAAATTTTGTTTTCAAATGCATATAATACATAAACTAGAAAACAAAACTCCAATGACTATTGAAAATTATAGTACATTTATTGAGAACCACACGAAATTTTTGGTTCAAAGAAGAGGAAATGAAATGAATTGTTACCTGGAGCCCAATCCATGAAATCCACACGATGTTGACGGTGCCGATGCATTCCTAATATCTCATACCTGTCTAAAATGGATATTTCCCCACGTTAGCTACTCCAAAAACTCGAATATCTAATTGTAAAGCGAGGAGAGATGAAAAGGTAACCCCACCCCGAAGAAGCCTCCATAATATCTATAAAGCGGGAACAAAGATCAAATCTGCGGTCCTTCAATGCCTTGTGCCTGGACAACGAGTGACCAACACAAATCAAACAGAACGGCGTTTACCATAATAAGCGAAAGGGCGGCGGTTAAGAACTACCGTTCACGGAGAAACTGAGCAAAAGCACGGTCCGAGATTCCGACCTTCGAAAGAAAGCCGACTGGGTCGACGACAGGCTCGGATTTCCTTCGCTGCTGCTGCTGCTTTGCAGCGCGTTCCTGTGCTGCGAAGTTGCATTTCCAACTCCATCTCCGAACGGCTATGGTTCCAGCGAGGGACCGGGGTTTAATCTTGAGTATTAAATGGCCCGGGATAGCAGAAACGCTCTCCTTGGATGTAAATGGGAAGAGAGGGTTGGTCGCCGGAAAAGAAGAAGCAGCCATTAAAACTTTTCCGGCCCTTCGACGTCACCGTGAAGGATGAGGAAAGGAGAAGAAATGGACAGTGGAAAGCAACTCTCGGCGGGGTTTAGAAGCTCCGTATAAGGATAAAACCCCTTGCCGCCATTGGAGCGCGGTGAAATGCGACCGAAAGTAATTATCATCGTAAAAATATCACTTAATTACGGAAGAGTACTAATTTGAGTAACATTGATTTAAAAAAAAAATAGAATAATTAAATTTGATTCAATTACTTAAACTAAATTTTTTAATATATTTTTAAAAATAGTTTAATATGATAGATAAACAATAAATTCAAATAATATGAAGATTTTAAAAATGGGATCAAATATAAAATCAGAAAAATGTGAGCTTCATAGTCCAACGATTCAATCGGGGTCGATTCGATTGGGGTTAAATTTGAGTTGATAAAATGAATATTAAAATTATTTAAATATTTTCTTTAAAATTAAATAAAATTTAAATATTAGAATGATCATGTAATAGTATACTTTTATATAAAAAAAAACTAAATTCATATATTAATGACACTTTATGTTATTTAAAATTCAAATATTTTCAATCTTTAAATTTAATTCACATTTAACACAAATTTGGTTTATATATAAATTTATAAAATTAATATAAATAATTATTAATTTATGTTATATGTACATTTAGATATAATTTATAAAGATAAATTATATATTAAATTTATATTATAAATTTATATGATTACATCTATAAAATATTAAAGTTATATTATTTATTATTAATTAATTAGTATTTTATAATGTATAAATAAATTAAATGAGATTTATTAAAAATAAATACTTTATCCATTCTAAAAAATAATTAAAATTTTGTTTAAAAATATATAATGTGTGTTGTAATGTTAAAAATTTTAATCTATTTTGTCCCATGTCACTTGGGAACAACCTCTTAGTTTTGTTTATATTATTTTTTGAGTTTATATATGATAAATATTCATATAGAGTGATAGAAATGTGAAATGCTTAGCTAAAATTATTTTGACAAATAATTATGTTAGGAGATAAAAATAAGCAAAATTATGAATTTTTTAAAAAGTTGTGGGCAAAGCCCTTTAATTGCTCTATGTAAAAGAAACTTACAAGTAAAGAAATAGTTATATGTGAGAAAGGAGCTACAAACTCTAGCAAAAAAGGAGCTATCTCAAAAAGAGCCAAAGAGAAGTCATAAGAGGCTTTAGCACTGAGTTTGGAGATGTGATTGATAGTAGACTTTGGAAGGATGGAGCCCATAATATAATAAGCAATATATTCCAAATAGTACATCTTAAGTACTGATATTCGCCTACAAAAGAGAGAGAGAGAGAGAGAGAGAGAGAGAGAGAGAGAGAGAGAGAGATTTCGCTTGCTAACCATAAAGCTTATTAGTAATAGATTACAATAAAGTAGGAAAGAACTTGGTCCAATTTAGTGCAATTATGTTTAGTAGGCTTTTCCAAAAATGTGGAAATCATCAACATATAGCAAGTGAGAAAACATGTATCCATCCAAATCCAAGGCATCAAAGGTATCAATAGAGACAGTATAATCAATAAGATAGGAGAATACATCCATCACAAAATATAATAAGTAGGGGCTTAAAAGGAATCATTGCCTAAGACCAGTAGAAGATGAAAAATAGCCTTCAATAGTACTATTCCCTCAAAATAAATAGATAATCATATATAAGTGGTACATGCTTTGATACATTAAATAAAAGTTGGGGGAATGCCTTTCTGAGACAATCTAGTAAACAAAAAATCTCTTAAAATAATATATATCAAAAGTCTTTCTGTTTTTGAATTTAGCACACATTGTCACGACCCGGCCTGGCTAGCCCGATTATATCGGGGCGGGAACAGTCGGTCGTACGGAAGAGCATAATACATAACATATTTTCATTTAAAACTTAAGGTCATAACATAAATATCATCCCAAAATACATGAAAGAGCCACTAATAAACTTCAAACTCAAATGTTACAAACTGATCAACTGTCTCATAACCAATAAAACTTTCAAACCCATCATCATAACATAAACTTTCACAATTACATAAACCTCAAACTCACGAACTACAGAAACAAACTCAAAGACTCAAACTTAAAACATAAAATGAAACCTTTCATCCAGAGGTCCCCTACGACGATACATGTACGTTCGTCATGCGGCCATCACTTATTTCCTGAAAAATATTTCTAAAAGTATGATAAGCCAACGCTCAGCAGGTAGTTCATATCTCAATTAATTTCCTAAGATGCATAAATAAAATATTTGTAATTGAAATCATTTCATACAATTTTGCAAGTCATAGTCTTTAAACTTTTTCAATTTTTCTTGCCTTTTTCTTTCTTTAACATTTGAGTTCTTTCATTCATTTCTTTCACCTTATTCATACGCAATGCAAAGTGCAAAAATGATTATGCTAAATGTATCACCCGTCCCGGAAGTACCCTTATTCGTACTGATCAGGTACGCAGTCATATTTTTGGCTATTTCCTTTACCATTGGTTCATAAGAACCATTCCTTTAACATGGCTCATATGAGTCTCATTTACCAATGCCCGAAAGAGCTCCTTTACCATTTTGGCACTTCCGGATCAACATGCAACGTGAAAACTTTTTTTTTTATTGCTTTTAAATCTTTGAATTATGCTCAATTTTTCTTTCATATTTATTTCATTTATTCTTATACCTTAATTGCTTTTCAATAATGCATGAAATGAAAGCAAGAAACTGTAGGATATTCTTTAAAGCATAAATATCAAAACATTTGACAGTAATAAAATATTTAACAGTAAAATAAATACATGAAATTGCATTCTAAGCATAAATAAAATTTAACACTTATAAAATTAAATGGGGTATGAATACCTACCTCAATTCAAGTACGGCATGTTGCTTCGACCAAATTCTTTCACCTGAAACTTCGACAATCACTACCTAAGAAAATTTATAAAAACGACGTCATAATTTTTTTTTAATAACCTAAATCTTAAGTTTCAATCTCTCATTTTCCTTTAACTATTTCTTAAAATACTTAATGAATTTTTAATTAAATAAATCTTAATTTTCGGATTTAATAAATACTTAAATTTCATAAATTCATAAATCTTCCATTTCACTAGAATATTGCTCTAAAATAAATCCTTAACATATAATTATAATTATATGTTAATTTTTGGATTAAAATAATTATGGAAATTAGTGAAAATAAGATTTTCATCCAAAATCAAAATTTCCGCTTTAAAATCATTCTCAATACTCTTAGAAATCATTTTCGTAAAGATGCCTTACAAAAATTAAATTTTAGGTCAAAAACCTTAATTCATAAATCTCCAAAAATTCCTTCAATCACTATGTTTTCAATGCTAAAACAATCCTCTAAACATTCCTTAAAGATTTCGTAAAGAGATTTCGAAAGAATTCCAAAATTCTATAAAACCCTAGAATTTTCTTTTCAAAAAATCTAGAGATTAGGAATGTTTTGCTTGAAAATAATCATACCGGAGTGTTCTTCTCGTAGTTCTCTTCGATTTGAACTAAATCTCTCCCCGGAAGACCGTCGCCGGAAAGCCCTCGCGGAAGTCACGCCGTCCGCCCGTCCGTCCTTTCTCCCGTTCGGTCCACTCGATTTCACGTGAAAAATGAAGAGGGAGGGGTTTGGTTTTGCTAATAAGAGGAATTGGGGTTTGCTAATTACTCATATGCCCTTACTTAAGTGAAATTAGCCTTCTTTTTACAAAGGGTAAAATCAGTATTCTTAAACTTCGTTAAATTTTAATTCCAAATATAGGTAAAATTAAGTACAAGTTCTATATATCAAAACGATTAGAATTTTGCAAGAAATTTTCTAAAATTATTTCTGTTGAATTCCGTTAACGTTGAAAATCTCACTTAAATTCGTCGCGGCGCTTTAAAAAGCGTGTGACGACCTATTAACGTCGTTTTCAGGTTTTACACACATAAATTTGGGGTGGCCATATTTCCTGAATAACTAAGGAGCTCCCTGGCAAGAATAACATAATCAGCTAAAATATGTTGTTTAATGAAACCAGATTAATTGTCTCTAATAATAGTAGCCATAAGAGGCTTTAGCCTTGAGGCTATGGTTTTGGAAATGATTTTGTATATAGTGTTACCAAAGGAGATTGGCCTAAAATTGAAAATAGAACTAGCATGATTAGTTTTGGGGATGAAGGCTAAAGTAGCAGCTTTACACACCTAGGTATGTAACCTTTAGTAAAGAAGGAGCTAATAGCCTTGCAGACTCATACCAATTAAAATTGAACCATCAAGTCAAGGGGTAGATGAGGAAGATCCAGATAATACAACTTGTTTAGTTTTAGCATCAAAAATTGGAAGTGTAAGAGAGGTAGCAAGTTAAGGTGACAAGACAACACTAGGAGGGAAATAATTTACATGGAATGGGGGGGTCAAGATTTTGGAAGTGTTGAACAATAGAGCAAACTGATGGGTGTAAGAGATTGAAGGGTTGACCATTGCTAAAGATATAAATGATTTGTTGTAAAAATTTTCTTCCTAATTTTTGAATATAAGAATTTGAGATCATCCTCCCCATAAGAAAATCATTTAGTTGTGAAATCTCTTAAGTAAAAAAGAAGTTAAACTCTTAAACATTGAGGCACATTTTGATATAACGGTTGAAATTTCATTAAAAAAATTCATAATTAAGTATACTCATCACAAAGAAATCATAGGATGGGTGCCCTCCTGAAAAGTTACATTAGCATGACAAAATTGTGAGGCCCTTAGACCAAAGAATGACAAACAATATCTTGATAATTAAGAATTTGGACTGTTATAAATGGTATCATAGTAATACACTAGGAAGAAGATAGGAACTAAGTGTCATACAAAATAAAGTGTTACGCCATGAGAGTTACCTCTTGAACCCTATATGATACAAAGTTATGCATAGTGAGAGTTATCGTTTGAACTTATAGGGGCCACCTCTAGAATCCTATATATTTGATGGATGATTCTGGGATAAAGATGTTGACGCTGACATTAGTTAAGTGAGAGATGTTATAAAATCTCTTAAGTAAAAGAAGCTAAGCTCTTAAACATCGAAGAGCCTTTTGGGGTAATGGTTTAAAATTTATTAAGAAAATTCACCACTAAATATGCTCATCCCAGAGAAATCCTAAGATGATGCCCTTAAGCCAAAATGAATAATATCTCAATAGTTAAGAGTTTGAGTTGTTACATTAGTTTTGCCCTTTCGATAATCTAGGAGGCCCAATAAGATGTGAAATCAACAATTTGCATATTAAGCTATTTAAAATTAGCATATAAAATAATATTTATTGGATCAAAACCCAAACTCATCAAACAATCCTTCTGTATATTTTGAAGATCAGTTAAACGTAAGATAAGAATTGGCCAATTTTGTAAATTTTATTACACGTTTGAGGTGCCTAAGTTTAGAAAATAAGTCAATAAGAAGATTACCATAAGAATGGGCAGCAAAATAGAAATAATCTGATGCCGGTAACTATCCATTTTATCCCAATAATTCTAATATAAGAATTTTTATTTTGAAAGAATCATGTAAAGAAGTTTCCAACATAGATCAAATCTTTCAAATGAGCATAAAAAATAGATGAATTGAAGTCCCACGATCAATTATGAGGAATAACATTACCCCCAGCCTTTTTACAGGAAAAATTGTAATAATTAAAGTCTGCCATAAGAATCCAAATAACATTAGAGGGAGGGATAATGTTTCAGATTTAATCTCATAGATCCCTTCTTTCTTTAACACATTGGAAGCATAAAAAACAGAGAGTGGGAAAGGGGTGTCTGAACTAAAATAAATCATGTCACTAATCATCTTGGAAGAGACAAAACTGGGAGTAAACTTCAGTATAGTAGAACACCATTTTAACCAAATTATACTATATTTTGAAAATTAAAAATTGTGACAGCTCTCTTTACATTCAAAGACAAAGAATGACTAAAAAAACCATGAATCAAGAGAGAGGAAGCAAGAATTCTTTTCTCCAAAGTACATAACATATTATTCAGATCATTTTTTTGCACAAACTGCTTGCAACATAGGACATTTTCAGAGTTATTGAAGCCCCTAAAATTTTATGCAGCAATAGTACTGAGGAGATTTATTGAGATTTAGAGGGAGGAGAGTTGGTGGGGTTTCTATATTATTTTTAACTTGATGAATTGAATTTGAGACTATGTTAATGGATTCAATAACCATGGATGTGGCAACTACAATGGAAGTAAGATGGGGGTCAGTAATGTCTTACTGAAGAGCATCAAACTTATTTGGAGGCATAATGTTAGAAGGGGCCAGGCTATAGAGGCTAGGTTGGGAGAAGCAATGACTGAGGAGGTTCTTTAGTAGTTTAGGTTAGGCAAAATGGGGTGTTGACAAAGACCGCGATGAGACATACTGATGATATTGAGGAGACAATGATAGAGGGGTTGGAGGAGGGTATACTAATGTTGGAGGAAGTTGTTGTGGGTAGCTTGTGGTTAGATGTGTTGGGGGTTGCTAAATGGGTTATTTGAGACAGCTAGAGTGGAGCTTTATGAATTAATAGTGATGCTAGTGGGTTTAGGGACATAATTAGGTAGGTTAGTTTAAGGGTAAGCACTGAAAGCTCGAATGTGGAAAGCTCGACTTGTACTCCTACAATGTTGTAGGGCTTCAATCAAAACTGATGTGGAGGGTTCAGATGGGCATGGTGTAGATGGATGAACCAAATAACCACAAGTCTCACGGGGCATCGATTTCCATTCGTACTAGATTTTTAAATTTAAAAATTCATCCTTCATTAAAATAGGAAAGAATCAGCGTACGTATGTGCATGATTGTCACAACCCGGCCCGATTAGCTCGCAAGTGCGAGGCGGGAACAGAGGTCGGACAGGATGAATATAAAAGAAACTTCACAATAAATAATTAGCATATCTCCAAATAAGTACCAAACATACTGAAAGAGCCACTAAAGAATTTTCCAATAAAAACTTTTCATCTCTTCATTTCAAAGCACCAACATAAGGATTCCACATTGAGTTTACAAAGTACAAAAGGGGATCCAAAAATCATTTTTCGTACTTATCATTTCTAAACCTTCTATACAAAATATCAAAACTCAAAAGAATCTGCCGCCCGTCGTCTCCCTACGACGGTAAGTGTGCAGCGATTGGTCTGCCATCTATCCTTTCCTAGATCCTCCTGAAAAGTATTCACACAACGAGGGTGAGTCATAAACTCAATAGGTGTGAATGGAATTAAAACGAATTTAAAGCCAATAAAAGAAAACTAAATCATGCTTGAATATTTTAATAAAATAAACATCAACATAAAGAAACTTTTGCTTAGAGGAAATGCATACCTTTACCTCAACTTTCAAGTGCTTTTTCCTTCATAACATTTCCATTTTTCCTTTAACATTTTGCCTCACATGATAGTCTCAATGCATAACATGAATATGAAATGTTCATAAAATTTTAATATGTAAATATAACCCACGTCTCGGGAGTATCACTTGTACTGATCAGGTACATAAAATTTGGTCAATTCCTTTAACATTGGTTCATATGAACCATCTTTTACCATGGCTCATAAGAGCCTCCTTTACTATGTGATACTCCCGCGTCAACATGCACGTACACTTATTACTTATATAACCATAAGAGATGATTTATGTAAATCATTCATAAACTAACCAAGTGTATGTTTCCTTAGAGATATGTATGCTTGATATGCTTATGTGTGCTTTTGCATGTAAAGAGGAAAGACATGTATAATAAGAGTAAAGAAATGAGCATGAGATTCACTCATGAGTTGCACATTTGCATAAAAAAGAACATTTACATTAGCTTCAAGTGGACATAAACTTACAAGGGAACATGAGCCATAAAAGTTTCATAATAAGCATAAAAGAATTTGTCATTTCAATGTAATTGCAATGAAAAAAAAGTTGTCTAAATTTATAAGAAATTTCATTCCACCTACCTTAATCCGTGCACCACAATACGAACTTCCAAATATCCTTACGCCCCTTTTTCTCTTATGAAATCCAACACTATAAATGATAAAACATAATGTGTAAGCATAAGTTTCCTCCCTCAAACCTTAAAAGAATAACCCTAGGCAAAGCATGTAGCTAATCAACACATCAAGCATTGGTTTTTTTCTATAAAAACCCCTCACTTAAACAGTGCTAAATCCACTTTATCTTCACTAGAATTAGGATTTCGTCCTAACTCTAGCTTTTGGAAAACCCAAACTATTAGGGCATGCAGAATATCTCCCAAAAAGAAATCCGTCTTCCCCAAAAAAAAGTTCATAATCTCCAATATAAACTTTTATACAAAGGCATTTTGACAGGAAAACAAAATCGAATAAACCCTAAATTTCAAAAATTCATATTTTTATTAAAGCAACTCACATAAGGGTTTTAAAAACATCACATTACTTTTCTCTAAGCTTATCTCAAAGAAATCTCCCATTTCTACAAAACCTTAATTTACAAAAAAAAAATCACATTTTTCATAAAAACACTTCACATTAGGATTTAAAAACTTCCCATAACTCTTTCCTAAACTTTTCTCAAAGAAAAACCAAGTTTTCTAAAAACCCTAGAAATCTTCTCATCCAAAAATCTTGAGAAAGAGAGGGAAAACCCTAAATCTATTGCATACATTTTCCTTCCCTTGACTTCCTCTTCAATTTCCCCAAAATTCCTTGCCGGAAAAAGGTCGCCGGAGCCGCCCGTCGCCTCTACCGTCCGCCCTCTCGTTTGTCCGCTCGGTTTGGGCGAAATGACCGAATGGGGAGAGTGGGGAGGTTTCGGTTTGCCTAATAGGGAGAAATGGGATTGGTCAAAAGGCCTTATTGCCCTCACTTAAGCAAGTTCGACCTTTTAAAAGCTTAGGGGTAATGTTGGCATTTCTAATCTTCTAAATTTAATAATTCCCAAAATACTCATAATTTAATATATGTTATATATATTAAAACGATCAGAATTTTGTGTAGGATTTTCTAAAATTATTCCCGTCGAAATCTGATAACCTCAAATTTTTCACTTAAAACTCATCGTGGCGCTTTGAAAAGGGTGCGGGGTCTAAAATAGCATTTTTGCGGGTTTTACAATTCTCCCTCCCTTATAAAAATTTCGTCCTCAAAATTTAAGACAAGCTTAAGAAATCATACCTTAGTCAAATAAGTGAGGGTAGCTCTCCCTCATCTTTGATCCCTTCTCCCAAGTAGCATCTTTCTCAGTTCCATGCTTCCACATAACTTTGACATAAGGAATCTCTCTACTTCGAAGCTGCTTAACATCATAATCTATGATCTTCTTAGGTTCTCCTACAAATGTCAGATCTGGTTGGATATCTATTGCATCAGTACTGATTTTCTGAGCTTTATCTGAAATATATTTCCTCAAAGAAGAGATGTGGAATACATTATGTACCCCACTCATGTGAGATGACAAAACTAATCTGTAAGCCACACTTCCATCTCTCTCTGAAATTTCAAAAGGGCCAACATATCTTGGTCTCAGTTTTCCAACTTTGCCAAATTTCTTCACACCTTTCATAGGACTCACCTTGAGGAATACAAACTCTCCAACATCAAACTCAACAGATCTATGTTTGGCATCATAGTACTTCTTCTGTCTATCTTGGACAGCCTTCAATCTGTCACGAATCAGTCTTATCTTTTCAGTAGCATCATCTACTAAATCAGCTCCAATGATCTTTCTTTCTCCTATTTCAGCCCAACATAAAGGAGTTTGACACCTCCTTCCATACAAAGCTTCATAAGGTGCCATACCTTTACTTGCTTGGAAGCTATTGTTATAAGCAAATTCAATCAGTGGAATGCGTGTCTCCCATTTCCCACCAAAATCAAGTACACATAATATGAGTAAATCCTCTAAAGTCTGAATAGTCCTCTCCGACTGACCATCTATTTGAGGGTGAAAGGCTGTACTGAAAGTAAGTCTAGTGCACATTGCCTCTTGAACCTTCCTCCACAATCTAGAGGTAAATCTCTCATCTCTATCTGATATTATCGATCTTGGTACACCATGAAGTCTAACAATCTCATTAACATAAACACTTGCCAACTTTTTAACAACATCAGATTGCTTGATAGGTAAAAAGTGAGCTGACTTGGTCAACCTATCAATGATCACCCATATAACATCATGACTAGTTATGGACCTGGGTAAACCAACTACAAAATCCATGGCTATGTCTTCTCACTTCCATTCTAGTATAGGTAAAGGCTGCAATAAATCTCCTGGCTTTTGATGTTCTACCTTAACCATCTGACAAATTGTACACTTAGCCACCACTTCTGCTACACTTCTCTTCATCCCTGGCCATCAAAAGTATTCCTTCAAATCTTGGTACATCTTGTTAATTACTTTATGGGTGGATTATATAGCTTGAATAGTGAGTTTCTTGAAGAATGTCCTTCCTCAAATCTCCAACATTAGGGATACAAATTCTGCCTTTATACCACAGTAGCTCATCCTCATTAAGCTCAAACTCTTCCACGTGCCCTACCTTCACTAAATTTAAGACTTTCTCAAATTTTGCATCTTGTGGCAAAGCTTCCCTTATCCTATCCTTCAATGTTGACTGAATGGTCATCTGATTCAAAGCCATAAACTCTGCATTATTGGGCTGGACTATAGAAATCTCTAACTTCTCCAAATCTCTAATTAACTCATGTTGTTGTGTAATCATCCAATTAGCACTAGAAGTCTTCCTGTTTAAGGCATATGCTACCACATTTGCCTTACCTGGATGATATTGGATATTCAAATCATAGTTCTTGATAAGCTTCAACCATCTCCATTGCCTCAAATTCAACTCTTTCTGTGTGAAGATGTATTTTAAACTTTGATGATCAGTAAATATTTCACACTTAACCCTATACAAGTAATGACTCCATATCTTCATGGCAAAAACCACTGCAGCTAACTCCAAGTCATGGGTTGGATAGTTTCTTTCATGGTTCTTCAGTTGCCTTGAAGCATAGGCAACGACCCTTCCATTCTGCATCAATATACAATCCAACCCTTTGTGAGAGGCATCACTATAAAGCTGAAATCCATCCATCCCTAAAGGAATAATAAGCACTGGAGCAGTCATCAAACACTGTTTTAGCCTTTGAAAAGCATCTTCACATTGATCTGTCGATATAAAGTTCACTGTCTTTTGAGTCAATCTAGATAATGGAATAGCTATTCGAGAAAACTCCTCAACAAATCCTCTATAGTAACCAGCTAAATCCAAAAAGCTCCTGATCTCCATCACAGTAGTGGGCCGTAGCCAATCTGTTATAGCTTGTATCTTGTGCTGATCCACAGAGATCTCTTCATTGCTAATCACATGTCCCAAAAAGTTCATACTCTTCAACCAAAACTCACATTTGGAAAACTTAGCATACAAATCATTATCTTATCAGGTATACAGTACTGACCTTAAATGATTTGCATGCATCCTTTCATCTGGGGAGTGAACAAGTATGTCATCTATGAATACAATCACGAATAGATCTAAAGAAGGCTTAAAGATTCTATTCATGAGATCCATAAACACTGCAGGGGCATTTGTTAAGCCAAAATGCATCACTATAAACTCAAAATGCCCATATCTAGTGTTGAATGCTGCCTTTGTTATGTCCTCTTCTCTGACCTTGAGCTGATAGTATCTTGATCTCAAGTCTATCTTGGAAAACACAGAGGCACCATCCAACTGATCAAACAAATTACCAATTCTTGGAAGAGGGTATTTATTATTTATAGTCAGCTTGTTTAATTCTCTGTAGTCTATACAAAGCCTTAAACTCTCATGCTTCTTCTTCACAAAAAGCATAATAGCACCCCAAGGCGAAGTGCTAGGCATGATAAATTCTTTATTAAGCAACTCTTCCAATTGATCTTTCAGTCCCTTCAGCTCTTTTATTGTCATCCGATAAGGGGCTTTAGCAACATGATCCGCTCCACTAACCAGCTCAATGGTAAAATCAATCTCCCTGCTTGGAGGCAAACCAGGTAAATCATCTACAAACACTTCTGGATACTCTTGTACAACAGGTATCTCCTCTAATCTCCTCTCTTCTTTCTTCTCCTCCTTAACATAAGCTAGAAAGCCTTCATGACCCTTTCTCAATAATTTGTATGCCACCAAGGATGATATTATCATGGAAGTTATGTCCCTTTCCCCTATAAATTTAATTTTTTTCTCCCCTGTCATACAAAATTTAAATTCTTTCTTATTACAGTCTATGGTCACAAAGTGACAAGACAACCAATACATACCTAGAATCACATCAAATTCTATCAAGGGCAATAACATAAGATATGCACCCAAATTTCTATCACCTACAATCAACTCCACATGACACCCCTTGTTGGTTTCCAACTGACTCCCATTGAGCATTAAAACTGATAAGGGTTTGAGCATAAATGAGGAACCAACAGACTTAACAAACTCCTCCAAAATGAAAGAATGTGATGCTCCAGTATCAAACAACACCTTAACATGCTTGTTACATACAAAGATTGTTCCTAAATATCATGCATGTAACATAACATAAAGCTCATCTTACTCATACAACATAAAAGAATTCATTGACATTAAATAAAGTCCATACCTGTGATAACATCAGGAGAGTCTCTTGCTTCTTGTGAGGATAGACCATAAACCCTCTGCTGAACAGGTTATCGAGCTTGGCCTTGAGTTGGAGTTGATGCAGTAGACTCCACCATCCTAGGCCTTCCAATTGTCCTCTGAGGAGCACTACCTGTTCTGGCCTATGGAGTAGACTTTTGTCCCAAGATAGAGCAAGACTTTGCCATATGCCGTAGTTGATGGCACAAAAAACATGTATTGGTGCCAGAAAGGCACTCTCCCTTATGAGCCCTTCCACACTTATTACACATAACAGAACGAGTGCTGCTCTGTGAAGAGTTGAGCTTGAGCTTCTTCCAATTAGGCCTTCCAGAATGAAAAAATTGAGCAGATCTTGATCTATCTTCATTCTTCCTCTTCTGGAAGTCTCTCCTCCTCTGAGTACTCTGATAATCCAGCACAATCTTCCGTGCTCTCTCAACTAAAGTAGAGTAATCTTCAATACCCAAAGGAACTTCAATACCCAAAGGAATCAATTACTGTCTAATGATATCCCTCAAGCCACAAAGGAAGCGGTGGCATTTCTCTTATGCATTAGGAATTAGATGAGAGGTATACCTAGAAAGCATCGTAAATTCAGCCTCATACTCTGTGATGGTCTTATCTCCCTGCACCAATCTATTAAATTTGTCTTGCATTGACATCCTAGCAGTCACTGGTATATATCAATTTCTAAACACTTTGACAAACTTCTCCCATGTTATTTGGCTGCTATATCTTCCACCAAAAGTTTCTTCCAACTGACTTCTCCACCATCTTTCTGCTTCCCTATTGAAGGCATAAGTAGCTAAGGCTACCCTTCTATCCTGAAGGCATCTCATTCCCTCCAAAATATTCTCAACCTTTATTAACCAATCCTCCGCCTCTATAGCTCCACCTCCCACAAATGATGGTGGCTTTATATCTTGGAATAACTTTAAATTCTTGTCCATCACAATATTTCTACTGCCTCCAGCTTGAGTCTAAATATTCTTTATCATATGTGTCATAGCTGCCATCATTTGGGTGAAAGAATCCAAAGTAGCATTAATGCTACTGCCTTGAGGATCCACTACTGATGGCAATTCCCTCCTGACCTCTCTAGTGTTGACATCAGTGGCATCAGGTTCAGGTTCCTCAGCCCTGAGATATAAATTAACAAAGCAATCTATGCAATAAATAGCACAAGCACCTTATACCTACCCTAACCTATAAGATCATCCTATTGGCTTTTTCATAAAAATCAGTATTCTCAAATCCTTTGCTCTGATACCACTCTTGTCACGACCCGGCCCGATTAGCTCGCAAGTGCGAGGCAGGAATATAGGTCGGACATGATGAAGATAAAAGAACCTTCATAATAAATAATTAACATATCTCCAAATAAGTACCAAACATACTGAAAGAGCCACTAAAGAATCTTCCAATAAAAACTTTTCATCTCTTCATTTCAAAGCACTAACATAAGGATTCCACATTGAGTTTACAAAGTACAAAAGGGGATCCAAAAATCATTTTTCGTACTTATCATTTCTAAACCTTCTATACAAAATATCAAAACTCAAAAGAACCTACCGCCCATTGTCTCCCTATGACGGTAAGTGCGCGGTGATTGGTCTGCCATCTATCCTTTCCTAGATTCTCCTGAAAAGTATTCTCACAACGAGGGTGAGTCATAAACTCAATAGGTGTGAATGGAATTCAAATGAATTTAAAGCCAATAAAAGAAAACTAAATTATGCTAGGATATTTTAACAAAAGAAACATCAACATAAAGAAACTTTTGCTTAGAAGAAATGCATACCTTTACCTCAACTTTCAAGTGCTTTTTCCTTCATAACATTTCCATTTTTCCTTTAACATTTTGCCTCATATGATAGTCTCAATATATAACATGAATATGAAATATTCATAATAGTTTAATATGTAAATATAACACCCGTCTTGGGAGTATCACTTGTACTGGTCAGGTACATAAAATTTGGTCAATTCATTTACCATTGGTTCATATGAACCATCCTTTACCATGACTCATAAGAGCCTCCTTTACCATGGCTCATAAGAGTCTCATTTACCATGTGTTACTCCCGCATCAACATGCACATACACTTATTACTTATATAACCATAAGAGATGATTTATGTAAACCATTCATAAACTAACCAAGTGTATGTTTCCTTAGAGATATGCATGCTTGATATGTTTATGTGTGCTTTTGCATATAAAGAGGAAATACATGTATAATAAGAGTAAAGAAATGAGCATGAGATTCATTTATGAGTTGAACATTTACATAAAAAAGAACATTTGCACTAGCTTCAAGTGACCATAAACTTACAAGGGAACATGAGCCATAAAAGTTTCATAATGAGCATAAAAGAATTTGTCATTTCAATGTAATTACAATGAACGAAAAGTTGTCTAAATTTATAAGAAATTCCATTTGACCTAGTTTAATCCGTACAACATAATGCAAACTTCCAAAAATCCTTACACCCCTTTTTCTCTTATGAAATCAAACACTACAAATGATAAAATATAATGTGTAAGCATAAGTTTCCTCCCTCAAACCTTAAAAGAAAAAGGCAAAGCATGTAGCTAATCAACACATCAAGCATTGGTTTTTTTCTATACTTAAACCATGCTAAATCCACTTTATCTTCACTAGAATTAGGATGTCATCATAACTCTAGCTTTTGGAAAGCCCCAACTATTAGGGCATGCAAAATATCTCACAAAAAGAAATCCGTCTTCCCCACAAAAAAGTTCCTAATCTCCAATAGAAACTTTTCTACAAATGCATTTTGATGAGAAAACAAAATCGGATAAACCCTAGATTTCAAAAATCTATATTTTTATAAAAGTAACTCACATAAGGGTTTTAAAAACCTCACATTACTTTTCTCTAAGCTTATCTCAAAGAAAACTCCAATTTCTACAAAACCCTAATTTACCAAAAAAAATTCACATTTTTCACAAAAACACTTCGTATTAGGGTTTAAAAACTTTCTCTAACCCTTCCCTAAACTTTTCTCAAAGAAAAACCAAGTTTTCTAAAAATCCTAGAAATCTTCTCATCCAAAAATCTCGAGAAAGAGAGGGAAAACCCTAGTTCTATTGCATACCTTTTCCTTCCCTTGACTTCCTCTTCAATTTCTCCAAAATTCCTTGCCGGAAAAAGGTCGCCGGAGCCGCCCGTCGCCTCTACCGTCCGCCCTCTCGTTTGTCCGCTCGGTTTGGGCGAAATCACCGAATGGGGAGAGTAGGGAGGTTTCGGTTTGCCTAATAGGGAGAAATGAGATTGGCCAAAAGGCCTTATTGCCCTCACTTAAGCAAATTCAATCTTTTAAAAGCTTAGGGGTAATGTTGACATTTCTAATTTTCTGAATTTAATAATTCCCAAAATACTCATAATTTAATATAGGTTCTATATATTAAAACGATCAGAATTTTGCGTAGGATTTTCTAAAATTATTCTAGTTGAAATCTGACAACCTTGAATTTTTCACTTAAAACTCATCGCGGCGCTTTGAAAAGCGTGCGGAGTCTAAAATAGCATTTTTGCGGGTTTTACAATGATTGTATTGGATACCTGGACGTAAACCCCAGCAGATGTAAGCCTAGTTTTCTCTGTAGTTAAAGCATCAACAACCAACAAGATTCAAATTTTACTTGTTATTTTTGAAATTACTTCAAGTTTTAATAAACTAACGGAAGATCGTGTACTTTAGGCCAAAGGGGCACTGAGGTAAAATTCTCTAGCTTAGGTCTGAATCGAGGAGTTGTACCATTTCTGGAGGAGGAATGGTTTTCTAAGGAATAATCATGCTCCTCCAGACCATGCCATGTCATAATCCTTAGGTGAGAAAAATCAAAGCATGAAAAAGCGGTCGCTTAGCAAGAGGAGCTGAAGCGTACCTTTTAGCTTTCAAGTCTTACGAATTGCAACAACAGAGCTTCATAGTATAGGCACTTAACGATCGAGTAGCCTACTAGAGATAGACTTCATTCAAACGAGCTAGATGCAAGATCCTCTTTTAGATAAATGAATAATATATGGGGTTGAAACAAATGAAAGGGGAAGGTCTTTTGAGGATGACTAAGAATATTCTTCCATGAGAGATGGATAGGGTTGGAGGATCTAGGAGAAGCATTTGAGAGAGAGAGAGAGAGAGAGAGAGCTTATAAGAAAAGTATTTTATCATATAGTTAAGAGCTAGAAAATTCACGACAGTTAAGTGAAAGAATTTTGAGTCATAACTTTTCATGTGATGTTTTCATTTCTAGGTTTATAAGAAAAGTATTTTATCATAAAATTAAGAGCTAGAAAATTCACGACGATTAAGTGAAAGAGTTTTGAGTCATAACTTTTCATGAAGATACAATGCACAAACATATAAAAGAAAAGAGCTTAACACTACAATTTTTACATGAAAAACCTAGAAATGAAAAAATCACATGGCTTTACCAAGATAAAGTGAGTACACTATGTAAACATTAATTATAAATGTTTGCCTATTTCTTTAGTTGAAGACTATAGTATTACTATATATAGTATAAGGACCTAGTAAAAATAATTACATAGTATTGTGCAAAAGGCTATCTGATAGTTAAAGCTAAGGGACAGTGGTTTGACAGTGTTGGTCAGACGGTAGTAACCTAGTAATACTGATTTGGTGGTGGCAATGCGACAACGATAGTGATCAAATGGAGATAATCAGTATAGTCTAGTAGTGGTTCAATGATTGTGATCGTGTGATGATATTAGTCTAACAATGGTGGTCAAGTGGCAGGGGTATGACAATGGCGGTCTTGTGATGAAAGTTGCTTGATGATTATGATCAAGTTGTGGTGGTTCAACAGTGACAATGAGATAGTGAAAGTGTGATGACAGTGAGCGGGCAAGGGTCCAATGATGATGATCATGCACTTTGACCTTCGAGATTAAACATGGCTTCCGTAAACAGATCCTTCCTATAAAGTCTAAAGCAGAATTCTCCTCCCCAACTCATATTAAGGGGCTGTTTGGCAACAAGTGGGATTTAGTAAATCCTATAAATTCGGATTTAGTAAATCCAAAATGTGTTAAATCCTGAAAAATGTTTGGTATGTCAAATGTTAAATATTGTTAAATCCTTATAAATTGTTTGGTAACATATTTCAGGATTTATGGTAGTTAGGGATTTAAATGTGAAGAATATAATTATAAATAAAAAAAATTATAATTAAAAATAAAAATTAATGTGTTATAAATTTAATAACATATTAAGTACAATTACTCATTAATTATTATTTACACTATTATTTAAATATTTAATAATACATACATATTAAGTTATATTAATTAAACTAATTCTATTAATATTTAATTACTAATTGTATAATTAAGTTAAATTAGATAATAAATTTATGCACTAATTATACAATTAATTATTTAATTATTTATACTTATTTATTAATATTTTAAAAAATATTAATTAAGTTAATCAATAATAACTTAGAGGCGTCTAGGTTTGCCTTTCATCTTCTCTTTTAAACAAAAAAAGATATTATAGCCAAAATAAACCTATCACAATATATTGATTAAAAAAAATCAAACACAAATTAGAGCAAATCCATATGTTCGCTAGGAATCAAATCCAAAACGTAACTAGCTTGGGATCAATACAAGCTGGAATCTCCCTTTCCTTCCCCATCTTCAGCAAAGAATTTGCAACAAATTTTGCAGTAGCTATATAATTGATATAACCTTCACTTTTGCTAGACAAAATAATTCCTTGTGATTCCCTTTCTTTATGTAAATATTCCCAATCTCCAGTTTTTCAATCAAAGCTGTACAGTGCAAGGAAACAATGGCCGAGCTCTGCCAACAGGTCTATCACATCCAACACAAATTCCATTTCCTTATTATAGGTAAACGATCTTCGTCGCACATCGTCCCCATAGTTAACACTCGCACTCTCGAGCTCCTAAGCATTCTTTGCTTGACCAATCTAACCATGCGCTGTTCTCTCCTCTAGATCATTGCATTTCCCACCCAATCCTTCACCTGAAAAGACATCGCTGCTCGTATCTTTTGCACAATCGCCGGATCCTCACAGTATATAGTGTCCTGTGAAGCATTACCATATGTCAGTTATAGAAATTAAGAGTTTTGATTAGACATTTGTGATGATCTAACTACTTTAACATCATAGCCACCCACGAAACGAACAGTCCCGTCACCACTGGTGGAAGGAGGGACACGCTTTAGCCTGTAAGGATATAATACCTCATCAGTAGGGGAAAAAATCAGAAAATTCCTCATTATTTTCTGGATGAAAAAATTGATGGCAATAGAAGTATTCTTATCAAACTAATTACAATTACTTTGTATAAGAAATGATACAAAGTGTTCAAAGCCGAAGGCATAAGCACCAGAACGATGGAGAAGCCGTGCAATTGCTCGTGTGTCTGTCTGAATGCCGGTCACATTACTACAAGCCGAAAAAGAGCCGAGCTTTGGCAGATCTAAGAACTCCGGTGACCCCAAGAGCCTCTCAAGCTCTGTTGCACTAATCCTGCCTGACCTGTCTAGCCCGACCTCAATCACCTGGGCCAGGCTTTGGCGCCATGAAAGGAGCTTTGAGTGGTGCTCGTATGGCTCGACGAAGATAACCCAATATTTCACAGCGGGAGGTGGTGGAGCAGTGGCCAGAGTACGGAAGGGACAGCGCCCATTATGATGCAGTGGATTATCAGAAGACTCGACTTGCAAGAAGGATTTTTGGCTCCCAATTCAGGGAAGAAGAGAAACAAAGCTTCAAAGCTTAAGATGACTTAATATTCTTCAATGAGCTTTCCTCTACAATACTTCATATTTATAAAGCTAAAAGAGTATTCTAGAAGCTAATACTAACAAACTAGATAAGGTGTCCTAAGGAATACTTCAAGCTTAAAATGCTCCGCATCATTCTCCCCTTGCGTAAAAAAAAAGGCTCAACTCCGTCGAGATGCATTATTGAAAGAGAGGTTGTTGCAGAAGACAGATTCCTATATCGAAGATTTTGTTCTCAATATTTCCGAAATTAGCAACTTTTCTCTCCATTGAAACCTCTGGTGCAGCAGTATCACCCTTGTCTGAAATTTTTTCCAAACTTGCAATGCCTCAATCATGCTATCTCTCACGGTTTCACATTATCAAAACTGCAAGCCTCAAGAAACTCAATTATAGGAGAAGTCTCATTGGTAATCAAAGGACCTGAATAAGAGGCAAGCATAACCAATGCATCCGCAGCAAACTTATGAGTGGCCCAATCAATAATCTCAAGACATTCATGAATGCCTTGAAGCACAGTTGGCATACCCTGGGTACCAATTGTAAACTCTGCGATCAGCTTGGAAGGTCCAACCATGCTATCTTCTTGGTTCTCAATGGAATCAGACGCAACCATCTGCATATTCGGTGGATCCTCCTCATTGACAACAACTAAGAACAGCTCCAACTTATCTTTTCCAGTGCCCATATCATTAACAATACAAGGCCACACCAATTTAAGATCGAACCATTCATTGACATTATATCGAGCAGTTGGGGAGCATTGTAGATAATCAGCTTTGTCAACAAAATTCAGACAGGGCAGGTTCACACCTGCAGGGAAAACATTCCTAATAAAAACAATATAGTTGGCATTTAGCTCAATATCCCCATTTTCATGATCCACCAATTGTCGTTTGATTCATTTGGCAGCCTCAACCTGCTGCCGACTAAACTGGAGGTGGAAGATGAGATCCATTTCTAAGATCGACTCAGTCCAGCGGCTGGACATTGCCGACGCTGAGCCTCTCGATCCCTCGTGGGCGCAAACAGAGCTCCACCGCGGACTAGCGGACACTCCAAAAATATGAAAACACTCGCAACCGTTGCCGGCGACAATCACTCGGTCAGCGCTGCGGAGATCCTGAGTAGAATCATTAGGAAGGAGATCAATCTCATGGATGCTGCTTGTGGAACGGTAGCTCGACGTGCTGCTTCCGCCAAGTTTACCACTGCTCCATGTGCTTCGCCGAAGGTCCAATCTCTCTTCTGCGGCATTAAACTTGTGTAGATCTGACGCCAAGTCACCGGAACTGGATCGGGAGAGGGAGAGTGATCTCATATCGACGATCAAATCGGTCTCAAATGCAATCGCGCGGGATACCAGTATGTGTCGGAACTCATTCATTTGCTTCCGTTGGCTGCGTTCAACGGCAATGTGGGACATTCTCTGGTTCTCCACCTCCTCTTTATTTTCTAAACTCTTGGCTCTACACCTCTTCTTTCTTCCATTGGATGCCGAAGCTTTGTCTTCCTTGTGTGATGTTTCCGCCATTGATGTGGCTTCTCCAAGATCAAGTGGCTGTGTTGAGCAGATACACACCTGGGCGGAAATGACATAAACGTCTGAAGAAGCTTCGGCCTCAGGAACAAACGTGTCAGAAGGTTGAGTGTTTGAATTGAAGTTTTCCTCAGCCAAGCTGTTGTCCAATTCTTGCATAGCAACAGAATGAGGGGACTCCTTGGCCAGTACGTGCGATTCTTGAGGTTGAGTGGGCTGGACGGGCACGCTGTAGTCAGATGGAATCGGCGTAGCAGCTGTGAGTGTCGGATCTTGCATCTCCGAGTCCAAAGGAATAGAAGACGGTAGCTCTGTGCATGTTTCAATGAGCTAAGCAGAGGTGGGATCGGCAGTTGCTTTGTCCATTATGGGAAGGCTAGATGAATCAGAGGCAAAATCACGGGCAACGGAACTGGATTGTATGCCAGGCGCGGAATCGCGCTTGTCGCCAGACACTGAATCGCGCTCGTCGTTAGGCGCGGAACCACGAGCATCGCTAGGCGCGGGTTCATTGTTTGCGTGCTGTAGCGGAAGTGGGATGATCGGGTTTGATTTAGGCGAAGTAGTCTGTGGAGGCGGAGGATCGCGCACCGACACACCAACTAATAGAAGGAAGTACCCGTTTACATGAAAGTTTGGCTTACAACACAGATGAGATCCTAGAAGCAAAAGCAACAACAAATGAAATTTTTAGATGTCTTCTTCATACTTGGGGGGAAGACGAGGATGTCATCCTGTGGCATGAAAATGATGATATAATGAAATTAAGGCAATATAGGTCTAGCTTTGAACTTCGAGCTGTTGGTTGGAAATTGCTACAAGATAGATTTTGTGACATGAATGGCCACCTGGTATCATTAAATTTTCTAAAGAGTCGTATTCAAGAACTTTGTGGTGACAAAGACGGCACAGTTGAGCCGGGAATGGGAATATCGATGCTTGATATGGATCACTGTATTCTATATCATTATTGGTGCCCTAAAGCAGATAAATGACTTTTAGATAACTACAAAATGCTAATACAATGTTCTCAGGATGGAAAGGAAAAATTTTTTTTAGATGGCGAAAATTGGAACCACCTTCAACACGGATTTATGTCCCACTTCAAATGTTGTCCAACACAAACACAACTTCAAGCTTGTGTACGACTTGTGCTTAGGAAATGACAAGGCTGTGTACTGAAATTTATGACAATATTATTATTTGATATATAAGATTATGCTACTAATTATCTTAAATAGTTGTTTTATTTACTTTACGTAAAATTGGGTTTTCCATAAATAGTTGTATTATTTGAATAGATCTATTAAAAAGTTCATTATTCTAAATACATATATTATTCTAAAAATATATCTATTGCAAACACAACTATCTCTCAACCTGCATTATTCTTCTTCTTAAAATATTATAATTATATTATAACTAATTTAACTTTAAATATTATATTATAATTCAACTTATATTTCATTGAAAATTTCAATTAATTCATGAATATTTATATTACAATTTTTTTTCCTATACATTAATTATTTTGATAGACTCAAAATTATTTTAAAGATAACTAATATAAAACGTTTTACTATTAAGATGATATCATTTTCATAAATTATTTGTAATAAAAAAAAATAATGCCTAAAAATTATCTAACCAAATTTATTTTTCACTCAGGAAAAAACAAATACATAAAAGTTCTAGATATTTCGAATTTTTTTGAAAAAATAATTAATAATATAGACGATAAGATAACAAAGTTTCAAAATTAAACAATTATTTCAACTTGTTGATTCCTCATAATTTTCTTCTTATTGGGATTTTCACATAAAATTTTCAAAATTGTAAGTATAAAATTGAGATGATAAACTCTCTGTACTACTGCAAAGGAACTAAAAAGAATCAAGCTCATGCGCTCCACGCCGCTAGGGCATCGTCTCCGTCGCTAGGGCTTTGCCCTAGCTTTCCTTGGGCTTGGATCTTGCCGTCTCCTTCGGTGGATCCTCCGGTGGATATTCCTGCTGGACTCCAGGGAGTTCTCCTTGTCCTCTTTCTTCTTTTTCTGATTAAGATTTGTTTTTTTTCCCTCTCCGAGAGGCCGTGGCCGGTATGGTGGTTAGTCGAGTTTGTGACCCGGGTTTTTTGGATTGGTCCTTTAAATCACGCTCTTTTGTGGATGCTCTTTCTGGGTCTTCAAAATCAGTTAGTTTTTCTGAGTTACGTCAGTGTTCTTGCCGTGGTTTGCCCTCGTTATGGATTTCGGAGGAAGAAATTTTGGCTATGTCTGTTCCTTTTCAATTTGCTCTTGTTGGTTTCTTTCCTACGTGTCACCCATCACTAGATGCCATCCGTAAATTTTTTTTCAGTTTGAAGCTGAATGCTGAATTTTCGGTTACTGTCCTGGATCAATCTCATATTCTAATTAAGCTTTCAAATGACTTGGATTATAGTAGAGTTTTTTGCCATAGATCCTATTTGGTGAATAATTATTTTTTGAAACTCACTAAATGGTCGCCGGATCTTGATGTCGGTGTGGAGTCTCCGGTAATTCCTATTTGGGTTGCCTTTCCCAATCTGCGATCGCACCTTTTTGCACCTCGTATCCTCCATGCTTTGGCTTCTATGTTTGGTCGTCCATTAAAAGTAGATAATTCTACATCTGTAGGATCCATGCCTTCTGTAGCGAGGGTCCTGGTGGAGCTAGATATTACTAAGGATTTTCCTGAAAAAATTTGGGTTGGTCCAGAGAATTCTGGGTATGTTCAACGGGTTGTGTTGGAGGAGGTGTCTGCTTACTGTGCATTGTGTAAACGCCTAGGTCACTCTAGGGGGGGAGTGGTAGTTTTCCTGCTACTTTGAATGGTCCTCAATCTTGTGGGAAGGCGGTTTTGCCTGTTGCTTTTGCGAAAAGTGGTGATATTGTCGATTCGTCTTTGGGTGGTATTGAGGCGCAGATTGTGGAAGGTCCTTGTGATCTTCCTGTGTCTGATATTGTGGGACGTCGACTCCCTGTGGGGGGAGTTGCTGAGATAGAGGATTCTTTGGTTGCTCTCAACTCGTCCGACAATATTCTCCTAATGAATGTTGTTAATTTGGTGAATGCTACGAATGCTGTGTCTGGCGATCATGTTGGCAATCTGTTGGATGCTGCTTCGGTCTTATCCCCTAATGCCTTACCTTTTGTCCCGCCAGGTACTGAGTTGGTCTCTCCTTTCCCTTTGAATTATGATGGTGATCGTAATTCTGTGGAGGAAGGGGCTTCTACCCCTGAAGCCGTGGTTTTGGCTGTTTCAGACGGGGTGGGGGTTGCTGTTTTACCTGTTATTGAGGTTGGGGTTGGCTCGCCCCCTGTTATTTCTCCCGTTCTTAACTCTTGTAATGGGGGGGGGGGGGGGCTTTGTGCAATATTGTGAATGGGTCTGTTGATCCGGCTGGACTTTCGTCTAATGCTATACCGGATGTGACTGTTGTTAATGTTCTGGGTGATGACGTTGTTAGGAATGAGATTAATTCAGGTGATGGATTGGTTCCTAACACTTTCGTGGATGTGCCTGTGAAATTATTAAAGACAAATGATATGATTTATCATGTGGGTGATAATTCTGAGATGGATGTGCGTCTTCACCTGGATTAGCTTCATTGTTCGTCGGAAGCTGATTCTGATTCCTCTTCGGATCATGGTGGTGGCTCGGATCCTGGACATGATTTCAAAATGGTTCATGATCATCCGGTTTTTGTCGGTGCTCGTGGTAGACCTCGTGGGAGAGGTCGCCGGGGTTGTTAGTTTAATTGACTGATTTATTTCAAGCTGATTCGTCTGAATTTTGGTTGGTGTTGGTTGTGACAGGCGATGATGTGGTTGGGGCTCGCTCCTTGGTGTTATGGCTCCTGGCAACCTTTGCTGTGTTTTTCACCAAATTGGAGGGTCGGCGTGTGTTTTGATTGAAAAATATATTTATGTATATATATAGTTTTGAAAATTTATTAATTTTCTTTGGGGAATATATTAATTTTTCAAATTTTAGCTTTGAAATAAAACACAACATTAGGAACGATATATTATCTCAAATAGAGAGAATATCATTCACTAATTGGTTTGAATTTCAAAGCTTTAAGGTTATCCAAGTTATCGTAGTCGAACTCAGGGGAGACAACATATGATCTCGGAAGATCAAAATTATGTTCACTCAATTATTCAACTACAATAATTTGAACGAGAGACCGTTAATTTCATAATCAAAATCACAATAGAAATTGATATATCTCTCCGAGGAAAGAAGTTATCAATCGCTATTGATCGTTCGAAAATGGAGATAACGATCGTTGAAATTTAGATTTTCCCAAAGATAATTAATAAAAGTTTTGAAAAATTGATTTTTGAAAATAAGTTCTGGGTTTCTAAATCTCCTACGAGCGCAAGCCCTCGTAGTTAATTACATCGTAGGAAATCGGAATTTCCTACGAAAACTCTCGATTAAAATAGCGGTAGAATTTTTATTTAAGAATTTCAAAGCTTGATATCAAAGGAGAGAAATGGTAGGGATTTTCAATAGGGATTAGTTCAAGATTGAACACTTATTTTTGAAATCAAGGGAAGAGAAGTAGGGGATGTTTTGAGATTCTGAATTACTTCAGAAACATCCCAATCTATCCTAAGTGTTGGGCTTATATTCGATTGAGAGAAATTTTTCTAGTTTGAGTAGTCAATTTTATTAGAAATTTGGGATTCGATTCCCGAAATTTGAGGTCTTATGGCTCGAGCCAGCCTCAGAACCTAAGTCTAAATTGGGCACTAAAAGTAAATGCCCCGAACCTAGCTAGTGCAATGCGGATCTGGTCTTACCCCGGCCTGGATTGGGGAGCCAGCTAAATCACCTAAACGATTTTAAAATATGAGTCCGGTCTTTTATAGAGTGGTAGGGACATTAATTAGAAAAGTATAAAGAAATGGGGTCGACATCTAGAGCAAATCCTTAATTGACCCCTTAGACTTATGTTGGGTATTATGTCTAAATAATGCAATTAAATTTTAGACTCTTCTTAATTTGTTACTAATGCGATGCATGCTAATTGACTCGATTGAATGCAAAATTTATATGTAGCAGTTTAAAAAATTTTGGCTTAGAAAATAGGTTTTATCCTAGAGATTGCATAACATCCCCTTGACAGATCGGCACCCTCATAGGTCAGGTGGCCTGCCAGAACCCGCAGGCGGGGAGATGCCTAACAAGGTTGAGAAAGTATAATATGTATGCATGAAAAACCCTCGGCGAGTCCGAGCTTACTTCTTAGGACCGTTTAGAGTTACTATCTTATCCTAAAATTTTTATTTAATTAAAATAGAAGAATTTTTTGACAGACCCCTAAGAGCCTAAATTCGTATTCCAGACTAAATCAAAGACGGCATGCATATAAAAAGACTAGAAAAGGCAGGAATTCTAATGCGCAATTAATTAAATAAATTAACTACATTAAATATATCAAATTGAATGTCCATAGGCAAGTGCCCTTATTATTACATCACAGAATTGCAAGAAAGTAAAGTGGCCGGGCACCACTGACTACAACCCGGATTTCTAATCCTAAATTAAATGAATTTGAAATTTGGGATTCTTCTCGTTGTCCAATCCTTCATCTTCTCACGAACGTCTTGATTCGTCGGTTCAGGATATCCAAATGAAAAGAAAACTCCCCCTCGATCGGGGTGTTATCTTTCCTCTTTGAATATTTGAAAGATATCCTAATTTGACTTCCAAATAGAAGAAGACTCTCCCCTTTAGGGATGTCTTCACCTCTTTGGAATTCAAATTGGATAAAATATCCCAAATTCAAGTCATTTTAAATAAATACAACCTTATTCAATTGAATTTACATTTGAATTAAAAATAAGAATCTAGACTCAATCCTGCAATGTTATCCTAATAATCAACAATTATATATTTCATCCCAAGCAGTTGTATATGAGCAGAAAAGAAAGTAAACACACTGGCCACGCTCTTTTTATGATTTGGGGGCTTTAGCAGCTGAAGCACCTGTGCAAAGAGTTTATAATATTTATGCATTTTTTTATGATTTGCCCCCTTTTTATATTGCCCTGCATGAGCGTGGCCACCTGCAGAAAACTGTGTCAACATCCAGATCGTACCTAACCTAAGGGTAATCTAGTCGCCAAACACATCAATCCATCCACAGAGTACAGAAAAAGTAAGCAGACATAGCAAAGCAATTTCATCCACAACATGCAGTGAAAACTACGAAAAAAAATCCGGCACACAGCAGTGAAGTAAACACCGGCCTAACCTAGATCTAGAGTTGGTTATCCTAGCACATCATCTAAAGTGTGTGAGAAAGGTCGTGTGGCTGGGGTAGGCCCTAAAGTGGGTTCTTAATTGAAGTTGTCTAAAGGTCTGGATTTGTTAAGGCTTAAAAGGGAATTTAAATTAAAATTTAAGTATTAATGAATTAAGAATTTTAATTAAACATGTTTTAAAAGTTAATTGATTACTACCTTTGTTTCACACCGAGGCCGTGAAGTTTATTTCACCTTCCTTGGGGCTAAGCTAATAGCCTCGTAGGCCTGGGTTACCCAGTAGCAATCGGGGTTGATTAAGTTATTTAAATTGGTTGGAATTAAAAGAGTGGATTAATATTAAAATGAGTTAATTACTGATTTTAATAGATTAGTTGAGAATTTTATTAGCCTATTAAGAAAATTCTGGAGTTTGAAAGGGTTAATGGGTTTTAAGAGGTTATCCGGATGTGTTAACAAAGGGGTCAAAAATGGACTTTTAAAATTAGAGTTAATCTTAAGGGTTTCAGATTTTTAATAAATAATAGACCTAATTATGAGTTGTTAGACAGGTAGCACACTCAATTTGGAGTTTTCTATCAAAAGTTATGATTTTTAGAAGTTTTAACCTGATTTTGACTTAGAGTTGACCAAAATGTTGACTTTTTGACTTTGACCAGATTTTGAGGGTTTAGATTTTTGGAAAATACTAGATTTTAATTAGAGTCATTAGCCACTGAGTTTGATTGATTTAGAATTTTCTACAATTATTTATGAATTTTGGAAGTTTGGGTATTTATTGGAATTATTAAATTATTTCAATTAAGAGCCATTTTAATGATTTGAACCCAAATGAGTCTTAAACTTCTTGAAATCAACTCCAAAGATTCTAAATGATCTAAGGAGAGATCAGCAAGTGTTTAAAGATTTTTTGGGATTTTTAATAATTTTTAATTAATTAAAATGGATTAAACATTAATTTTGATTAAAATTAAATTAAAATGGATTTTAACGTCAAATTAAAGTAATTTCAATTTTCAATGATTAAGAGTTGAAATATGGTTGATTAGAGGTATTATAGGTATTTTTTGGAATTAATATAAATTTATGATGATTTATTGAATTTTCTAAGTCCTTAAAGGGGCTGAAATTTGACATGCTTAATTTTCTAATATAATGACCTCCAAATTGACTCAAATTTAAACCTAAGGTATATGATGTCACTAAGTTTACTATGTTCAAGTTTCACCCCTATTGGGTTTGTGTACAATCCCCTATGAATTTTCTAAGTTTTCTAGACATTTCCTTAATTATTTTTCCTAGGTGTCTCTACTATTTAAATAGGCATGAAACTTGGTGTGTCTAACCCTGACATAAATACAATCATACCACAGAAATATCACAGCAAAATATTAAAACCCTAAGGAGTTATGAATTTTCAAAGTTTAGGGTTAAAATAGACCCTTTACCTTAAAAATTCATATCACAGAAATCTATTGAGCATCTGAACCTAGAAAAATTATGAAACATGTCTAAGATACTCAATAATTATCCACCAAAATTTGGGATTCATTTGATCACTGGATTGTGAGAAAATTGCGATACATGAAATTCACATAAACTCAAATATCTCACAATACAAAAATCAAAACAATATAATTTTAATTTTAATAAATACTACATTCGATTATCTTTCCAACGAGCCCAAGAACGCCCAATTTGGTGGAAAACTCGATTTTTTGTGAATTTTGAAAGATTTGAAGCATTTAAAGTATTTTTTATTCAGATTTGGGTCAAATCAGCTGGCGATGACGTGGCGGCGTGGCATGATGCCACGTGTCAGATCCCGGATGGACCCGTGTTTCACCCAGAGGAGGGCCGCGCGGTTTGGGGCGACGTGGCCAATTCTGGGCCGTCCGATCGTGTTACGGCTCGATCGGACGGCTCTGGTTAAACCAGAGTTAAAAAATTTTAAATGCCTATATCTTTCAAAATACTCGACGAAATTGCATGAAATTTGAACTGTAGCTAGAGGGCAATATGATCTTACAATGCCTGGAGTTTGGAGGCTCCATTCATTGTAAAATTGCTACAGTTGCAAATTAAAATTTAAACTTAAAATGAGTATAACTTACAATCCAACCGTCGGATTTTTGTGATTTTTGGCTTGTTGGAAAGCTGCAGCAATTCTCTACAACGTTGCTGAAGACTCCAAAAGCCGGATCTTTCTGGATCGAAAGTTATATTTGAAAGTCCTCTTTCTCTCTCTAGAATGCTCTCTCCTCACTAAAATAGTGATTTGAGGCTTGGAAATGGTTGGGAAAAGTTTGGGAAGGACTTGAAATGTGCTGGAGTGTGTAGGAGGAGCTCTTAGAAGGTTGGGGGCTGCTGGAGTTTGGAGATTTTGATCATATCCAAGGGAATGATGAAGATCCCCACTTTAGGTCAAGTTTTCCCCCACTTTAACTTTGGCTTTTGGATTGGATGGTTGAGATTTGATTTGGAGTAGTTTTGGATGAGTGCCAAGTGTCCCCTATGCTGCCCAAAGCTATGGAATAGGGTTGGTGGTTGAGAGTGACATCTCTTGGTCCATTTGGAGAGGGACCACACCTTTTTCCCCATTTGGATGAACCAATGCTTGGCTTAGTTAATAGAGCTTGTTTAATGATCAATTAGGGAGGAAAAAAGCATATTCCCATCAGTCAAAAAGGAGATTTTGGCTTGGAGAAAGGGTTTGCTTTATGGGATGATGAGGTGGCCAAGCTACGGTCTCATTTTAAGGGTTGTTTTTGACCCATTGACTTGTTGACTAGTCAATGGTGACTAGGATGTGCATGAGGAGGTCAAGAGTGCTACAAGACATCATGCCAAGGAATTTGAAGTCAAGGGTGTATAATTGACCAATTTTGATGGGTTGAATTGATTCAAAATCACTAGAATGGTTAAAATTGACAAGTGTTGGGTTAAAGGGTTGATTTAGTCAACCATGGTTGACTTGGTCAACTTGGTCAAACCAAAGAGTAAGTTTGGGTTCAATGTGTTCCTAAAGTTATTTAGGATCTATTGGAATGACATTTGAAGAAGATATCAAAGGCTCATAAGTCAAATCAAGTTGAGTTTAGGCCAAAAGTCCAAAAATCCCCATTTAAGGGCATTTTGGTCATTTTGGTCTCAAGTCAATTCTGGGTCAAATTAAATCTAAAAAGATGTAGATCATTTCTTAACAAGTCAATATCAAGGTATTAGGAGGGATCAAAAGATTTGGAGGGGGATCCAAAGTCAAATTCCACTAGGTGAAAGGCCTAGTGGCATGGATTGTAAATATTCGAAGGTTTTGCAACATTTGGAGTTTGATTAAGTTTATGGGGTTAGAGTACTCCAAATGGGTTCAAATTTGAAGGGTAACCTCCAGAGATATGTCTTATCACTTTGCAAGTGATAGACTCTGAATCAGAGGTCATTCGACTGGTTTTTTAAGTGTTTGAAAATTTGCTGAAAAAGGCCTTTAGGACTTGGCCTTTTAGCATTGAATTTTGGTTTCAATTTCTGGATTTGGATTGGATTTTGGATTTGATTGATCATGTGTCTGGATTGATTGATGATCTAGGTAGATCCTAAAGTCTGACTCCTAGAAGGGTCTTAAGGTCTAGAATAGAACCTAAGGTCTGAAGTTCAGAAGGATCCTAGGGCCTAGAGTTTGAATTGATTTGTAAATTAATCTATGGTTAGGATTGGTCCAAGTGGCCTCATACAAAAATGAGGTCAACAAATGGACCCCCAATATGTGTAATAGAATAAAATTCTATTGCACATATTGGCGTTGGCCGAGATTAAAGATTATGTCTAAAATTTTAATCCTAAGGGAATGAAAAGTTCATCCCTGGGGGATCAAGATTTGGATTTGTACTAGGGTAGTGCCACGGAGGGCGTACTCTACCACTAGTGGATTTAGTCCTAAGGGAAGGAATGTCCATCCCTAGAGGAAAAAAGTTTGGGCGATCATATAAGAAGGAAGAGTTCCTAACTATAGAGGATCAGATTGGTGTTTTGATTCTAAAGGAAAGGGAATCTAACCTTAGAAGGTTGAATTTGAATTTGATTCTAAGGGAAGGGAAGACCTAACCCTAGAGGGTTGAGTTTTGATTTAATCCTAAAGGAATCAAGATTTGGATTTGTACTAGGGTAGTGCCATGGAGGGCGTACTCTACCACTAGTGGATCTAATCCTAAGGGGAGGAAGAAACCTAAACCCTAAGGAAGAGAAAGTGACTGAACTATAGTGGGGCCCAAGAGGCTTAAATCCACTACTAGTTAGTTGAGATCTTAGGAGATAGGAAGCACGGGGACTCACACCTACTCATAAAAGATCGAATTTGTATTTAAACTTGGATGGTGCCACGAGGGGCTTGCTCCATCACTAGTGGATCTAATCCTAAGGAAAGGAAGCTCTGGGACTCACACCTAACCTTAAAGAAAAGAAATGACTAGACTATGTGGGGCCGTACAGGCTTAATTCCACCTTTAGTCAGTCGAGATCCTAGGAGGTAGGAAGCACAGGGACTCACACCTACTCCTAACGGATCGGATTTGTACTGGGTATTCAATGACTAACCTAGCTAGAAAGCACTGGGACTCACATCTAACTAGGGGAACTAGCCAAGGAGATAGTCTGCCCAAATCTCTGGATTTGGCAAAAGCTATCTAACCCGAAATTTGATTTTGTACGCTAGGATGGTGCCACGAGGGGCTTGCTCCACCACTAGCAGATCTAATCCTAAGGAAAGGAAGTACATGGACTCACACCTAACCTTAAAGAAAAGAAAGTGTGACTGAACTATGTGGGGCCCAGTAGGCTTAATTCCACCTTTAGTTAGTCGAGATCCTAGGAGGTAGGAAGCACAAGGACTCACACCTACTCCTAACGGATCGGATTTGTACTGGGTATTCAATGACTAACCTAGCTAGAAAGCACTGGGACTCACATCTAACTAGGGGAACTAGCCAAGGAGATAGTCTGCCCAAATCTCTGGATTTGGCAAAAGCTATCTAACCCGAAATTTAGTTATGGATACTAGGATGGTGCCACGAGGGGCTTGCTCCACCACTAGTAGATCTAATCCTAAGGAAAGGAAGCTCTGGGACTCACACCTAACCTTAAGGAAAAGAATGGAGTGATTTTGGTTTTGAATTTTAATGATTTTTAAATTTTGGATTTCGATTGGATTTGATATGATTTGATGTTGATTGAAATTGTGATTTCAGATAGAGATCTGATTTTGGAAGATTTTGAATTTGAGTTTGGAGAATTTGATTTGATTGAATTTTGATTTGGGTGAATTTAAGTTTGAAGAATTTTGAATTTGAGTTAGTTTTGACACTCATTTGGCATGGTACTTCCTGAAGAGCCGCCCCGACATTCAAAAATGTTGGGTGGCACCCTTCAGGGTTGATCAGTTAATGTTTGAAATTTTCCCAAAGATCATCCATACGACAAGAGGACGGTCTTATGTTGGTTCAAACTCCTCCACCGATCTCTCGGTAGGCTAAGATATGCATCCAAAGAACCTAGACCAAGTCTCCTCCTTGGAAGGTTTAAAGTTGCTCTATCTTATCACGAGCTTTAACCGGTCAACCTTCGAATGATTCTGAGTTTTATTGAGCCTTAAAGAAAAAGCTCTTCAAGGCCTCAAACTCCTCAAATTGGAGTCGGGCACTCTGCTCAGTCGTGGTTTTATTTTGAATGGCAATTCCAGCATTACAAAATACTCCTCTAGTAGGTCTGATCTTGAACCCAGCATAGAGTGTAATTTTGTTGAAAAGATCTTAAAGGAAGAGATGCCTATGTGCAAAGACTTATGCATATTTCTCAAGGACATGATTTGAATTCTTTTCAGGGGTAGAAGATTCGATCTTTCTATTAAGAAATTTCCTCTAACTATTTGGACCCTGTCGGAATGACATGTGGGAACAAATTTAGAAGTGCAGTGAGAAATAGTGTTGACTCCAACTAACCTTGAAAAGGTTTAAGAATTTAGGTTTTGTTGACCCAGACCAAGTTTTGTAGAAACTGAACTGGGGTCTCCCTTGTATAGATTTTGAATTAAAATCGATTTCAAAGATATTTAGGTTGGATAAAGAAATTTGATCTATTCAATTTTCTTGCACGATTTTCTTCTATCTGATAGATAATTTATGCATGGTGAAGAATCTAGATTCAAGATTTTCAGAGTCAAGTATTTAAAGGTGATCGAGTATTTTGAGATTTAAGAATTTAGAGGAAGGAAGCCATCTTACTCTTCTTCCTTTTTTTTTGGTGAAGCAGTCTGCGTATATTTTGACTTTTGGTGCACTTCGTGCACTTCTTGATTTTTGGCGCATTCGCGCATCTTTTGATTTCAATTGAATTTGAGAAGAGGCTCCACTTTCTTTTAAATCTCAAAATGATTGTTCTATTTTTAATGCTGTGATTATATCTCAAGTATTATAGAAGACAAATTCGTTCTCTTATACAAGGAAGAATAATCCTCAAAGCATATCCAATCTTTTTGAAAAAGTATCGACTTGACTTTTGAAAATCATTGAACAAATTTTAGACCTGCGAGAATTGCCTATTAAGATAGAAAATTGCTAGAATATTGATAAAATTTTCATTTCTAGAATCGACCTAAATTTGAGATAGATTTTAATTCAGAAATTAAATCAACCCACAAAAGCGGTGGGAGGGAGGGACATCTAAACATTTGATGGAGTCAACTACAACTCTTTCCAGCTTAAGACTTAAAATAGAGGTCAATTTTCATTAAAAAGATTAATCAATTGTCTTAAAAAAATCCGGACCCCGTACACTCGAGAAATTGGTAAGCTTTCCTTAAAGGTTGCATGTCTAGGTGGCAAAACCCTTGTTAAAATGGAATTGAATTCCTACAATCTCTTTGAAGGGAGAGACTGTTACAGGGTCTGCAACGTCCCTAAAAAGCGCGGCATCATTGCAATCAAAAGATTTATCGCGATAGGAGCCCGTTGAAATTTAAATTTCGACAGTATCACTATCTGATACAATCTTAGATTGTTTCCCCTCTCAAATTACTACTAGACTAGTAGTTAAGAGAGTGGCACCCCGAGTGGTTGCTACTCCTCCTCCTCTGTAGATGATGTAGTAGGACACATATAGTAACGCGCCTTAACATCTTCTAGTAGAGTGGACGGATCATAACCTTCAGTTGGGGGCCTATGGCCTATTGCTGGTGATTGCTCAATTCTTTCTTGATCGAATCTTTCTGTGTAGTAGTCAAGCAAGTGTATTGAAGATCGCACTCTCGTATCTACAACATCCCTCCTTTGTGCAAGGAAAGGGTATGTAAAAGGAGCAACGAACTCTTGATTGGCCTCGAAATCGATCCTCTCTAAGGCTTCCGACTCAGTAGTCTTTCTAGCCTTAAGATTCCTTTTTCTGGCTCTTCGAAGGTAGTTCTTCCTTTGGTTCTTGCCGACGAAAGTAGTGTTAGAATTTGATCCAATCTTAGACTGAGATGGTAGCTCGTTTGTCGTTATTGATTTCTGATTTTGATCCTCTTGAGTAGAGAGTATAGTGGGTACAGGGGCGACAACAACGTCCATCTTAGAGATGGGGGAGTCAGCTCCTAACCCTAACGTAACTTCTACTAAGGGAAAATTCCCTTGAGTATGAGCGGACATATCTAAGATTCTTTCTCCATTAACTGAAATCTTGAGGTCTTGAAATTCCATTTCATACTGAATTGAATTGCCACTAAGAATTTCTTCTACGGGCACATATCTATTCAGTGAGAAGACGAGTTTCCCAGCCATTTGAGTGTTTGATTTCCTGGAATTAAAAGAAGGTGATTTGAATTAGTGATTTGAAATTGAATTTGAATTTTAAGTTTGATTGATTTTATACAAAATTTTATAACTCAATCGTATTTAGTTTACACTGAACACGGTGGTTCATAAAATTGATGAGAAACTTGACTCTTTCGCTACACCAATTGAATTGGGGCAAAATGTCAAAGTTCGAATTTGAATTTTAAAGTCAAATTTAAGGTTGAATTTAAAGTTGAAATCAAACTCAAGTTTAATGTTAAGATCGAATTTGGCTTGATATTGAATTTGAATTTGAGGTTAAAGTCGAGTGGATCTTCTTCAAAGTTTGTGACTCAACAGACTGAGTTTCACTCAATCATGTAGGTTCACAACATTGATATGAAAAATCCAAAAATTTGGCTTAACTCTTTCATTTTGCCAATCGACTTGGGATGAAATGTCAAAGCCCAGATTTTGACTTTAAAATCAAAATTAGAGTTGAATTCAGTTTGGAACTGAATGGGTCTTTATCAGATTTTGAAACCCAACATATTGAATTATGTTCAAATATGTAAGTTTACAAAATTAATCTGAAGATCCCAAGATTTAGGCTTAACTCTTTCATCCCAACAAGTGATTTAGATGTGAAATGTCAAAGCCTAAAATTGATTGAAGAACTTTAGAATTGTGTTGCATGTGTTCAACTGCAACAAAATGTTATAGAAGACCCATAGCACTGACGATTGAAATTGGTTTGAATGATTTTCCTTCATTTTTTTTTTAAACTCAAAATGTTGATTTTTATTTTCAACATATGGTTAACAAAAATTAAGAGAAAATCTAGAGAGCTTGACTTGACTCTTTCACTGTACTGACTAGCTTAGAGTGAAATGTCAAAATTCAGAATTGACTTGAGAGTTTTGGGTTTATGTTGCATGTGTTCAATTACAAAAGAATATTATAGAAGACACATTACAACAAAGGTTGAAATTGATTTGAAAGATTTGGAAAGAGATTGAATTTTGACAATCCGATAGAATCTCCTCTCATTTTGAAACTCAATGTGTTGAATTTGCATTCAACATAAAGGTTTACAAATATTGGGGGAAGATTCTTAGAAGTCGACCCGACTGTTTCATCCCGTCAAATTGTTTGGGAATGAAATGTCAAAGACAGACTTTACCGGAAGAATCAATCAAATTTAAAGGTGTGTATATTCTATTACTTGTATTGAATTACAAGATCTTTAATTCTGCTTTTAGTGATAGAATATAAAGATCAAAAAGATTTGAAATGGATTGAACTTTGCTAAAGGATTGAAATCTATGATTTTGAAGTTGAAGTATTTTCTATAAATTGTGAAACTTAGCATGTTATATATTTGTTCGCACGCGAGTTTGCAACATATACAGAAGGATTTTGGCTTGACTCTTTCGCTCTACCAATCAAGTTGGAGGCAAAATGTCAAAGCCCGACTTAAAGGGAGGTTTCCTACACTCACCTCTCGTTTCACATGTCTTAATTGAGTTGGCCACACTCACCCAAGGAAGAAATGGGAGAGGGACCAACGGAGAGAAGGGTAGTTAAGACTACCGATTCAATAAAATTCATACCGCTATTAAAGATGGAGAGTGAGATTTATCCCCAGTGGAGTCGCCAAATTTGTTTTGATTGAAAAATATATTTATGTATATATATAGTTTTGAAAATTTATTAATTTTCTTTGGGGAATATATTAATTTTTCAAATTTTAGCTTTGAAATAAAACACAACATTAGGAACGATATATTATCTCAAATAGAGAGAATATCATTCACTAATTGGTTTGAATTTCAAAGCTTTAAGGTTATCCAAGTTATCGTAGTCGAACTCAGGGGAGACAACATATGATCTCGGAAGATCAAAATTATGTTCACTCAATTATTCAACTACAATAATTTGAACGAGAGACCGTTAATTTCATAATCAAAATCACAATAGAAATTGATATATCTCTCCGAGGAAAGAAGTTATCAATCGCTATTGATCGTTCGAAAATGGAGATAACGATCGTTGAAATTTAGATTTTCCCAAAGATAATTAATAAAAGTTTTGAAAAATTGATTTTTGAAAATAAGTTCTGGGTTTCTAAATCTCCTACGAGCGCAAGCCCTCGTAGTTAATTACATCGTAGGAAATCGGAATTTCCTACGAAAACTCTCGATTAAAATAGCGGTAGAATTTTTATTTAAGAATTTCAAAGCTTGATATCAAAGGAGAGAAATGGTAGGGATTTTCAATAGGGATTAGTTCAAGATTGAACACTTATTTTTGAAATCAAGGGAAGAGAAGTAGGGGATGTTTTGAGATTCTGAATTACTTCAGAAACATCCCAATCTATCCTAAGTGTTGGGCTTATATTCGATTGAGAGAAATTTTTCTAGTTTGAGTAGTCAATTTTATTAGAAATTTGGGATTCGATTCCCGAAATTTGAGGTCTTATGGCTCGAGCCAGCCTCAGAACCTAAGTCTAAATTGGGCACTAAAAGTAAATGCCCCGAACCTAGCTAGTGCAATGCGGATCTGGTCTTACCCCGGCCTGGATTGGGGAGCCAGCTAAATCACCTAAACGATTTTAAAATATGAGTCCGGTCTTTTATAGAGTGGTAGGGACATTAATTAGAAAAGTATAAAGAAATGGGGTCGACATCTAGAGCAAATCCTTAATTGACCCCTTAGACTTATGTTGGGTATTATGTCTAAATAATGCAATTAAATTTTAGACTCTTCTTAATTTGTTACTAATGCGATGCATGCTAATTGACTCGATTGAATGCAAAATTTATATGTAGCAGTTTAAAAATTTTGGCTTAGAAAATAGGTTTTATCCTAGAGATTGCATAACATCCCCTTGACAGATCGGCACCCTCATAGGTCAGGTGGCCTGCCAGAACCCGCAGGCGGGGAGATGCCTAACAAGGTTGAGAAAGTATAATATGTATGCATGAAAAACCCTCGGCGAGTCCGAGCTTACTTCTTAGGACCGTTTAGAGTTACTATCTTATCCTAAAATTTTTATTTAATTAAAATAGAAGAATTTTTTGACAGACCCCTAAGAGCCTAAATTCGTATTCCAGACTAAATCAAAGACGGCATGCATATAAAAAGACTAGAAAAGGCAGGAATTCTAATGCGCAATTAATTAAATAAATTAACTACATTAAATATATCAAATTGAATGTCCATAGGCAAGTGCCCTTATTATTACATCACAGAATTGCAAGAAAGTAAAGTGGCCGGGCACCACTGACTACAACCCGGATTTCTAATCCTAAATTAAATGAATTTGAAATTTGGGATTCTTCTCGTTGTCCAATCCTTCATCTTCTCACGAACGTCTTGATTCGTCGGTTCAGGATATCCAAATGAAAAGAAAACTCCCCCTCGATCGGGGTGTTATCTTTCCTCTTTGAATATTTGAAAGATATCCTAATTTGACTTCCAAATAGAAGAAGACTCTCCCCTTTAGGGATGTCTTCACCTCTTTGGAATTCAAATTGGATAAAATATCCCAAATTCAAGTCATTTTAAATAAATACAACCTTATTCAATTGAATTTACATTTGAATTAAAAATAAGAATCTAGACTCAATCCTGCAATGTTATCCTAATAATCAACAATTATATATTTCATCCCAAGCAGTTGTATATGAGCAGAAAAGAAAGTAAACACACTGGCCACGCTCTTTTTATGATTTGGGGGCTTTAGCAGCTGAAGCACCTGTGCAAAGAGTTTATAATATTTATGCATTTTTTTATGATTTGCCCCCTTTTTATATTGCCCTGCATGAGCGTGGCCACCTGCAGAAAACTGTGTCAACATCCAGATCGTACCTAACCTAAGGGTAATCTAGTCGCCAAACACATCAATCCATCCACAGAGTACAGAAAAAGTAAGCAGACATAGCAAAGCAATTTCATCCACAACATGCAGTGAAAACTACGAAAAAAAATCCGGCACACAGCAGTGAAGTAAACACCGGCCTAACCTAGATCTAGAGTTGGTTATCCTAGCACATCATCTAAAGTGTGTGAGAAAGGTCGTGTGGCTGGGGTAGGCCCTAAAGTGGGTTCTTAATTGAAGTTGTCTAAAGGTCTGGATTTGTTAAGGCTTAAAAGGGAATTTAAATTAAAATTTAAGTATTAATGAATTAAGAATTTTAATTAAACATGTTTTAAAAGTTAATTGATTACTACCTTTGTTTCACACCGAGGCCGTGAAGTTTATTTCACCTTCCTTGGGGCTAAGCTAATAGCCTCGTAGGCCTGGGTTACCCAGTAGCAATCGGGGTTGATTAAGTTATTTAAATTGGTTGGAATTAAAAGAGTGGATTAATATTAAAATGAGTTAATTACTGATTTTAATAGATTAGTTGAGAATTTTATTAGCCTATTAAGAAAATTCTGGAGTTTGAAAGGGTTAATGGGTTTTAAGAGGTTATCCGGATGTGTTAACAAAGGGGTCAAAAATGGACTTTTAAAATTAGAGTTAATCTTAAGGGTTTCAGATTTTTAATAAATAATAGACCTAATTATGAGTTGTTAGACAGGTAGCACACTCAATTTGGAGTTTTCTATCAAAAGTTATGATTTTTAGAAGTTTTAACCTGATTTTGACTTAGAGTTGACCAAAATGTTGACTTTTTGACTTTGACCAGATTTTGAGGGTTTAGATTTTTGGAAAATACTAGATTTTAATTAGAGTCATTAGCCACTGAGTTTGATTGATTTAGAATTTTCTACAATTATTTATGAATTTTGGAAGTTTGGGTATTTATTGGAATTATTAAATTATTTCAATTAAGAGCCATTTTAATGATTTGAACCCAAATGAGTCTTAAACTTCTTGAAATCAACTCCAAAGATTCTAAATGATCTAAGGAGAGATCAGCAAGTGTTTAAAGATTTTTTGGGATTTTTAATAATTTTTAATTAATTAAAATGGATTAAACATTAATTTTGATTAAAATTAAATTAAAATGGATTTTAACGTCAAATTAAAGTAATTTCAATTTTCAATGATTAAGAGTTGAAATATGGTTGATTAGAGGTATTATAGGTATTTTTTGGAATTAATATAAATTTATGATGATTTATTGAATTTTCTAAGTCCTTAAAGGGGCTGAAATTTGACATGCTTAATTTTCTAATATAATGACCTCCAAATTGACTCAAATTTAAACCTAAGGTATATGATGTCACTAAGTTTACTATGTTCAAGTTTCACCCCTATTGGGTTTGTGTACAATCCCCTATGAATTTTCTAAGTTTTCTAGACATTTCCTTAATTATTTTTCCTAGGTGTCTCTACTATTTAAATAGGCATGAAACTTGGTGTGTCTAACCCTGACATAAATACAATCATACCACAGAAATATCACAGCAAAATATTAAAACCCTAAGGAGTTATGAATTTTCAAAGTTTAGGGTTAAAATAGACCCTTTACCTTAAAAATTCATATCACAGAAATCTATTGAGCATCTGAACCTAGAAAAATTATGAAACATGTCTAAGATACTCAATAATTATCCACCAAAATTTGGGATTCATTTGATCACTGGATTGTGAGAAAATTGCGATACATGAAATTCACATAAACTCAAATATCTCACAATACAAAAATCAAAACAATATAATTTTAATTTTAATAAATACTACATTCGATTATCTTTCCAACGAGCCCAAGAACGCCCAATTTGGTGGAAAACTCGATTTTTTGTGAATTTTGAAAGATTTGAAGCATTTAAAGTATTTTTTATTCAGATTTGGGTCAAATCAGCTGGCGATGACGTGGCGGCGTGGCATGATGCCACGTGTCAGATCCCGGATGGACCCGTGTTTCACCCAGAGGAGGGCCGCGCGGTTTGGGGCGACGTGGCCAATTCTGGGCCGTCCGATCGTGTTACGGCTCGATCGGACGGCTCTGGTTAAACCAGAGTTAAAAAATTTTAAATGCCTATATCTTTCAAAATACTCGACGAAATTGCATGAAATTTGAACTGTAGCTAGAGGGCAATATGATCTTACAATGCCTGGAGTTTGGAGGCTCCATTCATTGTAAAATTGCTACAGTTGCAAATTAAAATTTAAACTTAAAATGAGTATAACTTACAATCCAACCGTCGGATTTTTGTGATTTTTGGCTTGTTGGAAAGCTGCAGCAATTCTCTACAACGTTGCTGAAGACTCCAAAAGCCGGATCTTTCTGGATCGAAAGTTATATTTGAAAGTCCTCTTTCTCTCTCTAGAATGCTCTCTCCTCACTAAAATAGTGATTTGAGGCTTGGAAATGGTTGGGAAAAGTTTGGGAAGGACTTGAAATGTGCTGGAGTGTGTAGGAGGAGCTCTTAGAAGGTTGGGGGCTGCTGGAGTTTGGAGATTTTGATCATATCCAAGGGAATGATGAAGATCCCCACTTTAGGTCAAGTTTTCCCCCACTTTAACTTTGGCTTTTGGATTGGATGGTTGAGATTTGATTTGGAGTAGTTTTGGATGAGTGCCAAGTGTCCCCTATGCTGCCCAAAGCTATGGAATAGGGTTGGTGGTTGAGAGTGACATCTCTTGGTCCATTTGGAGAGGGACCACACCTTTTTCCCCATTTGGATGAACCAATGCTTGGCTTAGTTAATAGAGCTTGTTTAATGATCAATTAGGGAGGAAAAAAGCATATTCCCATCAGTCAAAAAGGAGATTTTGGCTTGGAGAAAGGGTTTGCTTTATGGGATGATGAGGTGGCCAAGCTACGGTCTCATTTTAAGGGTTGTTTTTGACCCATTGACTTGTTGACTAGTCAATGGTGACTAGGATGTGCATGAGGAGGTCAAGAGTGCTACAAGACATCATGCCAAGGAATTTGAAGTCAAGGGTGTATAATTGACCAATTTTGATGGGTTGAATTGATTCAAAATCACTAGAATGGTTAAAATTGACAAGTGTTGGGTTAAAGGGTTGATTTAGTCAACCATGGTTGACTTGGTCAACTTGGTCAAACCAAAGAGTAAGTTTGGGTTCAATGTGTTCCTAAAGTTATTTAGGATCTATTGGAATGACATTTGAAGAAGATATCAAAGGCTCATAAGTCAAATCAAGTTGAGTTTAGGCCAAAAGTCCAAAAATCCCCATTTAAGGGCATTTTGGTCATTTTGGTCTCAAGTCAATTCTGGGTCAAATTAAATCTAAAAAGATGTAGATCATTTCTTAACAAGTCAATATCAAGGTATTAGGAGGGATCAAAAGATTTGGAGGGGGATCCAAAGTCAAATTCCACTAGGTGAAAGGCCTAGTGGCATGGATTGTAAATATTCGAAGGTTTTGCAACATTTGGAGTTTGATTAAGTTTATGGGGTTAGAGTACTCCAAATGGGTTCAAATTTGAAGGGTAACCTCCAGAGATATGTCTTATCACTTTGCAAGTGATAGACTCTGAATCAGAGGTCATTCGACTGGTTTTTTAAGTGTTTGAAAATTTGCTGAAAAAGGCCTTTAGGACTTGGCCTTTTAGCATTGAATTTTGGTTTCAATTTCTGGATTTGGATTGGATTTTGGATTTGATTGATCATGTGTCTGGATTGATTGATGATCTAGGTAGATCCTAAAGTCTGACTCCTAGAAGGGTCTTAAGGTCTAGAATAGAACCTAAGGTCTGAAGTTCAGAAGGATCCTAGGGCCTAGAGTTTGAATTGATTTGTAAATTAATCTATGGTTAGGATTGGTCCAAGTGGCCTCATACAAAAATGAGGTCAACAGCGTGTAGTGTCGGGGAGCTGGTAGCCTCGGTCAATTACTGAGCCTACTTCCTCTGTTTTATTGTTTTTTCTTTTTTGACTTTTACTTGGACTTCATCCTCTTGTAACCTCACGTTTTCTTTAATAAAATTTTTTTTGTTAAAAAAAAAGGAACTAAAAAGAATGACTTCTAAAAATTCAGACACACCGATATTACGACTCATGTGTACGTACAATTCCTATGGTATGAGCAATTTTTCTAAAGTCAAAAAATTATAACACAATTATTACTTCAGGAATGAGCAAATTTTCTTAAGTCAAAAGATAATAACACAATCACTACTAATTGATAAATAAAATACATTCGTTCAATAGTCTGATTTATACCAAACTAACATACACGGTGGGACGGATCAACAATTTATTTGTACTTTATTATAAATGAAAAACTCTACTATTTGGGCAATATTTTAATTTTGTTTAATTAAAACTAAGAAACAAAAACTAAAATAGACGGTGGTGGATATACAATCTAGCCTTTTCTATAAATTTGCTTTATACCAATAAATTTCCTATAAGTGTTTTATTTTTGAAGATCTCAATAAATCAACTCTTCTAAATATTATATTTAATAAACTAAATAAATTTTGATTTTCCAAATTTATTCAACAAACTCTAATGCCCATTTCCTCTACACAATACTCTCACTCCCAACATAAAATGTCAGAACATAACAACTAATTCATCTATAAATTCTAATTTGACAATCAACAAGATAAAACAAACTACATCCTCAACTGATTTACAAGTGGAATGGTACAACCCCGATTTGTACACCAATTTCAGTCAAACGGAATAACATGCGGACCTAAAAACGAAAATAATCAAACCGCATACAACGAAATTGATGAAAAGACCTGATTATGCCGACTGATAACAAGGAAAATCAAAGCGCATACAAGGATTTAATGAAATGAGATGAATACACCGACTGATACCGCACATTTTATGTAAAAAAAAAAACTTAAAGAATGCGCTCATTGCAATGGCGCATTCAAAGAATGCTCCAAACAAAATGGCACATTCTTTGAATGCGCCAACCTTTCTAGCGCATTTGGTCCTATTTAAATTTTTTTAAAAATCTGCTCGAATCTTTAAATGCCGCATATAAGATGCTTGTTCCGAAAATTTTGCCTCAAAGAAAACACAATTCTTGTACATTGATGTGCTATTTTTTAATTTATTCCTTCTAAAAATTCCACTTCATCAAAGTCAGTCAACTTACAACATTTTATGAGTAGTCGATGACGCTCTGCTATGGTTTTTCTCCCTTAGCTGCCTTCCACCGTTTTGCCCCACTCTCCTCTTCCCTTCCTCCGGCTCTGCCGGGGGACTCTCTTCTCCTCCGTTAATGTCTTCTCCTTCTCCGTCTTCGGAGTTTCCTCCTCTCCCTTCTTCCATTGGCGGACCCCCTTCCCCGCAATGCCTTTGGAAGCATTTTTTTGTTCCTTCAGACCCCTCTCCTTCGGACCTTAAATTCTCCTTCCACCCCTCCGAGCCAGAGGTCATTCCGTTGAATGGTGACAAGTTGGCTAAAGGCGCTGAAACTTGGAGTTTATGTCTTGTGTACTACTCTATCGGGCGACGTCCTTTCTATGAGGCTCTACTTGGTGCTATGAAGAAAATATGGGTCCTCAAAGGCTCGCTGCAGCTTCACTCCCTTAGCGATGGTTTCTTCCTTTTGCGCTTCTCTTGTTCCAAAGATTATGACATGGTTTGGGCAAAAGGAGTTTGGTTCCTCCTTGGCAAACCATTCATCCTTCAGAAATGGCATCCTAAGTTTAAACCTGTGAAGGAAAATTTCACATCCGTCCCTATCTAGATAAAAATCCATGACCTTCCGTTGGCCTGCTGGATTTCGGAAGGCATATCGAGAATTGCTAGCAAAGTCGGGGTGCCTATAGCTGCTGACAATCTGAGCATCCAAAGGACTCAGCTGACCTATGCTAGAATCTGTGTTTTAGTAGATTGTAATTCTACTTACCCTGAGGAAATAGCGGTCTCTCTTGATGGGGATGTTAGCCGTTTGAAAGTTCAGTACGAGTGGCGACATACTCCTTGCACTCACTGTAAGTCGCTTGTTCACTTCTCTGCTTCTTGCCCGACAAAGCCGGAATCTTCAAACACTGGAAATGAAAACCCCTCTGCTGCTGTAAACAAATATTTCTCTTAGAGAGGTAGGAGTCATAGTAGGAATCCTAAAAATCGTAATCCCCCTGATGCAACTGTGATCAAGGACCCCCCCTTTTAAAGAATCGTCGCTAGAGAAGGAGCTTCCCCCTCCACCCTCTGTTTCTCTGCCTCCTGCCTAATAGCTTGGGTATGCAACTTCTGTACCAGCAGCACTCCCCTCCCCCCACGGGTCATCGATCCTCCACAGATAACACTTTCTCTGAAACTTTATCAATAGAGAATATGTCTGATTCCTCCAATATCCCCAACCTCAATTCTCCTTCCAAGGAGGAAAATGCCATTGCCCATATTACTAGTCAACCCATTAATCCTTCATCGGGGGTCATCTCTCCAAACATATTTGAATTATTACAGCAACATGAGGATTCTCTCTCCTCGTATGATAGCCTTTCTACAGCTGAAACTTCGTCTGAAATCAATAAGATTTCTAAAGGGAAATCTGTCCAACCCGTCAGCTCCAATTCTACCAAAAAATCGGCTAGGGGGAAGCGAACCAAAAAGCCCCCTCCTCATCCGGGTCCTTGATGGTCTTGCCTAATTTGACGGTCTGGAACATCAGAGGGTTCAACCGCCCTGATAAAGTCCTCTGCTGCAAGAGTTTGGTTGCTTCTTTTAAACTGGAAATGTTGTGTATTTTGGAGAATAGGGTTCATCATTCTTCCCTCCTTGACCCATACTTTGAATCCTCTCATTCTGTTTTCAATTTCGAAAACAGCTGTAATAATTTTTCTCTCTCATCTTCGGGCCGCATTTGGGTAAAATGGAATTCTAGCAAATTCCATTTTGAACATGACATTATTACTTCACAACTTATCTCTGGTATGATCTCTATTAGTGGCTCGGATAAGTTCAGGTTGTCCATCATTTATGCCTCTAATCGCAGTGAGGAACGTCTTGCTCTTTGGGAGCTTATTTCTAATTCTACCAGCAATCGCGATGTCCCCTGGATTCTGATGGGCGATTATAACTGCTGTCAGTATACGCATGAAAAATCTAGTGGGAATCCTTTATCTTCCAGGAGTCTTCATGATCTTAATGCTATGATTTTTGCCATCGGTCTTACAGACCTTCCTTCCATTGGTTGTAAATTTACCTGGTTCAATCAAAGAGCGGACTCTCCTATTCACATCAAATTACACAGAGCCTTAGTCAACGACGCTTGGTGCTCTATTTTCCCATACTCTTACTGCCCCGTTCAGAGTCCCACTTGCTCAGATCATAGCCCTATCATTCTCCACTCTGGTTCGGGTACTCAGGTTAATCATAGATTTCTTTTCAAAAACTTTTGGACCAAATTGGACTGCTACTGGAGCATGGTTATTAAGGTGTTTTCTAAACCTCATGCTAGAAATTGCCTTTCATCCTTATGTGATAAACTTAAAATGTTAAAAGGGAGTATTAGAAGATTGGCTTGGGAAAATTCTTCCTCTTTTTCCACTCATCTGGCTGAGCTTTAGAGGACTCAAATGAGCTGCTTGGAAAAATTGCATTATGATCCTCTCAACCATGTTCTTAATGAATCCCTTAAAGTCATTAACAGGAGCATTGCTGACTACACTAATTTGATGGTTGATTGGACTATTCAAAGAGCTAAGGTGAATTTGCTTAGGCACGGGGAAGAAGATATCAATTTTCTTTATGCTAAAATTAGGAGTAGGAAGAGCAAGAGTCTTGTGGTGGATCACATTGCTCATTCTCCTCTTTTTGACTCCAGTTTTGTAGGTGTTCAAAGTATTATTCAATACTTTCAAGACCTATATGACCCGTCTCCTCCTACCTTGAGGGACCTGTCCATTTTTCCGATTGGCACCATGATTCTTGAGCATCTGGCTGGGTCTTTAACTGCTCTGGTTGACATTAATGAACTCAAGAAAGCCATTTTTTTCGGAGCTCCCTCTTCTTCCCCTGGCCCGGAAGGGTTCAACTTTCATTTCTATAGATCCGGGTGGTACATCATTGGCCCTTTGCTCTTCATAGCCGTTAGCTCATTCTTCATAAAAAGCTATATGCCTAAAGGGGTAAAATCCACTGCACTTGTCCTTATTCCTAAGCATAACCATGCATCTGCTATTTCTGATTTCAGGCCTAATGCTCTGTGAAATGTTTTATATAAATGCATTGCCAATATTTTAGCTAACAGACTATCCCCTATCATGCCTATTATTGTCAAAACCAACCAAACTGGATTTGTTAAATCCAGACTCTCTACTGATAACATCCTGTTAGCTAAAGAAATTCTCACTTATTGTTTGAGAAGCGGAGTCAATATTTTTTGTGCCAAGCTGGACATCCGGAAAGCTTTGATTCGGTTTCTAGAGACTTTCTTATTGAAAGACTTAAGCAAAAAGGTTTCCTCAAATTTTCATCAACTGGATCAATTCTTGTATTTATGATATAAATTTCTCTATTATACTTAAAGGCGCTTTAGAGGGTTATTTTCCCTCCTCTGCGGGCTTGCGACAAGGATGTCCTTTAAGTCCTCTCTTATTTTGTCTGGTCATGGATGCATTTTCTACTTTATTGGATGAAGGTGGTTTTAAAGGTTTTTCTATGGATGGTTATAGCATCTCCCATCTCCTTTATGCTGACGACGTTTTGGTGTTCGGTGAAGCTAATTTAGACAATTGCCATATCTTATTTGATGTGCTTTCCAACTTTGCTAGTGCCTCGGGTTTACACATCAATCTCGATAAGAGCTCAATTATGTTCCCCAAATGCGTGACTAATAGCAATGCTATCTGTAATGCTTTGCAAATTCATAATGTCTGTGATAGCATCACTTACTTGGGCATCCCTCTTTCGTTTAAAGTCTTGAGGATTGTGGACTTCATGCCACTCACAGACTCTATCACTAAAAAATTGTCGGGTTGGAGGGTCAATCTACTTTCTATGGATGGAAGACTTCAATTTTTAAAATTTACCATGATTAACTCTATTGCCTACTGGATCAGAGGCTCTATCATACCGAAAATGGTTTTGAAATTCTTTAAGAGAGTTTCCTCCAAGTTCCTGTTCTTTGGTGAGCTTGACGGCAAGAAAAAGATTCATATGATTTCGTGGGATCAAATTTGCAAACCCAAAGATTGTGGTGGACTGGGTATTCCGTCTATGAACTCTTTGCAGTTTGAGTATAATTGCTCGATTATCTACCGAATGTATAACTGCCCCTCTTTGTTATCGAATTGGCTCATTTTAAAGTATACCTCTCCTTGGCGCCCCCCAAACTATAGAGATTCCAAATTATGGAAAGGTATTTGTTGCACTGCTCTAGCTGCTAAGCATCATTTCAACTTTAGAATTACTGCTTCTGGACCCATCTCGTTACATTGGGATCATTGGTGCAATCTTGCACCCCTTTCTGATATTCCTGAAGGGTTTCGTTTTTTAAATATTACATATGTGGACACTCCTCTTAATGCTTTTATCTCTGGTAATTGTTGGAATCTCCCTGCCTCTCTACAATCTTCTCTTAAGAGCATTATTTCGAGTATTAGTATCCATGACAGTTCTGCTAACTGTCTTCTTTGGGATAATGATAAGGCTAGGAAGCTTTGGATGTATTCTGCTGGTTTTTTCTTTCATGAAGCTACTTTTTTTTGGCCTAAACTTGTCTGGCATGAAAAATCTGTGTTAAGATTTTCCATCTGCACTTGGTTGGCTGTTGTGGGTGGCCTGAAAACAACTGATGAGCTTAACAAGAGAAATATTGATGTCCCGGCCACCTGCAGTTTTTGCAATGCTGCTCATGAAACTGCTTCTCACCTGTTTTTTGAATGCCCGTATACTTTTTCTATCATTACAACCCTTATGCCTGCTGCCACTGGGTTTTTGCTTAGACCCAATGTGATCCAATTGCTGGACTGGATTGATACTAATATTCATTGTAAGGTGGAGAAAAACTTCTATCTTCTGCTGGCTTGCTGTTGTGTCTATTTCATTTGGCGGGAGTGAAATGAGAGGAGGTTTGGCTCCTGCTCTCATTGTCATTCCACCATTACTCTGGACATTAAAAAGACAGTTTTTGGAAAAGTGGTTAAATGGAAAAATCATGCACTATGTTGGATAAATTATGAACGTTCTCTGGTTGCCTTCGAGAATGACGCGGTGTTTTCTTTTCGGCTTGCCTGCGGGTAATGCCTTGGACGATCATGTACCCATTTGTAGGCTCCCCGTGGACGGCCTTTGGGTCAACCGGGGGATCTACACATTATGCTCTTTTTCTGAGTCCAGGCTCGGTGGGAACTCTTCTACTTGGCCATTTCGCCGCATTGGCCGTGACTTTTTGTTATTATGAATGTAATTTTTTTGTCTCTTTTGGGCTTCCTTAAGCCAGCCTTTTAAGGCCTTAATATTTATTATTTACATGTAATCTCTTTTTGATTAATATACGGATTTTGCCTAAATTTTTCCAAAAAAAAAAAAAAGTCAGTCAACTTACCGACTACGAGAAGCTTCGTCTTCCTCTCAGTTAATCTCCGTTTACTTGACTTTTGCGGCACGTGACCATTTCCAGCTGGAGTTCTTTCTCTTCCGAGCTCTGTTTCTTCTACTGTTCAGTTGTTCTGCTCTCTCTACCTCAATCGTCGCTGTGATGGAGGGATTTTTTGTTGGTCCAATCATGGACAAGATCATCAACGCTTGCTCTAATTACCTGGAAGAGCAAGTCGGATGGCAGACGGGCATGAAGAAGGAGCTGGAAAGGCTGCGAGAGAACCACCCCAAGATCCAAGCTGTCGTCTTTGCCGCTAAACAAGCACAAATCAGCGATCAGAACCCGGCTTTCAACAAATGGATATGGCAGCTGCGAGATGCTATTGATGAGGCAGATGATGTGCTCGATGAGTTTGAGTACATGAAGCATAAAGAACAGCTCACCAAAAACACGGAAGAAACAAAGGTGCGTTCGGCCACCAGGAGCTTCCTATTTGATTCTGCTCGCGAATATATTTACTTTTTTATTTGATAATATATTTCTAACTAATTTGACCAGAAACGAAAGGTCACGAGCTTCATATTTGAAATTCCACATAAAATTTTCAAAATTGGCGAACGTGTTCTCAAAATGGATCCCAACTTGAAGCGACTGGAGGAGGCTGTGCAGAAACTTGATCAAGTTTCGGCAGATGTCACTAATTTCCTTTATCTTTTAGACAGCGCGAAGAAGGAACAGAAGGAGCAGGAGGTTGATTTCTACAAAACACGTGAAACAGGATATTTGCCTAAAAATGATCTCATCGGGCGGCGCAAGGAGAAGGAGCTTGTTATGGAGTGGCTGAGGAATCTATCAAATGAGCATCAGGGAACTGATTTGTACAGAAACATTTCTCTGCTATGCATAGTGGGCCATGGTGGTATGGGGAAGACAACTCTCTTGCAACATATCCATGACGATGAAATTACAAAGGAATTTGATCTTAAAATGTGGGTTTGTGTTTCCAACAAATTTGATGCTAAAAAAGTCATTGCAGATATGTTGGAATGTCTTAAGAAGGAGAGGCCTAATTTGGAGACACTTGGGCCACTTCAAGGGCGTCTCAAGGAGGAGGTGATGTCCAAAAAGTTCTTACTTATACTGGATGATATTTGGGAGGAGGATGAGGAGAAGGATAAAAGCAAATGGGAGGATGTGCTCGCCCCTCTAGCTTCTGGGGGTTTTGCTAGTAAGATTCTGGTAACAACTCGAACGGACTCAATTGCACTGATGTTTGAAAAGGTAATTAAAAAGAAGAAGGAAATAGTTAAATTAGAGGGCCTAGAGGAAGATGAGTGTTTGCAGCTCCTCAACTCTCATGCATTTGCTGGTGTAGAGAACCCCCCTGATGAACATAAAAAATTAAGAGCCATTGCTGGAGAGATAGTTAAAAAGCTTTTAGGATCTCCATTGGCAGCTAAGGTCATTGGTGGTGTTTTGAAGGACAACTTGGATGAAAGGCATTGGAGGACAGTTCTAGAAAGCAATTTATTGGGTCAGAATTCTATCAATTCCATCTTAAGACTGAGCTATATAGTTCTGCCAAATCATCTACAAACTTGTTTTGCATTTTGTTGTATGTTCCGACAAGATTATAAGTTTGATAAAGATGATTTAGTCCGAATGTGGATTGCATTGGGTTTCATTCAGCCGTCTCTTGATCAAGAAGAGAATATGGAGGATATCGGTGGAAGGTATTTTGATGTTTTGGTTAAAAAATCTTTCTTTGAAAAGTTTGAATACGAAAAAGTTCTTCAAATAAATTCTCCATACTACTACAAGATGCATGATTTGCTACATGAATTGGCACAGTCAGTTTCCATACAAGAATATTTAAGAGTTGAGGATAGTATAAAGTTGCCTTCTATAATTCCTAAGACTCTTCGACACTTGTCTATTCATACCCCAAATCCAGATATATTAAAAAAGATTGAGAAGTTTAAACATTTGCATTCTCTTTTCTTGTTCTATGGAGATTGTAATAAGGATATTTGCAGTGGTGCACTTATTGAAATGTTCAAAGCATCGAGAAGCCTACGTTTATTATACATATTTGCTTCATACTTGAAAATGATACCACCTGAGGAGATTGGAAATTTGATACATCTTCGGTATTTAAAGATTTTTTGTCGTAATTTGACTATGCTGCCAAGATCTCTAAGTAATCTCTATCACTTGCAATACATAATCTGGAATGGATGGGTAACGTCAAACCAAGTTGATTTTTTACCAAGTAACATTAATAACCTTTCTAACTTGCGTCATGTGAAATTGCCCGAGAAATATATTTCATTGATATGTGGGATTGGGAAGCTAAAGTCTCTTAAAGAAGTGAATTTGTTTGATCTTAGAGATGTGAGCGGTTATAGAATTGGGGAGCTGGAGAATATGAATGATCTTTGCAAATTAGGAATCAATTGCCTTGAAAATGTTAAGGATGCCGAGAAGGCTTGTAGTGCGAAATTATGTGAAAAGAGGAGGCTCACAGATTTAACCTTACGTTGGAGTAAAACTTATTCGAGGAACATCGATTTAGATGAGAATGTGCTCGACAACCTTCAGCCACCAAAATGTATAAGGAAGCTGAACATATATTCTTACATGGGTGCAAGGTCTGCAATATGGATGAACAATGTCAATCCGATCTTCAATCTAGAGATAATCGAATTGAAAGATTGCAGGAAGTGGGAAACTCTTCCTCCTTTCGGGCAACTTCCCTTCCTCAAGTCACTGACACTTTCTGAAATGCCTAAAGTAAAATGGCTCGAAAGTAAATTTAATGGGAATGATAAATATCATGCCTTTCCATTGCTAGAGGTGTTAGATATTTCCGGATTAGAAGCATTAGAGGATTGGTTTGAGGCAGGAGTAGCTGCTGAAGATGGATGTTTGTTTCCTTGCTTAATTCAACTGGAGTTACATGACTGCCCGAAGTTGAAAGAGTTGCCCTCTTTGCCTTCTAAGCTCAAGAGCTTGGAGATAGAAGGAATTGGGTGGACGACTTTGTATTTTTGTAGCAATTCAAATCCTGTTCCCCTTGAAAGACTAGTGGTCATTGAATGTCCAAACATTACATCTCTTCCTCTGGCTGATGAAATAGCAAGTCTTGCGGCACTAAGATACTTGACAATTGAAAATTGCCCCAATCTGATCTCTCTCGGAGAAATGCCAACTACTAATAATTGCCATCTCATGCTCAGCGATCTTAGCATAAGTGATCCATTGGTGTTACTAATGGAGCCATTGAGAAGTATCGCCTCCTTAAAGAAGCTGAGTGTTTCGTGGAATAATGAGCTGATTTCATTTCCAAATGAGGCGGAGCAGTGGTTTCTGAAAGTTTGGTCTTCTCTTTCTGAGCTGAACTTTATGTATCTCAAATCCTTACAGTCTCTCCCTTCCTCCTTAGAATTATCTTCACTTCAGACATTATCTATTATAAAATGCCCCAATCTGATCTCCCTCGGAAGACATCGAGAAGTGGACACCACTAATAATTGCCATCTCATGCTCAACATTCTCAGTATAACTGATCCATCGGTGTTGCTAATGGAGCCATTGAGAAGTATCGCCTCCTTAAAAAAGCTGAGGATTTGGGATAATGATGAGGTGGTTTCATTTCCAAATGAGGCGGAGCAGTGGTTTCTGAATGTTAGGTCCTCTCTTTCTGAGCTGCAATTTTATTTTCTCAGATCCTTAGAATCTCTCCCTTCTTTCTTGGAAAGCTTATCTTCACTTCAGAATCTAGTTATTCAGGACGTTCCTATGCTTCGGGAATTACCGAACCTTCCTCCCTCTTTGAAAGTTCTATCAATTTTTGGGGGATGTCATCCAGAGTTGAAGGAGCGCTATGGAGAGGATGGAGGTTCCGATCGCCACAAGATTGCTCACATTCCCAATATCTTTATTGATACATATATATAAGCAAATTTCTTTCTTTATCTTATTTTGTTTGATATGAAATGTGAGGAATGCAATGTGATGTACCACTTGATCGTTACATTTATACATAAGCAAACTTCTTTCTTCTTATCTTATTTGTTTGATATGAAATTTGAAGAATGCAATCTCATCATTAACCAATTTGCATAACTTTTTTAATTTATTGCCTCAGATAAAAATTACAATTATCAATTACTTTGTTATTGATGTGATGCAACATGCATGGAGAAAATATAAATATTGAAGATTATTGATTGCAAATTTTATTTTATTTTTTAATAATGAACTTGTTATTTATAATGTAAGATATTATATATATTGTTAATTAGTTGTTAAATTTTATACTTAATTGTTTATTGTAATTAAAATTTTTATTAATAAATTATTTTATTTTTTTATGAGTTATTTAAAAAAAAATTTAAATTTAATATTTTCTAACTATTTCAAAATGAACACAAGCTACATGAAAAGAAAAGAAATGAATAAAAAACAAATGTATTATTCACGAATAATTTAGAGCATGTTTCATACTCTTAGCAAACAAATTTTTGAAGTAATCATATATGAACAAATAATGAGCTCATCAAATTAGCTGGGCTCATTTATTACCCTATAACCCATTTAATTCAATTTATTATTGGTTGATGTTTATGGCTATATATAAATTAAATTGAGCTTAATACTATATTGATTAAATCCATCAATTTTTTTTTTTTATCAAATTCAAGCACAGTTTATGCATTTCATGAATTTTAAATCTTATTGAAACTTAATAAGCTTCTTTTAAATTCAGATCAAAATTAAGGTTTAATAAGACTCAACTAATTATATATTTGATCCTAGTAATTTAAATTTATAATTTAATTATTAAACATGATCAAATTTATTAATTTTAATAAAAATTGGTGAAATTCATTAAGTATTATTTAATTATTGGATAAAAATATAAATATTTATAAAAAAAATTTCAAAACTATTTATTTGATATTTTTATTTCACAAATACATATAAAAATATAAATAACTTTTAAAATTAATAAACTATATAAAATTAATAAAATAACACAAAATAAATCATCAAATAAAAAACTAGTCATCATTAAATTATATTTTTCTTAACAAAACATTTATTAAATAATAAAATTCAACTAACCATGCTATATTTGATTCAATATCATCTAACTCATAATATAATTTTATCTAAATATGACTAACAATTAGATATCATCGGCTAATAATACAATATCATAATAGATATAATTGAAATGAACAATAGCTAACTATTAGATTTTTTAAATACAACCCACAAAAATGCACAAAAAATAGAAAGACTCGATACTACCATTTCCCCTAAAACAATAGAATGTTTTATTATAAATAAAACATTACATAAAATCCCTATGCAGTGTTTATTCAAAGAATTATAGTCTTATGGTCTTCTACAAACATCACACAATTTATAAATATTTTCAATTCTATAGACATGTGTATAAAGATATTGTTTTGGTCTTCTACAAACTCAAAATTTTTGTTCCAAACTTGTTGCATGTTGTATGTATTGTCGTGCACAAAGAATGGATTTTATGTCCGAAGAGGAATATGGGGTTGTCCTAAAGCAATCCCCTGATTATGTGGAGGATCCCATGGATATGAACTTTTTGGTTTTTGAAGTGTCAAATAGTAAATAATTCCTAAAGAGACACTTGCAAGCCATAAAAATGCACCTCCAAAGAAGACCTTAGGCTTCAAAATATGGCAGTAATCGCCCAAGCACATATTCTGCATACCTTTTTGATCATTTAGTACAAAATCAGTCAATAATAGAAGAAATGTTATGACAAAAGTAACCATGCAGAATACTAAAACTAGTGAGTTCAAAGAATCAAGAAGAATTCCAAATGAATAAAATATGATGTCTGGTTAATCTTTTGATCTTTCCAAATATATAAAAAAAAGACCAACATGATGTGTTCATTTAAAAGAAAAAGGCATATAGTGATAGGTTTGTTAGTCGTTTAGAAACATTCGACAATTTTTTTATAGTTATTTTATTTTCATTCATTGCATAAATCCATTCAAAGAAGATGATTGTGGAAATGGTTCAATAAAAAATTGCTAAGAAGATTACCACAGTAACTACTACAAATATTGCTAGGCCAAAAAAAAAAAAAACATTCACTTGAAATTGAAGTGCGAAACAAAGAATTAATTGTTCAAGCTAAGCAATTTCGTTATTGAGTTATGATGTGAATCAATTGAAGGACAGAGCCTAATACAATATATAACAACTCCAACCTAATAGTTGATATCAAGTATATATGCTAATGTTGACCTACAACACAAATCCAAAAAAGAAAGAAAGAAAAAATATAATACACAAATGTTTTGTACCTCAGCGTCACGTTGAACTCTGCATGTCGTAAGCAATATATCCATCTCAAATCTCGTGTATCCCGCTATTCGGCGTCGATGTCGTACTTCGCAATGATGCCCCCATGACTTGACGTCCTGCTTGCGTTGTTAAAATGAGAAAGAATGGAATAGATGTATCTTTCCTCTTCATCCCACACACGAGCACCTCACGACTTCCATCTCCAACCACCCCTCCTATCCTCCCTCTACACACTTGACCGACCTTGAAAGCCAAGCCAGCTCCCATCTTCTATAGCCGAACCACCTAAGTCTTCCTTCCTTGTTTGCAAGCCTTAGCCAGCCACCTATACATCTAGCTAGTTGCAAGCCTCCAAATCCTATCTCTCTTCCTTGGCTCCAACCGGCTTCATCCCCTAGCCACAAGCCCTCTACCTAATCAAATCCACCGCCCGATCCCTTCTCTCACTTTGCAAACTAGCCAATCCTCCACCTCACAGTCGCAGCTCCCATCAATGCCTCCGATTCAACCTCACAACAAGCTTTAAGCCACTGCAAGTCCAGATTCCTCTCTAACCCACATTCCTGATCTCCTTGTTATCCGCTTCTTCATTGCTGCTTCACGAGTCCTTTCTTGTCGTTCTCTATTGGATTAAAAGTAACAACCACGACAAGAGCCTTGTTGCGAAGGTAGCCATCTTTCTCCCTTTCATGTGCTTCTTCCGCCAAATCCCATAAAACCACTTAAATCTCGAATTCAATAAATCTGGGATTTACAGTCAAAAGAGGGAAATAGAGGATTTAACTGGTTGTGAGATTTAAAAATTCCCTTAGCATAAATCCTACTCAAATCTAGCACCAAACAACCCTTTAATAATAATGATAATTCCTGAGTCTAACATGCATCATGGCCTTCTTAACTAGCTTTTGGTTATTTTTGTTGCCTACAAAATGACTAAATTTTATATTATTTTATCTTTTTTAGGTTTCTGTGCAATCTATAGTTTATTTTGATGATTAAAACTTTGTAATATTTATTTTTGCCTCCTTTTGTGCTTTTGTGTCTATGCTTGTAAATTCTTTTTTCATTTAATGAAATTTAGGCAAGTCTCAACAATTTTTCTAAACAAAAATAAACATCATTGATCTCCTATTTTGATCATTTACAATTGAAATCTAAATAGTTGTTTAAAATTCAATTCTTCATTTTTTTTTATTTCTTATTGATTTCTTGAATCAAACAATCATTCAATCATTATTTAATTTAATTTTGATTTTATGTATTTGAGTTTGCAAAGACAAAATGAATTTTAAATGATTAGTAATCTGTAACTCTGATTTTTATTTCTTTTTGGTAATCTATATTTACTGTTTCCTTAATAATATGACACAAAGCTATCATTAAAACTTTTACAATTTCATCCACATACACATTAATTTTTTTTATTGATTTATTTATTTTTTAGACACACATGCCATCTCATTATTACTTTTTATTAATGGTGCTGAGAACTAACAAAAAAAAAACTTAAATCTTGATTGATATATTTTAAATTTATTGTGAGATAAATATATTTTAGATAAATATATTTTAAATCTTGATTGATAAAGTATGTTTAAAACGTATTTACAAAAAAAAAAGGGATTTACATACATACCATTTTATTTATGCTATTAACATATCTAACACCTAAAATTTTAATGTTACATTCCTACCACTCATATAAAATTTTAATATCAAATATAACACTCTTACATTTCATTTTTATAACTCATACAACCCTATAATTAAACTTTAATATTTCATTCCATGTACTCATATTTGTCCTATAGGTAGTAAATATGTAATATTAAAGTTTTAAATATTAGATATGTAAATAGCATGAAATATAGTGGTATGTATGTAAATCTCCCTTAAAAAAAAATAATGATGATAGAAATGATTAAATATGCATGGGAATAACATGAATGATTTGAATCTTACCTCTTTCTCCATCTCTTTCATCCTCCCTCATTGACTTGTAAATCTTATCTATTCCTTCCTCATGTATCAAACTATTTCTCTGTATATATTCGAAAAGCCTTAGCGGGCAAGTCCCATTGTCAAATTTCATGCATTATTTGCCTAATGATGTGAAACAATATTAGGGTTATTCTTGTGTTTAAATTACTAATGATTTAAATATATTATAAAAAGTTTAAATCTACCTATTTAATTATTTATTATATATATATATATACAAACTTTTTAGAACTTATAATTTATAAAAAAACTGATAGTATAATATAATTGTTGTGTTCTTGAATATACGCGGCGGTAGAGAAATATGAAATTTAACGTCATAGCATTGTACGAATATTGAGAACACAAGCAGATAAGAGAGAGGCTGTAGCATTCATAAGAGACACCAGAGTTTATACATGGAAACCCCTGAAAATGGGGAAAATCACGGGGCCTAGCCCAATTTGAATGAATCCATTGCTACTTGCATTCAATTACAAATGAGGCCCTTCCTTGGGAGAAGATCTTAGCTTGATGTCACAAATATACATCATATAAAGCGCATTACATGGTGGGAGTTACAATAATCAACATAGACATTTTTGTTTGGTCGGCAAGACCATATTCAATAGAATATAGGTCGGAAAGATCGTAGTAGGCGATGGAGGTCGGAGGGACCGTAGTCGACAAAAGACGGGTCAGAAAGACCGTTATCTGGCGAGGGAGGTCGGAAGGACCGTAGTTCGGCAGAAGACCGGGCTTCAAGTGGTGGTCCAGCAGAAGTTTGGGCCTCATGTGGTGGTTCGACAGAACTCCAGGCGTCAGGTGGTGGTCTGACAGAAGTTCGAGCATTAGGTGGTGGTCCGATAGAAGTTTGGGCCTCAAGTGATGGTCTGACAAAAGTCTAAGCCTCAGGTGGTGGTCTGTTTGAACTCCGGGCGTCAGGTGGTGGTTCGACAGAAGTTCGGGCCTTAGGTGGTGGTCCAGCAGAACTTCGGGCTTCAGGTGGTGGTCTGACAAAAGTTTGGGCCTCAGGTGGTGGTCCGGTAGAACTCCGGGCGTTAGGTGGTGGTCCGACAAAACTCCAAGCATCAGATGGTGGTCCGGCAGAAGTTTGAGCCTTAGGTCGTGGTCTGGCAGAACTCCGGGCTTTAGGTCTAGGCCTCAGATGGTGGTCCGATAGAACTTCGGGTGTCAGGTGGCGGTCCGACAGAACTCCGGACATCATGTGGTGGTCCGGCAGAAGTCCGGGCCTCAAGTGGTGGTATGGTAGAACTTTGAGCTTTAGGTGGTGATCCAGCAGAACTCCGGGCATCAGGTGGTGGTCCAGTAGAACTCCGAGCGTCAAGTGGTGGTCAGGCAAAACTCCAGGCATCAGGTGGTGGTTCTGGCAGAGCTCAGGGCCTCAAGTGGTGGTCCGGCAGAACTTCATAGTTCATATGGTGGTCCGACAGAACTCCGGGCATCAGGTGGTGGTCCGACATAAGTTCAAGCCTCAGGTGGTGGCCCGATAGAGTCCGGGCCTCAAGTGGTGGTATGGTAGAAGTCCGGGCCCTAGGTGGTGGTCCGATACAACTCTTGCAATGTTCAAGGAGGAGCAAGGGGGGCAAGGGCGATCTCTTATCTCTCTCGTACTCTCTGGCTTAGGTACCCCCCTCTCAAGAGAAAAGGGGACTCTATTTATATATTTATTGGAGTGTCATGGTTTTTAAATAGGTGGAAGATCAAAGGAAAATGAGTGATTTGGATGGACAGCCGATGTTGAATCCCTTAATCGTAGACCGTTTGCTAAACATTTAAAGGTCATATTAATGTCAAAATTTGTGATCTTGGGCTCGTTGGATTCATCTCGTCGAGCCGCTTGATTCGACTATAAGCATGTCATGCTTGAAAACTGTTTGGTAATCTAGATTGTGGCTCGAACCGTGACTCGAGAGCTCGACGAGCTTTTTCTTTCGATGTCGAGTCGAGCTCGAGCTCGACTTTTGAGCTTGACTCGAGTTCGAGCTCGAGCTCGAGCTCGACATTTGACAAACGAGCTCGGCTCGAAAAACCCTTGACTCGAGCTCGACTCGACTCGTTTGCACCCCTAGCATTAGGTGGTGGTCCGATAGAAGTTTGGGCCTCAAGTGATGGTCTGACAAAAGTCTAAGCCTCAGGTGGTGGTCTGTTTGAACTCCGGGCGTCAGGTGGTGGTTCGATAGAAGTTCGGGCCTTAGGTGGTGGTCCAGCAGAACTTCGGGCTTCAGGTGGTGGTCTGACAAAAGTTTGGGCCTCAGGTGGTGGTCCGGTAGAACTCCGGGTGTTAGGTGGTGGTCCGAAAAAACTCTAAGCATCAGATGGTGGTCCGGCAGAAGTTTGGGCCTTAGGTCGTGGTCTGGCAGAACTCCGGGCTTTAGGTCTAGGCCTCAGATGGTGGTCCGATAGAACTTCGGGTGTCAGGTGGCGGTCCGACAGAACTCCGGACATCATGTGGTGGTCCGGCAGAAGTCCGGGCCTCAAGTGGTGGTATGGTAGAACTTTGAGCTTTAGGTGGTGATCCAGCAGAACTCCGGGCATCAGGTGGTGGTCCGGTAGAACTCCAAGCGTCAAGTGGTGGTCAGGCAAAACTCCAGGCATCAGGTGGTGGTTCTGGCAGAGCTCCGGGCCTCAAGTGGTGGTCCGGCAGAACTTCATAGTTCATATGGTGGTCCGACAGAACTCCGGGCATCAGGTGGTGGTCCGACATAAGTTCAAGCCTCAGGTGGTGGCCCGATAGAGTCCGGGCCTCAAGTGGTGGTATGGTAGAAGTCCGGGCCCTAGGTGGTGGTCCGATACAACTCTTGCAGTGTTCAAGGAGGAGCAAGGGGGGCAAGAGCGATCTCTTATCTCTCTCGTACCCTCTGGCTTAGGTACCCCCCTCTCAAGAGAAAAGGGGACTCTATTTATATATTTCTTGGAGTGTCATGGTTTTTAAATAGGTGGAAGATCAAAGGAAAATGAGTGATTTGGATGGACAGCCGATGTTGAATCTCTTAATCGTAGACCGTTTGCTAAACATTTAAAGGTCATATTAATGTCAAAATTTGTGATCTTGGGCTCGTTGGATTCATCTCGTCGAGCCGCTTGATTCGACTATAAGCATGTCATGCTTGAAAACTGTTTGGTAATCTAGATTGTGGTTCGAACCCTCCAACAATGCTTTTGGTCCTTGCTTTTGACCCATTTGGGCTCGGATTAAGTTGATTTTGGCGTCGTTGGGTTTGTATTTTTGAGACATTCAATTCAACTATAAGTTTGCTAAAATCGGAGTTTGAATGGTCTAAATTTTAATTTCAAAAGTTTCCAACTCAATTTTATCTCAAGATTCGTGCACGATCATGATAATTTTTCGAGGATGTATCAATAATATAAATCATCAAATAAAAAATGAATCCATCCTTAAATTATTAATTTTTCATGTTATTGGCAAACTATTTATTAAACAATAAACAAATATATTCAATAATATCAAGTTAGGCTTCACACAATTATTATATGATCATTTTTTTTAGAAATTTATCCAAATTTATTAAATTATATTTTATAAACAATATGAATTAGTATCAAATTATTCATCATAATTCATAAGCACTTAAGCATTCATTTTCTTCCTCTATATATAATAATAAATAGAATGATATTCCCATCAAAATCAAACCACTCATTTATTTTAAAATACGTTCATTTTCATAGTTTAAAACAGAGACTTCAATCAATTTACGACTATGTGACAACTTCATCTCAAGTATTCTTTGCTTACTCATCGTAAGTTCATGAGCTTTGATAAAGATTTTTTTTTTTTTTGAAAAACTAAGGGCAAAGCTCATTCATTAATTAAATATGGAACACACATGTAAATCAAAATAACAAAGAAGAAGAGAGAATTGCCTGAGACAACAACAAAAGGGTGCCAAGCACAAAAACTAACAAAAAAAGGAAAAACACCCTCAACACTCCAACAGGCAGGGCAAAGGCCAAAACGGAAGGCTAATTAAGAGAAAGGATCACATTTGTAGCCCAAAAAATACCATCAGTGAAAACAAGTTGGCTTCCAACTAAGAGGTCTTGGATTCAAATCTTTATGTATACGTTTTGCGTATGTTTATCTTAAATGAACTAAATGTCCAAAAAAAAAATCCCATGACAGTAGCCAGCAGGACTCAGATACAGAATATTGAAATGATCAGATTTGACGTCAATCCCTGCAAATCCACTGGTTGCCCGCAAACCATCCAAGAGGAAGATCTAGAAGAAAGGGGTATCATCATCGTCCTGGGCAGATAAAAAAACCCCTCCAGATCAATAGATAAAGGCATGATAGCATAGCAGATTAAGCAGCCACACTCCGCAAGAAATGCAAGATACCAGGCTACCAGCAAAGGTCCCGTACAAAAGGGACCCAGAGCACGAGCAGAAAGCAGTGACGAGGAGAATACATAAATCCCATTTCGGACAGGCAGCTTCATTATCTAGACTGATAGGAATAAAAGAGATAACATTAGAAATTTGTTTGTGGGCATCACAAGGAATTTTTATTAGGTAAGGTTATCTGACTTAGCTCTACGTCATGTAGTCAATAATATATCGTCACATGCTCTCACTATTTACCACGTAACCCGACGACCCGAATCGGACCAGAATCAGGGATTACTATTGATATGTCCTCAAAAATTTATATTGATCGGGCACGAATCTCAAGGCTAAAAGCTAGTTGGAAACTTCAAAGATTAAATTTAGGAGCTCCCGAACTCCGATTTTAGCAAGCTTACAGTCAAACTGAGCCTCTCGGAAATACGAACCCAACGACACCAAATTCAACTCGATCCGAGCCCAAATGAGTCCAAATCAAGGACCCGAAGCGCTGTTGGAAGCTTCGTAACACTATTTGAGTTACCAAACGGTGTACGATTTTAACGAGCTTATACTTGAATCGAACAACTCAACAAGACGAATCCAACGAGCCCAAGATCATCAAATTCTGACATCACTAAGGCCTTCAAATGTCCAAAGAATGGTGCACAATCGTAAGATTCAACATCGGCTGTTCATTCGACCACTCCCTATTCGTCCATGATCTCACGCCTATTTACAGGTCATGCCACTCCAGAAAATCTATAAATAAAGCCCTCATTCTTCACAAGGGGGGGGGGGGGGGGTCCAAGCAAGAAGAGAAGAGGAGAAGAGAAGGAAGAGAAGGAAGAAGCTCATTCTCGACCACCGTCGGAGCCTCGCCGGACCACCACCTGAGGCCCACACATCGTCGGATTATCGCTGGAACTTCGCCGTACCACCGCCGGAGCCTCGCCGGACCACCGCCGGAGGCCCTCACCTTCGCCTGAGGCCCTCACCTTCGCCTGAGGCCCTCACATTCGTCAGAGGCCCTCACCTTCGCCAGAGGCCCTCACCTTCGCCAGAGGCCCTTGCCTTCGCCAGATCATCATCAAAGGCCGTGTGCTCCACCAGGACACCACCTGAGGCCCGGACTTCTGCTAGGCCACTACCTGACGCCTAGAGTTCTACCAGAGTATCGCCCTACTACAACAGTCTTTCTGACCCCGGTCTCCTGCCGACTACGGTCCTTCCGACCTCCGTCGCCTACTATGGTCCTTCCAACCTCCATCAACAGACAACGGTCTTTCTGACCCAGGTCTCCTGCCGACTACGGTCCATTCGACCTTCGTCGTCTACTATGGTCCTTCCGACCTTCATCAATAAACAACGATCTTTCTGACCCCAATCTCCTTATGACTACGGTCTTTCCGACCAAACAAACATGTATATGTAACTCCTACCATATAATGCAATCAATCTAAGGCCTTCTCCCAAGGAATGGCCTCATTTGTAATCGACTGCAAATACTAGTGGATTCATTCAAACTGGGCTAGGCCCCGTGGTTTTTCCCCCTTTTCAGGGGTTTTCCACATAAAAAACTCTGGTGTCTCTTATGAATGCTACACCCTCTCACTTATCTGATTGTGTGCTGGATCTTCGTATAATGTTAAGACATTAAACTATATTTCTCTACCGCCACGAATACTCCATGACGCAATAACTATGTTCGCGTATTGCTCGGTATTTGCTCGGTATTGGTCTTCACATAATGATACTTTTCATTTTTGTCGAGCAAAATCGACCAATACCTATAAATACCACTCTGTGAAGACCAATATCGAGTAATACCTAAAATAACTCGGTATTGCTCGGTATTGATCGGTATTGCTCGGTACCACTATTTAAAATTGTGCAATAAGAGGCGCGCCTCTGCGTAATTAACAAAAAGATGCCTCGAGGCTTACGCAATTCCTCACCTGGCAGAGGCGTACGCCTCACCTGGTCAGAGGCGCGCCTCAGAGGCGCAATTGCGCAATTTTGAGTGTTACGCCTCACAGAAATGGCCACGTGCAGCACAAATGGCCAACTTTATCCGTCCATGCCAGTCAATTGTCGGCCCATCAGATCTCCCATAGAGCAGTCAGTCTAAACTTCCATGGTAGAGCCTCTCATAGACCAACATTCTTTGATCAGAACCCTCACGTGCATGGAAACCAGGCAACTTACAAAGTTGGGGATGCTGTAACGATGCTATGGTGTTCACCGCATTGATAAAATCTTTCAAATTCTGCTAGTATCAAGTATTCACAATTAGACATTACAATAAATAAAGTATCTAGGAATTGTAGGTAAATTAAACACCAATGTAAAAGCAGAATCGAGGTCATTGTTATGAAAACATAAAAGAAATGCATGCAACATTGACATACAGTAGAAAATGAAAATTGTAAAGAAGAATGCTAATACAAAAATGTTAAGGGCATTATTAAGAAAGCATACATAAATGCAAACAACGTAGATAGCTCATGAATACTCCATCGCTGTTTCAACTTTGAGAGTTTTGTTAAACTAATATTTTGTGATTTTGTACTTTTGGACATGATTTTATTGCATCTATTTTTTTACTTTCCACTATTTTTATATATCATTTAGATGTTTTTATTGTAAGATAGAATATTGCTATTATTTACCTGTTAAAACCCTTAATTTCTCATTTACGCAATTCTGTGTCCGTGAGGCTTTCACCTCAGACCGCCTCGAGGCTTACGCCTCGCCCGCCTCATGGACGAAAACCGTCTCGAGGCTTAATTACGCAATTTTAAACCTTGCTCGGTACATAATGGTGTTTTTCATTTTTGTCGAGCAAAATCGATCAATACCTAGCAGTACCGAGCTACATAAACTCCCGGGTCCGTTCCGGGTCGGGTCGTCGGGCCGCGCGGTAAATAGTAAGAGCACGTGACGCATTATTATTGGTTACATGACGTAGAGCTTACCTGACCTAATAAAAATTCCATCACAAGAAAGAAAGTTCACGAGCTTCCTATTTGAAAGTAGTCGTAAAATTCAACTTGAAGCGACTGGAGGAGGCTGTGCAAAAACTTGATAAAGTCTCGACTGATGTTGCTACTTTCCTTCATCTTTTAGACAGTGCGAAGCAGGAACAGGAGCCGGCCGGGGGTTCATTTATACAAAACACGTGAAATTGGATTTTTGCCTAAAAATGATCTCATCGGTCGGGGCAAGGATACGGAGTTTCTTATGCAGTGGTTGAAGAAGCCATCAAATGAGGTTAACATGTCATCGTTATAGCAATCAGAAAGCTGAAACGCTTCAAAAGTCTAATTAACTTCATAAGCAAACTGGTCCTCCTATGGGAGTTCGGATCTGCTTCAAAGACATTCAACTGACAATAATCCGCATTATTTATATCAAGTTTTCATGAGACAAAATCCATGGACAGCTAGGCATGTAATGCATGCAAGACAAAATTCCCTCGACGTACACTAATAAGCTAGGAAGTTCTTGCTCTTCAAATTTCAATGTCGCTGTTCAACTTCGCTCCTTCGACGTCTTTCCCTTCCTGTCGGATCGAAAATTTCAACATTTTCATCGGAAGCAAGAACGGGACCTCGCTGGCTGTGAAGGTAACTTTCTCCCTTTGGCGCGCTTCTTCGGCTAAATCCCGTTAAATCCGCCGAACAGAGGGATTTAGTAAATCCAGGATTTAAGCCGTAAATCCCTAAATCCGGGATTTACGGAATCCCGGAATTTAACGAATCCGGGAAGAAATCCGATACCAAACAGCCCCTAAAAGGCTAAAATGTCTCACTTTTTTTTTTCCTTCTTCTTCTTCCCACCTGTTACAATATTATAAGAGCTGAACTTTTCTCGAAATTTAAGCCCTCCGGCCTGTACTAATCCGCTCTCTTAAAAGAGTCTACTTGGTTGTATAAAATCTCTAATAGTGGACATTAGTTTGCAAATCAAAACCCTCTTGTTTTCCTCATAGAGTAACCCCAACCAAGGGCAAGAATCTTCTCTCTCTTCTTCCTTGGTGCAGAGTTCATAGCAGAGGAACGGAGAAACGAGGAAGACGACTGGGCTCTTGGATCTACTGTGCGTGAATAGAGATATTAAGAGGGGAAGATGTGGCAAGCAAAATGCAACGTGTAATAAGGGGAAGAAGCAGTGAGTGCAACGTGTAGGGAGGGGGAGAAGCAGCCAATACTAACGTGTTGGACTTCTGTGGCCGGAACGTTTAGATAATATATTTAAATATAAGATTATTTAATCCCTTTTTAATTTTTATATTAAATTTTGACCCACCGCTGCTTGGACGGGTGGTGAAGAGCCGGCCGAGCAAAGCCTAGGTCCCTGACTCAAATCCCTTGGCAAGCAGTGAAAGTCTTAAGTGTTGGCCTGTGAAAATTGGTGTGGGTTTCATGCTAGGTCGACCGAAATTTTCACTGGCCTAAGAACAGTGCTTCCTCATAAAAAAAATGATTAAATAAAATAAAAAGGAAAATGAATATGAATCAACCCACCGTCGTCGTCATTCATCAAGCAAATTCTATGTTTTAAATGTCACGTTTTTTCATATAATTTTAACATTTCGGGCATGTGCAAACTACAAAGTTAAGAACAAATCTATAGTAAAAAATTAAACTGAAACCCAAAAGAGGTGTTTTGAACTTGCTTCGTGTGACTATTAATAGCATTGAGAGTAATATATATATATATATATGAACATTTAAACACGACAATAATTAGTATATTCACATTATGTATATCTTATCTTCTATAATATAATACTTTTGTGCACATTAAATTAGTGTGTTTGATTATTTATATTGACTGATTCAATTAGTTTCTGATCATAAGTATTTGAATTGTTCTTACTTAAAAAAAAAAATTTTAAGGTGCTCCATTGGATAACCATTTCACCTCCTCTTTGTGTGCTCTTATCAAACATTTGCTATCTAGAAGGTAAGATCCAAAGATATCGCTCTACTCCTTCAAAGCAAACAGAGCTTCAAGCATACATTGAAATGTTCAGAATACAAATTTAAAAAAAAAAAAGGAACTGAATTATCATAACAAAATCAATTAACGGTAACTTTCCCCACCATCCCATCTTTCTGATGTTCAGAACAATAAAAAGTGTAAGTCCCCTTAACAGTCAAAGAGACAGAATAAGCCTCTCCAAGCGCAAGAAGCCGTTCCTTCTCCTTCATAGAGATAGCAGAAGCAACAACGCCTGAAGGAACCTTTTTCTCATCAAACATTACAGTGTGAGATAAACCTTCAGTATTGTTTGTGAAGACGATCTGCTCTCCGGCCTTCACTGAAAACTCGCTTGGAACAAAAGCCAAGGAGCCATCTTTTCCACCTACGAGGACATCAAAGGCGAGAGCATTGGTGGTTAGTAAGGCACTCATGGCTGTTGAAGCTAAGCCTATTCCTACTTGTTTGAAGGCTTTGTTGGCAGACATGGAAAGAGCCATTCTGGCTTTGGGGAGGATGGATGGTTTGGAGGTGGAGATGAAGATGGAAGGGACAGTCATTGTTGCAGAGGACATGGTTGAATGCGAAGGAGAAAGGTAAGCCTGAAGGTGATCTGAATAGTACTGGTAGTTTGGGTTATATAGTTGAGAGAGGAGAGGAGAGGAGAGGAGAGGAAAGTAACGTGGAGAGAAATGAAAGACTATGATGTTTTGTTTGGTCATATAGTTCACAGAGAGAGAGAGAGAAAAGAGAGTAACGTGGAGAGAAATGAACGACTATGATGTTGTGTTGTAGATAAGGATAGAGATTTTCTGTCCATTTGTGAGTAGGAGGTTGGATGGGATTTGTCTGCATGGGAATGGATGAGATCTGTAGCTGTTTATAATTTGTTTTGTTGTAGATTTTAAGCGAGGGGAAGAATAATAAGTTGTGGGAGATGGAGGATTTTGTTTCTGTTATTATGAATGAAATGGGCCATCACATCACTATTTGTAGAAATTTTAACATATGAGATTAGCTAGCTTGATTAATATGCTTAACAATGCAAGTCATAATTATATCTTACCTTCTATAATTATATATATACTAATACAACAACAACAAAATCAAGTTTTTATCCCACTACGTGGGGTCGGCTACATGAATCCTTTTTCTCCATTGTGTCCTATTAAATGCAAATTCTCGTTTAAATCTAATAAAGAAATGTCATTCCTAATATTTTCTAACCAAGTCTTTTTAGTTCTGCCTCTACTTTTCTTAACATAAGTCAAATCTAATACCTCTACTCTCCTAACCGGGTCATTGAAAGGCCACCGTTTTATGTGACCAAATCATCTAAGACGACTCTCTCTAATCTTATCTTCTACTGGAGCTACTCCAACCTTTTCACGTATATGCTCATAATTATATATATACTAATGTGAATATTAAATTAGTGTGTTTGATTCAATTAATTTCTGATTATGAGGGTTTGAATTGATTTTATTTCAAAAGAAATTTAAATTGGCCCATAAGATTCATAGATATCACACTTTTTATTTTACTTTTGACATTATATTGATTTAACTCCCTTATATATAATTCAAAATTTGAATTATGAAATATTTCATTTTAAAGGAATTTGTGAGGAGTTAATATGGCATGGTATATAATTTGGGTTTTTGATTTATTCAGTTTTAATGACATTGAGTTTGGTAATGTAAATTCTCTGTCCTTTTTCTTATTTTGATTTGAATTATATGAATTATAGCTACAATACAATTTAGTTATTTCAAACTTAAATTTCATTAAATATGTAGATTTTGTTTGGAAGAGTTTTTTCAACTGCTTTTTATGATAAGAAAAGCAATTAATAAAAAGTAATGTCGGTTGGAAAGACAACATTTTCATCATTTCTTCAAACCTTTGGCATTAAAAAGCTGCTTTGGAAGAAGCACTTTTGAATTTATGATTTAGGCTTCGTTTGGGACGGCTTTTTTATTGCTTTCTAAAATGGAGTTTTAGTACAATTTTTTTTAATTTTTGTACTAAAACTCCGTTTTAGAAAGCAATAAAAAGCAGTCCCAAACGAAGCCTTAGGGTGCGTTTGGACGGCTTTTTTAGGCTTCGTTTGAGACGGCTTTTTTATTACTTTTTAAAGCGGAGTTTTAGTACAAATTTTTTTATTTTTTTATTAAAACTCCGTTTTAGATAGCAGTAAAAAGCCGTCCCAAACGAAGCCTTAGGCTTCATTTTAAAGCAATTTTCTTGTAAATTTTTTTTAATTGAAAACTGTTTTAAGAAGTAATAAAAAAATCATCCCAAACGAAACGTTTGAGACAGCTTTCTCATTGCTTTCTAAAATAAATTTTTAGTACCAAAATTCTAATTCAAAAAAAATTTTAACTACAAAAATTATTTTAAAAAGCAATAAAAAAACTATGACAAACGAAGTCTTAGTCTTCATTTTTTACAGCTTTCTTAATGACTTTACTGCTTTATGAAATAGTTTCAGTACAATTTTTTTTTAAAATATAAAATTTTTGTAATATAAAATTTTTGTAATATAAAATTGCTTCATAAAACAATAAAAAAGCTATCCCAAATCAAGCTTTAAAAAAAGCAGAAATTAAAAAGCTTAAAATATCCCAAATAAAATCATACTTAATTTCTGCCTATGCTTGAACAATGAATGCTAAAATTGCTCCTCCATTGCATTATGCAAAGCAAACTTTTAATCTTCTACTTAAAAACTTCTATTTGCTCACACTTTGAAACATCAATCTTTCACTTCACTATATTTATATTGTGTTAACTTTCCTGTTTGATAATTTAAAAGCTTTAAACAATTAACATCTGAGCATAGCAGAAAGAAATCATCTAAACAACCCAAAGAAGCTCTTCTGGCCTGCAATTCATCACATTGATTTCATCTTTCAAAATCACCAATACAATCAACTGAAGTCAACAATTCTTTCAGAGCCAGATTTGAGAACCAGACTTCACACTAAGTCAACATTAAATTTTTTTTCTCTTAATCAATTCAATCTAAATCCACTACTCCTTCAAAGAAACAAAATAGATCTTCAAACATATAAACCCTAAAAACAAAAAAGCTCTGAATCACCATAACAAAATCAATTGACGGTAACTTTTCCCACCATCCCAGCTCCCTGATGTGGAGAACAATAAAAAGTGTAAGTCCCTTTGGCAGTCAGAGCGACCGAATAAGTCTCTCCAGGCGCGTTGAGCAGATCCTCCTCATTCATGGAGATGGTAGAGGCGACAACACCTGCAGGAACCTCTTCCTCGTCAAAAACCACATTGTGAGGAAACCCGGCATTGTTTCTGAACACAATCTGCTCTCCAGCGTTCACCGAAAACTCGTTTGGAACGAAGACTAAGGAGCCATCGCTTGCACCCAAGAGGACATCAATGGCGAGAGCGTTGGTGGTCAGCAGGGCAGTCGCGGCTGTGGAAGCCAAGCCTATTCCGACTTGTTTGAAGGCTTTGCTGGCAGACATGGAAAGAGCCATTCGGGCTTTGGGGAGGATGGATGGTTTAGGGATGGAGATGGAAGGGAGAGTTATTGTCGCAGAGGAGGACATGGTTGAATTTGAATGAAGAGGAGAAGGAAAGGGGTAGGTGCGAATGTGCTCAGTCAGAGTATTATTAGTTTGGCTTATATTGTTGAGAGAGGAAGGAGGTTAGGGTTTTGGATAAGGATAGAGATATCTTTCCATTTGCGAGTGGCAGATTGGATGGGATTTGTGTGGATGAGATTTTTTAGCTTTTATTATCACTATCATGCGGTTAAACATTGGGTATTCAGCGATATTGAGTGCGAATACCGAGCTGAGTATCCAGTAATAGGGTGACATGTCACATTTTTATTGGTCTCCGAACACCCTCCGGTTTAGGTTTAAACATTGGGTATTCAGCGGTCTCAAGCGGTACTGAGTACGAGTACCGAGTGTGAGTACTGAGTGCGAGTAAACACTGGGTATCCGCGGTACCGAGCGGTTAAACACTGGGTATCCAGCGTTACTGAGTGCGAGTACTGAGCTGGGTACCCAGTAATAGGGTGACATGACACATTTTTATTGGTCTCCGAACACCCTCTGCACTCCGCTCGATATTTTGTTGATGTTTTCAGTTTGTTTTTATGTAGATTAAAGCAACTGATGAAGTTCACTTTGGAGGATTTTAGGAGTCACCATCCTGACTCGAAGAAACTGATTAATTAATTTAGTTCGAATTTAGGATTATAAATCAATTGAGATAGACTAAAAAGATACATATTTGTTATTATTCTACCATTAAACAATTAAATTTTAATGAATTTTAAATATATTATCGAACAATAATTTGTAAATATTTAGGCTCATTAAGCTTAAATCGAAGTCATTTATAAGCCGAGCTGAAGTAAACTCAATGAGTATTTGGTGAGAAAAAATAGTCTGCCTGCCTAACAGAACAAGCCTGTATTGATTCACTCGGAAATCACCAAAGCTTATTTTATTGTTAATGGATAAGTTATATTATAAAATAAATAAATTTCACTTATCTTAAATTATGAATTGAGGATAATGAAGGTCAAGTTGGGACTACTGCAATCACAGGATTGCAACTATTTATAAAATTAATTATGAAAGTATTGTAACAAAAGCAAATATACAAAGTTGAATTATAAATTTTTTTATAACTGACTAACAAATTTGACTGTAAAAAGTTCATTCCCATCATAAAAATTCTTAAAAAGTAACAACAAAATTTATAGCAAATTAGAACTCGGACAATAATTTGTTAAATTGTGAAAAAAAAAATACTAAATTCACCCAGAGATGACTTATGCAAGTTAAAAACCAACAATTATGCTTCATTTAAGACAGCTTTCTTACTGCTTTTTAAAACGATTTTCTAGTATAAAAATTTTAATTTTTTTAACTAAAAACCCGCTTTAATAAACAAGAAGAAAGCTGTCCAAACAATATGTTAAGCTTCATATGAACCAGCTTTCTTATTGCTTTCTAAAGCAATAAGAAACTGACAAGTGAAACACACCAGATCCAAATAGAGTGACAAGTGAAACACAAACAACAACAACAACAACAAAGACTAAAAACCTTCAATAAAATCCAGAACTTACAAATATTTAAAGAAGAAATTCTTACTTCCAAAGAAGAAAACACACCTTAACATACAGAATGTAAAGAACACTTTGAGAAAGGCTAAAACCTGAAATTTAAAGCCTCCAAACAACTTCACATAGAGCTGCAGGTAATGCCAGCTGAGCACTGCAAGAATGGTTAAAACACCTATAACTTAAGCTTCATTTGGGATAACTTTTTCATTATTTTCTAAAATAATTTTCTAATAAAACATTTCTAATTTTAAAAAATTATTTTAGAAAATATTATTAAGAAAGTTGTCCCAAACGAAGCCTTAGGTATCGTTTGGGATGGCTTTCCTATTACTTCTCAAAACAACTTTCTAGTACAAAATTTTTTCTTTTACTACTAAAAAGCCGCTTTAAGAAGCAGCAAAAAAACTGTCCCAAAAGAAGCCTTAGATCTAACAGCTGTTGCTATTGTCAATTGATGCTAAATGTTTATTCCTGTTCGTTCGCACACAATTCTAAGGCCTGCTCTGCTTCTTTTAAGAATAAGCTTGTAAGCTGCTTCTGTCCTCTTCTGTATACTATGCAAGATTTTATGTTTCTAGTCATGCCTTTCCTCTCTGTGGAACTGTTCTCTCTGCAAGTCCAGATTGCATTGAGATGTTAAACATGTGCTTGCATATTTGATAAAATTATAATAATAAAAATATATAAAATTTTGATATTTGATTGAGAATTTTAAAAATGAAGATAGGAGGGTGCTTTTTTTATAAATATTTATGATTTCAGTGTTATGGATGAAAAAAAAATCATAAATAGTGTAATAAATTTGATATTCGTAAGTCTATAACACCCAAGAATCATTAAATCTTCCAAGTACATTGACTTATAAGTATCAATTTCACATCCAGTACAATTTATAGACTATACAGTTAATCATTTTTAAAATAATTCGAAGCAGCTTCACTATTAAAAAAAATACTCTATTGCTCTATCTTGTGACTTATTTTAAATGATATCTCAACTATAATAGATGACAAAAGCTACTATCTAAAATTTGAAGACCATGACGAGAGATACTCCAAAACTAAAACCAAACTTTATCAGGATCTCTAATATTAGAAAGATATTTAAAAAAAAGCAAGTTTATCATCCAATTGTATCACAAAATTCGTAGTGAAATAAATCAGCATACCTCATGTGTTCTTCAAGTTCCAAATTGTGGAAATCTTCCAGAAGCTTCGAATCGTTTTCTACAGTTCCTGAGCTCTCTTCAAGTTCCATCATCCTTGCAAAAGGAAAGTTACTTAGCATAACTACCAATAAAAAAATACAAAATTTGCAGCTATTGAACCCCGCTGCAACCAGGCATCCGCTACTTTTGCTAGGTCAAACATAATGCCCTACCTGTGTGGATTGTCTATCACAGAGAAACAATCTATTCACATTTATTGTTGAGATGGTAGGCATTACAACAAAGGGAAAATGAGAAGCAAAAAGAAGAAATAGTTGGATGAGATAAATACATCTAAATTAGAGGGTAAATTAATTAGGTCAAGAAGTAACGATCATTGCAGAAAAAGAAAATAAATTATTATTATTGCATATTTTTGACACTACAATACTGATGTTGTACCCTGTGATACATTTGACACATCTATTTATATATAGCATTGCTGAGTCATATTAATGGGTCTTCATCATTGAAATATTCCTAATGCATATATTGATCGTTGGTGGTACATTATCTATTGTTGTACTATTTGCTAGCCCAGACAATGGGTTTAACATGCAGACTGAAGACTTTACTTGATGGGGTTGATAGGCACCAATTGGATTAGTGATGACCATCATATTGATTCAGATTTACTAAGAGGAAAAAAAAAACGATCAGGACATCCTAAACTACTTTTTGTTGAGGATGTCATATATACTTCTATTAAAAAGCGTTGTGTATTCCACTTACAGTAATTCTCAACTCTTTGTTTCATAGATAGAATCACAATCTCTCATTTTAAATAATTAATATATTAAAATAGGTGTAAATTATTTTCCCTCAATTTTATAACATTCTAGCTATTTTCTTTCTATATTTTTGCTAGTATCATAGAAAAAATGTGACAAACTCACTACCTTAGATTTTAAATTTCTATTAACAAAAGAAATGGTAATAATTTTTTTTTTCTCATTATGTGATGAGGTCATCGATCAACGGTTCAGACACGTGTATCGCCAGAAGCATCGCCGATCGATGGCCACGATTCAGAGCTTATATTTTTAGTTATTCATGCATTTTCAGTTTTCAGTATTCCTGTTTTACCCTTGTGTGTGAGTGAGTTATGTTGGGGCCCCGAGGGCGATTTAGTCATTAGTTATGCTTTTATTTGCTTGTATCTCATGACCTATATATAGGGGTCATGTATCATTGTATGAGGTTAATGAATTATTGAATGAAAATTTGGTTTCGTTTCTTCTTACTCTTCTTGCGTGAGAGCTAGAGAGAAGTGAGAGAGAGAGCCCAAGGTGAGGGCCAAAAGCAACACCCACCAGTCATTGGAAGAGTCCGTGACTCGTGGCTTATCCTCGTCATTCCGCTCTTCTTCGTTTTCCCCAAACCCGCCGGCCCAAAGCTCCCCAACCCGCCGGCCACCACCCCCCTATTGCCGCCGGTGAACCACCTCCTCACCGACCCCCCCCCCCTATCTTCCCCATCCTCTACAACGGCTAATTTCGAAATTCGAAATTTTGAATTTCGAAAACTTTTCAAATTTGGAACTTCCAAATTAGGAAAGTTTTAACTCCGATTCATGACAAAATTTCAAATTCAAAGGATTTCAATTTAATCCTCCCTCAATGTCATGAGCCGATTTGGAAACCCAAACCCTTGCTTCCCACACAAAACCTTCCCCCCCATGATGCCGCCGGCCACCTTGGATGGGCCCCCTTCATGGCTCCACTTAATGCATTAATTACCTATTAATTTGAGATCAATTTCAAATTAATTCCCCCTCCAATCTTGTTTAAAATCTGAGCAAAATTTCAGTTTTGAAATTCTAAAACTCCCTCCCCCTCTATTAGCCGCCGGCCTCCTCATTAATGGGCCCCATGAATGCCCATTAATTACCCCTTGATTCTCTTGCTAATTTGGAACCAATTTCAAATGTCTTTCCCTCCAATTCACACAAATTCTAAAAATTAATTTCAGATTTGTGTAACTCCCTCTCTCCCTTGCTTAACCTAATTCCCCTTCACCCCATCCACCCGCCCACTCCTCCCCTGTCTTGGCCGACCGCCCCTCTCACTCCCTCTCGTGGGAAATTTTAGCAAGAGGAAGAGACGACGGCACCTCTCTCCCTAATTCTCTTCAATGTTGAATGACGGATCCCGAGCTTGAGTGGGGTCTAGTGTTCAACGCCGACGGGAGCATCAATATCCTACGGTCACCTTGCTTCGACGTAGGATTTGAAGACGAAACCACCTTAGAAGAGTACTTGGAAAGAGTCGTACCAATCCTTGCGAGCATCTACGACCGGAAATTTGCAAAGCACACTTGGAGTCTCGAAAGTCAAGCATTCACGCCCTCCGCGTCATCGTCGACCTCTCCGTGGCTCAAGACCCTTGGCATCGCAACCTTCCTCGTGGCATCGTATGGTGTGCTGAAATTCTTCTCCCGCAAAGCCTAGTCTAGTTGAGTGAGTATTTCCCCAAGGTGAACTTCTCGTTATTAACTGACGGATTGTTGTAATAGCTTTTAGTGTTGCTACTATTCTTTGGTTGTCTGAAGGTTTTGGCTAATCTACATACTTCTTCGCCTAAGCTAGTTGATAACTACGAAATTTTAATGATTTTCTTGCTATCGCCATAAGTTATTAATTGTAATTTCTTTGTCAACTCAATTTTAATTTCTTACGTAGCTCCTTGCATTTAGTTTCACATCATTATGTTTCCAACTTCACAAATTTTTTAATAATTTTTAAAAGAAAAAAAGGATCAAAATGGCCCCTTGACTCTTTATGAAAAATTAAAATAGTCCTCAACTATATTAAATGATCATTTTGATCCCTCAACTCTTTAAAGAGGAACCAAAATAATCCCACCATGGGATTATTTTGATTTATTTTTAAAAACTTGTGCGCATGAACAAAAAGTATGATGATGCGGTGCAGGTTTTATTAATTACTAAATGAGAGCATTTTTTTATGCATGGCCAAAATTTGAGTCATTCTTAGAGATAACATTTAAATATGAAAAAAGTTTGAATGATTAAGAAGATGCAAATTAGGAAGAGTAAAATCAGATGCAAGAAACAGAAATCAATTAATGCAAGAGAACAGATTGATGATAGGATAATGATAATAATTAAGAACTGCAAAGGTGACTGCGTCCAAAGCATTGCTCTAACATTTTAACAAACATTTAAGTATATAACTTACATTAAAAGCTGAAAGTAAGGAGCATAAATCTATTAAATGTGAAAATGAATTATTACTTCGCACGAAGAAGATCCACAAGTAGCTCTAGAGCTGCATAATCCCCACAAGATTCCCAAACAGCTGCTCGCACATCTGCTTCAGATGCCTGCCCCTCGTCTATTGATCCAACAAGCTATATATATAAAGAAGAAAATGATTGTAACAAATAGCAAACAATTGATAATAAAATGTCAAATCTTTCCCATTTGTCAAAAAAAAAAAAAAAAAAAAAATCTTAAATTCATACCACAATTTTTCCTGAAAACTTTGTATCTAGATGAAAACAAGCAGAAATATCACGTTTCCAAAGGACGCAAAAGCGGTGGACAAAATATGGATTAAAAGAGAGAAAACGGGTAAATCACATTGAAAACCCATAATGTAAGCTGCAAGATAAACCAACAGTTTGAAGTTCAACACAAAAACCCTGTTCTATAAAGACCTCATTATTAAGGCAAAAGTCAAATGTCTTTCTCGACATCTCCATAGCATGCCTTAAGGAGTTAGGCAAGCATGGTTATGAAAACTAGAAAAATAGAAGACAGCATAAACATGTCTGGGCTATCATTCAATTCTAGAAAGGAAAATCATTTCTTTCGAGAAAAAGGACCAAAATGATCTTTGACTATAGTAAAGGATCATTTTGATTAAAAAGTAATCAAAATAGTCTCATGAAGGAGTTGAGGGACCAAAACAATCCTTTAATATAATTGGGGACTATTTTGATCTTTCATAAAGAGTCAAGGAACCATTTTGATCCCTTTCTCAATTTCTATCATTAGTGTCATTAGCAGCTAAAGAAGCAGAGTTTAGCATCAGTAGGCCTACAACTTAAAACACTATACAATTCTCACCTCAGCTAGTAGAGAAGTAGCCTTTTTAATCTCATGATCTTGCATTTTTATTGTTCGTAAAGCTGCCATAAATTCTTGAGGGAAAACCAACTTATGCAAATATGAAGGAACCTTGCGTTGACCACTCCAGCTAAAACTGCTACGCTCACTGACCTCATCCTTATGATAGCCAGTATCTAGAAGACTTCTGGGTAGGAGACATCTCAATTCAGCTTTCTGCATAAAAGGCCAAGTATTCAAGATGGTGACAAAGTTGCAGTAAACAATCTATTCATATTGGTCTTCATTAGGGAGTACTTAGGCTCATTAGCACAACTAATAAATGTGACTGCACAAATGTTCACACGCACACATGCAAACACATACATTCATAAAGAGAGGAGAGAGAGTGAGAGATTAATGCGCAGTTAGAAGAATAAAATAGCTAATCCAAACATATTTTTGACCATCCAAATTTTGAATAGCTAAAATTTGAAGTAGGTTAAATTCATCATAAATGTAAAAAGAGCTAAAAGTTTATCTAGGCTATTCAAATCTTAGTCATTCTAAATTTATATCGAAGAAGAAAGATTTATAACTTCCCCTAGTTCCTTTTTGAAGAATAACACCTAACCATGTGTCTTTTTAAGATATCTTAGTATCATATATACAACATCAAGGTGCTCTTTTATGGAGTTATTAATAGACTGACTGGAAACACTAACACAAAAACAAATATCACATCTAGCATGAGATGGACAGATGAGTTCCCCTACTAACTATTGATATCTTCATCAACAAGAGTTTGAGTTTTAATACAAATTTTATTTAAAGGATCCAATAATGTGTTTGCAGGCTTGCATCGAAACTTTCTAGATTCTTTTAGAAAGTCCAAGACCTATTTCTATTGAGAGACAAGAATTTCCTTTCTTAATTTAGCTATTGACATGCCTAAAAAATCACAAAAAAGGCACAATTAAAAAATCTTCCTACCCCATTTTTCTCACATAATGAAAATCATCAAAACTTTTTTTATTAAATTCTACTTTTCATTTCAATCATTTGCATATACAAATGTCTATATAAATAATCACTTTCTTAATTTATTTAATTAAATTATTTATTAAATAATTTTTGTAATATTTTAATTAACATCACTCGTCATGGAATTAATATATTATAGCAAAATTGGATTTTTTCCAAAATCCTATGCCATGCAAAGATTAATTGCCAAATCAAGGGTTGGGATGTCTTATAGAATAGTTCCATTATATAATTGAGAAAATTATAGTTATCAAATTGTTTATGAAAGGAAAAGCATTTATATGATAGAAATTAGGGAATTCATCCTGAAGAAAATTTTATAGTTCATATAAGATACTCAATCTCTAATATAAGGAGCAAATTATTAGGCGTAATATTTATTAATTTTTATCATTCTATTGAACTATTATAAGCATGCAAATAGATATTTCCCCTAGTTGAGTATGACATGATGACATTAGTAAGTCTAATGGATTTTTATAAGATAGATTGTTTAAATAAATTTAAGATATTTTGAATTAACTTAATTCATAATATTGATTGATAGAATATAATATTTATTTAAGTAAATAGATGTTAATTTTTACACATCATGTTTACCTTTGACATATAGTTTGGTTGAAGTAGCTCAAGTGGAAGACAAAGATTAGAAAGAGTTGCCTTAGATGGTTTGGTCACATAAAACGGCGGCCTTCCAATGACCCCGTAAGGAAAGTAGATGTATTAGATTTGAGTTATGTTAAGAAAGGTAGAGGTAGACCTAAAAAGACTCGGTTATAAAATATTAGAAATGACCTTTCTTTATTAGATTTAAATAAGAATTTAACTTTTAACAAGGCACAATAGAGAAAAAAGATTCATGTAGCTAACCCTACATAGTGGGATAAAGACTTGATGTTGTTGTTGTTGTGTGTTTACCTTTAACATATGTTAAACAGATTAAATGATGATAAGTGAACATCAATGCTATGTAATTTTAAATGTTGATGATGATATTAATTGAAATAAGTCAATGAAAGGTTGGGTCACATGAAATAGGTTGGAATATTATGATGACCTATGCATAGAGAAGCCAAAGCACAGACAAGATAAACATCAATAGGAAAAAAGAGAATTATGAATTCTAGATGATAGAAAATTTATGCTATAAAGTTTCACATTTAAATCAAGGAACCATTGATAATTGTTCTGTTGGATTGTCAAAATTTTATTGATGATTTTTAAGGCTAACAGGCCAATGACGACTAATGATAAATGTGTCAAAAGCCTACATGCATTATATAACATTTCAATGAAATTAATAATAATAATAATAATGCAAAATGAAAAGTGATAAAAAATTTGATAGAAGTAATTGATAAATAGAGTGCACTCAATTATTTAGCACTTGACAAATGCAGCTCACTTTCTTACAAATACTCATGCTAATTACTATAAATTAAATCTTATATTTATTTAAGCAACAAAGTATTTCTTTAAAGTTTATCACTGCATTAAGCTAGTTATATCTATAATTAGACATGCTTATATTAGTAGGAAAGACCAGCATTCATATTATTATTTATTTCTTATATGTTTGAATCTTATATTAGATTTTTTTATCTTGCTCATCTGGTACTACGATAATCATTTTTATGAAAGAGAAAGGAGCAAGTGGGCCATAGATAGGTGACCCAATTTATCCTGTAGTTTAGAATTATGGATGAACAAATAATTTTTTTATGAAAATATAAAAAAGGATGCACATGATGTAAATTAAAGATTTTTGTACATATGAATTTATATTTAAAGTTATTTAGAAGCTCTATGTTCGTTTTGATGATTTTATGTACTCTTCCATATCAATACTCGTGCTGGACTTATTAGAAGACTAGGAAGTGTAATATAGATTTTGTAATGATCGAGCCAATCTACTTTTCCCTCATTTGATCATAATTAGTTAAGTTAGGACAAATGTGAGAAAAATATAGCTGACTAGATTGTTCATCTCTATTACGGCTTATAATTGATTGGAGGGGGGCACGACAATATTTTAATGGATCATAATCATTGATTTCAATTTCTTAAGCTAAGACACCTTTTAGCATGTTTAACTTTTTCCTTGTTCACCTAATAGGAAGATATAATAAATATAAAAAATCGGGATATAAAATTTATTTTCAAATATATTTTTAGTGAATAAAGTGTGATCATATTTTCCTTGAAAGTACCCATGCCTATTAATCACCATGGTAAATCTATGTTACGAGCGGACCGGTCCCTTCTGGACCGGTCCGATGCTATTCCAGGCGGAAACAGCAAAAATGGGCGGAACCCCCTGTGGACCCCACGGTTGCTGAAATTGATTTTGGGAGGGAGAATTTTGAATGAGGGGCTGTTTTAGGAAGTCCATTATGGTCCTTTATGATTAATTTGTATAATTAGGAGATTAGGGGGGAAAGAGAGATCATCTTGAATTTGAATGTAATTTGAGATCTAGGTTTTCTTGCTTGGGCTCTTGGCGTTGCCGGAGATTGTCGGAGAGTTGTTCTTCCTCTCGAATCGAAGAACATTGTATCTTGCTTTCGTTTTGATTATCTACTAGTGGAATATAAGTCCATTGGGTGTTTTTCTCTCAGATTTCCTACAGTTTTTTCTACTGTTTTCCTGTGATTTGGGCTGTTTTCCTGCAGAAAACAGCAGCTCTATTGCTGTTTTCCCCACTTGAGTCGATAGGAAATACTTGGATCTAAGTATTTCCTATCAAATTGGTATCAGAGCAACGTTTCGGGACCACCGGCGGCTGAAATTCTGAAATTTCAGCAAGTTTCTTGTCTCCGGAAGAAGTTTTTGTGGAACCGTTAGAAGGACAATGGCCGGAAAGAAGGTGGATGTCTTGGAAGGCGAAGTCGGTCAATTAAAAACCGATTTGGAAGAAAGATTTTTTGATTTTCAAAATCAAATCACCACCAACAACGAAAGGTTGGAGGGAAAATTCACGGCCATGGAAGAGATGATGAAGAAATTACTTGAGATGAAGACTAATCCGACGGCGTCGGATGCAAGAGAGACTGTCGGCGACCATGGCGTAGGAGGAAATCCGAACCCGCCTCGGGGGAGGAGGAATCCGGCTGTGGAGATCCTTGAGGGAGACGACGACATGCCACCTCTAGAGCCACTTTCTAGAGAGGAGATGAGCCTGGGGAATGACCGTCGAGGTGCAGATTTTCAGCGTCGAGGTGCTGATTTTCAGCGTCGAGGTGCTGATTTTCAGCGTCAAGGTGTGGATTTTGAAGGCCGGAGGGGAGAATATGAGGGAAGTGCAGATTTTGGCGAAAGAAGAGGAGAATATCAGCGTCGAGGTGCTGAATTTCAGCGTCGAGGTGCTGATTCTGAAAGGGGAAGAGGGGATTATGACGATGGATTCGGATACCAACGTGGGAGGGAAGACCGGGATACTTGGGGAGCACCTCATCTTCGAGGAATGGGAGGTTATGGAGAGTATCGAGGTAACGGAAGGGATCCGAAGGTGAGGAAGTTGAAGATGCCCATCTTTGAAGGGGAGGATGGCCATGGCTGGATCTACAAGGTGGAACGGTATTTTGCAGTCAACGGGTTGACAGAGGAGGAGAAACTGACAGCGGCAGGACTGTGTTTGGAAGGGAAGGCACTGGCATGGTACCAGTGGCGGGACATGAGGCGACCTATTCGAAACTGGAGGGAGTTCAAAGATTGCCTGCTAGAGCGTTTCCGAACCAGCAGCGGAGGGGATTTCTACGAGCAGTTCTTTGCACTGACGCAGGAGGGGACAGTAGCAGAGTTCCGGGACCGGTTTGAGTACCTAGCTAGCAGGTTGGATCGTCTTTCTGATACCGTGCTCGAGGGGAACTTCATGAAGGGCCTCAAACCAGAAATCAGAGCAGCCGTTAGAGTGATGAGACCACACGACCTGGGGAAGGCCATGGAGTTGGCTCAGTTGGTTGAGGACCAGAAGCATCTAGAGAGGGGGAATCGAGGCAGCAGTTCTGGGGGATCCCACCGGATGACGACCACGTTTTTAGCGTCCAAGGGAGCTGCACCGGGGGGGACACGAGAAGTACCAAAGGAGAGATCTGGAGGAGGGCCTGGAGGAAATTTTAAAAAGCTTACTGATAAGGAGATGCAGGAGAAGAGGGCCAAGGGATTGTGCTTTAGATGTGATGAGAAGTACATGCCGGGACATAGGTGCAAGGACCGGACTCTTCAGGTTCTCCTTGTTTGCGAAGACGAGGAAGACGAAGAGGTAGGTGGGAGCAGGTCCGAAGTGGAGGAAGAGGAGAAGTTGCACCTGGATGTGGCAGAAGTCTCTCTGAACTCCGTAGTGGGATTCACTTCGAGTCACACTATGAAAGTGAAAGGGGTGATAGCTGACCACGAGGTGGTGATTCTGATAGATAGTGGGGCAACCCATAATTTCATTTCCACCCAGCTGGTGGAGTTGCTTGAAATGAAATTAGTGGATACAGGAGGCTATGGCGTGATGATGGGCACAGGGAAGGTAGAAATGGGTAGAGGAGTTTGTAAGGGAGTGGTGATTACCATCCAGGGAATAGAGGTGAGGGAGGATTTTCTTCCCTTAGAATTGGGGAGTACTGATGTGATTTTGGGAATGAAGTGGCTGCAGACTTTGGGGGAGACCAAGGTGAACTGGGGAGAACTGAGGATGGAACTGATAGTGGGGGGGAGGAGAATGGTGATACAGGGAGATGTCGGCCTGTCTAGGACGGGGGTGTCTCTCAAGTCCATGATCCGAACCATCCAAGAGGTTGGGGGTGGATACTTAGTGGAGCTGCAACGATTGGAGAAAGTCAGTGTGGGGGAAGAGGGAGACATTCCTCTTGAGGTACAACCGGTCATACAGCAATTCAAGGAGGTTTTCCAACCTCCACAGGGTTTGCCACCTCAGAGGGAGCTGGAGCACGCCATTACTTTGAAGGAAGGGGAGACACCGATCAGCGTTCGCCCTTACCGCTACCCCCAGATCCAAAAAGATGAGATAGAGAGGCTGATCCGGGAGATGTTGGAGGCAGGGATCATAAGGCCAAGTGTAAGCCCTTTCTCTAGTCCAGTCCTCCTGGTCAAGAAGAAGGATGGGAGTTGGAGATTTTGTGTGGATTACAGAGCTCTGAATAAGGGCACTGTACCAGACAAGTTCCCAATTCCAGTGATTGATGAACTATTGGATGAACTATTTGGGGCAGTAGTGTTTTCCAAGCTGGACTTAAAATCCGGATACCACCAGATCAGAATGAAGGAGACGGATGTTCCAAAGACAGCCTTCAGGACACATGAAGGGCATTATGAATTTCTGGTAATGCCCTTTGGTTTGACTAACGCTCCTGCTACATTTCAGTCTCTGATGAACAGGATCTTCAGGCAGTACCTCAGGAAGTTTGTGCTTGTATTCTTTGATGACATATTGGTGTACAGCAAAACTGAGGGGGAACACTTAGAACACTTGAAGGTGGTTTTGGGAGTATTGCAGGAACATCAGTTACAAGCCAATTTGAAGAAATGCAGCTTTGCCCAGACTAGTGTGGAATACTTGGGACATGTGGTGTCCCAAGAAGGAGTGGCGGCAGATCTGACTAAAATTGAGGCAATGCAGAAATGGCCAAAGCCTAGGAACATAAGGGAGCTGAGGGGATTCCTAGGGTTGACGGGGTACTATCGACGATTCGTGAAGGGATACAGTTCCATTGCCTGGCCGTTGACCGAGCAGTTGAAGAAGGACAGTTTCCTATGGGGGGAAGCAGCAACTCAAGCGTTTGAGAAATTGAAACAGGCCATGACGACAGTACCAGTTTTAGCTCTGCCTGATTTCAGCCAGAACTTTGTGGTTGAGACGGACGCATCAGGATATGGACTTGGGGCAGTACTGATGCAGAACCACCGACCTATAGCATACTTCAGTCAAGTGTTGTCGACCAGGGCTAGACTGAAGTCAGTGTATGAGAGGGAGCTGATGGCCATTGTCTTGGCGATTCAGAAGTGGCGACCCTATCTTTTAGGACGACATTTCATCGTCCGGACCGATCAGAGAAGCCTGAAGTACTTGTTGGAGCAAAGAATGGTCACTGAGGAGCATCAGCGTTGGTTATCTAAGTTATTAGGCTATGACTTTGAGATCCAGTATAGACCAGGCTTGGAGAATAAAGCAGCTGACGCATTATCCAGATGTGTGGGGGAGCTCCAGGAGCTAGCTCTGTCGGTGCCATTGATGGTTGATTGGGGAGCCATCAAGGAAGAAAGCAAGCTAGATGAAGAATTGGGGAAGATCAGGGAGGACCTACAGAAAGACAAAAGTAGCCATCCGGGCTACTGCATTGAGGGGGAGAGACTATTGTATCAAGGGAGGTTTGTGATGCCACGAACTTCTGTACATATCCCCCACCTGCTACAGGAGTTCCATGGCAGTGCAGTTGGAGGCCATTCAGGAGTCCAGAAGACATATAGGAGGCTAGCAGCGGAGCTCTATTGGAAGGGCATGCATAAAGATGTGGAAGAGCTGGTGGCAAGGTGTGAGGTGTGCCAAAGAAATAAGTATATGGCGATGGCACCAGGAGGGCTACTCCAACCCTTGGAACTTCCAAACAAAGTTTGGGAGGAAGTGTCCATGGATTTCATTGACGGCCTACCTCGTTCAGAGGGATTCACAGTCATTTTGGTAGTGGTGGACCGCCTCAGTAAGTATGCCCATTTCATCCTCCTGCGACACCCGTACACAGCAGTCTCAGTGGCAGCAGCATTTATTAGAGAAGTGGTGCGATTACACGGATTCCCTGCTTCCATTGTGTCAGATAGAGATAGAGTTTTCCTTAGTCAGTTCTGGAAGGAACTCTTCCGAATGCAGGGCACTATTCTCAAAAGGAGTACAGCTTACCATCCACAGACAGACGGACAGACAGAGGTGGTAAATCGGAGCTTGGAAACCTATTTGAGGTGTTTCGCTTCAGAAACACCTCGTAAGTGGGCCAAATGGTTACCTTGGGCAGAATACTGGTATAACACTTCGTATCACTCAGCATCCCAAATGACCCCTTTCAAGGTACTTTATGGAAGAGACCCCCCACATTTAGTGCATTATGAAAAGGGAAATACAGTGATCTTTTCAGTTGAGCAGTACTTAGAAGAAAGAGATCAGGTGCTGGAGGAGTTAAAGAAGCATTTGGGAAGAGCACAACAAATCATGAAGAAACGAGCAGATACACACAGGAGAGACATACAATTTGAAGTGGGAGAGAAGGTATTTCTGAAGTTAAGACCCTACAGGCAGAGATCAGTGGCAAACAGGAGAAATGAGAAATTGGCCCCGAGGTATTTTGGTCCCTATGAGGTCACTGGAAGGGTTGGAGCAGTAGCGTATCGACTAAAGTTACCCCAGTACGCTACCATACACCCGGTGTTCCATGTGTCACAATTAAGGAGAGCGCTTGGGGAGCATGTAGCCAGTCCCGAGCTACCAGCATCATTGACAGAAGAATTGGAGGTGGTAATGGAACCCATGGAGCTGGAAGGAGTAAGAGTTAATAAAATAGGAACCAAGGAAGTGCTAATCAAATGGAAAGATCTTCCCGATTACGAGGCTACCTGGGAGCCCTACGAGATGGTAAAGCAGCAGTTTCCAGACTTTCACCTTGAGGACAAGGTGAATCTTTGGGAGGGGAGTAATGTTACGAGCGGACCGGTCCCTTCTGGACCGGTCCGATGCTATTCCAGGCGGAAACAGCAAAAATGGGCGGAACCCCCTGTGGACCCCACGGTTGCTGAAATTGATTTTGGGAGGGAGAATTTTGAATGAGGGGCTGTTTTAGGAAGTCCATTATGGTCCTTTATGATTAATTTGTATAATTAGGAGATTAGGGGGGAAAGAGAGATCATCTTGAATTTGAATGTAATTTGAGATCTAGGTTTTCTTGCTTGGGCTCTTGGCGTTGCCGGAGATTGTCGGAGAGTTGTTCTTCCTCTCGAATCGAAGAACATTGTATCTTGCTTTCGTTTTGATTATCTACTAGTGGAATATAAGTCCATTGGGTGTTTTTCTCTCAGATTTCCTACAGTTTTTTCTACTGTTTTCCTGTGATTTGGGCTGTTTTCCTGCAGAAAACAGCAGCTCTATTGCTGTTTTCCCCACTTGAGTCGATAGGAAATACTTGGATCTAAGTATTTCCTATCAATCTATCAAACCAAGCTCTAATTGATTATTTAAAGCAATACACGAATTTCTTGAGTTTGCAAACTTGGTTCATAAGGTTAGTATTTGAAGGTATAGGAGGAGTAATCATATAAACTCTATTTTCTAAGTCCCCATTTAGGAATCCAGTTGATGAAGTGACCAAACTAAATTTACAATAAGAGAAAAAAAGTATTCTAGCCATATTCATCTAAGCAACTGAGGAAAAAATTTTCATTATCAATTTCATAGATTTGAGTGAACCCTTCAACAATCAATTTTGCTTTGTAATGGTTAATACCTCCATGTGCTTTGTATTTTACATCGAAGATCTATTTACATCCAACAAGTTTTTTCATTCAAAAAAATGTGAAAGTTCCCGCATTATTTCTCTCAAGAGTAGGGATTTCTTCATGTACTGGATTCCTCTACTCATTCATTTGTAAGGCTTCATGACTGTCAAACTTGAAAGATTTGTTGCAAAAGCATGTAGCTTATGAGATAATTCATCATGGAAATATAATGAATGATTTGAAGTTTGGAGCAAGATCTTTTTTTTAGAGTAGCAATAGGAATATTTACAACATCCATTGAATCAATATTAACTTGCCCTTGCGAATCGGTGTCACATTTGATTTGACATTAGGGTTGGTTCAGGAGAAATGTTTTTGATATACTTTATCAGCTAAAATTTTGTCGTCTGGAATAAACAATCCTTTTGTACCTTGCTCAGTGAATGTGGTCTTCAAAAGATTGAGATTTATATGGGTGAGATTTTAGGTTTGGAAGAGACGTAGGTTGAGATACAAATAAAGTATGTCCGATATTATCATAAAGCTCAATTCATTAAGAGAGTTAATGATTTTCCAGAATGAACGATTTTCAAAGAAGGTTACATCCAAGATGCAATATTTTTTTAACATTAGGAGAACACTATTTAGATCCTCATTAGTGAGCAGAAAAAATAAAAAATACATTTTTTTTATTATTTAGGTCTAATTTGCTTCTTTAATAAGGAATATGTACAAAAGCTGAGTAGCAAAACAACTTGAGAGAAATGGTAGAGATGAGTCTATATCTGAGTATATTTGGCCTTGTGAGCCGCATATTAAAAATAATTGCTTATTTCTCATATTAAGGATATATAACTAAACAAAATTTGCAATAGTCAGCAAGCATTCATTCCATGTGGTCAAGCTACTTAGCCTTAGAGGCCAAGTAATAAGTATCAATTCACAAATGAAAACAACCTAGTCGATCTTACATTTGCATATAAACTTTTGCGGCATGTTTTTAAAAGCGATTATATGGGGTTAATTTGTTGTTCTTTCCATGTCCGATTGTAAGACCAATGTGTCAAGCCTACGCAACCTTGGTAGGGTTTCAAGTAGAAAATTCCTTGAATGCGTTAAATCCTTGTTCACATTATTACCCTAGCGGTACTAATATTTTTCATTGTTACTTGTAAGTCCTCTTTTCGAGATCTTATCTCAATCTTATGTTGATAAAATATATGGCCCAAAATTTTAATGAAATTAATCAACTTAAACATAAATCCAATTTCAAAATATTAAAACCCAATCTATGATAGTTTTTTTAGCATTTCAAGTCTCTCAGAAACCATTACTCATGCTCTTTCTCCTTTGGCTTCCATATAAAAATGTATTTTAAAGTTGAGTCAATCTCATTTGAAATTCCAAAATCACATCCTTCTTTTGACTTTACAACAACAACAAGCCTTTATTCCACTACGTAGGGTCGGCTATATGAATCATTTTCTCCATTGTGTCCTATTAAGAGTTAAATTTTCATTCAAAATCTAATAAAAATGTCATTTTTAATATTTTCTAACTAAGTCTTTTAGGTTTATCTCAACCTTTCTTAACATAGGCCGGATCTAATACATCTAATCTCCTAACATAGTCATTAGAAGGCAGATGTTTTATGTAACTAAACCATCTAAGGCAACCCTCTCTAATCTTATTTGCCACTAGAGCTACTCCAACATTTTCACGTATATACTCCTTTCGCATTCTATCTCTAAATGTAAAGTCACTTATCCACCTGAACATCCTCATCTCTACAACACTTAACTTAATTTTATGTTTCCCTATTAATGACCAACATTCTGCACCATAAAACATTGCAGGTTTCAACACCATCTAATAAATTTTTTTCTTAAGTTTAAGGGGTACTTTTCTATCACACAACAGGCCGATGCAATCCTCCACTTCAACCATCCAACTTGAATTCTACTAATAATATCCCCACTATTTCACCATCACTTTGAACAATAGACCCAAGATATCATTACTTAATCAAGTGCTTTTCAAAGAATGCAACTACCTATAAGGGCTTGCCTTTGTGTGGAACATATACTTCAAAATAAAACAAATCCTATTTAATTCAATCATATCACACAGAGGAAGATCTCTGTAACCAAATTTTAATTTTTCACAGCCTATTTTGCATTTGAGTTTATTGCAAAATAGTACATGTCTTTCAAGATAATATATTACTCTTCATGTTATACTCGATTATTGAAATAATATTTTTCAAATATGTAGTTAAAATTCCTCACATTATTGAACCTCACCACCACTCACATAGAGGAAAAAAGTGAATGAGAGAGGGGAGGGTGGTCAAAAAATAAAGCCTTAATATTCATTTATAGGAAGTTAGGGTTCACTTTTACAAAACGTTGGAAACATGACATGAAACATGAAAATAAAATGGCAAACATTGCAATAAGCTAGGTTATAGTAGTTTCCATAGTATTGGTGCATCTTTTGTTGCATCAAACCCTCTTCCCGTTTCTTGGCCCCAGGTCTTACACCATTAATGCATACTCTAAATGGACTATGGCAACAATCATGAGCAATAGCTTTAAATATCATTTAATCATCCTATAGCAATCACTTCTCTCTTCCAAACCCAATCCCCAAAAAAAAATCAATATCAAGCATGACCTATATGAGGTTTTACAACCTACCTATGCGGTATATTCACGCACCATATGGTACATACTTGCCAGAACAGTAAAAATAATTTTTAATTTGAGAGCCCAATTCCAACACCTTGTATTTTCATTAAGACTGAAGAGCACATGCAGAAGAATTTAGAATGCACAATTGATCACGACCACACATTATCATGCATTTTTACTCAATTTTTGCCAGCAAAAAAGTACCATAACACATCAATATTGTACAAGTTCCCGCTAAACGCAATAATATGATTAAATCATTGTCACCTACTAAATTATATTGGGAACGAATAAATATCTAGCATGACATATTAGGTACAAACGAAAGAACATTTCGTCCAAAAAGCTACCTGTAATTCTAGGAGCTTTTCCTTGCTCTCAGACAAGGGTGAATTCTTAAGGAGCTCTAAAGGATAGTGAACCTACAATAAACATATAGCATAAAAATCTTGAATGGCATGGCATAAATAACGAATCACAATGCTATAAAGAAATGCAAATGCACTAGTTAATTGAAAGGCAAGCAGACATGAACCCTGTATTTTGGAAAAGAAATTTAAGGGCGTCTTACCATGAGATAATCACTCGGATTAATGTCAATGATAAAACCATAGAGGTACAAGAGTTCCTACAAATCAATAAAAAGCATGTCATTGAACGAAGATCAGATCAGTCAGGCCTTGAAAAGAAGTTACTGACGTGAGATACAATAGCTAGTAGTCAGAACTGCCGAAAAAAGGTTCCCAAAGCTTGAGGTCACCTTCCATTATGGTCCACAAGTTTCAAATACAGAGCTTAGAGGTTAACTACATACAATATCTTACCTATATCCATAATCATTTTTCCAAGACCATTACTGAGCCATTGGAAGGAGAAACCATCATAATTTTGTCAGTAAAGCCCATCACATGCTACCTTATTTTGCCATATTTTAATATATAAAAACATTTATTTTAATACTTTTTCATATGCTACATAATCTTTAAAATTATTAAAATATGATAAATAAGAGAAAATTTAGATTTTGCTTTAAAAAATATATATTTTCTTCATTATTTATTCATTCTTATTTTGTAATAGATTAACTGTATACTATAATTTATTAAATAATAAAATAGAACAATATAAGCAATATAAAATCATATTCACTAATTCACATGCAATATCTAAAATATCCTTTATATTTAACTTTGGAGTTAACTTTAACTTTTTATTTTAAGCTCTGGGACTAAATTAACTCTATTTCTAATAGTCGAGAGACTAAAATGGGACAATGTGAAACTCTAGGACTAAATTGAACATTTATTAATAGTCGGGGAACTATTTAGAGCTTTTAATCTATAATTAAATATAAATTTTAAAGTTAGTAGACTGACAAACAAGGATTTAAAACTTGCAGCGTAAAGTGCAAGGTGACCTAAACCTTTGGGCCTTCAAGCAATTACCCAAAAGGGCCACAACAGAAAAAACCTCATTTAATTCATAATTATATCCATTGCGAGTATTTCCTACTGGAAGGTATCAAAGACAATGGATATTCTAAATATTTTCTCTAGATGTAACAGGATGACAACGTGAGTGTGAAACTTGTATCTATTATTTGATGAAAACATAAAGTATCAAAGTTTGTCCTTCTCATTAAGATCTGAAATTTCTGATCTTGATTCTGAACTCATTTAGAACTAAGTAGGGTGAGACCAATGGCTAATAAGCTAAACCAAATAGTTCAAGGAGAAAGCTGGTAAACACAATATTTAATCTTCTACTGATACGTGGAATTAAGATAAATAACAACATATAGAACGAGTGTTCATTGCTAAGCAGACAAGAATGGAGAGCACCTCATTTCCTTTATTTCCGTAACTAATACAGATCTCCTTATCAATTTCCATACTAACTGGATCAGCTGTTGATAGACACAAAAAAAAGAAAAAATTGGAAATAATAATAATGATAATAATAATCTACTTCAATTACTTCAAAAAAATTCAAGTTTTAAGTTTTTTGTTTTGACAATTTTATGGTGACGAAGAAAAGAAAGAGATACTAATAGATAAATTTTTGTAAAGTGTTATAATTATTCCTTTATTAGTTATGATGTCTTTCCACTTAAAGTTCGAAATACCTATACTGAATCTCTTCAACATATCAATACCATAAACTAACTGCATGTGACAACTTTAAGTATTGGCCAGCATGCATAAGTAAACCCCTATAACAAAGTCACCCAAACATTAAATAAACAGATGCCCAAAATTGAACATGCATTGCTCAAAGCTTACAAGAATGTGTCAATTAAACAAGTTTTAAATCCATGTAGTAAATGTTGATCCCTAATCTTTGCACAAAATATAGTCTTCTATTCTATTATGAAGCATAGACACTTCAAAAAGTCGTGTCTATAACATGCAAGACTCAGACATGCTCCAAAAACAAATGTTCCATAAACAATAACAGCTTACCTAATCAGCCACAACGATAGTGAACTTCCAACTTAGTGGATGGAAAAAAAATAAAGAGCTAGTTCCGTGTTGAAATAGGGAATTGGATACGGTTGAATTTGGGAGTCCAAGAGTTATATTGAACAATTTCCAGCATTAAATCAAAACCTAATGAGGTAACCAAAATAGTAGAGAACAAATTTGGATCTCATATGCATCAATATCATAAACATGTTACATTTAAATTCAAACTACAAATCTGAAAAAAAAAAGACAGAAAAAAATTAATATCAATACACACGATTTGTGTTTCTAACAAATAAATACTTTCAGGATGTTGATATTTATAAAAAACATATTAAATAATTAATGCTAAGGTTGATAATCAAATACACATGGTGAAATATTGAAATATAAGTGTAATTAAACCAATTTTATTTTTCTTTTGTTGATTCTTAAGTTATTATGTGATAGCATGTCATGTCCTACTTTTATAGTTATGTTGTGTCATTGTGTACTTGTATCATGTTGATGTCTAGGCATTACAGTTGTTTTGTTGTCAAAGCAATTTCTGACTCATAACGAATGTAAAATCTTCAACTTTTCACTTTTAGTTTCATGCTCCAAACATTTTTTGTTGGGAAGAAATGTCAATTCGAGTTAGCCGGTCTAGTTCGAGCATGACCTGAAATTAACATAACCTGAACATGTTTGACCCAAATCAAACTATTTATTATATGAATCAAAATGTTTGACTTAACCCAACGCCACCGAACCCGAACTCGACCAGTTTACCATGTTTATTATATTGACACGATCCATTCAATCTCAACACATATGGTAATCAGGTTCATTTTCAGATTTCGGTTCAAACCCAAACATAAACAGAAATTTAATTGCATTAACGCAAACCCATATTTTTTGAGTTGAGCCCGTATTGAATTGTTGTATTGGGTCATTTAGTGAGACCCCTATAGTTACGTATGATCCCTGTAAAGTGCATCAAATAAAAAGTTATCCTACAATTAATGATATTGTAAATTGCTTATTACTTTTTATTTTGTTGCTATTTCAAGAAGATTATACACTTATTCCACTCCAGGATTCAGAGAGGAAAAATACAAATTAATGGAATGTTAGGTAGATAACCAAACAAAATTATAACGGTGTATACACTATGAACCAAAGATAGCATTCCCAACAAGTCGGTTGCCACATTAGAATTAGGCTTCAGCCCACAAGGGAAATTTATATTGCTTCTTCGCATTGAATTTCAACATTGAGATTATAAATCAAGACCACTAATATTGATCAAACAGCGAGAACTACCAAGAAGCCAATTTCGATAAAAATTTATGTCAATTGGTTAGTAGCCATTAAGCATACTGAAAAAGTGAACCGTGTTTATGTTATGATGTTAAAATAGTATAGAAATAGTGTTTTTTACAGAGTAAAGCCAATGGTCATATTTTAGATTAAATTTGAAGCATTAATCACATAAAAAATAAACAATTTTGCATTGAAGTGTCTATATCTATCATTGGCCTTAATTTTTAATGAGTATGATTTGCCACAAACTAATCCTGAAATTTGATTACCTAGATGCAATTAAAGAGATGAAGATAAAAAAAATTATATATCTTTAGAAAGCGCAATGAAGGAAAATAAGGCTTTCAAGCAACTCCCCAGTACGACAGCCAAATTCTAGCATAGTTACACTGAGATGCACGTGCGCTTAACAACAGTAAAGAGTATATCACCAACTGTAACCAACCTAGTGCCGACATATAATATATACCAGGCAAGTAACACGCTAGATCAAAAGATCTACTATCAGCATGAACACTTAGCTCTCAAAAAGAAAATAGTCCAGTGAAAGGAACCATTTGTACCTTAATATCTAATTTCAGCATTAAAAACCTTCAATTGAGCTAATTATTTCCCACTTTTTCCAGCGGACACATCAGTGTGGCATACAATATTTCTTTTTTCTTGTTTCTGCAACGATATTGAGTATCACCGATATTTTTATTAAATTGATATCATATATTTAAATCACGTATAGCATTAAACAAAGAAAAAATAAATCCCAGTGCAGCATTGCAAATTCACATGCATCCCATCATAATGAAAAAAGAAGGGACTCCTATAACAAAATGCAATGAAATTATCAAGTTTGAAGAAGATATACCAAGCAAGAGATACATTGAAGAAGGAATACCAGTCAAGGATCCCATCTGATCAACATCCCAAGTTGCTGCTGGCTTCAAACCTGGAGGAAAGCATCCGCAGACAGATCATACCCAAGTGCATATAACCCAAGAAGGTGACTAACTCTATTCAAAGTTAATCTAATCATGGTTATAAATTCTAAATGTAAGAGTTTTAAACTTCAAATGATCTCAACACCCTATAAGAGCAGAAATGACACTCATTTGATACTGCAAAGCCATTTAAAAATTTTTGCATATCTATGGAAAGCAAAAACCAACAATATTATACTTTTAATTGCGAGTAGATTAAAGAATAATTAAATAAGATTATTATAAACAATTAAAATTAGGAATTTAAACGTAGCTTCTAAGGGTAAAAATCAGCTGGTTTCGGGAACATGTGTAAAACCCGAAAACGACGATCGTAGGTCGTCGCACTCATTTCGATGCGTCGCGACGAAACTTAAGTGAAAATTCAAAGTTAACAGATTTCGACGAAAGTAATTTTATAAAATTCTACGTAAATTTCTGATCAATTTGATATATAGAATCTATAGTTAATTATGTGTATTTTGGGAGTAATAAAATTTAGAAGTCTAGAAATACCTAAATTACCATTACTTATTTCTTAAGTCAGAATTGTTTAAGTAAGGGTAAAAAGGTCTTTTAGCCATCCCTTTCTTCCTAATATAGCAAACCGACCCCTCCCCCTCTCATATCATTCGGCCAAACCAAGAGGAATAGACGGACCAAGCAGATAATAGGGTGACGGACTGGCGATGGGCAAGGCTCCGACGGTGATTTTTCGGCAAGAAATTTAGTGCAAATCGAAGAGGACAACAAAGGGAATACTAAGGTATGATTTATTTAAAGCAAATCCTTCTCAATCTCAAGATTTTTGGAGAGGAAAAATCTAGAGTTTTTCCAAAAATGTGATTTTTCTTCCAAATTTTTTTGCAAAATCAATAGGGAAGATTTAGGGAAGTGATTTAACGATGAAACGAATTTTTCTCAAATTATTTTGAGTTTTGAAAGATTAGGGTTTTTTCTAATTTATGATTTTTAAGCAAACCTTTTTATAAATTTTGTTCCTTATGATATAAGAAGTGCTTTAATAATGAAAATTTGATTTTTAGGATCTTAATTTCCTAATTAATTAAGTCCGAAAATACATAGGATAATTATCAAAATATGTTTATGAATAATTTTGGAGCATTAATTTGATAAAATTGAGGATTTAGGGTTTTCAAAAATTAAGGATTTTATTAAATCCGAAAATTAAGATTAATTTATTTAAATTTCATTAAGTGTCGTAGGGAATGAATATCAAGAAGTGAAGGGTTTAGATAATTTAGAATAGTTTAGAATTTGATTTAAAAAAAAATTAAGATTTTTTTTTGTGAAGATTTTTTTTTGTGACATGTCTTTTTATGCAATTATTAGGTTGTGAACTTTAAGGATATTGAGGAGTGTCAAAGCGTTACTTTGAGGAAGTACCGTGCTTGGGTTAAGGTAGGTATTCATATTTATTGTAAAAATTTCATAATTATGTTTTGTACTTTTATTCAATACAAATAGTTGGAATTTTCACGTTCTACGATTTACGAATTTCATTTTGGGCAAATAATATGTTCAAGTCTTTTATTTCATTATGTTAGTGAGCTATCATATTATGTTTAGATTTAAGGTTTTCATGCTTTAAATAAATGATTTTTATTCACAAGTGTTTCTCTTTAAACCATACGATTGACTGAATATAAATCATAAATTATGATATAAGACTATGCATGCTGATGCGGAGTGCCCAAATGGTAAAGGGACTCAAAATGGTCAAATGGTAAAGAGACTCGAAAGAGTCAAATGATAAAGGGGCTCGATAGAGCCAATGATAAAGGAATGATCAAATGATATAAAATGTGTACCTGATCAGTACAAAAATTTATGGACACATCCGAGACGGGTGATATAATAGACATTATATCACGACCCAACCCGACCGGGACAGATCCCGCTCGCATCGGGCCGCGACGGAGCCATGAAATCCAGGATCTGGCTTTGGAATTTGCTTCAGAACTTTCTTCCAAATTTTATACAAACAAAACACGACACACAGAGCTATTATAACCATCCAAAAGAATGCATCAACTATTTTCTTCTTTCTTCCACCAAAATAATCATATACTGGTACAGTACATGGCTTCAGACAGAACAGAACAGAAAAGCCATGACTGTACAAAAATCAAAAGTACAAAAATACCTAATCTCAGATCAGACACAGAACTTCTAGTCCAAGATTTCCTTCCCTTTCCCAGAACCTGAAAACCACGTAGAAAACAAGGGTAAGCTAACAGCTCAACAAGACATCACTCACCAATCCAAATCATCAGAAATCCACATTAGAAAATAGCCGTACGGAAATCATAGAACAAACAGAACAGATACTTGCTCAATCAGAATTTAGCTTACGAATACAGAAAACTGAAGTCATTTCAAATCAGAGTTCAGAACAGATATCATAAAGCTTTCATGTCACAGAGCAGAAAGAATCGTACGGAATAACCAGAATCGCACAGAAATCAGATAAAATCAGATTCATATCAGATCATTCGTATCAGATAATTCATAAAACAGATCAGATAAGTCATAGAACAGATTATCAAATAACATATCACATATCAGATTTCAGATTCCCAGACCCTTACAGAATCGTACAGATTCTGACCCCTTATGCCTCCCTTCCTTGACACTTATAGAATCTCGACGAATTCTAGCCCCTTATGTCTCCCTTCCCTGACACTTACAGAATCTCGACGGATTCTGACCCCTTATGTCTCCATTTGTGCTTATAGCACCAGAACAGAACAGATATTCGGAATTCCGGAACAGAACTTATTTTTAGATTTCAGAGCTCATATCAGATTTCCCTGACACTTACAGAATCTCAAAGGATCCTGGCCCCTTATAACTCCTTTCTGATAGCATACAAATACTTCAATTCATTTAATGTATCAATTCAGAAAAATCAGAATTCGTACGAAAAATCAGCAGCATAACGATAGTATACGGAATTTACACAAAATCACAGATTCAGAAATTTACCAAATTACCACAGAATATCCACAACAACATTATAAGACTTTTACTGTACTGACATAATATTTTTCAACATCCTGATAACTTGCAATTCATTTAAAACGCCGCAGAATTCAAAATATCCGGTAAAAATCTTCCAGAAAATACTCAAAACGTGCACAATTATCATCTCAGAAACATACTAAAAGTTACGCAGTAAAACCTTTGTCAGAAGAAAATAATACCAGAAATTCACTAACGGAAACAAAAATCGAGACAGAAAAATCGTCAAAATTCTCGTTTCTGAAAATTGAGAAAGGCGGAATGTGCCTTACTTCGAGTCGGTCATCTTCTCCAACTACGGCGACGGACGAAAACGGACGGAAGTCGCCCAAAAATCAACTTTTCTTCTTTTTTCTTCTTTTTTCTCTCTCATGGACTTTCTCTCTCTTCAAAACGACTTAAATCGGATATTTATTAAGCATGATCGTCCTGGACGATGTCCCCGATCGTCCCGGGACGATTTCCTCTAGACCAGCTCGTGGACCAGATCGTCCAGACGAAATTAAATTCCAATTTATTCGTCCCGGGACGATACTCTCTGTCTGGTTCGTCCCGACGATTCGTCCCGACCCTTCCAGGTTCGTACAGACGAATATGCAGATTTCTTCATAATATGTACAGATCGTCCCGGGACGATCCACTTCATCCCGGACGATCCTGGGAGAAAAACAGCCTTTACACATTATGCATAATATATTTTATGTATGTTTTCTACACAATATGAAAGTTGATGTTTGAGGAAAAAGATAAATGAAAGGTTTATGATTGAGGAAAAGTTATAAAAAAGTTTCTTATATGTAATGTTATGAACTTATGCATTATTGACCGTCGTTTCAAGTTTTATTATGAAAAAATGTTTTATTATGATTTTATGCAAATTTTTATGAAAAATATGAATTATCTGTTGAGCGAGTAAACTCACCCCAGCTTGTGGGAATCTTTTTCAGGAGAACCATCTGGAAAATAATGACAACGAGACGACATTACACCTACCGTCGTAGAGGACCTCAGGAAGAAAGGTTTTATATTTTCTATTATGAGTTTGAGTTAGTGGTTTGTATCTGAGAAGTCTGTTGGAGTTTATGTAAATGTTAATATTTCTTGTTTTTAGTTATTATGGTGAGAAGAAACAAATTGGAAAAACTTTTAGTTGATGTTTTTAGTGGCTCTTTCTTATTATGTGATGAAGATGTTCATGTTCTGTTATAAAAGAGTAAATGAAATTGTTTATGGTTTATTTATGTTTTCCGTACGACTGACAGTTCCCGCCCCGTTATTTCGGGCTAGCCGAGCCGGGTCATGACAATATGAGATCTATGGTTTCAGCAATTGTGATGTGGCGTGTTATTGATATTCATCTAATTGATCGAATGAGGGGAAGTAATCAAAGGTTATCTTGCAAAGTTCCTAGTAAAGTAAATTCTAAGCTGATATAAAGACAAGTAATCGGTCAAAAGAATCACATGAGTGTTCAGGACAGGATGTTCATACAAATCTAAACAACCGACTGGTTGAAGGATGGCAAGTCCAAATTAAAAAGATTATACAAGTAGATCATAGGATGTACGAAGAGTAAGAAGAAATAAAGCAACATTACTCAAAACTAATTTGGTGGTCATCGCAGATTTTTCCTAAAACTGATGAATTCTAACTTCAAATTGCTTGAATATGTATTTAAGCATTTTAGATTTGGAATGAAATATGCATTAAGTTGATCAACTAATTTTCCAATAATAAGAAGCTCTGGCAGACCAATTATGCAAGCGTAAACCAAATTAGCCAGCTTAAGACCTGAACAACATGATTGATCAGCTTAAACAAATAACATATCAGCTTAACCAAAAAAATGTACAATTCCTTTTATCATGTTTCATCCAAATTTGATGATAAATCAGGAAGGTTCAATATAAATACTGGTTTTTTAGTATACCATGGTTGCAGAAATCAATACCAGGAACTAGACCCTCAACCCATACTGTCTCTCCAGCTTTTGAACTGGAAGTGTCAGCACTATTTTCCTTGCCAAACAGAATACTATTATCCTACAATGCAAGAAAAATACCCATTAAAAGAATAGCAAAAATGCATACGGAACCAAGAAAATATCAACTTCAGATTTTACGTCATATATATGTTTGCTCAAGAAAAATGACTTAATGCATGAACTCCGCTTTTTAGGCTTAGGGTTCCATTTTCCTTAAGGTAGATTGACTTTTAATTAACCAAATTTTCCACAGTGATCATATCAAGGTTCATTTAACTCTGAGTCCTTACTATGAGTGCAAGCCCTCATATTTAATTATCCCTCACATTTCTTGGGAGAGCACTCTCGATTAAGGATAAGTCACTTTAGTATAGCCCTAGAATTTTAAGTCGAATAATCTCATTTGTGGGGGATAGGGGTAGAATCGATCAAGATCTCATGGTTTTTTCATTCCGGAAATACCATAAATTTCAGCCTATCAATGCTAGCAAATCATTGGTTACAATATCAAGCATCAAGGGAATCTGAATAGCAGTCATGGGTTGCCACCTCTCGAAGATCTCTAGTAGGCTGACTAATTGTGATATTAGTTTTGGTTTTATTGTGGTTTAAGTTTTGGGACTTATATCTATTAGAATGCCCATTACTTCATTTAGTTTGGGGCTTATGGCTCCTTTTAAGAGTTACCCAGTAGTTTAGTTTAGTTTGGGGTTTTGCTCCTTCTAGGAGTTGCCCATCAGATTTGACTATTTGAGTTAGGATGGGGTTTACTACTTTGCTTAGGAGTTGCCTGTTAGATTTATTTAGGATGGGGCATACGGCTCCGTTTAGGAGTGGCCGTTACCTAAAATCCGACCCGAACATTACCTAAAATTTTTGGGTTCGGGTCAACATAAACCTAAACCGGGTCGGGTTCAAATTAGGGATTTCGACCCGTTCGTAAAACCGGGTCAGGTTCGAGTTGACCCGGAAACTCGAAATTAACCCGGTTTGACTTATTTTTAATTGATTTAGGAGGGTTTTAAAAGATTGTTATGAAATAAGCAAATGCTATTTCCAAAAAATAATAAATCATGTTGCCCAAACTGAATTAAGCTTTGTTTATTTTAAATTGATTGAAGTAAATCTTACCTTAATTTGATTTAGGTTTAAATAAATCAAATTAAATAAAAACATTTTAGTAAAATATAAAAGAAAACGGGTTGGATTCGGGTCTGAAATCTGACCTGTTTGCAAAAACAGGTTGGGTTAAAAAGTGCCAGGTTAGATTCGGGTTCGACCCGAAACCTGCTTTTAACAGCCCTACCTACGTAAGAAATTGAATGTCCCCCTTCTATTTGTTTGTTGCTTTTTTGTTATGTAAAGCCAAAGAATTGGGTTATTTTGTGAAATGAGGTATCTGTCCAGGTTTTATTTATTTATTATTATTATTTTTAGTTTAATCAATTTAACAATATATAACTCCACGCATCAATCATTAATATATAAACCTAAATGTACATATAAGCATAATCACATAAATGCTTATAGAAACATACTAAAGCATAATGCAACAATTAAGCGAGGCAAAAAAATAAATGTCAGTAGAAATAACAACCCTGCATGTTCCTCCACTTCTATCATCAGTTGTTTCACCAGCCATCTCAGCCTTGAAGGCCCCACAATGACCAGTATGGCAAGCAGGATTGTTGCTTTGATCTCCAAATGATTCAGGGAATACATAAGAACGAGGAAATGGAATATTCAAAGCCCGAGTCCAGAATATTGAGTATGCCCTGTTACAGTGTGCGTTGGCTTCAGTTAAGCTAAAGCTTAGAAATAATGTTTTACCACTACATAACATCACCAATAGAACTCGTGAAAACTGCTAACATAAAAAAGAATAATATAAACTAAAGGACATAATGATGGAGCACTTTGGTAGAGCACAAATTTAAATTTTAAAATTATATAATAGATGTTCCTCAATATGTTTTAAAACCAACCGTAGTCAATTTTCATAAAGGTAGACTGCACCAACATACTTCTTTTTAGGGCTTAATAGCAGATGGATGAAAAGATTCATTAAGGCAGCATATCCTACTGTTCCCTTTATTTATATGCAAAGTTGAATGTACGTATTTATTCACGGCTACTGTTAAACTCACAATTAAACATATTTCTTAACTAGAACCTAGAGGCAACGCAAAATAAAATACAGGGACCATAATTTTATATTTCAAAAGGCTGAGCAAAGTAAAACAAATAAAGATGGATCACTTGGGTTAAGATATAGAACTGCCGGATGTTCCACAATATGATTCAAAGCAAACGAGGTTAGTTTAAGAAAGGGTAAATTCCATCAACATCCGTTAAGTAAGGTCTAAACAGCAACCGGGACACCATTTTTCTAAAGCCAACAAATCATGTAGATCCCTCAATTTTAATGCCAGAATTCATGCAGGTCTTTATTCATGACTATTATTTAAATTCACAATCAACCATAGTTTTTTTCTTTCTATAACAAATGTAAATTAGAATACGGAAGCCTACAGCTGATTTAACCGAAAAAAAAAAACCAAAAACTTTAAAACATGACGTTAGAGCCGTCTGGTAGACTACTAATTTAAGTTTTACAATTATACAACTGGCGTAAGTTCCTCAACATGCACATTTTAAACCAATCATAATTTGTTAGCAAAATGATAAAGTGCACCTCGGGGCTGATAGCAAGTCTCAACATTTTTTAAGTCAATATATAGATCTCTTTTTTTTTTTTGCCAAGCTGCATGCAAGTCTTTATTCCCGACTATTGACATAACCACTTGAATCTGGCATCTACTATGCTGATTTTGTCCCGGATGTTATACCCAATTTCTCTCCATAATCACAAGCTATCAGAAGTCGCTTAGCTCGACAACCATTGTAGCTAAACTTTGATCATGTATCAGACACATGTCATGAACCAGAATCCCAGGAAAATCTGGCGTTCACACTCTTTTGGGGCTTTCAATGTGGGAGTTAAGCTAAAGGAAAACGGTCAGATTATAAGAACAGAATATTTGCTTCTGCTTGACCCAATAGCTTAGCATCAGTCAACCTAAGAGCAAGAAAACTGATGGATCTAGGCAATGAGAACATCTTAGAACACAAGAAGCCAAATCATGAGCATATTCTTAAACTAACTAATGACTAATTAAACATGATTAATTAGGTTAATTATTCTCAATTAGTGTAAGTAATTGAGTTTAGTAATTACATCAACAACAACATCAAGCATTTTTTCTACTACATGCGGCCGGCTATGTGAATCATTTTTTTTCTATTGTGTCCATTTAAGAGTCAAATTCTCATTTAAATCTAATATAAAATGAGTAAAAGCTCAAAATAGTCCCCCAATCATTGATAAATGTCTAATTTAATCTCAGAGTTTTGCATTGCTCCAATATAGTCACTCAACTATTAAAATTTGAGTCAATTTAGTCCCAAAGCCTAAAATAAGAGTTAAAATTAACTCCAAAGTTAAATATAAAGGGTATTTTAGATACTATAAGTGAATATGAGTTTCCATTGCTTATATTGCTCAATTTTATCATTTTATTATAATACATATTTAATCTACAACATAAAATGGTGAATAAAAAGTTAAAAAATAATAATTTTTGGGCAATATAAGCAATGTAATAAATAGATAAAATTAGGCAATATAAACAATATAATCTAATATCTACTTGTAGAGGGACTATTTTGGAGTTAATACCTAAAATACCCTTCAAAGTTAACTTTGGAGTTAATTTTAACTCTTATTTTAAAGTTTGGCACTAAATTGGCTCAATTTTTAATAGTTGATGGGCCTAAATTGGAGCAATGCAAAACTTTGGGACTAAATTGGACATTTATCAATAGTCGAGGGACTATTTTGAGCTTTTACTCAATAAAAATAAGTCATTTAGAATACTTTCTAACCAAGTCTTTTTAGGTCTATATCTATCTTTCTTAACATAGGCCAAATCTAAAATTGTATTGCCAATTTCTCATCTAATGTTCGTCACTTTCAGGACTAGAACTTAAAAAAGATGATTGACAGTGCAAAGATGCGTTCAGGAATCTAACTTCTAAAGAATGATTCCTCATGTTAAGAGCTCAAACAATGGATGCGTATCCACCAAAATCCCAACTTCAAATGGCAAACCCAATTCAAATAATTATAGCGATATTTGGGTTTGACACTAACGTTTAAGACACTCAAACTTTATTTATCTTAAAAAAATTAATTCTTTCTCCATCACCAATAAAAATTCATAGACTTTCAATGGGAAATGTCATCTAGATAAACAAGCTCATACATGTATTCCAATAAAACCTATTAAGTTTCTTAACATTTTGCAATGATGTGCGGGGACGGTCCAGAGTAAAATATATTTCTAGAGCTAGATGAATTATTTCCTCCATCGACGATCATTTGCATCTCACTTGGGCTTTTGTATGAATTAAAAATCGAAAGCCATGAAAATTTTTATCTATTTCAATGCCATGATTTACATCCAATTTTAGTCCAAAATATAAGTCCTTAAATAATGCCAAAGAAAATTTGGAATTGGTCTTAGAAAACTATCTCTTACATCAAGGGATAATATCCAAAAGCTCCTGTGTCAACGCCTTCCTAAAAAATGAGATTCCTGAAAGAAAAAAGACACCAAGCGAAGGTAGTTAGATCACAAATGTTCTCCACAAATATTCCTAAATATCTCATTAATAGGAAGCCCTTAAGAGTTTTTAGATTTCAAAACTATGTTCAAACCCTTCTCTATACATTTCCCAAGACTAAAATAATTTCTTCTCTTCCACAAAAAATCTTTAAGTGATCAGACTTCCTTCACATTCACCCTCAGCACCAGAGCAAATTACACCCTAACTCTATCAAGAATATCTTTGTTGGATGAGTCCCAAGCAAAAAAAAAAAAAACTAATGTTGTTTCCAGAGTAATAGAAAATTTTATAATTGGACCAAACATTGCTAGAGCAACAAGCTTATTACTCTAAATCTGAAATTGAAGTAGAGGAAATTAAATAACAATAATTTTAAGTTTAAAATTTATTTATTCATCCATCACCATCTCTCATCAAACCTACGGTCCATGAAAATTCAATGCCCATCATTTAACCTACTGAAGCCTCACTAGAATGACAACTCTCTCATCACCTTGTTAAAGCACCCAAACAATAGAGAATGACCTTCATCTTTATGCAAGGAGGGAAAAGAAAACCAAGAAGGTGAACAATCAACATTTCTCCTGCACAACCAAGAACCCCAACTAGATTCAAGAACCTATGAAATAGAAATTGGTGCAAAGAAATTAATAAATGATAATACAGATCTCCACAAACACATTGCCTTAAGAAAATGGGTATGGTCAGTCGCCAAATAGCAAATCTATGAGACTATGATCCATTATTTATTAAGGGTTATAGCATGAATTTCATGTTTTTGCCACTTCACTTATTAAAATATAGATTTCAAATAAAAAATAAGAAGCTCTCAAAATCCCCGAGTGAAAGAAAGCTATAATGAAAAAAAATCCAAGCGTTAGAGTAATGTTAAAAAGGAAAGCTACTAAACTTCCACTAGAAAAATAACAAGTTTGATGCAAATTGATCTTTATAATCAAATCTTACCTAAGACTTGCTTAGATTTGTAAGACTCAAAATATTTCAGGTATGAAAATTTTAAATTTACTTAATTATAATCTAAAATGTATCTTTAAAGTTAATGTTAAATTGTGTTAAAGTTTTATAAACAATTAAGTAGTTATTGTTTAAAATGCAAGATAAGAATTAATAATTATCTTAAGTAACATAATTAAATTAAATAAAATAATTATTTAATTCCTAAAGTTATCAAAGGGTGTGATGGATGGCAGTTAAGTAGTGGACCCTCACTCCCTCATCTTTAACGCATGCAACCAAGAAATGTTCGGTTGTGTGGAAAAGGGGCAGCAGTTCACGCAAGTCAATGGTCTGTAGAAGGCGGCACAGTAGAATTTTTCCCTGCAGCAGTGCTCCGAAAATTTTCTTGTAGCAAGATTTCGGCATAGTGCAGGAATCACTGTTGCTTTGTTCGGCACAGTGACGGGAAGCATTGCAGCAGCTAGCAGAAATCAGTAGAAAGGCGCATCCAAGCTGCAGGTTATGGAAGCTTGATTTACTGCTTGAATTGGATGTTTAACATTGCAGAGAAGGAATATGAAAATGTTTCTTGATTGCAAAATACTAGAACATGTACTTAATAGCTGCATGTTAATAACTCTATATGCTCTCTCTTGTTACATCCCGAAGAGAATACATTCTTCTACAACAACAACATCAAGCCTTTATCCCACTACGTGGGCTCGGCTACATGAATCTTTTTTCTCCATTATGTCCTATTAGAAGTCAAATTCTCGTTTAAATCTAATAAAGAAAGATCATTTCTAATATTTTCTAACCAAGTCTTTTTAAGTCTGCCTCTACCTTTCTTAACACAAGTCAAATCTAATACCGCTACTTTCCTAACCGGGTCATCGGAAGGCCATCATTTTATGTGATCAAACCATCTAAGGTGACTCTCTCTAATCTTATCTTCTACTGGAGCATCTTTTGTGACCCTAAACATAATTTATATCATTTGGCATCCTTAGAGATCTTTAGGATCATTGGAGATAGTTTCTTACAAATTGTAACCCTTCTTTGCTTCATTGTGGAAATTTTTTCTCCCTTCTCCATAGTAGACATAGGGCTATTAACATCATAAATTAAAACTGAGTATTTTCTGTGTGAAACTGTCAATTTTGTCCCCCATGTAGTAATTTATCTCTCCTAAATCAGAAGTGGCTTAACTTGACAATTCTCGTGCTTGAACTCCAAATGCATATCAGATGTCCCTAGAAAATGAGAAAATCTCACGTTCATAGTGACTCATATGGGCTTCAAAAGTATATTGACCCCACCTACAATTAGGCCCTAAATATAAGGATGAAGATGCAATTGAACGAAATGATACAGTAATCCTTCATGCCTTATTAACAGTGCATATAATAGTAGTTACTCCTAAGGAGATGAACACCCGATAAATAGTAGGACCACCATGTAAATTTCACAAAACTATGGACTCAATGCAATAAGCCAAAATTTTGGGAAGATAAATGCAATTTATCTTTTCAAAAAAAAAAAAAAAAGCTAGTACAAACAAACTCGGTACAAATAATTAATAAAACTGTCATGTTAATCAAAACTATGGCAATCTTTTGTTCGCAAAAAACAAATTATTTATTTTCAAAATTGAGTACAAAATGATAGAAATTCTACAATAATGAACATTAATAATGAGTAGCAAACTAAAATTGTGGATTAAAAACTATTGGCACAATATGATTGTCCAAGGTATGTGATTGATAGGTAAGTTCAGACTCAGCGTCCCAGTTTGCATTTAAAAAACAAACTTGTCTGAAATAAAATGACAATGTATCAAATAGCTAATAAATTGAGCATGGTACAGGATATAATGAATCAAAATCACCAAGCACAATTAACATGCCTTAAGGAGATACATACCAAAGGAAATCCTCAAACTGCACGTCCCTTAGACTGGTCAAACCACCAAGATAATAATTTTCAGCTCCAGAGAAAAACAAAATGTAGATTTGATGTTAAAAAATAAGTAAATGACTCAAAGATATGAAAAAAATCCATGAATAACACTATTGTAACAGTATCAATCAAAATACGACAAATGTAACAACTTCAGCTTGGTAAATATAGCAAACTTTTTTTTTTTGGGGAAGCAATACATGCAATACAATTCAATATATGATGCATAAAAGTGTGACATAAATCTTAATCATATGTACAAAAATAACACCACATAATCAAAAAGGCATACAAAAACATCCGAATCATGGTAAAGACAACAGCTGCTTTGACTTTTTTCTTTTTAAAATTTTGGCAACTTGGCTAACCACGAACCAATTGAAAAACATAAAGTATAATGAATATGACAAAAATGCTCCAAAATTGGATGATATTACATACAAGAAATGAAAAGTGCTTCTTTCTTAAGCAAGGCTGATGTAGATTGAATTGAAGAATGATATAATGGGATTTAATGGAGGGCATTAAATGATGATCACCGACTTGATCTTCTTCTCTCATTACTCTTACAATTGGCTTAATTTCACTTGTATTCTTCCTTCAATTCATTCTCCAATTGCAAGAGGCTTTAGAATTATTCTTGGAGGGAGAAAACAATGTGATTAATGCCCTAGTATGAGTGCAGGTGATGGGGCTGATCTTGGAAGGTTTATCGGAGACGTGGCCGCCGATCTACGGTCACGATCAAGTCATTGTACTTTTGATTTATGTATTGTCTTATTTATGTGTCGTTGTATTTGTTTATTTGATTTTATTTCATTTTCCGTTGTACCCTTCTAGCAAAGGGATGTCATATGTAAACCCAAGGGGCATTAGTGCCTTTTGTCTTTGAGTCCTTTGTATGAGGCTTTATATAACCCTTCTTATTTTCTTTTGAAGTTAATGAATAATTATTTGAGAATTTTGTTTTCTTGTTAAAGTTCTTGAGAGAGCTTGAGAGATCGGAGAGAGATCACTTGGAGAGGGAGATCGGCACATCACCCAACAACCTTGGAGACTGCCGGGTTCATGGTTTCCAATCTTTTTCTCCCCTCAACCCCATCTCCCACTACCTAGCCGTTGACCAAGGCCCACCCACTCCATTGCCGCCGGCCACCTACCTTCCCGCCCGATTTCCCCTCCCACCTCCCAAATTCCCCACACCCCATGTGATAACCGGTTCTTCCGGCCGGTTCAACCGAACCGGCCGGCCCGCCTTTATATCCCGCGGAACAGACAGTTCGCGGAACAGAACTGTTCGCGCGAAACAGAGAGGGCGGACGGTCGGGCTTCACGCGAGAGCGAGGTAGGTTTCTTCTTTCTCCAATTTTAGCAAGTGATTACCTTCTAGGATAAGAAATAACGATTCCTTTTCATTCTTATCGTTATCAGAGTGTTATTTTGGGAGAGATTGGAAGAACGAAAGAAGCGGACGATAAGGATTAAGAGAAGAAGGTTTGTTGATTTTCTTTCGGATTTTTCCTATAAATTTCTTCTTCTACTTCATTTAAAGTGAACAATTTATTTCTTGAAGGTTAGGGAAGAGATTGTAGCGAAGAAAAAGGAAATTGGGAGAGAAAGGAAATTTCGAGAAGAAGGATTTTGATAGTTTTGAGAAGTCTCCATTCAAAAGTGTAAGTGAATTCCTTCCAATTTCAGTTTTAATGATATTTAGAATTTAAATCAAAATATTATATTGATAGAAGTTGTTGTTTGAAATTAGGGTTTTTGAAAGTGAAAGATTCAAGTCATAAGTGTTGATCCCGCGAGGATTTAGCAAGAAGAGAAATTGATTCAAGAATAGATCAAGCATCGAAGGCCTGAAAAGTTCAAAGTGGGTAAATTATATTATTTTATGTTTTATTCATGATTTCAATTTTCTAAATAATTGATTAAAATATGGTATTATAAAATGTTGAAGACAAATCCTTATGATGTTATAATCTTAAGAAAGAATCCATCTATGATAAGCTTATGAGAAAAGAAAAGGAAATAATTTATAAGGATACATGTGATATATGTTATATGCAATGACAACTATAAGGATGAAAATGAGAAATGAAAAGAAAATAAAGGAAAAGGGTATTACAAAATGACAGGAGTCACCCCCTTATGGTACTGGCTGGGGACGCCGTACTCGTGCACGAAAAAGGAAAAGGAAATTTCTATGGAAAAGGGGAAAAGGAAATCAATTGGAAAAGGTTGTACCTTTGGGTACTTTAAGACGGTGCTCCTGCATAAATCGAATGGGAAAAGGAAATGTAAATGAAAAATTTAAGATAACATTGTTTCAAAATAGTATAAATGAAAATATCCAAAGAAGTATAAGTTAATGAAATAAAAGAAAAAGATTAAGTAAAGAAAGAACATATATTAATCCATTTTTATAAAGATAAATTTATATAATTCCCACTGAGTTTACTTAGTAAACTCAAACCACAAGTTTAAATGTTTCAGGTAATTCCTAAGAGAAGTAATGGCTGAAAGAGAAGAGCATGTTTACAGAAGGCGAGGTGCAAATGACAACAGGTAAAATAGATTTTTGTGTTTAGTGGCTCTTTAGTTTTTGTAAAAGTTTTGAGGACTAGTTATCTAATACTTTTGGAAATGTACTATCGTCCGACCTTTCGTACCCGCCTCGTTAGATCGAGCATCCGGGACGGGTCGTGACACCCCATCCCTTCAAAACCCGCCGGCCTTACCCCTTTGCCGCCGGCCTCACCACTTCCCACTTCATCCTGGGGTTTCATAATTTGGTGAATACAATTTGGAAACAATTCGAAATTCAAATCGTTTAAATTTGAATTTCAAAATCCTTTCCTAATTTAGTTCATCTATTTTAGGAAAGTATCTAAATTAAATCAATTTGAATTTTAAATTCAAATTGGATTTGATTTATTACTTTCCTAATTCTTAAAACTGAATTAAAGAAGCCTTAACTCCTCCCATTAATTGCCCCTTGATCCATGCATGCCGCCGGCCCCTATAGGAAGATTTTGGATTTACTTCCTAAATCCCCTCTAGCTTCTCTTGGAAGTGTTTCTAAATATCATCCCCCACCCCCATAGCCGAATTTTCCCTAAACTCTTTTAATTAATTTGTTTCCAAAGAAAGCTCTCCTAACTTTGGAATCAAATTGAAATCCCTCCCCCCTTGCCGCCGCCCCTCCCCTCTCTCTTTCCCTTTTGGAATTATTTTAAATTCCAATCACTCTTCTCTTCAAAATCTGAAATTATTTTCAGGATTTATTTCTTCTCTCTCTCAAGTTCAAAAGCAAGCCTGTTAGACCTCTTCTCCCTTGGCCGGCCTCCTTCTACCACCACCACTTCTAGAGAAACTTCTTTCTCATCAACGATTTTCCAGAGTATTAGCAACCCTTGGGAAGACTTTGTCATCGAGCATCCATGAATGGCCGATCCAGAAACTGAATACGGCCTCTCCTACGACGAGCATCTTACATTCAACCTTCTTCGACGTCAACCCAAGGGTCGACCACATGGTGGAAGATTACATCGAGCCAATCTTGGATACCTTGGTGGAAGCCATCGAAGAGCAATTGAAGATCGTCGAGTGGAGGATCGCCACCGATCCTTGACGAAGGTTTCCTACGTTCCCCTTTTCTCTTGCTTCTTGAATCTAACTTTTCTTGGTGGTTTGATTGTAGTCACGAAGGCCGACCGTCTCCTGCTTCTGCTAAGCTTAGTAAACGTAGGATTTTTTTAGCGTATTCATGTGCTTGCTAATCTCATTGTTAGACTAGGGATTTTTATTAAAGCTACTATTGTGGCATGATGTTGTTTTCTAAATTATTTTGAAGTTTCAAATATCTGGTTATGTGATTTAGCCTAAGCGGGCGTGACCCCTCTTACGTTTTATTCTGTTGTTCTAAATGCTTGTAGTTTTCTTCGTTATTCACTAATCAAAAGTTGTGCAAGATCTTACAAAATTCATTGCATTCATACGCAGTTCTACATCAGCAGGAGTGAAAAATTCCATACAATGCCTTCAAAGAAGTTGAACTTTGCCGAGAGAGAAATACTATGCTTACTTTGCCAAGAGAGAAATACTATGCTTAGAAGGAGAGAGGGAGATATGTATGGTGGGGGGGGGGGAGAATCAAAGAGAGTGAATCTTTACAAAGGTAATTTATCATTGAATTAACTCTTCAATTAAAAGCAACAAAAGCCGTATTTACACAAATAAAGGCGTACATAATTCCATGCAATTACTTCAAAGAAGTTGAACTTATGCCAAGAAAGAAATAGTATGCTTAAAGGAGAGAGAGGGAGAGATGTATGGTGATGGAATAATGTGTTACGCATAACATTGGACTGGTCCCAGCTGGACCGGTCCGGTTCTACACCCGGTGGTCCAGAGCCGGGCAGAATCCGCCGATCGCAGAAACGGCGGACGAAGGAGCGGAGGCGGCTTTTGAACGTTTCATTGGAGGGAATTTTTGAATAAAGAGGGTGTTTATGTAATTTGTATCTTTCCTTTTGCTTTAATTAGAGAGTTATGAGAGAATTAGGGATTATCTTGAATTGGAGTTTTCTCTTTGAGATCTAGGTTTTGTTTTAGGCTCTTGGCTTCACTGGAGACTTTGGAGAGTACGTTCTTCCTCTCGAATTGAAGAACAAATTGTATCTTTGCAATTTTATTCGTCTACTAATAAAATACTAGCCTTTGCTTGCGTTGGATCTCAGTTTTCTCGCGTTTCCTCACTGTTTACCTGTGTAAAGCTACTGTCCACTGCTGGAGACAGCAGTTTTTCCCTGGTTCCGCTTCAGTTTTGGCTAGGAATTACTTGATTTCAAGTATTTCCTATCATAATGGTCCTTCAAACAACAACATATATCATGAAAATTAAGTTATAGCTAATGCTCATAGAAGAATAACATAATTTCATGAAAGTTATTATATGCTTGTTTGAACCACATATTTAAGGTCCACTTAAAATCCCCTGGACCTTAAATATTTTAAGAAATTGAATTTAAATACTTATTTGATTGATTTGCCTTTAGAATTTAATCATGAAAATATAATATCATATCAAGGGCCATGTTAGACCATTTAACAACAAGCAATCTTTCAATAAAAGAAGCTTTAACATCAGATAATATTGATATCCTTGTGCTTCCAATTGATATTACTGTACAAATAAGCAAGGTAGAACAAAATATTACTGATGTAATGGCTGCAAAGGCTTATAAATTATCAAAATATTTTGTTCACTAGAAGAATCAACCTCCTACAGACTCTTAGATCACACAAGAAGAGTTGATGAAGATGATGTCAATCAATTCGAAGAGAACCTCAACTCTAACTCTTTGAAGACAATTTCTTTTGGTCCTGGGGAGTTTATGCAGTACATAGAGCCAAACAGAGACTAACGACCATGCTCAACTCTAGAATGAATCCATATTAGAACAATGGGTGATTTTAAATTTGTATATATTTTATAAAGCTTATTTTTATTTTACCAAAAAAATAAATACTCTTTCGGATAATATTGCTTTAATTTTGAATTAGATAATATAATTTACTTTGAATTATATGATAGGATTAATTTTGAATTTAAAATTTAAGCCTTATTTTTATAAATAGGATTAGTGGATGTTATTTCATTATTTTGAATACAAATTAAGCAAATATTCCATTATTACATATATATCTCTCTCTATCCATTATCCCTCTCGACATGTCTTGAGAAAGTCTTATTTTAAGCCTCCCTCTCTTCGCACCCGTTCTCAACAATTGCAATGGAAAATTCCAAGGCAACCCAATTCTCCTCTTTCCAAGCCATATGACCTCCAGCTCATGGAAACTTAAAGAAGAAGAAGCTCTTCTGGATTTCTCCAATCAATCAGTGTCCCTTCCTCCTGTTCTAAACTCTCTCACACCAATATGGAGAAAACAAGTACTTTAAAAGAAGGAATAAGAAAAGGATCAAAAAACTAATCGCATTCAAAAGGTCTTCCTCATGCTTTTTCTTGACTTACAAGACATTTTCATCAGATTGCAAGACATTCGTTTCTACTTTGCAAGACAAGAATCCAGACATTTATTGTCTACAAGAATATAATTTTTCCCTCGCAAAACCGAAATAATAATCTTAATTTTTAAGATTGCATATTAAGCAAATTTAGCTCAGGATTTACATTGCTTAGTTTTTTTCCCAAGACAACTGTAGCTTAAAATTATTCATGACTGGCCCTATATTATATTTAGTTGTATTATAGTATGAAGGTTGTATGATGTTTTTTAGCTTTGTACTACTATAAGATGTTAGCATATTAGGTGAAATAAATGATTTAGTACTTATTTGTCGTAAAGGGCAGATCTTTTGAAAATACATGAGTCAAACTGCAAAGCACCTTGCTAAATGTCCTCAATGCAAGGGATTAAATATTTATCATCTATACCCAATCAGTCCACATATAAAAATTGCTAAGTGCCTCGCAAGCAAAAATTGTGACATACAGCACCAAAATATAAGCAGGCCCAATTAGAAAATAGGGGGAAACTTTACATTATTTTACTTAATCAAAAGAACATAAAAGAATCAAGTCTAAGAAATTGCAAAGAAAAATATCTACCCGAATTCAAAAGTTCTACGTCTTCTCCATCATAATGTATGCATGACAATGCGCTTGATAAGCAGAAAATAGTTTCAAAATTAAGGAATCTGATAGGAAACACTCGTTGATCTCAAGTATTTCCTATCAATCTTCGGAAAACAGCAAGAATCCTTCACAAAAGCCCGCACAAAACCACAAAAACAGTAGATAATTTGTATTATTTGATGAAAGGGAAATGGAAAATAGCAAGATACACTTGATCCTCAATTTGAGAGGAGGATCGATCTCTCCCAAATCTCTGGACGCCGCTAGAGCCCAAAGAAAACCTAAATCTAGGAGATCTTAAATTTCAGCCAAATTCAAGATGCCCTAACCCTAGAAAAACAAAGTATTTAATGCATACAATTCAAAAGGAATTCTCTAAACAACCCTTACTTTTAAATTTCCCTCCAAACTCCCTTCAAAAACCATCCCAAATTGATTCTTGGAATCGAGCGGCATGCGCGCCGCGTACAGGCAAGGCAGAGAACTCCGCCTGTTTTGCACAGGCTGGTCCTGCATGGACCAGCTGAACAGGTACAATGGACTGGTCTAACAATACTTCCCTCCCAAAAATCCACATTGTCCTCAAGGTGGAAATATGCTCATGTTCCCATGGAGGTGGCTGAAAAACCTTACCGAATTATTGAATCAAGGGCCGCACTGAAAGAGAAACATCCCCTCCCTCCTCCAATCTAATTGCATCCAACCTGTGTAATCCCACCAGAAAATCTTTCCCCACCTCTTGAAGGCCCCTAACCATGGTCTTAAGTGATACCATGGCTTTGGATAGCCCTGCATCTCCCCTTATAACCACCTTTCTCCCATCCATCATAAGTTCCATCGTGAGTGCTCCCCAATTGTCCTTGGTTTCCCCTAAGGTTTGCAACCACTTCATCCCCAAGATGACATCAGTACTTCCTAACTCTAGTGGGAGAAAGTCCTCCCTTACTTGAATACCCTGGATGGTCAACACCACTCCTCTACAGATTCTCTGGCCTTTCTCCACCTTCCTTGTACCCATCATCACTCCATAACAACCAGTGTCCACCAACTTCACTCCCAATTGGTCAACGACCTGAGTGGAAATGAAATTGTGAGTAGCCCCACTATCAATTAGCACCACCACGTCCCTGCCCTCTATCTCCCCCTTCACCTTCATGGCATGATTCGTAGTGAATCCTACCACTAAGTTCAGGGAAACCTCAGTCAGATCCAAGTGTAGCTTCTCCTCCATCTCCTCATTTGTCTCCTCCTCACCTCCTTCCTCAGTTTCCTCATCATCGCAGACGGTGAGAACCTAAAGAGTTTGATCCTTACACTGATGCCCTAGCATATACTTCTCCTCGCACCTGAAACACAACCCCTTTGTCCTTTTCTCCTGCATCTCCTTCTCTGTCAGCCTCTTGAAATTTTCTCCACTCCTCCTACTGGCTTCTCCCTAGTGATCTCATTAATGTTGCCTGATGCAAGCTCCTTGGGTGCTAAAAGAGTGGTCGTAGTCTTGTAAGAGCCTCCTGAGCTGCTGCTCCTGGCTCTCTTCTCCAGATTCTTCTGATTTTCCACCAGCTGTGCCAATTTCATGGCCTCCCCCAAGTCACTAGGCAACAAAACTTTCACTGCCGCTCGGATCTCTGCCTTCAACCCCTTTATGAAGTTCCCCTCTAATACAGTATCTGATAATCGCTCCACTCTACTGGCTAGGTGCTCAAACTGCTCCCGGTAATCTGCTACTTATCCCTCTTGTGCCAGAGCAAAGAACTGCTCATAAAAATCTCCTTCCCGATCGGTTTGGAAACGTTCTATTATGCAATCTTTGAATTCCCTCCAGTTCCTCATAGGTCTCCTCTGGTCTCTCCACTGGTACCATGACAATGCCTTCCCCTCCAAACATAGGCCTGCTGCTGTCAGTTTCTCCTCCTTTGTTAGCCCATTAACGGCAAAGTACATTTCCACCTTATAGATCCACCCACATGCATCTTCTCCTTCGAATATGGGCATCTTCAAGTTCCTCATCTTCTGATCGCCCCCATTGCCCCAGAATCTTTCATAGTTTCCCCTCTCCCGAGTGCTAGGTGCACCCCATGTTTTCCGGTCTTCCCTTGCTCTGTCATAGCCCAAACTCCCTTCGAAATCCCCCCTTCTATCTTCAAAATCAGCACCTCGGCGACTATAGTATCCTTCATGGTGTTCCCCATATCCACCCCCTCTTTCATCCCTCTGGACAGGCTCCATATAGGGTCTTCTTCTTTCTCCTTCCATGATTTGCACCTCATCTTCCTCCTTACGAATTTTCGAATTCGTACTTTTTCCTTCCCCTCTTGCCACGGACGCTGCCGTTTGGTTTTGAATCTCTAACATCTTCTTCATCATGTCTCGGAGATCGGCGACTTGTCCTTCCATGGAGGAAATCCTTTCTTCCGCCGTCGTTTTGATTTGATTCATCTCCCCTTCAAGCCTTTCTTTCAGAGCATCCACTTTTTTGGCCGCCATCACAATCCGGATTCCGGAGTTAGTAAAATCACAAATTCTGGATTTGAAACTTCAAAAATAGCAATCCCCCTTTCTTCCAGGCAAAAACTCACCGCTGAAATTTGTCGAAATCGTCCCACGACTTGCTCTGATACAAATTTGATATGAAACACTTGAAGTTCTCAAGTATTTCCTATCAATCTTCGAAAAACAGCGAGAATTCTTCACAAAAGTCCGCCAAAACCACGATAGCAGTAGATAATTTGCATTATTTGATGAAAGGAAAACGGAAAATAGCAAGATACAATTGATCCTCTATTCGAGAGGAGGATCGTTCTCTCCCAATCTCTAGCGCCGCTAGAGCCCAAAAGAAATCCAAGAGATCTCAAATTTCAGCCAAATTCAAGATGCACTAACCCTAGCAAAACCAATTATTTAATGCATACAAATCAAAAGTAAATCCCTAAACAATCCTTACATTAAAATTTTCCTCTCAAAACCCTAAAAAAAACTTCCTAAACAGCTCCGTTTGGATAGTCGGGCTGCCCGATCTCCGCAGGAGGCGAAGATCCCGCGTCAGTTGCGAAATGCCGGTCCCGTGCAGACCGGCTGGACCGGTCTAACAGAATCCTTCCAGTCCCACATACGAACTTAAGAAAAGCAACGCCATGGATTTAATCATTAAATAATATCATATATGCTACAGTAATTGATGCTCAAAACAATATTGCATTTTTTCTCTAAATTGTTGGCTTCATAACTCCAATGTTACTCAAGCCCCCAATCTTCCTAAAGCATTTAGTTTGGCCTCAACACAAAGATGCATATAACATGGAAATAGACACCGTGTAAAATAATCAAAATGGGGAATGACATGAAATTAAATTAAATGAAAGTAAAGTTGAAATAAACACTAGAAGATAAATACAATATTAAAGTAGAAGACATGAAAACACATTTTAGAAAAAGAAATATAGCACCTCTCAGACCTCTCATCACCACGCAAAAGCTCATCTACCAAGACTTTCACTTTATCATCATACAAAGCTTGAAGGTTCTTCCTCTATATTAGAAAGACAGCATTAAGGTAGCCATTACAGAAGCCGAGATTTAACAGCAAAAAAATAGAGCAACCATCGTTGGTGTAACTTAATATCTGCTCCAAATTTAACATAGATATCAATAAAAAAAGGAGCGACCGAATTACTAGTCAGAATCAAGTTTGACTTATGTCATACATTTTTCATTTTTACGTACATTGAAGTCAAGTCTAACTCAGGCAATCCAAAAGATTAGTGGGTTAGGCTAATATTTTAATGTGATATGAAAACTAAAAAAAAAGTAAAACTTGGTCATGACTCTGGTAGTCAAAAATACACTTCAGTGGTTTCCACATTTACAAAAAAGTTGTAGTAATAAGACATATATGATTAATGTGGATAGAATATGAGAATATATATATATATATATACTCACAAACAAAACTAACATTGTAAGAAGTTCGCCAAAAGATTTGCACAACATATAGTAAACACCTCATGTGATAAATAAAAAAAGGATTAGGATTCATAAATACAACCCTAAATAAATAGGAAAAGGCTAATGAGGAGGATGAGGCCGGTTACTAAATGTATGCATTGTAGTTGATCTTCCAAAAAACCTTACCATGCAGTCTAACACAGAATGCCTTGGAGTCTTTAAGTTTGTTAATGCGGATTAACAATGACATGCACAAAATCAAACAAATATAATCAAATTAGTATAATATCATAATTCTTAATTTAGATAATTTTTTGTTGCTGAGATAAAATAAATAAATACGAAATAAATCATGCAAATGAAAAATTAACAGCCTTATCCTTATACTGAAAACAATACATTAAAATTTTGAAACATAAAAATATTATTATTATTTCTTATTATTAAGTTGTATAACAACTGCCATTTACTACGTACCCAAGCATGGATCAAATTTGAATTTGAAATTACTTAATTGGTTTCATCTTGACCAATAGCTCTTTTGTTGAGTTAAGAGATGAATTGATGATTACCCAACTATCGGCATATTATCATATATATATATATATATATATATATATATATATATATATATATATATATATATATATATATATAGACTAATATGATTTTAATATTGATTTATTTGGACAAAGTTCCAGTGATCTTATAAAATGTTTTTTACCTTATACTTATTAAACTATTTCTTCATGTTTGCTGTAATTATGGCATAGCAATAATGCAAATAGATTATTAAGTAATGCATTTGCTTTTATTAAATCTCTTTGTGCAAAGTTGACTCCATGACCACAATGCTATTAAGTATTAACTCGGTCCACTATAATCGGGATATCACTTAGTGTTGAATCTTTGTTAATGCTCAGAGATAATAAAGCCAAACACAGTTTTCAACCTTGCTTAGGGAGTTAGAAGATGCCTAGTGACCTTATTTGTTAGTTGTATAGAGTTTCAGGAAAAATAAAGGTCCCATGCTTCAAAAAAATTTTGTTTAACATTTCATTGAATTATTAGTTTCTTCTAATGATTTATGAACTCTAACTAATATGATTTGTTTAGTTTCATGGTCAAGTCTAAACTCGTATTCTAATTAAGGTTTAAGTTCAGAAATGATACAATGATCAAATTCAAATTCAGATTCAAATTTTGACTATTGTTCAATTTTAGATTCAGATTAATGAACAAGTTATACTGTAGATTGTGCTGTAGATGAAGACCGTTCAATAAGATTTATAATCATATTGTAACTATAAATTATTTTCTGCATCCAACGCATTGTTTAAAAGACATTCATGAACTAAAATATCTTCCATAAGTATAGATTTGACCATGAATTTATTGTTGGAGGATTACAGCTATTGAATTGTATTTAATTTACCTGCAAAACACTTGCCCTGTATAACGTCGTCCCCTTCAACTCAGCGAGTTCATCCTCTGTAAACCAGAGTGGATTCCCAAAGGTAGTCGGAAGCATGTCAAGATACCTAGTCACAAATCCCACCAAATAAATAAGCAAACTCGATCAAAAAAGTTTAAAAGCAAGTTCTACAAAACCATAGGAAACAAAATGGAGAGCTGAATTCTTGTTCAAAACCACTGCAGGAATGATTATAATGGCTTCACCAACTCCCATTAAATGAAAGCCACATTAAAGACTAAACAATAACTAAAAAAGATTATTATAAAAGGTAGAAACGAAAGGCATGCACGGTACGGCTTCCACGAAGAGTTCGGTCGTAGGCGCTCCACGGTAAGGAAGAGAATAATAAGGAACCGGTCGTCTACGTCACCCTCCTCGAGCATTGCCCTGCATCTAGGACCTGTGTAAGGATCTTGGAGGACGCGCATAGGAGTGATAGAGAGATCGAGAGGAACAACCAAGGCAACTCCTACGAAATCAGATAAGGGCATTAGAAATTGGATGCAACGCATTATATATGTTGGAGCGGGGAGCATTGAGGCATTACCATCTTCAGTGGGAGCGCAGGAGGTGAAGACGCCGAATCCTTTGTTAGGGCCGCAGCTCTTGATGGTGCAGCACCGGAGTTCGACTCCATTGACCTGGGCTTCCATTAAAGAGTAGGAATTAAAGGGAGAAGTGGGAAAGGGCAGGAGCGAGGGAGACGGAGAGTGAAACCTGCAGCCATTGGAGCAAGAGCTGGAGCTTAGCTTCCGACTCGTGGTTGGCGCCCATGCTTTACCGTCAGTCAGGGTTTCCGCGGGTAGACTGTAGCCTTCTAAACATAAACGAAGAGGAATACAAGTATTTAACAGGTTACAGGTATTTTATAAATTATAATTAATTTGACTACTTATGTTAATTTTATAAATATATTTTTTATGAATAAAATTATAGGTGTCCATATTTGATACTACCCGAAAATTAAATCCGAATCTTACCAAAAAAATTTGGATTCGGGTTGGGTTCGGATTAGAGATTTCGACCCGTTTGTAAAATCAGGTCAGTTTGGGTTGACCCGGAAACCCGAAATCAATCCAAATTGACCCGTTTTTAATAAATTTGTGAGAATTTTAAAACATTATTATGAAATAAGTTAATATTATTTCCAAAAAAAAATCATGTTAATTGAATTAAGCTTGCTTTATTTTAAATTGATTGAAATAAATCTTACCTTAATTTAATTTGGGTTTAAATAAATCGAATTAAATAAAAAAATTAGTAAAATATACCCGAAGCGGATATAGTTCGGGTTCAAAAAATAGACCCGTTTGCAAAAAACGGGTCAGGTTAGTGTTTGGTCGAACAATGCTGAGTCAATTCTAGGTTGGACCCGAACCCGATTTTGACAGCCCTAAATAAAATATAGGGGAATTTACATGCATAACATGATATACTATTCTATTTACATATCTAAGATCTACAACTTTAATATTACATACATACCACCATAATTCTCTTTCATATCAAATATGAGTAGTAAAAATAAAATATATGAGTAATATGAATGAAATATGACTGACATATTTGATATTGAAATAATATAGTGTTGTATGTTTATACTTTTAAAGTTTTGATATTATATATATAAATAGGATGATAAAAAATGGTATGTAAGTAAGTCCATATTTTCCTAATTTTTTTAATATTTATGAATTTATACCATAATTAATCAAAACAATGCCATTATTTTAATTTTATTGAATACAAAATATCTTAGAAATACATTACAAATATTAATGATAATGTCTATAGTTAAGGATATTACATTTATTCTCTAATAAATAAATATTATTCACCCCTCAAATTTCTCGTAGTACCCAAAAAACAATAGTAGATAACAACTAATCCAAAAGCCCTACATGATGAAAAGTTTGATTCTTAAAATTATTATAAGTAACCAAATACATAATAAGATTAGATCAAATCTAATTAAAAATTAAACATATTAAGCCTTGAATGATTGAAAATCATTAGTAAAACCTAATCAACAAAAGTTCTTCACAATCAACCGAGGCTAATTTTCATAACTAGCATCTTAGACTTTGCTCTAGAATATGTTTGTTGGCTTTGTGAAAATTTTATTTGATTGTCACTAATGAGAAAGTTCTACTCTAATGTTGTTCTATGTGATAAAAATAGTTAGTAGAACTTGATATAAGGAAGTTAGATTAATGATGATGCTATGAGTTGATGAGATTGAATTCTTAGAGAACTCAAATAGAAGATATATTGTGTTCGATGAGATATGAAATTTTTTGAGTCATCCTTATGAGATGATCTTCCATTTGGTTAAGTTGCTTATAAGAGATGAAGTTCTATTACTCTAGAAATTATTCTGTGGATCATCAAAAGACAAATCAAAATACGTCACATCATCCGATGCATAATCACCATACATTACCTAGAACTCTTGCATTGATTTTCCCTTTTCCAGCTTTTGAAGTGGCCCGTTGCTCCACGTAGCTGTTCACCGTGTTCACCACAAGCCAACCATCCATATCAAACGGTCCAAACCTTTCTATCCCTTCGATCATTCGTGGATCTTCTTCTCTCCACAAGTTCCCGCTAGCCAGTACAAATCTCCCTCTCTCTCTCTCTCACGAGTCTCCTCTACTGCCGCTCAACCTTCAACCATGTCCGCCGCCGCATCTATCGCCGCCGTCTCAATTTCTAAATCCCATTCTTCCAATGCTTCGGTTCTAGCCCAGACCAAGGTGAGCTCCAATGAACTCTTATTCAAAAACCCGCCAATTAGCTAAATCAACAACTTCCTTATCCTTATCACGCATTGCAGCAAACCTCCCCCTATCGGCTTTTACTCGATGAGAAGAGAAAGAGCAGATTCTTACCTGCGATTGAGCTCAAGAGGATCGGCGGGGGAAGAAATATCTCTCTACGCGAAAGGAGAGGGGTCGAGATCACGGCGAGGACCGCCGGAGCGTCGAAGAACATCGAGGTCGAAGTAGACAAGCCCCTTGGTCTAACCCTAGGGCAGAAATCTGGAGGCGGGGTTGTCATCACTGTAAGCGAAGCAGCTTAATCCATCATCTTTCTTCTCGATTTTCACCTTTTCTATTGAAATTTTGTCAGGCTGTTGATAGCGGTGGGAATGCAGCGAAGGCTGGGCTCAAGTCTGGAGATCAGGTTTTGTACACAAGCAGTTTCTTTGGTGATGAACTTTGGCCTGCAGATAAGCTGGGATTCACCAAAACAGCTATCCAAGCAAAGCCTGACTCTGTTTACTTTGTTGTGAGCAGGTATGAACAAGTTTCGTAAGGTTGTTGACCGCAATTTCTCCTAAAGATCTCTATAAAAAATGGCTGATAGAAACCAAAATTTTGCAAGTTACAAGCAGCAGCTGAAGCACGGGCTTGCTTTAGTTCACCTTTAGTTAATATTTGATATAAATGATCAAAATGCTTCTTGCATTGTTGCAGATGCTCGATTTAATTCCTCAACTTCACAAATTTGGGATTTGAGGTTTTTACAGTCGATCCCATGATTTTTAGCCAATATTAAGCAGTGAAAGTGTCTTTAAAAAAATGAGAGAAATTTGTATGAAGAAACGATTCTTCATGAACACAACTCTATTCCTTTCTAGCATCTCTATCTATTTGGAGAACAAATACAGGCATTTAAAGATGACATGTTTATTATTGTTAATCCAGAGGTGCAGAGGTAGATGTTAAGCGATTACCTAAGAGACCAGCACCACCTAGATTTGGCAGGACCTTAACAGAATCTCAAAAGGCAAGTCTTTTTGTTTTAAATTTCATTCTCCCTACTCTTGAAATAGAAGTATGACCTGTTTCTCTTCTTCATTGTTGGATTAATTTGATGTCATTTTCTCACCTGTCTGTATACCTTCATGAAGACTAGAGCAACTCACATATGCTTAGACTGTGGATTCATCTACACTCTGTCAAAACCTTTTGATCAGCAGGCAAGTATCACAACTCTTTTTGTTAATGTATGAATTAATTGAGCGGGATTTATAGTTAGCGAGTTGTAGAATCTGATTTAGGTTTCGTTTGGGATGATTTTTTTGTTGTTTCTTAAAGCAATTTTTTAGTTACAAAATTAAAATTTTTATACTAAAAAAACTGTTTTAAAAAGCAACAAAAAAAGTCGTCCCATAAGAAGCCTTATTAAGAACAGCCCCATGAAATCTTTTATCTGTGCTGAACATAATAAGCCCTTTTGTTGCAGCCGGATTCGTATGTGTGCCCTCAGTGCAGAGCGCCTAAAAAGCGTTTTACTCGCTACGATGTGAACAGTGGGAAGCCCATTGGGGGCGGTCTGCCGCCGGTTGGTGTGATTTTTGGTCTGGTTTTGGGGATTGGAGGGGTCGCAGCTTTACTTGTCTATGGCCTCCAATAGATCCATATTACGAAATTTTTCTTTGTAGACATTCTTCACAACTGCAGATGTTCAACTTCCATGAGCTTGCTTTGTCTTCTTCACTCTTATGCTTGGATGTTTTTGTATTAGCTTGCTTTAACAAGTTCTATTTGAAAGTTAAAAATAATGCTCCGAATAATTTGATTTAGCCTTATTTTGCATCCCCTTAATTTCTTTAAAAAAAAATAAAAATGGCCGCTTCTCCTACAAGGAGTTAATGCAGCACATGGATCCAAATTAAGGCTATGTTTGGGACAATTTTCTTACAGCAGTTTTTCAATAGGAAATTTTCAATTTTTGTTTTAAAAAAATGCTTAAAGAACTAGTAAGAAAGTCGTCTCAAACGAAGCATAAAACTTATGAACATACCCTGAAGCAGCACCAAAATAAAGACCAATGACAAGGTCGCAAATGAGAAAGGATTTAAATCTAAATTTGGATTGTTCAATCATGTACAACTCTTGGTGTAAGCTCATCGGATGACCCATAATCATTTTAAAATCTCAAAAGAATAATTAAGAAGTTTAAATTAAAATCCTTTGATAGGTAAGTAAGCTATACCAACCAATGAGAAGTTTTTTTTTCATAAATTACTTGATTTTAGGATTTTCTACTCGACTTATTTGGTCAATCCAAGTTTTAATGTATTTTAAAGATTTAAATTTTATTTTATTTTTCTCCATTTTATGACAAATTATTGATTAATGTAATAGTATGTATGTATTATCTCTTAAGGCTTTTCAAATTTGTCTAGCCTTAAAAAAAAATTCTATAAATAGGAAATTAATTTGTACTTATTTATTTATGGAATAAAATTTATTTTTAATCTAGGAGTTAGGACTTTGATAAATCCTTTGTCATATTTTCTCACTTTAATTTCTTCTATTTCCTGACAAGTTTGACTTTTCTTAACCCCAAAATGAAGCCAACCTTTCAAAATTCTCTCAATATTCCCCCACATTTTTCATAACTTTTCAAGGCCTCAACTGTATAATAACCCTAAGATATCATAACTAAAATTTCAATATAAGGATATAATTTCTTGTTGTGAGCAATCATATTAAAAATATCAAAACTTTTTTTTTTTTTTATAACTAAGTAACAATAACACATCACATGGCTTCAAACCTGCACCTTTCTGAAAGAGAGCGAAATTCCCAACTACCAAGAAAATCAGGTGGCCAAATATTTCCAATTTTCTCTCCTATATTCCCCATTAAAAAAGAATTCCGAATACTAAGAGAACTCTGTTCCATCAACAACCACTGCTACTTCCTCCTCTTTTCTCACATCTGAAGGAGAAATCAACTACTTCCAAAAAATGGAAGAAAAAAAAATATCAATATATCACGGAGTCCGTCAAATGGCTTAAACGTTATGAAAGAGAATAATAGCTGATATAAATTTGAGTCAAGATGGATCTCAAAGTCATTGAACTTACTTTGTAATTTTTTTCTCAAATGATATTTCCTCACATACTAATTCGATAGTTGTTCTGTATATTATCCCGGATTTGCTGCAACACCATAGCGCCCATGCAAGTTCTCGATAGCCTTCTCAGCTGACTTTGCAAGCTCGGGAATGGATACCTTGCACACTATCCAAGGACCGAAATTTCAAAATGATCATAACATAAATCACATAGAAAAAATGCTTCTTGTGCTAAGAAAGTAGCACAAAGTGATAACTGTCAACAAAACTAAAAAAATTTAATTTTCAAGGAAATTTTTTTTTTTTTCAATTTGATTTTTCAGTAAACGGAATAATGAACATTGTTATATTATAAAAAAAAAAAAAGTAAGCAGTTATGGCATAGAGCCACACTGCTATAGGGAAATTATTTTGCATGGATACCGGGCAGAGAGAACCATCTGGTTTTTACCGTAGCAGATACGCTTTTACTGTAGACAAAGAGAACACTGGATGGTTCTATGTCCGGTGTCCGCACAGAATAATTCATCCACTGCTATATGTCTTTAATATCTTTCAAATGCAGCTAAAATTGTTAATTCAAATGATGGTTAAAATATCTGAAAGTAAAACATTTCAAATAAAAAACCTAAAGTAGAATCTTTCATACCTCGGGATGTTGCTGCTTGAACTTCTGCCATGAACTCCACATACGAACCCTAGAAAACAACACATAGGATCAATAATAGTATGACAGATTGTACAGAAATTATATGTTTAATGTTTAAAATGATGGACCTTTATTGATTTTGTGTTTTCATCAATCTTATCCGATAACTTCTCATATTCCCTTTCTGCTTCCTCAGCTAATTGCATACATGCTTGTGTTTGGATCTGATAAACAAATGAAGATGAAGTCCCCATTCAATACATAACAAGAATGAAAAGGTGTTAACATCATGTAATTACATATAAAAACAATAACATAGTCTCAGTAAAGTCAAAATCGAATTCTAAGAACCTGAAAAGAACTAACTCAATGCAATATGATCAGGAGATTATGAAACCTAAACTGCATTCCTAAGAAGAATGATGGATGCTTCAACAGATCTAGAGTCTAAAGAATACAAAAAGAATTTGCTCATTAAAGATCTGTTTTGATTTTTAAACGGACATAATCTAATGAAAATAAACGGGGGAGCGTCTAAGGCACCATCAAATAGCTACAATCTTGATAAAAAAATAAATTAGTGTTCAACTCGATGATAACTCTTATCAATCCTTACTCACAAATCCTACTTCCCAAGCAACTCCTGTCGATCGTCTCCTCACAAAAAAGTTATACCCATCACTCAACGGACAAGAAGCATTTGATTCCGCCAGAAAACCTTTCCACTCCTCGTTTCAACAGACTCGGTAGTTCAGCTTTGCTCCTCTCGCATCAACTTCACCTAAATCCTCGCATATCATTACCGTGATGAATCCTTTCAGACTTTTTCTCTCAAAATTCGAAACTAAACATAATCATAGTAAAAATTTCCGGAAAATAAAGAAATAAGTCACAAACAATAAATGCACTCGTCGTTACATCAATACAATCATCAATCACAGGAAAATTGCCCTAAAGCATTAGGAGGACTTCGATGATTCATCAGACAATCCGAAGTATTTATGAAAATTTCAACAATCAAGAAACGCTCATTAAAATTACAAGTGTCCTCTCGCAACAAAGGGGAATGATCCATTCATAATAAAATATAGATATTACCTTGAATCTCTTGGAGATTCTAGCGTGAGAGGCATCGATATCCTTGAGAACGTCAGCGTAGTACACATCAACTCTCCGTTTCAAAGATTCGAGGCTGGAAGAAGCCAGATCCTTCAGATCAGAAGTTGTCGACAGCGGTTTCGCGGGAGTACGCGGAGAGCGGAGGACCGAAGGCGGAGACAGAGCTTTCTTCTTGCTGGAAGCAGCGGAAGCAAAGAAGTTGAATCCGCAAGATTTGCCGGATCCGGCCTCCGGCGACGGCGACGGGAGAGGAGAAAGAAAGGATTTCGCCTTTGAGAGCGATTTCGCTGACGAAGCTTTCTTCTTCATGTTTACTCTCCCTTAACTGAGAGCGCGGGACTGGAATTGCCGCTTGAAATGGCGGTCTATTTATAGCCACAAATTTTTTTTTTTTTTGGCATTTAAGAATTTAACACTCAAATCTAACATATTTATAAAATCAACGCTAATATTTTTTCCCTTTAAATAATATCAAAAACTGTCAAACAGCGCAATAAAATCCTTATTTATATTTCCTATTATATATATATATTCCTATTTTTCATTTTTTTTATCATATTTTGAAAATAAATGTCATTCATCTATATCATCTTTTTGCAGTAGCCACAGGACTCCACCCGAAAGCCAAATAGAAACACATTGCGTGTTTTCTCTCCACTATGAGCAGTGCGACGTTAATATTGACGTCGCATTATTCAAAACATGAAAATGATGTTCTATTTGTCATTCGATTTGATGGATTCGACTACTATAAATTGGAGAATGAGATTTGATTAAAGATGACCTTAATAATAATCATTTCCTCTTTTCCAGATGAACAAATCAACTCATGATCTAACTTGAACACATAAAAATGAGTTCAAACTTTATTAATTAATCAAGCTCAAACTCAAATTTGATGTGACACAACGTCGGCTTTCAGTCGTCAACTTACTCCTTTTTTTTTAAGTACAAAAGTTTACGCATCAAGATAATCTTGGTGTTCCTTGGATTTATGTTGATATTAGTAATATATTAAGCTTAGTTTATCAAGTCCGGGTTACAAACCATTTATCAAGTCGAATCTGAGAAGGCACATAAGTCTGCTCGACTCACTTAAACCCCTAATTTAAACATAAAACCTACTGAAAATCATTGATTAAATGACATAATTAATACCAATTCTAGTAAGAATATAATGATTAGTCAAATTAATGACAACAGTTATTTTATATGTTATAATCAAAAGAATTTGTAGTTTAAATTCATCAAAATAGAATAGAATTTTCTATTTTACATTTTAATTATGTCGAATAATTTGGTTATTTAAATCAAATTAAGTGAATTTATTTATAATTACATAAAATATGAACAATTCCTCTCTAAATTAGCATGCAAGCTTCAGTGAAAAATATAAGAAAATCATTTTAAAGCTCTTTCTTATTTTAAATTACAACAATAAAATAATTAATCACCATTTGTTAATAAATATTAATCGAGCCGATTCAACATTTTGGCAAGTCAAGCTATGCCTAGCTAGTATTCGTATAATACATGAGCTTGAATTTAAGCTCAAACTCAATAAATTCAACTCACAAGGTCATTAGCAAATCAAATTCATGACCAACTTGGCTCACTTTGGCTTTTTTGGGACAACTTTTGACCATTCTTTTTCGATGCTTTTAATAACTGTATTTTATAGTAAAAAAAATGACTCAAATAAAACTTTACACCCCACTATGCAAAGAGATTATTTTTGTGCAGTCACCGGACGGTCCGAAGGCGAATCAATATGCACTACGTCAAATAAAACTTTACACCCCTATACGCAGAGAGATTATTTTGTACAGTCACCGGACAGTTCGAAGACGAATCAGGAACACAACACTAATACATAACTAAAAAATGATATGTCACATCCTAATTCGCCACTGGATAGCATACAACAACTGCAAAATAATTTCACCAATATGCAGCTATGTACTTCTAAATTCCATTTGAATTCCATTGAAACGCACGGTTATGGATGCAACAACAATAAAAGACTGACAATGATAATGTGAACTTTATGAGCCTACAATTTTATCAATGTTGCGACTTTCAGAAGGTAGATTAAAAGAAATATATATTAATAAAAGCACTGAGAAAACAGAAGAAATTATAGAGAAAATTAAAAATATTCCACCACAAGCTTCAACAACTCTTGTTGGAGAACATCACACTTAAGCTTCATTTTGGATGACTTTCTCAATGCTTCTTAAATCAACTTTTTAGTGCAAAAATTTAAATTTTTGTACTAAAAAATCTATTTTAAGAAGCAGTAAGAAAGCCGTCCCAAACAAAACCTTAACCATCGCTTATCAGTCAAAAAATACAGTTGATTTTCTTAGATTCAACAAACATCAACATAAATTTATATTTCATCCAAAGGCGCATAACAGAAAGCAAATTATCATATCAACTTGAAAGATAATGCTAAATTTCTCCCTCAGAACATTAAGAAATCGGTGAAAGTTATAAAACTGAGAGGTTCTTCAAAACATTCTGCGATTTATTAGATGCAAAATAATACCATTTCACAGGCCTAGAACATGAAATGAGTCGCTCACACTTCAAGAGTCAGAAGACTTGACAATAAAATTCTGGCGACTGATTGGGTTCATCACCACCGGTGGTCCGGCGGTGCGAGGCCAGGCCTGGAACTTCTTGTCAGTTGCTTCCCACCATTCCTTGTCAGATACAGTCTTTGGAGTAGTACCTGATTTAAGAATCAGTTAGGGTAAATTATAACTTCAAAAAACTGAAGTGAAACAAGATATAGTTGTTTTCAGATATGGGCTCAAAATAATCATCCAACTATTTAGCTAATTTATCTTACTTACTGATTTTAAATGTAACTTTCTAGTACAAAAATTTCTAGTTCAAAAAAATTTTGTACTAAAAGTTGCTTTAAAAAAACATTAAAAAAGCTATCCCAAACGAAACCTTAGTCTCAGAATATCATATTTCTCTAATTTAGCTGATTGATCTCAAATAATTTGAAATTTATGGAAATTGAGAACATAAGTGATCCCAATTTAATCTGAGGGGTTATTTGGGATCAAATTTATGTACCTCAGGAATAAGATTGGAGAAATATGATACTTTGAGACTAAAGCAGCCATATTTAATAGTAGAATGTTATTTTGGACATTTTCCAGTTGTTTTTTAATTCGCCAAAACTTTTACTGACCTCCAAAAATCTTGTAGTCCGCTATTGATTTATCAAAGATATAGGCAAGGGCAAAGGACCCAGCCAAGGCTCCAATGATATATTTGGCTGACATGTTTGAACTGAAAGAATTGCAAAGTATTCAGATATTATTCGTGTTACATTTTTGGCTATAACTTCAATGTAGAAGATCTGAATCACATAAGACGATGAGAAACCAATATGAGAAAATAATAAAATAAATAAGCATTGTCTTAGCTTTTTTAGCACAGGATAACTTATGTGGAAAATATCATGATATTAACCATAATTCAACTATATAGGATTGAAATAATGAATCCTAACGAGTTCTTCGAGTGATCTTGCTCTACTCTGTGCAAGCCCTTGTGCAATTTATGCCCATATTATAGTTGGTCTATCCTTTCTATTTTCATATTATTCCATGTTAATTTCATCTAACAAACTGAATGGAGCATCTTGTAACTCCATTTTGCAAACCAAAACCAACAATATGTTTTTTAACCGTCTTAACTTCAACTACTTAATGATGCTACTTCTAGAAGTAAGTCTAAGATGTATTACACCCCTAAGACTTTTTTTTAATAACCACTTTGCATTGATTGTGAAAATCATGTTCTCTTTCTTTTTTAAAATAAATCTAATATACTTAAACATGACATATAACGTTAGTGTTACCAACAAACCAATACGTTTGACAAATAGCTCCACAATTGCCCAATCAATTATGTCCGTTTTTGCTAATTGAACAAGCTTGAACATTAATGCGCATTTGTTGTTTGAGGTAGCTTGCTGAAGTAATCATCTGATGCCTGTTTATTAGCCTACTTAATTTTTCTTTTTATGTTCTTGTATAAAATTTATACCAACCCTATACATTTTAAGTGAAGTATATTAAGTACAAGAAACAGCCATAATGATCAAAGCGTTATATAATTCCATTTAATTTAATTTTCGTTCCTACTAATGTTTGAATATAAAACATTGACAAAGCATGCTATACATTTGAAATAAATAAAAATAAGTTTAAAATATTAGCACCTCATTTATTTTGATAAGCTAGATCAAAGCTCACCTGCAGTACAAGCTAGATATATGCTTGAATATTATTTTAAAATTTTTTCCATGTATAAACTCAGTTCGAGCTTGATAGGAAATAGATAAATTTACATATTCTTTGATATTCTAACAACATTGATTAATAAGCATAAACCTTTCATATCCAACAAACTTGCATTTGAATATCATGAACTCTATTTTATTTTGCCAAAAGCAAGCATGACATTTTCTAAAAAAATTATCTATTCATTTAACATTTCACTATCAAACTATGCCATCATCAAATAGCATGCACCAAAGTACTTCACTCTACATAGTTTTAATAAAAAATTAAATGTCTTCATAGCTACTATAAAAAGATACGAGTTTATGTTGATGCTTCATATAATCTTACTACAACTAAAAAAATCTTTAATATAAACTACTTCTAAAGAAAGTTACTACTATAAATTCTATAACATTTATATGTAACGAAAATTTTCAACAAAACTTCACAAAACAATTTTTCTCCTTAATACTAACCAAATTAATTTTCATGATACTCAATCATATATTTGCTCAACATTAATACTTCCATCCTTTTATACACTTTTCATGTAATTGCACAAAAATAGTTTTAATAGTAGATTTTCCTACATAGAAGTAAGCAATTCTCTAACATCATTGCAATTTTCTAAGCATATACATCACTATCCTCTCCCCGCACTTAAATTTATGATTCAAATACTCAACTCCCCTAGGTTTATCACAACCTACTAAAATACTACTTAATCAGCTAATTCCTTTAATCTTTATTTGGAACAACTTTCAAGTTGCTTTCTAAAATAGCTTTCTAGTATTAAATTTTCTAATTCAAGAAATATTTGTACTAAAAAGTTGTTTAAAAAAGCAACAAAAAAACTGTCCCAAACGAAACCTTAATCTTTAATTAGGAGGTTTGTCAACTAAACTACATAGATCCTATAACCTAGGCCGCTCCTTCCAATATAACTCCAAAAATTAACTTTTTGGCTCAAAACATAGTATATTCAAAATTTATTTATTTATTACTTAAAACTCCCATTTAATAATTTCTCTCGTCAATATTTTCAACTTTAACTAATATCATATCATCTTTATTTGTACATATAATTTTATTAAAGCCTCTCTATCCCCTTTCTATGGGCTCATCAATTCTAAATATCTCATTTTCTATCTACTTCATAGTCAGACCATGCGCCACCTTGCCTTAGATTTGGCAAACAAATCCACATCCAACCATATGTTAATCTCATACATATAATTTTATTAACCTTCTCTATCTCTATATAATATTTTAAATTCAATTTTCTTTCTTTGGTAATTCTAATCTTCTGACTATGCTGCCTTGCCTTAGATTTGACAAACAAATTCAGCCAAATATATTGAAATGAGTGTAATTTAGTCTCAAACAAATCCAAATCCAACCATAGGTCAATTGAGGGAAATATAAAAAATTTCTACACTTTGGAAACACAAATTTTGCACGCCAATTTGAGCAATTTTACGATATTATCAATGTTTCAACTTTAGATTATTTTAGTTGTCTTATTTTATAGTTTTTATCGTACAATAGTTTATTTGGTGCAAAAATGCCTTATGTTGATGATCCCTATAAAAAAAAATGTGTGTTCCCTAAAGTCTATATTGATCCATTAATGATCTAATGGCTTTTTATTTCTCTGGTTCACTGTTAGTTCTCATACAACTTTTTGGTTCTTTGATTTTCTACTTGCTTCACTGTAGCCACTATCCATAGATTCATTATTCATAATTGCCATGACCTGGAGCTATGTACAATGCTAAAGAAGCTAATTCACCATTGTTGGAACCATTGCATTATGGTAGAGCCTTGATTGCTAAAACTGTTGATTGCCTGATTTCAAGTGGCATGTGATTTTAGCAATGAAGCAAAATTGCGCGCATAGATTATGTACTACCTTACATTTTTGGCAATATAGAAAAATAGGGAATGCTGACTTGTGATGTTATGCACTATATAATTTAATCTCAATATTTGTGTGTTTTGCACTGCAATGGTTTGAGAATTGAGAGGTTGTCGGCTTTAGGTCGTGATTATATATGTTTTCTCTACACACATAAAAACCAATCTATTGATAAATAAAATTTCATTTTTTCCCCTCAAACTTCGGAGTTTTGGCTGGATGTAAACTCCTCAAGTGCGGAGTCTTCCCCCTCTACCAACGTGAAGAAGAATCTCTAATCTAGTGAATTCTTACCTTGTTACCCTTTTTATCTACCCTCTTCTTTTAGTGGATGTCCCCACCTTCAAAGAGTAGGTTGAATTTTCTTAATACCTCCTCTTTTTTGTATGGATTTTAGAACATTCCCATACAGTTAGCCTTAAATCTCTCCAACCTTGATCGCCACCTTATCCAGAGATTTTGCATTGGTATGAATTGCTTTTATTCCCTCGATCTTTTCTTTGCTGATGTAAACTTCATGCCATGACCTTGCTTTGTAAAAATTTAAGCTTGATTATGAAACCTTTTTTAATCTTCTAGAAAATACTTAAAACTTATTTTATTGTTTAAATTTATGTGTGCTTCTTGGATTAATGAATTTAGAAAACATCTTCTTATATGGATCCTCTTTGATAGATATGCATGGTGCTTTTGAAAGCACAATAATATAGTAGATTTTCAACTTTAGGACTTCCATTAAGAGATTGGTGCAACCAAAATAGATCTCTATCTACAAAAGACCTCGAGTATGATTTTCATTTGCACGTGTGACATCTTACTGGCGTTTAAGCATTCCAAAAAAAATAGAGAATCTAAAGTAGCTATGTTAAATAACCAACCTACAAGGGACAGTCCTAAATAAAACCTAATGATTTTTCTCCATCCTGAGTGTTGACTAATACATTAGATCATAGCCTGTCTTTGTGAATAACTCAAAGGCTATGAAATGAAATAAGTAGATGAGAGAAACAGGTAAAAAACTGAACCGCTTTACTTTTTTCCCTTTTTTGGGAGATTCCTGAGCCTAACCTCTACAAGATCTTGGGAAATTTCTAAGCAATAACTTACACAAAACACACACCCTATTTCGTCCACCTATAATCCAAAAGACTTCTAGAATACCTCAACAAAAATAACTCCAACTTCACAGGTAGGTCAATCAGATTACATCTAATAACGTAGCATAACAATACACAAAAGAAGTTAGTGAATCAAACTACTCATTAAATTTTAAGGAAAAAACATGTAATTTCGAATCTGACTGAACTTTCTAGCTAGCAGCTAATATCAATGAAAGCTATAGCGTACAATTTCCATATTATTCCAGTGCCCATATAGAGTCACGCTAATCAAATGTGAGAAGCAAACTAAAGGGCTGTGTTGTATCGGATTTACAGAGGGATTTACGCTAAATCCAGCCAAACGGTTTTTGTGCGCGCGTTAAATCCCGGCGATGGATAAATCCCGGATTTACGTAAATCCGGGATTTCCCAAAAACCCTCAGTTCGGCGGATTTACGGGATTTGGCCGAAGAAGGGCGCGAAAGGAAGAAAGTTACCTTCAAAGCCAGCGAGCTCCCGTTGTTGCTTCGGATCCGACAGGGAGGGAAAGTCGTCGAAGGAGCTTAGTCGAACAGTCACGAAGGAAAGGAGCCGAAGAAACGAAGCGTGCAATCTCTACACCTCCAACAAAGGCAAAGAAGCCGAACAGCAACCACGAAAAGAGCCAACCCTAGACGCCTCTAACTATTGATTAACTTAATTAATATAAGTTAAAATATTAATAATTAAAAATTAAGTATAAATTAATTATCTAATTTAACGTAATTGAATAATTAATAATTAAATATTAATATGATTATCTTAGTTGATATATCTTAAAATATATATTTGATACGTCATCACAAAATTAGCTTGATTGGGCACGAATCTCGAAGCAAAAGCTAGTTGGAAACTTCAAAAATTAAATCCGGGAGCATATGAACTCCGATTTCAGCAAGCTTACTGTCGAACTGAGCGTCTCGGAAATACGAACCTAACGACACCAAGATCAACCCAATCGGAGCCCAAATGAGTCCGAATCAAGAGCTCAAAGCGCTGTTGGAAGGTTCAAACTGCAATTTGAGTTACCAAACGGTCTCCGATTTTGACGAGCTTATACTCGAATCGAACGGCTCGACGAGACGAATCCAACGAGCCCAAGATCACTAAATTCCGACATCATTAAGGCCTCCAAATGTCCAACGAACGGTGCACGATCATAGGATTCAATATCGGCCGTCCATTTGATCACTCCCTATTCGCCCTTGATCTCACACCTATTTACGGACCATGCCACTCCAGAAAATCTATAAATAGAGCCCTCATTCTTCACAAGAGGGGATCCTAAGCAAGAGAGAGAAGAAGAGAAGAGAAGGAGAGAGAGAAGGAAGGAATTCCTCCTCGACAGCCGCCGGACCACCGCAGAACCTCGTCGGACCACCGCCGGACCACCGCAGGAATCTCGTCGGACCACCGCCGGACCACCGCATGAACCTCGCCGGACCACCACAGGACCTCGCCGGACCACCACTTTGAGACCCGACGTTCAGTCCCTATTTCCTGCCAAAGACCCGACGTCTTGTTCAAGGCCCGACACTCAGTCCCTACTTCCTGCCAAAGACCCGACGTCTTGTTCAAGGCCCGACACTCAGTCCCTATTTCCTGCCAAAGACCCGACGTCTTGTTCAAGACCCGACACTTAGTCCCTACGTTCTGCTGAAGACCCGACGTCCTACTCAGGGCCCGACATTCAGTCCCTACGTCCTGCCGAAGACTCGACATCTTACTTAAATAATTGATTGTAATCTATTCACCCCTGGAGGTGATCCAGTCCTTTGTATCCAACTCAAAATCTAGTGGAACCATTTTCAACTGGGCTAGGCCTCGTGGTTTTTTCCCTTTTAAGGGTTTTCCACGTAAAAAATCTTGTGTTCTCTGTGTGTGCTAGTTATACGTACAACGCTAAGACGTAGAATTAAATCTCTATCGCCGCGTATTTTCTAGCCCGCAACAGATTGGCGCCGTCTGTGGGAAAGATCAATCCCACTACACTAAGTACTTCTTCAATGGCAAACAGGCGTAGCCATCGCATCATGGGAGCCTCTCGCTCCAATTCACATCAATCAGGAAACCAGTCCCTGAATCAAGAACGACGGGCATCTGCCTCCTTTCACCCTGGTGGCCGACACCCTGCAGGGGAAGGAACTTCAGGGCCATCCCTAGAAGAGCGTATCAGGAAGATGGAGGAATCTCAGAAGGAGATCCTTCGACTCTTAAGGGAGACTCGAGGACCAGCATTAGTACCTCAAGAAGATATTCTCTTCCCTCGAGACCAGCCAGGCTTTGAAGACGTTCTTCATGTTGAAGTCCCCCTTCCTCCGCCTAGAGTGCGCCCTCCAATCCGTCCAGAGAATGAGCTTGCTGACACAGCAAGCTCTACCCATCCTTCACACACGGGCCACCGGCAGCATATGCCTCCAGAAGTCCCAGAAGACTTGGACCAACAGCACGTTACTGAACTCCCCCGCAATACTCTCCGGGATGAGTTGCGGAGGCTAGTCCGAGAAGAGTTCCCCACAGGAGGTATAAGACACTCCCTTCGCCAACGGGAAGTTCACGAATCGTCACCTTTCACCGAAGCTGTCCTCCGGTACCCCGTTCCGGCAAGATTCAAACTCCCGAATATTGATTCGTATGATGGAACTTCAGACCCCTACGAGCTTATCGACCACTATCGCACTATTATGCATATCCAGCAGGCCCCGGACGCTTTGCTCTGTCAAGTTTTTCCTGCCACCCTTAAAGGGCAAGCCCGAACATGGTTCTACTCACTGCCTGCCCGATCCATCTCGATATTCGTTAAATTGGCCAAACTGTTTGTCGAACAGTTTGTCGCCAACCGAAGGACGATTAAAGATTCCTCCCACCTTTCAGGGATACGTCAGAACGAGGGTGAATTCCTTAAAGAATACTTCCAGAGGTTTTCTACGGAAGCCTGACAAATTCCAGGGGTAGATCCCGAATTGCTTAGAGGTGTATTTCTTGGAGGACTCCGCCCAGGCCCCTTCTACTCAGCACTCATGCGAGATACGGTCCATTCATATGCGGATCTAATCCATCGAATAGAGGCTCAAATCTCCGCCGATGATGCCATCAATGCTCATAGAAAGCAATTTGAGCAGACGACCGGGAAGCGTAAGAATCCCCCAGGGACGGAGAATCCCCCCTCACAAAGGAATAAGCAAGGAAACTATAATTTTCCTCCTCGACCCTCACAGCCGCGACAAGAACCTCGTCAAGAAAAGGAGTACACACCACTCAATACATCCCAAGCAAATGTATTAATGGCCATCCGGGATCAAGAGAACGTAAAATGGCCACACCCTTTAAAACCCAACGTCGGAAACCAAGAGCAATATTGCCACTTCCACCGTAGCCGTGGGCACACTACTGAAGCATGTTGGCAGCTCAAGGAAGAAGTTGAGAGACTGATCCGACAAGGATATCTCCGACAATTCATCAAGAATACACCAGCCCGAGAAGAAGTTGGTCCGACTGGGGGGCAGAATCAACAACAAAGGCAGTCGGTAAACAATCGCCAAATAGTGGGAGAAATTGGAACCATTGCTGGGGGCCTATCAACGCCTTACCAAGTTTTAATTGCGTAGAGCACAATAGTACTACTTGTTTTAAGTATCGTATGTCTTTAGCATTGTGTGACTTCAGTACTATCTATCTTTAGTTTTGAATGTTGTTTGTGGTGTTTGTAGCTTCTCCCTCCTTAAGCTGTCTTAGGGAGCTATGTTTTTATAAGACTTTATCTCCTTATCTTCTTCGAGTAAAATTGTATTGATAAATTCGCAAAAGTAGTGAACTTTAATATCCTTGACTCGAACAAATACATAATCGTTATTGTAGCTCAATCACCAGATAGTCAATCCTTGGTGGATTCTCCCGACCTCTTCCACACAGGTTAACGCCGTCGAGCAGGGCTCCGGCATACAACCTCGGAAAGGTCTCACATCCTTGGTGGATTCTCTCGACCTCTTCCACACAGGTTAACGTCGTCGAGCAGGGCTCCGGCATACAACCTCGGAAAGGTCTCACATCCTTGGTGGATTCTCCCGACCTCTTCCACACAGGTTAACGTCGTCGAGCAGGGCTCCGGCATACAACCTCGGAAAGGTCTCACATCCTTGGTGGATTCTCTCGACCTCTTCCACACAGGTTAACGTCGTCGAGCAAAGGCTCCGATATACAACCTTGGAAAGGTCTTACATCCTTGGCGGATTCTCCCGACCTCTTCCACACAGGTTAACGTCGTCGAGCAAAGGCTCCGATATACAACCTTGGAAAGGTCTTACATCCTTGGCGGATTCTCCCGACCTCTTCCACACAGGTTAACGTCGTCGAGCAGGGCTCCGGCATACAACCTCGGGAAGGTCTCACATCCTTGGTTAACATTGCCAGAATGTTGTCAATGGACTTCTATCTTACTTCTCCATAATATTAAAATTCTACCAAATTTTGAATTTTCTCCTGTCACTGAACTTTTGCCTTGCAGGACTTTCGACGGACTTTTACCCGACATCGGACTTCTCCAGGTCGTCTGACTTCTGCTCATAAGCGGACTTCTACTCGTCGTCGGACTTCTGCACGTCGACGAACTTTCATCGGTCTTCTGCCCGATGTCGCACTTTTCCCCGACGTTAGAATTCTACTCGACGTTAAGTTTCCACCTTTCGTTGGATTCATGTCCGTTGTCAAACTACTACCCGTCGTCGAACTTCTGCTCGTTAGCGGACTTCTACTTGTCGACGAACTTTTATCGGACTTCTGCCCGAGGCCGTACTTCTACACGACGTCGGACTTCACCTTGTCGTCGAACTTCTGCTCGTCAGCGGACTTCTACTCGTCGTCGGACTTCTGCCCGTCGATGAACTTTCATCGGACTTCTACCCGAGGCCATACTTCTACACGACGTCGGACTTCTCCTTGTCGTCGAACTTCTGCTCATCAGCGGACTTCTACTCATCGTCGGACTTCTGCCCATCGACAAACTTTCATCGGTCTTCTGCCTGAGGCCGAACTTCTACATTACGTCAGACTTCTCCCTGTCGTCGGACTTCTACCAGTTAATAGACTTTCGTCGGTCTTCTACCCGACGCTGTATGACTACCCGATGTTGAATTCATGCCTGTCATCATACTTCTCCCCGATGCCGGAAGTTTGCCCGTCATTCCAACCTCTCTCCTTACAACGGTCTATCCGACCTCCATTACCAACCACCAAACATCGAAACTCCACAAGATCTCTCGAAGAAAAGTGGGATAAGGGAAAATCTCCGGACTTCCTTGCCAAGAGAGGGGCCTCAGAAAACTGAGGGAAGGCCTCAATAGAAAGGACAGAGGGAGAAGATCTCCGAACTTCCTTGCCAAGAGAGGGGCCTCAGAAAACTGAGGGAAGGCCTCAATAGAAAGGACAGAGGGAGAAGATCTCCGAACTTCCTTGCCAAGAGAGGGGCCTCAGAAAACTGAGGGAAGGCCTCAATAGAAAGGACAGAGGGAGAAGAGAAGAAAGGAGGAGAAGAAGAGAAGAAAAGAGAAGAGCAAGAGGAGTGGAGTGATTTTCTAAAGGGTTTAAGGCCCTATTTATAGGTTTTTGGGAGAAAGGAGAGAAGTTTCTAGAATTTTCAATTTCCAAAATTTTCTAAATTTTTCTGAATTTTTTCCGAATTTTTTGGAATTTTTTAGGATTTTTTAGGCATTTTTTTCGGCCTAAAAAGGCTTAAAAATGCCTAAAAAACCCCTTTTTCTGCACAGGTGGGGCCCACTAGGTCGGTGGGCTGAACAGACCCGCCCGTTCGTTCAAATGAGGCGGTGGGAAGCTTCCAGGCGGGCTGACCGCGCGGGTCCAGGCGGGCCTAGGCGGCCCAGGCGGGCCGCCGCGCGGGCCAGGAGGCGGCCCAGCAGCCCGCCGCGCGGGCTGCAGCGCGGGCCGCAGGCGCGGCCCGGGCGGCCCAGGCGGGCCGCCGCGCGGGCCGCTTGCGCGGCCCAGGCGGGCCGCCACGCGGGCCGGAGGCCCAGGCGGCCGGGCAGGCCGCCGCGCAGCGCGCAGCGCGGGCCCGCGAGCGCGGGCCCAGGCGGGTCGGGCGGCCCAGGCGGGCCGCCGCGCGTTCCAGCGCAGGCCGGCGGTGCTGCCGCTGGCGGCGGCGGCCGGCCGGCCGGTCCGGCCGGTCCGGCCGGTCCGGCCGCCTAGCCCATTTTGGGCCCGATTTTCGTCCCGGAAACTCCGTTTTCGACATTTTTGGGGTCCCCGGACACGTTTTTCGACGTTCCGGACTCAATTTTGGCACTTTCAGAGCTCATCGAGGCCTCCTTGACTTGTTTTTTTGCAAAATTTCAACTTATGGGAAGCGATTTTTGCTATTCGGCCAACGCAAAATGTTGACCATTATATTTTCGGACTCCTAGGGCTTCGACGTCCGAAAATAGGGGGGCAACTGATACGTCATCACAAAATTAGCTTGATTGGGCACGAATCTCGAAGCAAAAGCTAGTTGGAAACTTCAAAAATTAAATCCGGGAGCATATGAACTCCGATTTCAGCAAGCTTACTGTCGAACTGAGCGTCTCGAAAATACGAACCTAACGACACCAAGATCAACCCAATCGGAGCCCAAATGAGTCCGAATCAAGAGCTCAAAGCGCTGTTGGAAGGTTCAAACTGCAATTTGAGTTACCAAACGGTCTCCGATTTTGACGAGCTTATACTCGAATCGAACGGCTCGACGAGACGAATCCAACGAGCCCAAGATCACTAAATTCCGACATCATTAAGGCCTCCAAATGTCCAACGAACGGTGCACGATCATAGGATTCAATATCGGCCGTCCATTTGATCACTCCCTATTCGCCCTTGATCTCACACCTATTTACGGACCATGCCACTCCAGAAAATCTATAAATAGAGCCCTCATTCTTCACAAGAGAGGATCCTAAGCAAGAGAGAGAAGAAGAGAAGAGAAGGAGAGAGAGAAGGAAGGAATTCCTCCTCGACAGCCGCCGGACCACCGCAGAACCTCGTCGGACCACCGCCGGACCACCGCAGGAATCTCGTCGGACCACCGCCGGACCACCGCAGGAACCTCGCCGGACCACCACAGGACCTCGCAGGACCACCACTTTGAGACCCGACGTTCAGTCCCTATTTCCTGCCAAAGACCCGACGTCTTGTTCAAGGCCCGACACTCAGTCCCTACTTCCTGCCAAAGACCCGACGTCTTGTTCAAGGCCCGACACTCAGTCCCTATTTCCTGCCAAAGACCCGACGTCTTGTTCAAGACCCGACACTTAGTCCCTACGTTCTGCTGAAGACCCGACGTCCTACTCAGGGCCCGACATTCAGTCCCTACGTCCTGCCGAAGACTCGACATCTTACTTAAATAATTGATTGTAATCTATTCACCCCTGGAGGTGATCCAGTCCTTTGTATCCAACTCAAAATCTAGTGGAACCATTTTCAACTGGGCTAGGCCTCGTGGTTTTTTCCCTTTTAAGGGTTTTCCACGTAAAAAATCTTGTGTTCTCTGTGTGTGCTAGTTATACGTACAACGCTAAGACGTAGAATTAAATCTCTATCGCCGCGTATTTTCTAGCCCGCAACAATATTGATACATGCCAAGGGTGACTTAGGTCATTGCGTTCAAGTTTCAGATCAACCTGAACCTGACCCAATTTAGAAACATATTAGAAATCAAAATCCAAACTCAACTAGTCTAGAAAATGTGTTGACCAAAACCTCTAAATTTTTTGGGACTAGTTTCGGGTCAGATCAAATATTAACACCCCACATTACAGCACTCGAGAGGAAAAATTTTATATTTCCCTAATATGCATTCAAACCTATGGAGCTTACTTCAAAACACACACAAACATTTTTCGCATACACATTTCACTTTCAAAATGCATGCAAAATAATTCAAAACACAAAAGTCCAAATACATTTGTTTTTTTAATTCGGATCAAAATAAGTCGAACAATGAACCAAAATGCTGAAATTCAAAGTGCCAACATTTTCGATTTTACATTATATTCATTTTACTCAAAATTAAATAAAAATTTCATTCACCTAAATTTATTGCAGTCCAAAAAACTCAAAAAATATCTTTCTTTTTTTTTGAGACATTTAGGCCATTAAAGACAAACTCACACACACACGCATATATATAGACTCGAACTCTGGAACTCTTAGTTGGAAGCCTAAGCTCTCAACCAATAGGCCAAGGAGAGTTGCGTAAATATTTCTCTTTCACTAACTCTTTCTCGCCAAATCCAACCAAACAGCCCGTTGATGCAATGATGCCTATTGTAACCTAGCCGCTTTCCCTCCGCCCCAGCCGAATCCCTCTGTCACTCTCTCGACGTTCGACCCGACCTCGCCGACCTGACCTCACCGGCCCAACCACAGCAGCAGCTCTCCGGCCGGCCTGACCACCTGCTAGGCCGAACAGACGATCTCCCCAACCCGAAGCCTCCAACCGGCGAAGGCCGCCGCTCTACGCTGCCATCCTCCGCCATTCTCCTACTCGTAGCTGCCGTTCAAGGTACATTCCTCCGCATATTTCATACTCGAACGCCATCTCCTTAACTCACAGGCACAGCCCCTCCCGTGCCTCTCACTAGCCGCTCACTTTAGCAGCTGTCTCATTTCAAACTCAAATCCGAGCTCGCACTGGAAACGGAACTCCCCACTACTCACGTAACCTGCACTCCATAAGCCAGCAGCTATTGTTTACTAGTCCAACATCAGCAACCATAGAATTAATGTTGGACGTTTGATCATTCTCTTTGAAAGGCTTTGATCCTCGTGATTGTGTGCGCGCAAGAGTCTATTTAGCCTGGCTAATTGGTCTCTTGGATTTAACTAGAAAAGCGATTATTGGCATCAGCTAATGCCAACCAATGCGATTGTTTGAATGCCTAACTATTTCTTCGATGGCTAAGGGCCTTTTCTTTTGGCTGTAATTATTTCGTAGTGTAAACAATATTCTTGCATGTAAAGGCAATCCTTTTGACTGCACTTACATTCCATTATTGCTTAGTTTTTTTTGTAGGAACATGTACTAAAGTTTGATTTCATGTAAAATAAAACTTACTATTTCGCAGTGAACCAACACACCAAAAATAAATGTCCCATATTCTTTTTATGTTGCATCTATTTAATATCAAACAAATGTTATGTAGTTGCATGGGAGCGATATTATGTAGCTTGTTGATTGAGAAATCATGTAAATGACATTATAGTTTTTTCTTCTCCAATTCATCCCTATTCAATTGCATATTGAGGATTGCAGTATGGAAATCTGCATTGTGAGTGGTGAGATCATTGTTTTAATTAAACGATAAATCTTAGGCAGTTTTTAAAAATTGGTTTTGATTGGGTTGTAACTTCCACTAAGTGCTTTAGTTTCAATATTCATGGTTTTAAAGATGTTGTTCTACACTTTTGTTTATAGTTTTATCATATTTTTGAATTCCATTATATATTTTTATTACGATGAGTTGTACAATTATCAAATATCGTATTCACTAATATAAAAAATATCATAATTTAATTAATTTAGATGACTGAGGAAAATTATATTCGACAAGTTATTTGAAATTTTAATTATAAGGTTATAACATGTACTTGTAATGATATTAAAAGTGGAGGTATAAATGGAAGTAGAGTTGTAAGTAGAATTAGGTTAATATGATCTAGTGGAGGTATAAGTAGAAGTTGAGGTATAAAGAGACTTCTGGAAATATGCTATATGAATGTGAAATATGTTTTGAATTTATATGGTACATGTTATGTTTCCTAAATTTATTATGTTCTATTTTGTTATCATATTCATGTTCAAGAAATATTTATGTTATTGTCTTGGACATGTTCATACTATTGACATGTGACTACTATTGACACTGTTCATATTGTTGTAATCATGTAATGATGTTGTATACGCTTATATTTATTGTTGTTTGATGTATTTAGAGAGGTGTGGGTGTTGTGATTATTGATGAGTTAAATTAGAATTAAGATTAATTTTTTCAATTAGATTCCTTGGGCGTGACAACATGGAGATACATCAATATTGGTTATTGGTTAACCTATCAATATTTACTTTAAGTTCTATATTTATTTGCAGTGATGAAATTTGTTAGTATATGGTTATGCCAATTTTTAAGGTTTTTTGGGGGTTTAATTAAAGAAAATTTAATCACACATTTATGATAGGAATCATTGATGTTAAATTATTCTGACCCTTTTTATGTTTAAATCTACTTTTTAACCAATATAAAATCTACAATTAAATAGAATCATAGATCTTAGTGGATGACTTTGTGGGCATGTTCCGTGAGAGCTTGTCTTAGAGTCTTATTGATGGCACAGGTTAAGAGAATTAAAAAAAAAAAAGAAGAAGAAAAAACAAAGTGGCAGAAGTGTTTGGTTTTAGGCTGATTCTCCCAAAACAAGCTAAAATATACCTGAAGATAGTGGAATTAGCATAACCTGCTTGAAACTGATAAGAGGCTACATTTTCAGATCAAAAAATGTTCATAAAACTCCAAAATGAGTGTTTTGGATTAATTTTTTTTTTAACTTTTAAAATTGTGATCTTAGGCTTCCATCTCCTTATCTAACTGAAGATAACAGTTTTCCTTCTCTCTCTTCTCATCAGTTTTCCTCACTAAACTTCTGCTGTTGTTTCCTTTAGTTTTGTTATTTCCGAACTTGGAATTACTATAGAATCGCACCCCTTAAATCTTATGGTTATTTCTTGTGTAACATTCTCTAATTTTGGAATTCAATTTTGTGTTTTTCTCTATCCTGTTATTTATAATTTTTATTCTATTGTAGTTCAATCAAGAAAGCTTCCATGAGTTCGAGACAGTCAGACTTTAAAAAGTCATTTCAAATCAGCATTCAGTCTATACTCACAGCAGCGTCCAAGGAGGTGATGATAGATCCATTTGGTTAGCAAATCTAACATTGTTTTTGAATTTTTTTCCCAGCATGTTGATATTTTCCATATTCCATGGAGGAAGATTATTTTTCTAAAATTAGCACAATTAGAGTTTTTTTTTTTTTAATTTCGGTTTCTCTAGTTGGCTCTTATTTATTATTGTTTTTGTTTTGCTTTGCTTTTGAAATGTCTTTCAATACAAAATTTTTGTTTGTGAAAAGCAAATTGCTATTTTCTACCCTGCACCTCCATCCCTCAATATTTGCTTAACCACGAAGAATGCTCTTATGTAATGTTGCAACTTAATGATAAGATTTATGATAATGGTTTCTTATCTTCTCAGCAGGATGTACATGGAGCATTTTCAATGCGTTCTAATGCTGAGAAGGAGAGTTTTTATCGCTTGTTCATTCAGGTGAATAATTTGTTACTGTAATGTTTCTTGAGTGGGTGATGAAATTGATTGTTGTCAAAAAAATCATTTAGATGTTTATGCATTCACCTTCAGTTGTTAAGGATGTCATGCAAGCCTGTCTTTGAACGAATAGCTACAAAATCTCAGCAAGGGTGCTTTGCACTGAGAACTTCTTGTATGCTATTAGTCTGTATTGGACAGACTTGATTATATTTTAGGTATTTAGGCGAACATTGTGTGCTTTCATTTGCTGAGACATATTGATGCTTTCCTGAAAATCTTTAAAGTTACAAGTTACTAAGAATATATTTTCTTGTTAATATTTCTTATTTTTCAGGTTTCCAAAGCTATGCATGAAAATATAGCGGTATGAAGCATCAACTTGTTATTCCCTTACATCAGCTTCTTCAACTATTTCTTTGAAAGGACATCTGGCAATTTATTTATTTTTTGCATTAAAATCTTATGGTTTACAAGTAATCTTCTCCTCGATCCTATGTTACTACATACAAAATTTCTATCGGAATCATCTGAATGTTCAATAACATATTACTTGAAAGAATTTATATCTTTCTCCAGAGCAACAATGACATTGCATTTGGAAAGTTCTTCACCAATTGTTCAGGTAGAGAAATAAACTATTAGGATTATTTTGGATCCTATCTTGATGTGCAAACTGTCTGTTCCAGTAAGATATTACTTGATTCTGGTGGTCATATTACATATCCACTTTATGTGGACATTTTTTCATTAATAAGTTAAGAACTGACCAATATCTGGCATGTTCGGATATAACTGACTTTGATAGAGAAAATAGTTCATTAATATCTGATATGACTCTTATAAATGAAGATAGTCATGGAATATCACAACTAGCCTAACAAAATACCATGTATGTACTTGAATCAATTGTTTTTTTTCTAGCAGCCTGGAGCTGGTCTTCAGTACTTCCTGTTTCCTGTAAGATCTGATCTTTTCGAGTTTATATTCTCTCCATGAATATACTTTGTTATTGAGATTTTACGTATCCATCATAAATAGGAGTTACATTTTGACAGATATAGTGGTTGGGATACCTATAATGCTTATGAATGAATTCTCTTATCCAATTCAAAATATTAGATGTGAAGTTATGTAAATTGAATAATCATTATCAAGTTTAATGCGGTAAGGTAAAAAGAACAATAAGAACAATGACATGTTATCAATGTGTTATTGACTTTCACCTGAATAAATTGCCTCATTTTGCTATGAAGTTATAATCGAACCATAAATGAGAAGAAATAAACAAAACCTATGATAAAGAGCTATAGTGTTATCAAAATCATTTATGATTATTCATTTTTTAAATTTAGGGTGGCTTGTAACTGCTTTCTATACGCATTAATCAATACCTTGATGCCAACAAGAAGTCATCTTATGCTTGGGGAAGTTTAGAAGAAAAAATTATATAAGAGATATTTATTCCTAGTATTATATCTATATACAACTATGTTAGAGTCATGCCCGAGAATAGAGGCTAGAAGATAAGTGAAATAACTTGAGTTGAAAGGCGTGAAAATAGTTCCCTGTTAAAAAAATAAGAAAAGAAAAGAAAATAAAAGAAAAGGATAGAGACAACATTAGTGTAAATTAATAAAGTTATTGGTAGCTGATGAAATCGGGCCTTAAGTGAGAATAATTACTCATTAGGATCATAAATCTTATCTTGGTATTGTTCACAGTATTAAAAAAAAAAAAACGAATCTTCCTTACCTTCCTATTATCTTCTGGGTCATTTTCCTTGTTTTCTTTGTTTTCTTTTGCCTTAATTTATATTGTTTTATGAACATGTGTTAATCACATACTCTCCAATATACTCTGCATTTTTGTACCTGGTAGAAGGCATACGTACCATTACACATGTAATTTAGTGATGTCCAAAGCATATATCAATGATCAAAGTTGTCCAACAAGAAGTCGTGAGCATCTTTTCAGATAATTAATCCAATAAGATGTTTGTGGCTTACCGATAATCAATGCTTAAAGAATGCCTTTTCCATGAGCATCTTTTCAGAATCAACTACTTCATCTCGCAGAACCACAAAGTATTTTAAATTACTTCATTGCTGTTGGTGCAAAACATACTTATTGATTTATAAACTATAGCGTGTAACATGAAGGATGCGTGCATTATGCTTAAACCTTTTTTTTTTTCTGTTCCTTCAGTTTTACTAATGGTAACTAGGGGAGAATATGGTCTTTAGATTTAAAAAAAGAAACAATTTTTGAAAACATTACAAGTTTGAACAAGTCATAATGAAAAAAGGTAGAGCTAGTCACTTCCAAAGAAGTTCTAGTAATTTGATTTTCATCTCTGGCAATTAACAATTGAAAATTTTAGGAAGATCCTTATGAATTAGAAGTAATAAAAACAGAATGTTCTCAACTTTGATGTAGACATGTGTAACAAAAGGGTTGCAGAGAATAATTGTGTTTGAAATATTGCAATTTTTAAAAGTTTAAACGTCAAATTAACTAATGACTTGCATATTGATATAATATGTCACCAGGAACTTTTCTCAATTTTTGTTGAATTGCATGGGTTTACCATACAACGATATGGAACCTCTGCAAACAGAAAATTTTGTTCATATTGAACAACTAAAAAAACTGCTATTCATTGATTGATGGTAATTCTGTTTTTAATCATTATTTGCCTTTTCTTTTAGCATGAAGTTACATATGTTTAGTTTATAATTACCAATTTTCTTACTTTGTATCATCATGGTTTCCTTACCATTATTTACATGTATGTACACTAGTAGGCTATCCGGGTTAATATTTTTCTTTTATTATCATTTCAACATATAATATCTTACATTTTAATGATTTTAATGTAATGTCTCCATGCCACTCTGTCATTTTTAGTCTTTTTCCTTTTTGTAAGCCTTTTTTTTTTTTAATTACAGGAGCAGTTTGAGTCCAAATGTCAAGAAAGCCAGGTTAGTTTCTTTGGTCGTACCAAATGCAGATTTTTTTTCCTAATTGCCATGCTTTCCAAATTGCATCTTAGTTGCCGATTCCCATTAAGGGTTGGTCTTCATTGATAGGAAGTGTGATATTGGGCTTCTTAGGTTCTAAGGTTTCTAATTTAGATTTACTATGGGATGCATGACATCATGCAAGCTCACAAAATTCATTGGTCACAAACTCAAAATTTTGATAATTATTCATTTGTTTTTAATTGAAGCCCATGTTATCATTTATCAAATGTGGTGCCAGGTGATGCAAGACTCCAATGCCTCAAGGTGGGTGCCATCATTTAGGTGTTGCCTAAGTGAGCACCTTGGTATATGGTGCTAGGTGCTCAGGTTCTTATTTAACCATATTTTGAGATGGTGTGTTATAAATCTAATGGTGGAGAAGAGAATATGGGTGATGAAGAAAATGTAGTAGACCTTGTGCTACTGAAGCTACCATCTTAATTTTTTTTAGCTGTTTAAACTTTTGACATGATTATATCTTATTGAAATTTTGTTTTAATAATCTATTTGACAAGATTTAATTATTTTGATGAAATTACACAATTAATTTTTTTTTATTAATCTATTTTAATACTTTATTATGATGATTATTATATTATATTTTCCAAAAGTATCCTTATAATTAAAATAAATGAATATTTTTAGTGCTTCTATGACTCTGGCTAATTCGCCTAAGTTGACACTTAGCACCTCAGGCTTGAGATAACCACATCTTTTTTAGGGCATTTAGCATTTTCGTTAACATTTATCAAAATTCAAAAGAATTTCACCGTAAATGACAATTTAGTTATTTTTTATTGTATTCAATAACACTTGGAACTACTGAAACCTTGCAACTATTTGAAATCTACACATTTTTTGAAACCCATATTATATGATGTTTGTTAAAAATAATTGAGTGGAAGCCTAAACTAGTTCCTCAACTTTTAGTACATGCTTAATTTAGTCCCTGACTTTCATAACAACCAAATGCAGTCAAACAACTATTAGAAAATGTCCTAATTCAATATCACTCTTAAAAGTAATATTTAAAGTTAATTCCATTAGTAAAATGTGAGATCATTTTAGGTATTAGGGTATATGAGAATATATTATTATTTTTATATATTTTATCATTTATCATATTAAAAGAAATAAAAAAATAATGGAAGTTAACCATAATTATTATTATTCACTTATTATCTAGTTGATTTACTTTCATTAAGATTTTAAATTTATTTTAATATGATAAATGACTAGAATATATAATGATAATAATATAATATTGCATACACCCTCATATTAAACTGTGGGGATAACTTCAATTGTCACTTTTAGCATGGTGATCAAATTCAGATTTTTTCTAATAGTCAAGGGCTATATCGGGTCATTATAGAAGTCAGGACTAAATTTAACATTTACTAATCCACATAGGTTTGGTAAAAAGAAGAATATTCTCCTTTGATCATAAATGAAAAGTGTTCAATTGGAACACGAAAGCTCTAATGAATTGGATTGAGTTACTCTTCGGGATAGAGTAGAAGAGGGGAAGAGATTCTCAAACGTAGAAAATGATCCAATTACTTCGAAAGAGCTGAACGAGGAGTCGTATGAGGTGAAAATCTCATGTAAAGTTCTATAGAGTGACAATAAATGTGACTTATCTGTCAACATTTTCACTATCACCCCCAAAAATCAACTCTTCCTTACATAAAGTTGTCATAGTACGATTAACCTTTTAATTTGAAATCACTGCTTATATGCCTAGTACTGGCCATAATTCACAATAACATTTTGTAGTATTAGTAAGAGGAGGAAGGGTTAAGAATTTAACCGATGTGAGATATCATATTGTTCGAGGAACCCTAGATGTTGTCGGACTAAAGGATGGCCAACAAGCGCGTTCTAGATTATTATCCAAGACTTATGTCATTTGATGTGCCGTGTGAATCGCTAGAAGCATGTAAAGTATATATGACTAATCAAATAACGAATGTTTCGGAAGGGGATTGGTGCAGGCTACTATGAGACAAAATATCTTCTTCCTAAAGAGATTTGATTCAGAAATACTATATGTTCAAGGTCCAATATTGAAATAATTTAAGAGGTTATTGCTTTTTTGTCCATGTCAACAAACAATTCTAAATACCTCGACTTTTTCAGAACAGGCCCAAGTCCGACAACAATGATTCCAAGCACACCTTTTTCCATTATACTATTTTAGAAACCCAATGACTCAATCATATGAATATGTTAAATACAAGATTTCCAATCCTAGTAGGAAAAGGAGGGTAATGAATGCTCAATTTAATGTGAAAGTGAGTAAACAAAATTTCATAATTGATCTCATAAATACATATAGAATTTTGTGGAAAGCTGTATTCAATGAAAGTCGTATGTACGACTTAGAGGGAGATTTTTTTTTTATATCTTTTGAAATCCACCCTACAATATGGGGTTAAAATGCTAAATTAAGTGATTCGTTTTCGTTTTTAGCCCTTATCAAAAGCCAATTCTTGAACCTCTTTCACACTCATGTCACGTCAAGATACTGCAGAAGAAAAAAAAAGCAAATCCGATCCAATTTATCGTAATCGATTATTTAACATGTTGGTTAACCGTGTACCATGTTCTGAAACATGAAAAAAAAAAAAAAAAATCATTGGCTTATCAAATTAGTTATCGAGCCGTGAAAAAGATTCAACAAAAGATAGAAACAAATCTACTATCTGTTTTACGTCAACAATACGTGGAGTTACTCCCGATATAATAGTAAAAGCAAGACATGTAGTCGGATCGACTATATTGGGTCATTATAAAAATTACGAACTAAATTTAACATATAATAATAGTTGGGGGACTATTTGAGCTTGTACTAAAAAAACAATTACAATAAAATTTTGTGTACTAAATAAAAGTTGGAGGGAAGAAATCACCTATGCAGGATCAAGTTTTATACGTGTACAAGGAGTTACTCAAAATGGATGGAATATAACATCCAAATAAAACTTTTTTTCTTAGAATATAAACTCTCTTTTTGTGCATGTGGCAAATCCTAATTTATAATCACAAAGTAACCTTCGATCTACCTGTACAAAAAAAAAAAATAATAAAAAAAATCAGCCTCTTACTCTGCACGAAAACCACAAGTACCAAAATTTCCTAAAGAAACTACAAATCTTTCGCACATAAGCCGCTGCTCCTGTTGGAATCGCAAGTGTCCCAGATTAGGAATCCAGCCAGCCGCATAACCCCTGCAGAAAAATCTCGATAGAGGAAGCCAACCTTACTGTATTATGCTAACCTAGGGAATAAGATATCAATTCCAATTTTGAAAGACATAACAACACAGAACCAATTGCGACAACAGTAACATACTTTATCCACCACAAAAGCAAAGCTGCAAAAGTCACAGAGATTCCAGAAATATAAATTGATAACAATTATGAATACAGCGATGTTCAATAAACTGTAGGTTATCAATACAAATTAACTTCTTTAACAAGGTTACATCTTATTCATGTATTATTAAAATTAAATAAAAACACTGATGCTTTCATCGCACATTATCTTTGACTTGCTTTCTTACTGCTTCCCTACGTATCACTTTTACGTTGCTTCTGAAAGTTCACAGTATCTCACCTTATATGCTTTAGTTTAGGCAGTTTCTGCTGCAATCTTTGCATTTTACTTCAACCAACCAGCCAGGACAATGAATTTCACTTGGGCACTATAAGTGGATACATTTGGCGAGGGTTAAGACTGTATGCCTTTTTTGGGGGGCTGTTCTCTCACATTTTATTGTTTTTTACAACTGGAGGAGGGTTATTGTTTGTTTGTGTTAAGTACATCCTTATCTTTTTTCGGCTCTGAAAAAGCTGAAGTATATCTTAAAGATTTGGAAATCTAGAAATTGCTAGAAGTTACATCATTCAATATCTTACACATTCTGCCAAGTTAACAGCTAGAAAACTTTCCTTTTTCCATTGTGAAAACCAAGATGTATTTCAAGCATCTTTTCCATCATGGTGTTTACTGCTTTTGATACGATTGAACATTTCAACAGGTGTTTACTGCTTTTGATAAGATTGAACATCTAGTGGAAGAGCAAACACTAGACATTTTACATGCAGATGAGTACGTGGCTTTTGTTCACTTTTAGAATAAACTTCATGAGATTTTCCTACAGCTTGACAGTGAAAAATTAGAATTTCTGTCAGTTTTTTATTTTCACTTGATTGTTTACCAGACTTAGAAGTTGTAATTTTGCAAGACTTATTACTTGTGAAAAACTTAGCGTCCTTTATACCAGTCACTAGCACTTACCGGTGCATTTGATTGCTCCATCATGATATTGTGGTTATCATGCTTATTAAATTGATAGTAAGTTTACTCTTGACGTATTTCTTATCATGTTAATTGGATTACTATTACACTATTTCCAACTATTTGAAAATTATTGCATTCTACTTAACAATTGTTAATTTGTCTCCAGTGTATTATGGAGATCCATGACTCTTTAAGTCATAGAAATAGTCTCTATAATAAATACATGGGTAAGAATGCATATATTATCTCTCTGTAAACTCTGTAATAATAGGGGTTCAATGTTTTAGATATTCTCATTTATTCTGCCTATTCCTAGTATAGAATCTAGTGTGAAATCTTCATGGCGTGCTATAGGTTTGTTTTGGTGGTCAGGGGATTGTTCATCTAGTCCTTAAGCTATTTACTTTGAGAATTTTTTTGTGATTATTTGGATGTGCATATCTATATTCAAGAGATGGTATTATGAATATAAATCACTTTAAAGGCATTGCACCAAAATTTACCACTCAAACTAGCATAATACATCATTATAGTTTAACATTTTGTGGAGCATGCAGGTACACCATATAATTTTTTTTTAAATTAAGCATAAACATAACTGAAATTTTGTATGTCATTATATCATTTGTTTTTGCTTGTATCATTGTGATAGATTAAAAAATTCTCTTAGAAAGCTAAGAATCTTGGTTTATTGGTGATCTTGGGACAGAGCAAGAGTATGATTAATCACTAATCAGATTGTCCATGATCGTGATTAGTGCATCAAAATGTGAAGAGATCAAAAGGGATTATGGATTTTAAATTTTTTATGTTTTGATTTCTTGATGGAGATTACAAATAATGATTATTTTTAAGTGACAATGCTGAGATTAAAGATGTATTCAACAAAGGTTAATAAATGAAGACAAATTGCCAATTGGGCGGGCGCCTACTGATCAAGTTCTAGAGTAAAAAAAATTGGGCCATTAGATGACAACAATAAAGAGGACATTAAAATAGCTTGACCGACCAATCTAATGAGCCTTATTTGTTTGGCCATCTCAAGATTTGTTCGATTTGAATTTATTTTATGTACATAAGTTTTTATTTAAATTCAAATTTGAGTTTGCTTGTTCTGTGGAATTGTTTGTATCTGATGTTATTGATGTCCATGAATCCTTTAGAGTCCATGGATTATCCTTGATTTTGCTTTGTTTTGTCTATTCACTTGATTCTCCTCGCTGATCCATTACATTACTCCTGTCTTTGCATCATCAAAAATAATTCTTATTTGAATTCAAATTATTGATCATATTTTATTTTTTTCTCCTTTCTAGTTATTTTTGTTTAGGAAATGATTCAATTATCCTTCAAAAAATGGTGAGCTATCTCCTCTATTTATACCTTATACTTTAGAATTCTTGAAGAATTGAATCAATCAAATCTCTCACATATTTCTACATGGTATTAGGGTACTTTCCTTATCTCTTCATTACATTTTTCCTCCAATTTTTTTCCTGTTCTTGCTCCATGCAAAGGAAGTGCTTACTCCTAGGAGACACTAGCCTTGATTTATCCTAATCGAAGACACCACCTCATTTGAGACTTTTGTTATTTCCACTACTGGCCAAGAGCTTAATGGGTAAAACTTCATCCAATGGTCTCAATCAATGCCTTTAACTTGTTATTGGAAACAACTTGCATCCTTGATGAAATAGAATGGAGGTGCCCAGAAAATAATCAGTAATAAAGGAATATAGTTGAGTGATAACGAGTATACAAATTCGTACTTGGCCTAAAAAACATTAAGGCGACAATCATAGGAGAATCTTGAACATGAGACCTCTTTGTAACATTGATGAAGCCTTCTTTGAGGTTCAATGAGGAAAAAAATAGGTGAATTGTAATCTTGGGAGTGTTCAATAATTTTCAAGACCGACAACTCTACTCTTGTTGCTCATGGATGGGGATGATAGGTACAAGAAGATGAATAAATCTTGGCAGGGTCTTTTTCATAAGACAGGATACACTTTGACAATGCAAAATCATGAAGTTTGTTTCCACCAAGACTCCAACATCATTTAGCCCAAGTTCATCTAATAAAGTGCAAATTAAATTTATTGAAATATTGCTTCAGGAACCACCACTAAAGTCTAAATAAATTAATAAATGAAAATTTACACTCAAGAGCTTTCGATCGTTTATGTAATACAAAGGTGAGTGAACACATTGTCTCACCAAGATTGAAATTATGAAGAACCGAAATTGTATAGATCTTAGTTTCATGCTTCGCTTGGGGCAACTTTCTTTCTGCTTCTTAAAGCAGCTTTCTAGTATAAAAATTTTAATTTTTGTATTAAAAAGTTGTTTTACGAAGCAGTAAGAAAGCTGCCCCAAATGAAACCTCATTTGAACGGTTGAAATCATATTAACATATTAACAGATCAAATTGTATTACAGTATCATCCATACTGTCTAATGGCTTAAACCATATCATAAAGGCTCTACAACTTTACTACATGGATGCAGAATCCACATGGTAGAACCATTTGTCAAAGCTCTATTTGATCAGTTAGACTTTGTGTTCTGTGATTGCTGTGTTCTGCATGTGGATGCAGAATCCACATGGTAGACTTTATGTGTTCTGTTAAACATGGTAGCTGTTGCTTTACTTTGTTTGTTTCAGTCTTTATATGAAGTTAATGCCTCTTGTAATTATTATTTAGAGTAATATTTAGCTGGAACTCTTGATGAAGAATTATCCATACCCATTACTTACAATTAATTCTTCAACCATCAGGAGTAACATAAAAGATATCAAAGAGAAGCTATCAACAATAAAGATGGATGAGATACAGTACCTTCAGAGTCTTTTGCAAAAGGTAATCAAAGAAAAACTTGCTCTCTTTGTTCTCTTTTAACTAATCTTTTTCATTTGCATATTCTTAAATAATTAGAGAACATATAATCATGATTTTTAATGCTTGAGATTTGTGGGGTTTCATTTATTCTCATAGGTTGAAGAACAGAACAGAAGCATGGAAAATCAGATACAGTCACTCAAGAAGAATCAGGACCAAACAATGCTTTGAATGCAGTGGAGAAGGTATTTCAATTCCTGATGATAACTTGTACGGTGATTTACATAAAAAGCTCTATAAAATTACCTATTTATATATCTATCTATCACCTTATTCCTTCTATCTCTCTGCATACCATCCTGATCTTTTTGTTGTTATTAAATAGATAAATTTTTAATGTTATGTATGCGAGTCCCCAATTGTGAACACTTAAATGTTTATTTTTATTGCTAATTTGCATCTTGCAGTTGAAAAGCTGGAACTCCCTTCTATGAAGTATACGCCATGGATCCTGTCCTTGCTGCAGCTTTACTGCTTGAGCTTCTTACCAATATTTGTCCTTTACTACGCTTCCACTTAATTGTTTTTTTTTTCTGCTTGCAACTAACGTAGCATGCTTCAGCATTTGATATTGAAACCATTTGTCAAATGAATATTTTTCCCCTTATTATTAAGTTTTTTTTAGTTGTTTCAACATCAACTTAAACATAAAAATGGAGGTAGAAACATGATTGACATAATCTTATTTATTATAAATATTGAATTGAGATTTCTAAAAATTATAAATTTTTTTATTGGCAATGAGATATTTTGTTAATTTTAGGAACTAAATATATGTAAATGAGTATAAATCAAATGTTTGGTGGGATTTTACATCCCAAAATTACAGAAAATTATTAGGTGGGGAGAGATGTAGAGATGCATTTGGACATCCACTTAAAATTTGACACGGGAAATTCACTTTAATTGTGCTTTTTTAATCAGCACTTTAGTTACGTTTTGATTACTCTTTTATTGCGCTTTATCTACACTTTATCTGCGCTTTTGGTGCGCTTGGTGTAAAGTTATGAAGACATTAAATTTACAAAGTAAAAAATAAATCCAACATGTCTATTCTACATGTTAATATTTTATTAGAGTTCGGTCGCATCCAATTTCTGAACCTAATAATTTCTCCAAAGTTACAAGCAGATGGAGAGCAGGTTGACGCTTCTTCATAAGCTTTAGTAAACTGAAAAAACAAAGCAAGCAAAGTTCTATTTTCATCCCCTTTAGCTCTATTTTCAATCAAATTAGACATTTATGCACATGCCTAATAAAAAATTTTTGGGAAAATTTTGAATGATGTGAAGTGCAGATTTGATCTCAGGGTCTTGACTGGCAACAACTTCTAATTTAGGGTTTAGCAAATAAGTTAGCTAATAACATCTATGATCTCTCTCTCATGGAATTCTTTGCCTGTTGTAAGTATCCTCGGGGACGAAGACCGGCTCGGTGCTTTGCGGAGGGATTTGTGGTTGCCCTAAAGCAATGCCCTGATTTTGTGAGGGAGACCAAGAGGGATATGGACTCTTGGGTGAATGGAGTGCTACATAGTAAATGATTCCAAGAGAGACACTTGAAAGGGATAGAACAGCACCTCCAGAGAAGACTCCAGCCTTCAAAACATAACAGTTGTTGCTGAAGTAAATCTTCTCCATGCTTCTCTTATCATTGAGTGCAGCACCAGCCAACAGGAGAAGGAATGCTATCACAAATGTAAACCTGTAAAATGCTAAAATCTGTTGGTTCAAGTAATGGCTTAAAGAAAGACTCCAAATGGATATTCCCAACAAAATAATGTTGTGAGCAAATAATATATATATTAACTTCCTCATGTACAGTCTAAATCTTAAGATTTTGAATCTTACTCTTAAAATATTTTTGTTATTGTTTTTAAATGCGTTCATCTTATCTTAGGATAATACTTTATTTTATTTTGCCCTATTTATTTCAAAGTTCAAAATTAATAAACGATGTTAGATACATATAATTTCACTCAAAATTATTTTACAATCTTTGAGATCTAAAAAATCTACATTTATTATAAGAAAATAATCAATTAAGTTTTAATATATCCATTCTTATAAGTGATGAAATCCTCATCTCTTTTCTTGAATAAAGTATTAGCAATTAGAAAATCATAATAAAACAAAGAAAAATCAAGAGCATACAAATTAGACCTCACACGATTTGCATAACGAAAAGCATAAACAGTTTATGGTTTTCATCGCCACTGACATCTAAAATATGACAGGAACCGATCTGTGCGACAGTGGCAGATCCTGGAAGGAAGATATAGTGCTAAAACCCTTGCTAATTGGAATCTAACAGACGAAATGCTAACACTTAAGTTTGTGCTAAAATAAGGAATCACAAAGAAACCGACTTACGAATCTAATGAGTACTGAATTTAAATAGCTTGCAACAATAAAGTAAACCTAATGAGATAATCAAAATACCAAAGAAGCCAACTCACCTCAATAGGATCAATATCATACGCATATTTTTATCTTCATATCAATTATATTAGAAGCAAAAAATATATTTGTTAGGAAGTACTTGAAGATTTCTAATTCCTAACAAGAGAGACAAAAACAACAAAACGCTCCACAAATTCAATGGAAAAATCAACAAAACAATAATTTTTATTGAAGAAATCAAACCAACGGAAGAAATAAAGCAAGAAACAATTGATCCTCAATTCGAGAGGAGGATAGATCTCTCCAAATCCCTAGATTAATCTAGGGCCCAAGACACCAAAGAACAAGAACTCCAAAATCATCCATAAAACAAAGCATAACTCTAACCCTAAACATCTCATCCTATTTAATACATAAATTCAAATACTTTCCCTCCAATCCTAGCCATCTCCTCCTTCCATATTGAATTTCCTAGTGGGGTCCACTAGGAGCTTGGGCGGCAATCCGTAGGGGGTGGACTAGCTTGGCCCGCCTTCTGTAAATAAGAACCGGCCCAATGCTTTGGGCCGATTGGGCCGGTTCAATAGAAACCGGACTAACAATATTTCAAACAGTTAGTCCCAAAACCCCAGTAATTATTCAAGGAACTCCACCAATTAACCAATTCCTTTTCTTCTTACACTAGTTCGTGTTCTTTCCACCATTCCCATTAATATTAACATTCTCACATGCAACATACATTGACGTGCATGCAATATGCACACAGTCATAATGACATGATCGTTTGCCATTTAAAATATAGCATAATACCAATATGATTCAGAGGATTACCAAGAGACAGCAAAGGATATCAATGCAACATTCCAGTTAGTGTTGGAGCGGCTTAGATTTCTCCTGCAGCATATGCAACCAGCAAAAAAGTTTATAATAGCTTGGGCCAGTGCTAGAGCAACTGCTGCCAGAAGTCCAAGATATAAAGCTGGGCTCTTTGGATATATACATTCTTCATAAGCTCTAGTCAACACTCCAGAAGCCTGGGAGAAAAAGGAAACAAAGCTTTTAAACACAACTAAGACAGCCCAGCTCAAACTTGGCTTCATTTGACATAAAATAAAACTTAATTGACCGAGAATTAGTTTTGCAATTCTCGGTCAATGTCATTGCTTTAGAAATACATAAACCAAGTAAAGCTAAAAGTACAATTAAATAGAGGTTAAAACAAACTAACATAAAAGAAAATATATGACCACTATATAATGCACAAATTGCAAATTTTCTGATAGTTGGGTTTACCTTTATTTTACGGTTGGTTCCCCTGATGCTTTTTAGTTTCTAAGTTTTAATAATTTTGTGCTTTTGCTTTGCCATTTGTATCCTTAGGTGAGATATTATTTCAACAATGATCTTACTTGAGAAATAAATAGGAAGGGGATCAGGCTAAGCACTCAACACAGACAAAGCTAGCTTTCAAAGAAAAGAAAAAAGAAGCACAAGTTCAGACAATGTTAAATATCCAAAAAAAATAATGAACCAAGAATGAGAAAGAAGCCGAAATAAGATTTATTTAGGATAAAGTTGGTTAAAAAAACAGCAAAAGGCCGTGTAGCCTAAAACATGAAGAAGCCATGTTTGGCACTATCCAAGAAGTATAAGAACTTTTCATAAACAAAGAGAATTACGGTCGAATGACACATCTACCATCATGATTCTGTGCATGCAAAAGTTCAGCATAAATTGAACACAAGAATAATAATCTTCTGTGAGTTTTAGGGTTTCATGCAGTTCCCACTTAAGCTTAGTTGAATTATTCTTTTAGCAAATTCAATACAATTTCAAGTTGGCAAAAGACGCAGACAATAAATGCTAAAACGCAATTTATTTAGATAATTTGCCATACAGAAAAAGCAGTTTAAGAATTATCAAACAAAGGATTGTCCAAATAGATCCAATTGTTAAAAAAAAAAAATTGAAATATCAAATGCAAATGAAAGCAGATCAATTTTTTTCATTCCCATAGAAAAGCCTCCAAGCAGTATTGGTCCTTTTACTCAATTTATCAGGGTTTAGCAAGATTTAACATGACCATGTCAAATAATTTTTAGGTTTTAATCCTCTCAAGGCTTATCAAATCTAAATTTACAGAATTTACCAAATCCTAATTGTAGCTAACATCCCCTTCAGATTCTAATCCTCTCAAGATTTACTGAATCTGGATTTACTAAACACGCATTTATCAGGATTTTTTAAGAAGATTGTTCAGTTGTCAATGCAAAATAGACGTAACAAGTACGCAGAAACATTCCTTAGCTCCAACAACCCAACAAACAAAATTAACATCCAGAAACAAATAGATTTCTTTCATAATAAGTAAAGGTGGACTCTCCAGAAAAAGAAACGATTAATACAGACAGCTGATTGATAGCTAAACGGATAGACAGAAACCATCCTGCCATCAGAGCGTCAAGAGAGACTCACGAAACCCTAAAAACAGAAGAAAATTACATAAACTAGAGATAACAACAGAAGAACCTTTGCCCCAAACTCTGATCAAAAACGTAAAAAAAAAAAAAAGAAACTAGACAGGGTTCCTTACCCTAATCCTCGTAGCCTCCGCAGCGAAGCCAAGAGCAGCCGAAAGAAGACCAAGAAATCCCACAGTACAACCAACCAGAATCACCTCCTTCTCCATTCACCTTCCTCCCAACGCAAAACTCTCTCTCTCTCTCTCCCTTACCCTTTCGACTTAGAAAAATATTGAGATCGATCGATAGTCCATTGAAGTAGAATATATTAACTCAAGTGAAATTTATCAATTTATTTTTTTTAATATAAAAGTTTGAAAATTATTTCACATAAAAATTTTAAATTTGGAAAGAATCAATTAAATCCTATAAATAATAAACAATCAATTTAATTAATAATAAAATTGAAATAACATTTATCAAAATACAACAACATCAAGCCTTCATTTATCAAAATAATAAAATTTAAAACCTTCAAAAATCTATTTATCTTATGATTTATTTAAGATAGCTTTCTGATTATTTTGATTTTCAGACCTTTTGTTTAACAGTTACATTTTTTCTATTTTATTTTTAAATTTTTGTATTGAAAAGTTGTATTTAGAAGAAACATACAAGAAAATCAAATAAAAATTTTCCAGCAGGAAAAAAGAGACCGTTACCTTCGGAAAAACTGGCAGCGTTATGTATTCTTTTACACGTAGAAAACTCACAAATGGCAGCTTCCCGGTTTCGGCTGTGGAAGTCCATTATTGGCTTCATTCGTTTTTCTTCCGATTTATCAGAAGATAAAATAATTTATAAAATTATTAGGAAAGATAATGTTTAAATTTTATTTATTTATAAAACTTATTTTTTATGTTCAATAAATTATAAATGATTTTATTCAAATACCCAAATTTAATATTTTAATTTCCAAATTGTGCTATTATTTTTATAAATAAAAAAGTTTTGGAGCTTACAAGAGTAAATCTCCCAGTATTATTTATTTATTATAAAATAATTTATAAATATTAATAGAACTCTATAGAATTTATGTGATAATTATTTGTATAAGTATTGCAGCAAAAAAAAAAAAGTCTAATTAATAAAATAATATTTATTTAGTGGAATGCCAGAATTGGCATTTTTATTTTAGCAAATTAACATTTTTTTATTTGGTTTTGAATAAACTTTTTATTTTCTTTGCAATATATTTGAGGTCTAATTAATTAATTAATTAATTATATATATATATATATATATATATATATATATATATATATATATATATATATATATATATATATATATATATATATACATAGATTAATAACAAAAGAAAAACAAGCACCATCGATGTTTAGTCCTTCACCAAAAATTGTTCATACAATAATGCGATGCAAGACTTGCAAAGCAACCGGGCAAATTATTAGGTCCGATCAACGGACCTAACAATAGATCCGGACATCCAATTAAACCTTGTCATGTCGCCTGCGCTTTTTCACTGAGCTTTTTCAACACCTTAACTGCACTATAGGTGCACTTTGACTGCGTTTTATCTGAACTTTTGACACGCTTACTTTAAAATAATATTTTATTAATGTCCGGACCTAATATAGAACTTAGTACAAAATGCACGAATTTTAAAGACAAAAAAACCATACTAAAGGTAACAAAATAATTGTCTATATTACATAAAAACTATGTAATGATTCTTTCAAATAAAAGAGGAAGCGCACAGTATTTACATAACCAGAAGTCCTTAAGCATATATATAGTTCAAATAATCAACCTTTTTTAGTTACAATCCATAAATCATGAAAAAAAAATGATAGGGCTTCAGAAAAAAAAAAAAAAAAGAGAAAATCTATTTTCATCCACAGGCAAGCTATAAAGACAATATAATCTGAAGAAAAGAAAAGCCCCAAAGCTGCAACAAACGCATTCACAAAAGCATGATAATAGCACACAAAATTGGAGACAAATCTTACTGGAATTGCAATGGAACTCCTTGGATATGACATTGGGAATGCAGTTAAAAGGAGCTCCATGGATCACTGTTCTTCTTGGGGGTATGGCTCTCCGAGGTCTTGAAGATCCCGGATCCGAAGGGGTCCGGATCGTCGAAGGAGAATCCATGATTATAATCAGCGGTGCTTTGGATCGAGTCGAATCTCGCTATGGTTTTGCGAGGAGATTCGGCAGTGCCGATCGTGGACTCAAATCTTGAAAACTCTCTTGGTGTGTCGGTCGTGCTGCGGAAGGAATCGAATCTAGAGAAGGCATCATGTGATTGATCGGTTGTGCTGCGCATTGAGTCGAATCTTGCTAGGGTTCCGCTCGAGGGGAAGGTGCTGTCGTTCATGCCGAAAGAATCAAATCGACTGAAGGTGTTGAAAGAGTGGTCATCTAGTCCTTCATTAAATTTGGGTGAGAAGCCAGAGTTGAAGAGAGGAGTGCTTGGAACTGAATCAAAGAATGGGCCTCTGTCTTTCCCAAAAACACTTGCTGCGCTAGGTGAATCTGACCCAAGACCAAAGTCTCCAGGACCAGAAAAAGAGTCCAGCCTGCTCCCAACATGAAAAGCTTCCTGCCAAAATAAGTTCATTCAATTAAAACAAAATATGGCATCTTCAAGCCTTCTTAAGATTGAATCACAACTACATTAATCTTGTTTTGATAAATCCTGCCAAACAGGAGTTTAGCAAGATTTACCTTGAATATTGCCAAATATAATTTTAATGAATCCCATTTTAACCCCATTTTTGTTTTTTTTTTGTTTAAGTTAGGGTTTGTCAAATCCCACGATTTATACAGCTTAAATAAATTTAAGGATTTCACCTCTCATAAATCTTAACTCCTTCAACAATAGCAAAACAGTCTATCAAGAGTTTAAAAAATCTAGCAACTGGCATGCCAAGTAATTTTCCAACTTTAATCCTCTAGAACTCGATGGAAAAGTAATGATAGAACAAAATAATTGGGAAGAAGCTTGATTCAAACAAAGTTATGAATGCTATGAAATTTGGATACTTCTAGATTCAACAATGAAGAAAAAGAGTTTAGTAAGAGATTTAAAAACAAAATATATTAAATAGATAATTGGAAAGGAGTAATATCTTTCGATTCAGAGTTGACAAAAGACTAATTCTATGACTTACAATAAGTTGGCCAAGCACTAGACTATGCTCGTGCATAAAAGCATCCCAATTATGGACAGCAACTAGAGCTGTCAACATTTGACCCGACCCGAAAACCGACCCGAAAATTTCGGGTTTGGGTCAACCCGAACCTGAACCGGGTCGGGTTCGTGTTAGAGATTTCGACCCGTTTGTAAAACGGGTCGGGTTCGGGTTGACCTAGCGGGTTGCCGGGTCGACCCGAAAACCCGTTTAATTTAAAAAATCCGGATTTCCCGCCCGCTACTCGCTAACCCACGCCCTGGCGCACTTCTGCCCAACCCGCTGCCTGCTGTGCACACGAGGCCACGCGAGTGCATGCGTCCACGCGCCACGCAGCCATGCCCTCACAGGCCGTCCGCCCGCATGTGGCCACACGCTGCGCTGCCCCCGTCCGCCCTCGCTTCTGCCCGCCGTTCGCACGCTAGCAAAACCCAAATTCCGGGTCGGGTCGGGTCCGGGTTCGGATTTCCGACCCGTTTGTCTACCCGGGTCGGGTTAGGGTCGACCCGTTTGAACCCGGGTCAGTTCCGGGTTCGACCCGAACCCGACCCGTGACCCGAAATTGATACCCCTGCCAGCAACCAATCTCTCATGCAAGCCAAAAGTATATCCTAAGGATGCTAATTCAGAAGAGTAGAAACATAACGTCTATTAACAATTTTAAAAAAAATAGCAAATGTGGTATTGGAGCCTTCAGAATTAGGGCCCATTTAGTTCCTTGAAGTTAGAAAACCAGTTTTGAAAAACAACTATGAAAAAGGTCCATTCCATCATTTGATTAGGTGTGATTAGAAATCAACATGGGTTCTAAGTTCCACAACTCATCAACCCCACCTACCACCTTCCCACGCACCCCCTTCAAATTTGATGATTTGTTTCCACACATCAAATTAGTGAAAAAAAAAAAAATCCTCTCAAACATATTTTCATCAACAAGCAAACAAATGAGCTTTAAAAAACCAGCTTCAATTAAACGTTAAAGAATCCCACAGAAGAATGACATTATTAACAGCACATTGAACTTTTTACCTTTGTCTTGATTGGATTGAAGCCCCAAAGAGAATCAGCGTCATCACTGTCGAAAGTTGCACCCCAAGTTACCTCGTCAGTAAAATTCTCCCCAGATATGCTGGATTCAGGACCATCAAATTCACTGCTTTTGCGCACATATGAGTAAAGAAATTAAAAAATTTAAACTATAAGAGAAATAAAATACTTGAACAAAGAAAAAGTTCATCCAAGCACTTTAAGATGACAAGATGGGCAAAATACAGGCTTAGGCAATAAGAACAAACAAATACAAGGATTTGTTTACTCATGTAATCAAAACACCACCATGTATGAAAAATCGAAAGGCGGCTATTGGAATAGATGGACAACTTGAAGGAAGCACCCAGGTTTAGTAAATGTTTCATGCGCTAGAACAAAAACCATGATTCTCATACCTGTGATGTTCTTTCGCATGGACATGAGGTGAAAATGTAGATTGAAATTCTCGAGATGGACTTTCAATGGTACTTCTTCCAGGACTACCAGAGGGGCTTCGAACCAAACCATCTTCACCATGCACATGAGAAAATTCAGCTTCAGTTAAAAGCCCTCCGGTAGTCAATGACTTACCAGTCTTGTCCTCTACTTTGGAGAAAGATGCAATCTCCTCATCTTTAGTGGCTTTATCACTTTCATTTGATGTGGCAGTGACCGCTGGTACTTTGCCACTCGTGACTGAGGTGGACTTCAGTTTTTCAGGTGCAACAACATTTTCCACTTCAATAGTAAGTTCCTTGATGATTGTAAACCCTAAGAACAGATGCCAGAAATTCTATTAAAAAGAGCAACAAAAAGCTCGGGTGATTTAAGAATACATGAGATAAGCATATAAGAAGACGACAAGAAATAGAACTGTAAGTACTTCAAAATATTGGAGAAGGCATTTCCCAATCACATTTATCAAATGTCTACTTATATTGCGACTTGCCTTCAAAAAGGAAGTTTTATTTATGAGAGCTCAAAGTGACTTGCAACTGTGCTATGCACATAATAATCATTAAATAACATACAAATACTAATTCCACAAATTGGGAATTAATAAAATGGCTAAAATACTAGAGATAATATTATTGTAAATAATCACTTAAACACATGTAAAATAATAAAATCAATTAGGTAATATCTAACAATTAGGACATTAATAAATATAATTAGCTAGAATCAATTAGAATGGATTTAAACACGATCAGAATACTATGATTCTGTCACATTGGGCAAGCTAGTGGTATCAATCTATCAAATCAATGGGTCATAAGACGTAATGATCAGGGAATCTGATTCCCGAGTAGATTGGGGTGAATATATGTGGGTTTTGGCTGATTTTGGATTTTATTAACAAACTATATAGCCTTATAAGTAAGTTAGCTCAATGATTACATTGGCTTGATTTTAGGTAATTCATATTTTAATGCACATATTAAGGCAATGACTCGTTACATTCCTTGGATCAACTAGGAGATGCCATGAATAAGATCAGGTCCTTGTCAATCTATTTGAATAATTGATTTGAATTAAATATATTTGAGACAGGATCCTAGAGGGTATTATAATAATTTAATTTTTGTTAGAGCATTTTGGTAATTTATTATCCTCAAGAGAATACTATAGTCCATATTAGGTGACTTAAGGATATATGGATACGAACGAGGGTGTTTAAAATATGCTATAAATTTAGAACATCAACTTATTTTGTCACACATCACTTGGGAACTTCCACTTAGTATGGTTTATATAATTTTTTTATCTTTGCACATGAATGCTTTGCACATGGGGTCTTTAAATTCCGATCGGATCAAATATCAATGAATGCAGAGCATTCTTTTTCTTCACAGCCGGATCAAATATACAATGAATGCAGGGTCTTCAAACACTTATTTTCCTCCATTTATTTTCTTTTGATTGGTTTCAGGAAAGAATATCTGATCTATACATATCCTTGAGCATGATGAAGTTACTAGACTCAAGCTGGCAGGATGCTGGGATGCTGAACTCGATGTCTATGAAAAGTTTTGAAGCACATGGATGGCAAGCGGCAACTGAGTTAGGTGTTAGAATTGAGGAATTAGTGAGGCTGTCAAATATTTGTGATTGCAGGAGAAAGGTTCTCGGAGGGAACCAATATTCAAATGTTCAAGAAGAGGAGACTGGGTCAAGGTGTAGAAAAGGAGATGAATCACAAGGTTTGGAGTCAAACATTATGAAAAAGAGAGAGAGAGAACTTGAAATGGAATACATAGGCATTGAGAGAGGAACAAAAGGTGTGAATGTTTGTCTACGAGCATTAGAAACCTGGAGAGAGTGGAGCGCATAGGAGAAGCGAAGAGATCATGCAAGGCTCATGTTGGAGACGATGCTTCAAGTCTCTACAGCAGGTTACAAGCATTGGGGTTTCAGAGAGTTTATAGATCGTGAAAATATAAGGTAGTAGGTTGTTGGGGTTTATTTGGAGAAATGAAAGGCACGGATTTTAGGCGACTTGCTAGAGGAAAAACGAAATATGGGAAATATGTCTATAGTATGGGTTGCACGTTCCTTCAACAGTTCTTCAATTCATCATGGCTAATTACTAACTGAAAGGGATAATCAGACTAATTATCGTGTGTACGAGAAAAGCACGAGAAGACTGTTTGAGCGGTGTAGAAGGAGAAGCATATGAGAGAAGTAATTATTTATCTTGCTTTAATTCCCCACCCCCTTCTCTCTCCCTCCATATTCTTCTATTTTTCTTCTTTTTCTTGTGTTTCTTACACGAGTGTGATAAGTGTGAAAGAACACATATCATATGCCATAGCCTAATTTTTTAATACATCCACATCTGAAAATATGCAGTATAGAAAATAAAAGAAAATAATAAGCCTCATCATACCATCATCTTTGTCAAACTTGTCCCAGCTTTCATCCCAATCAGCAGATCCTTCTTGAATGCCATGTTGCCAACCTTTAAAAGGAGAAAAAAAATTGTCAATAGGTATAAATTAAAAAATAAAACAAAAATGAGTGAACTAACTTATCAAATTATCACCATAATGCATCAAAATTCAAATAGATAGGAATTAGAAAAAAAAAAAACGTTTTGAACTTAGTAACAACGAGTTTAGAATATAGACCTAGGTTAAAATTTCAAACAATCTAGTAGGATCCTTAATTCCCAGAGTTTCAGTTCTTTCGGTGGATCAATGCCTATTTTTTTTAGAACAACTTAGGTATATTGAACAAATTAGATACTATACTATTGAATTTCAAATAATTCAATGAAAATCTGTAAAACATATAATTTAGACAATAATAAATGGATGTAGCTTAACTAGGTGATTTACTTTTCATACTGACAATTTTGACAAAAATAATATCACTAATAAATTTTACACTTAAAATTTCTTAGTAGAAAACAAAGCATCCGGGTGTTCAAAGAATTTCTCATCCTATCACTTCTATAAAATTTCCCTGCCTTCATCATTTACCTTCTAATATTCAGCCGGGCTAAAGTTACATGGTTCATGTAAAATACGGTAAACTTCAAAATAGTCACACAATTATTTGTATTGGACCAATTTAATCCCAGTATATCACGTGCTCTGATTTAGTCATTCGATTATAAAAAATGGTTCCCTTTAAATTGGGATCAATTATATATAGTCGAGGGATTAAATATGAATTAATTATATACATAATTATAATATAATGGATCATTTTAGATCAATTTTGTATAGTTGAAGCATTAAATTTGAGCAACATGATATTCCACGACTAAATTGGGCACACATGAATAGTTTGAGGACTATTTTAAAATTTTTATAATGTAAAATTATCTCATATTAGCCAATTATCCAATGAGATCACTACATGATAGTAAAATGGCAGAGTAAAAGTAGCGCTCAATTTGTGCAGATAGGAAGTGCTCCTTGTCAAACCATGGCATGGTTAGAACCTCGAACCCATTGGAATATAGTAAAAAATAAAATTTGATAAATGTTTCCACTGTACAACCTAATTTCTCCCCAATAGCTCTCAAAACAAAAAAGGGAAGTTTTGGAAGCGTGATTGCAAAAACCCATCTAAAACTGTCAGCTTTGGCAATTTTTTAGACTATGGTTTCCAAGAAAATCAATTAATGGCATTACTGTGATCCGAAGTACAAATACCTATTAGTCCTATCAAATTTAAATCAAACAAATGAGAATTATATGAAATAAGGCAATTTCTCATGCAAGTTCTATTTGGCATGCTTTTTGTGCTGCCGAAACTGTAAAAGCACAAATAGAAATCAATGGAAACTGTAAAAGCACAAATAGAAATCAATGGAAACTGCCCTTAAACCTTCAAATCCAACCAGTTAAAATGCACAGAAATTGTTCAAAAGGATTTGGTTAAACTAGAATTACTGCTGTGCTGCCAAATGCAGCTTCTGTAGGAATGGAATCATCACCATCACAATCAATTTCATCGCAACCGTAACCACGTTATGTTTTAGAAGCCCTCTTCTACCTTCAGTTTTTAAACTGAAAATGGTGTTTATTTTAGCTAATCTTTGAAAGAAAATGTAACCGTGTTAGTTTTCAACTTGTACTTCCCCATGCTTTCACAATAATTCTAGCTTATGGTGCTTCTTCCCACTGTAGGTGTTTAAAACACCTCAATCAAATTTACGCTCTTCAAAAATTGAACCCCTCACATTCAATAAAGTTGTTTCTAACCTTATAATTTCTAGCTTTGCAATGCATTATCAACTATCAAGATGATCAACTATCAAGATGCTGCCAACTAGAATTATTTAAATAGTGATATTTCCAAAAGAGGACACTAGGGTTTAACTCCATTGGAAAATAAATAATGATGTTTTATAATATAGATATTGATGATGAAACTAGCACCATCGTGGCCTAGCAAATTGTTGATATTGCAGCGCATAAGTAGATATATGATATAAAAATGGTGTAGAATATTTGTCTATGATGAGCAATAGTACTCTAGCCCATGTTCGGCATAAGAAACCAATGAGACCAAACACTAAACCTAAATACACATTTAGTACAGCTGACCAGGTATGCCAAAGTTTGTAAGAAGATATTCAAACAAAGAACTAAGTTTAGCTTCCCTCTAATCTATGAATGGAAATATTGGTTCCCAATATTAGCCATGCGTACTGAACTAAACTGATTGCATGTGAGTAGATTAGCCTGGAGTGGGATCTCTCTTTTAACAATATGAATATGCTCCACCATGCAACCGAGTGTTGGATGGCATGAATTTCCTTTAAATGTCACTCTTTACTGTACTTTTCCCCTCTTTTTCCTTCAAAGGGAGCAATTGGATGGGCCCAACCAAACTATTTTCAAGCAATCTGATGCGGTCCTGCTAAATTTGTGGCATAGATTATACAAATAGAATAGCTTGCTATGGTGGAGTTCGAAAGGATGCGATGGTTTGTGATTTAAAACAACTGTTATTGTCAGATTTTTAAAGTCAATTGATATAAAAAATATTTCCTATCAGATTATACAGCAACATCTATTAAAATTTCATTCTAACTCGGACAATAAGCTCTAAAATCAAGCATTAAACTAATTTTCAGATGGTTTGCATTCTTTGAAACAAAGCTTGAACTAACTCCAAGAAAAATCCAAACATATAAGAAGCCCAAGCATTTCTGAAAATGATATAGAAAAGGGTATTGAGAGCATGGGCCCGACTTTCTTAGGATCTCTTAAAAAAGGATACAGTGAAATACAGAGATATTGTAAGAAGGTAACTTACAAGGATTTTTGGTCCAGCTAAATCAAGTTTTTAGGTCATTATATTTATATATCTGATTTTCTCTTTTGCAGACCTAGGCCTGTATCATCATCATCATTAGCCAAATTTATAAATAATCACTCTCCTTGTTGGGTGCTTTGTGAGGTATTAACCCTACTTTACACAAATCTTTCAGCCCAATTTTTATCAAATTGTCAGCGATCTAATCTTTTTTCTTTCTAATTCTTCAACATTAATCGTCAATGCCCAACTCAATGGTGCATCTCCTAACACTTGTTATACATGCCAAACCCACCATCCCTCTGATATACTTAATTTTTTAACATGTCATTTTTATTTTTGTCATATATTAATCTTGATATTAAAGGATTAATGTCATGATTATTCGACAAGTTTTACGCTAGTTGTCGACTACCTAACACAACCTTCCACTTTTCTAATCCAGGACTTGGGACTTGGGACTTGGTTAGAAAATATTAGAAATGATCTTTCTTTATTAGATTTAAACGAGAATTTAACTTTTAACAGAATACAATGGAGAACAAGGATTCATGTAGTTGAGCCCACGTAGTGGGACAAAGGCTTGATTTTGTGGTTGTTGTTGTGTAATTCGTCTTGATATTCTCATCTTTTTTCATGTTCAACTTGTCTATCAAATGAATTCTTTATTGTCTAGACCAATTTTTTTTTTTTAAATATACACATTTATTTCAACATCAGAAAGTCAAGTAGGTGGAAAATTTACAAAAATAATAAGGAGAAACGAACTTTGCAAGTCAACCTGCACTTAAAAAAATTATTTCAATGAGCTCAATCAGCTTTACGCAGCAGTAGCAAAGCAAGTTTTATTGCAGAAACACCAATTATATCACCCAAATAAAAATTTGTCAATGATAACCAGTAATTCTAAATCAGATCATACCAAAGGGAAGTTCCGCTAGTGAAGTGGGCTTCGAACGTAAACCACTATCCTTACACCTCTCATTCAAAGCTTTTACCAGTTCATCCAGATCAGTTTGTATTTTCTCGGCACGTTCCTGGAAATAGTTCAAAAATTGCAACTTAGTTTAGGTAGGCGAGAAAAATATTTTGCAACAAAAGAGCAACTAATCAGCTTGCCTGAAGCACACCATCTGACAGTTCACCTTGTTCCATTTTTGCAATTGCATTATATAACTCCATCTTTCTCTCCTAAACAAAGACCAAATGAATTGACATCTATGCGGAAAAGGAAAAACAAGCATATCGAGAAAAAAATGCCAATTTTGAATAAATGTCTTGTACAAGCTGGTACTATATGATACCTGAATATCCCGAAACAAAGACTGATCCAGTGTCAATTTAGAAGTCACATCTCCTGTCTGCTTATACTTTTCCTCGTACTTTTTTGCCAACAGCTCAACCTGAGACCATCATTGGTCAGTTATTCTTAAAATGACAGGTATAAAGGGGTAGTTATTAGCTTGCATATCAATGGGATAGATCTAACTTTCAGCAATGGTTTATATCTGAAACAAGTCAAATTAATTCAGAGCAAAGAAGGTCAATATTTTGCATGAATCTGACGCCATAAACTATGACAAACGAAAGTCCATGTCAAAAAAGGTATTTCTAATTGCTTGAGGAACCACTACAGGAGTAAATATTTGAGCCAACAGCATAATACGACTCTAAATGAAAATTTTGAGTTATTGTAAACACAATGAGTTCAAGTTGAGTTGAAACAGCCGTCTAAAGTAGCACAAAGATCAAATCTGATTTGTGTCAACCTAACAACGCAAACTTAATATGGTATTTTCATGCTTCAAATAAATGCTCAAATCCGACTTCTTATTTTTGGAATATACAAATCAGGTGTGTGTCAATTTCATGTCAGGTTGACAGTAATTGACGCAAATCGACAAATTTTCATGCCAAGTAGGGATGTATTTGAGTTCATTGAGTTAATGTTGGCATTTTCAACCTGTTTATAATGAAAGGGGTTGAGTCCGGGCTTTCTCCAGTCATAATATGTCATTTTCAGTTTGAACTCAAACATGACATGACATGAATTGACACACCTAGGAAATGTTAGCTGGTGAAAAAATAAGGATGTGGGATGTTTGAGTCCAAAATCATGGAAAACCTCATTGTCATTCATGAATTAATTTCATTCATGTCATAAATAAGTTAACATTTCTATCCTCAACCATGCAATGTTTAACACAAAATTGGGGTGTCCACCAAGCTAATTAGGTGAATTAAAACTCTAATTTAATGAATTAGGACTCGATTGACTTTGCTTAGTTGGGCATGGTTTGATTAATAGGGCTAATACCCTTAATTATTAAATTCAATTTTAAATTGGCATTGCTAAATGCTTAATTAGTTTAATTAAGGTTCATATCCCTAAATTTGGTTTAATTAACTCTCTAATTAAAATAATGCACAATTAATGATGCATTCATGTTTTTAGTTTATTTTGTTTTGATGTAATTTGAACAATATTAGTTGTGTTTTATATTTTTTTTTAAGCTATCAAATAATGGAAAGCATCCAATGATTATGGTAGGAAGTTCTTGGGCATGATAAGTCTTAGGTTTGCTTGCATTTGGTTTCTTCTTGTCCTTGGGCTGCTTGCTGTTCTCGGTTTGGGGCCTTGGCTGCTCTCGGGTTGGGCTTTGGCTACTTGGTTTTGAGCATAAAAAGTTAGGTTCTACTTTAAGCTATCTCATTAATGCTTGAGCTGAAGTTTAGCTCATTATTTGAAGGAGTAATTGCACTTCCTAGCTCATAAAATCATAAAGGTATGTGGATTGGAGCTTGTCTCTTCCTATTCTTGAGTCTCTTTGGTTTCTTCCTTGTGAGTAAATGCCATGGGCTGGTTGTCTTTTCGTTTCTTCTCCCTGGCTGCTTTCCCATGACCCCTCTGCCCCATTTCCTGTGTTGGCTCCTTGGGTCCCTCTCTGGTTGCTTTCCCGTGGTTTGCTGGCTGGGTTTTCCGTGGCTTATCTTCTTGTTTTCTGTGCAGAATTTGGGAGGGGGGGGGGGGGGGGGGGTGGCTATGATGTCTTTTGGCCATTCATTTCCCCAAACCTGATTGGTTTTGGTTGGAGGTGGAATGTCTATTTGGCTACCCTTTTGTCTATATATTTGAGAGGATTTTTGTTATGAAGAGGTTGTTGAATATTTGAGCAAAGTCTCTACTAAAAACCTGAGGGTTTCTTCTCTTAGAAAAGCTTGAGAGCTTGTTCCACCCCCTTTCCTCCTCTCTATTTCGTCTTGGCTTCTAACCTCTTCTTCTCTACGCAAGTTCCACTCCACCTGTATCCTTCTTCTTGAGCTCTTGGAAGTTGTTTGTTGGCTGATTTTTGGAGACATTTGCCGGAAGAGTTTGGTAGGATGTTAGACCCTTTTACAATGGTGGACCCTCAGTTTGCAAGCCTAAGCACTATTTTCATATATTTTCCTACTCTCGTTGCATGTGAGGAAACTGCTTGACGGTTGTTTTCAGGATAGCATTTTTATGTTTTAATTTTGTTTCGTTTGATTTGACTTTTCGTTTATCTGGATGTTTGCAAGTTAAAGTGAATCGAGTTTGGTTTTATTTTGTCATTGTGTTCTCCAACTTGGCTCTTCTTTCTAGTTTGCATTCATCAATTAATACCATAAATGAGCTAAATTAATTGGGATTGACCATATAGGCCACATAAACATTTGGCAGTATCATCATCATTGTCATCGTCTTTATTGTTAATCTTAACCTAACTATTTGGGATTGACCATGAATCCTCAAACTTCAATCATTCTTGAGTCTTCTTAAGTCGAGCTCAGTTGCGCGAGCTTGTAATCCAAGTGGAGGCATTAGGTGCTTTGAATGATTGTACTGGTTCCGTAGGCTAGGTACTGGCCCATCCGATCCAAGATGGGCAGTGATGTTTCTTGTCTGGGCGAAAGTTTGGGTTAGAAACCTCCAGAATTGGAGGGGAAAGCGTGAAGCTGGTTTAACAGAGTAGCGATTACCTCTAGCTCTCGTCGGTGGATGGATGGCAGGTTGGTGGGCCAAGCAACCCATTTAAGCTCTTGGGCCGGCTTTACAATCAAACAAAGCATTTTTTTTTTATTCTTAAAAAAAGACGTTAAATCACTTTTGCATAAATCTTTTTGCACTTGTTCTATCCATATTACAATTATTTCTTCATAATCTTTCAAATTTAACTTTATCCACCTATCTTATTGGTACACTTTTTTACCCTTTTGATGCATAGCCCAAACCACCTAAAGGCTCATTTGATTGCTTTAAGTCACAAAAACATATTTTGAAAAATAGTAAATTTTGAAAAACTCATATATTTGTTTGGATTAATTAGCAGATTTCAAACTGCTTACATCTCAAAACTCTTTTGAATGTTATGATTTCATGTTCAAATACAAACTGAATGTAAATGAAGTCATCACTTTCTAAACATTTTTTCAAGCTACATGCAACCAAAATGAGCCTAAGTCTACTTATATCTTGTCAATTTAAATGCGTGCTAATCAATCCTTCCTAATTTGATACATTCAAATTGCTATCACTGACAGCTACAAACATCAAGTAGGTAGTTTGCAGTTGGTTTCTATATGAAGAGAATGCAATTTACTTGAGTTCAATGTGCCATTCAAGAGAAAACTTAACTCTAGACCACTAAATTCACAAATGCTTTAGAAATACCAGATATAAACGGAACTTGTGAAAGGACACCCAAATATCCCACTTTCAGCACAAACACCACTTATAGAAGTTGGTACATATAGCTTAGCCCCGTTTAGCTATATGTATGTTAATGGATTTCGACTGTTGAATAAACACAAGGCAGTGCAACTATTTGCCTTTTACAAGAAGAACAAAATATTAAAAGACTAGAAACGCTAAACAAAGGAAAAATCCTCAACAAAGTATAGAAAGCAAAGGAGTTTTCAGTAAAGGTTCCTTAATCAAGATGGTTGAGTTCAGTTTTTTTTTTTGAAAAGAAATCTAGCATTTAAACTCTGGCATATATCCCTGAACTTTAAACAGGATGTGTTACAAGAACATTACACTGTAAATACTGTTATCACAAGCTAGACCCAGCATTCCTATTTATTTGGAGATCTATGGTAAAGAAGTAAATTGGAACAACTAAGATTTCTCAATCATCAAAGGATCTATGAAATCGTGATGCACTGTTTGTTGCTCATGATTTCTGATTCACAAATAGAAGGAAAACCTTTGCTACTGGTGGAGCCCATTATTTGACAAAACTTGGTAAGTAGGTACCTATCTTTCATTCTCCATAAAACCCTACTTGAAACTCCAGGCCAGATTGCTTTAAGATTCTCCAAAAATAAATGATAAACAAAAACACTAAATTAAAAAAAAAAGAAATCTTTAACATGTATAATTTTGTCGACAAATTTTCCTTCATGATGAAACAGCCCTGCTCGTTTCAAGTATGTTATATTATACTAGAGCATCACAATCTTAGACTTTCAATTCAAATGTTAAAACTTCCGTGCTACGTAGCTCATAAATCTTGCACTTTGTGACGGTCAGGTTTAAAATTTAAGAAAATAACTTTCAAGGTTAGACCTAGACATTTTTATGCTCCACCAGAACTATAATACAACTTTCACAAAACTGTCAGAAGAAATATTATCATTTTTGCTTTAGTCCTTCGTAGAGAGTGAAATCATGCAGGATAAAGTAGAAACTAACTAAAACGAAAGGCAAAAGAAGGAACATATAACATTAAATTCGATAAGCCAACATGAAACAGGAAATGTTTGGTGACAATACAAACTACGGTGCATTACCTCACGTTTGTCAGCAGCAGCCCTTTCTATGACCTCATTTAGTCTGCTGTCACACCTGCTTTTGTAGAGAACCTAAATTGAGAGTAAAATTTCCTTTTAAGGCAACGTAGTACACCACATAGGAATCTGACGCTATAAAGATAATATCAAGTTCAAATTACAATTTGAAAAAATAATAATAATAATGAGTATGCATGTATGCCTTTATGAATAAACATGCATGTAGGTACTACCATGTATGTATACATATATACATGGATAGACCTTTATAATGTGTAAATGTTCAGAATAAAAAGAAAAGTCCATCAAAACATTTAAAGGAATCATTACAAGGATAGAATCCAATAAAATGAATGAGACTGTATTATCATAATACAATCAATAAGCAAACAGTGCCACGCTTCCAAGATACAGTCATTATCAGAAAATTGAAGAGCTCGGTATTCTAAGCATACTCATCCAGGTGATTTATATATCGCAGCACACCCATCTATATAAAGTATGCTAGTTATTCTCATATGTTTAAAAGACACAGTTGGTTGGAATAATGATAGAAATACTTGAATATTTCAAGTAATCCCTAACAAGATTGATAAAAACAACGAGAAAATCTCAATATCTCCAATGAAAACAATCTAAAACAGTAGATGGTATTATGGAATCAAACCAAAATCAAGAACAAAGCAAAAAATACAATAGATCCTCAATTCGAGAGGACGGTCATTCTCTCCCAATATCTAGACGATGAATCTAGAGCCCAAGACACCCAAGGGAACTCCAAGAGAATATAATAATAAGCATAACCCTAAGGAGGCATTATTTCGCCTACTATAAAACCGAACCGGCCCTTCTTGGGCCGGTTGGGCTGATTCGACCTGAACCTAACAAATAATTAGCAGGATAAATTAGCAAGATGAACAACACTCATCTCTATGGTCGAATTTGATTGGGATCTAAGATCAACAAGCTAAGGTTTACGTCCATCTAAAATAGTAGCTAATCTAAAATGAAGAAGAGAGTCCAAATTAAATATAGATTTTATGATCGCTTTAAACCTTTTAAGTAACAGAGGTCAAAATTGGATTTTTTTCATTCAATTAACACAAAAATCTAATACTTATTAAATTAATCATTTGTAAGAGCTGGCAATCAGTACCTAATTAAAGAGAAAGTAGGGTTAATCGGCCATTACACACATTTAGATTAAAAGAATCAATCACTAAATAACTCAACTAGGCATGATTAAGGGCCTTCAAATAGTTAATTTACACCTGATTAGCCACTAATTGCATTTAGGGGCTGTTTAGTTGGATTACATTAGGGTGTAAAGAATTCCAAATGTAGTGGTTTTAAAAATTTTGGAGTTTGGTTGGATGAAAAATGAATGCAAAGTAAAGTAAATATAATGTAAACCATTCTAGTTCATTTTTTAGATAAACCAAACTCGCCCAATTTTGAGCAAGAACGGACACCGCAAGCAAGCTCGCTTGACCACTGCCAACCGCAGCCAGCCACTACCGCCAGCCACCTCCAACTATCTCTGGCCACCACGCCTGCCACCGCCACTCGCCTCTGGCCAACATTGCCATCGCCATCGACTACCGCCACTTGCCCACCACTGCCTCCACTGCCGGAAGACACCCCCGGACACCACCGCCACCGGCCGTCACCATCTTTAAACTTTACACTATATTCATTTTCCTTCAAACCAACCAAAAATCATTCACCTGAATTTACTTTACACCCATCCAAACAACTCTAAAGTACTCATTTTATACTGCATTTATTTTTTAGCCAACCAAATAACCCCTTAAACAAATCTAAAGTACTCATTTTATACTGCATTTATTTTTTAGCCAACCAAATAACCCCTTAATTTTTACCCAAAGCCCAAAGCTAATCAAAGGTTAATTAAGAATAATTATCCAAAGAAAAAGCATATCTAGCAAATAATAGACTTACAATTCGATTACAAATAATTTTGTTTAATAATATACTAATAATTTCATTGGTGGCAAATATCATTGACTAATAATATTTAGTTAACCACACCAACAAACTAAGACTTGAACAAAAGTTATAATCAGTGTTGTTAAAAACATGCTTCAACAACAAAGCATTATGATGTGATTGACCCAAATGATTTATGTTGAGTTGGCAAGGCAGATGTTGTGCTACATAAAATGTTGAACCAATTTAAATTATTTGGGTTCATAGATTTAATATACTATAGACCTAAACTAATATAATGTGACTTTACCTTTCCCATCCAATTATCTCTAAATGCAACCGTGAATTGTTTACTCGGATGGTTGTGATGTATTGAGGATATCAATATAATATAATATAATTAATTATGTGCATAAAACACGAGTGATCACTCACGCACTCACAACATATCCATTCCCATTCCAGTAAGCAACTGGTTATGAGCAGAAAATAGATGACTAAGAGGAAGAAAAGGAAACTATGGAGGCTAAGGCTTGGTTTTGGTAAGGATTTTTTCTTGTATTTTCTCTAAGGAATCAACTTCAATTTGAAGTTGATGGATATGGAGGCTTGTATGAATAGTATGCTGTCCTTATATAAGCAATTTCATTACATAATGAGTATATGTAATGCCACTAGACTGCTCTATAATCATAATTTTTAATCCAATCTAATTCATGATTAGCATATAATGTTGTTTCCTTTCATTGAGTACTTAAATTTTATGTTAAAATTAATTATCTTGTTGAGCTTTATAGCTCTTCAGATTATTTTTCTAATTGTTGTTTCAAGTAGAGAAAAGGACAAGATTGAGCCTAAGTGAGAATCAAGTATTGAATCTACAACCTTATGTTTTGATGTTTAATTTTGACGCAAGACATCAAGCATGCTAAAATATTGTATATGATGAAAATTTGATGTTATGTATATAAACTTTGATGTTTGCTAGAAGTTTTATAGTTCGTGAATAAAATATTTTGGAATGCTTTTGCACAATTAACTTGTATTATCTTCTTTGATCTCTATGAGTTTAGGGTTGTGTTGGTGATAGGAAATACTTGATTTCAAGTATTTCCTAATCACTTTGGCAACAAAACTCAAGAACAATTGCTGTCCACAGCAGGAAAACAGCCCAAAACTGAAGGAAAACAGAGAAAAACTGCAGCAAATGTGGAGAAAAGACCTGTATTTTACTAATAGATGCAAGGAAAATGGCAAAGATACAAGGATCCTCTATTCGAGAGGAGGATCGCACTCTCCCAATCTCTAGAATACGATCTAGAGCCCAAATCAACAAGAAGAACAAAAGAAAACTTCTCCACAAAATCACATAACCCTCATCTCTCCTTTTCTCCCTACTTAATGCATACAATTCAAAAAAAACCTAAAAGGACCAAATTGCCCTTGCTCCCACATCTTTTGGCTCCAAGAAACAAATTCAAAACTAAGTGGACCCCACCAAACCCACACCTCATTCTTCCGCCGGCTCCCCTGCTCTGTCCGCCTTTTCCTTCCGCCTGTAGACAAACCGAGCCGGCCCAATGGATTGGGCCGGCTGGACCGGTCCAAAGAGGACCGGTCTAACATTACCGCCCTCCCAAAGAACCACCTTGTCCTCAAGGTGGAAGTCAGGGAACTGTCGCTTCATTCGCTCGTATGGCTCCCACGTGACCTCGTAGTCAGGGAGATTCTTCCATTTGATCAGAACTTCTGTGGCTCCATTTGCTTTCTGACGAACCTCCATGAGCTCCAAAGGTTCTAGTATTATCTCCATCTCTTCAGTTAAGGTCCCTGGTAAATCCGTATTGGTAGCATAATCCCCAATGGCTCTTCTCAGCTGGGATACATGAAAAACGGGGTGGATCGTCGTCGTAGGTGGTAGCTACAAACGATATGCCACAGCTCCAATTTTCGCCAACACTTCATAAGGCCCAAAATATCGTGGAGCAAGCTTCTCATTTCTCCGATTGGCGACCGTTTTCTGTCGATATGGGCGGAGTTTCAAATAAACCTTCTCGCCCACTTCAAACCGAATATCCTTCCGATGCCCATCAGCCTGTTTCTTCATAATCTGTTGAGCCCTCAACAGATGTCTCTTTAACTCTTCCAGTGTCTTGTCCCTTTCTTCCAAATACTCCTCTACTGCAAACACGGGCGTGCTGCTACTCCCAAAATGCACCAAGTGAGGTGGTTCCCTTCCGTACAACACCTTAAATGGGGTCATCTGAGAAGCTGAATGAAAAGAGATGTTGTACCAGTACTCGGCCCATGACAGCCATTTAGCCCATAGCTTGGGTGTCTCTGATGCGAAGCATCTCAGATAAGTCTCCAGGCTCCGATTGACCACTTCTGTTTGACCATCTGTCTGTGGGTGGTAAGTCGTACTCCTTTTCAGCACCGTCCCCTGTAGTCTGAACAATTCTTTCCAGAAATGGCTGAGGAACACTTTATCCCTGTCTGATACTATCGCCTCGGGCACTCCGTGTAATCTGACTATCTCCCTGATGAAAACTGCTGCTACGGTCACCGCAGTGTATGGATGATGTAGAGGAATAAAGTGAGCATATTTGCTCAATCTATCCACTACCACCAAAATCACAGTGAATCCCTCAGAACGGGGTAGCCCATCAATGAAGTCCATAGAGATCTCTTCCCAGACCCGTCCTGGTAACGCCAAAGGCTGCAGTAACCCCCCTGGTGACATAGCTAAATACTTATTTCTTTGGCAAATCTCGCACCTGGATACCATCTCTTCCACATCTCTGTGCATACCTTTCCAGTACAGCTCTGCCGCTAGTCTCCTATAGGTTTTTAGCACTCCTGAATGACCTCCCACTGCAGTTCCATGGAACTCCTGAAGTAATTGTGGGATGTGTACTGACGTTCTGGGCAACACAAACCTCCCCTGATACAACAATCTGATGTGAATCTACGAGGAGTTTGCTTAGAAATTTAAAAAGAAAAGATTAAAGTGTTGCTTCTTATGAATTTAAAACTAGCACATAAAATTGAGTTAGGAATTTGAAAATATCAACTTGCTTAGGCCAAAGATTCGCAATAGAGATTAACCAAGCCGATTCAATCCAAGTTCTAGGAGAATTTAATATGTGAAGTACAATAACAAAACCCAACGTTTAACAATGAGAATTTCACCTTGGGGCCGTATCACTCAAGAGGTAGTGGACTTTTGGCGGAGATAGAAGATCCAAGCGATGAAAGAAGTTACCACTAGGGAGAGGGCGCCGAAGAACCTCGTCGGAAGAAAAGTTGCCGGTTGGGATGGAAGTCGTAGGCGACCGTCGAGGCTCCAAGCTTGCTTCGAAAGTTTTCGGTCGTAGATGCTTGCGAGGATTGGCACGACTCTCTCCAAGTACTCTTCCACAGTGGTTTCGTCTTCGAATCCTACGTCGAAGCAAGGTGACCGTAGGATGTTGATGCTTCCGTCGGCGTTGAAGACCAATCCCCACTCAAACTCCGGATCCGCCATTCAACATTGAAGTGGATGTTGAAGAGTATCGTCGTCTTCTCTTGATCCCAAAAGTTGTGAACATCCAATGCTACCCCAAGGAGGATGGGGGGAAGAGGCTCGGCCAAGATGGGAGAAGGGGTGGGGCGGCGGGTTATGGGGAGAGGAGTTGGGTTAGATGAGGGGAGAGGGAGAGATCTAACCAAATCTGAAATTATTTCAGATTTTAATTAATTTGGGAGGGAGGTTACTTAGAATTTGAATTTCAAACCTCATATGATCAATGCCATAAAGTGGCAATTAATGGGCATTAATCCCAATCAAGGCCGGCGGCCAATAGGGGAAGGATGAGGGATTAATTCCAATCCTGAAATTAAATTCAGGATTAAGTAAATTTGGAGGGGAAATTTATTTGAAATCCGTTTGAATTTCAAATTAGAATTAGTATTAAATGGGGCAATCAATGGGGGAGCCCATGCTAGGGCCGGCGGCTAGGAGAGAGGGGAGGAGGTGAGGAAACAATTGCACACTTTCCAAATGGGTTATTGCCACCTAGGATGAAAATTTAGTAACTCCTCATGTGAAGAAATTTGAATTGAATCAACTTCAAAACTTTCCTTTTTGGAAGATTTCAAATAAGGAAAGTTTTTGGATTTCAAAATTTGAAATTCAAAATGTAGTAACTTCCTCATTCATTGCTATGCAACAATCAAGGAATCACAAAGGGGAAGAGATGACATCTCCAAGGGGGAGGATGATGGATGGCCGGCGGCTAATGGAGGAGGGCTATGGTGGCCGACGGGTTGGGTGGGGTTTCTTTGGCGGAGCTTGGAATTCTAGTGGTGGAAACGAGTGAGTGGTGCGTGGGAGAAAGGATTTCGGTGGAGATTGGCGTGGAGTAGGGAGAATCGAAATTAGACAAGAAAATAGGAAGATAAAATGAACCACGAGTCGAGGACGCTTCCAACGACTGGTGGGTAATGCGAATGCTCACCTTGAGCTCCTCCTTCTCAAGCACTCATGCAAGACGAAGTAGAAAATAGAACACAAATGTCATTCAAATATTCATTAAAAAACTTAAAATGATACAAGAGACCTCTATATATAGGTCTTGACTCATAAAAGAGAAAAAAGACTAAATTGCCCTCCGGGCTACAAAGAAACATAACTCCCCACAGGGGTAAAATGGGAAAACGGTAAATCAAACAATACAATAATAAAAATACATCATGTCATCTAAATCAAAAGTAGAGCCGCTGAATCGTGGCCGTCGATCTACGGTTTCGCCGGCGATAAACATGTCGGTAGCGTCTGTCGATGTCCTCATCACAATCTCTCCCCCTCCAACGAGTAGCCTGGATGGCCTCCCTCATTCTTTAATAAGTCAGCTCTGATCTTGCTTAGTTCCTCGTCTTTGGCACTCTCCTCCTTTATGGCTTCCCAATCTAGCATCATTGGGACTGACACAGCTACTGTCTGCAGCTCCCCCATGCACCTGGACAAGGCATCTGCTGCCTTATTTTCTACCCCTGGCCTGTACTGAATCTCAAAATCATACCCGAGCAGTTTAGATAGCCATCTCTGATGCTCCTCTATCACCATGCGCTGCTCCAGTAAATATTTCAGGCTCCGCTGGTCGGTTCTGACGATGAAATGTCTTCCGAGTAAGTAGGGGCGCCACTTTTGGATAGCCAAAACAATTGCCGTCAACTCCCTCTCATAGACCGATTTCAGCCGGGCTCTGGCAGTCAACACCTGGCTGAAATATGCAATGGGCTTGTGACTCTGCATCAACACTGCTCCTAGCCCGTATCCTGATGCATCTGTCTCCACTATAAAGGCCTGAGTAAAATCAGGTAAAGCTAAGACCGGCACTGTGGTCATAGCTTTCTTCAACTGCTCAAATGCTGTCGTCGCTGCCTCCCCCCATAAGAAGCCATCTTTCTTCAACTGCTCTGTGAGTGGCCAAGCTATAGTGCTGTATCCCTTCACAAATCTTCTGTAGTACCCTGTAAGCCCTAGGAATCCCCTAAGCTCCTTTAGATTTTTGGCAATGGCCACTTAAGCATGGCTTCAATCTTGGACTGATCTGCTGCTACCCCTTCCTTGGATACCACATGACCCAGGTACTCCACACTAGCTTGTGCAAAGCAGCACTTCTTCAAGTTAGCTCTCAGCTGGTGCTTCTGGAGAACCTCTAACACCTTCTTCAAATGCCCCCAGTGCTCTTCCTCTGTTCTGCTATACACTAAGATGTCATCGAAGAATACCAGAACAAATCGCCTCAGATACTGTTTGAAAATCGTATTCATGAGTGCTTGGAAAGTGGCTGGAGCATTGGTGAGGCCAAAGGGCATCACCAGGAACTCATAGTGGCCCTCATGAGTTCTAAAGGCGGTCTTGGGTACATCTTCTTTCTTTATTCGAATCTGATGGTATCCAGATTTCAGGCCGATCTTGCTGAAAATCACCGTTCCACTCAATTCATCCAACAATTCGTCAATCACTGGTATGGGAAACTTATCAGGTACTGTTTCCTTGTTGAGTGCGCGGTAGTCTACACAAAACCTCCAACTGCCATCCTTCTTCTTTACCAATAGAACAGGACTAGAGAATGGGCTGGTGCTGGGCCTGACGATCCCTGCTTCCAGCATTTCTCTGATCAACTTTTCTATTTCATCCTTTTGAAACTGAGGGTAACGGTAAGGTCGCACGCTAACCGGCGACACTCCCTCCCTTAATATGATGGCGTGCTCCTGCTCCCTGGGTGTCGATGTCCTCATCATTCTCCTCAGGTGGGAGAAAACTCGACCCTGTCGAGTGAGTGTCTCTAGAGCTCTCGTACCACTCTAGAAGGTCTGGATCTAGGCTCTGCAGCTCCTCTCGGTCAACCCACGTATCCTCCGTCGCCGGGGTCCCTTTCCAGTGGACTAAGTACCTTCGACGTCCGCCTCCTTTCGTGGTAATGATCTCATCATCTAATATGGATTCAACTATCTCCGCATTGGGTAAGGGTGGTAATTTTGGGAGTGGAGGAGGGTTGGGGATCTCACCAGGTATGGTCACACAAGGCTCATTTGAAAGTGGATTGCATGGGTTAAATTCTGGTCCCTCGAAGGCTACTAAATCTTCTATGTTAAATGTGGGGTTAATGTTGAAACCTTCGGGAAGGTTTAGTACATAAGCATTGTCATTCACCTTTGAAATTATCTTGAACGGTCCGGCGCTTCTCGCATGCAGCTTCTTTGCGGATCCAGGAGGAAAACGCTCCGGACGGATCCGAACCATCACAAAGTCTCCAATTTCAAATACCTTAGTTCTTCTTTTATGGTCAGCCATAAATTTATAAGTTGCATTACTTTGTTCAATTTTCTTTTTAATTTCTTTATGTAACTCCTGTAGATGCGATGCATATGATGATGCTGACTCAGATGTTCTAACTCTAGTGCTCATGGGGATCAGGTCAATGGGTTGGTTGGGGAGGTATCCGTACACTATTTCAGCAGGGCTAAGACCAGTAGTTCGATTCACAGAGTTATTGTAGGCAAATTCAGCTATAGGCAATTTGGAATCCCAGTCCTTAATGTTTTCTCCAACCAAAGTCCTTAATAGATTTCCTAGGCTCCTATTCACTACTTCCGTTTGACCGTCTGTTTGGGGGTGAAAGGCGGTAGAGAATTGCAGTTTGGTCCCCATTTTATGCCATAAGGTCTTCCAAAAATAACTAGTAAACTTCACATCTCGGTCCGAAACTATGGTTTTAGGCAGCCCGTGAAGTCTCACAATTTCGTCAAAGTACAGTTTGGCTACTCTAGAGGCGTCGAAAGTCTTGGAGCAAGGGAGAAAATGGGTCATCTTAGAAAACCTATCGACAACTACACAGACTGAGTCATGTCTCCTAACGGTCTTAGGTAGCCCTAAAACAAAGTCCATGCTGACGTCCTGCCACGGTTGGTTAGGCACGGGGAGGGGTGTGTAAAGGCCGGTGTTTTGTTTCCGTTGTTTGGCCAGCTGACAGGTGTGACACCGCCTCACTAATCTGCTAACGTCCTTCTTAAGGCTTGGCCAGTAAAAACGATTCTCCACAGCTGCAATTGTCTTGGCCTGACCAAAGTGACCCGCTAAACCTCCAGCATGCAATTCCCACACAAGAAATTCTCGCAGTGAAGTTGTGGGAATGCAAAGTTTTTGAGCCCTAAACAAGTACCCATCTTCCAGAATAAAATCTCCTATGATACGCTCGTCTCCAGTTGCTAGTTTGGAATAGGTTTCTCCGAAATCGGGGCAGTCCGAATAGTCTTCTTTAATTTGCTCAAAACCAATCACTTCAGTCCTCATCTCACGCGTAACCATCATTCTACGACTTAGTGCATCCGCAGCCTTGTTTTCAGAACCAGCTTTGTGCCTAATGGTGTAAGTGTATTCTTGAAGGAATTCAACCCATCTTCCGTGCCGGGCATTCAGTTTCTTCTGGGAATTGATATATCGTAAGGCTTCATGGTCAGAGAAGATAACGAATTCTTGGGGAAGCAGGTAATGTCTCCAATACCTGAGGGACTGAATTATGGCGTAGAATTCTTTATCATAGGTGGAGTATCGTTGCCTGATGTCATTTAATTTCTCGCTGAAGTAGGCAACCGGGTGTCCTTCTTGGGATAATACTCCTCCTATTCCTATACCAGATGCGTCGCAGGTTACTTCAAAAACTTTCGAAAAGTCGGGTAGACGCATGACTGGTGCTTCAACCATCTTCCTTTTTATTTCCTCAAAAGCCTTGGTGGCTGATGTCGTCCAAACAAAGTCTCCCTTCTTTAAACAATCAGTTATGGGACCCACGATGGTGCTAAAGTTCCTGATAAATCTCCTATAAAACGTGGCCAACCCGTGAAAACTCCTGACATCTCTAATGTTCTTTGGTATAGGCCACTCGTTGATTGCTCGCACCTTTTCGGGGTCGGCAGATATGCCATGGGAAGAAATTATAAACCCAAGAAAAGTTACTTGATTTGTGAGGAAAGTGCATTTCTTAGGGTTGGCATACATTTGTTCTTTATTCAAAATTTCACAGACTTGTTGTAGGTGATTCAGATGTTGTTCCACCGAACGACTGTAGATCAGAATGTCATCGAAGTACACTACAACAATTTCCCAAGTAAAGGCTTAAGGATCTGAGTCATTACTCTCATGAAAGTGCTAGGCGCGTTACTCAATCCAAAAGGCATTACTGTCCATTCGTACAACCCATCCTTGGTCTTGAACGCGGTTTTCCATTCATCCCCCGGACGGATCCTAATTTGGTGATAGCCACTCTTAAGATCGATCTTGAAAAATAGGGTGGCTCAGGTCATCATGTCCAACATGTCATCTAACTGAGGGATTGGGAAGCGGTACTTGACGGTGATTTTGTTGATAGCACGGCTATCAACGCACATTCTCCACGTCCCATCCTTCTTGGGGGTAAGAAGGGCAGGAACCGCACACGGACTAAGGCTCTCCTTAATGAACCCTCGCTGTAACAATTCATCCACTTGTCTCTTGAGCTCTTCGTGTTCGGTAGGGTTCATTCGGTAGTGGGGTAGGTTAGGTAAAGAAGCTCCGGGCACTAGGTCTATGGCATGTTGAATGTCCCTTAGAGGTGGCAGTTGGTTGGGTAAATCGTCGGGAAAGACATCAGAAAAAGTCTCCAACAGGGGTTTAACCTCTTCGGGAATCGGTTCTTCTTGGTCTACACTTATTTCTCGGCCTACTAGCGCGTAAAGAGGGACTCCCGACTCCAGTTCCACATCTAGGTCCTTAGCAGTTATCAAGTTCACGCCCGTGTTGGGTTTCAGGGAGTTGGGCTTAACTTCTTCTTTAGTAGACTTAGGTTGAGTGGGTAACAGTTTAATCTTCTTGCCCTCGTGTTCAAACACACAGGTGTTTGATCGTCCATAAATGTGTACATCGTTGTCGAACAGCCAAGGGCGGCCAAGGATGATTTGACCCACATCCATCGTCAGAACATCACACCAGATTTTCTCCTTGTATCCCACGAACTCAATAGGAACCAGACTCCTATCTTTAACTTCCAAGGTAGTCGAGTTTATCCAAGCAACTTTGTAGGGGTTCGGGTGTGGGGTGGTTCTCAATTGCAGTTTTGAAATCATGGCTGAAGATACAGCGTTAATGCAACTTCCACTGTCTATTATGACCTTGCAGTTTTTGTCTCCAATCTTAGTGAAAGTGTAGAAGATCGAGGTTCTTCGCCAGTCGTCGCTAGGTTTAGGTTGGGAAAAGGCACACCTAACAACCTGCAGGTCTAAGTAGTTCATCTTTTGAATGCAGTGAACAACTGCAGTATCTTCTTCATCGAAAGACGCCTCATCATCGTCCATATGATGGACCAAGTCAGTCTCTGGTTCGTTCTCTTCCTCCGTCACTTCCTCAATTATAGTGACCTTAAATGGGCTGGAGCACTGTGAAGCAATGTGTCCGTACCCATGGCATCTAAAACACTTAGTGCCGGCAGTGGTTTTGGGTGTCTCTCGTTCTGGTGTTTTCCCTTTATAGTCTGATCGAGGTTGGGCTTGGCTAGGAGCAGGTCGACTACCAGAGGGTCCAGTGGGTTTGTTGTACGGTTGGCTAGAGGAAGGCTTAAAGAGTCTTGGGTCCTGGTGGTGTGGCTTCTAGATTCTTCCAGATCTAGCACAAGACTACAGGCAGCTTCGTACGTGTTTATCCCTCTAGCAAAGAGTTCATTTCTTAGGTCTTCCCTTAATCCGGCTCGGAACATGGACAGAAGTTGTGTGGGAGTGGTAGTCTCCTCCCCGTTACAACGAATTAAGAAATCATCAAACGTGGAGATGTATTCCTTAACGGGTTTACTCCCTTGGGTTAGCCTATTCCAACGATCCAGGAGTCTTGGGTAGTACGAGGGAGGAAGGTATTTCCTTTTCAGTTCTTGCTTCATCGCTCCCCAGTCAGCTATGGGGTATTCTCCTCGGGTCTCCCTCATGTGCTCCACGTTAGTCCAGTATTGGTTGGCTCTACCCGTCAGTTTCATCTCGGCGAACCTAACTTTCTTCTCTTCCGAAATGTTATACCATTTAAAGTAACTATCCATCCCTTTAATCCAATCGAGGAAAACCTGGGGCTCTAACGTTCCGTCAAAAGTCGGGGCATCTATTTTAATGCTCTTAAGGAGCTGGGCGTCATTGTCTCTCCAAGGCGCATCACGTCCTACCGGTTCTTGTTGTGGTCGGTGGTTGGGTCGGTAGTAATCCCTAGGAGGTCCGTAGTCAGTTCGGGTATCTTCGCCATATGGTGAGTGAGGTCTAGAGGGCGTGTAGATAGCCGGGTGTCCGATTCGTTCAATGTTGTCAAGTCTCTCTCCAGTATGACGCTTAAGGTCCGCCACACTCGTTTGGGTGTCTCTAATTTGCTGCGACATTGTGCCCAACTGGCCTACAATCATGTCTAAGGTTGCTTGAATGTGAGTGGGATCCATGGTTGGGTTCTAGGGATCACTAGGAAGGTTTCTAGGTCCAAGGCAGCAGCTAAACTCCCTAAAATGCTTGCTGGAATTGCACTTACAGCAGCTGTAAAGTGCTGGACAGCAAACACACGATGGGTGAAGTCACCTAATTGTCTAGGCAATGTTTTCGGGTGAAGGCAGCACCTAAACAGTGAATGTAGGGTCACTAACGAGTGCTTAACCGCTGCAGGAAAAGGTGGACAGCAACCTAACACAACCTGAAACTCACTTTAAGGGTGAAACCAAGTGTAGAAAAACAGTGGACAGCAAGAGTCTAAGTGGCCTAGACTATTATGAATGTGAATGTAGTGATGGCAGCACTTAAACACTTAAATATGAGCATGTAAGATGAAAATTCTATTGCAGGAATTTAAGGACAGCAAAAGAAAACGGTGGGTTAAACTAGTTTAAACGATGTTATGCATGCGACATTTAAAGACAACCTAAAGGAGACACCTAGGATGCATCTAGCATGATCAAAGCATGCTAGCCATGCTCTGATACCAAATATGATGTGAATCTACGAGGAGTTTGCTTAGAAATTTAAAAAGAAAAGATTAAAGTGTTGCTTCTTATGAATTTAAAACTAGCACATAAAATTGAGTTAGGAATTTGAAAATATCAACTTGCTTAGGCCAAAGATTCGCAATAGAGATTAACCAAGCCGATTCAATCCAAGTTCTAGGAGAATTTAATATGCGAAGTACAATAACAAAACCCAACGTTTAACAATGAGAATTTCACCTTGGGGCCGTATCACTCAAGAGGTAGTGGACTTTTGGCGGAGATAGAAGATCCAAGCGATGAAAGAAGTTACCACTAGGGAGAGGGCGCCGAAGAACCTCGTCGGAAGAAAAGTTGCCGGTTGGGATGGAAGTCGTAGGCGACCGTCGAGGCTCCAAGCTTGCTTCGAAAGTTTTCGGTCGTAGATGCTTGCGAGGATTGGCACGACTCTCTCCAAGTACTCTTCCACAGTGGTTTCGTCTTCGAATCCTACGTCGAAGCAAGGTGACCGTAGGATGTTGATGCTTCCGTCGGCGTTGAAGACCAATCCCCACTCAAACTCCGGATCCGCCATTCAACATTGAAGTGGATGTTGAAGAGTATCGTCGTCTTCTCTTGATCCCAAAAGTTGTGAACATCCAATGCTACCCCAAGGAGGATGGGGGGAAGAGGCTCGGCCAAGATGGGAGAAGGGGTGGGGCGGCGGGTTATGGGGAGAGGAGTTGGGTTAGATGAGGGGAGAGGGAGAGATCTAACCAAATCTGAAATTATTTCAGATTTTAATTAATTTGGGAGGGAGGTTACTTAGAATTTGAATTTCAAACCTCATATGATCAATGCCATAAAGTGGCAATTAATGGGCATTAATCCCAATCAAGGCCGGCGGCCAATAGGGGAAGGATGAGGGATTAATTCCAATCCTGAAATTAAATTCAGGATTAAGTAAATTTGGAGGGGAAATTTATTTGAAATCCGTTTGAATTTCAAATTAGAATTAGTATTAAATGGGGCAATCAATGGGGGAGCCCATGCTAGGGCCGGTGGCTAGGAGAGAGGGGAGGAGGTGAGGAAACAATTGCACACTTTCCAAATGGGTTATTGCCACCTAGGATGAAAATTTAGTAACTCCTCATGTGAAGAAATTTGAATTGAATCAACTTCAAAACTTTCCTTTTTGGAAGATTTCAAATAAGGAAAGTTTTTGGATTTCAAAATTTGAAATTCAAAATGTAGTAACTTCCTCATTCATTGCTATGCAACAATCAAGGAATCACAAAGGGGAAGAGATGACATCTCCAAGGGGGAGGATGATGGATGGCCGGCGGCTAATGGAGGAGGGCTATGGTGGCCGACGGGTTGGGTGGGGTTTCTTTGGCGGAGCTTGGAATTCTAGTGGTGGAAACGAGTGAGTGGTGCGTGGGAGAAAGGATTTCGGTGGAGATTGGCGTGGAGTAGGGAGAATCGAAATTAGACAAGAAAATAGGAAGATAAAATGAACCACGAGTCGAGGACGCTTCCAACGACTGGTGGGTAATGTGAATGCTCACCTTGAGCTCCTCCTTCTCAAGCACTCATGCAAGACGAAGTAGAAAATAGAACACAAATGTCATTCAAATATTCATTAAAAAACTTAAAATGATACAAGAGACCTCTATATATAGGTCTTGACTCATAAAAGTGAAAAAAGACTAAATTGCCCTCCGGGCTACAAAGAAACATAACTCCCCACAGGGGGAAAATGGTAAATCAAACAATACAATAATAAAAATACATCATGTCATCTAAATCAAAAGTAGAGCCGCTGAATCGTGGCCGTCGATCTGCGGTTTCGCCGGCGATAAAGATGTCGGTAGCGTCTGTCGATGTCCTCATCACAATCTCTCCCCCTCCAACGAGTAGCCTGGATGGCCTCCCTCATTCTTTAATAAGTCAGCTCTGATCTTGCTTAGTTCCTCGTCTTTGGCACTCTCCTCCTTTATGGCTTCCCAATCTAGCATCATTGGGGCTGACACAGCTACTGTCTGCAGCTCCCCCATGCACCTGGACAAGGCATCTGCTGCCTTATTTTCTACCCCTGGCCTGTACTGAATCTCAAAATCATACCCGAGCAGTTTAGATAGCCATCTCTGATGCTCCTCTGTCACCATGCGCTGCTCCAGCAAATATTTCAGGCTCCGCTGGTCGGTTCTGACGATGAAATGTCTTCCGAGTAAGTAGGGACGCCACTTTTGGATAGCCAAAACAATTGCCATCAACTCCCTCTCATAGACCGATTTCAGCCGGGCTCTGGCAGTCAACACCTGGCTGAAATATGCAATGGGCTTGTGACTCTGCATCAACACTGCTCCTAGCCCGTATCCTGATGCATCTGTCTCCACTATAAAGGCCTGAGTAAAATCCGGTAAAGCTAAGACCGGCACTGTGGTCATAGCTTTCTTCAACTGCTCAAATGCTGTCGTCGCTGTCTCCCCCCATAAGAAGCCATCTTTCTTCAACTGCTCTGTGAGTGGCCAAGCTATAGTGTTGTATCCCTTCACAAATCTTCTGTAGTACCCTGTAAGCCCTAGGAATCCCCTAAGCTCCTTTAGATTTTTGGGCAATGGCCACTTAAGCATGGCTTCAATCTTGGACTGATCTGCTGCTACCCCTTCCTTGGATACCACATGACCCAGGTACTCCACACTAGCTTGTGCAAAGCAGCACTTCTTCAAGTTAGCTCTCAGCTGGTGCTTCTGGAGAACCTCTAACACCTTCTTCAAATGCCCCCAGTGCTCTTCCTCTGTTCTGCTATACACTAAGATGTCATCGAAGAATACCAGAACAAATCGCCTCAGATACTGTTTGAAAATCGTATTCATGAGTGCTTGGAAAGTGGCTGGAGCATTGGTGAGGCCAAAGGGCATCACCAGGAACTCATAGTGGCCCTCATGAGTTCTAAAGGCGGTCTTGGGTACATCTTCTTTCTTTATTCGAATCTGATGGTATCCAGATTTCAGGTCGATCTTGCTGAAAATCACCGTTCCACTCAATTCATCCAACAATTCGTCAATCACTGGTATGGGAAACTTATCAAGTATTGTTTCCTTGTTGAGTGCGCGGTAGTCTACACAAAACCTCCAACTGCCATCCTTCTTCTTTACCAATAGAACAGGACTAGAGAATGGGCTGGTGCTGGGCCTGACGATCCCTGCTTCCAGCATTTCTCTGATCAACTTTTCTATTTCATCCTTTTGAAACTGAGGGTAACGGTAAGGTCGCACGCTAACCGGCGACACTCCCTCCCTTAATGTGATGGCGTGCTCCTGCTCCCTGGGTGGTGGCAACCCTAGAGGGGGTTGAAAAACCTCCTCGAACTCCTGGATCAAGGGCTGCATAGAGAGGGGTATGTCTCCCCCTTCCTCCCCACTCGCTCCCTCTAAGCTGTGTAATTCCACTAAGTAGCCTTCCCCTTCCTCCTGGATTGTCTTGATTAGGGATTTCAGAGAAACCCCTACTTTGGTCAGCCCTGCATCCCCTTGAATCATTGTTTTCCTTCCACCCTTCACCAACTCCATCCGCAGTGTGCCCCAATTGATTTTGGTTTCCCCCAATGTCTGTAACCACTTCATCCCTAGGATGACATCCGTACTCCCCAGTTCCAGGGGAAGGAAGTCTTCCTTCACTTGCATGCCTTGAATCTTCAGCACCACTCCTTTGCAGATTCCTCTTCCTATTTCTACCTTCCCAGTGCCCATCATCACCCCATAGCCTCCAATATCCACTAACTTCATCCCCAACAACTCCACAATTTGGGTGGAAATGAAATTGTGGGTTGCCCCACTATCAATCAACACCACGACCCCATGGTCAGCTATCTCTCCCTTCACCTTCATAGTGTGACTCGGAGTGAATCCCACTACAGAGTTAAGAGAGACTTCTGCCACATCCAGATGAATCTTTTCCTCCTCCATCTCTGAATCGCTTCCCCCACCCTCTTCGTCTTCCTCGTCTTCACAAACGAGAAGAACTTGAAGAGTTCGATCCTTGCACTTGTGCCCTGGCATGTATTTCTCATCACATCAGAAACACAGCCCTTTTGTTCTTTTCTCTTGCATTTCTTTGTCAGTGAGCCTCTTAAACTGTCCCCCATTTCCTCCTCCAGTTGCTTTTTCCTTTGGAGCTTCTTTCATCCCTCCTGTGGAAGCTCCCTTGGTGGATAGGTGGGTAGTTGTCCACCTATAAGTGCCTCCTGAGCTACTACTACTCCTCGCTCCCTTTTCCAGATTCTTTTGATTTTCAACCAACTGTGCAAGCTTCATGGCCTCCCCTAGGTCCTTGGGCATCAGGACCTTCACCGCTGCTCGCACCTCGGCCTTTAACCCTTTCATAAAATTGCCCTCCAGCACCGTTTCGGACAAGCGCTCCACTCTGCTGGCCAGATGCTCAAACCTCTCTCGATAGTCTGCCACAGACCCCTCCTGAACTAGGGCAAAGAACTGCTCGTAGAAGTCTCCTCCCCGATCGGTTTGGAAACGCTCTAACAAACTGTCCTTGAATTCTCCCCAGCTCCTGATAGGTCTCCTTTGATCTCTCCACTGGTACCAAGAGAGTGCCTTCCCTTCCAGACACAAACCCGATGCCGACAACTTCTCCTCCTCTGTCAATCCGTTAACAGCAAAGTACCTCTCCACTTTGTAGATCCACCCATAGGCATCCTCCCCTTCAAAAATTGGCATTTTCAATCTTCTCACCTTCCGATCCCCGCCATTCCCCCTTAATCCTCCATAGTTTCCCCTCTCCCATGTGCCTGGACCCCCCCACGTATCCCGATCTTCCCTTGCTCTGCCCTGTCCCAATCCCTCTTCAAAATCTCCTCTCCGATCTTCAAAAATTGCTTCCCGACGCCCCTGAAAACCCCCCCGATGCTCCCAACCAGCCCCTCTGGGTTCCCCACCTCCATAGCCTTGTCTTTCCATATACCTTCCTCCTCTCTCCTCTCTCCTCTCTCTGGAAAGGCTCCAGATGAGGTCTTCCCCTACTCCCTTCCACGATTTCCACTTCCTCTTCCTCCCGATGGATTTCAGAGTTGGCGTTCTTCGTTGCGGGCCCTTTTGCATCAAACGCTGCCGATTGGGTTTGAAACTCCAACATCTTTTTCATCATATCCCGTAGATCGGCCACTTGTCCTTCCATGGAGGACATTCTTTCTTCTATGGTTTCCTTGATTTGATTTATCTCTCCTTCAATCCTCTCCTCCAAAGCATCCACCTTCTTAGCCGCCATCTCCTACGGCTTGCAATTTAGGAGAAGATCTCAAGAATTGGAAAAAATTTCAGCGATTTTCTCCCTTTCCGGTGCAATTTCAGCCGCTGAAATTGATCAAAACAGCCCACGATTTGTCCCAAGACTTGCTCTGATACCAATTTGATAGGAAATACTTGATTTCAAGTATTTCCTAATCACTTTGGCAACAAAACTCAAGAACAATTGCTGTCCACAGCAGGAAAACAGCCCAAAACTGAAGGAAAACAGAGAAAAACTGCAGCAAATGTGGAGAAAAGACTTGTATTTTACTAATAGATGCAAGGAAAATGGCAAAGATACAAGGATCCTCTATTCGAGAGGAGGATCGCACTCTCCCAATCTCTAGAATACGATCTAGAGCCCAAATCAACAAGAAGAACAAAAGAAAACTTCTCCACAAAATCACATAACCCTCATCTCTCCTTTTCTCCCTACTTAATGCATACAATTCAAAAAAAACCTAAAAGGACCAAATTGCCCTTGCTCCCACATCTTTTGGCTCCAAGAAACAAATTCAAAACTAAGTGGACCCCACCAAACCCACGCCTCATTCTTCCGCCGGCTCCCCTGCTCTGTCCGCCTTTTCCTTCCGCCTGTAGACAAACCGAGCCGGCCCAATGGATTGGGCCGGCTGGACCGGTCCAAAGAGGACCGATCTAACAGTTGGATGCACATGTTTGGGTAATTCAAGTGATTGATTATATTAACCATACTATTTTAATGGGTAAAGTTCAAGAAAGAGTGACGGAATATATTTGATCAGCCAAAATGCACCTGATCAGTCAAACCTTGTGCTTGATCACGATAGGTCATTGTAGGGTGCTAATGGTGAAGCTCCTCAAAACACAAAACTTTATACTCCTTTGCCAAGTCCTGAAATAATTTGATGGGATATAACTATAGATTTTATTATTGGCTTTAATTAGTTTACAATTAGGGGTGTAAACGAGTCGAGTTTAGACCCTTATCGAGCTCGGCTCGTTACATGAAAAGCGAGCTCGAGCTCGAGTCGAGCTCGAACTCGAGCTCGTCTAACTGTAAACGAGCTCGAGCCGGCTCGACAGCCATGAGAGGGAATTTTTAAATTTATGCGGGATTTTTAAAAATTTGAAAAATTATGCGGGATTTTTAAAACTTAGATAAAATTTAAAATATATATATGAAATGTTTAACATTTAAATAAAAATTAGGTGATTATTATTATTTTTTTATATTTATATTTAATAAATAAAATAAAATTATTTTAAAAAATATAAATATTTATTCGAGCCGGCTCGCGAGCTCACGAGCTGAGCTGGCTCAAGCTCGAGCTCAACTCGCGAGCTCGATAAGCTCGGCTCGCGAGCCCATAAACTAGTCGAGCTCGAGCCGGCTCGGCTCACTTACACCCCTAGTTTTAATCAACCCAAAGATGAGTTGCTTCAGTTTCATTGTAGTCGATCAATATTCCAAGAAGTTGAACTTCATTCCATACGGATGCTTCACACATGGCTCATCAATTCTTCTAAGAAATCATTCACTTCCATGGAGTATCTAGTTGAATCACTACAAACCAAATGTCAAGTTCCTAAGTCATTTTTAGTGGATGTTGTAAAAGTTATAAGGCACCTATAAATGAATAGACAAACGGAGATGGCTATTCTCACACTTAGACATATTATTCAATTTGTTTGTGGTGATAAACTGAAGCAATGGGATGATTCCATTAAATAAATAGAGTTCGTTTTTAACAGCATTGACCAACAATATCCCTTTAAAGTTGTCTATACTAGAGTTCCAAGACATACCATGGAGTTGATTTATCTACCTTATTCTCATAATATTAATCTCATGGCTGGGAAGTTCGTTGAACATATTCAACAAATTCATCCAGATGTGAAGAAATATATAGAAGAAGCTAATTCTCGTTACAAGATGGTTGCAGATCAACATTGACAACTTAAAATTTTCAGGGTGATTTGGTGATGGCACATCTTCATGAAATCATTATCCTGTAGGGAAATATAACAAGCTAAAAGATAAGAAGATTGGCCATTCTCGCTTATCACAAATGATTAGGGACAATACTTGTAAGTTTCATGTTCTTGCCAACATGAACATTTCTAACACTTCTAATTGTCAAAATCTCAGTCATCCATTGGCATTTGATCCCACGGTCAGGATGAGAATCCGTGGGAGGCTCATCTGGGTCACGCCAATATCCTTCTATATTTGGGTAGCTGAATTAGGAAGGATTATATTGAGGCAATTATATATCAATTAGCAGGTATTTATTTCTTTATTAAGACATCTTGTATAGATCTATAAATAGGGATAATTTGGTATAATAAGTAGAATGTATTTTTACCCTTCTCAAATTCTATGAATTCTAACACTAATGTTGCTAATATCTTCAAATATTTTCCTCTAGATGAATTTTCTTTGTAGTTACAAAACTCAAGCGCAAGTTTTCTTTAATAGGAGGGAGTTTATGTAGCACTTGACTGCATGGCAACCTATTAGCTTCCTATTTAGTAGTTTCCATAACCTACATAATATTTTAAATTTCTCTTTTTTTCCCTATTATTTTGTTAGGCTTGCTTATAAATTGGATAAAATCCATTATACTACATAGCTTTTTCCATTTTGAAAAAGGAATTTGGTTTCCCATTCTTTCTCCAATTTTCCCAAACCTGTGTTATCTATATGCCAGCGTAATGTGGAGGCATTGGGACTAACTTGATCCCTGTTCATACTAGATATGAAGTCTTGTGCGTTCAATGAAGCATCTCCTAAAGTCCATACCCTCAAAATAAACTCAACATGAAAAGTAGAACACCAAGAATGTACTGGCTAACCAACAACATTTTGGCAATAATAAAATATGCACTATTAAAACAGTGAGTTCTCATAGAACATAACCATTTTAATAAATATTGGAAATGAGTTTTAGAATAGAAGAAAAACATCATCTAATAAACAAGAGCACTGAACTACATATTATCTGCACATAATGAGATAACATAAAAAAGAAATATGTAAACAATAGTAACTCACAAGTTCTTGCATCTGTTTGCGGTAATTTTCAGTCTTCTGCTTGCAATCAAGGATCTCCTTCTCCAATTCTTGAACCTTCAGGCATTATAAGGAGGTGAGTATGCATCATTTAAAAGGACTATATAACAATCCAAAAGGCTTATAACAATTCAAAAGGCAGATAATAAACATTGGATCATCTAAACAATTTGCACCGCTTTTGCTTTATAAAATAAATAAATAAATAAATTTTTTTAAAAATTAAAAATTACAAATTAAAAAAACTAAAAAATATCTGCACTGGTAGGCAAGAGAACAGCCAATTTAAAAAGCTCAAAATAAATCAATAAAATGGCATGCAAGATAAAGATATTCACATATTCCAACGTAAAAAGCAACATTGTCAATGCCGGGTCCCAAGTCCTAGAAGAGAAAAATAAAGGGTTACGTTAGGTAGCCAACAATCAACATAAAACTTATCGAACAATTATGACATGAATCTTTTAATACATTTAATTCTAGAACATTCCTTAGAAGCAATACACTGTATGACCTAAATACAGCGAAAAGTGTGCAAGGGACGCCACCCTAGTGCATGGGTGCAGTGTCAAATAAGCAAGAGTTCCTAAATCATGGACATATGTGGGAAAAGAAGCTAGTCCATAAAATTAAAATTATAATAGGAACTTAGAATATAGGTACACTTACAAAAAAAATAATAAAATAATAAATGTTATAATTATACGAAAATAAATGTTCTATATATCCAGGAAACTATATAGGTTGGACAAAAACCTAAAGGAGATGATAGTTTATGATTTAAACTTTTGTATTCGAGTAAGACTCATATTAGAAATGTTATAATGTTGATCATATATAAGAGAAGGATAATGTTGTAGAAATTAATAGAATTGGAGATAAAATTAAAGCTTTAAAGATTATTGTAGAAACTAAAATTATAAATATTTTAATTATTTATGCTCTCGAATAAGTTTGAATATGTGTTCAAAAATAAAATTTTAAAATAACTTAGAAGAATTATACAGAAGATACCTCTTGAAGAAAGAGTTTTTATTGGAAGACACTTAAATAGATATGTTGGGAGAGTTGTAGAAGATTTTAAAAACACTCATAGTGGCTATGAGTTTGGAGTAACTAATAAACGTGTTATAATCATATTATAATCTACGCTAGCAAATAGTTTTGTAATTATCAATGTTTTATTAAAAAGAGAGGAACATCTCATCATTTATAAGAATGAACATAGTAAGACTTAAATTGATTGTTTTTATAAGGGTATGCCTACTCTGGAAGCTATACATTTATTGAGAGGTTTGATGGAGAAGTATAAAGAGAATAAGGATGATCTACACTAGATATTTATTGATTTAAAGGAAGCATATGATAAAATTCCAAGTGCTATGGAGAGTTCTAGAAAAGAAATGGGTTAATAATATTTATATTCAAATCATTAAGGATATGTATGCAGGAGTTGTTACTTGTGTTCAAACACAAGGTGGTTTGACCAAGTGTTTTCCTATTTCAATTGGATTACATCAAGGATCATCCTTAAGCTTGTATCTTTTCTGCTTTAGTAGTGGATTTTCTCACAAGAAATTTGCAAGAGGTTGTACCTTGGCGTATGCTTTTTGCTGATGATATTTTTATCTTGTTGATAAAACTAGAGAGGCAGTTGAAGGTAAACATGAATCATGGAGGTCAACCTTAGAGTCAAAAGGTTTTCATTTGAGTAGATCTATAACTGAATATATAGAGTGTAATTTTAGTGGCAATAAATCTAGTGGGGGATTGTGACTTTGGGCGATCAAGTCATTAATAAGAGTACATATTTTAGATATCCTGGGTCTATTGTTCAGCGTGATCATGAAATAGATGGGGATATTATTAATAGAATTCATGTTGGATGATTGAAGTGGAGGAATGCATCAAGCTTGTTGTGTAATAGAAAAATCCCCCCTAAAACTTAAGGGAAATTCTATAAGATGGTGGTGAGACCTGAAATGCTTTATGATGCAGAATGTGGGTCATTAAAAGATAAGCATAATATTAAGTTAAGCGTTGCAAAGATGAGGATGTTTAAGTGGATGAGTGGTTTAACTCTTAAAGACAGGATACAAAATGAGCATACACATGAAAAGGTTGGAGTAGCTCCAGTAGAATCTAAGATTAGAGAGAGTCACTTTAGATGGTTTGGTCACATAAAACGATAGCCTTCCAATGAACCGGTTAAGAGGGTAGATGTATTAGATTTGATTTATGTTAAGAAAGTTAGAGGTAAACCTAAAAACACTTGGTTAAAAAATATTAGAAATGATCTTTCTTTATTAAATTTAAATAAGAATTTAAAGAATTTGGCTCTAAACTGGACACAATGGAGAACAATGATTCATGTAGAAAACCCCACATAGTGGGATAAAGGCTTGATGTGGTTGTTGTTGTTGTTATTGTTGTAGCAAAGATGATGATGCTTGTTTGGATGAGTGGCTTTACACTTAGAGACAGAATGTGAAACGAGTATATAGGTGAAAAGGTTGAAATAGCTCTAGTGGTATATAAGACGAGAGAGTTGTCTTAAATGGTTTGGTTAAATAAAATGTTAGTCTTTCGATGACCCTGTAAAGAGAGTAAATGTATTAGATCTAGCCTATGTTATGAAAGGCACAGGTAGACCTAAAAAGTATTGGTTAGAAAGTATTAAAAAAATGATCATTTTTATTATATTTAAATGAGAAGTTGACTCATGATAAGACACAATGGAGAAAAAGGATTAATGAAGTGAACCTCACATAGTAGAATAAAGGCTTGTTGTTGTATTCCAAGGCAGAAAGTGCTTCAAATAACAAAGCATGTAGCATGTAACATGCAATAAATGCCCTACTCCCCATTACTTCCCTATTAATATTCAAACAAATAGTAAAAATAATCATGTAAAACCCCTTAAATTCCACTTATCTCCAAGAAACAAAAGGATGGTGGGAGCCTACGCCCTACGAGATCAAATCCTAACTAGAAAATCATTTTATATATAAGAGAGAGAGAGAGAGAGAGAGAGAGAGAGAGAGAGAGAGAAAGAGAGATGTGTGAGTATTACCCTCATCTGTCTTTTAGATGAAAATGAAAGAATAAGAATGAGGTTAAAGTGTAAAGGACCTACACTAATCTATTATTAAGAAAGTGGCCTTATTAATTCTGCCAAAAAAGGCAATTAAATCGTTTTACTTATTTAAAAAGCTAAAAACAATGCAGCAGGAGCTTGAGATATCTAAAGGTGAAGTTCTAAATTTAAAGGGACTCAATCTTGCCAATCATTACCATGCCCCAACTTCCGTATCCTATATTTGATTTACCCTAAAAGAAAGGGTTATTCAGCAAACTTATCAACCTGACCTACTAATGAGAAAATTCAACTTTTAGCACGTGAAATTTCAGGTAGTGCACAGTAAAATAATACAACATCATGCTAGAAAAGTGTACAGATACTTGACAGTTTTCCTAGATCCAATAATCAATAGGATAACCACATACCTTATTATCAGCATCAGTTGCTTCTTGTAACTTCGAGTTGAGCGCTTTCTGTTCCCCTTCACTAAGCTGATTCAACATGTTCTGCTCCAACACTGGCACTCTTGTTTTTGGTTGCACTGGCGACGCTACATCATCAGGCTGAGAAGGGATTGGAGTCCTTGTAGAAGACTCAACCCTAGTGGGAGGCACAACAGAAAGAGAGCCCGGCATTGGCTGTTGAGATAAAGCTGAGAGAGAAATAAATCAATAGCATGTAAATGAAATGCCAATCAATATGTAGGCATAGAAGCATTATCAAAATAGAAAAAAAAATGTTCCTAATCCAAGAAAACAAAGCAAGATTTAATATTTAAAAAAAAAAAAAAAAATACCAATGGTGAGTACAAGCACTACCAGGCCTTGGCTGCCAAGCTGATGCACCATATGCAGATGATGGCTGCCCTGTTGCAAGTATTAAAGTCTGATCGAACTTTACACTATTAGGAAGGACAGCTGGAAGAGGACGGCCTTCTCTGTAGCGCTCCATCAAGTAAACAGCAACACAAAACTCCCTCAATGAAAGCATGCTATCACTATCCTGGTCTGATAAGTCCCACACTTGCCTCAAGATCTCTGGCATCATTGAAAAAAGAAAGAAAGGAAATATCATTATACAGAAATAGCATAAGTCTATAATCTGAAAAAAATAAGGTTTGATTCCAGCTTCATCCTAATACAACTTTTAATTTTTAGAAAGCAGTTCAAGGGGGTTCAAAGAGTTTCTGCATAATACAAACATGTATCATGAATTATTTAAAGTCAACCTCTAGGTAGTCTCCAACTCAAGAACAGGTTTCTAGCCTCTACACCAGTAATTTTACCATCCCTGTCCTTGTCAACTTCCAAAAAAACTTTAGTATACTTCCGAATGTCAGAATGAGTAATTTTCGGCCATGAAACTTCATTTTGAGTGGAAACACTGCTATCAGGGCCACTTGGAACACTGTGAGCAGGCAATGCCAAAGTGTTTTGTATTGTCTCTGGCTGATTCTGTTTAATAGGGGGTTGAGTCCTCTGAAACTGATTTGCAACTGGAGGAAGGCCTGGCATGACCTGAATATTAACATGCTGACTTGGATTTGCAGCATTTTTAGGTGCTACAGGGGCAGAATTAGATGAGTTGAAGAAACTGTTTGCAGACGAGATAGGTATGGAAGCATCCTGCTTAATCTGGGCTGCTGAAAATACGTCGCCACCAAATACTGAATTGGAAGAAAAACCATTTCCGGAAACACCCAAAACGTTTGAATCCTTGGAAGTAGTTTGGAAGGAGGCTGACACTGGATCAAGAGGCCTTGAAGTGATTGGGGAAGAGTGTACATGTTGGATTTGCGGTTTAGAAGTTGCATCCAGATTTGAATGAACTATACCAAAACCATCTTTATCTGCAATGGACGCATGGTTAGGAACTTGAGAATTAACAGCTCCTTGTGACCCGCTACTCCTACCAGCAATCCCGTCAGTAGATAAAGATAGATTTATTGCAGTACTTGCAGCATTGAGTCCTTGACTAAACCCCTGCACTGGATGTGATGCTGCAACTTGTGAAGCTTGAGGCGGCCTCGAAAAATTGCTCTGTGTAGCAGGGGAACCCTGGTAATTTAAACCTGTGGCTATGGGCATCTGTTGTCCAGTGAGACCAGTGTTTTGAGAAGGATTTGGCCTAATGAAACCAGCCTGCGCAGGCTGCAATAACATGTTATTTGCTTGGGGTGTGGAAGTGAATGTGGAATTCAGCTGAGGAGGAGGCCTCATAAAGCTAGCCTGAGGAGGCTGTTGTATCATGCTATTTGCATGGGGTGAGGATGTAGCCATAGAATTCATCTGAGAAGCATGAGGCCTCATAAATCCTGACTGAGAAGATTGAGGCAATGGTGCAGCAGTCATTTGAGAAGTAGGCAGTCGCACAAAACCTGTTGAAGCAGGCTGCGGCAATATGTTATTTGTTTGAGGTGCAGAAAAAGCCATGGAATTCATCTGAGAACCAGGTGGCCTTATAAAACCAGTCTGAGTAGGCTGCACTAACATTTGATTTGCTTGGGGTGCAGAAGTAGCCACGCTATTCATCTGTCCTGCAGAACCAGGAGCAGGATTTATCTTTGGCGCTGGAATTTTAGCTGCAGCTGGACCATATAATGCTGCCTTCACAATATCTGCTGTAAGTTGTCGCCCACTTTGAGCAACTGTCACAAGTCTTAACGCATTGTGGAACTCCAAACGCCCCAAAGAACTGTTTCCACCAGCAGCATAGGACCATACCTGAAGCCACTCAAATGTTACTAAAGAAAACAAGAAATCTTGAGAAATGAAAAAAGTTCCAAGTTCAATCAGACATTGATTATTCGGATTACTCAATGAATTTTCAGGAAATGGTTCCTAATCCCCACTTTAAATGTACCTAATTCGTTGCTCTTATACGAAGCTCTATAATTAATAATGAAACAGATCTAAAAGCATTCAACTCAACAAATAGCAACATCACAGATCCAAACGAAAATCCACCTATAAGCATTCCCCCAATATCCACATTCAATCAAACAAACATATATGATAACTTCCAAAATTGAAGAAAATAAACCTAGGAAATAAATGAAATGACATTAAAGACGAGGTACAGAACTAGAGCAAGGGTTTCTTTGGGTAAGTTGGATCCCTGGAAGAAAGCGACCGCCTCTGCTCCGCTGATCCTTCCATCCTGGTCCAAATCAGCTCTCCTGAAGTAGGCATCGAAGACGTCCGCGTTTGGAACCTGGCCCTGTTCGGCCGCCATACAAATTTAAAGATCGGTAGTCGAGAACGCCAGAAAGCCCGCCCGTCGGCGGTCGGAAGGAAGCAGACCACGTTTACAGTGTTAGGCGTTTGGCCGAGATCCTGACTTGGTCGACGAATTTTTAGTAACTTCCGAGCAAGATTCACAGCTGGATACGAGAAATGGAAGAGGCGTTTCCCCGTGCGATGCTGAGGATCCGATCGCCAGTTATGCAACGGGAAGATGGCCGCCGAGAGGCTACTCAGTGCCGATTTTCGAAGCTACCAATGATTTCCTCTTCGTCGATCGATAGCTGTAGCAAGGAGAAGGAGAAGCAGAAGATTGGAAGATGAAGAGATTTGGGACTTCGGGTTGGAAATTTGTGAATAAACACTCTATTAATCCATAATTTCATGACTAATAAATCTGTTAATTCACATAACAATAAAAAGGTATGGTAATAGAAAATTTTCCTCAATTTCTTAACATAAAGGGTTTTTAGTAAAAAAATTAAATTTTTATAAAGTATTATAATATTTAAAATGAGGAAAATATACTCTCTATCATATTTCTTAAAAAAATATGCTTAAATTTTTCATTGAGTAAATTTTTATAAAGTCTTATAATATTTAAAATGAGGAAAATATACTCTCTATCATATTTCTTAAAAAAATATGCTTAAATTTTTCATTGAGTCTGAAATAGTCATATAATTCAAAGAGATGTTTTCGTATATATAAGTGACATTTTGAGCGAGAAGTTGATCAAACCCTCCTATTATAGATGCCTTCTTCTGCCGCAATTCTCGTTCATGATTAATGATTTTGAGTCAAAGTTCTAATGCAATATTTTCATATTCGTGTCTAGCCAATTGATAATTATCGTTGAAAATTACTGAAATTATACATTTGATAGCATTTAAATCTTCGGCAATGTTATATGTTCATGCATGAACTCTAAAGCCATAAAACCATTAGACGTGAGATTATTTCATTGCTCGAAACTTATTCTAACATTGATTGTAACATGTTCGGCTCTTGACCGTTCAAAGTTTGTTTGTATTTTATAACTAGCATTAAACAATAGTCTAAGAAAATTTTGATCATCATTCAAAGATAGCTCGAAGGATGTCGAAACAAGTTTCGATCGATTTTAGAACATTGTTCAAACAATCTAGCAATAAGTTTCAATTAATATTTGATCAAATTTTGAGAAAAGTTCACATTTTTTTGTTTTGCATTCAGTCTCTTTTGTGATTGAATCATTTGTGTTGTCTTATCATGTAAATTGATATGTATTTGGGTCACACATAGGTTACATGATGAGTCCAGATCGGAAAACTGTCAGAATTTCCTGAGTGTGCATAGCAAAAGCGAATAAAAGTACAATTATTGTGCACCACTGCGCTTTTACTGTGCACATTAAAAAAAACTAGAAGCAGCTCAGATTAGGACTCTGCACGTAATAATCTCTCCACACACATAGAGCCAAGAGTATGATGGAGAAGATTGTAAGATAATTTGAGCTATTGAAGACTAATGACATCATTGTGTTGAATATTTATTATTAAAATTTCTCCTCAATTGTATTTGTCGTACATATACTTTATTGTATTATAGTTGTTGTGATTATAGTCTATTATATTGTACTCTATTATTTAGACACGTTAAACCTTATTCGAACATTGAACAAAATTTACAAATAATTTGATTCGTATTATATTGTACTCTATTATTTAGACACTTTAAACCTTATTCGAACATTGAACAAAATTTACAAATAATTTGATTCGTAAATTTTTTTTCTAGCAATGTCTTATTTGAATATTGTTTAAATCATATTTGAACTTTGATTGAAATTTTTTGAAATAAAGCCATTTCTTATACAATTAGAGATCAAATAATATTTGATCATTGTTAAAATTTTTTATAATTTTATTCGAACCTTATTTTGAATTATAAATAGAAATCATATTATTAATTTTATATTACTTGTTTCCTAATATAAAATATTTAAATCTTTAAAAAGCCCATAATTCCAGACAATCATACACTTACCTGGACGGGGTCTAACGGGTGATCAGCAATGCCTGTGGCCTAGACCCGCGACCTTCATTGCACTTTGAAGGGGTGCTGGTCTACCATCTGCCCAAGTGGTAGAGTGGAAGACATAATTTGTGTTAGAGGGGTTCGCGTTCGCGCGGCCCCTACGAATAAAATTTATTTTTTTCTAATTAAACTTATAAAAGAGATAAATATAATTAGTGTTAATTTAATTATATTTTTTATTTAATATTTAAATTTAGTATATTTAATAACTGCATACTGTAAGGAATGTAATAAGTCATATAAATATCGAGAATATTAATATTTTTATTTTGTGTTTAAAATTAAGTAATATATGACCAAGAAAGTATTTTTTGGTCCAAAAAAAAAAAAGTGCAAATACAATTCATTGCAATCAATCCTAATACAAATAAATTATAAGAAATCAAAGAGGTTAATTTAAGGATTCAAAAATATTTTAATTAAATTTGTAAAAGTGATTAAGGCTTCGTTTGGGACAACTTTTTGTTACTTCTTAAAATAGCTTTCAAGTATAAAATTTTTAATTTTTGTACTAAAAAATTGCTTTAAGAAGTAACAAAAAAGCCGTCTCAGGTTTCGTTTGGGACGACTTTCATACCACTTAAAGCAACTTTCTAATATAAAAATTTTAATTTTTGTCCAAAAAAGCTGCTTTAAGAAATAATAAAAAAGCTGTTCCAAATGAAGCCTATGTTGATTTAGTAGGTCATAGGTAACATGATTCATCACCAACTGAACCATGCCATCACAAGACATATCCATCAATCTTTCTCAATCATCTCTACCAGCAATAAGTTAATCAGAATTTCATTAAATAAAGTACATAAAGAAGAAATTATTCATAAGCACAATCACTTCTTATTATATTGTTTAAAACCATAGGGCAACATAGTACAAAATGGTACAAAATGTAAAGAAATTGGCTTTTGGCAACAATATGACAATTCTAATGATCTTACAATAGAAGAATGTGAAATAGTAGAATTATTGTTAAAAACAATACATTCTATGACTGCAAGATTATCAAAATCATAGAGAAAAATCTGGTGTAGAAATATTTGAGCTAATGGAACCTAAATCATCACTTGACTAATCAGGTCTCAGGTCTCCAATCTGATTTTTCTGCAGCTATTATTCCTTCGTTGTCCTTGGAGAAGATCAGTTGAACTTCCCAGTGTAAGGACTTCAGCAAGCTTTCCAGTTCATTAGTAACTGTAGATTCATCTCTGACTATCAGTTTCCCTCCAGGTCTCATAATCCTGTCAATCTCAGCCATAACTGGAACAATACTGCATCTGGAAGCACAGAAATATTACAAATAAAAACTCTATTTGAGCAATTTTAGAGGATGTCTTTGAGTTCAAAATCATCCTATTTCAACTCAGGCTTTGTTTAGGACGGTTTTCTTATTGTTTCTTAAAATAATTTTTTAGTATAAAAATAAATTTTTTGTACTAAAAAATTGCTTTAAGAAGCAATAAGAAAATCGTCTCAAACGAAGCCTTAATTACCTTTCTTTCAGCTTCGAAAAGAGCTGGTCCGCGTGTAAGAGATCATAAGTTCGAGGATAAGTGCTGAAAGATTCACACCAATCGTGATATATGCCGAAAAGGCCGCGCTCATAGATGACAGGAAGTGTGTCTGAAGAATCAGTATTCACTACATTCATGACCCATATTTTCATGTCTTTCAAAGCAGCAGCAAATCTGAAGAAATTTTATGTTGGTACAAAGTAAAAATTTTGTTTAAAAGTAAGGTTGTAAGTGACATTGCATTGATAAATTCTTACCCTCCATAGACAGCTCTCATGTCCATCACATTTTTAATTTTGGACCAATTTATGCCCAAACCATTGAGATAGGACTTAGTTACAATTTGTTTCCAATGATCGTAGTCAGATTTGAAATCAAGAGGAGCTGGTTTGCCATAGAAACCTGCCTGGGAGCTATCTAGCCAGTATGGGGGTGTCTTAAGCCTTTGTGGCCATTCCATGGGCCATTTCGTCCCTCTTTCAGAAGCATCAGTAGGAGCCCGGTGGATGCAGGCTTTTAAAGGTGTATACCTGTAAAAAAACATTAAAAGACAATAAAAAAAACTATGAGGATTTTGCGCAAAATTTTAACTTTCTTTCATACCAGAAGAACAAAGATTTGGTTGGGGGGGTGGGGGGGGTGGGGGGCGAAGACTTAAGAACTAGATAAGAATAAGCTGCTTGCATTGATTCTTGAAAATTAAACACTCAATCTTTGATTTGGAGTGGCTTTGTGCAGTACTAATTCAAGAGGGGAACTTGGGAACTTTTTTTAAATAGGGATGCTATAACAACAACAACAACGATAACATAAGCTTTATCCTACTATGTGGGGTCGGTTACATGAATCTTTTTTCTCCATTGTGTCCTCTAAAGAGTGAAATTCTCATTTAAATTTAATAAAAAAAAGTCATTTCTAATATTTGTTATAATAAAATCAAAACTTATTAATTTAAACACCTACATTTCACTAGTTGTAAGTCAACGAAGAATCGATGACAAAGCAACAATGGCTCCGGCAGTCTCTCTAAGATTAACATGCATAAGCGTTTGCAATTTCTCTTTCTAATTTGCCTCTTTATCATGCTTCTACTTTTTACAAAAGTTTTGATCCGAACTCCTACAACAAAGAGTTTGAGGGGTAGGCTAACTGGCCAAGTCCTCCCATAAAACACCTCAGTGGGGCAAGTGCGAGCCAACGGAGCATATGCCCACCATCCCGTCCTAGGTTTTGCCCGTGATTCTCAATTAACCTATCAAATGCCATGAAAAGTGTAGTAGAGACTAATGATCTTCCGTGTGTCAAAAGCTCAAGCTTATAAATGGAAAGCTTTAGTGATGTGTTAGATCCCGGACCGGTCCAGCCGGACCACGCGGGATCGGCCCAGGCGCAGATGAGGCGGAACTTCTCCGCCTCTGCGTATGCCAATCAAGCCACCAGGTTCACAGACCATTTGGAAGGTTTTTTAGGGAATTGGGAGGGAAAATTGAATGTAGGGATTGTTTAGGAATTTCCTTTTGATTTGTATGCAGTAAATAGTTTGTTTTCCTAGGGTTAGGGCATCTTGAATTTGGCTGATTTTGGGATCTCGTAGGTTTAGGTTTTGGGCTCTAGATTCGTCTAGATATTGGGAGAGATCGATCCTCCTCTCGAATAGAGGATCACTTGTATCTTATTGTTTTCTTCCGATCTATTGATTCTTGCAATAAAATTACCCTTATTTTTTGTTTTCTTTTAGAGTTAGGAAGAGTTTCTAGTTGATTTTCTGAAATTGATAGGATTTACTTGAAACCTTCAAGTGTCTCCTATCATGATGCTATCTACAGCCAGTAAGCAACTGTTAAAAAATAAGGCAAGCTAATAAATGGAAAAACTTTAGAGATGTCACATAAAACCAATTAGGAACATATCTTCAAACTCATTCAGGATAGTAGCTTTGATCTTTGGTTTTAATCTGCCATTGGTATATTTGGCAGATTAATTGCAACCATATAGTTATCATTCCAAAGAAATCAAGATTAACATATTCATGCATATCTGTGTTCTTTGGTCTTTGCAAGTTATAAAAATTAAGATTGGAAAAATCAGAAAAATCAGCTCACCAAGCTGCATTGGGATCATCTTCCTCTTCACACATCGTAGGACTTTGATTCTTCCTGTTTTCATAACATTCATTAGAAGTGGGTTTCCTGTAGATTGCTGCAGCAACTCCATTCAGTTTGTCCTTCTTGATAGTGACAAGATCCCAACACATCGATTTTGTTAGGGAACTCATTGCTGAAATAAGAAAAATAGCTTCCATATAACCTGAAGCAAAAACCTGGTATGAAAATCATCAAGGGAAAATAAGGAGATGCATTTTACCCTTCCATATTTCTAAATCTTCCTTTAGTTTCTGATAAACTGGTGTGGCTGACCACACAAAATAGCCACCAGGACGCAGCACACGATTGAGCTCAAGAAGAAGCATGCCTCCTGCCATGACAATTGTAATAGAATAACAAAAGGAAAACACAGCTGAAACTAAGGCTTCGTTTGGGACGACTTTTTTATTGTTTCTTAAAGTTGTTTTCCAGTACAAAAATTAAAAATTTTGTACTACAAAGCTGCTTTAAAAAGAAGTAAGAAAGCTGTCTCAAACGAAACCTAAATGGTGATGGAAGGAAATATATCAAAGATGAAATACCATCAGCATGCCATGGAACACGACACCTAGCACAATGGATGAGGTCAAAAACTTTGCTGGGAAATGGAAGTCTTTGGGAGCCCATCACTGCGGATATTGCAGGAATGCCTCTCTCGAGTGCAAACTGAACTTGAGCTTCATGTTCATCCTTTGGTGCAAAAGACATGGTGATTACGTCTCGATCAAAGAGATAGCCACCGAAGCTTGCAACTCCGCAGCCAACATCTAATATAACACGGGTATGTTTTCCCCATGCAATAGTGCGCAGGGACTGCAACAAGTGCAAGAGATGCCATGAATCAGATTATCAAACAAAGATGAATAAGAAGGTTTTTCTTTATAATTCAAAATTTGAAGCATTCCTATCTTTTGCAAGTTTGAGTCTTTTCATATTACATATCTATACACTAATATTTACTTTGCAAGTTTGAGTCTTGTTCGATTTTATCATTTACTTTTTAGAATATAGAAAGAGTCTTTATGAAATTAAGGTATGAACAAAAATCCAAGTGGAGTATTGGAAACACAACCATATAGAGGAAAGGATCAAAGGCAAATAAATCATGGCGTATATCTTAGTTTCAAAAATATATTTTGAATAAAATGGGTTGTACATTTGAGTCCCGGAGGCTTTCTTCTTCTTCTTTTTTCACTTTATTTTAGGATGTATTACACGCCTAGCTATAACCGCTCTTTCTTTTTATTCCTTTATAGTTGTTTATCTGGAACCCATCGCTAAACTCTAGGCTCATAGGAAAAAAAATTATGTTTTTACAAAATTAATAATAATGATAATCAACTCTAAAATTAACCCTCAATTTTCATAAAAAAATGTTTATTATTATATGGTCCTTCTAGCCACTTTTAAAAATAAAATAAACAGGACCATCTTGTTAATATGTGAATACATAAGTCGCATTTTATGCTTCCTATGCCTTTTCATAAGGGAGAATCAATTATCTGCATTGAACCAAAGTTGATCCTTTAAAGAAATATCTGTCAAGAAATTTAAATTTTCTTTCATTGATTTGAGATCACAAGACTACTATGGAGGACGCAATTTATGGTTACTAACAGAGTAGCTCAAATGGGTCCACTACTTCCTATGTGAAGTGAATCTCAAACTTGTTGACATGGGATGAAGGATCCATGAAGACGATCATGTCTACCTTTTCTTGATTCCTCTCATATACCCATCAGCCATTTGAGCCTATCCATCTCATTGATATCTTGCTTTGAGGTCATTTCATAGACACTCACTTGTTGCAAGATGGCTACCCATTGGAATATGGTGATTCACTTATACGCCTTGGTATAAAAAAACAACCAACGAACAAGAGAAATTCAGTACAAAATAGATTTTTTTTTATTGCTAGCAAATCAAATAACAAAAGCAAGATACAGCAGTCCCCTTTTGAGAAGAGGACATTCTCTCCCAAACCCTTGACGCCGCTAAGATCCCTCACACAAAGAAAACTATAACACTCAAAACAAAATCTGAATAAACCTAAAATAAACCCTACTATGGACGTAAATAAGCTTTAAACCTCCATTCAAAATCAGCCTCCTTCATAATATGTTTCCTTCCTTAATTTGAAAAATAATTCAATTATGAAAGGTTTCAATGAGGAAAGAAAATCAATCAGGAAATAATTTTCTGATTGATTTTCTCCTAATATAATTTAGGAAACCTTCATAAACAATTAAACATGATTTAGAAAATCTTTCTAAACAATTAAACATAATTTATGAAACATTCCTAAACAATTATATACTTCTTAAATTGTATAAATATAATTTAGGAAACCTTCATAACAATTTAACATGATTTAGAAAACCTTCCTAAACAATATAAACATAATTAGAAAATATTCCTAAACAATTCCCCCTTAATTAAGAATCTTCCTAAACAACTCCCCTTGATTAGGAACCTTCTAAATATCTTCTCCTGGGCCCCACAAGGTGGGTCCCCTGGCTTATTAATACTCCCCTCCTAAAGAGCCACCTTGTCCTCAAGGTATAAGGATACTGTCTCCTGATCATCTGTTTTAACAACAAAATCTACTTCCTGTTGAGAACCACTTAGATCCTTCATTATCTGCTCATGCTTCACTCTTGAGAATATACCATCTTTCAACAATTTAACATCTTTGCCAAAGCCTTCACTTTTTATCCACTTGCTCCAACCATCCCAATCATTAATTAATTTTTTTCCACTCAAAGCCAGAAAGGTTAAAAAGAAATAGCGCAAAAAACTAAGTGACAACAAGGAACCATATGGATGTAGTGAGAAGCATAAATGTTGTTGAATTAGTAGTTGCAGATCCATAGATTTGATAAATAATTAGTGGCAGCATAAGTCCCAGACCCTTTGTAAAATGACTTATAGAGTACATCTTGTAGTTCTCCGCAAACTTTAAATGCCGCACAACGAATCCTCGTACAGTAGCTCTATATTTTGCTCTGTTATGTAGGATTGTTCATCCAAAGTAATGGGATTTTGTTTCAAACAAGAATGTAAAGAACACTAAGTACAATTGAAGTTGCATGATGATTATGTCACCCAATGTAGTTATGAATCCCCTTTTCAGCCCAATATCCATAACCATGGTTAAGGCCATCAATAGACCAAGCTAAACGACAGATTAAGATGACATACCACCCTTCAGAGGATTGTTTCGTCTCATCAGTGCCTGCTTTATAATGGCATACTCAAGCCCACTTAATGATAAGTAAGGCTTGCCATAGAGGAAAAGGTGGACTAAGATAACAATCATCATTGAGTTGACATAGAACCCTATAGTCTTGAAGTAGTAAGAAAGCATGCAGAAGAAGTCAAATCAATGGCTCAAGTGATAGATATCTTTACTAAGTATTTGTTCTCCATTGCGGCATTGCTACAGGCAACCTTTGCTTCAAATAAGGAGATTTGGTAGAGTTCAACTTCCCAACCGGAATATACTCCTGGTGGGTAATATTTTCTTGCCTTAATGTCGAGTTGAATCCTACAAAGATATCCTCACTTAGGTTGATTCCACAAGAAGCCTTGTTTTTGTCACCTCTAATGAGGTGAAAATCCGGTCAAATACATCTGGATGCTTATATTGAAACTTCAATGGAGTAGCCATAACCCTTTGTTCAATTGGCACAAAACTTGTTTCTTGGCTTGACATGAACCATCCCAAAGATGAAATACATCCTATAAAAATTTCCCACACAAAAAAAGTGCCCACGTACACCAAGAATGGTTGGTGGGCGCAATCCATGGTTTTCATTAAAATCCTCCAAAAGATTCCTCATTTTCAAAGCCACTTTCCAATAGTTATCCTATTTCATATCAATTTCCTGAAGAGCCTCCCCTCTAGTAAAGATGACTGCATGGTTTTGATTTTCTGGCTCACCTTTCCCAATCTTTGTTGCTCTAGGTAATTTAATGCAGTAGATTTCCTTATCAACACCATCAGCTTGGCTTTGCGAGTTTATTTATTTTCCCTCGTCATTTGCATCTTTACCTTTGTCGATATGTTTATCCTCGGAGAAGCTTACGTATCACTTATTCAATTCTCACTCTTCTTCTTCTCAATTGTTCACATCTTCAACTTTTTCACCTCGGGATTGCCACCACCCCAACATCTTCTTCCTCCTCCAGTGTGATGGTTGTTGTGATCCCTCCATGTTTCCCTCGTGTATTGAGGGTGAAACTCCCACCTTTCTTCCATCCGCCTCACATTACCTAATCTGCATGGCTCAGCCCTTCCTCCTCCTCTGATCATCCACTCTCCTTGCCCAAAAAATATTCCTTAGTAGTTGACCACTTCACCACCTCCACAATCAAACTGGCTTCCTGCTGTCCCCCCATTCGAAAACCCTATTTCCCCCTTCTCGGAGCACTAGGAGGTGGCTCTTGATGAAAGGAGCTCTTTTTGTCGAACTCTTCCAGTCCAATCTCTTTCCTTTTAGATTTGGCCAAGGGAATCTCAATCAAATCTTGATTAGGGTTAGCAATTGGAACCGTCAGTGGTATTTTGGATCTCATCTCCATGAGCTTTCTCATCATCTCCTGAAGAATTTTATTTTCCTTTGGTTCAACCCTAGGAATCGCCGGTGAATCTTTCGACTGCATCTCGATCATTTTCTTCTTCATATCTTCCAAATTCCCAGACCTTCCTTCTATCGCTGAAATTTGTTCATTCATCAATCTCATATTCGCTCGTAGTTTCCCTACTTTCCCTTCCAACTTTTTTTCTAACGCCACAATTCTTCTTCTGGCCATCAAAACTTAGATCAAGGCTTTAACAACAAAAATCATCAATGTGAATAAGGCCTCCAAACAGCAAAATTCAGCAAATAGAGAGGAAAAATTCAGCAGAAATCAACGAGGAAAGATTGATATTTCGGTCCAGGACAACGCTCTGATACCAATTTGATATACCTTGGTATCAAAAACAGCCAACGAACAAGAGAAATTCAGCACAAAACAATTTTTCTATTGCTAGGAAAACAAATAACAAAAGCAAAATACAATAGTCCTCTTTCAAGAGGTCCTCTTTCAAGAGGAGAACCTTCTCTTCCAAACCTTAGAAGCCACTAGGATCCATCACACAAAGAAAACTACAACACTCAAAATAAAATCTATATAAACCTAAAATAAACTCTACTATGGACTTAAATAAGCTTCCTCCCTCCCTTAAAATAAGCCTCCTTCATAATATGTTTCTCTCCTTAACTTGAAAAATAATTCACTCATGAAATGTTTCGATTAGGAAAGAAAATCAATTAGGAAAGGATTTCCTAATTGATTTTCTCCTAATATAATTTAGGAAACGTTCCTAAACAATTAAACATGATTTAGAAAATATTTCTAAACAATTAAACATAATTTAAGAAACCTTCTTTAAAATTTAAATGCTTTTTAAATACTATAAAAATAATTTAGGAAACCTACCTAAACAATTAAACATGATTAAAAAAATCTTCCTAAACAATATAAACATAATTAGAAAATCTTCCTAAACAATTCACCCTTAATTAAGAACCTTCTAAATATCTTCCTCTGTGCCCTACAAGATGCACCCCCCCCCCCCCCCCCGGCGTATCATTTACCTTCTACCCTATGGCTCAATTTAGCCTTGAAACATAAGGCTCCCCCTACTGAAATAATAATATCATCCCTTGATAAACGTGGTTGAATAGATTTGAAATATAAGTTTAACTCTTTTTATCCGGAGTATTCTTATGCACCACCAAGAATATAATTAAACTTAAAAATAAAGTTTCTTTGGGAGATCCATAACCAAAATTTTGAAATTTTAAAAAATATATATATAAAGAATTTCTCTGATTAAAAGATTAAAAATTTCATAAGAATTTTCACGAGTTTTAATAGGTACATGTAATCCAGAAATTTTCTATACTTCTCTCTATCTTCTTACATGAGTATTCTATATAAAATACCTTCTATATTTTCACTAATATCCAATATATATTAAATGTAAGAAAGAAAAGGAGACACCGAAACCACATCCCAAAAGAACCTCAATAGACATGGCAACTTAGGACATTGAATCCTATGCTTACCATACATAACCAAATTCTGAAACTTCCATATTTTTTGAAGTGGGAACATGCACAGGAAACTTTCTCGGATATGGACGCCGTCCGGAGGTGAATCAGAACTCATCACATCATTTTTTTGATGTATACTGCAGTTGTGTGCCGCTGTGAACCGGATGATGTGACGCGCTCTGATTCACTTTTGGACGGTCCGGTGTCCGCACAAAATAATTTCTCATAAAATGGCCACTAAAGGCATACTTATAAGAAAGAAGCGGACTAACAACATCGGATGCTTACCTGCTGAAGGAAATCTATGTAATGCAGAGCACCATGTATGAATTGTGTTCCACCTCCCGGAAATGTAAGGTACTCGCCTTCTACTTTCACCCAGTTCTGATGCCCTTTCACCTCAGCAAGTTTAGTATGAGGGACATTGTTGTACCATATCTATTAATAAGAAACAAATGGAACCCTAAGCCCAAAATATATAAACTAAGAGAGCAAAAGACAGGCCAATTGTAATTCCATTCAGCATGATTACCTTATCCCTGCTCCTCGGCCACTCAATTGACCTCTTATACCCCTTGGGGAGAGGCACAAGACAAGTGGGACTCTCCTCTGGGCAATGGCGCTCTCTGTGCTGATAATGCTTGATATTATTTAGCTTCTTGATAGCCTTCTCATTGTCAAGGCAAGGTATGTAGTCGGCACCTGCGGTGACATTGCAGAGCTCCCACTCATATCCAATAAAGCTTGCCTCATTGCCAGTATTGCCTTTGCTGATTCCAGATTGCTGCTGCTCTTCCTCATTCTCCTTCCGCCCCTCTTCATTCAGAGGGTGGACTTCCTGGTTCTCCTGTGGTCTATTGTCACCGCTGTTGCTTGGATTTTCCAACTGGTCATCAGAAAAGGGTAAACTTGTGGCAGGATTGATGACTCCATCATCACTTTTGGTGGTATGGGTAGTTTCATCATCTACCACCTGTGACCCTGGCTGGTTTTCGAATCTTCCGTCAACTTCCTCTATCTGCTGCTCCGGTTGGTGGCTATTGTTGCCATTTTCCTCTTCTGCTTGCTCTTGCGTCTGCTCCTCCTCATTCTTCTTCTTCTCCTCCTCATCGATTCCCCGATCTGTGGAATCCTGGCTCTGTTCAGCTTCAGGAGCCAATTTATCCTCAGATTTCCCGCTTTCATCGTCAGCCACCGTGCCATCCACCTGAGATTGTTCTTGATTCTGGCTATCGTTGTTCTCTTCACCAGTTCCATCAGTGTCATGCTCAATCTGCTCCTGACTCTCAATGCCGCTGCTGGATCCTTTATTCCCCTGCTTCTGCGTTTCCTCCTCTTCATTCGTCTGCTGCGGCTGAGTTTCAGAGGAATCTTCTTCAGAAGCCCCAGATTCAGATTGCGCAGCGGAGTCATCTAGGGCCGACTTTGGCTCTTTGAGATCGAATCGGGAAGCTCGGCGGTCAGAGGAGAGGGAAATGTCGGAACGACGCTGGGCAGCAGTGGACGAAGAGGAGGAGGTGAGAATGTAGATTCCAAAGGCGCAGAAGGCGATGAAGATGAGTATCGTGATGGTGGAGGTCCATGAGAAGGACGGCCCGCGCTTGCCCCCGCGAGAGTTCTTGCCCAAAGCTCCCATTTTTCTTCTCCGCCTCCTGCTTGTGATTCAGATTATACGAGAAGATGGTGGTGATTCAACCGCCTTAAGCTCGGATCATGGAATTGAAATGGCTTAGAGAGAGAGAGAGAGAGAGAGAGAGAGAGAGATCCAATATTCCGGCAGAAACGCCACGCGGGTGAAGTGGCGGGGAAGATCGATGCACCGACGTTTATAAAATGATTTATAATATTAAAATATTATATATCCCAAAATAGGTTCAAAAGTATCACTTTTTTTTTTCTATTTAATCACTCTATTATATAAAATTAATTTCAAATAATCACTTAAATAAACTTTAATAAAAATTAATACAAAATTTATCAATCTCTCTCAATTATATAAATTGATACAATTTAATTCTAATAAATTATCTAAAATTGAATATATATATATATATATATATAATTGAATATTAAGGATGTCAAATAAGTGAAACTATTCAGTGCGGATACGTACGCAATTTGGAAGCGAATCAGAACAAGCCATGTCACTTTTTGTTGTGTATCACGGTTGTGTAATGCTGTGTACTGAGTGACGTGGTACATTCTGATTCGCTTCCGAACGGTCTTGTGGCCACATAGAATAATTTTTCATCAAATAATGACTTGATAAAAATTTGGCTTGAAAAATTAAGAATTTGCTTGAATACCTAAAATAGTCTCGATTATCATTCTTATTTGGGTAACATTTTGATTTCAGCTTAGACATGTAAGAAATTGCAAGATCTATGTGATAAATGAGTCAAATAGTCAGATTTAATTTGGGTTAAATTTGTGAACCTGTATGATAAAAGGGTCAGGTCGGGTTAAACATATAAGGTCAGATCCATCAACTCAAATTTACCAACATATACATGAGTAATCGAGTATTATTTTAAATTTATTATATACGTGAGATTAATAGCCATGATGAAATTATGAAAACCTCTAAGATAATTAGATGATTTGTATTGCTCATAAATAATAAAAATATAAATTGAAGAAATAATTTAGTTTTAATTATTTATTTTATTTTTACTTTTTATTTTTATTTTTATCTAAAAATATTATGATGGTATGAATTCAGTTATATTTATATATATATAATGTCGGCAAATGGCCATTCATATCCGTACAAAACTATTGGTTGTCAAAATTTATTGGCAATTTTGGAATTGAAAGTGATCACTCGGTTGTAGATTTTATTCTCCACCGACAGCCACAAAGAGGAGAGATTTTGGCTATCTTAGGCCTAAATATTCTTATTAAAATTATTAAAATGTATTTAAAATTAATAAATTATTTTAAAATTACAGAAATATAATTTTTTATTTATTTATTGTATGATATTGAGATTTATAAAAACTTTTATGCTTATTTTTTATTTTTATTTTGGGTGTGTTAAATTGATCATTTAAAATTAAATATTTGGTGTAATTCACCATAATAGATAGATATTTTACATAATATTTTTGCATGAAAATCTAACACAAATCAATAAAATAAAATAAAATAAAAATCTAATCTTCTCCATAAATAGAGAAGACGGGATAATAAAGTTGGGAGCATGTGCTTGATCTCCTATAATTGTAATATAAATTATAAGAGAAATATTAGAAATATATTGATATTAAGAGAACGATTTCAATTAGGCAACAATAATTATATTTATCAAAATCTCTTTTTCAAAGTAATATAAGTAGAACATCAAGCTTGAGATTGAAAAGAGTTTGAAGAGCTGATAATTTCTAGAGCTCTATTGGATGTCTAATGCTGATGTTGTCGGACAACCACTGCTAGACTGACATCATTTAATTGCCTTCCGACCATTGCTATTTGACCATTACTGTATAGCCATCACAATCCATTTACTATCATCTGATCACCATGGTTGGTCTGACTGCTATCAACCGACCACCATTATGTGATCACCGTCATCATCCTAAATTATTTATCCCAAAATCTCTATTATGGCTACAAAAGATCAAATAAGGGCCCATAATTTTATAATCTCATCGTATGATATTCGATCTTCTAAATTAAATAATAATAATTTATTTTAAGTTACATGTAATATTCAATCAATTAATAAACTTTTGAGATATTGTTATATGAAAACAATCTAATAATTTTAAAATTCATTATATTTTAACCTTTGATTAAAGTAGCCAGGCCCATCATTAACTGACTATCCTATATTTTATAGTTCTTCATCACTCAATCATAAATTTTTAAGAATAAGGGAGCCTCTAAGTTAGGTTGCTTCTGATTTGGTATTGAATCAATGTCATTAGGCTTAAGATGGGTTCAAATCCTAATTTTAAATGAAATAAAATATAATTATATGTTCATTAAATTTGACTAATTAATTAAATGTTTAAGAGCATTAAAGGAGATGGGGAATTAAGGATTGGTTCAAAATATAAATCAAATTTCAACAAAACTAAGGCCTAAACAAAGGATTTGATGTCTTATAGATCTTTAACCAAGGAGAGAAAAGCCCATATTGAATCCATGATAGCATGGAGTGATGATGGCCTTGAGTTTTCAAAGGCTTAATTAGGGGATTTTGACTTATGATGCTTATATGGTCAAATAAGTTGTAAATAATTGTTCATTTGTTCCTCCATTTGTCGATAAACGGCCTATTATGAGACTTAAAATCTTAAACATAAAAAATTAAGAAGTTCAACAGTTGGAGATAAACGACTCGGCCACATATGCGCATTTTGATTGTGATGTCATCAAGATTTATGCAACGCATGAAAACTAAGGCTTCATTTAGGACAACTTTATTGTTGCTTTATAAACCAGTTTTCTAGAACAAAAAATTCTAGTTCAATAAATTTTGGTACTAGAAAACTGTTTTAGAAAGCAGCAAGAAAGTTGTCCCAAACGAAACCTAACACTAAGATGCAACGCATATCAGGATTTTGATGATGTGATTTTTTATCGTCTCCTAAATGCCTATCTTATGATGTATATGCTGACATCTATATTTGCCTATGTTTTATAAAAGCATAAATCAATATCATCTAGTTTGCTCCACCTGCAGCATAAAGGCCCTAAAGCTTTGTTTGGGACAGTTTTTTTACTGCTTTTTAAAGCAACTTTCTAGTACAAAAATTTTTTAAACTAAAAATTTTTATATTAAAAAACTGTTTTAAAAAACATTAAAAAAGCCGTCCCAAACAAACTAGAAATTTCATATTACGATCATCACAACTTGAGCTTCATCGTGACCTAAATAGAACATTATATTGATTTGCAAATGATAACAGCATAATTACATCACAAATCCATAGATTGATCATAGTGCTTAGATGCCTATGAAATAAATTAACTGCAAGTCTAAATGTTAGTAGAGTGCAGTGTGTGCTAATACGTCAGGCTGTAAAAATATGAACTGTTGAAGGTCTTCAAATCCTGAAGACTTGATGATGATGATGTGCGCTCGACATATCCATCATGGTGATTAAAATGACAATATGTGATCATACATACTCTCATTCAATCTATGAAATGACCCATAATCAACATAATGATGTATGTGGCTTCAATGAATGTTGTTCGCTAAAACAAAAGACATTATCAGAATCACAAACAATTCAGATCATGTCCTTCACATGATCAATGATACATCAAACCAAACATCATTACATGGCATTCCATACATTAAGGAGTAATGTGCAAAGCCTATGAATTATAGGTTGGTCCAAGTGAATTGTGTGGGAAGGAAGCTTACTCTAGAAAATGTCTAATTGAGAATTGCTCATAAGCAGGAAGTTGAGTGGCTTGTGCCTTTGTGGTGGTGGATGCAGGAGATTGGATAAAATAGGATCTTAAAGGCAGAGTTGGGAGCTTGGTTTGTTGTTTTAAAGGTGGAGATGAGGTAAGGAGTGTAGAGTTTAGTGATGGTGGGGATGAAGCAGGTGGTGGTTTTGGCTAAAGAGAGCATATGTCGTTTTGGGCTTGGAGACTAATGGATGATCGAGAAAAAGAGAAGGGATTGATGAAGAAAATCTAGAGAGTGGAGTAAGGCTAGGTTGGTTGTGTGGAAGCTTGTGAAGGAATAAAGCACAAGGTATTAATGAGAGAGAAAGTTGGCTTGTTGTTAGTGGAGATTGTTCTTATTATTTTTGTATCTGTTTTACTGTAAAAATCCCTCCTTTGATCATTGCTGTATGGAAAAGTATAGGAAAAAGGCCACAATTTTGGAAAAAGGGCACTAGCATCGCGGCACCACATCATCAAGTGTTGTGTCACTCTGAGCGTCGGAGCACCAGAGAAGGGCGCTGCGGCGCCTTGATCTCTGAATTTTTACAATTTAATTTAGTGATGCAATGACGCCTAGTGGAGCATAGCGTGCGCTCAACACCTTATTTTCAGTGCTTCAACACCGCACCGTGTAGCTCCACGATGCCTGAACCCTTATTTTTTACCAAAATGACATATAGCACAACGTCGCCGGGGAGAAAATGGAGCATCGCAGCACCAAGTATATTCAAATGACATGAAACTATGTGATTTTGATTGGCGGATAATACAAGAATAAAAAAGATATTTTTTGTAAGTATTTTTTGTAAGAACTAAGACATACGATAAATAAAATAAAATATTAAGATATATTTATGTAAGCAATAGAACAATAATCATCAATGATGAAACAAAAATCACCCAACATAGACGACGATTTACAGACAACATAAATTTATAAAGATATTTGCTATAAAATCAAATATTAAAACATGAACAGCTCTTTTTTGAGATGTTCAAATCACATGTTATACATTTTCATAGCATGTGATAAAGTAACATATCTCATGTGTCAATTTTTTGAATCCGATGCTTACAAGAACTGGTACAGGATGGCATCTCTCAACATCTATAGCTTTAGATGATTCATCCTAAAGTTTTATCGAGCAAAATGGTTAAAGAAAATCATACAGTTTTGAGTTTTTTCACCCCACAAACAAGGCTGAATAAACATTTGATATAAATGGCTTAACAAAACAATCCCTCCAAAGAAACTAAGCAATATAAGATTTTGGCTAAATCCTCACACACTTATGCAAGCCATTTCCAATAAACTAAGACATCTTTTCAGGTACCATGGTTCTTAAGACTTCAGAAATAAAGTGCTCATTTATGTCAGTAATTCATAAAATTCTTGATGAAAACTAGAAAGTTCTATATCTATAATTAGATGCACATTCCTTTTCTTTTCCATCCAAAATGTCAGACAAGTATAAAAGTCCTGAAATAAAGATAAGAAACATTGTTAAACACAAAAAAGGTGATACTAAGCATCTGCATTCTGCAATAGATGATACTAAGCATAAGGATTCTAAGGGAAAAATCGAGTCAGTATATCCTGACTCAAATTTGACTAGGATGAATTCAAAGCCCTTAGATTCACTTTAAGATAAGTGCAATATAAGTTTTGATTAATTAATCATGTCTTGCACTTATCTCAAAGTAAATTTACTGGCTGTGATCCAAATTTTCTCAAATTAAAGGGAATTCACTGCAACATAACATATCCTTTGGGTCCAAAAAAAAAAGCTGTAATCTTTTTTTATTCTAGGAATACAAAAGATTGAAATCTGGTAGAGGATTTGTGGATCCATAGCTTTAGATGATTTCCTCCAAACTATCAGATAAAATTTCACAGGATTAAATTTTGCAAATTCAAAGAAAGAAACCAGGCCAAACAACCTCCATTTGCAGTGAACTTGCAAAACAAAGCCAGATCGAAGTAAATCAATTGGATCAAAGAAGCCTAAGGAACCAAAAAAGTTGCTGCACATTCAATTTCCACTAATCATGGAAACACAATCACTCATTCTCTCACCCAAAGAAACCTGATAATCACAAGTATTCCACTAATATAATATGATCAGCGACAAACCTAAATATGTTGTTCAAGCACACAGAAATAAATCAAATAGAAAAAAATTGAAGTGATAAGACAGATACACGTTGCACCTTTCTTAACATTTATTCCTGTTGAGAATTCAAGAAATTCACCAGCATTGTTCTTCAATCATCTGTGCAAGGAGCTCCACTAAGTAGTTTTAGTTGACATCCAATACGAAACATTACAAACAGTTGAAATTTTTAGAAAATAAATTTTGTCAAAGTTGATACACTAATAACAAGCTGGTCCAAAAAATAACGAATTCCCAATAAAAAAGAGAACTTTTTGTATAATCAACAATCAAAGATAAACAACCAGCTCGATAAAAGCTTGTTTTCATGACTCTTGAAGCTTAGGGTATCAAAAGAAGGTAATTTTTGAGGGGGACAAAGGCATCTTCACAGCGTGGAAAATGATCTTATTTTTGTTTGGAAGAGACTCTATCGTTGTAAGCTTCTAGATTCTTTGTATACGCTTCAAGTTCCTCGTAATACAAATCCCAAACGCAAGGGAAGCAACCGTTCCCACAGCAATCGCCTGGCTCAGGCTTCTCAGGCGGCTGGGGAGGCAGATCCGACGACGGGGAAGAGCATTCGGCCGCTTGCGTCGTCTTCGATTCCTTTTTCTCTTCGTTCAGCTTGATCTCGTTGTTGCCTCCGCTCTTCATGATAGGGTCCATCGGAGGGCCCGAGGCGGCAGCGGCTTGGAGGAATGTCAGGTCGTCTATTGGGAAGTTCCGATGGTTGTATCGGCGGCGACGGGCAGGTTGAAGGAAGCGGAAGGGAATCGGAGATGGCACGGCGACAGTCCGAAGAAGAAGAAAGTGGACGGATGAATTCGTCGACCAGAAGCCACCTCTCATACGTTCCAACTTTGCTTCAAGGAAAATGATCTTCATTATTTAAATATTGGCATTTCTAATATTTAAATATTTAAAATATATTTACATAATATTTAAAATTTTAAAGTATATAAGAATATATTATAAATATTAATTTATTTAAATAAATATATATTTTTCATATATATAATATAAAGAATTTAATGATGCTTTATTGATGATTTTAGTTAACCCAAATTTGAGTTGCGTGTATGGCAAAAATTTCCTCTCAATATATCAAAATTTTGATATGTAATCATCCATAAACCAATGGATTTGAGAATTACGATGCGTTTTGTGGACTATTAATCAAAGATATTGTTGATGGTGACAATTATAGACCATTATAGTTGATCGAGTTTGTTGCGAGCTAGAATATACGCGGCGAAGAGTTATAATTCTACGTCTTAGCGTTGCATATATATCCAGCGACACACAGAGAATACAATATTTTTTACGTGGAAAAGCTGGGAAAGGGAAAAAATCACGAGGCATAGCCTAGTTGAAAATGATTCCACTAGAATTTGAGCAAAACACGATGGTCTGACTCGTCCTTGAAGACGACTAGATTATAAATGTCAATTGAAAGTTTCGCAAAAGTCTAGTGTCACTCCAATGTCAGGAGATGGTTCGACAGTACTCCGGTGCAGGCGGTGGTCTAGTAGTGGCACTTCAGCGTTAGGTGGTGGTCCAGCAGCACTCCGGTGTCAGCTGGTGGTCCGACAGTGGCACTTCAGCGTCAAGGGGCACTTCGACGTCCTTTGATGGTCTGGTGGTGATTTGACAAAACTCCGGCGTCCCTTGGTGGTCTGACGATGGTGCGGCAGAACTTCGGCGTCCTTTGGTGGTCTGGCGGTGGTATGGCAGAACTCCGGCATCCCTTGGTGGTCTGGCGGTGGTGCGACAGAACTCCAGCAGTGGTCAAAGAGGAGCAAGGAGGCTAGAGCTTTCTTCCTTCTCTTCCTTCTTCTCTCCTGGCTTCTGTTGGAGAATTTTTGTATCCTCAAACGGATTGCATATTTTATTATCGAGCACGGCATAAGAATGATGATATATTACCCCGAAGGATAAAAATATCATTTCTTTATGAACTCAATGATAAAATTTACAATTATTAACAGAGATTCCCCCACTCAATGTTTGGTTGAGTGGGGTTTATTTATTTCTGGGGTACAGACGTCCCATAGGGGCAAGCCCCTATGGTTAATTACATCCCAAGTTTTGGCTTGGGAAAACTTTTGATTAAACTAGTGGTTTTGCTTTATTGGAAGTCATTTTAGACATTGACTAAAGTTTTGATTGTTTGAAATCCAAGAAATCTTATTTAAAGGTTTTGGCTATTTAGGAATTTTAAGGAAGAGGTGATCAACTTAGAATTAGATTTTAGAACGAGAGCCAAAGGAGGTGAAGTAGGAGCACTTGATTCTGAGGGAAACTTAGAGGCGCTCAAACTATCCTATATTAGGTTTTACATTTTAGGAATCTAATTTTAGTTTAAGTTGACATTTTTATTAGAATGTTGGGGCTTACATTCCTTCAACAAACGTTGTAGGAATTGCCCGAAAGGTGAGGGCTTATAGGGTGATTTGGAATCAACCAATGCCTCGGACCCTAAGACTAAGGTGAGGACTACCGATAGGTAATGCCTCGAACCTAAATCTAACGAGTGCAAAGGGGCTTACAAACTACACCTCACAAGAGGTATAGCCTACCCGACCTCTGGATTTATTGTCCCGCTTGGAAGAGACTACCAGCTAACCCTCCTAATCGCTTTTAAAATTATGTCATCCGGTCTCAATGCAAATGTAGAGTGGGAAGGTTGTTTTTATTTAGAATGTATGACTTATAGTTTGGCTTTGAGGCCAAGAAGCCTATGCATGTAGGTATGCATATGCTGACTCATAAAGAAAAAGACTTTTGTTATCTAGTCCTTAAGTGAGGGCTTTCTATATGCAACATGCTTAGGGCTATGCATAATTGTTTTAATTTTTTTTTAGAAAACTTGGCTCCTTTAAAAGGGAGTCATGCAAAACTTTCTTATTTATTAGAAAATCATGGAGCCTGAATCAATTTTTTTAGATTGATTACATTTCAATATGTAGAAATCTTATTTTTTGTCCTAAGAGCCTACCGTATCAAAAGTCCAAGCCACTCCCAAGCAATAGCAAAGAAAGAAACCTAGGAAAAAGATGCATTTCTATTGCACAACCAGGTAAACAATCAAAGCATGCTTTTATTTATGAATAAAGTACAAGGAATGAAAGCAGAGTCCACATTATTACAATCAGATTTGGCAGCTGAGTTGCCTGCCATTATACAACCTAGTCAAATTTACAGACTCTACTTGTGGGGTTCTTCAGGCTCTTGACTTTTGAATGGACTTTGGGCTTCACCTTGTACAGGTACATCCTTCTAGTCCATTTCATTCTTTTGCTCCAAACCCCCACAAGTTTGATACAATTACAATTCTATCAAATACATGTTTGAAAAGAAAAGAGACTCAAACCTGCAGTAGATTAAAAGCAGTTTATATAATAAAGCATCACATTAAGAATTTTGTTTAACACTTAGAGTGTCAAACGCATGCTTCTACCCTATTGGCCACATCTTTGGGGGGGTTTTAAGCAGCACCTGTCATGCAAGCAGTTTATTATTTATGAGCGCCCCCCTTTTAGATATGGCCACATATAAGTAGAATATGTATATTTCTACACTATCCACTTAAGGGAAAGTGCCCACAACACAGACAATACAGGGGCAATCACACCACAACATCAAACACATGCGCAGAAAAGAAAAATCCTAATCCTAGCATGCCTAAGGGGCTGTGCACCTAAGTGTGTGAGGCTTGTGTGGCATGTCACACTAAGGATGTTTGGGCATTTTGGAATGAAAATGTTTAATCTTTATCCAAGGGTGATTTCACTTTAAGTTGTTTGTGACTTAAAGATTTTATTTGATTTTTAGATGTTTCATATTTAGGAGGGTTATGAAGAACCCATAAAGTAACAACTGCTTACTTGGGCAAGCCTGTTACTTATGAATCCTAAGATACAAAAATGTAGGCATCCCACCTTTTGGGGGAGATGCTTGATCATTATATCAAAAGGGAACCTAAGTAATTTTTAGGTGTTTTTGGAGTTTTCTTAATGTTTGGATAAGAGAGGTGTCTATATAATAGGGTAAGATATACTTGCCTAATGGGCTTCACTTAGGACTTGGTGAAATTCATCCAATAGGGTAGGATGAACTTCAACAGAAAGGACAACTTCTAAGAAACATCTACAAGTTTAGCATTTTAAATGTCATAGGAGAGATCACTCAAATTGGGTTGAGTGGAAGAGATTACTTAGATTTTGGGTCTAAGAAAGATATCTAACATGTAGCTTTTGGACTACATGTTGAGGGATTCTCCTTAGCTTTTGGAGCTAAGAGGAGAAAGATAGGAATCCAACATTTAACTTTTAGGCTAAATATAGGAGAACTCTCTCTAGCTTTTGGAGCTAAAGAGAGGAAAAATCTCCTACAACTTTGAGGTTAGAGAAGAGTTGGAACTTATAGCTTTTAGGCTAGAATATGATATCTTCTAAAGCCTTTGGAACCTATAGAAGTGAGGAAAGATTAGTAGCTTTGAGGCTACAAATCAAAAGAGTATCTCCTTGAATTTTTGTATTCAAGGAGTTGGATTTTATTTGCATAATTTAGATTAGGCAAATAAAGGTGAGTCACTTATTGAATTTAGCTCAATAAGTGAGAAAGATTTGTAACTTTGGGGTTACAAATCAAGAGAGACTATCATTGGACTCTTATGTTCAATGATGGGTATTTAGTTTGCTAAGTTTGGATTAAGCAAACATAAGAAGATGATGTGTAGATTTGGGCCTACACATCAAGGATTCTTTGAACTTTTGGGTGTCCAAAGAGAGGAACTCACTCATCTGATTTGGGTTAGGAGAATGAAATAAAGCTAGGATTTGATTCCTTTGCTTGATATGAAATTATTTGTTGAGTTTAGTTCAACAAACAAATAATTTTAGATTGAATTACTTGTTGATTTTGATTCAACAAATAGGAGATTTGGATGAGACTTTCATACAACTTTTAAGTTGTAGAAAGGAAAAGGTAAGATGCAACTTTGGGTTGCAAGCTTCCAAAACCTCTTTAAATATTTGGAGTTCAAAGAGGGGAACTCATTCTCTCAACTTGGGTTTGAGAGCATGAAGATGGATTTGGAAGCTCTCCTATAATCTTGACTTGTAGGAAAGAGAGAGGAAAATGCAACTTATGGGTTGCAAGTTCAAGAACATTCTTTGAACATTTGGTGTTCAAAGAAAAGTGTACATTCTCCCAATTTTGTGTTTTTTAGGAGAATGAGAGGGTCTTCGTACAACATTTGGGTTGTAGAAAGAGGGAAATCATGTGCAACTTGTAGGTTGCAAGTTAGAGGAATTTCCTTTAGCATTTGTTGTTCAAAGGAAATGACACACATTCACTTGATTTAGGCTAAATGAATGGAGAGATTTTCTATACTTTGGTTTTGATAGAAAGATGAAATAATGTGCAACTTAGAAGTTCCACATTAATGAGTGCCCTTGAACATTTGATGTTCAAAGGGGGATAATTTCATTTGCCTAATTTGAAGCTAGGCTAATGAAGAGAAATTTAGAGGTTTCCTACAATTTGAGCTTGTAGGAAAATGAATTGTCCAAAATGCAACTTAGAGATTACAAATTGGAGGATTTCCTTTGAACGTTTGGTGTCCAAAGAGGGGGAATTCATTCTTCCAATTTGGGTTGGAGGGATGGAGAAGAATGAGATGCACTTTGGAGTTGCAAACTCTTGAAAGTTCCTTGAACTTTTGGCATTCAAAGAATGATGTACACTCTCCTAATTTAGGTTAGGAGAATGAGAAGATCTTTCCTATAACCTTTGGGTCATAGAAAGAGAGCTTCCCACCTTCCTCAAATGTTTTGGGCTCATTTGAAGAGGGAAAGGATGCACCTTAGGGCTTTGAAGGGATTCCTAAATCAACTTTGACATGATTAGGAGACTTGAATGGGGGAGGTTCACTTGCTACTTTTGTGTTATCAACAAGTGAAGAAATGACTTAGGATTTGGTCCTAAAGTGAGAGGACTCATGCAATGAAATGCTTAAAGGCTTGAGGAGCCTTAGGATATCTTGCATAAGAAGATATTCGTTAGTTTTATATACCAACAATGGAGATAGGAGAACTTGGGATTTGGTTCCAAGTTTCAAATGATTCATGCAATCTAAAACTTGGAGCTTTGAGAATGCTCCAAGCATTATGCACAAAAGGGAATTCCCAACCTCTCCATGAATGTTTTGAACTCATGGAAAGAGGAGATGCATGCATGAAAGGAATTTCCCTACGTCCTTTGAGTTTTGGACTCAATTAGGAGAGGGAGGAATTGATTTCCTAAGGCTTTGGAGAGATCTCTAAATCAATTTTGACATGAATTAGAAATCCTTGGATAGGGGAGATCTATCCCTATGACTTCTAGGAAACTTAAGATCAAATTTGGTAATGATCTAAGAAAGAACCTAGAATGCGTGCATGTGTAGATGATTCTCTAGATTAGGGAATTTGATAATTAAAAGAAATCTAGTATTTGATTTTGCACAATGTTGTACATGAACTTAATCAACAACATACTTTGTGAGATCTATAACATAAACTTTGGAAAGTCTATGGGAGACCCCACAATGATTTGATGTTTCCAATAGTTGACTAAATTCATCTTCAAGCACTCACAAAATCTCATTGGAGCTCACAAACTTCACCACATGCACACTTCTCATAACTCGTAAGTCACTTTTGCCATGACTCGTACTTGAAAGAAGGGTGCACGCAATTTATAGATGAGTTTCAAGATTGCTACTACATGCTCTAAGTTTTGTATGGTATAAGATATAAGTTTAATTGACTCTTTATGTTGTGAGATTTGTTACATAGACATTTGAAAGTCTATGCCTCACAACGACTAGGAAGCCCAAATCAATTAAACTCAACACATGTATTAAACAAAACTCTAGAGGTAACTAATATTATGCATGCAAAAGTTCTCCTAGATTTGGGTGTCTATTTTTTTCATGACAATGCATCTAAATGAGAAATGCATGCAACTAGTTACAATCCAAACCTATGCATCATCAATGACTTTGAGGTCAAATGATAGCGTCTACCCTAGGGCATGATTGTGGGTGATGGATTGGGCACAATATGAGTGATATCACATGCATTTGGAGAGTGTTGGATACCAATCTAACAACCCTACGCACATCACCATTCCCTTTTGGCTCTTACATGAGCGCAACTTGGCAAAAATCACTGGATTTTCCCAAGTTTACAAAGAGGACAGCGATCATAGGATTTCGGGGAAGCATAAATTTAAGTTTCTAAATGACCTAGATCTTGGGGGCGTCAACCACACAACAATTGGCCTTGGGGGACCCTAGGTTTCACTAAGTTTTAGTGTTTTACCTAACCCGGGTTGTCCTAGCGCTCCAATCCAAGCTCCAAAAGCATGTCCAAGCTCCTTTGAAAGCTCCAAACTGCTGTCCAAGACTTTCCCAAGGGAGAAGACTGCTATCCAAGCATTTCCGGATGGCGTCGCTGCTGTCCAAGGCGATGTCAAGCCTCCAAACCACTAATTGGAAGCTCCCAAGAGCTTACAAACTGCTGTCCTCTCCTGTTTACTAAAGCAAGGGTCGATTTCAGCACCTCTGCCTTGAGTTTTGGAAGAGAAGGCTGCCAACAGCAACAAGATGGGGTTTCTCCTTCTTGGAGGAAGAGAGAAAACATAACACAGCAGAAGAAGGCTTCCTTTCAGTCCATGAAAGGAGAAAACGTCAGATAGAGAGGAGAAAATCCCCTTTTCACTTAGCTCCAACTCAAAGAAATGCTTGCAGGAGGAGAGGGGTTCGGCCGGCCTTGGAGAACCGAACCTGAAGGAGTCGGCGGCCAAGGGAGACGGACGCCTTGGAGGCGTCGGGAGACTTGGACGGGGTCGGGCGCACGAAACCCACGGAACCCTTCCTCTTCCGCCTCCCTTCTCTCGCTCTCTTGCTCTCTCTGTCGGGACGGGACCGAACGAAGAAGCAACGGGGGAGCCGAATCCAGCTCCCCTTTTGATCTCCCGCTGCATATGGGACGGAGACGCCCATCCCCACTCGAGCATTTGCCATTGAATAGGACTTCTGCCACAGGAGATAAGAGATCCGCGATCTCTCTCTGCTGTAGCCGCCGGCGGGAATCGAAGTTTGACGGGTAACTAACAGCCGCAAAATTTGAAAATCAAACAAATCTTAGCCGTTGATTTCAATTTCAGATTTGGCTATTTGATTTAGCCTAAATCAATCAATTGGGGCTGAAATTGAGTCCAAATTGGACTCGACTCAAACCGATTTAGGTCGATTTGGGTCCGAGTGGGTCCGATCAAGCTAATTTTGTGAAATTAATCTTGAATCGGCACCAAAATGCGTCGAATTGGGCTCGACGACACTCGACGGGGTTTGATTTAATTTGATTTGATCTAAATTAAATTAAATTGATTTAATTTAATTAAATCGAGGTTTGATTTGAGTCAATTTCGTTTCGACAACTTTCGATGGAATCGATCGAGCACGATCGAGCCTAGTCGGGTCGATCAGAGTCGGGTCGATGCAAAAAAGTGTGTCAACAGCTTCCCCCTTATTTCAAGAGGAAATGAGATTCTATTTATAGAATTCTTGAATGACATGGCTTGTAAATAAGTGGAAGATCAATGATAAATTGGGAGTGTTCGGATGGATGACCGATCTTAATTTCTACGATCATACATCGTTGAATGGACCTTTGACTATCTTAATAATATTAGAATTTGATGATCTTGGGCTTGTTGGATTCATCTCCTCGAGCCGCTCGATTTGACTATAAGCATGTCACGATTGGAGACCGTTTGGTAACCCAAATTGTGGTTTGATCCTTCCAAAAGTGCTTCGAGTATTTGATTTAGACTCATTTGGGCTTGGATTGGGTTGATCTTGGTGTCATTGGGTTCGTGTTTCCAAGACGCTCAGTTCGACTATAAAGCTTCCAATTCGGATGGTCTCAATAATTATTTGATACAATTTTAATTTAATTACCAAATTGCCATTACATAGGCATGTTAACAACTAGTTGACCGCCTTTCAAGTGGATTTAGCCATTTGGGCTAGCTTTTGAGTGGATTTAGCCATTTTTTAATGTCTAAGAGAAATGTTAAAAACTTATTAAAGCCTATAAATACTCTATGTTTTGTAATAAAAAATAATTAAAAAAAGGATGAAGCTATGTAAAAAAAAAATTATATGAAGAAGAGCTAGAAAATCACAAGTATGGATCAAATCACCCCTAACACACATTTTCTCCAAATAATAATAATGCTCACTTTCCCTAAAGTTCTTCATCAATATTAAAATAATTACTGAAAGGAGATTCAGAGCATATTTATTTCTAAGACATTCAAAATATAATATATCAGCACCTTTAAAATTGGAAAACAATAAGGTCTGTTAAGCAAGTTTGTATACATTTTCATGATTATCCAACAATGGCTATAATAAAACAAAAATCAATTTTGTATGAGCTTTTCATCATGTTTATGTTTCTGACTTTGTTTGGGACGGTTTTTTTACTGCTTCTTAAAGTAGCTTTTTAATACAAAAATTAAAATGTTTCTTATGAAAAATTGCTTTAAAAAGCAGCAAGAAAGCCGTCCCAAACGAAGCCTCTATAACCAATTCAAATTATTCGTATGATTAGACTTTCAAAATTTTGCTTGCAAGCACACGTTCTCTTCTCTCAATATGTGCAAGAGGGAACCAGCCTGCTTTCCCCCTGCATTCGCCTTCTGCCCAACCATTGCCGGAAACCTGGAGATGTGCCAATTCTTGTGAGAAATTCAATAGGGCAAACAAAAGTGTATAGTGAATATAACAGGAGTAACTAAGTTTTAAAAATACAATCGTGGTAACGGTCACTTAACGGCAAAAAAAAAATGTTCGATAAATATCAGCTGGATTTCTGATGTTTAGATTGTGCTTCACATAGATTTAAGTTTTTGAAATCATCCACGAAGGAGAGATTATTCTGTGCGGCGTCCGAGCAAGTCCGGATGCGAATCCGGACATGCCATGTCATCGGATGCACTGGGCCTGCGGTGATGTGGCGAGTCCGGATTCACCTCCGGATGCATCCAAACGCTGCACATAATAATTTTTCGATGTTGAGAGGGTGGCAGAGAGGAGGAGGTATTCGCCGTGGAAGGGTCTCCACTGGGTGGCATGGACATGGTCGAGAAGGCTGTGGACGAGTAGTAATTATTGTGTCCGGACACCGGACGCGTCCAGAGACCAATAAGAAGGCGCCTCGTCACTTGGGCGCTCGGTACAACACTTGGTATTTGTTCGGATTTCCGGTAATTTGTCCGGACATAATAACTTTTTGTGGAGAGGAGAAGAGGGCACCAAACCTGGAGTTGCAACTAACAGTGCCTATAATTGTGGAGGTGGTTTCAAAGTTTTTGTTGCCACCATGCACGAATCGAATTGATTTCAAGTGATTGGAGGAAAGATGGGATTTTGAGGATTGGGTGTTTAGGAGATGAGATGTTGGTGTCGATTTAGTGGAAAATGCTGAAAAATATTGGTTATCAAAATAAAACTCAAATGTTTAAAAAAAAGTGGCAGCTCAAGGATTCATGAATTTTATGTTTAAAATATTATATTTAATTTATAATATGTTTAAACAACTTACAAGAAACTATATATTGCTATATTCAGTAATTATTATAATAAAACAGTGTAACCAATGAGATCCAGGTACCTTTCTCACAACAATGTAGTCCCCAGCTGACAAATTCAGCTCCACATCTGACTCAGCTCGAAATGAATGCATGGCCTTCAAAACAAGAATATAAAAGTACATCAAATAACTTAAAAAACACTAATGAAGAACAAAAAATAAGATAAATTTAAATTAGTCACCTCTCCCAAGAAAAACTCCATGGAATCAGATGATCCATCAATGGCAGCCGAAGAAGAGATGCCATTTACTTCTTCATAAGATGGAGGTGGCGGCATTTGGTTTTCTATGACTGGCCTTGGAGATGCTTCTATTCTTTGGCGTTCAAGTACCATCTGTCAATCAAAACCTTGAGTGAACAACAAGGATTTATATGATAGTTTTCTCAGAACTTTGTTAATTGAAATCAAAATGAGCTTGTCATTCCTGAATTAGAGGGTATACAGGGCTGCAATTATGATTTAATTTAAGTAGGATTCAGAAAATCTTATTAATACAAACTTTTACAAATCCTGGTGGCTTTAAATACTGACAACTGTTTGACATGGAAGATATCAAAATCCGATTGAATCTTAATAAACTGTTTGATAGATCTTTTCAATATGTAGGATTTAAATGAAAGTGAAGAAAAGGAAAAATGAGAATAAATGGTGCAAATCTGTTAGACCGGTTCAGCCGGTCCACGCGGGACTGACCTGAGCACGAATGAGGCAAACTGCCTCCGCCTCTTTTCCGCGACCGACCGCACCGCAAGAGCCGGAGGATCATTTTAGGAAGGATTTTTGAGGGATTTGGGAGGGAAATTTGAATGTAGGGACTGTTTAGGGATTTCCTTTTGATTTGTATGCATTAAATACTTTGTTTTCCTAGGGTTAGCACATCTTGAATTTGGCTAAATTTTGAGATCTCCTAGATTTAGGTTTTTCTTTGGGCTCTAGCGGCGTCTAGAGATTTAGGAGAGATCGATCCTCCTCTCGAATAGAGGATCAATTGTATCTTGCTATTTTTCTGTTTTCCTTTCATCAAATAATACAAATTATCTACTATTTTTTGTGATTTTGTGCGGATTTTTTCGGAGAACTCTCGTGGTTCATGAAGATTGATAGGAAATACTTGAGATCTACAAGTGTTTCCTATCAAAATCTCAAAAATTCTACTTACCCTAAATATGAGATTTAGCCATAAACCGTGAGGAAAAACTGGATTTAAGAAGGTAATAGAATTATGTGATTTAAAAAACTATTTGGCAGGCTAAATTTTGTAACCAAACAAACCTTAAGGAGCAGTTCACAATGAACTCCATGAAGGCATCATCGATAGTTTGAATAATGCTTGGATGGTTGAAGAAAATAAAGTAACACTTAAAAAAAAAGGTTCTAATGAGCAAAGTAACTATAGCAGGACCACTAACCTCTCCTTCAAGTTGCTCAAGTATTTGTGCTATCCTTTGATGGTAAATGCGTTCTGCTTCAACCTTCAGTGGTCATAGAGAAAAATAATCTGTGATGTTCAAAAGCTTAGATTTTCCAATGAAGCAGGGAAATGCAATACCATTGCAATGAGTCTCTGTAAAGTTTGCTTCTGTTGTTGAACTTCTACAGAAAGCATTGCTGATGCTGCTTCCTTGCCAAGGACTTTCATGTTTGATTTCAAATCTTCTAGCTTAGTTTCAGCAGCTTCCAACTTTGAAATATTATCAAAATTGCCAGGGACTTCCTTTGCTTTTGCCCTACGTTTTGAAACTTCAATTGCCTGAAAGAAACTAAAAATACAAATGAATGCAAGTTTCCAGCTAATGGGAATAAAATATTAAATAAATTGATATTTATGTAAAGTTGTGGAACGAGTTTTCTCATTATAAGTATTTTGGTGATTTCATGTGTAATTTAGATAGCCATAGATTTTTGGTTATAAGGAACACCATAAATAGAGTTTGTTCATTAAAGAAATTAAAAAAAAAAAAAAAAAAGCAGAGTGAAAGAATATAATTTCTCGTGTAAAAATTTTCATTATCAGTACAGTGAAAGCTGGAGCAGTAGAAAAAGTAGTCATTGATTGGGCAAATTTGTGTAAAATTTTTTATTTATTTTGATGTGTTTTATTTTCTTTTATTTATTTGCTCTTAAGATATGAATCTGGCTGTGACACTATTCTCAACAATTCACACAATCAACAGAAAAGAAAGATCATTGCATAACAGTAACAACTCTTAAAATAAATGTTCTCCAAAAAACCCTAATAATGATGAGACGTTTACAGAAGGCCAAGAAACTCAAATTTCACATTTAAGTTGAAAAATTCTTCCAGAAAATCACACTTATACCTGAGCTTCAGCCTCTTGATGCAATCTGCCATACCGCTGAGCAAGATGTCGAGCATCCTCCAAAGGAGCGCCGAGTATCAATGCTCTTAAGGGTTCGGCAACCTGGGAATCAAATGGTTTTAAGATATAGTGATTAAACAAGAAAATAAAGCTTCACGTGAGAAGTGACAAATGGTAAAAGAAACAAAATATAAACAAAATATGCATTTGCTTTGAATCAGAGCACTTTACAGCAACAATAGAATTGTGAGACCATTCTATTTGTGATTATTGTTGATTACTTGGTAGGAAGCACATCAACTTAGCCTAAATTTGCATGAAAAATACTATATACTTAATTCTTCGGAGTTGGTTTTCTTCAAGTAGGGTAGAACGTTGTAAATTTGAAAGATTTTATTCCTTGAAAATACAAATCATAATCATATGTGTTGATATGATTTAAGTTGTCTCTATGTCTTAGTTTCTATTTTCACAACTTATATTGTTGTAAAGCATGCCTATGATGGTCCTATTAAGAATTGAATTTGTTCTTTAGTATTTTTATTGAGTAAAAGCTCAAAATAGTCTCCCCACTATTAGTAAATATTAAATTTGACATTCATGATAACCCAATTTAGTATCCTGATAATTAGAAAATATCCTATTTGATCCCAAGTCTAAAAGCAACAGTTAAAATTAACCCAATCAGTTAAATGTGAGAGCATTTTAGATATTATAGTGAATGTGAGATTATATTATTATCTTTCTATAATTTTTTGTTATTTATCATGTTAAAAAAACACAAAAATCATAATGAAAGTTAACCAACTAAATAATAAGAGTGAATAATTAATAAATGTAATTAACTTCCATTATAATTTTGATTTTATTTTAATATGATAGATGATAAAGTATATAAAAAACTAATATAATTTCAGATACATTCTAATACCCAAAATGCTCTCACATTTAACTATTGGATTAACTTTAACTATTATTTTTGGCTTTGAAACCAAATTGAAATATTCTCTACTAGCCGGGAGACTAAATTGGGACATTATAAATGTCTAAGACTAAATTTGGCATTTACTAATAGTCGGGGGACTATTTTAGGCTTTTACTCTATTTTTATTACTTTGAAGGTTTTAATTTCTTATTCCAATACATTCTAATTAAGCTCTTGGATTCTTAATTCCATTGTTTATAGTTCTCTACTTAAGCACATGGCGAGTTATCTTGGTTGGTATAGTTTAATATGGATTACAACTAGCGGTTCAATTCATCTTTTGGATGTTGTAGGGGCCATGTTATTTTGGGCTTGTAGTTTGGTTGTAAGTGTAGCGTACAGAAACAAGGAATTGCTTGACTTTGCTAGAGAGCGAGTTAATGAAAAACTTACATTATGGAGGTCAATCTTAGAGTCTAAAGATTTTCGTTTTAGTAGATCTAAAATTGACTACAAGGAGTGCAATTTTGGTAGTAAAAGATCTAGTGATGAGGTGTAACATTGGTTGATCAAGTTATTAAAAAAAGTGCACGTTTTAGATATCTCGGGTCTACTGTTCAAAGCAATGCTGAAATAGAAAGGGATATTATTAGTAGAATTCAAGTTGGATGGTTCAAGTGGAAAAATGCATCCGGTCTGTTGCACAATAGAAAACTACCTCTCAAACTTAAGAGAATTTTTGTAAGATTGTGGTGAAACCTACAATGCTTTATGGCGCAGAATGTTGGCCATTAAAAGTAAAGTATAAAATTAAGTGTTACAGAGATGAGGATGCTCAGGTGGATGAGTGGTTTTGCATTTAAAGATATAATGTGAAACAAATATATATGTGAAAAGGATGGAGTAGGTTCGAAGATAAGATTAAAAAGAGTTGTCATAGATAGTTTGGTCACATAAAACATCATTCTTCTGATGATCCTAGTAGGAGCGTAGATGATGTGATGCATGAGTTGAGTTACACCAGATTAAGAAAGGAGATTGGATAATAGCTTAACCGTTTATATAATCATGCTTCAAATTAAAACCGGTTACAAGAATTCGTAGTGTTCCACTTGCTTAGGCAAAGGACTTACAAGAAAAATTAACCAAACAATTTAAGCCAATACAAAGGGAAACGTAAAGTTAAAAGCTAGTTATTTGAATCCAACGATTAATAAGGAGTTGTTCACCTTGAGGCCTCTTCTCTCTTTCCTATGAAACTAGGTTGAGCGGCGGAAGATCGTCCAAGCTAGAAGTGAGGTTGCCACGAGGAGGGAGGAGCCAATGAACGTTGCCGTGGAGAAGGAACTCGGAGGTGGAGGTGGCACGGGAGGATGACCTTTGATGATCCACGTGTAGTCGGAGAATTGGTCGTCGATGGCGTCCACTAGTGTTGGTAAAATCCGATCCAAGTACTCCTCGATGGTATTATCGAAGCCAAATCCGACGTCGAAGAAAGGAGATCTTAAGACGTGGATGTCTCCGTAGATGTCGTAGAAGAGTCCGTGATCAACGGCGGGGTCTGCCATACATCCTTGCTGGGAATTGACGGAGTAAAGCAAAGGAAGGCGGGGAGTAGAGGTGGCGGCTTGGAGGGGGAAGGGTTTGAGCCGTGGGATTGAGGGAGAGGTGGGATCTCGGTTGGGAGGGAGAGAAGGGAGAAGAGGTGGCTGTTTTGTGGGAGGAGAAAATCTGAGTTCTAAATTCAGGTTTTGACTAGGGAAGAAAAGAACGAACTTTAATTTCAAGTTCAGAATTTTTGAAATTGAAATTTGGTTTAGAGGGAGAAAGGAATAAATGATATATTAAGAGGTGATTAGGTGGCAATTAGGGAGAGAATTAATGGGCAAGGGTGGCCGGCCATATAGCAAGGAGAGAGAGACTTTGGAATTTAGAAGGTGGGTCCCACGTTTGAATAAATAATTCCCCAATCAAATCTGAAATTGTAATTTCAGATTTGATTATATTTTAAGTAACTCCCAAAATTGAGTTATGAAGAAGGAATAGAATTTGAATTTCAAAATGAGCATTTATCCCCTTAAATGTCTTTCTTAATTGGATGAAGACCAATTAGGAAATTGACTTAATTAGGGGGAATTTGAACTTCAAACACGTTTGGGTCCAAGGGGGAAAGCCGGCGGCAAGGTGGATGCTGGGCGGTGGGCTAGGGGTCACGGGTGGCTGCTAGAAGAGGGGAGTGGGGGTCGGCAGATGGGCTAGCAGCGGGTGGGATCAATTGGCCGGCGGCCAATTCTCTAGCCAAGCCAACAAGGCCGGCGACAAGGAGGAATTGGGGATGGAGTTCTAGAGCTTGGAAGCAGGATGAAAAATTTGGAGAAAACTCAGAATTTCTAAACTCACGCACCTCTTCTTCAAGCTCTCAAAGGGAAGTAATAAGGATACCGGAACTCACACAGAGATCCACGGAATTTCCCTCAAGAACTCACGGAGAGAACTAGGGAAATGGAGAACTCACAAAGAGATCAATAGTAGAAAATTTCATTCAATAATTCATCATCCTCATACAAGATACATGAGCCATATAAATAGGCTCCAAATGACAACAAGTGCAAAAGTCTAATATGCCCCTTGGGCTACAAGAGAAAACAAATACCCACAAGGGTAAAATGGAAAAAACTGAAAGTAAATAAGTAATAAAAAAATGCAGATACAAATAGTCATCAGTAGTACAGGCTCTCCATAATGGTCGTCGATCTCTGGTGTCGTCTCTGATAAACGCGCCGGAATCTCCTGTCGATGCCCCCATCAGTAGATGTATTAGATCAAACCCATGTTAAGAAAGATAGACGTATACCTAAAAAGACTTGGTTAGAAAGTATTAAAAAGTCTTTTTTTATTAAATTAAATGAGAATTTGACTCCTTATAGGACATAATAGAGAAAAAAATATTAACGTACCCGACCTCGTAGCAGGATAAAGGCTTGTTGTTGTTGTTGAAATATTAAGTTTATGTTTTGCTAAATTGATGTTGGAAATTTGTCATTTTTGTTGAAATCCAAGAATATTGAATTGAAAGCTGTAGTTTCAAGCTAGAACTTGAAGGATTCGAAGAAGTCACTGCTTTAGGACATTTTATTACAAACAAGATGTTCCTAGGCATAAAAATTTCAGCATATTGTTTGATAAAAATTTATATTTGCTCTCCATACTTGTTTTGTTGGATGTAGATGCTTCGAGCACTTTACAAGTCTTGAACAACTTTCAAAAATACTTCCCTATATAATGATGCAAAGCTTGGATATTCCATTGGTAATAATATTTTTGTTCTTTCATCGGAACGAACTTGATTTATGATTGAGATATTGTCAATTTCGATACATATCGCTTTCTATTTTTATGATGTGAATCCTAATTGTTGTGATTATCATTCTCAAATTACTTGTAGAATTTTAGATTTTAGTTATTTTTATACTGATATTTGGAATGAATGATGTATGTTTTCTGATTTTGCATCAAAAGAGAGATTTTTGCTTAAATTAGTTAGGAAACAGTGAATTTTAATCTTTTGTGTGTTTATTTGAGCATCTCCTCCTAAGTTTGTATTAGTAATCCTAGAACTTAAAACGCCCTACATCAAAAGGTCTAGATCGGATGTTGTGCTACTTTAAAAATTTTGTAGTTATATTATTCATAAATTGAGAGTAATTATCAGCTATGTAAAATTGTAAATCAATGGTTCAAGACATTATCAGGAAGTGAAGATATGGATCAACAGAAGGAAAAACTTCACCTGCAATATTGAAGAAAGACATACAAAAAGAATTAATGAAAAATGAATGCAGGAGAAGCAGTGTTATTAGTAACTATAGTAATTTTGATCTTAAAAATAAGATCCATGCAGCCCAGACTAGCAAAGACAGAAAAACATACAAAAATATCCATCAAGAAAGTATGTAACAAAACCTGGGTGCTATAAACTCTCAATAAATACTCCTGTTCCTTCGTCATTTGTGTGCGTGCTCTAGAAAAACTAAATGCAGCTTTAGTTAATGAGTTACTACTTGTGCAGGTATTTTCAGCACCATACTTCCTACTATCTTCTGCCATCTTGTTACCTGAGTTATTCGGATTATTTAAAAGCAACTTAAAGATTCAAAGCTTAGAAATAATGATTTACTTTTATTAACGTACCAATTTCCACTTGCTTTGAGCCTGTAACAATGTAGCCTTCCAAACCTCGAACAACATCCCTTTGGAAATGCTGGAAGGTTACAGCACATATTAGAAACATATCTTGTACAATTTTCATCGTTTTAAGCAGACAACTGACCTTGCATGAGCGGGTTGATGTGTACAACTTTTCGATTCTGTGGTGCTGCCGAAGTTCAACCTCATCTAAACTTATGTTTTCAGAACTTCCAAACGATCCACCTCCAAATTGTTTCAGCACAGCCTACATGAATGCTCAAAAAATAACAAGAAGCAACATAAGGTATATGTGAAAATTCCATACTCTTAATCCAAAGGTTTCCACATGGAAAAAAATCATAGAACGAATAGAGAGTTAAAGACAATAGGGAAAATATCATAAACTGGTAGTGCACTTCTGCATTTAGCTTCACAGTTTGTTTCCATTGCGAAGTTTGATCAAGATAGCAAGTCAGCGCCTTCCTCTTAAATTAGTTCAGAGTAACTTTCTAAAAAGAGATAATTGTAAAGGCAATGGAGGCAGGTAGATGATGACATCATGTTATGATTATCAAGAATCTCTTAAGTTACAGGCAGGAATCAAATACAACAAGCAGATTTGGATTTCAAAACCCATCCAATTTATCATAAATTTATTTATATTCAATATCAATAGAATCTACAAACTTATACTTTATGTTCTTGGAGAACTAATTACATATTCCTGTGAAACAGTAAAGATCATTGTATACTTAAGTATGTATTTTTTAGATATTTAATAGGTAATTAACGGGTCCTAGCAGATGTACTCGTATCTTGTGGGCCTAAGACAATACACTTAGAGGGGGGTTGCCTCTCACAAAGACAGTCAAGAGCCCTCACGGATTAATCAATTTGCCACTCTCCCTCCACCAATGCATGGCCACTCTCCACTATCCATGACAAAGTGTTGCTAACTATGTTCATCATATCAGCTATAAGAAAGCATTCATCAAAAAGGGTATCAAATCACCCATCGTAGTCGGCGAACCATGGAGTCTGTCATCCCCACAACCTAAATGCACTTGCCTCCTACTCCTATGTAATCCAAAGCTCCATCACAGATCGCCAATGACCTCGAGATGTCAAACAACTATAGCCCTCTCGGTTTAGCATTCGACGACAAACTCACCAGTACCTACTTGCCTCAAGTACTTGACACTATAGGACTCACCCAGTGGTAGAAAAAATGGTGATTAAGAGGAGCAATCATCCTCCAAGCCAATCAAGATGGTAAATGTGTCTAGGGAAGTCTTTACAGGGAGTCATTATCTTATGTATTTTTATTTTTCAATTAATGTTGTCTTTCCTATAACCTCCATATTTTTATATATAAAATATAAAGAAGAACATTTTAGATCTTTTTACATCTTTAACAATCTTTGTCACTTGTACTACAAATGTTTTAGCTAGTGGACTACTTTCCTCTCTCTCTCTCTCTCTCTCTCTCTCTCTCTCTCTCACTCTCTCTCCATTCGTACAAAAATTTTCAAGTGAATCAATATAGCTGGTAACGAAGATGCCGGCGGTGAGCACCAGGAGGAACAGAAATTCCAATGGAACAGTAGAAATACTATAGAAAGCTTAATGTGTATTCTACCTTTTCTTCTCTTCAACTACAACTATAAAGCTCTTAGCAGCTTAAGATTACTAAATAAAGCTAAACAAGAAATTAAGATAAGCTAATTATAAAATAAACGGCATTGCTAAAATTAACAAAAGCAGGGAATCAGAATCCGTTAGCAGCAGGTAGTAGTGGAGCATTTGTCCGTCGTCTGGAGGATGCAGGGATGGCCAATCAGCTCTCCCCCGGCTCCGAGAAGCTCGACTCCGACGAGATTTCAGAAATGTGTGAGTTGTCCGGTGGATAGTAACTATAGATATCCGCTACGTTGAAGGTGGAGGCTGTGTGAATGTCGGGAGGAAGATCAATGACGTAGGCATTATCATTGATTTTGTGCAGGATTGGGAAAGGCCCGATCTTTCTTGGGCTAAGCTTCGAATAAGTTCCCTGCGGATATCTTTCTCGGCACATTCGCAACATAACAAGCTCACCTTTACTGAACACTTTATGGTGTCTGTGCCTGTCGGCGTCCTCCTTGTATTTCATGGATGAGTGCTGCAGGTTGTCTTTCACTTTCTGCAAAGTTTCCATAGCTTCAATAGCAGTTTTTCCGGCTGCGGATGGGAGGTCTTTTGGTAGTATGGCGATGTCGACCAATTGATTTGGTGATTTAGTGTACACCACTTCAAATGGGCTATACCCTGTAGACCTGTTAAACATTGAATTATAGGCAAATTCAGCTTGGCTTAGTATCTCCTCCCACCTTTTCAGATTGTCTTTGACGAGGCAGCGAAGCATATTGCCTAATGTCCGATTGACCACTTCCGTTTGGCCGTCAGTTTGCGGGTGGTAAGCTAAACTTAGCTTCAATTTTGTATTGAGCCTCTTCCATAACTCCCGCCAAAAGTGGCTGACGAATTTGACATCATGATCCGAAGTTATACTACGAGGTAGTCCGTGCAATCTTACAATTTCCCTAAAGAAGAGGCCGGCAATGCGGACGGCGTCGAACGTCTTCTTACAGGATATGAAATGGGCCATTTTGGAGAAACGGTCGACGACGACCATGATTGAATCCAATCCACGTTCGTCCGAGGTAAACCCAGGACGAAATCAATGCTGATGTCTTCCCAAATCGAATCCGGTATGGGCAAGGGCATGTACAACCCTGTGTTTTCAGCCGTTCCCTTGTATACTTGGCAGGTATAATATTTTTCAATAAATCTGGTGACGTCTCTCCAAATGTGTGGCCAATAAAACCTCACCTGAACTAGTTCCAGTGTCTTATCCCGCCCCAAATGAGCAGATAAGCAACCACCATGGAGCTTCTGAATGATCTTTGGACGCCACGAAGAGTCGGGAATACAAAGAGCATTCCCTTTGAACAGGAAGCCTTGATGCACAGAATAGTCCTGCTGGGGAAGACCGGCCACGCACGCATCCCATATTCGGGAGAAATCCTTGTCGCTCGCGTACAGTTCGCTCAGCTGTTGCAATCCTGTTATTTCAGTCTGGAGGTGGGTCAATACTGCCGAACGGCAGCTCAAGGCATCAGCCACCCTGTTCACCTTATTGGCCTTGTGCTTGATAACGAAGATAAATCGCTGGAAGAAGACGATCCACCTTGCGTGCATTCTACTGATGTTCTTCTGACTATTGATGTATTGTAGTGCTTGATTATCGCTGCAAAGAACGAAATCCTTGTGTAAGAGGTAATGTTCCCATTGCTTGAGTGCTCTGACGACAGCGTAGAGTTCTTGCTCATATGCGGACCATTGTGGTCGGACGGCACTCAATTTCTAGCTAAAGTACTCAACGGGTTTTCCCTCTTAAGAGAGTACAGCTCCGATGTGTTGACCTCCTTTTTGGAATCGGTCACTTGCACTTTGTGGGTTGATCAACTTTACTTGCTCTTTGCGTTGTTGCGTTTGTGAAAGGTCAAATCGTGTATTTTATCTCGACCCGTCGTCGGCCTTAGGATTACTCCTTTTTGATCACATGTTGTCCTCTATTTTATTCTAAAATACATGTGGTCGGGTCGTCGCCGATTCGACGTGATTTCACACATTTGGATGTTCCGAGTGCAATATCTTTCGATCTAGGCCTTGTTTTGATAAACGGATTATACGAGCGTGCCCGGATCGTCGAGACCTTTTAAACTAGTCTGTTTGCACTTGAAACAGACATCGTTTGAGCAGGCAACGGTAGATCTAATTTGGACCCTTGGATGAAGGGTTTGGTCTCCTTTAATACTCATCTCCTCTTATTGAGAGGGGATGGATTGGCCGGCCCTAGCTTTTAGGGGAGGCTTCTTGTTCGCGAACCCCATGGCAAGAGTGGCCACGCTCCCTTCTTTCTTTTGGAGCCGCACACGAGCAGCTCTCCGAGGCCGACCTTCCCTCCGCCTCTTACAGCCGGCCAAACTCCGAGACCGGCCCACGGTCGCTGCCCTCTCGTTGCCGGTCAAGGCATCTCCGATCCAGCTCATATGCTCAACGCCGAGCTCAGATTCTAAGCCTCTCTTCTCTCCACAAGCTGCTCTCCTTGGACTAGTTTTCTCAAGCCCAGCTTCCAACGGCCATCTACCCAGTTCACCACCGGCCGTCCTTCATACTGGCTGAATCCTAGCCTTTCCCCATATGTGCAAGGAGGAAACGCGAGATATGCAGTTCCTCTCTCCCGGTTACAGCAAAGCTTCCGACAAAGAAAATGTAAAAGAGGCTGCTTGCTGTTTATCTCTTTCAAAAAAATTTGAGGCATGCTATGGGGTATCTCCCACTTGAAATGTATAAATGTGAGTGATATTCTTGCGTTAATAGCTGTTTGAGAACTCATTTAATCAAATGTATATGTTTGCCTTTCATAATTTCCTGATTTTTGGTAAGATGATTTCATTAGATTTAAATGGCTCATATTTTATTCTTAATCCTGCATGTGTATGCATTGCTACAGGTGGAATTAATGGTGTAGACTATTTTTTATTTTTTTATTTTTTTTTAATGTCTTAACTGAACAGAGTTAGTTAGTTTACTTAAATACCACGAGATAATTCTCTACTATTTAGGTTTGGAGATTTTTTTTTTTTTTTTTTGTTAAGCCAGTTATTCATCTCCGATAATAAAGACGCATTAGTTCATTTACTTTAGTTTTTGCGGGTTCAAGTGTACTTTTCATGACAAATCTTTCTCTTTTTTATCTCTAAATGCCTCTTGATGCTCGGTCCATTCATTACAACGTTTATATTAATGTTGAGAAGCATGAATTTGTATGATGTGTTTAGTAGTCTGCTAGTAAATATGAACAAAGGCTCTTTTTGCAAGCAACTATTCCGAGAATCTCTTTTAAACTTAGTTAATATATGACTTGTGGTGGTTTTGATGAAGGAATGTGATTATCTTCAGTATATGAGTTATTCAATTCAAATGTTATATTAATGATAAAATGGAAGTGAGTTCCCGTAGTGTTCCTAAGTGTTGATATAATTAAGCATTAATAATAGATTTTATGTTTATGATATATATATATATATATATATATTCATTGGTTTCATACTAATATAATTAAACATTTTTATATAAAGGGATCCATACATATATGCCTTTGAAGTTGCCAGCGATATTACTGTTATTCTTTTTCTTTCTTGTACCTTGAACGGCTTTTGTAAATTGACTCATTATAGTTGACTTTTTTTTATTATTATTAAGCATTTATATAATAACCTAGAGTAAGATAGATATGTTTATAAACGCACACTTTGATGATTCAAAACTCTTACGAATTTTAATCATAAAGTTATTTATAATAAAATTGGCAAGTCATTGATTCATCCCCTTTGCTATAAGAGTATTCAAATATGGGTAAATCACATGATCTGCAATATTTCTAAATGATTTTAAAAAGTTCAAATATATATTTGTTATTAGTGAATCTCTCCTCCATTCATTTTTCTCGAGATTAATAAAATTAGCAATCAATGTGGTATTTTATATTTTATATTATATATATATATATTGGTGTCGCCTATTTACTAGAAGATAATTTTTGTCAAATTGTTATTCTAAAAATTTACTCATGGATATTAGATTGTAACTTATTTATTTTATAATTTCTATTTCTTTTCTTCTTCCCGATACCTACATGACAGCATTATATTAAAATATAAGACTATATATATATATATATATATATATATATATATATATATAAATATATATATATATATATACATATACATACATATATATATATACATATACATACATATATATATATATACATATACATACATACATATATATACATATACATACATACATATATATACATATACATACATACATATATACATATACATACATATATACATATACATACATATATACATATACATACATATATATATATATATATATATATATATATGTTTATCCAAATTCTCATGTGGTTGAGTAGCATTATACATCTCCTATGCCTGTATTTGACACAAAATAAAAGGCTATGTTAGACAAGTTGCACTCTTTTATATACCAGTAGCACATATTTGGTTATGAAAGGTTTATTTTGAGTTGTTACAAGATTCTTGTGTAATATTTAAAATATAGCGTGTTTCTTCTTCAACTTTCCTTACCAATGTTAATGAATGTTCATATGTTTAATTTGATTTTTCTCATATCTTCTATGATTATAAATCTTTATGTCTAATGTAGTTAGATTCTCAAATGATTTATGTGTGGTTATCCTTCATGCTTCACGTTAGAGAACGCTTCCAATGCTTTATGTTTTATGATAATATGTATATCTTAGATCAGTGCAAATACTGAATGGTTTATTATTTAAATTTTGGTTTATTTATTTATTTGCATTTCTTTTGAATAGCCTCTACGCTCACCCCCCCCCCCTCCCCCTATATTTCTCTTTGTGTTTTGTCTTGCGAGGTACACTGAGTCTTATGTGTGTAAGGATCGTTGAGTCGTTCGCAAGGGAGCTACTAAGTGGGCACGCCTGGGTCAGGTATACCTTGATAGTCCTGTAGAGACTCCTCATTGTATTGGCGAATGGTTACACATTAGCACACACGTTTGATTGCTTTTATTTTCCCACCCAAATATGCTTACTAGGATGTCTAGTTAGCCGGCCATAGGTTAGTCCACTAACGAAGCTTCGGTCTTGTGGGCCAAAGCTTGCTCATTTATCATAAAAACTAGAGACCCTTATGGTCATTTTAGGCCTGTAGTGTAGGCCACCTATGTATGTCATATGCATCATTTCTCCCACGCGAAGTGGGAACCGCTAGGATGGTTTTCTTTGGGTTTTAAAATGATTAAATAACTCTAAAAATTGATTCTTAATGATTTTGTGCACCTTAATATATCTTTCATAAGCATACTAAGAAAAGTGTACAAAAATGAAATAAAATATAAGCTCTAGTATGTTAGGTAGTTTCTCTTGATTAGTTTCATGATTACAACTCCTAAAAATTCTTTAATTAATCTATAATCTCTAAAATTCCCTTAACCAATATACTGCTTTAAAATCATTAATTACTCCAATCGAATCTTAAAACATGTAAAATAAATCTCTAATCAACTCCTAATCTAATCACATATGATAATCTACATTAATTAAGATGAAACTAAATTAAGATCATTAAAATCTTCTCAACCAACATTCTAGTGTTTAACAAAGCATTAAGGCATTAATATTTGAACTTAAACTAAAGTCTCCTAATTATAAGCAACCCAAAATGAACCTATTGGAGGAGCAAAGGAATTTCAACATATGCCCTAGTGCCTTAACTATATGGAATTTACGTTCACCTCTATGCTTTAGCTTAAAAAAAAAATGCGCAAATCTCTATGTAAATTGCCCCCTTCCTTAGAAAAGATTAAATCCATTTTTAGGGACCTAAACCAATTACTTTAGTCACCCAAGTGTTATAACTTAGGTCAGGTAGAACCCATGTACATCACTATAGGTAGCGTGTCATTCCCCTCTCATGTCAGCCTTTAAAAAATAAATTTACCTTAGACATAGGAAGCTTAGGATTTTCTTTTCATGGTGGGTAATAGGCCCATCTTAGTGGTGTCACCCTTAGCCATTCCTCGAGTCTTAGATTATTACCAAGGGGAGGAATAACCAACCCTTGCCACCTTTTAATAATTTCGGCTTTAATTAGGAGTAGGATTGAGGATGGGCCATTTGCCCCTCAATCCTTTATAATTTTAGCATAAGCTAGGGCCTAAGTCTTTAGGCTCTTGATAATTTAATAACTCAAATTTTAATACCTAAATTAAGTTTTAATTAATTCATCTCAAATGATTAAGCACTTAAATGAAAATTTGAGGGTTAATAAATTAAACAATAAGAACTCGACCTTGTAACTCAAACCACTCACCTAATCTGGGGTAGTTAAGTACACCTTTTTACAAACACTTAGGTGCTGGATAGGACACTTCTTTTATAGGCATCCTAGGGTAGGGTGTAGATAGGATAACCCTTTTACATTTTCTTTCTTTTATATTTTGCATATGTGATGATGTGATGTTTGTTTCTGGCTTAGTTTGTTTTATTTGGTTGTTTTCTTTTCCTTTTTGATTGATGAGTGGGCACTTGCCCTTAAGTGGTTAGATCTCTTTTTTTAGAAATATCTTTTGCAAGTGGCCAGGTTCCTAAAGGGTAATATAAAAATGCTATCATCATAAATGTGCTCTTTAATAGGTACTGCGAGGAATGCTAAAAGCCTCATTGGGAATATGGCCCTAAGGACTAGGTTCTGGATGATGTGTGATTTTTATTATAACTGTGCTAATATGTATTTTTTGTAGGGAGTCAATGTAACTTTTGTTTTATATATAAGATGTAATTTGATTTAAAGTGTTGTGAAAGCTTAAAAATGAGATATTTTTGATGTGTTAGGGATCCAAAGCGAAAAGAAAACCCTTTATAGGGAATTTCTTCTCATTTGGATATCCTATTGGATGGTGCAATACAAGGAGCCTGAAGGGAAAGAAGCTGAAGATAAATAAAAATACCTCATTTTTAAGACTTGCGTCATTCCATAGGGATAGAACCCAGGTTGTTGTCGGTGGAGCCTGGCCACCACTACTTTTCTGTACTTTGGTTGTATATTGAATGGCACTTGCCATGGACTTTGGAAACTATTTTGTTGGCTTGTTGTGTTTACTTTGTTTGCGCATTAGAACTGCATGCTTTTTCCTAGGTTTCTTAAATTGTTTTATTTGGGTGTGGCTCGGACGGAGTCAACGTTAGGCTCTTTAGGATGCTAAATTTTCTATAAAGTTAAAATTTATTTAAACAAGAAAAAAAAGTAAATATAGGATTAAAATCAACTAATTTTTCTAAAAATTAATGCATGATTCCTTTAAAGGGGTCACTTTTTTTAAATTACAATAAATAAGCCTTGCTCACTTTACAGTGACTACTGGCCAGTCCTGATTGGCCTTACCTTCACCTGCATAGCCTTGAGTCAGCATATAAATTTTTCTTTTATAACATAGAGGGATAATTCACTTTGCATAAGCATAGTACCATTCATGGTTGGGTTTGATACCCATTTCTTTTTTCTATACCTCCCACCACTCTTACATTTGCATAAGACTGGACAACATGGATTTGATACGCTAGGTGGAGTTTAGCTGGTACCCCTTTCCGAGCAGGGTGGTAAATCCAGGTTGGGGCTACTTAGATCCCTTGTGGGATTTAAGCCATAAGTCCCATCATTGTGTCACTTTGAATTCTGAATCTGTTATCTCTCTGAGGGTAATAATCTGGTCTTCAATCTTTTAAACTCAAAATTTTAATTATATCTTTATTTATTTAAAAAGTCTAATCATCATTAAGGGTAAAGAGACGAGTTTATCTTCTTCGGAGTAGAATTTAGGAACTCTTTCTGTGCACCAAATTAAGAAGTGAATAATACATCGTCCTTAATCGAGAGTCTTCCTAGGTCAAGGCCTAGGATGTAATTAACTACGGGGGCTTGCGCCCGTAGGAAATCGATCCCCACAATCAAATAAACCTCATTCGATGCATCAGATCGAATGGGGGAAATCTCGTGAAGTTTTGTGTTATGTATATTATTATCCATCGAGGTTGGTAGGTGAAAGCCGCTATCCTCCATGGCTAATCGTATACATAACTCCATCTGCTCTTCCATCGGCCTGCTTGTGTCGGGTGTAAAGGTCTACGACCATTTTGTCCTACGGGATAGTGTGATCGTACCCTTTGCATTCGAACCACACGAGCGGAATCCTTTCGGAGACCCACACGATGCCTATAGCAGAAGCATCAGTGTCAACTTGAAAGGCTTTTTCAAAGTCCGGGAAGGCTAGCACTGGGGCGGAGCTGAGAGAGATTTTGATCCGTTCAAAGCTTCTCTGTTGTGCAGCGGTCCAACAGAAGGAGGCGGATTTCAAGCAGTTGGTGATTGGAGACATAATATTGCTGAATCCCCTAATACGCACTTCGGATAGGGACTTAGGAATTGGCCACTCCATGATTGCGGTGATCTTCCGCGGAGCCGTCTGAATTCCGTTCGGGGTGAGGACAAACCCTAGGAAATGCACTTATTTTATGGCGAATTGGCATTTGGCCAGATTGAGCAAAAGCTGATTGTCCCGAAGGGTCTCCAGTATCAGCTTTAAGTGTGCTAGATGATCTGTAAGGGAAGTGCTAAACACCAATATATCATCAAAATAGACAATAAAAAACTTGTCTAAATAGGGCTTAAGGACTTCATGCATTAATCTCATGAAAGTTGAGGGCGCCTTACAAAGCCCAAATGGCATGACCTTCCACTCTAACAGCCCTTCAATGGTTTTGAACGCCGTCTTCCATTCATCGCTGGGACGAATGCGTATCTGGTGATAGCCGCTCCTCAGATTCAGCTTGGAGAACAACTCGGACCTGTGCAACCTGTCAAGGAGATCATTGATTCTTGGAATGGGGAACCGATACTTCACAGTGATACGGTTGATGGTGCGACTGTAATACACATCCGCCATTGTTCGTCCTTCTTCGGCACAATCAGGGCCGGAACCGCACATGGACTCAGGCTCGACTGAATGAATTGCTTCTGCAAAAGATCCTGCACTATCTCCTGTAAAATTGAATGTTCACGCGGTAGTGAGGTAAATTAGGAAGGACGGCACCTGGAATGAATTCGATTTGATGCTGAAGGTTGCGCAAGGGCGGTAGTGAGGGAGGCAAGTCCGCGGCCATGATATCAGCAAACATGTCAATGAGTTTGCGGACTTCTGGTTGGATCGGCTGAGAGTTGTGCGTTACCGAGTCTACCGCCATGAGTGCGAGTGCTGGATAGTCCTCTCCTTTCATCTGTAGGAGAGCGTGCCCCGAGACTAGCTGAACGACCGTCAGGTTGTTGGACGTAGGCTTCTGAGAATTCTGTGTTGCCGGAGTCAGTTTGAGTTTCTTCCCCTTCCAGTCTATGATGTACGTGTTAGCTCGGCCTTCATGCACAGCTCCATTGTCGAATTGCCATGGCCTCCCCAAGATGAGATGGCAAACGTCCATGTCAAGGACATCGCAATTCACTTGGCAAATGTATCTGTTGCCAATGCTGAATGTTACCTTGCAACACTCAGAGACAAGGAATTCCACTCCCTTTTTAACCCATTCGATCTTATATGGATTACTGCTCTTCATCGTTTTAACCTGCAGAGCTTGGACGGCGGCGCGGGAGATGATATTTTCAGTACAGCCGCTATCGATAACCAGGTCGCAGACCTTTCCGTTAATTGTACATTTAGTACGGAACAGGCTATGTCGCTGGTCTCTACGGGTTGGCGAGGTGCTAATAGTACCTTCTCCATAACACACAGGATCGGATCCCCTTCATCAGCCGGCAATTCCTCCACTTGTTCTTCAACTTCTTCCAACGGAGTGGACGGGTCCCAATCTTTGTCAGCTTCTAACAATTGAACTTGATGGCGTAGTGGGCACTCGTTGGACTTGTGGCCCGGTTGTAGGCACCTGAAACATTTGATTGTAGACGGCTTGGCATATGGGTTCTCACCCCTGAGAGGTGGTTTGGGCTTACCAGGTCCTTTACTTTCACTTGGCTGTGTGCTGGCTGTTGGCACCGCCGCAGGTGAGTTTTTCAAATTGGACGAATTGGCCTTCCAAGTCCCGTAATTACCGTCTTGAGCTGCACGTTTTGGGGCATACGACCTGTTCGTCCTCTGCGATTGCGCTTCTGCCTTCAAGGCGAAGTTGACCGCCTGAGAGACCGACCAAACCGAATTTAGCTCCAATTTGTCCTAGAGCGAATCCTTCAGCCCCTAGATATAGCGTGCCACCAACTGATTATCGGATTCGGAAAGGTTATTTCGTGCACTCATCCTATAAAATTCCTCTGTATATTCACTAACAGTGTGATGCCCCTGTTTGTAGTTCTGGTATTGAAGATAAAGCAGCTGCTCAAAATCGGTAGGAAGAAAATGCCGGCGCATTAGCTGCTTCATACGTTCCCAACTGCGTATTGTGCCCTTGCCTTCTCGCTGTCTACTTTGAAGCAGCTGCATCCACCACGCATTCGCGCTGCCCCTCAAACGACACGCTACGTACTTGACTTGCTTATCGGGGTTGATCTCCATGTACCCGAAAAAGTTCTCCACTGCTCCTTCCCACTCTAGGTAGTCTTCAATGTGAAGTCTGCCATCAAAGAAAGGGATGTCAATTTTAAGGCGAGGGAGCTCACCTTCTTGTCTGTGTGGTCTATGTCTTCTCCGATGGTCCGGCGGATATGTTCTAATCTCCTCGTCAATTCCGGAGAACTCCATAACGGGAGAATCACTTCCTTCAGATTCAGTACCGTCATGAATTCCGGCCATGGGTCTCCTATTGGCACGTATTCTTCTCGCCTGTACTGGTGGATCCGGTATGGTTGTCGGAGCTCCTGGGCGAGCATTTGGACGAGCCACCGTCCTGATTTGTCTCAGCTCTTCCCTCATTTCATCGGCGAATCTAGCGAAAGCACTGACCAGTTCATCCAATTGCTTGGAGGTTTGAAGATGCGTTTCCCACAACGCATCAAGACTCCGATCAACGTCGGGTCGGGCGCGGCTACTACCTTCCGCCATTACCGCGACTTCCTAGCACTGATACCAAATCTAACGAAGACGCCGGCGGTGAGCACCGGGAGGAACAAAAATTCTAATGGAACAGTAGAAATACTGTAGAAAGCTTAATGTGTATTCTACCTTTTCTTCTCTTCAACTACAGCTATAAAGCTCTTAGCAGCTTAAGATTACTAAATAAAGCTAAACAGGAAATTAAGATAAGCTAATTATAAAATAAACGACATTGCTAAAATTAACAAAAGCAGGGAATCAGAATCCGTTAGCAGCAGGTAGTTGTGGAGCATTCGTCCGTCATCTGGAGGATACAGGGATGGCCACATCAGCTGGCCTACTAGTACGGTCGGGTATCGCTGACAAAAAGTTTGGACCCAACAATCATACAACCATAAAATTTTCAAAACACAAACAAAAAATTTAATGCCAAAGTACACTTGATTTGCCATAAAGGACCAAAAGTACAAGCACTTTGAAGAGAAAAAATAAATAAATTATGACAACCATCAACAATCATATATCTTGTCAACCTAAACCCAGCTCAAGATCTCCTCAAAGTTATTAGATCAATCTAGAACAGAGTCACCTATAGGCTGATTTGACCCAATCCCAACTCAAACTAATCTTGGCTCGATTTGAGCCAAGAGTTTATTTGATTTTAACTAAATTTCAATATTTAAGCCAAAATCTTAGTCTAAGAGATATATATATAGATATAGGCATAAAAGTATGCATGCATCTACTGATACATACATATGCATTTTAATTATATCCCAAATTAGCTCAATTTGATTGAAACTCGACTAAATCAAAGTTCAAGCCAAGATGAGCATGGCTTGTAAATTAACTAGTTGTTTTAATCCAAGCTCATTTTGAGCCAAAAACTTATTCAATTTTCGGAAGATTCACAATGTTCAAGTCAATTTCACAATCCTACATTTAACAATCTCATTAAATTTTCAATTAGTGGGCTCTATGTAGGATTTACTTAATGTACAAAACTTAAAATAAAGTTCTAAAGTACCTAAAAATACCAAAAAGAACAAAAAGAAGCAAATATTTCAAGGGACTAACATTTAAAATATACATAATATCTTCTAGAGAAAATTGAAATAAAGAATTAAATTAATTTGACAAGAAGTTGACAGACTAAGGACTTGAATATCAATTTTAAGCTGAAAGGTTGTATACAATTGTGATCATTCCTACATGGAGCACACTTATTTTCATTAAAAGAACTAGCTTAAATTCAAACGTGTATACTAGCATATACCTCCACAGATTAACTCCCTTGATAATCGACAGGCGCTACTCACCTAGGCCCACAGAAGGAAATCATCTCTTAATAGGAGGCACTCAAGCATCATCACGGCTCACTTGGCTTGCCACTTGCCTCATACTTCAGGTCTCCTGCCAGGGTCACTCACCCTTAATAGTGGTGAGACCATCCTTATTCACACCCGCCATCTCAACTATAGAAAAGCGCCCACCAACAAGGCTCTCTATTCGCCTTATCGCCACCATTCTACCATAGAGCTCTTCCTCCTTGTAATAATAACACATTCACCTCCCTCTTTGAAGGTGATCTAAAACTCCAATACAAGTTGCCGACAACCTCAAGATGCCTACTAGCCACGCCCACCTCAACTCGGAACTCGCTAATGGACTTGGCCAAGCATACTTGTCTGAGCCTATTCAACACTATTTAACTCACCCGCGAAACAGATCATCAAAATCATACGACGTCATTCTCTTCTCGGCTAGTCAAGAGGCGATAAGTGTCTAGGACCATCTGTACTAAGAGTCATTAAATTTATGTATTTTTTATTCTTTCATGATGCTTTCCCTATAGCCATTAGATCCCTAAAAATAAGAGATGAAAAGTAGGATTTTGGATCTTTTGATTGATTGAGATTTTGAGCCCCTTGAGCATCTACACGTTTTCTCGAGTAAGTTATTTTCTCTCCAATCTCACACAAGTTCTAAGTCAACTCTCACATATTTTACCTACTAGTAAGGTCGGGTATCATCCATGGACATATTTGATCCAACAAAAAAACTAAAGTTATGGAGCAAGTATTCCTGTTTTCAAATCCAATGTATGGAAACTTGAAATCGAGTAGATTGAAGAAACATGGCAGCCATAAACCAGCAGTTAGATTCAAATAATCCCAACTTCGACATGTGATTCAACTGTCTTATTTTGCAATCATAAATGAAAAAAAAAAACATAGTCAACATCTGAAAGCAACAACCTCCATATTCTAACAATTAACCAGAAAGATCAGAGAAGAAAACACGAACACGGATCCATCAACAAACCTTGAATCCCAACTTCCACCACTTCCCATCACGATGGCAAGCATCAAGCCTATGCTCGGCACTAATTAAACCAACTATAGATAAATCTATCAAAATCTAAAACTACATATATAACGCAATTTCTTATAGCGAGAGGAGAGAGAGAGAGAAAGTGCAGAAAGTGCAGAATCAATCAAAATCTAAAACCAACTTCTTAACCCCAAATCCGGAACCAAAACCAATCCGATTCCGAATCCGACGGAAACGATTCATGATTTCGAATTGAAGAAAGTGCAGAATCAATATGGCGAGAGGAGGCCACCTGTTGCTGCCGAGCGACCTGATCCCTAAGCTTCCGGAAGGCCTCCATGCCTGATCGCGCAATTGATAGCACTAAGCGAGAGGAGAGATCGATCGCCGATCTACTTCTAGAGAGAGAGAGAGACGTGAATTTACGACAGGCCGGCGATTCCGAGGAACTTCAGTTTTTTACCTTTTTTTTTTTCCGGGAACTTTGAAAATGACTTCGTCGCTTCATATATATATATAACCTGGTAATAGGTTACTATAATCACAGACTTGCTTGTGGCTCTAGCAATGATGGGCTTCACACTTATTATTGCGAGTCTAAAATTTTAGATTTGTATTGTCTCATATACTCACAAACTCATTTTTTATACTTTGAGACTGTCCCATTATGTTAAAAATTTTTGGTAAGAATATTCTTATCCAATCCAATTTTTCGTAATTAAAATACTCAATACTCAAACAAGAAGTTTACTATTCAGGTTATCGACTATTGAATTGCTTGATTGGATGTTTTTGAAATGCAAATATTTTAGAAGGGGAGATTATATAGTACACGTAATTTTGAAAATATAACAATTATTTGCTTGGATATGAATCAAATGTGTGTGTATATATATTTCATTGTTATAATACATTTTTTTTCTTTCTTTCTCTCGCATCTTATTTATAAGCTCAAGAGAGAGAGAGAGAGAGGAGACGGGCTACACAGTATAAGGCGATGAGCAAGGAGCCACACAATGGGTTTTAGGGGCAATGGATAGAGAAATTATTCTGTGCAGACGTCGGATGCAACTCTATGTTTGGAGGTGAATCAGGTGCAACCACATTAGCGGTATCGAGCCGTGGTACCAAACCGCAGTACCAAACGAAGGGGTTACGTGGTGCATTTTTTTTTTTATATATATATACGTGGTGCATTTTGATTGATCTCCATACAACATTCGACATCCGCACAGAATATTTTTTCCAATGAGGGTGATAATGTGGATGAGGCACAAAGATGATGGGTGTAGGCGTATTTGTGTGCTGAATTTGAAATTTTTAAATATAAAAAATGTAATTTAAAAAAAATGTAATTTTTTAGAAATATCAAACAAATAAAATTTTATTTTAATTTATCTCTCTTTTGATTCAAAACAAATGGCTAAAAAAAAATAAAATTTAATACAAATAATCATTTCAACCAAAGAGACCCAAAGTGTTTCTTATGATAACTATGCGTCTCATGCTTGGGATGACTTTCTTAATTCTTCTTAAAGTAATTTTTGAATAAAAAAATTAAATTTTTTTGCTAAAATATTACTTTAAAAAGAAGTAAGAAAGCCATCAAATTAAAGCCCATTGGCATGACCTAGCCTAGATTTAACAAAATCATGTTCCATGAAAACAAGACAACCGGTCATATTTTCTAAGGACCCTAAAACATCATACTAGCTATTTTTCATAGAACTGATTGAATTCTCTAAACAAATGTCATTATATATATATATATATATATATATATATATATATATATATATATATATATATATCTATATATATATATATATCTATATATATATATATATATATATATATATATATATATATATATATATATATATATATATATATATGGAATAAGAAGTCAACGGGAGAATTTCTTAATTTGGTTACACAGAGCTTATTTACAGAAGAATACATTGACATTGGGGTTTTGAATAGTGCTACTTTACAGGATTGATTAGCCTGTACAATATTTATAATGCAGAAGCTTCCATTGAGTTGTGGAAGGATAACGCAGCAAGCTTCCTGCAAAACAATCATACTGGTCTCAGTGAACAGATTTTCTAACAATTTAAGGCCAAAATTCAAGGATTTTATTGTCATTCAATTTACTCTGGGATAAGTACAATTTAATTTTTTATTGATTAATCATATATTTTATTCATGATACAACAAACGTTGCATAAGCCTTTCATGATTCAGAATAAAAAGCTGTTGATCACCAAGATTTCGTTTGAGACAACTTTTTTACTGCTCCTTAAAGCGACTTCCTAATATAAAAATTTAAATGTTTGTACTAAGAAACTGTTTTAAAAAACAGTAAGAAAACCGTCCCAAACAAAACCTAAAATACAGGTCAACAAGCATGTCAAGCATAAGAAGCCAACCAGTATATTGAGAAAAGGAATAAAAATCCAAGAGAAAAAATCAAATTTTGGTAAGATGAATTTTGTTTATGTTAGATTTATATTAAGATAAGTGTAATATAAAATTTGATTGATTAATCATGTATTACACTAATCTCAAATATAAATCCAATATAAATCAAACTCATTTTGACTATAATTTGATAGGTAAATTATTAGAAACCTTTTTCCGTCTCTGAAAAATTCAACATTGAATTTGAATTCAGTTCATGAATTTTAATATAGATTTTACATTTGATAGCAGTAACAAATATGCAGTTCCTGTACAAATTGCAAGGATTGGAGCTTCAAAGTAACTAGAGAGCTATAGAATATAGCGCAGAAGGTTAATATATGCAGTAAATAAAGAAGATAGCCAAATATATACCTATGACTGGAAGAGTGTAACAGTAGCGATATAGCCATTTCTCATAACCTATGAAAGCATACAGAGAAAAAGGCTTATTAGTGCTTGTTTTATGATAGAAACAGTTAAGGTAAACTTGAGATGGAAATGTAAGACGGGCAGAAAATCTAATTGATTAAGGTTTCTTGATGTTTCATAAAATAGTTTTTTAGTATAAAAATTTAAATTTTTATACTAAAAAGCTGCTTTAAGAAGAAATAACCGTCCCGAACAAAGCCTAAATCTACTGTGAAAGAAAGAGAAATGGAGAAAGGTTTAACACCTCAAAAGCTATATTCTGATATCCATAAACAAAGGTAGGGCCAAAAGGGTTGTTCATCGATCCTTGTGTTTGGATAGCAGCTCGGCCACCATCTCCGAGGATCTCCTAAAATGACAACAATTCCACTTGAAATTATTTTCAACTATAAAAAATGGCCCTTATTTGAAACAAAAAAAATGAATTTGAGCAAATTGGAACTCAGCATAAGGTGAATAGAAACTGAAATTGTAATACAGAAGATTCAAGTATAAATGAAGTTAAAAAAAAATTATGGTGAATCTATTCAAGGAAGATTAAGCCTGTCAAACATTTAAGACCTTTTAAGGAACTAAATTAGCAACTCTCCTCAAGTAGACCTAAATGGATCCTTGTGTAGGTATCAGTAGATACAAAGACGAATACCATACAAAAAAGCAGTCTGACAGAAGTTGGCGCTATGGTTTCTTTATTGTTATGGTTAAATAACTTGCCACAAAATTTTGCACTGACTTTGTTTTCATTACATAAACAGTTTAATGTAAATGAGAATGACACTTAATAGGACACAATGAAGAAAAAGAATTTATGTAGCCGACCACACATAGTAGGATATATTCTTGCTGTTGTTATAAAAAACAGTTTAATGCTCTCTCTTTTCAAAAAAATCAGAGAAAAAAAGTAAAAACTTTTTTCGAATTAAGAAACAACACAATGCATAGCATTTTCAACTTTTCCCCATTTTGTCCTCTAGATGCCAAATTTACAATCACCAACAGTTATAAGTGCCAATAAAAAAAAGTATTTAAAAACTCATTTGATGTGCTGGCTGTTGGCTTTATATCCCCTTCAGGAGGTGGTCACAGTATTATAAATTGAATAAAAAAATAAAAAAAATAAAAAAATAATTAAAAATAAAACAGATGGCACAATTGGCAGGTTATGTTTATGGGATTCAGGCGCTGAAAAGTGGGATAGTCTCATTGGAGTTATCTTTTAAGGTGGTGCTGTGCAGAGACTTGCCTTGGAGTTGGGATGGGCCTATTTCACATGCATCACAAATCGGTTGCTTCGAAAAATTAGATTTTAAACTGAAATGGCTTGTAGCTAGAGTTCTCTGAGTAGGAAATTTCACTAGTCTATTTTGGAGAATTTAAATTAAATTGGAATAATTTAAACTTAAATTGAGCAAATATTGTGCCAACCTTACTTATCTACTAGCTTAGGGTGTTAGGAATCTATAAATAAATGCTTTTAGGCATATAAGAAATAAATTGTAAGAATACATACTTTTTCCTTGCTATTGGATTCTTTCGGGAGCCTCATGCACTTTTATGATTTTTTTTATGTTCTAAAATCCTAGTTAATACAAGTAAGCACAGCTGAAAACCAAGTGAAATTGAAAGCAATGTCAAATGATAAATCTTCTTTACAATTTAAAAATTTTGCAGAAATTTATAGTCAAAATACCTGCATATTGAATATAAAAATATCAAGCTTCACACGTCATGACAATAAATAACTCACCAACCAAGGCCTATATGCTGACCTGCTTGTAAAGCAGTCGTTGAATAAATTACAATAGAATACTACAGAAATTTTTACCTTTACTTGTTCCCACTTTGTCCTAGGTGTTATGCAACGCTTAGAGGAGCCTCCTACTGGAATAGGTCCTTCCACTGCAAAAAAATGGCACAACAGCATGAATTTACAGACCAAAAGACCAATGCCAAGCGTGGTTGTGTATTTGATACTCACTTTCAGCATCATAAATGACAAAGTTGCATTTGGTATAGGCGTTAAAATCTGAATGACCAGGATAATTTGTATGCAGAACAAATTTCTTGATTCTATGAGTCTGCATAGTAAAGTAAAATATCAACTATACTCAGAAAATAACCAATAATAAAAATACTGACATTATAAAAGAATATACCTGTCCATCAAATAATATGTCTAGACCACGTGAGAAATAATTGTAGAAGTAATCTCCACATAGAGTGGTGCGAGGGCGTGGGTCTGAAGCAGAGTGGATAACCATTTGATCAACCTAAAACATTCAGATGAGTGCTTGTATTCATGTTCACATTTGATGATAAAGTTACAGCCAAACGAAAGTTGGAACTTCAAGAGCTTAAACTTTTTTTTTTTGTAAGATCATTTCAGCACTAGATATTTGGAAAGCATTCAACTTTAAAAGGCAGGCCCACCTGCTTCTGATGGATGCCACAAGGACGTCCTAACTCCGTCCATACATCCTTCAGATAAAAACAAAAAAGAATCAATGAAGAGTCATGTAGGTGAATTGATTGGAATAAAAAAAAAATGTACCTCTAATATCCGTTATTGATCATCTATAAGTTACAAGTGATATACGTGTTAAAAAGGTTCTAACACAAAGGCTAAAGGCACTAAATTTGCAACATAATTCATATCCCAAAATGGACATATGAAGAAGTTCTAAAAGGCTTAATGCAATGAGTTTGTAACATAATTCTAATGAGAAAATTGACGTTATATGTCACAAGCAACAAATGAGATCCTTTCTTTTGTCAATATTTTCAAAAGGAAACAAAAAAAAATCATCTTTCAAACTATGAAAAAAGAGAAATTGATAAGGAAATATAAACTTTACTCATTTAAAGAGTAACAGAATGAAAAACAGTTGGTTTTCACCTGACAAAAAGCACTTCATCTCTGATTTTCCATTAAAGATGGAAGTGAGAGAGATGGTTTTTCTCTTATTTTTTTGGGTGAGGCATGAGTATAAGTTCTAAAATAAAAGTAGGATAATGAAAAAGGAAATTTTAAGACAGAAGCAACTATTTTGCTGGTGGAACTTTACTGCCTGTGAGTCACTAGTATAGGACGTTATAGTGAGTCTCAGATTCACATAGAAACATGCAACAACAAAAAAAGAACTAAACTAGTTAAAAAAACAGTCTCCCAACTATTTAGTAAATGCCCAATTAATCCCAAACTTTCATGATGACCCAATTTAGTCATCTGACTATTAGAAATATCTCATTTTGGTCTCAAGATTAAAAGTACCAATTAAAATTAATGCCAACAATAAAATGTGAGGGCATGTTAGGTATTATGATGTATATGAGATTATATTATTTTTTTTATATATTTTTTTATTTACCATATTAAAATAAATCATAATCATAATGGAAGTACAAAAATAATAATTAATAAATGTAGTTAACTTCCATTACAATTTTTGCATTTATTTTAATATGATAAATGAAAAAATATATAAAAATAATAAAATAATCTCACATGGATCTTAATACCCAAAATGCCCTAATATTCAACTATTGGGATTAACTTTAACTATTACTTTTCTCCTTAGGACCAAAATGAGATATTTTTTAATAGTTAGGGGACTAACTTGAAAAATTATGAAAGTCTGAGACTAACTTGGACATTTACTAATAGTCGGAGAATTATTTTGAGCTTTTACTCTAAAAAGAAATAAGCAGGACTTTAAGGGATTTATATCCAAACAGCAGTTTTAGGGGCCCAAATAAAATGATAATCCTTTCTTAGGACCTTATAATAAAACAACTAAAAAACGAAAGCAGCAAAGATGGAAAATTCAGCACACAAAAATGACTGAATTCTGAAAGAATACAGTGAAGCGTTGATAAAATAAATTGGCAAAAGGACACAACAAATAAAACTATCTAGTATCTACTACAGGAGATCTAGAATGACCATTAAGTATGATTTATTTCTGACTACTAGTGAAGAAATTAATGAAAAATTTAGCAACAAAGATTAAGTCCATACCAAACGTTTTCCATGAAAACTTGTGCATGGGCAAAAAGTTATTACTTTAAGGAGATTTAAGGAGTTTGAAATAAATGTTGATGCCTAGTTACATCCAAACAATTTATGATTTTTTTTTTATTTTTTAAAATATGTTTTCAAACTTCAAGAGATTGTATGGACACACATGCATTATGAAATACATGCAATACGAGGTGATGGCAAACATGTCAAACACTATAGAAAGAAGATTTAAGCAATTAGCAGTTGATGTAATAAAGCTGTAGGATTCAAGTCATTGAAATTGAAATTCAAGTGTATGATGCAGACATCCAACTGTCCATGCCTATCTGAGGATGAGCTGAAAATCGACGGCCATGATCGTCATACGTTATCTTAAATTTTTATTTGCAATTTTTATTTTATTTATGCATTTTCCGTTTTTACCCTTACTTAAGGGTCTAATCTTATGTAATCCCTAGGGGTATGATCATTTTATTTTAGTTTCTTTTATTAATGAGGACTATATATAGAGGCCCTTACTAGTGTAATGGTATGATGATGTAATTTTAATAAAAAATTTGTTCTGCGCTTTTGTTCCTTGGGACTTAGGTGAGATCCTTATGGGAGGGAATCGTAGTTTCCACCAGCCATAGGATGGGTCCGGGCTCGTGGTTTGAAGTCCCTTAGTGAAGGGCAACACATCACCCGTCAGCCGCACGAAGTGTCCGAGTTCACGGTTTTATCTTTCTTTCCGTCGGCCTTACCCCCTCCACATCCGCCGGCCAAGCTTCACTCTTCCCTCCTCCCACTCTCTAAGCCGAACAACACCACCCTTTCTTTCCCCCACCATCAACCGTCAGACACTCCACCAAAACCCACCGGCCAAGCGTTTTCCCCCACCCAACCCACCAGCTACACCATCCTCAAAATCCCCACCGCCGGACATGTTTCCCCTACACCCCACCGCCGGCCCACCCTCCAAGTTCCCTTGATTCCAATTTCATTTCATCGTCGTTACTTTCCTAAATTAGCTCCTATCTTATTTGAAAAGTTTTCGAATTCAAATTCAAATGAATTTTAATTTTAATTTTTTTCCTAAATAACCTACATCTATTATAGAAAATCCTTCAATCATATTTCTGAAATTATTTCATATTTAACTCTCTAATCTCCCATTAATGCATGGGTCCACATACATTGTATGTGGACAACTTTTCTTTGCCCTCCTCATTAGGCCGGCCCCTCTCTCTCCCCTATTTTAATTATTTCCTTCATTGTTAAGGAATTCAATTAGGGGAATAATTAACCACCTATTTATCCTTCCCTCAATCTTATTTGAATTCAAAATTTAAATCCCTTGATTAGAGGAAATCTGAAATTTAATTTCAGATTTTTAATCTTATTATCTTCCCCCATCCCATTTGTTCTATATCAGTGTATCATGAAATAAATTAGTCAAACTTGACAAAGACATAATGCAGAAAATATTAATTTGCCAATCAAATATGTTATTCAATACCTGTGGTGATGCACCAAAAGGAATATGCTGGCCTCCAATCGTGAACCACAGTTCTTCCCCAAGCTGACAAAAACAAAAACACCATATAGCAAGGAAGTCATCCACCAAGGACAGCCATAAACAACTTAAAAATTCACATTAAAAAAAAGTAATTGCTTCCATGCAAAGTATTACTGTTATTGAACCCTTTTTTTTTCAAAAACCAAGTAACAAAAGGGAAGCGTCAAAATCAAATATGGGGACCAAAGTTAGCATGAAGCTATACCACCGAAGTAAATATTGCATTTCCAGAGCATTCTTACCTATGATAATCTTCCTTAACTTCCAATTAAGTGAAAGGGGTGTTGAAATGCACACCACTAAATCTTGTCCAATTACACACCATGCTCAGTCAATCAAGTAATGCATATAAACCTCAATCATCTCTACAACTTTATCATTTTGAAACACACTAGAAACAAACCTCTAATAAGTGCAAGCATTTGTTAGTGTTATATAGGACATTGACATTGATATAACACACAGCATTCAATGATACTAAAACAATTTTCCTGACAACAACTATAAATATAATGAATTTCCATTTAAGTTTCCGTCAAACCTTTTGTTCATTTAATATAATTTGAAGTATTTAAATGCCTCACAAAAACTCACCACACCGATCCTAAGCTTGAACCTTTGGTTTGCCTATTGGTGGAGCCAACTTGTCCCCTGGCTATAGACCACTGACTTTTTAATATAGTAAAGTTTTTTTTGGGACATTTAGGCCATTTAAGACAAACTCACACACACAACGCATACACATAGACTCGAACCCTAAACCTCTTAGTTGAAAGCCTAAGCTCTCAACCAATAAGCCAAGGAGAACTGTGAATATAGTAAAGTTAAAGACCATTCGTAGCACTTGAATTATCTTGGATTGTGCTTCTATTGATTCACAAGTCCATTTATGCAACCAATCATCACTGTTGTAATCCTATCATTCATTGGCCAATACTTTTATGGTCGCCATCAAATTTTATATATAAAAAAAAATTATTATCACTATTGTTATTAGTATTAATTTTATGTCACATTTAATTTTATTTTATTATATAAGTTGCTACTTGCTAGCCTCTAGCTCAGATAACAAAATTGAATGTTGATATCAAGCTGACACCAGTTATTAAACTTATATAATAAAATGCATCTAAATTTAAATTTTGCTAAAATTAAAATTGTTTAGTTGAGACAATTCTGATGTGAGATAAAATGGATAGTTCCGTTTAGATGCTTGCTATGAAAGAGTTTAGAAGTAGGTGATACATTAATAAAAAAAAAATTGGTGGTGAAACAAGGAGGGACAAAGCTTTATTAAGAAAAAAAAGTAATTTTAAAGGATAAAAAAAATTGAATGTCAGACAGATTTATCATTATTATAAAATGCTATAATTCTTTCAAACAGAGTAGTGAGTAAAATAAATGTTACATCTTTTAATAATTTATATAATACACTTTGTAATAAAGAAGAAGAATAAGAGATAGATATAATAGCTAAGAGTAAGGATAATAGTTATGTGAATTTTCATCAAGGTATATGCATTAAAAGTGAAAATAATAGGATCTTAGTTAGAAATTACATAAAGGCCCCTCATTTCTACAATGTTGTAAGACATCCTTCATTCACGGAAATACATAAAGTTCATCTCACATTTTTTAAGATATAGAAATAGCACTTTTTGTAAACGAAATTGGCCAATCTTATCAAAATTCCCTCCATTTGCCAAAGGTAAGGCCTCCCATCACACCATGTTCGTTCCCTTGTGAGCTTAGGTGATGCAGAAGATATTTAGATGGTAAGATTTCTGTAAATGTCTCTAAATTAAAAACTAAAAAAGGTTTGTGTATGACCCTTATTACTACACATGTTGCTAAGATGTCCCTCATTCACGAAAATCCTAAAGTTATCCCACATTTTTTAATACTAGTTTTATTGCACGTGCATTAAATGCACGTAAATAATATTTTAAACGTAAATTTTACATTCATATAAATATATAATAAAAAACAACACAAATGAATTATTAGTTCAACTAAGAGATTTTGATTATGTCTTAATTTAAATATGTGAATAATGCTAATTAAGATATTTATTATGATGATGATAATCATCATTATACATTATAGTTATAATAACAATCGCATGCTAATTACCAATAATAGTGAGGGTTAGGGTCATTGAATTATAAGCCATTTTAGGATGGTGAATTCAGAATTAATGAAATGTAGAATATTCATTGATTAATTTCATATTGATAAATATTTTAATTATGCCTAAAATAGAAGAGGCAAATGATGATTTTAAAAGAGGCAAGGAAAATTCTATAAAAAAGGAGTGTATGGAAGATATGCATGTAAGAATTAAGATATGTTTTATAAATAATTATGAGAATTTTAATTTAGAATTATTTTATGAAGAATTTTAGGAGTATTTGAAATAAACATGAGTCAATATAAGCATATGTCAAAAACATCAATATACAAAAAATTTAGATAAGAATATTCGAACCCATATTTAATTATTAAAGGCTTTATAATTGCCAAATTTGTTTTGTGATTAATCTAAGATATAAATAATTAATCAAAATTTAAATTATGTTCATTTCAAATAAAATATAATAAATACAAAACCCATCGCTATCAAAATTTTGTTAGATTATCTTCAAGATAGGTTCAAAGCTAATTAACATGAATTTTTAAAATAGACATGAAAATAAAATATGTGAAAGAAATAAACACAATAGATTATTATACATAAATGATAACAATAGTGTTGTGATATGGATTGTCCTGCATTAGCATATTTTTTTACTTGCATCAGTATAAATTACCAATTCTTCTAAATTAGCATCATGTTTTTATCAATCAATAATGAGTAGAAATCCCCAACTCTCTCTCTCTCTCTCTCTCTCTCTCTCATCTTTATAACATTTTAGATTTAAAAATTTGTGGTAACCGCAACAAATGTAATAAATTTTAAAACATTTTACATTTATTTAAATTGTGCCAGACCCCATGATTTTCCCCTCTTTTCAGGGGTTTCCACGTATTCAATTGTCCCTTATGAATGCTAAACCCTCTCTTTTATATGATTATGTGTTCAATCTTCAAACAAAGGTAGGATGTTAAATTTTATATTTCTCTATCGTCATGAATATTTCAGGATGTAATAAAAATTATTTTAATATACATAAACAATAATGCAAGATGATAAAATTGAAAAATAAACTATTATAATAAAATTATCACGATTGAAGTTTCACCTATTTTACAAATTTCATATTAAACAAAAACTAATAAACTAAAATTGTTTGGCCTCCATTATTATCTTAACCTAAATCTAAATCTTCTTCCTGCTTATCATTTTCCTGTTCATATGCATGGCCTTTGAGCCTAGATAAAAATTCTTTTAATTTCACTCTCAAGCAAGATCTAGAATATAGCTTTTTTAATGAGGATTAAGGCTTCGTTTGGGACGGCTTTTTCATTGCTTTCTAAAACGGAGTTTTAGTACAAAAATAAAAAAATTTGTACTAAAACTCCGTTTTAGAAAGCAGTAAAAAAGCCGTCCCAAACAAAGCCTAAGATTATGTTTGGGACGGCTTTCTTAATGCTTTTTAAAGTTGTTTTCTGATAAAAAAAATAAATTTTTTTCTTAAAAGCTCCTTTGAAAATCAATAAGAAATCCATCCCAAATAAAACCTAACTCTTATAACAATACTCCATGCCAGCTCTTCATCACCAATCACTAATACATAATCTTCTTCAAACTCATGTTTTTTTTTTGTTAACCACTCATTAGCATCACCAATAAAGACTCATCAGTTGAAATCAACTGGTTTTCACTCAGCTGGCAGAATGGTATAATCCTAAATGAAAAGAAAATTATAGATCAATTTTAAAATAACTCATGCCGAAACCCTGAAGCTAAGAAATCTGAAACAAAGCAATAAAAAATAACAAAAATATCAACAAAAAAAAGGATACATTATATGTGCTATGCTTTGCGACTCAAAAAAAGCATATATAGCATTCTTTATTTTGTCTTTTTAAGCCCTGTAGTGAAAATTGCAAAGTTATAGTGCATTATTTTGTGATATTGGTATGAAATTGATGGGTTGTCCTTGAGCTATTTTGCGTTCAAGTACAAAACATAATTAATAAGCAAGCATATGAGGCATGATAATCAACTGGAGAAATCAAATGAAAAGAACAAAGAGAACAAACAAACTTATATAAGCTTTTAGGGATGTAAATCATGATTAACATATGCAGTGGCCATATTTGCCCTCAACAAGATTACAATATGCAAAAGTTTACGATCATATTAAGGATATCGTACAATTACACTCAGCTAGCCTCTAATTCAGCCACAAGCCAAGTGATAAACACAGGAGGCCAAAATATGGTTGAGCAGTCGATAGGTAGCTAGGCAGCATTCAGAACTCTGGATAGAGTCCTTGCACCAGAGGAAGTAAAATGATTTCAAAATGACTCCCAAGAAAAAAAAAATGTTTATTGCAGAATCTGGATGGAAAATAAAAGAATACAGAAAACCAGGAAAAGCATAGTGCAGCTCTTCAAAATAAAAAGTTATTAAATAATGAAAAAAGATTTAAGCATCTAAGTACCCTTAAGCGTCCTCCCGACTCCTTCCAGCATCGAGAAAGTGATCAAAGGAAACTCCTTGGATACAGCCCTCGCCACAATCTCATGAGGTGGAAGCATCTCATCTTCTTCAATATCCTCAGCTTCCCTCACATCGCCATCAAGATCCTCCCAGCCTCTGAGAAAAAGGTTTTAGCTAAAGAAGAGGACATTTTTCTTCTTTCGGTAGGGTGGCGAGTATACTGAAATTGCACGCAGATTAAAAAAAGCCACAACCAAGATTGTTTAATAGCAAAATCACAAGCTGTTTTGGTATACGAAGAGTAGCGAACATGGTAACCGATAGGATGTGAAATGATGGGTAATGAATGAGCTAAAAGAAGACGAAGAGCAATACTTTAAGACGAAGGGTTATAACCGAAAGGATGCGAACCTGAGGGGAAGATGAAGAGCGAGCTATTGTTGTAAGAAAAACCGATTATGAAGAGTAGAAACGAAAGAGAAATATACGAAGAGTCGTGGAGTGTAAGAACTCGCGCGAGCTAAGCTAATTTTTATAACTATTTTATTAGGTGTATTTAAGGGTATTAATTTACATAATTAAATGATATTTTTAAATTTATTAATTATTGAGTATAATATAATGAATTTTTTGAGTGAATTTTTGATTTATTAAATATTTTTAATAGAATGGACGGTCAAGATAATTAAAAAATAAGTAGAATGAATGAACAAGATTTGCCGGAGGAAGGAAACTCAAGCCACTTTTATAATAGTAGTATAGATATGTATATATATACCCTTTTTATTGATTAAAAAGTTCACCAATTTGATCAAAATGCCCTCCATTTGACAAAGAAGAGACCTCCCATCACACCATGTTCAGTTCCTTGTAAGCGTAGCTGATGCAGGCCGGATGTTTATATAGGAACATTTGTGTAAATGTCTCCAAATTAAAAAACAAGGAAATTTTGCATAGGGACCCCTCATTTCCACATACGTTGCTAAGATGTTCATCATTCACGAAAACCCTAAAGTTCACACCACATTTTTTTAATAAATAGAAATATTCATTTGAATAAATGATAAAAATGGCGGATCTGATCAAAATGCACTTCATTTAACAAAGGTAAGACATCCCATCACACCATGTTCACTCCTTGTAGGCCTAGCTAATGCAGACTGAGATGTTTAGATGGCAGCAAATTGCTTGAACTCATCTGCCTTCCATGTAGATAGCCATGAAAATTCCATGGGGATGAGAAATACGTCATGGATATTCTTTTTTGTGTTATCACTGTATGACAATGGATTTTGCTCATGGATCCAATCAATATTTGAATTTTGCTCAAACTGAAGGGAAAATATTATAAGATGGTGGTGAGACCTGCAAAGCTTTATGGCGCAGAAATGTTGGCCATTAAAAGAGTAACATAATAATAAGTTAAGTGTTGCTGAGATGAGGATGCTCAAGTGGACGAGTGGTTTTACTCTTAAAGACGGGATGTGAAACGAGCATATCCGTGAAAAGGTTGGAGTACCTCCAGTGACAGATAAGATTAGAGAGAGTCGTCTTAGATTTTGTTCATGTAAAACGGCAGCCTTCCGATGACCTTGTTAGGAGAGTAGATGTACTACATTTGGCCTATGTTAGGAAAGGTAGAGGTAGACCTAAAAAGACTTGATTGGAAAATATTAGAAATGACAGTTCTTTAATAGATTTAAATGAGGATTTGACTCTTACCAGGTCACAATGAAGAAAAAGGATTAATGTAGCCAACCCTACGTTGTGGGATAAAGGCTTGATGTTATTGTTGTTATACTGTATGACAATGGAGGAGATGGATTTCTCCAGGAGAGAACTGGCAGCAGTAAAGAGATGGAGTAAAGATAGTGGTGATGAAGTGTACTTGTGACTTGAAGCGGGCATGCTGTAGGAAGACCTTGCGTTATGGCTATTGAGAGATGATGGAATGACGATGGAGATTGTGAAAGCAGATACCTTGGGGTGAGTGACAGCTATTGATGGAATTCTGGGAGAGGGAGGAACACAAAAGGGGTAGAAAGGGGTAGAAAGAAATAAGAAAAATGATTAAATGAAGAGAAAAGTGGTCAGCCTGATAAGTGAGAAAAGAAGGGCAAGAAGGAATAGAGTAGGCACGGAAGAGAGCTCATGAGAGGCGAGAGATGCCTTCATGTCAATCATCAATATTTTCTATTACAACCCATCCTATTCCATTTACAAAGAGGGACTCCAATATTTTAATGAAATGAAAACTAATACAAATGAAACATAAAGAATACAACACAAGCATTAAGCATCATAAAATCTAGCCCATGATCGTCCTGCATAACTAGACCAAGCTAACTTCAGTAAGGTAAAAGGAAGATGTCTGTTTCAGTGAAAAGGGAGAAGGATGAATAAAGGCGGTCAACAAAATTTCAAGTACTGCTGGTGCTTCAATGAGTAGGTGGGGGTATCAAACTTGATGGATCAAGATGTAGTTATCAAAAATGTTATAATAAACCTACATGCTAACTGGCTTTGAAATTAGATGTCATCTGCCAGCTTCAAAAACAAGAAACCTAAGTTGTAGCATGATAAAAAGAGCATGATGTATACCTCCAAAAAAAATGGTAAAGGTGATAGTAAGACATGAAACTGTGTTGAAATAAACCACAGAAAGCAGCATGATCAAACAGATGCCTCGCAATTATAAGCTAAAAAATGAAGATGCATGAAAAAAATTGGATGTAGAAGCTAACCTTAGCATGCACTTCCTCCATGTACAAGCTGCCAGCAGGCAAAGGAGGTGCAAGAGCCTTACTCATCAAAGAACCCACGCCAACCTTACTGTCAGAAGAGTTGTCATAAACGGACACACGGCATGCTACAGGGGTAGTTCCATCAGGAAACTCTAGAGGCAGATCTGCTGAAACTGCCACGGTAACAAGCAATAAGTGTGTGAGATTATTGAATTGATTTTTTGCATAACTCAAAATCAAGCCAACAATCCATAGAAACTAAGATGCATACCTTCCCCATCATGGCAACAATTTGTAAATTGACTAGGGATTGGAAAAGCAAATGATAATCCCTGATAGCATACATGTTAGAAGAGCCAAAAAAAGACAGGAAGATTGAACGGTATGCACAAAAGACAATAATTCAGTAGGCATACTGGGTAAAATAATGTATATGTTCCTCTATCTTTGTCATAAATGCCTGGAAATGTGGGTCCGAAGAGAGCATATACTGCTACAAAAGTTGCAAGGGTTGGACCACTAAAAAAAGAATGAGAACTGAGATCAAAATTATACAAAATAAAAAAAATAATAATAATAAAGTTAAAATGTTGTATTAGCACTTGCCCAATCAAAGAAGTTGCATAACGCATTTGCAGTCGTGTAACTTCATGAACCTCAATCAGCCGCAATCTCTGCATGGAATAGATGGCTAACTTTTTAATCATCACAAAATCACGACTGGATCAAGGTAAGATTTAATAAGTGGAAAAAGCAAGTGTTGCAGCATTTGTTGAAACTGAATAAAAGTCAACTCAATAATGTTTGCATAGATTTATTGGGTTTTCGTAAAGTTTGTTTTCTTATACTCATAATTTTGCAGCATCTTAAACTTCAATTTGAATTTTAGTAAAAAAGGATAAATTTAAGGAACCACAGTGTTGACACAACACTTCATAAGAAAATTAACACCTGTCAACATAGAATTTTACCTTGCATTAATTCCAACCAATTATAATAAATCCAATGTAGCTTCTTCACTTATCGTTATCTCTGTGATACTATTTGCGGAATTATGGTTTACTTTCCAACTAAACCACTCAGCACCAACTATTTGTAAAATGAAAACATCACTTTGTATGTAGAGTTTAACACTAATATTGATTTCTAACTAAATCAACCAATTAACGGAATCTAATTCTAATAAATTCATAATTGTTAAAACATGAATTCTGACTTCATGCAAACAAATGGGAAAAGCAACCATAAGACCATAAATGCTTCCTAACTAGTGGAATAATTCATCAATTTAAGACGCAAAGTTAAAGAGAAACATGAACATAGATACGCATAAAATATAGTTTCAGAATTTCACCGAGTAAATGCTTTCAATATATGATCAACTATGGGAAATGCTTAATAAAAAGCAAGAAAAGGGATACCTGTGACCAAGGATCAAAACGAAGATGGAAACCATGATCTGGAAAGTTAATAACAATATCCAACTTCAAAGGCTCCTGCAAAGAAATGGTTTCAAAACATTAGATAGTTCCATGAATAAAAGCATTAAAAACCTTTTACATATTCAGACAACTTTGTCTTGAATTGAATGCCAACAAGATCCCCTCAGCAATCTCATTGACAATGATTTCAAAACAACAAGATCCCCTCAACAATAAATTACAAGATTTCAATAATAAATTAAAATGATTCTTAACAAGCATGATTTATTATCAAAAACTCTATAGAAAACTGTATCCAAGTATGATAACATTCTCTGCTTATTTTTTTGCCTCTGAATGCAAAGCCAAGCCACCTTGTCAATATCTCACATGTCATGCATGATGCAGAAAGGAATATTTAGGAATATGGTGATCTTAATAGCCCTATGGATCACATAACTTTTTGGAGAAAAAGACCACTAGAAAATACTCTAAATTTTCTGAATACTTTAAATAATAGAAAAAGGTAGCAATACGCATATCAAGAAGTGAAACTTCCATACTACTTTGCTGGAAAGTTCGTTAAATGGAAAAAAAAAAATCCAGGGTAAGATGCATGAGTTTTCTATAAATGAATTGCACTGATAAAGTAACTCTAAAAATTGTTAAACTCCATTATTCCTCATCTCTGATTTCAAGTTGTCTGAATAGCATAAATTGGTCACATGTCATTCCAAACTAGTGGGACACATCTCATATTTTTTAAGATTACTAATGTGTAGGACGAGTGGTACAATGTGAGGGCCTTAAAAAAAAAAGGAAAACATGAAACCTGGATTCACACATTTTCAATCATCAAACTTTCCAAATATTGCATGAAAGCATAATTTAACGGTGCAAATAGCATAGATAATAGCAATTGAGAAATATCAAAATTAAGCTCAGTTGGAGCCATCCAGATTCCAACTCACTAACATTCCCTTACTAACTTTTGCACTTCGGTTCTTACCACTCACATAGATCAGAATTAAACACATCATAAGAGAATAATGCAGTGCAAGGCACTCCAAACAAAACCTACAGAGGACAATCATTAAAAGAAATGCAAACCTCATCAAAATATTTGACATGGACCACATCATAGATGTTAGGCTGGTGCTCTATTTGAGCAAATGCTTCGCGAATGGACATTCCTGCAGGAAGTACAATAGAACATCAAAGGAAAATTTATAGAATTATATAAAACCATCTTCAGCATATATATCACCAAAAGGAATTAAACATTTTCATCATGCTAGATATATGACTTTCTAACAAATAGAAAGATTACAAAAAAGAGTCAATAACAAGGTTCCGTGCTCGACTGCAAGTGCGGAAAGAAATGAATATCGATTAATCTAAAAAAACTCTTGTAATGGAACTTAGGTCCCTAACAATTTCAGTCGATTCTAAATTCAAGGTGATCATCATAAACTAATTTTCATAACGCCAATCCCTTAGAATTAACAATTAAATTATCTAAAGAATGAATGCTTGCAAACTGTAAAACTCTTCAACTCAATCTACCGTATAAAATATAAAGAACCACCAAAAAAACTATTCATCGCCTAGGCCAGATCAACGAGTTATGAAAAAAACACCCGCTGTAGAACTCCAACCAATCGGTGACCTGATTTGACTCCAGAACTCGATTACAAACATAAATTAGATGATTCAAATAAGATGGACTGATTACCTAGGGTAAACGGTCCAATTCCAAGTCCTGGTCGGAGGTCGAGGGTGATAGCCCCCATGGCCGTACCCTCGCACCTCCTCCTCGGCCCAGCTACCGCGGAAGCGCCTGATCTCTGCGGGCTCTGAAGCTGCTGCATCTCAAATCCTTCCCTCTCCTCTTCTCCTCCTCCGGCGACGCTTCTTATACGTTTCTTGTTTTTGCGACCCGGAATAGGTAACCTAGTGGCCCAAGCAAATTGGGAATGGGAAGAGGGAAACTGGAGAGGCGCGAATTAGCACCGGTTGACGTAATTTGCTGTCATGCTTCAAACAGCGAACAGTTTTATGTTTTCCTGCCTTACGATGGACGCGTGTCTTGTTGATAGTATATAATATTATAATGTTGTTACTTGTTAGACTATTCATTAATTAAATATATTTTTTAATTATTATTAATGGAGTGTAATTATTGGTAAGATTAATATAAATTAATTCATTTGATTACAAATATGATGCAAATAAAAAAATCTAAATTATTTGTCATAAATCTAATCGTATCATTATCCAAATTATATTATAATTGACTTAAAATTTATTATTTTTCAAGATGGATGTAACAAATTTTTTTATATAACAATTTTATATGCATGTATATTTCCTTCATAAGAGACAAAGAAAATATCTCATAAATAATATACCAAAGTAATTTGTCTCAATCATGGAATTTGAAATCAAGACTTTGAAAATATCAAACAACCCATGAGTTCTTCTAAGTTTTAAAAGTTTTTTTGAAAAGAGAGGATAGCTTGCTTTTAGCGGTCTCATTTTATGCCTCTTATATCTTTGATTGGCTCTTTGAGTATCTTTTGATTTTTGGTGCACATTTGTGTATATAATCTTTTATTTCAATTTTGGCTTCTTTGCCACTTTTTTTTTTTTTTGGCAAGCTAAATTCTCTTTTACAATCTCTAAAGATGTATGGAGAGATTTCTCATTTTATTAAGCCTTTTTCTTGGCTAAAATGAGAGTAAGAGGATTAATGCACCATTCCAAGTAATACCTAGTGTAGAAGAATAAGATGTTATGTTCATTAAGTGACACGTCGGAAATATGTAAGAATCGTAAGAGACTCTTATAAAATATATAAGAATATTGCATAATTTATTAAAATCATAACCATTCAGTGTGTGTGTGTGTACACACGTTTTGACTCAGCATCCTGATGCCCACATTCCCATCATCTCTATGCTCTTAGAGAATCTATTATATTCTCCCAAAATATTATCAGCAAAGGGCTTCGAGTTACGGTGGCACCACCCAGTGCCGCAGCGCCTCCTCATTGTCTCCTCCTCGATCAAAGAGCTTAATATCGCAGAGCTGCTAATCTTAACGCCGCATTGCTCTTAGAGAATTTTTTGATAAACTAAAAATTAGTTTCCTGGTCCACTTTCTGACTTACTTAGGGTTCGTTAAGCTCTAAGATTTATAACCATCAATTAGATCAAAATTAAACAAACGATTAAATTAAATAACATTGATATATCATCAAAAAACTATCTTGATCAAGCACGAACCTCAAGGCAATTTTGAATTGGAAAGTTTCAAAATTAAATTCGGAACTATCCGAACTCTGATTTCAGTAAACTTATAGTCTAACTTAATGTCTAAAAAAGATGAACCCAATGACACAAAATTTGACCCAAACCGAGCTAAAATGGGTTCAAATTGACAACCTGAAATGCATTTGGAAGATACAAATAATAAATTTAATGATCAAATGGTTCCCAAATATTACATGCTTATAATTGAATCGAGCAGCTCAACGAGGCCAATCTAACGAGCCCAAGATCATTGAATTCTGGCAAAATTAAGACACTCAAATACAAGATCAATGATCCATGATCAAGGGAATTAATATCAATCATTCATTCGAACCACTCTTAACATGTCCTTGATCTTCTCCCTATTTACTAGCTACATCACTCCCAAAAAATTTATAAATAGATCTCTAATTATGTATTTAGGGAAGGGGGAGCAATGAGAAGAAGGAAAAGAGAAAAGGAAGAGAGTTTAGAGATTTATTGCCACCGGACTCCTCACCGACCACTGCCCGGCCAACCATTGTTGTTGAACTTTAGTTCGATTATCAATTATCATCGGACTTCTGCCTGACCACCAGCTATCGTTAGACTTCCGCCTAGCCACCAATTGAAGTCGAATTGTAGTCCAGCCACCACGTTGGATTTACGCCCGACCATCGATCGTTGTCAAACTTCTACTCAATCACCACCTATCGCTCGAGTACGATCCTTCTGACAACTGTCACCCCAACTACAATCTTTTTTACCTCCGTCGCTCACCAACTACAATTCAGCTGGCCTCTATCACCCTCCTATTATGATCCTCCTAAGCACTATCACCCGACTATAGTCTTTTTGACCTCTATTGCCAGCCGACTGCGATCTTTTTAACCTAATTTGCTCACTAAATATGGTCATTCTGATCACCGTCACCCGATTACGATCTTTTAGACCTCTATCGTCAGCCGATTGCAATCCTTTTGACCACCATCACCTGACCACGATTCTTCCAACCATTGTCTGCCGACTACAGTCCTTCTAACTCCATCGCCTGCTGATTACGATCTTTTCGACCACCATCACCATACTACGATCTTTCTGACATCCTTTGCCCACTGAGACCTCAGACGTCTGTTGCTTATGGTACTTCTGACCACCATCACCCGACTATGATCTTTCCAACCTCCGTTGCCCACCAAATACGATCATTTCGACCTCCATTGCCCACCAAATACAGTCCTTATGACCATCATTACATAACCACAGTCTTTCATATCTCTGTCAACTAACTACGATCTTTTCGACCACCACACCCAACTACAGTCTTTTAGAAATATGTCGCTTACTGATTACGGTCCTTCTGACCACAATCATCTGACTATGGTCTTTTCAATCCCCGTCGTCTGACTACGGTCCTACCGACAATCGTCACCCGACTACGATCTTTCTGACCTCCATCGCCCTCCTGACTAAGGTCCTTCCGACCACCGTCACCTGCCTGATTACAGTCCTTCAGAGCACTGTCACCCGATTATGGTATTTCAAACCAACTTGCCTAACTACGATCCTTCCAACCACCATCACTTGACTAAAATCTTTTTGACCTTCGTCGCATGATTACAGTCATTCTAACAATCGTCAATCGACTATGATCCTTCTGACCTACATCGCTCACTGACTATGATCTTGTTGATTAAACGAGCATATCAACATTGATTCTTCCAACTCCCACAATGTAATGCACTTTATATGATATATATTTGCTACTTCGAGGTATGACCTTCCCTCCAAGGAAGGGCCTCATTTGTAATTTAATGCAAATACTAGTGGATTAATTTAAATTGAGCAAGACCCATAATTTCCCCTCTTTTTAAGGGTTTCTACATAAAAGCATTGGTGTCACTTATGAATGCTACTCCTCTCTTTATCATCTGATTGTGTGTTGGATGTTCGTACAAAAATAGAACTTTAAATTTTATATATTTTTTTACCATCGCAAATGTTCTAGGACGCAACAAACATCAATTACCTTAATTTCTGAACAATTAATATTACGCCGTTGCCCAAAAATCCATAACATGTTTCTACATTTTTTTTTTGGAGAATCGTTGATATGATGAAATGCAATGAAACAACACACGATTTCATGATCATCTACGAAAGAAAAAAAACATCAGGCAATAACTACCACCTTGAGTGAACTAATATGGTTAGCTTATATATTGCATGACATTGCCATTTCCACTTATTCATCATCACTTTTATTATTTGACATTGGCATTTCCACTTATAAAAGCAATTAAGAATTTATTCTTCCCCTTTTCTTCCTCATGGGTTTTATGCATTGAGATCAATGTAATTTTAATATACAACACCAAGTAGCCATAAGTTAAGATTTGGGCTTCGTTTGGGACGAATTTCTTATTTCTTTTTAAAGCAGTTTTCTAACAAAAAAATTAATTTTTTGTATCAAAAATTTACTTTAAGAAACAGTAAGAAAGTCGTCGCAAATGAAAACTTAATTCATATTATACAACAGATATCTTATTTACCTTCCTATATTCTTGATATAACATCAAAAAATTACCTTGATCGAGCACGAATATTGAGACAAAATCAAGTTGGAAACTTCAAAAACTAATTCGGAAACCATCTCAACTCCGATTTTGCAAACTTATAGTTGAACTAAGCGTCTCGGAAATACCAACTCAACGACACCAAATTCGAACCAACCAAACTCAAATGAGTCCAAACCAAAGACCATAAGTACATTTAGAAGATTCAAACCATAATTTGGATTACCAAACAGTTTCCAAATATGTCTTACTTATAGTCGAATCTTGAGACAAAATCAAGTTGGAAACTTCAAAAATTAATTCGGAAACCATCTCAACTCCGATTTCAGCAAACTTATAGTCGAACTGAGCATCTCGGAAATACAAACTCAACGACACCAAATTCGAACCAACCGAACTCAAATGAGTCCAAATCAAAGACCATAAGTACATTTGGAAGATTCAAACCATAATTTGGATTACCAAACAGTTTCCAACTATGACTTACTTATAGTCGAATCATGTGGATCGACGAGACTAATCCAATGAGCCAAGATCGTCGAATTGTGATATCATTAGAGCCTTCAAATGCCTGATAAACGGTCCACGATCAAGACATTCAACATCGCCGTCCATTCAAACCACTGCTAATTCAACCATTATCTTCCATATATTTTATGGCCATGTCACTATCACAAAACTATAAATACCCCCTCATTTTCTCTTAAGAGGGGATCCAATCAAGAAGAGAATAAGAGAAGATAAGGAATAAAAGAAGGAAGAAAATGAGGAGAAGGAAGAAGCTCCTCCTCGACCGCCACCGAACTTTCATCCGCCAGCCAACTGACGTCTGAATTAAGCAAGGAGGCAAGAAGGGAAGAAAGAAGAGAAGGAAAAGACTTCTCGACCACTGTCGGAGTTCCTCTCGAACTCTAAGTGACGTCGGAGTTCTGCCTGACCTTCAAGTGACGCATGAGTTTTGCCTGGTCACCCATTATTTCTGAAATTCTGATATCTCTTTGTAATTGAACTTCAACTCGAGAGTTGTAATATGATCACCCTCAATTTCAGGGATGAGCCAACCAGTTGTAACTTAATCAAACATGAGTGGAACCTTATCAACTAGGAGTGGCCCCGTGTTTTTTCCCTTTACAGGGTTTTCCACATAAAAATTATTGGTGTCCTTTCATCTTCTGTTTGTGTGCTGGATATATGTATAACGCTGAAACAAAAAATTTTCTAATTCTATCGCCACGTATATTCAAGCCCGCAACAATTCTACTTCTAAATCTTCACTAAAGTTAGATCAAATTTCTACTAACTCCATTGAAGAGGTTCGAGCTATGAAATCAAGATAACTCGTTTAACTTGATTTCATAGCTAAGTAAATATATTGAGATATGATGTATTCTCAAAAAATTATCTTGATCAAGCACGAATCTCGAGGCAAAATCTAATCGGAAACTTCAAAAATTAAAATCAAGCTCATTCGAACTCCGATTTCAGCGAGCTTATAGTCAAACTGAGCGTCTTGGAAATACGAACCCAACGACACAAAATTCGACCCAATCCGAGCCCAAATGGATCCGAATCAAGGACCCGAAGCATTGTTGGAAGGTTCAAACCGCAATTTAAGTTACTAAACGGTCTCTGATTTTAACGAGCTTATACTCGAATCGAACGGCTCGACGAGAGGAATCCAACGAGCCCAAGATCGACGAATTCCGACATCATTAAGGTCTCCAAATGTCCAACGAACGGTGCACGATCGAAGGGTTCGATATCGGCCGTCCATTCAAACCACTCCCTATTTGCCCCTGATCTCACACCTATTTACAAGCCATGCCACTCTAGAAAAACTATAAATAGAGCCCTCATTCTTCACAAAGGGGACTCAAGTGAAGAGAGAGAAGAAGAAGAGAAAGGGGAGAATCCTCTCCTCCTCGATCACCACTGGAGCTCTTCCCGCCGCCTGAATACGCCGGAACTCTGCCAGATTTTCAGAAAACGATGGGATTTTGCAAAACTTTGTAAATTTGCTTGAAGAAACGAATTGTAATATGATTGCCCCGATTTGTGGGACGAATCAGCCATTTGTAATTTGCAAAACACTAGTGGAATTTTTCAACTGGGCGAGACCCCGTGGTTTTTTTCCTTTTTTATGTTTTTCACGTAAAAATTCTGGTGTTCATATTTTCTTTTCTGTTTGTGTGCTGAATACTCGTACAACGCTCGGACGCAAATTTACAAACTCTACCACCGTGTATATTCTAGCACGCAACAGAGATATATATCATTTCTTCTAATGAGTGAGTTCTACTACCAATTTAGGCCTCCAACACTTTTATTTATTTATTTATTTTAAATAAAAAGAAAAAAATAAAAAAAGAAACCCCAACAGTCCAACACTCACTTATTTTACTAAAAACAACTATTTTTAGTTGCATGTATATTAAATTTTTCTTAATTAAATAAAACATAATAATTTCATCATTAATGATAATCCCCTCACACAAAGCACTCATTAAATTATAAACACATCTATTAATCATTTACATAATTGTACTTTTTAACTCAATTATTAGTGCTGATTAGTCTAATTGATTTTTTTTTTAATATTTATGACCCTTTGGTATTTAAATTTTCTTTTGAAGCTCGGTCAAAGGGGACCAGCTTAACGTGCTCAAAGCTGCATAAGGAGCCCTATAAAAAAAGGTCAAAAAAGAGAACTCTTCCATTATCAGTATCCAATTCACAGTGTAGCCTTTTGTGTGGCTATCATCAATAAATAATTTAAGAAATAAATAAAGGTTTAAATTTTAAAATAGTCCCCAATTATTTATATATAATTATTTTATTTTATTTAGTCCCTCAAATATATAAAATTAATTCAAAGTGATTCTTTTAAAATTAAAAAAAAATTAATTTTATATCATAATTACAGCAAGAAAATATTTTGGATCAATTTTATATAATCGAAAAAATAAAATTGGGAAAGGCAGACTAAAATAGCCGAATAATTGGGGATTGATTTGAAATTTTTTAAATAAATAAATAATGGAAGGAGAGGAAGTTAGAGATCTCTTTGAACTGTATTTGGCTTTGCTTGCTTTGTGTTTTCGCAGAATGGGTAAAGATCAGTCTCCTCTCCTTCTCTAACACTTGCGCGGGACGAAGAAGGGATCGCCGGCGGCGGAGATTCCCACGAGAGGTAGAGATTCCGGTCACATTGCCTCCCAGTTTTCGTCTCTTTCTCTCTCTCTCTTCCTCGCCACGTTTTTAAAATTTTACATGATAAAGTAATCTTAGGAAGGCTTGATCGTTCTTCCTCTTCGACTGGTTTGAATTGGTTATTTGATGAAAAATATGAAGAGGAGAATGGCGGGACCTTTCGTAGATGGGAAAAAGAAAATCCAAACTAGTTATAGTTGGGCACCGATTCAAAGCTCCGTGTACTTCAACTGAAACGTGGAATTTGTAAAAAAATTGAAGAATCGATGATTAAGAAAAATGGCTTTGTTCGATCTCTTAATATTCGTACAATCAATTTTAACGAGCTGTTTGGTATCCGTTCAAACGAAATATTGGGGACTTGAATCCTACTGATTTGATGAATCCCATTCCAACTCTTCCATTTTTTATATATAGATTTTGTTGAATCCCATTATTCGCCCAATTCAACAGATGCATGAATTTCGGTTTGACAAAATCTTTCATCCTGAAAAAATAGTCAAATAATTCAAGAAAATTTAAGAAGATTTAACAATTCACGTGCCAAACAGTTTTCTGCTTTTAATCCTAGCTAGATTTACTAAATCTGAATTTATGATATTTACTAAATTCTATATAAGTTAAATTTTGCTTGTAACCATTAAAAAAAGAACAGAACAGAACTGGACCTACTCAAAAGTTGTCTCCATCTTCTTCTTTAGTGTTGCGTTTATGAATGAAAAAACGCCATACATTTGCATCCTGAATGAGATTTGAAGATCCGTTATTTGCTCAGTGGAGATGTTTTCGTGAGTGGTTCAGGTCGGAATGAGAAATGGTGGTGGCGAAGGTGGAGAAGAAGAGAGGATATTTGTTTCGGTGAGGGTGAGACCCCTCATATCACAGGAGATTGAGAAGAATGATCATTCAAAATGGGAGATCATCAACAACAATACTATCATCCTTAAAAACAATGCCCCAGATCGATCTGTTGTGCTCCCATGTGCTTACACATTTGGTAAATACTCAATTTTAATTTGACATGGCATTTGTACAGGTATGATATGCACTAACTTGGATAAATCATAATGATTTAAACCATTGAACCCCTTGTTTTCTTGTTGGGTAGTTTTTGATTTTAGTGTACTGGTTCTTGCACAAATCATATTCGGTATGGATTAAGCCTCGAGTGTTGGTTTTGGCTTGTAATTTGTGCATTTCTATTTCCATCTCTTCATTTTTTAGTTTGGTGGCTGCAACATGTCAGACGATATTTTCTGAAAAATTATCACATTCTAGTTGATATTGTTGTGAAAAACTTTTTCTCATTTGAAGTTTCTGAGAAGTATCAAACAAGTTAAAACAAGACAGAAGTGTGGCAGCGGACTATAAAAATTACGAAAAATTGGTTCCAAACACCTCAGTAATTGTTCACGGTTCATAGTTTTTGCAAATGTTTTGTGATAAAAATCATAAATGGTAGAATTTCCATATCATATTGGTTGAGAAAAGCAGTTCATGAACTTCAAGGAAGGTGATGTCTGGAAGCCTTTCTTGAACTGAAATTCGAATTTCAAACTAAAATGAAATTTCAACCGTTGATTGCTCTTTTTGATATGTTCAACGGATTGTTTGCCTTGCATGTATTACTGCAGGCTATTTTGGTTTCCAGATTTTTGTGTGCCTCGAATAGTGCTAGGAGAAATATTGTAGTTTTCTTCATCGCATAGATAAAAATTTTACTTTCTTCCCACCAAAAATGCGTTTGTGACAGCTTTATTTCACAGATTATCGCTACATTTCTATTTTACGATAATTTACTTGTTATTTTCAGAAATTTTTATAGTGAGAAAGAAGTTTTTACAACAAATATATTAGAATATCGTAGCTATAAAAAAGTCGTCCAACTTTTTCTAAAGAATCACAACAACTTTTAGTAACTTGACTTTTCATACGACTATTTCACAACTAATTTTATTGATGGTTCCAGCCATCCCAAGTCCCAACTCAACCTTCTATTTATGGACGTTACATCTTTGCAGTATTTGTGGAACCAAATCCATCTTATTCATTGTTAGGGGTTTAGAGTTCAATGCTTTGTTTGCTCTTCTTTAATAGCTGGGATAAGTAAGATACTGACATTTAAAAATGACTGTGGCAGAAGTGCCTAGTTACTGAATTTTGTACAGTTCTGTTTGCTCTCAAGTTTGCACTTTTTATCGTGCTCTCTTTTGCATGTTAAAATAGATAGAGTATTTGGGCCCAATAGTGACACACGGCAAGTTTATGAGGAAGGGGCAAAGGAGGTTGCTCTTTCTGTAGTCAATGGAATCAACTGTAAGTAGAATCTTTTATCCGTTGCTCCTCACCCCACCATCTGTATCCTCTCTGTGTGGTACTCTTCTGGAGTATTACTTGGTCTATATGATATATGCAGCAAGTATATTTGCGTATGGACAAACAAGTAGCGGAAAGACATACACAATGAATGGGATAACTGTGTACACTGTGGAGGATATTTATGAATACATCCAGAAGGTTCTTTTTCTTGCTCTCTCTTTTTACTATCTGATAACATGTTTGGGATGACTTTGTGTTCCTCTTCTCCTCACGATGTACTAAGAATGAGGTTTTTAGAGGTATTTGGCTGGCTCAAAGTGGTGTTGAGGTGGATTGTGACTTAGAATTCATGAGATTCTAGTTCTAGTGATGGGACACATGGTAGGCTAGGAGATGGCCCAATGCCACCTTAGATATAGGATAGTTAACAGACTATCAAATGATTATCCTTGATAATTACAAGGATTTACGATAGAGAACATTATGGAGGACAAGAAATCTTTAGTTCACAATGCGCCCCTGCTATGGATCTCTGTCACAACCAAGGATATTTGTTTGATAGTTTGTCGACTATCTAATGTCTAAAACATGGCACTAAGCCACTTTTTCCTTGGATTTTGCATCGCTATCCGCCTCTACATCACCTCAAACCAAACAAGTGCCTATAAATACCTCATTCCCAGGCCATCATCATCAAGAGGAGAGGAATTCAAGTCAGACTACAAATTTTATCAAATTAAAAAATCACGAAAATAAGTTTATTCCTCTTTTATCTCACATGTATTTTGTTCCTTTTGCAGCATGAAGAGAGAGAATTCATTTTAAAGTTTTCAGCTATTGAAATATATAATGAAGGTGTTAGTGATCTTCTAAGTTCAGACAATACCCCTCTTAGGCTTCTTGATGATCCAGAGGTGAAGGAATTTGTAAAGTTAATTTGTTTCTTTGTCACATAGGTCGAGCATTTTTTTTTATTGAATGCACCTTATTTGTTTGATTAACTCTTTGTTTTTAGAGGGGTACTGTTGTTGAAAAACTAACTGAGGTAAGACTAAGGGATAAATGCCATCTTGAGGATCTTCTAGCTATTTGTGAAGGTACAAAGCATCGCTTAAGACTACAAATTTTGGTGCTGGTGTTAGTTTCATTATCTAGCTTGGTGTGCTTTCAATAGTAGTCAGATCAAGTTTGGCATCTTAAATAGACTACCATATTGAAGGGGATATATTAGAGAAAATTCTTCATTGCCATTAATTTGTAATTATTATTATTATCTGATTTTCAGAGCTTTTTATAGACTGTATATTTTTATAAAATCTCATCAAGTCAGTGAGAATATCAGGCCATTATTCAATGACCTCTCATATACCAAATCCTTGACTAATCTTTTAGTTTTCCTTCAAACCACTGAATTTAGAACCAACTTCATTATAGTCGATTCAATTAGCTTAGACAAAGAAAAAGTTGGTTGATATTGCGTAGAATTTGGTGAGTCTGTGAACCAGATTATGTAGATGCTATATGCTTATTTAATCAATCTGTTGCTCTTCTTGCAGATCAAAGACAGATTGGCGAGACCTCCTTAAATGAAGCAAGCTCCAGATCTCATCAAATACTCCGACTGGTTGCTTAAGTGGATCCAACTAATTAAATGAATTTACTCTTTCTTTTTTTCTCGTCGGCATAAATGCACCAAATGTTTCATTTCTAGTTTGCTGTCCATTGCAGACAATTGAAAGCTCAGCTAGACATCATGATAGGGATAGCTCCAGCTCTCTTGCAGCCACAGTGGTATAAATTGTTCCTAAAGCCATTTAAAAAAAAAATAAATAATATTATCATTTAATTTATGTGGTACACAAAATGAGACTAACTTGAGTTTTTATTTTAGAATTTTGTTGATCTGGCTGGTAGTGAGCGAGCATCTCAGACATTATCTGCTGGGACAAAGTTAAAAGAAGGTAGTCACATAAATCGGAGTTTGCTTACTCTCGGAACTGTTATTCGCAAGCTAAGGTTGGTACTGTTATTCAGGAGTTTTTAAATTTTAATCTAAATCATCTAGGCTTACAACCTTTTAGATGATTTTTGTTCCTTAATATTAAAGACCTATTTTAATCTCTTTTTTTTTAGATTTAGTCTCTTTGGAAAATTTTTTCAATATATTATTTTTTAACCCACAATTACAATTTCATTTGACTAGTATTTTCTCGCTATTTTAGACCTATTTCTTATAATGCATCCGATTATTCTATTATTTATGTTTTATTTTTATCAGAGCACATATTCTCCAATTCTTTTAACAAAAATATTCCTAAAAATTAAAATATCCTTCAAATTAGTTTTTGCATGAACTACCCTTCATTGGGATATTTTGTTCAAAATAATATTTTGGAGGATATTTGTTGAAATAATAAATATAATAGGGATAGTTTACTATTTTGCTTTATTGATTCACCTTGCATGGCAAATATAAGTTTTTGAAATATCAGACAAAACAAGCTGCTCTCCATCAAAAGAAGCTTTTTCAAGAAGAAATGCACTTATTTGAGCCGTCATATCTGATATATTGAGATTGTAGACTTGTAGTTGCATAAACACTTAAAAAGTAATGAATTAAACACCCTTCACCCTTGATCGTGTTCACCCTAAAAAGCTAAATTATCAGCTACCAATCTGAACACCTTTGTCGCAATTTCAATTTCAATTTTATATTCAAAATAGAAGAGATCTTAACTGTACTCAAACTGCAACTTGAGACTCCCATGTTCAAGAACCATGCCTGTTTGTTGGTTCTATTTGCATGTTCTTATAAATGTAAATGAATTTTTTAAAGAACTTGATAAAATTAAATTATGTTTTACCACCCCCCTCCTATAAAAAAATAATGGTGATTGTTCTTTTCTTTTTCTATTGAGGGGAAATTTTTTATCGATTACCATTTATTCTTCTTTGTCCACATCCTTATCTTAATGCAGCAAGGGAAGAAATACACACGTTCCTTATCGAGATTCGAAGTTGACACGAATATTACAGAATTCCTTGGGAGGTAATGCGAGAACTGCCATTATTTGCACAATGAGTCCTGCACGAATCCACGACGAGCAGTCGAGAAACACCCTTTTATTTGCAAGCTGTGCAAAGGAAGTAACCACCAATGCAAATGTTAATGTTATCATGTCAGACAAGGCATTAGTAAAACATTTACAAAGAGAACTTGTTAGGTTGGAAGATGAATTGCATTATTTAGGCTCAACACATACAACAACTCATCTAGATGAGTTGAAGGAGAAAGATACCAAAATCATAAAGGTACCAATTTAATTTATGTATGAGTCCATAATACACATTTTGGGGAAAACATATTACGTGCGGCGTTTGGATTCGTTCGGATGCAAATCCGAACGCGCCACGTCACCTGGGGCCCAATGCATCCGGGGTGACGTGGCGTGTCCGGATTCGTCTCCGGACAGTTCGAACGCCACACACAATAATCTCTCCATTTTGGGAGGGTTAACTATCTAAATAATTGTCATATTACCTTTGTTTTTTCTTTTTTTTTTCCAGATGGAGAAAGAGATAAGGGAGCTAATTCAGCAAAGAAATCTTGCTCAGTCTCGACTACACAACTTGCTTAGCTCAGTTGGGGATGATCAAGCTTTGAGACTAACGGTACGATATTTATTTTTAAGTTAAACTCAGTTGCTCACGCTGTGTCTAAATAAATTCTCCAAACATTTTCTTTATGTGTTAAGGAGGAATATGGACGGTTGATGCCGAAACCAAACGCACATAATCTTTATGAGGATGATCATTCTTCAAGACATTGGGTAGTTTACTTTTATTTTAATTTTGGTACATAAATATTTCTACTTAAGTGGAGGAATCAAGCCAATTATCAGTACAGCATGCTTCTGAACATCAGGCTTTCAGAAAATGGGTGCTTATAGGCTCATATTTCTCATGATTTGAAAACTAATCTTAGATCTTTTGTTCTCCTTTCTTGTCTTACTTTTTAGGGGGAATCCATCCAACTATCTGTTGGCCATCAACCTGTTGCTTCTGAAGATGAATCATCCATATCGCAAGCATCGGGAATTAGTTATCACAGTCCAGAATTTGGCATTTCAAAGTGCAGGTTTCCATATGTTAATGATAGCTATGATCGAAATCACCTAAAGTCTGAAAACTCGGTTAACAGTGCTAGATACTTTCCTCGAAATACTTATCAAAGTCCAAGAATTCCTCAATCTCAATCTGGAAGTTTGGACGACCAATGCAAAGAGGTTCGGTGTATCGAAATAAACGATTTAAAGAAGAAAGCAGATGAGTCCAGTCTCCTGCTGGATGACTGTGACAGTCTTCTACCAATGACTTTTGAAGCCAAGGAACCAAGTCTTAAAGCAGGCAACAGTTTTGGACTTGCCTTGCAAAATCAAGTTAAAATGACACAAACTAGTGATAATCTTATGAAACCAGTTCCAGATGTATTAACTCCAAGGTGCGCAAATTCTCAAGAAAATCCAGCATGTTCTACAAAATCTTTTTGTCTTGAGGATATAAAGCACAATAACAATACACCGACTTACAGCTTGCTAAAGGATTTTCAACGAAGGCCTGAAAATGTCTCAACTGGAAATTCTTCGGCAAGTTCCGGAAGAGAAACTGAAGTTCGTTCTAGAGTTTCTCAGAAATTAGAAATTTCTACAAGGGAGGAGCTCAAAGTTGAAGACGTCGCCATTGCTAGTGAAGATAAGCTTAGAGCAAGGGGTTCGAAGAACGCTTATGCAACTTCCATTCCAAGCATTTCCAACCATGTTGAACAGCTGGAGGAGGTGCCGCAATCGCAAAATCAGAAACAATTAGTACAAAACCAGGTGCGCAAGAGTGTTTTAATTCTCTTTTGAGCATTTACTATTTGATAATTGAAGCCTAGTTGTGTAGTTAAAACTAAGCATTTATCTTATTTCTCTTTTATACCATATACAGTCAGGGAACTTACGCTGAAATCTATCCTTCAGATGGACACTATTTAAAAAATCACCAAGATCGGATATGCTTTGATTTTCTCTCCATTTAATTAGCTAAGTTGAATCCTTTTCAACTCATCCATTTTGTAAAATGAATTAAAACTACTTAGATGATGTAACATTTCTAAAACTAATAATATATATATTCCAACCGCAACTGGATCATGAATCATCAATCATTCAAATTTTAAATACTCTTTGTTGGAAATATCATAAAAACTTCATCAGGATGAAATTGATTTCTTCAGTATTTAAATACTCTTCACAGCTGTTCCTACTTGCCTCATTACCAATGTTATCTAAATATTCCAGAGTTGGAACTTTTCTCCCTGTTTTCCAGCTAACCCTCTGCAGTTGCCTCTTATAATGGAATGATTTTCTGAGTTGCATGGCTCCTTGTTATATTGCAGGAGATGCATCAAAACCCTAACGAAAACTACAAGGTAGAGGAAGCAAAAAATGTAGCCAGCAATGAAACACTGTCAAGCTCTTCAGAATCTCCTTCTCAATGGCCTTCGGAATTTAAAAAGCAGCAGAGAGAGATAATTGAACTATGGGATACATGTAATGTCTCCCTGATCCACAGGACTTACTTCTTCCTCCTCTTCAAAGGTGAACCTACTGATTCTAGCTATATGGAGGTGGAGCATAGGCGTCTATCTTTTCTTAAAAGGATAAATGAGAGTGGAACTGTCGCCTCCAGGTGAGCACTTTATTGATGTCTTGCAATGTTTTATCTGGTCAAAATTAAGTATGAGTATTAGATCATAATTCTGAGAAAATCATAAAATCAAATCATAAGTTCTGAATATATTTTAGAAATTTATATTTCGTTTGAGACGGCTTTCTCACTGCTTCATAAAGCAGCTTTTTAATACAAAAATTTTAATTTTTTACTAAAAATCTATTTTAAGAAACAGTAAGAAAGCCATTCCAAACAAAGCCTTAGTTGTTTAGATTAGAAGCAAATCAAATGTATTTGAATTTTTTTTATTAGCATTCTATAATGCATTTCAAATGCATTGAAATGTGGATGGTAGGCATCAACAAGAGGGCAAGAGATAGTGATGGGTGAAGGTGGGTGGTAGGAAGTGTGAGCCAGCACAACTTGGGATATAAAAATTACCTGATTTGGATGAGTTTCAAAGGCTATGAAAATAGAGGTGTTAAGATGTTTCAAAACTCATAAGAACTTTACATTTCTTTTGATTCAAATCAAACACAAAAAAAAAAAAAAATGAAATGCAAAACCCTACAAATGATCAACCAAACATCCCTTTGATAGATTTTAATTTCAGTCGAAGTGGAAATGGAAGACGATGGTATTTAAATTGGCAAATAATACACTTTACCTGTAACTTGTTTTGCCTTTCATGTATTAATTAATACTATGAAAGGCAAAACAAGTTACAGGGTTAAGTGTATTATTTGCCAATTCAAAGGCAAATTAAAAATCTAACATTTAATGCAAAGCATTAAAATTTTGCTCATCCAAAATATATTTGAGACGCAGCTCATCTTAATCTGTTGATTGAGAGCTTTAGTTATCAACCAAAAAGTCTTATGTTATATATATTTGAGACCAGGGAAACACTTTTTTAACCGCACTTAAAAAGAATTCAAAGAGGAAATCTGTAATCCAATTCAAGATCTATGAGCTTCCATGAATCATTAGTCATTCAAAAGGGATAAATCTAATCACAATTTTACTTTCTCTACTGCAAATTCAGCCTAAAGAATCTTCAACGCGAGAGAGCAATGCTACACAGGAGGATCCAGAAGAAGCTTTCTTCAGAGGAAAGGAACAATCTTTACATCAAATGGGGCATAGAAGTGGATTCTAAGAAGCGTAAAATGCGTTTGGCTAAGCTTCTATGGACTGATACCAAGGACATAGAATATGTCAAAGAAAGTGCTTCGCTTGTGGCCAAGCTAATTGGGCTCCTGGAGCCTGAGCTGGTTCTCAAGGAGACGTTTGGACTTAGCTTCATGCCACGAGAATGCCGCCGAAGGTCTTTTCGCTTCAATTTAATGTTTTCTTCCAGGTGAGCCATAGTAGATTTCAGAAGACTGACAAGTCTCTCTTGTTCTTGTCATATTTACAATGATTTGCTTTCTTATATGTGTCATTCTTTGGTGTTATGATTTGTTTGTAGAAAGGTGTAGATTAACTAAAAAGAAACAATGCAATGGTGAAGGGCTTAGAAGCTAATTGTTGCTGTTGATATTATTATTATAATTTTGCCAGTTCTAGGTGATTATATATTCGGAGCAATTTCATGTTTAACACTCAAATCACGTGTATTTATAAAACTAACACTTACCTAGAGTCTAATGATGCACCGACACTTCTCCTCAAATAGGCGTGCAGTGTGTGACAAGTATCTGACATGATACACGTCCGTACTCCTTTGACACATGTCGGACACGTCAAAAATATGTACGATTAAAAAAATATTTAATACAAATTGGAAACACATATCCGACATGCGTATCTTAAATATTTTAAGAATTTTTTTAAAATATAATTTCTTATATTTAAAATTTTTACTTATTTAATATATATAAATTAAATTTCTTATTTCATATCCACAACACCAAATTAATCGTCATCAAATATTCTCATTTTCATTTCTCTTTGGCACTGAAGATGTTTACATCTCCTCTCTCGATGACTGATAAACAGCATCGACGCCCGACTCTCGACATCATAATATTAATCATTTTAAACATAAATTTTAGTTAAATGACGTATTATTTCTAAATTATTTTTAAAATTATACTTAAATTTTATATGCAATTTTTAAAATATAAAAATTTATAATATCGTATCCAACCCGTGTCCGTGTCCTATATTTTCAATAATTGAGGTGTCCCGTGTCCGTGTCTATGCATCATAGCCTAGAGTAGTTAAAAATATTCATTGTTCATGAGTAATTTCATGATGAAAACCTAGTGTTATTTGATCATTATGAAAACAAACTAACACAAAACATATATTTTGAGCTCATTTTATGATCAAAAGATGCAGGAACAGAACAAACAAACAAAAAAAAAACAGAGAGAGAGAGAGAGAGAACTATGCTTCAATAACAGCTTTGTGAAAATGAAAAATTGAGGCCATGAAAGAATAAAAACCACAAAACTCAAAATAGAGAGTCCAAATTCCTTACAGATGCAATCTATGGTTTGAGACTCCTTCAGTTTTCTTCTAAGAGAAATACATCTGATACAAAAAGACAAAATAATAAACACAGAACAATAGTTCAATAACAGATTTATAAAGACAAGCAATATCATTATAAGGTTAAGATTAGAGACCATAAAAGAATAAATTTAAAAAATGCCCAAAATGGAGAAGAAGCCTGATAGATAACTCACAGGTACAATCTATGGTTTGAGAACTGCTCCTTCAGTTATCTTCCAGCCAGATTCCAAACAAGCCATCTCGTATCGCGTCGTATAAGTTGTGTCGTACGAGTCTTTGAGCTCAGGCTGAGCAGCTTCTATTAATCTCGCCGCCTCATTAATCGTAGCTTCTACGGTGGCTCGGCGACCATCCAGTGAGATAGTAAGGCTATCAATTGTCAGGTCCTGTAGAGTGTACTCCCAGAACCAGCCTTGTTGGGCAACTTCTGAAGCACGATCCTTCCATATCTTCAGCATCCGGCCCTCAAGAATCTACACACATATAAGATATTTATTTTAATCAATATTTAAAAAAAAAATGGAATCTTACTTTAAAATAAGAAATAATATTTCTATGCACTATTATTGATCACTGCTAAGAAATTATTAATAAAGCTAAATATACTGTAGCTAAAACATAATTTAACATGTATTTGTGAATTTACTATAAATATTCATTTAAAAGGTAAATCCAAGTTCAAATGATCCATGCGCAAATATATGCAAGTTCTATCTGCTAAATAATATTTTTGTGGGTTTATTTACAAACTGTATTGTTAATTTTTTCAATATTTTGATGGTATATTGTTTAAAACGGCAATCAAAGGGTGGGCCCCACTCATTCAATAGAATTCAAATTGAAAAGGAGGGGGCGGTTAGGACTTGGGAGGGAAATTATATTAGGAAAGCTTTTGTATTAAAGAGCATAAGAGGATTAGGGAGAGATTATGTTTTGATTGATTCTCAATTAGGGTTTCTTGACGGCTTGGGCTCTAGAATCTCTTGTCTAGATATTTGGGAGAGACGATCCTCCTCTCGAATTGAGGTTCTCTTGTATCTTTGATTTGTTCTTGTTTCGCTTTGCTTTCTATAAGATTAGCTATCGTTTGATTGTTCTTCCACCATATTTTCTTCGTTTTTCTCACTGTTTTACCGATTATTGTTAGGTTTGTTTGCGAACTCAAGTATTTCCCGTCATAAGTCCTTGAAATTAAGAAATGACGAGGAGCCAAGTCCTTATTGATGGGATTTATGAGGGGTATTATACGGCGTGCAAATAAATCTAACACAATAAGCCATTTTATAACTAAATCCATGAGTAATAATAATACAGTAAAATGATTATCTTACCGTTGGCAGATCCTCAAGATGGTGATCAGGACCCAAGGCCTGAGATTTGATATTTTGCCACTTGCGGACTAGGCTTTCAGCATGCCTTGCATCCATTTTGGGTAACTCCTTTTGTACATTCTGAATTGCAGGGATAACTGAACGCAAAAATGCAAAGTTAGAAAGGAAAAAAAGGGAGCAAAGTTTTAAAATCTTAGATAAAAACTATAAACAAGTGTAAGTTTGTTTTGGACAGGAATTGAAAACTTTAAGCATTGTTGAGGTTAAAAAAAATTAAAGCTAGCTTGAAGCAAAGACTAATGGCACAGGGATGTCTCCAAGAAAATGAACATAAAAATGGAGTAAACCACATTGAAGGAGATATGGACCTGCATGGAAAAGAAGTTGGCTGGAAGTGGTAGGTCGCATGGTTGAACAGGCTAAATCCTACCATTCAATTTTTAGTCCTTATATAGAAGCTGTTGTGCAAACAATCACAACGGAAACAAAATTCACACAACACAAACACAAGAAACACGGCGATTTACGTGGTTCGGCTAAGATGCCTACATCCACGGGAAGGGGATGATGATTTCACTATATTGGAGAATAATAGGGAATTACAATAGCTCTTAATCTTTCTCTTCTCTCTTGCAGTCAACAGCAACCCCCAAGGCTCTATTTATAGATTTGAGCCAAAGAAAATTAAGAAAAAGCTTCCTAATCTAATCCTAATCAAATCCCTAATTAATGCAATAATTGGATCTCTTCATTAATGCTTCAATCAAATCTCCAACTAAATCCCTAATTAATGCAATAATTAGATCATCTAATTAATGCATCAATCAAATCTCCAATTATATCTCCAATTAAATCAACTTAATTAGGGAAATAATCTATTCACTACTCCATCACAATAACAAGCCATTAAAAATTTTCCAAATAAAAGTTTATTTCAATTTAGAAGTAATTCCAAATCAATAATATCCACCTCATCTTTCACTTCAAAAAGTGAAAGATGACAAATAAGGCTCCAATATCAGAACGACTGCACCCAGATGTTTGCCTACGTACCCCCCTCCCAAGGGATCAAGCCGAGCGTAGTTCTTCAAACAAGTGGACCATCATTCATGAGCCATGCACCACTGTCGTGGTGACTGCATCTCCAAGCCTGCATCAATTATATCCTTCGGATATCTCATAATACTCTTCACAGATTGTCAATGACTCCTTCCTGGATCATGTATGGACTTGCTCACAACGCCACCTGCTTGTGCAATGTCCAGATCGAGCTGCTAAAAAATTAGACGAAATTGTGCTACAAGTGCCAAGTGACCACAGGTAGAGATATTCTTAATTGATGGGAAGAACACCTTATCATAAACAATTCCTTCCTGTTGCACAGAGCCTTTTACCACCAACCTAGCATTGTATTGCACATCGGCTCCATGGTATCCTTCCTTCTTTGCACACATCTATTTGCACCCAATGGCATTTCTTCCTGGAGGAAGCTTCACCAACCTCCAAGTAGCATCCTTCTGAAGAAACTCCATCGCTTCATCCATAGCCCTCTTTCATAGATCACCATCAGGACTGTCCACTACTTCCTTATAATGACTAAGAACTTCATCCTCCGTGACTGAAAATGCAAATACAATGTGATCCTTCAACCAAGCTGGCTTTAGAATATTCTAGTGTTTGGTCCTTAATAAATTCCTAAACATGAATCTTATCGTCAACATCATCTTCTACCTCCTGATTTGCAGCTGAATCAGATACCTGGGTAGAAATGATATGCCTATGAGGAGCAAATGGAGTTGCATCGAACACCAACTTCTACAATGCATATGTAGTCCTAATAGAACTCTCCACCTGCTTAGAGTCTCTAGGCTTCAACATGCTCATCTCATCGAAAGTAAAACTCCTGGAAATGACAACCTTTTTCTCTACCGGGTCATAGAGTTTGAAGCCCTTAACTCCACGCCTAAAACCAATATATATTTCCTTCTTTGCCCTTAGTTCCAATTTATCATTTTGAACATGATAATAAACTAGACACCCAAATACTCTCAAGTGGTTATAATCTCTAGCAGGATGCCCTGACCACATCTCCTTTGGGATCTTCTTCCCAATAATTGTAGACGGCATACGACTCACCAAATGACCGGCATAGTCTATTGCCTCAGCTCAATAGACTCTATCCAACCTAGCATTGGATAACATACACCAAACTTTCCCCACTAAAGTCTAGTTCATCCTCTCTCCCACCCAATTCTGCTGCGGCGGCTCTCTAACAGTGAAGTGATGTTATATCCCAAATCTCTGGCACTCCTGTAAGAATGCATCCGAAGTGTATTCGCCCCCATTATCTGATTTGATATATCAGATCCTTTTGTCAGTCTGAGTCTCAATCCACTTCTTCCAAGTTCTAAAAATCTCCAATACTTGCTCTTGCGCCTCATGGTGTACACCCAAATATATATGGAGTAAGCATCAACAAAAGAGACAGTATCGCCGCCCGCTGAATGATGTTATCTTCGTTGGGCCCCAAACATCTATGTGAGCATACTCTAAGATACCCTTGTACTGTGGATGACAATACCAAAGAATACATGAGTCTTCTTGCCAAACACACAATATTTACAAAGATCAAGCTTGTAGGCACATGCTCCTTTAATTAATCCTTGCTTCACCAAAGCTATAAGAAAAGCTTCTCTGACATGAGCCAACCGCATATGCCACAATGCAGTTCAATCAGAAGAATCATCAATAACAACAATCGATCCAATCACTGTTCTTCCCAGAAGGTAGTAAATGTTGTAATGATGAACTCCTTTCAAATAAACTAGTGTTCCATGATATATCTTCACAATTCTTGCCTCAATGAATACCTTGTAGCCCTTGGTCTTTAAAGCTCCAACAGAAAGCAAATTCTTCCTGATATTTGAAATGTGCCTCACATCAGTCAGCTCTCTTACAGTACTATCATGCATTCTGATGAAAATGCTCCCTACACCAATTGTATGACAAGCTTGATCATTTCTCATGATCACAACACCACTATCAAGTTCTCTGTAGGTACCGGACTACTCTCTAGTGGGACAAATGTGATAGGTAGCATTAGTATCCAAAACCTAGCATGAACCATCTGAATACAAACTTTGAGAAACTACAAATAGTGATACATCTGAATCTTCGTCACGCTCTTCCACACTAAGATTAGCCTCATTGGAAACTCTCTTTCCCTTCTCCTTCAGCTTCAGGCAATCTTTCTTCCAATAACCAATCTCCAAGCAGAAAGCACACTGATGACTGATTCTTCCCAAGACTGTGCCCACGACACCTACCATGCTTGTTGCCGCCCCTTTTCTTCTTCTCATATCTTTCTTGTTCGAGTGGTGAGCCTCAGCTGAATCATCTTTGCAAACTCCTTGTCTCGATGTCGAAACTCGTGATTCAGCAATGCTATAATCACCTCACCATAGTTCAAGACCTCCTTCCAATGAATGAGCGTCATAGTGAAGTTTTCATACTCATCCGAGAGTGAATTGAACAGAAGGAGCGCCTTATCTTCATCTCTAACCTCCTTATCCATATTCAAAAAATATGTCAATAGCTTTGTGAAGTCATTCAAAAGCTCATCACTTGTAATCTCATGCCTCATTTGAAACCTGTAGAGCCGGCGCTTCATATGAAGTTGATTCTCCATGCTCTCGTTAGTTACTTGTTCTCTAAAGTTTTCCACAACTTCACAGCAGAAGTCTCCATCATCACCACATACTTGATCTCTTGAGATAGACAATTCCTGATCAAGCCACAAGCACTCCGGTTCAGCTTGAGTCGATCTCTCTCTGAAATCTTCTCGGGATGTCCATCGCTCTCCAAAACTTTCTTTAGATTTAAAAAGCATAACGCATCCATCACCTCACATCTCCGCATACCAAAATTCCCTTTGCCATCAAACTTCGTCACATCAATTTTGATGGGATGTATAACTACTTAATGAATCGACACCTTCTTCACCGTTGAGGTGGATGTATCCACGGCTCCACCGGATCTCATAGCCTCCACCAAATTGCATCCTTCTCACAATACCAGAATTGCACCAATCCGGCTAACTTTTCTACTTCCATCAACGAACAAACATAACCTTCATTCCAAATGGATGATAGAACCTTCGTCAAACTCTCCAATCCGCTACCGAAATCCCACCGAAATCTGGCTATGATACCAATTTTTGTGCAACCAATCAAAGCGGAAACAAAATTCACACAATACAAATACAATAAAAACGGCGATTTATGTGGCTCGGCGAAGATGGTTGCATCCACAGGGAGAGGATGATGATTTCACTACATTTGAGAATAATAGAGAATTACAATATCTCTGAAGCTTTCTCTTCTCTCTTGCATTCAACAGCAACCCCCAGGCTCTATAGATTTGAGACAGAATATTAGAAAAGCTTCCTAATCTAATCCTCTAATAAAAACCCAATCAAATCCCCTAATGAATGCATCAATTAAATCTCCAATCAAATCCCTAATTAATGCAATAATTAGATCCCTAATTAATGCATCAATCAAATCTCTAATCATATCTCCAATTAAATCAACTTAATTAGAAAAATAATCTATTCCCTAATTAATTACAATAATGAGCCAATAAAAGTTTTTCAAATAAAAACTTATTTCAATTTGGAAATAATTCCAAATCAACATAAGCTACTTCGGTAAAGGAAAGTGAGGTATTGTAATATTGCCATGTTATAGAAGGGTATTCCTACCCCCCGAGCAAAGAGAAACCAACCAAAACAAGACTTCACAGCCGTGGCCAGGGTTGCAGAGCAGCACATAAAAGAGACCCGTCACTGTGCCAAAGTCACCAAAATCTCATGGTTGGATAAACTCTATCACAGAACAGCTTATTACAATTGATTTGAAACGCATCAGCCAAATTTTTTTCACAAGTTCTTTGTCCAGTTCAATTCTCACTTACAAAAGATATAGAAGTGGGCAGGCATCTTCTCCTCCAGAAAACAAAAAATGACCATGATATTCACTAACGCATTGAAACAATGTTATAACTAAACCAATCAAATCTAAAAGAATGGTGCAAATTGTTGTTAATTTAGATAATTCATAATATATCTTAACTGATAATTGAAAAAGCAATTGCATGTTTAACGATACCACTTAGAAGGGAAAGGTAATTAAAACTAAAACAATAGGCATGACTTTCCTAGTAAATGAACTATGGATAGTGCAAACGCTCACCTACCAAACTGATATTTGAAAGGGGGAAAAAGGAAGATAATATTAAGAAAAGCGAAAGAATATGCATGAGCAAAAGATAAAAAACTTGTTGATAAGATTTATAAAAATTGAATCATAGTAAACAGCTAATAAGAAGTCTATGATGCTTTTGAAGAAAAGATCTTGACATTAGCAAGCAGTTGATAAAGACTTATGTTTATGGAGGGCAGTAAAATTGAACAATCGTTAATAAAATTGAAATCACGTCTACGTTTCAGTGAGACAAATTAGTCATCCCGTATTATAAGGAACAACACATTGTACATGAAATAACTGAGCAGCAGAAACTCACTCCATCGGAAGGAAGAATTTTCCAATGGGTAAATATTTACCAATTTACCATTTGACAAACAAATAAATGAAAAAAAGGTTCAGAATATTCAAAAATTACCAGTATGAACTGTATTTTCAGCCATTGCAGATCCAACTTCCTTTATTGAACCAGAAGGCACATTTCTCCTTGGTAAGTACCTGAGTCCAGCAAGAGTCAGTATGCCGACAGCTATTCCAGCACACATTATCTTCATGCTTGCTTCCTTTATCATGTATGTAAAATCTTCCTCGTTAGAATATTCGGAATTAGTTTTCTCAAAAACCTCGTTCTCATTCTCTTTAACATATTGATAGGTATCCATCCTGGGCTCGTCAACTCCTAGTTCAGATGTAGAACTATGTAAGCCAGTGGAGACCTCAATGCTACCTCTTCCTTCCCTCTTGGTCAATGGAAACACTTTTTGCAGAGCATGAAGTGCACTTGATTTTACATTACCAAGTGCAGCAGTAGCTTCAGCCCCGATTTTTACAATTGAAGCAGCTGCTGCTAACGGCGAAGCCCCACCTCCTTCCATTTTTTCTAGATATCTCAGCACTGTTGGATCATCATAGTAATCCTTGAGCCTAAACTGTATACCTTGAGTATCTCTAAATCGTGGGAAAACAACCTCAATGAGCCATGTCTCTAACAATTTGCAAAGTCCAGGTAGAGGATCATGATCACTGCCAATGTTCGAATTGCTCATGATGAATTCTACAATATCCTGATTTCTATAAGGCGAACTCTTATCATCAATGCCCAACCATGAGTAACACTCATCAAGATCTCCCAAAAGCAGTGAGCAGAGACCCCTTTCAAGTGCAAAGTCTATCTCCCTGTCTACCTTGGTGGTGTATTCAGAATTAGCACCTAAAGAGGTAACTTTGGTCTGTTGGAGTTGCTGAAAAAGATTGCCAGCGTCTTTAATAAGTTGCGCCTTTTTACCAATAATGGCCTGTGCTACTAAAGCTAGTGCCACACCATATACTTCAAAGCTCTCCGCTGGTATGTTACTTGGTGTCGCAGCAAACAAATCTATCTTTAGACCATTAAGAAAAAAAAAAGGACAATCAGCCTCTAACCATGAAGCATATAATGATTATTCAAGTAATGTTCTCACAAACCTGCTCCGAAGCTGTCATATGTACAAATGCTTCATTCATGAAATCTTCACGAGTGAATCCTCCCCCTATTACTGAAGCACCTCCTTTACCAACCGTCCACAATATACTGCGTACACTATGTAGACCATCTTGGCGTTTTATACGGTGCTCTTCATCAAGGGGCAAGGCTAGAAGTTCAAGAGTACAACGAGGGGATATCTCTTCCAATGTCTCATCAATCTGTGCCAGCAGGTCACGTGCAAGGTTGCTAGCCCCTTCCTCCTGTGGCCAACAAGATTTTGAAAGGTATACAAATGCAAGCAAGAATCTAAGTCCCTGAGTAGTCATTCTAGATACTTCTCCACTCAATACAGCATAAAAACTTGTTTTGAAAATGATTTTTTTTTCTCATTTCCTATTCAAGAATTTTATAAAGATAAACAATGAGGGCAGGAAAGAGTTGGAATGTTATGTATATACACACGTGTGTGTCTGTGAGAGGGAGGGGGGTGCTAGCTGGCTGAGTTGATAAAAAACATGGATGATTTTTTCGAGCTATTGAGTTTGATCCCCACCTAGATCACTTTTCCCTACTTCTCGAGGTAGGTAGGTATAACTTTTTCCCTTCGGTTCCTCAGAGTGGGCTTCATATATACATAGGCATGCATGCATGCATGCATAAGAAGCAACGAAAGAATCATTGCAAGGTTGGGGCCAAATACATCAAGATATATTCATGTAGTCGCCTTATGGAATAATTTAAACAGGCACTCAAGAGGCTCTTATTGCTGATCTTAGCATGCATCCTATAATCCTATTCACAAAGGATGCATACTACAAATATCATAAAAATAATATTTTTTTAAATTTTTTTGGGTGTATTTTTTATTTATTTGAAACTCTTTTCCTTTTTAACAAATCATGAAACAATTTCCTAAAATAATTAAGTATAAAACAAGCTTATAAATCTATATAAAATATTATAAGTTCTAATCTTAAATGAAAATATTAGGAATTTAAATCATAAATTTGATCAGAAAGTCATATATATCAAAAATGAGAAAAAATATTTGAAAAGAATATAATAATGGTTGTTTAAACTTAAGGGAAAATTTTATAAGATGGTAATGAGACCTACAATGCTTTATGCCTTACGGCGCAGAATATGGGCATTTAAAAGAGACATAAAATTAAGTTAAGTGTTGCAAAGATGAGGAAAGTTGAGATATTAGACCTAAAAGTAATAGACCTATTGAGGGTTTTCGCTTGAGTAAATATAAATCTGAATATATGGAGTGTAATTTTAGTAGCAATAGACCTAGTGAGGAGATTGTGAGTTTGGGTGATCAAGTCATTAATAAGATGACACGTTTTAGATATATTGGATCGATTGTTCAGAGTGATGGTGAATGGTGAAATAGATGGGGATATTATCAGCAGAATCCAAGTTGGATGGTTGAAGTGGAGGAATGCATCGGACTTGTTGTGTGATAGAAAAGTCCCCCTCAAACTTAAGGGAAAATTCTATAAGATGGTGGTGAGACTTGCAATGCTTTATGATGCCGAATGTTGGCCATTAAAAGAGAAGAATTTTATGGTGCCGAATGTTGGCCATTAAAAGAGATGAATAACACTAAGTTAAGTGTTGCAGGGATGAGGATGATCAGGTGGATAAGGTGTTTTACCCTTAGATATAGGAAACGAAATGACCATATACGTGAAAAGGTTGGAGTAGCTCCAGTGGAAGATAAGATCAGAAAGAGTCGCCTTAGATGGTTTGGTCACAATAAACAGAGGCCTTCAAGTGACCCGGCTAGAAAAGTTGATGTATCAGATTTGTCTTATATTAAGAAAGGTAGAGGTAGACCTAAAAAAGACTTGATATTAGAAATGATCTTTATTTATTAGATTTAAATGAGAATTTCAACAGGACACAATGGAGCAAAACAATTCATTTTGCCGACCCCACGTACTGAGACATGCTTGATTTTGTTGTTGTTGTTGCAAAGATGAGGATACTTAGGTGGATAAACAGTTTCACACCTAGAGATAGAATGCGAAACGAGTATATATGTGAAAATGTTGGAGTAGCTCCAATGGAAGATAAGATTAGAGAGAGTCTCCTTGGATGGTTTGGTCACATAAATTGACGGTCTTTTGATCACATTGATAGGAGAGTAGATATATTACAGCCGACCTATGTTAAGAAAGGTAGAGGTATACCTAAAAAGACTTGGATATAAAGTATTAAAAATAACATTTTAATTAGATTTAAATAAGAATTCAACTCTTAATAGGACATAATGGAAAAAAAATTGATACATATAACCGACCCCATGTAATGGGATAAAAGCTTTTTGTTGTTATTGTTGCTCTTGCACATTTTCCTACTTGCTATAATATATTTTTAAAAATATGAAATAGTATTACAACATGGACCCTTCTCAAAATCTATCCACACTTCTATTTTTCTTTCCTTTACTTTCTTTTAAAAAATAGAAAGGAAGTTGGACTTATATCCAATCAGTGAGGAAAGCTTACTTTCCCTATCAATTTTCTTTTGTCTAAAAAAAAAAAGAGAAAACCCGATTGTATAGCTTCCCAAACATAACAGCACCAATGTTCTACACATATACTTTTGAATTAAGCATTAAAAAAAATTTCAAATGATTAAAATTATAGAGAGGTTTCAAGCAATAAAATTATAGAGAGGTTTCTAGCAATAAAATTATAGAGAGGTCTAGTAGGTATCAATTCCATAAGATAGTCTAAAACTACTACATGAATCGAGAGTTACCTGTAGTAGCTTCAATGCTCTCTGAAGAACTTCACAACAACCCATGAAATCTGGTGGATTCATGGCCATAGCATCCCTTGACAAGTCAACATATGCGAGGACCATAGCTAGTACCACATCCTGCTTGAAAGGCTTAGGCAACCACTCACGCAAAAGACCACCACCAACTTGAAGGACTGTCTCTGCCTCACCAGCCTCTTGAAGTAGACACAGAGCCCCTGGAACCTATTAGAAAATCAAAGGTTAACAAAAGAAACTAACTTAAGATAATGCACATGCTAATAGCCATAGTAGACAACTGGAGTGAAATTTATACTTATTTTTAAGGAATTGGTCAACAGTTTAAATACTATTCAAAAACAAAGCCATAGTAGAAACATTTAGGCTACTTTGAGGTGAAAGGAAATGAAGCTAAATCAACTTGTAGCTTGATTATACATGTGAAACGAAGTTGGAAATTTTGAGCTTCTTTTTAATTTGTTTTTACTCGCATTTATATAGCATCCAAACAACGCCTTATGAAATCCCTAGATAGAGGATTACATCATTCAAATGTTTGGCTACGTAAACAGTTAACACCATAAGTTATGAACTAGCACATCTAAGTTCATCAAAAGTGTAGAAAGTTTGAATAATAGCATCGTTTTTCTATAAGATATTCTAAATATAAATAAGTGTACACAGTTATAAAAAGGAGATATCCCAATTTCAAATGTAAGCGAGAAACTTCAATATGAAGAGGGGGTCATGGACGAATAGGCGATTGCAATAGTTAATGCAGGTGAAACGGATTGTAGCAAGCAAAGATCACAATTTAGATCATAATTATAATTGTAAGTGGGACCGAGGGGTTAACGTGTGAAGATCAATGTAGCAAAAGGCAAAACCAAGGGGATTAGGCAAGTGCAAAAGCAAGTTCGCTATAATACTAGGACAAACATAGATGGAAGAAGAAAATAAGGGAGAAGATAAGTAAGAAAATCATAATGGATTTGGAAGAAGGCAGAGAAATTGTTGGATCACAAATCTAATACCATGTAAAAAGTTTGAATAATGTTATCATTCTTTCATTAAAATATTATAAATATATGTAAGTGTACAATGCTATAAAATGGAGGTTTCTCACTTTCAAATGTAGGCCGAAAATCACAATTGGAAACTAAAGAAAAATACAGGAGACGAAGAAAATAAGAAGCTAACTAATTACAATAATTATGCGAACTAACAAGAACAGGCTTCATTTCAAACAATGAAGGATTTCAACAAAACCATTGCACCCGGTTTCCTTACATGCCCTAAAACAATTGCAAAATTATGAATCCATGACCTTATTACAACCAATCAATACTCTATCTTGGACTAAACCCTATACCCGAAAATTCAGTGCAAAATGCAAAAAACTAGTAGATCAGCGTTGAGGTTAAGAATACCTTATCCATGGGGACATGGGTAGGACGAGTGGAGCTAGGATCTTCGGCGAGACCCCGGTTATAGTCGCCCCTGGAACTGGAGTTTGAAAGAGTGTCACATGCAGCCTGGAGTATCTGCCAACGACCAATAAGGGCTTCCTGGCTAAATCCATACTGGGGAGGGTTTGAAACCCTAGCTTCATATGCCCTTCGGATTCCATCCGCCAAGAAATGCGTTTCGGCGCCAAGAACCTAAGGAAAAACAAGTAAAAAACACCATCAAGTTGGCATTTACAGAATTTCTCCACACATCTTCAGACAAAAAAGTTTGGCAACACCACGCTAAAACAAAAGAAGAAATGCAGTTATCTCGCCCATATATAGAAGGAGAAAAGGTGAGGAAGTGAAGAGAAACTGAAAATTTAAGGACATGACTATGACGATGGAGTATCATGAGTTAAACCTGGTAGAAGTCGATCGGGAGGGGGATGGTACGCTCGGCGGCGGCAGGTAAGAGGGAGAAGCCAGGAGGGTCAGCGACTGCCGATGAAGACGGAGATGAGCTCGGCTCGGCGACCGCTGGGTTGAATTGGAAGTCTCCAAGGAGTCGTTCGGCCCATCTACTCACGCGGCAGGTGACGCATGAGCCGTAGAATGAGGAGGAATTTCTGGGTTTGCTGAAAGACGAAATGTTAGACAATCTGGAGGAGAGGAGGAAGAAAGAACGTGGGAGGGTGGAGAGGTGGATGAGTGCAGCTTGCGTCATGGACTCCATTGCTGGGAAGCAGAGATTACAGTGCTGTAAAGCTCGTAGATGGAGTAAAGCTCGTAGATGGAGGCGGCGCCATGGGTTTCTTGTTCTTCAGCTGCCAGTGGATGCGAAGGTGTTTGGTCTAATGAGAAAAAGATTGAGCGCTAAGTGTTAGTTCTTTATTGAGTCTTATTATACTAGTAAAAGTAATAAAAATTTAAAAATAAAAATTCATATTATAGATATTTTAATTATATTATTATTGTTAAGATAAAAAAAATATTAAATTTATTATTACAGATAATTATTAAATGTTAAGATGAAAAATGTTTTAAGAAGATTTCTCCTCATGTTGAAAGCTAGAAAATATAAATCAGACCTAAGAACTATAAGGTGCATGCATGCATATATTCTTAAAAATAAAAGATGCATGACAAAAAAAAAAAAAAAAAAAACATTTCCTCTAGAATGTTGCATTGAAATTGCCAATGAAAATTACACGTTAAACATTTCCTCTAGAATGTTGCATCTCACGGTGGGCATCATATGATAAATTAATAAGATAACAAATCATAGAGTATAACAATAGTCATAATGTGATAAAATTTTATTAAAATCAAATCCAATAATAAAATTGGTCACAAATTATGAGAAGTAATGAACTGTAGATTATTATTTCATATATAAAACTCTTCCATTCATGCATGAGAAGATGCTGATGTTGATAAGATAATTAAAAGAGCAATCTATTTTTCTTACATAACCCTAATTAAGAAGCTAAACTAAATTAAGGATATAATATATGTTCTATCAACCTGCAGTGAGAATGAGTATGAATATTTGAAACAAACGTAATTCATGGTAAAAGAACAAATGATATATAGTTTAGGCATGCAGGATTATCGTGGGAAAGTTACAGAAGAAAATGTCATTAGACTCCAAACTGCAAAAGTTGACAATGCATGAGCGTTAAGGGAATTATAATTGTTAATTTGGCAATGTTTTCAGTTCATTTTGATCACTGATTGTGTTTATTAACAAACGTTTTCGTGATGATCGATAGATAGATACGACAGGAAAGGAGATAATCAACAGATATAATGCTACACCAAAACATAAAAACTTACAATAAAATATTCTTCTCTCTCATATGTCTTTAACTTAATTCATTACTATTATAGCAGCATTTAATCAAAATCACCAAAACATAACAACATGATCAGTCCACAACACTTGCCAGCACAGTTGCAAAATATAGCTATAACTATTCATAAGGATCACCATTTAGAGTGGCATTGCGTCTAAGAATAAAACTTTATCATGATGAATAAAGTGACATAATTGTATCAAAATACTGAAAAAGCAATAAGAATCAAATTTCGTTTACAGCTCAACAATACAAATTTCTAACTTATTTTGATAAAATTTCACATTAATATTTTTAGGCAAACAGACAAGTTGAGTGGTTCAATCTAAACTTGTTGGTTGGTCTTGCTCAACTTATGAATCATCCATTGAGCAGAGCCCGAACTAATTCACGAGCCGACTCGATCTACTCAATTACACAGCTAAAAGAATTCACCATCTTCATCAGAGAGCCTTCATCTCATGAGTAGGTATGTTATAATTTTTTTAAAATCAACATATTTTTAATAACTTTTTTCATGTGAGAACTAATGTATAGAAGGAACATGATATGCAAGGAGGCAACAACTAACACCACACGTTTTTTATGGCATATAAATAAAAAGAGAAGGTTGGAAATATATTGAGATGAATAGCTATAAAGAATATTAATTTTCATGAAATTCGTCTTATTTTGAATGCATATGACATTTATGCTTCTTGCAACTTTAAAAATTTTATAAAATTTTAAAAATAAATTTTCTTAGAGACAAGTCCAATAATTCTTATTAAACAAGAGCATATAGTAGATTGCCTATATGCATTCAATTGATGATGAAAAGGAGTTCCGTATTATTGGCTAGACGGAAAGTATATGAAAGCAATGCAATTCAGATTAGTGTGCAACAATGTGCGTGTGAGAAATTTCTGTGAAACAGAAATCGTAAAGAAGAAGGTAAGGATTTAATGTTGTCATTATCTTTTATATTCCTTAAATTTATCAGGGTTCTAAAGATGATAATCAGATTGTCAGGTTAGGAATTTTTTTAGATATATTCATGCAAAAAGAAAGTTTGGGATGACCTACGATCGTAGAAGAGTCCGTAGTAAGGAATTGGAGAAAATGACTCATCAAGGAGGTAAGTAATGCATTTATATTCAAATTTAAGAACTTTCATTTATAAGCATGAATGTTGATTTTGAATGCATTAAAGAAAAATATTATTAAATTTGTTTAATGTATATAAAAGATTTTTAATTCAAGTTTTCAGGTATGAATAACTAGATACATAATGAAATCAGGTAAGTGTAAAACAAGGTTTAGTATGTTAATCTAAATGTTTTCCTATTTGATATTGTTTTGAAAAGATATCAATTTACCTGCATATGGTATGCATTTTAATTGTACACCGGTGATCACAACATTCATTAAGAAAGAATGCGACAATTTAAGTATGACTTATGAATACTAAAAAGCTTTGTGAATATCAATTGAAATATAAAGTTTGACTACAAATGATGTATAACTATAATTACTTGTGGAGCAAAAGGGACCCCAGGGGCAAAAGGGACCCCAGATAATATACTTGTATTACAGGAGGGGCAAAAGGGACCCCAGAGAATATGATACCTGCATAGCATGTGGGGCAAAAGGGGCCCCTAAAGAGGCAAAAGGGACCTCTATGTAATTCAATGGCGATAATGTCATATTTATCTGGGCTCCATTGAATAATGTTATGAAAGTGTAGCCAAATTTTTTATAAACAAATTGATATTCATTCTAGAATTCAGAAGAAATAAAGATTAATGTTAAGTGTGAATTTATAATGATTTCAATGTTTGATTATTTTCAATGATTGTATTTTAAATATTAATTACTTTGCAAAGCTTACTGAGCCTCGTAGCTCACCAGTATTTTTCTTACTGGCTGTTGTTACAGGAAAAGAGAAAGGAGAATATCAAAGCAAAATAATTTGCCAGTTATTTCAAATTTTGATATTAATATTTATCTTTGTTTGTAAAATTTAAACTTGAGATATGTAAACTTCCCATTGATGTATTACTTTGAATTTTTAAAGTGGATTTATAAATATCTTATGTTGAAATTTAAAGTTATTAATTGCTTCCGTTTGATGAAATGTTTGTGTCAATAATACTTTTTGTACTGTTAAGGGGTACTATGGGGTGTTACATGAATCTCGAGGCAAAAAGTAAGTTGGAAACTTCAAAAATTAAATCTCTGATCATCTAAACTGTAGAAACAAGGAGGAAGATCTTGTTTGATCTTCTTCCAAGATCAAGAGAGGGAGAGAGGAGGGAGAGGAGAGGGGAACCGTGAGCCAACAATGTAAAATTCCTTTATTCCCTTGGCTACCTATTACAAGCCTAAACACACCTATTTAAAGACTCCTAAAGGCTATACAAATAGCCCCACAAATGACTACATATGCCATACACAAAAACTATACAAAAAAGAATCCTAAATCTAGGAACAAAACACAACATAAACTCCGTTTTTAGCAAACTTATATTCGAATTGAGTGTCTTGGAAATACGAACCCAACGACACCAAATTCAACTCGATCCGAGCCCAAATAGGTCCAAATCAAAGTCCTGAAGAACATTCAGAAGGTTCAATCCATAATTTGGATTACCAAACAATTTTCAAATATGACATGCTTATAATAGAATCGAGCTGCTCGACGAGACAAATCCAACGAGCCCAAGATCGTCAAATTTTGATATCATTAAGACCTTCAAATGTCTGACGAATAGTCCACAATCAAGGGATTCAATATTGGCCGTCCATCCAATCTACTCCCCATTTGCCCTTGATCCTCTTCCTATTTACTGGCCATGTTACTCTCAGAAAATTATAAATAGACCATCATTTCTCTTAAGAGGGGGCCCCAAGCAAGAAGAATAATAATAGAAGAGAAGAAGAGGAAGGAAGAAACTCCTCCTCGACCACCGCCGGAGTTCCGCCTGACGTTCAAGTGACGCCAGAGTTCCATCCGACTTCAAAGTGACGCCGGAGTTATGCCTGACTTTCAAATGATGCCAGAGTTCTATCTGACTTTCAAGTGATGCCGAAGTTTCGACTTTCAAGTGACGTCGGAGTTCCGCCCAACTTTCAAGTGATGCTGGAGTTTCGCCCAACTTTTAAGTGACGCCAGAGTTCCGCATGACTTTCAAGTGACGCCGGAGTTCCTCCCAATCTCTAAGTGACACTGGAATTCTGTCTGATCTCCAAATGACTTTGGAGTTTTGCTTGAATATCATCTAATACCGGAGTTCTCCCCAGCCGCCAACTGACATTGGACTTCTACTCGATGTCGGACCTCTGCTCGTCGCCAAATTTCTACCTAACGTCGGACTTCTACCCGTTGTTGGACTTTAGCCGGACATCTATCTGGCGTTGGATTTCTATCAATTATTAAACTTCTATATGACGCCATCCTTCTGACCTCTATCGTAAGATAACTGTCCTTCTAACCTCCGTCGCCCGCCGACTACAATCTTTCCAACCTCTGTCGCCCGCCGACTATGATCCTTCTGACTTACGTCGCCCGCCGACTATAGTCCTTCCAACCTCCATCGTACGCCGACTACGGTCCTTCTGACTTATGTCGCCCACCGACTACAATCCTTCAGATCAAACGAATACATCAGCAGTGATTCTTTGTATTTCCATCATGTAATGTACTCTATAAGATGTATATCAAGCCAAGGCCTTCCCCCAATGAAGGGCCTCATTTATAATCTACTGCAATACTAGTGGATTCATTCAAATTGGGCTGAGCCTTGTGATTTTTTCTTCCTTTTTTAAGGGTTTTCCACGTAAATTTTTTGATGTCTCTTATAAATGTTAGACCCTCTCTTTTATCTGATTGTGTGCTGGATTTTTGTACAACGCTAAGACGCTACATTTTATATTTCTCTACCACCGTGAATATTCCAGGACGCAACAATAAATACTTTATTCCTATAAATTTGAGTTCTTATTATTGTTAAAGATGTCACGTGTGGAATATGCAATGGTTTCTGAAAAAGTGATTATAAAAATGCTGTGGGGAAAGTAACTTTTGAGAAAGTTGATATAGAAAGTAAATTTATAGTATAAAAATATTTTAAAAGTAACAAAAAATCAGCAATCAAATAGAAACAGTGGTTGTAGTCTAACATACAAATCATTAAAAAAAATGTCTCAATCAAAATCAAATAGAAACATTTTTATTGATGAAAGACCAAAAAATCTATTATTTTTGTATACATAATTTAATTAAAAGAAACCAATTCTAATTGCAAACATAATTTAATATAATAATTTTAGTAAAAATCCATCCTTTTTCCCTTAATATTACACCACAATATAATAAAAATAAAAATAAAAACACTCTTACAATATACATAATTGCAAGAGCTAAAAAGTACATAAACGAAATGTCGAAATGGGTATATGGGCATGCCCATTAAGCTTCATTTTTACAGAGATTCCAAGATGGTGGTTTTAAAATTAAATAAAATTTAAAATTGAAATTGAAGCTATAAAAAATTAAAAAATTCAACAAATTTATAAGATTATTTTTATTAAAAAAGTTACTCAAAAAATTAACTATTTTTAATTTTATTAATTATAAAAAATTTCATATTCTAGAAAATCTTGATTTTTTTCTTGCAAAAACAAAATGTAGCATTTACTTTAACAACCCTTAAAAATAATAAAATATGTCTAAGACCCCAAAAATTAAAATAAATTTTCACAATCGTCACTTACTCAAATATTTCTTGAAAACAAATTGTGAAAATAACTTTTTTTGCATCAAAATTCTTCAAAAATGTGAATTAGCTAATTAATTAATTCATATCTAATTTAAATATTTTTAAAATATATCTATATAAATATATAATATTCATAAATTACAAATTCTAGCATTAAATATTGAAAGCAAAAATTTAACAAATTTATATAATTATTAAAACAAAATAATAAATTTTAAAAATATTTATAAAAATATCAAAATTTAAGAAAATATGAAATATTTATAAAATAATTTGCTTTTTCTAAACACCTGCAATTAAAAAATTAATTATGAAAAATAAAGAAAAAAATATAACAATAACACGTCATCACATTCTCAGCCAAATATTCTCCATGGAAGTCATCATGGTTGATTATTCGGTCCGGTCCGCCCGGTCTGACCCGGTCCATATATTTTGCATCGCTCGTTGTGGCTATTGACAGGTAAATAAATAAACAAACGTTTTTCCTGTGGCCAACTATGTAGCCCGCTTGGAAGAGCCAAATTCCAAAACGTTGATGATAAGGACAAAGGAACCGACGTTGCCTTTACTTCTCATTCTTCACGAGATATTATTCTAATTGGAATAAAGATTAAATTTGTTTAATTTTTTAAAATAAAGAAAATAACTTAAATGTTTTTTTCATCAAAATTCTTTAAAATTGTGAATTACCCATTTAATTAATTTATATATAATTTATTTTTTTTATATTTATAGATAAATATCATAAATTTCAAATTCTAGAATTAAATATTGAAAGTAAAAAATTAAGACATTTATATAATTTTTAAAACAAAATAATAATTTTTAAAAATAATTATATAAATATTAATTTTAAGAAAATATGAAATATTTATAAAATAATTTGTTTTTTTAACACCTAATTAAAAGAATACTTATCAAAATAAATAGATAAAATATATATAATAAAAACACGTGATCACATTCTCAGCCAAATATTCTCCTTAAAAGTCTTCCATAGAAATCTTCTTGGTTGATAATTCGGTCCGGTCCGCCCGGTCTGACCCGGCCCAGATATTTTGGCTCGCTCGTTGTCGCTATTGACAGAACTTTTATTCTATCCAGTGAACGTACGCAGAGGAAGGTTTGGTTTTAGGCAAAAAAGCGTCTGTACCGAGTTTTTTGAAAAAACTCGGTACACTGAAAAAAAACTCGGTACAGGCGCTTTTTAGCCTAAAATCGAACCTTCCTCTGCGTACGTTCACAGGATAGAATAAAAGTTCCTATTGACAAGCAAGTATATAAAGAAACGCTTTTCCTGTGGCCAACTATATAGCCGGCTTGGAAGAGCCAAATTCCAAAACCTTGATAAGGACAAAGGAACCAACGTTGCCTTTAATACTCATTTTTCACGATATGTTATTCTAATTGGAATAAATATTATTATTTTTGTTTAAATTAACTTTATATTACACTAATTAGTCTAATTTCTAAATAAATTTAATAAAATTTTAAATTAATATTATATTTCAAAACATTATATTACATTTTTTTTAAATTAATGTTATTCATTTAATAAATTTTAATAAAATTTATTTTGAATTATAAATTTGATATTAAATCATTTTTTATTTTATAGGAAAAAGACAAAAATATTTTACCTTAAATTTAAGGTGAGTCGACACTTCAATAATATATAATTATTATCAAATATAAATATTTAAATTTTATCTTATATTTAATTATATAAAACTTTTAATAAATTAAAAAAGGGTGATAGCCACCCCTAATATTTCCACCACAAATACTCAAATAGTGATGGACCACTTAAACAATTTATTATCAATTTAGCAAATATTTATTTTCAATTAAAAATGAGCAATAAAAAACTCTTAATTGCAAGTTTGGCTAATCTTTTATAATTTATATAATTCAAAATAAAATTTGAAAAAAAAAAAACATATTGTACTTAATTATAAAACTTTTTTTTTTTAAAAAAAATTAGGAGGGTCTTAGCCACCCCAAATCTCTATCTAATTATACCACAAGTAATTATTCAAATCCAAAATCAAACTCCTTGCATCCAAATCATTGAATTTGCTTTAAGATTAGTGTGCCATATTTATAATTGTGGTATTTACATACATATATACCACTTTATTTCATGCTATTTACATGTCTAACACTCAAAATATTAATATTAAATTCATATCACCCATAGATCAAATTTGATTGCATGAAATTAAATATTAAAGTTTATAGAATTGTATGAATGGTAGAAATAAATTATAGGGTAATATATTTGATATTAAAGCTGCATATAAGTGTTAGACATTTAATATTAATTTTTTTAATGTTAAATATGTAAATATCATGAAATAAAGTGGTATATATGTAAATTTCCCTTTATAATTTATATTATGCTAAATCTCAAAGGAAATCTTATATTTTCACACAAATTTACTCCATCAAATTTTGAAACAAAATAAAAAGCATAGCTTTCTTGTTCTCTTTCCACTCCGATTACAGCTACTCTCTAAACCCTAAACAAAAGAGGAAAAAATACAGAGAAAAACGAGATAAAATCGATCGAAACAGATTCCTTCATCTTCAAATCATCAACTGATCGCTCGAAAACAGATCAGATCGATCGGGCGATGAAGATAATGAGCGGCGGAAGCCGTCTCGGAAGCTCTGCAACTGTTATCCCGATCGATAACTTCCTTCACATGGAGGAAATATTCGATCTCGCAGGGGATTCTTATCGCCCCCTTCTGCTGAAATCCATATTCCTCTTCCGATTCTTTAAGAAGCTCGATGAAGAGAGGATGGCTTAAATACCTTACGGGAACTAAGAATCGCCGCTGCTCTCTTCCTTCTTCGCCGACCCTTATTGCCAGCCACCCTTTGGGAGGAAGTTTCAGAGCTCCCATGGCTTCTCTCGACTCCTTGCAAGCCCTTTCTGAAATTAAATACTGACGAATGCATATATGTGCTGCATTTGTTAGAAATTATTATAGGAAGAAGACAAAGAAGTCCCCATCAACATTTTGTTCTAATTAAACTAACCTAATTCTTCTCACCACTTGTCTATATTCTACATTCCTCTCTTCTAATATTGAGGTCTATTTCTTTTTAATTTTTAAAATAATTTTTTAATATAGTAATTTTTAGTTTAATTTTTTTTTTCACTAAATTTTTTTATAAAGTAGTAAAAAAGTTGTCCGAAATGAAGTCATAAGATTTATTTGGGACAACTTTCATATTGCTTTCTAAAGCAACAATCTAGTACAAAAATTGCAAACTCAAAAAATTTTGTGCTAAAAATTTGCTTTAAAAAATAATAAGAAAACCGTTCCAAATAAATACTTAGGCCTCGTTTGTTTCTCCGTTTGCGGTTTGAATCGGCAAAAAAGGATTGTTTTGCTGTTTGGTACACCGCTTCTTCAAAATAACTTCTGGTGAACCCAGGGGAGGAATCGGCTTCAATTTTGAGAGGGGGCAAATACAACACAAAAATAATTAAATATTAAAAAAATTGTTATATATCTATATATTATGACAAATTAAAAAAAAATTAAACAAGAAAAATAAAGTAAAAAAATGTAATTAAACAGTCATGAAAAGCATGAAAGAGAATATTAGAACTAAATGTGAAGAAATATATAGATATTTTAGGACAAGATAGGATAAAAGAGTTTTTTAGGGGGGGCAAAAAAAAACTAAACTCCATTTTAAGAAAAAATAAAAAGTCACCCCAAACGAAGCCTTAATCTTTTAATATATTAATTAATTATTTTTAATGAAATTCTAAATTAAATTTGATAATTATTCAACTAATTTAAGTATTTTGGTGAATTATTTATTTTAGGAAAAAAAAAATAGAGAAAGACAATTGTGAATACAAATAGAATTCAATTTCAATAAAAAAAAAATGTATTAAAGTGTTAGGTTCATTGATTGTTGAGAAGAATGAGAGAAACTGTTAACAATAAGCTAGCGAAGACAGGTCACTAATAATCTTTTGACTAATGACCAAATGCTAAAAAGAATCTCCAACTTAGTTTGTGCTCATCAAATAAGTCCTGTTTTGTTCTAATTTATTACTATTTTATTAAGTAAGTTGGTGAGATATTTTCTTGATAATTTTTTCAGTTTACACCCTTATGATTGCAATAATTTGATAAATATATTCATTATTTAATATTTATACATATTTGAAATACTCTATTTGATATTAAATTTAGCTCAATGTCAAAGTTCAATCAAAATAACCTAATTTTTATTACATGTTATAAATTTTTTTAAACAAAGCATTATCAATGTTTATCTAAATTTTCGATGAGTTGTTCCTTTCGATTGAGCTTTATCAACGTAATTATCTTATATATATTCTGCTGAGTGAAAAAATCTCAAAGCTTCTAATCCTATTTTCACGTGATTCACAGGGTACAATCAAAATAGCCAAAGGTGTTCGTTCATGAGTCCACGCAGATGAGATTGGATTGGAAGAATATACGAGTCTTTCTATTCTGATCCATTTGTGAAAGAACGAAAAGATGGACAAAACAAAATTGGGAAAGGACAAATTGTCATTCTTCCCATAAAAGATGAACATAAGTTCAGAAGAGAATTTAATTATGTCTAAAATAAAATTTCGAGCATATTTTCTCAGGGGTGAAGTGTCGTTCTTTCCTTGAGTCAGGTGTTTTAAATTTTTATTAATAATATATGGCCACAAAATATTTCTCTAATATTTATCAGCTAAAAATATATAATTTATTGCTTTATATTTTGTTATTGTTTAATATATTGTAAAAAAAAAAGCTTTCTATTGTAGATTTGCAATTTGTAATAATCATCTTCATAAATTAACAATTTGATTTTTTTTCTTTTGTAGAATTGCAAAAAAATGGAAATTATTTTGTTAATTTGGTTTTCTATTTTTAAAGAAAATTTGTTTTAATATTTATCTTTGATGCACACAAACGCCATATTTTCACGAATGTTAAGAGTTTTGCCGGGCTTTAATGGCCTTTCTAAAATTTTTTTGGTTTCACTCAGTGAGCCCAATAGAGCCCTTTCAGCTTGGACCTGATAACGGCCCGGCCCATAAATTCTTTGACCGGTAGTACGACTTTATTTTAATATATTAAATAACATAATAATTATTTTAATTTAATGTATGTATGTATAAAAAAAATTTATCAGATTAAAAGAAAAATTATGGTTGTTGTGTCCTAGAATATTCACGACGGTAGAGAAATATATAGTTTAACGTTTTACCGTTGTACGAAAATCCAGCACACACACATAAAAAGAGAGGGGCATCATTCACTAGAGACATCAAGATTTTTACGTGGAAAATCCCTGAAAAAGGGGGAAAAAATCATGGGGCCTAGTCCAGTTTGAATGAATCCATTAGTATTGCAGTTGATTACAAATGAGGCCCTTCTTCGGGGGAAGGTCTTAGCTTGATGTACATCTTATACAATACATTAGATGATGAGAATACAAGGAATCACTGTTGATGTGTTTGCTTGGTCTGAAGGATTGTAGTCGGCGGACGACGTAAGTCAAAAGGACCGTAATCGGCAGGTGACGAAGGTAAGAAGGATATTGTCAGGTAGACATCAGTAATTGACATAAATCCAGCATCGGATAGATGTCCGGTGAAAGTTCGACAACAAGCATAAATCTGGTGTCTTGTAGAAACTTGGCGACGAGCGAAGGTCCAACGTCGAGTAGAAGTCCAACGTCAGTTGGAGGCTGATGAGAACTCCAGTGTCAGATGGCATTCGGGCAGAACTTCGTCGTCACTTGGAGGTTGGGCGGAATTTGACGTCACTGGGAGGTCGGGCATGCAGAACTCCGATGTCACTTGGGCGGAGTTTCAACGTCTGACGGAACTCCAGCGGTGGTCGAGAAGGAGTTTATTCCCTCCTATCCTTCTCTTGCTTCTTGCTTGGCCCCCTCTCAAGAGAAATGAGGAGTCTATTTATAGATTTATGGAGTGGCATGGATTGTAAATATGTGAGAGATCAGGAGTAAATAGGGAGTGGTCAGATAGACGGTCGATATTAAATCTCTTGATCGTGCATCGTTCGTCAAACATTTAAAGGTCTTAATGATGTCGGAATTTGACGATCTTGGGCTCGTTGAATTCGTCTCGTCGAGCCGCTTGATTCAATTATAAGAGAAGTATATTTGGAAACCGTTTAGTAACTCAAATTATGGTTTGAACTTTACAACAGCGCTTCGATCAAGTGCTTGATTTGGACTCATTTGGGCTCGTATTAAGTTGAATTTGGTGTCGTTGAGTTCATATTTCAGAGATGCTCAGTTTGACTATAAGTTCGTTGAAATCGGAGTTCAGGTGATCCCGGATTTAATTTTTGAAATTTTTGGCTCGATTTTGCCTCGAGATCTGTGCCCGATCAAGATAATTTTTTGAGGATATCAATGGCCAACTACTATTAAAAATCTATGAATAATGATACGTGAAATGATAGAAAAATAACAATAATTATAATGCTAACATAACCTAAATATCTTAGGTATTTTAATATTATTCATATATTCAATAATAAAGAGATAAACGAGTCGAGTTAGGCTTCTTTTGGAACAGTTTTTTTACTGCTTCTTAAAATAATTTTTTATTACAAAAATTTTAATTTTTTAAGTAAAAACAACTTTAAGAAGCAGTAACAAAGTCGTCCCAAATGAAACGTTAAGCTCAATAACTTTTTTAATTAAGTTGATTAATAGATATTAAGGACTTTTTTTGACAGCTTTCTGACGACTTAGCTTTTTAGTAAGCAATCACATTTCTATTTGATGTTCGTGTTCTTGCCCTTTTTTATGTGAATTTATTTCTTTCAACTTATCACTAAAATATAAAAGTTGAATTAAAGTTGTAGCTAAAAAATTAAGAATCTGTTTGGGATGGCTATAGCGTCTAATTATAAAGTTTGTTGTGAAATTATTGTAGAGAAAATAACTTCACTACTATGGTTACACATAACAACTTTCTATCACAAAAATTTCTAAAAAATTATGCGAAAGAAGCAAAAGTCAATAGCCAAATGAAATTATATTAGATGTTCGAGAAAAAAAAAACAGTTAGAAAGCTAACCCAAACATATCCTAACTTATTTAGAATCTAGTATTTATAAATACAATAAAAATAAAATAGTTTATAAGCCTATTATCCCATCAAAGACCACTAGAGTCTTATCTTCTCTTCTCTCTCATTCTCTTTATCTCTCTTAAGCTGAGCAACTTCCTCACTGATTATTTTGTGCATGACATAGAGTAATGGACTACCAATGCTTAAGCTTGAATTGTGTCGAGTCTGATGAGAGAGAGAGAGTGATAGAGATAGAGAGAGAAAGTCACGTGAAAAGTGGGGAGAGAAAGAAGAGAGAGAAAATGGGTGCATGAGGTCGTGGTCATTTCTTCTGAATAGAGAGAGAGAGACATGGTGAAGGGGGTGGGGACGGGTGCCTGATCTCAGTGTATTGTCTTTCTCTCTCTCTCTCTCCCTTCTTTAAAATTTTTGTCTGCAACTCTGCCCATGCTGACCCACTATTTACTACTCCATTTCTTCTCGTTGAAAGTCTTCGCCTCTCTCTATCTCTCTCTTCGCCATTGTTGGCGTCTTCCTTCATTTTTTTCAATGAAAAAAATATTTTATTATGAGAGCCAAAAGGTATAATCAGTAAGGATTTTTTAAATAATATAAATATATTTTATGTGAAAAATATAATGAGTTTAATCTTAATTACAGTTATAAATTAAATTTATATAAATTTGAATAAAATTTTCATAATTATATCCGTTGAAATAAAATTTGATCTCCACCCTTTTTTTTCATTAAATTTGAGTGTCGAAGTTTTCAAAAAAAAAAAAAAAGAAGGTCATAGTGAATTTATTATTTTCTTCACCAGATATTTCAGTCTCCCCCTCCTTTTTCTCTGTATTCTTGCTTCAGAAGAGTAATCATTTCGGTCATGATAAGCCGAACACCCACCGGACCTCCAGGGGGAGAAATTACAGAGGAAAAAATGACAAAATGAACAGAAGATATCTTCTTCTTCTTCGGAGCTTCGGGAAAGAAGGAAGCTTTCTTTTTGAGGGGAATGTTGTCTGGCTCGAGGCTTTCTTTCTCGCGCTTCCTCTTCTCACTTCTTAGCCATGGAATCTCCCCTCTCTCTCTCTCTCTCTCCGTGTCTGTTCTTTCTCTTAGCTGTGGAACGTAGAAGAAGAAGAAGATCTCGGACCAGGCTTCATTCCCCTCAATCACAGCTTCCATGAATCTCTTGTACGCTGACTCTGGTAAGCTTGATCTGCTTCTCGTTTTTTTTTTTTTAAATTATTTATGGTTTATGTAACTTGAGCAGATTAGCGTAATGATGATGGAATTTGACTCATTCTCTGTCTACCTTTATCTCATTTAATCTTGCTTTTGTCGGAATGGAAAAAGGTTTTTCATCATTGCTTCATAAAATCTTCTCCTTTTCTATTTTAAGCTTCTGTTACCTTATCCTTTTTCTTCCCCCGAACTCTCTATACTAAGCCGTTTCCTCTCTTTTCTCTGTTTCTATTTGTTCAGAACCTGTCTCCGACCTCTCTCTTCTTCTTCTTCTTCTTCCTCTTCTGCATTTTTTTCGATGCATTTGTGGGAAAAAAGGGATTTTTTTATACTATTATGATTTCTTCTCAAGTCAAATGCTTTTTTCTAGCTCCCCCTTCTGCTTCTTCTTGTTCTTTTGATTTTCTTCTGTATTTTTTCTTAAATTTTTACGCATTTGTAAGAAAGAAGGGTTTTTTATTTTGATTTCTTCATAACTCTTAAGCTTTCTTCCACCTCCCTCTTCTTATTGTCTTCTCCTCTGATTTTCTACTTTAATTTCCTCAAGTTTGAGGAAAAGAAGGGATTTTTATTCTGATTTCTTAACTCACAAGCTCTTCCCACCTTCTTCTTCTTCATTTTTCTTTATTTTTAAACCATTCTGAAAAAAAAAAAGATTTTTATTCCGATTTCTTCCAATTCAGAGGCTGTCTCCCTCCTCCATACTCTTCTTTTTCTTCTTCTTCTTCATTTTTCTTAAACTCTTAATCATTTGTGGAAAAAGGAGGGATTTTTATTTTTATTTGATTCTGAAATAGTTCTTCTGTTCCACCCTTTCATTGAAAAGTTGAATTTTTTTTTCTTCCTTCTCTTACTCGACCAACGAAAGGTAACATCAACTCCATTAAATAACCTTTCAAATTGAATTTCTTCAACTTTTTTATCTCTCACTGCAATAGGTAGAGAAGAAGGCTTAAAAGAGGCAATTTGAAGTGATATGAGCTTAATTTCAGCTACTATTTTCTTGACTTGAATTACTGTTCATATCTTTTACAGCTCATTTAACTTTGCCTTTTTGGCTATGTCATCATGACCAGCATTTTACTGTTATTTAAGCTTCCTTTTTTTATAATTTCTGAATTTTTGTTCTTATCCCTCAATAAGATTTAAAATTTGAAATAGAAAAAAAAATATAAAACAGTATAAGTTAAAAAGAATTTAAATAAACTAAAGAATCAGGATAATCTGATTAGCATCCAAATTTTGAATATTTATATATTAACATCTAATTATATCAGTTTGATTGCACTATCATTCAATTTTAGAAGAATACAATGAACTTCTAATTTATTTATATTAAATTTTCAATGAATTAGTCTGTGATTAGTTTTCCTTGAACAAGTAAATTAAAGAACTAGGTTTCATTTTGGATGACTTTTTTAATATTTTATGAAGCAGTTGTTTAGTTAAAAAATTTTAAATTAAAAAACTATTGATTTTAATATTTATAAAGCAGTAAGAAAATTATCCCAAACGAAACCATAATAAAATCTAACTTTGGCTTCATTTGGGACGACTTTTTTGTTGATTCTTAAAACAACTTTCTAATATAAAAATTTTAATTTTTGTACTAAAAAGCTCTTTTAAGAAACAACAAAAAAGCCGTCTCAAACGAAGCCTTAGGTTTCGTTTGGGACAGCTTTTTTACTGCTTCTTGAAATAACTTATCAGTATAAAAATTAAAGTTTTTATACCAGAAAGCCGTGGTTCAAGAAGCTGTAAAAAAACCGTTCCAAACGAAGCCTTAGTCTCTAATCATCACTTATTAAAGAATTATGAAATCATGCACTTTGATTACCTTTATTTTCTATATTGTTCTATATACTTTGCATTCTCTTGAAATCACTAATTATATAGACAAAATGCAAAATAGTATAAAGAAAAGTGCTAATGAACACACAAGTAAGCACATGACCTCCCCTACTAAATTTTATTTTCTCAAGCATTAGTTTTACATTGGACCATTACTTTACTACTCATAGCACATTGATTTAGACGTTCATATCTCGCATAATAGATTATTATTAGCATTTAAATCCTTCTTTTTTAGCTAAGTGCCCTAATACAAATCACACACATATATATGTGCTTGTTATAACCCTCCAACTCACTTAGATTATGACAAAGCCCGCAATCAATCCACCTCAAAGCAAGCGACATATATATATATATATATATATATATAAACAAATCAAAAAATTTTACTAACTATTGGTGTTGCCTCGAATTTGAGTCAACCCTTCACTAAAAGAAGATGGGTCAACAACGACAAAAAAAATAGAGATAAAAATAAAATGGTTGCTAAAGATATATTTTAGCTACCAAAATAACTAAGACCCCTATTTGTTTATATCCTTGATCATCGTATGCTTCACATATACGTTAGGAGTCCAAGGGGGCAGCGTCCTCTGGCGGAGTTTTGAGGTGTGGGAAATTACCTAAAATTTTTGGTTGTAAGGATATTTTTAGAATTTAAATTAATAAATAAATTGGTGAATTATCTTTACTATTTGCTAGAGGCAATTGTCTAAAATCATAGTACTTTAAAACTTTTAGTTGGGGTAGTTGCCTAAAAATCCTTGTAATAAAGATTAAAAAATAGGCAGAGGAGGACAAATTATCTAAAGAATTATATATAAATATTTTTTTTAATAGTTTAGGGGGGGCCAACTGTCGCCTTAGCTAAAGGGGGTTCCGCTCTCGTGACCAACAAAAATGAGTGAATATGATCAATTACAAAAACCAACGAAGAGAAAATATTAATATATGTATATATGAACAAAGGGTGCGACAAATAATGAAGAACTAAATTGAACTAAATATCAATATGTTTATATATAGAAAGTGGATAGCTAAATTGAGATCAATAGTCCACTAATAATTATATTATGAGTTATAATAACATAAATTTTGAATAGTGAGTCATATTCTCATTATAATTGGACAATCATAATAGCTCATTAATTGTACAAACTCAAAACTCTAAAAGAAATAAAATAAAAAATAAGTTTATAAATATAAATAATATTAATTTTAAAATAAGATTTAATAATTTTTAAGCTTAAATTATTTCAAAATATTTTCGCATAATTTTTATAATATTTTCTCTAATCATAAATATATATGTCTTAAGGACCTCTAATCCTATAATTTGTTTGTAATAAATAAGGTATATCTCTTGATATTCACAGTGAAGTAAATAGTCTTTCTCTCTCTATGTCTATCACAGAGAGCTGGGAAAAGACAGGAAGAGATAGAGAGAGAGAGAGAGAAAGAGAGCACGTATATGGAAACACGTGTGGTGAGGGCTTTTGCGTGTGGGAGTTAGCATAGTGGTCTATAGGCTCTGTATACAGACAGGTACGGCTGTTGAGGGTATAGGCTTTCGGAGTTACTGCACTTTCTCATTTTCATACAATCAATATAAATATACTTTTTTTTTTATTTTTAATTTGTAATTTGACAGAAAACTTAAGCTTCGTTTGGGACGATTTTTTTATTGATTTTTAAAACAGAATTTTAGTAAAATTGTTTTTTTATTTTTATTAAAACTCCATTTTAGAATCAATAAAAAAACCGTCTCAAACGAAGCCTTTTTTATTAAATATTTTAAAATTTAATTTAAATCTTTAATAAATAATTAAACAAGTAAAAGCAATTATTAAACTAATTATTTATATTAATTAATTAAAACATATCATACTAATTAGAAGTGTGTTAGAAACTAATAAGTAAGAACACTTATTGCACCATTCGATAGCTATGTTTCTTACTACGTTCACAGCATTAGATGCATCTAAAATGATCATATTACTCATCATATCTATATGATTTACCTAACTAATTCGAGATATAACTCACATTCTTAGACCACTTTAGCCCAAGGATTTGTTTAACACAAATTTCTCATTATTATTATTATTAATTTGTTCAGATCTCAATCATAATTTCATTTGATTAATATTTTCTCATTATTTTTTTAAAAAAAATTTATCAGAAAACTATTTTTTTATAAAAACTTCTAAAAAAAGCTACATTATTCACAACAATTTTACAATCACTTTTAAAAAAAAAAACTGTAGTTATCCCAAACAAATCCTAAAAATAACTCTTCTGCACAAATGTTATTCATTTTTTCAGATGCTCGATACCATATAAATGAATTTGTTCAAATCAAAATCTTACATGGGGTCTTGGTTGGATACTCAATGGGTACCCACATCCACCCATGATGACTTTTGGTAGTCCGCCACAGACGCCTTGAGGTTTGTTGCCCTCTACTCTAACGGCAAAGTTTCAAGCCTCATATCAAAATTTATTGTGGTCGCAACGCAGTTCAATGACGCGCACTCCGTAGTGAGAATTGCGGTAATATATAACATACAGTGATTAGCAATGTAAATCAGTTTATCTTTCGATGTTGAGTATTGACTCTTAGATACGTGGATAGGTGTGGGTATGAGTATCCAATGGAGGGCTCTGCTTCAAATAGAAATAAAATACATTTGTACTTCCACAAATTGATTGAAACCAAACACATCGTTTGAGAAATGTCATAAGTAGACAGAAATGAAAAAAAAAAAAAAAAAAAAGATAGTTTAAATTGATCTTTTGATCGTTAAGGATATTCACATAAAAAGACATTTTAAACAATAATACATGATATATATGCAGTATTCTTGAAGAACTTACCTCAGCTTACATAGCTGTAGATATTAGTGATAAAAATTGGTCCACAAACAAAGCTAAAGATACAATCCTATAGATTATTGTGCGTATTTATCCAAAATAAAAACTTAAATTTACATAGAAAACTTTAACAAATATATACCCATCAGAGTTCAGTCTTCACTTTGACATCTCCATTGGCTAAAGCATTCTGCATCTGAGCCAGCCGCTTACTCTCCTGTATTGAGAAGACCAAATAATAAAATGAGTTATAAATATATTTAGGGCCCGTTTAAGACGGTTGTAATTTTTTATAAAAGTGATTGTAAAACTGTTATAAAGAAAACAACTTTTTAAAAGATATTGTAGAAAGTAGCTCAATAACAAAAAAACATATTGAAGACGGTGAAAAATAGAGGTCAAACAAAATTTATGATTTCGATCTAAAAAACAAGCAATAAGAAAGCTATTCCAAACGAAACCTTAATGAGGTATTATCTCTAGAGACATTGAAATGTGATGGACGTGGATCAATGTATGCATGTCGAATATTCCTATCAAAGTTTTGCAATCAGGGGCAAAACCAACTGTAGTTCTCAGGAGGGCAAGTGACAAACTTATAAAAAAATAAAAAATATATGCGTGCAAAAATAAATTATTTTACACAATCATTTTTCAGAGACTTGTTTGTTAGTGTTAGAAAAGTTCAACATAATCGAATGAAAATAATAGTAGGCTAAGAGGCATTCAAATTTTTGGAGGTGAAAATTGCGTGAAAAAGAGATCAGCTGAGAGCAAAAAATAAAATTCGGTTGGGGTTGGGGGGGGGGCGCAGATTACAAAAACCCTTACTATACTAAGAGTTTTATTTCATAAATCTTGATTGTTGTACTAACCCAGAGGTAGATATATGTTATATGTTGAAGGTTCTATATAAAAAGAATGTAATACTATGTCAAATATATACTATCATGTGTACTTGACTCAATATTGAGTTTAATCCTTCGATTGGACAGCTTCAATCCTTAGCAAATTGTAAAGAGAATCTTTTGATATCGTAAGCGCTGTCAGCCTAGCTTTTTGCCATCACGATGGATTGGAATTTGAGACATCACTATATTTGTTATGTAATTATATGAAAGAAGATCATATTGATGAATATTCTTTCTGAGAAGTCCTTAGCTGATTCATTTACTAAGCCGACAATTAGCAATGTATTCTAGCCTCAAATAAGGAGCCTATGTTTTCACAAGATTTGAATTCTTAATAATCTCTGATGAACATTGATATAACTTCTAACTTATTTGGGACAATTTTTTTATTATTTTTTAAAGCAGTTTTTTAGTTTTTTTTTTTTGAATTAAAAATTTTTGTATATAAAAAAAAAAAATCAGTAACAAAGTTGTCCCAAACTTAACCTAAACAATATAGCTTTGAGTATTCTGAACATAATTGTTTGCACGCATAATTAAAAGTCTAAAGAGATTTTGAGATTGGCCCTTTTGCACAGGTACTCATCTTAATGCTTCAGCAAGAAGCAGCGAAGCAAGATGTGTTGAAGTGAAGACTGAACTGAGCCCTATCTTAGGACCCCCACTTCGTCATCCTAAACTGAACTGAGCCCTGATCAACGTCAATTAACCCAAATCAAATTAAGTTAAATTAGATCCAATTATAACTTATAGACCTTGGGTTCACTTGAGTTGGCTTGAGAAAACTCAAGTCAACCTATAGTGACCCATAAACCGGATTGACTCAACCTACTTGAGTCATGAATCAATTGGCTTAGCCTTAAGGGACCTTAGAACTACACCTGATTCTAGATGACTTTATCAAACCAAGCTTAGGTTGAATTGACCCAAGTCTAGCCTAGTTGAACCTATTTGACTCAATTAACAAATTAAACCCAATTAGCCCAACTTGAACATCTGGCTAGCATGCCTTAGCTACCTAGCTACCCCCCTCCAACTCAACTAGACCAAATGCGAGCGCATAACACAGTTTTGAACCCAAAAGAGGGTAGCTCGAGCCAATTATCTCTCTCCAACCCCAAGCTCATTCAATTGAGGTTCAATTAGGCATCTAGAGCATCACAACGGTCCTTTGAAGCCTAACTAAATGCTCTTGAGCATTCCAGCCATTATTATCCCGTTTTCAACACACTTGTCTATAACACTACAAATGAATCGAGCATTCGACAAACTATTTGTGATTTGACTTAAATAAGAGCTCATTTATATTTGTTTAATTAACTAAGTGAACAAACAAAAAAAATTTCATAAATACTCGACTGTTAAATGAAAAAGATTGAACATCCTAATGTTCAACTTGTTTATGATCATGGAAAATATTGTTTAAAGCTCATGAATAAGATCGTAAATATTTGTAAAAAATAAATATTAAAACGAAATATTTTTCAATCAAGCTTTAAGAAGTTTTTATTTGTAATTTTATTAATTCAAGTTTAGGCTTCTCAATATATCTAAACATATTTGAATCAATTTTTTATGCTCAGTGCAATGATTTACTTTATTTATAAAGTAATAATTTATAATAAATTTAAATTTATATAATACAATATTAATTAATTTAAATTATATAGTTTTATAGAACTTATTTTTTATATGCATCCAATTTTTCAATAGTTCACAGATAACTTCATCTATTTAGATTAATTCAATTTTTAAATAATAACAAGTTTGGAGGGGATATTTAGTCCCACTGAATCTTCGCCTACAACTTCAGCACCAGCCTCCACAACCATTCTTCTAAATACTTCTCCAATTACTTCCTCGCCTGATTCTGCTATATCAGTTATACCACCTGCTGCACCACACTACCCAATGCTAACTCGTTTTGAACAGGAAGTCTCTAATCAAAACAAGTTTTCGATATTCAACATACTATATTTCGTACCAATCCATCCCGCTACTCCCAAGCGGTTAAGTATCCTGTTTGGAGAGCAGCTATGATGCTGAATTTGAAACTTTGCAAAGTCAAGGCACTTGGGTTTTAGTTCAGTCCTCCCCAAATTAAAACCTCTTGGGTTGCAAATGGCTATTAAAATGAAATTTAATTCATATAGCACAATTGTTCGATACAAAGCTAGTTTGGTTGCTCAATAATTTAAGCAAGAGTTTGGCTTAGATCATCATAAAACATTTAGTCTCTTTGCCAAACTCCCTACCATTCGGATTTTCTTCATTTTGTTCGTTACCTCCCATTGGTCTATTCTTCAAGTTGATGTCTCTAATACATTTCTTCATGTGCAACTTGATGAAACCATCTACATGATGCAGCCTCCTGATTTTCAAGACTTGCAATTTCCTAATCATGTTTATTTACTCAAGAAAGCCATCTATAGGCTTAAGAAGGCTTCTCGACAGTAGTTTGCAACTTTCACCACATATCTGATTCAATTTGGTTTTCAAATAAGCTCCGCTAATCCTTCCCTTTTACACTATAATCATAGCTCTATTCATATTTATATTCTGGTGTATGTAGATAATATTTTACCTACCGATAATGATACCCCCGCTATTGCTGCACATCTCTCTACTTTGCAATCTCGATTTCGCATGAGAAACCATGGTCAGTTAGCTCACTTTCTTGATTTGCAAAATCATTCACACTGACACAGTTATTCATCTCAATCAAGCTCGCTATGCCGCTGAATTACTTAACAAAGCTTGAATCTCCAAAAGCAAACCTGCTCCCACAGCTTTACCCACCAAATTACCTACCTTAGTTGGTGCTACTAAAACCTACCCTCAAATTGAATATTATTGGTAACTTGTTGGTTCTTTATACTACCCAACAATCATTAGACCAAATAATCTTTTTGCTGTAAACTACTTGTGTCAACATATGCACAACCCTCTTCAACTTCATTTTCAGCTGCTAAAACACATACTTCGTTCTCTTTGCAACACGTTACAGTTTGGTTAGCCCATTTCATTCTCAAAGCTTGAATTGCATGCTTATGCTGACTCTAGGGTGCAGATACCACCGATCAGCGCTCCATTACCGGCTATTGTGCTTTTCTTGAAACAACATTGATTTCTTGGTGCAGTAAAGCAAACCATTCTTGATAGATCATCTAATGAGGTTGAATATTGAACTTTAGCTACAGCTGCGGGCAAGATCATCTAGTTAAGACATTTATTGTCTGAATTCTGCATTTCTCTACCTATACCAAACAAGCTGTTTTGTGATAATGTTTCAGCACTAGCTTTAGCGAACAATCCTGTCTTTAGCATATCAAGATTGATTTTTATTTAATTAGAGACAATATCAAACTGCAGCGCATTACAGTCCATGACGTAGCTTCCCAAGATCAACCAGTTGACTTGTTTATCAAATCTCTCAGCTTTACTCGCTTTGTGCAACTTTGGCACAATTTAGCAATTCAAACTCCCATTATGAACTTGAGAGGGATGATAAGAGAGTGTGATAAGTTAGGCACTTCTTCATATTATGGCACAGTACTTCACTTGAGCTGTTCTGCTGCGACATGCCTTTCAGATTCAATCATCTCTACAGTTGGTTTTCTGCTACAGCCAACCACACCATTGATGTATAATTGATTCTGATTCCCTTACCAAGTTTCATATATATATACTGTAGCATGTGATGTGAATGAAAACAAAGATGATATTACAGATAATTTGGCTTCGATTTTCTGCAATGCTATATGCTTCTATGTTTAACTTCATTGCAGGTCTCTGAATTTATAGAAAAGTACACCTAGTTTATACACGCAAACAACTGCTTTCGTTAAACATTGCAATCAATATTTGATCAAACAAGTACGGCAGGATCAGAAAGTTCACTGTATTGACGTTTTATTTTATGAACAGGAGAACACATGCACCAAGATGAACAGCACACGGCATATATAAGCTAGGTAGCTTATATAAGTTCAGTTCCAACAAAGTATACTATAAGAAAATATGAGTTGCTATTCTGGGTTAACATTATAAAATATATACTTAGAAAATTCTTCCAGAAGTTCATGCTCAACATGTTTATTTCCATAACTTTAAATTCATCATGTATAGCAGAAATCATCTTTTAAGTATCCATTGTTTATGATTTTAGTAGGCTTAGAAAAGCTCAAGTGACTTACAGCTGCAGAGCTTGCCCTTATCTCTCGAAATGATTCAACTTCATCAGGAAATGCTTGTTCAAGTTCCTCTAAAAGGTACTTGCGCAGACTCTACAAACAGCGAAGGAGAACAAAAGTTTGGGTAAGAAGTTCTTCCATAGCTATCAAAATATATAGCACAAAGGAATTAACATCCAAAAATAAAAAATAACCAAAAGAAAAAAAGAGAAACTTTTTTATGTAAAATAGACTTACAGATTTAGATTTCAAAAAAGAAGAAAGGTGCAGCACCAAAAAAAAAAGCCATTTAAAGTTAATATTAAGTAAACAATTGGTCAAAGCATACATGTTTTATGGCCATGTTACAAGCGAACTATTTCACCATGATAAATGGTAAGAGCAGCCCCCAAGTCATTAAAAAGACAGAATTCAAGTTTTGACATTCCAAAAATATATTATCATCAGAACAGCATAATATGAGTTTTAAATGCATTACGCAGGTGAATTTATTTAGCTAAATTAACTAATCAGTACCACAAATTATTCAGCAAACCAGTTAAATGCACGTAGCAAGTAAATTAGAGAAATGTCAACAACCCTTCCGTGAAACATGATGAACGAACAACAAAATAGCCTGAATATATGCATTTTTTCCAGCAAATTGATGAGCAGACGTTCTCTAAACTAGCAGGGGAAATAAACTTATCAGAATAAGCACCAACACCAGAATACTACATAAGTGACAATGGAAAGGAATCAGTTTTGGGACTGTCAGGTTGTTCCTTGAACGAGCCTGTTTATAGTCAGATTAAAACCCACAAAACAAGATTTCAAAATGATTCACTTTTTAAGTTCCAGCATCTATGCCAAGAAACATTTAGTTACCAAGCCCAATCCAACCACATTATCCAATCTATTGAAGAAACCAAAGGCAGGGCCACTAGAGATGTGGAAGCATAGTAATGCAGCGGCTATAGTGGACAATGAGCGGTGGTGGCCATGGTGATATAAAGAGAGAATGACGAAGAGAGCAAAATTCCTAGTGCTCAGACAAGACCCGCATAGGTGGTAGCCATGATGTTGCAAGTGCTATGTGAGATGGAATCATAAAAATGGCTGGTAACTAAGAGAGAAAAAGTAGGAAAGCCAAGGTAATATGAACCAGAAAAACCAAAATGTGTCCGGAATTCAGAGATGCTGAGAAAAAGGGTTCAATCATAGAAGAGAACCAGAGAAGGGGATGTTGAAGGCATAAGTAATCATTGATCATTCTACCACTTAATTTAAGAGCATACATCAGTAAAAAAGCATATTTTCTAATTACTTTATGGCCATTTTTCTGCATCCCACGTGATTATCTACTGAACTGAATGTAGATGATGGAAGTCTCCCATATGAAATGAGATTCTAGTCCAGTTTTCAGGAAGAATTTCTTCAAATTCTCTCTATCTTTCTTAGACAGTAAATTATAAATAATATGCAAAGCTCATTACATACATTGGTCAATTACTGATCAATAGCTTTAAGCTCAATCATCTTCCGGCAATAATGTTCCTCCACTGGCTTCGCCATTGCATATGCACAATGCACCTCTACATGCAACCAAGGTAGTATTCAAATGCTCAGGATTTTCCTATGCTCATGCAAATGAATGCAAACAAAGTAACACCGGCACAAGTAATCATAAGCTTTTAAACTTTGACATATGAGATATCTGGCCAAAAATTTTTGTTGGATCCATAAATTTTCCATCATTTCCTTTCCTGATCTACGAAAACCTACACACTGTTGCTAGTGAAACGTAACTGATCCAAGAGGCTCTTCACGGAATTTAGACTCAAATAGTAGCAAAAGTTTAGGCTAACCACATTACAGGTCCAATACAATGTGTAGATTTGGTCGTCTATCTTGGATTAACTGGTATATATTCTTGCATCTAGGAAGTAGGGATACCAACATGACAAAAATGAATGTGAATAGCTGTTAGAAGTAAGGATATTCACATTAAAACTATTTTTTACTCACCTAATCTAACAAATAGTCTTGCAAAATGCCAAGATGGAAATTGAGATGAAATCTCAAATAGAGGCTTCCAAATCATGCAAGAGCCCAAGTAAATAGCACGAGTACCCATGAGAATTGTAAAAAAACAAAACAAGGATTTGTTGATAACCCAAGATGACCATGCTAGCACCCAAGAGAATATTCATGATGTCAGAGCAATGGTTGCAAAGGAGATAAATGAATCATTATTATGGTATCAAATGATGATACTTAAAATAAACAACAATAAAACTTGCATTGGAGGCCAAAAGAAACATAAGGAGAGCGAAAATTCAAATGTCATCAAGAAACAAACAAATATTATTTACCAACTCATTAATGCAGGTGCAATTCCTTTTAAGAGAGGAATCGACGGATGATAGCTCAATTTGGTATCAAAGGATGTTGCTTTGCTAGTACTTGAGAATGGTAGAGTACTACATTAAACTAATCACATTAAAAGTAGATTGTTATAGCAAACAACAAGAGCTATACAATAACCTCTTAATTAGGTTGAACAATTGAGCAACTACAGTGGGCCAATCTAAAAAAATGCTAATGATAGAAATGGATCAACACCAATGGTAGAGAAGACAACAATTTGTATCAGATATGATGCATGAATCAACAAAATTGCAAGGGACAGCTAAAATATCATTAGGTCAGTAATAGCATCGACAGGTTGACAACAAAATCAGTTGCAAAGCTAAATTTTATTTGCAATGACTTAAATGAGACAGCCATGATCCAGAAGGATCGCCATATTTTAACTTGGTTATTCAGCTAGCCAAGATTCTTATGAATAAACTAACATAGCTCATTATAGGTTTAGCGTAATATAAATTAGCAGTTAGAGGAAACGAAATAACTCTCTTAGACCAGAATTGGCATTAAAATATAGTCATCCAGCACTACCATTGACTTTCGTTGTAACCCTAAATGTTCAAAGACAGATGATTAACCTAAATATATAGAAGAAACTGAAAAATAATATTTCATTGATACCAACTTAAAATCCATTGATAAAATTTAAGAATTTGAAAACGAAACTTATGTTGGTCTAAGTAATTTAAACATCAATGGATGTCTCGACATTACTTCCCTTTTGCACTTTAATGGAAGTGTTCTTAAAGGTTTTATGATTGGCATCCATTCTTCAACTAAAAAATAAGTAATATAACAAACAAAACTGCAATACACAAACTTTTGACCAGAACAAAAAGCTTATAAGTACCTTGAATGCATCAGTCTTGCCCTTAGTAATCTGGTTCTTTGCGATGCAACTATTAATAACATCCTTTGTGAACTCATCCGGGTTCTTCCCATCATCAATCAAACTATATACACAACACATCACAAAACATAAGAAGAGAACAAATTTAAATAAATAAAAACGTAGAAACCTTAGAAAAAAAAAAAAAAAATCTTACTTGACGACTTCCATAGGCACCTGGATGTTACAATTTTCCGCCAACTTCTGCATCGTGTGTAGCTCCGCGACCAACGAGTTTCTATGGTATCACGGACGAAGAATCCATTAATGAGACAGGGGAAAACGAGGGGCCATGAAAACGAGAAAGAAAGGGCAAAAGGGTAGCGGAAGCGAGTTACAGTCGCTGGAGAAGAGGTAGCTGCGAGGCAACGTTGAAGGACGAGACGGTAAGGTAAAGTTGGTGGAGGAGGCCGAGGGTCTTCTGGATCGAGTTGATTGATTGGATTAGATTCTGCTTCTGCTCCTCCGCAGGATCTAGAACGGCGATCCCGCTGTTCGTGGTGGGCGTGGATGCCGGAGTGTTTGCGTGGACCCCACCGCCTCCGGCCGGGGTAGGAAGGATTCCATTGCCAGCGGTTGAGGAGTTCTGCGACGATGGATCCATAGCAGGCTTGCAGTTTCCTCCACCGACGAAAAGCACGGGAACTCGGGAGGAATCTGGGTCTCGAAAATGCGCCCCATGTCGTGAAGGCCTTATATTTAATACCGCCAAGCAAAGCTCAACCGATCTGAATTAAAAAATAAAAATAAAAATATTTGCATGTATATCATTTTATTTCATGGTATTTACATATCTAACACCTAAAATATTAATAATACATATCTATCATTCATAGAATAAATTTTGATGCATATAATGAAATATTAAAGTTTATAAGATGGTATAAATTGTATGAATAACTTATAAGAAAGATATATTTGATATTAAAATTTTATATGTGTGGTAGACATGTAATATTAATGTTTTGATGTTAGATATGTAAATAATGAAAAAATAAAGTGGTATGTACGTAAATTTTCCTTCAAAAATATTAATATAAAATTAACTTATTATTTACTAAATTTTAAATTTTCAATATAAAATAATTAGAATTATTTATTATTATTTAGATCTATTTGAAATAATTTTTTGCTATTTTATTTTTTAATTATAATTATAATTTTTATTTAGTCACTATCTTTTTACTTCTTTTAAAAAATTTCTATGTTACTGAGTTTTTTTATACAAGAATTTTCAGAAAAAATTACTTTTCCTGCAATATTATAATAGTTTTATAAATCATTTTTATAAAAAGCTACAATAATCCCAAATAAGCCCTTAGTATATTAAGGCTTCATTTGGGACGGCTATCTTACTGCTTCTTAAAACAGCTTTCTAGTATAATTTTTTTAAAAATTTTATACTAGAAGCTGCTTTAAGAAGCAGTAAGAAAGTCATCCCAAACACAACTTAACTCATTTTAATTGTTATAATAATTTGAATTGAATATTTTATATTAAAAAATTACTTTAAGAAACAATAAAAAAAATCATTCCAAATGAAGCCTGAGCCAATGTCAAGCAAAAGCTAGGCAAAAGCTAGGCAAAAGCTCTAGGATAGAGAGATGTTACCATTGAACTTGAACTTAAATGACTAAGATAATAAATATTTATTTGCTTTTCATTAGAGAAGATATCTTCATAATGCTTAAAATATTTTCACTTTAATATAAAAATATAAGTGAAATCATTAATCTATTAAAGTATAATTATAATAGAGTAATTTAGAATTCCATTAGCAACCCAAAATCAGCCTCCCAAATAGCCATATTTGAATATAATCAATCTTCCAATGGCTATAATTAACTAACCATTTAAGCATCTAGCAAAATAGAAAACAAACATTTTAAAAAATTATAATAATTTCATTTATGAGCATAAATAGGCTGCATGATATATGAAATTCAACTAATCTAATAAAATACAAATTTACCTAGAATTTAGTAAATATAAAAAGATTTATTCATCAATATTAATTAGCATATAATTACATGAATTTATAACTAAATTAAATAAGCACAAAAAATTTATTTATTTTTTAAAACATAGACAAGTTAGCAAGCAACAAGGCAACTTTTTTATTACTTTTTAAAACAAAATTTTTAGTAAAAAAATTTTAGTTAAAAAAAAAATTTATGCTATAAAACGGCTTTAAAAAGTAATAAGAAAATTATCCAAAACGAAGCTAAAATCACAAAGCCTTGGCACTTTTTATCATAAGAAGAAACCATACCAGAGCTTAATAAGACCAACAACTGAAGCTATTTCAGAAAAGATCTGATCAAGCCTTATGAGATAATTAGTTTAGCTAAAGAGATATGCAAAGAAAACAGGCTGAGCTCAAAATGGCCTCAATAAGAGATCAAATATGCATATAATTACAATGTTTAACTTCCAGCCTATGAAAAAGATCAAATTCTCATTGATGAGCAATGACACCAATTACCACCTATACCGCTACAGGTTTTTATCATCTTCTCTCTTTCATTTTGAACAATTTCAAACAATGCCAGCAGATAAAACAAAGGAAGAGAGAGAGAGAGAGAGAGAGAGAGAGAGAGAGAGAGAGAGAGAATAATAAAAAAAAGAACTTTGAATGCAGGGCTTATATAATCACAGCCCTTCATTTCCAAGCTGGAAAAATATTTTCACAGCAGCCAAGGGCAGAGTCTCAGAAGCCTAAGACTTGAATTAAAAGATGGATTGATTTCATTGAGGGTTTTAAGACTTGATCAGGTGTTCAAATTGATGGCTATTGACTCCAACTTCAGTTAATGAGGCAAGCAATCTTGGCAAGATTTTAGCTAACATTAACTTGAAACCAACAGAACAGGACTGTTCCTTACTCTTTTCAGTAATGCAGGCGTCCTTTGTAAGTGTCCCAATTAAGCAACCACCCATGTAAGCCTCACAGGCTTTGAGGATATAATAGCCACGTCTTTGGAAGTGATCCTTGACAAAACCTTCAAAATGCTGCAGAACGATTTCAACAAAAATCAAACATTTACATCATAAAAATTAGAAGAAATTTTGAATCAAAATATCCAGATCTAGATATGGTCGAGATGGCTTCTTTTTTAGTCGTCGGATTTATTATAAGATGAGTGCAATATATGAATAATTAAGCAGCTCTTATCATCTTAAAGCGAATCTAATAGGTATAATTTAGGTCAAGTTTGTCATAAACTTAGGCGATTTTTCTCATCATAAAGTTATTTTGAGAGGAATATAATACAGAGTCAATCAACTCTCATGTTGCACTCGTCTAAAATAAAATCTAATGACTTAAAATTTATTGTAATCAAATTTGGTTCATGTTTATCTCAAAATTAGATAAAAAAATATTATATATTTTACCATGAAGAATCATTAAAAAATTGGGAGGGATTTTTACATACATAACATCTAAAACTATTGAAAATAAATATTAAACACCAAAACTTCTATATTTACTAATATACCACCTAAAAGCTCTCTTTTAATCAATTCTTCATTCCGTTTAAACCTTTCGTCAAAAATCGCTATCAGCAACTGTCTTCCCCGTCAATGGCATCCTTTCACAGTGAATACAAGTATCTCATCGCTTCAATGGAGTGGTAGAATAGAAGGAAATGGGGATTTTAGGTGGTATATTAGAAAACATAAAAGTTTAGGTGTTAAATATGTATTTTTAATAATTTTATGTGTTATGTATATAAAAATCCCTAAAAAATTTCACAAAAAACAATAAGTCCATCATCACTAAAATCATGAGAAATTTTGGGTCAATATATTTTTATCCAAATTTGGCCAAGCTGAATCTTTTAGTCCTTAGAATTGCTTTAAGTTGAATGCACTGCATGAATAATCAATCAATCAACTATTATATTGCACTCATTTCATCAAAACTCATGTGATCAAATTAAGGTCTTGTAAATAAGGTAAAAGAATTTTATAGGTAGATTACCTTGGGTGGGCGACGCATGATATAGAGCATTGACTTCAAATTCAGTAGATATGCGTTCTCATTGTAGGGTATGGAATTCTTCTCCCCTTCTATTGTTCCAACTTGCTTTTCGTATCCAGCTTCATTGAAGTACGGTTTAGAATTAAGAACCAGACCTTGAAGAGAAACTAACACCTGAAGGATGCTTGAAGATGAAGAGTCCCACACTTCATTTCCTCTGCCCGTCCAGGTATTCAAAAGACTTAGGCAAACCTTCCCGTCCACATAGAGATTAGGGTTTACACGCAGACCACCAGAATGATAGTACGCTTGCTGGAAATGAGAAAACAAATTATAAGCACTAAATAGGGGTTCACATGTGGAAACTACGCATTGAGAAAAATTATAATTTTAATTTTGATAGCTAAAAAACATAAGGGAAAAATGTATAGAATCATTGTTGATTATTCTAGATAGCACAATAATCTTTGGAGTCAATAACAGTGAATCAAAATAAAAATAAACAGCTTCTAAAGACCTCTTACCAGAAACCTTTAAGAACTTACATTAACTTCTATTTTATTTTGAGGAGATTTACATACATACAATAACAACAACAACATCAAGCCTTTATGCCGCTACGTTAGGTCGGCTACATGAATCCTTTTTCTTCATTGTGTCTGATTAAGAGTCAAATTCTCATTTAGATCTAATAAAGAAAGGTCATTTCTAATATTTTCTAACCAAATCTTTTTAGGTCTACCCCTACCTTTCTTAGCATAGATAAAATCTAATACATCTACTCTACTATCCGGGTTATTAGAAGGCCGCCATTTTATGTGACCAAATCATCTAAGGCGGCTCTCTCTAATCTTATATGCCACTGGAGCTACTCCAATCTTTTCACGTATATGCTCATTTCGTACCCTGTCTCCAAGAGTAAAGCCACTCATCAACCTGAGCATCCTCATCTCTGCAACACTTAACTTTATATTATGCATCTCTTTTAATGACCAGCATTACGCGCCATAAAGCATTGCAGGTCTAACCACCATCTTATAGAAATTTTCCTTAAGTTTGAGCGGTACTTTTCTATCACACAATAAGCGCTCAAAATTATATGATTTACATATTTATCATTCACTAACACACATAACACTCAAATTTTTAAATAACACTAAAATAACCCACCTCACCTTCTTCATTACAATTTCGTTAGTTGGGCGGTGGTGCTAGACACGATAACAGTGGGCTGGAGCCTGCGACAGAACTGGCTAAGGGTGACAAATCTGAGACGACGGTAGCAAGAGGTGCGATGGTCGGCGTCAAGCAACGGGTAAAGGTGCCTCAGCATCAACGAAGCTTGGCTGGGATTGACAACGTGCATTGAGAAGAATCAGGTTACTCACAAAAAAAATTTAACATCTGAGTCAAGGAGATTGGAGTTTTCCCGCTTCTCTTTGAAATCCCAGCCAAATTTCTCTAGCAAGATCCCCTCACGACCCTTCCCGATGAGATCGTAATGTGCCTGCCTTGTCTTCTCTTCCTCTTCATCTAGCAAGAACTCATCTTGGCCTGCCGCAACATCCTCTTCATTGTCTAGAGCGTCTTCAAGACCGTTAATGGGAGTTAAAGGATTGCTAAAGATAGGGAAGTTTAGGTGTTCAGTATGCACATATCCTTAAGTTTTGAGTGTTATGTATGTAAATCCCTCTTTATTTAGTAAAAAAAAATCCTTCCCTACCTTTCAATTTTTTTACTGGAGAAGAGAGATAAAATATGAGTAAGAGATTGTGGAAGAAGGTGTCTAACCACCTCAATTCAGGCATAGTTGGAGAGCGGGGAGAAAGAGATTTTGTGTAGCTGGTAAGAGAGAAGGGGTGGGCGATGCTTCCACGCACCACAATCCATGGGTAAGCATGAATATGTAAAGAGGGGGAAGAGGGACCAAGTTGCATATTTTGAAAAATTAAGAGACCAAATTAATTCTCTTAGAAAGTGTAAGAATATCATTTTAGCTTTGTGACAAAATAGTTAATGGAAAAAATTTAAATGCAAATTACCATAAACTGTACAAGCCCCGTCTGACTAGTGACTTCAAAATAATAAGAATAATCCACAATTCAATGCAAATATTAGGGTCAGTGTAAGTTTAAATAAAAAACAATTAAAAAAAAGCACCAACCGGAGGAACTTGAGGGTATTCAGGTGGAAGATGAAAATCGAAAAAGAAAAGACCATCTTGATAAGGAGTTCCAGAAGCTCCCACTATCACAGCTCTTAATAAGTCCATTCGGTCCTCATAAGCTCTCACGTAAATAGCATCTGCATCCAGAATAATACAATTTAAAGTTGCAAACAAGAATTCACAGAATAAAACTTTACAGGTAGCATAATTCTTGAGCCATGTTACCTGGCAAATTCTTCTCAAGAATGCTCCACTCCTGTTGAATCTTTTTGACCCATTTCCTTTCGCCACTACCCTGCAGCTCGATTGATTTAGTAATCAATGATACATGCAATCCGAAATCCGCCCATAGAAAATGAGGTTTTCAACATTTAAACTTGCTATAATTACCACCGTTAGTGTGTCACTTATTAGTCGCAAGACAATGGAGAAGAGATCGAAAATTTTGACCATGTGGGAGCAAAAGAACATTAAGGATGGTCCAAATAACTTCTAGGGATAAGTTTTGAGTGTAGGTTATAAGTGAAATATAAATGCCAAGCTTGATCTCTTCAGAGATTGCTCATAATTATCTAACTAGAATTGAATCCAAATGCAACTTCTATAAGCAGAAAGAACGGCAAAGAGGAAAGTCAAGCCCAAATAGTTAAACTAGTGCTAATGATGATGCTAACCATGTAATTTGCTAATGTACGATTTGTAGTGAACATGGAGTAGAAGAGAAGAAAAACTACATTACCTGCCCAATGTTGCTTAAAAAATAATTATCTGATGGAGTATCACTGATGTCAAAATGTTTAAAGCTCTCCGTCCCACCCTGTGAATCTGCTCCTGGACTAGAAGAATCTGATGTTGAGCTTTCAGTCATTACAGCTTCCACCCTTTCAGCATCTCCGGTTGTTTCCACGTGACTCTGGTTCTCAGAAGCCTCTAAATCTGTGTCAGTTGTTGTTCCGTTGACTGTAACCACTGGAATATCCTGAGCTTCCAAACCACCGAGGTCATTGTGATCTGAATTTGATAAATCTGAATGTCTTCTATTCCTTGTAAACAATCCTGTGGCCAATCTGGTAACAAAGTTGATAGCAGCAAGAGATACAGAAAGAGCCCCTGTTTTCCCTGGAACAGTATCTTCTTCAGGAATGTCCTGCAAGTTTTCACAAGCAGGAATATTGTTGGCACTTTGTGAATCAGCTTCCTGGGCAAAACAAGTTTAAAATCAGTATACAGCTAGCAAGAAAACATTTGAGCTACTAATAAATTGAAAAAGGATATGAAAACCTTCTCAGCATCATCATCCATTTCATTTTCATTAACTGTTTCCCAACTAGCACCATCATCGCTAATGTCACTGCCACCTTCAAACGAGTCTTCATCATCTTCTCGACCAACAACATAAACAGCCTGAGGGCCAACCTAATAAACAAAAAGAAGCGCATTTATGAATAAAAAATAGGGAAAAATAATAATTTCAGCAAGCTAGCATCCGTATAAACACAAAGTAGTGTAATAGATTTAGGCTTTGTTTGGAACCACTTTCTTCTTGCTTCTTAAAACATCTTTTTAATGCAAAAATTTTAATTTTTATACTACTTCAAGAAAGCCGTCCCAAACGAAGCTTTAGAAAAGAATACTTCTGCACACCTAGGGTAAAAAACGTTTACCTTTGAAACCATTCCATCAGCCCATGACACCTCAATATCACCATCTTGTAGGCCCGTTATATTTCCTACCCAGGAAAGAGATCTATATTTCGCCCATGCTTCACCTTTTGAATATTCTGAATTGCATTCCATATGTTTCTTAGATACATCAGCCTCGGATTCTGCAACATCAGCTTGTTCTCCAAGATTCTTTGAGGGAATTTCCAAATATGAATCAGTAGTTGATGCTTGGGACAGCCTAACAACAACATCTCCATAGCAGTAGTCATAATCAGGATGCTCGTCAAGTTCATACGCACTTACAACTTCATAACAAGAGAATTCTCTAGGATCTTCTGGACTAGAAACTGGTTTAAACCATCTAACACAAACAGTTCTCTCCTTTGAATTCACACTTTTTACTATCCCAACTCGATTATTTTCAGCCAAATCATCAGCTTCATTTGAGGCCTTCTCCACCACATACTGCTCAGGAAAGAATTCCTGATCACTTGGAGCACGAATTGGAATAAAAGATGTGGATTCTAATCCATATTCCCTTGTTCCATCTTGCCAGGCCACATCAACCTTTGTTACAGTATTCACAATAAAAAGAGCTCTTTCAAATGTCTCATTTTTTCTACAAGCCTTCCTGTCTCTTTTAAATAAAACTTTACGGAGTTTCTTGCGATATGCAGGCCAACCATCGTGAGCAGGTTCCCTTGAAATGGATGATGAGATACTGCAAGAACCACACTCTGGCATCACATCAATAGACTCTGTTAGAATACTTTCACCGGACATTTTGTCCTGATTCATTGAATCACTATCCTGCAACTTCAAGTTATTGCCAACTTTTGATGTCCAGGAATTCTGTGTATAGCCATCTATCAATTGTTCAGCAACTAGGTGATCCTTAGCATCATTGTTATGAGAATCCTCATCATTTTTAAAATCTACTGCTGCAAGTAGTGTGATTTCTGTCTCAGATGGATCGTTATCTTTAAGTATATTCGGAAGTGCCAAGACTTGTTCAGTGCTTCTAGTGTTAGGCGTTGAATCGTAATCTAAAGAGTCATCCACTAAGCATTCTCTTGGGCATGTTGTCTCACAACCTTCCATGGTTTCTTGAAGGTTTAAAGCTTCCAAGGTCTTATTTGCAACTGATGCTTGAAGGAGACACCAGTCACCTAACTGCCAATTTGCATATGAAAAACAAGACAACAGGGTCAGATCCTTTGGATTTTGTTCTTCAGAGGGAACATCATCAGAAGAAGTGCCAACACCAAGGTAAGCCGATGTCATCCAATAAACTATCACAGATGCTGACTGAACTTTAGTAACAGTACCTTCAAGGCGGTTAGCTTTCCACAAGCCAGAAAGCCATCTAGAAGTTTTGAAAACCGAAGAAGAAACAGCCCTGACCCGCTGACCAGGGTAGTATGGAGAATTTGCATCATCAATGACAGGTCTTGAAACTGCCTTGAGTCTCAATGGATCAGCTTTTACAACTTTACAAACAGATCCATCATCAAACAAAACAGTCACATTATCTAAAACATCATCTACACGGCCAAGCCATGGTCCAAGAACAACATAATCTCCAATAGTGAATTCTCTGATGCGTTTGAGATCTTTAGTGGAAATATTCTGTATTATTTCTCCATTAGAATTTTGCAGATCAACCCTGATGCTGACATCCACAACAAGGCCCAATTGTCCAGTTGGATCTGCAATAGAAGCAACAATATCCCCGTGCAAGAAACCCCTATCTACAACAGTGACATCTTTAATATTGTCTGTAGACTCCGACCCATCTGTCCACAGTATTCTAACTTGGCCATCTGGAAGAGTTTCATTCTTCTCCCCATCACACATCTCACCATTTTTGTTAGCATCATCAACATCTAAACCATCATAAACATTATTCTCATCTGCATTATCATCAATGTCACTGTCATCAGTAATACTGCCTTCAGAATCCAAATCGCCGGCCACTTCCATAACCACTCCAAGCGAGCCTTCATGCTTGATGTGTCTGACAACATCTTGTCTGTAAAGATTTATATCATTTGGGAGACCATTTGCTAGGACTTCACGCACGTCTGTCTGCTCACATCCGGATTCAGATGGACAAGAAGAGTTACGGGCAGGTTCGACCGGATTACCCAAGTTATTTGATATGTTAGAATGAGCATGATATATTTGTTCTTCCTCTGCAATATCATGCTTTCTTTCCATCTGAATGTAAGTCTTTATTACAAGAGAACAGAAATTAATAGTTATCAAAACTGAAATAAAATCACAGATAAGCAAGCAAATTCCCCTGTTTTATATAACTTAAGAAGTGAATAATGACAATAAAACAGATGAACCCGTTCACAAAATGGAAACAGAAAGCAGGAGGAGAGAAATCATATCAGTAAAACTAGCAACAGATTATCAAAAATTCTATGCAATAAATAGATCAACTATAAGGAAAAAGGGAACCAATTCTGAAGATAAATTAGAATGACACAAATGGTCCTGCTTTACTAGCTAAAGTTTACCAACAACTAACAAAAGTTTAAGTTGAAAATTTTTGCCCATAGAAGAGAAGTTTGGGCCCTGCATAATATAAGGCCACATATATCCATCTCTCTGTGACCCAAAAGTAGAGAAGGAACCCGTTGCACTAATTACACCATTTTAGAATACAAAAGACAACAATTGCATCAGCATCACGACCTCATAACTTCACTCTTGACTGCTCGATGCACTCGTCTCAAAGCAAGCCTCACCAATAGATGTCCAATAAGCACCTCAAGGCTTAAGATTTTCTGAGCAAAATGAAGCTCCCGTTATTTTCATTTGAGGCGAACTCCCGAAGGCTATACACATCAGGTCGCATGAGGCAAACACCTTAAATTAGCATATACTTAAAAAAGAAAATATCTTTTAAGTAGTATATAAGAGGGTTTAAGTTTTAGAGTTTAAACCAGTTTTGGGAATAAAGGGTTTAAGTTTTTTGCTTTTCCAAAATTTTAATATATATATATATATATATATATATTCTTTTAGCTAATTTTTCTTTTCTTTTTTCTTTTTCATTCTCTTAAGTACTTTTTAAAAAATTTTAATTATTTTTTAGCAGATTTTATTTTCTTCTTAACTGATTTTGTTAGTTTTCTTTTAAATGATTTTTCTTTCTTTTGTTTTTTAACATTTTTAATCTTTTAAATTAAATTTCCTTTGTTTTAATTGTTTTTATTCTTCTTTCTTTTAGGGTTAAGAACTTAAATTTCTTTTTAACTGTTTTTTTTAAACACTGTGGCATAATTATGAACTGACTTTAATTTATGAGTTTTTTTTTTTCTAGTTTGAGGCTTACGCCTCAATTTGCCTTGAAACTTCATCTCACCTCAATAAAGAAAAATGCCATAGTTACGGATTTCGCCTATTTAAATAAGACTACAGAATTTAACTTAATTTGAGTGCATATGAACAAATATATCAATATTTTTGGACTAATACAAAAAATCCAATAAGAATATGCTTTTGCATTCTAATAATGTCTAGTCATAAACAATGGTAACATTTGACCCTCTCTCCCAATCAAACCCAACCTACCGTGCACCAAAAATCTGACCCTAATAAGACATTCCCCATTCATGGCATTCCATCTAAATCGAAACCTTTTCCGCTTTCTTTTTAGAGCCTTTACTGCATATCTATTATGAGATGTACAAGATCAGGCGACAAGCACATTTTATTAGGTGAGAACTCTTAAATTTTAATAATTATTACTGGGTTTGATGAAGATTGAAAACAAACAAACAAAAATTCAAAAAAAAAAGCAAATGATCTTCTAGAAGAAACAACTAAATTAAAAAAAAAATAAGAGCTAAAATTCACACGCTAGTTAAAATATAGATTGCACGGCACCACACTTAGAAAAAAATAATTAAATAACACAATTTATAGTGTCAAGAAAAGCAAAAGAAAAGAAATCCCCTAAAGCATAAGAATCAAGCCTCACATATGTTCAAGGAGATAACCTCACCCAAAAACCATCAAGTCTCTCACTTGACATAATAATCATAAGAAATAGCAAATCCAACTATAATTTCATCCAAAAACAAAATAGATTATGTTTTGTACAAGACTAAGATTCATATTTATAATAGTAATAAACTTAATAAAATTCTATTCAACGATCAAGTCAATTTATCAAATTTGCATGCATAAAATTCAAGTAGTATGAATATTGCCACATCTAGCAACTAAAAACTATAAAGTCACAAATCACAATCACTCTCGAGTTGCGATTCACAATAGAGATGGAGAAAGTTCGCAAATCTTCCATTAGAAAACCATTAAGTTTGGCATAAGAATCTTGCTAAGACAAAAGATTGATGTTCAACAAATGCCCAAAATCTTGCAACACAAAACTCCCACGCATAACGCATGAGAGAGGTCAAAGGAAATAAGGAGGCTAGGTTCACATCAATGTGCCTAGCTTTAATTTATTTTTACTTTGATGAATTGTTTAACCAATATTGTTCCAATAGACCTGAGCATTCATTGTTGTTGCAACAACAAAATTCTATAAAAAAAAAAACCAAAATTATTAGAGTAATATTAGAGACATGAGTGACATGAGATTTAATAGTTGAAAACTCTACTAATGGTCATGAGAAACCTTCTACTCTTCAAGTAATAATCCATAGGCAACTTCATATGAGTTTCTAGTATCCATTACATTAAATTTCTCAGACAAAACCATTAAGAACTCTCGAGTCCTGCATCTTTTCATTGTGAAACTTGTCAGATTGCAAAGCATACTCAAACTGCATATACTTAAATTCCATACAAAACTTCAGCTGACTTTTCTTTAATCCATAGTGATGTGTGGGGTCCCTCAACGATAAAAAATATTTCGAGCACTTGATAGTCTTTGACATTTGTTGATGATCATACAAAATTTTCAAACCTTCAATCTTATAGTTCATAGTCAATTCAACTCTAGAATTCAGATACTCTAGTCAGACAATGCTAGGAAATACTTCACTAATAGTCTCAACACATACCTTCATAACCATGAGATTATCCACATACATTCTTGTTTTGACAACCCTCAATAAAATGGGGTGGATAAGCGCGAGAATAGACATCCTTGGAGGTTGCCTGATGTCATATGATTTCCTCTAATATGTCAAATTATTTTTGGGGGGAAACCATTCTCAAAACTACCTAGTTGATCAAACATATGTCATCCAGATCCTTAATTTTCAATCTACAAGTCACCTTCTTCTAAAAATTTTTCCTCACGCTTGTGCAACTTCGTCTGATATACCCCTCAAGATATTTGGTTGCAAGGAATTTGTTCATGTGTATCCTCAACGCCGTAGCAAATTTGATCCTAGAGCCAATAAGTGAATTTTTCTAAGGAAAAAAAGGTACAAATGCTATTCTCCAACAAACAAAAGATTTCACACCACTATGGATGTCACTTTCTTTGAACATGTGTCATTATATCCCAAATCTCATGTTCAGGGGAAGAACATGAATGAACATCAAGTTTGAGAGTTCTTTCTTGAGTGTATGTCCTTTGCCCACTCAGGGTCATCAAGTTCTTCTCAACCCATGCTTGTGCCCAAAGAACACACACAAGCTGATCATACTATGCTTGTCAAGAAATCTCATGCTGGGAAATTGCTATATTGATACTATATGTCGATGATATTATTCTATCTAGGAATGATGTAGAGAAATTACATAATTTGAAGAAGTATTTGTCTGAAGAGTGTGAAGTTAAAGATCTTGAAAATTTTAAATATTTCCTTGGAATGAAAGTGGCTAGATCAAGAAAGGACAATATGGTTTCTCAAAGGAAATATATTCTAAATCTTCTTAAGGAGACTAATATGCTTGGATGCAACCTTGTTGATATTCTTACAGACAGTCAAAAGAAATTTGACACCGAAAAAGAAAGTACATCTATAGACGGTGGGAGATATCAGAGACTTGTTGGACGTCTAATCTATCTTTCACACACTCGGCTAGATATTGATTTTGCAAGAAGTGTTGTAAGTCAATTCATGCGCAATTCTACAGATGAACACATGGAAGCAGTCTACAAGATTCTTAGAAAATCATGAGACTGAAGTGAATTCAAATGCAGATTGGACAAGAAACATCATTGACAGACGGTCAACTTCTGGATACTATTCTTTTATATGGGGTAATCTTGTTATATGGAGTAAGAATCAATCAATGGTAGCTAGAAGTAGTACAGAAGTTGAGCACAGAGCACCGTCGCAGAGAATTTGTGAAGCAATTTGTATAAAAATGGTTCTTAGTGAACTTGGACAAATGAGTTGATCTCTTATTCTGATAATGTGTGATAGTCAGGAAGCTATTAACATAGCTAATAATCCTGTGTATCATGACAGGACTAAGCACGTTGAAATTGATAGACACTTCATCACATAGAAGGTGACTAGTGAGACAATTAAATTGAAATATATCTCTAACAAGCAAAAAACAAACATCCTCACCAAAGCTCTACCTAGACCTAACTTTAAAGACTTAATTTGCAAGGTTGAATTGATATATATATTCTCCAGCTTGAGAGGAGTGTTGAATATTTGAAAATAAAATTAGGGAATTTATTTTAGGAAAGTAACTTTAGGAATAAAAGGATGGACCAATTGTGATCTTCTCCTATGATTTTGTTTTTATTTTAGGAAAATATTTTTAGGAATAAAAGGAGAGATCAATTGTGGTCTTCTCTTATGAGTCTTTTTTCTAATTTTTAGAAAAGAAATATTCTCCTATCATTATATTTCCTAAAATTTAGAAAGGAATAAAGCTAGTTAGTTATTTCCTTCATTAGATATTTTGTTAGCGTGCATATATATATATATATATATATATATATATATATATATGCAAAGCAATAGATGTAGTGTCGTCTTTTAAAACAAGAAGAACAATCAATTAAGAAATTCTTCAAAAACTAATGCGTTTGAAAACCATTCTATAAAATTTGAAGATTTAGTGGAACAACCCACTGAGACCTTATTGTGACAATAAATATGCAATTAGCATAACTCTTAATCTAATGAAACATGATCGAGTAAATCATGTAAAGCTAGATGGTGGCTCGATTTGAATATCATATGTATATATTGATCAACAACTTCCAAATGTGCTCATCGAGGGATTAAACTATGTAGTTTTTTGAATAGTTGTATCCTAAGTTGGGAATGGAAAAGATTTATGTGCCAACCTGAGAAAAGTGTTGGTACCCACAAATACATACCAAGAAAGTCAAGATATCACGGATTCATGCCAACAAAGAAAATCATGATAAATAGTTGAAAAAGTTAATTTAGAATTTATTTGAGAGCGGAAAGCAAACAAGAAATCTTTGAATTTAAAATCTAATTATTTATATTCAAAGTAGAACGTTATTATTAGTATTCGTAATGAAATAAATATTTTCCTATATTTGGTGTATGGTAGCTTCCTTATTTCCTTTTTAGATAAATCAATATAGACTTGTATCAAATACCTTGAATGAATAAGAACAACTTTTGATTTCTTCATAAAGATCAATATGATTGTTTGGCAATACCGCAAAATATGCATATATGGTGTTGGACTTGGATGTAAATCATAAAGGAGGTTGTAGAATGAGAGAAGAAGTCAACTTGATGACTCACTCACTCCCAAGTTTGCTAGGTTCATAGTATCTCCTAAGCACATCCTATATCAACATTCATCTTGATTATGGGATTTTTTTTGTTGGAAGTAAAGTGAGTGTAAAGTATGGCAAATGTTTGAGGGGTTTAGAAATATTGGTATTTGTTTGGATGAAAAAAGAATGCAAAGTAAATTAAATGTATGTGTAAAACATTTTTTTCATTTTTTACATAAACTAAACTCGCCCAATTTTGAGCGAAAACTGTTTACATAAAACAAGCTCGCTTGAATGCCGCAAGCACCCAACATTCCCTACCGTCAGCTGCCGCCACCACTGCCGTCATGCCGCAATCGACCTCCACCCGCCGAGCACCACCACCAGCTGGCTCCATCTATTGTCAGATGCATATGCGTATTTTATAAGCTATGACATGTCCATATGCAACATATTAACATGTAAATGCAATGCATTTTCTAGATGCTCGATTGATGTTGACTATAAGAACATCTTTGCAATCATCGCATATCTACTGTTATCACTTGCATTAGTTTGGTGTGTTTTCCTGTAAGCTAACATTGACTGCTGGAAGAACTATATTCACTACTCGTCTCTTTATATGTGTTGCCGTGTTGGTCGGTGAATTGCCATCTTCATTGCACATCAACCATTGTTCATTGCATGTCAAATTCGTCTGCTTGAAGGGGACAGATGTATCTTCTTGCATGACTGATTCATAGGTGGGTTATATTAACTACAACTCCCTTATTCATGTTTGTTGGTGATTCATTGAATTCATTGCATGAACTTCAATAATCCACAAGAGATTGATGTGCTTATTTGCATATTGTTGTTGACTGTCGGATGGACTACATCCATTGCTAATTTCCCCACATAAATTCATCAGCAACCTACTACGCTCGTTGTATGCTTCCTTTAATGTTCGTAGGGAACTACTGCATTTATCTACAAGATAGCTGTTAATGATTGGAGGGACTTCATAGTATTTGTGGCATATTCCTGATAGTTGTTACAGACCTTCCCCTCTACTTGTAGGGTAGATAGTGCATGCATGGAAGATCCCCAATGATGAATCGTAGGGACTCATTGGCATTGTTGATGCGTTGTATTCCTCTTATAGGTAGCATGCCACATTTGTTGCATTTCCTTTATATTGCTTATTGAAACTTGCATTTCAACTGACATAATGATTTCTTAATATTTATGGGAGATTTTCTCTATTTCTATTGAAATATTTCATTTATTTTGATTTTATATATGTTAAAAAAATACTTCTTATAAATAAGAGTGCTTTTAAGGAGAAAAATGGTTTTATGAATATAATATTTTACAAACAAGCTTTCAAATAGAGGGAGGCTTCTCTCTTTCAACTTCGTCGAGTCCATAGCGGTCGAGGGAGCTGTTGGAAGTTTCCATCACTCCCCTTGGCTGAATTATTTATCTTAGTATAGCCCAGAACTGAACAAGATGGTTGTCTTGCATGCCGCTACTTCCTACCTGGAGTTATAATATGTTTTTCTCTATATTTTGCATCCTCTAACTCTACCTTAAATAAAGCATTCGCTTGTTATGCTTCTGATTATCTTCCCTAAAGGTCAAAAATACATCTTATGAAGCCTCATCAACCATAACCATGCAGTCTCCTGAGTTCTAGAGCCACCATTCTTCTTATTTCCCACTTTTCTTGTCAAATAAAACTAATTTCAACACCTCATTCAAACATATCTCTCAAAATATCCAATATTTCCAAGGGTCAACATATGCTGATATGAACTGGCACCCACATTTATAACTATGCCCCTCGTTAAGGAAGTAAACATGAATATAGCTCATACACTCCAAAAAGTTGCAATAATTTAAATGAAAGTTTGGTAAAGGTTCCATGGAAGTTTCCCAAACTGATAAGATTCCTTATAGAGGAGTGATACGTAAAATGGGCAAGCACAGATACTTTAGACTAATATACTTAAAAATGCAAACAACATAGTAAGTGTTATTCTGTTCCCTGTTAATCCTAGCTGAAACCCATAAGATTGCTTAAACAAATAAGAGTGATTTAACAAAAAGTTAAAAAAAAAAGGCTAAGATTCAAGCCGAAGCAAAACAGCTTAAGGGGAGCATTAATTAACAAAAAAAAAACAGGTATAATATGGCATAAACAATTTCAAGCAGCAAATTGTTATACATCGATGATACCACCACACAACAAATTAGTAAACCAATCACCATGCAACCATATTATCCTCAAGGACGAATAATCCAATAACACCATCTCAAATGATAAAACATTAAAAACTCCATAAATATAATTTTCAACCCCACCAATCATGTTATCATACCTCAAACACTACCTCAACCCAAAAAACAGAAGACAAATTAACTAGTTTATACTGCCAGAAAACCGATCAGAAATGAAACAAGAACAAATCAACATTTACACATTACAGATCGGCAAACACCAAACGAGTTAAAAATGAATGTAAGCGGCCAATATTTCCTCCCGCAACCTATTATAAAATGAACCAACTACAAAGTTCGAAAAAAAAAAAACAAATTAAGCGCTGTACAGAAGCCGTCAAAGCAAATAACCGATATACCTCCATCTCAGATAATCCCAAACCAATCCAACAATAAATTAAAAAAATCATAAGGCGCAGCTATCTCTCGGATTAGGGATAGGGCAAATCAACCCCTCAGCACGACAGAAAAAAGCTCTTCATTAGAGAATGGCATCCACTTTATACTGATGGATAGCAGGCAAGAAGAATCTGCAGAGCTTGAATAAAATAGAGATGGTTGAGATGAGATCCATACCTAGACGCCGCGTCGGATTTCGAACGCCAGAACTGGGAGAACGTGGAGGTGACCGAGAGAGGAAGAGCCTAGAGCTGCCGAGGCGGCACCGCCTACTCGAGCTCGTGTGCCTCCCTTAGTTCCTTCCAGAGCTGTCTCACCTCGCCGCCTCGTCGGATCAGCTCAGCCTTCTCCTCTATCGACACACGTGGGCATAAAATGAGAGCAGAGGGTTCGCACGTGAGAACAGTGCCATGCGCACGTGACCGGAATTTGACTAGGGCATGTTGCTATATTTTTTAAATTAAATATAAATAAGATAAAATAAATATTAATGATTAATATAATATAAAAAAGGGTAATTAGTTATTTTTATTTCTAAAATATTTAGATTGATCTAAAAATATATATAAATTTCTATTTTTGTCATATTATGGATAAATAATTTACTTTAATTTTAATTATTTATTTATTTCTAATGTTTTATAATCATATTTTTTTATTACTTCAATTTTAATAATAATAATTTAATTGTAAGTACATCAAATGAATGTTATTGAAATTAAAAATAAATAACAAAGAGTATGTCTAAAATTGAAAATTATTATCATTTATTTGTTGTGAGGAAAAAAATGTTTAAAGAGCTCAATAAACTATTTTCCTCCAAAAAATAAAGTGAAACCATATGCTAAATAAATAAATAAATGCTAAATAACTTAATAATCAATTTGCTCGAAGATGCTTACTCATACCACTTGATATGTCATAAAAATATTTTTGATTGATCAAAAAATTCGATGCATGCTTAAATTAGAAACTTCCTATATTAAATTATAGACCAACTAATCAAAATCATCAAAATACTATCACCAAAATACAATCCCCAAACATTCGTCGTGTGATACAGTCTTATAAAAACAATCATCTAATTATAGTTTTCTTACATCTATCGTTATATTACTGATTTTTTTATTAAATATGTGAAGAAATTCATTTTTGTTCTTCAATCGACATTGTATGAATATACCCATCATATTATGGTTGCTCGACTATGAAAGCCATCCAACCACCAACACATGACTACAAACCTATAAAAAATCACATAAATATAGTTCATTGATCGTCAACATCAGATTATTGTTATCCAACAAACATTGCCCAATTATAACCCTCCCATTATCATTGCCCAACAATGACAACCATTTGACCATCGACATCTACTATAGCCCTTCAACTTTTATTGCCTACCTATAATCATCTCATCACAATCACCTGACTATGATCCTCTAATAAATGTCACCCAACAAAAACCTTCGACCACCATCATCTTACTACGGTCTTCTGGCTTCTAATCACCGTCGTCGACTGTAATCCTTGAATCACCGTCTTCTAATTGCGATCATCTGACCATTTCACCCCACTATAATCCTTTGTCCATTGTTGGGTAAGAACCTGAAGTTTTAAATGACTTTATTTGAAAAGCATGAAAACCTAAATTCTCTAGGAAGCACTGCGGTGCTATGCTCGAAAGCATAGTGGAGCCATAAACCGTCATCGCTACATTAAAGACTATATTCTACAATAATTTGGGGTCTACATGCAATATAGCAATGTTGGGTAGTTAAGCATCACAGTGCTAGCAATAAATTATATTTTTTTATAAAATTATTCTATAATGTTAAAAGTTCGTGAGGGGTGTTAGACCCTAAAGAACTAACATATGACTAACCAAGAGAGTGTAAATTGGTAGTTTTAAAAAATCTTAAATAAAAAGAATTTTTTTTAATCTTTTTAAATATTTAAAGCAAAATAATAACTCTTGAAGCAAAAGAAATATAATTTTCACGATAACAATATAATTAGATTTTTCAATCACAGAATAAATCATAGAAAAGTACGAAAATAAAATGCGTAAAAGTAATAAAAAAGAACACATCAAATTTTATAGTGATTCGGTTAAATCTGACTTACGTCTACTCCTTGGAGATTCCCTTTCCAAGTATTGCACTAAACTGAAGTGACTCTCCTTTTGCTCCCACAGCAAAGCAGAGAAGTCCTTACAAAATCTTTCCATCGATAAGGTGAGGCAGAGAACCTTGAATCCTTATACTCCATCCTGAAGTAGGCAGAGAACCTAAAAATCTTTTTTGAACCATCTGGTAAAGGCAAAGAACTCGGGAATACTTTTGCTCCCTCATGGAGTAGGTAGAGAATCTGAATCTAATGCTAAAGTTTATCTCCCCAGAGCCACCAAGGAACTAATATAATAACTCGAAGAAGACAATGAACACCTTACTTGGAGCAACCTTTGTGATTCCCTCAAGAACTTCTCCTCACAAGAATCTCTCTCTCTCTCTCTCTCTCTCTCTCTCTCTCTCTCTCTCTCTCTCTCTCTCTCTCTCTCAAGCTCTCCCTCTTCCTTCTCAAAGCTCCCTCTTGGATCAACTCCACCACAAAAGATTAACTCAAGGGTTAATACAATTGCTTGAATAGAAAGCCTCGAAAAGAAGCCCTAATTTTCAATTCTATGCAACTGATTGTACAAACGATCGATAGATCGTCCTATACGATTAATACATAACAGTCCTTTTAGCCAGGACGATAACCTTTACTATGTACAATTAGTACAAGTATTTGCACATATCATCCAGTATGATCTTAGTTCAAGATACTATATTGATCGTCCAGTACGACATGGGATCATGGGTGGTGATCTATATATCATCCCAAAAAAGTCTCGAGATGTCCAATACGATACTCTTGTATGATTTGAAAAAATTATGGTTTTCATCTTGGTTGATAGGGGATCATCCTACGAAATATACTATATCATCTAATACAATCCAAATGGATCATCCTGTACGATATGATTGAACAATTTAATCATAATTATTCCTCTAATCATCGGATCAATTTAAGCATGATTATCATAAACCGTTCAGTACATTGTCTATAGTATTGTACGATTAGAACAAAATTTGAAAATAAAAAATTACCTAAATTGTGATTGGTGGTTGTTTTTCATCATATAAACTAATCGTCTTAGATGATATAGATCGTCTAATACGATTAGTTTAATCACTTGAAATTAGCATGGATGTCCTAATCAGGGTTTCTATTTTTAACTGATCATCCAATACTATTTCAAATCATCCTTGATGATTAGGTAAAAAATTAAAAAAAAATACTCTAACTAACCAAAATTTTCCCCCTGAGTGTGTGTGCAAGATTATTTAGCTTTACGTCCACCATATTCAAGATTTGACTCAAGAAAGATAAAAAATACATTAAAATGAAATTACAAGTAGACTCAATCCTAATCTACTCAATCTTCAGCTGATTTGCATTGCAAGTGATCTTTGTGTACATAAAAGGTTAGTAAGTAGGACAAATAAAATAGATGCAATAATAGTGGTGCTAAATAAATAATAATATTTGTTATCATCAAAATTATAGTATTTGGAACCATATTTGTAACAAATGTCATTCCCTTCCCTTCTTTTTGTTGGCTTTGTCGGGGATGGGAAAAAAGAAGGGAATTATGAGGAGGAGGGGGGGGGAGAGAGAGAGAGAGAGAGAGAGAGAGAGAGAGAGAGAGAGAGAGAGAGAGAGAGAGAGAGAGAGAGAGAGAGAGAGAGAGAGAGAGAGAGAGAGAAGGGCTTCCAAGGTTTTTTCATTCGTTGCTTTAAAATTATTTTGATTATTAATATTGCATTTTCGTATTATTTAGTGAACTTCTACCATATTACTTTTGGCATATTATAGAATAATTTATTCTAGTCATTTTGAATGCTTCATTTTATATTTTCACCTGTTAAAATTCTATTATTGTATTTCATACATTTTTAGTAAGAATAATATACATAGTAATTTTTGTATCCTAATATGAGCATATTGATGAAATAGATATTGTGAATGAATTCAAATGAATAAATAATTGCTAATTATTAATAGTTATACCTATATTCATGTATTATGTGTAAACAAGAAAGGATACTTATTAAAAGAGAGTAGATAGAGATTGATTTCTACCTTGTAGAGAAGGGTGGGCCAATGAGATTTTCTTAAAAAAAGATCTATGATATCTTCGATCAAGATTGTAACTGTAACATCAAATCTGCTCCAGGATCGTCCGAGCCGATCTGGATCGTCCCGGGACGATTAGTGTAAATCCTGTTCCAGATTCTGTACAGAAGTTACAGGAATGATTTCCTGTAGGGATCGTCCGGGCCGATCTGGGTATCGTCCCGGGATGATCAGAGCATGGCACAAGTCAGAGAGTAGGGGTTTTTATCGTTCAAGAAAATTAATTATCGTCCTGAGAAATCGTCTCACGACGATGCAGTTTTGTTCAGATCGTCCAGGACGATCGTGCGATCGGTCGGGCCGATCAGTGTATTATTTAGCTGAAAACAGCTCATTTTAAAGAGAGAGAAAATCAAAATAAATATCTAAATTCAGCTGAGGAGAGAGAAGGTCGAGGGCAAGTTTGGAAAAGTTGATTTTTGGACAACGCCGGGGCGTTTTCGTCCGACGAGACTGTTCAGAAAAGTGTTATACGCAAGGTAAGGCACATTCCGCCTTTCTTAATTTTTAGAACGGTGCAATTTGAACAATTTTTCTGTCCGGATTTCGTTTCCGTTAGCGAATTTCTTCCGAATTTTTCGATTGGTTCAGTTTTTATCGTGTAACTTTTAATATGTTTCTGAGGTGCCGAGTGTGCACATTTTGATTATTTTCTGGAGAATTTTGACCGGGTAATTTTGATTTGGCGGTGTTTTCTGTTGACCGTAAATTTTCACGATATCTAAAAATGTTGTGGCAGTAGAATAAAAGTCTTATATTATTATTGTGAATGTTCTGTGGTAAATTGGTAGAATTCTGATTATGTCAATTTTGTGTAAATTCTGTATACTGCCGTTACGCCGCCGGATTTTCGTACGATTTCTGAAATTGTCCGGATTTGTTCTGAAATGATATGATATGATTGTGTGCTATGAAAAGGGAGTTATAAGGGGTCAAGATCCTGTGAGATCCTGTCTGTGTCAGGGAAATTCTGAAATGAGCTCTGAAATCTATTTCTGAAAATAAGTTTCGGATCCGATGACAAGTTCTGTTCTGGTGATATAAGCACATCTGTTCTGGTGCCATGAGCACAAAGGGAGGCATAAGGGGCAAGAATCCGAGAGATTCTGTTAGTGTCTGGGAAGGGAGGCATAAGGGGCCAGAATCTATTGAGATTATGTTAGTGTCAGGGGATATGTTTTGACTTTTGATATGTTCTGAATTGATGTGTTCTGATACGATTTTGATATGATTTATGATTCTGATACAATTCTGATCTGTTCTGATTTGATCTGATCTGTATGATTCTGTTCTGTTCTGATATGATCTGACTCTGAATTCCGTATGATTCTGTCTGTTCTGATATGACTTCTGATCTGATATGATTTTAATTTGATTTCTGATTTTTGTACGTTCTGTCAGCTCTGATGTGATGTATTTCTGTTCTGTTCTGATTTGACCGGATCTGTATGATTCTGTTCTGATTCAATGTACGATTCTGTTCCGATTTCTGTACGAATTTCTGTCTGATGTGTTTGATGTGGACTCTGAGGATTTTGATTGGAGGTTTGATGTCTTTCTGAGCTGTCGAAGCTCATCCTTATTTTCTACGTGGTTTTCAGGTTCTGGGAAAAGGAAGGAAGTCCAGGAGTAGAAGTTCAGAGTCTGATCTGTTATAGGTATTTTGCTCTTTTAATTTTTGTACAGTCATGGCTTTTCTGTTATGTTCTGTTATTTCTGTCTGAAAGCCATGAGCTGTATTTGTATATGATTATTTTGATGAAAGAAAAGATAGATGATCTATTCCGCTGCATTTGATGTTTCTAGTCGCTCTGTGTGTCTGTTTCTGTGTGTAATGTTTAGAAGAAAGTTCTGAAACAAATTCCAAAGCCAGATCCTGGAATCAGTTCAGTCAGGTCGAGTTTTGCCACGACCCGATACGAGCGGGATCCGTCCCGGTCGGGTTGTGTTGTGACATGCCTTTTTGGTGGTATCAAAGCATAGTTTTGGAATTTGGATTGTTTGGAATTTGGATTGTAAAACAGAGCTATAGGAAGTGATCTGAGTCTGTCTGGGGAAGTTTTGGGTTTGTTTGGATTTTTATTGTGTTATTTTTGTGACTAGTTTTCTGGATTTTCTGTATGGATCTGCCAGACCCCGACATGACAGACGGTCAGAGTGCTAGTCAGGCAGCACCAGTGGGTAGTACAACCCAGTGGTTGGTGCAGATACACTTTCCCAGTTTGCTACATTAGTTGCTCAGATGATGAGCGAGACTCACAGTAGAGCCTCTACTGTCCGATCTGAGGATATATATAGACATCTTCAGATGTTTCTGAGATTGAAACCTCCAAGGTTTGAGGGCGCTGTTAAGCCCAGAGCAGCTGAGGAATGGCTGAGAAGGATAGAGAAGACTTTTGACGGCATGCAGTGTCCGTCAGACAGGAAGGTACCTTTGACAGTATTTCTGTTAGATGGAGAAGCTGAGCACTGGTGGGTAGGCCAGTAGGAAGCCAAGTTTTAGGGCAGGTTAAACTCTTTGATTTCTTGGGAAGAATTTTCTGAGGTATTCCGATCTTGGTTTGTTCCCCCATATGCCGTGCAGCAGATGCATGAGAGTTTTCTGAGGCTGGTTCAGGGGAGCAAGACTGTGATGCAGTACGAGGCAGAGTTTACTGCCTTAGCCCGATATGCTCCGCAGCTGGTTAGTACTTCTACTGAGAAGTGCTATCACTTTCTGAGGGGACTACGAGACAGTTTGAGGCAGCCCCTGGTACCGTTTCATATTTTTGACTTTTCTGAGCTTGTGGATAGAGCTCGTCTGATAGAGAACGATCTGATGGCTACTCAGCAGCGGTGGACTGCGAGTAGGAAGAGATTTGGGGGTGATGCTTCTGGTAGTGGTTCCTCTAGCAAGAGGAGATTTGTTTCTGGTTCTGGAGACTCTAGGAGGAGTGGACAGTCTGGATATTCTGGTACTTGCTACCAGTACGACCAGTTCTGGATCTATTAGTGGGGCACCTGTGTGCCAGAGTTGTGGATGACGACATTTTGGCCAGTGCTATCGGATGACTGGTCAGTGCTTCAGATAGGGTCAGCCAGGACATCGGATCGCAGAGTGTCCACAGGCTGGATTTGATCGACGTTCTGAGTTCCGATCTGAGAGCTTTGTTAGACCTGCCGGTTCAGCAGGAAGACCGAGGACTGTTCCTCCACACCCTGAGGGATCTGGTAGAGGTGGTGGTTCAAGTTCTGTGCCACGGAGACCACCTACTGTTAGTCAGAGGTTCCCTCTGCCTACTAGTAGTTCTGTAGCTTCAGCTCCAGCTCCAGTTCAACCACGAGTGTACAGTCTGAGTCAGCAAGAGGCTCGTGATGCTCCGGATGTGGTGACAGGTATGATTTATATTTCTGATCAGCCCTGTCGTGTTTTGTTTGATTCTGGAGCCAGTCACTCTTTCCTGTCCGAGCGATGTTTTGATGCTTTGCATCTGGATTCGATTTTACTTCCGGTTTCTCTTTCTGTGATTTTGCCGGCTGGAAGTAATTTGATTGCTCGGAAGTTTTGTTTCTGTGATATTGATATTGCGGGCAAGAAGTGGAAATCAAGTTTGATTCTATTGTCGATTTCTTCGTATGACGTGATTTTGGGCATGGATTGGCTGAGTCTGTATGAGGCCCAGATTGACTGTTTGAAGAAGCAAGTGAGTTTGCTTATGTCTGGAGAGAGGTGTGTATTCCAAGGCTTACGAGGTGTTCTCTCCAGTCTGATTTCTGTGATGGAAGTTAGAAGAATATGGAAGAAGGGTTGTGTCACGACCCGACCCGATCCGGGACGGACCCCGCTCGCACCGGGCCGCGACACGCTAAGCGAAAAACGGACGGACTGATCAGGATCTGGCTTTAGAATTGGTTGCTGAACTGAATCTTCCAAATTATTCAACTCAACAGACACACAAACACAGAGCTACTATTTATCATCAAACACAGCGGAACAAACATCTATATTTCTTTTTCCTCAAAACAATTATCTACAAATACAGTACATGGCTTTTGAACAGAAAGAAAGACAGAACAGAAAAGCCATGACTGTACAAAAATCAAAAGTTACAAACAATACCTATACTGATCAGAACTCAGAAATCTATTCATGGACTTCCTTCCCTTTCCCAGAACCTGAAAATCACCAAAAAATGAGAGTGAGCTCAACAGCTCAGCAAAGCAACAAACCTCCAATCAAAATTCTCAGAATTCAAAACCAAACTCATCCGACAGAAATCCGTACAGAATTCAGAACAGAATCAGACAGATATCAGAACGAAACAGAACAGAATCAAATCAAAACTTATACGGACATATAGCACATCAGAATCATAATCGTACAGATCAGATCACATCAGAGTACAAATCAGAACGGATTAAATCAAATGAGTCAGAAATTCAGATCATATCAGAACAGAATCATAATTGCTTACAGAACAGATACGGAAAGCAGAATCAGACGTACTTACAGAACAGATACTGAATTCAAAATCATATCAAATCAGATATCAGATAGATCAGATCAAATCATATCGTACGGAAATCAGAAATATTAATTTAGCACATAACAGAACAAATTCCCTGACACTGACAGAATCGCTACGGATTCTGGCCCCTTATACCTCCCTTCCCAGACACTAACAGAATCTCTCGGATTCTGGCCCCTTATGCCTCCATTTGTGCTCACGGCACTAGAACAGATGTGCTTATAGCACCAGAACAGAATTCATCGGATCCGGAACAGAACATATATCAGATTTTCAGATTTGAGCTCATTTCAGATTTCCCAGACACTGACTGAATCACTTAGGATCCAGGCCCCTTATAACTCCCTTTTTATAGCACATACAGATATCATATCAATTCAGAAGAAATCCGGGCAAATCAGAAATCAGACAAACATCGGGCAGCACAACGGCAGTATACAGAATTTACACAATTTTTCCTGAAAATCAAAATTCACCAAATTCGCACAGAATATAGATAATCACATTTCAGAACATTTATTCTACTGCACCGATAATTTTCAATTTCACAGAAAAATGCAGTCGACTAAAAATACCGCCGAATCAAAAATACCCGGACAAAAATCTTCATAAAATAACCAAAATGTGCACACTCGGCACGTCAACCATATACAGAAAGTTACGCGGTAAAAATTGAACCAATCAAAAGATACGGACGAAAATCATTAACGGAAACGAAATCCGGACAGAAAATACCGCCAAACACGACGGTTCTGAAAATTGAGAAAGGCGGAATGTGCCTTACCTTGCGTACAGCAATTTCCTGAACAGTCTCGTCGATTGAAAACAGCTCGGCGTCGTCCAAAACTCCACTTTTCCACTTTTTCCTTCGTTTTTTTCTCTCCTCAGCTTTTTCTCTCTTCAAAATATCTCATTTCTATATATATCCAGACTGATCGTCCTGGACGATCGCACTTCGTCCCGGACGAACCTGGAGCAAAATTGATATTACAATCTCCCCAACTTCAAAAAAATGTCGTCCTCGACATTATCCAATCCAAACTCAGTCAAAACAAGTACGGATACGACTTCCTCATGTCCGATTCTTTCTCCCAAGTCGCTTCCCGTGTAGTACGGTGCTTCCACTGGACTTTAACCATTGGAATCTGTTTATTTCGTAGCTTTCGGACGTCGTACGCCAAAATTAACTCTGGCTCTTCCTTATACGCCAGATTTTCCTGAATCTCAACCTCGTCAGCTGATATCTTCTTTCCAGAGTCTGAAACCTACTTCCTCAGAGTGGAGACGTGAAACACATTGTGCACGTCAGGCATCGAATCAGAAAGCAATAGTCGGTAAGCAGATTTTTCAATTCTTTCCAAAATCTCAAACGGTCCAACATACCTTGGACTCAACTTACTCACCTGACCAAATCTACTCACACCCTTCATCGGACTGACTTTGGCATACACAAAGTCACCAACTTGAAACTCAACAAACCTGTGCTTCTGATTATAATACTTCTGCTGTCGATCCTGAGCCGCTTTCAATCTTTCTTTTATCAAACTGATCTTCTTAATAGTTTCCTCAACAAAAGTGGCACCCAGTTCCTGTTTATCTCCGATCTCAGTCAGAGTCAAAGGAGTACGGCACTTCCTGCCATACAGAGCCTCGTACGGTGCCATACCAATACTGGACTGAAAACTTTTGTTATAAGCAAACTCAATCAGCGGAATATGATCTTCCCAGCTTTCGCCAAAGTCCAGAACACAAAGTCTCAATAGATCTTCTAGCACCTGAATGGTCCTCTCAGACTGTCCATCGGTCTGAGGATGAAAGGCTGTACTGAAATGCAGTTTCGTACCCAAGCCTTGCTGAATACCTTTCCAAAGTCTGGAAGTAAACCGTCCATCTCGATCTGAAACAATCACTCGAGGCACACCATGCAATCTAACTATTTCCTTCACATAAATCTGTGCCAAACGATCCACCAGATCGGTCTGTCTGATCGGAAGAAAATGGGCTGACTTTGTCAATCGATCTACAACTACCCAAATGGCATCATGTCCTTGCCGTGATCGAGGAAAACCCATCGCAAAGTCCATCGTCACCTCCTCCCACTTCCACTCAGGGATAGGCAACGACTGCAACATTCCACCTGGTCGCTGATGCACTGCCTTCACCAACTGACAGGCTTCGCATCTCGACACAAACTCTGCCACATCCTTCTTCATTCCAGGCCACCAGAACAAAAGCTTCATATCAGCATACATCTTACCACTGCCTGGATGAACAGTGTAGCCTGAATGATGAGATTCATGCAGAATCTCCTGCCTCAAATCTCCAAACATAGGTACCCATAACCTGTTCTTACAGAAAATAGCACCAGAAGCAGAAATTCGAAGTTCAGGAGTCTTACCAGATCCAATCTGAGCAATCAACTTCAAATAATCAGAATCTGACTTCTGGGCTTCCTGAATCCGTGCTTCCAAAGAAGACTGAATGTTCATCTGAGCCAAATCCACATCACTGGAGGAAATCACCTCCAACTGCAATCGCTCCATATCTCGAATTAGGAAATCATCAAAAGTAAGCTGCAAACCTGATAAGCCAGAAGAATTCCTGCTCAGAGCGTCCGCTACCACATTAGCCTTCCCAGGCTGGTACTGAATAGTCAGATCATAGTCCTTGATCAACTCGAGCCACCTTCTCTATCTCAGATTCAGATCCTTCTGAGTAAAAATATACTTCAGGCTCTTATGATCAGTGAAAATCTCACATCTGACGCCATACATATAATGACGTCAAATCTTCAAAGCAAATACCACTGCAGCTAATTCCAGATCATGCGTCGGGTAATTCTTCTCATGTGGCTTTAACTGTCTAGAAGCATAAGAAATTACCCTTCCATTTTGCATCAATACACAACCCAAACCTTTCAGTGAAGCATCACTGAACACCTGAAATCCTTCCGTACCTGACGGAAGTGCTAGCACTGGAGCTGAAGTCAAACAATCCTTCAATTTCTGAAAACTAGCTTCACACTCCGGTGTCCAAACAAAAGCTACTGACTTCTGCGTCAGTCTCGTCAGAGGTGTCAAAATCTGTGAAAATCCTTTCACAAATTTCCTATAATACCCGGCCATGCCCAAGAAACTACGTACCTCAAATACCGTAGTCGGCCTTGGCCAATCAGCAACCGCCTGAATCTTCTGGGGATCAACAGAAATACCTTCTCCGCTTACCACATGCCCTAGAAAAGAAATATTCTTCAGCCAGAATTCACACTTGGAGAACTTGGCATACAGTTGATGCTGCCTCAGAGTCTCCAACACAACCCTCAAGTGTCTGGCATGATCATCCTCAGAAGCAGAATATACCAGAATATCGTCGATGAAGATGATCACAAACTGATCCAAAAACTCCCTGAATACTCGGTTCATCAGATCCATGAAAATAGCAGGCGCATTGGTTACCCCAAAAGGCATAACCAAAAACTCATAGTGCCCATACCGAGTACTGAAAGCAGTCTTCACCACATCAGCTTCCTTCACTCTTACCTGATAGTATCTGGATCTCAAATCAATCTTCGAAAACACAGAAGATCCGGAAAGCTGATCAAACAAGTCATCAATCCGAGGCAAAGGATACTTGTTCTTGATCGTGACCTTGTTCAAGTCTCTGTAATCAATACACATACGGAGTGTCCCGTCCTTCTTCTTCACAAATAAAATAGGTGCTCCCCAAGGCGAAACACTAGGATGGACAAAACCTCTGTCAACCAACTCCTGAAGCTGAACTTTCAACTCAGAAAGTTCTTTCGGTGCCATCCTGTACGGAGCTTTTGATATAGGAGCAGTACCCGGAAAAACATCGATAGAGAACTCCACCTCTCTATCCGGAGGTAAACCAACCAACTCCTCAAGAAAAACATCAGCAAACTCCCGTACCACTGGGATCTCAGAAACAGAACCAACCTCCAGGTTCAGATCCCGCACCGAAGCCAAAAATAATAGGCATCCTTTCTTCCACATTCTGCTCACCTCCAAAATAGAAATCAGACTGGAGAGAATACCTCGTAATCCCTGGAATACAACTCTCTCTCCGGCCACAAGCAAACTCACTTGCTTTTTCAGACAGTCAATATGAGCCTCATACCGACTCAGCCAATCCATGCCCAAAATCACGTCATACGAAGAAATCGGCAACAAAATCAAACTAGATTTTTACTTCTTGCCAGCAATGTCAATCTCACACAAACAAAACTTCCGAGCAATCAAAGGATTTCCAGCCGGTAAAATCACAGACAAAGAAACCGGAAGCAAAAACGAGTCCAAATGCAAAATCTCAAAACAGTGCTCGGACAGAAAAGAATGACTAGCTCCAGAGTCAAACAAAACACGACGGGGCTGATCAGAAATGTAAATCGTACCTGCCACAACATCCGGAGCATCACGAGCCTCCTGCTGACTCAGGCTGTAAACTCGTGGCTGAACTGGAGCAGGAGCTGAAGCAATAGAACTACTCTGCTCCCTCTGAACCGTAGGTGGTCTCCGTGGTCCAGAACTAGTACCACCACCTCTACCAGAAAATCCCTCAGGACGCGGAGGAACAGTCCTCGATCTTCCTGCTGAACTGACAGGTCTGACAGAACCCTCAGATCGAAACTCAGAACGTCGATCAAATCCAGCCTGTGGACACTCTGCAATCCTATGTCCCGGCTGACCATATCTGAAACAAAGACCAGCCATCCTGTAGCACTGACCATGGTGTCGCCGTCCACAACTCTGACACATAGGTGCCCCACTGACAGATCCAGTACTCGTCGTATTGGTAGCAGTACCAGACGACCCTCCACTCTTCCTGGATTCACCAGATCCAAAACCAGGTCCAGATACAAATCTTCTCTTCCCAGAGGAACCACTACCTGAAGCCTCGCCTCCAAATCTCTTCCTACTCGCAGTCCACCGCTGCTGAGTAGCCATCAGATCATTCTCAATCAGACGAGCCCGCTCCACAAGCTCAGAGAAATCAGAAATGTGAAAAGGTACCAGGGGCTGTCTCAAACTATCTCGCAATCCCCTCAAAAATCTGTAGCACCTCTCAGCAGAAGTACTAACCAGTTGCGGAGCATACCTGGCTAACGCAGTAAACTCAGCCTCGTACTGCATCACCGTCTTGCTCCCCTGAACAAGTCTCAGAAAACTCTCCTGCATCTGCTGTCGTGCAGAAGGGGGAACAAACCAATCTCGAAATACCTCAGTGAACTCTTCCCAGGTAATCAAAGAGTTCAGTCTACCCTGAAATCTAGCTGCCTGCTGGCCTTCCCACCAGTGCTCAGCCTCTCCATCCAACAGAAAAACAGCCAATGGAACCTTCCTGTCTGACGGACACTGCATTCCGTCGAAGGTCTTCTCCAATTTCCTCAGCCACTCCTCGGCTGCTCTGGGCTCAACAACGCCCTCAAATCTCGGAGGTTTCAACCTCAAAAATATCTGCAAATGTCTATCAATGTCATCAGATCTGACAGTAACAGCTCTGCTCTGAGTCTCGCTCATCATCTGAGCAACAAGCGTAGCAAACTGAGACAATGTATCTGCACCGGCCACTGGGGCTGTACTCCCCACTGGTGCTGCTTGACTAACACTCTGCCCGTCTGTCATGTCTGGGTCTGGCTGATCCATACAGAAAATCCAAAATTCGAAAAACTATCATAAAAACAACACAAAAATAACACAATAAAAAGCCAAACGACCCAAAACTACCCCCAGACAAACTCACTGATCACTTCCTATAGCTCTGTCTGACAATCCAACCAATTTCTAAAACCAGTGCTCTGATACCACTTAAAAAGCTTGTCACGACCCGACCCGATCCGGGACGGACCCCGCTCGCACTGGGCCGCGACACGCTAAGCGAAAAACGGACGGACTGACTAGGATCTGGCTTTGGAATTGGTTGCTGAACTGAATCTTCCAAATTATTCAACTCAACAGACACACAAACACAGAGCTACTATTTATCATCAAACACAGCGGAACAAACATCTATATTTCTTTTTCCTCAAAACAATCATCTACAAATATAGTACATGGCTTTTGAACAGAAAGAAAGACAGAACAGAAAAGCCATGACTGTACAAAAATCAAAAGGTACAAACAATACCTATACTGATCAGAACTCAGAAATCTATTCCTGGACTTCCTTCCCTTTCCCAGAACCTGAAAATCACCAGAAAACAAGAGTGAGCTCAACAGCTCAGCAAAGCAACAAACCTCCAATCAAAATTCTCAGAATCCAAAACCAAACTCATCCGACAGAAATCCGTACAGAATTCAGAACAGAATCGGACAGATATCAGAACGAAACAGAACAAATCAGAACAGAATTAAATCAAAACTTATACGGACATATAGCACATCAGAATCATAATCGTACAGATCAGATCACATCAGAGTACAAATCAGAACGGATTAAATCAAATGAGTCAGAAATTCAGATCATATCAGAACAGAATCATAATTGCTTACAGAACAGATACGGAAAGCAGAATCAGACGTACTTACAGAACAGATACTGAATTCAAAATCATATCAAATCAGATATCAGACAGATCAGATCAAATCATATCGTACGGAAATCAAAAATATTAATTTAGCACATAACAGAACAAATTCCCTGACACTAACAGAATCGCTACGGATTCTGGCCCCTTATACCTCCCTTCCCAGACACTGACAGAATCTCTCGGATTCTGGCCCCTTATGCCTCCCTTTGTGCTCACGGCACCAGAACAGATGTGCTTATAGCACCAGAACAGAATTCATCGGATCCGGAACAGAACAGATATCAGATTTTCAGATTTGAGCTTATTTCAGATTTTCCAGACACTGACTGAATCACTTAGGATCCAGGCCCCTTTTAACTCCCTTTTTATAGCACATACAGATATCATATCAATTCAGAAGAAATTCGGGCAAATCAGAAATCAGACAAACATCGGGCAGCACAACGGCAGTATACAGAATTTACACAATTTTTCCTGAAAATCAAAATTCACCAAATTCGAACAGAATGTAGATAATCATATTTCAGAACATTTATTCTACTGCACCGATAATTTTCAATTTCACAGAAAAATGCAGTCGACTAAAAACACCGCCGAATCAAAAATACCTAAACAAAAATCTTCAGAAAATAACCAAAATGTGCACACTCGGCACGTCAACCATATACAGAAAGTTACGCGGTAAAAACTGAACCAATCAAAAGATACGGACGAAAATCATTAACGGAAACGAAATCCGGACAGAAAATACCGCCAAACACGACGGTTCTGAAATATGAGAAAGGTGGAATGTGCCTTACCTTGCATACAGCAATTTCCTGAACAGTCTCGTCGATCGAAAACAGCTCGGCGTCGTCCAAAACTCCACTTTTTCACTTTTTCCTTCGTTTTTCTCTCTCCTCAGCTTTTTCTCTCTCTTCAAAATATCTCATTTCTATATATATCCAGACTGATCGTCCTGGACGATCGCACTTCGTCCCGGACGAACCTGGAGCAAAACTGATATTACAGGTTGTCCGGTATTTTTGGCTTCTGTACGGGATATGAACCTGGATGTGGGTTCTGTTTCTGATATCCCAGTGGTACGAGAGTTTGTTGATGTATTTCCTGAGGAGTTAGTTGGTTTACCTCCGGATAGAGATGTGGAGTTCTTTATTGATATTTTTCTGGGTACAGCTCCGTACAGGATGGCACCGAAAGAACTTTCTGAGTTGAAAGTTCAACTTCAGGAGTTAGTGGATAGAGGATTTGTTCGTCCTAGTGTTTCTCCTTGGGGAGCACCTGTTTTGTTTGTAAAGAAGAAGGACGGAACACTCCGTATGTGTGTTGACTACAGAGATTTGAATAAAGTCACGATTAAGAACAAGTATCCTTTGTCACGGATTGATAACTTGTTTGACCAACTTTCTGGTTCTTCTGTGTTTTCGAAGATTGATTTGAGATCTGGATATTATCAGATGAAGGTGTAGGAAGCTGATGTGTTGAAGACAGCTTTCAGTACTCGGTACGGACACTACGAGTTCTTGGTTATGCCTTTTGGGGTAACCAATGCACCTGCTATTTTTATAGATCTGATGAACAGAGTGTTCATGGAGTATCTGGATCAGTTTGTGATCGTTTTCATCGATGATATTCTGGTGTATTCTGCTTCTGAGGATGATCATGCCAGACATTTGAGCATTGTGTTGGAGACTCTGAGACGACATCAGTTGTATGCTAAGTTCTCCAAGTGTGAATTCTGGCTGAAGAGCATTTCATTTCTGGGGTATGTGATTAGCGGAGAAGGTATTTTTGTTGATCCCCAGAAGATTTAGGCTGTTGCGAGTTGGCCAAGGCCTACTATGGTATTTAAGGTATGTAGTTTCTTAGGTATGACTGGATATTACAGGAAGTTTGTGAAAGGATTTTCTCAGATTGCTACGCCTCTAACGAGACTGACTCAGAAGTCAGTAGCTTTTGTTTGGACACCGGAGTGTGAGGCTAGTTTTCAGATATTGAAGGATTGTCTGACTTCAGCTCCAGTGTTAGCACTTCCGTCAGGTACGGAAGGATTTCAGGTGTTCAGTGATGCTTCACTGAAAGGTTTGGGATGTGTGCTGATGCAGAATGGACGGGTAATTGCTTATGCCTTGAAACAGTTAAAACCACATGAGAAGAATTACCCGACACATGATTTGGAATTAGTTGCAGTTGTTTTTGCTTTGAAGATTTGGCATCACTATCTGTATGGCTTCATATGTGAGATTTTTATGGATCACAAGAGTTTGAAGTACATTTTCACTCAGAAGAATCTGAATTTGAGACAAAGAAGGTGGTTTGAGTTGATTAAAGATTATGATTTGACGATTCAGTATCAGCCTAGTAAGGTTAATGTGGTAGCAGACGCTCTGAGCAGGAAATCTTCTGGATTATCAGGTATTCATCTCACTTCTGATGATTTTCTGATACGTGATATGGAGCGTTTGCAGTTGGAAGTGATAGAATCCAAACTACTGAATTCTGGAGTTTTGACTCAGTTGAGCATTCAGTCTTCTTTGGAAGAAAGGATTCTGGAAGCCCAAAAGTTAGATTCTGATTATTCGACATTGATTGCTCAGATAGGATCTGGTAAGAAGCCTGAACTCCAAATTTCTGATTCTGGTACTATTTTCTGCAAGAACAGGTTGTGGATTCCTGTGTTTGGAGATCTGAGGAAAGAGATTCTGTATGAATCTCATCATTCAGGCTATACTGTGCATCCAAGAAGTGGCAAGATGTACGGAGATATGAAGAGTTTGTTCTGGTGGCCAGGTATAAAAAAGGATGTAGCAGATTTTGTTGCTAGATGCGAGACCTGTCAGTTGATGAAGGCAGAGCATCAGCGACCAGGAGGACTTTTGCAGTCGTTGTCTATCCCTGAGTGGAAGTGGGAGGAGGTAACGATGGATTTTGCTATGGGTTTTCCTCGATCAAGGCAAGGGCACGATGCCATTTGGGTGATTGTGGTTCGATTGACGAAGTCTGCTCATTTTCTTCCGATCAGGCAGACCGATCCGGTGGATCGATTGGCACAGGTATATGTGAAAGAGATTGTCAGATTACACGGTGTGCCTAAGGTGATTGTTTCTGATCGAGATGGACGGTTTACTTCCAGACTTTGGAAGGGCATTCAGCAAGGTTTGGGTATGAAGTTGCATTTCAGTACAGCTTTTCATCCGTAGACTGACGGACAGTCTGAGAGGACTATTCAGGTACTGGAAGATCTGTTGAGACTTTGTGTTTTAGATTTTGGCGGAAGCTGGGAAGATCACATTCCTCTGATAGAGTTTGCTTACAATAACAATTTTCAGTCCAGTATTGGTATGGCACCTTATGAAGCTCTGTATGGCCGAAAGTGTAGAACTCTTTTGACTCTGACTGAGGTTAGAGATAGACAGGAGATGGTTGCTACTTTTGTAGATGAAACTGTTAAGAAAGTTAATTTGATTAAAGAAAGGTTAAAAGCTGCCCAAGATCGACAACAGAAATATTACAATCAGAAGCACATGTTCGTTGAATTTCAAGTTGGTGACTTTGTGTATGTCAAAGTCAGTCCGATGAAGGGTGTGAGCAGATTTGGCAGAGTGAGTAAGCTCAGTCCAAGGTATATTGGACCGTTTGAAATCCTTGAAAGGATTGATAAATCTGCTTATAGACTGTTGCTATCTGATCAGATGTCTGATGTGCATAATGTGTTTCACGTATCTACTTTGAGAAAGTGGATATCTGACTTTGGAAAGAAAGTGTCTGCTGATGAGGTTGAGATTCAGGAGAATCTGAGCTATAAGGAAGAACCCGAGTTGATTCTAGCTTACGATGTCCGTAAGTTGAGAAGTAAACAGATTCTGATGGTTAAGGTGCAGTGGAAGCACCGAACTGCACGAGAAGCGACTTGGGAGAAGGAGTCTGACATGAGGAAGTCGTACCCGTATTTGTTTTGACTGAATTTTGATTGGACAATGTCGAGGACGACATTTTTCTGAAGTTGGGGAGATTATAACATCAAATCTGCTCCAGGATCGTCCGGGCCGATCTGGATCGTCCCGGGACGATTAGTGTAAATCTTGTTCCAGATTCTGTACAGAAGTTACAGGAATGATTTCCTGTAGGAATCGTCCGGGCCGATCTGGGTATCGTCCCGGGACGATCAGAGCATGACACAAGTCAGAGAGTAGGGGTTTTATCGTCCAAGAAAATTAATTATCGTCCTGAGAAATCGTCCCAGGACGATGCAGTTTTGTTCAGATCGTCCAGGACGATCGTGCGATCGGCCGGGCCGATCAGTGTATTATTTAGCTGAAAATAGCTCATTTTGAAGAGAGAGAAAATCAAAATAAATATCTAAATTCAGCTAAGGAGAGAGAAGGTCGAGGGCAAGTTTGGAAAAGTTGATTTTTGGATAACGCCGGGCTGTTTTTATCCGACGAGACTATTTAGGAAAGTATTGTACGCAAGGTAAGGCACATTCCGTCTTTCTTAATTTTCAGAACGGTGCAATTTGAACAATTTTTCTGTCCGGATTTCGTTTCCGTTAGCGAATTTCGTCTGTATTTTCCGATTGGTTCAATTTTTACCGTGTAACTTTTAATATGTTTCTGAGGTGCCGAGTGTGCACATTTTGATTATTTTCTGGAGAATTTTGACCGGGTAATTTTGATTTGGCGGTGTTTTCTGTTGACCGTAAATTTTCACGATGTCTAAAAATATTGTGGCAGTAGAATAAAAGTCTTATATTATTGCTGTGAATGTTCTGTGGTAAATTGGTATAATTCTGATTCTGTCAATTTTGTGTAAATTCCGTATACTGCCGTTACGCCGCCGGATTTTCGTACGATTTCTGAAATTGTCCGGATTTGTTCTGAAATGATATGATATGGTTGTGTGCTATGAAAAGAGAGTTATAAGGGGTCAGGATCCTGTGAGATCCTGTATGTGTCAGGGAAATTCTGAAATGAGCTCTGAAATCTGTTTCTGAAAACAAGTTCCGGATCCGATGACAAGTTCTGTTCTAGTGCTATAAGTATATCTGTTCTGGTGCCATGAGCACAAAGGGAGGCATAAGGGGCCAGAATCCGAGAGATTCTGTCAGTGTCTGGGAAGGGAGGCATAAGGGGCCAGAATCCGTTGAGATTCTGTCAGTGTCAGGGGATATGTTTTGACTTTTGATATATTCTGAATTGATATGTTCTGATACGATTTTGATATGATTTATGATTCTGATACGATTCTGATCTGTTCTGATTTGATCTGATCTGTATGATTCTGTTCTGTTCTGATATGATCTGACTCTGAATTCCGTATGATTTTGTCTGTTCTGATATGACTTCTGATCTGATATGATTTTAATCTGATTTCTGATTTTTGTACGTTCTGTCAGCTCTGATGTGATGTATTTCTGTTCTGTTCTGATTTGACCGGATCTGTATTATTCTGTTCTGATTCGATGTACGATTCTGTTCTGATTTCTGTACGGATTTCTGTCTGATGTGTTTGATGTGGACTCTGAGGATTTTGATTGGAGGTTTGATGTCTTGCTGAGCTGTCGAAGCTCATCCTTGTTTTCTACGTGGTTTTTAGGTTCTGGGAAAGGGAAGGAAGTCCAGGAGTAGAAGTTCAGAGTCTGATCTGTTATAGGTATTTTGCTCTTTTGATTTTTGTACAGTCATGACTTTTCTGTTCTGTTCTGTTATTTCTGTTTGAAAGCCATGAGCTGTATTTGTATATGATTATTTTGATGAAAGAAAAGATAGATGATCTGTTCCGCTGCATTTGATGTTTCTAGTCGCTCTGTGTGTCTGTTTCTGTGTGTAATGTTTGGAAGAAAGTTCTGAAACAAATTCCAAAGCCAGATCATGGAATCAGTTCAGTCAGGTCGAGTTTTGCCACGACCCGATACGAGCGGGATCCGTCCCGGTCGGGTTGGGTCGTGACAGTAATAGCCCAAAGTTCTTAATGGACTTATTTGAAGATTTTTAAAATTCTGAACTGCGATGCTATGATTTAATTTGCGTTCATCGGCTTTGGGGGGAGCAGCGTTGGAGCACTGAAATTCAATGCAACCATGTTGATACTCTTTGTTTTATAGCAACTCTAGATAAGCATGCAACACTGTAGTATTGGGTTGGAGCGCAGAGGCGTTAGACACTGGAAATATTTTTTCTCTTCTCAGCCATATCCCCCTCACTCTCATTTGGCTTGCTAGGAAAGGAAGGGTAGGAGGGGAGGAGAAGGGGAGAAGGAAGAGAGAGAAATTAACTCGTTAAATATGTTCGCGGACAAGCTCGATAAGCACTAAACAAACGAACATGAACTGAACATGAACCGAACATGAACACTCATTAATTTAAATGAACCAAACATGAACGCAAACAATAAATCTCGAATAAACATGAACCAAACTTGAACAAGCTTGTATTAAATGAACACAAACATGAACACTCACATGCTCGGCTCGGCTCGGCTCGGCTCGGCTCGTTTGCAGCCCTAAGCCGAATCATGAAGCACAGTCGACGCGATCGATACAGTGGTTAGTCGAGGCACAATTGGTTCTCCGGTCCGCGTTTCAGTGTGCTACTTCTCTCTGATGGCAATGGCAGAAGGCCAAGAAACCCTAGAGAAGTCGCCACTTTCATCATTGGAGAAAAGTGTGGAGGATGAGGAGCGTCGTGCTCTTCTAATCCCCGATTTTAGCGATCTTCCGTCAATTCCTCGTTCAGCTGTTGAATCCAACTTTGTCCGCTACTATGCTGTTGGTACAATTAAAGAATTGATCTTTTTTCCTCAAAGGGCCAATATTTGACCTTATTTCGAACGTGATTTCCTTTCTTGTTCACAGATTTTCTCAAGCCTGCGCATGATCAATATATCTATCGCCATGCCAATGGGTATATAAAGAAAATTGATAGAAAAGTTCACTGTTTTATTTTTCTCACGCATCAATATTGTTGGAGCATTTGATGTTAATTTTTGTTTTTTCATAAATCATGATGAAAGTTTATGCGTGATTGGTCTTGCTCCTTCTCACGCTGCCCTTAATGAGGTTGGAGGAGTTCAATCGGTTGATTTCAACGTGGGGAAGTCGAACCGAAGCGAGCTTAAGGTTACGGGAAAGCGAAAACGGGTAGGGCATCTTTTGGGCGAATTGATCCAGTTTCTACTGGATATTTTTATTGTTTTTTTTTTCCTTCTAAGCTGATTCACAACTGGTTAATGATTTTCTATGCAGAATGCTCAGCATCTTCAACCAGATTCTGCACTTTGTTATGTATGTGCCGATGGTACTTACTACACCGTGAGGTTTGTTGTTCATGAAGTTTTGTTGAGACTCAGTCTTCGTTTGGGATTGCTTTCATGTGTACTAAAAAACCGTTTTAAGAAGCAGCAAAAAAGCTGTCCCAAACGAGCCTCAGTTAAACATTAGCTTGTAGATTCTATTTGAAGGGATGGGTTTTGGTCTTCCTTAAGGTGCTGCGTGAAAGGTTCCCTATTGGAGGTTAATGATCGGTTGATCAAGAATCCAGAGCTTCTCAACTTGGCTGTAAGAATCTATTTATTTCAAATGATTCATTGAGGATTACATGCTATTTTGGTTGTTACAATTCCTCAAAACAACACTACATATGTACTTCCTAAACAATGCTCATGATTGGACAAATTATATGGATATTTAGGTGAGGATACATGTGGACAACCAATGGGGAGCTAGTACATGGTTATTTACACAAGTAACACAATTGTGTACAAGCTCCTCATTGGGCGCCGGGCGGAGTCGTAATGTAAACTTCATTGTTCAGTATTCAAGTGGGAGTGAATAGCAATTGGTCATATAGCACATATTAGATTGTTCAATCAATCACTGCTATTACAGCCTTCTTTGGGCACAATAAATTGTTTTCTGTTATTGTGTCATAATCTGAACCCACAGAATAGATTTCAAGCAAAAAACATCTTTTTATAATCTATTTTTAAATTATAGTTCATCAAAGTAAAATTTCCATTATTACAATTGGAAAAGTTATAGTTTTATACTTGTGGGAATTTCCTATATAGGGTACTAGAATGCAAATTTCTTAGACGGCTTTTTTCTTGCTTCTTAAAGAAGCTTTCTAGTACAAAAATTTTAATTCTTGTACTAAAAAATTGTTTTAAGAAGCAGTAAGAAAACCGCCCCAAACGGAGCCTTAGTCTTAAGTAGAGCTTTCTTATTTATTATTTATTTTATAATTACAATGGTTTAACTTCCTTTCTTCGAAAGATGTGTGTGCGTAGATATTTAATGGATGAAATATGGAACACGATTATATTATTGGCCTTCTTACACTAATAAACTAGATGACATAGTTTTGCAAAAGAAAGCAAATAGCTTAATTCATTCGGTAGTTCTCGATGATTCTGATAAATGAGTTCTAGATCACCTTCAAGCCAATTATGACAACTCATAGAAGATGCACAAAGAGGACCAACTGCTTGCTTGCCTTTATTTAATGTCGACAGCATTTCAGAATGCCTCTATCTGGTTTCCTTTAGACACTCGCAATGATTCATATATTTGGTTGATTTTGCAGGCAGATAGGGAAGGATATATTGCAATAATCATGCCCAAACCGACAGATTGGCTCAAGGTTAAAGATTCTTTTTTGAGCTATGAGGACTACACAAAATTAAGACATCAAGTATCAGGTTCATCTGCCTCAAATGTTTGTTAATATCTGCACAATTTGTGATTTATCTACTTCAAGTATGTGCCACTATCTCCTTAAATTCTAATTTCAAATGAAAAATTTAAGTTGGAATTTATAGTTGAAAATTGTCCAATAGTATTTTGTATCAAATACAAGATAATAATTCTTGTAGGAATTATTTTCTCTCTTTGTGGATTCTGCTTAGCTAAGAATTATGTTTAATCCTAGCTGTATTTTGATGAAAGAAGGAGATTTGGGGAGAAGTGCAAGATTCAAGTCCTTAAATCCTAGAAGGAACAAAGCTAATCAAAGTGATCTAAATTTCAGCAAGGCTTTCAATCAAGAAGAGCTGATAGATATTCTTCACCCATATCTTCTTGTTCTTATAATTGGTATCAGACCATATGAATTAGGAATTTAGGATATTGATGGCGTTGGTAGGATGAGGGGGATAGACAAGTTCACAGAACAAAATGATTTCAGTCTTTAGATAATGAAAATGGAAGCGTTACTTGAGAAATCTAAAAGCTTAAAGAATGGGTTATCAGTTATCACACTTATTTTCTTCAATCCTGAATGACTCTCTCCCTCTTGATCTCTCTTTCTCTCCCCTCCCCATCTCAGTCCCCGTCACAGAAGGCTTAATTTCAAATGTTTCTCAGCTTTTTCTTACAAAACATACTTCTTCCATTCTCTCTTGTGATTTCTTTAAGAAACCAGTATCTTCTCCTCAAATCTCTCAAAAATCAAGCAAAGTTCTTTGGTAAAAAGAAGATGATTAAGGAGATCTGCATTGGCTAGATCTACTGATCTTAATGAGGATTTGTTTCTTCCAATCATACCAACTTCGTCAAATATAATTTGATTTTATTCATGTTGAACATGGTAGAGGATAAGCTATGATGAGTGGAGGATAATATCATTTCACTAAAGCTTTTTTTGACGCATTTCTCTTTTGAGAAGATCATCGTTTGTTTCTTTAACTACGAGTTATTTCTTATTGATAAGTTCATTTTTGGGAAACCATTACCAAACCATGCCTGATAGTCCAATCAAGAGCTCCATTATACTTAGTAGAATTAAGGGTCTGTTTTTAGAGAGATTATTATGTGCGGAGATCGGACACAAAGAACCATCTGATTTTGTCTCTGTGAATAATAAAAACGCAATCACTGTTCATCTCTGTGTTTTTGCTATTCACTGCACTTTTATTATTCACATAGATAAAACTGGACAATTATATGTATCCGATTTCCGCACGTAATAATCTCTCATTTTTTTTAGGCATGCAACTATATCTAAAATTAGTTGCGGAAACATAAGTTTTTTAAAATTGTTGTGAGCATTATAGATTATTTATCTTTCTATAAAATAGTTTTTTTATAGTTACAACACTTCAGGGAGAGAACAATTCTATTTCGGGCTGATCTAATTTTGCTCGAAACCATATCAAACCAATATAAGATAGCTAAAACTTGGCCCATGGCTCGAATTTTTTCGATCTTGAGCCTGCGTGGCTCAAATCAACTCGATTTGTAATTGAGTTGGCTCCAAATCATTAGTTTTTCTCTTTTAATTTTAATATAATATATATTATATTTGTAACATGCATATATATTTATATTCACATTATATGTATATATTAATTTTTTAAAATATACATACTTTTTTTTTCATACATACTATTTGTATTTAATTACGATTTCGAACTAGCTCAATCTGATCCATGCCCAACTTAAAATTTTATGTCTCATGTTTCGACTCATTTTACTCAATTTGAGCTTGATCCGAGACAAAAATCAATTCAATTTTGAAGCGATCTTTCATCTTCAATTTAAAATCTTAGTCCTAATCATGCTCTAGTAGATTTGATTGTTAAAAAAAACTTTAAGAAAATTATATCAAACAAAAATTCAGAAAAAGTTGTTAGATCTCCTCACATATTTGACTGTCACTTCTCTCATTCCTGCAGGTGAAATCAATGAAGCTAAAGGCAGCTAAACCCACAAACAGTTGCTTTGGTATTTGATGGGCAAATCTGTTCTTTCCTTCCTCAGAATCAGCTTATTCTTCTTGGAATTCACCTTCAAAGGATCTTTGTGTAGGTTTGCCTGAACTTTGTTCTGAATTCGAGTGATTTTATTTTATTATTTGGCCATTTTCGCTTGTATTTTTCTTGGTATTTTACTGCTCTTAACTGGTTTCTGTTTATATGAATAATTGTGTTAATAGAGAAGAGCATTGGTAATCTTCACAGGTCATCTGTCATTACTGTTAATCTACTTGTAAAAAATAATTATAAAATATTATTAATAAATTAATTTTTAGGTTATATTCATCTCTAAATAAATTCAATGATATTTAAATTGAGAGCTTGAGGTCTCAAATTAAAGAGAGATTATTACGTGCGGATTCCGAACGTAATTTTTCACCCATACTCTAATCAGGTGAAGACATCTGAATTTTCTCTCTTGTATAAAACCTATGTATAAGAGAGGAAAAAAATGTACAAGAGAAAAAATTCAGGTGTCTTCGTCTGATTGAAGTTCGGATGGCATTTTGATTCCGCACGCAATACTTTTTTTCAAGTTGAAGGTGCTGCGGATGCATGGATAAATTTGTAAAATAAATTTGCAAATTCAATTGCTGAAAGTCTTTTTGTTGTCAATGCTTGTTCAAATATTCATATATATATATATTTTTACTTGAAAACTTTTGATAATCGAGCATTGGTTGCTAACCATAATAAGACAATGCATTGGTTGCTGGATTAATTCCATCTCAAGATGAGCTTGCTTGATTGTTGTCATTTGATAAATGAAGCAAAGCACGAATATTGAGAATTTTATAGTTTCATAATGTCAGCTCTCTGAAATATTAATTGTACACTTAAAAAAAAATTAAATTTAAAATATTATAAGATCATCTCCAACCGAACTATATTTTCTGATGTGCAGCAGTCGCGACCGTTTAACCGAATGAAAAATCGAATGTCATTTTCGTGTTGTCAATATTGATGTTGCATTGTTTACAGCGGAGAGAAAACAGTGTTTATTTGACTTTCTGGTGAAGACTTGCGAGTTTTAAACAGGCAATAGATGAATGACATTCGATTCTCTAATAAATGTTAAGTAAATTAAACTGACTCATGAGCCAAACTTAATTAACAAAAATAATTTTTACAAATTATTAGTACAAAATATATTAAAAAATATGAATAAATATTTAAAATTATCTATTTTTTTATTCTTTATTTAATTTTATTATAATAATTACTTAAATCATAATTGTATTCTCTTTCATTATAAATGAGCTAGCTTATAACTTACTTCGTGAACTCGTAGAATTAAACTCAAGCTGGAGTTTGATCAATTAATTAAACGGAAGCTCAATTTAAGAGTTACTCAAACTGACTCAACTTATTTACACCTCTAACAAATACTATAACATTTTTCCCTCAATAATGTTCCTGCAGACATCTCTCTCCAATTTGACTAAAAAAAAATTGCTACAACACAACACTACCATCATTGATATAGACATTCGCACATCCGCAAATTGCAAGTTAAAAAAAAATTATATAAATATATGATAAAAAACTTTTTTGAACACTATCATTGATCTTATATATTTTCCTTCTTAAAAAAAAAATCACTTCATTATAACTATCAAACTAACGAGAAATTATTCTGTGCGGACACCAGACAGAAAACCGTCTGATTTTTTCTCTGTCTACTCTATAGTAGAAGCGCAGCTGTTACAGTAAAAATGCAGTTGTTGCACTTTTACTGTAGATAGAGAACACCGGACGAGAAAACTGTTCGGTCTACAGAGAATAATTCATCCATACTAACATATTAAATTGTTAAAAATACTCCCAACTTTACAAAAAATAGCTAACCAACTTCCATAAAATAAAATGAGGGTTTCCAATATCAAATAAAATTATTAAGTACTGAAAAGTAAAAAAACAAAACAAGCTGACTGTCAAAAATGTGAAGAAAAAGAAAAGCCAATTTCAGGACCAGAAGAAATATCACACATCTTATGATAAGACCACCAAATGACAGCGTTTAATAAGCAGAGACAATGTAGCTAAATAAAATAATACTTTACAACGTTGATTTCCATTATAAGAAGCCTTCTGAATAATATTACTCAAGGTATAATATTTTAGCTTAGCAGGACCAAAAACCATCTCTGCATTTATCTAAAATATGTGGGGGAAGGCAACTGATCAAAATCATTTTTGCTCTTACTCCTTTTCATTGCTTTGAATCTGGATTTTGCCATCAGAGTTTCAACTGTGTTAGCAAAATTTCCCACCGCCATTACGACGAGAAGAACCCCACAAACTACAACCTGAAACAATTGGGAAGATTAAAAGCTTGAGAATCTGCACTTTTGTGTGGAAGAAAAACAAAGAAAGGGCCATCAGTGAGGAAAAGATTCTTGCCTGCCACTCAGAAATTACACCAACGAATGCTGTGCGTAGTAAGAGCATTCCAACATAAGCTTCAAAACCCTAAAATTTAGTTAAATGATAAGAAATACAATCAGTTGCTTCAAAAAAAGATATTGCTTGAGGTTGAGGTCTCGTTTGGGACGACTTTCTTATTGCTTCTCAAAGCAACTTTTTAGTACAAAATTATTTTTTTTATTAGAAAGTTGCTTTAAGAAGCAACAAAAAAGTTGTCTAGAAGCCTAAGGATTTGTTTGGGACAGTTTTTTTTTTCTGCTTCTAAAACATATTTTTAGTATAAAAATTAAAATTTTTGTACTAAAAAACTGCTTGAAGTGATAAAAAAGCCATCCCAAACAAAGCCTAAATGTGCAACTTAGCTTTAAGGCTAAGAGTTATTTGGTTGAATGTAAATCAAATAGTTTGAGCAAATGGAGGGCATCACAAATCACAAGCAAGCACAGCATGGGATTTAAAAATCACTCGATTTAGACTATTTTCAACTATGTGAGGTCGGCTATGTCTTTTTTCTCCATTGTCTCATAGTAAGAGTCAAATTTTCATTTAAATCTAATAAAAAATATCATTTTTAATGCTTTCTAACAAAGGAAAGTATTTCAGATCCCTCATAAGGAAAAACCCTGAAAGTTGTATTCTGTATTTCTTCGCATCAAAAGAAACAACAACAACAACAACAACAACAACATCAAGCCTTTATCCCACTACGTGGGGCATCAAAAGAAACAAAAAAAAAAAAAAGGGAAACGAAAATCTTTACTTTTATGCTTTACTTACCTGCAAGATGAAAAGTATAGGGTATAACAGCCAGAGCTGACCTTCTACACCAGCAGTTTCTCCCCAAACAACATCCATTCTCTTTGCCTAGAAAGATAAGACAATGTCTTTTACTGATGAAGGAAGACATTCAGTATCATTTTAATTAAAAAAAATGTCAGTTAGAGTTCCAAAGGCGAAAAAAAAAAGCTTTTCAATCAAAGCTGAATTCTATAGCGCAATCAAATAGTAGGTTAGACATATAATAAAAACTTCCTTGCAGCCGAAGTTACAAATATAACAAGGTGAAGTGTGACGTTTTAGGTTTCGTTTGGGACGGTTTTTTTATTGCTTTCTAAAACGGAGTTTTAGTACAAAAAATAAAAAAATTTGTATTAAAACTCCGTTTTAGTACAAATTTTTTTTATTTTTTTACTAAAACTCCGTTTTAGAAAGCAATAAAAAAGCCGTCCCAAACGAAGCCTTAATGCTAGCCGAATCTGATAATACAACACTAGAAATATTAAGCTGCATTTGGTAACGTTCTGTGAGAAAATTGCCGTCTAAGGCCTCGTTTGGGACGACTTTTTTACTGCTTCTTAAAGCAGCTTTCTAGTATAAAAATTTAATTTTTGTACTAGAAAACTGTTTTAAGAAGCAAAAAAAAAAAAAAAACCGTCCCAAACAAACCCTAAACCTGCTTTGGAGAATAATTTAAGAAACATTGTTGACAAAATTAGTCCATTTATTTTTTGAAAAACCAATGAGAAAACTACAATTATGAGTGATCTAATAAGGTTCGTCACTTTGATAAATTTGTCAAGGTTCTGCTGCGAGATGCCAAATGGCCAAAACGGAAGGCAGCAATGAAAGATCTTCAGCGGATGGCACAACAGGTGATTGTTTATGGCCTTGCAAGGGGAAGTCCTCTTCAAACTTTGATGATGATGACAAGGATTATATAGTACACGATACAAAGAGGGACTCTCCTACATTCTAGGCTTTTGGACTTGTTATGGATACTACGGTTTCATGTAATTTTTTTTTTGTAAAAGTTACTTATGCTTGGACATTATATATATCATATATATCTTTTCAAGTATTCAACAGGTAGTCAGCGGATCAAAACAAGTGAAACTCGTATCTCGTGGACCCACAAAGAAACTCGTCCGAGGGCGTTGAGACCTAACTCAATAGGGCATTCAAAGGGTAGTCGCCCTTCATAACAACAATAAATGCTTCTCGCGGACTAATCAACTCTTCACTCACCGACCAGCAAGGGCTAGCCACTAAAGCCACTAGCCCCTGTCTATGATGGAGAGCATCAACTATACTTATCATCTTAGCTACAAATAAGTAACTTTTCAAGTGCGCTTCAGTTCGTCCCATCATAGTTGGTTGATCCCAGAGCTTATCATCCATACAAGTTAAACTAACTCGCCTACCACTCCTAGGAAATCCAATGCTCCAAAATTGGTTGTCAATGGCTTCTAGACGTCAATTATAGCCCTATCGGTTGAACACTCGCCAACAGACTCACCTACATATGCCTACTTGCCCTTATGCACTCGAAACCATGAAACTCGCCCTGGGACAAAAAAAAAACAAGATTAAGAAAGGCAATCATCTATCAAGTTAGCGAGGGGTGTGGTACATATCTAAGACAGTTTGTACTAAGTGTTATAAAATCATGTATTTTTTGTTTATTATTGGCACAGACTTTCCTAAAGCCCTCAAATCCATATAAATAAGGGGTGAAGATGAATATCTTGGAAATTTTGAAAATTTTACTATTGATTCTTAAACTAATAGATTATTTCCGACAAAATTTTCTCCTCTTTTTCGCTCCATTCTCACACAGGTTCTCATATTATACCTGTAGAGCTTGCATGCCAGTAAAGTCGTGTATCACTCACAAAAAAGTTTCAATCAAACACATATACTGGTTCGCTTATGTTGTAGCCAACTAGCCATTAATTGTTTTGCTCGCCTTTGATTTTTTTTATTTATGATAATGGTGCAATAGAGTGTAGTTTACATTTTAGACTATAAGGTATGATAACTATGGGCTGATTGGTTGGTTGAAAAAAATTGAAGTGTAAAAAGAATGCCATGTATTTGACATATTTGAAGTTGCTTGGATGAAAGTGAAGTGAATACATGTGATTACTTTTTTTGGCTTAAAGTAAAATGAATACAATATAAAATCCCAAATATGGTGGTGGTTGATTGGTAACAGGCAGAAGCAACGATGAACGATGGTGGGTAGCGGCGGCCCGTAGTTGTTGGCATTGGTCAGTGGTGGCTGGCGGCAAGAGTAGGTGATGCGCAGCTTAGGCCAGGGACAACGATAGGTGGCAATGTCCAACGATAATGACAAATAATTTATAAGGTATTTGAAAATCAGTAAAATCTAAAGAATTTCAATCAACAAAAAACACACTATAGAGAGTGCATTCCAAATACACCAAAATTTTACTTTGGATTTCTTTTACTTCAAACCAAACATCAATATTTTCAAAACCATTGGATTTGGAATATTTTACATGCATTTTATTTCAAACCAACAACACCTTAAAGCTAATTTCACAAAGCTTGCTAGTAGTCAAGTAGTGTTCCCAATTTTGTTCAAATCTAACACAACTAGGATTCCAATTATAGTTATTAAACTAAAAATGCTAACATATTTTTAGTGGCTCGAATTCCCTATTGATTTCATTGGATTTATCTGATCATTACATTTCGTTTGGACTCCAATCCTCATATTTACTATTTACACTAAAAGAAAGCAAATGGTTAACTAGTTCAATGTTTTATGATTTGTGAATCCTAGTTTCCATTGTGTGAAGTGATCTACATGCATTATTTCATTATAGTTACATCAGGAATCCTAAACATGAAATCATCTAGCATCAACAGTTACGAGGGAAAGCTAAATAAATATTTAAATGTCACATAAATCTCATTATAGTTGCATCGGGAATACTAAAAATGAAATCATCTAGCATCAACAAATTACGAGGGAAAGTTAAATAAATATTGAAAAGTCACACAAATCCTACTGAGATAAAATGACAAGATGCCCATATCAATCATCATAAGGACAACTAGGAGCATAACGTGAATGAAAGAAGCTACAAACAAAACGTAAACATGGCACCACAACCATAACACATGATATATAACTTGAAGTCCTTCAAAACCAATTGATGATCTAGATTTAAGGGGCAAGGTTTAAGGTTTTGTTGTTGATGGTGAGAACTCTATGCTTCCCCTTTAGATCTTTAATGGTTGTTTGCCTTTCACGCATCACACTACATATATTTTATAGCAATAATATGAATTTTGTTGGAACAACCCAAGGGCTAGCGAAATTAACAGCCTTGTGATTGCTAAATAAGGAATCAAAAGAGCTATAGATTCATGTGCTAAAAAAGGAAAAAAAATATGCCATGGATCCATGTGCTTGATATGGAAAGAAGAGTGCCACATATTCTTGTGCTAATCAAGAAAAGACATGTGCCACGGGTCCATGTGCTTAGCATGGAAATGGGAGCACCACAAATTGCACATACAAGGAAGTTTTGGAAAATAGTTTTAATTTTTGTAATTAGCATTTCTCCTTAATATTGCATAATATTCATTCATGTCCTAGATGGCTTTCGGAATAAATACCCAGTGGATGATTAAATAGTCCAAGTTTTTTAGTCACTTCTCTTCTTCTATATGATATTAGAGCAAGTTTAGGATTCTCCTTCCAAACTTTGTTTTTCTTCTCTTTTATTCTTATTCTTCTCTTCATGTTTGATTTTTCAACCTCCCTTCCAAAGAGTTGACCATAATAAATAGTTAAAACTAGAGTAATCCTACCAAAGAAGAATTCAAAGGGCTATAAATCTCATATTGCTAATATGAAAGAAATTACACTAAAATGGTCTTAAGATTGTGAAGACCTTTCTAATAGAAAAGAAAAAAACGTATCATTTTATTGATCCTCCTTCAAATCTGAACGAGCCAAAGTTTGCATGTTTGGATAAAGCAAACTCTATGATTTTGTTATGATTACAGAATGCCATGATGATTGAAATCAATGCCAACATATTCCTAACCACAAAAGACATTTGAGAAATTACAAACAGACTCGCTCAAAAGTTAAGGATATTACTCTCATATATGAGATCAAGATGAAGCTTTCAAAAATCAAGTGTGGTAACATCTCTATCATTGAATATTTTAATGCAATGAATGTCTATTGATTAGAACTAGATTACTACGAACATCTCAGGATGAAGCGTAGTAATGATGCAGTAGTTCTAAAACAACATGTAGAAAGAAGGGGGAATTTCTTGCAAGACTTAATGATAAATCAACCAAGTTCATATTCAATTCTTGAGTAGAGGAATCTACCGTTCCTAAATGAGGTCTTTATCACTTATACAACCCAAAGAAGGAAGAAGGATAGTTATGCTTGCACTACCAAATCTGAAATGTCGACCATAACAATCATAGCAATTTAAGGTAAGAACTTATTGCCATTGAATCTTCCCAAAAAGAAAGACAAAAGCCTTTTCTTCAAAGCAGCTTGTGGTGCAATTACTGCTAAAAAATAGACCTATCAAGAAAAATATTGAAAACACCCTAAAAGCCCTAAGGCTATGGTGGAAACAAAGAAAGCCAATCAAAAGTGCAAGTTTATCTCATTGAACCAAAAGAGTTCAACTCAAAACAAATTAACAAGCAAAGGAACTTCTTGAGCTCTCTCAAAAAATCTTTCAAGTACTCTCTAGCTCAAAATGATATAAACTCCAACTCCCGTATTTTTAATGCCTCAAATAGTTATTTTGGAACTTGTATAATAGATTTCATGTGCCACTGATCACATGACAAAGATTGCCAATATTTTTCAAACTACAAATCTTGTCCCAGCAATATAAAAATAAAAGTAGTCGATGATTGTTGGTCAAGGAAATATCCATATTTTTTGCATTTACTTTTAATAACAGGCTACATATTCCTAACCTTACAGTAAATCTCCTATCTGGTAAAAAAATTACCAAGGATCACAATTATAAGATAATATATTTAACTAATCATTGTGTATTTCAAAACCTCACAATGAGGGACGATTTGGTAAGCTAGAGAAAATGATGGGCTATACCTATTTGAAGACCATAACCACCTATCATGGTCTTTCATCTCAATTCTAAATAACAACACTACTTGGGAACATAATTATAGATTAAGGCATCTCTTTTTTACAAGCTTAAAATATAATTTTCATTCACTTCTTATAAATACTAACATTGAAGCTTTCATTACAAGACCACTATAATTGCTAGCATCATTTCCTGAAAGTAAATTTAGACCCTCTACTTTTTTTAATGTTAATTTACTTTGATATTTGAGGAACTTTGAAAATTTGTAACATATAGCTTCAAAGGATTCATCACATTCATTGATGATTGCACTTGGATGACATGATATATCTTACCAAACAAAATTTTAATATTAGTTATATTCTTTCAACCTTTATCTCGATGCTAAAAAATCAATTTTGTGTTAGTATTAGCACTGATAATGTCAAGAATAATTTAATCAAACTTCATCTCCTTTCCTCAATAAAAAATGCATTATCCATCAATTCTTTTGTCCTAGCATCCCATAACAAAATGGAGTAGCAAAAAGAAAAAAAATCAACATCACCTAGAAATTACGAAAAAAGACCACAATAGTTCATTGCCTCTTTATGAAGAACCAAAATGGTCCCCGACATATTAAATGATAATTTTGGTTTCTTAAGTCTTTTTAAAAAAAATCAAAATAGTATCATGGTGGAACTATTTTGGTTCATCATTAAGGAGTTGAGAGATCAAAATTGTCGATTAATATAATTGATGATCATTTTTTATCTTTCATAAAGAGTCAAGGGAACATTTTGATCATTTTCTCTAGAAATTACATTGACTCCTCTTCCAAAATCAAATTCCCTAAGGGTACTAGGGATAAGTTTCCCTAAGCTCTACATATCTAATTATAAGAATACTCTCAAGGGCGATTAACTTCAGAAGTCCCCCGGACTATTTTTTTCTCAAAACTTCCTTATAAAACTTTCTAACGTTTCTCAAAATCAATTTGGATTCATGCCTGGTAGGTTCACTATATATTTATTGAGAGGTTTGATGGAGAAGTATAGAGAGAATAAGCAAGATCTACATATGATATTTATTGATTTAGAAAAAGCATAAGATAGTTTTAAGAGAGTTGCTCTAGATAGTTCTAGAAAAAAAAAAAGGGATTAATAATGCATATACTCGAGTCATTAAGGATATGTATGCAAGAGCTATTACTTGTATTCAGACACAAGGTGGTTTAACCAAGTATTTTCCTATTTCAATTAGATTACATCAAGGATCAACATTAAGCCCATATATTTTTGCTCTAGTCATGGATGTTCTTTTGCAAGAGGATGTACCACGATGTATGCTTTTTGCTGATGATACTCTTCTTGTTGATAAAATTAGAGAGGGAGTTGACGATAAACTTGAACTATGGAGGTCAACCTTAGATTATAATGATTTTCATTTCAGTATATCTAAAATCGAATATATGGAGTGTAATTTTAGTCATAATAGATCTAGTGGGGGTACAGTGACTTTAGGCGATTAAGTCATTAATAAGAATACATGTTTTAAATATCTTGGGTCTATTATTCAAAGTGATGATGAAATAGATGAGGATATTATTAGTAGAATTCAAGTTGGATTGTTGAAGTGGAGGAATGCATCGGCCTTGTTGTGTGATAGAAAAGTACCTCTCAAACTTAAGGGAATATTCTATATGGTGATGAGACCTGCAATGCTTTATGGTGCAGAATATTGGCCATTAAAAGACAAGCATAAGAGGATGCTCATGTGGATGAGTGGCTTCACTCTTAGAGACAGAATGCAAAACGAGTATATACGTGAAAAGGTTAGAGTGGCTCCAGTGGAAGATAAAATTAGAAAGAGTTGCCTTAGATGGTTTGGTCACATAAAACGCCTGCCTTCCGATGACTCTGTTAGGAGAGTAGATGTATTAGATTTGGCCTATGTTAAGAAGGGTAGAGATAGATCTAAAAATATTTGGTTAGAAAATATAAAAAATGAACTTTTTAATTAAATTTAAATGAAAATTTAACTCTTAACATAACACAATGGAGAAAAAAGATTCATATAGCCGACCCCACGTTGTGGGATAAAGGCTTGATGTTGATGTTGTTGTTGTTGTTGTTGTATATGTTGACATCAACAAACAATACTAAAGCATCAAATTGTGTTTTTTTTATGATATTCACACACTCAAAAAAATGCATAAATCTTCTCATCTGACCACAAAAAATATTTTCACTTCAAAAGCTGTCACATTTGATTAAAACTCTAGTTTATACAATCAAGCTTAACTTTAGGGGAAGAATAATCAAATTGAAGAAAAGTTTGATGAAATTATCTTCTCTCTTGAGATCTTAGCTACACAAACACAAGAACAAAATATTGCTCCTATCAGTTGTGGGCTTCGAAAATTCGGCCCCGGCCTCTGCCCGCACTCGCATGCTTTTCTTTGGCGAGGGAGTTTTAACGAAATAAGTTCCGGGGTAAATTTTGGAAGGCAGATGGGTTTGTAGATAAGACACTACCTAGAGATTTCGCCCTCATTTTGCGAGGACTTTATGATCTGAGTTCTAGTTTCCTATAGCGCATGCCCCTATAGTTAATTACCCCTCCCGATAACGAGAGAGAACTTTCGATTAAGGTTGGTCGTCAATCAGATACGTAGAGATACGTGTTATCTAACATATAGTAGCAGCATTGGGTATTGAGATTTGGGGTGTTTAGATGTTTGGAAATTTGGGAATTTGAATGATTGATATTTGAAAATTTGAAGGTTTTGATATTTAAAATAGAATTTCACCATCTTTCACTTAAAGCGGATGGTGGGGAAATGGATGATGGACCCGATCAAGATCCCATGGTTCCGTCGTCCCGGGCCATCATGGTCCTTGGTCTACTTAGTCAGAGGAGGTAGTCGACCCAACCTGACAGAAGGATCCTTGTCGGCCGCCATAGGTTGCTTCGTCTAAGGGGATGTTGTAGACCTGGGATGGATGTTTGTCTGAGGGGACAAATTTAAATCCACCTTAGCTAACAAAGGGCTTTGTGCCCTATCGATCATATCTTATTGATTCATATCTCAAGGATTTGATGTCGCTAAGGAACATATCGGCGCTAGCCATAACTGGTATTTTGTGGTGCCATTTGGCGGCAAAACCACTCGGTTCAGAGGGCCCCGGGTCATAACCGTTTATCTTGCGGTATCATTTGGCGGCAAAACCGCCGGTTAGAGGAGACGTACCACGTCCTTACTGACAGGAGATTGTTTGAGAATGGATCCTAGTAATATTTTCGACTAGGCATTTAGCTCTATGTGAGCTTAAGTAAATTTTAATTTGTCCACATCGACAAACTATTGCGGAGGGTAGATGGATTTTGCTTTAAGTATAGATGGATAATTTCAATTTTAAATATTTGAGATTTTGGGATTTTTGGGATGATTTTAGAATTTTTTGGATTTTTATGGGCATTTGAAAATTTGGGAGGCACTTGAAGATGTTTGTAAACCCCTCCGGTTGAGATCTGCATTCAACACAGCAATAATTGGGGTGTTAGGGGGTTACTTCTCATTGTTGATTGAACCTTGTCGACCTTATCAACTTGCTGATAGGGGACCGAGTCTCATAAGTTATATGCCTTTGTTAGTGAATTCTCAGTGTTATGGGCCTTGAAGGCCTAATATGAATGTATTAAAACAAATACATCGGCCGTCACAACCGTGCATTTGTTTGATAGTTCGAACCCTGTCGACTTCTATTGATCCATATAGAAGGATCGGGTTTGAACTTGAATTCACTTATTGACCAGCGCAACATCTCTAGACGTCACGTGTGTATTAATAACATGCTCGTCGGGGCCCATGCGGGTGTTTGGGGGGCATTTTGTAGTTGTTGGTTGAACCTTATCGACTCCTATTAGTTAGGAGGATCGGGTTCGAATTAACTGACCCGCATAGTATCCCTAGACGTCACGTGTGTACCAATAACACGCTCGCCGGGGCCCATGCGGGTTTCATGATTGCTTTTACCCCTTTTAGTGTACATATGTGTATACAAACTATTGTGCACATGCGGGGGTACTTTGAAAGTATTTGTAGACGCCTTCTGTCCGCTTGCATAGAAGTTGCGGATTCAGTGGCGTTTTGTAGCAGCTTCTGGATTTAGTTGTTTGCTGCTTTATGCAGGTAGACTGCGTGCACTACTTGCATGATTTGCGCACGTAGATTATAGTGCACTAACTAATCTCATGCCTTCAATTATAGATGCTTGTATCTATTGTGATTCTTTCACATTTGCCCACATTCATCATGTTGAATGTAGACTAGGTCTTTGAAAATTTGTATTTGCTATATATTCTCTGCTTTTGCTAGTTGAAGACTGGTGTGTTTGTCCGTGGCTGAACAATATTAATTGCATGAGAGCTATATCCTTTTTGAATTATTCAAAGAGGTCATGTCCTTCAATTCATCGCATGTTGAATCCCCCTTGCTCATAGGAGATAGGTGCATCTTCTCGCATTGTTCGCTGGCATTTGCATTTTGATGGGCATTAGTGTATCTAATGCTTACTGGAAGCTTCATGTTTTTTTATTATGAGCATACTGATTGGAGTGTCATTACTTTTGTCACACATATCTGCCTTCTACTCATAAGCATGTTGATGTATTCATAGAGAATCCCTCCTTCGTAGCATCTACAAATCATTTGTAACTTAGTGGATTGAAAAATGCGAGCCAATTTACTGTTCATTATCCACTATTCATACACATTGGGATTTTACTTTCCACTTGCTCATTTGCATAATGACACCGCCTATGAAGATGTTATTGCATTCCTCATGTTTGTTTATTTCACGAGTCTTGCACTGCTTCTAGAAATAGTTTGTAGCTGTCATGATAAATTTGCTTGCCATCATGTGCTCACAATCAAACTGCATATGCTTTTCAATCATTCATTATTTGAAAGATCCCATTTGCTTGTTTAGGTGATGATATTGACTATAAAGACATTATCATATCAATCATGTATCTTTGTAGTCATTGCAACTATCTCAAGTCAATCCATTGCATGAATTCCATTATCATTTGTGAATGACTTGTACTTGCAAGAGTTTGGTATGTTGACTTGCAAGTTCATGTTTGAGGACTTCTTCATTACAAGTTTCTTGTAGTTTCGTAATGTTGCTTGTAAGCACATTGCCCCTTTCATTACAATTCTTACTGATTGTTGCTTGGGAATGAGTCGTGTCACAAGTCAATTATCATGACTCCAAAAAAGTCTCTATGTCATGGCTTTGAAGTCAAGCCATGTCCTTCAAGCTCTTCTTGTCACTTGCAAACAAATGATACTTACAAGTTCTTTATTTTTAAAAGCAATTTGCAATTTATATGGTGTGCTAAAATCCTCAATATCTTCATTCTAACCAAGGTGATCATCATAAGGAAATTGTTGTTCTTCAAAAAGAAACTCCATGCCAAAACTTGTAATTCATATTTATTGCTTATTTGTTCATTTCCTTTTGATTTTATCATGAACTTAATTTTCAAATGTTAGGATTTTGGCTCAAGTTCTTATTAATCTTTTCAATTTCTTGTTCTTTTTGAGTTCAAAATAGCTCCGAGCGTAGTAATATTTTACCCGAAATTTCGATAGCATCCCGGCGTCTCCCCCGTTTAGAGGAAAACTACGAAAAAACTGAGCCTTTCCCACCACGCTCAATAAAGGCGTGCATGGTAGGTGTCCTCTTTCAAGGACACAGCAGCCGTGTAAAGTCTTTGTCCCCACTATGCCAAGAAAGGCATGCATGGGTCTTCGGTACTTGCTGCAAGAAAAGAGCAGTTATTTCCCCGCAGGTACAGAGCCGCGTACGGGTACTTAAGAATTGTCCCGGCCACGCTAAGAAAACCGTGCACCGGGCTTACCTGGCCTCGTCGTATGCGTCGCACCGGGTTCCCTCCTACCACGCTCAATAAAGGCGTGCATAGGTGGTTTGTCGGCTCGTCGAACACACCGAGGATAGGATTTTGGGGCCAAGGGGTTGCTCACTTACCTCGTCGTAGGCGTCGTGCCAGGTTCCCTCCTACCACTCTCAATAAAGGCGTCCATAAGTGGTTTGTCGGCCCAACACGCATGCCGAGGTAAGAGAGGAAATTTTTTTTTTATAATAATAATAATAATATTAGTAATAATAATACTAATAACAATAATAAGGATAATAATAATGATAATAATAATAATTATTATTATTAATATTATTATTACTATTATATTTAATATTAATAAAAGTAATAATAATAATAATAATAATAATAATAATAAAATATCTAAACTCAGAGATGTAGAGGGAATCGGGCAAGAGGCTTGGACGGGTGAGGGCCGCGGGTTGATGGGGAGAGGAGAGGAAGTCGGAGCTCAGGTTTGGAGGATTCGGCCGGAGCTATTGAAGGAGGTAAGGATCTCTTGCCTCTCTCTCTCTCTCTCTCTCTCTCTCTCTCTCTCTCTCTCTCTCTCGGGTGAGGGCCGCGGGTTGAAGGGTTGAGAGGGGTTAGATAGGAGCTGAGTCCGGCAAAGGCTCGGGTGAGGAGGAAATCGGAAGACGGGGAAGCAGAGGAGATGGGGCTCGGCCGGTTTTGGCCTTGGCTTCGTCGGTCGGAGACGTCCGGCACAGGTAAGGGAGATCGGGCTAGGAGAGAAGCGGGAGAATGAAAAGAACTCGGAATTTTTGCATATGTGGAAGAAGCCGAATGGAGTGTCGAACCCCTTTGGCTTCGTTTGCTCGTTTTTTAACGATAGGGAGGGCAGTGACAGGGTACACGAGAGATGAGACGCGCCGTTTGCAGGGTATGGAACGTGGATTTGAGCAGGATTTGCGGCAGGATCTCGGTATGGCTTTGACAGAGGTATGATTTCAAACTCTTTTTTATTTCTTTTTACCCATTGTTGAGGTCAACATCAGTAAACCTCTTCAAATCAATATAATGAGGAAATCATCAAACTCTATGCTCAAAAATACTATTGGGTAACTCCCATAATAATGATCAATCCATTGCTACACATTCTTCTCTATACCCACTAGCACAATATACATCCTTATAAAAATTTTCTCCAAAATATAAAGCCTTCCTCAAGAAAAATAAGGTGTGCAAATTGAAAAAGGTATTATATGGCCTTAAACAACTCTAAGAGCATAATTTGATATATTTATAAAAATCATGTATGAAACAGGACAAACAAATCCAAGGAAATCATACATTCTTCATAAAATATTCCACTGATGGAACAATTTTAAATCTTATTGTTTATGTTGATGATATAATTGTTACATATGATAACAATGAAAGAAAGGAACAACTCAAAAAAAACTTGCCACAGAATTTGAAATCAAATAACTTAGCAAACTTAAATACTTCCTGCGTGTAATAGTAGCTTAATTTAAAATAAAATCTCTCTCAACAGAACTATATTATGGATCTTTAAAGAGAAACAATAATGACTGATTGCAAGTTATGCGAAATCTTAACTAAACCATGTTAAAAGCTGGACACAAATGAGGAAGGAATGGAGGTTGACAATTGACAATATCAAAGATTAGTTGAAAAGCTAATCTATTTATCCCACCCACACCCATCCTAATACCATTTTTACTGTAAATCTCATAAGTCAATTTATACACAGACCAAAGGAATCTCACCTTTAAGTTACTAATAGAGTTTCCAGGTATCTAAAATTAAATCCTACAAAAAGGAATTCACTACAAAAAATATGAAACTCCATATATTAAAGGTTATACTGATGCTGATTATATGGGATCACTAGTGAATACAAGATCCACTTCTGGATATTGCACACTAATGGCAGGAAATCTGATGATATAGAGAAGCAAGAAACAACATGTGATCTAAAGGTCACATGCTGAATCTAAATTCAGAGCAATCACCTAAGGTATCTATGAAGTTTAATGAATTAAAATTATATTAGAAGATTTAAGAAGTAACGGGGAAGGAACTATGATAATAAATCTACTATCAATATTGCTCACAATTCTGAACAGCATGAGAAAGAAAAAAAAAATCTCAAGAAGTCTCTCTCTCTTCCTTTCATCTTCCGGCATTAATTGCTCTTATTCCAACAGCAAAAGTCACTTCACCTTATCCCGATTATTGTAGAAACAGTGAAGCAACAATGGTTGCATTGCAGCAACAATGATGGAATTGTAGCACTGGTGTTGTAGCTGTTGGATCCAAATTTACTCGTAAGTGACACCTCACCTTACCAGCAAGTATGGTTAGATAGAGCTAGAGAATACAACAACAACAACATCATCATCAAGCCTTTGTCTCACTACGTGAGGTTGGCTAAGATAGAGCTAGAGAATATGAGTGAAAAATAAGTGTGAGCATGGAGAGTAGCTAGAAAATCAAATAATTCTGGTGAATAATAAAAATGACATGAAATCATAAATATGCATCTTAATCTTTTATTAGTACTTTAGTAGGATTATGAAAGCTATATGAAATACTATATCGAGGAAAAAAATTGAGAGATAATATATAATTGGATAAGTATAAATTAATATAGAAACGTGGACTAGGTGAAAATGTATGTACATGGCCAAGTATCTATGACTTGGCTCAGGGTGCCTCTGGCGAGTGCCCTATGTGGGTGGCGAGTACTTGAAGGCAAATTCCCTGGACGGTGGCTAGTCCCATTGGACAAGTGATATTACCTCTAGACCAGTGTGGCTATGAATTGCGGGTGAACACTATTTATGAAGCAATGATTGTAAGCATTATAGTTGTGTACTTCTTATAGCTAGAACGATGATATCCGTAAAAGGCGGATGGCCTTGGCAGGGGAAAAATATTGAAAGAGTAAGTCCTCGTAGGGTGAGTACTTCTCTAAGTGAAGGCATGGGGAGGCGAGTTCTTTGATTGAACTCACGCAGAACATACACATCCTCAGTTAGCTCTTATAGCATGAGCTTCATCTAGGCGAGAATGCCTGCCTAAGCATGACCTTGACCCGATGAACGCTCCTCTAGGGAAATCACATTTTGTGCAAGTGCACCTCTTGATTGAGCTCATTAAGTGCATACTTTTTGGTAGCTACACGTTACTTATATTGGCATGTATGGACATACATTTAATCCCCAATTCAATTGCTCCCACTATGAGTGACTAGTTAAAAGGATACGAATGTTAAGAAGGAAAGTATTGAATATTTCAATCAAAATGATAGAGATAATGTAAATGGAGTTTTACAACCATGCTTTTACTATATTATCTAAAGAAGGTGTCGGCACTCCATCATGTCATGACCACGATCATGGTGGAATTCACAAAATTTGTAAGCGTCCCTAGCATAAGCGCCTCTGCCTTCATCGACATTAGGTGCTTAAAGAGTTCCTTATTCTGAATGGCCTCCACCAACTCGGCCATAGATATCAGCATGAGAGTAATGATTAGATACGCTGATGAGTGAGGTGCGCTTGGTCGTCTTTGTATTGGGAGGCTGTGCACAGTGCTTCTTCCATTCACAGGGCTAGTGGGGTGATGATGTTCCTGTAGCATGTGTTGCGTTCTTTCTACCCGGTGGGCCTTTGGCAGTTCCTATCATGCTCGCGATATTGGGGTTGATCCGATCTTTGGAAGCTCCCTAGGGTAAGCCATCAAAGAAGAATTAACCACATTATTTTATTCTTCAGCATTCATGTGGCTACTTGTGAGTTCCAACAACTTGGCCAATGTTCGCAACTGCTGCAGGCCCCATGCCTGAATGGCCTTCCTATAGGCCTTGAGTCAAATTAACCTGTGCGACTACTAGCTCCAGATCCTTCTAACATCTAACTCGGGAATCTGATGATGAAGCTCCTCATCGATTTTCCTAGCTCTGACCTCATCCTCAAGACAACGTACAACCTCTTGAGAGTGATCTCTGAGCACTTACAACTTGTGTGAGGAATATCCTCTTAAATTCGAAGACAAATGTAATGACACGTAATAGTAGATAGGAAACCGACCAAAGGGCAGTTTCCTTAAAGGCGGTAAGGAACAACCAAAACTTCAGCATGTCATTGGCGTCCATAAGAGAGGTTGTCTACTCAATGCATGCAGGCAACCTAGTCGGAGAGGTCAAATCTTCCTTGGTAAGATTCCAACTTGGTGGGCAGGTTTGCCTTTACGATCTCCTTGAAAAAAATTATAACCACAATTCTATTTCTAGCTTTCTCCTCACTCGCATAAGTGGAGTATTATTCATCACTAGCATTATTTATCACTCTTGAAGTCAACGCTATGGGCTAGTCGTCTTTAGCAGGCTGGCGAGTTAGAGGATCCCTTAGGGGTATTCGCTCTTAGGGCAACCCCTCACCCAAGTGCCTTTTTAATCATTCCCACGAGTCTCTCTTCCATCTCCATTAAATCATGATGGATTGAAATTCTAATTCTCCATATTCACGGACGACTCGTGATTTTATTGCTCTTCACATAATGCTTGCCTTCTGATCATTGACATTAATCCATGCTGATCGAACTTTCAATGATGTTGAATCCAAACCTTAATAGCAAGTCCGCCTAGATGGAGATAGTGAATATGAGTGAAAATGAGTGAGTATGGAGATTAGCTAGGAAGTCAGATAAATCTTATGAATAATAAAAATGGCATAAAGTCCCAAATATGACTCTTAACTCCTTAATTATAGGGTTAAATGGGCTGCAGGGAAACCTACACCTAAAAAAAATAGAGAAATGATACATGATGCACAAGTACATAATAATACTGATATATGGACTAGATTGAAATGTAAGCACGTGACCACCCAACTTTAATGTGGCTCGGGATGCCTCTAGCAAGTGTCCTATGCGGGTGGTGAGTTCTTGTGGATGAGTGCTTTGGTGAGTTCTTTAAGTTGAGTGCCTTGAACGAGTCCTTCAAGTTGGGCAAGTCATTGAAATCGAGTGCCTTGGATGCATAGCAAGACCCTCTAGGCGAGTGACAAGCCCCCTAAGAGAGTGAGGCTGTGAACAAGGGGTGAATACAGTTGACAAAGCCACCATGACTATGGGCTATGTAGTTGTGTACAAAAAATGACCTGAGTATGACTTTCTCCTTCCTCCCTCCTCTCTCTTCCTTATCTCCCCCCTTCTCTCCTATTCCTAGACCAAATCTTGCAACATGAGTTGAGGGGTATGAGTTACAGGTAAAAAAATGAGTTAGTGGATTTAGATATTTCAAATATATATTTTCAATGATCTAGTGCCGCAGCTCTCTAGACCCCAATGCCACAATGCTATCCCCATTCACTGTATAATAGAGAGGTTCGCGCTGCTGCATCCAAATCCAACACCTTCATGCTCACCTACCAAAAACCCCTTAAACAGAGAAGATAAACTTACAGCGCTCCAGAACCTAGAACCGCAGCGCTCCCAACCATATTTCTATAAATCTAAGGTTTTCTAATCGGTTTCAAATCAGGTAATTAACAGTTCATTAATCAAGTGAAAATTATGTCATTATAGTACATCTCGTAGCATGAACAGAGATATCAATAGAAGGCAGTTCGCCTTGGTGAGGGAGAACTGCTCAAAGAGGCGATTCTTCATAGGGTGAGTGCTTCTCCGTGTGAAGGCATGCGAAGATGAGTTCTTTGCTTGAACTCATTCAAAACATATGCATCCTCAATAGGGAACCTCGGGGGCTAGCTCCTATAATGTGAGCTTTCCCATCCCTGACCTTCCATCAAATGCTTCTTTGGGAAAAGATAACTTTGAGCAAGTGCAACCCTTAATTGAGCACCTATATTGACATGTATGTACATACAGTTAAAGCCACTAATACTTCCTGTTCTGCATTGCCAACTTTCCAATCCTTTGTTTCTTGTCGTGCCATTGCTGCTGTCATTGTTTTGCATAGCTGCCAGTGTTCTCCATTTGCTGCCACTGTTTTTTTCTCAACTGCTGCTGCTGTTTATTTCAGAATTTACAAGCAACCAGCTGCTTTCTAGACTTTGCTACAGGGAGAAATCAAGTTTTTATTTGCCGTCCTGCACTTGGGAAGGCAAAAACAAAGATTCTTCTAATTTTCCAGTGCAAGGAAACCTAATTTAAAACAACTTAGTTTAATTGCTGTCCGCAGCAAGGAAGAGTACAAATAAAAGAGGCAAAGTCATTTGCAGCATGAAACAACGCCTAGATATATCATTTTTTTATGCTAGATATATTTTTGATTGATAGATAGATAAATAAAGAACTTCTACAAAAAGTACCTAAAATTTTTCTGGTCATTCCAACTTCTCAATATGTGCTTGCAAAATAATTTATAAGGTTGGCTATGGATCAATGATAGCTTTTAAATTTCAACTAATCGCAACGACTAAGTATTGCGTTGATGTTGCGGCACATAGACAGAATTCTCAAGAAACCAAAATCATGAAGTGATCACTACTGTGATATTCCATTGGTGTAACAGAATTGATGCTGAGATGTTATTTGCATTGCCAAGTCAGTTAAATATATTGGACAACTTATTGATACGATAATGCACATTTTCATAGTACATTAGTTAAGTTAATCAAAAAATTAGGAAAAAAAGGCACGTTCTAAGCATACCATTATTAATCTAATTGGTCGCGGTCTCGCAGAAGTAGATCCCAATGCTGAAAATTACTAAAAAGTACCATAAACTGAAAAGGCTAATGTCTAATGAGCTTTTTCGAGTGGCAAAAGCAGCAATATAATGAGAGCATGCAATTCTCAAGCAAATTAAGTAGTACCATGCGTTCAGAAACTATTTTTCCATATTATTATGGCAATCAAAAGATCCATCAGATTAAAGAATACTGCATTGTACTTTCTGCTGATTAAATTTACGAACAAATATATTAATCAAACCAAGATTACTAATCCAATGCCAGCCAGCATAAGAACTGTCAAGTTATTAAAATTAAGAATCAAGCATTGTTTGGATGTTAAAATTAATACATCTTCATTCTGAGTTGGATCTAATTCCATGGATTGCCACTTACCTTTATTATATCACATGTTTCCTTGCCTAGTTGACTTGCACTTAATTGCACTGTCATTTACCCAGGATTGAAAGCCCTTTGCTTTTAGTCTATAAGATGGCACTCTTAATTAAGCGGTCGTGTTAGTGGTCGGCATGCCGGAATGTCATCATTTGGTATGGGTTATTGTAAGGGAAAGATGACTTGAGGCAAAAATAGAGAAAAAACATAATTAGCACCCGAGCCAAGGAGCTAAAATGTGGGATGCATGGACCATACTTCACCCTATTATTAATATGACAAAAGAACTTTGCAGGCTTTAGATGTATCAAATTCTATATTAAATTTCGTGTAACCTACTCATAGGTCACTCTTCTATGCATTTATTTGTATTTGATTGAAAACAAGGGTAAAGAGGCCTTAGAGCAGAGTCTGGTCTGATGCAAGGCCCTTCTTGAGAGGTAGTGAGATATAATTATGGATTACAGATATTTTCTTTGCAATCATGATTACACTATGTTTTAATGATATATATGGAAAATGATCATGATTCTCTAAATATATTATTTTAAATTATAAATAGTGCAATCATGATTTTAATGGTTTAGTGGCCCTCCATGCATGGACTAGAATTATAATCATTGTCCAAATTGATTATGGCCTTTGAAGGGAGCATTATTGGAAACTATGAACTTGTCACATTGATAGATTGAATAAATGTTCTCGTCATCTCATATAATGCAAAATGTGATGTATTTCATATCATGCAAAATGTTGAGTCCTTGTACCACAAAATTGATAAAAATAAACGAGAAGCAAAAAAAGCGGTGACAAATGTGATGTAATATCATGAAATCACCTTTCCCAATGCTATGCGAGTATACAGTCGTTGACGCTGATATCTATTTTGAAGGAGCATAGCAATACCTTGCATGATAGCCCATACCAAAAATAGTTGCACCCCTTTCTGTAGAAAGCTTGAAACATTACACCTTTTCTCACGTATAAAATGGTTAAATTTTAAGCAGTCAATTACCTGCTTATTGGCACAATCAGGTTTCCCTTTTATCTCCCATGTGAGACTAACAAGAGCCATCAAAATGGCACAATAGTGATGATATACCCACCTACATAAGTCAGGACAGCAGAAATGCAGCCAGAAGTAACATCAACAAAAAATCAAATCACAAATTACCAGAGTAAAAACTAAATATAATCCCTGACCATCCATATGTGGCCAATTCAGTCTCAAAATATCATATTTCTCCAATTTAGTCCCTTGATTATAAAATTGATCTCAAATGACCCCTCATGAGCAAAATTAGGATCAATTTTATATACTTGGGGGACTAAATTTGGATCAATTTTAAATCCCAATTTTTCATCAATTTCTACCCAATGGATCACATAGGATCTATTTTTTATAGTCAAGTGACTAAATTGGATAAATGTGATACTTTGGGACTAATTAGCCACATACGAATAGTCGGGGAATTATTTTGAGTTTTTTTTTTCTCTCTTTTACTACTGACAAAAGCTTAATAAGGAATGCATGTGCTAGCAAATGCACAATAAAGTTTATCTTATCGAGGAATAAGAGAACCGCATCATGAATTTTCAAGAAGTGTGATACCCAACTAATAATATTTTAATAAAGAGAACATGAGCTGGTGATAATAGCAATCATTCTACAAAAAGAAAGCTTAACATGTAATAAACATTCTACAACGTCCTCACATTGCCAAACATATATTCACCAATAATTAAGATTATATATATCAGCAAGTAAGAGGACATACCCAAAAACCTTTAAGTACACCAAGCTATTTTAAGTTTATAATCATTGAATAACTGTCATATCAACACAGGGCTTTTTGTTTGCAACTTGCAAACTATCGAAACAAGAATCAGCTCTGCCAAATCTCACAAGGTGCCTGATTGGACTTTACTTTAAGTTTGTCAGCAGATCTAATTTCAGCCTCAATAGCCACTTGATTGGGGGTGCATAACTGGAACAATCTTTTCTCCTGATCACAACCTGACTTTTACAAGATGGGTTACATGTATATCAAGTCTAACTTTATCATATGAAATCCCAAATCATTCTATTTACGCATAAATTTAAAACTATGCTTTTCATTTTTGGTTTAACAAAAAACCTTGGACTCCAACATCTCTCCCCTCTTTTGCCACAGATTCCATTATTGTTTTATTATTCATTATTCAACCACTCAACTACCCTCCCAACCACCATCTAACTGTAACCACCTATTTACTTTTTTAGTATGGCTGCCATCACAAAAAATTCCAGAGGTGGTGGAGGGCCTCCCTTGATCACCTACAACCCATCTAACATCTCTCCTCTTCTTCTTGATCGCTTCGACTCCTTGATGCTCTATTCTAATCTCTCTACTATACCGAGATCAATCTTCTCCCCACACTTCCAGGGCAATGATCTCATCCCATATGCTCCACTATTGCAGCCAACAAAATTCTCATTCGAGATTTATAGAATGCACATTTGGAACACTCATAGTGCACCTGCCTCTTCCTTCATGTAGAAAATCAGCCAATAAGGAAAGAATCAAAGAATTTAGATATAACATTATCAAAGTTTTAAAAGCTTCCAGGTCTAAGTTAAAAAAATGTAGGATGCTCTACATTAAATCTTCTGCAATAAGTCTTAAGGTTCTTGTAGGCAAGAACTTTAATGACTAAAAAGACGAGAAAAGAAATGCCAGCACATATGAGCTTAATATATAGAATCACACGTCCTACTGGAGTATGCAAGCATAATGTTCCTTTAAGAAAACACAGAATAAAGGCTACCAAAGGCAGGAAAATAGCTGATCTAGCCAAATATATGAAAGAGAGTAATTTACACTTGCAAAACCTTGCAAAACCAATTTTTCAAATGCATAATTTTCTGCATGTTGGTAATGACCTAGGTTAACAACCAAAATATCAATCACCAAATTCCAGATCAAGTTTAATGAGGATCAATGACCTTACCAGGGACGAATGTCACTTCCATTAACTCTCAGTATATTTTCCCGCAAAGCCAGACTAGTGTAGAGAAATAAGAGCCAAGCCTGAGGGAAAATTGCGATGAAAATAATCAAATTCAGTAAAATAAATAATTTATTCAAACAAGAAAAGTTCTTGTTTGCAATCTGAAATACCAATTATGGCAATTTTATACTTGATATAGCTGAACAGGCAATGCTGGAAAGCATCCATCCCATATCCAGGACCTTAGGAAAAGCAGCATAGATGGAAACAGAAGAAACAGGAATGCTGTTCTATCCTGCCAAATCAGAAAGTTCAAAAATAATTCAATTCTACAGTTACAAACGAAATCTTGCCTTAGTAACATAGGGCACAATATTTACAAGTGGAATTGAGAAGGAAGACAAAAAAGCTTCTCTTCTGTATGTATTTGGGTATAATCGATGCATGCATGAAAATCACAGCCACCCACCAAACAAGGCAGGCCGATTAAACAGAATGCTTTCACAGTCTGCTCACTTTCCATTCAGAAAATTACCGAATACTCAAAAGATTCACCGTCCGCAATATAAGTTGAAGATTGATCAAGAGCTCTTACCCTGTAGCTGTTGTACTCCTCTTTAACCTTCAGCCGCACCTCCTTCCGCGTCGCCCGAACATTTATAGGCCCAAGGAACATGTTCAAAAACCGACCTGATAACAAAACTAGCGAAATCAAATCGCCTGAAACGAAACCCAATTCCCGTAACCAAATAGCGTATTCACCAACCATGATCCTTGCTAGGTAAGAGCGAAGCCACATCGCCATCGCTAAGCAGGCATTTCGCCCTGTAGATATCCTCTTCTATCTGCATCGAATCCGAAATGTTACAATTGATATTTCCATGCATGACAAACATAAAAGGGGAAGAGTTGGAGGAAACGACAAACCTTTTCCGTCAATTTGCTGTCGAATGAAGGCGATTTGGAGGCGGAGCACAGAGAGGATTGGAGGCGCCGGATGTCTGAATCAAGGGCAAGGGCGCGCTGGCGGAGGGATTGCTCCTCCTTCCAGGTACGGGATATGAGGTCAGAAGCGGAATCCTGGAGCTCGCGAGCGACATCAGAAACCCGCGATGCCTCGTAGATAAGAAGTCGTTGATCGGAGTTCTGGGCGTGGTCGGCTCCGCCGCCGCCGTCGGCGTTGTCACTCATCGCCCTCGTGTTCTCTACCGCGCGTGGAGGATGAGACCTGGATATGAGAGATTATTACGTCCGCGTACGGCAACACATGTCACGTGCGATTACACGTGCGGATGATGAAGACATCCACTTACCATTACTAATTTTATGATAATCTACTGCGAACACTCCAAATTACCATAAATTTAACACTGAAAATATTGTGTAATTTATATAATATAACATTATGTTAATTTTTTTTAGTAAAATTCAAGATGATAGAAAGGAAGTCATGGGATCATATCAGAGAAGTGGAGAAGATAAAAGAAGTCATGACACAATTTCGATATGAATGTTGATACATGGTACTAGGGTCTAAAAGGAGACTGGTTATTCTGTGCAGACACAGGACGAAAAGAATCGTCCAAATTTGCTGCTTTTTTATTATCCTTTTGCTACGCTTGCATGCTTTTGCAAAAGGACAGCAAAAATGCAGTAAAAAAGCATTTATAATTGAATATTTGCTGTCTTTTTACTGTTATTTTGCAAAACCACAATAACTCCCAATGATTCTTTCCATCCAGCATTTGCATAGAATAATTTCTCCTAGAAGGGAATCTATAAAACCAACTATGTATGAAGAGGGAGAATGTGTAAAAAAAAAAAAAATAGACGAAATTATTACATGCGGTCACCGGATGCTGTCCGAAGGCCTATCAGGACACGCCTCATCAGCAATACGTTGTGTACCGCTGTGTATCGGGTGACGTGGAACGTCCTGATTGGCCCACAGGCGATCCAGTGACCGCACGTAATAATCTCTCAAAAATTGACGATTACACTTCATTGATAAAGGCGATGGCGTGTAAAAGATGAAGAGTTCTATGACAGAATTTAACAAAGAGGGTGAATATGATGTTAATTTTTTATGCTATTTAAACATTTGAGTATTATAAGAGTAAATACTAAGTTTAAGTGTTAAATATATAAATAACAATATCAAAAAATTATATATACACTCAAAATTTTCAAAGACCCTCCATAGTAGCAAGTCACTCATTAGAATAAAGGAATTTCGTAACCTTCCTCGTCAGGCCAACTCAATAGACTTGTCCATCAAAACTCTCAGTAAGCCTATTTATTAGGTTCAGTATTAGACCTACTTGACGAACCTACTCATAAACCCTAAAGAACATACATCCCACGAGATTTCGATGTATTGGCTAACCGTACATATAATTTTGATCGTCCATGCGATTATAGATCATACGATCATACGACTTAACCTAACGTAACAATTGAGTGCCAATTGTTCTATAACTATTGTATTTTTAGGAAAGGAGATTCTTCGTTAATTGTTTATTGTACATGCAATCATTAAAATAATAAATCATTCATGTGCTCTTGTACTTACTAAGCATGTGCTTCAAATAACTTATTATGTGAAAAAATAATAAATTATGCATATAAATGTTAAAACATTCGCAATAATTCATATCATATGTAGTTATTCGCATCTAGAAATGTCTCGCCAAAATCATTAATGATATAATCAATCTCCTGAAAAATAGCAGAACAAAAGGAAGATGTTCGCCAAACTAATACAGCCCATTGACTTCTCGATATAATCATCTCTCTGTAAGCCCGTAATCCTAACTAACCAATATTACCGTTAAAAAAATATAATTAATATCAATATCGTAAGGGTACATAACTATATCTCCAATGTTCTAATCATTTTTTATATTTACTTTAAAATTAGTGCAATATAATTTTTTATATATAACACTAATTTTAAAGCAAATATAATATCACATAATTTGTTAATCTTGATGATCTAACAAATAAAGCCGTACGTTTGTATGGCAAATTTTAAGGCAAGTGGGTCAACCGGCAACCAACCCTTCATAATTTTTCAGAGCAGTGAAATGTGCCTTGTTGAACAGTGATTTTAGGTGTGTAATTATTGATAAATTAATAGAGATGATGCAATAATTATTTTGATTAATTTTTCAACTTTTGTTATATTTAATGGAAATTATAAATATTAAAAAATATTTTAATATTTTATGTAAATAAATTTGGACACTATTTGATAAATTTATTAAATTAAGTTATAAATTATAAGCACAGAATGAATCATTTTAATAAATTTATTTTGAATGAATAGATATGATGGAGTAATTTAAATTATTATATATTTTATTATTTTGATGACATGCATAATAAATATGAAGTGATTTAAATATAATAATTTTGAATTCATAAATAAAATGTGAACTTTTATATAATACATATTTTTATTTAAATAGCATAAACTATATCAAAATAGACTTAAAAATTATCAAATTTATTTTAAAATTAATATTATATATAATTTTTTTGCATTATACTAATCTTTAAATAAAAAAAATATTTAAATCCATCTCACAAGATATTCTAATTCAAAAATTCTCAATAAAATAAACCTCATCTAATATTATTCATATTAATGATAAAAGAAACCCTAACTTAAACCCACCTCTTCCTATTAGAGTGAGAACTTTGAAAAAAAAAATGGAGTGAGAAGATAAGTTTGGCCCAATCCAATGTAGGGGTGTATGTGAACCAGCTCAAGCTCGACTCACTGATGAGCTCGTTGAGCTTGAAGCCAAAAGCTCGAGTTCGAACTTAAATTCAAACTCATATATTATACGATCTTGAGCTCGACGGAGGCTCCGCTCGTCAACTTTTTTTCTCCCTCTCCATCTAATAGCTAATTTCTTAATAAACATCGTAAAAGACTTGCAAAACAAATCCTTTTTTTTAGGAAACGGTATATCCACCACTATCACCTCCGAAATGGCGCTTAGCGGCATGACTAATCCTCGACTGACCTAGAAGAGGCACCCACCCCAAAAACCTCCTGACCCGCACTTGATTGGATCCCACTTAAGTGTCGCTGCTGTTCGAGGGAAATCGAGCACATGTTGAAGGGTTCCCAATCGTACTCGCCAACCAACCAAACTAAGCACCGGTGGGTGCAGAACAAATCATATTACCCATAGCTGATACTCTGACAATAAATGGGAAGGCATATGACGCACATATCTACATTGAAAAAATGTATATATACATAGAGTACAAAGGCAGTATGGTCTCAGCTGACAGAATAAAGTTTATAGTTACATATTTAGATAATAAAATTGCATAAAAATCAAATTTTGTAGAGCTGAATGAGAAGCTTAGCAATGATACAGATCTATCTGGAATAATGAATGAAAGACAGAGTTTGTTTGATCCTACCAGCAGAACTTGATTGAGTGGTAATGGGAAAAATATCTGCATGAATGAAGAAAACAGACAAAATGTGATGAGTTATGGTTAAGAAAAACATTAAATAATAGAATGATGCAGTTAAATTTATAAGATTAAAAAAACAACAAAACGATAAGCTCTCTAAAGACATCCTTGCCTCTTCCAGTTTGGGAAATTTGAGTTTTCTTTATTTGGGACGGCTTTCTTGCAGCTTCCTAATTCAAAAATTTCTTTAACTAAAAATATTTGTACTAAAAAGCTGATTTAGAAAGCAGTGTCAAACGAAGCCTTAATGTGCATTTTTTTTTAAGGAATAGATAAAATTTAGGCTTTATTTGGGACGGCTTTCTTACTGCTTTTTAAAACGGTATTCTACAAAAAAATTAATTTTTGTGCTAACAAATTGTTTTAAGAAGTAGTAAGAAAACGATCCCAAACGAAGTCTTAATTATATTTGAAATTTCAAAATGTTTCAATAATATTATCAAATGTGCATGTTTTTATCATATCATCATTTTGATCAAGTTTTTGAGGTTTACAACACAAAAATAATGAACCTTTAAAGAGGTAACCTTGCAAAGAATGTGAAATCTGCTTTGTCAAAAGAGATCAAAGAAGCATTATATGAGCTCCATTATTGTATCCTATAAACCAATTTGAAATGATCCTTTAAGGAGGTAACCTTGCAACGAATGTGAAATATACTTGGTCAAAATATATCAAAAGAGCTACTTTTTTTTTAAACTAATTTTGTTAAGTTAATTATAACAAAGGAGCTACATATATGCACCCCATAAGCCAATTTGAAGAGAGATTATGAGGTGTGGAGTGCGGACGGGGAGAACAGTCCGCACAAGCATTGGGTACCTAGCGGTACCAGCATTTGGTACTGTTAGATACCCAGTGCTTGTGCGGACGGTGCGCACTCCGCACCTAATAATTTTTCCAATTTGAAATGCATAGCCTTGAAAACGATATTAGAAAATCAAGATATTAAGCAGCTCCCACGCGGTAGTACCCAAAAGTTTCAGATAAAGAAATATAAATTTTCTTCATTCATGAAGAGGTTAATTGAGAGAAATTTCTGTGTGAGAAATGCCACTGTGAGAGATCAGTAGCGTTGAGGAGAATCGTTTTTTGGTGGAGTAAGAAGCAGAACACTTCTGTTGCCGTGAGTGAAGTGTGACAAATTCAGTGGAAAAAGAGAGAGGAAGAGAAGGAAATTGAGGAAAGAAGAATATGAGGTAAAGAAAATTTAGTTGTGTTAAAGTGGTTGATAAATTTGCAAATGTTAGTATAAGTTTCTAAATAAGTTACACAAATTTTATTTTAAGATTCATCGAATTTATGCATAAGGGAGGTTACGAGGTAAATAGTTATGTTAGTATGAATTTATTTTATGCAGTTTATTTGATTTAGAAATTGTATAAATCATAGAATTGAAGAGGTGATTGTAGATAACTTACAAACGAAGAAGAGTACGAGGTGGAGGATTTGAGGAGATAACTCGTCAAAGAGGTAAGTTACACAGTTCTAAATTACAAAAGCAAATATTATCAATTATAGATACATACAAGGTCACTTGATTCATTTGAAGATATTATTGCATTAAGATGATTTTAAATTAGTAAATATGAGCATACCTCCTAGTATTCATGTACAATCAACTCCATATCCATATGAATGATTTGAAAGTTGAAATAAGATCAAGCACGACTGTTTAAAACTTTTATTAGTTGGCAATATTTTGGAAAATAATTAATTTTTTAAAATATTGTCTACATATTTCTTATGCAAATAGCATAAGATATGTTATTATGAAAGTATGCAACCGTATAAAACAAACATGAACTATAATATTTGAAATTTGTTAAATATCAAATTAGTAAAAGTTGGCTATGAAATGATATGATACCTACATAGCAAGTGGGGCAAAATGGGCCCAAAATGTGATACTTGCATAACAGGGGGGCCAAAAGGAACCTTTAAAGAGGCAAAAGAAACCTCTATGTAGTTCAATAATAATAATGTCAAATTTATCTAGACTCTATTGAATATTATTATGAAAGTTAACTATATTAAAATGATAGTCAAATCCTTAGAAAACTAATTATGATATTCTGTTCAGACTTTAAATGAATAAAAGAATGATTCTAAATATGATTTTATGTTCTTTTGTAAACAATGGTAAGTTTGATTCAGTTATGATTCCAATATTGTTATTTCTATAATCTTACATTTAAATTGTTATTTAATTTGTATAACTTTATAAGTCTCATAGCTCATCAGTTTTTTTTTATATGCTGGTTGTTACAATAAAAGGAGAAAGTTGAGACCAATTAGCCAAGTGTTGGAATGTTTAGGTTCTATTTAGAAGTGTTTATGATGTCTTCAAGTGAGGTATGTACACTATTTAAATGTAATGATGTATTCTGATTTATGTATGGCTCCGGGTTGAGATCATAGTTGTGTCGTGATCATGCCCTGATGATATTTCAATAGAGGTGTGAAAATGCTTAGGAGATGAAGGAATTTCTTGGCTTACTAAACTTTTTAATACTATTTTGAAGACTAAAAAGATACTAGATGAGTGGAGAATGAGTGTATTAATTCCTATTTTTAAGAATAAAGGTGGTGCGCAAGATTGTGCGAATTATGGAGGAATTAAGTTAATGTGTCATACTTTAAAACTATGGGAGCGAGTTATGGGGCATAGGTTGCGGTGTGATACTAATGTTTCTCAAAATCAATTTGGATTCATGCCAGGTATGTCGACTATGGAAGCCATACATTTATGAAGAGGTTTGATGGAGAAATATAGAGAAAATAAGGAGGATCTACATATGATATTTATTGATTTAGAAAAAGCATATGATAAAGTTCCAAGAGAAGTGCTATGGAAAGTTCTTGAAAAGAAAGGAGTTAATAATGCTTATATTCAAATCATTAAAGATATATATGCAGGAGCTATTACTTGTGTTCAAACACAAGGTGGTTTGACCAAGTATTTCCCTATTTCGGTTGGGTTACATCAAGGATCAGCCTTAAGCCCATATCTTTTTGCTTTAGTCATGGATGTTCTCACTAGACATTTGCAAGAGGATGTACCTTGGTGTATGCTTTTTGCTGATGATATTCTTCTTGTTGATAAGACTAGAGAAGGAGTTGAAAGTAAACTTGAATTATGGAGGTCAACATTACAGACTAAAGGTTTTCGCTTGAGCAGATCTAAAACAGAATATATGTAGTGTAATTTTAGTAGTAATAGACCTAGTGAGGGGATTGTGACTTTGGGCGATCAAGTCATTAATAAGAGTACACATTTTAGATATCTTGGATCTATTGTTCAGAGTGATGGTGAAATAGATGGGGATATTATCAGCAGAATTCAAGTTGGATGGTTGAAGTGGGGAATGCATCGAGCTTGTTGTGTGATAGAAAAGTACCCCTCAAACTTAAGGAAAAATTCTATAAGATGGTAGTGAGGCCTACAATGCTTTATGGTGCTGAATGTTGGCCATTAAAAGAGAAGCATAATACTAAGTTAAGTGTGGCAGAGATGAGAATGCTCAGGTGGATGAGTGGCTTTACCCTTAGAGATAGGATACGAAATGAGCATATACGTGAAAAGGTTGGAGTAGCTCCAGTAGAAGATAAGATTAGAGAGAGTCGCCTTAGATGGTTTGGTCACATAAAACGGGGGCCTTCCAATGACCCGGTTAGGAGAGTAGAGGTATTAGATTTGACTTATGTTAAGAAAGGTAGAGGTAGACCTAAAAAGACTTGGTTAGAAAATATTAGGAATGACCTTTCTTTATTAGATTTAAACGAGAATTTGACCTTTAATAGAACACAATGGAGAAAAAGGATTCATGTAGCTGACCCCACGTAGTGGGATAAAAGGCTTGATGTTGTTGTTGTTGTCTGTAAGTACTTGTGTGATGAAATTTGGACTATTTAGATGCTTATGCTTGTTCAATAAATGCAATTGTCGGTGGATATTTTTATATAAGTATGCAAATAATGAGAAATATTAAATGAAAAGGATGAAAGTTGTGTTCAGTTATGTGGCACTCTACGTTACTAGTAAGGAGTATCATGGGATGTTACATATGCATATACTTGCTCCCATCATGTGCGTACCATAGCTTTAATGTGGTTGCTTTCACATGCAAATCTGCAACAAACTGCATAGGCACACTTCCTCATGCACTTCAGCACATGTTGCTACATGCATTTTCGTGCTTGTTCGCATGTTTTCCCCATACATAAATAATATGTAAACAACTTCAATTTAATACAACTAAAATTAAGTTTAGTTATGGCTTATTTGTCCTATTTTTCTTTGAATAATTAAATAAATCTAATTAGCTTGCATTTCTAACAAGGAAACATAACCAAATAGCTAATGCACATATTAATTTTATTCATAAGAAATTTATCAAAAGCTATATTGATGTAGTTATATATATATATATATAGATTCCACACACAACACATTAGATTCCAACTATTAGAGCTACAATATCACTTTTAGGAACATAAAGAAACCAAGGATCAAAGTTATTGAAAAATAAATCAAAACAAAATTTGTCTCTAAAGAATTGAAAACCATCATCTATAACTTGAAAATTTTCCTTGGAAATTAGATATAACGTGTGTTGGCTGGTAAACACTCCATGATTATCAGTACAAGAAAATCATTGAAAACTAATATGGAAACCTCACTAAACTATTGTATAACATCTAAAACATAATCCCTTTGCCCGATTATCTTGCACCACTGCTTCTGTGAGTCGCTTGAAGTTGCCCCTCGGACGAACTCCCCCGCTCTTCTCTCTGAAAGAATATTGGCTGGGTTATGGGTGCTAGAGTTGTAGGGGTACTCCGATAGGCCCCTCCCACTATGTTGCTTTTGTTGCCCTTCTCTCTCTTATATTTTTCCTCCACCATCTGAGTAAGCTCCATCGTCTCCCTCAGCCCTTTAGGCCTCAATGCTCTGAGTTTTGCCCATATGTCCTCCCTAAGCTCCTTCATGAAATTTCCCTCAAATCCTTCCTCAGAGATTCCCATAGTCTCACCAACAGCAGCTCAAATTTCTCCCGGTACTCCATAATTGTCCCTTCCTGAGTTAGGGCATAGAATTTCAGAAACGTTCCAACAAGCACTTCTTAAATTCTCCCCATGAGTAGATCTGATACCCATCCTCCCTCAATTGGAACAAGGCTAAGGCTCTCCCTTCCAACATAGACCTGCCGTCATGAGTTTTTCCCCTTCAGTCAACCAATTGATGGCAAAGTAACATTCCACCTGGTACACCCAACCCTGAGCATCCTCCCCTTCAAAGACCAGCATCTTTAGCTTCCTTGCCCTCACATCCATACCCCAATGGTTTCTCAAGTATAATTGTGGTGTGATTCCCTTCCTTCCTCCCTTAGTTGATTTTAACCCAATGGCTCCCCCAACCATGCTCTTCTCCATTCCACCTTTCCCCATGCTCAGGTAGTCACCCAAAGGGGTCGGCTTACCTCCTCCTTATTTCCCTCTCTTTGGAATACCTCGATCCGCCCATTAACAGGGCCCCATGTGCGGTCCTTGATGGAAAACACTCTCCAATTCATCATCGTCTTCCTGGATCTCCTTTACTTGTGGTTCCACCCTAGGAATCGTCGGCGATGCTTTCAAATGTATCTAAAGCATCTTTTTCATCATCTCTTCAAAGTGCCCAAAGCGGTTCTCAATGGATGAGAGTCTTCCCTCCATCCCAAAATATTTTTCCTCTACTCTGGCTTGAGTTGTTCCATCTCTACCTCCAATGCCTCCATCTTCTTTTTACCATTAATTGGATCTAGGCTCCAATCGCAAAAACAATGAAGATAACTTGTTGTTCCGCCGAAGAAAGCGATTTGATACCAATTTGATAAGAAATGCTTGTTGAAATTGAAAGAATCTTTGGCTAAAATTTGGAATTTCAGCAAGATAAAATAGAAATCGAGAGAAATTTGATGGCAAAACACTAGAGAACTTGATAATTGATGAAAGAGGGAAGAAAACAAACAAAATACAATGGATCTTCAATTTGAGAGGAAGTTCCGACTCTCATATTCCCTAGCCGGCAGCTAGAGCCCAAGCAAACCCTAAATGAAATACAAATCCAGCCAAACATCACATAACCCTAATCCTAGGATGAGAATAACTATTAAAAGCAAACAATACAAAGTAAAAAGTCCAAACAGCCCCTCCAATTCAATTTTCCCACTCACTCGCCCCTCTCTCTCTCTTCCTTAATGCATGGACCCCACCCCAAGGGAGCGGGTGATGAGGACATCGTCAGCATTTTCGACACATGTACCTTTATGAGACGCCGGAGATCGACGGCCACGAGCATGAGTTGTATTTTGTCATTTTATGTAGTAATTTATTTTATTTTGATGTTTTTCCGCTTTTGCCCTTATGGGCATTGAGTCGCTTATGTAGCCCGGAAGGGCATTTGTGTCATTTCTTGTTATTTCATTTTGGCCTATTTATATGAGGCCTCATACATTGTAATTTCAGTTTTGATGAAATGAAAATTTACTTTGTATTCTCTTTGTGAGTGCATCCCTCTCTCAAATCTCTTAGTGAGTTTTGGGAAGAGCTAGATCTCTTTGTGAGTTCCTCCTCCCCGATCTTTTAGTGAGTTCGTCGGAGGAAATAGATCTCTTTGTGAGTTCTAAATTCTCGTCCCCTCATTCGTGGTGGAAATTCGGGTTGAAAGCAATTGAGGTTAGTGGATCCGTGGCTACTCAAGTCCCTAGAAACTCCCAATTCTTTTCCCTTTGCTCTTGCCGCCGCTTACTCCAAGCAGGCCAAAGCCGCCGGCCCCTGGCTACAGCCTTCCGCCGGCCAGCCGCTCAACCACCCGCCGGCCAGCCGCTCAACCACCCGCCGGCCTGTCTTCCACAGGCCAGCCCCACAGCTCCATCCCGCTGCCTTCCCCTCTTGAATTCTCAGCATTTGAATTTCAAATCCCTTGAGTAATCACTTTCCTAATTGGTGCTCATTCATTAATCCAGCCCATTAATGAGATTAAAGCCAAATTCGAAATTCAAATTTGGTTTCCCTCTCATTTTAAAGCTTGGGAAGTTACTTAAGACATAATTAAATCTGAAATTAAAATTCAGATTTAATTCAATTATCTACTTAAACTTGGGTCTCACCTCATCAAAACCGAAATCCCTCTCTCCTCTAGCTTGGCCGGCCACTCCCCTCTCTCTCTCCTCTTTTAATTCTCTTTTATTACTTCCTTAATCCCTTTCCTCATAAGTTAATTTCAATTTCAAATTTTGAAAACTGAAATTAATCCCTCCTCACTTTTGGAAATCTAAACTAAAATTCATATTTTAGTTTTTCCCCTCATAACCTCACCCACCCCCTCTCTCTCCTCCAAAACCGTAACTCCTCCCTCTCCCATCCTGAGTACTCATTCAACCCTTGGCGAGGATGCATGGCGAAGCCCGAATGGAACTTTGGATTTGTGCATGACGACCAAGATCAAGTTGACATCCTCCAATCACCGTTATTTGGCGTGGGCTTCGATTTCGACGATATCATTGAAGATTACATCGACCGTATCCATTACACCTTAGTGGATGTGATCGACAAGCAAAGATCAAAGGGACGTTGGATCATCCTTGGACGACCGTCATCCTCCACCACTCCGGCCACCTATCCAAGAACGACGATCTTAGGCTCCTTCTTCCTCGGAGTGACCTCGGTTCTAATGTAGAGACTCTTCTTCCGCTAAAGCCTAGACTAGTTGAGCGTATGGGCTCCAAAGGTGAAAGTTCTCAATGTTAAATCGTGGATTCTTGTTTATTGTAGTAGCGTACAATTATTCTTTGCGTTTTCTTGAATTGTTTGGTTAATCGATTCGCTCTTATTTGCCTAAGCAAATTAAAAACTAAGAACTCTAAGGATCAATCGTTGTTATAAGCAATAAATTTATTATGGGAACACTTTGTAATTCGCTCTCTTTAATTTCCTTAAAGTAACTCCTGAACGGGTTTGTTTCACATCTGCGGGCTAGGCATAATCGGAACTAGGCTTCCGCCTGGTATAGAGGGACTGTCCGGACCAGCCCCTCCTAGACCGGTCTAACATATAGTTACAATATATTCTTTAGGTGTAAATAATCAAGAATCTTATGCTAAGTATCTATTACAATTGCAGAAAGAGTTCATTATCTCTCTAAAGAATAAAAAATAATCATAGATAGGCCAGAGTAGTATAATGCCATCATTTGTTTAGACAATGGTATCCAAAAAACTCATTGCTAGTTTTTTGGAAAATATGAATATGCATCCTTCTAACACATCATGCACGTTTCTACATCAACAATTACATATTAAATAATATTAGCAACCACTTTAAGCAGTCCACCAAGCCATCAAAGGTTTCAATTATGGCTTTGTTTAGGATGACTTTCTTAATGCTTTTTAAAGTAGTTTTCTAGTACAAAATTTTAATTTTTGTACTAAAAAACAATTTTAAGTAGTAAGAAAGTCATCCCAAACGAGCCTAAGTCCTCTTTAACCCTAGCACGATCCACTTCTAACTTGCTATTTTATGGTCTGAAGGACCATCACTATGTCCTTCGTTATGCTTCTAATGGAAAAACATGAGATTTCTTTTCATGCTTCAAGAATCTAATAAATGCTATGTTTAGAGATCTTTTGGCATACTAAAAAATATTTTCTGAAAAACAAAAAAAAAAACAAAAAAACTAATGTTATTCCCGTGCTTGAAGTTTTTGTGTTGCCTTTATAAATTATTGCAAAAAAATCATACGGGTCTAGCATCCAATCTTCTCGCATCCAAGAAACTAATTAGTAGGGTTGTCAATGCATCAACGGTTCATAGTGATGCTCCATGGAGACGCGATCATTCAACAGTGATGGGAGCCTACCTCTTGGGGCTTCAAGTGGGTTGTTCTACTTTTGTCCGTGTGGACAGGTGGCTCAGGTTTGGACATTTTTAGGCTGATTTGAGGCCTATTCCAAGCTAAAAACTTCATTTTGATAGGTTTTTTGGCCCTTTCAGGCTCAAGTAAAGCTTGTTGTATTTCCCATTTGGTCCACACAAGTCTTGTTTTATATTATATTATATATATATATATATATATATATATATATATATATATATATATATATATATATATATTACTTTAAATTATTGGCCTGGACCCCAAATTCCCTCAAAACAATCAATGAATGTTATACTCTTATAATACAAATGAACAAAAGGAAAAAGCATTGGAAACTTATCGTTGAGTGGACCAAAAAAAAAAAAGAACAAAAGAAAGAGTATATCTGCAATAATAATGTGCAGTCTAATCATTCTATGACCAAATAATTTATATGAAAAGAACAAATAATTTCATAAAACACCCCGTAACTCATTCACATCAAACTGATTGAGCAAAGAGGTTACTGCCCCACATGATGGGAATAATACATCAGTAGCATCCAATGAAAGAAGGCAAAAAAAAAGGGAATACAAATTTGAAGAGAAGCTGAAGATACAGAAAAACAGAAGAGGGCCAGTAGGATTTCACTATCCTTCTCCCAAATACCCTCTTATCATAGGCAAAATAAGAAAGAGGGGCCATGGTCAAAGATTGGAACAAGGCTCACCAGGAACACTAGCAGAAAACTGAATTCATCTTGTAGAATAAGAATGGAGAAATGGAGAATATAGCCAACAGTTTTAAAAGAGCAATTAGCACAAAAAAAATCTCTTAAAGACGACTATTATAAATAGAGGAAAGGCTTCAACTGTTCACGGTATAGAAAATTTTCAAGAAACATTAACTGAAATTAAGATTGAGCCAAAGTAAAGAAAGGACCAAAAAGAAAACTATTTTACCATTTATCCAAATTTGTTTCACCATTTGTACTGTGAAGACTACCATTGACATTTTCTGACGTGGAAACTGAGAGATCCTGGCTTCCATGGTGAATCAGTTGAGAGAAACCTTGCCCTATAGATTTCCACAATCTAGTTGGCAACGAGGATTGCAGATTGGAAGGATTTTCTTCGGAAGGGGGTTCATAAAGAGAAGCTGAATCTGGATTAAGTTCCGAGAACCTGACAGCTCCAAGAATTTTTTCAGGTAGCTCTAACTCAGATTGGCTTTCAATGAGAAATGCTAAGTCAACTGTTAATGTTCTGATGTAGCTGAAAGCTAAGTGAACGATTGCATTGGCAACCACTGAAGCTCCAATGTCCACATCAACTTCAATAAAATTTGGTCCAACAAAGTACTTGCAAGAAACAGCTCGCCCTAGAATGCAAATTGCCTGATCACCAACAGCCGTTTTAACAATCCAAGGTCCCTTGACAACATTTGCAATCAATTTCAGCCTAGAATTTCGAATAGTATCATCACCTTTAACAAATAGGTCCATCAAAGATCCATCTTGGATAGGTTCGGTGGCAACAAAGTATGCAATAGCACTGTAGTTATCCTTGCTTGGGAGTTGCAAATTGAAGGCCCAAACAAAAGGATTACTGCCACTAGCAATTGCCTTGTCGATAGCTTTCCTCACTCTGTGGTGTGAATGATTCAAGACCTCACCAATTTTCTTGGGACCTTTGATCCAATCAAATCCAAGAGGTTTTAAAAGAAATTCACCCCCAGGAATTTTCACTTTGTCTCGGAGATAATCGGGACCTCTTACATTGAATTTATCCCCAGGAGGAGTAGCCCAACCATTTGGGCAGTTTTCTGGCTCTAAAAGAGGAATAGAACCACCAAGTTTAAGTTCATCTATCCAGGCATCTTCCTCACCATTACCCATCTGGACAACAAGACACTATGATGCCTGTACAATGAGAACCAAATAAGTAATCACCATAGTACAACCGTACCCACGAGTTTGTATTTTGAAGTGCCACAAGAAAGGGACTAAGATCTACACAGGCAAACCAATGGGACCAAAACTAAGAACCTTTGCCCCTCGAATTGAAAAGGAAAGAAGATAAATTGGTTTAGACCATAAGCAGATAATATGATAAACAAATAACAGTATCCCTTAGAATTAATAAATAGACAGCAAATTGGCAGAGACAGATGTCCCAAAAAGTAAGATGTGGTTGAATTAAAAAAGTAAGAAAGACGCATGGTGCTAAAGCCTTTGCAAGTAAAAAGAATACCAAATTCCTAAAAAACACTCGAGAGAGATTAATAGCACACAACGACATATACCATCTTACTGAAGGCCAGTTGATTGGGATCCGTAAGCTGTATAATATAGGATATTTTTATTTAATTTCTTAAGCTTGTTTTATTTACTTTCTTGTTTTATTTACTTTCTTAGGTGGATTCCTGGGGCTGATTGCCTTTTGGGGATTCTATCCTTGCATCTCCTACAGGTATGTTCTGCTCTCAATCTATATTTACCCACTCATGTCTAAAACACTAGCATAATCCACTCCAGCTTCTTTTTTGCCAGTCTCAGATCCCCTAAGAATTATTATTATCGGTTATCTTGATTCTCTGGCTAACCTATTTTGGCACTGTGCCTTGATTTTTCTGCCGGGGATGCTGTGTTCTTGAATGCCCACTAGCTTTTCACGAGGCTGCTCCCGATTGATACTCAACATTGTATCATTTAAGGAGCTTTTTTCCTTAGCTGATTCATTCACGTTTGGATGAAGTTGTGCCTTCTGGATATATTCTTCAGCTATTGTGTTATGGATATGTGTACCTTATGATGTAGACAAAGGGGGGGTCAACACTAGTCCAAAATAAATCATATTTTGGCTTCCCTTGAGTCTAGTAGTTTATCATATTTGAGCTGAACTTTTAGTTCATTTATGAGCTGGACTTTAGTTCATTTATTGAACTAAGGGTTAGCTCATTATGAGCTAATATTTTAGTTCATTTATTATCTTACTTTTTATTTAATGCATTTTTATTATAGTTTTAATGTCTTAAAGTTGTCTCTTGGATTTCCAAAATGGGCTTTTGGAATCCCAAGAAGTTGTTTGCTTTTCCCATGATGGCTCCTTGGTTTCCACCATTGTTTTTAATTTTTTAAGTGCTTTTGCCCCTTGGGATTCCGGCCGGTTGCTGGTCTTCCGAGCCCGGGGTGTTTCCCGTGGCCGTGGCTCCTCGGTTCCGCTCGGCCTCCTTGTTTCCCGCGGTGGCTGCTTCGGTTCTTGGATTGGGCTGATTTCCGTGAGCATGGGGGGAAGATTCCTATGCTTTTTAATGCTTAGTTTTATGTGTTATATTAATGTAATGTGTCTCTTTGTATTCCCTTTCATACCTATATATATGGGGGGTATTGTAATGTTTTAAGAAGTTGAATGATATTTGATTTTTGGAAAAAAATTTGTTAACCTGCGGGTTGCTTGGAAATCCTGCGGGCTCTTTCCACCCTTCTTTTCTCATCCCCTCCGGAAATCCTGCGGGCTCTTTCCAACCTTTCTTCTCGGGCTTCTAATCTCTTCGTCTCTCCGCAAGTGCCGCTCCACCTGTATCCTTCTTCTCCAAGTGCAGCAACTTTAGGGTGTCGTTATTGTTTGAATAGTTGCTATTTGAATGAGTTATATTTATGCAACTTATGTAGTTTTGATGATTCCAAACATTATTGTTCAAATGTATAGTTATCTCCTAACAATTTCAGAAGATTTGCACTTGCTCTTGTGTGTACTAACATTTCAGGAAAATCAGACTCCAGACTACGAAAAGTTCAATTCAAATTCAACATGAGATATTTTGTTTAATTGATGAAAGGGAGTGATTGTAATTGAGTGAATAAAATCTCACACACACAAATAAGGAGATCTTGAAATTCTATACTGATCGTACAGGACGATATTTATCGTACTGGACGATCTGTCAGTTATCTCCTATAGAGCACTTGGAACGAATAGGAACTTGCTTTGAAAAATTTTCTAAGTCCTATTCGTCCAGGACGAAATTTATTATCGTACCAGGCGATGGGTTCTCTGTAAAATTTTCGTCCAGACGAATTTTACCATCGTACGAGGCGACGAGTCCTCTGGAAAATTTTCGTCCAGACGAAAATAAATATCGTACAGGACGATCAGCTCTCTGGAAAATTTTCGTCCAGACGATCATATTTTCGTTCAAACGATAAACCGACTTAGAACAGTTTTCAGCAGTTTCTAGAACCGACCTTGTAATAACCGTTCGTACTGGACGAACGAAGTTCGTACAGGACGATCAGCTGTACGAAGTCAGTTCGTACACATATACAAATTGGGTCGTTTCAGATCGTTTAAGTAAAATCGTCCAGGACGATACAGGATCGTACAGGACGATCCACTGCGTACAGAATTGAAAATTTGCAATTTTTTGGGCGGTTTTTCATGTCCTTTCTATATAAGGAGTCCTAGAAACTATTACAAGAGCTTTTGGAGTTGTTTTCTCTTGAGAGGGATCATTGAGAGGGAGAAGATCCTTGGAGGGGATTTCAAGGGAGTGTGAAGGGGATATTCACACGGTTGCTCCGGCGAAGGCTCTCAAGTGAAGTTCAACAACATCGGTCCGGTTCTCTGCCGACACTTGGAGAAGTGTAAAAGGACGACAAAGTGTATCTTTGACAATCATTGTGTCTTCGTTCTTGTGGAGAAAACTAGAAGAGAGAACTTGAAAGGGAGAGAGGAAAAGGTGGAGTTTGAGAGGGAGAAGATCTTTGAAGGGGATTTCAAGGGAGTGTGAAGGGGATATTCACACGGTTGCTCCGGCGAACTTGCACTTCAGTACCATCGGATTCAAGGGTCGTCTTGAGGGAAGTTTTGGCAAGAAGAAGATCTCTTTGGTGTTAAAGAACCCGGCTACTCCGCCGCACCAGGGAAGGTGAAAGTGATTTTGTACAGGCTTCTCCGCCTTGCTGTGGGAGCAAAAGGAGAGTCACTTTGTGGTATTAGTGCAATACTCAGAGGGTGCCTCTGGGGAGTGGATGTAGGTCAAGGTTTGACCGAACCACTATAAATCTGGTGTGTTCTTTCTTATTTTTTATTCCGCATTTAATTTCATTGCAAGTTGTTTACTCTGGTTGAAAAGTTTATTTTAAACTATAATTTTAACTTGCATCAATAATTCAAAAGGTTTTCTAAAATTTCAAGAGTTGAAGTTACATTTTTTAAATTGCCAATTCACCCCCCCTCTTGGTTAGCCTTGGGACATTCACTTAGGCTTCACAACCTAATTACTAGACCCAACAAGTGGTATCAGAGCTTTGTTTCAAAATCATAAGTTTAGACTACTTTTTGAAAAACGAATATGGCTAATTTTAGAAACCATAAATTGTTAGATGGATGTTCGATTGTTAGACCACCTTTATTTGAAAGTATTTCTTTTGATTTTTGGAAAATTCGAATGTCTACTTTCTTGCAATCAATAGATTATCGTATGTGGCATATGATTCAAAGTGGTTATTCTGTACCGTCACGTATTATAGATGGAATCAAAACTGATATCCCTTTTTCTGAATGGAGTAGAGTAGAACAAATTTATGCACAATTAAATGCTAAATGTATGAATTGTTTGTTCTGTGCTTTAAATTCTGAAGATTATATGAGAGTCTCTACATGTACTACAGGTAAGGAAATTTGGGACAGTTTATGCATTACATATGAAGGTACTAGTGAAGTCAAGCAATCTAAGTTGAATTTTTTGATGAATGACTATGAACTCTTTAGCATGAAACCTTATGAGTCGATCTTAGACATGTATACTAGGTTTATTCAAATTGTAACATCATTGCATGCTGTAGGTAAAGAGTTTTCAAACTTTGAAATAGTCAATAAAATTCTACGTTGTTTACTTGACAAGTTTGATGCCAAAGTTGTTGCTATTTGTGAATCGAAAAATTTAAATGAATATTCTATTGATAATTTGATTGGCTCACTCATTGCCTACGAGGAATGTTTGGGTCAAAGACTTTTGGATGCAGGTGAAACAATAATGCTAAAAGCGGAAGACGTGGACAAAAGTGGCTTAGTTGGTGAGAAAAGCGATGACTTAACAAACAAATTGAAAAGTCCACTAAAGCACAAGAATAAGCATCAACAAAAGTGGAATAAAGGTAAAAATGGTAAGAATGTTCTGATTTCTTCAAATATTATTTGCTTTGGATGTAGGAAATCTGGACATCTGAAAAGTCAGTGCCCTAATTTGAGAACTCTTCCTGCTAAAGAAAAGGGCAAAGCTAAGCAAATTATAAAATGGGAAAATAATGAAAAGCAAAAAATCTCCTGGGCGGATCTAGCTTCTGAATCATCAGACCAGGAGAAAAATGATGTTTAAACCCTTTGTTTATTTGTTTTTGTTGTATTTTTATTTTTGTTTGTTTTGTGTGTTTTTGTGTTTTGAAATGTTTTCTCATTTGATTTCATGTTTTAGATCGATGTTAATGTTCTTAATCTTTATGAAATTCATTTAGTACTTTTAATCTCTATTGTGCCAAAACTAAAAATGTAATTAGAAATTAATTTCATTAGAAAATCTAGTTTATCTAAATTTAATTTTTTGCCTATAACTTGTTTTAGTTAGAATTTTTTTTAATTTCATGTCTTTCATTTTAGACTACAAAATCTTAATTATTATTATTGTATTTTAGATGTCTATCTTATTTTGTATTTCATTTTTCAATTAATATTTATGCACTTAGAAAAATTTGAGATTCTAGATTATTGTCTTTGGAAAGTATTCAATTACTCTTGAAAATTGTACAAATGTACAAAATCAAAAGGAATGCGCAACAAAGTTGCAAATATGAAAAAGAGGCACAAAATAAGCCCAATAAAGAAAGATGCACAAAAATGTGCCACCTATATGAAAAAGATGCACAAAAATGTGCCACCTATATGAAAAAGATGCGCAAAGCGCCACTTGTGGTGATTTTCTTCTTTCCAGATTCTTTTTAGTCTATTAATTCAAGTAGATCTAATGTTCATTTATATTTCAATTGATTTTTGGAATATGCAATTTTTTACTCATCTTTATTACAATGATTTTTCATATCATAAATGTCTAAATTGAATCATGTTTTTCATAAATTCTTACTTATTACAATGTTATATCAATTTTTTAAATTCTATGAAATTCTATGATTTGACTAATGTTCTTAATTCTTAGTTGCATTCTTATGTCAATCACTTTTTTAGATTAAATTTACACATGAATTTTTCATAAGATTTTCTACATTACTAGTCTATTTCTTCTTCACTTTTTGTTGTTGTCAAAAAGGGGGAGAGATTATTGTTTGTATTGTTTAGGGGGAGAATTTTTTATAAAATTTTGTGTGTGTCTTGTAATGTTTTTTGTGTATTGTTTTTGTGTATGTGTGTATGTAAAATTTTAAAACAAAAATTGTTTTTTAAAATGCCTCCTTATTTTAATGTATTCATCAATTCAGGGGGAGTTTAGGAGATTTTAAAATGGTTTGAAATTTTACTAACAATAATTGTTTTGCCATCATCAAAAAGGGGGAGATTGTTTGAATAGTTGCTATTTGAATGAGTTATATTTATGCAACTTATGTAGTTTTGATGATTCCAAACATTATTGTTCAAATGTATAGTTATCTCCTAACAATTTCAGAAGATTTGCACTTGCTCTTGTGTGTACTAACATTTCAGGAAAATCAGACTCCAGACTACGAAAAGTTCAATTCAAATTCAACATGAGATATTTTGTTTAATTGATGAAAGGGAGTGATTGTAATTGAGTGAATAAAATCTCACACACACAAATAAGGAGATCTTGAAATTCTATACTGATCGTACAGGACGATATTTATCGTACTGGACGATCTGTCAGTTATCTCCTATAGAGCACTTGGAACGAATAGGAACTTGCTTTGAAAAATTTTCTAAGTCCTATTCGTCCAGGACGAAATTTATTATCGTACCAGGCGATGGGTTCTCTGTAAAATTTTCGTCCAGACGAATTTTACCATCGTACGAGGCGACGAGTCCTCTGGAAAATTTTCGTCCAGACGAAAATAAATATCGTACAGGACGATCAGCTCTCTGGAAAATTTTCGTCCAGACGATCATATTTTCGTTCAAACGATAAACCGACTTAGAACAGTTTTCAGCAGTTTCTAGAACCGACCTTGTAATAACCGTTCGTACTGGACGAACGAAGTTCGTACAGGACGATCAGCTGTACGAAGTCAGTTCGTACACATATACAAATTGGGTCGTTTCAGATCGTTTAAGTAAAATCGTCCAGGACGATACAGGATCGTACAGGACGATCCACTGCGTACAGAATTGAAAATTTGCAATTTTTTGGGCGGTTTTTCATGTCCTTTCTATATAAGGAGTCCTAGAAACTATTACAAGAGCTTTTGGAGTTGTTTTCTCTTGAGAGGGATCATTGAGAGGGAGAAGATCCTTGGAGGGGATTTCAAGGGAGTGTGAAGGGGATATTCACACGGTTGCTCCGGCGAAGGCTCTCAAGTGAAGTTCAACAACATCGGTCCGGTTCTCTGCCGACACTTGGAGAAGTGTAAAAGGACGACAAAGTGTATCTTTGACAATCATTGTGTCTTCGTTCTTGTGGAGAAAACTAGAAGAGAGAACTTGAAAGGGAGAGAGGAAAAGGTGGAGTTTGAGAGGGAGAAGATCTTTGAAGGGGATTTCAAGGGAGTGTGAAGGGGATATTCACACGGTTGCTCCGGCGAACTTGCACTTCAGTACCATCGGATTCAAGGGTCGTCTTGAGGGAAGTTTTGGCAAGAAGAAGATCTCTTTGGTGTTAAAGAACCCGGCTACTCCGCCGCACCAGGGAAGGTGAAAGTGATTTTGTACAGGCTTCTCCGCCTTGCTGTGGGAGCAAAAGGAGAGTCACTTTGTGGTATTAGTGCAATACTCAGAGGGTGCCTCTGGGGAGTGGATGTAGGTCAAGGTTTGACCGAACCACTATAAATCTGGTGTGTTCTTTCTTATTTTTTATTCCGCATTTAATTTCATTGCAAGTTGTTTACTCTGGTTGAAAAGTTTATTTTAAACTATAATTTTAACTTGCATCAATAATTCAAAAGGTTTTCTAAAATTTCAAGAGTTGAAGTTACATTTTTTAAATTGCCAATTCACCCCCCCTCTTGGTTAGCCTTGGGACATTCACTTAGGCTTCACAACCTAATTACTAGACCCAACAGTTATTTTGTTTGCAAGAGTCGTTTGTATTGGTGTAAGTTTTCTTTTGTTTAGTTTAATTTGAAATGTAAGAGTTTGTTCGTCTCTTTTCTCGTCTCTTTCTCAATTTGGTCGGTAGAAGTCCGCCTCGTGTTTTTGTCAAGCAAAAAATATAGGGAGCCTGTATTTTTTGCTTGCATCACCTTATCTTCCTTTTTTTTTTTTGTTCAATAACCAACGTGCTCTCTTTCTGGTTCACACTCCTGCATGCACTTATCTTTTGGATATTTTGGTGTACACGTATTTTGTTATTTTGGTACTTTCTGTAACAGCCCAAACTCTTAACTATCGAGATATTGTCCGCTTTGACCTAAGAGCCTCACGATTTTGTCATGTTGGTGTAACTTCCCAGTAGGTTACCCATCCCATAATTGCTCTGGGATGAGCACGCTTAACTGCAGAGTTTCTTACAAAAATTCCATACATTACACCAAAAAGCGCCTCTATGTTTAAGAATTAGCTTTCTTTTACTTAAGGGGTTTCACACTTTCAACACTCGAACTTGAAGTTATCTTAATGGAATAAATGGACCACTCTGGCTTCAGTTCACCAATATAAAGTTTGGGAACCGATCCAAATGTTTGAGACACTTCCACCCATGCATTTTTAAAGTTTGAGACATAGGATGTTAGTTGCACCTTTCAATTTTACCTGAATTCATTAAAGAAATTCATAAATGTACACATTATTCTCAAAAACCCGAGATACCAAAATGAATGGAACTACAAAAGGTCTAACCAATCCAAATGTTTGACAAAGTATTCCACCACCACTATCAATCCTGCTACCTTCCTCAAGGTACAAAAGTAATGAGTTTTCTAGGCCCTGCAGATTCTTACAAGAGGTTTGTTAAAGGGTTTTCTCATATTATTTTGCATTATCAAGATGAACTCAAAAGGCACTGAACTTCAAATGGAATAACCATTATGATGAAATTTTTCATTGACTGAAGACTTGTTTAATGATTATTTCAATATTAACTATTCCTTCGAGTATACAAGAAATTTTAGATATCCATTAAGTCTTCGTTGAAAAGATTAGAAAGTGTATTTGATGTAAAACTAACAGGAATTGCATTAGAGATTATAAAGAAATTGATTTAAGCTTTACAATATAAACTAATGTTTCACAAGATTAGATGCTTAGACTTAAGGCCATCAATAATGTAAAGGCAATCAATTACAAGATAGAATAACAATCACTTGAGCATGATCTCAATCATAAAGATAAACTTAAATATTGTAAACAAGAGATCCCACACTTAACAATTAGAAAAGTCATCTTGAGTTTCCCTCACTTAAGCTCATCTAGTAAGGGTTAGCGGGAAATAACCTTAGCAAACCAAGCGATGCCACCAAAGTTGAGAAGACACCTAGAGTAGTAGTCCAACGAAAGTTCGACAAAAAGGGAGAAGAAGTGGGTGGGTACCAAATGTTCCGCCAACTTCCGGATGGTAGATGCTCTTAAATTGATGATGCCAACGTGAATAAGGTGTGATTGATGTGATCTTCTACGGAATTGTCCACTTATGGATCGAGGTCGAAGAGGATGAATTGATGAATATTCACTAAACTTTGATTGTCGTAGAGGAATCCACAATCACGATCCGGATCGGCCATGCACTAATCAAGGGGATTGTCGATGGAGAGAGACCTTCTTTCTTGGAGTGGAGCTCATGAGGTAAGAGGGTTTCCAAGAGGTGGGAAGGAAGAAGGGACGGCTAAGGGAAGAGGAGCTTGCTTTTGGTGGACTTAGGGTTTGGTTTTGGAGAGGAGAAATAATATAAAATCTGAAATTAGTTTCAGATTTAGTAAAATAGGAAAATAGATTTAAGAATTTGAAATTTAAAAATCAAATTCAAGTGGAGGGAGATTAATGAGGAGAGAGGAGGGAGATCCCATGGAGGGGCCGGCGGCATGCATGGGGTTGGGAGGGATTTGAATCTTCAATTTGAAATTCAAATTAATTCCAATAAGGGTGGCTTGATTGGGCGGCAGCTAATGAGGGTTTAATGAGAATTTAATGAGGGTCTAGGTGGCAAAATTGGAGAGAGAAAGGGATAGAGAGGGGGCCGACCACATGAGGGGAAATTTGAGGTGTTTGCATTTAATATGTGGGCCCGGAAAGGATTTAATTGAGGATTGCCATTAAATCTAAAATTGATTTTAGATTTTAATGGATTTAGGAGTTCTCTTAATATACGTTATTAATAGGAAAAGTTTTAGAATTCAAATTTGAATTTGAATCTAAATGAAGCAGCTTCTAAATTAATGAGGACGCAATAAGGAAAGTAATTATGGACGATTTTGAAATTTGAAATTCAAAATCCTTGGGATGTGTTGATGGCCGGCGGCTTGTAGGGCTTGGGGAGGCCGGTGGTGACAGGTTGGGTGGGGTTGGTGGTGGACGGGTGAGGGGAGGCCGGCGGCACAAGGGTGAGGTGTTGGGTGGGGTTCGATTTTTGGGAGGAGGAAAGGGGATGGGTGGTTTGAAAGGCCGGCGGGTAGGGGCTAGGAGGGGAGATGAAAGTATAATGAAATTAGAAAAGAAAAGAATGGAGCTGCGAACCTTGGAATCCACCGAAGGTTGACGGGTATTGCTCTCACCCACCTAGGGTCTCTCCTCTCATGAACTCACTTAGAGATCGTGCAAAAAAAATAAAATTTCATTCAATATTCACCATCTCCTCTCATACAAGATGAGGATCTTATATATAGGCCACCAAACAATTAGAAAAGGAAGACAAGAATGCCCTCGGGGCTACAAATCAAACACAAACAGATAAAGGGTACAATCGTCACAACTAATAAAAGAAACACAAATACAAAATAAAAATAAAGACTTTTGATCAAGGTCATTGCTCTGCGCTGCTTCCGATGATAGACATTCCGGAATCTCCTACTGATGTCCTCATCATTATTAATATAAAATGAAAAAGTGGTGGCTTATGTTTCAAAGCAGTTAAAGAATCACAAAAGAAATTACATTACACATGATTTAAAATTAGCAAAAATTATATTTGCACTCAATATATGGAGATATTGCTTATATAGTCATGTGTAAATGTTTATGAATCACAAAAATTTGAAGCGCATATTTAATAAGAAGAAACTCAATTTAAGGAATAGATGATGGCTAGAGCTTATCAAAGATTATAACCTGGATATAGCATCATCATAAAAAAATAAATTTTATCGTTGATGCGCTGAGTATAAAAATCCATGCAGTGCAGCTGTCAGTCAACATTAAATGATAGAATATATAATTCATTATCTTAAGATACTAATTTTTTGAAAAAATTTAAATAATATAAAAGCAAGTCCTTTATGAAACTAAAGAAATGAACTTGTTGAAATATAAAGACAAAATATGTGTTTCAAATACTAACAAATTAAGGAAAAAAATTCTACATGAAGCACATTTTTCTGATTATGCAATCCATCCAAAAAGCAACAAAATGTATCAAGAGTTCAAAGATTGTTTTGATGGACATGAGTGAAAATAAGTGTTGCAAGTACCATGTATTGATTTAATGGATGATGCTAAGTGTATTACACTACAATCTGCTAGTAGCATTATCCATGGCTAAGTGTACTGCATGTCAAATGATTAAAATCCAAAAGATTGATCTAGAGGAAACTCTATCATTAAATGCCATAACGCTCAAATTGAACTTGATCCTTTGCTAGCGGCCGAACAGAGTTTACAGATGTATGGTGACTCCACTGAGGAGGTTTAGGTGATGGTTTGCAAAGGGCTGGGGGAGGACTATGTGAGTGAGAGGAGCTAGATGAGTGGAGTTTGTGAGAGTGGGAGAGTGAGTGATTATGTGATATAGGGATGAAGGAAGGGAAGTCGTGTAGAAGATGGGAGTGATTTGTGTGAAGGAGTAAGGGTTGTGTGAGAAATAGGAGAGAGAAGAGAGATGGGGGAGGGATTAGTAATGGGTTTAGGGGGTTTTTTTTCTATCTGTTGTGTTAAAGGGACAAGGTTGAGGCGTGCACCAAATTGTTGTGCAGAGATAAAGCTAGCTATGGTTAAATAGGATTAGTTAGAATTTTAAATAAAAATATATCTATTAAAAATTTTGTTATATATTTTTTTAAAAAATGATGAAAGAGAGATGAGCTGACTCCTCGTATAATTTGTCATTTTATGTGCATTTCGAGAAGCATGCCTCGCCTCACGCTTGTGCTAATTTTGCTGCTTGACTAGTGTGCCCCCTTTGATAGTATCTAGTTATTTTAAAATATTTTTGGCGTTCTAGACGCAACTATGAAGTCTGTTTCGTGAACTGACGTCCTTTGGGTGACGTCGCACAATATCATGTCTGTGGCAATCATTTGCGACTGCCTTTGCTCGAATTATGTGTGAGAGGTATCTCCTTAGGTAAATTTGATGTCTCAGATGCAACGGTGCAGTCAATTTTGTGATCAGACAATGTTTAGGCAATTTTGAGCCTGTCAACCGTTATTTTTTCGACGATCCTTGATCGAGTTGCGCACAAGCAAGTCTTTCGATAAATTTGATCCCCTGAGCGCATCAGCGTGATATGCTTCACATTCGGATGACATTTGAGGTGGTTTAGCGCACAATCTAGGCGCTTTGATTTCATTCCAAGCAAAGTGTTCGGTAGTCATCTTGTTTGGTGCACTCAATTGATCATGACACACATGTGGAGGTCAACACAAGTGTGGACTTAGATCCAATTGCCTTAATTTGTTTCACATCAGTGTCAGCTAGTATAATTCAATTTTTAACCCGTCTTAGTGTTGTTATCGGTGTAAATGGATGTTGTTCTTGTCACAGAAAAACAAACATGTAATTTTTTTATAGCAAACAGAGGGACTGTGAGGGTTGGCTGAAATAGAAAATTTGAAGAATAAAATTGTAATTTCAAATTTTGATCCAATCCAAAACTAATTGATTGCAAATAGCTAATCCCTAATGTATAGAAGTAGATAAGTAATGTTAAATTTAAATCAAAACTTATTTCAATAATAATGTATATAAATAGCTCTTATGCCTAAATGCGAACCATTAATTCCAAATCGAATACATGAAATATGAAACTACCTTCCATATTTCAACGAAAACTAAATTATATAAAAATGAAAGCAACAAAGTTTCCTATTTTATGGGAATGACCATAACTTTTAGGAATTGATAAATATCTCTTAGACATAGGATAAAATTCAAATAATGATTTTTGCACACCTCTATCTCTTAAGCGCTAAAATTTGTGGGTTGTTAGGCTGGTTCTCCCATTCAAAAGCCTTTTCTATGTAACAAAATATGTGCCCAAGTCAAAAAGTGTCAGTCGTCCAGATCTCTTTTGGCATCCTGGTTCATCTTTTGAGAAGGATGCCTAAAATCTTCTAAAGTATGCTAGAGATTTTCCCAGATGAAAACAGCCATGCACAATCCATGTTGCTATACCATGCAGAAGAAACAAAACCAATAACAGCTCAAAGCACAGCAACAATGTTACAGCCCGATAAGTTATATGGAACGGCCATCACCATTTCATAATGGCTATGCAGAACAAGGTTATTAAAGTTAAAATAGGCAAACATCTAACCTTCCGAAGACAACCTTCAACTAATGCAAGCGAATTAATAACATACCATTCAACAGAATTCCTAACTTCACCCGACACCACAAGTTTCAATATTCCCCTAAATCCTCAAAGTACCAAGATCAATGCCTAACCATTAAAAACATCCATCTCGATGCCATTAAGGACACCAAACCTAACCAAGCAAATCTGATTATACCAGGAAAAGCTTCAGGATAATAAACAAAACAAACAATTTCTTACGGAGACCAATGAAACAACCTTTCTTCTTGTGAACCTGAATCCTTGGCTGGTATCCGTATCTCCGCTAGTTACGTCGCCAATAGCAGAGCCGGAGAAAGAAACAGATGCCAAGAAGAAGGCTTCCGCGGGAAGACGAAGAAAAGTAGACACGAAAGTTTTCAATCTGCTTCTCTGGGCGACTGATTTTGTTCTTCACGATAAGCAGAGGAATTTATGAAGTCCGTCGCCGGCGATCTAAGCCTTCCTAGTGCCCGCGATCGAATACCAAGTAGGAAACGTATCCAGCTGAAAGTTCTGTCGGCCTGAAATTCCTCGTTCCTCGTTTAAAAAAGTTAAAAAGTTCAACTACACCGGGCGGGTTTTCCGGGCCGGCGGGATCAGAGTGCTGACCCAACTTTGTTTTGGGCCGATTTGACCTCAAGGCAATAATAAAATTACAATGACATAAATTGCATATATATTGCTAAAATTGGAAATCAATGTCTTTGTTATTGTGGTTGTCAAAGTTCAATTTATAATAATATATTTTTTATCACCCGCTTTATTAAAGTTATGACATTCAAATCAGATCTGAATCTAAATTATACGCCCTAAAAACTTTCCTCTTTCATAGATTAAACATTTTAGATATTTTGTCCCACCTCGCCCTCAATAAATATATTTTCTCAGAATTCTAAGAAAAATTTTACTTTTTTGTATTTTGCACCTAAAATAGCAAGCATTCAATCCTATGTTACCCACCATGAAAAGGAAGCATTTTTTTTTTGGGAACGAGGGTATCGGCTCGCTGTCACGTCAGTTTGTGACGCGCTTGGCGATATCCACTAATCCTTCTGCGAGTCTACCAGCAACCAACCCCATAGGTGCAGGACCCACGGTTTTTTTCTCTCCACTTAAGGAGCCGTGCCGTATGAGAGGGGATTCGAACTTGGAATGGGGGGTTCCCAACCAAGCACGCCCACCAACCCACCTAAGCCCAGCACCGCTATATTCGATTAAAGTTGCTTTGCTTTGCCATATTTGATAGGTTATTTCAATTTAAACTCAGAGTTGTGGAGTAGATCACTAAATTGTAGATGAAATTTATGTATCATATTGACATTAAAGTCATGTGCAAAAAATTTAGTGTCACGCCTCAATATCTAAATTGGAATAAATTGTATCTTTTATACTCTATCTATTGATCAAAATATTTGAGTTTAATATAAAAAAAATCATATACAGTAATCACGAGTCATACAAATAGAACATATTGTCTAGTCACTCTTGAGCTCAAAAGAATAACCAAAAGATAACGAAACCTTAAAAAATCTTGTATATGATCAGTCTCACACTCTCGAACCGCTTCCCTAATCTGAAATCATTAAATCATATATATTGAGCTTATAAAGTCCAACAAATCACTGAAATCCTACTACTAAAGTCAAAGCATGAAAAAGAGAAATTGAGACTGTCTGAAAGTACTATCATGAAGATAAACAAATTAGCATTATTGTATCTTCTTACTGGGCAGACTTCTATTATGCTCAGTAAATAAATGTATGGTTTCTCTCTTGAAAAAAATTGTCTCTTTACTTTCTTTCGTGTCGCATTTACACAATTTTTTTTTTTGTTTATCTATTGGGCATAATTTCTTTCTCCATATTTATATCTTCTTAAGATCTGAAAAAAAAGCCTCAAAATTCCATGAAATTATTACGCGCGGTCACCAGATATCGTTCAGACGCAAATCAGAATGTAGCCCATCACTTTTTGTTGTATACCGATGTTGTGTACCGTTATGTACTGGGGTGATGTGGTGTATTCCTGATCCGCCTTTAGACCATCCGGTGACCGCACGTAATAATTTCTCCAAAATTCCTGCATTTCAACAAACATAATGCTTAATGAACCAAAAATAGTTAAAAATGGCAATAATAAATGAAGCAATAGTGTATTAAAAACATGAAAATTAAGAAAATTACATCACAGTCAACACAAAATTACAATTTCAGCATCGTCCTTACAAAGATGCCCATGAAATCAGGCCAGAGTCTGCACCAAAAAGCTCCAGAGAAGAGGCCAATGGAGCCTTAGGTTCAAACAACTCAATCTGCTCCAGAAATCTACTAATCATAACTCCAGCTGCATACGAAAGGCCAGAGGCTGTGAGGCCAAGTCCGAGATAGTAAATAAAAGTTTTGAAATAAGATTTTGGTTCAGTTGTGTGAGCCTTTCCTATTGAGAGTAGAGAAATGCACAGTAGTGAGGCTGCAGCCATTATGATGAGCTTTTCAGTGCTCTCTCTTGATGAGAAGCTATAGATTAATGGAGGAAGGAGACCAAAGAGGGTGTATGATAGTAAGGAAACTGTTACATGCAAGCTGAAATTTGTTCTTCTACCGAGAAGCTTCCAATAGAGGTCAGATTGTTCGTCATTTTGAGTAGTGGCTTCACTGCTTCTAATTTCGGAGAGCTGCAGGTGTAGATATGTAACTATTAAGTATCACAAAATGTAGTATTTGCTAAGTTTTAGATTTTCATTATAAAAGGATAGCCGTTATTAAGGTTTCAATGTACAGGAGAGATTAAATGGATTAAGAGAGTGTATGAGAAGATGAATTTCTGTTGCAAAAATTTCATCTTTGTCATCATGGTGCAAATTACAATGGCAGAAATAAAAAATAGTCATCATTAGAGCCATTTTGATTGCTCCAGGTTTCATTATAAATAGAGAGGATTTCAATATATTGTTAGACCGGTCCACACGAGACCGGCTCAGGCGGACAGAAGCGGAACACTTCCGCCTCCCTGTACGCGCCGACCAAGCCGTAAATCCCACGGAGCGATTTAGGAAGGATTTTTGAGGGAGTTGGGAGGGAAATTTGAATGTATGGGCTATGGATTGTTTAGAGATTTCCTTTTGGATTGTATGTATTAAATAGTTTGTTTTTCTAGGGTTAGGGCATCTTGAATTTGGCAGACATTTGAGAACTCTTAGTTTCTTTGGGCTCTAATGCGTCTAGAGATTTGGGAGAGAAAGATCCTCCTCTCGAATAGAGGATCAATTGTATCTTGGTATTTTCCATTTCACTTTCATCAAATAATACAAATTATCTACAATTTTGTGTGGATTTTTGTAGAGAATTCTCGCTGTTTTCTGAAGATTGATAGGAAATATTTGAGAATTATACGTGTTTCCTATCATATATATATATATATATATATATATATATATATATATATATATATATATATATATATATATATATATATATATATATATACTATTAAGTATCACAAAATGTAGTATTTGCTAAGTTTTAGATTTTCATTATAAAAGGATAGCCGTTATTAAGGTTTCAATGTACAGGAGAGATTAAATGGATTAAGAGAGTGTATGAGAAGATGAATTTCTGTTGCAAAAATTTCATCTTTGTCATCATGGTGCAAATTACAATGGCAGAAATAAAAAATAGTCATCATTAGAGCCATTTTGATTGCTCCAGGTTTCATTATAAATAGAGAGGATTTCAATATATTGTTAGACCGGTCCACACGAGACCGGCTCAGGCGGACAGAAGCGGAACACTTCCGCCTCCCTGTACGCGCCGACCAAGCCGTAAATCCCACGGAGCGATTTAGGAAGGATTTTTGAGGGAGTTGGGAGGGAAATTTGAATGTATGGACTATGGATTGTTTAGAGATTTCCTTTTGGATTGTATGTATTAAATAGTTTGTTTTTCTAGGGTTAGGGCATCTTGAATTTGGCTGACATTTGAGAACTCTTAGTTTCTTTGGGCTCTAATGCGTCTAGAGATTTGGGAGAGAAAGATCCTCCTCTCGAATAAAGGATCAATTGTATCTTGGTATTTTCCATTTCACTTTCATCAAATAATACAAATTATCTACAGTTTTGTGTGGATTTTTGTAGAGAATTCTCGCTGTTTTCTAAAGATTGATAGGAAATATTTAAGAATTATACGTGTTTCCTATCATATATATATATATATATATATAATACAGATTAAAAGAAAAAAAATGTAGACAACGCGTGTGGTTGTAGCTGTCTCTTGTAAAAACTAAAGACTTAATTATTGTCATCATAGTAGAAACTGCAAGGGTAGAAATAGAAATAGTACTTCACTGGCCAAACTTCTAGAAAAGTACTTGATGTTTTTGTACTTTTTTTTTCCTTCCATTTATATGTTCTCGGAGTAACTCTCAGCAATACCCAATATTAATCAATTTCTAAGACATCAATTTGGTACAACTTGAGAAGTGAAAGGTGGCGGCTCATGCAAACAAAACAGAAGCTTTTAATGGATGATAGCAACAGACTGATGCCGGAAAAACAGATTAAAAAGGACAATCAAAAGTACTTACATCATGAAACATCACTAAGAAACCACCTATAAGATTTGCCAATCCCAGTGAGACAACATTCACTGCAAAACAAAAACTTGATCATCTTTACTAAAGAATATAAAGTAAAACCGAAGCTCTCGGAACATTAAAAAGCATTGTACCACAACTAATCCTCCTAATCCTCTGAGATTATTCTCAGAGATTCTCTCCACAATAATCTTAATTACTCTCCTTCATCAAATCTCCCCAAGCCCTCCTATGACATCTCTAGGCAAGAAATATCGGTTACTACAAAAAGAGAACGAAATTTTATAACAGAAAATCATGATTATACTTGACAAAGTTAGGAGGAATCAGTGCCAACTTCGGCACTGATTTTGTGGACAGTTCTTCAATAGCTACAGCTTACCTTATGGCCCAGAACAAATTTATCATAGACTGTAAGATGTAGGCTCAGTCTTCCTTCATCAGGCTTAAACACTCGGTGCACCAAATACAATGTACAGTAAATTCCAGTCAACCGGGGCTCCATTTCACGAACAGCCCTTCTTTCAAAATTATAGTGGTATCTAAGAATTCTTTAGGTCTTAGCGTTACAATATAAGGGCCATCTTCTTTCTTCAAGTTACCTGGATGACGAGTAAAGAGAACTAGTGGAATTGCGCCTATTGGATTTAATTTTTCTCTTTTCCGTGTATTTATAATTTTTCTCAACCTAATATCTTCGTTGCTCTCCTTGTGGTCTTGTTTGATTCATTCTTTGCACAGTCAAGCAATTGTTGATAATCAATGCAACATAAAAAATAGTATAATTTAATCTACAGCGCTTAAAAATCTCCTAAAGTCTTAACGTGAAGGGTATGCCTTAAACCAAGGCTCAGATAGGGCTCTCCTAATTTATTAGAGCAATCATGTTAGAGAGGGTAGGACCCAAGTCATAGCTCAAATAATATTTTCCAAAATCTCTGGACTAACTATGATTAATGAGGGTACGACCCAAAATATGGCTTCAAAACAACACCACTAAGTCATTATTAGTTATGGTAACCAGAGCTTACTACCTAGAACCTATGTTGCACCGATACGAATACAGCGACATGGATACGACACGATACAGCTACGGGACACGTCAATTCTTAAAAATACAGGATACGGATACGGCGCGGACACGACATTATAATTTATAAATCATACATTAAAATTAAGAAAGCAATCAAAGCATAATATTTGAAATTACAAAACAAATGACAACATCATTTGTAGCCTTGTAGCTTATAAAATCAAAATATAATTAAGCATTAGATGTCTAGTACAACAACAAAAGTATAAACATAAATTATCTAGCACATGAAGTTTCAACTATTCAATAGAAGGAATGATATAATTATCTTCTTCCTTGGTTTGTCTTTGAACTTTTATATCATCTTCAATAAATATCATAGCTTCTAATTCAGGCTCATCAAGTAAAAGATTAGTAATTTTTAATATTTTCATATCATCAAGAGATTCAAATCCATCTCGGAAATGAGAGAATCTTGCTCGCAAGCGCGGAAGTAAATACCGTCTTTTTTTTTTATTTCTTTTTGTTTTTCAACGGACACGCGTACTGGATACGCGTGTCCTTTTGAAATTAAATAGTATTTTAATTAGATACGACTTTGACGTATCTGACACGTATCGGTGGAGTATCGGAGGCGTATCCGTGTATCAGTGTATCGGATACAGCACGCCTTCATAAATAGGTGTATCGGTGCAACATAGCCTAGAACAAATCTATGATATGACTTCGAGAGGACCTCATAATTCAATCTAGGAGGAAATCATTGCATGCTTTTAGGATAGACCATTAATGCAAAGAATCTAAACCATACCACAACCCCACAAGAAGATTATCACCAATGAATTGGCCAATGCTGATCATTAGGCTCCTCCCAATCTATAATACATAATAGCATAAACCAACAACAACAACATCAAGCCTTTGTCCCACTAGTGGGGTCGGCTACATGAATCCTTTTTCGCCATTGTGTCCGGTTAAAAGTCAAATTCTCATTTAAATCTAATAAAGAAAGATCATTTCTAATATTTTCTAACCAAGTCTTTTTAGGTATACCTCTACCTTTCTTAACATAAGTTAAATCTAATACCTCAACTTTCCTAACTGGGTTATCGGAAGGCCTCCGTTTAATGTGACCAAACCATCTAAGGCGACTCTCTCTAATCTTATCTTCCACTGGAGCTACTCCAACATTTTCACATATATGCACATTTCGTATCCTATCTCTAAGGGACAAGCCACTCATCCACCTAAGCATCCTAATCTCTGCAACACTTAACTTAGTATTATGCTTCTCTTTTAATGGTCAACATTCGACACCATAAAGCATTGCAGGTCTCACCACCATCTTATAGAATTTTCCCTTAAATTTGAGGGGGGACTTTTCAATCGCACAATAAGCCCGATGCATTCCTCCACTTCAACCATCCAACTTGAATTCTGCTGATAATATCCCCATCAATTTCGCCATCACTCTGAACAATAGATCCAAGATATCTAAAACATGTACTCTTATTAATGGGACTTGATCACCAAAGTCACAATCCCATCACTGGGTCTATTGCTACTAAAATTACAATCCATATATTCAGTTTTAGATCTACTCAAGCGAAAACCTTTAGACTCTAAAGTTGACCTCCATAATTCGAGTTAACCTTCAACTCCAAGAAATAATAAAAAAATGTTGAGAATAATACCTTATCAAAGGATCTACATTTTGTCTCCCTATTCATGCTAAAAAATTAGTTAGAAGTCATTAGTTATGTAATCACGCTAAAAAAGTTGATACTTACATGTAGAGGTGTTGGCTCCAGTGGCTGATGAAACGACACCAAGACTGACGATTGATTCAATCAAGCCTCCATAGACAATACTCTTTAGCACTTCCCATTCATTCTCTCTTCTAGTTTCCACGGAGATCCGGTTACTGACATGAATTTGTACATCACCCTGGGGTATGATTACAGTAGTTGGTGGAGCTGAAACACCACTAATTTGGCCATTCTGAGAAATTATTTTAGAAGAAGATGGTTCAACTATGACCATAGGCTTGTCGAAATGATCATCTGAATACAAATTTTTTAAATACAAAGTGAGTGAATAAAAGCAAAGAGAAAATATGCCATAAATAAGAATATAATACGGACATCATGAGAAAAAACAGCATGTGGCATAACTCCAATAACATGTTGACTGCTTTGTTTGATCCCTCCATATTTTACAAGCTTGTTGATGTCATCAACTTCTGAATAACAAAGTACTTCAACCGAGTGCATAAATACAAGCATGACACATTCATTTTTTTTATGTAACTTTCACATAGAATTGATGATTTAATTTATAGAACCATAAATTTGCATTCTCAATTAAACATTTTCAGCTGTGCACAAACAAAATTGTTACTTATTTCGGTTAAATAACAAAATAAACTTTTCGGATGGTATAAAACATAAACTAAGTGGTACAGGATCCAAAACAATAATGCAACAGCAGAGCAAAAAAAAATCAGAACATAGGCACGTGAGGAAAACATATAATTTGCATGTTTCGTATGTATAATGTAGTGCAAGGCCTTCATCTTAGATTTAAGCTCAGATTCTCCAAAAGATTCTAGTTCAGAATTAATTTGATTATGCTAACCAATAATTTTATTTAATTGTAATTTAAGTTTAATAATAATTATAGCCATGAAAAATAAAACTTGGGGTTATCATTTGATTATTTAAAAGGTAAGAGTTGTCAATTTCATTAGGATGGTCTTTCTTTTATTCTAACCATAAAATTTATAATTTTTTATGGATTATCTTGACAAAATTTAAATTAATTTGAGTTATTCATGTAACTTTATTTATGTAATAGGAATAGAAAAGTCATGCATTTTATTATATCATGGAATGAAAATTGAAGCTATTTCTCATATTCAACCTAATTTCTCTCTCCTCACGGGACTCTCTCTCTCTCACACAGTTTCCCCTCCTTACACAATAATTCATACCCCAATTCTCTTTCTTGCTCGGCCCAAAAGCTTAATTACTCTTCCCTCTATGAAGGGTGAACTCAAAAAGGGATCACAAGCAATTCGAAGGTAATTTGCAAGAATGCCAAGGAGATCTTCAGCAAAACCATCATTAATACATTGCTAGTTGCTCGCAACAATCCACTTCAAATAATAAATATAAAGAGAAGTTGCTAATCAATTTCAATTATAGGAGAAAAAACAGATAATTCTTTCATGATTATAAACCATTTCTTTCTAATTTGCTTCACACATGCCACACAAAAGCATCCATTTGAATTCCTATTTTATTTGTAAGGCCATTGCCAATCGAATCAATTGCCACTATTTATTTTCTGATGGAGCTAACGTAGATGTGAGAATTAAAATCACATTCAAGTTTATTTAGTTAATTTTTTATTTATTTGAGATGCTTTAAAACCTTTTTAACCAACACAAATGTATACCTAATTATTCATAAGAATTTCACATAATTCAATTATTATGTTTTTTTCAATTTTTGGGCATTCAAACCATTAATGAAATTGTACAGTAAAATTGAAGAAAATTATATAATGATTTGATTATTATTTGTGCACATCATATTTATCTTTCAAATATTTTAATTGCACGTGCACTTAGTACACGTTAATAGAATTTAAAATTTAAAAAGAGTGCCATAAAATAAAATAAAAATAGAAGTTATTGTAATATCATTACATTAAAAATTATACACATATATATATATATATATATATATTCAATTAATTTTCAAAGGGAATTTGAAGTTGATTATTAGACATGTGTACTTCTAGTATTTTTGGACTTGTAAGCATATTAGTTTCTATTATTGTATAATCATGATATTTTTCTTATTTGGAATATAATGAAGATGTTAATTTATTCTTTATGAAATCAGAAATTCTTTTTTGAAAGCAATATAGATAGCATATATGATAAAAATGGTAAAAATGGGTTGTAGGTAAATAAGTAAATAACTATATACTCTAATAATATTATATTTTTTTTCAAATTTTTAATTTACTTCATCATATATAAAAATTCAAATAACCAATAATTATTGCCTTATTGGCCTTCTTATGACTTATCATTCCAAAAGAATCTCAAGGGTGTACAGTATGGACCAAAGAAATTTTTTGGTACTAAAATTCTAAATAAGGTACTATGATTAAAGTATGAAAGGTTCAAAATTTAAAATTGGTATTCCCTTATTGGTATTCTCATTATTCTTTATATATTTCATGCATGCATATAATTTTATTGGTAGAATTCTAATTTTAAAATTCTAATGTACAAGCGCTTGAGGTTATTTTTTAAGAAGGTATAGGATTTTATGTCAAAAGAATCATAAGTCATTTTGATGAACTTCTGTAATTTAGACATAGTATTAATTTTATAAAATTACCTATAAAATTTTAAAAGATTGGAACTTTTTTTTTACTCACTTTAAATGAGTGAAAATAAAATTATTAAATTTTAAACATATTTTTCACCTATAGGAAATATATAAGAGACAAGATGAATCCTAAGAAAAAATTATAATTTCAATTACAATAAATTCATGATTTCAAACAACCCTAACATGAAATTAATCATAAGGCTTGACCCATGCTTTTACATTTATTTTAAAGAAAAATATATTCAAATACTAATTTTAGTAAAATAAAAGATATCTTAAAGAAAACAATTTTATAGTAGAAAAACCATAGTGCAAGTAATTGCAAGAACTCAACAAGAATTTAGATAAATATATACATAACCTCATATATAAAATTAATAGAAAAATAAAAAGATAAATATTAGAAGTAATAGAATGACTAAAAAATCAAATAAAAATACATAAATATTTCAGCTGAGCTTTTATGCTCGAATAGCTTGACATATCATTTCAAAATGATCTCAAGTGTATATAAAAGTTCTATGAAAATTAGTAGACAAAATAAAACTCTAAATGAGGAATTATGATAAAATTATCCAAAAATAAAATTTTAAAATCATAATTAACCATTGATATTCTCATGATTCTTTATATAGTTCTAGTCTTCCTTGACGATTATTTCAATATCTGCACCAAGCTCTAGAAATGGCAAAAAGACGCAAGGAAAATTCTAAATGGAAAGGCCCTGTTGATTTTTGCTGCAAACTGATAGGTTCATCATCACCAGCCACACCTTACGATGAGGTATAACCAACAGGAACTTTGCCAAAGACCACACATTAGTCTAGAAACAAAATGTTCTGTTTCTTTTGATCTAAGTGCAGTATAATCAGAACTAAGAAATTAAGTACCTGCGGAGTTGCAGCAGTAATCATCATCTAGCATAAGCTTCAACCTTGCAAATTTCATTCTCTAAATAGAGTAAGTCCCTCTTTTCAAAAAAATAAAATAAAGTTAAGCCATGTTATTGACGGCTAGATACTTTATGGGGGATTTTCCTTATTGAACAGTAGGTTTAAAAGTTGTTAATAAAAACTCAACAGGAAAATAGATAAACCAGAACAAAAAATAGATGATTTTGTAACCCAAAAATTGATTAAGCTTTCTACAGTAAATACTGCCTAACCTTCAAGCACTAGAAACAATAATGAAAGAATGACTTAGTAAATAACTACATTGTATGTGAATTATTTACCTAACTGTAAATTTTCTAATATATTCAATAATCTCATAATTGAACGGCCAAACAAACTACGTTATTTTGGCAAAATGAATAACTGACCTTGACTTTGTGTTAGTGTTCTGGATTCCATCACCACTTGACAACTGGTTTGGTGTTTCTTATGAGGTTCTATGCCGGAGCCAAGTAATTGGTAGGTCCAGGAACAATGCCGACACTTCCATAATCCTTCAAGTAAAAAAATAAAATAAAATGAAAACAATTATTTTTTACCAGAAAAAAAATCCAAAATTGCAAAAATTTTAAACATAAAATAAAATTCCTATGAAGATTCAGATACTAATTCTTTAAAATAAATACTACAGAGGATAAACAATTTCAACGACTATAACTAGCTCCATGTACTTCTTTAGAAAAAGGAGGGTATCTTTGGAAAATATGTGCCTCAAACCAAACTCCTTGCAAGTTCACCAACTTTGCATGAAGTTACTGTGTTGTGTTGTATTGTTCAGTATTATGCTGCTGTCTACTGTGTCATTCAGTAAAGCAGATTCTTTTCTGACAAAATTATATTAAAAATGCTTTCTAGAATGCTCAAAGAGTTGTGAAAAAATGATGCGGCGTAGCTGCGAGTTAATTGAATAACCGACATGAACATTATTATGAACTTCATACTATTATAATATAAAATTAAAATCGTAATTAGTATATAAATAAATAAATATGAAATTTACTAATTTACTAAATGAAGCGGCGATAATCAGCATAAGCACTTTTTGGGAAGCTGCATCCTTATTGTTCTAAGAATCTGTTTCTTAACTTTCATGTAACCAGACTTGTCCTCACAGGTATTGGGCCAAACACCTAAAAACATTAGTACGCAATGCCAAACAGAGTGTAAACCAAATATTTAACTAGTAAACTATGCCAAACAGAACCTTCGCCAAACCTACATGAAACGCCAACCATACACTAGGATGCTCTATTGTGAACCCAAAACATTATTAGTTGGGTTGTAATTAGGTGTTAATCTTGTCTTCTATAAATACCCCCATTTATAAAGGGTGAAGATGTGAAATGAATAATTTAATTTCCCCTTCTTGTGACACTTCTTTTTCCTAATTTATGAAGTTTTGAACAGCTTGAAATGCCCCATTAGGATTAAGAATCCTATTCATAATGCTTTCATTGCATCATTCAACGGTAAACCGTCTCTCCTTGTTGCGAGATTATTTACATGCTTCTTCAAGAGATTAGTAACACTGTCCAAGCCTCTGTTGGCAACAAGTAATGTCGGATCCCATGCCTTTCACACTGCCATCCAAATTGCAGATTTCTATGATGCAAACCACATCATTCTCTCAATCATGTCTACAGTTCTAAGGTCACCCACCGGCGATTTGTTGATCTACTATAATCTAACAATGTAATTTGATCGCTTGCAGCTCTATGACGCAATTTCACGGCGAGTTCCATCACCTACCATAGTCTTGTTCCCTGATCCAAAGCCTCAAATTTATTCCCTTTAGTAGCACTCTAGTGATTCCTAACAATACCTATAAAATGCTGTGAATCTCGTCAACAATTTCCCTATTCCATCTATTATTGACTGCATCGCCAATATCCAACAATTTTGTGTCTTCCCTTCAACTCAAAAATGCTTCTCCTCTCACATTCAAAAACTACGCTCCAAACCCACATCGCACTCGTAAATACCTACAGGCTCCTTTCCTAGAAGTTGAGGACTTAACAAAGGCTATCTTACCTCAACCATGGCCACTAAAATTTGCAAGAACTCATTGCATCAAAACCCTCTTATCCCGGCATTAACATATTTTGATCCAACCACTCATCCAAGATCAAAAATTCAATTTTGCCACAACCAAGGGGCAGCTGACATTATCTTCTTGTATTTGTATACAAATACTTCTTCTTTTTTTATAGAATGCATAGATGTTTCGATAAAACATCAATCATGGAAGAAGTGATGAAAACTGCATCAAGAACATTAAATGATAGTATGAGTCAATTATCTAAAATAGATGAGCAAACATCATCTATCACAATGATTTTGAATGACATCTCACAACTAAGGGTATTAATTCAAGTTGGCGGGTCCAATTTGAGTCTAACCCAAAGTTGACCAAATATGAATAAGCTTGACTTGAATCAAACTCATTTATTATACAAGTCAAAATGTTTGGCCCAAATCAGGCTCAACCTGAACCCACATAACCTAAACTCACCCATTTGACCTATTTGTTGTATGGATCTTGCATTTTTTTTTAGATCATCACAACTCAATTATCTCAAATGCAACCTGTTTAACATGAACATGACTGATGAGGACATCGTCAGCGATTTCGACACATGTACCATCAGGAGACGCCGGAGATCAACGGCTTCGATCATGAGTTTTATTTTGAGTCATTTTATGTAGTAATTTATTTTATTTCATGTTTTCCGTTTTTGCCCTTATGAGTATTTGGTGGTTATTGTAGCCCAAGAGGCATTTTAGTACTTTACTTTCTTTGTCATTTTGAGACCTATTTATATGGCCCTTTTCTCATGTAATTTTTAGTTTTTGATGAAATGAAAATTTAGCTCTTGTTCTCTTTGTGAGTTCATTTCCCCACGATCTCTTAGTGAGTTCACCGGAGAAAACTAGATCTCTTAGTGAGTTCTAGTTTTCGAATTATCTCATCTTGTGGAAAATCAACGTGGAGACAAGCGAGGTTAGTAAATCCGTAGCCGTCGAAGCCTTGAAATCTCCATCTCTTCCTTTTCCCCTTGCTCTTGTCGCCGCCCACGCCAAGCAACTCAAACCGCCGGCCACCCTGCCTCCATCTTCCGCCGGCCAACTCAACCGCCGCCGGCCACCCTCCTGCCGGCCAGCCGCCGGCCTCCAGCCGACCAGCCACCCGCCGGCCAACAGCCCGCCGGCCACCCCTTGGACCCCATGCCGCCGGCCCCCTCTAGCTACCCCATTTGAATTTTAAATTCCCCTCTCTTAATGACTTTCCTAATTAAGTCATATTAATTTGGGAAATTAATTAAGAGGAGTTATACATATTTGAAATTCAAATTCCCTCTTATTTTCATTTGAATTGGGAGTTACTTATGATAATCAATTCTGAAATTAAATTCAGATTTTTGATTATGTTTGTTTAATTCTTTGTGGTCCCCATGTAATTAATACTCAAGCCCCTCTCTCCTCTACATGTGGCCGGCCCCTTAATGGGCTTTTCTCTCTCCCAATTTAAATTCAAAGCCCCACCAAATCAGGCCATAATTATCTCCTCAATTAACGCCTCTAGCCATTAATGGATTAATTTGAAATTTCAAATTAATCTTCCTCCAAAACCCCTTGAAGCTGAATTTAATTCAGTTTTCTAACATTTCCCCTCTTCCCCTTGCTCACGGCCAAGCCCCTCCCCTCACTAAACCGCCACCTTTCCCCCCCTCAAGGCTCAAGTAGAGAGTTCTCCACATCCATGGAAGGCCGACCCCGACATCAACCACAGCTTCGTCTTTGATGATCAAGGAAGAAAGGATAAGACGTTGGATGCTCTCTATTCGTCCCATGGACTACCCGCCACCGGCTACCACTCCAACGGACTACACTTTGTGCGCCATTTGTCTCCTAGTGGCATCGCTCGGTTGATCTCAATCTTCCTCCATTAAAGTGCCACCAACAAGAGAGTGAGTGAGAGACCCAAGGTGAAAAGTTCTATTTGTTAATTGTGGATTACTGTTTCTCTCCATAACATTACTATCTAATTCTATGTTGTCAATTTGATATTGTCCCATTAATCTAGTTGTAACCACATGCCTTACTTAATTTCGACTTGATAATTCCGAGAACTTAATTCGAGTAAGCATTAATTCTATAACTAGCAAGGCTTTAACAATCTTATATTAAAATCCCCAAGCAGTTCTTGTTTCCATGCATTACGTATCACATCAATGACCTTTTAACTCAAACATAATTCTTTTAACCTGAAATTGAATGATAATCGAGTAAAATTTAAGTCAATTTCGAATTTTTGAATCAACCTAAACTTGACCTAAAAATTAATCAGGATAAAATTTCAAACCCGAATAATAATAATATCAACTCAAACCCATATTTTTTGAGTCAGAGTAGAGTCCGGTTGGATTGTTAAGTCAAGCAATTTATTGATACCCTACTCACAACATTTGATGCAAATGAAGAGCAAATTGGATCAACAAATTCGTTACAAATTAAGATTTAATTCAAGCACTTTAGTTGATCGTACTTCTTCTTTACTGTTACCTCACTCTCATTCAAGAATCATTAAAATGGCCATTTCACATTTCAATGGGGTTAATCCACAAGAAAGGTTTTTAAAGGTTGTTCAATTCTTTTCGTAACATAATTTGTCCGATGAGCAATATTTTATAATTAAATTAGTACATATAGATGGTCATGCATTATATTACAGCAACAACTAAATGTATCTGAACAAATAATTGATTTCTTGGAATTATTTGAACAAATAATTGAGTTCTAGGAAATGTTTCGGTCAAATTGAGATCACCAAACCCACTCTTGGAAATCAACCTTTTCATTATGTGGGCAACAACAAGACAGGTCCATTAGCTAAATAGACTACAGATGAGTTAAATGTGCAAATGATTATTGCAATACAACCGGTGTACAAGACTAATCAACTAGAAATATCGCTTGATAAACGGTCTCCACTTTAAAAGTCATCAAGGGATGAACTTGAGGAGTTCCACAAGTGCCCATTACCAAATCTTTAATTCCTATACATAATTGCTCAAGAAATTTGTCACCTGTACCATCCAAGCAGTTGGCCAAGACAAGAAAAGAACACTAGACCATCTCAACCTGCCCAGCTCAGTGGATGCACAAGTTGCTAAACATACCAATTAGAAATCGTTAATTGCCAGGGGAAAGAGAAAGCAAAACAAGTTAAGGAATCAATAACATATTGGAAAGGCAAATGACTTAAAGATGAGTCACGCTCCAGGAGGATCTCCAACATCTAATTCAATCCAATTGAGCAGGCTCAACCATGCTAATTGATATTTGTCTAGCATGAACATCAAGTTTAGCCATGAAAACTCAAATTAGGAAAGAAAACCTTCTCAAATTAAAAGCTACAATGTTTTATTTATTTCAAATTAAAGGAATTATTTACTGGAAATTAGGTAAAACTATAAGAGAATTTCTAGATTCATAATTCGAGTATATCATCAAAAGGTACATAAGATTATATGATATTTAGTTGATTCAACGGTGATTTATTTTTTGGAGGAGTTATTGCAGTAATTAAATTTTATCTACATTTTAGAGGTCAAATCTATAGGTGTTAACGTAATTAATAGCGGGAAATATTATTGAAATCATATATATAATTATTGAAATTAATTTTAAATTAATTCCAAATGAATGAAACGAATATTAACATAGCAAGTTTTGCGGTGACCTCTCACGACAAAACAATAACAAATAGAAGAGAATGGATCAAAATGAAAAGGAAAAAAAAAATCTAACATATGTCATTTTTATCTTCCCCTTTCACTGTCCAACTCAAGGAGGGGCCTCCAATTAGTCACCGAGCATTCGTACGCCCAACACGGGCCCAGCAAACGAGAAATTGCAAATCCGACGTTGCAATCCGCCCGTCAAATCCTCCCTTGCTTAATAATGGAACTAGATGTGGGAATAATGGGAGGGTTTCTTAAAGTTTTGGGTCCTGCAGTCCCGTCTACATCAAAGAATTAGTGCGTTGGCACTAAACTTTCCCCAAAAGTTAAAAAATAACGGAAGGGTAAGAGGAGTCCCTACCTTGATCTTCTTCGAGGTAAACGATCCGGCTCCCTTCTCGTGCTCCGGCGATGGCAATGGAAGCGGCGGCATCCTCAAGCCCGATCGCAGGAGTCGCTTTGCTAAGTTTGAAACCTCCCCAACCCTTCCTCTGTAGCCCGCAGGCGCCGTTGACCTCCTCCGCATCATCCTTATCCTTCTCCTTCCACTTTCTCTCGGTAAACAGAACCGCCTCCATTGTACTCCGTCACCGTCTCCCTTGCTTCTCCCTACACTCCATGAATTTTTCTAGTTTTTTAAAGTCGCTGGCCATTCTCGTGAGCAGGATTTAATACTATTACGATTTGGCTGTAAATGGGTCAAGCTGGCTTATAAAAAGATGCCTCGATTTGCTAGCTCTTCTGTGCATGGGCGGATCCCCTCATATTAGGGCTGCAAGCGAACCAAACGTTCGACGAACTACTCGTTGTTCGGTTCGATTAAAGCTCGTTCGTGATCGTTTAATTAACTAACAAACAAACTTAAACAATATTTTAAATACTCGATTCTTAAATAAACAAGCTTGAACACTAATGCGTTCAGCTCGTTTATGTTTGTGAACAACATCAGTTGATGTTCATGAACAAGCTCGGTAAAAAGCTCGATTAGGGTTCGATAAAAACTTAAATAATATGTTATTATAAAATTGATAAATATACATAATATAAAAACTTTCACGAACAAGAAACATTTCATATTTGTCCATGTTTGTTAGGTTGTTTGTTTAGGATGTTCATGAACAAATTTAAGGTTTGCATGTTCAATAGATTGTTTGCAAAATATGTTCACGAACATAGCTTGTTTAAAGCTCGATAAGCACTAAACAAACGAACATGAACCAAACATGAACCAAACATGAACACCCTTAAATTAAACGAACCAAACATGAACACAAATAATAAAGCTCGAATCAAACACGAACCAAACATGAACAAGCTAATGTTAAACAAACACAAACATGAACACTCACATACTCGGCTCGGCTCGGTTCGTTTGCAGCCCTACCTCATATGGAAGGGTGGGCATAAAAAAAATAATAATAATATATAAAGGGATAATTTTGAAATTATGTCCACTTCAAAAATAAATTTTTTGTCCTAATATGACCATTTCGCATTATTTGTCCATCTATATGAAGTTCCGAACATTTTCTCTTTGCGAATAAATGATAAAAAATTCCTCTTATATTTAATAGCATTATGCTAGTTAATTCTTTAAAAAATTTATTTTATTATTATTACTATTTGATGTTATTATTATTATTATATTTTTATTTTTATTTTTATTTTTATTAAATTTTATTTTATTATAATTACTATTTGGTGTTATTATTATTATTATTTTATTTTATTTTATCATTATTATTATTGTTATCATCTAATTAATTAAAATTTTGCTCACCCTAAAAAAAAACTAGCTAGATCCGCCCCTTGTTTATGTGGGCTTGTTAAAAAAATGTATTATAAAATATATTAGAATTCAATCATTTAAATATAATGACATTATAAATGTTTAAAAAATTATCTCATTTTTATATCAAATTATTGTTTTTTTTTTCTTATTGCCATGTCTTGTTATTGATAATTATCCTCTCGCACTTGTCAATATACATAAGAGAAATCAAAATTTTTATATAAAAGAATGAAAAACTACAAGATCTTGCCTAGTTAAAAGCTAGCTAGTGTTTATCATTAATTACAAATGATGTATTTCCTAGGGGATAGAATTGGCACAATGTAGCAAACATACATTATATAAAGCACATTACATAGTTGAAGTTAAAAGAATCCAATGATATGAGAGTTGATCTTAAGAGTTCGATTGTTTATTTCTTTGGTCAGCAATGTCACGACCCAACCCGACACGGGACGGATCCCGCTCGCATCGGGTCGTGGCCAAACTCAAACTGACTGAACTAATTCCAGGATCTGCCTTTGGAATTTTTTTCAGAACTTTCTTCCAAACATTTACACACAGAAACAGACACACAGAGCTACTATAAACATCAAAACAGCAGAACAGATCATCTATATTTTTCTTCCTCAAAAGAATCATATACAAATACAGCTCATGGCTTTCAGACAGAAAGAAAACAGAACAGAAAAGCCATGACTGTACAAAAATCAAAAGTACAAAATACCTATAACATATCAAACTCTGAACTCCTACTCCAAGACTTCCTTCCCTCTCCCAGAACCTGAAAACCACGCAGAAAACAAGGATGGGCTTCAACAGCTCAGCAAGACATAAACCTCCAATCAAAATCCTCAGAGTTCACATCAAACACATCAGACAAGAATTCGTAGAGAAATCAGATCAACAGAATCGTATATCGAATCAGAACATAACAGAAATCACAGAAATCATAATTTCAGAACTTGAATCAGAACAGAATCATACAGATCAAATCAAATCGAAACAGAATCATGCAGATCAGATCAAATCAGAACAGAATCATATCAGAATTATATGAGAATGTTACGGAAATCATAACATATTAATTCAGAACATATCAAAAGTCATTCAGATCAGATTCTCTGACTCTTACAGAATCTCAACGGATTCTGACCCCTTATGCCTCCCTTCCCAGACACTGACAGAATCTCTCGGATTCTGGCCCCTTATGCCTCCCTTTGTGCTCATTGCACTAGAACAGATGTGCTTATAGCACCAGAACAGAACTTATCATCAGATCCGGAACAGAACTTGTTTTTAGATTTCATAGCTCATTTCAGATTTTCCCTTACACAGACTGGATCTCACAGGATCCTGACCCCTTATAACTCCCTTTTCATAACACACAATCATATCATGTCATTTCAGAACAAATCCGGACAATTTCAGAAATCGTACAAAAATCCGGCGGCATAACGGCAGTATACAGAATTTACACAAAATTTCCTAAAAATCAAAAATTACCAAATTATCACAGAATGTTCACAACAACATTGCAAGATATTTATTCTACTACCACAACATTTTCAGACATCGTGAAAATTTACAGTCAACAGAAAACGCCGCCAAATCAAAACTATCCGGTCAAAAATCTCCAGAAAATAATCAAAACGTGCACACTCGGCACCTCAGAAACATACCAAAAGTTACGTGGTAAAAACTGAACCAATCGGAAAATACGGACGAAATTCGCTAACGAAAATGAAATCCGGACAGAAAAATCATTCAAACTTCACCGTTCTGAAAATTGAGAAAGGCGGAATGTGCCTTACCTTGCGTACACCAATTTCTTGAACTGTCTTGACGGACGAAAACGGCCCGGCGTCGCCCAAAAATCCACTTTTCTCCTCGACTTTCTCTCTCCTAAAAAATTTCAGATATTTTATTTTGATTTTCTCTCTCTTCAAAATGAGCTGATTTCAGCTAAATATCCTTCTGATCGGCCCGGCCGATCGCACGATCGTCCTGGACGATCTGAACAAAATTCCATCGGCTTGGGACGATTCCTCAGGACGATAATTAATTTTCTTGGACGATAAAACCCCCTACTCTCTGACTTGTGCCATGCTCTGATCGTCCCGGGACGATCCTAGATCAGCCCGGACGATGCTTACAGGAAAACTTTCCTGTAACTTCTGTACAGATTCTGGAACAAAATTTGAACTGATCGTCCCGGGACGATCCACAATCGGCCCGGACGATAGGAGCAAAACTGTTGTTACAAGCAAGATCATGGTTAAGCTACGGTGGTCAAAGAACCGTACTCATGTGACTGAGGTCAGAGGGATCGAAGTCGGGCGATGATAGCGAAGGGTCGTAGTCGGGTAATGGAGGTATGAGGATAATAATAGGGCAACTACGGTCAGAGGACTATGTTCAACAAGCGATTGAGGTTAGAATGACCGTAGTCGAGTGACGAAGGTGATCGAGGTTTGGACGACCATATTTGAGCGATGGGGCCAGATGGCCCGCAATCGAGCGAGAGAGGTCAGAGTGATCATATTTGGGTGATAGAGATTGAAAGGATCATAGTTGGAGAGACCGCAGCTAGGCAAGCAACATCGCAGGGCCCATTTCCATGCCACGGTGGGTCGATGAATCGTAGTTGGCGGGTGAATATCGTCAGTGGGACCATAGTCATATGATTGAGGTCAAAGGGTGATCGAGGTTGAAATGATCGTGATGGGGCAGCTATGGTCCAAGGACCGTGGTAGGAGTGCGACGGAGGTTGGCAGTCAGTCAGAGGTGGCTGCAATAAAGGCCCAACATTGGTTGGTTATTGTGGCCTTGTGGGTGCAGCAACGGTGGTGGGGCGGATGTCCATCGATCCATAACCAGGCAGAGGTCCAATGACGATTAGTTAGGAAAAAGTCTAGCAGTGATTATGGGACGAAGGTCTGACGCTGTTCAGCCGGCGAGCAGAGATCCAACTAATATTGGCAACTTGTTAGAGGTCCGATGGCTGTTGAGCGACCAAATGAAGATTTGTCAACGGTGGTGCCTAGGTGGAGCCACGAGACTCTTCAAGCCTTTGAGCTCTGTTGATCTCTAGCCCAAGATCCAAGGCCACTTTCATGTGAAGAGTGAGGACCTATTTATAGATTTTTCTCGTAAATTGGAGAAGTTCTAGAGCAATTTCGAAGTGCTCCGTCATATGGCCCATATTGATTACCCAATAATAGAGTGTCGCTTTAAGCATTTAAGTGCCTTAATGATGTCAAAATTAAGTGATATTAATATTACGCTCGTTGGATTTGTTTTGTCAAGTCACTCGATTTAATTATAATTTATAAGCATGCTACATTTGAATAACATTTGATTATTTTCTATATACACTTCAAGCCCTTACTTTAGGCTAATTTGTGCTCAGATTGTACATGTTTTAGTATCGTTGGGTTCATCTCATCAGGACGTACAATTTGACCATAAGTTTGCTGAAATTTTTTTTGGATTATTTCAAATTTAATTTCGAAAGTTTTCAAATCAAACATGACTCGAGATTCATGCTCCTTCAAGGCATTTTTTGACGACAAGTCAGTGTAATTTATTACTCTATGATATATGTACAATAAGAAATGAAATATAAGACTCGACCTAAAATGATGTTATTCTATAGGAAGCAAAATATATTGGGGAAAAAAATCCCAAATCAATATTTTTTTTAACGCTCAGCATGACAAATACATATCTAAGGCTTTGTTTGGGACGACTTTTTTGCTGCTTCTTAAAGCGACTTTTTAGTACAAAAAAATTATTTTTGGTACTAGAAAGCCGCTTTAAGAAGCAATAAAAAAGCTGTCCCAAACGAAGCCTAAGTCTATTTGAGATCAGCAGATGTCCAATATAAGTTAATTAATTATTATTTATATTTAATACAATTTTCAATTTTACCTAACCAACCCTTAGGCTTAAAATCATAACTAAGACTTCGTTTTGGACAACTTTCTTACTGCTTTAGGAAGCAACTTTTTAGTACAAAGAGTTTAAATAAAAAAAATGCATTAAGAAACTACTTCCTAAAGCAGAAAGAAATCTGTCATAGATGAAGCCTAAGTAAAATATAAGATTTGATTTTAGACAACTTTCTTATTACTTTTTAGTACAAAAATTTACAAGTCGATTTTTTTTACTACAAATCTGTTTTAAAAAACAGTACAAAAGTTGTCCCAAACGAGCTTTCTTCAGTCAACTTTGAGGCTGAATGCCCTCATTTTAATGGCTTTTTTGAGTTTATCCTGACCACATAAACGTGATGATTCCAAATGAAGCATTCTTAAAGCAATTTTTTAGAACAAAAATTAAAAAATTTATACTATAAAACTACTTTAAGAAGCTACAAAAGGCTTCGTTTGGGACAGTTTTTTTATTGCTTATTAAAGCGGCTTTTTAGTACAAAAACTAAATTTTTTATAATAAAAAGTTGTTTTAAGACGTGGATTTACAGTATTTGGCTGAAGAAGCGCATGAAAATGGCAATCTCCTATCGCTAGTAGTCGCTGCTTCCGATCGTTGACCGGTTGACGGACTGGTGCTGCGGTGTGTGGGAGTGGGACGGCGACGTTGCCGACGAGACTAACGTGGAAGACGCGAATGGCTAACAGGCTAAGCGGGTTGCATTGCTTCGAGCCTTGGCAGACACGATGAACTCACAAGCTGATGTCCGATCCGAGTTCCGACGACTAACGCAGCTTCGGCAGACGCGATGACGGACAATACAACTGACGCTGCTAGATGTGATGGCTGATGCGGCATCGCTTCGGCGGACGTGACGAGACGGACAGAAAGCGGTAAACGGTCGGTCCGAGTCAAATCAGATTGATTTGATTTCGGGTTTCCGAGTAAGCTAGAATCCAACCCATTTTTGCAACGGGTCAAAAATCATAATCCGAACCGACTCGATTCGGGCTCGGGTTGATCCGAACCTAAAATTTTCGGGTCAGGAGTCGGATTTTCGAGTCCTGTTCCATATTGATGCCCTTATAATAGGTTAACAAATATTTTAACTAATATTAAAATAATTATTTAACTTTTGTCTCCCCACCAGCTCTCGCTCTCTCCTCTCTCTCTCTGTCTCTCTCCTTTGTCAGCTTTCTCCTTCTCTCTCTTCACGCCGTCTCTCTCTCTCTAGTGACCATCTCTCCTCTCCCTCTCTCTCTTTCTCTCTTTGGCCAACACGTAAAATAATTTATTTGACTTGGCATATTCAAAATATGCCTCCACCAAATAATTTAGCGAATTTATTCTTTTTTAATTTTTTAATAATAATATATTTTTATTTAATTAGATTTTAAACATTCTCCTTGACCTTCCTTCCCTATATATATAACATCTTGTCGCAAAAGTTTTAAATGATTTTGTATTAAAATATTTGATAAAAAAATGATAATAATATAATATGCTTTCCGAAATCATTAAATATATTTGTAAGATTTATTTATATGGCGGATATTGAGAACACTGAAGCCAGCGAAAATGGAGATTGGTCTGCTCTTGCTTCTCTGGGTCTCGCTAAGCGGAGCTATCTTCGTCTTCCTCTTCTCTTCCTTCACTACCCGAAAGCTCCCTCCGGGCCCGCCGGCAGCTCCTATTATCGGGAACCTATTATGGCTCCGCCGATCTTTGAAGATCCAAAATCTAGAATCCGTCCTCCACCATCTCCGAGCCCGGTACGGCCCCATCGTCACGCTTCGCATCGGCTCTGTTCCGGCGATCTTCATCACCGACGGTTATCTCGCCCATAAGGCTCTCATCGAGCACGGTGCCACGTTCTCCGACCGTCCTCTTCCTTTCCCAGCCGTCCGCCACCTCTCAAGCAACCAACACATCATTTCCGCCGCTGCCTACGGACCAATTTGGCGGCTTCTTCGCCGGAACCTTATTTCCGAGACCCTACACCCTTCCCGCGTCCGCCCCTTCGCCGATGGCCGCCGCTGGGCCTTTGATATTCTCGCCGATCGCCTTCGTGCCCAATCGGAAACTGACGACGGAATCGTTGTCCCTAGGGATAGCTTCCAGTTCGCGATGTTCAGTCTTCTCGTGCTGATGTGCTTCGGGGAGAAGCTCGACGAGAAGGTTATCCGAGAAATTGAGATCTCCCAGAGAAATTTCCTTCTCCATGCCAGTAAGCTCACTTTTCTACCTTACCTCCCGGCGATCGCCGGCTATTTCTTTCGTAAAAAGCTAAGAACTGCTACAGAATTACGTCGGAAGCAGAAAGAAGTATTTTGCCCCTTGATTAAATCTCGTAAGGAGCGCAAGAAAGAAATTAATCCGGGGAGTGAGATGCCAATCTGTTCATACCTCGACTCTCTGCTGGAGATCCAATTACCGGAAGATGGTGGAAGGCTTCTCAACGAAGACGAATTGGTAGCGCTCTGCTCAGAGTTTCTGAACGCCGGAACCGATACAACATCCACTTCTCTACAGTGGATCATGGCGGAGTTAGTGAAAAATCAAGCAATTCAGTTCAAACTCTGGGAAGAGATCAAAAACCGGGAAGCAAATTCTGAGGATTTTGAGAAGATGTCTTACCTGAGAGCAGTGATCATGGAAGGGCTGCGCCTTCATCCTCCAGGCCATTTTGTTCTTCCCCATTCTGTAACAGAAGATATCAAATTCGAAGGGTACTTGATACCCAAGAACGCACCGATCAATTTCAGCGTTACGGAAATGGCTCTGGATGAGAAGATTTGGGAAGAAGCCGCGGAATTCAAGCCTGAGAGGTTTATGGAGGGAGGATCAGCAGAAAAAATGGATATAACTGGAAGCAGAGAGATCAAAATGATGCCTTTTGGAGCAGGGAGGAGGATCTGTCCTGGGCTCGGACTGGCCATTTTTCATCTGGAATACTTCGTGGCTAATCTTGTAAAGGAATTCGAGTGGAAAAACGTGGAAGGAGAGGAGATTGATCTTTCTGAGAAGCTTGAATTCACTGTCGTCATGAAGAATTCTCTGCGAGCTCGATTGGTTCCTCGAAAGAAAATCAATAGTTTCAGAGCTGGAGAGGTATGAAGTGTTACAGAGAGTGGAAATTTGTTCCTGGTGCAAGCTTCTTCTTGATCGCTAAGGCGCTTATCTTAAGTATGGGGGTTTTAAAAATTTTAGTATATTGTTGGAATATAAAGTTGTAAATATAGAATCATTTTAATTTTAGTTTTTTTTTTGAAGTAAATTAAATTCACACCGTTATGAGTTTCGCTGGACACTACCGCCGTCGTAGCCGGCGGCGACCACCACCGCTGTTAGCATATTTTATCTATTTTTAATTAAAAATGTTAGATATAAAATTATATAGAGAAAATAATATTACTTTATTAATAATATTTCCTGAGATGGAAGAGGAGAAAGTTAGCGGGAAAAAAAAGCGGTAAGAGCTCTTAGATTTTTGTAGACTATTTGAAGGTATAAGATTTGAATTAATGATTAAATGTATTAGGCTCATTCATAAATGAAACTAACCATATTGGACCTAAGAAAGCATAAGATAGACCACTCCAATCATCTTGGGCCCCCTGGAACACTGCGGCTACCCCCTCCCACCCTTGCCCACAGTCGCCCACTAGCCACCGCCGATTGTCGTCAACTCATCGCCCAGTGTTATCGACCAACGCCGCCATCAATCATTGTTGATTGCCCACCACCCTCGGCCACCCATCAAAGCTGGCCACCACCATTGCTCGCCACCCACCTCCACTCACTACCACTGCCGCCTATCATAACTGCTGCCAACCACCCACCACCGCCATTGATTGCCACCGTCAATTGTCGCCGCCTTAGCCGGCCACAACGTCGCCAATGTCGGCCACCCCTACATACCTTTTTGGATTTTATATTACATTCTTTTTACTTAAAATCAAAGAAAAAAAGTAATCTCATATATTCTTTTTATACTAATATAAATAACTTCAGAGTATTTATTTTAGGCTGCATTCTTTTTTTTCAGGAAATGAAACATCCCCTTAGGCTTTGTTTGAGAAAGATTTTGACTATTTTTTTTGTTGCTTCTAAGAAAATTTTTATTATAAATTTACTTTATAAAACATTAAGAAAAACTATGTAAAATGAAGACTTAGGCTTTGTTTGGAACGACTTTTTTATTGCTTCTTAAAACATAATTTTTTTACTAAAACACTGATTTAAAAAGCAATAGGAAAGTCGTCTCAAACGAAGCCTTAGTAGAATAAACATTGAAACTATTTTATTTCACCCCCTCAATAATTATATTTGCCAAACATTTTACAAAATATAAATAAATAAATATGTCACGACCCGGCCCGGTGAGCTCGCATAGGCGAGGCGGGGACGGAGGTCGGACGGTAGACTAAGATGTCTAATTTCTAAAACTATCACCTTAACATTTGAAAGAACTACTAAAACAATAAATTTAAAACACATAAACATAACCTTAAACACATTCATATAATTACCTTTCTTCTGGCCCTCCTCTCCTACGGTAAACATTTTCACCTATTCTACTCATTTTGGTTTAAAGTAATTTCACCTAAAAAAATGTTAACAACTAATAGTAAGACAAATCTCAGTGAGTAAAACATGACTCTAAACTATAGTAATTCAAGACAAAATGAGTAATATGCTAGATGTCACCTTAACATATCATAAATTGCTTTCTATAAACATGACATTTAAACATACATATAAATCTTAAAATTCATATCCTTTCATAATCATTTTTAATATTCATATCAATACTCGTAACTTTCTCATTTCGTATATATTACAACCGTTAAAGGAGCAACCGTCTAGTATCATAAAGGTACTCATTTATCATTTTCTTTTCCATATCATTTATCATTTTAATGTGCACGAGTACAGCGTCCACAGCTAGTATCATAAGGGGGTGTGCTTCATCTATTCAGCATGCACATACAATCACTTATTATAGCTATCATATCATATTTATATCATTTCATTTATCAATAATATTAAGCCTTATCATATATCTTATACAGTAATATGATGAATCAATTAATATACCAAATATGAAACATGAAATTAATTGAAATACAGTAAAATGAACCAATTTGCAATAACAATTCAATAAAAATTAAAATGACACAATTACTATAATAAAGAAGCATGTTTACTCACCTGAATGTTTCCGAGCTTTAATGTTTTTCCAAAACCTCAAGCTTTGTTGTAGATTTCAATACTCGTCTCAAGTTAATTATAAAAAATCTTCCACTGTTCAAATAACATTAATAAGATTTTAAACCTTCAACTTAGAGTTCTCAATCCTAAAGTAATATCAAAGGTTCATATTCTTTTTACTATGTTCTAAGCTACTTCCAACATTTCTAAGGAGAGTACATGAATAATCTTAACATAAAAGAGTCCTTATGCATTCCAAAATTTCCCTTACCCAACATTAACCTTAATTCATAATCATTAATATAAAGAAATCAATAACATAAATAAGTATACAATCTAAATTCCTTTTCATTAAGTGACATGAATATCATTACCATAACTCAATGTCATTAACATAAACGAATGTCATTAGCGTAAATCTTTAATCTATCATTAGCCTAAATTCTTAATTGACATTAATATAATTATTTTTGGATTTATTAATTTTAAAAATTAGGAAAATATCTTTTTGTGCAAAAATCTAATTTATACCCTTAGGAACCCTCCTAAGACCATTAGGAACCATATTTGTAAAAACACTTTCAAAATTTTACACATTAGGGAAAATCATAATTTTTTCAACTCAATACTTTTTAAGAAAAAACCTCATTTCCCTTGTATAAATTTATATTCTAACCCTTCCCTATACATTTTCTAAAGGAAAGATGAGTTTTTTGCCAAACCCTAAATTCATCATCTCAAAAATCAAAGAAAAAGATAGAGATTTCTTCTAGGATTAAAAATATACATTAGTGCTTCTTAGGCTTTCCCCTACAATTTCCTTCCAAGAACCTCGCCGGAGAAGTCGCCGGAACCGCCACCTGTCGCCGCTAACCCATAGGTCGCATCCGCGTGCTCCTTCGGTTTGGCCGAACAAATGAAATGAGGAGGGGAGGGTTCGGTTCTCATAATAAAAGAAAAAAGGGAATGCTAAAATGACCTATTTACTCTCACTTAAATCTGATTCGTTTTAGTATTAACTAAGGGTAATTTGGGTATATCATAACTTCAAATATTTTTAATTTCAAAATTAAGCAAATTTTAATATATATTCTTTATATCAAATTGTTCATAAATTTGCGTAGAATTTTATAAAATTATTTCCATCGAAAATCGTTAACTTTGAAATTTTCACTTAAATCCCGTCGTGATGCATCGAAAAGCGTGCGAGGTCTAAAATGATATTTTTTGGGTTTTACAATTCTCCCCTCCTCATAAAAATTTCGTCCTCGAAATTTACATACAACTTCTAGTTACAAATCAACAAATATATTCCATTTCATTTAACATAAACTTCAACATTATAACATAATAATTAAACATCTGATATATCATATCAAAAATAATCTGATCAATCCCAAAACATCTGACATGACATAACAAGATAAACTAATAAATTCAAAACACCAAAACATTAGTTTTAACATTTCAAGTCTCTAAAAATAAATAATAAAGTCATCTCAATTATCATTGTCAGCATATACAGATTCATTGGGTTCCTACTGAGTCAAAGTGTAAAATCATGATCGAACATTCTGTCTGAGTTTATTTTGCATTGAACCCGCAACTGATGGTTCTATCATCTTGGGTTTTTCATAATTCCTTTTTGAAGGTGCTTCACTTGATCTCATTTCTCCTGAAGTTTTCTGAACCAAAGTAGGATAATATTTTGCTATGTTTCCAGGCTGATGACACCTATAATAAGTGTTAAAATCAATCAAACATTCACATTTATGAAATCTGCCACACTTAGCACAAGGTTCCGTGATTTTTACTTAAAGTTGCACCACTGACTCTACTAGGACTAAACTTTGGTATCTTCTCATTTGATCCTCCAATTAAATTGTTTTGTATATCATCATCAAAACATTTCCTTTTATGCTGATTTCTTCTCTTCTGAGTAATTTATAAATCTGATTCAATCCTTTGGGCCCTCTCTACCAGAGTAGAATAATCATCAATGCCAAAATGAATCAAGGGTTGTCTAATGACATCCTTCAAGTTAGATAAGAAACGATGACACTTCTCTTATGCATTGGGTATCATATGTGAGGCATACCTAGAAAGTCTAGTGAACTCGGCCTCATACTGAGTAACAGATCGATCTCCCTGAACAAATATGTTGAACTTATCCTGCATGTCACGACCCAACCCGACCGGGACGGATCCCGCTCGAATCGGGTCGCGACGGAACTATTGAAAATCCAGGATCTAGCTTTGTAATTTGCTTCAGACTTTCTTCCAAATATTAAATAGACAGAAAAACACAGAGCTACTATAAACATCCAAATACAGAACATTTCATCTATCTTTTTCTTTCATCAAAATAATCATATACAGATACAATACATGGCTTACAGAAAGAAAGAACATAACATAACAGATAAGCCATGACTGCACAAAAATTAAAAGTACAAAATATCTAATCTCAGATCAGACACAGAACTTCTAGTCCAAGACCTCCTTCCCCTTCCTAGAACCTGAAAATCACACAGAAAACTAGGATGAGCTAACAGCTCAGCAAGACATCACTCACCAATCAAAATAGTCAGAAATTCACATCAGAAAATACATCAGAAAATAGCCGTACGGAAATCATAGAACAGATAGAACAGATACTTGATCAACAGAAATCAAATAACCGATATAGAAAACCGAAGTAATTTCAAATCGGATATCATAAGGCTTTCAATTCATAGAGCAAACAAAATCGTACAGAAAATCAGAAATCATATATCGGATAATTCATAAAACAAATCAGATAAGTCACAGAACAGATTATCAGATATCAAATATCAGATTCCCTGACCCTGACAGAATCTCAATGGATTCTGGCCCCTTATGCCTCCCTTCCCTGACACAGACAGAATCTCGATGGATTCTGGCCCCTTATGTCTCCCGTTGTGCTTATAGCACCAGAACAGATCAGATATACAGAATTTTCGGAACATAACTTATTTTCATATTTTAGAGCTCATTTTAGATTTTAGATTTCAGATTTTCCCGGATACAGATAGAATCTCAAAGGATTCTTGCCCCTTATAACTCCCTTCTGATAGCATGCACACATCAAAACATTTAAATTAGAAAATCGGATTTCGTCAGAAAACTCGTCAGCGGCATAACGACAGTATACGGAATTTACACAGAAATCACAGATTCAGAAATTTACCAAATTATCACAGATCATGTAAAACAACATTATAAGTCTTTCATTGTACTGAAGTAACTTTTTTCAATATCCTGATAATTCGTAATTCAATTAAAATGCAGCAGAATTCGAAATACCCGGTAAAAATCTTACAGAAAATACTCAAAACGTGCAAAAACATCATTTCAGAAACATATCAAAAGTTACGCGGTAAAAGTTTTATCGGTGCAAAGTTATATAAGTTTTTCGCTAACGGAAAATGAATTTGAAACAAAAAATTCGTAAAAAATCATATTTCTGAAAATTAAGAAAGGCAGAATGTGCCTTACCTCGAGTCGGTCAACTTTTTCAACTACGGCGACGGACGAAAACGGTCCGAAGTCACCCAAAAATCCACTTTTCTTCCTTTTCCTTTGTTTTTATCTCTCCAAAGCTTTCTCTCTCTTAAAAAATGACACTATTCAGATATTTATTAAGCAGGATCGTCGAGGACGATGTCCCGATCGTCCCGGGGCGATCTCCTCTGGACTCAGTCACTCAAAACGTCCAGACGAAAATAAATTCCAATTTTCTTCGTCCCTGGACGAAACTCTCTGTTTGGTTTGTCCCGACCCTTACAGGTTCGTCCAGACGAACCATACAGATTTCTTCACAATTTCTTCAGTTCGTCCCGTACTAAGGCCAGTTTGTCCGGACTAACAACACTCAAAAAAATCAGCTTCGGAGGGGTTTTACACTGCATTTGTCTCCTGGCTGACCTAGGTACATACCAGCCTCTGAATACTTTCACAAACTCTTCCCAGAAGACTTAACTGCTGGGCCGCCCTTCAAAAGTTTTATTACAACTGACTCCGTCACCACCTTTTTGCCTCACCATTAAAGACATAAGCAGCGAGTGTCACCCTTCTATCTTTTGGACAATACATGCCCTCCAGAATCTTCTCTATCCTCATCACCCCAATTTCTATCTTTATTGGTCCACCACTAGAAACATCGGAGGCTTCATATCTTAGAACATCTTTAAATTTTTATCCATTGAAGAGCTTCCAGTACCTCCAACATGGGTCTGAGTGTTCTTAATCATCTGGATCATAGCTGCCATCATCTGTGTAAAAGAGTCCATAGTAGCATTACCACTACAACTCGAAAGCTCTACCACAACTGGTACCTCCCTCCTAATCTTTCCCGTAGTGCCATTAGTGACATTGTTTTCAGGATCCATAACTCTGAAACATAATGCGATGAAATAAAATTATTAGTCTATAACACACATATCCTATACCTTCTCTAACCTATAAAATCATTATATTGTCTCTTTCATATTGATCAATATTCTTAAATCATTGCTCTGATACCACTCTTGTCACGACCCGACCTGGTGAGCTCGCATATGCGAGGCGGGAACGGAGGTCGGACGGTAGACTAAAATATATAATTTCTAAAACAACCACCTTAACATTTGAAAGAGCCATTAAAACAATAAATTTAAAACACATAAACATAATCTCAAACTGATTCATATAATTACTTTTCTTCTAACACTCCTCTCCTACGGTAAACATTTTCACATCTTCTACTCATTTTGGTTTAAAGTAATTTCACCTAAAACAATATTAATAACTATCAGTAAGCCAATGCTCAGTAAGTAAAATATGATTCTAAACTACAGTAATTTAAGGCAAAATGATTAATATGCTAGCCACCTTAACATATCATAAATTACTTTCTATAAATATGACATTCATACATATAAATCTTAAAATCCATATCATTTCATAATCATTTTTCATATTCATATCAATATTCGTAACTTTTTAATTTCATATATAGTACAACCGTCAGAGGAGCCACCGTCTAGTGCCATAAATGTACTCCTATACCATTTCCTTTTCCATATCCTTTACCATTTTAACGTGCACGAGTATAACGTTTCTAGCTAGTATCATAAGTGGGTGATCTCCATCTATTCAACATGCATATATAATTACTCAATATAACAATCATATCATATTCATATAATATAACAATCATATCATATTCAAATCATATAACAATCATATCATATTCATATCATCGTTATCGATCGTCACCTACCACCACTTTGTGGCTGTTATTGTCGACCATCATAACTGACGCTAGTTTCCACTCACCCCTACCGCATGTTATAATCTCGCAACCACTAACCGCAGCTAGCAACCGCTAGCCTCCGCCATTCACTATTGTCCACTGTTGACCATCACCATATTTTAATTTTTACATTGCATTCATTTTACTTTAAGTCAAAAAAAAAAAAAAAATAAAAAAATCAATCACGTGCATTTACTTTATACTCATCCAAACAACTCTAAATATTTCAAATACATTGCCTTTCATTTTACTGTACATTCTATTTTTGCAGACAGTGTGGACCGCACTCCGCCTCCTCAAGCTCTTCATCCGCAAGCTAGATGCGCAAATCTCTCGAGCTCTTTGTCTGCCTCAAGGCCCTCGTCCCCTTTTTTTATTTAAATTACATGTGTAATTTGAGCCGGCTCGTGAGCCGAGCATTGTCAACTCAAACTTGAGCTGATTTAATATACAGGCTCGAGTTCTCTGACTCTTGAGCTCGATAAATTTGACTTACAAGCTCATAAATGAGTCCAGTTTGAGCTGATTGGGCTCACTTATACGCCTACTGCTAGATGACGTAAATTGAAAAAAAGTTGACTAAGGTAAAAAATAAAAAGGGCGGAGATTGTATTCTGAGCCTCGCCTAGCCGACGGGCGGCAACCTCCGACACAGGAAGGCTTGTTAGAAATGGCCGTCGGATTTCGAAGGAAGGGGCAGTCGAAGCGGGCAAACTCGAAGCTTTCCTCTTCCATGGTTTCTCCTTCTTCTACTCGCTCAAAACCCATCACTTTTTCCCGGCTTAGAGGTTTCACAGGTAGCATTGGGTCCCTTCCCAGTGTGCTGGTACTTCTCTACGTCATCTTCTTTGTATTCGTCACGTGGAAGCTCGCCTCTTCTCAAGGGCCGATCCCTCACTTTTATTCTTTTGATGTTGTCAATGAGTTTTCCCACGATCCAGAAGCATTCACCCAGGTGAATATCATTCATGCTCGAGTTTTCCCCTCCGTAGTTGTCGACCCTGGAAAAATATATATTGATTTGTCTGATTTTTGCGATGATTTCCTCCCTGATTCACTTTCTTAAGTGGAAATTCCATGCGAGAGGTCCTCAATGAAGCGTTATTATGGTCAGGTTTGAAGATTAAAGTCGTGCGGCTAGAATATTCTTCAGGGAGCTATTTTTTTTCTTTCTGTGATGATGGAATTATTTTCCATGAATTTGTCCTGATTTCACAAAAAAAGTGAACTAAAATCGGTGAAGGCTTAGAACGAGGAAACCCTAATTAGTTTAAAGGACTGTTTGACAACTACTATCAATGAATGCAACTAGGAATTTGAGAATCCTGTGAATTTGGATTTAAAAAGACTCAAGAAGGTTAATGTCAACTGTTAATTTCTGCTAAGTTTCGATAAACTTGTTTGACCATTTGTTTCAGAATTTTTAGGATGTATCTGAGAATGAGGCTTAACCCACGGTTTCCTTTCCTCAATTGGAGATGAGTTGGATAGTGGCTACAATGCTTCTGCATTTTGCAATCCTCATTTGACAATGGGTTGGGTATTGGCTGCAATTGCAATGCATCCCAAGTTTGGGATGGGTAATGAGTGTTAAGACACAACACGGGTAATATTTTGTTGGCACTCCCCCATTGACTCGAGATTTTGGTTAAGAATATATTTGATCATTAGTGTATCCAGCCCAACCTTAACCCCTATTTGGTTCACACAACTATAGAAAGTGTTATTTGAGTTCGATTGTGATTAGGTAATTCATGTGAATTTTTGCTCCTATGTGTCATTGATTTGTTTAACCATGCCATGACAAGGTTCAAGTGTCCATCACCCTTAGAGAGGCTTTATTTGATTTAGTGGGCTCTTGATGCATGATAATCGATGATGTTGAAAAGATTTCATTTAAGGGTGAGTGACAGTTGATGTGGAGAGTTCATACAAAGGGGAGAGTGGGCTTCTAAAGAGCATTTATAAGGAATGAATATATTACTTCGAAAGATAAAAAAGAACTCCTAATTGGTTCGATGGAAGTTATATAGGGTAAACATTTAAATAATTTCTCAGATATTTCCCTAGATTAAATAAGAAACTAAACAAGTTTATTTTATTGTGATTTTTGATCCCCATAAATTTATTCTAGTTAATTAAAACCCAAGTGTCATTTTTCTAAGAACACTCTCAATTAAGGTGATGACTAGTATTGATTTCAACGTTTGATTTCAAGGACTTGATATAGGATTTCAATTGGTGATTGACTTAACTTGATGACAAAATATTTGGATTCGAAGGGAAAATTTGTCAGGAGTATTCAACTTTGGTTAGTCAAGATGCCCAAAACCTTATTACTTTGTGTTATGCAAAGATAATTAATGTCTTATGTAAAATATTTATGTTCAATTTCGTTCAATTTTTAAAATGGGGAACTTACTCTTCCACAATAAAAATGAAATATTATTGAGGGAATTACTTAAGTTGTAGGCCTACAACATCACAATTAATGATATTTTCCTCAGGTCTAATTCTATTTAGGCACTTATAGCTCTATAATAACATGAGAGGTGCCTGAGGTAAGGACTTAAGGTAAGGACTTATCATATCTCTAGGATATAACTCTTCCAGAATCTAATACAATAATAAGGGTTATGTAAGTCTATTCTTATGTCCACATGGATAATGCTTAAGATATTACTTATACTTCTTAATCATTATGGGTTATTATGACATTTAAATCTAATAAAAATAAAATTTTATACTAATTTCTAATTAAGTTTTTTTAGGCCTGCCTCTATCTTTCTTAACACAGGCTAAATCTAATACGTCTACTCTCCTAATTGGGTCATCAGAAGGCTTACTTTTTATGGAATCTCTCTTTAATCTTGTCTACCACTTGAGCTACTCCAACCTTTCCACTTATATAGCATAATAATATTCATCATAAAATAATAATATCCATCATGACACATCATAGATTTAGGGATGCCTAAGGATGATTTAGATTGATAATCTAGTGTTAGTGCTAGTGTGAGTCCCATTTTAAGGGCCTTTAAATATCTTATAGCCCTGTGTCTCATCACATTATATTTTTATGTAATTTATGCAGTTTATTAAATTTTTGGGGAATTTCCATACTCACCACAAAATTCTTGTATTTATATATGTAACACCTAAACTTTGTTTTTTACTTATCTAGCACTTTAATGCTCTATTTTCATCAAAATATGTTCATAAAGGTGTATTCCACGTCAGAAGAGTTCATATATTCATATTTTTGATGCGTTTTAAAGAATTGGTTGTTATGTAAATATCACAATTTAAGTGTTAGGTATATAAATACATAGGAGTTGTGTGGTATGCATTGTGTGGTATGCATGAAATTTTTTTAAAAAGGTATTTATGTATTTAACAAATCTTATGTTTAAAAGAAATTTTGAGCTAATTCAAGATTTGATCCAATGTGAATTGTTTGAATTTATTAAAATTAATCACAAATTGGGTGGTCCTAATTTCCATTCTATATTAAAAAAATTAGTAAAATATCCTAATTTTGAAAAACTATTATGTAAGTTATTTTCTATGTTAGGAAAAATTATTAGGTGCGGAGTGCGCACCGTCCACACTCCGCACCTAATAATCTCTCAAGATGCAATGCGTATGATATAAGGTGGTCAATTGAACCAAGGCTTGATGATTTAAGCTAAATCAAGATTCAATTTATAAGTTTTTTTGAATTTTGCAAAATTTGTTATTGTTATCATTATTATTGGTAATTTGCAAAATAGGTGGCTTAACATAAAAAAAAAACATGTAAATAAATTTTAAAAAAGGTGGATGTTTAAAAATACATGTAAAATTTTTTTTATAGGGATTGGCACCGATTTCTTGGATCATTTTAAGCAAGGATTATAGGTCCGAGGCTTGATTAGAGGCCATTCTAGCCTAATCAAAAGGCGAAGGGGATTCAAGAGAGGTCTATGGTCATTTATCGAAGGTGTCTTGATCGGTTGATCCATTGAAATGGCTTTGGTGAGATAATGGATGAGGCTAGGGGTGTAAGTGAGACGGCTCGAGCTCGACTTGATAACGAGCTCGCGAGCCGAGCTTATCGAGCCACGAGCTCAAACTCGAGAAACGAGCTTGAGCAGGCTTGGCTCGTGAGCTCACCGGCTTGAAATTATTAAATTTTAATATTTTAAAAAAATAAAAATAATAATTCAAGCCTTTAAATTCCCGCCCTCCCATGCCTGTGTTTCAAAACTCAATCGTCTCTCTCTCTCTCTCTCTCTCTCTCTCTCTCTCTTCTTGAGTCACGGAATAATAAATGCTAACAACTAACCAAAAAAATCTGCTCAATACTCTCTCTCTGTCTCCCCCCTCTTAAAGGCCCGGACAACAAAACAAAAAAACTCTTCTCAATACTCTCTCTCTGTTCCTCCCGCTAACAGCAAACCCAAAAAGACCCGAATATATTTTTGAGGACCGCGCCGGAGGCTCAACAAGCGGCTCGAACTCGTTTAAGATGGAACGAGCCGAGCTCGAGCTCGATTTTTGAGCTCAACTCGAGTTCGAGCTCTAACTAGGTATTTGACAGTTGTGCTTGACTCGAACACCCCCAAACTCGAGCTTGACTCGACTTGTTTGCACCCCAAGATGTGGCTGTGGATCCTTGGTGCTAACTGGGTCTAGACTCAAGAACTTTTTAAGTTAGGTGGACCAAGGGATATGATGAGTCTTGAAGGCTGCCAAGGTGTCCTGCAGGAGAGCTTGGGTTAGGGTCCTAGTTTCTTGATTATTAGGATTAGGCTTGGATTAGGCTAGTCATGGGTCTTGAGCTGGTCTATCAGATTAGACCAGCCATCTACTAAGATACATTAGGTGTACTTTGTGAATTGACTAGTCATTATAGTTGGCTAATGAAAACTATGTATGCTTAGCAACCTTTTCCATTCAATAAAATTTATCAGGTTTAATGTACTCCCGAAGCAGTGATTTTTTTGCCTTGTTTTTTCAATTTCTCCAGGTTGATTCATATTTGGGTCCAAACCCCTAATGACTATTATAGAACACTTAGTAATCTCTTTCCACGCATGCGTATTTTTGTTCACAATCAGTGCATTTTCACAATATTAATTGTAACTTTTTCTGTCTTTCTTTCATCACCAGGGCCTCCTATACGATGGAAATGGTACATTACTTGAGTCGACTGGTATTTATGGGAAGGTAGGAAACTCGTATTTGTCATGAGGTTTTCAGTTATTCAACACTTCTACTTCCAAATGCAACTGTAATACTCAAATCATGCACTTAGGTTATTCTCTGGAGGAGTTTTAACTACAATATCCGTTTCTTTTTTATTTGCTTTCCTCTTTACTAGGTTGGGCTTCTTAGACTACTGGATATGACACTGATGCAATAAAAGCATTTATTTGTTTCAGGTTTTTGTTTTTTTCTAATTTACCTGAATAACATTCATTCATGCCAGTTCATTAGGAACGGACAACCCAAAGAATATAAGAATAGCTACCTTTCTTCAGTGTATATATATTAGGGAGATCTAGAGGGGGAACTTCAGTAAAAAAATCATTTTATAATTCAATATATTGTTCACTTGCTTACATATTGCAGTACCATTCATGCTATATCACCCTCCTATGTTTTAGTTTTAGTACTTTATAAACCTTCAACCGTTCAAAGTAAGCATATTTTTTTAACGGCATCACCATTTTGACTCTCAGCAAAGGACTTAATTTGATTGTAACCTGTTTAATTTAATACCCATTTTTTGCTATTAAATATTTTCCAAATCTCTTCTAATTTTTATATTACGTAATGGATTTCAAGACTAGGGAGGTCAACTTTAGAGTCTAAAAGTTTTCGCTTGAGTAGATCTAAAACTGAATATATGGAGTGTAATTTTAGTGGAAATAGACCTAGTGAGGGGATTGTGATTTTGGACGATCAAGTCATTAATAAGAGTACACATTTTAGATATATTGGATCTATTGTTCAGAGTGATGGTGAAATTGATGGGGATATTATCAGCAGAATTCAAGTTGGATGGTTGAAGTGGAGGAATGCATCGGGCTTATTGTGCGATAGAAAAGTCCCCCTCAAACTTAAGGGAAAATTCTATAAGATGGTGGTGAGACCTGCAATACTTTATGGTGCTGAATGTTGGCCATTAAAAGAGAAGCATAATACTAAGTTAAGTGTTGCAGAGATGAGGATGCTTAGGTGGATGAGTGGCTTGACCCTTAGAGATAGGATACGAAATGAGCATATACGTGAAAAGGTTGGAGTAGCTCCAGTGGAAAATAAGATTAGAGAGAGTCGCCTTAGATGGTTTGGTCACATTAAACGGAGGCCTTCCGATGACCCGGTTAGGAAAGTTGAGGTATTAGATTTGGCTTATGTTAAGAAAGGTAGAGGTAAACCTAAAAAGACTTGGTTAGAAAATATTATAAATGATCTTTCTTTATTAGATTTAGATGAGAATTTGACTTTTAACCGGACATAATGACGAAAAAGGATTCATGTAGCCGACCCCACGTAGTGGGACAAAGGCTTGATGTTGTTGTTGTTGTGATGGATTTCAAGAATTTTATTTTCTTTACATTTATGCTCCATGAGGAAAACACTGTTATTGCCAGGTCCCATACCCTGGATGAGAAAAGTGGAGGGTTGCATTAGGTAGTCAACAACCAACGTAAAATTTGTCGAATAATTATGACATGAATTCTTTAATGCATTGTGGTAATGCAAGGGCATACCTTAGAAGTGACATGTTGTATAGCTTGAATACAGAGTGAGAAGTGTGCAAGGGCCGCTGCACCGGCGCCTGATTGCAATGTTAAATAAGCAAGGGTTTCCACATCATGGATGTATGTGGGCAAATAAGTTAGTCCATGAAGTTATAATTAGGATATAAACTTGATATATATGTTCTCTTATAGGAAAATTAATATATATTATGATTCATAGGAAAATCAATATTCTATGTATTCGGGAAACTAAATGGGTTGGAGGGAAAGCTAAGGAGATTAATAGTTTATGATTTAAACTATGGTATTCAGGTTGAAGTCATACTAGAAATGATGTATGTGTGATTATTTATAAGAGTTTTAAGTATAATATTGTAGAAATTAATAGAATCAGAGATAAAATTATAGCTTTAAAGATTGTTGTTGATGCTATTATTATTAATATTTTAAGTATTTATGCTTTTCAAGTAGGTTTGGATATGTGTTCATAATTGAAATTTTGGATGACTTAGAAGAATTAATATAAAAGATACTTCTTGAAGGAGCTGTTTTTATTGGAGGAGATTTAAATGGACATGTTGATAAAGTGGTAGAAGATTTTAAAAATATTCATGATAGCTATGAATTTGGAGTGACTAATGAAGGTGATATGACCATATTAGATTTTATTTTAGCTTATGATTTTATAATTACTACGGAAGCTATATCGCATTAATCTGATATTGTTGCTTAACACAATTGACTTGTTTGATTTCCACACTTTACATCCAGAGGGGCGGGGATCTGGTTTCCCCAGAGCACTTTTGGTTTGTCCTGCCTAGGACAATTCCTAAGAATTCTTTTTAAAATATTTGTTCTTGCTCAACAGAGCACTCTAATTTTATTTCTTTTTGAATCTAGATAATGCAGGATTAATCAACGAGAACTCATTCATAAAACTTTTATACTAATCAACCATACCCAAGAAATTGAGATCCTTAGAAAATTTGATTGGAATAGGTCAATCAAAAATTGCTTTTACCTTTTGAGAATCAACTTATATGCACTCTCTATTAAAAATCTGCCCGAAAAATGCCTCATTCCTCAGCTAAAATTCAAAATTAGTAAATTAAAAAAAATGTTCTCTTATGTGTCTCCAATACAATGCTAAAATGTTTAGCATGTTCTTCTTCGCTCCTTAAATGCATCAATATGCCATTAATAAACATAATTATGAATTGATCTGGATTCTGTTTATTAAATCAATGGAGGCTTCTAATGCATTTGCTTATTAATCAAAATGACACCAACAATAATTTATAGTGGCCATACCTGGTGCATATTACAATCTTTGCTATTATCTTCTCAATTGATGATACTTTGATCTCAAATAAATTTTGAAAGAATTAAAGCCTTTTTTAAGTGATAAAATATATCATCAATCTCTGATAAATGATATTTATCAATACATAATCTCATACTTCCATCGTTATTTTTCACAAATAGTTTTAGTTCTACTCAAGATAACAAACTTGGATTTTTTAAGCACTATGTATCAATTCTTGTAATTGTACTTTTCAGTTTTTGTGATTCCTTAATGACCATTTTGTGTAGCGTTCTTGATTTTGGCACATTTTCCATCAATATATCGGTAGATTCTATCGAGCTCTTGGGTGGCAACTTTGATAGATAATATGGAGCCTATTTATATGATAACTGACCACATAGACATCTTTTATCCTCTACGCTTGTTTACTTTCATCCTTTATCTGCGTTAATAATACATGGTTACTAGTCCTCATCTATTTATTCCTTGACCACCTGGAAAATAAATCTTCTTTTCACCAAATATGTCAAATTTAATCCTCTTCTTCATTTTATGTCTAACTTGACCACATATGACGCATTGCCCAGTGTCCATCTAACATTTCTCAAAATATTTTCTTCTACGGGGGTACTCACCGCTACTTATCCAGAATTTCTCCACTTTTACTTAAAAGAGCTGAATCTTGATTTCTTCCCAATTCACCCTTTGAAGTCTCTATCACTCTTCTCTTTCCGAAAATCCATTGCTGTTAGACAATAATAAAATCATTCTCAGTTAATCTGGCCCTTTTAATTAACATTGAAAAATTGCATATGATTTCTCTAATGCCACCCACACATAATAATTTTACGTTCCAAATTTTGTGGTGAAAAGATCTCTTGTAAAACACAGGTGTCAATAATGCTTATCTATGTCGTGCAAATCAGATTTCTTCTAATTTCAAAATGTTTTTAACCCTTTGCATGATCTTCTTGAACTTGTACTTTTACAACGTAATTCTTTTTTCTTTGACCGTTCAACTCTTTGTTTATTTTTCTCTTTATAATTTCCTTCAGTTAAATGGTCTTGTGATATTTTATTTCTTATGTCAAGTGCAGTCAACAGTAAGAAAGGTTGATCTCCAGTCTGGAAAGGTATATACACTCAAAACTTCAAATTTTCAATAATTTAGGTTCATTTTCTTATACAAAATTTTTAATATATTAGAAACAACAAATTATTTTTTTGCCTTTGCAAATTTAATGGCATTTAGTGTAGTATTAATAAGTTTAAAATTCTGTATTAATGTTATGTTTTCTTATTCTATATAATAATAGTGTAACTAAATTACCATGAATATTGATGCATCATAAAAAATAAGTTTGATTGGACATGAATCTAGATGCATATGTGAATTGAAAACTTATGGAATTGAATTTAGGACTTTCCAAATTGCAATTTCAACAAACTTATAGTCAAACTGAAAGTCTCGACTAAACAAATCCATCAAAATCAAAGTGATTTTAACCAACCCCAAATGAAATTAGAGGAGCAAATGATATACAAATCTTTCATGCTTATAAAGAAATTGAGTGTCTTGACGAGATGAATCCAATGATCCTAAAATCGTCTAATTTTAACATCGTTACAGCACTTAAATGTTGAAAGAATAACTTATGATAAAGGGAATCAATATGGGTCATTCGATGGATGAATTTGGGCTATATTTATGGGGCATGTCACTTAAAAAAAAATTAGAAATAGGCTCATGCTTTCTACATGAAGAAAGAGAGGGTGGGGTGGGGGGGGGGGGGGGGGGGGGGGGGGGGGGGGGGGGGGGGGGGTGGGCGCTTAGACCTTTACTTGAGACTTAAGAGAGGTCAGAGGCCTGAAGAATCTCTGAATGCCACCCAAGCCGGATAACCACCCGATCGTTATTGTCAGATCACTGTTGCCCGACTAAGGTCTTTGGTCCATTGTTTTCGATTACCATCCTTTGCTCACTGTCACCCACTTCATCCCTTGTTTAATATTGCCCAACTATGGTCCTTTGACGATTGACATCCGAATACAATCCTCCTACCACCACACAAAGACTACGGTCCTTCGTTTAATGTCACCCGATTGTGATCTTTTGTCATCATTGCTTAATTATGATCCTTAGACCTTAATCTCCCGTCTATTCTCTTCTGATCTACGTTGCCCAAATATTGTGCTTGGACCATTTTCTACCCATTAAGGTCCTCTAATCATTATCAACCAAGTACGGTCTTCCAACCACTGTCCACAAATTATGATCCTTTGAATAACATCGCGTTACTACGATCATTTGACCATCGTCGCTTGACCACAATCCTCCAATTACTATCACACAACTATGGTCCTCCAACCATTGTCATGTGACTATGGTCCTTGGACCACCGTGCCTGACTACTGTCCTTTGATTGTTGTTTATAGACGATGGTCCTCTAACTACCATCGCCTAACTACAATCCTATACTTACCGTTGCTCAACTACAATCCTATACTTACCGTTGCTCAACTACAATTCTAAGATATTAAATGCACTCACTCTACAACCACTAATGTGTGTGTGTGCTGTCCATGCATGTTGTGTGCCGAACTTGCATATAATATGACTATATGGGGCATGGAATACCAAAAGTTTCTAACATTGTAACCATGTGTAGGTCTGCTGTGAGCTTGTATATGATATGACTATACAATGCATGAAATACTCGAAAATTACAACATTGTTACTATATATATGCTTTTGCGCAAGCCTCAAAAGGAATTTTAATAAAAAAATTTGTTTGAGTGTATAAGTTATGGAGAACAACAACTAGGTCACTTGATGGCGGTTTATTATTCTTGCATTACTTGTACTCTACATGGAAGATTTTCTTATCGCAACAACTCAACATGAAATATGATCATTGTTATTTTATTAGATGATTAATTTCGTATTCATCAGTGTCATCATTCATATCCCAACAATTTTACTGTCAGATTTTTGAATCCCCATTTTCCATTTTTCATTTGTTCTTTCAAATTTTGCATATGGTCTTTAATATTATTTTGTGCAAATCTTTTTTGCACAAACCACTTAGTAACGCTATTTACTTCAACTAATATAAAATTGAAGGTTCTGAAAGTTGATTATAGATTACATACAAAATGATGAAGCTAACTACATTCATCATATTATATTTTCTTCCTAAGGATGACTTGTATTTGAATTTAGTGTGGTAAATGGAACCAACTTTCCGTTCCTTTCAGGTAGAACTTTCTTATACTATGGGCAAATCTTTTTTTGGAGAAGGCCTCACCCTTTTTGGTGAAAGGTATGTGGATCTTCTTGTAGCTTAAATTTTTTTTCACGCACATCTATAAGACGGTTAACCAGTTATTTCAAGTCAGCCTGAGAAGGTTAATCTTTTGAAAAATCTGTTTGCTGTATTATTTTGTTTACTTCGAAAATATTTCATGTATATGTTAAATTTATTCCTCTGATGTTATATATATATATATATATATATATATATACAACCTTGGAAAATATGAGAGAAGAATAGTCTATATTTTCTATTTACAAATTGGAAGGGGGGATCCAAACCACCTTTACATAGAGAGAAGGCTTGGCAAAAAGTATTGCCATAAACGGCCAAGGTAAGAAATAAAGCAACACAATAAAAATAAATTCATTGTTAAACATGGAATGGTAGCATAAGGACAGCCACATTGATGGCTGAGTTGGGACGGAATAGGTGGAATACTGGAGTGCCCCTTGGATCGTTGAGCTGGACACATATTAGGTGGAGAATCCTTCAAGCTTGTATTAACGGCTGTGGCTGGAAGATGGTAACTATTTGATTGCTGAATTTCCACATTTACTTTTCATATATATATATATATATATATATATATATATATATATATATATATATATAATGGAAATGATCCACATGATTTTAAATACCATTTTTTTTATTAAAGTAACAAAAAAAAAAGTGCAAACTTATGTGGCATGTTGAAGTTGTTCCCCTGCATAAAAATGTGGTGAAATTACATCCTTACATTTTGATGAAAACATTATTTTTCTTTCTACAATGTCCTATGAACTTGGCCTTTATGATTTCCAAAAATGATAATTCTCTTTTGTTAAATGTTGCATTGTAGAAATATGCATTTCTTTTTCTTTGTCTACGTTCTATTCCATTGAGGCATCTAACTGATGCTTTCACGTGCAGGTTGCTCCAAGTGACCTGGTTAACAAATACTGGATTCATATATGATCGATATAATCTAAGCAAGGTTTTTTCTCTTTCATATCCATATCTTACATTCTTATTCGACTTCATGAAATATTTTTGAGCTTTTCCTTGAATCGTGGGAGTGAAGTTTGGTAGCTCTTAGGTACTAGGTCAACAGAAAATGGGAAGTTCAGTAGCATTTTCTTTTTTAACCTATTTTTTATCTAGGTATGTCCTACCCCTTCATTTTTGCTTCCTCATTCTTTTTGAATTTACTATTATTGAATCTCATTTAATTAAATATTGATACAATATTTTGCTGCTGCTTGCAATTTTTTATATTCCTGATTCATGCTTGGAAGTTTCATGTGGTTATTTTTATTCAAGGTGCATGCATGAAGTTTAGGTTCATCCCTCCTTGAAGAAGAAGGTTCAGTCTTCTTGCCAAGGATCATCCACATTGAAGATTTGTTTTTCCTTTTGAATTCACATTCAACACTTTAATTGATGGTTTTATACCCCTTGTTTTAAATGCTATATTATATGTTGAAATTATGTTCACTACTAATAGTGGATATCAATATATCTTATGTTTTGGGATGACAAACCTTCTTGTGATGATTCAATGATTGCTTTGTAGGTTGTAGATCAATTATACTTTGTTTGACAATATTAAATACTTGTTTCATCGGAGATGGATTTTTCAAGCTGAGCAAAATGATCCAAATCTAAAAAATCTATTCTCGTTAGATATGCATATTGTGTGCATTGATTTTGCTTTAGTTGTTTTACTATTATAAATTTACCTATAATGATGCCGTCTATTAGGAGAAGGTGTGTTCTCTAATATTTTGATTTCTTTAGGGTTCGGTTTAGTATTGCAAATTGTGACTATTTTTGATTCCTTATTTGGGCATATGGTTGGTTTCTATGTTTTTGTTGTCTAGCTAGTATTTTGGAAGAATCTAATGTTGATTTTGGTGTCAAAATTGTTGCTGGATTATGTACCTTTTTGCTTTTATATGAAGTTTGCTACTTCCCTGCCTCCCTTTGGAAACTGACACTAGTTGTCGTTGATGCCCAATGCTGTTAATATGGTAACTAACTTTGTTATCTGTGTTTTTTTGTGGGTGCTGATTGTTGCCTGTTACCTTATCGGCTGTCTCAAATTTTCTACTGTAGTAGGGGAGAACTATCAATTTCCTTCTGTTCTTCATTTTTCACTATAACAGGGACTAAAGCTTGTTGTTTTTGTTCCGGCTGAATCCAAAATTATTATTTTAGCTATAATTATGATTGTTGAAATCGAGAAATACAATTTTAGGTCAGATTTTGAGATTTTTTCAAAACTATTTATTTTGTGTCTTTTGATTATAAATATGACCTCTAAGGTATGCAAAATTTATTTATTGGTTCAGCAAAATTCTTGATTTTATCTCAAACCTGTGCGTGTTTGTTGGATGAGATTTCTTTGAGTGTGATGAAAGTCTTGATGATAACTTCTGAGGGATGCTTTCTTTTTGTACCAGTGTGAGGCTTGAATAACACTTAGTACTTATTATTATTATTATTATTATTATTTTTTTTAATTTTTAATTGTTGGTTTGCATTTGTGATTGAGTTATGTTGAGTTTGCTATATCTTTACAATTTGGTTTTACTTTTTGGTTTGCTCCTAATCATCGTGTGATTTTATTTCATTACCATATATATGTTTTGCATAATTTTATATTTTAAATGATTATTAAATTATCGTTTGTAGTGTATTTTATGTATTTTCTGATTGACATCAAAATAGCCTAAGCTTTTGCAAAACGAAGAATTGGTGGATTGTTGTTCATTTTTGTGCTAATTTTTGCATCTTATCCAAGGTTTACATTTGAAAATTCTATAATCCAAGATGCCCTGCTTCAATTTGAGAGTACAAAAATAGCAGTGAACCGACATTCTCCCCCCAAAAAAGGAAATACAAATGAACACAGATTACAAACTACAAAATAATATCAATAAGGAGTACATCAACAACAAGCCATTGCCTCACTATGTGGTGTAGGCTACATGAATCTTTTTTATCTATTGTGTCATATTAAGAGTTATTTTAATTTAAATTTAATCAAAAAGTCATTTTTAATATTTTTTAACCAAGTCTTTTTAGGTCTACTTCTACCTTTCTTAATATAGGCTGGATCCTGTACATCTACTCTCTTAACATAGTCATCGGAAGGCCCACATATGTGATTGAACCATTTCAGGTGACGCTCTGTAGTCTTATCTACCATTGGAGCTACTCCAACCCTTTCATGTATATACTCGTTTTGCATTCTGTCTCTAAGTGTAAAACCACTCTTTCACCTAAGCATTCTCATCTTTGTAACACTTAATTTAATTTTATGCTTTTCTTTTAATGGCCAACATTTTGCGCCCTAAAGCATTGCAGGTCTTACCACCATCTTGTAAAATTTTCCCTTAAGCTTGGGGTTACTTTTCTATCACACATGCCCAATGCATCCCTCCACTTTAACCATCCAACTTGAATTCTACTAATAATATCCTCATTTATTTCACCATCGTTTTAAACAATAGACCCGAGATATCCAAAACGTGCAATTTTTTTAATGACTTGATCATCAAATGTTACAATCCCACAACTAGATCTGTTACTACCAAAATTATTCTCCATATATTTGATTTTTGATCTACTTAAACAAAAATCTTTTGACTATAAGGTTGACCTACATAATTCAAGTTTTTCATCAACTCCTCTTCTAGTCTTATCAAGAAGAAGAATATCATCAGCAAAAAGCATACACCAAGGTGCATCATCTTGCAAATGTATGGTAAGAACATCCTTGGCTAAAGCAAAAGATATGGGCTTAAAGCTAATCCTTATATAATCCAACTAAAATGAGAAAATGCTTGGTCAAATCATGTTGTGTTTGAACATAAGTAATACTTCATATATATATATCCTTACCGAGTTGAATATAAATATTTTTAACTCCTTTCTTTTCTAGATCTCTCTAGAACACTTCTCTTGGAACTTTATTCTATGTTTTCTCTAAATCAATAAATATCAGATGTTGATCCTGCTTTCTCTCTTTATACTTATCTATCGATTCGCTCAATAACTGATAGCTTCTATAGTAGATGAAGATCTACTTGGCATGAATCCAAACTAATTTTGAGATACATTAGTATCACATCGTATCCTATTCTTAGTTACTTTCTTCTATCATTTTAATTTATAACACATTAACTTAATTCCTTTATAATTCACACACTCTTATGCATCATCTCTATTCTTAAAAATAGGAACCAACACACTCGGACAATTTTTGCATTCTAAACGATCTTTTTTCTTATAAAAAATAATTAAATTAGAGTTTTATTATTTCTATTCTTATAAGTGATGAGACGCTATATTTTTTTAAAATAAACTAATAGTAATAACAAAATCATAAGGTAGAGTAAAATCTAATATGAACCTACTACCTTTATTAGTCGCTCCAAACAAATAGCCACTATGAATGATTTTAAAATTTTCTACTGCTCTACCAACATGTTCATTAAAATCTCTTCCAATACAAACTCTTTCTTCAAGAGATGTCCTTTATCTTAATTCTTCTAACTCATTCTAAAATTTTAATTTTGAATATCAAAACCTACTTGAGGAGCATAGGAGCATAGACACTTATTTAGCATTAGCAATAATATTTAAATTCTCTTTCAATACAAACTCTTTCTTGAAGAGATGTCCTTTATCTTAATTCTTCCAACTCATTCTAAAATTTTATTTTTGAACACATATCATGTCACGACCCGTCCCGGATGCTCGATCTAACGAGGCGGGTACGAAAGGTCGGACGATAGTACATTTCCAAAAGTATTAGATAACTAGTCCTCAAAACTTTTACAAAAACTAAAGAGCCACTAAACACAAAAATCTATTTTACCTGTTGTCATTTGCACGTCGCCTTCTGTAAACATGTTCTTCTCTTTCAGCCATTTCTTCTTTAGAACTTACCTGAAATATTTAAACTTGTGGTTTGAGTTTACTAAGTAAACTCAGTGGGTAGCTATTTAATAATCATCATAATTAATCTTATTAAACATCGTTATTTATTTACATTAAATCAATTCTTTGCAATGCTTTATACATCTCTGAATATTTTCTTTTGAAACAATATAAAACATTTTATAGCTTTAAATGATTCATTCATATTTCTTTTCTTTCTATTTACTTTGCACAGGAGCACCGTCTCAAAGTACCTGAAGGTACAACCTTTTCCATTTGCTTTCATTTTTCCATTTCCATAGTCCTTTTCCATTTCCATAGCCTTTTCCTTTTCCATTTTCGTGCACGAGTACGGCGTCCCCAGCCAGTACCATAAGGGGGTGAACTCCTGAATTATTCGCATATATCATTTCTTTTACATTTTCCATAACATTTCTATTCTATTTCACATGTCGTTTTCTTCTCAATATTTCTTTTCTATATATTATTCAATTCATTTATTTCTCATTAGAAATAATAATTTCAATTACTTAAGCATTTAATCTTTCAACATTTCGTACATTGTAGTCTTTAAATTGAAACTTTGAAAACGGAAGAAAATGCTAAAACTTGAATTTCATAATTAATTACCCACTTTGAACTTCTCAGGTCGACGATGCTTGATTTACTCTTGAATCAATTTCCTTTCTTGTTGAATCCTCGTGGGATCAACACTTATGACTTGATCTTTCACTTCCTAAAACCATAATTTCAAACAATAATTTCTATCAAAATAATATATTTGATTTAAATATCAAATAACATTAAAACTGAAATGATAGAAATTCACTTACAAATCTTGAATGGAAATTTCTCAAATTCTCAAAATCTTTCTTCTCGCAATTCTCTTTTTCTTCGCTTCAATCCCTTCCTTATCTTGCAAGGAACATGTCTCTCACTTAAACGAAGTAGAAGAAGCAATTTATAAAAAAAATCTGGAAGAAATTCCAACAAACCTTTTTCCTTTTTCCTTCTTCGTTCGTTTCTCTCGTTCTTCAATTCCTCCCAAAATAACACTCTGATAACGATAGGAATGAAAAGGAATCATTATTTCTTATCCTCCAACGCGATCGACTGCTAAAAATGGCGAAAGAAAACTCGAAAACCTACCTTCGCACGTTCGGTCGTCCGCCCGCTTCGTTTCCCTGTTCTGTTCGCGAAACCAACCCCGCTCGGGGTCGCGGCTATTAAAAGGATGCGGGTGGCCGGTTCGGTTGAACCGGCCCCCAAACCGGTTTATCACATATCAAAACCTACTTGAGGAGCATAAACACTTATTTAGCATTAGCAATAATATTTAAAGCTATAATTCTATCTCTAATTTTATTAATTTCTGAAACATCATCCTTCAAACTCTTATTTGTAGTCACACTTAAATCATATCTAGTTCAACTCCTACTTGAATACTATAGTTTAAATTCCAAATTATCAATCCTAATTTATCAGTAATGAGTTAAGAGAAATGTATATCCTAACACATTTAATTTTCACTCAAGAAATACGTGGTGAATGAAAGTCTTCTATAATGAGGAAATATAAATGAATGGGTATGAATAATGAAGCTGAAGAATATGCAAAGCATAGCCATAACTGGAGGAGCTATGGAAAAAAAAAAAAGGAAAAATATAGAAACTAGCAATTCTATTGAAAAATTAAATTGCATAATTGAAGAATGCGGTTGGAGCAGATTGTGCTTGAAAAGAAGCGCATGCTTGTCTTTTTCTTGGTTCACTTTGATTAAGGTAACACTTATGAACAAATTGAAGTACATTGGAAAGAGCATGCTTTACTGTGATTTTTTAACACTATTTGAGCACAAATCATCCAAGAAATAAATTTATATATTGGGTGGCTTAAACATGCAATTCACATTCCATGCTTGCACAAACTCCGTTGCATTTTTTTTTAAATTCTAAAAGAAAGATAATCAACAAGATATTTGATCCTATATGATATTATCCTATTTGCAATGTATATTTTGCTCCCTTGAACCTTTATTGGCTGCTCCTCCTATGTCCCATTATACTATCTTAAGTTTCATTTAAAAAAAAAAAAACTTGTCATAGCCCAAATGTTAAAGAAATTTCAATCATCTATTGATTAAAAATGTCTTTTTATTTAAATCTATGGAAATGAAGGAAAATCCACAACTAATGCTACATGGGTCTACATACCTTCATCATGCTATTTTTATTTCTCTCGGTGAGATGCATATTTTTGCAGATCGGTAGATTTGCTCATCCAATGAACGATGGTTGGGGACTTGCAACAGATGGGAAAGTTATATTTGGTAGTGATGGTAGCTCAACACTTTACCTGCTTGACCCTGTTACTTGGAAAGGTTTCTACTTTGAACTGATTGCTATCATTTTATTTTACTCATACTTGTCGTTTTGATTGCTTTGTTAATGATGCAGCTATGAAAAAGACAACGGTTAAATACAATGATCATGAAATTTCTCTTCTGAATGAATTGGAATATGTGAATGGTGAAGTATTGGCAAATGTTTGGCAGGTGTGTGAATCCTTGCTCCAATATTTAAATATAATAGCTATATTGAACTCATATTTTCTTGTCCAACACATTTTTCTACTTGAGTTCTGGAAAATATGTTTAATATTATTTATAATTTTTGGATGATTGTGTCTGGTATTTTTAGGTGTCTTCCTGCTTGTGTTGGATTTAACTGCCTGGTGCTTTGTGTAATTAGTCGTTCTGTTGGATTACTATATAGTATGAATGCAATTACTGATAGTCATGTAGCATATACTACTGTTTACTCATCCCCCACACCGTACATCACAAGCCTAAAAAAGGAATTCTAAACCGGCAAATTATTATGCATACGAATATATGAGTATATTGAATAAATTCTTACAATTTATCAGATGTAGGGGAGCCATGTTAAATATGATATCCTTGCTAAACAGTTTTGTATCATACGTTGTGCTGGATGAGTGGCTTCACTCTTAGAGACGTAATGCGAAATGAGTTTATATGCGAAAAGGTTGGAGTAGCCTTAGATGGTTTGGCCACATAAAACGTCGGCCTTCTGATGACCCGACTAGGAGAGTAGATGAATTAGATTTGACCTATGTTTAGAAAGGTAGGTGTAAACCAAAAAAGTCTTGGTTAGAAGATATTAGAAACGACATTTTTATCATATTTAAATGAGAATTTGACTCCTAATAGGACACAATGGAGGTACTACGACACAATGGAGGCAAAGTACCCATGTAGTTGACCTCATGTAGTGGAATAAAGGCTTGATGTTGTTGTTGTAGCATTGTCTTTTATTTCATTCATATAACCCAATACTATGTGATTTACTTTGTAGGATATTAAAAATTCTGAAGGTTTATCAAATGGATAAATCAGGAAGAGTTGGTGAGCCACTAAAAAATGTTAAATCAAATTCTGTGTTTTTTAGTTTCAGATTTAGATTTAATTTTAAACTCAAATTCATGTATAAGGGTATATGATAGACCAAATAGGATATAAATTCGTTGCTCAATTTTTGTGTTCAAATCATCATCATAAAAAGTCTTATTGTGCTTATAAGTTTCAATATTTTGATTATTAGAATTTGGAAGCACATTAGATTCTTACACAAGAGTCTTGATATTATTAGGTCATCATGTGGCTATATGTACTTTTCCTTAACACTTAAGACACACAATCTCAATTGTTTGTGTACTAGTAGATTTAGAGAAAATGATCAAATTAGTCCGTTGACTCTTTCTGAAAGACCAAAATAATCCTCAGCTATATTAAATGACTATTTTTGATCCTTCAACTCCTTAAGAGGAACTAAAATAGTCTCATCATGAGACTATTTTGATTCATTTTTAAAGACTTCAAGGACCAAAATGATCATTTAATATAGTTGAAGACTATTTTGATCTTTCATAAAGAATTGATAGACCATTTTGATATTTTTCTCAGTATATTTATATCTTTTAGTATTAGGATTCTTTGAGAGTATAATTGTAAACTGAATTGGGGGAAAGATAATAGTTGTCTTAACCAACCAAATCAACCAAAATCAACTTAGTTGTTGTAGCTGATTGGCATTGCTTTAAGAAAAAGATTGCAATAAAGCTTTATGATGAGCTTAATCTTATTTGTAGGGTGAAAACCAATTATAAACCTAGATGTCACTACACATTTTTCCTTCTTCCAAACCACCACTAGAATTATATTCTTCAAATTGCTTTGAGTACTTATTAAAATTTCAATTGTCTTGCTATAGGTTTATCAATTGTTTAACTATTAAAAACTTATGTTAAGTATATGCATCCCAGCCTAATTTCATACAAGCCCAAGTTCTACTAGGTTAAACTCCTAGTCAAAATCTGTTATCAACACCTACATATTTAATGTTGACATATTTAACATACTTTTGATCACTTACCGAATACCAATTAAAGAGTTCTTAAATTCAGCTACTCAATTATGGAAATTTTTTGGATCTTATCTGCCATCAAAAGTGTGGAAACAATTTTTACTTTTTAAAGTTTCAGATTTAACAGGATGTCGTTCATGAAAAATCTTGTGATCTCTTTTGTGATATTTATAGCGTTGCTCATCATAATCATTAATGAAATAATAATATTTAGCAATATTTCAATGGTTTCTCCAGTCTCTATATTCCCTCTGGCCTATGATTCATGTGATATCTAGGATTCCAATGGTCTTTATGATTCCTAGTGTGCACAGATCTGGGATGGTGGACACGTGGATCTATCCTAAAAATATTTTTGTCAACCTGAGGAGGTTGTGAAGGCAAATTGTAATTTTTACAGTGGTATGCCCCAAGATGTATATCATTAAGCGCTTCTACCAAATCATTTATGCTGTTTGGAGGAGGTGAGGTTTTTGAAGTGGATTCCCCATGGGTTCAATATGAAATGAAGTAATATAATGAGAGATTGCTTCAAGATCCAAGATAGGTTCAAATGAAATTTTAGGTTGTCAATTCGGGCATAAATTTTATCTAATTTACCCATTACTCAGTTAAATTTAGCTCAAGATTTTTATTTTTATTTTTACTCCCGGCCATCTAATTTTTACATTGACTATCCTATGCTCATTTTGTTCCATGCATTTAAAAAATCTTTGATATTCTTAGCTTAATAAGCTAAAATTAAGTGATTTTATGAAACAAAAGTAGGCACAGTTGTCATGTACACTGAATAATTAATTATTTGTTTTAAAATTTATTTATATACAATGCTTCATATATAAAGAAATAAATTCAACATATAGTAGATAAAGAATTGTTCAATTAGGCCAAGAATAGTCCATCCATTGTTGACTGAAAAAAATTAATATAAAGCATACATACTTGCCTTCGAAGGAGGCCCCACCTCGCGACGGATATCACCAAACGAAGCAACCCTTCGTTCAAATCAAAATAACTGTCCGCTCATTTCTTTAAAATGGCAGGCAGGAGTAGTGGGGAGGATATTCGCAATCCTCTCTCGCTCATCTCTCTATATCGCACATGGACAAAGAACCCGACGCCCCAATCCATCGTTCGCTGTTGTCCGACTTCGGCTCCAACATCGCTGTTCAACTTCGTTGCTTCAGGAGACATCTAGGGTTCACCTTTCATCTTCTCTTTTCGTCGTTGTTGTTCGACTTCGCTTCTTCGCAGGAGGCGAAGATTGCAAACACCGCTTCTTTGCCCCCCCCTGTCGTCGCCGTTCGGCTTCCTTGATTCGCAGGAGGTGCAGAGATTGCACCGTCGCTTCTTTGCCCCTTGTCGTTGTCGTTCGGCTTCGTTACTTTGCAGGAGGCGAAGATTGCACGCGTTGCTTCTGCGGCGCCTCCGTGGTTGTCCGACTTTGCTCCTTCGACGACTTTCCCTTCCTGTCGGATCGAAAGAGATGACATTTTGATCGGAAGCAACAACGAGAGTTCACTAATTGTGAAGATATATTTCTACCCTTCGCACGCTTCTTCGGCCAAGTCCCATAAATCCGCTGAAACGAGGGATTTACCCATTACTGGGATTTAACGTGTGCACAAAATTCATTCGGCTGAATTGAGCGAGGTGTAGAGAGATGGCACAGTGGCCTCTTTAGTTATTGTTCGACTCTGCTCCTCCGACCGGATCCAAATGCCCGAACAAACCCGATATAATATATAATAATATAATGTTATATATATATATATAAAATTAAAAATATATAATAATAATCAAGAAAAATAATAATAAAGATTTTCAAACAAGTGTCGAAGACCCGGGCCGTTGTACCTTTGCCCGGCTGGGGTGGTTTAAAATTCGAAGCCCCTGCGCCATTGATCTTAGATCTAAGCGGGATGAAATTTAATTTGAAGACCCCATGTAGTCGATCTTAGATCCTGGTGGGATGGTTTTAATTCGCCGTCGACCTTAGGTCCGGGTAGGAAGAAATTACGATAAGTGCCATCCCGATTTCTCCCTCTGTGGGGAGTTGACGTCGGGAGGCTGTCATAATTTTCTCAAAATTTTAGAGAGCAATTCAATTCGAACGTGAAAAAGTTAATTTGATTGATTGATGTTTATAAAAAATTTGTCAATTAAAATTAATCAAAATAATTGATTGATTTGGAGAATACATGAAAGCTTTGAATACATTCAAGACAATGGAATAACTCAATATTAACATTATCTTCGCTGTGATTTGAGTTTATCCATTTCTACTTGTATTTACGACATACAAGAACAAAAATATGAGTCAAACGGAGAGTACCTCAAAATGAACGTATTTTTATAATTAGTCTTATATGTTGCACTGGCAAAACTTAATGAATCATGTACATCTCCTAATAAGGGTAAATCTTCTCATTATTCTCCCAAATATTACCCAGCATAAAAGAGAACTTTTTGGGCATCATTTTTTTTATCCAAAAGACTATCTTGAAGTATTTTAAATATTTCTAAATGAGATCTTTCTTTAAAAGATTCCAACATAGGTAATGTTGGGTAGAAGACTTTGAATTATTGTGGCGTTTCAAATATTATTTCACTTTGAAACATTAGAGATTTCTGATCGTTAAAACATCACCTCTCTTCTTCTTGTTAATAAAGTGGCAATGATTAATTAAATTGATTAAACAATTAAAATTAATGGATTAATTTTAAATCCAAGAGCTTGTGTAAATCTGAAAGTTTTAAAATTTTGAAAGTTGATATATATATATATATATATATATATATATATATATATATATATATATATATATATGAGAGCAATTTAAAATTTGAGCTAAAATATGTGAGCATTTTAAATGAAAATTCTGGATCCGAGAATTTTAAAATACGAGATCAAATTTAAAAAGTTTTAGAATGGTTTGTATTCAAGAGTTGTCAGTTAAAATTCGAGAATATTGAAATTTATCGATTAATTAGAGTAATTATAAAACAAATGCAATAAAAGGAGGGGGAAAAGAAAGTTTTCATTAAGTGACATATACCATATTGTTTTTCAACTCTCCAAAACTCTCAAACTCCCCAAATATTTTGTACAAACTGTTCTCAACGACTTTACTCCCAGCATTGAAACTCTCCAACTCTACATTTTCAACTCACTCAACTCTCCCAAAAATATGTACAAACAACTCAGAAATCTTCAAACCCCCCTGCAAGTTCTCTAAAGTCCCTATTGTACGAGTTCCTGCAACTATCTTTTGGCTCTATCCTCTACAACTACCAGCCCTGATTGCTATAACTACTGGCTACGAACATATGCAAACAAGCAAATGAAGAGTTAGTACATCATAATTAAATTAAATCAATACTGGGAAATTAGTAAATCTAAGCTACTGTAGGTATAACAAAAATATTGGAAATCAAGAAAAACAAGTGCGAAAAAGCTAGTATAGCAACAGTGCAAAAAAAAAAAGGTAGAATAGTGGATTACTGTAGTAGGAGAAAGACTACGAGCACAAAACAACTAAAACACTACGCAAGTGTCAAACCTCTCAAAACACTGGTGTTAACTCAACAAACACAATCAAATTCAATAACTTATGGGCAGCCTTGTTTATAAGAACTTGGTTGTCAGACCCACTATCTGACAACTTTCAAGAGAAATAAGCAAGTCCGACCTTCGGGTAAAGTTTTAGATAAAATTGACCTAACTCCTAACCCGCAATTAAAAATACCCGGCCACTTCTAATAGAAGTTGTAAGTCTGACCTCTGAGGGAAACGTTTAGGTGATAATACAACCCTAGACCCCTCATCCGGACATCCTAGTCTATAAGACTTGGTTGTAAGACCCACAACTTGGGCCACTTAGCTTATAGGGCTAGGTTGTAAGACCCATTATTAGACAACTTCTAAGGAAGCAATAAGATAAGACCTATCTAACTAAAATCTTTGGGCTACCCTTAGCAGAGGTCGTGAATCCTTACCCAAATCTAGTCACAAGGACAACTCTTATTGAAAAATTAAGGCAAAAGCCTCAAGAGAGAATTTCATTTTTAATTAATGCTTTTAAATACAATAATTATGATTCCTATGTTGAAAGCATGTGGAATTTCTATCGTAGGATCTCCTACCCAAATAATTAAAACCTTTGGGCATCCTAGTCTATAGGATTAGGTTGTAAGACCCACTAACGGGCAACTTCTAAGTGAAGTAGTAAGATCCACGTTTTAGAAAAATTACTAAATAAATTGTAATGACCCTAAAACCCAAATAATCAAATTTAAACCTATGGGCATCTTAGTCTAAAAGGATTAAGTTATAAGACATGCTTTTCAGGCTACTTCATAAGGGAAGTCATAAGACTTATCCAAACAATTAAATTTTCGGGCATCCTAGCCTATATGATTAGGTTGTAAGACCCACTTCTAAGTGAAGTCGTAAGTCCCACATTTTAGAAAAATTGTTAAGTAAATAACGATGATCCTAAAACCTCAAATATTCAAATTTAAAATCCTTCGGGCAGCCTCGCTGCAGAGTTAGGTTGTAAGACCAATCATTGGGCAACTCATAAATAGAACAGTAAACCCCATTCCAAATTTAAAATCTCTGGGCTACTTTTTATGAAAGTCATAAGTCCCAATCTAAATCCAAACACCTGGGCTACTTCCTAAAGAAGTCATAAGACCCACTCCAAACCAAATTCTTAGATTACTTCTAAACGAAGTCATAAATCCTAAACTAAATAAATCTCTGGGTATTCTAATAGATGTAAACCCCAAAATACCTAACAAAATTAAAACCCATATTTAACCACTTCAGTCTACTCGGGATCCCTAAGAGGAGGCAACCCATGACTGCTAATTAGATTCCCTGGATACTACGGTCAATGATTGTTAGTGTTGGTAGACTGAAATCTACAGTATACCCGGGATGACGGAACCATAGGATCTTGATTGGGTTTACCTCCATCTTCCCACTATTGAGACTAAAAATATCTAAAATTTATTCATCCTTAATCGAGAGTTCTCTCTTACGTAGTAAGATGAGTAATTAACTATGAGTGCTTGCACTCATACGAAGTAAGGACCCTAGATCTTTAAATCTTGACACTACCCTAAGGGAAATCTGGTTAATTACAATCTGACTTAAGGGAAATGGAATCCTACAGCTGCAAAGCGGGATTCATGTATTCATGCCGTTTTTCTTGAGCCAACATCCATTAATTATATATAATCAAGAAGTTTGATCTATTCTTGAAACTAAATATGCACACTATTTTTATGTTTAACTAAATATGCACACTAATTCACACACTCGAATTGATACTGATGCAAGCACAAGTGTAAGAAAACTGAAACAAAGAGAACAATGGATAGAACTCAAACCAAACTCTATTAAAATAGTAGCAATCAACTAAAACACTCGAAATCCAACAAGAAAACATGAAGAGATTTTTAAGAAACAAAGAAAATAAAACAACGCTATCTTCAGACAACCGTCAGAGCGGGTTCCTCACATGCATCGAATTGTAGGTTAAATAAGATAAGTGCATAGGGCTAGCAAACCGATGGTCCACCACTGCAAGATCGTCCAATTCTTCCAACAGATGCTTCCAAGTCAACCAACAATCACTACCAAAGCTCAAGAAGAAGGATACAAATGGAGTGGAACTTGCGGAGAGACGAAAGGGGTTAGAAGCCAAGACGAAGGGTGGAAATAGCTCGCAAGATTTTCGGAGGGGATGAGAAGAAGAATGGAACAAGCTCGCAAACTTTTCTAATAACCTGCATGTCAATAACAAATTTGCTCACAATAATCAACCCTTCTCTTCACAAAAACATCTTATATTTATAGGCAAGATAGAAGAATACCAACAACCATTTTAATTAATTTCCACAAGAACCCAAGCATCAAATCATGGAATTTCCCCATTTGCTTTTCACGGAAAACAGTCCAGCTCAGGAATCGAAGGAGCAACCACGGGAACCAAAGGAATCGCACGGAACCGAGGCATCAAAAGCCATGGGAAAATGCCCAGCTCGGAAAACCAACAGCCACTGTGGGAACCAAGGAGATAATGCTCGGAATCAGCAGCCAATGCACGAAATTCAGCCAGCACAAAAAATAAGCCATGGTTTTCCAAGAGACAAGAAGAAAGGGGAAGGAGAAGGGACAAGTCCACTCCAAAAATTGAATCCAACTTAATGAGCTTACCTTTAGAACATTAATGAGCTACAAAACTTCAGCTCAAGCAACTAAGAGAATGAGCTTAACTCCAACCATCATCATATGCCCCAAAACAGCCAACCCGTGAACCAGCAGCAACCAAGGACCAATCGAGCCAGCAAACCAAAGGTCTACCAAGCCCCATGCACAACCTACCATATTCATTGGATGCTTTCCCATCATTAGATAGCTAAAAAAGAAAAGAACATAAAACATACTATTGTTCAAATAAAAATAAAATTACATAAATATTTGATAGCATCAATTCTCCCCTGGTGGAAAATTCTCATCTCCTGATGAGAACGTATCAGCAACTCTTTCATAAAGTTCCAAATTTCTCTTTTTTAGATCAGCAACATCAATCCAGGTGCAATCAGTCAATGGTCGATTGCTCCATTTGATCAAGAACTTCTTGTGTTCTCCATGTCTTGTTTTAATGACTTTCATATCAACAACATCTTCAATTTGATCTTCAGGCTTTACCAAAGGAGCAGAGAGTGGTAAAGTTTCAATGTCTACTAAATCATCAGAATTTCCTTCATACAAAGACAAGTCAGAAAAATTAAAAACAGGAGAAGTGTCAACAGTATTTGGTAGGTGCAGCAAATAGGCATTAGTGCCTAATTTTCGAATTATACGAAAAGGGCCAAATTTCTTTCTGCTTAACTTTTTAAAAGTTTCAATAGGAAATCGTTGGCGACGAAAGTAAGCCATAACTAAGTCACTCACATTAAAATTCACTTCTTTTCGATGTTTATCAGCAGTAGACTTATACTTAGCAGTAACTTTTTTGAGTTTTTCAAGAACCTGTTTTTGGACAGTTTTTTATGTGGTCAAATGTTTCAAAAGCTTCAGCACTAGTTTTTTTGGGTAAGGATAAGGAGTTTCTATCCAAAATGTGAGGAATGGATTGTCCATAAATAATTTCAAATGGAGTTTTGCCAGTGGAACGATTAACAAAATTATTGTAAGCAAATTCAGCCTGAGGCACACTAAATCCCATTGAGACGGTTTTTCTCCAGCAAGGCATCTTAATAAATTTCCTAAGCTTCTATTCACTACTTCAGTTTGTCCATCAGTTTGAGGATGATAGGCACTACTAAATTGAAGACTAGTTCCAAGTTTTGCCCGCAGAGTTCTCCAAAAAAGACTTAAGAATCTAGTGTCATGATCTGAAGTAAAAGTACGAGGAATACCATGCAGACGAACAATTTCTTTAAAAAATAAATCAGCAATGTAAGAAGCATCAGAAGTTTTCTTGCAAGGAATAAAATGTGCCATTTTACTGAATCGATCCACAACCACAAAAACAGAGTCAAATTTTCGAAAAGTAACCGTCAAACCCAAAATGAAATCCATTGAAATATCCTCCCAAGGTTTGTTTGGAATAGGCAGAGGAGTATACAAACCAGAATTTTGTGCAGTTCCTTGAAAAACCTGACATACCTTACATTTTTTAGCCAGTTTAGCAATGTCTTTTCTCATGTGAGGTCAGAAATATTTTTCTTCAATTAAAGCAATTGTTTTTCCTTGCCCAAAATATCCTCCCAAACCTCCACTATGCAATTCTTTCACAAGTTGTTCTTTTAAAGAGCTTTTAGATATGCAAAGTCTAGTTTCCTTAAACAAAAAACCTTGATGTATAACAAACTAAGCAGAAGGATCAGTTCCATAAGCAGAAGGATCAGTTCCAGAAGCAAAACAAGCATCCCAAATATTTTTAAAATCAGAATAATTTGCATAAGTGTTTTTCAAAAAATTAAAAGAAATAACAGTTGGAAAAACAGTTATCAACAAGTGAGATCTTCGACTTAAAGCATCAGCAACCTTATTTAAAACCCCAGTTTTATGTTTGATATGAAAAGAATATTCTTGCAAAAAAGAAACCCATTTGGCATGTCTTTTGTTCAGATTTTTTTGTGAACCCAAAAATCATAAAGCCACGTGATCAGTATTCAAAATAAATTCTCGTTGAACTAGATAACATCTCCAGAATTTCAAAGCTTGAACAATGCCATAAAATTTCAAGTCATAAGTAGAATATCAAGATCGAACATCATTTTACTTTTCACTAAAAATATGCAATAGTCTTTCCTTCCTGACTTAAAACAGCACCAATACTAACATGTGAAGCATCACAATCAACTTCAAAGACTTTTTCAAAATTCGGCAGGCTAAGAATTGGAGTTTGACTCTTTTTTAGTTTGATCAGTTGAAAAGTAGTTTCAGCTTCAGGAGTCCATTTAAAAATTCCTTTTTTTAATTAATCAGCGATAGGAGCGATTACAGTACTGAAGTTTTTAACGAATCGACGATAAAAAGATGCTAATCCATGAAAACCTCTTACCTCACTGATATTTTTAGGAATAGGCCAGCTTCTTATAGCTTCAATTTTCACAGGATCTACTTTGATTCCCCTAGTAGACACAATGTAACCCAAGAATGTCAAACTCGAAGTCATAAAAGAACACTTCTTCAAATTGATCTACAGTTTTTGTTCTCTCAAAGTTTCCATAATCTCTTTGACATGTAAAAGATGTTCAGATGGGTGAATGCTGTAAATCAAAATATCATCAAAATATACAACCACTAACTTTCCAATAAAAGGTCGTAAGACATGATTCATAGTTCGCATAACAGTACTCGGAGCATTAGACAAACTATAAGGCATAACAAGCCATTCATATAAGCCCTCTTTGGTTTTAAAAGCAGTTTTCCATTCATCTCCAGGTCTAATTCTTATCTGATGATATCAACTTTTCAAATCAATCTTTGAAAAAACTTTAGCATCACTTAGCATATCAAGCATGTCGTCTAACCTAGGAATTGGAAACCAGTATTTGATGGTTATTTTATTTATGGCTCGACTATCTACACACATTCTCCAAGTTCCATCTTTTTTAGGAGTAAGCAAAGCAGGTACAACACAAGGACTCATACTTTCTTGGATTAAACCCTTTTCCAACAGTTCAGACACTTATTTAGAAAGTTCTTGATTTTCATTTGGACTCATTATGTAATGTGAATTAGACAATGTAGCTCCAGGAATTAAATCAATATGATGTTGAATGTTTCTCATTGGGGTTAAACCAGCTGGTAATTCATCAAGTATTAAATCAGAAAATTCATCAAGCAACGGTTGTATTTCTTTAGGAATTTCAAAGGTTAAATCAGACTCTTTTCCAAGCAACAAATATATCACATCAGACTTTGTTAATTCATTTGTGTTCAGAAGCAATTCAGAGATGGAAGACTTTGCAGGCTTTTTGTTCTTTGTTACCGGGTCGGGAATGTTTCTTTGTGGAAAAAGTGTGAACTCCTTATTATCTTTAATTAAGGAATATGTGTTCTTTTCTCCATTGTGGATGGTTTTATGATCATACTGTCATGGACGACCTAAAAGGATATGACAGGCTTCTAGAGATACAACATCACAAACAATTTGATCTTTGTAAGTTCCTCCAATTATTAAGTTCACAATACATTGTTTAGTTATAGGAACCTCACTCCTCTCTTTGAACCAATATATTTTGTATGATTTAACAAGAGATTTTGTTTTCAGATTAAGCTTCTTTACCATATGTTGTGACACAAAGTTTCCTGAACTTCCACTATCAATCATTAATGTACAAACTTTCCCTTCAACAGTGCAGGTAGTTCTAAAGATGTTTCTTCTAAGCCATTTATCTTCCTTTTCAATTTGAGCAGTTAAATTTCGTCGAATTACAAGCAACGGTTCTCCTTCATCACCCTCCAAATCAAATTTCTCTAATTCAGCTTCATTTTCAGATTCTGTTTCATTCTCTTCCTCTTATTCTATTTCTTTTTCATCTTCTATGAAATTAGTTCGTGGAGGATTATTCTTTTTGCAAGTGGCTGACAAGTGACCATATAGTCCACACTTGTAACAAGGTCCAATTAGTTTAGATTGTTCAGAAGGTTTAGTTCCTGCTACCCCTTTACCCTTTTCCTGATTTTGACCTTCAACAGCGTTAACCTTCACACTCGAAGTTCCCGCAGAAGTTTGAGTTTTAGTTCCACTAGTTTGTCTCCGCTTATATGTTTCAGTAATTTTGTTGCTTCCCCGTAAATGTTGTTTTTCAATTTTCAAGGGCATGCGATAAGCTTCATCTAATTTAACTACATGATGTAAGTTTAGTTGATCCTGAATCGTCCATTTTAACCCATTGAGATATCTTGTTACAGTTTTCTCTTCAGACTCATCCAAATCATTTCTAGCTTGTAATTTATAAAAGTTTTCAGTGTATTCTTCCACAGTTTGATTACCTTGACGCAAATTGTTAAACTCTTGAAAAATAGTTCTTGAATGATCAGAAGGCAGAAATTTTCCTTTCATTTTTTCTTTCATCCTATCCCAAGTTTGAATTTTTTCTTTGCCTCTCCTTAATCTATTGTTTTGTAAGTTTTTCCACCAAGTTAATGCATGCCCCGTTAGCTTTAAACTTGCAAATTTGACCTTTCGATTATCCGGAATTTCTTTCCATTCGAAAAATTGATCCATTTTCTCTACCCATTCAATAAATTGTTCATGTTGTAATTTTCCTTCAGAATTATGGACATCGATTTTAATTCCGTAATCCCAATTTCTTTGTCTCCTATTTTGATTTCTAGGTTCTTCCTTCTCACTTTCAGAAGATATAATACTAGGATTAACGTTAGCTTGATTGACATTTAGATTAGCAATTGCTTCAGCTACCGTGTTGATTTGTTGTTGCAAATTATTCAATTGTTTCATCATTTGTTGTCAATCCCCTTGATCATTAGCCATTTGTTAAACACAAAAGAGAAAGACTCCTATTAACAAAAAAAAAAAGACGAACATGCTCTTATACCAAGTTGATGCAAGCACAAGTGTAAGAAAACTGAAACAAAACGAACAATGGATAAAACTCAAACCAGACTCTATTAAAATAGTAGTAATCAACTAAAACACTCGAAATCCAACAAGAAAACACGAAGAGATTTTTAAGAAACAAAGAAAATAAAAACAACGCTATCTTTAGACAACTGTCAGAGCGGGTTCCTCACATGCATCAAATTGTAGGTTAAATAAGATAAGTGCATAGGGCTAGCAAACCGATGGTCCACCACTGCAAGATCGTCCAATTCTTCCAACAGATGCTTCCAAGTCAACCAACAATCACTACCAAAGCTCAAGAAGAAGGATACAGATGGAGTGGAACTTGCAGAGAGACGAAAGAGGTTAGAAGCCAAGAAGAAGGGTGGAAAGAGCTCGCAAGATTTTCGGAGGGGATGAGAAGAAGAATGGAACAAGCTCGCAAGCTTTTCCAATAACCTGCAGGTCAATAGCAAATTTGCTCACAATAATCAACCCTTCTCTTCACAAAAACATATTTTATTTATAGGCAAGATAGAAGAATACCAACAGCCATTTTAATTAATTTCCACAAGAACCCAAGCATCAAATCATGGAATTTCCCCATTTACTTTTCACGGAAAACAATCCAGCTCAGGAACCGAATTAGCAACCACGGGAACCAAAGGAATCGCACGAAACCGAGGCATCAAAAGCCATGGGAAAACCCCCAGCTCGGAAAACCAACAGTCACTGTGGGAACCAAGGAGATAATGCTCGGAATCGGCAGCCAAGGCACGAAATTCAGCCAACACAAAAAATAAGCCACGGTTTTCCAAGAGACAAGAAGAAAGGGGAAGGAGAAGGGACAAGTCCACTCCAAAAATTGAATCCAACTTAATGAGCTTACCTTTAGAACATTAATGAGCTACAAAACTTCAGCTCAAGCAACTAAGAGAATGAGCTCAACTCCAACCATCATCATATGCCCCAAAACAGCCAACTCGTGAACCAGCAGCAGCCAAGGACCAATCGAGCCAGCAAACCAGAGGTCTACCAAGCCCCATGCACAACCTACCATATTCATTGGATGCTTTCCCATCATTAGATAGCTAAAAAAGAAAAGAACATAAAACATACTATTGTTCAAATAAAAATAAAATTACATAAATATTTGATAGCATCAAATACCAGGTTATTCTAAGGTGAAGTCTTTTAAGAAAATGAATGATGAGTGATACTAGATTTATAATGATGGCTTATTGTAGAGCAATAATTAAATTCGGAAATTGTTTTAGCATCTTTAGTAAATAGTATGTATTATCACTAAATATGGCTAAAAATTTTATTTTAATGCACTGTCTTCAGGAAAAGGTACCATAGATCTTCAAAGGAATATTAGCAATATGAAAGAAAGACTTTATCTTTATATTTGTTCTTTTTTTTTTCATTTTATTTTTCACAAATTGGAGTCTCAGTAATAACGGGTTAAGATGTGATACTAATGTTTCTCAAAATCAATTTGGATTCATGCTAGATAGGTCTACTATGGAAGCTATGCATTTATTGAGAGGTTTGACGGAGAAGTATAGAGAGTAAGGAGGATCTACATATGCTATTTCGAGAATAAGGAGGATCTGCATATGATATTTATTGATTTAGAGAAAACATATAATAAAGTTCCAAGAGAGGTGCTATGGAGAGTTCTGGAAAAGAAAGCGGTTAATAATGCTTATATTCAAGTCATTAAGGATATGTATGCAGGAGCTGTTACTTGTGTTCAAACACAAGTGGTTTGACCAAGTATTTTCTTTTTTCTTCAGTTGGGTTACATCAATGATTAGCCTTAATCCCATATCATTTTGCTTTAGTCATGGATGTTTGATAGGAAACACTTGAAGATTTCAAGTAAATCCTATCAAGAGAGCAAAAACAGTTAGAAAATTTGATGGAACTTGAAGAAAACACAAACTTTATTGCAAGAATAGAACTCACGGAATAAGGAAAACAAGATACAAGTGATCCTCGATTCGAAAGGAGGATCGATCTCTCCCAAATCTCTAGACGCCGCTAGAGCCCAAGGAAAACCTAAGGGATCTCAAATTTCAGGCAAATTCAAGATGCTCTAACCCTAGGAAAACAAACCATTTAATGCATACAAATCAAAAGGAAATCCCTAAACAGTCCATGCGTTCAAATTTTCCTCCTACTTCCCTAAAAATCCTTCCTAATATGCTTTAGGGGAGAAGGGCGTGCGTTCGGTTCATATAGGAGAGGCGGAAGTTTCAACTCTGTTCTGCCTGGGCCGGTCCTGTAGGGACCGGTCTAATGTTCTTACTAGACATTTGCGAGAGGATGTACCATGGTGTATGCTTTTTGATGATGATATTCTTCTTGTTGATAAGACTAGAGAGGAAGTTGAAGGTAAATTTGAATTATGGAGGACAACCTTAAAGTCTAATGGTTTTCATTTGAGCAGATCTAAAACCGAATACATGGTGTGTAATTTTAGTAGTAATAGATCTAGTTAGGGATTATGCTTTTGGGCGTTCAATCATTTATAAGAGTACACGTTTTAGATATCTTGGGTCTATTGTTCAGATTGATGGACGGGGATATTATTAGTATAATTCAAGTTGGATGGTTGATATGGATGAATGCTTCGGGTTTGTTGTGTAATAGAAAAGTACCCCTCAAACTTAAGGGAACTTTCTATAAGATGGTGGTGGACCTGCAATGCTTTATGGCGTAGAATGTTGTCCATTAAAAGAGAAGCATAATATTAAGTTAAGTGTTGCAGAGATGAGGATGCTCTGGTGGATGAGTGACTTTACTCTTAGAGACAGGATACGAAACGAGCATATACGTGAAAAGGTTAGTGTAGCTCCAGTAGCATATAAGATTAGAGAGAATCGCCTTAGATGGTTTAGTCATATGAAATGGAGGCCTTTCGATGACCCGGTTAGGAGAGTAGATGTATTAGATTTAGGTGATATTAATGAAGGTAGGGTAGACCTAAAAAGACTTGGTTAGAAAATATTAAAAATGATATTTCTTTATTAGATTTAAATGTGAATTTGACTCTTAATAGGACACAATGGAGAAAAATGATTTTTGTAGTCAACCTCGCGTAGTGTGGTAAGGGCTTGTTGTTGTTGTTGTTGTTGTTGAGTCTCAGCAATACTGCAATTTCCATGGGAAATAAGGACTCAATATGCACATGTTTGGCAAGGAAATTATTTAGTGTTTTTAATCTGTTAGAGAAAATGAATTAGTAAGGAAGAGGGAGGCTAAGAAGGTTATAATTTGAATTGGATTTGAACATGATTAATTTAATTTTGTGGAGGAACTCTTGAAAATTTGGTTGATAATTTGAATCAAATTTAAAAATAGAATTTAAAAGCGGTTGAGGGAATTTAGGAGATGAGGTGGAGTAGGAAAAACAAATGAGGGTTGGGCAAGAGGTAATCCATGACACAAACGCATGGAACTTATGTGTGGTAAATACTCATTTTCAAATGGAGCCTAAATGCTTGCTTGGTGATACCCCCTTTGCCTTGCCCCACTTTGATTGTTCCCTTGCTCTTGGATTTTCTCTTAATTCCTGTATTGGCTTAGTGTCTTCGCTTGCAATTAGTGGTTTGTTGGTTGTCAATATTCCCCATTCCTCCATCTGTGGTATCTTTAGATATGGCTGTTGGGTGTATTAATACTCTGGGAAAAGTTGTATGTCAGCCTCTCTCAGATGCTCCTGACTCTCCTCCATGTGATGTTACAATTATGTTTCCCAATACTTGTGTTTGTTCTAATGTGGAGATTTTGATGATTAAAACTCGGCCAATTCGTAAGATAGTATCATAAGTTTATATAGTTTAGTGGATAAAATGTTACAACTTGTATTTCTCGATAATGCACAAATAAAAAAAAACTTTCTTCGTTCTCCCAGATTTACTAAATTTCAAGCTAGATGTAATAACTCTTCTGATTACTTTGACATATGTGAATCTGCTTCTCTCCTTTGGATGGCTATTACCTGCTCAGCTTTAAAGTTATTTTGATTCATTGTATTTTATTTTTGTGCATTTTTTTGTTTGTAGTTCTTTGTAACTTTTAGGCTTAGTTTGGGAAGGCTTTCGTACTGCTTCTTAAAGCAACTTTCTAGTATAAAAATTAAAATTTTTATACTAAAAAGCTGCTTTAAGAAGCAATAAGAAAGCCATTCCAAATGAAGCCTTAGTTTCATGTAACACTTTCATTTACTAGTAATAAAAATTTATTGCTTATATAAACAAATCTTATTATATTTAAAGTAGTTAAAAATTAGTTCAAGTTGGCCATAAATGGTAATGGACCCAGAAAAAAACATTTAAAAGCAGTTCGATTTAGCTCATTTATTATATAGTTTGACTCACTGTGGTTTGCGCATCAGGATTTGTCCCTGTATGAGCTGAATTGATTGAATAATCAAATAATACTGAAATATTGCATCTCTTTTACGTATACGTGTGTTTAGAATCATAATTAATTCCTTTCTCTTGATGCACTTTCTAAATCTTTCTTTTGGTTAGATGCTTTGCAAATATAAAGTGCAAGATCCAAATTTAATTCTGTTTTTATATAACATTTGTGTCATTTATACAGACAGACTGCATTGCTAGAATTTCACCTGACAGTGGTTCAGTTCTTAGTTGGATTCTTCTCCATGAATTGAGGTATGCCATAAAGATATCTATTTTTTCGTTCCTATTCTTGATTAAAAGCACAACATCTTAAACTTAGGGCTCTTAGTGAAAAAACTAATACTTTTTTAAAAATTTTCACAGGCAAAACTTATTAAAATTGGGGCACACGGTGAGCTAATTTTCATGTGCTCGCAATTTTTGGCTTACTAGCAACACTCCTACTTTTTTTGTTAAATAAAACTAGATCTTTTTCTTCGAAAGGTATTAGTTCATATATTGTGACTTATTATTGTGATAGTTCATTGAAGAATATCTTGCTTCTTCATTATGCTCTTCGTTTTCTTTTGTTGAACTTTTCACTTCATTTCTAGGACTAACCTAAATTTCAAAAGGTAATGTGCTAACTGTATAGTTATGGTTTCTGTTAATGACATGAAAGCTTTCCAAAGAGGCATTTATTGTGATGAAGGAAAAAAAAAAGAATAACCATTGAAAAGGAAGGATAATGAAGGTTATTATCATATCAAGACAGTGGAATTGATTCATTTTAATATAGAAGCAATCTTTTGAGCTTGTTCTCCTAACCAAAATCACTAAGATCTCATACGTACTTTTATTGCATCAATCTGCATTGTGCATTGACCTCATAACCTTTTTTTTCCAATAATAGTCCTTCAGGTATGTGATAGGAAGTGCTCATAGAAATCCGCTATTCCTTGGCTGAAATTTAATTTCAGCAGCCCAAACGTAATCCCCAAAAGAATTAAGAGGAATAATCAGAGAAAAACTTTTTTAATTGATGATATAAGGAAGAAAATAAACAAGATACAATGGATCTTCAATTGGAGAGAAAGATCTGGCTCTACCAAATCTATGACTGCCGGCTAATCTAATTTCAGCAAATAACACATACCAACAAACCCCAGGTTTAACAAAACTACCTAAAGCATACAATATTCAATAAATACTCCCAATTTGAAATTCCCTCCTAGTTGTCCCCTCTCCCCAGTTGAAATTGACCCTGGGCCCCACCCTAAGGGACATGCGATCAGTTTCGAGCAGAAGCCTTTCGCATCTCGAAGCTCGTTCTGCCTTCTTCCTCACGTAACTCTGGTCCAGGATCAACCCAACAGTGACTGGTCCAGGCTGGACCGGTCTATCAATGCCCCTTTCCCAAAGACCCACCTTATCCATAAGGTGGAAAGATGGAAACTGCTGCTTCACTATCTCCTCCATCAATTTCCTTTTCATCACAAATGGTGAGAATCTGAACAGTTCGGTCCTTACACCTGTGCTCCAGTGTATACCTCTCATCACATCTATATCTCTAATATTTATAACATACTTGTTAACCTCGCTTTTGTCGTGCTCTAGCTTGACCATGGTTCACACACCTTGCTTAGCTTCGAGTCTTCCGGTTTGTTCGTCGTTCTTCCCACACACCCAACGATTTGAATTTGTACATCTCAATTATGACCACTTCCTAATCGGTCACATTACCATCGCTTTGCTTAATTGCATGTCACTTTGTGATCACAATCTTCGCTTGATCGTGTGGGCCTCATCATGATCATGTTCTTCACTTGATTCTGCGTGTCTTGTAGCTATCACGATCTTCGTTCGATTGTGTGTCTTGCTGCGTTCGTGATCTTTGCTTGATCGTGCACATCCAACCGCGAACATGACTTTTCTCGATCGTGCGCGTCTTGTCATGATTGTAATTTTGTTCATTTGTAAATCTCGCTATTGCGGCAATGTTGTTGTAATCAATTTGGCTTGTTTTGGCTGGTACAATCAAATATCACTCAACTCGGTTTATATATGCAATAATTGATTTAAATATTTTCTGACAAAACTAATATTAACTTAATACATTATTATTTATAGATAAATAAATTGAGAATATCTCATAATTTTTTTTAAAGTTGAATTGACATTTCACTAATTTGCATCATTAAAAATCCTTCCGAAAGCAATTTTAATAACTACATCCGCACGTCTTTAATTGACCAATAATAAAATTTTTCAAGCCGAATAGAGCCGAATAGAGACATAAAAAAGGGATCGTTAAGAGAGTATTCTCCCTCGCTTAGTGTTGCACGTAGGTTCTTATCTCCCTCACTCTTAGTTCATTTGGTGTCGCACACAGCCCTCGCCATCATTTTCGTGTACTTGGAAGGCGCTCCAATCGCGCACACCAATACTTGTCCACTCTAGCTTGTCCACTCATTTATGTAAACCCTGGGCTGAGCGATTCAACTAAAATATCATGAACAAGGTCCACAGTTACCATGCCTTCATTTGAAACCATTTTCACCTGCTTCGACCAAATCTTCCATATTGTCATTTCTTCTTCCGTCCATGTCTTCACCTTCCAGCAGCTCGTTACCTCGCTTATAGCCATTTTCCTAAGATAGTCGTTGACCTTGACAACCTACTCTAAGTAAACTTGCAAATCAAGACTTTAACCTATTTGCTCTGACAACCATACATCCTCTTTGACAGGCGATAACAACAGCAACAACAACAATATCAAGCCTTTATCCCACTTTATCCCTCTATGCGGGGTCAGCTAATTATGATTATTCGACAATTTTATGCTTGTTGCCGACTGCATAACACAACCCTCAAGTTTTCTCATATAGGACTTGGGACCTGACAACGACAGTTTTAAACATTATTTTTTTCAAATGCTTAGTATTAAAGCTTGATGTTGTTTAATCGCTAAAAAGTTTATTTAAATTATATTCAGCACATGAAGGATTTATGCATAGATAAATATATACTTAAATTGAGCATTTCTATGACATTATAAAATTCATTTTAATTTGAATGGAAATGAACTAATTTAAACATAAATCTTGTATGCTTCACATTTCTTTCACATACTCGTTTATGTGTCTAAGTGGAAATTTTCTATAAATTAATTAACATTCAAATTTAATTTTGTTGTTAATTAAATTAAAAAATAAATTAAGTTCATTGGTTGTGCATTTTTGCTAATGCATTGTGATAGCACAAAGTTTGCTATATTTGCATAAAAATGTTAGCAGAACTATATCATTCATATAGTGTCATGAATTGTAAGGAAAAATGTAATCTTTGCTTTATTAATGCCAATACCCGATGCTAGTTTGCATTTAACTACACTTTACTAGTTAAAGCTAAAAGTTACTTGTACATGCTACATGATTTTATTGTTATGCACTTGTGCTCACTATGGAATGGGATTAGTCATTATTATATTTGTTTGCGGGGAACCCTACGGTAGCAAACATTAGAGACATAACAAATAGGGACTGACACACTTATATGTATAATTTCACTATATTCACATTAACTTCACCACTTCACATTGACAGTTCTATGACACATTTACACTATCTGGCTTAGTTCCCGTGGAGACGAGTATAGTTATAGGTTTAGAAACCACTCACTCGTAGGTTAGGCCAACTCAGAGCATAGTCTATGATTCCAGTTGCAGCGGTGATTGACCATTTGGTCTCATCACAGTAGATATAGACATGTGATTTCAACACATACCTTGTCAACCTTTAGCCTTTGCTGATGCCCAACATGTCATTCCATTTGTGAGTCTACATATAGTTTATGATATATACACTTTAGGATAGATAACCTAGATATAGATTCTACTCATACATAGGCATATTCTTCATTTACTCAGTTTAGGATGTGTCCCTCTACTCTTAATTTGGAATGATGCAATTTACACCTTCACACACACGCTAGGCAAATTGACTGACATTTCTGACCCTTGCATGATAGAGATCCAGGTTTTTGTCTTTTATACGATATTGATAAGATGGTTGGGCTTTTTTGGTCACACACAACCAAGTTGTAAGTCTCATTTATAACATTTTCTTTACCATGCTGAGAAGTTGTCTAGGCTTTCTTGATGCCACATAATCAAGCTATGACTCCGATAATTCCCATTCTCTTTATCTTTTTCCGTTATTCTATGTTGTTTCCTATCCTTAGCATCTCCTCAATCACATTGAGGGGATCACGGTTTCCATCACATCTTTGATGTCGTATCTACCATATTGAGAAAACATATAGGCTTTCTCGTGTGGACTAAGTTTTAAGTCCCATTTCAACATCTACTCTACTCATCTTCAATCATTGCTCTCTACATATTATGTTCTTTAGGAAATAGGTAGGCAGACATGGGAGATCTAAGTTGTTTTTATTAGTTGACCATTCCTAGAAGAAAATATGATTTACTATCATTACATCAATCATATAGATTGCAAAATCCTCCGAGAAAAAGAAAGAAGACGACCTTATTGAGAACCAACGCATCATTAGTGACAGATTGACGTCTGCTCAAATAGTTTCTCTGATTCTCAGAGAATTTGGTGCATTCACAATCTCTCTATGCTTCAATTCTTTATTTATCAATTGCTATAAATCTGATGATTCTTAGTCATGAAATAATGAGGTGAAGGAGTTGTGGGTGTCTCATTTGATCCGGAATTAGATGCGGATCCTAGTCAGTGGGTGCACGTGCTCCCATGCGTTTAGAGACCGAAAGAGCCGCTAAAACCTCAAAGCTACTGCTGGCATTTATGACATTCTTTTTATCACCTAATTGCATTCACATTGAACCTCACTTCATCTTTATAAATTTATTTGAAACGTCCATAAACTTGAATGTTGATTTTCTTACTGATCATGGATTGGAATTTCTGTTGATTTCAGGGCATTGATGTTCTCAATGGAATTGCTTGGGATGAGAAAAATAAGCGCCTCTTTGGTTAGTTCCACTATAATGTATACAGTGTAAAGCCTGTCTTATTTTCCTATAAAAGTTGCTGTTGATTGTTTTATATAAATATTCAGTGACAGGGAAGTTGTGGCCAAAGCTCTATGAGATCCGGCTGCGCCCTGTAACTCCACCATTTAATGGTAATATAGAAAAAATCTGTCCGATTAGGGGCTTCAGGTGAAGAAGATTCAACTTAACAGGTGCGGATTCCCTTCACTTTTGAGTAATTACTTCAAAACATGATATGTATTGATTTCTATCTTTGTATAATAAACGATCAAAGATTAAATAGAAAAAATCTTTTAAAAAGCCCTATAATTCACTAAATTTTATGATTGATTGAATTAAAGTAGATATTATATTAAGGAAATTTGACTTTATATGCCTTATTATACACATAAATGGAAAAATATCTCTATTTCTTGTTTTCCTTAGGAATATGCTTGAAAGTCCATTTTGGATAGAGCCACTCTTCTTGTATTTGTGGACTACTTATTTAAGTCCGTCACTAAAAAAAGAAAAATGTTTGAACTAGTTCAAATTTGAATCTTAGTTTAAAACTTAATTTTAATTTTGTTTGAATGTGATTCAAACTTGTCAAACTCTGTTGTTGATCTTGCTTTTCACTAAACTCGGGTCAAGGGGGGTTGACTTGGTCAAATTGACCAAGCTAAACCCTAAGATCCCTCCCATTGGGTTTAGTGGGTCAAACCAAGTTTGTTGAGCCTAGACTCAGGCCCTGAGTCAACTTGATTGACGAAGTCAACCTAGGTTGACTAAACTAGCCCAAATCACCCTTATTTGAATTTCAATCAATTTCAAATCCCCTTTAACTCAATTCCTAATCAATTTGGGTTTGATTGACCATGTTGACCTAGTCAACACTTGGTTTGGTCAACCCAACCTTGATTTGGTCAAATTTGACCTATTTAGGTCAAATACATGACCTATATGACATTTAAAGCCCCCCAAGCCTCCCCTTTACCCAAAGCACGGCCAAGGAGGCTTAGATCCCTCCTAATTAGCCCTAGAAGCCATCCTAGCCATCCATCCTAGGGCTAAGACTATAAATAGGTGTCTAAGGCTTCATTAGGGGGGGACTTCTTTTTGGATCTTGTTTTTACTTTTTCCCTAGGCCTCTTGAAGCCCGAGCCTTGGTTCCATTGAGCTCCCTTAGTTTCCCTCCACCTCTCTCAAGCCAAACTCATCGTCAAAGCCTCGCCGGTGGCAAGAGCTCCTGCGAAACCAAGCCCTAACTCCTTCCAAGTGGATTTGTCGTCGATCTAGAGCTTTTAAGATCGCAGTTTCTTCTAAAAATAGGAGCGTTGACAGTCTACAAGTGCAACAAACCCAAGATCTCCCGAATCCAACGTTTGGATTAGGTATAATCTCAACCATAGTCTACGACACATAGGGTTAAATAACTTTACATAAAGTGCGTTTTAGACTGCGATATTCGTCCCCCATGAATGCTCTTCATGTATAGAACCTATGTTTAAAGTTTCATTTGATTTGATTGAGCCGATCGAGAGAACGAGCCGTTTTCTTTGATTAGGGTTCGGTTTACATAGCCTTAGTGTTACGTAAGATCGGGAATGTTGATCGCACGATCAACGGTCCGGATTTGTTCATTCCGCGACATTTGTTTAACTGCGGATCTGATCCGTCGGTTAGTTGTTCTGTTCGGCTCGATCTGAGCCGTTGCTTCGTCTCTGCGGAAGATTAGACGGTAAAGGATTCCCGCTGATGTGGTTAAGTGAGTCCACCGCCGTTGCAATCATTGCCGGGCGGCGCAATCATTGCCAATGATTGGCCGTGGTTTGAAGTGGCCAATAAGAGGCCGCCACGTGCTTTTCCTAACGCCGGAGCTGTTAAAATTTTTTTAAATTTTTTTTAAATATAGATTTCTTTAAATAATTATAAATAATTATTTTTAAATCCAAAAAAATATATAATATATCAAAATTTTTAGAATTTAATAACCTTTAATTTAAAATTAAAATTACTTTAATATATATTATAAATTTTAAATTATTTTTAAAACATTTATTTTTTAATATTTAATTAAATATTTTCAAAAATTAAAAGTTTCATATCTAAATATTTTAAGTAATTAAATAACTATTTTAAAATGTATTAATTTAAAAATTAAATTAATTTAAGATATATTTTATATTTTAAATTTCTTTTTCAACTAATTATATATTTAAATATTAATTAATATTTAAATTAAATTCAAATTAATTTTTTAAGTAAAAAATATTTTAAAATTTCAGAAACCTTTTATGATTTAATTTGATTTAATTTAATAATTATTATAAAAATTAATTATTTTAAATACCTTTTAATTACGTTAAGCTTTAAAAATTCATATTAAATTCAATTTAAATCATAAAAATTAATATAATTCCTTAAAATTTTAAGAAAATTAATTAAAAACTTTATTTATCTTAATTATTCTTTATTATTTATTTACTTTAATATTTAATTAAATATTATATTAAATTTTTTTAAAATAAAAAATTTATATTTAAATTATTTTAATTAATCAGAGGATCTCTTAAAAATATTTTAAATTTTTTTGATGATATATTAAGTATTTTATTTTTTGAAAACTTATATATATATATATATATATATATATTTATATTTATATTTATATTTATATTTAAACCTCTAAATATTTAGAGATCTTTTTGAAATTTTAAACATAGATTTAACTCATGAAAAGAATTCATGGGGAAGGATTAGTGAATAATTGAACTTCAATTATTCAATAATCAAGTCATTAGTCCTTTTAATTATTGTTTAGTCCTTTGCATATTTAGGATGCACGAACATTTAGCCTAGGTTCTCTTAGTTCTAAGAATATGGCTTGTAACTATGTGTTGTTTTTTTCTTATGTTACCTGATGGTTAGTCATGACATCTAATTTAAACCCCATTCAACCTAGTGACATCTTAAGGAAAATAACTAAGGACCCGTTTAGAAAACTTAGAGAAATTTTAGGGTTAGGATACACCTCCAAATGACATGAAACTCAAACCATTTAAACTTAGTGATATTTTAGACCCCGAAGAATTTTCTAAAAATTTTTAGGACCCTTTAATTCACTTGATTAATTAACCATATTCTACCCTTTTAATTAAACCCTGAAAACTTTAGAAAATTATAATAACTCCAAATTAAACTCAAAAATTACGAATAATATATCAAACTCTTCAGAATTAAACTCTTAGTCCAAGAAAATTAAAAGCCCTTAATTGGACCTTGATTTGAACACTAATTGAATTTCGACTAAAAATCACCTTTTAATTAAATTAATCAATTAAAAATTATTATAAATTTCAAAAAATTTTCAAACACTTGGAAATACTTCATTAGGTCATTCCTGACCTTCGGAGGTGATCCCAAGAAATTTGGACTTCATTTAAATGAAAATCCCTAAAATACCCTTGATTAAGCAATTTTAATAATTTATTAAATATCAAACTTCTAAAAATCATAACTTTGTGTAGAAAACTCTAAATCCAGCAAACCCAAAGTCTAATTACTCCCCAAAGGGTCTAATTTTTAATAAAAATACTAGAACTCCAGAACTTAGCTTATTTCTAAAAGTTAACTTTGGATCTCTTTGATCTAGCATATAGGATAACCTCGAGTATTCCAAAATTTGTTAATTCAACTTAAATTTTTGAGAATATTATCCTAAGCATTAAAATTGACCAACCAACTAAATTAATTAAAATTGACCTCAAGACATTAATATTTAAACTTCAATTAAAATTCCCTTAAAAGAAAAAAAACCTTGAACCTCATTAAACAGGAAGTTAAGCCTCCAACCTTAGAAGTAAAGCCTCTAGGCAAGAATCACAAGAAGAGGCCTCCTCCAAGTATAATTTTAGCGAAAATATCCTATCATAGAAAATTAAAATATTTAAATATGATACATCATTAGAAAAATTGTATAATTTGTGAAGGTGGTTCCTTAATATGTTGAAATGATGATCTTTTGCATAAGAATTGCAATCTTTGGATATTTTTTTAAGAACATCCAGTATTGATGTATAGCTCCACACAAGGATTGTAGCATATCAATCATGAAGGAGAGCTACATTTGGCATGGAGGCTTAGGCTTCGTTTGAGACGGCTTTCTTGCTGCTTCTTAAAGTAACGTTTTAGTACAAAAATTAAACTTTTTGTACTAAAAAGTTGTTTTAAGAAAAAATAAAAAAATTGCCCCAAACGAAGCCTAAAACATGATTACTTATACACGACTTACACAATAACAACTAGCTTAACTATTTTTTTCTAGTATTTTATGATTTTTGTGATCCAGGTAGAAACTTGAACTAATTTGTGCCCATCATCTCTCTTAAAAATACATGAATTTATGGCTGTTCAAATAACTCTCTCAATGCTCTTAGTGTTCATTAATCGAAGATCTCTTAAATTAAAAGATTTCAAAGCTTGAAATTCTTCATTCCTTACATGTTTGATTGCAATACAAAGCTGTGTAATAAATTTCATTTTGGAAAAAAAATTGTTTGCAAATTATGTCTGATGAATTTGGAAATTGTTAGATTTATTCAGAAATTAGTGCTATACATAATGAGTTTGTATTGCATTAATATCAAAGTAAATTTAATAATTTCCAAACTCATCATGATATAATTTATATTATGATATCTTCAATTTTTTTTCCTAAAGTTACACTCTTTAATCTTGTTGTAGCTTGCCAAATCTTGGTTGGAAGAAGATTTGAAGAGTGAGCCAACATCAAAGAATGTGTTCTCTACTAATGAGGATAACTCATCCTTGTCATTATTATTCGATAAATTTTACGTTGGTTGTCGAGAACAAATTTGGTGTAAGTATTTCTCCATCAATTGAGGCAGTGAAGGAGGCATGTAGTTGCAGAATCCCAAGCAAGAAGATCTTGGCGTGGACATCATTGGTGTTTTCTTTGTGCTGTAAATTTACTCTAATTTCTAAGCACTTTTGCCCATCAATGCACCCTTGAGCAATTCACTTAAAGAGTTGTTCTTCCCTAAACAAATTAAATTGTGTAGTTAGCAACTTCTATTATTAGAGTGGTAGCTAAGCTATTATTTGATGCATATCATACTCATTTTTGGGGCATATATATAAGCTTTATTCCTTATTGCATATGCTCAAGCTTGAAGCTTGGTCACATGATAAGTCAAGGAAGCTTATTGCCATAGCTTATCCATGAAGATTTGACTTCATAATGTTTCAAGCTAAGTTCTTTAGGCTATAATAAAAGAAAAATTCATGTTATGTGAACATTTCATTTGTGAATGAAAGGTGTATGTAACACAAATTCATGATATGATAAGATTGATAATGAATAAGTTTATTATTGTGATCTATTATTTGAAGAAGAAATAAGTGTCGACGTAGGAGGGTTAATTGGTGAGTATAATATAGGTTTTTACAATGCCTATATAAGGAGAAATTATTTTATGCAGACATCGCATCGTTCGGAGGTGAATTATAGTGCGTCACGTCACCTGATACATAACATATACATAATTGTGGTACACAACAGCTGGGTGATGTGTCGTGCTCTAATTCGCCTTCGGACGACGTCTGATATCCACACATAATAATTTTTCTTATATAAGTGATGATGAGTGTTAATCATGTTTTTATATGATAGTTAAGAAATCATCTTTTGAGAAATATCTTAATAATTTATATATTTATTTCTCATGAATGATAATAAAAAGATAAAAAAGTAATGTTACTAATCATTTTAAGATTTATCATATATGTCATGCAACATTATAGTTTGTGTTTTTTGCATGTTATGTTAAAAAGTATTATAAGAATAATTTTATTGAATTTGTTGCTTTTTGCAATGATGTATTTTTTTTTTCTATATTAATAGAAGTATAAAACTAAGTTTTTATTAACAATAATAAAATATTCTCCAACTTGAAAATTTAATATTTGGATAATATAATAAATAAAGTCATATATTTCTGTATTTAATACATTTATTTTATTTTATTTTTATTATTTAGATTCAAATAGTTGAGTTTTTTAGTGGAATAAAATATGAGTGGTGCAAATTAAAATATTCTCAAGTAAGATATTTGCATGTATAAATATATGTAATAAATGATTTTTTTAATTCATATATTTACCCTAAATTTTAGTATTTAAATTATATTCTGAAGATTAAATTTATTTTATATAAATTATTATCAATAATATTTGTATCTAAAGTAGATATTTAAATATTACATAAATTATTAAAAATAGTATGAAATATTATATGTCTATTATTTATAGAATAAATTTATGTGTATATAATTAAATATTAAAATTTATAGGATGATATGGATGGCAAGAATGAAATATAAGAGTGATATATTTGTTATTAAAATTATATATAAAATTATATGAATGTAATATTAAAATTTTATATATTTATATATATTTATAAATATATAAATGGCATAAAATAAAACGATATGAATGTAAATCTCCTATAAATATATAAAGAGTTTATGGTATATATATATATATATATATACGAAAACAAATCGAAGGAAGCTAAGGCAGCGAGAAACCCTAATTCTTTCACGTGTTGCACGGAACAAAGAAAGGCTCGCGCTCTTTGGAGGCTGACGTTTTAGATCGAGGAAGAGAAACGCGATGGCGGACGCTTACTGGAGGTACGCTGATCCACGCCAGCAGGCACCGATGGCTCCTCCGCAGCCGGCTCCGTTGAAGCGCCCTCGCCCAGATTATGGTGGTATGTGTCTGTTTCATTAAATTTGAGTTTATCTTTTCTCATATCGCAAATTTGGTTTATAGGTTTTGTTTTGATGTCGTTTCTTAAACATATGTCGGAAGGTATTATGATTAATGCCTTCGTAATAGACATGACACAGTTGAGGGGTTTCCGTGCGATGATCTGTGATGTTTATGTTTACGGTTTAGTTGTGAGGTAATTTTGGGAAGAAGAGATCTTATGCGTTCATTCCTTCGGTGATATTTGATTTATCTTTTTTTTTTGTTATTTTCAATTGTTTCTGACAGTTTAATCTAGATTTTGTTTCATGAAAAACTATAATACACATAACATTTAATCTGGTTGTTTTTTCTATCTTGTTTTCGCCTTGCAGTCCTCATACTAGCTTTCTTTTGCTATTAATAAGGGAAGATGTGTGTGGATCCCTTTCTGGGCATGATAATTATAGTGAATTTCTATTGGATTCCATGGGATACGTTTTTTTTTTTGGGCAAAGTACACTGGATTTTGAACTTGAATTATGTGATGTGCTGGTTCCTAGAGTGATTCTCAACTCCCTTCGTAGATTTGACCTCCTCGCATGAAACCAGCTGGTGAGCTGGTCTTACTTATATTCCCATGCCAAATAAGAATACGTACTTGTACTGGTGGTACACACTATATCAAGCTAGTAATGAACGAGGATCTAATGGATCTTGGCTTATATCATTCTTTATGTGGAAGGGGCTTCTTCAGATCTTGAACTTATTTTCACCTTTTGCATCCCTTCCTAATTTAGGAGGCTTTTCACTACGTAAGTTTTAAAATTGCGCAATTGGGTATTGAGGCGTTTTCTATTTGTGAGGCGAGGCATAAATCTCAAGGCATTCGGAGACATAAGTCCCACAATAAAAAAATTCTGTAAAGGTAGAATGAAGGTTAGAAGTGATATAGTAGCATCATAACTAAATAAAATAGTATAAAATGACATACTAACATTCAACTGTGTTAAGAAGTAATAAATTGTTGTATATATCAATTAATAAATTGCACAAGCTGCAAAGTAATAAGTAACTAATTGCATGTAATAGGACTGTAATGCAAACATTAATATTGTTAAGTAACATAATATTTCAAGTTGAATTTAGACATTAACAAAGTTTATCACAAAAATAATCCATTTCTCATTTCTTATTGTTCAATGTTGAACTAAGATTAAATTAGCAGTATAACAATAAATAAAAAATTCTCAGCTCTGTCATCACTCAGGGGGTCTTTATTGGAGCCATTATCATAGTGAATAGCTTTCCATTTCTTCTTCTTCTTCTATGGAAATCCTGCGGGCTCTTTCCACCTTTTCTTCTCGGGCTTCTAATCTCTTTCGTCTCTCCGCAAGTGCCACTCCACCTGTATCCTTCTTCTCTAAGTGCAGCAACTTTAGGGTGTCTGTCGTATCGTTTATAAGTCGTCGTTGTAATTTTTATTTTTATTTGAAATATAAGAGTTTATTCTTCCCTATTGTTGTTGTTCGTCCATTTTCTCGTCCTTTTCTCAATTTCGTCAATAGAAGTCCGTCGTGTCTTTTGTGGGCGAAGGGTATAGGCTCCCTATATTTTTTGCCCGCATCAATTGGTATCAGAGCAAGTTAGGAAATCCTAGGTTGATTTGTCGAGTTTTGTTTTCAAATCAGTGTTTGTCAAAGTTGTGTTAAGTCAAGTCAGAGTTTGTGAGTTTAGTCAAGTCGTTAGTCTTGTCTTAAGTTTTTTGTTAGGAGAAATCTTTTGAGTCTTTTTTGAGTCGTCAAAAAAAAAAGAAAAAAGACAAAAAGATAGAAGAAAGCAAACATGAAGAAATTGAAGATTCTATGGATAGATGGATTCCATCAAAGTCAACACATCCTCTGGAATATGAATTATACAAGCTTCAATCGTGGATGCACATTCGGACAGAAAGGTACTTCAAGAAAAAGCAGCGCTTACAAGATAAATTCTTAAGAGAGCGAGACAAGATCATGCAGAAATATGAAGATCTGATCAGTGAAATAGAAGCGCCGTCTTCACCTCCTCGAAACAAATCGAACTCATCGGGAGCTGAGTTTTTCAATAAGGGGAGTCTGATGTAGACAAAGGGGGGGTCAACACTAGTCCAAAATAAATCATATTTTGGCTTCCCTTGAGTCTAGTAGTTTTTCATATTTGAGCTAAACTTTTAGTTCATTTATGAGCTGAACTTTAGTTCATTTATTGAACTAAGGGTTAGCTCATTTATTATCTTTTAATTAATATAGTTTTATGCTTTTTATGTTTGTTTAATGTTTGTCTCTTGGAATTCCAAACCGGCCTTTGGAATTCCAAGATTTCCTTTTCCCATGGTGGCTCCTTGAATTCCACCATGGCTTTATGTTATTTGTGTATGCCTCTTGGGATCTCACGGCTGGCTCCTTCTTCCGTGCGGTTCCTTCGGTTCCCGCAGCTGTGGCTCTCGGTCCGTGCGATTCCCTTCGTCTCCCGTGACCGTCTCCTTGGTTCCTGGTTTGGGTGTAAACCGAGAGCTTGGGGGGAAGTTTTCTATGCTTTTTAATGTTTTGAATTTAATGTAAGATGTCTTTTGGTCTTCCCCTTTCATACCTATAAATATGGGGGGTTATGTAATGTTTTGAATAGTTAATGAAATTTGATTTTTGGAAAATCTGTTAACCTGCAGGTTGCTCGGAAATCCTGCGGGCTCTTTCCAACCTTCTTTTCTCATCCCCTCCGGAAATCCTGCGGGCTCTTTCCACCTTTTCTTCTCGGGCTTCTAATCTCTTTCGTCTCTCCGCAAGTGCCACTCCACCTGTATCCTTCTTCTCTAAGTGCAGCAACTTTAGGCTGTCTGTCGTATCGTTTGTAAGTCGTCGTTGTAATTTTTATTTTTATTTGAAATATAAGAGTTTATTCTTCCCTATTGTTGTTGTTCGTCCATTTTCTCGTCCTTTTCTCAATTTTGTCAATAGAAGTCCGTCGTGTCTTTTGTGGGCGAAGGGTATAGGCTCCCTATATTTTTTGCCCGCATCAATTGATGCAATCAAAAATTTGGGAGAGGGACCCAAATTTTTGATCACAAAAACAACTAGACCTTACTAGGAAATAGAAACTTACAAAACTTATAATAATTAGACAAATTAAACAAAACAAAACACAACTTTAATATTATAAAAAAAAACTATTACAACTTAGACAAGACTTACAAACGACTCTTGCAAGACACTTACAATTTGGACGCTTCAAACTTTGACACAAACAAAATGACACCCTAAAGTTGCTTACTTTGAGAAGAAGGATACAATGGAATGGATACTATGGAGAGAAGAAAGAGATTAGAAGCTAAGAAGAATGGTGGAAAGAGCCCGCAGGATTTTCATAGAAGAAGAAGAAGAAATGGAACAAAGCTCTCAAGCTTTTTCCAAGAAAAACCTCTCAGGTTTTGTCTCCAAAAATCACCCACATAACACACTAAAAACAGCCACAAACATCAATATTTATAGGCACAAAAAGGGCAGCCAAACAGCCCAAATATTAGGGAAAACACAAAAAACTGCAGTAGAAAAACTGCATAGAAAACAGTAAAAAGCTCTTGGAATTCCTCCCAAAACAGCCACAAAAAACTGATCCAATTCTGTCCAAAAACTGTCTAAAAACAGCCCCAAAAAGACACTTCAATTCCCCAAGAAAAGCCAAAAGACTTCCCTGCTGAAATCCCAAGAGACACATCAAAAATCCAATGAATAAAGCCACGGAACCAGCCAGCACAAGCCACGGTTTCAGCACAGGAAACCAGGAATTAATTCAGGGAATTAATTCACGGACAAAAAGAGGAGCCAGAGCGGTAAAGAAGGCAGCCACCCGAAGAGGCAGCGTCAAACCCGAAGAGCAGCAGCCCGTGAGAGGAAATTTCCAGAGAAGAAAAATCTGCAGCAGCTTTAATTCAAGAGGAATATGAAAGAACAAGATCCACTCATCTAATCTAGCTCCCAAACATTAATTTTATAACTAAACATCAGCTCATAATGAGCTACTCTTCTACTAGATATTAATGAGCTTGCACCAACTAAAAGTTCAACAACTAAAGCTCAAAACCAAAATAGCCAAGGCCCATATGAAACCAACAAGTAACCCAAAAGACAAGATAGAAGATGAAAGGACAAGATAATGAAAAAGGAGAGGGGGAATATGAAAAGATACAAGGCAAGAAATTACAAGAAAAACTCAACTTGTGTTGCCCCCCCCCCCCCTGTCTACATCATTCATTAAATAGAAAAAGCTACTGCGCTTCTTACGCCCACCTGTACTTCTCCTCAAACCTCACTTTTTTAGTTTTTTCAATCAAGTCTCTCTCTCTCTCTTTCCCCCCCCCCCAAAAAAAAGAAGATTATGCTATTTTTCTCAAAAAAAAAAAAATCATTATGTTTTCCCTGTCGTGTACCGATTTCCAAAAAAAAAAGAAAAAAGAAAAAAAGACTACAAATTATTTGCTCATCTTCAATTTTTAAATTACATGTTTAATTTTTATCTATAAAAATTATTACACAGATTGACTAATATTAAATGAAATTAAAGAGTTGTTGGGGATGGGTTGGAAAGGATATGCAATAGCATTAGAAGGCATATTTTTTGTTTGATACAATATAGTGAATCGTTAGTTCAAAAAAGTTTAGATAGTTTTCATATGGGATCTAATCTTGATATATCTAAGATAAAAAATTTAAACTTAAGATTTTTTTAACGGTTTACTAATATTAAAAGAAATTAAATAATTATTTGTTATTTAATTTGTAACTAAAGGTGCTTGTTAACATAACTTTTTGATTATTTAAAAATTTAGATTAAATAATTTCTTTTTTTATTAATATTTGTAAATTATTTTGTCAGATTATCACTGTGTCTTTACTTCAATAAATTAGAGTCATATAAATTCCTGGTAAGATTTGAAAGTTTTGAGACAAGTAAGTTAAGATCAATAGTGGAGTTAAGATTTTATTCAATACAAGTTAAGACTTTATGTTATTTTTGACACTTTATTATGCCTTTCAATATTATAAATTTGATAATTATATTTTTATTTAATTTAAATGAAGACTCGGCATGAGAAATTATAGATAATATGTAACAAGAATATCATGATTTAAAGTTCTCAATTGTAAGTTTTTTATTTTATCATATATTCTATCATTTTTTGTTGAGTCTGATTATTTAAAAAAAATTAAAATCACCTATGATGGTCCTAAGCTCGGATGAAAAGGTTGAGAGTTTTTTTTTATTCAATAATTTGTGCCCCCACATGAAAAAAATTCTGGCTCCGCCCCTGATCGTAGTATTTTTCTTCTTTTTCTTCAATCTTTCTTATCTTCCTCTTCCCTGAATAGTTGTAATCAACAAAAAAATGATAATATTAATTAAATTTTAAAAAACTTGAATAGTTAAGTTTCTGTATATACCTTTTGTTTGTTGTTCTTTCTGTTGTTAGTTTGTGTTAGATGCACATACTTTACTTTTATCACCATCATAGATATCAACTTACATCCTCATTTACAAATTATTTGCCATCCAATGACATGTCATCACATAGCAGTGGTTCCACGTCATCCTTCAAAACTTTATTTTTCAAGTTTTAATCCTTAGCTCCTTTATTATACATGATGTACGCCATGAGTACATCCTTAAGATCATTACATAGTTTCTTCCTTTTGTGCGAAGTTGATTGTATGTATTCGAGTTGCATTCACAAATAGTTTATGAGCATGTAAGTCCCACACTTGTAATAACAAAACGTTGAAGCTTAGGTGTGTCATCACCAAATTGACTCCAACACTCAACTAAAGTTAAAAAAAAGTAATCATAAGTTTACAATATGGTGGGTACATTCCTATCTCCCTTACGACATTAGAAATAAATAAATAAATAATAGAGAATGTGTTGCAAATGTATCAATCGCCTGTTGAAGTACAAGGAAACCTTTTTTTTAACTAGAAAGTACAATTTGCATATTAGTGTTTTCCATTTTAGATTGATTAGCAATAATCCTACCCATGCACCACTACTATAGACCTTATTTTATCTCAAGATTTTTTTTGACTTGTTTGCATATTGAAACTAAGAATTAAGGTGGTAGCATGCAACATGCAAATGCCGATGGAACTGGAGCTCGCTCTTATCATCGATGATATCCCATATTTCCCTATTGTTTGCTTCTTTTCCTCTTAAGTTATGGGAAATCATCTCATTTTCTTCATCCATTGCATTGTGTATAAATCCCATAGCATGCGTCTTCTCTAAATCAGCCATTCTCAACACTTGAACTAGCGGCCTAGTTATTGTTGTTGCATATGATAAACTTATCCAGAATCTTTCATTCAGAATAAATTTTCCTCTAGCAGGCTCTATGCTGGGTAAGTTGTAGCAAATCTGACTGCAGCTGGATTGTAGGAGTTCTTGATTTGAAAACTTCCTCATCAATGCCAAAATCCAAGTATGATGTATATGAATTTGCTTATCATTTTTTGCTTTACTCAGTGTATTCTTGTTTTGTGTTAGCTCACCTAGTTTCTCAAGAATGTGATTTATACAGTGTGAGGCACAGGGTGTTTAATATATGTTCTTTCTCTTTTCCTTCAATTTGGCCATGGTTGTCCTGTAAGCATTGATGTTATTTGTCACAATTTGTGCAACGAAGTGCTCTCCTATAACCTAAACAGCTCCATCTAGCAATCCAAAAATGTACTCCACATTCATCACCTAATTAAATGCTTCTATAGACTTCAAGAAAATAGTTCCATAGGGACTATTTATCGATGTGTTAATAAACTCTTATTTCTTTTGTCAAACCTTCCATTTATAAGTATGTTAATGAATTATTAGGAAGTTTCTCGTTAATGCTCTTCACAAATTTGAGATCCAAGTTTATTGTTAATGTTCTTCAGTAATTACTTGTGAATTTTGCTGGATTAATAAGCACTTATTGCTTTATGTAAAAGCAACCACTGATTTATGGTTGTTAGATCGCTTATTAAACTAGGATTATTAAATCTTCTGATAAAATTCCGGAAAATATTGTGTGAATTTCTGTTTTATACTGAATCACTGATTTCTTCCCAAATTCTTTAATAAATAAACTAATAAGACCTTCAGATGTTTTGTCTACATAATTTGCTCAATGTACAGAAGGCCTTAACACTTCTCTATTGCTTTTATGGCTGCCCTATCCTATTTCTTTGCTTCATATTTCTCTAAAATAGTTGAACGTATATCAGCTGTTTATTATTTTTGATATGCCAGGTGCTCCTGAGACGCTTGGCTACTATCCCAGGGAAGATGAAAGGACAGTACATCTTTCCATCAAGGATACTGAGGCCATCAATGCATCCTATGATCGTTATTTGCAAAATGGAGTATTTATACTGTGTTTTCTATCCACTCAAAACTTATCTTTTGTCCATAAAATAGTATTGGTTGATTATGTTGACCTGCTCTTTTAGATTCCGTCCTATTCTACTGCGGAACTTGTTCGCCCCGTTGGTGGAGGATTGAATGGTCGCCCGGTTGAAGATCCACGCCTTCCAGGCATTGGAGGCATGGATAACCGGATCATTGGCTATAGCGGTGGCAGAACTGAAGCTCCTCTTCCACCGGATGCGTCAAATACTTTATTTGTGGAAGGCCTTCCTGCAAATTGTACACGCAGAGAAGTGTCTCGTATCCTCGGCATAGTTTAGCTACATTACTTAAAATATTTTATCCTTTTCTATTCCTTTCACCCTACTTTTCATACTTAACTATTTGGTTCAGATATTTTTCGTCCTTTTATAGGTTTCCAGGAAGTGAGGCTTGTGAACAAGGATTCTAGACATGTAAGTTAGTCATTTTATTTTGTTTGTAGAACACTCGTTTACTGATTTGGTTTATTGTGTTACTCTTTTTCTTGCCTTTTTTGTCAGCATGGAGATCTACTAGTGCTGTGCTTTGTTGATTTTGCCACTGCCAATCAAGCTGCAACTGCCATGGATGCTTTGCAAGGTGAAAATAATGAACTTCAAATGTTATATGAATATTTGCCTGCTAGTTTTCTTCTAATTTCTATTTCTTCTCCAACATGTCATTGCAGTATTGGCTTTGTGTTTTCATGGAAGTTATGTGATTTAGAAATGCTTGTTTCATGATATTAATGGCTCTTTTTGGTTTCTTTTTATCTATCTGTAGCTTGCTTAGGTTTTTTATTTATTTCATGTTTTGATTACTTCCGATAGCCAATCAATACTATGGATCTGTACGCCGCGATTATGTTAAACAATCGTTTAACAAAGAGATGTTAAACGAAATCTTATTCTCCTTCATGTGAGCAGTTTTGAGCAGCTTCATTTTCAACGCAAAGGTAGGAAATAGATTATGGAAAATATAACTTCTTACTCCCAGCCTCCTCTAAGAGATTGCTGTAAAATGGTTAGCAAGTGTGGGGTCTATTGTATAATATAGGTTGTGAATTTGTATTTTAAGATGCAATTAATCTGTGGTAGAACTTGTTGTGATCGGTAGGAAAGTCACGATTCCATTTTGCAGGTTATCAATTTGATGAACATGACCGAGATTCAGCCTATTTAAGGCTGCAGTTTGCTCGCTTTCCGGGTCCAAGGCCATCTGGCGGACCTCGTAATAGGCGTTGATTTTATGAGGTTTCTATTTCACGCGACGAGCGACGATCTTGGTACGTTAGACTTACACATGCGGAAGTATAACTCGTTCGTTATCGGCGTATGAGTCGCGTGAACGGTTACACCGAAATTAATATCGAACCGGCGTTATCCTGTAGTCGTCGATATGTATAATGCGAGTGATGGCATTAGCTTCGTCATGGTGTGTTATCTAATATTTTTCCGTTAGAATACTGTTAATGTTATGGCATGCATATAGACATCATGTTCCTACTGTAAAACTTTTATGGCATTTGGTATATTGTTTTGTTGATGACAGCTTAACTTTTGAGCGTGTAGGAGCGCCAGATTACTTTGATGCGGTTCGCTACTATACTAGTATTTTATCTGTTGGACTGTTAGAAGCTAGTAGTGGTAGTTTTTGCGATAATATCAGTAATTTTTTTTTATCCTTTGCTTCTGCCAAAGTTCATCACTAAATATCTCATGTTTTTTCCCCCCTCAAATAATTGTTATGGGTTGGGATAGTATATGGTGATAACAGACATGTCTGCAGCTGTAAATGGTACTAAATTGCGTTTATCATATAAAAAAAACTGTTTACATTGTGAGGTTATGTCAATATTTAGGTTATGTCAATACATAATGAAAGTTGTCGGCGTGGCGTACTGATAGGAAATACTTGACTTCGCAACTAATCCAAGAGGAAATACTTTAGTTCGCAAGCAACCCTAGCAATAATTGGTCAAAACAGCGAGAAAAACAAAAAATTCTGGAGGAAATCAATCTAAAAACGATAGATTGCAATAGTAGAATCAAAGCAAAACAAACTCCAAGCAAGATACAATTGATTCTGAATTCGAGAGGAGGATTGTCTCTCCCAATCTCTAGATTGTGGATCTAGAGCCCAAGACACCAAGAAGACTGCAAGAGAAAAACCACAAATCATGCATAGCCCTAATCCTAATTTCCCCCTCCTACTTAAAGCATACACTAATTAATCAAAGACCAATTTACTAAACAGCCCTTTCCGCCCCTTCCTTTTCCTCCAAGGGATTTGAATTTGATTCTTAGTGGACCCCACTTCCCTCTCTCTCTCTCTTTGCCGCCGCCCTCTCCTTGTGTAAATCAAGACCGGCCCACTAGGGGCCGGTTGTAGCGGGACCGGTCCCTAGTGGACCGGTCTAACACGTACCCTAAACGATGAACCTTCAATGCTCATTGGGAGGTACTGTTAGAGTGCCAAGCATGAAAGAAAGTGAAGAAAAGCATTTCAAGTGCTTCGATCGAGATTACAACGCCTTAATGAAAAGACTTAATTAACATATTTGAGTCGCGAAAGTTCCTTTACTTTGATCTTTAAGACCTACGGAGGGCTTTAGAGTGCCTGATCTTAATGAATAATCATTAGGTGATGAGGTGTCCAGTTATTTAAACAATAGCTCTAGGCTTGCGCTAGTCTTTTGTCTTGCATGAACCCCTTTGGGAATTTGGTTCAATCTGCTTTTAGGTTATTCAAAACTTGCAAGAAGTAGAGCAATGCGATTATCGGTGGTCTTAACGACATAAATTTCATATATTTACAATATAATTTCAAGTCATACCAATATCAACACATAAAGTACGAAGCAGTTATAGGCTCGTATTACAAATGAGAAATAAAATAAAAAACTAACCGCAGTTGATTCTAAAAGCACATGTTATTAAGTCTATAAATAAAACTCGAGCGAAGAAGCCTTTGGATGAAGGCGTGCGGCCATCAACAATAGTTGAAGAAATTGCGGGTTGTGGATCTTGCGAATATTATGGGGATATTGGTATAGATTATTCGTATACCTTAGAGCATCTCCAACGGAATTCCAAACGTTTGAATGCTGTCACCCCGGAGCTCCAACTGAACGGTAAAATTTCCGCTATTTCCTTGGAGACGGTCTTAGTTCATCCTTGTATGATTCACACTAAAGAGAAAGACCATTACCTTCGCAAAATGGAGTTCGATTGGAGATGAATCGCAACATTTTTAAGTTTCACGGTATTTTGGAGTGAAAAATGCAAATTTCCGTTGGAGATGGTCTTAGTTCATCCTTGTATGATTCGCTTCTTACCGGACACCACCACAGAATGTGCGGAATGTCCCGTAAAATAACTGGCAGAGTCCAGTAGCTAATTAATAAGTGGCTGTGAGTTTTTTAGGATGGTCTTGACTCTAGTACTGTCATAGTGAAATCCATTTAGTTCAATTTTATGTTATTAGTGCCTATGGCTAATGATTGCAGCTTTATCATCTTTTCTCTCTAGCTGTAGAGAGGACTCTGTATATAAGATTTGGCTTGAAATTCTATGATATATGCTTAGGGTTCTTCATATCAGAAATGTTGTTTCCTGTTCCCCATCTTTCTCTGAAATTATGTTATTTTGCGTACATTTTGGTATGTTTGTTAGTTTTTTATATTTTAAATTCTATGCTGGTTGATCTACAATTATATTATTGTCAATATTATCAAGTCGTACTATGTACGTGCTGGCTTTTATTTTCTGCTGATTATGTAATCAGTATGTAAAGTTAGGATAACAGTGTTACTATTTAACTGTTTATTATTATATATAAATGATCTGATATGTGCAAAATAGTTGAAAGCAGCTTAAACGGGAGTTTTTTTCACTCTTTTCTATGACATATGTGCAAATGTTTATAAACAATATAAATTTGCTTTGATCAAAGTAGATATTAAGAGGGAGGTTAACATCTAACCTGGAAAGTTAAACGTTTAAGAACACTAAGCAACAAATATGAAAATTATAAAAGAAGTGGCAAATGCAACGACATAAAATTAAATTTATTCTACTGATCTACTTTTATTATTTTATCTATAATTATAGACTTACCCTAACTCAAATGAGACTTCCATAGCTCCTAAAGTTATAAAGGAACGAAGCATGCGTGAGTGATATTGGCTCGGCTCACCATTTCCTCGATCCGCTGAGCAGGCGAGCCTCGCCAATATCATCATGTATGCTTCTTCCGCTCCGTATTTCATTTCATAACATAAGCAGGCGTATTTATACAACGCGGATACCGTAACAGCAGTAATCTCATTTAAAAGCATAAAATAATTCATAATTAATTATTCTCTGTACATTTTATTCATACATACAGCTAATGATTATTGAATGCCCGACCAATCAAATATTTCGTACAGCTAAGACGGCTTGGTTCGTATCGCTTATTAAAATTTTAGGCTTCCTACGGACAATATTTACGTAGATAAACAATAAGTTTTTTTTTTTTTTGACAAATAGAAGATAAAAGCCGCCCTTATTATTGTAGTTAGCTAAGAGGTTAATGGTGATTTCCAGCTGTGCTATTTTACAGTTGTACAAAAAGCTTCATAATATAAAATAAAGTTAACAGAAAACAAATGCTTGGATTGGCATATTTTTAAATTAGGTGTATTTTGTATTTACATATGTATTATAAAATTTGTTTATGGTTTTTTTAAATAGAGAAAATATTACTATTTTAGGCATAAATTTTGATGCGATTAGATAGATAAAATATTATATAAAGAAATATAAAGATTTAATTTGTAGATATGTAAATACTTGAATTTTTGTGGTATGGATGTAAATCCCCTATTAAGTGATCAATTATAATATTTTACTCGTTTACTTTATTTTTTTTTTGAATTATTAAAAAATGATATAATTTATTAATCAACTAACATTTCTATATTTTTAGAGGTATGTTAAAATAAATATAGTGATCATAAAGTATATTATCATAATTAAATTTAAATCAGAATATTTGAAATTTTTAATTTTTTTGAATATTTCATTGCCAAATATTTTATACATATTCATGAGATAGGGTGGAGAATAAGTAGATAGGCATTGACACCATTTGGAAGCCCGTCAATGCAAAGATCTCATGGTGGAATAATAATTTATAATGCTCAGAAGCAGACTCGAGCACAGCACAAGACCACAAGAAAACAGATTCATCAAGCCCATTAAAAATCAATTTTATGAAGATTTAACATATTAAAATCAAGTCAAAATGAATAGAAAAAATAATAATATAATAATTAGTTTCCTACTCATTCAAGCTTTCATATACAATTATATAAGGCAGTACAGAAGGAACTTTTATTATTATTATTATGTGCTAATATGTATTTTATATCTTAGCTTAGTACGAAAATTCAATATGTATAGGTTCGGAGAGCACATTATTTTATATAGAAAATCAAGAATGAGAACAATCACTGGGCTTATTTGGGCTAAAAGTGAATTTAGAATATCTAAATAAGCCTCCAGAAAGCCCAAAATCGGGCTCGATACCCAAAAATTATGTTCAGTTCAGGCCTCAATGCATTTGGGAATTCACAAACAAATCAGGATCAGGTAAACACGATCCCACACACTTTGGTGAAAGAGAGGGATCCTAAGGTAAACACTATTTCTCAAACAAACGATTTAAATTATTATATTATTTATCATCTATATAGCCCTCCGATACAGGGTTCAAATCTGATTCGAACCTTGTTTATAGTCACATTTATGAATGATTAACTAATTAAATAGCACCTAAAAAGTTTGTTTAAGTATTCTTTTCCTATATATTATAATAGTATGAATTTAGAAGCTGCAATGCAACTGTGGCCACTATATTTTGATCTGGAAAATAAAAGAACAATAAAAATATTCTCTAGATATAAGAACAGGAAAATAATAGCTAAAGTCCATTAGACAAGAAGGTATATTGTGATAGAAATTCTATATGCCAGTATCTAAATAGTTGTATCATCATAAGTTTCTTTTTACCAATCACTGAGCTTCAGGCTTCTGACGCTTCAGGTTCTGAAGAATAGGCTCCTTGATCTGTGAAAATCTTCTCATTAAATCTCCAATTAATAGATTTGATATGCTTCATGCTTTAAAGGGAACATACCATGCTTGTTTTACGACATCTTTTATCTTGTGTTGAACGGCTACCTTCAGCTCCAGAAGGGCGGAAGATCTTGCTTCCTAAAACTCCACTCTCTAAAGAAGAAATCGGCTGAAAAAACACAAAAGTAGGACTGAGTTGACAAGAATTGGTGAAGATTGATAAAAAAGAGCCTCATATTTGTTAATCGGAGTGTTGACCGGCTCTTGTGCTTTCCCACTATATGTCTGCCCACTGTAAACTGATTCGCTTTTATGTGCTTCAGATTGTCCTCGGGTGCGAGTGAGATCTGATCCAATGGAGTGTAGGCCGCCATAGGTGGAGCCATCCTTCATGTTGTGATCTAAGATATTAAATCATCATCAGAATTTGAGGATAAATGAAATCAGAATAGCAGTAAAAATAAAAAATAAAAAACATAAGAAACCATTGTGCTGTAGATCTTTAGCGTTGAATTCAAACGCTTGGTTGGGGATTTCAATTTCCTGCATCAAATGGGGTTTTGTGAGATAAGACGGGAAACGTATGCAACAACTTGTTAACCCAGCAGCAAATTGTAACTGCGTTAACTGAACTTTACCATCGATTTTCCATCTAGTAATTCTTTGACCTCTGCAAGCTTCTTGTTGCTGGCTTCAGATTGAACTACAAGCTTGCCTGCAAGAAATTGTACTTAACAGTTGCTGTAGAGGAATAAATTCTCATATTTCCTTTAGAATTTACTACAGGATAATGGTTTGATAACTAATGCAATTGAAAACATTCTTGAACACGTTCACGGCGTTAGTTGCTTATATTTTATAATTACCATATATGCATCTTCAACCTGCATTGTTTAGAACATATATCACGGTATTGCTGTCAGCATAAAAACAGGAATAGATGAATCCAATTAAAACTAATTGGCTTCTCCATTCTTGTCTCACATCCTCCATTTTCGATAGGGCTGCAAACGAATCGAGCCGAGTCGAGTATGTGAGTGTACATGTTTGTGTTCATTTATTATCATCTTGTTGAAGTTTGGTTTGTGTTTGATTCAAGCTTTATTATTTGTGTTCATGTTTGGTTCGTTTAAATTAATGATTGTTCATGTTCGATTTATGTTCAGTTCGTTTAGTGCTTACGAGTTTTAAACAAACAAGCCTTAACGAACTATAAACGAACGAGCTTTATCGAGCCTCCTAACAAATAATTACATCGAGCATTTTCGTGAACATATTTAGTGATTTTTTTTTTAAATATCAAACAAGCACGTTCATGAACATATCTAACGAGTATTCTTAAGCTATCAAATGAGAAAGTTCATGAACAAATATAACTAATTTTTTTTGAGCTACCAAATGAGCTCGTTCACGAACAAGTGATCTATGATTCATCATCTTATATTTGTTCATGAATATTTTTTAAACAAACAATCAAATAAACATAGACAAATGTGAAATTTTTCTTGTACATGAATCGAACACGAATCGAGCTTCTTATCGAGCTTAATGTCAAACTTGTTCACGAGCTTTTAATGATGTTGTTCACGAGCATAAATGAGCCAAACACATTAGTGTTCAAGCTTGTTTATTTAAGGATCGAGTATTTAAAATATTGTTCAAATTTGTTTGTTTAGTTAATTAAATGATCACAAACAAGCTTTAATGGAACCGGGCAACGAGTAGCTCGTCGAATGCTTGTTTCGCTTGCAGCCCTAATTTTCTTGATAAGGAAATTTGAATTACAAATAAAAAATCCATAAGGGCGGGTATTGGAGCAGGATGATCTTCTTTGCCATGTGAAATCAAAGAAATTGACTAAAAAAGAAAACAATTTTTAAAGAGGGCAGAAAATTCCCTGCCTTAATGGAATCTGATGACGCCAAAATACAAGCTCCTTAAACAAAAATCAAATAAATGTACGATTTTTTAAAAACTGTTTGGAAAATAAATTTAATGAAAAATGAATAAAATATATTAAAATAATTGGCAAAAATAAGTTTTTGAAAATATGAGAAACTAAAAAGGGTGGAAAATTGCCTGAGGCCAATTCATGCCATGTCACTGTGACTTAGGAGGACAACATATTGTGTTGCCACCTTTACCAAGATAGGCATGAAATGCGACACTTTCAAAACCTTGTATTGGAAAATATTACTTTACTTACCAAGCCTTTTCTTTCCGGTGTTCTTAATATAGCCGTCCTTAACCATTCTATCGAGTAATTTTTTTACTGTATTCTGATTGGCTTCTCCAGACAGCTTGTGTTGAAGCTTCACTGCTGTCACATATTTCATTGGAAGAGCATGATATAGAGCCTACAGAAAACTTGGCCGTATTAAGTCTTAAGAATGTAAGCCTCTATAAACTGGAATTAAACAGCAAAAGACTATTGAATAATTACCTTCATGTACATGTAGTCCTCATCAACGTTGGTATTCATTCTTTGTTGGATGTCATGCATTTCCACAAACTCTTCTTTCACTTCGTCATTTTCTGTATGCATTTCCTGATAGCACAAATTTGTTAGAAAAAGTACAGTGAGAAAATATATAGATATATATAAAAAAAACCTTTTCCCTTCTGATGATGTAACTATCCTTGCCAGCTTTACATAGTACTCCTTGTTTTAGCAACTTCTCCACAATATCTGAAGAATTTCCAATGTGTGAATCAAGAAGAAAATATCAAGCAATAGTTGTTGTATTCTTTGCCTACTACCTTCAGTTAGGGCCTGCAGATCATCAAAAAGCACCATCAGATTAAAGCATCCGAATATATGAGACTTTAACTGAAGCTCATATTACAGTTTACAAGTACCATTTATTTTTAAAATATATAGGTTTTTTAGAAGGCAGACAAAATCAGCCCTAGGAGAAAAATACGAAATAAAAAGCTGATGCAAATCATAGAATTACCATTGATATGTCTGGAAAATTGGAAAGAATGTCAGCATGATCAAAAGTGTTGATATGCCTAGAAAAAATCCAGTCCTTCACTTGAGTTATCAATTCATCTTCATGTGAAGCATCTTGAGTTTCAGCTATAACCATAAAGAATTCATGAGAAAATACATACATATATATTTAGAATGCAGGCTATGTGGAAGAAATGATATGAACAAGCAAGAAATTGGAATATTGATTTGATTAATTCAACTAATTGTATTTATGAAAAGAATGTTTCAAAAACTGGCTTACCATCAGAGTTGTTTCCATTATCTTCAACTGGAAATTTCTCAGCTGTTGAGAAAATTTTTATTTTAGTAGTATTACAGTAGCTAAAACTTGAATGCATTATACGGTTTATACCAAACTAGGTCAATGAATTACCAGCAGGAGCTACGTAGTAATGGTCAGCAAGGGAAGGGCGGATCTGAAATGCATTCATGGTAAGTTTAAAATCTCTCACAGGAATATCTAAAGAAAACAGCTTTTTTTATATACAATGAGATTTTTTATGGTGGCAAATTTCGAGTAAAAGAAAAGCATACAAATGAAAATCATAAAATGAACATAAACATGCCCCCAAAAATAAAAATCTGAATAAATAGAATAAAAAATATAAAATTCTAGTATGGTTGAAGTTGTATGAATGTACATCACTGTCAGAAGAGGAATCATGATCTTGATCAGAATCAACTCCTAAGTTTTCCCCCTCTTCCTCTTGATGGTTATCATTGTCATCTTCACAGGGATCAAGAATGCTCTTCACCTGCAAAAGTAAATTCATTTGATTGGGCAAGCTCAAAAAAATAATTTTAGTTTTGTTGAAATACTTTTTCCTTGCAAACCTTGAGGGCTAATACTAAATGCCTGCTATTGACATTTCCAACCGCCATTTTTAATGGATTTTTGGTCCATATGTTTCTGGCTTCATTTTCACTGCAACTTCTAAAAAAGGGAGGTTCGTAGTCCGTTGGCTGCAGATGCCCATAAATATATTTCATGTTTTAATTCGAAGAATGAAAACAAGGATTGCTTAAGTGGCGCCTTAATTACTCAAGAGAAAAAAATATATCACAAATGACCATACTGGTTGCTTGAACGAGTACCACATAATACATTATTAAAACAATGAGCACTGCTAAAACAGAGGAAAATACATAAGGCTTATGTTGCAATGTACGAAAATTAAATATGATATTTACCGTAATGTCATCATAATAGAGAAGCTTCATCAGAATGGTTCGCTGAGCAACAAGCATAGATTTCTTTAGTTTTCGAAAACAAAATAATCATTAGTACTGCAACAATATTTCATAACAATCAAGCATTAAGTTGTACCTCAGATGGCATGTGATCCAGAGTCCTCATCAACTGAACCAGAGTACGAATCATCTTACAAGCAGAGCTCCTAAAACACCCATATCCTGAAAACCTAACTCATGTAAATTGCTTGAGAAAATTAGGATGGCCATCCGAAGTACCTCATCTGATCAGGAGTGATATCCATGCTATTAGTCCTGAAGGTGGCCCCATTCTTTTTGTTTCCGTTGCGACTTATGTTCATTGACACCTCTTCCTTGCAAGAATCCATATAATTGAAGGAAACTGCAAGCATTGATCCATGAAGAGTGAGTTCATTATGCATAAGATGATTAAGTTCAAAGAATACAATCAAGGAACACCAAAAACTCAGATCTCATCATCATTCAAAAAGGGAAGTGCCATTATCTATTCTAATAGGCAAGCAAGGACAAAGTCATATCCATAATAAGCAAGCAAGGACAAAACCAAAAGAAAACTATAAGACATCTTGGAGATGATGATCCACTAATAACAAGCAGTCATCTAATTAAGATCTCACATGTAGTCAAGGAAAAAAAAAACAGAAGTAGGCATTGAGCACGTTCTAACTAGCAAAGTATCTCATCAAAGAAAAAACTAGTGACTCACAAGAATATTCTTCTATCATAGGGCCTTCTACATCCTCACAGATACAGAATAATAGTGTCTTGAGGTATTTTTTCTGTAAGGCATCATAGACACCTGAAAAAATCCTCCAAACAACGAATAATGCTTTACAAATAATATAACCAAGTAAACCAAAAAAATGCCATTGCGAATGGAAACAAGCAAGAAGCTCATTGATGAACACTTTATTATTTGTCTATACCTTTCTCCATCCAGTCGATTAGCCTCCTGGATTCGGCGTCCAAGGGCATCAGCTTCTTAATCTTCATCTCTGAAGACACGAAAAACAAGACATATCAAATTTTATAGGCGTTCGGTAAAATCAAAGTGAGCAAAAAATACGCGAGATGTAAAACAAACCTAGGGCGGGAACCGACTTGTCATTGAAGTATTTCTCAGGAAAAAGCCCGCGTATGTAGCTGATGTTGAATATCGCAATGCGGAGTAGATTTCTAGTCTAGTTGTCAACAGAGCATCGACAAGATCGAGAGATTCAGATAAAAAATTTAAATAAAGCGACCAACCAAGTTCATCGATGAGGTTTTAACTATATCCGACAGACATCGAACAAAGTGGAGGATGGATGAACTAAACTGCCACATATAACCATGGATTGTAATTAAATGACCCCATGTCTACTCGTATGGCGTAATTGAAACTATCAAATCGTATAAAACAAAGCTTCTGGCGAAAGAAAGCGACAAAATCGACCCGATCCTGAAATCCACAAGCTCGGACATCAGAAAGTATTAAGGGCGCGCGCTCGGCTCAAATCCAAATAACAAATGATTAGATAAACGAAAATACACTAAACCTTCTCGCGAAAAAAATCGACAAAATGCAACCCATCGCTCACATCAGAAAGTATTAAGGGCGCGCTCGGCTCAAATCTTCTCCCGAAAGAAAGCAATAAAATCCACCCGATCGCTCATGAAATCCACAAGCTCGGACATCAGAAAGTATTAAGGGCGCGCGCTCGGCTCAAATCCAAATAAAAAAATGAATAGACAAACGAAAATACACTAAATCTTCTCACGAAAGAAAGCGACAAAATCCACCCGATCGCCCATGAAATCCACAAGTTCGGACATCATAAAGTATTAAGGGCGCGCTCAGCTCAAATCCAAATAACAAATGAATAGATAAACGAAAATACACTATAAATCTCGAAGCAATGTGCAGAAAATAAGCCAGAAAATAGATGAGAACTTACCAGCAGCAATGATTCCTGCTCCGTAATCTCAGTCGTCTTCACTTGCTGAGCAACAACCTGAAGCATAGAACAATCTATCAAGGAGAGAGAGAGAGAGAGAGAGAGAGAGAGAGAGAGTGATCACCATTTTGGCGCCTTCCGGGAGAAGAAAGTGCCAGTGATCCTAGTGTCGCTGGAGGAGGATGAGTGGGAGTTTTGCAGGCGCGTGTAGTCGTCTGGCAGTTGTGGGAGGCTATATATAGGCTGTCGGGGTTAGGGGAGGCGGGGAGGTGGCCCCACATTGTTTTGCTCCGCATGTGCATTATTATTATTTATTCATTTATTTGAACGGATATATTGGGATTAAATTTGTTTAATTTTTTAAAAAATGTAAAATAATTTAAAATTGAAGTATACTTTTTATAAACCATTTTTTTCGCGATCTATCTATCTATATTAAATTCAAACCACCTTTCCATTTTAACTTTATATGTCATGCACGTAGGGGTGTCAATTTTTGACACGACTCGAAAAAATCTGGATTATGGTCAACCCGGATCTAAAACGGACAGGGTTCGGGTTCAACAAATCAACCCGTTTTAAAAATAGAGCCGTGTTCAGGTTGACCCAACAACCCGAAAATAACCCGAAAACTCTTGGAGATTGACCTATTTTTGACTCGATTTTGACCCGAAAATCGAAGATTGACCCGATTCTTGACCCGAAAACTAACAATTTTAGGTCAACTTCGGGTCATTCGTATCGGGTCGGGTTGACACGGAGCCGAATCGGATTGGGTTCTATTCCGAAAACCTGACCTGTTTTTAAAAGTGAGTCGGGTTCGGGTTGACTCTAACAGTGCCGGGTCAGTTTCGAGTTCGACTCGGACCTGACCCGTTGACCCGAATTGACACCCCTACTTCATGCACCACCATCTCACACATTACTATTTCACGGGAATACGTGATCTCAATGTAGCATATGAGCAACAGGTTAATTCGAAAAATGATGAGGATGACATTAAGAAATCAGCGTAAATGGAGCTCAATTGTTTAAAATGAGTAAAAGTAATACATCACATATATATCTTCTTCTCTTCTTCTCCTTTGTCTTCATAATTTAATTGTAATTTTGTAAGTCTTAAAAAAAGATTCTACTTGTTGCGTCCACATTCACGACGGTAGAGAGATATATTGCGTCTAAGCTTTGTATGAAGATCCAACACACAAATAGATGAGAGCGAGGAGTATAAGAGTCATAAGAGGCACACAAATTTTTACATTTGAAAATGAGAAAAATCACAAGGCCTGACCTAATTAAATTATTATATTGGGGCTTATTGTTAATACAAATTAGACTCTTCCTTGGGGCAAGACCTTGGCTCGATATAGTAAAAATATATCATATAGACATATGACATGGTGGGAGTTGGAGGGATTGTTGTCGGCGATCGAAGGGAATGTAGTCGACGAGCGATGGAGGTTGGAGGGACTGCAATTAAAGCGCGACGGTGGTCAGTGGGATGATAGTCAGGAGGGCGACGATTGTTGGAGGAATTGTAGTCGGTGAGCAATGGTGGTTAGAGCGACTGTAGTCGATGGGCTATGAAGGTCGGAAGGACCCTAATCGAGCGACGCTAGTCGGTGGGACCGTAGTCGGCAAGCAACGGATGTTAGAGGGACCGTAGTCAACGGATGATAGATATCAGAGGGACAATCTTTTGCAGGCGATGGAGGTTGGAGGGACCGTGTGTGTGTGTATAGAGAGAGAGAGAGAGAGAGAGAGAGAGAGAGAGGGGAGAGAGAGAGAGAGAACTAGGCTCCTTGATTATGGATCATTTACTGGGCATTTGAATGTCTTAATGATATCAAAATTTGGCGATCTTTGGCTCGTTGAATTCTTCTCGTCGAGCCGCTCGATTCGACTATAAGCATGTCACCTTTGGAAAGCATTTGGTCATCCAATTTATAGTTTAAACCTTTCAAATACGGTTCAGGCATTCGATTTGGTCTCATTTGGGCTCAAATTGAGTCAAATTTGGTATCGTTGAGTTTATCTTTTCAAGATGTTCAGTTTGACTATAAGTTTGTTGAAATCAAAGCTCGGATGGTCCCATATTTAATTTCGAAAACTTTCTAACTCAATTTTTTTCTCGAGATTCGTGCATGATCAAGATAAATTTTATATGATATATCAATAATATATCTCCAAATATTGATCCTACGAAGGCACATCCCCTACAACTGTACTTTTTAGATCTAAAACTATATAAAAGAACTCTTCTTGGCAAATTGACAGTCTTTGATATGGTTAACTAAATTACATAATTTTATTAATTAAAAACTTTATTATTAATTAGGTAGTTATTACTAAATTTGTGATTACTTATAAGTACATAACAGTCAAATTAAATGATCAGTTCTGATCCTAATCTTGGCTTATTTTCACTGTTATAGGCTTACAAGTAATGACAAACTTACTAATAACCACTAGATATGGAATACCTTACACCAATTTACTCCAAATTAAATATCTCCAATAAAGAATTAAATAATTATAAACACAAATAATATATATAAGGCTTAGACTTCCTCTATTAATATCTCATTCTCATTTATAAGGCTTTTGATCTCGAGAAATGATTCTGTGCGGTCACCGAACTGTTCGGAGGCAAATCAAAGCACGCCATGTCACTCGGTACATAGCAAAAAAGTGACGTAGCACGCTCTAATTTGTCTGCGAACGTCGTCCGATCTGACCAACCGAGAAGAAGTGGAGGAGGCCTCAACTTGACCAATAGCTTTTCTTCCTACTCTTTAGCCTTCATCATCGATAGTCTTGATGTTTTCTCCTCTCTCTCTCTCTCTCTTCCGTTTCTTCAAAATCAATGTATCATGATATTTGGTATCTTCTTCTTCTCCTCTTACTTATGAATGTTTTTATTTTTGAATAATAAATCTTATGTTGGATAAACTATATGATATCTAATTGTTCAACTAAAGGGCCTTAAAATAAATAAACAAAATTTATTCATGAATATATAAAAGTCTTTTACCTAAATAAAATATCTTAAATTTAAATATATTTTTATGCAAAAAAAGTGTAAATTTAAAATTTATCCAAAAAAGGCCGAGAGATATCACAATTTTTTATTAATTAATTAATAATAATAAATGTGGCCTTTAAATATGAATTTATTGGATTTGGACCCTCTTCAAATATCCTCATAGTTATTAGCCCATGCAATAAGTTAATTTATATGAAATAAAAGCATAGGAAAATTAAGAGATTTAGGTTTTGTTTGGGACAACTTTCTTTATGTTTCTTAAAGCAGCTTTTTAGTAAAAAATTAAAAATTTTGGACTGAAAAGTTGCTTTAAGAAGCAGAAAGAACGCCATCTCAAACGAAACCTTAATAGCCAATTCATATTTTCTTGAGATTTTTGTAAATGGCTAAAACAGATTTCAAATCTCTTAATCATCTCTTTCCTTTTGTTCTACTTCTTTTAAGGAAACATAAAAAAAGCATCAACATAAGGCAAGTTCATAGCAGAAAACAGGTTATTCTTTATTTCAAACTCTGCAAATTCTAAGGTTAAAACAATTAAAAAAAAAAGAAGACTACTTCAGAGCTTCTTAAAAAAACAAATGTGAAACATTGCAGTAGTATGTGAGTACATTTAGAAGCAGAACAGTTTTCTTACTGTTTTCTAAAAAGTTTTTTTAAAAATCAACAAAAAAACAGTTCCAAACGAAGCCGAAATCTAAAGTTATGTATTATAGCATTATATATATGTGAGAATATATCACTACTTTTCACATCTTTCTCCAAAGCAGTGTTCCACTTCAACTGATCTCAACTTTTCAATCATACTGTATCTGAAGGAAGTCTCAGCACAGAGTGACCTTCAACAACACTGTTCGAGAAAACATCACAGCAATTTTCATTAGTTTGTTTTAACAGAATGATGGGTGTTTTGAACAACAATATATTTCATAGAAACTTAGGGCTCGTTTGGGACAGCTTTCTTAATGCTTTTTAAGGCAAATTTTTAGTACAAAAATTAAAAATTCTATGCTAAAAAACTGTTTTAAGAAGCAACAAGAAAGCCGCACCAAACAAAGCCTTAAATGAGATACCTTTTAATGTAATAATAACAAAATTCAGCCAAGATGGAAGTCTGAACAATCTCTGAAAGGAGGACCATTCCAGGCCAGAGTCCATATCCAAGCGCAAGCAATATGGTTCCACGACTGTTGACAACCTGCAGAGCAGAATAATTTAGAAGAAGGTTCTGCATTCTAAGGAATTTCTTGTTCAGAACATTCAAACTCATTGATGAGTACCATTTTTGGAAGTACTGGAGCTGTTAGAAAATTGGGAGAAAATGAAATACAATGGAGAAGGAAAAGTATAACAAAAGGGAAAATGATCAAAATAGTACGTTGACTATTTATGAAGGATTAAAATAGTCCCTAAACTATATCAAAGAATAATTTTGATCTTTTATAAAAAATCAATGGATGATTTTGAGCATTTTTTGTATAACAAAACAGCTCATGAATATGCATGAATTATATTAAATTAATATGGATGGTAGATAGCATCACTACATTGAACCAATGATATTGTCAACTCTTATAGTAATCAACACATGCTTATCATATCTAAATTAAAATTTGTTAGAAGGATAGATGAGTTCATCTTTTAACAACAACAAAATCAAGCCTTTGTCCCGCTACATGGGGTCGGCTACATGAATCTTTTTTCTCCATTGTGTCATGTTAAAAGTCAAATTCTTGTTTAAATCTAATAGAGAAAGATTTTTACTAATATTTTCTAACCAAGTCTTTTTAGGTCCGCCTCTACCTTTCTTAATATTATTCAAATCTAATACCTCTACTTTTTTAACCGGGTCATCGGAAAAGGAAATTATTGGGTCCGGAGCGCATACGCGGTCCAGAGGCCAATGAAAATGTGTCACATCACCCCCTATTCGGAACTGAGCTCAATACTGCTTGGTACCGAGTTCGGTACTGCACGGTACCGAGCTCGGTACTGAATAACGTGGCTGCATCTTATTGATCTCTGGATGATAAGCTGTGTACGCTGTAACAGGAAATAAAATATTGCTGGTGAGCACTGTTGAACATATTTCCAGAAAAAGCGTGAGAAGGTAGTTCTATAGTAGCATGGAACATTGCATCACCTAAAGCAATCGATTTGCCATATAGTAGCCAGTAAAAAATTAATATCATAGCTGGTCAAAAATGAAATTGTAGTATTTCACCTGAAGTATCCAATGTGCACAGCTTAAGAAACGAGCAACCCCCAAAGCAAAAACATAGTGGGCTGTCAATGACTCAACAACCTACAAAAGAAATCAATAAAAATGGATTGCATTTATAGGTTAAACCGAAATATTAACAAGTAAAAAGAATATAATGGACCTTGGCATTCTTCATCAAGCGAAGCTGTGGCATAATTGCAACTGATTCTAAATTGCAGCCAAAAGCCAATATGAGTCGATTAATCAGAGCTTTAGATGATGAGGTTGGATGGACAAGAAGTGCCATAACAGCGCATGCTATCACCTGAAACAAATTCCTCCATTGAGACCAGCATGATAAAACTATAATTCCAGCGCTACAAGGCTTAGGCTTTCTTTGGGATGGCTTTCTACTTGCTTCTTAAAACGACTTTCTAGTATAAAAATTAAAATTTTTTAACTGAAAAGTCACTTTAAGAAACAGTAAGAAAGCCGTCCCAAACGAAACCTTAGTGTGTGCAGGATTTGGAGCAACATGAAGTATAAATTAATTTTAGATGGAAAATGTGAGGCTGTCAAAATCCAAAAGGAAAAAAAAAGAAGTTATCATGGTAGCAAGATTCATTTGAAGATCAATGATTTGATCATGCAAAATAGAAGTTCTTTTTCTTTGGATACAAGAAGAGATGACTCAAACAATTTATATATAGATCATGATATATATATATATATATAATAACTCCAGCATCTATTTGAAATGAATATGTTAATAGAGGGCTCCAGGATTGGCACAAGCATCTCAATTAGCTCATGTATTCCCTCCTACACTAGAGAAACATTGTAAAATTTGCTCCTACATTGGGCAAATGCTCATTGGTGCTTTGAATTAAGTTCATGAAGAGCTTAGAGCTTACACCAAGCCATTACCAACTTAGCTAGACCATTTTGGCCCTAAGGGCTATGCTCTATTGGGCGCTTGCTTATCGTAAATAATAATAAAAATCTTATTTCATAGCATACAATAGGACTGAACAATTGATTGTTTTGTAAGTGATTACAGTATGCATAGTCTAATGAGTTTAAAAGAGCATTCAATTTGTCGTGTTGTAATATAAATATAAATTATATAAGAGTATACTATTCACATAGATAGGACATGAGTGAGAGTGTCTCAAAAAGGAGAAATTTTTACGTGCTGAGTCCGGTTATGTCCGTACTCCAATAAAAACATGACATATGTATTTATACACAATGTGTACAACTGTACACACTATATACAAATTATAAAATTATGTACATAGTGTGTACAAACTTATATACAAAATTTGTACACACTGTGTACAAAGACATATGTCGCGTTTTTATTGGAGTCCAGACGTAACTCTACGTCTGGATTTCGCACGTAATAATTTCTCCTAAAAAAAAGGAAGCATTTCATGGAAAACATGAATAGCTGAAGCTATCTAGTTTAAATTTTATTGTGTACCAAATACACATAAAAATTCTGAAATTTTAAAAAATATAACATATTGTAGAATGTCAAGGCTACCAGATACTGCACTGAAAAGTTGTCCTCATCCTCCATGTAACTTGACTTCAAGATAACACGTATCATATAGACAACCCACAAAGTTGTTATCAATGTGGACATGTCAAGTATTGCATGTATGTCGAAAGTCGTATAACTACAATAAATTTTGATTCCCAAAAATAAAGCCGTCAACTCTTGAGATTTTAGAGAAAGTCCTGTCATGTAATGAGAAGAAAAATAAATTAGCACAAAGCATAAGTATTAGGGCATCTCCAACCGAAAATCCCATTTTCCACACTAAAATATCATAAAACCTCAAAATGCGATAGTTCATCTCCAATGGAACACCATTTTTCTTTTTTGTGCACTTCTTTGCGAATGTAACAACCTCTCTCTTGTTTGGTGCACTTCCTGTGAAGCTAAGCAGAGTGCGAGTGCGAAGGTAATGACTTTTTTTTTGGGTAGGTGAACAGTCTGATGCCAATATTCGCGTCGCAATGTTCACCTACCGATTTTTGGCATGAGATTTGGAGTTTGAATGCAGAGATTCGCGGACCGCATATAATGGTATGCAGTTAAGTTGGAGATGATCTTAGAGTATCTCCAATGGAACGACAAACAACTGTTTTCCGTTCTTCTGTCGCTCCAACCGAGCGGCAATTCTTACGTCATTTCATCGCGGATGAACAGTGCGACGTCAATATTGGCGTTGCACTATTCATCTTCCACATTTTTTAGTCTCATCGAACTTGCCGAAGAAACGCGTGAAAGAAGAGAATGATCGTTACAGGGCAAAATGGAGTTCCATTGGAGATGCATCATTGACATTTTTTAGTTTCACGACATTTTGGAGTGAAAAATGAGATTTTCGGTTGGAGATCTTAAAGCAAGGAAAAAAAGATAACTTTTCTCATTGCAATCTGTTCCAGATCAATCAACATATAAATAGTGCTAGTCCTCACCGGCAACAGTGCGGCCCTTAATGAGCTTGTAGATGAGAAGCGAGATTCCTGTGACATGAGAAATCTCGGCTGTGAAGAAGATGAACCCGGGATCAATGACGCAGATCCAAAGAAGCAAGAATACAACAGTGCCGATCAACGCCTTTGTTTTCGGAGGCTGCCGGACTACCCAAGCTCTTGGCAGCATCGTCGTTCTAACCAGATTCGTCCACGGGTTTGCCCCCATTGTTGCCTTTCAGATTTCCAAATAGAACAAAGGAAACCACGCTGTTGAAATCCTACGACCATCTCAATTTCCTCCATAATAACAATTTGTATCTAACTCTAAGCAGCATACGAGGAACATTTTTGAGAGTGAAAGCTTACATTTTAATTCTTTCACGCCGGCAAGCACCGATGGCTCCTCCGCCGCCGGCTCAGCTTATCGGTTTTGCTTTAGCTAGTTTTGCATTTGCCTAATTGACAGTGACAAAAAATATAAAAAAATTTATATTAAATTTATTAATTCAAATAATGAGATAGATTTCACAACTACATTCCATGATTTTAGAGTAAGGATTAATAATAATTAATAATAAAATCAACCAAATTTTTTTAACATAAAAAATATATTTGATAGCACATTATTATCATAGGGATCATATTAATTATATATTATGTTAGATAAAAATATATTTCGTTTTAATCAGAGTGACACAAATTTTCTAGAAATTATGATAATAAATATGAATAAGAATTATTTATCACTTAGAAGTTTGTACAAAATAATTTATAGTTATTATTATTAAAAATAAAACTCATAAGAAAATAAATTGAGAGGAAACAAAGAGAAATCATGCAGAATAACATCAGATTCCACAACCCTAACTTCAATCCCAAACTTAGATTATTATTATTATTATTATTACAAAAGTAAATTAGCAACCTCATACCCATCTCATGCAAAGGAGAAATTATTATGTGCGGAGTTCGGACATAGCTTGTGTTCGAACTCCAACGAAATCAAACCATGTGACTTGTACATAGGGCATGTATAATACACGCCTTATGTACAAGCTACGTGGGTTAAATTTATTAGATCATCTCCGCCCGAACAGCAAACACTGGTTTGCCGTTCCTCCTTCCCTCCAACCGATCTTAATATCTGACGGCATTTGAAGGGAAATGAACAGTGCGACGCCAATATTGGCGTTGCACTGTTCATACGGCATTTGTTTTTTTTTTATAAATTGGAAACTTAATTATTAATTTTAAAGATTAAAGTTTAGAATTTTTTATTATTAATTAAAATAATAAATTAGAAATATCTTATTTTTTAGAAATCTAAATTTTTTTTTACAAAATTAATTAATGTAAGTTAACATTAAGATAAAAATTTATTAACTAAATATTTATTTATTTATGACATATTTATATTCCAAATTATTTTATATAACAAAAAATATATATTTTTTAATTATAATAGATTTAATTCAAAAAATCAATAAATAATATTAATGATTAAAAATATATAAAATGAAATATGAGAAAGAATATACTAGGAATATTCTTTTTTTGGTGTTAGAAAATGGAGTTTGGTTGAAGACAAGTTACTGCATTTTGGTGTATTACTGCATTTTGGAGTGAAAAATGAGTTTTTCGGTTGGAGATGCCCTTAGAGTCCAGACGACTCCGCATAGGGCCAACACAACCCTAATTAAAATTAAAAGTTCTTAAAACGAAAAATAAAAAAAAAAGAGTATGAGGATATCTAAAATCTAAAAAATGCTGTTAACATATTTTTAAATATTTAATTTATATTTTAAAATATTAAATTTGGAATGAATCTTACCTCTCTCGCTCGTAATCCTTTGCCCTGCTCGCTTGCTCATTCGGTCTATCTCCCCTTTCCTTCTTCGCGATTTATAGGGTCGAAAACCATCTCTGGCGTCCGTCGTGAAATCAATTCGACGACGAAACTGACGCATCTTCTTCGTCACTTTGATTCCTCCGTTTTCCGTTTCGTCTGCTTCAGGCGAACGTTCGGCGGTTGCGAATCTGCTCGTAATTGAGACGATACAATTGAGGGGTTTCCGTGCAATGATCTGTAATGTTTACGTTTAGGATTTAGTTGTGAGGTAACTTTGGGAAGAATATATCTTATGCGTTCATTCCTTCGGTGATTTTTTATTTATCCTTTTTTTTTTTTTGCTATTTTCAATTGATTCTGACAGTTTAATCCACATTTTTTTTTTCTTGAAACACTATAATACACTCAACATTTAATATGATTGTTGTTTCTATCTTGTTTTTGCCTGGCAGTCCTCATACTAGCTTTGTTTTGCATCTTATACATAGGAGGTCAATATTTTACCAGACCCAAAAATCCGACTCGAACAAGATCAAAAAATTCAAGATTATGATCAACCTGTTTGACAAATGAGTTAGATCCGAGTTCCAAAATTTGACATGTTTGAAAATCAGGTCGGGTCCGGATCAACCAGCTAACTCGAAGTTGACCTAGACAAATCTGATTCTTTGGGTCGGGTCAACTAGTGTCTGGTCAATTTCAGATTAGACATGAACTTGACCCGTGACCCGATTTTAACATACCTACTTGTATAGTTTGTGAGCTATTAATAAGGGAAGATATGTCGAGATCCCTTTCCTGGCCTGATAATTATAGTGAATTCCTAATTTATGAAGCTTTTCACTAGGGTTTAAAATTGAGCAATTGAATATTAAGGTGTTTTCTATCTGTGAGGCAAGGCATAAATCTCAAGGCATTGGGAGACTCAGGTCTCACAATAAAAAAATTGTGTTAAGTTAGAATAAAGGTAAAATTTGCATAAAGTTTAATATTTAAATTACATAAAATAATTTTTTTATCAACAATTGATTCATATTTATTACTTATTATTTTGGCATTTGAAATATTTGAGTTTCAAATGTTATTCAATTTTATTATCAATAATTATATCTTTAAAATTATGCCTATTTTTTATCATTCAAAAGAAGATAATATGTAGAATTATTAAATAAATCTATTTAAAAAAAAACAATACAATCACTAGATTTTTATTTTAGAATATTTTTCTAAATTTATAAAATTCTATCAACGTGCACCCCACTAAAAGTATTCTTATATATTAAACTAACTTTAAAATGAGCATCATAAAAAAAATTTAATTAAATTTTTTATAATACCTATCTATATAAAAAGAATCTCAACAAATTTGAAATCCATTGCATTACCAAAGGAAAATTTTTTAAGTATCTTCACAATTTTTTTATTATTATATAGATAATATGTATTATATAAATTCCAATTAAATTATATTTATTATGCTCATCTTAAAGTAATTAAGTTTAATATATGAGCTGAGCTGGCACTTACCAGCGACTTGTTACAGGAATAGCTGGATGAGCTGGCACTCACTGTGCTGAGTCAGCACAATTCGCCCATTAAATGACACGTTTTTTTTTTCTTTTTTTCGGCTTTGGAAGTTAGTTAAATACTTAATTGATTATTAATTTCTTGCTGCAGATATACAGTGCATCGATAATGTTGATATTGATGGTTGGCTTTGTTCTTTGTTATAGTTCTCTGCACTTTTCCTCCTCTATAAGGACTTGAAAGGCCTCATAGTTTTTGGTTGGATCTATTGGAGCAGTAAGAAAGTCGTCCCAAACGAAATCTTAATAATTTTTTTCGCTGCTCCACTAAGCATAATTGCAAGAATATAAAAAAAAATCATATACTTGACCCTCACAATTCCGATGAATTATTCTGTGCGGATATCAAAAGGAAAGAATCGTTCGGTTTGTCTCTCAGAACTGCGCTTTTACTGTTCATGCTACACTTACTGTTCACAGAGACAAACTGGACGGTTCTCACAAGAACAAAACGTGCTCTCATACGAAATAAACTATAAATAATGTGGGAATAAAGATAGAAAACAGCTGATGAAGTGAGAAAAGATTAAAAAAAAAACAAAATATATTGAAGAGATGTTTACAACACAACAAGAGACATCTTCATCATAGTGAAAAATCAACTCACCACAACCAACACAAATAGAGTAAGAAATGAAGGCATATAAGAGCTGGTAGACCAAATGGGGACATGGCAACTCATTTTTGTAGTTCATCATGCACTAAGAAAACACCTACAAAAGAAACCCAAGCTCCTATATATAATAAGAACGATAATAACAAGTATTTCTCCCACTACGTGTGGTCAACAACATGAATATTTTTTCGACATTAATTCTAATTACGAGTCAAATATTTATTTAATCTAATAAAAAAAATCATTTTTAATAATTTTTAACTAAAAATTTTTAGGCTCACATATACCTTTATTGACATAAACTGAATCTAATACATCAACTCTTATAACAGAGTCATTAGAAGGCCGATATTTTATGTGACTAAACCATCTAAGGCAATTCTCTCTAATCTTATCTGCCACGGGAGCTACTCTAACATTTTCACGTATGTACTAGTTTTGCATTTTTTTCTCTCATTGTACAGTCACTCATCCACCTGTGTATCCTCATCTTTGTAACTTAAGTTTATGCTTCTCTTTTAATTGCCAACATTTTGCGCTATAAAATATTTCAAGTCTTACCACCATCTTATAAAATTTTCCCCCAAGTTTGAGGGAAACATATATATATATTAACGTATACTTTTTTTGATGACTTGATCATCCAATGTTACAACTTACAATCCCCCGACTAGATTTATTACTACAAAAATTATTCCCCATATATCCGATTTTAAATCAACTCAAATGAAAATCTTTTGACTCTAAAATTGACCTCCATAATTCAAATTTCTCATCAACAAGAAGAATATCATCAACAAAAAATATACAACAATAACATCCTCTTGCAAATGTCTAGAGAGATCATCCACGACTAAAGCAAAAAAGATATGGGCTTAAAGCTAATTCTTGATGCAAACCAATTAACACAAAATAAGAACATAAAGATAAAAGGACTAAAATTAACATAAAAAAGAAATAATAAACATATACCAACACTATTACACCATGTATCTTGGCAATCTAAATTCATAAAACATAACAATAAGAACATAATAAAAACATTAATTTATGCCTAAGCGCATCTTCATGCTGTTTTCACTTGTAGGCCATCTTATACTACACCGTTTATATAATAAAAAGTAGACACACTAGTATGATGCATAATACATGCTCGAGAATAATGAAGGCAAAGGGGTCGAGCATCAGAAACATGAGAGAAATTTGTAAAAAAAAAAATCTGCACGACATAAGTTTAACATCTAGGGGTTGTTTGGTAGCACAAGGATTTGATTTAAATAGGATTTTATAAATACGCTTGATACATCGTCAAAAAAAAAAAAAAAAGCTTGATCGGGCACGAATCTCAGGCAAAAGCTAGTTGGAAACTTCAAAAATTAATTTTGGGAGCACCCGAACTCCGATTTCAGCGAGCTTACAGTCAAACTGAGCGTCTCGGAAATACGAACCCAACGACACCAAGATCAACCCAATCCGAGCCCAAATAAGTCCAAATCAAGGGCTCAAAGTGCTGTCGGAAGGTTCAAACCGCAATTTGAGTTACCAAACGGTCTCCGATTTTGACGAGCTTATACTCAAATCGAATGGCTCGACGAGACGAATCCAACGAGCCCAAGATCGCCGAATTCCGACATCATTAAGGCCTCCAAATGTCCAACGAACGGTGCACGATCGAAGGGTTCACTATCGACCGTCCATTCAAACCACTCCCTATTCATCCTTGATCTCACACCTATTTACGGGCCATGCCACTCCAGAAAATCTATAAATAGAGCCATCATTCTTCACAAGAGAGGATCCAAGCAAGAGAGAGAAGAAGAGAAGAGAAGGAAGAAAAGAAGGAAGAAGGTCCTCCTCGACAGCCGCCGGACCACCGCCGGACCACCGCAGGAGCACCGCCGGACCACCGCAGGAACCTCGCCGGACCACCATCGGAGTTTTCATTGCACCACCGTCTTAAGGCCCGACGCTAAGACCCCACGTCCTGCTGAGGGCCCTTTGTTCTGCTCAAGGCCAGACTGTCAATACCCGAACTTCCAAGTGACACTGGGTCTAACACCTGACTCCTATCGAATAGTTACTAATTGTAAATCTGATCGTCCTTAGAGCAGATTCAGTACTTTGTAACCGATTCAAAGTCTAGTGAAATCATTTTCAACTGGGCTAGGCCTCGTGGTTTTTCCCCTTTTCAAGGGTTTTCCACGTAAAAAGTCTTGATTTCTCTGTGTGTGAGCTAGTTATCCGTACAACGCTAAGACGTAGAATTAAATCTCTATCGCCGTGTATTTTCTAGCCCGCAACAACGCTAAATCCAAATTTTGAAAATTCTGAGGAGCCTAAATCTTGAAAACTGTTTGATAGCATTCATGATAAATCCTATTAAATCAAATATGAATGTTTGGCTATAGAGTAGATTTAACGAACGGACTCTTCCTCGCAAGCCATTGGATTTCGTAAATCTGGCAAAAAACAGGATTTCAAGAATCCGGGATTTAGCGTGAAAATGCGGAATTTTTCGTTGAAGGCGGCTGTCATTTGCCGTGAGATTTGGTTTTGTATTTTAGGTTGTTTAGCTGGATTTCGCTCAAATCTGCCCAAAATCTAGCCTAAATCCTGCTACCAAATAGCCCCCTAAAGTGAAAGGATCTATGGAGTCGCATACTTTGCAACTTATTGCTCACAATTAAAAAAAAAAAATAACATCTAAAAGTTGGGATAAATCTAAGTTGATGATGATTGCAACCTTAGTAAAATACAAGTGAAAAATAATCTTTTTCATTTTTTTGGGACATTTAGATCCATTAAGACAGATTTACACACACATAGATATACAAAACTCAAATTCAATATACTTAGTCGGCAGCATAAGCTCTCGACAGACCAAAGTGAGCTGTGTCATTTTCACTTTTTAAATAAATATTATATAAAAACTAATCGAGAATCACACTGCAAACCTTGGAGATCTCCGCCGGAATAAATGCTTCATATTCACCTGAACAGCTCCAGAGGCCCGCCGCACCTCTCCCGCGACCTTCGCCAGCTGCTCGATCCCCATCTTTCTCTCCGATGCCACCACGACATCCACCTCCTCCACTGCCGCCAGAGTCATCTCCCTCCAAATCCTCCCAAATTCCTCCAACACATCCGCGACCCCCTCCACCCCCATGTTCTTGGCAACCAACATCCTAATCAGCGCCACCAACCGCCGGTCGAATCCCCCGCTCTCCACGGCAGCCCGCACCGCCGCCGCCCTCTCTTCATCTACCTTGGAAGAATCGGCGATGATTGAAGCGATGGATGTCGCGAGACGATGGACGTCGTCAGCAATGGCGGCTAGGGATTTTGCTCCGCCGCACCTGGAGAAATCGATGAGGGCGGCCGCATAGCCGGTGGCAGCGCGGTGGTGAGTCCGTGCGGCGAGGGTGGAGGGAGGCGGAGGTGGAGTTGAGGAGGCGCAGAGGAAGACCAGGGGTTTTGAGGAGGAGGAGGAGAGGGAGAAGCGAGGGTTAGGTTTGGAAGAAGAGAGGTTGGAAAATGAAGAAGAAACAGGGGATTTGAGGAGGTGAAGTGTTTCGCGGTGGTTAGAGGGAAGGAGGAGGGAGGAGACGGGAGATGCGAGAACGTCCATTGAGATGATTCTTGGCGTTTAGATGGATCGATAGATAGAGAGGCCATTGTTCTATAGCTTCGGAGGGAGCGAGATTCCGTGGCTGTTAAATTTGATGAGGATAGGTTTTTATGTTTATTTATTTATTTATTTATTTTGAAATCAATGTAATATAAAAATTAAAAATAAAATATTTATATTTGTATATTATATTAATCTAAAATAGCTTACATTTTTTAATTAATAATAAAATCTTTGTCCCGGGTGGAAGATAAATTTTGAATAAGTGTGAAGGCGAGTTGGGAAATGGCTCTATGGCTTAAGAGATTATTTTATGCGGAGTCCGAAAACATTCGTCGGAGGTTAATTCGAACTCGCTACTTCATTTAATGCACAGTGCATTAAATGATGTGTCACAATAAGATTGACCTCCGGACTCATCCGGACACCGCACATAATAATTTTTCCTTATATCTGAGAGAGACTAAGATTTCGTTTGTGATAACTTTTAATAACTATATTTTTATACTATTAAAAAAATTTGTACTAAAAATTTATTTTAAAAAACAGTAAGAAAGCTTACTCAAACTAAATCTAAAAATCTGTTTGTTGTATGTGTTATTAGTGTAATGTTAATCAAATCCATTCATTTTGAAATTTCGCTTGTTTTAGTGCATTTCGTATGCAACTTAATTCATCGGTTAATTCCACCCTATTTCATTTTTTCTACATTCAAAAATAGGCCTTAACCACTTATTGCCACCACAACTTCGAGTTGTCGCTATCGTCAACCACCACTAACACTATACAACATGTTAATGCAGCTACCTGCCATCGTCAGCCACTATAAGCTACCACTGTTGGTCACCACCGATGGCAACACCATTTTCAGAAGAAGGCCGACGTTTTATGTCCAAGCTATCTAAGACGACTCTCTAATCCTATCTGTCATTCGAGCTACTCCAACCTTTTCGAGTATAATTTTCTTTCTATAAAGCATTTAAAACAAATAATAGCCTTGGGAGAAAAACTGGTGGAACTCCAAAAAAAAAAGTTCTTGAAATATAATTGAAACTCTACAGTAAAACACACTATAATTTGGAATAAAATAGCTAATAGGAAGATTACAAAACTGCCAATACATCTAATAAACAGTTCAGATAAAACAGGGAAGCTTCTATGAAGGGAGAACCTGAAATCATAAAGCCACCAAAACTTTCATAATTTCAATGCCGCATGCCTGCAAAATGCAGAGAGTAAGCAGCATCGAAGCCAAAACTAAAGCTTCGTTTGAGACGGCTTTTTTACTGCTTCTTAAAACAATTTTTTTAGTACAAAAGCTGGTTTAAGAAACAGTAAAAAAGACGTCCCAAATGAAGCCTAAGAGCCTGTAATACCTGTGAGGAAAATATCCACAATGTTTAGGTTCGATAAAACGACAGAGCTAAGGATTGAGAGCTTCAGAGTGGCGGTTCATTATATGAGACATTAGCTCTGAGATTTCCGATATAGCATTCTGGACCTGATCGTTTTCTGGATCTGTTGGACGGACCCATGGAGGAGCTTGATAGGTAGGTTGATATCCGGCAGGTGATTTTCTTGATTTTCTGAAGGATGATAGAGCTTTCTCTAAGTCTGACTGCTTCAATGGTCTTGGACCCTGTATAGAAGCTGAAGTAATAAGGCATGGAAAATAATAAAGATTGAATTTTTTTCAATGGGATTGGTTCTGTCAACAGCTAGAACAGTGGAAATCTCTAACAATGCACCTTATAACTATGTAATGGTGTATATTAAAATAGTAGGAGATTATGAAATGTGCAACACCCCTCCCGTTGTGGTGGTGGACCTCGCCTCCCTCACCACATCATTTTGAAGTTTCGGATAAATTATTCTGTGTGAATATGGACGCCGTCCGAAGGCGAATTAGAACGCGTCACGTCACTTTTTTTCCGTGTGCCACCGTTGTGTCCCAGGTGATGTGACGCATTATGATTCGCTTCCGGACGGACCGCACAAAATAATTTCTCAAAGTTCAGAGGCACCGCTCTGTAGCCAACCGTGCATCAACCGCCATGATTCTTTTTCTCCCAAAAAAATAGAAAAAATTTCCCATGGATGGCGCCAAAAATATGAACAGCATCAGCTCATCTACTCCACAGAAGAAAAGAGGAAGAATACATAATTCACGGTTTACACAGTACAGAAATTGCAAAACTAATATTCTTTACCCATACAACACGAAGAGGTGAAGATAAATGAGAGAAAATACACACAAAAAGTAAACTATTTTATAGTAGTTCGCTTGTACAACCTACATCGACTTCCTGGTTGGCTGAAGAGTTCTAGAGGAAAGGGATTTTCCCACGAGGTCTAGTTCCCGAGCAATTATTATGTGCGGACGCCTATGTTGCACCGATACGGATACGGCGATACGGATACGACACGATACGGATACGGGACACGCCAATTCTTAAAAATACAGGATACGGATACGGCGCGGATACGGCATTATAATATATAAATAATACATAAAAATTAATAAAGTAATCAAAGTGTAATATTTGAAATGACAAAAAAATTGAAATAAAAGTAAGCATTAGCCATTAAGTATTAAAATGTCTAGTACAACAACAAAAACAAGAAGATAAATTGCCCAGCACATGAAATTTCAACTATTCAATAGAAGGAATGATAGGATTAGCTTCTTCAGTGGTTTGTCTTTGAGTTTTTATATCATCTTCAATAAATATCATAGCTTCTAATTCAGGCTCATCAAGTGAAAGATTAGCAATTTCTAATATTCCTATATCCTCAAGAGATTCAAATCCATCTCCAGCAACATCCCACATCATGTTGTCTCCTTCCATATAAGTTGGAGTTTTCCTTGAGAGAAGTCGAAGGTTTATATGCACGTAAACTAAATCTTCAGCCCGTTGTGGAGTAATTTTATTTCTCTTCATTGATTAGATGAATGAGTATGTGCTCCAATTTCTTTCACAACAGGATGAGGATGAAACTTGGCCAAGCAATTTTATGGCGATTGTTTGAAGTAGAGGTGCTGAAGCTCCATGTATAATCCACCACATTTTCGGATCAATTCTCCACCTATCACGCAATGACTCTTGGTCACCGAAGTCCTCTAAATAACCAAAAAATTTAGCAAGCTCAATATTGACACTTCTTCTCTCCTCCTCATTTGGAAAATAACGCTTCAAACATGTCTTCCTCATATTTGAAATTTCTAAATCTTTCTGTGGAGAAACTCTTTGAGGATCCTCTTGAAGCCATTCTTTAGTTGAATATCTTCAAATAATATTAAAATGAAATAATGAAAAAATGTTGAAATTACAAAACAACAAATTGTGAATTCATAATGAAAAAATGTTGAAATTTACCTTGGATTTAGTGAGTGAGCCAAGCAATGTAAATGTGTATTACTTTTGCTCCACCTATCTTCTAGAATAACATAGATAACATCCCAAAAGCTTGAGTCTTCATGAAGTGTCTTTCTCTCATGTCTATATATAATTTCTTTTATTTTGGCCATCTCATAAATGAGATGTAAACAAAACTTATCCATATCAGCTACTCTCAACATCTCATAAATTGGGTCTGTGAAATTTATGATATATTCAATCTTATCCCACCATAAATCATCTAAAAGCTTCTCTTTTACATACCTAGCCTTTCCAACATCATCTTCTCTATAACATGTCCATTTGTCACTGATCACCATCAGCTTGAAGAGCATTTTTTATTTTTTTGAATCTTCTCAACATCACTATTATTGAGGCAAACCGAGTTTCAGCAACTGCAAGCATCTTTAAATTAGAGAAATCATTGAACATAGAGAGTCTCATGGAGTGATTCATAATAAAATTTCTAATTACAATTGCATCTCCAGCAATCACTGTGATCCAATGACATTCATTATAGATGATTTCATTTGCCTCGGTATTCTTAGCTGCACAAATATTCTTCAAAGCAAGATTAAGCGTATGCACAACACATGGTGTCCAAAAAATATGAGGATATGCTTGCTCTACAAGTAGACCTGCAGCTCTACAAACAGGTGCATTATCAGTAATGACCTGAATGATGTTTGAAGGCCCCACCATCATGATAACTTCTTTGATTAAATTAGAAATGAAGAACTTATCCTTGTATTGTCCTTCACAGTTTACAGCTTTGATAAACATAGGATAGCTCTCTGTTACAGCCATGAAGTTGATAAGTGGCCTTCTTTGTGGATCTGTCCACCCATCACAAACCAAAGTAACTCATTTTTCCTTCCAAACTCCTCTAGTAGGCTCAAGCAACTTCTCAATATTGTTCCTCTCTTTGCAACAACTTCGTTCTAATGACATTATATCCTGGTGGCACGTATCCTGCAAGATTGTTATTGCATGCATATGTAAAGGCATTTTTGTAATGTGGATTCCTTGCTAGGTTAAAAGGAAGTCCAGCTGAGTAAAACATTCTAGCTATTTCTCCGTCTAGTTGTTCTCTCATTTGTAAATTAAATGCTTTCTCCAAAGCACTATCTACAACATGTTTTCTTTTTTTTTGTTCAAATCCCTCCATTCGAAAATGTGCTTTGTTTACAGTACTGTCATCACATCTAATTGAAGAAGATGATGATGGATAGGAAGCATGAGTGCTTGGAAGTGGAATATGTTTTGGAAGCTCTTTTTTACTCCTTTGCTCAGCTTCACTGATTTTTCTTTGTAATTCAGTCATTTGTGATGAGCTTATCTTCGGGCAAACTTTGATTCCATGACCACTAATCTTCAACAAATGAGCTTTCACTCTATAATATGATCCTTTGTATGATGCATTACAAAAATTGCATTTGAATGCAATATTGCCTCCCCCTTCTGATGTTTTACCTATTTTTGTAACATAACCCCATAAAGGTTTGTTATCTTCAATATTAATTTCTGATGGACCATCATCAGAACCAATTCCTGCTCCACTAGAACTCATTATCCTACAAAGGATCTATACAAATTAAAACATATGAATTTGAAACATGAAAAAATTTAAGTGAAAGTGTAGATATATTGCGACTCTGCCGGGAGTCCAAGGGGGCGCTGCCCCCTGGCAGGGTTCTGTCATCATCAGAAATAAAATTTTTTTGTAAGAGTAATTTTGAAGTGCTGTTTATTTTTAAAGTTGTTTTTATGGAAAGATACCGAGCGATACCGAGCATATTTTAGCTTCTCGGTGCCGCTTGGTACCATTCGGTACCCCTCCATACCGAGCAATACCGAGCGGTACCGAGTAATACCAAGTTACAGTACCGAGCGATACTGAGTTCCAATACCGAGCAGTACCGAGTTCCAATATCGAGCAGTACTGAGTTCCAATACCGCTCGGTACCGAGTAGTACCGAGCAATACCGAGTTCCAATACCGAGCGGTACCGAATTCCAATACCGAGCAGTACTAAGTTCCAATACCGCTTGGTACCGAGTAGTACCGAGCAATACCGAGTTCCAATACCGAGTAATACCGAGTTCCAATACCGAGCAGTATCGAGTTCCAATACCGAGCAGTACCGAGTAGTACCGAGCAATACCGAGTTCCAATACCGAGCGATACCGAGTTCCAATACCGAGCAGTACCGAGTTCCAATACTGCTCGGTACCGAGTACCGAGCAATACCGAGCTCTAATAACGTTCGGTACCAAGTGGTACCAAGTTTCGATACCAGCCTATGATTAAGAAAACGAAGAACGATGAAGAAAACGAACCTACACTGCTCACGTCGCCTTCACTGTTCGCGTTGTCGAGCCGCTTCGTCGACGAAGGATGATCCTATCGACTTTAATGCTCGCGTCGTCAAGCATCTTTGTCGACAAAGGATGATCTTGTTTGCTTCTATGCTCGCATCATTGAGCCGCTCCTTCAACTATAACGAAGAAGATGAACACGTGTGTGGAAACGAAAAACCTAGCTCTTTGAAATGTTGCTCCGTGTTTTGAGCAGAAACGGTGGAAAGTCGAAAAGAAAAGGGTAAATCGTGGCTCCGTGTTTTTTTTTAATAGGACACGCGTATCCGATACGCGTGTCCAGTCAAATTTAAATAATATTTTAATCGGACACAGCAAGGCCGTATCCGACACGTATCCGTGCCGTATCAGAGGCGTATCCGTATCCGACACGTATCGGATACAGCACGCCTCATAAATAGGAGTATCCGTGCAACATAGGCGGACGCCGAACGCCGTTCGGAGACCAATCAAAATGAGCCACGTCGGTACTGCGGCTCGGTACCGCTCGGTGTACCGCAGCTTAGTACCACTCGATATTGTTGATGTGGCTCAATTCTGGTTGGTCTCTGGATGTAGAGCTGCGTTCGACATCCGTACAAAATAATTTCTCCTAGTTCACACACCCATTTGCATGAGCTCCCTTTTTTCTCTTACATATCCAACAGCAAGAAGCCAAGAATGATGATGTGATTTATGATTGAAACCGGAAATTTTACCTACAAGTTCATGTCCATAACAATATAGGAAAAAAATAGCATTAAATATGTAATTAAATATAAATTCATCATCAATACGTTATCCCAACTAATTTGGTCAGCTTTAACTAGGATGAAATAAGAACCAAACAATCCTGTAATACGGATCTCTTCAAATAGAAAAAAATAAGAAGTAATCCACATCTAAAGAAATGGAAGGTAATCATTCTTACGTTGGGGTATTCTCCACTCTTCTCAGCTTGCAAAAACTCTCTAACTGGAATATAGGCCGCTTTCTTACAAAGCTCAAAAATATCTGACCCTGTAAATCCTTCACAGTGGTACGCTATATCATCGTATTCAATGTTTTCTTCAATATTTTCACCCTTCAAAATCACCTTTAGAATCTTGGATCTCTCACTTTGATCTGGCATGCCAATTTCGAAGGCCTGGGGAAATCGCCTTAGTATTGCCTCATCGAGCTCATTTGGCCTGTTTGTGGCTGCTAGAACCATCACACGTGCATTCTCTGTTACAGAGACATCAAGATTGATTCTTATGTTCAAAAAGGTTCCATAATAATATAGCAGATTATCAAAATGAAAATGGATATAATTTTTGGGCATATAAGAATCGAAATGAGCATCTTATAGTAACTTAAAATCCATAAATTCATCACCCATCCCTAAATTAAAAGCTTTTACCCCTTAGATTAATGATGCAAGATTTTGAATTGTAATCTTATTATCAATAATCATTTATATCTTTGCATCATTTTTGTTGTAATTACCGGAATTCAATGCAGTACTTCTATGGCGCCGAATCATTAAAAAGGAAAAAAAAATCAATGGATGTGGAGTAAAAAGCTTAATTGAAATGCTTATCGACTTATTTTTGGCAAGTCAAGTTACAGTCTTTCTACTTTAATAACTTCAAGAACATATTTCTCCATAGTGTACTTTGCAAATCATATCATTGTGGCCTTTGAAAATTTGTGCCCAATTATTCTTGGAGAGTTTGATTATGAGAAAATTTTTTAGAAGAAAATTAAATTATAGTAAGACACTGCCTAGGGATTTCACCCACATTTTTATGAGGATCTTATAATTTGGTTTAAGGTTTTCTATAGGCAGCAACCCCTATGATCGACTATCCCTCCCAATGATGAAAGAGAAATTTCAATTAAGACCAATAATTCGATATTAAGTTCTTAGCATATCTATACTACTATTATAAAAGGGGCTTGAGTTTCCTTCCTCCGGCGAATCTTGTTCATCCATTCTACTTATTTTTTAATTATCTTGGACGTCCATTCTATTAAAAATATTTAATAAATCAAAAAATTCACATTAAATATCAAAATATATAATAATTACTAAATTAATTACTTCTTAAATTTACTATCTCAATTAATATATTTTTTATTATTCTTCAAATCCCTTTCATATTCCACCTAAATTAATTACTTATCAAAAACCCGCTTCATATTCCACCTAAATTTAAATAGTTTTATGTTTCAAATCTATTATCCTACTATATAAGTGTGGCTTGGGAATCCACCCATAGCAAATCTGGATCGTTCATCTTTAAATTATAAATTAATCTATAATGTTCATTATAAACAATTCATATTCCTAAAAATTAAAAGCTCTATTACCACTTTTCATATATCAAATGTACGGCCAACAGTTAATCTATAATACTAATATAAAATAAGCTTGAGTTTCCTTCACATCAAATCTTGACCATCGATTTTAATTAATTTTAATTATTCAAATCAAATCCCAACCTTTCATTTTAATTATTATAATTAGAATTATTTTATTAATTCTATACTACTATTAATTCCTCATTTACAACCTTATTACGCATAAAATTACATTATGCATTAAATTGAATTCTATAGCGTTATGCATTGAATTTAATTCTACATTAACAAACTTTTTGCTGCATTTACATTTACAGCCGAATCCCTCATTTATAGCCTTATACATTGAATTGAATCCAATATTTACATATTTTACTAATAAAGTCGCAGATGGGGAACGAGGAACGTTTTTTTTTAAGATTTATTTGCATTAGTTGAATAGTTAGTCGCAGATTGTTTGGAATTTGTACGGACTTTTTAGTACAGCCTTTTACATTTACAAGCATTTAGATTCATGTCCTTTCGGTTACCCCATTTTCTACCATTCATATACTCTGAACCTTTACTAAGCTCTACTACTCTCGGAGAAGATGAAGAGGCAAATGGGGAAGATCAATCATTCGTGTACACTTATAAATTGCCATAAGATCCTTCAACCTCCTATTTGTCCTCCTCTATAATCTTCAGCTCCCAAGTGAAATATTTTTAACTCCCAGTTTCAAAATTTGAATCCGACTATGATGAAAATTTGGTATACCGACAGCCAAAGAGGGATCTAAGCCTTCTACTCCATCTAGCCAAAGAGGGATGTTAGCCTTCTACTCCATCTAGCTAATGTATGAAAATTGTTATTCTTTTATGTGTTCAACCATTGTGTTGTATGCTTTAATTAATTTTGTTCATGAGCTATCTTTGCCTTGCAAATCAATGCTTGTTTATTCAAGAAATGTTGGCGCTGCTCTTGGAATTTTGGAGGATTCATGAAGGCTCGGTTAGTATTAGTCTTTTTTTCTGTGAAATCCATAAAAAAATTGTAAAAAAAGGCAAAGAATTCTTCGAATCAGGCCCCATTAAGAATTCTTCCAGATATTTATTACCAATTTTGATTGGTCTTAATGCAAGTTTTTTTATAAGTCAATTTTATAATAATCAAATTTATATAACAAATCCACCGTGTATTATAACCTCCAAATGTCTCATTTATTTTTCATACATTACTTTTTGGTCTTAACTAATTTGTATAAATGATTTATCCCCATTATTGAAGAATTCTAGAAACTGGATAATATTACAAACTTAAATTAACCAATACAAATCTTTAGATATGATCAGAAACCATTCATTTTTTTTTAAATTTTTTTATCACAAATCATGCATAAGTATTATATTTTGACCTTCCATTTATTCAACAAAGAACCGTTTTATCAAAATAATTTTCTAAAAGAGATTACATCAATTTTTTTCTGATTAGCATTCTAGATTGTTTATCCTATTATTTATCAAATTGTAAAATATATAAATTATATTTTATTAACTATTATTTCATAAGAATAACTCTACTTTTTCATTACTATTATCATTACTATAAATACTTTTACTAATAAATTCATTCATTCATATGATCATTTTTAATGCAATTTTTACTCACACGCATCCGTTCAACTATTCATTTAAGCAAATTAAGGATTCATTAAATCTAAACATATTGTTTGCAAGTTATATTAGTCATACACGATGCTGAATTACCGTTCATATAATTTGGAATTGAACAAAGTATGACAAAGCTGCATCTAACTCTGACGCCAAAAACACATCTCTAGAAATGTTAAAGCTCATACTCATAGGAATATGGGATGTTTAAAATGAATTTCTTCTGCTATAACGAAGAATCAAGATTGACCAAGTTCCTTGCACTGATTCTAGCTGGATCTATGAGAATGCCATACTAAAAATCCCAATATGCTTATCTCGTAAGGGAGTTTCAAGGAATATGTCTCTTGACTCTTTTTAACACATCAAGGCAATGACCTCTTCTAAGTTGACAAACCATTATGTAGAAATATTGCAATCAAGGAATTAATACAACTTCTAATAACAGTGATGTGATATTTTTTATTTTTTTTTCTTAAAATAATTTTGAAGATGAAAATTAAAAGTGATGTGATATTTATTTATTTAGGTAAAGGTGATTAGGTTCTCATATGATCTTGAATAAATTTAATTGATTCTCAAAATTTACCTTTGTCTGAGCCATACATTATTTTTTTCAACTTTGTTGAGGTTGTTATTCTATAAATAATAAAACACAACTTATCATATTTAATTATGAATAAATTTTGTTCTATCCTGACATAAAATTACTCAGTTTTCTTTGAATCAATTTTTTCTTGTTTGATTTTGTCTCTTTTTTTTACTTTAATTTCATCTCTTTTTTTGGATTTTATTTTTTTCATCTCTCCAATAAATTAAATCAATTGGAGAGCATTCTCTAACTATCTTAAACATTTTTTTTTTGTGTCTACTAACTAATGTTATGGTTTATGTTTCTGTTTTAATATATTTATATAATATCAGCATATTATTTCTTTTTATTTGTTTGTATTTGTATTTTTTCATGTGTAATTTTCTCATAATAAAGACACAAATTTTGGTAGGTCGTCTTCTGCTATTGAGTGTTGTTATTCAACTATTTTCTTTTTATAATATATTTTTTTTTATTTTTAGAATTTTATTCATGTGCACCATATACACATGCATTGACAATCTTTAGATATGATATTAATGAATTTTTGTCATTCTTATATTTGAAACTGATCGTGATTTATTAGTAATATCAAAGCTTTAGATTAGGAGGAAGTAAAAAGAAAGAAGATGCTGATGGTTAATGTTTAGAATGATGAATTCACTGGTCTTAATGATTTCAACTCACTACAGGAAAACCCGCTATTAATCCGCCGGTAACATGTGAAATCCGATGGAAATCTGGGTTTCCGGCGGAATGTCGTGCGCCGGTTTGGTTCGCGTCGTAAAAGAACTTCCGGCGTAAAATAATCCGCCGAAAATGTTTCCGGCAGATTTCCGACGAAATTTCTGCTGGAAAAATATTTCCGTCGAAATTTTAATACGCCGGAATTCAAAAAAAAAAATTTCAGTGTGTAATGCGGACCTGCCTTCCTCCGCCTGCCGCGTGAACCGCCCGACCCGCCTGCCGAGTGAACCGACCCCGCCCCCGGCTGCCGCGTGAACCGCGATCCGCCTGAACGCCGGACCCGCCTGCCGCGTGAACCGCGAAACGCGGACGTTGCGCCCCCTGCCTTCGGCGGGATTCGAACCGCGCCCAATTCTTCTCCCACGCGCGCTGCTGCCAACTACTCTGAAACCAAAACCTGTTATATTTGTTACTTTTATATTATTTAAGCTATTACCGATTAATTATAAAATCAGTTAATTTAATTTAACAAAAAATTTAAAATTAATTAACTTAATCTAAAAATATAAATAATTTTATTTTTTTAAATTCAGAGTTTAATTTTAATTTGTTTTTTATAATTCAAGTTTAAATTTAAATCATTTCATTTTTTGTTATTAAATAATTAAATAATAATTTATTTTATTATAATTTAAGTTATTAAATTCAATAATTTAAGTTATATTTTAAAATAAAAAATATTTAATTTTTAATTTCTGTCGGAAATCCGCCAGAAATTCCGCCGGAAATTTATTCGGGAAAAATTCGTAGGAAAACCAATCAAAAATTATGTCGGAAATTCGTTGAAAAAAATCCGCCGGAAATTTGTGACGAATTTACTTCCGCCGGAAATTCTGTCGGAAATGAGCTGTTTTCCTGTAGTGACTTTTGGACGGTACAAATAAAAGCATACATTGTTTAATTATCATTGGGTAAGTATAAGATATTATTTTTAGTCATATCATATTTTAATTTTTTTAGTAAGTTATATAGTAAACACTTTTATGGATATTAGATAATTTTATATCATCTAAATTCTTAACTTTAATTCTAATATAAAATATTCAGATATGTGTTTGTCTTAAATGTTAATGGAGCTAATCTTATTAAACATTAAATTATTGCAGTTTCTCCCAAAAGGTTTCATAATTTAACCTCATTTTCAATTATTCATCTATCTTGAATTCCTAATGTACTTAACTTTATTTTCTTAAATTCTCTATGATATATGTTACTTTTAGAAAGATGGATAAAGTTAAGTGACCACATAACTTTAAGCTTGATTTAGATTTGCAAATATAAAGTCTTCCAATTTGAGTGATGCTTCTGGATCATACCATACATATAAAGGATGTCTTTATAGGGTGATGATATCTTATCATTTTTCTCTCTGTAATGGTTCCATTTGCATATATATATTTTTAATAGAAATATTGTATTTTTTTCCTTTTTTCTTCATTTAACAATTGCTATCTTTCGTGACTGGTTGGTAGACTTATGATTATGATAATCAAGCTATTTTAATTATATAATGTTATCATTTGAAGCTACTAATTATAGTAAGATCACCAACACAGAGGATAAATTATGGATAGCTTGGGTTCTCTTCTCATGCAATCGACGCAGTGTCATCCATCAAATGTTTGTTATTATTTATGATGAGGCCTCCAAATAGAATATGTAAAATTTGTTTAGGGTTTAGGGTTTAGGGAACAAGAATAAACTTTCTAAAGCTTGGCTCATTTATACTTCAAATTGTTCAAGTTATTCATTAATACTTATCATTGTCCGAACTATATTGGATTTTCATGCTCTTATCATTATCCCAAGTAAACATTTTTACAAAAATTTTCCTGAATTTTTTGTGGGGGAAGATCTATTGATAGAAAATTTTTCATATATAGTTATACAACAATCAAATATGATTAGTCATTAGACTTTGAATTTTCTTTATGTTGAATTTAAGGTTTGATTGAACCTTTTTATATGATATGAATGTTTCATTATTGTTAAATGGTTCAAATCTTATTTTCAAATTTTCTTATTTTTATTTTTAAAAAAAGTAATATAACAAGTCTTATTGGCTGCCTACTGCTCTAAGGCTTTTACGTTTGAAATGAAGCGCTTTATTAGTGTATGTTGAGTTGTGATTCAACTTTTATATGATATGGAAATGGATTTTCTATTATTATTAAATGATTCAAATCTAGAGATAATATTATACAAAAAAAAATTTAAAACCGCAAATGCATGTCCAAAGACCGGATGAAAAAGATGAGGGTTTTTTTTTATTTTTTTCTTATAATTAATGTGTCAATAAATTATAACAATATTCTATAATTTATTTTTCGGATTTTATTATAGTATTTTTTTTTGTATAAAATCACTATTTTTTATTCACAGAAAAATAATCATAATTGTTAATATTTATTATAACTATCTTAAACTTTTTTTTGTCTATTACCTAACATTATGGTTTCTATTTTTTTGGTTTTAATATATTTATATAATGTTAGCATATTATTTCTTATTATTTATTTGTATTTACATTTTTCAATATATAATTTTTCTCATAATAAAGAAAAAAATTTTGGTAGGTCGTCTTCTGCTACTGAGTGTTGTTATTCACGTGTTCTTTTTTTTTTAATATATATTTTTCATTTTTAAAATTTTATTAACGTGCACCATGTGCACGTGCATTTATACTAGTAATAGTAGTACATAATAGCTTTATGCTTGAGGAAATTTATTACCATTAACTCAAAGTGGGTGATAAGGGAAATGATGATGAACCAAATTGATAAGCTTGACTTGTGAGCTCGTTAATGAGTCGAGCTCAAGACGGCTTGGCTCACTTATACCCCTATCAAGATTCATATTGCAATTGCAAATCTTCTCACTCATAATTGACACTTGCAGACAATCACATCTCTACCCGATCACAGACCTCCCCCCCCCCCCCCCCCCCCTCTCTCTGCTACACTTATTGCCGCTCACAAACTCACTACACATTTACTACTTGCAAAATTGTAACCCCATCTCTCTTTATCACTTGACACTCACAATTCAGACCTAAAAATTTAAACCATGATGTAAATTATATTAGGTATATCATATAACAAAAGATTTTTTTATTATGTATTAATTTGAGGTGTCACCTCAAAAGCTCCCAGGCATGAAGTCTCAACTGATGCAAGCATGGAAAGAAATAATGATAATAACTCAAGCCCCACTCATACCCCAAAGGTACAAGCCTCGAGGCATTTTTTGAATGCTTAATGGTGAGGCATGCACCTCGAACACCTTTTTAAACCATGATATGAAATCATCATTAAAAGTATTATATAAAGATTTAAAAAAACATCACCAATATCACAAATATAAGCTTATATAAATTTGCACTCCCATAAGTAATGATAAATGCCGGGTAGGTCGACTATGAAAGTCATACATTTATTAAGAGGTTTGATGGAGAAATATAAAAAAAATAAGGAGGATCTATATATGATATTTATTGATTTAGAAAAAGCATATGATTAAGTCCCAAGAGAAGTGCTATGGAGAGTTCTTGAAAAGAAAGGAGTTAATAACGCTTATATTCAAATCATTAAAGATATGTCTGCAGGAGCTATTACTTGTGTTCACACACAAGGTGGTTTGACCAAGTATTTCCCTATTTCGGTTGGGTTACATCAAGAATCAACCTTAAGCCCATATCTTTTTGCTTTATTCATGGATGTTCTCACTAGACATTTGCAAGAGGATGTACCTTAGTGTATGCTTTTTGTTGATGATATTCTTCTTGTTGATAAGACTAGAGAGGGAGTTGAAGGTAAACTTGAATTATAGAGGTCAAACTTAGAGTCTAAAGGTTTTCACTTGAGTAGATCTAAAAAGAAATATATGGAGTATAATTTTAGTAGTAAATAGTAATAAACCTAGTGAGGGGATTGTGACTTTGGGTGATCAAGTCATTAATAAGAGTACACATTTTAAATATCTTGGATCTATTGTTCAGAGTGATGGTGAAATAAATGGGGATATTATCAACATAATTCAAGTTGGATAGTTGAAGTAGAGGAATGCATCGGACTTGTTTTGTGATAAAAAAGTACCCCTCAAACTTAAGGGAAAATTCTATAAGATGCTGGTGTGGCCTGCAATGCTTTATGGTGTCGAATGTTGGCCATTAAAAGAGAAGTATAATACTAATTTATGTGTGGCAGAGATGAGGATGCTCAGGTGGATGAGTGGTTTTACCCTTAAAGATAGGATACGAAATGAGCACATACGTGAAAAGGTTGAAGTAGCTCCAGTAGAAGATAAGATTAGAGAGAGTCGCCTTAGATGGTTTGGTCACATAAAACGGCGGCCTTCTGATGACCCGGTTAGGAAAATAGATGTATTAAATTTGACTTATGTTAAGACAGGTAGAGGCAGACTAAAAAAACTTGGTTAGAAAATATTAGAAATGATCTTTCTTTATTAGATTTAAACGAGAATTTGACTTTTAATAGGACACAATCGAAAAAAAGAATTCATGTAGCCGACCCCACGTAGTGGGATGAAGGCTTGATGTTGATGTTGAAGTAATGATAAATAGAGATAGATGAAATGACAGAATGGAAAAGCAATGCTATAGTACTCACGGTCTGTGGTGAAACCATCCCACAAAGACATAAATTCAGTTTTCATGTTAGTCATAGCTTCATGATCTGTATTTCGACGTTGTCCCAAGAAGCTGTCTACTTCATCAATGAAAATAATGGCAGGCTGGAGCTTATAGGCTAGAGAGAATACTGCAGCCACTGCAACAATTCCAGAGAAGGCATTTCAGCACGAAATATTGTAACATATATCAATATCATAAGACAAATAGAAAAAAGGTATCCCTATCCTTAAAACAAAGCAGTTGATATAAGATCAATAGAAAAATCAAGCATATTAAGTAAACTGCCTTCAGATTACTACAGTATAACTTCTCTATACTTGATGACTATTAGGAGAAATATATCCAACTTGTAACAACAAAATCAAACATATTCAATATAGTTTCCTTGCAAAGTACCTCCAGGATTAATTTCCAAAAAATAAAAGAGAGAAAAATGTTCTGATCATTTGTTGAGAGAAATCCAATTTATAGAAGTCTAGAAAACATTTACAAAAACAGGCCATCTGCAAAGCACTGTAAGTTCAATGTCACATTCTGTGGATTGGTAGGGATTTGCTAATCCCAAACCCTTGCTCTCACATACTTAATTATACACCTTGAAAGTTTTGATGTGGTATATGCATAGTCCCCTTCTAACTCCCTAATTTATGCAAAGACCCTCCATCAACCTTCAATTTGACAATCTCTACGGAATCCAGTGTTATCAGCAGTATTCACACCTAAGTAGTGGGATCCAACACTAATATATGAGGGCCTTTTGTGTTTATGGTTGGAAATATGATTTTGGGAATGATTGCCGCAAGGTCTAATGTGCGATTACCCGGCAAATCATGGGGCTAAAGGTATAATTATCTTTAATTTTGTGTATAGATTTTGTTGCTTTGAACCTTATTGACTCTGTTACTTATTTGCAAATGACTGGGTCCATGAATTAATGTGTAGCATTTGAATTTACTTAAACATTTATCATGATGCGGACCTTCTCAACTCTACCCTCACGTGTAGAGGATCAAGTCTATAGATTTATGTTTATGGCTTTAAATTCATTTGAACACTTATCATATTGTACATCTTCTGAATTGTACCCGCAATAGGCCAATAGATAGAGGATTGAACCAAAATGTTATGAGATTTACGACCTACACCATAGGTAGGGTGGCATCAAGAGTTCTCTTTTAAATTAACTTTTCCATGAGGGAGTAACCTTGAAATTCATATGCAAATGTAAATCAAATTATCATAGAGATATTTATGATCAATTATTTTGATTCTAAGCTTGTAATGAAGCGAAGTTTTACTGGACACTGGACAGAGGTGAGAATTATGAATATTCTTTTGTCACATTAATAGTTATTGGGGATGTAGGACCTATCAACTTCGTTCTTTAAAACATGGAAGAATAAACCTAAAATTTGAAACTCTCAACTATTGGAAGAGTAGCCCAACTCAATTTCTTTTAAAAAATTTAATAATTTTGAAAAATATTGGGATATAAGCCCTGTCAAAACATGGAACATTGAATCCAAGGACTTGGGACTTATGGCCCAACACTATAAGCACAGTAGCCCTCTACCATCTTCTTTAAAAATTTTGTGATTTTGCGAGTTATTGAGACGTAGTCCCTACTATCTCTATTCCAAATTAAGAGAGTATCATATCTAAAAACTGGTCACACAGCCCTATAGGCAAAGTATCCATTTGATTTTTTTTTTTTTTTTTTTTTTAATTCCCTGAGTTATCAACATATAGATATTGTCAACAACACTCTAGACAAATGAAGGATCACAACAATAAATTGGGGCTTACTATCGTCCTCTATAAGCAAGATGCAGAAAATTTTCTTTCCTTCTTTTTTTTTTAAATTAAGACACAAGTTTTTCGTCAACTATATCTTTGTTTCACGCATGATTGGGCTTGAATGATCCCCAATTTCACAAAGATTGCATCATATTTCATCATTTCAAGAGTTTTAACAAGTATTTATATCTTTTAGAGATAAATGATGATCATGCACCTCAATAGGAGTGAAAAGATTCGAGGATGCACACAATTATTTGTGGAATTTTCATTGATATCTTCTCTCATTACTATTTCCTCTATTTTTCATTCTCCTCTATTTCGTCTATTTTTTTTCTTTTAATTTTCTATTTTTTATTCAAAAATAAATTAGAATGTCAATAGTATTACTCATTTTCTCACATCACTGAAGCAAGTGCGTAGCATGATGATGAGTTAGTGCTAGAGAGTAAATTGACATGCTTTTTGAAATTATAAACACACTTCACATAGCAATTTAATACAATTTGTATTTGTTTTTTAAGGACTATGTTTGGAGCTCTGACGTTTTCCCGACCTTAATTTTGACATTGCAATATTTGTTGAACACACATGAGAGTTTACCTTTTAGCAAGTTGACATGCATTTAGAGTATGTGAATGCTTTTCAACAAGTTTGTGCAACTTTCAATGTGCATCAACTTGAGTTGAATTTTGTCACGTGACGAGCATAAATCATTTAAAATTATTAAGTTCTATTATTCCTGGCATTATTGGGGGATGTGCCATAATTGCAATGTGCGTATTACTTTTTAACGTGATCATTTGATTGCATTTAGTCCACATGAGATTTTTTTTAGCATAGTAGCAAGTTCATTTGCTTTTATAAATAAGTGTGGCCACAGGAGTCGCAACTTAAAGTTTTGTCGGGCATTTCATGTTTATATTTTATTCACATTGATGTCCAAGTAGGTCCATTAAGGTATAATTTGTTCCTATAAATAAAGGTTCTTGCATGTTATTTTCATATTTAGCACTTGAGTTCATAGTATTTAGAGATGTCAATAAGAGATTATGTTTGTAACTTTGTGCTCATTGGTGAGCTACCAGGTTCAATGTGAGCCTAGTTCATGTTCAATTTTATCTTTTTAACATGACATGTCGCATATTTTGATCTTATTTTGTAAAATTTCCCCTTATTCGCTTCTAGTTTTGTCAAGTTTTTTGTCCTGAAATTTTTTTTATTTATTTATCATTTAAACAAATTTTAAGAAAATTTTGATAGACGCATTAGGCCTGCTTGCCATGGAAAAAATGGTATGCATGGGAAGGGGACAAGAGATCATAGCTTACCCGCCATGTCGATAATAATGTACATGAGTACCCTCTATCATGCCAAAATAGACGGACATAAGCTTTGCTTTGCACATTCAATCTTTATTATGAGGGAAGTTTACATAAATGCAAGTGACAGAGAGACCCCCACTTCAGTTGAGCTATAGGAATCATAAAATTGCATGATACTATAAAGGTCATATACTGATGTTCTATGCAGCTGATGTTGTGTGCTACTGATGTTTTATTAATCAAATAATTTTCACTCCAAATTATTGTAACTCAAGGGCCCTTCCATGGCCGTGGCATTTTAATTGCAAGGATAACGAACTCCCCTCCTGCAAAGTGTTCTAATATTTATATAAGGGCTTTGTATTCCTATTTGCTTCAAAAAATAGTTAGCACTAAAAAGAGGAACTCAATTAAGATAAACACATCAGAAAAAAAGGATTAGTGATTGCTTTCAAAATGCTTAATCAACTTAAATCATTGAAGGTCCATACTAATATTTAATAAGAAAAATTCACAATTAAGATGATAATAGATCATAAGGTTTCATGTAAATTACTGCATGACATCAAACTTGCAAGGGTCGTTACACATTAAGGATATGCATCCATCTAGCATGAGCATGTACAAAAAAAAATGAAAAATGTGAAAAGTAAAATAGCATAGGAGATATACAATAAATTGACAATCAAAATTCAGCAAAATACTTGTAAATTAACATAAGCATGTTGGTTAATAAAGAATAGCATGTCACCACTCGCAAAATGCAAGAGTCCTCGTGCTTACCAAGTTTTTGAGCATCGCCAAACCATTTGCTCATTAAATTGGATACCCTCACATTAATGAAAACAGCTCCAGACTCCTTGGCGAGAGCTTTCGCAAGCATTGTCTTCCCAGTGCCTGGAGGTCCATACAACAAGACGCCCTTTTGCGGGCTAAGAAGCTTCCCATGTGCAAACAATTCAGGTCGCCGCAAAGGAAGAATAACCAACTCAAACAATGATGTCTTGATGTTGTCCAACCCTCCAATCGAATCAAACTCAACATCAATATGATCAGGATTTATAACATCACAGGCTATAACATCCTGCAACATAAGCACATGAAAGTGCCAAATTGAAGAAATTTCCTGATTATAATTTAACCTCAAAAAAAACATAAAATGATATAGTAAGGGTGCCTACAAAACTAGATCAGAAAAAAACGCATAATTGCATTGATCAGATAATATTTCATCAGTAAAAACTTCTTAGAACAGTACCACAAGGAAAGATAAAAAGCATTGGCCAAAGTAATCTCATGAAAATAAGAGGCATAATGTATCAGGAGAAACATCAGGCTCAAATGTTCCCTGATTCCTGAAAGACAATAAAAAAGCACACAATGAAAATATCATTTCAAGATATGAACTTCCCTAAACTTCAATAAATAACTATCCAATATTATTATAAACCATTGTTGAGATAAATCCAGATTAATTCCTCATAATTAAAATTATGAGTCTATAACCGTATTTACTATAATAAATTTTAAAATAGAGCGCAGGAAGGAGATTCACCTCATCTTTGCAGACCTCTAAAATTATAGGAAAAGAGAATGATAGATGATTTGAAAACATAATGAAAGGAAAACTATATCACTCAAAACTATTAGCCATGTTCACGAACGAGACTTCAAAAAATAGGCAGCAAAGGTCAAAAAAAAAATTATAGCCAAACAAAGATTTTTACTAATCTGAGAGCAATTACAGTCCCTTACAACCAACTTCACGCAAATCAATAGTGAGTAAGAACCCTATCATTTTAGACGAAATTTATAAATAAATAAATAAATAAGAGTAAGAACCCTCGCATATTTGGAAACTAAAGCTCGTCAGGGGATCGCCCTAGCGAATCATCCACGTGCAAGGTAATTATAAAAGCAAAGAAACCCTAATCGGTACAAATCGATCCAAATATAGCTAGGAAGCAACAAAATTGCAAAACAAAGCAATATGTTTGAGCGGAACCTCATATTGGTTAGTCTGGATAAGGGGGCGGCCAAGTCGCTTGGCTATCTCCTTCTTCTGCTCAAGGGCCTTCTTGGAGGCGGCGCGGTTGGGATCCAGTTGGCGCAGCCCAGCGAACAGGACAAGACAGCTCAGTGCCGCGCTAGCCGCGTATAGCACCAGCTCTTGTATTAATCCCTGCGAATTTCTCATCTCACCGCAGAGGAATATATGCAGAGAGAGAGAGAGAGAGCAGCTTCTGAACGCTGATCAGTGGAAATATATCCTTGCGGATCACGGCACTCGAAGAAGATGAAGGGATGATATCGAAATTACTTATTTGTTTGGGCTAAAAATGGAATAATTATTCTTAAAAATTTGACTAATGTGCCCCATTCTCTCTCTAATTAGAAAGTTGTGAAAACCGAATCCAACAACAAATTGAAAGAATAAGAGGTCTATAGGTCGACTGTCGACATAATATAATATTATTAAATAATATTATTAAAATTTATTAAAATTAACATAATATAATATAATAAAAATATATGAATCTTTAATAATATTTATAAAATTAAAAAGTATATAATAAAAATTTATAAATATAAATATCATTTAAGAATAATATATTTATATATTTATAAGAATAATATTTAATATTGATACGGCATCAAAAAAATTATATTGATCGGGCACGAATTTCGAGGCAAAAGCTAATTGGAAACTTCAAAAATTAATTTTGGGAGCACTCGAACTCCGATTTCAGCAAGCTTACCGTCAAACTGAGCGTCTCGGAAATACGAACCCAACGACACTAAGATCAACCCAATCCGAGCCCAAATGAGTCCGAATCAAGGGTTCAAACCGCAATTTGAGTTACCAAACGGTCTCCGATTTTGACGAGCTTATACTCGAATCGAACGGCTCGACGAGACGAATCCAACGAGCCCAAGATCATCGAATTCCGATATCATTAAGGCCTCCAAATGACCAACAAACGGTGCATGATCAAAGGATTCGATATCGGCCGTCCATTCAAACCACTCCCAATTCGCCCTTGATCTCACGCCTATTTACGGGCTATGTCACTCCAGAAAAACTATAAATAGAGCCCTCATTCTACACCAAGGGGACTCAAGTGAAGAGAGAGAAGAAGAAGAGGAGAAAGGAGAAAAGGAGATTCCTCACCTCCTCGACCACCGCCGGAGCTCTTCCTGCCGCCTGAGGGCGCCGGAACTCTGCCGGATATTCGAAAGAACGCCAGAATTCTGGCCAACTTCCATGGGATGCTGAAATTCTTTCCAATTTACAAGAGAGTTCCCTCATGACGCCAAAACTCCGCCCAAGTGAAGCCGGAGTTCTCCTCTGCCGCCAAAGACGTCGGACTTCTATCCGATGTCGGACCTTCACTCTTCGCCAAGTTTCTACCCGACGCCGGACTTCTACCGATTATCGGACTTCGCTGGACGTTTATGCGAAGATGCATTTCTTTCCATTGCTGGACTTCTACCTGACGCTGTTCTTCTGATCTTCGTCGTCAGACAACAGTCCTTCCGACCTCCGTCGCCAGCCGACTACGGTCCTCCTGACTTACGTCGCCCGCCGACTACAGTCTTCCCGACATCTGTCGCCCGTTGAATATGGTCCTCCTGACTTATGTCGCCCGCCGACTACATTCTTTCCGACCTCCGTCGCCCGCCGACTACGGTCCTCCTGACTTACGTCGCCCGCCGACTACAGTCCTCCGTCGCCAGCTAACTACGGTCCTCCTAACCTACGTCGCCCGCCGACTGCAGTCCTTCTAACAAAACGAATATGTCGATAGTAGCTCTTTGTATTTACATCATGTAATGTACTCCATAAGATGTACATCAAGCGAAGGCCTTCTCCCAAGGAAGAGCCTCATTTGTAATCGACTACAAATACTAGTGGATTCGTTCAAACTGGGCTAGGCCCCGTGGTTTTTCCCCCTTTTTCAGGGGTTTTCCACGTAAAAATCTTGGTGTCTCATAAATGCTAGACCCTCTCTCTTATCTGATTGCGTGCCGAATTTTCGTACAACGCTAGGACTCAAATTTACAAACTCTACCGCCGCGTATATTCTAGCACGCAACAAATATAATACATAAATTTATAATATTAAAAATTTATAATCATTAATATAGTATATATATATATATATATATATATATATATATGAGCATTTAATAATATTTAAATTTTTTTAAAATATATATAATATAAATTTATAAGTATAAATATCATTTGAGAATAATATATTTAATTATAATCATAAAAATAATATTTAATATAATAAATAAATTTATACTATTAAAATTTATATTATTAAATTTTATAATATACATTGCTCAAATTTGTTGCCCAACTAATCCTAAATTTACAAATCAACTAGTCCAACTAAGCCCAAATTTACTTTCCAAACTATTCATATAACGTTTTTAATCTCACATCATAAAGAAAAATTTGAGGTAGTTGTCTTTAACCTTTTATATAACGTGAAGTACACGCTTTTTTTTAAACCTGTTATATGATATATTTGAGATAACATGCATATATGATTGTGTAATTAATCATCATATTTAATAAAGTTAAAAGAATTTAATAAATTAAAATATTTTATTTAAATTTTAATTAAAGTAAAAATATTTCTTTATAGAACTAGTTGATTCTTTCAAACTCGGACTAATTCATCGGTTGAATTGTCTATTTTTGTCGATTCAATCTGGTTCGATGTGAAGCCATATTTTTAGGCTGGATCGGACCGGTCATCCGGCCGGTTCATGGTTGAACCAGTTGAATCGGCCGGTCTCATCCGGTTTTCAAAATAGTGGTAATTAAAGAAATATCTCATAGTTTGTTTTCTTCGAGAATATATTTAAAATTTTGTTTTATATGAAATTATCCTATCTTGTATATGCAGGCTACTTATTGAATCAAGGTTCTAATACTATTCTTCACATGACATCAGCACTTTTTATTAACCACTTTTTTTTCTGTTTTTAATAGATTTTTGTATTAAAAAGCAATTTTATAAAGTGATAAGAAAGCTGTCCCAAACGAACCCATAATCTCCTTAATTCTAAACCTTAAAGAGTTAAAACCATCACTACTATAAAGCAGTCATCATGAAAGTCAAAATAGATTTAGGAAGAAGGAAATGATCATAACTTGCTAGAATTGTTGTATTTATATAACACTTAAAAAATAATTATAAATAAATGAATAAATTACAATAAAATAAAGATTTGATAAATCTCCAACAAAAGAACATATTGAATGATGCAGAATAACTTGGGGATGAGGGTTCAAGCAGGTTATAGGCCCACAGTTCAGTGTAATGCAAACTGAGAAAATTCATGAATCAATCGGACCGTCTTAAAAAGCTTTGAGATTTGTGTGTACTGAGATTTGTGATCTCAAAGATAAAATTTTGTATGATGCCAACATACTCGGGCTTCATTTGAGACGGCTTTTTTACTACTTCTTAAGACATTTTTTAGTAATTTTTTACTACAAAACTGCCTTAAGAAGCAGTAAGAAAACCGTCCAAAACAAAGCCGAAGTTATTAATCATATTATTGACAAGCACAATTAATTGAATACAAATTCCAACCTCTTCTAGCACCCTGTCCATTAGTTTCTAATTGAGACCATAATCAATAGAAATCACTTTGTCTATTAGTACCTGAATCTGCACCAATTAATCCCATAATGATATAAATTTCATCTAGCAATTTATATATTTCCTTAGATTTTGGGTGTGATTGATCTTCTACTAAGAACTTGTACATATTTCCAGCCAATTCAATCAGACTATAGGCTGCCTCCTTCTTCTTCTCTCTCCCTTTCATTAGCTTCCAAACTGTAGCAACACAGTCCCAGCACCCCACAGAAGCATAAATATTTGCAAGAATAACATAGTTACCTGGATTCCATGGCTCCAGCTTGAAAAGGAACTCTGCAGCTATTTCTGCGAGCTCTGCGTTTCTATGGAAACTGCAAGCTCCAAGCAGAGCTCCCCATATAGCAGCATCTGGTTCCATTGGCATGCTTTTAATGAGGTCATAGGCTTCATTTAGATATCCTGCACGTCCTAGAAGATCAACCAAGCAGCCATAGTGTTGGATCTTTGGGGATATGAGAAGTTCTTTCTCCATATGCTGAAAGAGTCGCTTCCCTTCTTCCACTAATCCTCCATGAGTGCAAGCCATGAGAACACCAGTAAATGTTATGTCTACAGGTCTGATACCCTTTTTCTGTCATTAAGGCAATGTTTAAACAATTTAGCATAAGTACAGGCAAAAGATACATGTTTAAAACTAATCTTAATATCATAACTATCCGAAGAAGAAAAAAGTATTTCGACTTCATTGTTTATTAAGGGTGGATGAGTGGATTTACCGTTAGAGACAGGTTACGAAATGAGCATATACGTGAAAATGTTGGAGTAACTCCAGGGAAGATAAGATTAGAGAGAGTTGCCTTAGATGATTTGGTCACATAAAACGACGGCCTTCATTTAGGCGATGATCCGATTATGAAAGTAGAAGTATTAGATTTGACTTATATTAAGAAAGGTCAAGGTATACCTAAAAAGATTTGGTTAGAAAATATTAGAAAAGATCTTTCTTTATTAGATTTAAACGAGAATTTGACTTTTAACAAAACACAATGGAGAAAAAAGATTCATGTAGCCGACCCCCGTAGTGGGACAAAGGCTTGATGTTGTTGTTGTTGTTATTTATAAAGGGTGGAGTGGACTGTATCACATAAAAATTTGGTCTTTATGTTTCTTACTGAATAGTGAATGCGGCACTTAGGGTGAATTTAGACTTTTTATATGAAGTAGGACATAACTTAGGCTTGTTAGGGACGGCTTTTTTACTGCTTCTTAAATCATCTTTTTAGTACAAAAATTAAATTTTTTATACTAGAAAGATAATTTAAAAAATAGTAAGAAAGTCGTCCAAACGAATCCTTAATCACATAAAAGGCAAAACTCCTAAAAATTTTTGAAAAGGATGACCTCAACAACAGCTGACACAACATCGGTGACAAGTTGGAATTGGCTTCTCAAATAATTTTTATAAATCTATGAAAATTTGTTTCACAAACATTGTTTTAAGCTCCAACTCTTCATGCATCAATTTCTACAATTCTCTTAATACGTAATCATAAATAAAGAGAAGCAAATGGGTGGGTTGAATCTCACCTAATTAGGCACTCAATGGGGTTGACCAGATCCTTAAAAGAGTGCATATAGCATTTCATTAAAAAGCAGAAAAAGTACAAATAATGCACCTAAAGATGCAATCCTAATGCATATCCTCTCTTAACAAATTCATTAGAGAGGAAGGTAACAATGTGCTATCATCTTTATTCCAAAGAAAATTAGAAGTAAGAGCAAATTTAGCAAGTGCCCCCATGTTGGATCCACCCATGATGTCACTAATAATATGCTATATTTTGTGGCATAAATTAAAGCTCTTGCTGACTCATAGAGACGATCAAATTCTTAATAAATGAAAATATATGAATTATGGTTGTGAAGTCATGGAGATGTCTATGTGTTATATTACTTTTGGTGCTTATTACCCGTGCTCATGATACATAGCATTTTCTTGTTTGTAAAAGAATCCTTAATGCATGCCCATTTAATATTAGCACTATAACAATTTCTAAAATTTATGAATTCAAGTTCAAAGATTGAAATTTCGCTTGGAACATATTTTAAACTCTTTAGATAACAGGCCGTGTTAAAGCAACTAGGAGTTCATTTAGGATGGCTGCAACTATCTATAAGACTAAGTGTGAAGCTATTGTCAAAAAAAAAAAATGAGTTTTAAAAATTGTTGTTGTTATTATAAATTTTTTCTCTCGTAAAAAAGATTGAATGAACTTTTTACAATTGTCACATTATAGCATTTTTTTTTATGAGAAGCTCTTTTTCATCAAAAACTTTTGTAAAACAACAAATAAGTTGTAGCCAAATAACCTATGCTATATCCTGCAAAGAAAAGCTATAAAACTATCCCAAATGCATAATTAAGTCCATAACAAATTGTTTCAAGGGAAATAGCACAATTGTAGAAGTAACCCAAAGTGACCATCCGCTCATTAATTTAGAATCATTACGAATCTTATGGAACCAATTACCATTAATTGGTTGAATCCATTAGTATGGATATTGATGCGGAGCATTATTAATTAGCTAAGTATTAGTTATCTTTCAGCTTATTAGCATTTAGTTTATTATTAGCACTTAGTCTGTTATAGAGCATGTGCCCACTACTCTTGTTTCTGAAATTAGTTATTTCGTACTAGCATAGCCTTTACGATTCAGCCCTTTTCTTAGTAACGGCTGAAGGTAGAAGAAGAAGGTTGGAAAGCTGTAACAGCAGTTTTTACTCAATACACTAGATAGAAATCCTTTACTACAATTCGTTTTGCTTGTTCCTCTGTTTTCTTTCCTTGCAGGTGTTACCTACATCATCTTTGGTATCAGAGCTCGGATGGCAGACGCAAGCAACCGGGTGGCTGCCGGTGTTGACAACAGCTTGGAGTCCCTGTGGGAAGAACATCGCAAACTGGCAAGGCAAACGGAAGAAATGGCCGCAGACTTGCGCAGGTATTTCGATGAAATGCGACATGAGCTTCGGTTGATTAATGTGCGCCTGGATAGGAACCAAGCAGCGCCAATGACCGGTACAGCAAACCTGCCGGCAAGGAGGCGTGGGTTCGAAACAGATTGCGTCCGTCAACGAAATGCTCAAACGCTAGAATTATCTGACTCAGAAGGAGATCCGGAGCGGTTTAGAGCCCTGGATTTGTCGGACTCGGAAGAAGAAGTAGTCCCGCATCGGCGACGTCGTCCGATAGGAAGAGATCGTAATCCAGGTGATTTCCGAGTTAAATTGGACATACCGTTTTTTGACGGTAAGTTACACATCGAAGATTTTTTGGATTGGGAAAGAGCCGTCGAGACCTTCTTTGAATACATGGAGATTGATCCGGAAAGATAGGTGAAATACGTTGCTTGTCGATTGAAGGGCTGTGCAAGTGCGTGGTGGCAGCAAGTTATTCAAACCAGAAGAAGAGAAGGTAAGGGATCGGTACGGAGTTGGTTGCGAATGAAACAGTTGCTCCGGGGGCATTTTTTACCGACTGATTATGAGCAGATGCTATACGTGCAATACCAACATTGTTCCCAAGGTACGAGAACTGTGAATGAATATACCGAAGAATTTTATAGGCTGAGTGCTCGAAATAATTTGCATGAATCTGATAATCAGTTGGTTGCAAGATACATTGGAGGTTTGAAGGAATCAATTCAAGATAAACTTGAGTTGAATACAGTTTGGTCTTTGTCCCAAGCTGTAAATTATGCATTGAAAATTGAGATGCAGTCGAAGAGGCATAGTCAGCAAAGGCAGAACCGGAGGGTGTGGGAATCACCCGTGGATGGCTCTAAAAGTATTGTTCAGAACTCGGCTTCAGCTAGTAAGCCGAATGCTAATTTGTCTGGGGCAGCACCAGTGACTAAGCCAGCTGAATTTAAAGGAAATTGGAAGGGCAAGGCTCCAATTAAAGAGAATCCATATGCTAAACCAAACAATCTCAAGTGTCTCCGATGCTTCCAGCCTGGTCACAAATCGAATGAGTGCCCAACGCGAGCTCAATTACAGTTATTAGAAGGTGAAAATGATGAAGAGGAAGACAATCTCACGGAAGGCAATGAGGAAGAAACCGAAGACCTGGTGGGGGATGAGGGCGAACCACTAGTTTGTGTAATGCAGAAATTGCTTTTGGCACCTCGGCGACCAGTCAGAAATCAGCGGAATGCCCTTTTCAAAACGAAGTGCACTATCCAAGGAAGGGTGTGTGATCTGTTAATTGATAGTGGTTGTACTGAGAACGTCATTTCTCGTGCTGTAGTTCAAGCCTTACAGATCAAAACTTCGAAGAATCCCAACCCATACAAGATTAGTTGGGTTAAAAAAGGAATGGAGATGGTTGTATCTGATTTGTGCAAGGTTACATTCTCCATTGGAAAACACTATGTTAGTGAAATCTTATGCGATGTAGTGGACATGGATGTGTGCCATTTGATTTTGGGACGTCCGTGGCAATATGATGTGGGAGCTATCTATGACGGACGAGCAAACACATATTCATTTGAATGGAAGGGCAAGAAACTCAGGTTAATTCCCAGAACTCCTGACCAAGATGCAATTGATAAAAGTCCAAACAATGCACTCATTGCTGTTACGGGTAAAGCATTAGTAAATGCTTGGAAAGATTCTACCTGCATGCTGGCCCTTGTGGTTAAAGAACAAGCTTGTTCTGTCCAGGTTGCCAAGTTGCCGGAAGGCGTTGATGCTCTGTTAAAGCAATTTGCTGACATCGCTCCAGCTGAGCTACCAGCGGGACTCCCTCCAATGCGGGCAATACAACATCAAATTGAATTTTATCCAGGTGCTTCTTTACCGAATTTACCTCATTATAAAATGAGTCCCAATGAGCACAAAATATTGCAGCAAATAGTAGAAGAGATGTTGGACAAGCAACTGATTCAAGAGAGTTTGAGCCCATGCGCGGTACCTGCTTTATTGGTGCCTAAGAAAGATGGCAGTTGGAGGATGTGCATGGACAGTCGAGCCATAAACAAAATTACAGTAAAGTTCCGTTTCCCTATGCCGCGGATGGAAGATATGCTAGATAAGCTGTCAGGAGCATGTATTTTTTCTAAGTTGGATCTCCGAAGTGGTTATCATCAAATTCGAATTAGGCCGGGAGACGAGTGGAAAACTGCATTCAAAACGCGCCAAGGGCTATATGAATGGAAGGCAATGCCTTTTGGTTTGTGCAACGCACCGACGACGTTTATGCGGCTAATGAACGAAGTATTGAAGCCATTCCTCAACAAATGTTGTGTAGTATACTTCGACGATATTTTGGTGTTTAGTCCCAATTTGGAAGAGCACACTCAGCATTTACAATCTATTTTTGAGTCACTGAGAGCCAACAAGCTTTATTTGAATTTAGCCAAATGTGAAATTGCTGCAGCACAAGTGATGTTTTTGGGCTTCATTATTTCGGCTGAGGGGATTAAGGTAGATCCAAACAAAGTAAAAGCTATTGTGGAATGGCCGACGCCGCAGAATATGACTGATATTCGCAGCTTTCATGGATTGACAAATTTTTATCGTCGATTTATTAAAGGTTTCAGTGAAATTATGTCACCTATCACTAATATATTGAAGCAATCAAAATTTTCTTGGGGTGCCGAACAGCAGGAATGTTTCCAAACTATAAAAACCGCACTCTCCACTGCTCCCGTATTAGCATTACCTGATTTTAACAAACCCTTTTCGGTAGATACAGACGCTTCCGCATTGGGTATTGGTGCCGTTCTTTCGCAGGATGCTAAACCTGTAGAATTTTTCAGCGAGAAGTTAAGCCCGTCAAGGCAACGTTGGACGGTCTATGAGCAAGAACTTTATGCTGTAGTCCGAGCTTTAAAACAGTGGGAGCATTATCTGCTTCACCAAGATTTCATCCTTTGCAGCGATCACAAAGCGCTGCAATACATCAACTCCCAACGGAATATTAACCGGATGCATGCTCGCTGGATCATCTTCCTACAAAAGTTTACTTTTGTTTTAAAACACAAGAGTGGAGCACAGAATCGAGTGGCTGATGCTCTCAGCCGCCGGAATTCCCTTTTAACCATTTTACAAACTGAATTTGATGGTTTGACATGCTTGCAGGAGCTCTATTCAGATGATGATTACTTTAAAAATCCATGGAAGCAATGTGGAAACAAGGAACCTGTTGCTGAATTCTCCATCCAGCAAGGTTTTCTATTCAAAAATAATTTACTCTGTGTGCCGATGTCTTCATGGAGGCAAAGATTGATCCAAGAAGCACATGCTGGCGAGTTGTCCGCCCATTGTGGACGTGAAAACACTATAGCTGTATTACAGAAAAGATTTTTCTGGCCACACTTGAGGAGAGATGCACCAAGTTTATTCAGAGGTGTGCCATTTGCCAAGGTTACAAAAGCAGTGGACAGAATACCGGTTTGTATCAGCCATTACCGGTTCCGGAGACTATTTGGGAAGATTTAAGCCTGGATTTTGTTCTTGGGCTGCCTCGCACGAAGAAAGGTAATGATTCTATAATGGTCGTCGTAGACAGATTTTCTAAAATGGCGCATTTCGTCGCCTGTAAAAAGACTTTCGACGCTCTTCACATTGCCAAACTATTTTTTAAAGAAATAGTCCGTTTGCATGGTATTCCAAGAAGTCTCACCTCGGATAGGGATGTAAAATTTATCAGTCATTTCTGGAGAGAACTTTGGAAGAGATTGAACACAAAAATCCAATTAAGTTCATCCTATCACCCTCAAACAGACGGACAGACGGAGGTAGTCAACAGAACACTTGGCAACCTACTTCGTTGTTTGGTGCAAGAACATCCTAAGCTTTGGGATGAAGTACTCGGCCATGCTGAATTTGCTTTCAATTCGATGACCAATCGGTCAACGGGTAAGTGCCCATTTAGTATCGTTTATACTAAAATGCCCAATATTGTTCTTGATATCGTAGCCTTGCCCAAAAGCCAAAGCAAAGCTGCATCTACCCTGGCCGATCAATTCACGTCACTGCTATCTGATGTTCGGTGCAAGCTTGAAGAGTCCAACATGCAATATAAAATGAAAGCTGATGCTCATCGAAGAGAGAAGATTTTCCATCCCGGGGAATTGGTATATGTGCGATTGCGCCGAGAACGGTTACCTCCTGGCAATCATTCCAAATTAACAAAGAAGAAATGGGGCCCCTATCCTATCAGCAAACGTATCAACAACAATGCTTATGTTGTGGATTTACCGGCCGAATTTACTACTTCCCATACATTTAATGTTGCTGATATTTATAGCTATGTTCCGCCGGATGACAGCTCAATCAACATTGAATCTGTAGACACAGATTCTTCTCAGGGTGGGAGCGTATGATGCGGAGCATTATTAATTAGCTAAGTATTAGTTATCTTTCAGCTTATTAGCATTTAGTTTATTATTAGCACTTAGTCTGTTATAGAGCATGTGCCCACTACTCTTGTTTCTGAAATTAGTTATTTCGTACTAGCATAGCCTTTACGATTCAGCCCTTTTCTTAGTAACGGCTGAAGGTAGAAGAAGAAGGTTAGAAAGCTGTAACAGCGGTTTTTACTCAATACACTAGATAGAAATCCTTTACTACAATTCGTTTTGCTTGTTCCTCTGTTTTCTTTCCTTGCAGGTGTTACCTACATCAGATATTCAGCTCTTAATGATCAAAAGTCACACCATTGAAGGTTATTCATCAACCGAAGGAAGTGCTGTAGGTTTTAAATAAAGCAAACATACCTTCATCTCATGGAAGAGTTGAAGACTATCTTTCCACCTCCCATGTACAGCTAAACCCATAATCATCGAATTCCAGGAGCAAACATTCCTCTGCTCCCCAACTTCTCGGAAAACAGCCATTGCTTTATCAATATTACCACATTTAGCATACATCTCCACCAATGCGCTTCCCACAAACACATTGCTTAAAAGATTATTCTCCCTCACAAAAGCTTCAATCTTCTTACCCAAATCCATGGCTCCAACATGAGCACAAGCTGGGAGAATACTGGTCAAGGTCACCTCGTTCGGCGTCACCTCACCCATTTCCCACATCCTTAGAAACATTTCGATGGACTCCTCATACATCTCATTCTGGGAATACCCAGAAATCATCGAGGTCCACGAGATCACATTCCTCGCAGGCATGTCCTCAAACAGCTTCCTTGCACTATTAAGATCTCCACTCCTCGCGTACCCGGTGATCATGGAGTTCCAGGTTGCGATATCTCGGTGGGACATTTCATCGAACAGTTTACGTGCGGAAGGGAGATGACTGGTCCTGGAATACATATGAAGGAGAGAAGTGAAAACAAAGGCGTCTGGTAAAAAACCAAACTTGAAGACAAGAGCATGGAGTGCACGTCCGTGGAAAGGACTGGAGGAGTTGCTGCAGGCCGAGATCGCAAAGGTGAAGGAATGGAGGTTTGGCCTGCAACAGCGTTGGCGGCACATTGAGGAGAAGAGGGCGATGCAATGGTGGAAGTTAACGTCGGAGGCGGAGTAGGCGCGGAGGAGCTTGTTACAGAGGAAGGTGGAGGGAGGGAGGGTGAGGGCATCAAGGAGGCGACGGGCGTAAGAGAAATCAGGGATGCGGAGGATTAGGTCGAGAAGGAGGCTTGTCTGGTCGGCGCCGCGGTGGAGGGCGTGTGCTTGGATTTGCTTTATTTGGTTCATGGCTGCAGCTCCATGAGCTTGCCAACGGCTCCTTTCCCTCCTTTCTTTTGAATAGGATAGGGATATTTACATATATAACACTTAAAAATTAAAATAATTCTATCTATATATTTATTTAAATCTAAAGTTTATTTTTTACTCATATAAGTATATAACACTCAATTTTTTAAATAACATGAGAAATAATACTCTACTCGCCCTCTCTATTATAATCCCATCGCTAAACAACTCATATTTGGCGGTCTCATCAGCCTTTGCCGATGAGATCTTCATTCACATATTGTTGATCCTATGGTTACTCTTTTCGGCGATATCACATTGTGATTTAAGACAATGAAGATTTTTGTAAAGCTCGTTGTATGTTGCTAAGAAGAAAGTAGTTTAATTGTTTTTATTTTAAAAAATAACTTTTTGCAGCATAATTTTTTTAAATATAATAATAAAACAGTAGGTCAACGAAGTTGTCATTCTGATTTGAAAAACAAAGTAACTAAAAAGTTGTATCAAACATACCTAAAAAGTTGTGTCAATCATCAATCATTAGTTTCATTATTTTTTTTTGGAGAAAATCGGGGGCAAAAGCCCATGTATTAAAAATCAAAATTCAATTACAAGTAACATGTATGAAGAAAAGCTAAGAGCAAAGATTAACAAAATTACCCCAAAAAAATACAAAAGACATCAAGGGGATAAAAAAAATCAATAAGACTCAGAAAAAAGGCCTGAACCCAGACATCAGAATGATCAGAATCAATCCCACGCAGCAGCGGCGGTGGCACAGGTTGCCAAAAAGAGCTGTAGAAGGCTAATCGATTTGAACTTAAGTTGGCCGTCGCAGTACCTCCAACCAGCGTCAAAATGCCGAGAAAACGAACCAGGTTGCCGCTCAGGCCGTCCATAGCTCGAGTAGAAGGGGTAGGCCTTGCTCATCATCGTCAGATTGTCAATAAGCCCACACGAATGCCAATGATATTCTTTGTAGTATATCCAAGAAATGATAACAAGTTTCTCCACGAGAGAGCTGGATTGAGCTGAGAGAAAACAACAGCCACAATCCCAAAAAAGATCTTCCTAGGCCTGAATGCAAAATAAAACCAAAAACTGGAGCAAACAGCACTCCCAAAAGAGGGTTAAAACCCAGCCAACAGTTAAAATACCAAAAAAGAACCCAGCAGCCATAGAATACCGGAGAGGCCATAAGAAAAACAGAAAAACAGTGAGGTTTAAATGCTAGAAAACCTTTGTAGCAAAGAATTTTTGTTTTTCCATTTTGAAATATTGAAGCGAATAGCAGATGAGATGTTGCATATAATTTTGACCATATTGCTTCTCAAGTTAGAAACCTGACGGTTGTTTCTTTCTCTCCAAATATGATATATAATGCAACTAATAGTTAAGCAACAAAAATCCTTTTCCGATCTACTGTAGATCATAGAATGTTCAATAAAATCAAAAATCTGAGATAAGGTGGGTCTCAGAAAAAAGCAATTAAGATCCGGTAGCATAGTCTTAAGAATATTAAAAGAGAGGTCATAGCCAAAGAACAAATGGGAGTGATTCTCAGAATTGCAAAGGCATAAAGAGCAGACAAGAGGGACTTGAATGCCCCTAAGCAGTAAGTTATCCGTAGTCTTAAGTTTTCCAATCATCGCCTGTTTTATCGCCATCCAAGTAAAACAGGCATATTTAAGAGCGTGATTTTTATGCCATATAGAAGTATACCAGTTTACCATGAGTAAATGATAATGAAAATGCTCAGTTAAATTTTTGAATGCCCACTTAGAAGAGCCTTTCCATAATATCTCAGAATTATCCCTGATATCTAGAGCAGAAATGGCATCAGAAAGAGCCGTAGGGATATAACGAGGCAGTTGCCAATTGCCATTAATTATAAAGTATCTTACCATTTTTCCACCAAAAGCCGGGATGTAATAAGAATCATAGATAATATTGCCATTAAGCCACGGATCCCACATCATAGAGAAAGTGCTAATTTGAGATACAAAGAAGGATATAACATTTTTAATCTTAGTGGCAGTATCAGAAATCTTGTGCCAAAACTTGGAGGCATAAGGAGGTGCAGATTTCCAAGGTGAAATAAATTTGGATTTGTACCAGCTGCTTAAGAGATTTGGAGAATTATAAAATCTGCCAATGATGGAACAGAAAACACCATGATAGAGAGCCTCCACAGATGGAATACCAAGCCCGCCAGCAGATTTAGGAAGGGTAACTTTGGACCAAGTTATAAGATATAGTTTCCTCTCAAACATATTATTGTGAAATAAGAATCTAGAACAAAGTTTATTGATACTAGCGCAACAAACTTTGCTTCTAATTATATTTGAGGCTCTAGTTATGCTTAAGTTCTTCAAGAAAAAAGGTGCATCATAAGGCTGAAGGAAAATTTCTGCTTTGATAAGGGTAAGATTGATCTTGTGCACCATTGTTTTGTAACTTTGGTGGTAAACAGCTAGAGGCATATTCCGTTTTGGAGAAAATAGCAAAAAATATAAATTAATGCCACAACTGATAGAAAATAATTTATTAATTTGATCATCTGTTAGATATTATGCCACGAGTGCTTCAGCTTTGATGATATTACTTAGTTTCATTATTTATGACTTCATTGCATTTATAAATTTTGATTTATTAGTTTCTAATAATATCAAATTAAACAAAGCTCTAAATGTCCCTAATTCAAAAAAGATTTGAGTCTGATCCGAGCCAAATTTTTTAGTCAAATCAAATTCAATTACAGCTAACTCATGCTTTGTTTGGGACAACTTTATTTCTGCTTCTTACTTATGCAAGATGAGATAGGCATCGTTAGGGACGACTTTCTTCATGCTTCTTAAAGATGTTTTTAGTAAAAAATTAAAATTTTTGTACTAAAAAGCCGCTTTACGAAGCAATATAAAAGACATCCCAAATGAAGCTATAATTACTTTCAAAAAGAACTTTCAAACATATTTCATAAAAAAAAAATAATTTGCATATAAAGTCAAATTTCCTAATACTTTCTTCTTTTTATCTCCGAAGTCAAATCAAGCATGGAAAGTCAATAAAAGAAACAAAATCATAAGAAAAAAAAATCTCCAATCAATCTTATTATTTCAATAAATAATATGTACTGATCTTAACAAATAAAAACAATGAGAATTTTAAGAACAATTAAAGCCAAGCTATTGAATAAGGCCTGACTTAGCACTGATAAATCTATCAATCACAATACACAAAAACAACACTAATCCCAACTTGAGATTGTCTCTCAAGGAACCAATAAGCCATGAAAATGACTGAAATTTGCAGAAAGCTTCCATGAATATGATGGCAAGAAGAAGAAGAATGGAAGCGAAGAGAAGACAAACTAAGAGAACTGAAATGATGAGAAGTAATATGAAGGCAATAAGGGAGCCATGAAGAAGGGAAAGAAAGAGAAGATCTAAATTTGGAACCATTTGCTTCAGAGCTAAATTGAAGAGAAAGAATTGTTGGTAGGAGATATTGGAGAGGAGGAATGGAGTGGCTTACACTCATTCCATGCAAATGGAATTTCTTCTTGAAGAAAATATTGCTTTAGTTTTGAGTCATAATTAAGTTGGTTGATTTTGTGATAGTTTTGGAGGTTATTGTTGTAAATAATGAAATATTTTTGAGTAATGTGAATATGTGATAGTAAGATACTAATATTGTGTGCACATATTATTGGAATTTTGAAGTACAAGTGTAACGCACAAGGCGATATATTCACCTGTTTTAACCAACTATGAAGCGGTTCAGGCAAACTCTTCAAGGAAATGTATATTGCAAGGCAATGTAAATGATTATACCACCAAAATGGTTTCAATCTAGGGGGTGTCAATTTCGGGTCACGGGTCAGGTTCGGATCAAACTCGAAATTGACCCGACACTATTTGGGTTCAGGTCGACTTGACCCGTTTTTGCAAATGGGTCGATTTTCTGGACCTGAACCCAACCCGCTTCGAGTTCGGGTCAACACGACCCCATTTGTTTCAGCCGCTGTCGCGAGTGAGCGACGCAGGGCGCGGTCGTGGTCGTGCGCGGCAACTCGAGTGAACGATCCCCAATTTCGGGTCGCGGTCGTGTGCGGTAGTGGGACATCGTGGGTGCGAGTGAGCGACGTAGTCACGCAGGGCGCGCTCGACGGCTTGGCCGCTTGAGTGAACAACGCGGGCACTGGGCAGTGGTCGCTCGTGGGCCCGCGGCAGGATGACAGGCGGTCGACTGCGCGACTCGTGGCGAGGCGCGCTTGACTGCGAGGCAGCGGGGTGGGGCGCGACGCGGTGCGCGCTCGACTGCGTGACGCGGGGCCGTCAGCCGTGTTTGGGATGGTTTTTTTGCTGCTTCTTAAAGCAATTTTTTAGTTAATAAATTATAATTTTTTATTAAAAAACTGCATTAAGAAGCAGGAGGAAAGCCCTCCCAAACGGGACCTTTGTCTTACATTTTGGTCAATTATTTGACTGCAACATGATTTCACACCCAAATCGGACGGCACGCAGCAAAAAGAAATTGATTTCGTGCACGACCGTTTTAACGGCGGCGATTAAATCTTGTAAGTCGGCGCCACGCGGCTCTTTTATTCACACTAGTTTCTATGCGGCCGACCGTACCAGAACCCCTTTACTTGCGGGTCTGTCGCTCTTCCCTGCTACCGCGGTAAGTATTAGAAGGCCAAGTGGCATTTTTGTGATTTAATGAAAGTATAGCAGCAATTGTGGACTCCGACGGAGCTATAAAATGGATCCTGTCTTTGATGTCTGAATCGAATTCCCATTCAGATTTACATTTTTTTCGTTTGCTGGAGAAGACATCGGAGGGGGTGACGGTGGGGTTAGGGTTGGAACGGATGATGATGGGCGGTGGAGGAGAGGGAGATGCCCTCGGGGGGAGGATGGGGATGGTGTCGACTTTTCATCTGCAGATGATGCCGGCGGCGGGAGAGCTTGTTGGGACGAGCGGCGGTGGTGGGGTGGGTGGTGGAGGACAGAGGGGTAAGGAAGAGAAGGTGCCGCAGTGGGGTCAGCAGGAGACTAGGGAGTTGATAGCAATTAGAGCTGATCTGGAGCGGGACTTCACGGTGTCGCGTCGGAACAAGACGGTGTGGGAGGCTGTGGCGTTGCGGATGAGGGAGAAAGGTTATCGCCGGACGTCCGAACAGTGCAAGTGCAAGTGGAAGAACCTTGTCAATCGATACAAAGTAAGCTGTCTCTTTTTTCTCTTGTTCTAATCACAAATTTTTATTTTCCATTTTTGGTTAAAAATTGGCTGCGATGATTTGATTTTAGTTTGAGTTGAGTTGCTCTGAGTTTTTTCTTGCTTCTTTGTATTTCTGTATATGAATTTACTGGGATTGGACGTATGCTTCTTTGGATGTTGTCCGGGAAATTTGTTTAGGCTGGAAAAGGCAGATAGAACAATAAGAGAATGGTTAGCGGTGTTCTATGCCCATATTTGCCTGGGTTTGGTTGATCAAGTTAGCGTGTTGAGGCCCCAGACTTTGGCGCACAAATTGTTGAACTTTAAACTGGATTCCTATAGGTTTAACGTGGATCTAGATAAAACCTGCTTAATTTAGAAGTCATCCAAAGCTTTCTGAACGCCTATCCTATTCATAGTGCCGAGTGAATAAAGTCACCTGACAAACTCAAAAGTTTAGCTAAAACAAACTTGGTAGGCAATCATTTACAATGGAACTTGTCTGCCTGTTAGAGAAACTTATTTACCTCTAGGCTTAACTTGCCAAGTTTCCACTATAGGGGAATCAACCTCACGTTTGCTACATAATGGGCTTCGACAAGGTGCTTGGCTCTCTTAATGATTGTATTTTCTTCTATAGTGTCAACTTTGATCCTCGCCTATAAATAGAGGATCAAGTATTGGATGCAGATATCTTAAAATACATGATTTTTAAACAAATAGGGACAATTTTCTTTCTCTAGCATGATCTGTTTTGTCTAAGTCGAGTTGCAGTTTTTATTAAAAGGTTAAATCAAACACCTCCCAAATATGGTTTATCACATGCTCAAACTTGAATCGACGCACTCTTCTTGTTTCAACTCTCTTGATTTTGTGATAGGAAACACTTGTAGATCTCAAGTATTTCCTATCAATCTTCGGAAAACAACGAGAATTCTCCACAAAAATCCTCACAAAATCACAAAAAATAGTAGATAGTTTGTATTTTTTTTATGAAAGGGAAACGGAAAATAGCAAGATACAATTGATCCTCTATTTGAGAGGAGGATCGATCTCTCCCAAATCTCTATATGCCGCTAGAACCCAAAGAAAATCTAAATCTAAGAGATCTCAAATTTCAGCCAAATTCAATATGACCTAACCCTAGGAAAACAAAGTATTTAATGCATACAAATTAAAAGGAAATCTCTAAACAGTCCCTACATTCAATTTCCCTCCTAAACTTCCTCAAAATTCCTTCCTAAAACGGCTCATGTGGACTTGCGGCTTGCGTGGCATCCGCAGAAGGCTGAAAAGCTCCGTTGTTTCGCCTGTAAGCCGGTTCCTCCTGGACCGACTGGACTAGTCTAACAATACTCCCCTCCCAAAGATCCACCTTGTCCACAAGGTGGAAAGACGACACCCTCCATTCCTTATTCATCACAAACGGTAAGAACATGAAGAGTTCGGTCCTTATACCTGTGGCCCGGCGTATACCTCTCGTCACATCTCAAACAAAGCCTCTTCGCCCTCTTCTCCTGTAATTTTATCTTTGTGAGCTTCTTGAAGTTGTTCCCATGTCTTTCTCCTGTAGTATTTTCCTTCGAAGTCCCTCGAAGAGTATCCAGTGTTGGCTCCTTGGATTTTAATAAGGTGGTGGTCATCTTGTACGAGACTCTTGAGCTGCCGTCTCCCGTCTCTCCCTCCAGGTGCCTCTGATCTTCTATCAATATAGCTAGCTCTATAGTCTCTCCCAAGTCACGATGCCTCATTACTCTAACCGTTGTTTAGATCTCTGGTGTCCATCCCTTCATGAAGTTTCCCTCTAGCACTGTCTCAGAAATGCGGTCCAATCGGCTAGCATGGTACTCGAATCTCTCCTTGTACTTTGTCACTGAACCCTCCTGTGTCAAGGCAAAGAACTGCTCGTAGAAGTCTCCTCCCCTACCAGTTCGGAAACGTTCTACCAAACAATCATTGAATTCTCTCTAACTCCGTATAGGTCATTGCATGTCCCTCCATTGATACCAAGACAAAGCCTTCCCTTCTAAACATAGGCCCTCCGTCGTCAGTCTCTCCTCTGTCATCCCATTGACGGCGAAATATCTTTCTACCTTGTAATCCACTCGTGCGCATCCTCCCTCTCAAAGATTGACATCTTCAGTTTCCTCACCCTCGGGTCACACCCATTTCCCCTAAATCCTTCATAACCTACCATTTCTCGAAGCGGAGTTGCTTCCCAATTGTCACGATCTTCCCTCCGGCGATCATACCCAAACCATTCATCAAAATCCCCTCTTCTTCTTTCAGAATCAGCTCCTTACAAATTCAACACCCTTCTTGCATAGCCAATGCTCATCTCCTCCCTAGAAAGTGGTTCTAGAGGAGGCATTCCGTCTTCTCCCTCCAGGATCTCCACTTATGGCTTTTCCCTTCCCCTAGACGTGTTAGGGTTCCCTTCTCTTCCATGGTCGCCGGTAGTTCCTTTGCTTCCAATGTCACCAGTTTGATTTTTGCTTCAAGCAATTTCTTCAACATGTCTTCCACCACGAAAAACTTTTCCTCCATCGTTTTATTAATGGATGCAATCTGACTTTGAAAATCAACAATTTTTTTCGCAAAATATGCTTTGAGTTGCCCAAGTTCTCCCTCCAAAATTTTCACATTCCTTCCGGCCATTGGTTCCCCTTCGATCGACGTGCTTTGATACCAATTTGATAGGAAACACTTGTAGATCCCAAGTATTTCCTATCAATCTACGAAGAACAGCGAGAATTCTCCACAAAAATCCGCACAAAATCACAAAAATAGTAAATAATTTGTATTTTTTTGATGAAAGGGAAATGAAAAATAGCAAGATACAATTGATCGTCTATTAGAGAGGAGGATTGATCTCTCCCGAATCTCTAGACGCCGCTAGAGCCCAAAGAAAACCTAAATCTAAGAGATCTCAAATTTCAGCCAAATTCAAGATGCCCTAACCCTAAGAAAACAAAGTATTTAATACATGCAAATCAAAAGAAAATCTCTAAACAGTCCCTGCATTCAATTTTCCTCCAAAATTTTCTCAAAATTCCTTCCTAAATTGGCTGATGCGGACTTGTGGCTCGTGTGGCACTCGCAGCAGTCGGAAAAGCTCCGCTGTTTCGCCTGTAAGCCGGTCCCGCCTGGACCGGTTTAACAATTTGCTCTAGTCTCAATTAGGCGTGGGTAGATTTCATCAAATAGCTTTGGATCTAGCATCATTTCAAGTGTTGCGTGCGTGGAACATAAAGAACAACAAATATGATGTGAGCCATCTTAGTATGGGTGAGTTATCCTTATAGAGTGAGAAATACAATGATTTTGTAACCTCCAAACAACTTGATCGAATTTAGGATTGTTTGACTTGCATGATTCATAATGTTATCGAATTGATTCATTCAATTTTCGCCTCCATGACACTTTGTTAAATATTTACTATTGTTGTCTAGACGATGTTGACACACTATGCAACATGACATTTTTGTCATCATTAGATGAAGAAATCAGGACTCAGGAGGGTATTGTCGAGGCTCCGGATTGCCTAGTTGTCAAGTGAATGGCTTAAGTGCTCAACCAATTAATGATTTTTCTTTGGAGATTATTGTGGTTGTACTCATTTCTCACAAGGTGACCCCATTGATCATGTTGCTCAGTTTGAGTCAACAATCTCACTTCACTCTGTTAATGATGTGATTAAGTGTCATTTCCTCTTAACCACTTTAAATGAGGCATCATGGTTATTGTTTTCATGCTTACCTCCTAAGAGTATCACATCTTTTGTGAACTTCAAATGATAGTATGTTACTCAATTTTGTTGAACATGAGACGAGGGCTAAATGAGTCGCTTAGGCGGTTCATGACTTATTCCAAAATGTGATGTTAGAGATTCAATATCTTTAACCCATTGTTGCTTGGTTCACATTGGCTTGGGCTTTTGAGAAGGCCCTTTCTGAGACGCACTTGGAATAAAGCCATCACAACTGTTGATTATTTACTGGAATTTGCTAAGAATCACATTAATATTAAAGAATATCATGTTCTATGTGTGAGACTTTTGATTTAAAATCTTCCAAGATGCGATGTATACATCCTTGTAAATCACGCTATAATTTGCACCAGCATCTCGACATGTCTAACATGAAGCTGCCAGCATGAGAGAAATGGAAATGTCACTTTACGAGACCCCTTAAGAGGGAAAGCGTGCCACTTTAATGGGCTTGATAGAGTTATACTTCTTTTTGATTGTCACTAATGAAAATTTTCCCCAACTCATTATAAAGAATATGTGCCTGCTATAAATGTGTTTAATATTATCAACATAAGATCCTATTAGTTGTTGTATTTTTCACAAATATAAGGGTTATGGCGCACACATGTTTGTTTGACACCTAAAGGATCTTGTTGAAGAGCCAATTTGTGCCGAGAAGATAAAATAATTTGTCCTTGTTGACTTAGGTTGATTGTCCAACGAGGCACTAGTAGTTTAGGACAACTAACTATTCTAGTTCAAGGTTATATTGCAGGAGTTTAACGATTCTCGAGGCGTTAAAACAACCAAGTCATAAAGGACTTTGCTCGAGAGGTTTTCTCTGCTACTTGTTCTTCTGCTTTTGAGGTTCCAAACACTTTTTTCAGTTGTTGATCAACTATCAACAAACCTTTGGGAACGCATACAGTGATGCCATCGTAGTCGTTGTATTGATTGCCATCTATTAAATTGACAACATTTTGATTGACAAATAAACATTATATTTAAATGTGTTTTCGATTAAATACACATTGATCCATCCTTATTAGTTGTCTCCCATTGTTAGACTCCTTTAAGACTTCTCTATGGTGCGATGATAACCAGTAGGAATGATTGCTTTGTCGATCACTTGGGGGGATTGTAGAAAATAATTCATTGCTAGGTTAGACTTCATGATATTCGATGCATTGACATCCTACAATGCAATGTTCAATCAATCTCTTCTTAAAATTTTTTGAGTGATCATCTTGGCCAATCACATCATTATGAATTTTTCTGTACAATAATGCATTTTCATTGTCTAGGGAGATTTAGTGCACTACCGAGCATATTATTTGAAGGTGATGGAGTCTGTCCATGAAGTTTTAACTCGAAAATTGTACAAGTAGTTGCCCTCGAAACCATAGAGGAAGTTGAAGAAGAAGTCACCATCTCCATTGACTATCCAAGTATTTCTATGCATGCTAATTTTACATTCGATGCTGAGTATCAATCTACTCTTGTCGATTGCTTCTAATAGAATTTTGACATCTTCATATAGTTAGCTATTGGCATTCTTGTTGTTAAGATCAACATCCACATAAATTAATTATTGAATAAACAACTCTCCCAATCAAACACCACAAAAGCCAAGTTGCCACTACTCTGGCAGAGCCTATTAGGGCTGAGGTGCATAAGCTATTGGAAGCCGAGTGTCTATTTGAAGTTTAACACTAATATTGGATCTCTTATATTACTATGGGGCATATGTCAAATTTAAAATGAAGAATGCATTTTGATTTCACCAATCTTAATCATAGTTGTTTGAAAGACATCTGCTTGCTTATTTGAATATAGTGTAATATATTTGAAATATTTATAAAAAAAATTACAAAATATTTAAATTATCTAATTTATCTGCTTATTGTTATTGCATTTCTCCCCCCATTTCTTTTTAATATACAAGTTCTCCCTCTCCACCCCCCCCCCCCCCAAACAAATATTTAAATCCTAATTCTTAAAAATATTTGCCAAATATTTATTAAGATTTAATCAAATTGTTAATCTATTTTGTCAATAAATATTTAGGATTTGCCGTCTCCATTATTTACTAAATCTAAATTTTCATGATGGATTAAATCTTATTTGTATCAAAAGATCCCCTAAAGGATGTATTTTGATGATATCTGAGCAATGAAATGGATAACTTAAATGTTTATTGGTTCCCCTCCCGAGTCGGGACGTTACAACAGCAACAACAGCAACAACATCAAGCCTTTGTCCCACTACATGGGGTCGGCTATATGAGTCATTTTTCTCCATTGTATCCTGTTAAAAGTCAAATTATGGTTTAAATTTAATAAAGAAAGATAATTTGTAATATTTTCTAACCAAGTCTTTTTAGGTCTACCTCTACCTGTCTTAACATAAGTCAAATCTAATACATCTACTTTCCTAACCCGGTCATTAGAAGGCCGCCGTTTTATGTGACCAAACCATCTAAGACAACTCTCTCTAATCTTATCTTCCACTGGTGCTACTCCAACCTTTTCACTTATATGGTCATTTCGTATCCTATCTTTAAGGGTAAAGCAACTCATCCACCTAAGCATCCTCATCTCTGCAACACTTAATTTAATATTATGGTTCTCTTTTAATAGCCAATATTTGACATCATAAAGCATTGTAGGTCTCACCACCATCTTATAGAATTTTCCCAACTGGGACGTTAAAATAACAAAAAGTTCATAACCGAACGCTTTTATGTACTTCAATATTTTCAGGGTAAAGAGACAGCCGATGCTGAAAGTGGAAGGCAATGCCCGTTCTTTGAAGAACTGCATGCTTTGTTCACAGAACGTGCCAGAAACATGCAGCGCCTCCTTCTCGAATCTGAATCCGGCACCCTTCACTCAAAGAAGAAATTGAAGAGGCTTAGCGCCGATAGATCATCCGACGAGTTCTCAGATGACGATGAGGAAGACGAAGAAGACAGCGAGGAAGAGAAACTGACACGAAGCAAGAAGAAGAAGGCCGAGAGAACCACTCTGCAACAGCAAACCCGAACAGCTCCCGACAAATCTAGACCAGCTAATAGCATTCATGACCTACTCCATGAATTCCTGCAGCAGCAGCAACAATTAGAGGCCCATTGGTGGGAGATTATGGATAGAAGAGCTCAGGAACGGCAGAGGTTTGATCAGGAATGGAGGAATACCATGGAGAAGCTGGAGAGGGAGAGGTTGATGCTTGAACAGACTTGGAGGGACAGGGAAGAACAAAGGAGAATGAGGGAAGAGAGCAGGGCTGAGAAGAGAGATGCTTTGCTTACAACACTTTTGAATAAGCTCATACAGGATGACTTATAAAAGGAAAAAAAAAAAAAAACAAAGTTTGTATTAGGTCTTAAAAGCCCTCTGATCTGAGAGAGCTATTCAGTGAGGGAAATTATTAGTTTCGGACACCTGGCAGAGAGAATCATCCAGATTTTTTTGTCTACAGTGAAAGCACAGGTACTGTAGCAGTTGCGCTTTAACTGTAGACAGAGAGAAATTCGGATGATTCTCTTCGTCCGATGTCCGGACCTAATAATTTGCCGTTCAGTGAAGCCTCCCTTCAGCCTAAGATCTCTCACAGAATTCAGTTTTGCATGCGTCAACAGGTATAGTTTTCCATGCTGTACATAATGTTTTTTTGATTTATGGGCAAGGCAAAATTATAAATTCGCTTACGTTGTTGTTGTTGTTTCAGGTTTTTTCTTTTATAATTTTTTGTTTTTCTATGGGGAACTGCTGAAGATCTGACGACTGATAACTGGAGATTTCAAGTTCCTGGAAATATTCAAGTTTGGTACCTTCTTACCTTTACATAAATTCTCTTTAGATGTGCTTTGTTCTGTTCATTGTATTGATTTTATGATAAAAAATAATTTTTTTTTTACTTGTAAGAAAAAAAACTCTGTTATGTAAACTTTTCAGGAAAAAAAAAATCAGATGGATACTGTGTTTATCAGATTTTTGTCAGATCTGCATCTGAATGTATTTCAATCTACATTTCTTGTTTATTGATTTCATGTTATGAAAAGGTTTAGGTAATTGTTTGAGAAGGCATATTTATGCACAAAAGGGAATATAGTGTAATATATTTGAAATATTTTGAATTATTTGGATAAGTCTAAAATAAATATAGATAACTTTTTAGTTGACCTGAAGTAAAATGAATGTAATGTTAAAATCTGATAATGATGATGATCGGTGACTAACAGCGGTAGTCAACAGTCAGATGCATGCGCAGACAGCTTGGTGACTAGGAGGGCGGGGTGGTGGTAGGCAGCAATAATAACAAAAATTTAGTGTATTTAAAAAATAGTCATAAAATTTAAATATTTTAAAATATTACTTTTTTTTTTCTTTTAGCTCAAATCAAATTTTCAAAACTCACGAATTTGAAAAGCCTTACATCCATTCAACTTTTAGAAAATAAAACCCTAATTATTAACACACAAATACCTCAAGTGTATAAGTTTTTAATAAGATATTAAATTAACAAATTAAAAATAAAGTGTATAAGTTTTTAATGCACTTTGATATTAATATATAATTCTTCTCCTATCTTACGAGTAAAATAGGAGAAGAATTATATATTAATATTCGTTGTTACGCTCGTAGAGGAGGCGTTTGACGGAATAACTAATCTTTCAGCGAGTCTAATGGCAATCAACACCACAAGTGCTCGACTAAGCACTTATTTTTTTCTTCTTGTAGCATAGCGGGGTGACGATAAGCGGAACAATTTGTGTGCAAGCAAAATTACATAAATTGAAAGAAAATAGAAAATTTAATTTAAAAAAAAACAAATTAAATATTCGTGACTCAATTTTCTACATAAATTTAGATACAGTTTTTTATTATATTTAAAATATTCATAAAAAATAATAAATAAATATGAATAAAAAATAATAAATATGAAACTATTATTATTTATATATAATTAGCAAAATAATTATTATAAACTTAGAATATTTTTTTGGCAAATATAGTAATTATAAATAGTAGAATATAAATACATTTTTTAATTTATGATAGAATAATAATATATAGGGATCATTTTTTATTAGGATAAGCTTTAAAATTTATACTAATCATAAATTAGATTTAAGAATTTTAAAGTTTATTTTAAAATAATTTTTTTTTCAATATTTAGATATAAAATTTTTAAATATATTTTTATGAAATTCGTGTTAGTCTATTTAGACCAAAAAAATTTCATAAATTTTTAAAAAAATTTCACAATTCATATATATATATATATATATATATATATATATATATATATATATATATATATATATATATATATATATACTAATTATATTATTTTCTTTTTATAATTAATATAAATATTTTATGTAAATATTTAATATAAAATAAAAAGTACAAGTACAATCATAGTTTTAAAAATCGGATCGAACCGATCGGTTCAATCGTGAATCGGTCAAATGACCGTTCCAATCCGTCATAAGAATTAGAAAAAACCGGCGGTTCAACAAAAATTTATAAAAAAGATATCATTCTATAAAATTCGGCGGTGAATTGGAAAGAACCGTCCAATTTTATAAAAAATATCCATTTTTATTTTAATTAAATTTTAAATAATATATTTTAGTTTATTAAATTCTTTTAATTTTTTAAATATTTTTATTGATTATGACGACTAATTACATCATTGTATATAAAATGTTATCTCACATATCATATCTAAATATATAACATAGAGTGTGATTTTAAACCTCCAACTCATTCTTTATTTGAATTCTTGATATGTATGATAGGATATATTTGTGTTTAAAATTAGATTGCCATATTATTATGTTAATTTTATTATTTTTTAATAGTAATATTATTTATTACTTCAACTTGTTCGACCGATCGAATCGTGAATCTCTCCTTCCGGTTTATTGTCTGATCCGATTTTCACAATCTTTACTACAATAACATTCAAATTTAATATTTATTTCAAAAAAAATATAAATAATGTATCTTTCATTTTTTTAGTAAAACTGAAATAAAAAATAAGTTAATTAAATACATTATCCGAAATTTTAAATATAATATAATATGTGGTATTTTCAAAAAATTCAAAAAAAAAAAAAATTCCCCCGGGGGTATGATTGTGGGTCCCACTGAAGCCACACGCCCCAAAATCACCACATAAGGGGCATATAATATCTCCTCCAACCAATGGTCTCCTTCCTTCCCTATCTTCTTCCCCCATCAACAGCAAGAAGAAATACAGCTCGTTCTCTCTCTGTTACAAGGAAAAAAAAAACAGAAAAAGTGGAAAATTTACAGAGTAAAATTAAATAAAAAAGAAGCCAAGATCGCTCTCTTCTCCATTGGAAATCTCAAAATCCAGCCTTTCATTGCTCACCCAAAGCGCCAGCTAAGGTATTTTTCTTCTTCTTCATCTCCGTGCATAGTGAAAAAAATATGAACTTTATAATTTTTGCTGTGAGAACTTCTCTAATTTTCAGTCGCCACAAGCTTTATTAGCTTCCTTTTTGTAAACGAGTCTATATTGATGAGATTTGTATATGAAATGGATGGTTTTTTATGCTCTTAATGACTTTTTTTAAGTTAAAAATGTTCCATTGATTTTGATTTGGCTGTTTTTGGATGGATAATCAGGATACTATGGAAGTAATTAATTGGATTGGTTGTCTATGGTAGAAATTTTCAGCATTTCTGCTCGTTTCCTTTTTGATTTGAATGAGTTTGTGATCTTTTTCTTTCATCATCTTTGATGAAATAATGAGTCTGCTTGAGTTTCTAGTTTCTCTTCTGAGTATTTAGTAAAATCCACTAAGTGGTTTATATTCTAAGGGTATGAGAAGAGGAACACTACAACTGAGATTAGCTTAAAATGGATGAAAAAGAAGTCATATTTATGCAGCTCAAAAAACTATCTGGCAAGATTTAGCATAAATTCTAACCAAATTTTGCAGCCAAAGAACCCATAAGAAAATTGATTATATAGGTTAGTCTGCTCATCTTCTACTGTACGTTGAGCTGTTCTTCAAAAAGTGGCAATTAGAGATTTTGATTGAAATTGCACTGACAAATTTGTACTGCTTTTTGCTGCAGCAAAAGCAGCTGGCTGCATGATGGTGATGGCAGCAGTTGTAGGACTGGCTGCTGGAAAGAGGCTTCTGAGAAACTCTTTTTATTCACCAGATTTTGCTGATAAGTTCTTTCCTGATCATGGAGCAACTCAGCCAACGACAGCCTCGAGCAAGAGTGTTATATTTGCTCAAAAACCATCAAATTTTGGAATGGATTCTTCGACTTATAGACACACAGAACCCATTAAGATTAAGGCTTTGATGACACATATTGATACTGCTGCCCCCTCAGCCACTCATAACTCGTTCGAAAGGTCGAACACTGTGGAAGATCATGGCAGCGATATCGAATCTTCCCTTGAAGTCCTCATCTTGTTGCAGAAATCTATGTTGGAAAAGCAGTTGGAACTTTCTTTCAATCTTGCAAGGATTGTAACTAGGCCTGAGAAGAACAGTATGACCCCTGGCATTACTCGTTCTGGGATTTCGGCGCAGAAACGAAGAGCCGATAGGAGGAGGAAGCTTACTGATCAGAATGTTTCTGAAGTGCATTTGAACAAGGGGAAGAAGCATTCTTCTGTTCTTAGTGCTGAGTTTCTGCAAACTAGTTTGGGAAGTTATGTAAGGGGTACTCCAAGTGAAGCTTTGCTCAGACATTCAGAAGTTGTGCATTTGTCAAGGAAAATTAAGATTGGCCTTTTGTTGGAGGAGCAAAAAATGAAGTAATCACCTTCTATCACATATAGAAGACTATTTTAATAATTTTTCTTCATGGTTCTTATAGCCATTTCTTATGAATTTCGGAAATCCCGAGGGGCCTAAATCCTAAAAATTATTTGCTAACATTCATGATAAATTCTATTAAATCATGTGTAACTGCTTGACTATAGAACGGATTTAACGAGCGGACTCTTTCTCTCTAGCCAACGAATTTCGTAAGTCCGGCAAAAAATAGGATTTCGGAAATCCGGGATTTAGCACTAAAAGGCAGAATTTTTCGTCTATGACGGCTTTCATTTGCCGTGAGATTTGATTTTGCATTTTAGGCCGTTTGGCTGGATTTCGCTCAAATCCTCCTGAAATCTAGCCTAAATCCTGCTACCAAACAGCCCCTTAATATTTCTAATCGATTAAGAAAGCACTTGAATTTCTATTAGGAATGTTAGTATAATTGAAAGATTCCACAACTAGTAATTAAAATAAACTATGTATTGATATAGTTGTGGTTTGATCTACTCATTGACTTGAGCTATACTTATATCTATAATTATTTGTCAAATATATGAATTTCAGATTGAAGGAGAGGTTGGGATTTGAACCATCAGATAAACAACTTGCCTTTTCATTGAAGATGTCTTGTGCAAGCTTGCGTTCAAAACTAATGGAATGTTCTTTAGCAACAGAGAAGCTTGCTATGAGTAACGTTCGTCTTGTCATGTCCATTGCCCAAAAATATGATAACTTGGGTTCTGAAATGGCCGACCTTGTTCAGGTAGATCTGGAATAACTTTCTTTCTTCTAAACTCTAGTTTTCTATTTCTTTGAACATAGTCCTCTTCAAGTCTTGGATTTCAATTTTATTTTGATTTTGCAGGGTGGTTTGATTGGACTGCTTCGTGGGATAGAGAAATTTGATTCTTCCAAGGGCTGTAAAATTTCAACCTATGTGTACTGGTGGATCCGCCAGGTACGTATGATTGTATTCCCACTGCATGATTGTAAGCCAAATAAAGTTCGGTTTCGTTTGGGACGACTTTTTTACTGCTTCTTAAAATAATTTTTTAAAAATTTTTGTACGAAAAAGCTGTTTTAAGAAGCAGTAAAAAAGCTGTCCCAAACTAAGCCTTAAACATGTTTATATTCAATGTTAGAAGGTGGCTTACCCTTTTGATGATGAATCAAGCTTCTCTGATTCAGTAAGATTTCGCTCTCTTCTGCAGGGTGTTTCTCGAACATTGGCCGAGAATTCTAGGACCTTGAGATTGCCAACTCATTTGCATGAGCGATTAAGCTCGATTCACCATGCGAAAATTAGACTTCAAGAGAAAGGAATCACACCATCTATTGATGTAAATTACTCATATATCAAATATTTATTTTACTTTTCTTTGAGTTTGTGTGGAATAACTTTTCTACTGCTGCTTAAATTAGCTTTCTATTAAAAAGTTATTTTAAGAAGCAGTAAGAAAGCCGTCCCAAATGAAACGTTTATGTCTTTGATGTTTATATCAATTGCATATTCCTGAATTTCTATTGATCTGTTAAAAAGCCTCTCTTAGTGATGGTAATTGCTTCTGGTCTTTTCCAGAATATTGCAGAGAGCCTGAATATTTCAACAAAGAAAGTGAGAAATGCTACTCAGGTAAAGCAACTAAGATTGTTCTGTCTGTCTTTACAGTATTGTGCCCTTTCTGAACGACATTTTCTGAGTATGATGAGTGATACAGGCAATCAGTAGAGTTGTCTCGCTTGATAGAGAAGCTTTTCCATCACTTAATGGCCTTCCTGGAGATACTCTCCACAGTGTATGCATCCAAACTCTTTAATCCATTAAACTTCTATAATTGTAAACAGAACAAGCTTTTTACAATCTCTCTCTTTTCAGTATATTGCAGATAACAATGTTGACAACAATCCTTGGCATGGCTTTGAAGAATGGTCCCTCAAGGTATACATGTTAAAATTAGGTTTCGTTTGGGACGGCTTTCTTACTGCTTCGTAAAACAGCTTTCTAGTATAAAAATTAAAAATTTTTTAACTAAAAAACTGCTTTAAGAAGCAGTAAGAAAGCCGTCCCAAACGAAGCCTTAGTTCTCAATAGAAATCATGTGTCTTAATTGAAAGTGAGGTCAAGATGATGCTTGAAATGCAGAATTAGTGTTTGGAATTGCTTTTTGATGCTTTTAGATAATTTTGTTGTGGATGGAGTCTTCAAATCTATATTCCAACGTGGTTTCAATGATTATAATGGCCTCATTTCCTGGATGCATTGCATGCTAAAGCTTTGCCTGTTTTCTGCTCCAGGATGAGGTTCATGGTCTTCTTAGTACAGCCCTTAACAAACGTGAGAGGGACATAATATGCAGCTACTATGGTTTAGACAAGGCAAGTGAGACATGGGAGGATATTGGCAAACAGTAAGCATCTCCTCCTCCATCATGAAAACCAAGTGAAGTGTTTTGCTTAAGCAATGATTCATTGCCTTAATTGTGATTTAGGCTTTGTTTGGAACGGCTTTCTTATTTTCTAATATAAAAATTTTAATTTTTATACTAAAAAATCATGAAAAAGTAGTCCTAAACGAAACCTTAATTCCAGATAATTCTATACTAACACCAATCAGATTTGGTTTGTCGAGGGAGAGAGTCAGGCAAGTGGGACTGGTTGCCATGGAGAAGCTCAAGCACGCAGCAAGGAGGAAGAAATTGGAGGCAATGCTCATAAAACATTGATGGTTCTTCAAGTTTTCGTATTGTATTGTATATAGAGAAGAGGATAGGAAACTTGTAAATCCATATTTCTTTCTTACTATTAAAAGTCAGCATACCTGTAAATTTATGAACGGCAAACACTTTTCCTTACTGATCGATCTGTGCTGAGGCAACAGTCTCTATTTTATAGTAGCATCAACATCAGCTGGTTTTATAGTACAATCACTGTGTATTCTAATCTTCTCCCCAGACGATGTTCATTGTTTCACTTGAGCTGGCTGATCATTTTTCTTCTAAAAAAATAGTTTGGTATAGTGGAAGAACAAAGTTGTTGAGTAAATACCATCGGTAAACAATAATGAATTATTCTATGCGGACACCGGACAGAAGAACCGTCATGTTTTGTCTTTGTGAATAGTTAAGTGCTTTTACTGTTAATGCTATGCTTTTATTGTTCACAAAGATAAAACCGGACGGTTCTTCCCGCCCGGTGTCTGCACAGAATAATTTCTCGTAAACAACATGGATGAAAAAATAGCCTCAATGAAGGTTAGACATCGATGGTAATTGAGCTTAGTTACCTGTACTCTTAACTAGAGCCTGGTAAGATTTATTTACCTTCAATTGGAGTTGAATGCGTTCCGCTAACCCGTTCTGTTCAGGAGTGTGAGGACAACTTAATTGTTGAGTGATACCGTGATCTTGTAAGTATATTTTGAATGCATTGCTAGTGTATTCTCCTCCACCGTCGGAACGAAAGGTTTTGGGGGTGGTGTGGTGTTGATTAAGAACTAGATTGCAAAATATTTTGAATTTCGTAAGGGTCTCCTGTTTTGAATGCATCGGGTAGAGCAAGGAGAAACACATAAAGTCGTCGATAAATATAACGTAGTAGCGAAAACCGTCTAATGAAACTTGCGGAGCCGGCCCCCAAATATCTGAGTGAATTAGCTCAAAGGGAAATGAAGAATTAAAAGTTCTTTTTTTTAAATGAAAGTTTGTGACTCTTGGCCACATTACAAGAGGTGCACATAAAAAGAGTGTGATACATGTTTGAGTGTAGGTATTTGTTGAGAGTGAACGGAGAGGAGTTGACTGTTCGGATGGCCTAGCCAGGCATGCCAAAGTTGGATGGAGTTGATGTTGGCCGTGAATGCTGTATGTGGGTCGTGTTGTATACAGATTTGATAGAGACCATTATGAAGACGCCCACGAAGAAGCGGACGTTGATCCTGAGGTCCTTGATCACAAAACCATTAGTGCCAAAAGAAATGGAGACAGAGTTGTCAACGGTTAATTTGGAGATGGATAAAAGATTGTGAGTGAGTGCGGGAATGTGAAAAAGATTGTATAAGCAAAGCTTACGAGGTGTATCTGGCAGGCCTTGATCGGTGTTATGAATAGGTAGATAAGAATCGTTTGCTATAGATACGGTGTCGGCTCCCTGGTAGTTGGTAGAAGTCTGAAGATGTTGGCCGTTGGGGGTTAGATGGCTCGAGGCGTCGGAGTCGAGTATCCAATCTTGAGTGGTGGTATTAGCCGGTTGAGCAAGAAGAGCTCTGGGATTTCTAGTAGTGGTTGAAGCATAGGTGAGATTGCAACGGTGCCAGCAATTGAGTGCTATGTGGCCCGTTTTTCCACAGATTTGGCAGACCGGTCTGCCGTAGCTGGAGGGGGCGGACGGACCAGTTGGAACCAGCGGAAGAGTGGGGGGTGTAGTCGGATTCTTGTTCTTGATGAATCTTCGCTGGTTTTTCCAGCGTGATGGTGTTGAGGCGGTGTAGAGAGCAGTCGTGTTAGAGCCATTATGCTGTTCTTTGACTGATTCTTGTTGAAGTGTGATTTCTTCGCGGCAGAGAAGGGAATAGAGTGTGTCGAGGTCGATGGGAATAAGAGAGGTGCGGATGGAGGTTTTGAAGGGGTTATAGATTGGGGGTAGACCGTTTAAGATGTGAATTATGATGTCTTCCGGATCTACCTTGGATCCGGAGGCGGCTATATTGTCGAAGATGGATTTAATCTGAGCGAGGTACTGTTGCATCGTCAAATTTTGCATTTGAATGTGATATAATTTGTTCTTGAGTTGGATTACTCGAGAAAGATTGGATGGTTGAAGGCGTTTTTCAAGAATAGTTCAAGCGGCATGAGAGGTAGTGGAAAAGATAATGTAAGGTAAGATTGAGGGGGAAATTGTGGAGAAAAGAGCTGAGAGGAGATTACTGTCCACGAGTTGCCAGCGGGTGTATTCTTGGGATGAAGAATCAGCAGGTGCGGGAGAATCTCCAATGAGGTGTCTCGCATAGCCATTGGCTTGAAAGTGTTGTAAGATTTGCATACGCCAGATGGCGTAGTTGTCCGTCGTCAAGGGGTGAGGTAGGAGGTTCTTGATATTGGAGACGAGGAACTTGAGCGGTGCTGGTATGGAGATTTCATTTGAGATGCTGTCGGTTTGGACGGTGGAGGAAGAGGGATTTTGGGTTGGAGGAAGAGAACTTGCTGAATCTTGATCTCCCATGGATGATTCTAGATACCATGAAAGAAGCCAGCCAAGACTCACAGAGAGAGAGAGAGAGAGAGAGAGAGAGAGAGAGAGAGAGAGAGAGAGAGAGAGATTGAGAAAAAAACTGTAATAGATCGAATGAATAGAATTGATACAGAGATGAGTTTAAATAGACTAGGAGCGGTACAATTGTAAATACAAGATGTGTATAAGGTTCGTTTTCTAACAGAAAGAGCCCACTTAGACAAATTCTTCTTTCTCCAAGGTGATTGATCATGACAAGGGTGGAACCAAGAAGAGCTCAGGATGAGTATTTGCCCATCCTAATATATATATAGAAGAATAAACATTTTAACTATTTTAACCGCCTTCAATAAATGCAATTGTCCAAACTATAAAAAATAATTCTTTTTTTTTAATTTCATATATATGATTATATATTTCATAATTTTATTTTGCCCATGATTCTTCAAATTTTGGTATTATATATTTCGATAGACGTGAGATGCAAGCATTGATTATTCTTTTTCTTGTACAAGAGGTTGTTGGGAAACTATTCCTATGTTGAAAAATTGAAAACGCATGATATCATAAAGGCTTAAAAATTCCAACTTTACTAAAGTTTGGGTTTGGTTAACTATCATGCAACCTAACCCAAAGATAATCCTAAATATAAGAATTAATACAATATATCATTGATAGCAAAGCTTGGCAGTTACTTCTTGTATTATTTGTCTCTTTCTCCTCTAGATCCTATGCCCCAGATTCTCAAAACCCTAAAGGCAAGGCAACAAGAAAGTTACGACGGTAAAGAAGCGAGGAAGCTATCAACCACGAGAAATTATTATGTCCGGTCACCTACAAAATAGTTCCGGACATCCACTAAAAAGTTGCCACGTGGACCGCGCTTTGACTGTGCTTTGGGTGCGCTTTGATTGCGCTTTAGGTGTACTTTGACTGCGCTTTTGACTGTGTTTTCACTGCGCTTTACCTGAACTTTTGACCATACGTAATAATTTGCCACAGAGCAATGACATGTGAAAATAAAAGGTGTTCGTGAAACTTGGTGACTAAAGTTAAATCCGACCAACGCTAACATTTACTAAATTCAAGGCAAAATAAAGGAGAAGCAAGACGTAAGATCTCATTGCAACTTGCTAGTCTCTTTTGCTTCTTTAATGAGATCTCATCATGATTTTCCCTTCGACCCATTATGACTTTCTCTTTTTAGGAATTCGTTATGAAAACAATAGAGAGTATACACTTAGATGTTTGATATATAAATTTGATAATTGAAAACCCTCCTTTAATGCTGCTCTTAGTTGAATGATCAATATTTTTTTGACCTCTCACACGGTTTAGTTTTATCATATATTTTAATTCTTCATTACTTTTTAGTATTTAAAAAGTAAAAAGTAATATAATTTTATGATCCAAAATTTGAAGCAAAAATCACATTTAACACAAATTTCTTTGAGAAAATTCTTTATAAACGGTTCTGAACCGCCCTTACTCAGCTATCCTCTCATCATCTTCCTCCCTCGACCATGCCTTCTTCCCCTGCCATGATCGAAATCCTCTCCAAACAAACAGTAAAACCTCCCCCAAACTCCTCCCATCCCCGCCTCTGCCACCTCACTCCATGGGACGTCGCCATGCTTTGCCCTCATTACATCCAAAAAGGTCTCCTTTTCACCAATCTCCCGCCTTCTCTTCCCCTCCCCCTCCTCCTCGCCACCCTCCAATCCTCCCTCTCTATCACTCTCCAACACTTCTACCCTCTCGCCGGCCGCCTCCTCACCCAAAAACACCTCACCGGTGACAAAGTCACATCCTTGCACGTCTCCATCGATTGCAACGATCAAGGAGCCGAGTTCATCCACGCAGCCGCCGTAAAAATCACACCTTTCGACTTTCTCTCCCCAGGCAAGGGCATTCCCTCCTTCATCAACTCTTTCTTCCCTCTCAACGGCGCCATCAACCAAGACGGCCACTCCTCCCCTCTCCTTTCCATTCAACTCACCGAGCTCGCCGGCGGCGCCGTCTTCCTCGCCTGCTGCTTTAACCACGTCGTCGGCGACGGCACCTCCTACTGGAATTTCTTTAATGCTTGGGCAGAAATAACCAGAACAAACTGCTTATCTCTCCCGCCGGTTCACGACAGATGGTTCATCGACGGCGAAAACCCACCGATCCATCTCCCCTTCTCCGATTCCTCCCAATTCATCGAACGCTTCTCCCCGCCGATTCTTCGGCAGAGATTCTTCCATTTCTCAACGGAATCTATAGCGAAGCTGAAAGAAAAAGCGAATAGTGAGATTAAAATTGAGGAGAATCAGAATCAGAATCGAATCATAATCTCCTCTTTCCAAGCTCTGAGCGCGATGATATGGAGGGCGATAACCAGAGCTCGAGGATTCCCACCAGAGCAACTGACGAGCTGCCGTTTAGCTATACAGAACAGAGGAAGACTCCGGCCGCCGCAATCCCCGGCGTACTTCGGAAACTCGATATACGCGATGGCGGCGACGGTGGCGGCGGGGGAGTTGGAGGCTAATGGGATAGGATGGGCGGCGAGGCAACTGAACAGAGCGGTGACAGAGCATACGGACGAGGCGATACGTCAAAAGCTGAGAGAATACCACGTGGCGCCGGTGGTGTATAAGATGACGATGTTTGATCCGAAGAGCGTGATGGTGGGGAGTTCGCCGAGGTTCGATATGTACGGCTGTGACTTCGGGTGGGGGAAGGCGGCGGCTGTGAGGTGTGGTCCGGCGAACAAGTTCGACGGAAAGGTGTCGGCTTTTCCTGGCAGGGAAGGAGGTGGGAGCGTTGACTTGGAGATTTGTCTTGTTCCTTCGTTCATGGCGGCTTTGCTTCTGGATCAAGAGTTCTTGGACTCGGTTTCTGTACCTTCGGGGAAGCTTGGTGATGGTCTTTAAAAAAAAAAAAAAGTGCACGTGAAAAAAATAATAAAAAATTCTGTTATGAATTTTAGAATTATTGAGAAAATTCAAAAATAAATTTTGGGTTAGAATTCAATAAATTCTTAATTGGAGCATATTTATTTTGTATTATATTTTTTTAGAGTACATACTAAATATAAAGCTGTGTATTTTTTTTTTTTCATCTCATAATTTTTTTTAGTATATTTACTTGAATTTTGATGAGGCCCGACTCGCAAAAGCAGTGCAACCGAGTCTGATCGCTGTCCTAAGGCCCGGCTCGCATCTCACGTTTGCTAGTTCCGTCCCAAGGTCCGCTCAGGGTCCCGAGGTCGCATCTCTCGCTCAAGGTCCCGAGGTCTGCTCGGACTCCGAGTTACTTTTCCCTCCCACCAAAGCTTCGATTTCATTTTCCCACCCACAATTTCGCCAGCTGCTCAACGAACTCGCAAGTCGAGCTAACGGTTGTTCGAACTCGAGCTCAATAAACTGTCGAGCTCGAAATCATGTTCAAGCTCGACTCGAGAGCTCAATAAGCTCGACTTGCCGAGACTGTACGTTAACGAGTCGAGCCTGAATCGGTTTGACTCGGTTGCACCCCTAAATTCATCCCTATATTTCTTCATTGTATCAACATAATCAATTAAAGGCTCAATGTCAAGACTCATTGCATTATCATTTTCAATAATTATTATAAATGAATTCCTAATAAAATCCTCTTCATTCTTATTTTGTTACATTAATTGTCTTGACCAATCTAGTTTGAACATAAAAATTATTTGATTTTATTTAAGATGAGTATCTTCGAGGTGTAAATGACAAATTAGTTAGCCAAATGACGAGCTCAAACTCAAGTAGAGCTCACTGGGAGAGCACAAGCTCGACTCGTGAAAACAGAAGTAGGGTTTTGAGAGAGCTTATGAGATTGCAGCAAAAAAACACATAGAAGGCATAAAGGTCAAACTAAAGCATGTTTGCATTCAAGCTCTAGCTTGTGCTCGATAAGATCTGCCACGAGCTTATTATCGAGTTGAATCGGCTTGACTCATTTACACCCTTAAACATATTATATTAGAAAATAATTAAAATATATATTGAGCTTATTTTAAAAAATAAATAGTTTTAAAAATAATTATGATGAAATATTTTTTGGTCAGTAAAAACTTGTGATTTTTTAGAGTGTATTTCTTTTTATCATCATAAATGTTAATAAGTATTTGACACCATCCCAATGCATTAGAAATTTTTTTTTATCACTATAGCTTGAAATAAAAAAAATATTAATGGCTTTAATTGTGATTTTAATCAAAATTATTTATCACACTCTACATTGAATATACCTTGTATTCAAATATTTACATAATATTATTAGACAAAAAAATGAGCTGTGTTCTTCGTAGAATTTTTTTTTTTATTTTCGTAGAGCATAGAACACACACTACCAAAAAATCGGACCTATCCCATCGCTTCATTGCAGCGGTTATAACCGCTGCAAAAATACACATGCATAAATAGCTACCCCGTCGGTCCTAAAACCGCTGCGGAAGTTGCAGCGCATTACAAACACAGTGGTAATGTAGCGGTTCTAAAACCGCTGCAAAGAAAATAGTAGCGGTTATAACCGCCGGAAAAGGTGAAAAATTGCGCTGCAAAAATCCTATTTTTTGGTAGTGACATAATATTTTTTTTTTTTTATCTTCATCTATTAAATTATATATGTCGTCTAATGATCTTAAAATTATTAGATTTATAAAAACTATTTTCTATCTTTTTATCTGGCCAATGGACAGCAGGGGCTGGGTACAGTTTTATGATAATAATAATAAAAAAAATCTGTAGTTCCAGTCCTTCCGTAATCCTGGTGTGCATGCGTGAGAGCCGCAGAAAAGTGCTCTTTCATCATCCTCTTCCTTCCTTCGACACTACGTACCTGCAATTGGAGCCAAGACTGAACACAAGCAAGTATGCTACACTCATGGTTTCTGATATTTGATGCTTTATAATAATTATTTTTAAACACTTTGTAGTTCATAAAAGCACATGTGTACTTCTTATGCTCTAGCAAGGCTGTATCATCGTCATTAATCAATCTCACCTGTTGTTTGGCTGATTTTGTAAGCTTAATCAACTTGTATATATAGTTATTAACTATGTTTATGAAGAAATTTGTAGTCTCAATTAGCATCTAATTTCCTTTGTGATTTACTGTTATCAGAGACTTGCTTAGAATCCTTTAAATGATCAGTTTCTTCCTTTGCTTTATGAGTACAAATATCTGAAATAATGATTGATTGATTCATCATTTTTACAAGTTACTATGGAGTCGTACACAAATCTTACTGGATTGGAAGATGAAGTGAAGGCTTTGCATGAAAAGCTGATATGACCACAATAAGAGATGCCTGCAAAGTCGTACACCTCTTTTCTGCTATTATACCTCTCGCCGCTTCTAAGCCTTCTACTATGTTGCGAAGAATCCGGATTGCGTTGTGTAGAATATGATCTCGGACAAATTTTTGGTCGATCTCAATATGTTTCGTCCGTGCGTGGAACACCGGATTATTCGCGAAAGCAATTGCCGACATGTTGTCGCAAAAAATGTCAGTTGGAGTATCTTGAGGGATACTGAACTCGTCCAAGAGTTTGCGGAGCCAAAGGACATCGGCCGTAAGTGCAGCCAATGCGCGATATTCTGATTCGGTGGATGAGCGGGCGACAGTGTGCTGCTTCTTTACAGTCCAGGAGATTAGATTTTCGCCTAAAAAGGAGCAGAATCCAGATGTAGACTTGCGGGTTGATGGATCACCAGCCCAGTCGGCATCTGAAAAGGAAGTGAGTTGGAGATTAGATTTAGAAATGGGAAGACCGAAATCCACCGTACCTTTGATATAACGAAGAAGACGTTTGAGGAGAAAGACATGCTGCGACTGAGGATCTTGCATGTGTTGTGATAAGGTGTTGACGGTGAATGCGATGTCGGGACGGGTAATAGTCAAATACTGTAAGGACCCCGTGAGCCGGCGATACAGAACAGGATCAGAGAGCACTTCTTCTTGCTGAAATTCGGCTGGGAGCTTTGTGCAAGAGGGATTAGAAATAGAATTGCAGTGCTGGAGGTGCGCTTGGTGAAGTATTGATAACGCATACTTCTGCTGATTGTTGTGAAAGAGATTGAAATGCACTTTGGGTTTCAAGGATCCTGTTTTGCTTCGGGTAACCATTGAATGATGGTTTGGTGGAGGAGCAGGCATTGAGCTATGTGCGTTGCTGGGACTTGGGGGTCTGGGCGACCTATTAACATCGTGAGGCAATGCTGGAGACTCTCGGACAATGGGTAAAGAAGGCTGGATAGGAGATGGGAGTGTAACCGATTGTTGTTGCACCGAAGTTGGAATGAGCAGAGCCGGTGGAGTTGTGGAATTTTGCTGATCAGAGGAGGATGGGTCACCTGAGAAAGGAAAGAATAGTTCATCAAAAATTAAATGCCTGGAAATAGTGACTTTGGATGTGGATACATCCAAGCATTTGTAACCTTTATGTTTATCAGAATATCCAATAAACACACAAAGCTTAGCCTTTGGTTGAAGTTTATGACGTTCTTGAGGCGGTATTAGCGGAAAACAGGCGCAACCGAATGTGCGAAGATGAACATATTCAGGTTTGGTGGCGTAGAGTAATTCGAACGGTGATGGTTTATGATCGATTGTTCAGAGACGGCATCCTGTTAATTAAATAGACCGCGGTAAGCACGGCGTCGGGCCAGTAGCGGTAGGGAACATTGGACATGTGTAAGAGCGATCGCGAAGTTTCTATTATATGCATGTGTTTTCTCTCGGCCACCCCGTTTTGCTCCGGCGTATGAGGACAAGAAATCTGATGACTTATACCGTTTGATTTAAGAAAATTTTCGAGCAAATGATTAACATATTCGCCACCACCGTCGGTTCTAAGGCATTTTATGCGTTTAGATGTCAGATTCTCAATGTGATTTTTGAACTCAATAAAGACGGTGGTAACATCAGACTTAAAACGTATAGGAAAAAGCCAGGTAAATCTGGTATAGTCATCCACAAAAATGACGTAGTAAAGAAAGCCATTGGACGAAGCAACTGGAGCAGGACCCCAGACGTCCGAATGGATTAACTCTAACACAGATTTCGTTTGATGTAGAGATTTTTCAAACGGAATCTTGTGAATTTTTGAAGAATTACAAGAATGACAAACAATGCTAGTGTTATTGATATGTAAAGAAGGATTTGAAGCAGCTATTGAAAGTAAAATCTTTCGGTTCGGGTGTCCGAGCCTATTATGCCAAGAGAACAGAGGCTTGCGGATAGCAGTGTTGGCAATCACTTGGCTGCTAGAAGGTTGAGGATGGATCGGATATAGTCCTCGAGTACACGGACCTTGAAGCAGCGTCTCCTGTGTCTGCAAATCCTTAAAGATAAAGCCATTAGGAGTGAAAGTAATAGAAATGTTGTTATCCTGGGTGAGTTGTGAGATTGAAAGAAGATTGTAGTGAAGAGAAGGTGTATGCAGAATTTTAGATAAAAACAACTTACGAGCAGGTGTTGGAAGAACACCTGAGCCAGAATGAGTAATACCAACTGAGCTACCATCACCAATAGTCACGCCGTCTGAACCTTGATAAGATTGGGAGACTGAGAGATTCTCTAACGAATTGGTTAGGTGAGACGACGCACCCGAGTCAAGATACCATTCATCAGTGGTTCTTGAATTTCCAGCGAGCAATGCTGTGGTATTCTGCTTTTGCGTTGGAGGCACGTACTGAGGATTTAACCGGTGCCAACAAGAAGTAGCCGAATGACCCCGTTTAAGACAAATTTGGCAGATAACGGGTGTTGTGGACGCAGATCTCGGCGGATAAGTGGAAGAACGGCCTCTGGAGCGGCGTCCGCGACCATGGTTGGAATAGAGCGCCGTGTTAGTGTCAACAGAGAGAGTGCGAGCCGCATCTGAAGCGATATTGACCTCTTCACTGAGGAGAAGGGCGTACAAGTTGTCAAGACTGATTGGGGAAAGCATAGTGCGAATGGAGGTTTTAAAAGATTGATATGAGGGAGGTAATCCATTAAGAATGTAAAGAACAATATCTTCGGTGTCTACAGTGGATCCGGCAGCGGCAATTTGATCGACAATGGATTTAATTTCTGAAAGATACTGGGTGACGGTGGAGTTCTTGAGGGAAATATGGTGTAAAGCATTTTTCAATTGAATGACCTTGGATCTGTTGGTGGATTGAAATCGAGTTTCAAGTGTTTGCCAGATCTCAAAGGTAGAGTCAAGATGAATGACGTAGGGTAATATGGGAGAGGAAATGGTCGAGCAAATGGCCGCGGCTAAGTTCTGGTCGGTCAGCAACCAAGAGGAATGGGTGTGATTAGAGAAATTAGGAAGCGGAGAAGGAGGATGCAGATGAGATTCAAAACCATTAGCCCGAAGAACTTTAGAGATTTGAGCACGCCAAATGGGATAGTTGTCCGGTTGAAGTTGGATTTGGACGATGGATTTGAGATTAGACACAACGAACTTTAGAATAGAAGAAATGACCAGAGAATCGCGCGTAGTTGTCGTGGCGTCGGAAGCGTCTGGAGACGGGGCCGAAGATGTCGCCATGGGTGCCCGGGAAGAACGCGCTGTCTGATACCATGTAGAACTCTATGAATTCTTGAATAGAACCTTTCGGTTCTTGAAGCAGAAAGCAGAGAGTAAAAACTAAATTTTATTATATTTTCTTATCATTACAGGGAAGGAGATGGCCTATATATAGGCAAGCATAGAAATACAGATGACAGCTACCAATGATCTAATGCCAGCTCATTAACAAATAATTACATTTTTGTCTTACTTCCTAATAACGACGACGGGAAGTCGCCGCCAACGCAACTATCTTCCCCTTGTGAGTAAGCTTCTTCTACACTTATCCTAGGGCTGTCAATATTTGACACGACACGAAAACCCGACCCGAACCCGACTCGAAAATTTCGGGTTCGGGTCAACCCGAACCCGAACCGGGTCGGGTTCGGGTTCGAGTTTTCGACCCGTTTGAAAAACCGGGTCGAGTTCGGGTTGACCCGGAAACCCGGAAATGACCCGAAATGACCCGCTGCCCGCCCTGACCGGTGCTGACCGAACCTGCCCGCGCGGAGTCCGAGTCTGACCCGCGTCGCTTCGCGAGTCGCATCGCGTCAGCCCTGTCGCGCGTCGCGTCTGCCGCTGTCGCGCGGAGTCCGAGTCTGACCCGCTGTCGCGCAGCTGCCCGCCGCCGCTGCCGCTGGCCCGCCGCGCCGCTGCCGCCGGCCGTCGTGCCGCTGCCGCCGGCCGTCGTGCCGCTGCCGCTGTCCGTGCCCGCGCCCGTGCGGAACTGCTCTCTGCGCCGCTTTCTGCCGCGCAGCTGCCCGCTGACCGCTGCTGCTTGCCGGGCCGCCGCGCCGCCGCGCCGCTGTTCTCCGTCTGCTGCCGCTGCCCGCCGGCCCGCCCTGACCGCTGCTGCTCGCCGGCCGGCCGTCCCGTCACGCTGCGAACCGCCGTCCGCCGAAATGCCGAACCCGCTGGCGCTGCGAAATCGCGAACCCGCGCCGCTGCCCGGGTCGTGTCGGGTTGACCCGAACCCGAAGCGGGTCGGGTTCGGGTCCAGGATTTCGACCTGTTTGCCTACCCGGGTCGGGTTAGGGTTGACCCGATTGAACCCGGGTCAGTTCCGGGTTCGACCCGAACCCGACCCGTGACCCGAAATTGACACCCCTAACTTATCCTATTTTGCTTGTTTATGGCTCTGAGTAAGCTTCTTCTAAACTTATCCTATTTTGCTTTTAAATGAAAACTTTCTATTCTAGAAGAAAAAAAATGACACTCATATTTCTTTTCTATCACTCATAATTAAATTTCTTCTAAGTGGTTGTTTGGTATCATTCTGGATTTGATTTCAGTAGGATTTCGTAAGTCCTTTAAATCCGGATTTCGGAAATCCTGAGAGGCTTAAATCCTGAAAACTGTTTGGTAACATTCATGATAAATCTTCTTAAATCTCATATGACTGTTTGGCTACACAGCAGGATTTACTGAGTGAATTCTTCCTCTAGCATCATGGATTTCGTAAATCCTGCAAAATACAAGATTTTGGAAATCCCGGATTTAGAGCGAATCGGCGGATTTTTCTGTCCACGGAGGATTTCCTTTGCCGTGAGATTTGGTTTTGCATTTTAGGCCGTTTGGCTGGATTTCGCTCAAATCCGTCTCAAATCCAACCTAAATCGTGCTACCAAACAGCCCCTAAGTTTCTTTCAAATACTCGGAAGCATCTCAAAACTTATTACCTAAAAAGTTATAGTTTTCTTTACGCTCAACTCCAAGCAAACTAAAACTCTTGAAAACTTCTTCTGCAGATGATAAATGAATTACCTTGAAGGTCTGAAATTTGGGAGAGAAAAAATTTTAGCTTGCAAATTTGTCTCGAGCTTTGAATATCTATCTTGAAGGAAAGTTTATAGAAACTGTTTTGACTATTCTGGGTTTTATGGAAAACAGCTGGAGGCTCTTGAAGCTTCGATCTTTGTTAGGTTTTGAATACAATACTTCAATTTCTCTTTAATTCTTTGATTTTTGTTTATATACTAATAACTAATTCAAATTGCTAAGAAATTATGCTACTGGAAGGGATTGCTTTTGTCACATGCTAACAAGGGGATGAAATTCCATGCATTATCAGATACCTGTATTGGCAACTTCAGGCACTATGCTTGTAATTTCTCCTTAAATTTTTTAATATCGTGGATGCAATGTCATTTGAGAAAGAATTTTTCTGCCATTACTGCTACAAAAATCAAGTCTTATTTAAATTATTTATTATAAATTTATGTTCTTCTTATTTCTTTCAATCTGTCAAAACATTTAATTAGAACAAATGTTTACAATATGTTTTGCAAAAGTATATACATCATAAAACTAATGTTTACTTCACCAACGCTTCCAATTCTTGCTTTCAATGCGGTCGCAGATTTCTTCTATTCCTTGCTGGCTCGAGCACTGCCTAACCAAATTTAGAAATTTTTTTTGATCCAGCCAATCTTTCTATCAACTCCTCCATCCTCGGCATGGGAAAACGGAATTTATCTGTGATTTTGTTTATCGCCCGGCTATTCATGCACATTCTCCAACTTCCATCCTTTTTGGGCACTAATAAGACTGGAACTGCGCACGGGCTTAAGCTGTGTTGTATCAGTTGTTTGTCTAGTAAGTCATCCACAATTTGCTGCAGACTTTTATTTTCACTAGAACTGAGTTTGTAGTGCGGTAAGTTTGGTAGTGCGGCCCCTGGGGTAAATTCGATCTGATGCTGAATAGTCCTCATAGGGGGTAATTCTGTGGGTTGTTTCTCAGCACAAACATCAATATACTGCTCTAAGAGTTTCTGGACTTCAATTGGTAAATTGGGGTTATTAATACTAGCAGCAGATTCTTTTACAATTACTGCAAAGATGCGGGAAGACTCCTTCCATGCATTTAGCATGGCTGCAGCCTACACAAAAAATAGTGCTGTCTTATTCTTCGTGAGACTAGGGTCGTGCCCCGAGCTACTGGGTAATAGACGCAATCTTCGACCCTTCCAATCAAATGCATAGGTATTGGCTCGACAATCGTAGATGGCTCCCACATCATATTGCCACGGTCGGCCCAAGATAATGTGGCATACGTCCATATCCAAGACGTCACAAAGAACCTCGCTAGCATAATGCTTCCCGATAGAAAATGACACTCTGCATTGTTCGGTCACAGTCATCTCTAAGCCCTTCTTGACCCAGCTAATCTTGTAAGGATTGGAACTCTTGGTTGTTTTAAGCTGTAAGGCCTGCACCATTGCTCTCGACACTACATTTTCTGTGCAACCACTGTCTATCAATAGTTCACAAACTTTGCCGCCGATAGTGCATTTAGTCCGAAACAGAGCATTTCTTTGTGATATGTTTGGCTGTTTAGGAGCCAAAAGTAGTTTTTCCATGACACAAATAAGCTGCTCGCCTTCATCACCCACTACATCTTCTTGTGAGTTCTCCAGTGCTTCTTCATTTTCTTCAACCCCGTCTTCGATCTCCGCTTCGGCAAATTGTAAATGAGGTCTCGTCGGACACTCATTTGATTTATGGCCCTGCTGGAGGCAACGAAAACATTTGATATTTGTGGGCTTAACATATAGGTTCTCTTTAGTTTGCAATTTGCCCTTCTGCACACCTTTATGCTCCATTGTTCTATTGCCGGGGTTGTAGGAAGCATTCACTGCTTGAGTTGCAATTTGTTGTTTATTGCTAGTAGGTGTCACTGAATTGGAAAATCTATTCTGCTCAGCAATTGTTTCTGAATTTCTTCTTGACTGACTTCCTCTGGTGTGCCTCGATAGCTGCATCTCTTCCTTTATGGCATAATTAACAGCTTGTGATAATGACCAGATGGTGTTTAACTCCAACTTATCTTGAATGGCTTCCCTCAGTCCTCCAATGTATCTTGCTACCAACTGGTTTGTAGATTCATTTAAGTTATTTCGGGCACTTAAACGATAGAACTCCTCCGTATAATCATTTACTGATCTGTTACCTTGGACACAGTGTTGGTACTGTAGATACAACATTTGCTCATAGTCAGTGGGTAAATAGTGCCCTCTTAATAATTGTTTCATTTTTGGCCAGTTTCGGACTTGACCCTTTCCTTCTCGCCTTCTTGTTTGAAGCACTTGTTGCCACCAGGCGCTAGCTCCCCCCTTGATCCTGCAAGCCACATACTTAACTTGTTTCTCCGGCTCTATTTCCATATACTCAAAAAAAGTTTCTATAGCCCTCTCCCAATCCAGGAAGTCTTCAATATGCAGCTTACCGTCAAAATACGGTATATCCAACTTCACCTTGAACTCCCCGTGTGGACGATCCGCTCCCCTTGGCCTTCTTCTTCGACGCAATGATACTTCCTCCTCCGAATCAGACAGCTCCAGATTTCTAAATGGAGGTAATTGGTGAAGTTCCTCTTCCGAATCTGATGCTTCAATAATCTGAGATCCTCTTTGTCGCTGTCTTTCCTGCTCAATCTCCCGTCTCGTCGCCGTACCCGCCATTTGGACCGTGGTGCGAACAGGTTGCAGTCGCTCCAGCCTAGCCTTGATGTCCCTCAATTCTTGACGCAGTTCACCGTAGATACGATGAACGTCAGATGCTAATTCCTCCGATTGCTGCGCCAGGTTATTGTGCTCTAGCCATAGAGCCTCCAAGCTGTTGTCGTTCCCGGGAGCCACCCGCCTGCTGCTCTCCGCCATCTAGCTCTGATACCAAATACTGATGTAGATATCCTGCCAGATGAACAAGCAAGCAAGAAAAGGATAGAACAGTAACACAGTTTACTGTAATGTCTAACCTGACGAGGTTTTTCTTCTCAACCAAAAAACTGAGCTTCCCTGCCCTTTAGCTAACATATATAAATATATAATAAAACGAAATACTAAACCGCCTAAGCTAAAAAGGATAAAGGCGGTACAAACTAATCATGTGCTAAAAGTGCCGAAAATAGCCACCGTAGTGGGCTGTCCTAACAGAAGAGAGTAAGTGGCGATAAACTGCTCCGCCATGACGACGAATAAAACTGCTCCGCACCACTTATGCTCTAGCAAGGCTGTATCATCGTCATTAATCAATCTCACCTGTTGTTTGACTGATTTTGTAAGCTTAATCAACTTGTATATATAGTTATTAACTATGTTTATGAAGAAATTTGTAGTCTCAATTAGCATCTAATTTCCTCTGTGATTTTCTGTTATCAGAGACTTGCTTAGAATCCTTTAAATGATCAGTTTCTTCCTTTGCTTTATGAGTACAAATATCTGAAATAATGATTGATTGATTCATCATTTTTACAAGTTACTATGGAGTCGTACACAAATCTTACTGGATTGGAAGATGAAGTGAAGGCTTTGCATGAAAAGCTGATATGACCACAATAAGAGCTGCCTGCAAAGTCGTACACCTCTTTTCTGCTATTATCCCTCTCGCCGCTTCTAAGCCTTCTACTATGTTGTTCTTGTTCGATCGGAAGTCACGACGACGGGAAGTCGCCGCCAACGCAACTATCTTTTTTTCCCCTTGTGAGTAAGCTTCTTCTAAATTTATATATCCTATTTTGCTTTTAAATGAAAATTTCTTCTAAGGGGTTGTTTGGTATCATTCTGGATTTGATTTAAGTAGGATTTCGTAAATCCTCTAAATCTGGATTTTCGAAAATCCTAAGAGGCTTAAATCTTGAAAACTGTTTGGTAACATTCATGATAAATCATCTTAAATCTCATATGACTGTTTGGCTACATAGCAGGATTTACTGAGTGAATTCTTCCTATAGCATCATGGATTTCGTAAATCCTGCAAAATACAAGATTTCTGAAATCCCGGATTTAGAGCGAATCGGCGGATTTTTCCGTCTACGGAGGATTTCCTTTGCCGTGAGATTTGGTTTTGCATTTTAGGAGCCTAAATCCTGCTACCAAACAGTCCCTAAGTTTCTTTCAAATACTCGGAAGCATCTCAAAACTTATTTTTTCTCGCTTAATACCTAAAAAGTTATAGTTTTTTTCTTTACGCTCAACTCCAAGCAAAGTAAAACTCTTGAAAACTTCTTCTGCAGATGATAAATGAATTACCTTGAAGGTCTGAAATTTGGGAGATAAAAAATTTTAGCTTGCAAATTTGTCTCGAGCTTTGAATATCTATCTTGAAGGAAAGTTTATAGAAACTGTTTTGACTATTCTGGGTTTTATGGAAAACAGCTGGAGGCTCTTGAAGCTTCGATCTTTGTTAGGTTTTGAATACAATACTTCAATTTCTCTTTAATTCTTTGATTTTTGTTTATATACTAATAACTAATTCAAATTGCTAAGAAATTATGCTACTGGAAGGGATTGCTTTTGTCACATGCTAACAAGGGGATGAAATTCCATGCATTATCAGATACCTGTATTGGCAACTTCAGGCACTATGCTTGTAATTTCTCCTTAAATTTTTTAATATCGTGGATGCAATGTCATTTGAGAAAGAATTTTTCTGCCATTACTGCTACAAAAATCAAGTCTTATTTAAATTATTTATTATAAATTTATGTTCATCTTATTTCTTTTAATCTGTCAAAACATTTAATTAAAACAAATGTTTACAATATGTTTTGCAAAAGTATATACATCATAAAACTAATGTTTACTTCACCAACGCTTCCAATTCTTGCTTTCAATGCGGTCGCAGATTTCTTCTATTCCTTGCTGGCTCGAGCACTGCCTAACCAAATTGTAGGAGAGGCCGAGGGGGCGCTCATTGCTAGCTAATGCCAGTAATCTCTCGCACACTGATTCACAGAGTCATCTTCCTCTCTTCCTCTCTTCCTATATGATGCTTTATGTTGAAAATTTAGAGATAATTTCTTTTTTAAATTTCTTACCAACCGTTCAAACTGTTGCACAATGATTGCTGATTTGATGAATTACTTTTCTAAACAACACTTGCTATTCCTTTCTATCGTGATCGACTTTTGCTTTGGACGAGCTTGAGCCTTGAAGCAGCCACAAACAACTTTGGCCCTTTGACTTTCGTAGGATAATGTCCTCTTTTAATTAAATTCTTGCAAACTATACAGAAGTTTTATTTTCAAATGATATTAAGGAATTTGTAAAACTATGCTACTACATAAGTTTGAATTTTGATTCTTCTCATAGGTAATCCTGACATTTCCTTTTTAAATTTAAATTAGATATCCAACATTTGATTTCACACCTCTTCAAATTCCAATTCGCTATTAATTCTCTTAATGACATCGTCTTGTCTTCTTCATATTCGCTTGCTTCACGTTAGAGTTTTGAAGGAGTCATGAAAGAAGCTTCTTTGCTTTTGTCGATGATGTTGTTCATGTTGGAACGGAAGTCACAACGAGAGCTCGTCGCAAAAGTAACAATCTTTTTCTCCTAAGTGCTTCTTCGGCTCCATAACTTTATCTCTTCGGTTTCCTGTTCTTCGTGTGAATAAGAGTTTTAAAAGAATTGCTAAAGAAGGTCCTTTGCCTTTTTCTATGCAGTTAGAATTTCAGCTTGTTATTGCTCACTTGTAGGATTTAATTGATGTGAGAATAGCTGTTGTTTAAGATGGACCAGCTACTTGATGCCATATATCAAGAGGGGCAAGTTTTCGCCTGAAGATGTACAAACCATCCTCAACTTCCACTCAATTCTCGGCAACAAATAACTAATCGATCTTTTCCATGCAGAGGCTTTCTTTTATTATTTGTAGATATATAGCAAACATAATTAGAACATGATGATTTATTTTTTAATTCATTTTCTATGTAAAATTAAAATTAATACATGTTAGAGATTTCAAAGGTGTTTGAGTGGTTTAAAATCAATAACGATTTCTAGCTGCATCAACTAAACTGCGTAACCTATTAAATTTATCAGATTTTTAAGTTAGTTTTTTTTTTTAAATTACCTTTTAAGTGAAAGGAATCTTTGATAAGATCAAGTTTTTTAGAGCTATTATATGGAAGAATGCAAAAAATAAGTTGATAAATTCTCGATTATTAAGATTGAGTAATTAAAATAGCGAAACATCATTACATATGTAATCATTTCACTCATGTTAATCACACTCAAGCACGTGCATTTCTATCTATTAATATAAAATTTAACAACATTGATATGACATGTAATAATTTATTTTTACATTTTAATTATTTCTTATATTTTAAAATTTTATTCATGTGCATCATGTACACGTGCATTATACTAGAAGATTATTGTATAAATACTTAAAATTTATGCACATTAATACTTAAATTTTATACTAGAATATTATTCTATAGAGGTACACAAATACTTAATTTTATAATATAAATTTATATGCATATTGATTATATATAAAATATATAAAAATTACATGTAATTTTATAAAGACTTAAGTATCAATCATATAGCATGTCATAAATTAATTTTAAATTGTATCTATATCTTTTTTTTTTATTATTTAAATTTTATTCACATGCACCATGTGCACGGGCATTTTGCTAGTATATATAAGTTTCAAACTTAAAACCTCTTGATTGAGAAAATTATTACGTTCGGCATCCGGACTCGTCTGGAGGCCAATTCGGATACACCACATCACAGTGTATTGGGTGATGTGGCGCGCGTGTTTGAATTGGCCTCCAGATATGTCTGGACTAGCCTCTAGAGGTCTGGATTGGCCTCCGGATTTGTCTGAACTCTGCACATAATAATATCTCCTTAATTGATAATCAAAACTTCCAACCAATAGTTCTAGATAAGTTAGTGAAAATTATAATAACATGAAGAATTGATAGAAAATAAGTAGCTGGCACCCCACGTAAGCTACTCACTGGCTTGAAATGAAGAGATCAATACATGTTTTTTATATATATATAATTTAATAATAAAGTACTTGTTTTTTTATTTAATAATGTTCACATGGAATATTATCAGGCTTATTTTGGCCTATTACAAGTGAGCTATTACGTCCAATCACTGGACGTCCGGACATGCAATCCAGATTCGTCACGTCATCCAAATACACTAAAATCCGGTGTATTTTGGTGACATCATGGGCGGATCCACTCATGGCTTAGGGTGGACAAATGCCCACCCTCAAATTTTCTTTTTTAAAATATTTAGAGGGGAGATTTTGAAATATTTTGAGCATTTTGCACCCCCCACTCAAAAATATTTTTTGTCATACTTTTATCAATCATAAGCATCTTTGCCCATCCCTCACAAAAAAAAAATTTTTTTGCCCACCCTAAAAAAGGAAGCTGGATCCGCCCCTGGGTGACATGACGCATCTGGATTGATGTCCGGATAAATCGGACACCGGACGTAATAATTTGCCCTTACGTGAACACCTGTTTTTCCCTAAGTGTTTTCTCATGCAGACAACTGCCTATCAGAGAAGCCACGTGATCCTACTAGATTTCAATACTTCTTCTGTCATTATTGCATATATTCTAGGCCAAATTTTCGGAAGAAGCGTTGTTACTGGCAGATTTAGCAGAAGAAGCGTGAGATGAATTAAATTTTAAAACGAGCAAATTCGCCAAAACATTTGGCGCGTTCAAGACTACGCCTAATGCAATGGCACATTCTTTGAATGCGTCGAAAGATCCGCCGCATTCAACACATTAGGTGTATCAGGCAAAGAATGCGCTTAAATGTTAGGTGTTTCAGGCTTGCCGACACAACATCATCGTTTCGGGAGACCAGATCCGGAAATCACGGTTAACAACTCGGAATTCAATGCGTGCCATTAAGTATGTGCCGTTGGGAGTTGGGGAGAAAATGCGGGAGAGAGAAAGGTGTAGAGAGATGAAGAAAGATATGACATGGGAGAGAGAGAAGGAGAGGGGACATGGCAGCAAAGAAAAAAAAGGAGGGGAGGGACAGGAGAGAGAGAATTTAAATATTAATTTAGAATAATTTAAATATAATTATTTAATTAATTATATAATTTATATTATATTTACTTTAAAAACGGAAACTGAACATTTATAAGTTATTATAAGTTAATAAATATTAAATATAAGTTTTATTTATTTTTAGTTTAAATAAATTTTTAGTTATATATAAATTATTTATAAATAAATAATTAATTAAATTTGTTAGTTAATTATTAAATATATGCAGTTATATATAAATTTTTAGTTATAGATAAATTATTTATAAATAATTAATTAAATAAATTTGTTAGTTAATTATTAAATATATGTAGTTATATATAATTTTTTTAGTTACATTAAATAGTTTTTTTTATAAATTATTATATTTAATTAAAACTATAAGTTTCATATATTTAGTTAGAATTATTAAATATATGTATTATAATAATAAATATTAAAATATTATATTTTTAAACTATTTAATTTGGCCTTTAAATAATAAGTAAAAATTAAATTAGTATTTAAAACAGAAATTGAAAACTTATAAGTTATTATAAATTAAAATTTAAATAGATATATTTTTAATTGATTTTTAGGTTTTATTTGGGACGGCTTTCTTCCAGCTTCTTAAAGCAACTTTCTAGTAAAAAAAATTAAAAAGTTTATACTAAAAAGCCGCTTTAAGAAATAATAAGAAAGCCGTCTCAAACAAAGCCTTAGGCTTCATTCGAGACGACTTTTTTAATGCTTTCCAGTAACTTGCTGTAATTTCTTGTAAAGATGAGAAAAAAAAAAGTTAGTACAAATCTTTTTTAAAATATAACGAAATTAAAATAAATTGGAAATTATAATTACTATTTGAAAAATTAAGCATTTAGAAAATTACCTCAAAAAGGTCATTTGGACAATGCAGACAAAATTTTATATAACAAAAATGCCCGAAACAAATCCTGAGAGTCAATTTGTTAATTTCTCATTATTTGTCAATATTTTTTCTAATAAATTTTTTTACCCAATATTAACTTTTAAAAAATAAAATTTACAGAAAAATAAAAAATTTCGTATTTTTAAGTACAAGGACTAAGGTCTAAGGAGAGCGGCCTATTCACCTACCCGCGCAATCTACCGACCCAGAAATAAATAAGAGGTTTAGCTTAGGGGTGTAAGTGAGCCGAGCCGGCTCGAGCTCGACTCGTTTATGGGCTCGCAAGCCTAACTTATCGAGCTCGAGTTCGAGTTCGAGCTCGTTTAGTAAACGAGCTCGAGCTCGAGCCAGCTCGGCTCGTGAGCTCGCGAGCCGGCTCGAATAAATATTATATTTTTTTAAAATAAATTTATTTTATTTATTAAAAATAAATATTAAAAAAAATAATAATCACCTAATTTTTATTTAAATGTTAAACATTTCATATATATATTTTTTAAATTTTATGTAAGTTTTAAAAATCTCGCTTAAATTTTAAAAATCCAGCCAAATTTTTTAAATTTTAAAAATCCCGCCTAAATTTAAAAATTCCCGCCCATGGCTGTCGAGCCGGCTCGAGCTTGTTTACAGTTAGATGAGCTCGACTATCGAGCTCGACTCGAGCTCGAGCTCGAGTTCGAGCTCGCTTTCCATGTAACGAGCCGAGCTCGATAAGGGTCTAAACTTGACTCGTTTACACCCCTAGGTTAGCTCATTTAAATAAAAAAAAACCCACACATTCATACAATAATAATAAAAAAAATGTATTAAAAAGAGTTGATAAGTTATCATATCTAAAAAATTATGATTAGACAAATTTTTAATTTACTAGATTTATTTTAATATAAAAACTTATTAATTTTAATTTATTACTGATATGGCAGGAAAAATCAGTAATTCATATCTGTTAAAAATTTTTAAAATTTAAAATATTCTCATCGAATTAATTTAAATGAAGTTTAGGTTGGATGGGGCTGCAAGCGAACCAAACGTTCGACGAGCTACTCGTTGTTCGGTTCAATTAAAGCTCGTTTGTGATCGTTTAATTAACTAAACAAACAAATTTGAACAATATTTTAAATACTCGATTCTTAAATAAACAAACTTGAACACTAATGTGTTCGGCTCATTTATGTTCGCGAACAACATCATTTGAAGTTCGTGAACAAGCTTGACATTAAGCTCGATTCGTGTTCGATTTTGAACTCGTGAATAAGCTCGATACAAATAATTAATATTTGACTATAGACTTAATAAATATAAATAATCATCGCCTTTGTTATATAGACAATTGTTTTTATTATAAATGTGTTTGTTCATAAATATGTTCATGAACGCGTTTGTTTGATAATTAGAAAAAAATTGTTAAATATGTTCGCGAGCAAGCTCAAAAAACATTAAACGAACGAACATGAACACTCATTAATTTAAATGAATCAAACATGAACACAAACAATAAAGCTCGAACAAACATGAATCAAACTTGAACAAGCTAATATTAAATAAACACAAACATGAACACTCACATACTCAGCTCGGCTCGATTCGTTTGCGACCCTAAGGTTGGATATGCAACTCATTTCCTAATTTACGTAGCTTGTTTGGAAACTCTTGAATTCCTCTCCAGAATCCACAAACCTGTCTCCCCATCATGATGCTGTCGGCCTCATGCATGTGCTCCACTCTTGTTTTTCCCTCTTAATCTTCCCAACCCAAGTTTCCAACTTGATTTTGCATCAAGATTTATGCCCGATCAAGATATTTTTTTGATTACGTATAAAAAATAATAGAGTATATACTCAGATATTTGATATATAAATATGATAATTGAGAACCCTTGGGCATTTGAGCCTAGAGGTTTATAAAGGGTTCTGAACCTCCCTTACTCAGCTATCCCATCATCATCTTCCTCTTTCGACCATTCCTTCTTCCCCCGCCATGATCGAAATCCTCTCCAAACAAACAGTAAAACCTCCCCCAAACTCCTCCCATCCCCGCCTCTGCCACCTCACTCCATGGGACGTCGCCATGCTTTGCCCTCATTACATCCAAAAAGGTCTCCTTTTCACCAATCTCCCGCCTTCTCTTCCCCTCCCCCTCCTCCTCACCACCCTCCAAACCTCCCTCTCCATCACTCTCCAACACTTCTACCCTCTCGCCGGCCGCCTCCTCACCCAAAAACACCTCACCGGTGACAAAGTCACATCCTTGCACGTCTCCATCGACTGCAACGATCAAGGAGCCGAGTTCATCCACGCCGCCGCCGTAAAAATCACACCTTTCGACTTTCTCTCCCCAGGCAAGGACATTCCCTCCTTCGTCAACTCTTTCTTCCCTCTTAACGGCGCCATCGGCCAAGACGGCCACTCCTCCCCTCTCCTTTCCGTTCAACTCACCGAGCTCTCCGGCGGCGCCGTCTTCCTCGCCTGCTGCTTTAACCACGTCGTCGGCGACGGCACCTCCTACTGGAATTTCTTTAATGCTTGGGCAGAGATAACCAGAACAAACTCCTTATCCCTCCCGCCGGTTCACGACAGATGGTTCATTGACGGCGAAAACCCACCGATCCATCTCCCCTTCTCCCATTCCTCCCAATTCATCGAACGGTTCTTCCCGCCGGTTCTTCGGCAGAGATTCTTCCATTTCTCAACGGAATCTATAGCGAAGCTGAAAGAAAAAGCGAATAGTGAGATTAAAACTGAGGAGAATCAGAATGAGAATCGAATCTTAATCTCCTCTTTCCAAGCTCTGATTGCAATGATATGGAGGGCGATAACCAGAGCTCGAGGATTCCCACCGGAGCAACTGACGAGCTGCCGTTTAGCTATACAGAACCGAGGAAGACTCCGGCCGCCGCAATCCCCGGCGTACTTCGGAAACTCGATCTACACGCTGGCGGCGACGGCTGCGGCGGGGGAGTTGGAGGCCAATGGGATAGGATGGGCGGCGAGGCAACTGAACAGAGCGGTGACAGAGCATACGGACGAGGCGATACGTCAAAAGCTGAGAGAATACCACGTGGCGCCGGTTGTACTCAAGTTGACAATGTTTGTTCCGAAGAGCGTGATTGTGGGGAGTTCGGCGAGGTTCGATATGTACGGCTGTGACTTCGGGTGGGGGAAGGCGGCGGCTGTGAGGTGTGGTCCGGAGAACAAGTGCGACGGAAACGTGTCGGCTTTTCCTGGCAGGGAAGGAGGTGGGAGCGTTGACTTGGAGATTAGTCTTGTTCCTTCGTTCATGGCAGCTTTGCTTCTGGATCGAGAGTTCTTGGACTCGGTTTCTGGAACAATTATTACGTCCTCTGACCTGACGTAGAGCTACGTTCGGCCGTCAATAACATGTCGCCACGTGCTCTTACTCTAAACCGCGCGGCCCGATGACTTGACCCGGAGCGGAACCCGGAAATGCTATGTTCGCGATTTTCTCGGTATCTCGGTATTTGCTAGGTATTGCTTTGCAAAAACGAGAAATACCGCTCTGTGAAGACCAATACCATGCAAATACCGAGTTGTACCGAGTTTTTTACAACTCGGTACAACTTGGTATTTGCTCAGGATTTGCTCGGTATTGCTAGAGATTTGCTCGGTATTGCTAGGTATTTGCTCGATATTGCTAGAAAAAACTCAGTACAACTCGGTACAACTCAGTATTTGCTCAGGATTTGCTCGGTATTTGCTCAGGATTTGCTTGAAAAATCTCAGTACAACTCGGTATTGCTAGAAAAAACTCAGTACAACTCGGTATTGCTAGAAAAAACTCAGTATTTGCTCAGGATTTGCTCGGTATTACTAGGTATTTGCTCGGTATTGCTAGAAAAAACTATTATTTTTTATTTGCTCGGTATTGCTAGAGATTTGCTCGGTATTGCTAGGTATTTGCTCGGTATTGCTAGAAAAAACTCAGTACAACTCGGTACAACTCAGTATTTGCTCGGTATTGCTAGGTATTTGCTCGGTATTGCTAGAAAAAACTCAGTACAACTCGGTATTGCTCAGGATTTGCTCGATATTTGCTCAGGATTTGCTTGAAAAAACTCAGTACAACTCGGTATTACTCGGTATTGCTAGAAAAAACTCAGTACAACTCGGTATTGCTAGAAAAAACTCAGTATTTGCTCAGGATTTGCTCGGTATTGCTAGGGATTTGCTCGGTATTACTAGGTATTTGCTCGGTATTGCTAGAAAAAACTATTATTTTTTATCGACTCCAAGGCAGCTCAAGCCGAAGCTTCTCCGACCCTATCTCCTTCTCCATACGTTGATCTTCCACTAACCTTTCTCCATTTTTTCAGCAAAGTCCGACGCCTCCACCTCTTCAAGCCGAAGGCAACCCTTTCGATCCCTTCAGCACAGAAAAAATGGGAGCAGAATAAGTTTCTTGTCTTGTGTCAAGGCCATAGGCATAGGATGACACTGCTTTGCTTTAAACTAGGTATGGAGATCAGCCTAACTTCATTCATTGTCGAACTCTTAATCTCCGACGTCATTCCCTTCTTCAGGATGGAAAATTACTCCATTTTGATCGCAAGCAAAAACGGGAGCTCGTTGTATCTCTCTTATACGCAGTTCTTCGGCCAAATCCTTTGGGAGAGAGAGTTAAAAAAACGCATGTGCGAGAACCCAAAAAAAAAGCGGGTCGGGTCGGCGTCTTTTCTTCCTGCTACGTGGCGCTAATACATTGGTGGCCGAACGTAGAGGAACGTACGTTCACCGGACCAAATAAAAGTTCCGGTTTCTGTACCTTCTGGGAAGCTTGGCGGTGGTCTTTAAAATATTAATAAAAAAAGTTCACATGATTTTTTTTTTCTGTGATGAATTTTAGAATTATTAAATTTACTTTAATAATTCAGATATAAATTTTGGGTCAGAATTCAATAAATTGTTAATTGGGGGTATATTTATTTTGTATTCTATTTTTTAGAGTACTTAATAAATATAAAGCTGTGTATTTTTATTTTTTTCATCTATAATATTTTTGTGTATTTTTACTTTAATTTTGATGAAATTAATCTTAAAATGATTTGATTTAATTTAAGATGAGTATCTTTAGAGATATAAATGGGTTGTAAAGATCGGGCCGGACAATGAACCGGAAGAAGAGGTTCATGATTCGACTGGTCTAATCGGGGTCAAATCGGATGACGTAGTAAATAATATATTTTTAAAGATAATAAAATTAAAATAATAATAATGATAATTTAATTTTAAAAATTTCATAATTTTAAGAATTTTGAGATTAAAAAATAAATAAAAATCATATATATATATATATATATTACATAATTTTAAAATTAAATATAATTAATTATTATATTTATGTTATATACTTAAATATAAATAATTAATCATTTTAAATTTAAATATAATATCTTAAATCATCAATTTAATTTATATTTAATAAAAAAATAATTTATAGATAAATATTTATATTTAATATAAATAATTACTTTATATTATATATTTAAGTATAATTTACATCTATAAATTATATATAAATTTTACATTATAAAATTATATTTATAAAGTCATTTTATATTATTTTTTAAGATTTTTTTATTTTTCTATCATTTAATTTCACATTTTAAAAAAAATTTAGAACTTTAAAAATTTATTCTGTGTGGAAAATTTGATATGATTTTTTAAGATTTAGAACTTTAAAAATTTGCCACATATAAATGAGCCGAATTAAGCCAAATGGTGAGCTCAATGGGAGAGCACAAACTCCACTTGTGTCAATGGAAGTAGGGTTTTGAGCTAGCTTGTGAGATTGCAACAAAAGAATGCATAGTATATTCGATGACGTGGTGCATCTGGGTTGACCTCCGATGCGTCTGAAATCTGCATGTAATAATTTCTATTTAATTGATAGTCAATGCTTTCAGCCAACATATCTAGATGACTAGAGTCAATATTATAGTAGTATTTTTTTCAGGATATGTAGGTTAATTAAGGCTAACTCATTCACTTCACATATGTAAGCTTCAACATTAAAACCTCTTAATTGAGAAGAAGACACGTGGTGTCAGGACGTGTCCGGAGGCCAATCTAGATGAGCCACGTCCATCTAATATACAGTGCATTGGGTGGAATGACACGTTCGTATTGGCCTTTGAACGCGTTCGGACTCCGCACATAATAATATCTCTGATACGTTATCATGAAATTATCTTGATCGGGCATGCGAGTTGGTTGAAAGCATTGACTTTCAATATAATAAAAAAAAATCTTGATCGGGCACGAATCTCGAGGAAAACCCAACTCGGAAACTTCAAAAATTAAATAGGAACACCCGAATTCCGATTTCAGCAAACTTACATTCAAACTGAGCATCTCAGAAATACAAATCCAACGACACAAAATTCGACTCAATCCGAGCCCAAATGAGTCCAAATCAAGGACTCGAAGCACTGTTGGAAGCTTCGTAGCACGGTATGAACAATTTTTTTTCTAATTTTAGAGAGAAAGAAATAATCATTGGTGTGAGAAAATAAAATCTCTAACTAACTTTATTTTAATTATTATCTTTATTTAAATATAATTTTTTTATGTAAATAATTAATTTAATAGAATATATAAAATCTATATTGTATAATAAATTTATATTATTTAAATAGAGAAAGAGAAGGAGAGAGGGATAGATTTTAAAATAATTTTAGAAATAAAATATATTTTACTTAGATATGGAAAATAGTTTGCTTTATTTATATTCTTGAATATTCTCTTTCAATTGAATCCGTACAGTCGGATGTCAGACCGCCTCGAGGGACAGACTGGTATCCTTCTGTTGATTCTAAAGAAAGAGAGTAGACAATTCTCTTTCCTAATCAGGTATGACGTAGGGAATATGCAAATCACCCGAAAGGATGATCAGTATCTTCCATACTTACCTAATTAGACTAGTGAATTGTCGATTTATTCCTAAAATCAAGTATACAGATGATATTTGATTTACTTATGAAAGTAAATCAAATACCTATCCATTTCTTGATTATAAGGAATGGATCTGAATAAAAGTATAGATAAAGCAGGGTTTACTTTTTAAAAATAGGAATTTTATCTTCTCACATGATTCGCTTTATTTATATTTAGGATATATTTCTCCCAATTAGATCTACATAGTCGGATATTATACTACCCCGAAGGACAGACTAATATCCTCCTATTGATTTTAAAGGGAGAAGCCGTACAATTCATTCTCCTAATCAGGTGTAGTATAGAGAATATTCAAGTCATCCTGAAGGGATGACGAGTACATTCTCTAATCGACCTGATTAGATTAATGAAGTATAACTTTATTTCTATAATTAAATATAGAATACATTCAATTTGTTCGTTAAAATAAATTGACTGTCTGTCTATTATTAATTGTGGAAATAACTCCTAAACATGAATAAGACTAAATCTACGCACACAGATCTTTCCCCTACCTCAGAAAAGAACTTAAGTAGGGTTTAGATTATTCTGGGATCTAGACTCCCTATAGGGGCAAGCCCCTGTAGTTAATTACATCTTCTAAGAGAACACTCTCGATTTAAATGAAGATTAAATGGTTTCCAAAATTATATACATATATTTAATTAAATATTTGAGCAATTAAATTTTCACGATCAGATTTTAGATTATAGAATTATTATTTGACTTTAGAAGATTTAGAATTGATTTGAAGAAGGAGAAAGTGCAGAGAGAAGTGTATACGATCTGGACTTACCACCTGCCTAGAGTGGGCTGCCAGCTAACAATCCTAATCACAATAATTCGCCGATGATGCAGGAGTTAAGATGGCTCTATCCTATGAATCAAGGAGTGGTCTAAGGATCTTAAACCATATGCAATTGAATATGCTTACAAAAACAAAAAATCTACACGAATGTTAATGATGCATGAAACAGATATATATGAAAGAGCTGATTTTATTAATATTGAATTTATCGGTTACACCTCAGAATTTGCAGTAAAGTAATGGTGGCCAGGCCCCACCGACAACAAACCTGGGTTCTAAGCCTACGAGAAAGTAGAATTAAATACAACTGCTTATGGTCTTCGGGCTCCGGGTCTTCTATGGAATTCCAAAAAGGAACGTCCTTCTGAAGGAGGACATTACTTTTTGGAGCCCCATTTGTATGTTTATAAGCAGTTATCTTTAATTCTTTTACAGACTCCAGACGCTGTACAGACTCAATCTATATACAACAATTCTAGGAAATAAAAAAAAAGTAGTACATTAGATCCTAGGAACATTCTACTGTTGCAGTAATATAAAAGAGCAGAAAATAAAGCAGTTATATAATGATGCATGTTATGAGTGTGTTGTGTACAGTTATAAATGCAGGAAAGTAAAGACAGAAAAGTAAGTACACGGTCCTCACTTTGTTCACTCCGCTCTCTGGTGTACAGACAGAAAAAGTAAATATGTTATGCTTATGCAGTACAGAAAAGTAAGCAATCACACATAGATACCCTCTAGGCAAGGCACCCGCAAGCAAACCACAACAAATCACCGGCCTAACTTAGACTAAAGTTGGTTGTCCTAGCAAACATCTAAGTGTGTGAAGAAAGCTGTGTGGCTTGGGTAAGTCCTAAAGGGTTTATTTGTTTGAATTGCATGTATTATTAAGATTGATTTATTATAGGCCCAAGGAATTTGGTTAAAGTTTAAGTAAAGTGTATTTGAATTTATTAAGAATTATCTCAATTTTAAATGTTAGAGTTATTTAGTTTAAGTTATAAAGAACTTATAGATTGATGATTCCCTAAGTGCAGAAAATGATCAATTTATAAATCCTAGAACTTTCAGAATAAATACACGTCTTAGACAGAAGATAGGTATTTATTTTGAGAGTCCTTAAAAATTTATTAAGGAGAGAAGAAGGGACCTTACAAATGTAATACAACGTACCCTCCCGAAGGAATCTAGCACGTCGTATAAGGTCGGTAGTTTATTATTTTTGTTCGGAGATCTCCAAATCCAAATGGATTAGTGCCTTCCTAAAAGGAATCGTGCACAACCCATAGGAGATCTTTTGTTATTTAAATATTTTAGGAGTCTTTTGAAATCAAAATGCCCAAAGTCCTCCAGAAGGAATCCAACTTTAGGCATAGAAGACCCGAATTCGTTTAATCTAAATTAATTATCAAATCTGATTGATTAAGAAAAATCTCAACCAATCAAATTATCAAACTAATTTAGATTAAAGGAATTTAGAATTTAATTAAATAATTAATGAATTTTAATTAATAATATTCAGAAATCTTAAGAATTGGGGTTTATTAATTATTAATGACTTGAGGTTTGATTTAAAGAGATTTGATTTTTAATATTGGTTGGATCCCACCTTTGTTTCACACCGAGGCCGTAAAGTTTATTTCACCTTCCTTGGGGCTACTAAGCTAATAGCCTCGTAGGCCTGAGTTACTCAGTGATACTCGGTATAGTTAAGTAGCTTAAGTTAGTTAAGAATTAGGAGTTAAAGAATTTTATTAGAAATGTGTTAGATTACTGATTTTAGAAATTGGTTAGCCATTTTTAGAGTTTTAAAACAATTTTTGGATTTTTAGGAATTATTGGAATATTTTAATCACTTAATTAAGGGGTCAAAAGTTAACTTTTTATTTAAGGTTAAATTCTGGAAAGTTAGCATTTTATTAAAATATTAGACCTTAAGAAAATCAATTAGAAGGTAAGCTTGCTGAAATTGGATTTTTCTGGATTTAGTTATGAAGGTTTGAAGTTTTGAACTGATTTTAACCTAGGTTGACCATTCTGTTGACTTTTTGAATTTAAAGGTTTTCTGGAATTTTTACATTTTTAATAAATATTAGGACTTATTATGAGTTGAATGCAACTGAGTTTGGTCAATTTGGATTTTTCTTGAATTAGTTATGATTTTTCAAAGTTTAGGCTATTTAATGAATTTTTGGAAATTGTCTAATTAAGGGCCTTTTTATGGTTTTGCTCCAAATGGATTCCAAACCTCTTGAAATCAGCTCCAAAGGTCAGGGATGACCTAAGGAGGGATTTCCAAGCGTTTGGAAATTTATTGGAATTTTTAATTATTATTAATTAATTAAATGAATTAATGTTAAATTTTACTTAAAATTAAATTAAAGTTTAAATTGCTGTCAAATTGATTTGATCTTAATTTTCATTGGTTAATGATTCCATTCTGGTCAGTTAGAGGTATTATTTATATTTTTGGATTTAAAATGAATTTATTACATTTTCTGGAAGTTTGGGTTAATTAAGGGTTGATTTAAGGATTAGTGAGATTTGATGGGTTTTGGATTTATGTCTTGATCTTAAATGACTTGATATGTATTTTGGGATTAGTTAGAGAGATTTAATATTTACTTAGGTTTCTATAGAGATATTGATTAGATTTATTTAGGGTTTATTGGAACAAAGTGAAAGAAAATCCTTAATCTACTAGTTGTTTTGAAGTTAATTAGTGTCAAATCATGGTATATTTGATTAAAGGGTACATGACACTAGTTTTCTATGTTTATGTTCAATCCCAAAAGGGATGTATATGAGGTTCTTCCTGGATTTGAGCTAAGTTAACTAAGACAACGTCCTTAATTATTGTTCTTAATGTCACTAGGTTGTAGGATATGAAATCAATGTTTCTAACCGTTGGACACTAAGTTACAATCACATCAATACAAACCATGAACAATAAGAGTGCATCCTAATATCCTATGGAAGGACTTTACAATAAATCATTCCAATCATAAGTTATATAATAAGATATGAGTTCAAATGATTTATTATAAAAAAGAGATAGACATATGAAATTGGATTAAGGTAGTTTAGGGATATATGTAAATATATCCTAATTAAAGCTAATCCAAAACCCATAGCATGACCATATATAATTATTGATTCCTTAACTAGATTAACATGCTTTTAGAAATGAATTTTTATTAAATTATATATGGTCATAGGTCTAAGCTCATGATCAGTGAAAAGATAACTTCACACTAATCCCATAGGGTTCTAACATGCAATGATTAGATTTAGTTTGGATGACTTATGAATTTCCAATTATCTAAGTCAAAATTTGGCTTAGATCTTTGTAAATTCCTAAACCAGTTGAGATTGCATCAAACAGCCTTGGGAAAATTACAGGAGATGGACCTTGGAACCTATTATACCTCTGCCAAAATTCAGCTCAAGATATTATATATATATACGTATTTAAAAATAGAATAGGGTTATATGTATTACTGAAATTACTAATAAATTACTGCTCAAAATAATTTTTACTTATTTTTAAAATAAGGTACTTAAAAATACGAACAAAACGAGCCCAAGAACTCCAAAAATGGACAAGAATTGAAATTCCTATGGATTTTTAAAGTTCTGGCAATTTCTGGATTTATTTTTAAGGTTTTATTTATCCAGTCAAACGGCGGCGCTGACCAGGACACTCGGCGGGAGCGGGGACAGCCACGCGGATGGCGGCGGTCACACGGGACCCGCCACTTAACCAGCTCAGCGGGGCTGGGGAGCCGTCCGATCTCCCGCGGTTCTGATCTAACGGCCAAGATCAGATCCCGCGGTCCAGCTCGTTTCAGATCGAGAGGACGGTCAAGATTTCGCCCGCGGTTTGGATCAACGGCCCAGATTTAGCCTACCCACGATCTGGCTAAACCGGGGTCGGAACAAAGCCTGATTGAGGTTTAATCACGACCGTTGATCGCGATAGAACAGATCTAACGGCCCACGGCTCATCTTCTTCCCCCGTCCAGACCGAGAACCCTAAGCTCGTTTTTATTCTTGCTTTCGCAAAATACTTAATGAAACAGCTTAAAAACTGAGACAGAGATGCAGCAAGTCCTGATGAGGAATGGGGGGGTATTTTCGAAGCTATTGATGCAATGCTTTGTGTGTTATTTAAGAACCTATGTAAACGCCTAGGGTTTGAGATTTCTCACCGAAGGATGGATCGATTTGGTTGATTTAAAAAACGGTTGAATTTGTTGACTGTCCACGTGTTGATCTCCTTCAGGCTTCAAGCTTGGAGAAGGTTTCTACACGGAGTTGAGGGAGTTTGAATGGAGAAAGCTCTCGGTCAAGTACTGATCTCACCGCCGGCAGCTTCCAAACGCCAAATATTGATGGGAGAAAGAGGGTAGAGCTCTCTGGAACTAGAACGAACACTCAAGGGCTCTGGGGAAACTGTGAAATGCAGGATGGCTTAGTCTTAGGATTCCCGCCTCTCTTGCCCTATTACAGCTGTGGGAGCTCGCTTGGACGGCTGGGATCGCTCAGAGGGGGTGCCTGGATGGTCGACAACTGTCCCTGGCCGTTACAGGGGCAGAGAAGGTCGTTCCCTCCGGTGAAAATGACGGGAGGTCATTTTTGAGTGGAGGGGACCACCGGCGTTGGTGGCTCGAGCGGGGAACGTGCCAAAGGCTGGAAAAGGTCTGGCTGGATTCAAGGAAGCTTCTGGAGTCAAGCTTATGAGCCGGATGGGCCTGGGTCGAACTGGATTGTGCTTCTATGGTTGGGTTGACCATAAAAGTCCAATTGGGCTTTGGACGAACTAGGGGACAGGCTAGGGATTAGACTGGTTTGGGCCGAGCCCAGGGAAGTTTCTGGAGTTGAGTATAGGAGCTGGAGTGTCTAGTTTTGGGCTGGATCAAGCTCCAACAGTCGGGTTGACTGGATGAGCTCACTTGAGCTCTCGGTTGAGCTAGGGATCACGCCAGGGTCTAAGCTAGGTCGGATTGAGTTGGGTTAAGTCCATAGATACTTCTGGAAGTGATTCACTTGGATGGAAGGGCCTGGGTTGGAGTGGGAGAGGAAATTCAAGCGAGTTTGATTACTTAGAGTTCTCTCAAATTCCCCATTGACCATTTGACTGGTCAACAAGTCAAAGGGGGCTGAGGTGGCAGTGAGGCAGGCTATAGGGTGTCTTCCCAAGGGCTGGATGGGGTTTGATTTGAGTTGAATCCCTTGAGCCAAAGGGTTTAATCTTGAGAAGGATGGGCTTTAAGATTGAAGTTGACTGGTTTGACCAGTCAACTTAGCCAAACCTTGATGAGTGATGTTATGATGGATCCATGATATGTTAATTGAGTAATGGGACCTTGATTGGGGGTTTGAATGGATTGAATAACCCAAATGGGTTGAAATGATCCATTAAGAGTTTTAAGGAGTTCTTGGATTAATTGGATTGACTGAGTCAACCAGATTGACCAAAGGTGATGGGTCTGGACTGGACAGGTCTGATTAGTTATTTAAAGTTTAATGAGAGTGACTTTGGGATTTCAAAAGGCCATTGGGGCCAAAAAGGGTTGATACTAGAGACATGCCCCATCAGTATGAAACTGACAGAGCCTGAATCAGAATCCATTTCACTGGGTTTTGAAATTCTGAAAAATTTGCTGGAAAAGGCCTTTAGGACCAAGCCTTAGGACCTTGGATTTGGGTCTGGATTGAATGGATTTGATTTGATTTGAGTCTGAATTGGATTTAAGATCTTATTGGAGACCTCATACAAAAATGAGGTCAACAATTGGAAGATAAAATTAATATCTACAAGCACACAAATGAAAAATAGGAATTTATAAATCTAACGAAAAAGAAGGATATAAAAATCTAGTGCTAAAAGTTTTGAATTGTTTTAATCACACTATTTATGTTGTAGAATGACATGAATTAAATTTGGATCAAATTACTTATTTTAAAAGTTAATCAAGTCACAAGTAAGCATCTAGGCCGTCAAGCTACCAAAAAGTTGTATAAAATTTCCTACGGGGCAGTAATCTATTTAAACAACTCTTCCACAGACCACAATGTGAACAATATTAAACTACAATATACAAATTAAATGATAACGCTATAGAACAATCAACATTTTGAACCTTTCTCATTAAATTCCTATTGTGAATATCTCCTAAGTATCCATACCCAAAAGAAAATTGAATATTATCACTAATTAAAACCCATAATCACATAAAGTCATTGCTTTAAATATAATATTTCAAGCACTTACCAAAATATAGTAATCACTTTGACTACCCTTGTGATGAACCCATGGCAAACCATAAATTCCATTGAGATTACTTGAAATATAAATACCATAACAAAAAATAAGGAAGAAATCATAAACTTACAAATTAATGCATACCTATAGACTTGCCACTCATATGGAGGGCCAAAACTGCAGTCTTTCCTATTAAGATGCTCAACCTTCAAGGCTACCTGTAAATGATAAAAAAATGTTGTTGAGCTCTATTTTTGCTCGAGCACTTTTCAATCGACTTGATTAGACATCGTCGAGCCCAATTCAAACTCGAATCAATCCGGATTGATTTTAATTAGACTCAACCCTATTCAATCAAGCCGATTTGAATCAGATTCGCACCCAAACCTAACTCAAATCAACCCGGATTAATCCTAAATAAATTCCAATTGGCTTTTGACTCAATTTGAATAGTTTCCTAAATCTAGTAAGCGCGCCGACGGCTGTGATCAAACGAGAGCCTCGTTTCAGCTCAAATCTCGCGTTTCAGACGATTCGCTGAGACGGGAGCAGGCCTCGGACAGAGGCGAAGCTTCGATGTTTGAGTAGGAATAGAGGGGGGATTAACGTTCGGATCGGCGGCCCTCTCCCGATGGCTCTGGATTCGCTGGCTCCCTCTCTCTCTCTCTCGGGATTTCACACAGCCCGGCCCTCTCCCCCTTTGGTTTTCTTCTGGTTCGTGAGCCCTAGACGAGGCGGACTCCTGATCTCCCGCCGGCGTCCTCTCCCTCTCGGATTCGCACAGTCCAGAAGCTGAACTGAGTAAGCCCTTCTCCTCTCTCACGCAACCAGCGAAGTCCAAGCTCCCCCTCCCTCTCCGACGTTATTCTGTTCGGACTGAAACAGGGAGGCCGATCCTCACCTCCCTCGCGTGGAAGCCGAACCCGACGCCTCTAACTCTCCTTAGCCGTTCCTTGCAAGGTGAGTATCTTTCTCTCTTTCTCCTTCTCCCTTTCTTTCCCCCTTTTCCTTAATCTTCCTCCTCTACTCTAGCTATCGTGGCTTCCTCTCATTTTTTTTAATCCAGCATCTTGTGGATGATTTTAATGAGCAGCAAGTTGCACCTATGGGGGATTTTATTTTTGTTAAGCTTTAAATGTGGGTTGAAGTGTTGTGGTGTGTATGTCATCACACCTTTAATCCTCTTGTTTTTTTAGTGAATGCTTTCACTCTTTGTGGTAGATCTCGTGATAGTTTGCATGAGTGATCTTGGTATCATGGGTTGATTTATATCTCTACACAACATGTTGATCTACCTTGTTTTGAAATGGGTAATTAGTATGTGATCCTACATTTACCTTATGTAACGTGGTCTAGAAGCTTTAGGTGTAATATGACAATACATCTGAAGAAATCATTTTACATCATTTCTTAAGTTTTGCACACTAGTTGTTTGACGAAAGGCCTCTAAAAGGAATTTGTTTGGAAGTGAGTCTTTTATTTTATATATAGAAGTCTTCTCCTATTACACTATCCAAAGGCTTATTAAAAATAAAAAAATCTGGGAACAAGTTTGATTGTTTGTTGAGATGCAATGACTTGTATACACCCTCTCTCATGGCCATTGTTTAGTAAAATGATGATGGTTATTGTTAAGCATGAGTGATTTTGTAAAGTGTAGACAAAATATGGGGCTGATCTGTGTTGTTTTGATAGTAAAACAGTTAATGCAATTCATGTGATCTAGCTTGAGAGGTCTTTGCGTTCTTTTACTAAATCATGCATGTAGGGTGTTTGTGTTAATGCCCATTAAAAATTGGTAGAGGTTTTCCTTGGTAAAAGGAGGAATTTCATGAATTTCATTAGAAAATTTACTTTGCCGCAATGAGTAAATCCCATATAATTTTGTGCTTTTTCTTCTATAGTCATTTCAAAGAGAAGGTTAATGTGATGTGTGAAGGTTTCATATATTTCATTCCATGAATATTCATTAAATGGAGAATATTGTTGCTAGCTATCTATGAGATGATCGGTGCATTGATCATGAAAATATTGTATAGGTTACTAATGATTTTCATCAAGTATTTGTATAAATCGTAACTTTTATGCTAGCATGCTTCTTATAGTCTTGTAAGCCATGCACATCAAGTATTTGGTGGAAACGCTACAAAAGAGAACTTAGTCAATTTTGCTTGCATTGGGATTTTTTTTTTACATGATAAGCTAGTTCGTTTAGAAATTGCCTAAATATGTTGTTTGGAGTTTTGTTAGCAAAAATCTGAGAATAAAATCCTTCTTTTCTCGTGTTTATGCTTCCATTTTTTTTTATTGAAGTGATTTATCATGTGAATCATGAGTTTCTTTTGTAGACTACTTTAAGGGTGTCAATCTACTAGGTGTATAATGGGATCCTTATGCTAGCTTGTCTCATATGGTTTCATGAATATTGCATTTCAAATGTTCATCCAAATGCCACTAGAAGAAGTTGTAGTGTTCTGATTCAAGCTAAATCTTTATATGGGTGGCATCTCATGAAGTTTATGATTACACAAGAGTTTCATATTTTCAAATCAAAGTTTTCTTTCTATTTTGTGAGCAAGGATTGTTCTTTTCGCTTAAAACTTCCAATGCCATTTGATATCTTTTACCTGTTACTTTCCACTTTTGTTTCCGTTACATTGGAGATGTCTCATATATGGTATGATAAAAAAAAGCGTGTGTTTTGAATATCAAGTATTTGCGCTAAGGTTGAGCCTTTATGCAATGTAAGAGCCTCAGCATTTTAGATGTTTTGAAGTGTTATTTCTCATGGTTTCTTTTGGCACAGCTTGTGAGTAAGTTATTCCCTCTAATTTTAGTTGTGCATTATTTGAGGCTTTATGTTCGAAACAAGCAAAGTTGGTCTTAGTTATCGTTCATAAGTGGATCTATTTTATGAGCCTTACAAACACCTTTTTTTTTTGTTGTGAATTACAAATTGTTGAAGTTAGCCTGTGACGAATCACATTGTGTTGGGATATATTTGCAAGGCGGTGACTCTTGGCCTCCTTAAGTTAAAATTGGAATGACATGAAATAGTTTAGGGAAGAGCTTAATTGATCCGTCAGTTTATTGTTGGAAAGATCATGCTCATATTTACATCGCAAAATAGTGTGTTTAATATAGCTTCACTTGGCGTTTGGAGAAATTCATACATTCCTTTATGTTTTGATATTGGCTACAAATTTGGCTTTCTTTTGGATATCTTGATGGCATATTGCAGGAAGGTGATAATTTCATTGGTAGATAATTATGTGCCTAATGCTTCAAGTATAGGTTTCTCTGTCAATTGGACTCAGTATTATATCGTGTTGTTAGGTTATTTTCTTGAGCATGATGAAGAAGCCCATGTAGTTATGTGATTGGCGAAAAAACAAATCCATATCGAACTCTTTTCTTATGATTGCTCTTTTTTTTATTGAGTTCCAACTATTAAACAAATTGTTAGCTTGTTGTTTGGTTTAAATATATAATTTTGGCTTTCATTCTCGGGTCTGCAAGTTACCTTATGCTAAACTTCTTTTTTTTATAACCTTCAAGTGTGCCTCTCACATGTTTCATCCACTATGAGTTGATTGGAAAGTGAATTTGAAATATGTTGTAAAATTTGATATATGCACTTGTAGTTCACTGTGACAAAGTAAATATAAAGTGATGTGTATGACTTAATTGAAGGTATCTTGGCATGAGTAGAAATGTATCGATTTGGAGTGCTTCTTTGGAATGTTGGAAGGCGCCACATGTTGGAAAATACTTCAAATGGGAAATCTTATGAGCTGTTTTATGTTGGCAAGTTTTTATGATTTATTTTTGTTGGGAGGTTCTATAAATTACCTTATGTGCAAAAATCTACGGTTTGTTCTATATTCGAAAGACTTGAGTTTTTGTTTCATATTTAAAAAAAAAGGGGAGCTTTGGTTTGTTTTATGTTGAAGAGTCTTAAAGGGGTTGCATCGCGAAGTTTTATCATTCACCTTGTGTTGGAAATTTTATGATTTGCTTCGTGTTGAAAAAGGCTTCAAAGATGGTTTCATGTGGGGAAGTATTGATAGTTGCTTTGTTGTTGTAAGGCTTTATGAAAAGTTTTGTGAGTCGATTTGTGTCGAGAGGCTTCACGATTTTTTTTTTTTTGTGAGTGTTTTATGATAGAGGCTTTATCATGAATTTTTCGAATGGTCTTATATTGAAATTTTTGTTGTTTTGTTTTGTGAACATTTCTTAATGGAAGGCTTTATAATGCCTATTCATTGAGGAATTTTCTCAGACTACCCCACTCCAAATGAAAGAAGAGGCACTTGGTTGTTGGTTGTTTTTGGTAGGATTGTGTCAAAAGAGGGGATTTTGGTAAAAGATTTTTGTAGAGTTTTGGTGTCAAAACAAAATGAAAAGAGAAGAGATTTTGGTAGATAACTTTTGGGGAAGTTTTGTGTAGTAGTTCATTTAGAGGTTCTTGCGAGTTATTTTGAGATCTATAATTTTGTGGTTAGACTTGTTTAGTAGGGCTCCTTTAGTGTCTTTTGGGAATGATTAGTGCTTTACCATGTGAGTTAGGTTCTCTTAGTAGTCTCTTCTAAAAAATGAGTGTTTGAATTTGAATCTTTAGGAGCTTTGTGTTAGAGGTCTTTAATGTCTTTTGGAGCAAGACAGTCCCCGCTCGTTTGAACTCTCCATTTAGTGTTAGTTTCTAAAATATAAAATTTTAGATAGACATAAAACAAAAGAGAGTCTAGTTTTAAGTTTGGTCTTGAAAGTTTGTTTCCCTTAGTTGCTTAGGGCTCCGTTTGTAGGGTGTTGTAGATAGATGTCTCAATCGTATCAAGTGCCTCATTTGGATTGTGGGAATAATAAAGGGCATTGTTAATGTTGCTTTAGGATACACTTGACTTCAAAGAAGTGTGTCCAAAACAACAATGCCTACATTCCTTTTATTTCTAATTTTTATTCTTTTATTTCTACTGCTTTGCTACTTAGCATAGCGCTTTTATCTATAGATCCTTAAGTTTATTGATACACGTACGAGGGTCCTAAGGGTTAGAAAACAAGACTCATTTTAGTCCTATAACTTCATCTAAGGACAAAAATTAAGGACTAGGTCTTAGAAAACATAGACTTAGGATGCATGCTCCTTATAGGATAGAGACATCAAAACAAAAACTCAGTGACATATTTTCCTAAGTTTAGTTCTTCTTAATCCATTAATAATCAACTAATCATTTATAACCTAACTCTTAAAATATGTTAAAAAATATTTAATTCTTAATTAAATTATTCTTAATATTTGTAATCATTAAACTATAAACCTAAGACATAAATCTAAATCAAGCTTAACAAATCTAATAATTAACTTCTAACTAACTTAAAGCTTAAAAGCTGTAGACTAAAATTAGGAGATTAAACATAAACTAAAATTCATTAGGATAAAAGACTTCTAAAGATCAAACCTTAGATTTTGACTAATCTTTTAAAATCAATCAACAAACCCTTTAATACATAACAACCACTCCAAAGATGAAGTTTATTGGATGGACTACTCCGGGCTGCGGGGCTAAGTGTCCTAAGGAGGCCTGGTTCCTCGAGCATGGTGGCACAATGCCACGAATGGATTTAATGGGGTGTTAAAACCTAAAACTAATTTCTTAATTGGCTTAAATCAAATCTTAATCGATAATAAATCATTTAATCTACTTTTTTTTTTAATTTACAACCAACAAAATAATCAATCAAATCCTAAAATACAATCTCTAAAATCAATCTTAAAGTATTAAGATTTAAACTTCAATTAAAATCTCCCTTTCGCCCTCTAACAAATCAAAAATGCAAACAATTCTAATTAAATCATCCTACATAGGACCTATCCAAAAACTACACGGCCCACACATACGTTAGATTTGTTTGGTTAGGACACGACTTCTAGCCCTAGGTTAGGCTGACATTTTCTTTTGTTATTCAGTATTTACTACATGCACTTGCTTTATAATTGCTATTATTAGATTTCCTGTTTGTTACATTCTTACTTACATGCATTTATTTTTTGAATGACATCTACGCTCATTTGTGTATTTTTCTTTCATTTTGTCTTGCGAGGTACATTTGGATGACTTACTCGCTCGAAACTTTTAAGTGACAACGCCACAATTTGGAATTGCTTGCTTTGAGCTTTTAAGTGGCAGCGCCACAATCAGGTATGATCTCTGCAACTTGTAAAACAATTTTCTTTTAATTATATATCGGAATTGCTACACATCACACACGACTTGTTAATAGGTATTCTAGTATGTTTAGGTAGCTGGCCTTAGGGTAGTTCACTAGCAAAGCTTTGGCCCTATAAGTCAAAGCTTGCCCCCCTTCTGTGAACCCTAGAGACCATTAGGGTCATTTAGGCAAGTAGAGTAGGCCACCTATTATGTCGTTTGGCATCGTTGTTTTCCCACACGAAGTGGGCATTGTTGTTTTTTTGCTAGGATTTTGGCCTTTTTCGGTTTTGGGTATGATACCCCCCACCTTCTGTGAGCCTTAGAGACCATTAGGATCATTTAGGCCTGCAGAGTAGGCCACCTATTTATGTCATTGGGCATCGTTATTTTCCCACACGAAGTGGGCATAACTATGATGATTTTCTGTGCGGGTACCTTGCCTGGAGGGTACCCTTAGGGTGTGTTTATTTATTTTTTCTGTACTCTGGATGTCATGCATACGTTCTTACACACCTTTTGCCATAATGCACCTCACTTACATGCATGCATTGCATTAGTGGACCTAAGGATCTTTCTTACTTGTGCATTTGTTTCATGCATCATACAACGCTAGGTCCATTCTTTTGCATATTATAGAGTCCCTAATTTATTTCTTTTGAACTACAAATCCTTGATTCCTTAGGATAGAGCCTTCCCATCTTGCATACATATAGGACGATTGATTGTGCTTTGGATTTTAGCTGGCTTCTTTTTTTCAGGCAAGGAATAAGTCCAGGATTGCATTAGCTAGGTCGTAGATGCTAGTGTTGTGTGTACAACACTACATCTTTTATAAATTTATGGTCTAAAGGTGAGTGGTACAGGTGTACCACTATACACCTTATTGGTGGGTAAGTTCTCCATTCTGTCAGAGGCTATAAATCCTACCCATCCGCGTCACACAGATGACGCCACCTCCCTCTTTCTCTCATGCATGTCTGAGTGCGTTGTCCTTCTTTCTTTTCTCCAGTTTCCACTTCTTTAAACCGACCGGATGATTGACTGAACCATGTGTGACTGATTAAGCCAACTTGGGACACTCTTTCTCTTTGATTAGGAAAGCCTAGAAACCCCTTTGCACTAAATCACTTTTGAGAAGATAATCTAACATCCTTAATCGAGAGTTTTCTTAAGTCAAGGCTTAGGATGTAATTAACTACGGGGGCTTGCGCCCGTAGGAAACCGATCCCCACAATCAAATAAACCTCATTCGATCTGATGCATCGAATGGGGGAAATCTCATGAATTTTGGGTTATAGATATTATTATCCATCGAGGTTGGTAGGTGAAAGCTGCTATCCTCTATGGCTAATCGTATCTATAACTCCATCTGCTCTTCCATCGGCCTGCTTGTGTCTATTGTAAAGGTCTACGACCATTTTGTCCTACGGGATAGTGTGATCGTACTCTTTGCATTCAAACCACACGAGCAGAATCCTTTCGGAGACCCACAAATGTATATATTAAAAACAACAATTTATAAACATTCATTTATTAATAATCTTAAAGTTCAATAATTTACCTCGTAGGCATATTGTTATGTTCTTTCTATCCCACCATATATTCTTCAACTAACATAAACCTGGCCAAATCCACCTTTGTCTAGCTTCATTTCTATTTTGTATACAGAAGAGTTACCAATTTATACTTGTGCAATAAGAAAAAATTAGTCCAACATAAAAAATCAAAATTATGAGATAGAGTTTTGATTTATCATAACTATTTACAAAAATTCTTCTATTACTATAATTGATGTTAAACATTAATCATATTGCACATAAGAACCTGCTTGCATAGGTTGACTAAATTAGTTGGATATTGAAGAAAGAAAAGGAAATCACTTACCAACTCATATTAAATGGTTGTTAGAGACTTAGAAATGTATTCAATCTCGGTATGTTTTTGAAAAAGAACGCATGTGAATTTCTACCAGCAGAATTCAAGTTTCTCAATCTCTATTACTGTAATTTAAAGAAACATTATGTGATATCAAGCTTATATTGGTGTTATGATATTCTCAATGGATGTATTCCTGACATGATGCTGCAAAAAATGCACTTATTTAATGAAGCAAATCTAACAAATTTTGAACTGAAAAAGAATCTAAGAAAATTGAGCACAAGAAAAAGTTAGATTTAGAGTTCCATGCATTTATCAGTCCAAACTATTCATCATAGGTGCAACTGTGTACAACAAAAATAAAGTACGTTGATGATATCACATCTAAAGCAAATTTAGGGATAAGACCAACAAATTTAATAGTCTTGTATGGAATAAATTTTCACTCATCAAGTACTTATGGTGTCAAATATTTTAGAAAAAGGGAGGTTTAAAAGGTGACAAACCTTAGACAATGTTTGGAATAACCATAGTTTTGGAGGTCTTTGAATCGTTGAAAGTCTAGAAGAAATAAATTAACTTTTGCAACACATACACTTTTAATTTAATAATAAAACCTCTAGAAGAAACACAAATTAAAAAAGAAAGCACCTAAATCCACAGTTAAGCAAATGCAAAGGAAAAAAAAGTGACAAACTATGATTTTCACTTAAATTCAAGATCAATCAGCCATAAAAAGACACGATGAAAGAAAGTCGGCCAGAAATCAGTCAAATACATTGTTTTTTATTCTGCTTCCTATTTTTTTGTTATTTCAAAGTAGCTGATGCAAGAATGTTAGCATAGAACAACACACATGGTGATGGACTAAATTGGGAAACTTCAAGTTATCATGAGAGGTAGAAACATGAAGCTGGGCCTATATACTCAAAGGTAGAAACACAAAGACTGGCAAATATCCATGTCACCCAGAAATAGGAAGCCCAAATATACAAATATTTCAAAAACCTATTATTGAGTCAAGTTAATAATCCAAACAAGAATTTGGAAGAAACAAATTAATATCCTTACTCACTTGCTGCTGGTAGAATCTAATCTATCATGACCTGAAATCGCATTAAGAAGAATTGCAATATCAGCAATACAGAAAAGTAAAATTGTGGTTGCAAACAGCTCCCAAAACCAAAACAACAAAATGAAGATATATAGATAGATATAGAAAAAGAGAGTGTCTGTGAACGCGCGCGAAGCCATTCCAAGCCAACAGGTCCCAAAGCCGTAGCAACCTGGAACAAATAAAACAAAGATATAGAGTAATTAAGAAAGAGTGAGAAGAAGGTGAAGAAAGAGTGAGATGGAGTTTTTGTGAATTGTAATATGATTTGCGCTTAAACCTGAATGTTTGTGCTTGTGTTGTATGTAAAAGTAGCAAAATATAAGTATAAGCAAGTTAAAATACTAACGAAGTATTAGTTTATTTGAAAATGAGAAAAATATACAATTTTAATTAATTAATTATATAATATATTTATTTTAAATAAAAGAAATAAATTTGAGATTGGCACTTTTTAACACAGGAAAATCCCAACAAAGACTTCCATCGAGTTTAAATCCAAACTAAAAGAAAAGGAGGAAGATCTTCTCATGGAATTACAATACGTAAAAGCAGGATAAGGTTACCAGCAAATTAGTTTTCCGGCTCTGAAGTCTGAACTCAAGCAGATCAAAAAGAAAGATCAATATATCATCTTAGCTTTAGTCGCCTCCTAACAGCTACGAAACTAGTGAAATATTTGAGGGTTCTTTCAAGTGATTAATGACAAAGAAGAAGAATAGAGAGAGAGAGAGGAGGAGGAGGAGGAAGAAGAGCGATAATGCTATAAAATTGAACCAGAGATCAACCAAATGGTAACTCTACATTTTCTCCTGATAAAGAAGAAGACGACAGAAGCATGAATTTGAGAGACAGAGAGAAAGAAATGAAGAGAGATAATCATCAATTTTATATTGATAACTGCAGCTTCATGATCAGGTAGAAGAAGTAGAGAAAACTTCTGAGGACGAAACAGGAAACAGAGAAAGCAATCTCGGAGGCTTGGGCGTTGTCCGCGGGGAAGGAAGTAAAACCCTTTCTCGATGATGTCTACAAGAGGGGAAATGAATAGCTGAAAAGTTAAACTGCCAGTTGCGGTAGAAGATGAAACGGCTGGAGATCTCGCTCGGTTGAGATAGAGAGGCGTGTAACGCTCGTATGGCCATGTTATTAATTTAAAAGATGAGATATTTATAAATTATAATTTTATTATTGTTGTTTGAGTAAAATTTCTTTCATATTTTTAAATTTTGTTCATATGTTATTATTTTATTATTTAGTACAAATATTTTGGTACTAAAAAATTACTTTAAAAAGCACTAAATTTTTTTTTCCAAACGAAGCCTAAGATTTTATTTAGGGGTGTCCATATTTGACACGACAAGAAAACCCGACCCTGAAAATTTAGGTTGGACCCGACCTGTTTGATAAACGGGTCGGGTTCGGGTTCGCAGATTCGACCCGTTTCATAAAACGGGTCGGGTTCGGGTTGACTCGGCGGGTTGCCGGGTCAACCAAAAGTCGTTTAATTTAAAAATTTTGAATTCCCGCCCTATGCCTGTTGCCCGTTGCCACGCATGCCCGCTATCGCGCTGCCACAGCCGCGTCCGCGTCGCAAGCTCCCGCGCGTCCGCGTCGCATCTAGCCCGCACAGGCCACCACTACAGGAAAAACATTATTTTCCGGCGGACATTTTCACCGGAAAAATGGCCAAAATCGGCGGATTTCCGACGGAATTATTGTCGACGGTAAAACGCACATCGGAAAAGGGCTATCACAACTAAAATTATTTACAGAGAAGTATATATATCCTTACTAAATATTATCTGCTTGTCAATTTTTTTTTTCAAATTTTTTCGTAAAAACACTACTTTTTTTTACATATAAAAAATTTAAATTTTCAAAGAATTTTAGATTAAAATTTCTTTCAAACACAAGTATATTTTCGTCTATTGCAACGCACTGCTAAATTAATACACAGAATAATTTTATATCTTATAATCTAAAAAAATTTATAATAAAATTGTGCAATAAATGAATACACTGATTTATATTTTATAACATCAAATAATACTAATTATTATAAATACCTTATTTTTATAAATACACAAGTTATAATGCTAGAATAAATTATTATAAAAAAATCGCTTTTACTTTACTTTGAATCTACTAAATCAAACAAGGGAAATAATTCTCTTACATTTATTTTGCACACAAATAAACAGGTGCAAAGTATTCAGAATGCACTGCATTTACTTTACACTGCATTTCTTTTTCAGAAAATCAAACAGCCCCTACGTGAAATCCTTCAGTGGGGTTCGAACCCTACCCCCTGGCCTCTGCTCTCGTGAAGGCTTCGGTGCCTTCTACCATTTGGCCATTTAACAAAAACTTTTAAATATTATACTTTATTTTATTTAACTTATTGTTAATAAATAATTCATTAATTTGCGTAATGATTATTAAATTATTTACCTTAATTTAACTTTACAATTAATTAGAAAATTGTATTATAATATAAGCTTTAATTGAAATCATTTGGTTTTTTGTTATTAAATAATTAAATTTATTTTATTATAATGTATGTTATTAAATTCAATAATTTAAGTTATTTTATAAAATATAAAATATTTAATTTAAGTGATTTAATTTGACAATAAGTTATTAAAATATAATTTTTTTTAATTTCCGTCGGAAAACCGCCGGAAATTCCGTAGAAAATAATCCGTCGGAAAACCAGTCAAAAAATATGTCGGAAATTCGTCGAAATTTTTCCGTCGGAGAACCGCCGGAAAATCCGTCGGAATTTGTGACGAATTTACTTCTGCCGGAAATGAGCTGTTTTCCTGTAGTGCACAGCGCGTCCGCGTCGCGTCCGCATCCGCATCCAACCCGCACAGGCCACAGCCGCGTCCGCGTCACGTTCGCATCCACGTCGCAAGCTCCCGCGTCCGTGTCGCTCGTCCCGCGACTCCGCGACGTCCAGCCGTGCTCCGCCACGCCGTCCGGCGTCCAGCCCATCTAAATTCGAGGGTCGGGTCGTGTCAACCCGGTAACCCGCACGGGTCAGGTCCGGGTTGACAAACCTGACCCGTTTGCAAAACCAGGTCAGGTTAGGGTCAACCCGTTTATAGCCGGGTCAAGTCAGGTTCGACCCGAATTGACACCCCTAATTTTATTTAGAACAAATTTTTTTATTCATTTTCGTTTTAGATTGCAATCAAATTTTTTATTTAATCACTATTTTTTCAATAATTTCAAAAAAAAAATGAGCTAGAAATCTATTTTCTATAACAATATTAAAAAAAAATTTTCTCTACATCAACTTTATAAAAAAAACTGATAGTCCCAAACATGCCTTAAATTACACAATAAGAAATTGATTCTTCTTTCATTATAAATGTTCTAATACTTCCAAAAATAAAAATATCATAATTACATTTCTTTTCCTAAGAAATGATGTTCCTTGAAACTAATGATATGATGCAAGAAAAACTAACAAAATATTTCAACATGCATTATATTCTACATAAATATGATAATGTGCGGGCTTCTTATTATTAAAGAGAATGTTGAAAATCTCTCATCAAATCATTATTTCATGAAATAATCCTTAAAGTTGAAAGCCCCGTTTTAAAATTTAAAAAAAAAAACCATAAAGAAAAGGATGGCCCAAAAATTTTGGCCACATGCCACCAAAATTTGGACTCCTATGTTAGAGTAATTATTACGTCCGAACAAAAAATCAGAAATTTGGACGTATACTGAGCAATATCAAGTGCTCAATACCGAGTTTCACACTACAGGAAAATCACCCACTTCTGGCGGCTTTTTCCGGCAGAATTTGACCAATTTCCGACGTTTTTTTAATTTTCCGGCGGTTTTCCGGCGGCTTTCGTGCTGCCGGAAAAAACGGCGTAGGAAAATAATTTCCGACGGCTTTTTCCGGCGGCAAATAAATCCGGCGGTTTGCCGGCGGTCAAATACCGCCGGTTGAAAAAAAAAAAAACAACCCGCTCCCGCTGAAACCGCTCCCCGGCAGCTCCGGCGGCACGCCAGCAACCCGCTCCGGCGGGCGGTCGCACCAGGCCTTGGGTCGCGCCGGACCAGACCGCGTCCCGTCGGACCGGGCTCGCGTGAGCCAGGCGAGCCCGAGTGCGCCAACGAGCCCGCTCCCGTGCTGCCTTCGCTGAGAGTTTCGAACCGTGGACCTCCTCACCCGCTGCCCCGCTCCCTGACCACTACGCTGTTTCTGCAAAATAGTTAAATCTAAGTATTTTTTATTTATATTAAAAAAGTCTGAATATTATAATTAAACATTATTAATTTAAATTTTTATTTTAATTGATAATTAAAATAAACTAGTTAAGTAAAGCCGCCGGTAAGCCGTCGGAAAGCCGCCGGAAAATTCCGCGGGATAATTTTGCGGGAAATTAGACGGCGCAAAATTTTGCGGGGAAATTAGCCTTCGGAAAGCCGCCGGAAAGCCGCCGGAAAAATCCGCAGGAAAATTTTGCGGGAAATTAGCCGTCGCAAAATTTTGCGGGGAAATTAGCCGTCGGAAAACCGCCGGAAAATTTTGTTGGAAATAAGACGTCAAAAGCCGCCGGAAAGCCGCCGGAAAATTGACCGCCGGAAAGCCGCCGGAAAATTCCGCCGGTAATAAGTGATTTTCCTGTAGTGTCAGGTGACATGGCGCGTGATTATTGGTCTCTGGACGCGTTCAATGACCTGACGTAATAATTGCTCCTTATGTTGACACCTGTTTTTCTGCCTTTCAGAGAAGCCACATGATCTTACTAGATTTTAATACTTCTTCTGTCACCCCATCAGGCTTAGGTGGGTAGGTGGGCGTGCTTGGTTGGGAACCCCCATCCCAAGTTCGAATCCCCTCTCATATGACACAACTCCTTAAGTGGAGAGAAAAGAACTGTGGGTCCTGCACCTGTGGGGTTGGTTGCTGGTAGACTCGCCGAGGGATTAGTGGAATTCGCCAAGTGCGTCAAAAGCTGACGTGGCAGCGAGCCGATACCCCGTTCCAAAAAATAAATAAATAAATACTTCTTCTGTCATTATTACATATATTCTAACTCTTTTGTCTTCTAATAACTTAGCTGTCTATGTACATCTTTTAAATTAAATAATATTATCTAATAGTATAGATGTGAATGTTTAAGATTTTGTTTGAGATAGCTTTTTAATTGATTTTTAGGTTTTCTTTGAGACGGCTTTTTTCCTGCTTCTTAAAGAAATTTTTTAGTAAAAAAATTAAAAATTATAAACTAAAAAGTCGCTTTAAAAGGAATAAGAAAGTTGTCCCAAACAAAGCCTTAGGCTTCATTCGAGACGGTTTTTTAATGCTTTCTAAAATCAATTTTTTCGTACAAAATTTCTTAATTTAAATAATTTTTTACTAAAAAAATATTTTAGAAAGCAGTAAGAAAACCGTCTCAAATAAAACCTAAATGCTATTTTATAAAACATTAAAAAAATTACCACAATAAGCTTGAAAGTCTTTCCGAAATTGTTGTAATTTCTTGTAAAGATGAGAAAAAAAAAAAAGTTAGCACAAATCTTTTTTAAAATATAAAGAAATTAAAGTAAATTGGAAATTATAATTACTATTTAAAAAACTAAGCATTAAGAAAATTATCTCAAAAGGGTCTCATTTGGACAATGCAGACAAAATTTTATATAACAAAAATGCCCGAAACAAATCATGAGAGTCTATTTGTTAATTTTATATAACAAAAATGCCCGAAACAAATCAAAATGTCTAGTTTATATATTTTTTTTGTACTAAAAAGTACTTTAGAAAGCAATAAGAAAACTCTCAAACAAAGCCTAAGACAATTGTTATAGACGCAACATAAGATTGCGATGAAGGTTTTGAAGGTTTGATGCAGGTAAGATTGTAATATAGATCTTGTCAAAAAATGCTACGAAAATGAGGTTATAATGCACGCAAGATTGCAAAAAAAGTTTTGATAAAATGGGGGTCCCAAGACCATAAGTTTTTCGAGAGATGATTGTGCTTTAAGTAAGATTATAGAGCATGTGTTAAAGGAAGATGAATACAACAACACATGCAAGGTTATGATGATGATGATGATGACGATGAGGATCCAGATTAAGGAGAAATTCTTCTATGCGGACACCGGAACATCTGGAGGCGAATTAGAATGCGTCATGTTACCCGGTACACAGTCGCGGTACACAGCAAATGGGTAATGTGGCACATTCTAATTCGCCTTCGGATGGCGTCCGTATCCGCACAGAATAATTTCTCCAGAATAAGACGATTGCAATATAATACGAGATTGTAACATAGATATTATAATAGAACATGATGTATGTCTTACTGCACAGAACCTCATAAGAATACTTGGAAGGATCAGTGTTGCTCATCAAATTCCAAAATTTCTAGATATTCAGAATTCTCTAATTTTCAATATATGCCTAAATGAGGTAAATGAAAATCTAAAGATAAAATTTTAGAAAAAAAATCTAATATTTAGTCTAATCTCTGAAACTCGTCAAATTTATAAAAACTAAGTAACATAGATAACTAATTATCAACAATAAATAGCATAGAGCAGACATTAGTATGCTCAAAATATAATCAAACAATAAACCCATCATCTCCCTCTCTCCCCTCCAATGTCGCTGGCCTACTCCCTCATCTGCATCATGCATCATGGGGCTGTTCTAATTATTTGAAATTCAAATTTCGAATTTCAAATAGCTTTCTTATTTGGGAATTTCAAATTATGAAGTTGAATGAATCTCAATCGAAATTGAATTTCAATTAGGTTGGATATGACAACTCATTTCCTAAAGCTTGTTTGGAAGCTCTTGAATTCCTCCCCACAAACCCTCTGCCCCTCATGATGTCGCCGGCCCCATGCATGTGCTCCACTCTTGTTTTTACCTCTTAATCTCCACAACGCAAGTTTCCAACTTGATTTTGCATTGAAATTCATGCCCGATCAACATAATTTTTTGATGACGTATCAAAAATAATAGAGTATACACTTAGATATTTGATGTATAAATATGATAATTGGGCATTTGATTCTAGCGGTTTATAAACGGCTCTGAACCGCCTTTACTCAGCTATCCCCTCATCATCTTCCTCCCTCGACCATTCCTTCTTCCCCTTCCATGATAGAAATCCTCTCCAAACAAACAGTAAAACCTCCCCCAAACTCCTCCCATCCCCGCCTCTGCCACCTCACTCCATGGGATGTTGCCTTGCTTTGCCCTCATTACATCCAAAATGGTCTCCTTTTCACCAATCTCCCGCCTTCTCATCCCCTCCCCCTCCTCCTCAACACCCTCCAAACCTCCCTCTCTATCACTCTCCAACACTTCTACCCTCTAGCCGGCCGCCTCCTCACCCAAAAACACCTCACCGGCGACAAAGTCACATCCTTGCACGTCTCCATCGATTGCAACGATCAAGGAGCCGAGTTCATTCACGCCGCCGCCGTCAAAATCACACCTTTCGACTTTCTCTCCCCAGGCAAGGACATTCCATCCTTCGTCAACTCTTTCTTCCCTCTTAACGGCGCCATAGGCCAAGACGGCCACTCCTCCCCTCTCCTTTCCGTTCAACTCACCGAGCTCGCCGGCGGCGCCGTTTTCCTCGCCTGCAGCTTTAACCACGTCGTCGGCGACGGCGCCTCCTACTGGAATTTCTTTAATGCTTGGGCAGAGATAACCAGAACAAACTCCTTATCTCTCCCTCCGGTTCACGACAGATGGTTCATCGACGGCGAAAACCCACCGATCCATCTCCCCTTCTCCGATTCCTCCCAATTCATCGAACGCTTCTCCCCGCCGGTTCTTCGGCAGAGATTGTTCCATTTCTCAACGGAATCAATAGCGAAGCTGAAAGAAAAAGCGAATAGTGAGATTAAAACTGAGGAGAATCAGAATCAGAATCAGAATCGAATCATAATCTCCTCTTTCCAAGCTCTGAGCGCGATGATATGGAGGGCGATGACCAAAGCTCGAGGATTCCCACCAGAGCAACTGACGAGCTGCCGTTTAGCTATACAGAATCGAGGAAGACTCCGGCCGCCGCAATCCCCGGCGTACTTCGGAAACTCGATCTACTTGTTGGCGGCGACGGCTGCGGCGGGGGAGTTGGAGGCCAATGGGATAGGATGGGCGGCGAGGCAACTGAACAGAGCGGTGACAGAGCATACGGACGAGGCGATACGTCAAAAGCTGAGAGAATACCACGTGGCACCGGTGGTGTACAAGATGACAATGTTTGTTCCGAAGAGCGTGATTGTGGGGAGTTCGCCGAGGTTCGATATGTACGGCTGTGACTTCGGGTGGGGGAAGGCGGCGGCTGTGAGGTGTGGTCCGGCGAACAAGTGCGACGGAAACGTGTCGGCTTTTCCTGGCAGGGAAGGAGGTGGGAGCGTTGAATTGGAGATTTGTCTTGTTCCTTCGTTCATGGCGGCTTTGCTTCTGGATCAGGAGTTCTTGGACTCGGTTTCTGTACCTTCGGGAAAGCTTGGTGATGAGTATCTTTAGAGTAGGGGTGTAAGTGAGCCGTGCCGGCTCACGAGCCGGCTCGAACTCTACTCGTTAACGAGCTCGCGAGTCAAGCTTATTGAGCTTCGAGCTCGAACTCGAGCCTATAATCGAGCTCGAATGGTTAACGAGCTCGAGTTCGAGCTTGAGCCGGTTCGGCTCGTGAGCTCGCGAGCCGGATCGTTAATTATTTATTAAGTAAAATAATATATAATATGTATTATAATATATTAAAATATATGTTAATGATTATCTATGTTATTTAAAATAATATTAAAATATATTATAATATATATTGTGAAGTTAGTACAGTTACTTTTATTAAAATAATATATAAATTATATTAATCTGTTGCTCATTAATAAATTGCCATGATGCTTGATAAAGTTGATATGAGTTCACGTGACATGTGCTTTTTTTTTTTGGAATTACGTGACAACTGCTCATGAAAGTGGACGGGCACGAAAAAAAAAACCGGTCGGGAGAAATGAAAATGTCAAATTGAATCGAGTCGGCTCGAATCGAGCCGGCTCGAGTCGAGCTCGACAGTCTAGCTCGAGCTCGAGTTCAAGCTCGCTTTTCGACTAACGAGCCGAGCTCGATAAGACCTTAACTCGACTCGACTCAACTCGTTTACACCCCTACTTTAGAGAGATAAATTGGGTTGTAAAAATTGGATCGGACAATGAACCGGAAGAAGAGGTTCATGATTCGATTGTCCTAATTTAGGGTTTAGGATTGTTCTTATTGGTCTAATCGGGGTCGAATCAGATGATGTAATAAATAATAATATTATTAAAAGTAATAAAATTAATATAATAATAATGATAATTTAATCTTAAAAATTCCATAATTCTAAGAATTTTGATATTAAAAAATAAATAAAATTCATATATATATATAACATAATTTTAAAATTAAATATAATTAATTATTATATTTATGTTATATATTTAAATACAAATAATTAATATTTTAAAATTTAAATATAGACATCTTAAATCTTCAATTTTAATTTATATTTAATAAAAAATAATTTATATACAAATATTTATATTTAATATAAATAATTACTTTATATTATATATTTAAGCATACTTTACATCTATAAATTATATATAAATTTTTCATTATAAAATTATATTTATAAAGTCATTTAATATTATTTTTTAAGATTTTTTTATTTTTCTATCATTTAATTTCACATTTAAAAAAAGTTTTAGAACTTTTAAAAATTTATTCTGTGTGGGAAATTTGGTATGATTTTTTAAGATTTAGAACTTTAAAAATTTGCCACATATAAATGAGCCGAACTAAGCCAAATGGTGAGCTCAAGTAGAGCTCAATGGGAGAGCACAAACTCGACTTGTGTCAATGGAAGTAGGGTTTTGAGCTAGCTTGTGAGATTGCATCAAAAGAATGCATAGTATATTCGATGACGTGATGCATCTTGGTTGACCTCTGGATGCGTCCGAACTCTGCATGTAATAATCTCTATTTAATTGATAGTCAATTTTTCCAACCAACATATCTAGATGACTGGAGTCAATATGATAGTAACATTTTTTTTTTTCAGGATATTTAGGTCAATAAAGGCAAACTCATTCACATCACATATGTAAGCTTCAAACTTAAAACCTCTTAATTGAGAAGAAGACGCGTGGTATATGGACGTGTCCGGAGGCGAATCCAGATGAGCCACGTCCATCTAATATACAGTGCATTGGGTGGCATGGCACGTTCGTATTGGCCTCTGAACGCGTTCGAATTTCGCACATAATAATATCTCCTAAATTAATAACCAAAGCTTCCAATCAATAGACCTAGATGAGTTGAGTGAAAATTATAATAACACAAAGAATTGATAGAAAATAAGTAGCTGGCACCACACGTAAGCTACTCACGGGTACTAAAAAATTACTTTAAAAAGCACTAAGAAAACTTTTCCAAATGAAGCCTAAGATAAAAATTGATCACTATTTTTTCAGTAATTTCAAAAAAATTTTGAGCTAGAAATCCTTTTTCTATAACAATATTAAAAAAAAATTGTCTACAATTAATACCTTTATAATTATCTTTATAAAAAACTATAATAGTCCCAAACATGCCCTAAATTACACCAGAAGAAATTGATTCTTTTTTCATTATAAATGTTCTAATACTTACAAAAATAAAAATATCATAATTACATTCCTTTTCCTAAGAAATGATGTTCCTTGAAACTAATGATATGATGCAAACAAAATATTTCTCCATACATTATATTCTACAAAAATATGATAATGTGTGGGCTTCTTATTATCAAAGAGAATGTCGAAAATCTCTCATCAAATAATTATTTTATGAAATAATCCTTAAAGTTTTTTTTGATGACGAGGAATCGTCCGCTATTACGCTCGGCTTGGCCGAGCTAGCTTGGCGGTCTATAAAACCCCGACCGACCTACCGGGCCACCCACGCCTACAGTACCCGCAGCCGGTGCTTAGGGGTCCCACTTAAGGGCGACAACCGCTCGAGGGAATCAAACTCGGGATTGAGGGTTCCCAATCGAGTATGTCCACCAACCGAGCTAAGCCGTGGTGGGTAATAATCCTTAAAGTTGAAAGGCCCGTTTTAAAATTAAAAAAAAAATTCCTTTCAGAGAAGCCACATGATCCTACTAATTTCAATACTTCTTCTATCATTATTACATATATTCTAACTCTTTTGTCTTCTAATAACTTAGCTGTCTATGCTCATCTTTTAAATTAAATAATATTATCTTACAGTGTAGATGTGAATGTTTAAGATTTTGTTTAGGAAAACTTTTTAATTGATTTTTAGATTTTATTTGGGACGGCTTTCTTCATGCTTCTTAAATAAATTTTTTATATAAAAATTAAAAATTTTATATTAAAAAATCAATTTAAGAAACAGTAAAAAAACGGTCATAAACAAAACTTTAATAGTTGCTTTATAAAACAACAAAAAACTATCACAAAAGAAATTTGAAAGTCTTTCCTAAATGGCCATAATTTCTTATAAATATTGCAAAAAAAAACTGTCATGAAAAAAAACTTCATATCACAAATCTTTATAAAAAATTAAAAAAATAATAAAATTAATTAGAAAAGCAGTAAAAAATTATGTCAAATAAACGATAAAGGTTCCATTTGGACAATGCAGACAAAATTTTATATGACAAAAATGCCCCAAATAAATCATGAGAGTCTATTTGTTAATTTCTAATTTTTCAACAATTTTTGTAATAAAATTTTTTAATGAAAAAAGAATAATTAAATTATTTTCTGCAGGTCATAAAATTTTTAACTTTTTAAAAAATAAAATTTCCAGAAAAATAAAAATAATTCCTATTTTTAAGTAGGAGAGCGGCCTATTGACCTACCCACCAAGAAATAAATAAGAATTTAAATAAAAAAAAACCACACATACATACAATAACAAAAAAAAATATTTATAAAAAATTATTATTAGATAAATTTTTAATTTACTAGATTTATTTTACTATAAAGACTTAATAATTTTAATTGATTACTGATATGGCTCACAAAAATCAGTAGTAAATCTGTACAAAAAAAATAATTTAAATTATTCTCATCGAATTAGAATTAAATAATTATCAAATTAATTAAAAAACTACTATAATAATTAAAAATAATTAAAATTAAAGTTTGCAATCATCATAAGATAAATTTTATGACTTTAAAATATATTCTGGTAAAAAAAAAATCATCAGAATACTCTCAAGTCAATGCATTTATTTCCACACTGGATTGCGTTATATTTCATAGATAACAGTAAAATATGATAGATTTGCACCTTTCACCACCTATTCAAAATAATAATAATAACAATAATTTTTTTTTATTTTATTTTAACAAAAAAATAATAATATTGAATTATTTACAGTAAAATATGATAGATTTGTAGCAACCAAGGAGGTAGCTGGTTTGGAATTCTTGTAGGTGATGATTGCGGCGCAAAAGGTTATAAGGCTTCGTTTGGGGTAATTTTCTTACTGTTTTATAAAGCAGATTTTTAATATCAAAATTTCTAGTTCAAAAAATTTTTATACTAAAAAAGTATTTTAGAAAACAATAAGAAATCAGTCTAAAGCAAAGCCTAAAAAATGCTACGAAAATGAGGTTATAATGCACGCAAGATTGGAAAAAAAGTTTTGATACAATGGTGGTCGCAGGAACATAAGTTTTTCGAGAGATGACTGTTGACCTCTTTTTTGGCACCGGTCACTTGCACGATCTTGTCACTTTCATATTTCATAGATCGATTCACTTGTTTGTATGTTGCATCGCTTTGTGTTTGGTGAAGGGTCAAATTGCGTATTTTGTCTCGGCTCGTTGTCGGCCTTAGGATTTACTCCTTTTGATCACATGTCCTCTATTTTTTCTAAAATGCATGTGGTCGGGTCGATGCCGATTTGATGTGATTTCACACGTTTAGGCCCTTATCGCGCATTATTTTTTCGTGTGCAAAATTTTTTGATTGGGACCTTATTTTGTGCAACGGATTGCGTGAGCACGTCCGGATCGTCTAGATCTCTCAAACGAATCCATTCGTGTTCGAATCGGGTGTGTCGTTTGGTGCATGTCGCTGAGAGAGATGAAGGTTATTATTATTATTTTTTTGTATTAAAGCAGCATATATATTTCTGATTATGTTATAATAATAATAAATTTATTTAAGCATATTAAATTAAATTTAAGGTGTGTGTGTGTGTATATATATATATATATATTGATACGTCATCTCAAAATTATCTTGATCGGGCATGAATCTCGAGACAAAAGCTAGTTGGAAACTTCAAAAATTAATTTCGGGAGCGTATGAACTCCGATTTCAGCGATCTTATAGTCAAACTGAGCGTCTCAGAAATACGAACCCAACGACACCAAGATCAACCTAATCCGTGCCCAAATGAATCCGAATCAAGGGTTCAAAGCGCTGTTGGAAGGTTCAAACCGTAATTTGAGTTACCAAACGTTCTCCGATTTTGACGAGCTTATACTCGAATCGAACGGATCGACGAGACAAATCCAACGAACCCAAGATCATCGAATTCCGATGTCATTAAGGCCTTCAAATGTCCAACGAACGGTGCATGATCAAAGGATTCGATATCGGCCGTCCATTCAAACCACTCCCAATTCGCCCCTGATCTCACGCCTATTTACGGGCTATGCCACCCCAGAAAAACTATAAATAGAGCCCTCATTCTACACCAAAGGGACTGAAGTAAAGAGAGAGAAGAAGAAGAGAAGGAGAAGGAGAAGGAGAACGGGGAATAGGAGATTCCTCACCTCCTCGACCACCGCCGTCGGAGCTCTTCCTGCCGCCTGAAGACGCCGGAACTCTGCCGGATTTTCAAGAAACGCCAGGAATTCGTAGAATTTTATAAATTTCATGGAAGGAACAAATTGTACTTTGATTATCCCCAACTTGTGGGACGAAATCCGCCATTTGTAATTTACAAAAACACTAGTGGAATTTTGCAACTGGGCGAGGCCCCGTGGTTTTTTCCCTTTTTGGGTTTTCCACGTAAAAACTCTTGGAGTTCACTCATCTTTTCTGTTTGTGTGTTAAACTTACGTGCAACGCTCGGACGCAAATTTACAAACTCTACCGCCGCGTATTTTCTAACACGCAACATATATATACTTAGATGCTCTGCGTTAATTTTAAGTTTGAATAAAATAAATAAATAAACTCTACACCTCTCCAAATCAAACTTGCATATGTTCAATGGCTGATTTTAATCTGACAAATCAAACTTAATCCTGGCCGTTGGAGGTAGTGATATTATCTTGATTTCTCTTTAAACAGGGCTGGTTCAAGAGAAGAAAACGGTTCATTCTTTTTCTTCCAGACTGCAGGTGCAAAGCACGCCTCCAATCAAAAGCGCAGGTAAAGCGCACCTAAAACGTACCTAAAGCGCAGTCAAAAGTGCAGTCAAAAGAGCATGTGACATGACATGTTTTTATTGGATGTCCGAACCTATTCTGCGCGTCAGGTGACCGGATGCAATAATTTTCCCTGTTGGCATTATGGATAGAGAAACAAGCTGCTCTAATACGGAGGACACTCACAAGAAATGTTTTCTCCCTCCTACTCACTTGAAGCAGCTGCTCCCTCTCACACACTGCAAATTATTGCGTCCGATCACCTGACATGCGGACATCCAATCCGGACACGCCATCTCACCCGGATGCACTGGGCCCCGATATTTTTGAATGACGTGGCGTTTTTTAATTGGTGTCCGGACTAATCCGGACACCGGACACAATAATTTGCCCTCAAACACATGAAACACCTCCAAGCTCACTCCTCTCGGGCACTGGATTCCTCAACAAGCAAGAGCTGAAGGGGGCCACGGACCCCCGTCCCCTTCTTTCTCTCTACACCAGTCGCTTCAACCCGTTTCTACCTCCTGACCGCCGACCAAGGCTAGCGCAAGCTTCCTCCGACCCCACGTAGGGGTGTAAGCGAGTCAAGCCGGCTCGTGAGCTGACTCGAGCTCGACTCGTAAACAAGCTCGAGAGCCGAGCTTATCGAGCTTCGAGCTCGAGTTCGAGCTTAATTTCGAGCTCGATCTATTAACGAGCACGAGTTCGATATAAACGTTGTCCGGCTCGAGGGCTCGTCGAGCCAGCTCGATTAATTCGGCGGGTGAATTTCAAAAAATTCTGAATGCCTACCGCGCGCTTGATGCCTGGACCGGATTCAATATGAACCGGATGAAAGCAAATAAAATTCTGGCTCTACGAAGTGAAGAGCCGGTTCATATTCATTCGTTCGTGAGGCAGAGAGGTAGAGTGCGGCGCCGGCGCTAGGGCATCTTTCTTTGCCTTCGTTTTTCCGGTGCTCCACGCCTCCACCTGTTTTCTTCTCCGGTTAGTTCTCTTATTTCCTCCATCATAGTTTCTTGACTTCGTTCTTCCGGTTTTCAAGCTCTTGTTAGGTTGTTTCTTGCCTTCATCATCGTTTCTTGTCTTCATTTATCAGGTGCTGGAGTTGCTATCTGCTCCGGTTAAACTTTGCTTTCATCCGGCTTGCTTCAGTTCCGAGTTGCTATCTGCCAGCATAAGCTGTGGTTAGGTCATTGTTTTTTTTTATTCATGCAGTTGAGGACTTCAGCTCGTGGAAAATTTCAATGAAGCCGTTTGATAGGTAAACTATAACTTTGCTTCAGTTAATAAACTTCTGTCTCTATAAATTTGGGGGTTTCTTATTTTTTTTCTTCATTATTTGATTTAGGGGTTTCTTGTTATTGTAGATGATTTTTTTTCCTTCTCCATATGCTGTCGTCGTTTTTGGTCCTATTTATCAGATAGATCAATGATATTGAACTAAAATAAACATTTAAGTTTTATTTTGCTGTTATAGTGATAGATTTTATTTGTCTAAGTTTACAAGATGTTGCACTTAGTATCAAAATGCAAAACTTACTAGTGCCTAAAAGGTATAAAAAAGAACAACTGGTTATGCAATTTCCTACCTATTTCTTATAAGCATTTGGAAGTTTACAGCATGTTTTGTGTTCGGATTGCCATAATATTCAAGAATATGATTCTATACTTGTGTTAGTGGATTTTTTAATGACATCTTTCAAAGACATGGAATTTATGAGTTATATTTATAAAATTTTATTGAACTCATGATTAATTATAGTGTGTGTATAGTGCTGTTATAGTATTTATAAAATTTATATCCATTCTCATGTTATTATCATTTTTTTAGAATGTCTACTCCAGTTAGTATGGAAGGGGATAATATTGAGCATGCAAATATTGAGACTGGAAGACATGAAAATCAAAATGATGACCATCTTCACTCTTATATTGGTACTCAACCTATGAATGAAAATAATACACATAATGATGACAATGAGATTGACGAAGAGGTCGAAAAGTGGACTAATGAAAATCAAGTGGATGATATTGAAGAAGTTGATGATGTTATAGGAAGAAATAAAAGAAAAAAAAGATCTAAAGTTTGGGATGAGTTCAAAGAAGTTATTCTTCCTACTGGGCAAAAAAAGGAGAATATGTGCATTGTAAAAAACAGCTACTTATTGGAGTTACTGGTGCAACTACACAATTCAAAAGACATTTGGACCGATGTGCTGCTAGGATTCGTGCTCTCAAAAAACAAAAAATCTTACACTTCCAACCATCAGATATAGAAAACTCATTCTCTCAGAGCAGTCAAGATGGTGGAATGTTGACAACATTTAAATATGATCATCAAAAAGTTAGGGAGATGATATCACATTACATTCTAATTAATGAGAAACCATTTTCTATTGTTGAAGAATTTGGATTCAACTTAATTTTGAAGGCTATGTCACCTTTTTTGTGAAATACTCAAGGGCAACAGCACGCAATGATGTCATACAAGTGTTTGAAAGGGAGAAAAAAAATTGAAGAATGCTTTAAAGGGCATTAACAAAATAAGTTTTACCACAGATTTATGGAAGTCAAAAAATCAGAGAATTTCATATATGACAGTGACAGCTCATTATATTGATGCACAGTGAAAGTTACAGAAACGAGTTTTGAGTTTTTTTCATTTGCCACCACCATATATGGCTACCGAAATTGTTGATACATTCTACAAGGCACTTTGTGAATGGGGTATTGAGGATAAAGTTTTTACAATCTCAGTTGACAATGCATCAAATAATGATAGGGTAATGAAGCTTTTAAAAGATAGTTTTAGAGTGAAGAAAAAACTATTCTTTGGAGGAAGGTTGTTTCATGTCCGTTGTTGTGTTCATATATTAAACCTTATGGTTAAGGATGGCGTAAAAAGTGTGGAGTATATTATTGATAAAATTAGAGATACTGTAAGTTTTGTGAATGCATCTGAAGCAAGGTTAGTCAGATTTTCTAAGGTTGTCCAACAATTACAGTTACCTATTAGAAAACTAGTAATGGATTGCCCAACTCCTTGGAACTCAACTTATTCAATGTTGACAGTGGCATTAAGGTTAAGGGAAGCCTTTTTTTTATATAACGAAAGAGAAGTGGCATATGTTGCATGTCCAACAGAGGAGTGGGATAAAATTGAAAAAGTTTGTGATATTTTGGGATTCTTCAACGAAGCAACTGATATTATTTTAGGAACTGATTACCCTACAGCAAATTTATTTCTTTCACAAATTTGTACTATTAAGAAGGTGTTGGATGAGGGGGCAATTTCTACTGATAATTTTATTGTGGAGACGACTAAGAAGATGAAAGCTAAATTTGATAAATATTGGGGTGAATGTAATCTCCTCATGGCTTTTGGTGCAGTGATGGATCCAAGAATGAAGTTTGTTGTAATTGAGTATGCCTACCCTAAGATATATCATGGAGATGAAAGCATGAGGAATGTGCAGCATGTTAGATGTCTTCTCTATGAAATGTATGAGGAATATGTTAGAAGTTCTGAAGCCGAATTGGATGGTGATGGTGGTATTGCAGGAGGGAGTTCAAGGAGCACAACCAATTCATTGCAAAGTGTAGACCATCAATCTACTTCTAAAAAATATAGTGGTTGGCATGATTTCACCTCATTTGTCTCATCCAAAACAAGCACCAGGCCTATAAAATCAGATTTAGACAACTACTTGGAAGATGGCTTATAACTTTGTAGTGAAGGGCAAAAGTTTGATGTGATAGCATGGTGGAAAAACAATCAAGCCAAATACCGCATACTTTCAAGAATGGCAGTGGATATTTTATCCATCCCTGTTAGTACAGTTGCTTCAGAGTCCACTTTCAGTGCTGGAGAAAGAGTAGTTGATACATATCGATCAAAATTAGGGGTTGACACTGTGCAAGCTCTCCTTTGTGGTTCCAACTGGGTTCGCTGCCACTATGGCTTGAAGGGAAGTGTTAAGGTAATATTTGTACATGCAAGTTTTGTTGACATTTATTTAGTATTCCACATACTTATATATGAACATTAAATTATCTTTGTTTTTGTAGGAGGAAGAAGAAGATGAAGAGGTGGAGATTGTCTTACCGATTATATGAAAAAATCTAAGGTAAAAAAATATTAGTGTGAAGTTTCTTTTTATTCCACTAAGGGTGCTGAAATTTATTTTTCTAATATTAACCCCAACTGTAGTATTACTACCAATCGTATTGTGAAATAGCACATGTATGAAAGAACAATCAATGGTACCAAGCTGATTTTAATGTTTCCTAAATTCATCTTTGTAGCATATAATCTATTGCGTCAGTTTTTTAATATGATGAGCACAAAGTGGATTTCTGAGATGTAGGTGGGATTGAGTTTTTTAACAATTTTGCATAGATCTCAAGCAAAATAAAGGGTTCCATAATGCATTTTTATATTTCCTCTATTCACTTTTGTTGAGCATGATTTTCCTTCTTAGATTTTGTGCGTGTAATTCTTGGCATGATCGTGGGAATGTGAAGCCTAATAATTGAGAGTAAATTTTTAATACTTCAAGGTGCTGTTTTTTATCGAAAACATAACAAAATGAAGAGGTCCAATGTGCCTTTTTCATGTTTCATTCATTTACTTCTGCAGCACATGATATTTTCTTTCAGTTTTTCTTCACATGGATGGCCCAATAGTCAAAAAAGTGCTGAAACACAGCAGTTTCAATGACAGGATCTAGGTATATTAATATTTAATATGAGGCATCAAATTTGAGATCTATAGAACATGTAAATTTAGACAGTTGCTATAGTGCTATTTTTTAAAATAATTATTATTTAACTTTTTTTTTTTTTAATTTCTCAGGTTTGCAGCATGTTAATTGGTAATAGAGAGTTGAGATGAAAGAGTTTGAAGAATATGGAATATCAGACAGACATGGAATAAATAGTTCTATCTTTTGTTGTGCTTTTTTACTTATGCACTATTATGAAACTTTTTAATGGATTGTATAATTCCAATTACTTCTTTTTGTAATGATTTGATGATATACAATTTGGTCTAACATTGATATGAATGCTCTATTTTTATATTAATCAAGTTTTATTGTGCTTAATTGCTTAAAGTTGTACTTGATATTGATCAAATTTATAAATATAATTTTTTGAAGGAAGATGATTGCTCACTATGACACTATACAAGTATATATTGATTTCTTCAAGAACTAAATTTAAGAAAAAAAAATTTGGTTTACATTTAAAGAGTCAAGCCAATTAAACGAGCCAAGCTCGAGCTCGAGCTCGAGCTCGAGCTTTTCAAACGAGCTCGAGCTTGGTATACTCCAAACGAGGCTCGAGCTCATTAAGTCTTAAACGAGCCAGGCTTGATAAGGCAAATACTCGACTCGACTCGACTCGGTTACACCCTTAGGTCTAACGTCGGTGGTGAACTGAGACAGCATGTCAGCATTGAGTCGGCCTCACCCCAGGTAACCGTGGGGCCGGAGGAAGCTTGCGCTGGCCTTGGTCGGCGGTCAGGAGGTAGAAACGGGCTGGAGCGACTGGTGTCGAGAGAAAGAAGGGGATGGGGGTCCGTGGCCCCCTTCAGCTCTTGCTTGTTGAGGAATCCAGTGCCCGAGAGGAGTGAGCTTGGAGGTGTTTCATGTGTTTGAGGGCAAATTATTGTGTCCGGTGTCCGGATTAGTCCGAACACCAATAAAAAAACGCCACGTCATTCAAAAATATCGGGGCCCAGTGCATCCGGGTGAGGTGGCGTGTCCGAATTGGATGTCCGCATGTCAGGTGACCGGACGCAATAATTTGCCGTGTGTGAGAGGGAGCAGCTGCTTCAAGTGAGTAAGAGGGAGAAAACATTTCTTGCGAGTGTCCTCCGTATTAGAGCAGCTTGTTTCTCTATCCATAATGCCAACAGGGAAAATTATTGCATCCGGTCACTTGACGTGCAGAATAGGTTCGGACATCCAATAAAAACATGCCATGTCACATGCTCTTTTGACTGCGCATTAGGTGCGTTTTAGGTGCGCTTTACCTGTGCTTTTGACTGGAGTCGTGCTTTGCACCTGCAGTCTGGAAGAAAAAGAATGAACCGTTTTCTTCTCTTGAACCAGCCCTGTTTAAAGAGAAATCAAGAAAATATCCCTACCTCCAACGGCCTGGATTAAGTTTGATTTGTCAGATCAAAATCAGCCATTGAACATATGCAAGTTTTATTTGGAGAGGTGTAGAGTTTATTTATTTATTTTATTCAAACTTAAAATTAACGCAGAGCATCTAAGTATTTAAATATTATATATATATACATTTTAAATTTAATTTAATATGCTTAAAAAATTTATTATTATTATAACATAATCATAAATATATATGTTGCTTTAATACAAAAAAAAAATAATAATAACCTTCACCTCTCTCATCGACATGCACCAAACGACACCCGATTCGAACACGAATGGATTCGTTTGAGATCTAGACGATCCGGACGTGCTCACGCAATCCATTGCACAAAATAAGGTCCCAATCAAAAAATTTTGCACACGAAAAAATAATGCGCGATAAGGGCCTAAACGCATGAAAGATGTCATTAAAAAATCCACTAACACAAGTATAGATTCATTTTCTTGAATATTATGGCAATCCGAACACAAACCATGCTGTAAACTTCCAAATGCTTATAAGAAATAGGTAGGAAATTGCATAACCAGTTGTTCTTTTTTATACCTTTTAGGCACTAGCAAGTTTTGCATTTTGATACTAAGTGCAACATCTTGTAAACATAGACAAATAAAATCTATCACTATAACAGCAAAACAAAACTTAAATGTTTATTTCAGTTCAATATCATTGATCTATCTGATAAATAGGACCAAAAACGACGACAGCATATGGAGAAGGAAAAAAAATCATCTACAATAACAAGAAACCCCTAAATCAAATAATGAAGAAAAAAAACTAGAAACCCCCAAATTTATAGAGACAGAAGTTTATTAACTGAAGCAAAGTTATAGTTTACCTATCAAACAGCTTCAATGAAATTTTCCACGAGCTGGCGAAGTCCTCAACTGCATGAATAAAAAAAACAATGACCTAACCACAGCTTATGCTGGCAGATAGCAACTCGGAACTGAAGCAAGCCGGATGAAAGCAAAGTTTAACCGGAGCAGATAGCAACTCCAGCACCTGATAAATGAAGACAAGAAACGATGATGAAGGCAAGAAACGACCTAACAAGAGCTTGAAAACTGGAAGAACGAAGTCAAGAAACTATGATGAAGGAAATAAGAGAACTAACCGGAGAAGAAAACAAGTGGAGGGGTGGAGCACCGGAAAAACGAAGGCAAAGAAAGATGCCCTAGCGCCGGCGCCGCACTCTACCTCTCTGCTTCACGAACGAATGAATATGAACCGGCTCTTCACTTCGTAGAGCCGGAAGTTTATTTGCTTTCATCCGGTTCATATTGAATCCGGTCCAGGCATCCAGCGCGCGGCAGGCATTCAGAATTTTTGGAAATTCGCCCGCCGAATTAATCGAGCTGGCTCGACGAGCCCTCGAGCCGGACAACGTTTATATCGAACTCGAGCTCGTTAATAGATCGAGCTCGAAATTAAGCTCGAAGCTCGATAAGCTCGGCTCGCGAGCTTGTTTATGAGTCGAGCTTGAGTCTCACGAGCCGGCTTGACTCGCTTACACCCCTAGTTAGACCCGACCCCGCCTGGTCATCTTCATCCAGTCCTCCAGGCCGTCGCCAGCTATCCCGTGCCGACCACTTGCTGAGCATCGGCCTCACGCCGCCGATCAGGCAGATCTAAGAGATGCAATCACTATCCTGATTTTGACGTCAGATTGCTGATGCTGAGCCAACCATCGATCTGCTGTTGGCGTTTGGATAATGAAGACAAAATGCTGAAGTAAATGTACCATCGCCAACCTTGACTGATTTGTGCTTTATTTTAAAGTTTCTCCTTATAGTTAATTGACTTGATAAGATAGAAATACATTTTCTTTAATATAGACGATTTGAGACTGTTTTCTTCTTATAAATTGCATGGCTTGTCTGAGAACTACCGTATATTTCGTATGATTTAATTCATAAAGCATGCTATGTTAAAGCCTTCTTATAGATCCTGTAGTGTAATCAATAGCATGACAGGGAACTAAGCGATATTTGTGACCTTTCATACCAATTTATGTAGCCGATCACAATTGCAAGCTTTAACTTTTCTTGTGTTAATTTTAACATAAAAAAAAAAATTTGGTCCATGCTGCTAGTGTTACATGTGTTATAAGCAAATGAGTGTATGCTTAAAACTGTTTTGTTAAAATGTTTGAGGAAGCTCTTACATAAATGTTCATACTCTAATTGATATGCACATTTTGAATTCTAAAATACACATGAAAGATTTTGACTTAAGTTGAGCATGCTTGTATTTCTCTTTTATCTTAACAATAGCTAATATTAAAAAAAAGCACTATATGCTTGAGTTGTGATTCAATATTATGTATACACTCGGTGTCGAAGCTTCATGAAATCGTTATGAAGATTTTATTCAATTGATAAATTTTGACGGGAATGAAGAATCCTTCATATATATATGTATATGTATATATATTATACACTCCAATGTTATGCACATACATGTATATTCAAAATATTAAAACTGGGTATAGTTATATAAATTAAAAAAGAAGGAATTTATTTCATTTATTCTTTCTCCGGAATCATGTTTAGCATGAGTATTAAATGAGAAGTTTGGAGATACTATTGCATAAATGCTTGTTCAAATCACCTCGGCAATTATTTTGTGAGAATATTGATGCAAGTTCATGCTCCATTTATTTCATGGAATGATATTTTGTTATAAAAAAATTATAAGAATGTCCACGGCCTAATATTTGAATGAATAATAATTGAAATGTATTTCATGTACTCGTGCCTTGAATATTGGTGAATAAGGGGGGTTTGACTTTATGTTCTAGTGCGTTCTATGTGGAGTCCGGAAGAATATGTCGTTCCATGCTAACTATGTGAAATTGTTGGAAAGCCCATATGTGTATTGTTTGGAAGAATATGTCGTTTCATGATCAATTAGGAGTATGTTGAGTCTTGAAAGAGAACAATCATTGTTGTAACAATACACTCATATGCATTCATAAATCTTAACATCACACAGTCGCTTAGCATTATGTAGAGTTTGATAATTATGATAGATAGTTCCATTCATTGTACCCTTTCAATTATGAGCATGTGTAGAATTGATTTAAAAAAAAAAGGAAAAGAAAGATGTTTATGTTGGAAGATTTCCCACGCATGTTTGAAGCTTTGTAGTGTGAGAATTAGTGTTTACATTAGCAAGTTCTTACACGATTCATGTATAGTTTTATTCTATGTTCTATAATAATGAATTTTCATACATATATAATAAGATGTAATTAACCACGGGGGCTTGCGTCGATTTCGCCTGTGGGAAATCGATCCCCACATCAAATAAACTCCATTCGAGCTGATGTATCGAATGGGAGAAATCTCGTGATATTTTGGGTTATACATATTATTATCCATCGAAGTGCGTAGGCGAAAGCCACTTTCTTCCATGGCTAATCGTATGTATGACTCCATCTGCTCTTTCATTGGCCTGCTTATGTCAAGTGTAAAGGTCTACAATCATTTTGTCCTACGGGATAGTACGGTCGTACCCTTTACATTCGAATCCCATAAGCAAAATTCTTTCGGAGACCCACAATGACTGCGCTGCAAGTAAGATTATGGAGCATGTGTTAAAGGAAAATGAATACAACAACGCATGCAAGGTTATGATGATGATGATGATGATGATGATGAGGGCCTAGAATAAGGATAAATTATTCTATGTGGACACCGGACCATCTGGAAGCGAATCAGAATGCGCCACGTCACCCGGTACATAGCTTGGTACACAGCAAATAGGTCATGTGGTGTATTCTAATTTGCCTCCGAGCGGCATCCGTATTCGTACAGAATAATTTTAGTAGAATAAGACGGTTGTAATATAATGTGAGATTGTAACATAGATATTATAACAAAACATGATGTATGTCTTACTGCACATATGACCTAATAAGAATACTTGGAAGGATTAGTGTTGCTTATCAAATTCTAGAATTTCCAGATATTCAGAATTCTCTAATTTTCAACACTTGGGAGCTCGCTGGCTTGAAGGTAACTATCTCCCTTTCCACGCGCTTCTTTGGCCAAATCCATTAAACTAGCCGAACTATAGAGAAAGGGAGGGAGGTGATTTAATTAAGTTTTAATTTATTATTATTATTATTTTAATTAATTATATTTATTGCAATTAATTATATTTAGTTTTAATTAAATGATAATAATTAGTTTTAATTAATTATAATTAGAATTAATTTTAATTAATGTTTTTAATTATTATTAATTAATTATCATTTATTAAGGTTAATTAATATTAATTAGTTATGATTAATTAAATTTAATTATAATTAATTTTACTAAATGTAATTAATTATTTTTATTTATTATGAGCAAATATAATTAATTAGGATAATTATAATTAGTTTAAAAAAATTTTAAAATAGATGCCTCCCTCTCTTTTTCTCGATCTATATGCCAACGCCGCGAAGGTACGAATATTTCTAAACTCAGATTCCCGCTCTTGAAGTTTGCGGTGCACTAGAAAATCGCCTATACACGCCTTTATTGCGCGTGGTGGGATGGGATCCCGGTGCGGCGCCTACGGCGAGGCGGGTAATCACCTTAAACTCCGAGAGTTTATTTTTATTGTTTGCCGCTGACCGAAAAACCGTCTATACACGCCTTTATTGTGTGTGGTGGGATGGGATCCCGGTGCGGCGCCTACGACGAGGCGGGTAATCACCTAAAGCCCTACTTTAATGTTCGAGGTGCATCGAAAAATCACCTATACTCCTTTATTGTGCGTGGTGTGATGGGACCCCGGTTCGGCACCTACGGCGAGGCTGGGTCATTCATAAGTACCCTCGAGCGAGGGGAAAACAAACTATCTTTTTAAACAGGTACTGTCAAATACCTTATACATGCCTTTATTACGCGTGGTGAGAATAAAGATCACAGCCACGGTGCCCTCGTTTGAGGATAACTGCCATACACGCCTTTATTGTGCGTGGTGGGAAGGCCAAGTTTTTCTCGTAGTTTTCCCCTAAACAGGGGAGACGCCGGGAGGCAGTCGAAATTTTGGGTGAACGTGGGATTGGACTTGGACCTAATTTGAACTCAAAAGAACAGTGGACTCGGACTTGTGAACTTGGTGCAGTTGACCTAAATAAACTCAAATCTAAGTGAATCCAAACTTAAATAAATCATAAGAATCTGAATTGAAGAAAGTCTCAAAACTTGAATCAAGTGGATTCAAACTTGTGAACCATTGAACTTGATTGAACATTAACAGGGGACATAGAACTTGAGTACTTGAACTCAAACTCGAATTTGAACTCGAGCAAGAACTTCGGTTTGAACTTGATTTGAACTTGAAAGAACAATACAGAAGAGCATAAAGAACTTAAAAATGATCTTAGTTTGAACCTAAGTGGATGATAAGCTCAAACTAAATTCAAACAACTCGTAAGATTGATTGGAATTAGATGAAAAAGACTTGCAAATTCAAGTTTTACTTGAACAATCACAAGATCCAGAATCATATGCAAGAGAACTCGAATCCGGATTTGAACCAAGTGCAAAGGGCTTTGTGCTTATTTGAACAACTTAGAATTAGCAGTCAAAAGGAATTGGGCCCTAAATCCAATTATCTCCAATTATCTTCAATCATGCAAATGACTCAAAAGAACTTAAATGAATGATAAAAGATTTGAAACATATGGGACAAAACCTTGGTTCATTGAGTGAGCAATCAAAATGGAAAGGTTCAAAGAACAAATCTTGAGCATCCAATTAGATATACATGAATTAATATATCTGACTACTGCAAGCATGATTATAACTCATTCACAATTAAAGGACTCATGGGGGGATACTATCAAACATATGCTATGTATTTTCTTGTAAACATATAGTGCATCATGCGGCCAATACCAACACATGTTTGATAACAATAGAAGATATGTGGTATACACAATGAATCATTCATGAAGGGTACATTCATGAATAAGGCATAAGAGATCTAACAACTTCTCCACATGGACCATATTGAACATATCAAACTACTTATGATACATACAACATGTCATTGCATCGGACCTGTTATACACTCAGTAAGCTGTTTGTGAGCAAGCATAAAAGAGTTACAATGAGCCTACATATCAACGAACAGTTGCTAATGCACAATAGCTCACTTATAAGAAGTAACAAGTGACTTGTAATGCACCATTATGATTCATCTACGAGAGAGTACATTCAATCTCCGTTCTTATAATGATCATATCTATCAATAATGATGGAGAATGTATTGTTAGTATGGTAGAGACTTTGGAGGAAAGATATGGAAGATCATGGTAAATACAAGAACTTATCATCAATAGTAAAAAGTACATTTTTATGCATAATAATGTGCACATGCGGGTGATGATGGACATGTTTTGAAAACCATAACACCCATACAATCAATCACTATTCAATGTTAAACAAATACATAGAGCCATTACAAGCAAATATAGAGAATATACAGTGGAGGTAGGCTCCTATGAGTCATCGTAGAAAATCCATTGTACGCCCGATGTGATATTCACAAGCAAGATACTAAAAGACTACGACAAGTGCAAGCTCCTACGGTCCAAAGCAGGAGATTCGTTAGTACGCTATGATCCACCTGATCCCAGCTAGCATGTTGCAGTTGAACTAGCTAGATCCTCCTAAGCAGGTATATAGGAGTCGACAAGGTTCAACAAATAATTTTAAAATGCCCCCAAACACCCGCAAGGGTCCCAACTAGCGTGTTATTGGTACACACTTGACGTCTAGGGATGCTGCGCGGGTCGATAAATGAATTCAAGTTATACCCTGATCCTTCTATGTTGATCAATAGAGCGGCGACCGGTATACTTGTCTTAATACATTCATATTAGGCCTTCAAGACCTATAATAATGTAAATTCACTAATGATTGCACAAAACTTATGAAACCCGATCCTCCATCGACAGCTTGATAAGGTCGACAGGATTCAATCAACAAATGAAAATGACTCCTCACACCCTGATGATGGTCGCGTTGATATAAGATCTCAGCCGGTGTGGTTAATTTCAAATATTTTAAAATGTTCTCAAACTTTCACCAAAATTCACATATTTTCAAGGGACCTTAGAGTCACCCTGATGATGGCCGCGTTGATATAAGATCTCAACCGAAGGGGTTAATTTTAAGTATTTTAAATGTTCTCAAACTTCCATCAAAATTCACATATTTTCAAGTCACCTTAGAAACACCCCGATGATGGTCGTGTTGAACAAAGATCTCAATCTGATGGGTTCATAAATATTTTCAAATGCCTTCCAAGCTCCATCTTAATACCCAAGAAAATCCCAAAATCTCAAAATCACCCAACTCTAAATATTTAAAATTTCAAAATCAATCATCTGAATACTTAAAGCAAAATTTATCCACCCTCCACAAAAGTTTGTCGGGGTGGACAAATTAAAAAATACTTCAGCTCAAAAAGAGCTAATGCCTAGTTGAAAATATCACTAGGATTCATTCTCAAACTATCTCATGCCAGTAAGGACGTGGTATGTGTCATCTAATCGGTAGTTTTGCCGTCAAATGACACCGTAGGATAAACGGTTATGACCTAGGGCCCTCTGAACCGAGTGATTTTACCGCTAAATGGCACCACAAAATACCGATTATGGCCAGAGCTAATACGCTCCTTAGTGGCATCAAATCCTTGAGATATGAATTAATAGGATATGATTGATAGGGCATAAAGCCCTCTGTTAGCTAAGGTGGATTCAAAATTTTTTCCTTAGACAAACATTCTCCCTGGGTCTACAAGGTCTCCTTGGACGAAGCAACCCATGGCTGCTGACAAGGATCCTTCTGTCAGGTTGGGTCTACAAGGTCTCCTTGAACGAAGCAACATATTCTATAGGGTAATTGGGACATAATATCATTATATATTTGGAAAATCCAGTGGCATAAGGCTTAAATCACATCATTAATCCAAAATGTATTATTAATCCAGCCAAAACATGACTTGCTTAGCAAAATTTGACAACTTTCTTTAGCATAGACATTTCTTCTTTAGAAGTCGCAAACCAAAAATCATGGGTATACTCTTATTTTTCCTAGTTTCTATAATTATTATGTATTATTTTGAATAAATAATAAAAAAAATAAAAAAAAAAACCAATGTAATCTTTGATCATACAATACAACAAAATGTACAAATATTTTAAAGATGTGTAAGATGAACTGAATCGTTATATTTGTATGTAACTGCTATGATCTAGGAAGCAACCTTTCTCTTCTCTCCTGGGCATGATCTTTTTTCTATACCACTGGTTCTTCTGCATTCAGTAGGCTTAAGCTCAATTTCATATCCTCCTTCATGTCAATAACTACCTAATTTGGGATCAATTTTATGTATCAATTTTCATCAATTTCTTCTTGAAGGACTATTTGGGATTAATTTTGTATAACCGTTGGATTAAATTGGGAAAAAATTAATACTCTGAGAGTGAATTGATCATATATAAATATTTAAGAAGTATTTTGGGACTTTTCCTTATCCCACTAACAAAGATCATGCATCTTACAAATAGCTAAATGATCCTAGTATTCATTAGTTTGATTATTCGACTAAAAAACATGGAAAATTACTTTTTACATCCTCATGTAAACCATAACCCTCATCATTCTCATGCCCAAAAGACTTGAGTGCCAAAGTATGATAAGGAAATTAAGGTGAGAAATGACCCATTTGATTACATTCAAATAATTTTTTATTAACTAGAATTTCTAGTATGGGGTGTTTCCTTAAAGGCGATAGTGATTGTGATGAGGACATTAGTTAGAGATTTCAACATGTGTACCGTCGTCGGAGTCGTAGATCGATTGCTGCGATCCAGAGTCTTTACTTTTGATATATTTATGTATTTTCTTTATTTTTCACATTTTCTATTTTTTCCTAGTTTACCTGTTTGGGTAGTGAGTACCTATTATAGCTCCGAGGGCAATTGTGTCTTTCTGCTTTTCTTGTATTGAGGCCTATATATTAGGGTCTCTTAGCTTTGTAATGGTTAATGAATATTGATATGAAATTTCAACTTTTGTTTTTGAATCTCTTAGTGAGTTCTAGAAAGAGTGGTGGAGTTTAGGAGAGGCTCAATCGTAGTTCCCAACAGCCCGGCCTGCGACTAAGCTCTTGATTTTTTCCCCTGTCTCTTCTCCTTCTTCCCCAATTTACCCTACGCGAGCTCCCCTCCTTCCTCCCTACCCGACGGCTAATCCCCACCTCCACTCCTTGCACCCACACCACCACTAAACCTCACCTCCAACCGCCGGCCCAAGACCTCCCTTCCCCTACCCGAGCCATCTTCTCCCTCTCTCCCCTCCCATGCCGCCGGTCTACTCTCTCATCTCCATCATGGGGCTGATTTCCATCACCTAAATTGCTTCCCTAAATTAAGCCAAGGGAGAGGGAAAATTATTCTAATTATTTGAAATTCAAATTTTGAATTTCAAATACCTTTCTTATTTGGGAATTCCAAATTCTGAAGGTGAATGAATCTCAATCCAAAATGAATTCAATTAGGTTGGATATGACAACTCCTTTCCTAATTTACATAACTTGTTTGGAAGCTCTTGAATTCCTCCCCACAAACCCTCTCCCCCCTCATGATGCCGCCAGCCCCATGCATGTGCTCCACTCTTGTTTTCCCCTCTCAATCTCCCCAACCCAAGTTTCCAACTTGATTTTGCATCGAAATTCGTGCCCGATCAAGATAATTTTTTGATGAAGTATAAAAAATAATAGTATACACTTAGATATTTGATATATAAATATGATAATTGAGAACTCTTGGGCATTTGAGCCTAGAGGTTTCTTCATCTCTATCCTTTAATGCTGCTCTTAGTTGAATGATCAATATTTTCTTGACTTCTTACACGGTTTACTTTTATCATATATTTTAATTCTTCATTACTTTTTTGTATTTAAAAAGTAAAAAATAATATAATTTTATAATCCAAAATTTGAAGCAAAAATCACATTTAACACAAATTTCTTTGAGAAAATTCTTTATAAACGGTCCTGAACCGCCCTTACTCAGCCATCCCCTCATCATCTTCTTCCCTCGACCATGCCTTCTTCCCCTGCCATGATAGAAATCCTCTCCAAACAAACAGTAAAACCTCCCCCAAACTCCTCCCATCCCCGCCTCTGCCACCTCACTCCATGGGACGTCGCCATGCTTTGCCCTCATTACATCCAAAAAGGTCTCCTTTTCACCAATCTCCCGCCTTCTCTTCCCCTCCCCCTCCTCCTCACCACCCTCCAAACCTCCCTCTCTATCACTCTCCAACACTTCTACCCTCTCGCCGGCCGCCTCCTCACCCAAAAACACCTCACCGGTGACAAAGTCACATCCTTGCACGTCTCCATCGACTGCAACGATGAAGGAGCCGAGTTCATCCACGCCGCCGCCGTAAAAATCACACCTTTTGACTTTCTCTCCCCAGGCAAGGACATTCCCTCGTTTGTCAACTCTTTCTTCCCTCTCAACGGCGCCATCAGCCAAGACGGCCACTCCTCCCCTCTCCTTTCCGTTCAACTCACGGAGCTCGCCGGCGGCGCCGTTTTCCTCGCCAGCTGCTTTAACCACGTCGTCGGCGACGGCACCTCCTACTGGAATTTCTTTAATGCTTGGGCAGAGATAACGAGAACAAACTCCTTATCTCTCCCGCCGGTTCACGACAGATGGTTCATCGACGGTGAAAACCCACCGATCCATCTCCCCTTCTCCGATTCCTCCCAATACATCGAACGCTTCTCCCCGCCGGTTCTTCGGCAGAGATTCTTCCATTTCTCAACGGAATCTATAGCGAAGCTGAAAGAAAAAGCGAATAGTGAGATTAAAACTGAGGAGAATCAGAATCAGAATCGAATCATAATCTCCTCTTTCCAAGCTCTGAGCGCGATGATATGGAGGGCGATAACCAGAGCTCGAGGATTCCCACCAGAGCAACTGACGAGCTGCCGTTTAGCTATACAGAACCGAGGAAGACTCCGGCCGCCGCAATCCCCGGCGTACTTCGGAAACTCGATATACGCGGTGGCGGCGACGACGGCGGCGGGCGAATTGGAGGCCAACGGGATAGGATGGGCGGCGAGGCAACTGAACAGAGCGGTGACAGAGCATACGGACGAGGCGATACGTCAAAAGCTGAGAGAATACCACGTGGCGCCGGTGGTGTATAAGATGACGATGTTTGATCCGAAGAGCGTGATGGTGGGGAGTTCGCCGAGGTTCGATATGTACGGCTGTGACTTCGGGTGGGGGAAGGCGGCGGCTGTGAGGTGTGGTCCGGCGAACAAGTTCGACGGAAAGGTGTCGGCTTTTCCTGGCAGGGAAGGAGGTGGGAGCGTTGACTTGGAGATTTGTCTTGTTCCTTCGTTCATGGCGGCTTTGCTTCTGGATCGAGAGTTCTTGGACTCGGCTTCTGTACCTTCGGGGAAGCTTGGTGATGGTCTTTAAAAAAAAAAAAAAAGTGCACGTGAAAAAAAAAAATCTGTCATGCATTTTAGAATTATTGAGAAAATTCAGAAATAAATTTTGGGTCAGAATTCAGAAAATTGTTAATTGGGGGTATATTTATTTTGTATTCTATTTTTTAGAGTACATAATAAATATAAAGCTGTGTATTTTTTTTATCTAATAAAATTGAGTATTTTTAATTGAATTTTGATGAAATTAATCTTAAAATTATTTGATTTTATTTAAGATGAGTATATTTAGAGGTGTAAATGAGTTGAACTCGTTTGCCAAATGGCAAGTTCAAACTCAAGTCAGTGGCAGAACCCCCTTGTGGTGTGGGGGGGGGACCCCCTCAAATTTTTTTTTTAAATTGATTATATGATTTTTAAAGTTAATTTGTCTATTTTCATTTATTTTTTAGTCTTTATTATAAAGATTTTAGACAATTAATTACCCACCACCCCCCAAAAAAATTTAAAAATACTGTCTTTAAGTAATTGCCCCGAGCAAAAAGTAAAAGTGAATTCATCTTTGAATTCCAAAAATATCTTTCAAACCAAAATTTGTTTCGGGGGCGTTGCGCCCTTGGACCCCCCTGACATATATGTCTTATAAATTTGCCTCCCCTGAAAATTAGGGCTGGTTCCACCTGTGACTCAAGTAGAGCTCAATGGGAAAGCACAAATTCAGCTCCGGTCAATGGAAGTAGGGTTTTGAGCATTTTTTTTTAAGTAGGATTTTGAGCTAGCTTGTGAGATTGCAGCAGAATAACGCGTGGAAGGATTCAGGGTTGTGAGAAATTATTTCGTGTGGAGTCTGGATAGGAAGAACAATTCGGACTGTGAGTGTATACACTGTATGCATGTCCGGGCATTGATTTGATACACATTGTATAAATATGTACACAGTGTATACACTCACATGTCCGGACGATTTTTTTAGTCCGAACTCTACACAGAATAATTTCAGCACTAGCTCGACTGTCTTGAGGGCGGAACCTCATAAAGATCAAATTAAAGCTTGTTTGCGTTCAAGCTCTGGCTTGTACTCAATAAGCTCTGCCATGAGCTTATTATTGAGTTGAATTGGCTCCGCTCATTTACACCTTTAAATATACTATATGAGAAAATAATTAAAATATAAAATGCTTATTTTAAAAAATAAATAATTTTCAGAATAATTATGATGAAATATTTTTTGGTCAGTAAAAACTTGTGATAAAATGCATTAGAAATATATTTTTTATCACTATAGCTTGAAATAAAAAAAATATTAATGACTTTAATGGTCATTTTAATCAAAATTATTTAACAAACTCAACATTGAATATATATTCAAATATTTACATACTATAATTTGAAAAAAAAATAAACTGTGTTCTTCGTAGAATTTATTTTGAATTTTATTTTCATAGAGTATCGAACGAGTAATTAACTGCATTTTTTCAACTTTATCCATTAAATTATATAAGTCGTCCAATGATCTTAAAATTATTAAATTTATTTTAAGATGAATATAATATATTAAAAATAATTAAATTTTATATTACATCAATTAAAAAAATGATTTTAGAATTTGATCTAAATCATTTTAATAATTTTTATTGATTAAAAATGAGTGAATTTTTAATTAAAATATTATTTATTATGTTTATATTAAAGTAAATTAGGTAGGAATAATGTAGCATAAAAAATTAATTATTTTGTTTTGAGTGTAGTGCTCTTGTCCAGCTTAGCACTCTCTTGTCCTTTTCACCCTTTTTATTCTTATCCATTAAAATAATTATATATATATATATATATTTCTAAATAGCTTCCATCTTTAAATATAAATAAATTTGAATAAAATTTTAAAGATTATCATATAAATAAACAAGTTTGAGCTCTAACTTATTCGTTCATTTATATTCATAAACATCTAAATTTGTTGTTTAGTAAATAGGTCATTAAAAATATTAAAAAAAAATTTAAGGTTCGTTTGGGACAGCTTTTTTACTACTTCTTGAAGCAGTAAAAAAATTAGTCCCAAATGAAGCCTTATTTAATGATAGTTTGATTTTTTATTGAATGACTTGTGCTTCGTTCTTGACATCGTTTTTACTACTTTCAAAAGCAGCTTTTTAACACAAAAATTAATAAAAATACCAAAAAAGCATGGCCATAAGCTGTCTCAAGCTGCATTTGGGACAACTTTCTTACTGCTTTCTACAATAGCATTTTAGTATAAATTTTCTTTAGAATAGTGAAAAAATAATGACAAAAAATTATCCCAAATGGAAATCTATTCTATAATTTTTTTATCAATTTTTTTTTATAATTTTATGCTTTAAAAATTATGTATATAATTAGACATATATGTATGATAAAAAACCTATTAAATAGTCAAAGAAATAGTTTTAAATATATTTTTATTAATATTTAAATTTAGCAAACAACTTAAATAAAACCTATTCCCCCCCCCCCCCCCCCCAAAAAAAAAAAACTTAAATAACACCTAATGAATTATATCAATATTTATTAAAACATATAAATATAATTAAGCTATATATTTATATTTTTAGCATCAAATGTACGATAATTAGATCCAATTTAAAGTTGATTTACATAAAAATATCTTTCATCTCTATATATAGCTTGAAACCAAAAAAATTGATGAATTTGGTATTAATCCTAATCATAATAAATAGCTAAATACAAACCCACATTATAATGATTTATGATGTGAGGTTGGCCTCCGGACACGCCACATCACTCAATACATAGTGTATTGGGTGACATGGTGTGTCTGAATTGACCTCTGGACATGTCCAAACTCTTCACGTAATAATCTCTTCTTAATTGATATCAAAACTTCTAACCCACAGATCTATATGAGCTGCATCATAATTATTAGGGGTGTCAATTTCGGGTCACGGGCCGGGTTCGGGTTGAACCCGGAACTGACCTGGGTTCAAACGGGTCGACCCTAATCCGACCCGGGTGGACAAACGGTCGGAAATCCGAACCCGGACCCGACCGACCCGACCCGGTTTGGATTCTGCCGGCGCCGGGTGGCAGACCGCGGGGGCGGACGGCGGGGGCAGAGGCGAGCGGGGCGGACGCGAGCTGGGGCAGCAGCGGGCGGGCAGCGCGGCGGGCAGCGCGGCGGGCAGCGCGGCGGGCAGCGCGGCGGGCAGTGATCGGGCAGCGCGGGCGGGCAGCGGGCAGAGGCGGGATTTAATTTTTTTTGAATTATACTGGTTCGCTGGTTGACCCGGCAACCCGTCAGGTCAACCCGAACCCGACCCGTTTTGAAATCGGGTCGGGTTCAACCCGGATTTTCCGGGTCGGGTCCGGGTCGGATTTTCGTGTTGTGTCAAATACTGACACCCCTAATAATTATAATAACATGAAGAATTGATTGAAAATAAGTAGCTGGCACCACACGTGGGCTACTCACCGGCTTGAAATGAAGAGATCGGTACACGTTTTGTTTTTTTGTTTTTTATAATTATTAATTTAAAGATGAGAAGAAAAACCTTTAGATAGTTTTATGCTTGTCAAAATTAATAATTTTCATACAGTCCAAGATTTGAAGATTGGGGATAACTATAGATAAGCTTATATCTATTATTAATTATTAATTTAAAGATGAGAAATTTATGAATTATAATTTTATTATCGTTGTTTGAGTAAAATTTCTTTCATATTTTAAAATTTTGCTGATATGTTATTATTTTATTTTTTTTTATTTTTATCAACAATTAACTTAGTGGTATTGAATTAATCAAAAAAATTGATGCATTGAAAGTATGATTTTATTGTGTATTAAGATTAAGACTAAAACAATTTTTAAAACTAAAAAACTACTTTTAAAAACACTATAAAAACTATTCCAAAGGAAACCTAAAATTTTATTTAGAACAATTTTCTTATTAATTTTCTTTTTAGATTGTAATCATAATTTTTATTCTATCACTATTTTTTCGCTAATTTCAAATTTTTTGTGTGCTAGAAATCTATTTTCTATAAAAAAATTAAAAAAAAATCTTTCTCCAAAATAGCTTTATAATTAACATTATAAAAAATAAAAATAGTCCCAAACATGCCCTAAAGTACACAAAGAAATTGATTCTTTTTTAACTATAAATGTTTGAATATTTACAAAAATAAAAATATCATATTTGCTTTTTTTTTTTCTTAAGAAATGATATTATGTAAGCAAAACTAACAAAATATTTCTCCATGCATTATATTCTACATAAATATGATAATGTGTGGGTTTCTTATTATCAAAGAGAATGTTGAAAATCTCTCGTCATATAATTATTTCATGAAAAAATCCTTAAAGCCCATTTTAAAATTAAAAAAAAATCCATAAAGATAAGGATGGCCCAAAAATTTTTGCCACATGCCACCAATAACAAGTATTGTACTTGTAATTGAACTCTTATGCGGGAACTTTTGTTTGGTCCGGTCACGGGACGTAGCTCTACGTTCGGCCGCCGGTAGAATAGTGCCACGCATTCTCACTATTTATCGCGCGCCCCGACAACCCAACCCAGAACGGACCCAGGAAGGCTCAGTATTTCTCGATTTTGCTAGGTATTGCTCGGTATTGGTCGATTTTGCTCGGCAATAACCAATACCGAGCAAATACCGAGCAAATACTGAGTAATACCGAGCAATACCGAGTTGTACCGAGTTTTTTTTAGAAAACTCAGTACAACTCGGTATTGCTCGGTATTGGTCTTCACAGAGCAGCATTTCTCGTTATTGCCAAGCAATACCTAGCAATATCGAGCAATACCGAGCAAATGCCGAGTAATACCTCGCAATACGCGAACATAGCATTCCCGGGTTTCGGTCCGAGTCAAGTCGTCGGGCTGCGCGATAAAGAGTAAGAGCACGTGGCAACATGTTATTGGCGGTCGAACGTAGCTCTACGTCTGATCAGAGGACGTAATAATTGTTCCTTATGCGGACACCTGTTTTAGTCCCCTTGCCCTAAATATTTTGTGAGGATTCTCATGCAGACAATGCCTACGTACATACAAAATTTTGTTCAGAAAAGCCATACTGGATTTCAATACTTTTGTCATTATTGCATATATTATAACTATATTTGCCTTCTAATAACTTAGCTGTCTACGAATATCTTTTAAATTAAATAATATTATCTAACAGTGTAGATCTATTCAGATTTTATTTGGAAAGGCTTTCTTAATATTTTTTAAAATAAATTTAATAAAAAAAAATTAGTTATAAAATTTTTTGTTCTTAAAAAAATATTTTATAAAGTAGAAAAAATTATCCCAAAGTCTAAAAATATTTCTAAAATGGTTATAATTTCTTGTAAAGATGAGAACAAAGCCATCATAAAAACCTTCATAGCATAAATTTTTTAAAAAAATTATAAAAGGAATTAAAGTCAAACAAATCAAATATAGGGTTGTAAAAAAAAAAAAAAAGACGACATGAAAGCCAACCCAAAATTTTCGAGTTATGATTGACCCATTTGAAAGCAGGTCTGATTCAAGTCTCAATTTTTGACTTGTTTTAAATTTTAAGTCAGATTTGGGTTAACTTGACAACCCAATACTAACCTAAATTGACCCGTGTTTACACTATATAATTGACCAATTTGAGATCTTTCCATCGCCATCAGCTTCGAAGAATTTAAACTTTTTTAAAAAATAAATTTTAGACAAAAAATTATTTTCTCCACGGTCATAATAATTTTAACTTTAAAAAATTAACCTTTTTTCAGAAAAAATAAAAAAATTCCTATTTTTAAGTAGGAGGGCAGCCTAATTGGCCTACCCGTGCCCTCTACCGACCCAGAAATAAATAAGGGGGTGCACCTGGGGCTGCAAGTGAACCAAACGTTCGACGAGCTACTCATTGTTTGGTTCGATTAAAGCTCGTATGTGATCGTTTAATTAACTAAATAAACAAACTTGAACAATATTTTAAATACTCGGTTCTTAAATAAACAAACTTGAACACTAATGCGTTCGCCCCATTTATGTTCGCAAACAACATCATTTGAAGTTCATGAACAAGCTCGACATTAAGCTCGATAAGAAGCTCGTGTTCGATTTTGAACTCATGAATAGGCTCAATAAAAATAATTAATATTTGACTATAGAATTAAAAAAATATAAATAATCATTGCCTTTGTTACATAGACAATTGCTTTAATTATGAATGTATTTTTTTATAGATATGTTCATGAGCATATTTGTTTGATAGTTAAAAAAAAAAAATTAAATATGTTCGCGAACAAACTCGATAAGCACTAAACGAACGAACATGAACTGAACATGAACCAAACATGAACATTCATTAATTTAAATGAATCAAACATAAACACAAACAATAAAGCTCGAACAAACATGAACCAAACTTGAACAAGCTGATATTAAATGAACACAAACATGAACACTCACATACTCGGCACGGCTCGATTCGTTTGCAACCCTACTGCGTTCATTAAAAAAAAAAAAACCCCACGCAGACATACAATAATAATAATAAAATGTATTACAAAAAGTTTGATAAGTTATCATATGTCAAAAATTATGATTAGATAAAAATTTTAATTTACCAAATTTAATTAATATAAAAACTTTTTATTTTAATTTGTTACTGATATGGCTCCTAAAAATCAGTACTGCATCTGTACAAAATAATAATAATAATTTAAAATATTCTCATCAAATTATAATTAAATAATTATCAAATTAACTTAAAAACTACTATAATATGTAAAAATAATTAAAATTTATATTTGCATTATCATAAGATAAATTTTGTAATTTTAAAATATATTCTGATAATAAAAAAATCATCAGAACTCTCTCAAGTCAATGCACTTATTTCCACACTGGACTGCGAAATATTTCATAGATTTCCCCTTCAACGGTCCATCCGCCTGCTTCACCTACCCCCTTTCACTAACTATTCAAAAGAATATAATATTAATAATAATTTTGAATTTTAACAAAATAATAATAATTTTGAATTTTCTTATTATTTTTTAAAGTAGCTTTTTAATATCAATTTTTTTTTCAAAAAATTTTTATATTAAAAAAATAATGTAGAAAATAATAGGAAAACTATCACAAACAAAACCTAAAACAATGATTATAGACGCAACATAAGATTGCGATGAAGGTCTTGCTGCAGGTAAGATTGTAATATAGATCTTGTCAAAAAATGCTACGAAAATGAGGTTATAATGCACGGAAGTTTGGAAAAAAAAGTTTTGATACAATGGTGGTCACATGACCATAAGTTTTTCGAGAGATAACGGCGCTCCAAATAAGATTATGAAGCATGTGTTAAAGGAAGGTGAATACAACAACACATGCATGGTTATGATGATGATGAGGGCGTAGAATAAGGATAAATTATTCTATGCGGACAACGGACCGTCCAGAGACAAATCAGAATGCGCCACAGCACCCGGTACACAGCAAACGAGTGATGTTGCGCATTCTAATTCACCTCCGGATGACGTCCGTCTCCCTATAGAATAATTTCACTAGAATAAGACAGATTGTAATATAATGCAAGATTGTAACATAGATATTATAACAGAACATGATGCATGTCTTACACATATGACCTCATAAGAATACTTGAAAGGATCAGTGTTGCTCATCAAATTCCAGAATTTCTAGATATTCAGAATTCTCTAATTTTCAATGTGCCTAAATGAGCTAAATGAAAATCTATAGATAAAATTTGAGAAAAAAAAAAATATAATATTTAGTCTAAATCTCTGAAATTCCTCAAAATTATAAAAAATAAGTAACATAGATAACTAATTATCAACAATAAATAGCATAGAGCAGACATTAGTATGCTCAGAATATAATCAAACAATAGAACCATAAGCAGCTTTAACTTAAAAACTATCCTGCAACTGCACCATAATTTAAAAGCTTTAGAACCCCTAACATAAAGCTTTATATATTAGGCTTCTTAAATAACAATGGCATTTTATGATCTTTCAGAAAAAAGAACTTGTTAAGAGGATAGCAGTGTTACCTTGTTGACCAGATTTATATACATTTATTTCCCTTTTTTAAAACAAATTAGGTGATGGTTTACCTGAAATTTATTTAAATGGAGTTAGATAAAGAAAAAAATGGTGAAAAAGTGCTGAAAAATCTTCACCTTACCTGAAGTGGTTGTTTTATTCTTTCTCAGCAATGGAAGTTCAGGCTTGTTTCTTCAACACTCTCATAAGATTTGAAGTTTTGATAAAATTAAACACCAAATACAGGTAGAGCGAACTTCACAAATGAATAGCACAGAGCACCTGTGAACAAATAACTATCCAGTCTATCAAGCACACCTCCTGAAAAAAACACAGAATCACAAGTTACTGGCTTTTACTAGAGATGCAAATGGACTAGAGAGTCCAGACTTCAATGCAAATGATCCTATTGATAGTTAATGAAGTGAGTTGACTGGTTAACATAACATTAAATAAGAGGAAAAAATCAAAATGGCCAATTATGAAGAATCAAAATGATCCCAACTATATTAAATGACCATTTGGTCACTCAAGTCTTTAAAGAGGAATCAAAATAATCCCATGGTACGACTATTTTTATTCCTCGTTAAGAAGTTGAGGGATTAAAATGATCCTTTAATATAGTTGAAGATTGCTTTAGTGTTTCACAAAAAGTCAAAGGATCATTTTGATCCTTTTTTTCATTAAATAAAAAAGAGAACACTTCCTATGGGGTAATTGGGACAAAGTATCGTTATATATTTGGAAAATCCAGTGGTATAAGGCTTAAATCACATCATAAACCCAAAATGTATTCTCAATCCAGCAAAAACATGACTTAGCAAAATCTTGACAACTTTCTTTAGCATAGCTATTTCATCTTTAGAAGTCGCAAACCAAAAAGCATGGGTATACTCTTATTTTTCCTAGTTTCTATAATTATTATGCTGTTATTTTGAATAAATAATAAAAATAATAAAAAACCAATGTAATCTTTGATTATACAATACAACAAAATGTCCAAATATTTTAAAGATATGTTTAAGATGAACTGAATCGTTATATTTGTATGTAACTGCTATGATCCAGGAAGCAACTTTTCTCTTCTCCATGACAAGATTTTTTTTCTATTCCTAGTTCTTCTGCATTCAGCAGGCTTAAGCTCAACTTCAAATCCTCCATGTCAATAACTACTAATTTGGGATCAAATTTATATCAATTTTCATCAATTTCTTCTCGAAGGACTATTTGGGATTAATTTTGTATAACAGATGAATTAAATTGGAAAAAATTGATAAGGGACTAAATTGGCCATATACAAATATTTGGGGAGTATTATTTTGGGCCTTTTCCTTATCCCACTAACAAAGATCATGCATCTCATAATAGCTAAATGATCCTAATATTCATCATTATGATCATTCGACTAAAAAACGTGGAAAATTCATGTAGCTGACCCCACTTGGTTGGATAAAGACTTGATGTTGTTGTTGTTGTTATTGTTATTTAATTTTAGAGGTGAATAGAAAAAAACATTTAAGAGATTATTTAGATTGGGATGTTGTATTGAAGTTGCTGACGTAGGGCCTCCTGAATTATTGAACACATTGCCGCCCTTGAGATCAATTCAACATTTCAGCATAAAATAAACCTCGTTCCTGGGTCAGTCCTCCCAAACCTTCCCCACTATAAAATGAGTCCCAACGAGCATGAGTTACATAATCTGGTGGATGATTTCGTGGCAAAGCAACTGGTCCAACCGAGCATAAGCCCCTGTGCAGTTCCATCTCTATTGGTTCCGAAGAAGGATGGAAGCTGGCAGATGTGTGTGGATAGCAAAACAATCAATAAGATCACTGTTAAATTCCAATTTCCAATTCCAAGGGTTAATGAATTGTTGGATAAGTTATCCAGAGCGGCAATATTCTCCTAGCTTAATCTTCGTAGTGGCTACCACAAAATATGCATTTGCCCGGGGGATTAATGGAAGATGGCATTTAAGACTCAACAAGGTTTGTATGAATGGAAGGTGATGTCAGTTGGATTGTGTAACACCCCATCTACATTTATTTGACTCATGAATGAACTTTTGAAGCCCTTTTTGGATAAATTTTGTGTTGTATACTTTGATGACATACTTGTCTATAGTCTTGATCTCAAAGCCCACTTGCAGCACTTGACGGCGGTAATTACTGTCTTGAGGCAACACAAACTCTATTTGAACATCCCTAAGGGGCTGTTTGGCAACAAGTGGGATTTAACTTTAGTGGGATTTAATAAATCCTGTAAATCCGGATTTAGTAAATCCGAAATGTGTTAAATCCTAAAAACTGTTTGGTATGTTAAATGTTAAATCTTGTTAAATCCTGAGAAACTGTTTGGTAACATATATCAGTATTTATGGCGGTTAGGGATTTAAGTTTAAAGGAGATATTTATGAAATTAAGATCATTGCATAAAACATAATAAAACCAATTTTAGGTCATATAAAATGACCGAAAATTCAATACAAAGTTAATTACAAACTAACATGGACCAAAATGAGAGTTTAAATATTAAATAAACTAATTATATTAATATTTAATTACTAATTATATCATTAATTAATCAATTAAGTTAAATTAGATAATTAATTTATGCACTAATTCTACTATTAATTATTTAATTAATTAACTTAATTATTATTTGTTTAAATTATATAAATTAAGTTAATCGATAATAACTTTGAGGCTTCTAGGGTTTGTATTTCATCTTTTCTTTTCGTCATTGCTGTTCGGCTTCGTTGATTCGCAGGAGGTGTACAGATTGCGCGCGTCGCTACTTCGGTTCCTTCGTTGCTGTTCGACTTCGCTCCTTCGGCTTCGTTGATTCGCAGGAGGTGTACGGATTGCGCGCGTCGCTACTTCGATTCCTTCGTGGCTGTTCGACTTCGCTCCTTCGACGGCTTTCCCTTCTTGTCGGATCGGAAGTTACGACATTTTGATCGGAAACAAGAACAGGAGCTTGCTGGCTGTGAAGTTAACTTTCTCCCTTTCGCGCGTTTCTAATGTTAAATCCCGTTAAATCCACCAAACCGAGGGATTTAGTAAATCCGGGATTTAAGCCGTAAATCCGTAAATCCGGGATTTACGGAATCCCGGGATTTAATGCGCGCACAAAAACCGTTTGGCTGGATTTAGCATAAATCCGACTTAAATCCCACGATAAATCCGATACCAAACAGCCCCTAAGTGTGACCTTGCAAAATCAAAAGTGTATTTCTTAGGCTTCCTTGTCTCAGCTGCAGGTATAAATGTAGATCCTCCCAAAGTTTCAGTTATAACTGAATGGACGGTACCTCGATCGACTCAGACATCCGCAGCTTCCACGGGTTGTGAGTTTTTACTGTTGATTCGTGCGAGGTTTCAACATTCTAGAAGCACCACTAACCGATGGACTAAACCAAAAAACATTCCAGTGGACTGATGCTCAACAGAGAAGTTTTGATTCAATCAAATCAGCTCTTAGTTCAGCTCCCGTCTTGGCTATCCTTGACTTTGAGTGACCCTTCCATGTGGATACGGATGCATCCATGACCAGCATAGGTGCGGTGCTCTCATGAGATGGAAGGCTTATTGAATTTTTTAGTGAAAAGTTGAGTTCTTCACGGCAGAAGTGGACAATATATAAATAAGAATTGTATGTTATTGTTCGAGCCTTAAAACAATGCGAGCACTAACTTCTACATCAGGATTTTGTGCTTAGCAGCGATAATCAAGCGTTGTAGTATAATAACAGTCAAAAGAACATCAACAGGATGCATGCCTAATGGATCTTATTTCTGCAACGATTTTCATTTGTGTTAAAACACAAATCAGGAACAAAAAAATCGAATTGCCAATGCTCTGAGTCACTGATAAGCATTGCTAACACAATTACAAACTGAAATTACAGGTTTGCAATGTTTAAAAGACCTCTATGCCGAAGACATTGATTTTGGTAGCATCTGGACAACGTGTAACAGCCATAAAGGCAGCCCGGACTTCATAATACGTGACGGGTTTCTGTTCAAACAGAACATGTTATGCATTCCTGACTCATCTTAGAGGCAATACTTGATTCAAGAGATCCATGGTGGAGGGCTAGCCACACACATATGAAGAGACAAGACAATAGCTCAACTACAAACACCGTTCTTTTGGCCACACCTGCGAAGAGATGTAACCAAATTCATTGAGCAGTGCACAACTTTCCAATTATATAAAGGAGAAAAAAATATTGGGCTTTACACACCACTCCCTGTCCCCGGCTCCATATGGGAGGATCTTAGTCTAAATTTTGTGCTTAGCCTGCCGAAAATGAAAAAAAGGGTCGGATTCTATCATGGTTATGGTAGACCGTTTCTCCAAGATGACTTACTTCATAAAGTGCAAGAAGACATTCAATGCCCACAATATTGCTCGTTTGTTCTTCCATAACATTGTGTGTTTACATAGTATTCCTCGCAGCCTCACTTCCGACAAGGATGTCAAATTTATCAGCCATTCTTGGGGTGAGTTATGGAAACAGATGAGAACTGAACTCAAGCTAAGTTCTGCTGACCACCCTCAAACAGATGGTCAAACCGAAGTAATGAACAAAACATTAGGTAATATACTTTGTTGTTTGGTCCGCGAGCATCCAAAACAGTGGTGTCAGTTCTTGGGACAGGCTGAATTTGCGTATAATTCAATGCCAAATAGATTGGCGGGTCGCTGTCCTTTCAGCATTGTCTACACCAAAATCCCAAACCATGCTGTTGATCTTGCTGTTTTACCAAAATGCACAAGGCAGTTGCCAACATGACTAATCAGTTTTCAAATATGTTGCAGGATGTCAACGCAAAGCTTGATTAATCTAATAGCAGTTACAAACAGCAAGCTGATTTGCATAGGAGAGGCAAAGTATATGAAACAGGGGAACTCGTGCTAGTCAGGCTGCACAAGGAACGATTTCCTGTTGGCATGTACTCCAAACTCAGCCCGAGAAAGCTTGGACCTGTCACTATTCATAAGAGGATTAACGACAATGCCTATATTGTTGATCTACCTGCCCATATTCAGAATTCATTTACATTCAACGTCGCCGATATTTACCCATTTCATACAGCAAATGAAGGAAAGACTGCTTCAAATCTGTCTGAGTCAGATTCTTCTGCAACAGGGGAGACTTAATGCGGTGCATCAGCTCATTTCTAGTATCTACATTTTCACATTTAGTTCGTATTTCTGTTTTAATTAGTTATGCAAGCACTACTATCTCTGCCACCCACTTCCCTTTTCAGTTATAGGTACCATTTTTACCTTTTATTTGTTTAGCTTTTAATATACTGAGCACAAGTGATATATATACCTAAAATGCATTAAGAAAAGGATATACAAAAATATAATCTACAGTATTGTGAGAACAGCTTTCTCTTCTATTGAGTTCTTTCGGTTTGCTCTTCTCCTTCCCGCAAGACTACTAAGTCAGGAAGGGTAAGACAAAGACAAAGATAAAGAGATGAGGGAGGAAGATGGGGAAAGAAGGGAGGGTGAGCACATACAGGGGAGGGAGAGTGGAAGAGTTAGGGTTAAAAGGGAGAAAGCATAAGTAAGAGGGGTGCGAGACAGGAGAGGACAAGAGACTAAGAGGGAAAATGAGCACTTTTTTTTTTCTGATTTCATTAATATTCAGTGGAGCCTACCACATATATAATTTAATTGTGCATGATATTCTATATTTACGTGGTGATTGTTCCTTGACATTTCTTTATTGTTTCCAGTACAAACTAAAACACCGGTGTTAGTATTTTCAATGCTGATAATTGTACTCGGTACAACTTAAATATCTATCATTGCACAAAACATTTAAACTTGTTATGAATTTAGTGCTGCTCAAAAGGCACATATATTTCAGGAAATTTGGACATGAAAACATTCAGACATGATAAGGGCATACACATTTTTCATTATAAATTATTTGCAGGGAGAAGTCATGATTCAGTGCAGAAAACTTAAGCAGTAAAAATGGTGATTACCATGCCCAGGTATCAGAGATCCAGAATCCTTAACACCAGCATCACGTTTAATCATTGACTCAGTGAGATCCCCAAAGAGAGAACTAATGAAATTCAGAATTCCAAAAGCTGAAGCACTGAATTTTATGAAATAACTTAAAATTGATCCAACAAATATTTCCCAAGAAAAACATAAATCATAGTTTAGCAGAAAATATTGAGTACTGAAATGAATCCATTATCAAAGGATTTGAAGATATGGAAATGGAAAGTTAAGAGAATCGTTTGAAGTGCAACATAGAAAATGAAAACTACAGCATGCAACTTATGTTAGGGAAGCAATTCTTCATATTCCTATAAAAAATGAAAAGATGCGAAAACAAAAACATGTGAAACTTGATATTTGGAAGGATGTTTCCCTATATAATTTAAACAGAACATAGTAGCTTAATGCCTTAATCTAGCAAAAACCTCTTATGTTAAATATGTGAAAATAATCAGAAGTATAGAATATCAAATTTTTTAAAATAAGCTAATATATTATGCATCGATTCCCAATGGATTTCCCATGCAATCAGTGAACAAGTTAAAATTGGAATAGAAGTTAAACTTTAAAATTTTTATGATTATAATAACACATTCAAATAGTATCAAAATACATGTCAATTGTTGTGAAAAATCAAATAATTACTTAAGACAATGCCTTCACTACCGTAACATTCATATTGCAGTTTTAAACAGGTTCGATACATGCTGAACTTTTTAACCATTTTGACACAAACATTAAAGCCACCACCAATAATTCTCCGTTACTTTTTCTTGAATAGATATAAAAGGCATATCAAGATTAATTGAGTTGTTTGATTGGAACAACTAAGCATTCCACCAAATGAAAGCTTAAAACAAGTGGCAAGGAAAGAACATTAATTTTGATAGAAAGCAAAAGATAAAAAAAAAGAATTTCTGCGAAGTATCTATAGACTAATTCTCACGCATGGTTCAGAATGAAAGGAGCTGTAGATCCTAGCCAACATACCTTTAATAACTTCAACATATCTTGGATACAAATTTTTTTTTTTTCCAAACCAAACCAAATCATTCCACTGGTACTTAAGCATATGCCTACTCTAGATCAACAAAAATCATATGAATGTTTTTTCTTGTTCTATTTTTTGAATAATAGCCTTGAAAATATGTCTATAATGGATATCCCTAGCATAAAATCAAACTAATTCATTGAGATTGACCTAGTTCAATCTTCCATTCACCCCCTTCCACAACTTCATTTTATAATCATAAAATTGACTCCCTTCTTAATCAGCATACTCCTTAGAGTCTCATTTCTTCCTAAATATTGGTATTAATATGCTTCTTCTCCAATCATTTAATGCCCCCTAAAGGTTGGTTGGTTGGGAGAAAACTTACTGTAAAGTTCTAATATGCAAATTAACTTTTGTGTTTGGTTAAAGTTAATGAAATATAATAAAGTTACTTAACTAGTCTATTTTTTTTCCTTTTTCATTAGCCCATCAGAGATCAAACTGGCATACTTCACTTCCTTCATTAAACTATTATAAAGTAAATGCAATCAAATTGTTCACATTAACTTTGCAGGGATTTATTCTATAGACACTTAAATACAGGAAACCACACAATCCCTTAATCTTCACAATCCATTAAAAAAAAGTTTGTTAACCAAGCTAATTTAATATCATTAATAACTCTCAAAATTTCAATAGGCAAATTGTTAGAACCCTAAAGTTCTACTATGATGTATTTTCCTAGAGTTAACTCCACCTCACTTCTTTGGACCATTCTATTATATACCTCATTATTTTGTATATGAAAGCCTTTCAAAAAGATCTCTTTTTAAAATCTCATTTATTTTTTTTCTCAAAGTAGCGTTTTAATAGTTCCTTGAAAATTATATTATACCAAAAATCGATATTATAAAAAATTTCAGCGATCTCAATCATGGATAGCAGCAAAAAAATTTGATTAGATTATTTAATCAGGCTGCAATGAAGGGATGGCAAACCACCATTCATCCACAACTAAGGAAAACAAAAAAAAATATGCTCCCATAATGATGAAAGGTGCAACAATGAGAATGCATGTTACAGCAACATCCGACAGTAATTCTCGGAAAGTTAATTAAAACATCCAAAATCTTTAACATAACTTCTAGTATTCCTCAACAGAATAAAAAAATAGATGAAAACTTTGCCATCCATGCTTTAAACATTTGGCAGCGACTGTCAGCAGGTGATTGAATATTTACCTTAATAAAGATGAAGGCCAAGATAAAATTCTTGACAGAGAAATTGCAACAACTACACAACCTATTAAACCAGCAAAGGCACCCTCCAAAGTCTTCTTTGGACTGATACTAGTCAATGGAGTCCGACCAAATGCCTGCAAAGCACAGAAACTCATTTCATTCAATATTCTAATAACAAAGCATTAAAAATTAAAAATTAATAGAGATAATGATGCCTAAAGGTAATCAAACTAAAAGAAATGATAAATATTAGTATTTTCATCATTGTACATCATGAACAAGTTTGTCTTTTATGATAAACAATCATACTTGGTATGCATCAGAAACTTGATTTATTTCATAATATCTAGCCCAAGTTTTATGATTAACTGTTGACCTACCATAGCCCTCTACCTTCTACCTTTTTAATTTGAGCTTGAAATCAACAATGTTGGGTTCTAGAATGGATCATCAATAAATAGCTTAATTACAATATTGCTGATGGCAGAAAAAGGCATAACAGGATTGCAGATTGCTTGTTCGATAAGAAGCAGCAAATGCATGGTTTCATGGATTAAAAAATGATATAAGTTCAAGTCTTTCAGAAAGGAGCATCTAGCATAGAAAGTTGAACTAGCTTAATGAAAAGACAATTGTACTAAAATATGATTATGCCAGAAAATGAGAGCTCTGGGTTTTCATTAGATCTCATATTTTCGATTGAAGCCAGTACCAGACACTAAGAACACTTTGAAACTTCCAATTTAACTTGTCAAATAGCACAAAGAATCAGAAGTACGAAATCAAGAGCAAATAATTTTCTGCCTGAAAAGAGCAGGAGAGTTATCTCCTCTACAAGTAAACCAGAACGCCAGTCCACCATGCGTGGTATTAGATCCAACCAATTAATTGCAGATTAATTTATATATTTAAAGTTTTGGTAAGAAGGGGAGAGATAACTTCCCCGGAATTATTATTAGTTTTAGTTCACAGTGCAGCACATTATAACAAATTTAAGCAAAACACAATTATAGCACAACAACTTCCTAAAATAAGTGATAATCGACATAATTTAATAAATAAACTTATTAATTTTCCGATTTTCCTTAATTTTAAACAGCAGCTGACTTTATCCTTCACAAATAATAATAGAGCTTTAATGCAACACCATGCTTATGAATAGAAATAAGGGTTTACATTAAAGAGGTATATACGCCAATGAGATCAGAGAAAAGCTGAGAGGAGATAAACTTTTTTATATGCATCGTATTAAAAATAGCTACAATCGGTGCTCTTTTTATATTGATCTGTCGGTGTAGATCCAGTACATGTAACAGAAACCGTTTCATGTTAAGAGCTGTGATTGACTTTATGGTTTCAGGTAGAGAGCTGTGATGAGATGCAAGGAAGGTATTGAACCTTCATGCAATATCTATGATTTGGAATTGATGTTGTTATTAACTCCCCTCAAATTGATGGGCATCAATTGGATCATCAATTTGCCACTTAGAGAACCAAAATGTTTGGTTGGTAGAGTTTTAGTAAGTGAGTCTGCGAGTTGCTCTTGAGAGGCAACATGGTGAACGTTGACTTCCTTTGACTTGATGCAGTTGCATATGAAGCGACAATTGATTTCAATATGTTTGGCATGAGCAAGAAATATAGGGTTGTTCGTGAGAGCAATGACGAAGATGTTATCACAATATAGAAGGGTTGGAGAGCGGCATGTCAAATTCTTGTAGAAAGATGATGAAGCCAGATAAGGTATGTGGCTATGGTGTCTAGTTTTTTATGTTTTGTTTCAATGGATGATTTGGCCATTGTGGTATGTTTCTTGACACAACAATAGACGAGGATTAGGCCGAGAAAGGGGCAATAACCTGTGGTTGATATTATGTCCTGACGGTCTCTTTGGTCTAGTTGGATTCAGCATATACACTAAGTTGTAGTTGGTCGTGGTACATGAAAAGGTCATAGTGAGTTGTGCCTTGAATGTAATGACAAACATTTGAGGTGTTGGTAATGAATGTCAAGGGGTTTATGCATGTATTGGCACAAGTGATTGATTGCAACAACAAGGTCAAGCCTTGTCATGGTGAGATGCTAAAGGGATTCAAAGAGTAGACAACATGATGTATGATTGGAACATTCAAATTACAAGGTTTCTATGAGGGGAGTTTTAGCTAGGTTGGAGTTTTGCATTGGATTGCACTCATGCATTCCCGAACATTAGAGTAGCTCCATGGCATAGCTAGTTTGATTTAAGTAAAGGCAATAGAAGGCCTACGATGCAGTGACGCAAAGGAAATGGGAGAGAGTGTCGAGGTTTCCCATGTGGAATGATGTTGCCAAGTTCAATAGAGTTTAGAGATTTATTGTGGCTTGTTTCTAGTTTAGAGGATGTTGTCTGCATAGATCAAGATGTACATGCATTCATAGTGGAATTTGTAGAGTAGTAGGGAGTGATCAGCAGTGCTAGGGACAAGCCTAAGTGGTTAGTGAACGTGATAAACCATTGTCGACGGGCTTACTTGAGACCGCATATAGTGCTTTTAAGGGGATAGAGATGATTCAAGGTGCTGTTGATGTAGAACATCAATGCAACAAATGATTTGATTAAGAAACTTGCATGCTTAAATTTTAGAGAACAATCGTAAGCAAAACTTATATGGATTTAACGATAAGATAAAACAATAAGGTGATAAAATAAGCTTAGACCAAATCACATGCGTAGGAGTTAAGATTATAAAATAGTCCATTAATCTAATGTTGTGTACATGAAAGGTTTTCAACAAAAATTCTTACGCTAACAATAGGATTAGTCACTATGCAAGGGTCCCTCACTCAACTCCCTAGATCACTAAGCTTTAGCGGAGGCGAGTAAACATGAACTTTGTGACTCAAATTATAACCACAAATGAGAATAAATTAGGAAGATAGGGAACTTGAGGAAGAGTTTACCATAGTCAAATTCTTAGGCATGATTAGTGGCGCGCGGATGAAGCTCTGAAGTGTGGTGGTTGTTCTTGACGACGCTCTGCAGTTGGATAGCCATTGGAGTCTTCTGGGTAGTAAACGGAATTCTTCCGGATGGCAAAACAGTACTAGAAGGCTACTAGATTTTCTGGACAGCAAGAGAAAACATTGGGACAACAATTTTGGGCTCGTGGGAGAAGCTGGACAATAGTTTCACAGGCCTCAAAATTCTGGACAGCAACCACAAAAGAAGGGGCAGCAACTTTGGGCTTGTGGAAGACTCTGGACAGCAGATCCACAAGCTTCAAATCCTGGACAGCAACTCAGTTTCAGGAAAATCAGGTCTTGACTGATCCTTTGAAGGGAAAAAAATGGAGTATGGGATTAAGAGCATTCCTTAAGGTTCTCTCCTCCTATGAATTAAATTCAGGAATTGATTTGAGAGCTGAATAGGGAATTAATTATATAGGGGAGATAGGGTGGGCCGGCCATGCATGGGGAGTTAATTGGGGAATTGATGATTCCTTCCAAACTTAGGTTGCTAATTGGGGAAAGAAAGTAAGAGAGAAATCTCTAATCAATTTTAGATTTTAGAGGAATTGAGAGCTTTCAAAAATAAATCAATCTCTTTAGGAAAGTATTTCAAATTCAATTTAATTGGAATTTGAAATTTGAATTCTTTCCAAAGTGAAGATGATCTAAACTAGGAAAGTATTTAATCCCTCCCAAGTGAGAGGTTTTTATTTTGGAAAGCATTAAGGAGGTGGGGACAAGGAGGGGTCGGCGGCATCATGGCTTGGGGAGGAGTTATGGCTTACCAAATCAAGACCCTTTAACCGGGAAAGGGAAATTAAAGCCAAGTCAATTTGAATTTGATTTGGGCTTAATTCAAGGGACTTTCCTAAAATAGATTTCTATTTTAGAAAATATTTCAAATTTCAAAATTGATTGAAATTATGAAATTAAGGCTCTCCAAAGTGGGAGTTATGCAAAAGGAAAGCATTGATGAGGTGTGAGAAGTGGGGGAAGGGAATTAGGGTTTGGAAGGTGGCAGCTAGGGTTTGGCTTGCTATGACTGGCGGTTATGTTATTGGGGTATTAGGGGGGGGGGGGGGGAGAATTGCGTCAGTCAACCAATCAAGGGATGATCCTCCTTGGATGGGCGTTGGCTAGGTGGGAAGGGAGAGGAGTGTTGGCCGGTGGTGGGGCTTGGGCTTGAAGTGAGGCCGGCAGTCTTGGGTTTGGGAAACCCAAAGCCAACAGCAAGGGGAAGGGTAGGAAGAAAAGAAAGGATAGAGAGGAAAAAAAAACCACGAACCCGGACTCTTTCAAGGTTGGTGGGTGATCCGCTTACCCTCTCCTAAGGATATCTTTCCAAAGCTCTCAAGCTCTCACACAAACACAAGAGTACAGAAAATTTCATTAACATTCATTCATTCCATAAGAGGGAAAATAAAGCAATAAATAGGCCCTCATAATACAAGAACAAAACAAAAGACCAAATCACCCCCTTGGGATTACATGCATCTAGTCCCTTAAGTGAGGGTAAAAGTGGAAAAGGACACTAATAAAAAAATACAATATAGCAATCACAAATAAAGAGATGCGATCGTAGCCGTAGATTGTCATCCTCGTCGCTGATACACTTTCCATGATATGATGTCTTCATTAGCTGTCCATATTGAAAGTTGAGAGTTTGAGCCGTGTAGACTATTAACTATTGTGTTGAGGCGACCGTGGAGGAAATCATTAGAGATATTGTGTTTAGTGATAAACCAATTCCGAGTAAGGGCATCAATAAGGAGAACATGGATGGTGGGCATATTGGGAGCTTGACTGAAGGTTTCAATATAATCAATGTAATGTTCTTGTTTGTAGCCTTATGCCATGAGCCTAACTTTATGTTTAGCTATAGATCCATCTTAGTTGTTTTTTTATTTTGAAAGTCCACTTACTGCCCAAGAGATTTTGCATGGGTGATAGGGGGACAAGTACCCAAGTTCCTTGCTCCTCTTGGGCTTTGAAATCTTGTGACATAGCCATGTGTTAGTGAACTTCACAGGCAGTTGTAGAGTAGCAACTAGCACGTAGATTCATTGGAGGTTGAGTTTGGTTCATGTTTAGTATATGTTTGGGCTTTAGGCTAAGTGATCATTGGATGGCCAAATGCAATTGTAGTGTTCAGGTGGTAGAGTTGTAAAGATACAATAGTGCTTTGGTCATATCGCATTTGGCAAATGGCACGGTGTGAGCTAAATTGTGGTGAGGTGCGTGTTTAAGGCGGGGATAGTGTGGGGGCAGACATGTTGGTGGAGAGCCTATGACCATGTAGTGGGAAGCATATGCTCGAGGTCGAGATGAGGGTCAAGGGAGGCAGGGCAGCTATTGAAGTGGTTTGTTGGGTGTTTGGAGAATAATTTTACAAGGGGAATATGTTTTTTAATACAATCCATGATGTGAGATGAAATTCTTACCAAGTTCAAAACATGGCATCTTTAGCCCTTCTATGAGATGGCATATAGCCAAGAAAGATGCAGATGAATGATCCTAGTGATAGTTTGTTTATAGTGTGCGAGCATAGCCATGGGGAGCATACATCTAAAACATAAAGATCCTTCTAACTAAAAAATTAGATAATTTACTTGCAACTCATACCTATCAGACAATCACATCTTGACAGTTCAACCATTAATTTAGGCAAATGCACGATAAGTTCAACTTCAAATATCATTTTATAATCAGTCATAAAATTCTAGAGATTACCCTTCCACCCAAAAAAGCGAATGTATCCGCCGCAATTATGCTGCTAACAGAAATAATGGTTGCTACAAGTCCAACAGTCCAATGAGCACGACCACCAAGAAGAATTGGCCAATATTTTCCTAATTCTGCAAAAGTATATCACAGAGCAAGGACATTAATAAAACCATAAATTTATTTTTAACCGAGCAATAGCTCCAAATAACAAATTCGAAAACAGCAAGATGATAAACAAAATTTGAAGAATGTGACAATTATGTTTAAATGAAAACTTCAACAACATAGACCTATGACTTTCTGGTCAACACCCAAGTCAAACTTTTACTTTAAATAATTAAAAAAAAAAAAACAAAGTTCAAATTTTGAATTATCAACTGCTTGGCTAGATGTCTACAATCCCATCACATGGTTTCTCTAAAAAAAACATTTAATTGGGGATCATTACACTTAATTTATTATTATATTACTTCATATTGTAAGCAGACATGTATGACTACATTCTCCTCCCTCACCACAGTACTCCATCTTCTAGAGCTAGACCAAGGATGTGCAACTGTAGAGACGTGGAAGCACCAAAATTGAGAGAGGATAAGACATAAAAGCTATGACCTTCATATTGCTGGGAAGGAATACAATAAGAACGAATCTCCTGTCAACATAGGCAAGCAAAAGTGAGTTTCTAGAAATCAAAAGGTGCCACCTAAGCCATTTACATCAATGCCCGATAGAGCCCCTGTTTGCATTAATACTATCTTAAGCTTAAAATTAGTCAAATGAGAAGCGAATATTCCATGCAATGATTTAAATTTCATGGATGACCCTTCAAACCATCAAAATACTTATAATTTGGTGATTAAAAATACTCATAACTTAACACGTTAGTACTCATTTGACTTTAAAGCTGATGGTTCCCTGAAAAAAGATTTTACTTGGTTAGCATCAGACTATAGTAAGTCTTGAATACATTCCTTGCTCATTATAGCTATTGTATAAGATTATTGTTATCAGTCCCATACCCAAATGAAAAAGAGTTGAGATTTGATGTTAGATTGTTGAATTATATTAGTGGTAGTGTTACCCAAAGGAAAGCACTACAACCTAACTTAATTGTGGGGAGAAGTAGGTAAGGATTTGCTAGGAAGTCACCCACAAGTGGCACGCCAAAAATTAATCCCATTGTGATGAAAAATAAATAAGAGTTGGCTAAAAGGCCAACCTTTAGTGACACGCCACAACTTATCCTTGTTAAGGTAAGAAGCAAGAGTTGGCTAAGTCTAAAATTAGGGCTCTTATTTGGCATCACTTTATGATTTTTTTATTTTTTTTTTATTTTTATATTTTTTTTGGGCAAAACATGCTTTGCTAGTATTTTTGTTTTGCTTTTTAAACAAATCAAGTTGTTTTAATGTTGACTTGTAATACGAAAAAAAAATCACTAATCTCACTTACCCGTCTGGCGCTGACTCACATGATCGCAAAATCCCGAAAATCCCACATTCGGACGTTCCGCATCATGGCTTCGCACGTCAACGACAGGTCTATACACGACCCTCGCATGATCTCTGCTACGGATTTGGCCCTACCTCATGTCATTAAAGCCGAATGAAATGAGAGGCATTGGCCTCTTCTTCTTTCCCTCGCGAGTGCTTCTTGGTGGTTGATCGACTTCGCTCCACCTATGACGTTCTCTTCCAGTTGGATCAGAAGTTAGGACATTTGATATGAAGAAACAACGGGAGCCTCGTCGGTTGAGAAGGTAACTTTCGCCTATGCCTCCATATGGTCCATTAGGACCTCCAGTCATTGTGTCATTGCTCTCTTTCAAATCAAAAGGTAAATTAACATATATCATATTTAATAAAAATATAAATATAAATAACCTATATTCAAGATACCAAGTAGATTTTATTTCATATCAAAACACAAACAAAATAGCATAAAAATAAAAAAACATGAAATGAAAACAAAAGGTGATCCCAAATGGCCCCTTGAAAATGTTTGGTTGGTAAAAAAGATAAGCTAAGGCAAGCAAGAAGAGCAGAGAAAATTATTTGGTCATATTTTGACTAAAGCTCGCTTGCTTAGCATAAAGTGAGTCATAATTTATAATCAAACATGAATTATCCTTATTATATATTTTTTTAAATATTAATTAATGTTACCAATAAACTCACTTAACTATGATATAATTATCTTCATTGAAAATGTTATTATTCAAAGTTAATTTTTTACTGTTTTAAGTTATTAAGTGAATAATTAATAATCAAACAATTAAGATTCATAACTATCATAATTAAAAAAAATTAATCAAAGTTGATTTCTCATTATGAGTAATTAAGTGATGAATTAATTAACTCATGCTTAATTATCATAAAATAAAAAGCAATAAAACCTTAATTTTCTTAATTAAGACTCTCAATAATTCTTAATTAATTTAAATTAACGTAATTATGCCTTTAAAGTTAATTCTATGTTTATTAATTATTTCACATTTATGAATTCAAGCTGTCTTTTAAGCTTGGGTTTCTGCAAGCTTGCTAAAATCAAACTTAGGAGCACTAAAGGAGAAAGGATGCATTGAAGTCATGAGAAAAGCTAGGGATAAGAAATGCACTATTTGGTGCTTTAGTGCTAACCAAACATCCCCTAAGATTAGATTTGCTAGATGGAATGGGGTGACTTCAAATGCAAAGAAAAGATAATTAGTAAATACAATAATTAGAACCAAAATAAATCTTACTTATTTGCAATAAACTACAACAACAACAACATCAAGCCTGTTGTTGTTGCAATAAACTATAAAAGGAATGAGAAAAAAATACAATCATATTATGGAAGTAAAATGATATTATGTTTGAAAATGTTGATAAAAAAATAGGGTTATGATGGTATTGAATAAAGAGCTGAAAGATGTGATCGTTGAAGTTAATCAAATTAGTAATAGGGTGATTTTCATTAAGTTAATATTTGATGATGACATTGCAAGCCAGACAAGTCTAAAAAAATCAATTTTAAAAAGGTACGGATGAACAATCTATCAAGGAAGAAATGATATTTATTGGGGTAATCTTAAACAAATATACAGATTATAAAGAATAGGATCTGCACGGATTCATGATGGGTATTAAAAAAGAGATAAAAATGTAAAAGGAGAAGCTACACTTGATTTTGTTGTAGCTTATGATCTCATAATAGAGAACACATGATTTAAGCAATGAGAAGAGGATTTAATTACATTCAAATGTAGAGCCACATAATCACAAGCCGGCTTCCTTTGAATTGGAGGGAATGAAAAAAAAATGCTGAGATTGTAAGGTGACTCCATAACAGAGTTTGACCACACAACATAAAATAATAGTTATGCATAAAGAGTATAAAGATTACATTAGAAAGAAGTATTTTTCTCAGGATAAAGCGGTGGAATTTGAAAGGAGAAAAACTATTAATCTTTCAAACTATATACTACAAGAGGCAATTTGGATTTCTTTAGTTCAGTCAAATCAACGTTGGGATAAGATGGCTAGTTCCATTATGGAGATCATCGTAGAAGTTTTAAGAAAATTTAGAAATAGATTGTATAATAATTAGGAGACTAGCTATAAAAGTACACAAGGTTATAAAAGAAAAAAAAAAGAAATTTGTTGGCTCAAGAAAAAAATGACGCATCGGCATGAATCCTACTTTGCAGTTGTAAGATTCCATTTTTCTTGAGTCAGATTATTGTTAACCAGATTTCTCATAAGGGCGGTGTCAGGGTTTAATTAGATCTGAGTCCTTACTTCCGATGAGCGCAAGCACTCGTAGTTAATTACCCTCTTAACGTGTAAGAGAGAACTCTCGATTAAGGATAAATAAATTTTGGATAATAAGAAGTCATTAATATCTAAATTGAGCAAAACAAAAATGAGAATACTATAATGGACATGTGAAAATTCTAGAGAAGGTATATTAAAACAATGGTTGATTGACATCTATTGAAGATAAATAGATAATAATTATCTGAACCTACACAATGAATGATTAAAAAATGCACCATTAAACAAGTGAGTCAAATTAGTTATATAGTATTAGGAAGTAAAAGAGACTTACACGATAAAAAATTGTTCAAAATGATGTATGAAGAATAAGTTTTAACACTTTAAACAGTGCTAAGTTGGAAAAAATGGACAATGAAGATTCATAGTAATAATCTTAAATATATGGGATAAGGCTAATTATGATAATGCTTCCAGCTATTATAGATAATATTTTCTCAATCAAGTCTATTTTTATATTAGATTTTTTAAAGCATTCAAAAGTACTGACCTGGGCAAACAAAAACCTTAATCTTTTCAATAAATCAAGCAATAATTGATTGAAAATTGGAATCTTTTATCTTATATTCAAATCTAAAACAAAAAAAAAACAACCTATATATATATATATATAACCAAGCAACTTTGTCATTCTTTCTCATTCTCATATCGTTGTTAATGTTCATGACAACTCATAAAGCGCAACTAGAAGTTATAACCAACGGGATATTGGAATCCCAACATGCAAATTGTGCTGGTTCTCATCAATTGCAACTTGATCAACGAAATGATCCAAACTCATTTGATTCCCATATTCTGTCACCAAGCATGGCCCAAGCCAATTTGAGAATCCAACCAACATAATTATGTTCAATTTAAATCACCCAAAACATCAAGTCAATTTTATACCCGTTACCTAAAGGCAAAATCAAGAACTAAAATAACCTCTCAATTCTGTGTAAAACAAAGTGACTTGCAGTACCAACCGGCATCATTCAATTTAGTGTATTTTAGATTTTTTTTTTATTTAAGTATTTTTGCAGATCCTATCCTATTATATTCATCAAAGCTTTCCACACTTCTATCAATCTCTTTTTTCCATAAGGTCAAGGCTCAAATAGGTCAATGTAGTTGCATCCACAAGACTTCCTCATAGAGGCATTAAGATAATCATTCAAGCTTGTATTTGATATGAATCTTGAAGGAAAATACTAGTACTAACAATTATTTATACACAAATGTAATAAATGCATACTCACACCCAACTTTACTGCTGATAGTAATTGACTAAACCTTACAAATCTCCACCAATGCCTTGTTAGTCATATGCGCAAGACTTTCAATCAAGAAACAATTGAAATATAATAGTAAACAATATTCCTCATCCAAAGAACCTAGCTATTAGATCCAATTCAACCTGAAATATATGTAACTATACAAGTTTTACCATATTCCATATGGAAAAAGGGGGATGGGTATGCTCCTTAAAAAAAATCCAATGTACCCTCTTATGAATCCATTGAAAAACTCTAAATAACCTTTCCACCATTGTGAAGGCACAAAGAAAAGGATGAACAACCTTACCGTATGGGAAAATCTGAAAGATTGTTCCACTATTTGATTAATAGACCACAATTGCCCATTTAACAAAAAACAAACTTAAGAGCATGCAATTTAATGCACCTACACTCCCCAAAAGAGATGCTTAAAGAGAACTTTACCTATGATTTAAGCACATATAGCACATTGTTAAGATTACATCAAGAATGAGAAAGTGTGTATCATTTTGCGTTAGCAAAAGAAATAATTACAAAGAAGGATAGTTAAAGCAAGGTATTTTGATATATATCTTATACAAATGATATAGTTCCAAGGCAGAATAAGTGCTGAAATAATTGAAGAGCTAAAATAGCAAAGAAAATGATTAAAAGATAAATATCTTAAGATTAATAGAACAAAAATAAACTAGATGATATTCAATTTTATTAAATGTGATATTAACAATTGTTGAATAATATTATTAAAAGATGACATCATAATTAGGCGTTATAAGTTTAAATATCTTGAATTTGATATTTAGAGAAACTTGGATATAAGTTAGTATACAAGTTTTAGAGTTAAAGGCCCTAATTGAATAAAATTCCAACTAAACTGTAAATACAACGAAAATGGGCAAATAAAATTAATGTCATATGATTAAAAAGAAAGGGATACTAGTTGTGATTAAAGATTTACACATAATAGACTTAACACCTCATGCAACACTTGGTAAAGCAAAACAGAGATTACAGATGCAAAAGGTTGACCACAAATAATTGTGATTAAGCTAATGATGGCGATATGATATGCAAGCATATCCAATCAAGATCAAAAGTGGTCCTTATGTAATTATCGCTGACAAGCAAAAATAATATAAAATCTTCAAATCTAAACCAAGAATATCAAAAGCATTCAATGCTCAAGGCTCTCACAAGAAAAACTATAACTTGTCTATTATATGTAGCGTTAACATGGAACACACAAACACCCCTAAAACACCTTTAAAGAAAGTTTGGAATCAATGTTGTACTTAGAAGTAATAGTTTGATGTAGCACCCATTCTTGTTTGTACGAACTTCTCTACAAAATTTAATAATTTCCCTTAAATCAACTTTTTGTAAATAGGCCATTAAGTGTTTCTGATCATGACTCTTTAGAGTTCATTAACATCAGAACTTGTTGGTTTAACATTATTTATTTGAATAATTAACCTCAACACAGGACCAAATTTTACATCAAGAAAAGAGCCCTTAAGATCTATCAAAAAAGAAATTCTTAATTACATTTTCTAATATAACCAAATACAAAAAGGAAATAATTTTATATCTAATCACATTAGAATTTGTGGTTTTCTCAGTTGTACAAAAGGCAGTTCATTTTAACACTAGGTTCTTAACAAAAACAAAGATGAAAAGAGTTAAATTATCTATGAAAAGTTTCTATTGCTGGGCATATATGATTTTCTACGAAGAGGTGCACTTGATCTTCCACAATCATGTCATCACACTGATATGTGTTGTGGTAAAACTTATGATGAGAACATAATTGTTGATGAGGTTAAGTTGATTGTCCTCTAGTAGCATGGAGGCTCCTAATTTCTCTTGTAGTTTTTGGTCAAAACCACCACTATAAATCTCTCAAGTTTTCCATCTCCAACAACTATGGTTTAAGTTTTTCATCTTAGGCTTTCCTCTAGTACCAACATCATTGAGCATTGACATTGATTAGTGTCTATGATTTGGTTTTCTCATATCTATGTTAGTCATGTCATTTTCTTTGAATCCATCTCAACCTACTCCCTCTACATTAAATTTTGATATCTCTACTCTTTCCACTAGTTTTGATAAGGTTCCTGCTGCTCCAACAATTACTTATTTTAAAGTTGCCCAAGCTAATATTAGTCCCAATATCTTCAACCCCTTTGGTAAGAAATCTCACCATATTTCATGCCGCTCTATATCATTCCAACAAGCCCTATACTAACGTTTCTTCATTTTCATCTAGCATAAAATTGCCATCATCTTTCAAATGGAAATCTGCCAGCTTCCTCTATAATGAAGAAATTAACACCCACTTTCAAATCAGATTTTGGGTATGTTTGATGTTTCTGGTATTTAGTGGTGCTTACTGATGTGTTCTTCTAAAGTTAGCGTTAAAGTTAATGACATTTTTCAAGTATTAATTGGATGTTATAGCCAGATGCAAAGGTTCCTGTATTATGTCCAAGGGCTAAAGTTTTTGAGGACTTCGCTACAACCTTTATCATGTTATTGCTGGTTGGATTGCAAGAATGGATCAACTGGGTTATCACTACATCAAATTTTGAAGATCTTGCAATTGACTATTTATGGAGGATTTGGTTGAGACTTCAAGTGCCCTTAAGCTATGGGATTATCAGTGCAACTGAGGCTATGGGCTCTCATAGTTGATTATTTTGTTTTTAATATTGGTTTCTTATTGCTTCTTCAGGTGCTTAGGTGCACTTTTCTTGCTAAGTTTTATTAGTTGGTTTCTTCTTCAGGTTATCATAGCATTTACTTGTAATTTGGTTACCCCAAAAATACAATAAAAAAAAATAATTACAATAATCTTAACAAAACAAATATTTTACAACTTAATAAAATCACAATAGAAATTGAATAAGTTAGGATTCCGCATATTGATAAGTGATCAACATGAAAGCTTTAAAACTTACCTGTATGCAATGCAGGGGCCGCCAAACCACAACGAAGCTTAACCCAGAAACAAGGAAGGTAAGCACAATAGAACAATCCAAACATGGTACTACTTAGCTGAGAAAAACGAGGAATTGCTCTCTGGCAAATTAACGCCATTGCAACTAAAAATGCTGATGATGTTACAGATACATCTATGTGACCAAAGTACCTAGAAAATTGAGAGAAAACATCAACAGTAAATATTTTAGAAGCCATCAGTTGATAGAACTTGCAAAAAGAAATTATGCACCAGCACAAAACATAGTATCAGTAGAATATATGTAAAAGTGTAGTTCATTATGGTGTCTATGTGGCATGTATCACAGCCAATCCATGTGTCAAAAAATCATTTCTTTTGTAAACACGCCCATCTATTCCTTTTTAATTATAGTTCTTCATATTTTTTTTTAAATATAAATAATATGTGAGCTCTTCTTCGCAATAAAAAGATACAAAAGCTATCAAAAGTTATGTCACCTTTTTGCCCTTTTGTTGTGCATATTATGTCTCCCTACCAAGATTGAAGAGCTAAGAACCATAAGATAATGATGCATCTTGGAAGTAAAAACAACAAAATAGAAAGAAGAAAAATGCAGGAATACAAATATGGGGGCTGATTTTTTATTACATCTTCAACAATAATGAAAGATACAATTGATCTACTATTCAAGAGGTAGATCGGCACTCCCACAAACCCTAGCTGCTGCTAGGAAACTCACATCAAACCCTAAAAAACAAACTCAGCACACCCTCTAACCCTAGACAAAACTTCCCCTTAAATAGCCTTTATAAACAATAAACGCAATAAATAATAGCTCCCCAAGCCCCATAAAGGGGGAAGAAATCTCCCCTCAGCTGCCCTTAATTCCACCCAGTCAAAAGGTGGCTAGGGCCTAGGGCTGGGCTGGTCTGGCCAGTCCCCTCTGCTTCTCTCCTCGACGTATCAGATAACCTTTTATTCTTGTAGATGTGTTTTGAATGAATCATCCTAAAAATTCTAAGACCTGTTTAGGATAACTTTTAGTTGTTTTGCTTGAAGAAATACTACAACAATTTTGTTTTGCTTGAAGAAATACTGCAACAATTTTGTTTTGATTTGTTTAACTCTCAAAATTTAAGAAACATTTTGGACAGAAAAATGAGTTTTACAACTCGGTCATCTAAAAACTATGGTCAATTTTTTCTAAAATTTTTATGACATTTTTCATCTTTTGTTTTTACTAAAATTTATGAGAAAAAAGTCAATGATGCCCTAACTTTCTCCGATAGCTCCTCTCATCTCTATGACTTAAGCCTACACCAAAAACTCATGGCTTCTCCCCTCTCAAACAAGATGTTCTAGCAAACTTTATCCACACCTCCATGAACACTCCTCTCTCTCACATTATATATATATATATATATATATATATATATATATATATATATATACCTCTTTGTTATAAATAAAAGGTTAGAAGATCCAATGACTATATATTGATGATATATAGAAGGTTTAAACCTTCTTCATAGTGGCAACTCGAAACTCCAATAGTAGCGTCCCCTCATCACAACTCAAACTTCAATGACTTCCTTCCAACGGCAAATTAGAGCTCTTACAACAACAACGATTGAAGTTCCTTCTCTAGAAGGATCAAGTGAGGCATTAAATTTCACATATTTTCCCCCAAAATCCAAGTTAATGTTTCAATATAATCTTTTTTTAGTTTTCTATTAAAATTACTAGCTTTTATTAGTTTTATTCTATTTGAATATTGAACTAATTTTGAGGGGAAGTAATATTACATATTTTAATTCATTTACTATTAAAATTACAATCTTAAAAACTATATTTTTATTAATTTATAGCTGCTTTGAATTATCATATTTACCATAGTATTAGCATTTCCTTAAAAAAAATATTTTGATGATTATTAGCTTTTTTATATGAGCATTTGAGAATAAGGGCATCTTGGCTATTAGTCTATGATGCACGAACACGGACACGGCGACACGGATACGATACGACACGGACACGGGACATGTCAATCATTGAAAATATTGGACACAGACACGATATTATAATTTTTTTATTTTAAAAAATAGTGTATAAAAATTAATAAGTATAATTTTAAAAATAGTTTAAAAATAATAAGTCATTTAACTAGAATTTGTACTTAAAATGATTAATACTATGATGTCGAGAGTCGGGCGTCGGTATCGTTTATCATTCATAGAGAAAGGAGATGACAATGCTGTCAAGAGTCGGGCATTGATGTTATGCAGTAAATATTGGATGTTAATGTTAAGACGGCATTTGTCGTCGATGTTGAGAGGGCATTGGTCGTCGATGTTGAGAAAGGTGTTGGACAAAGATAAGATGTCAAGCTGTGGGTGTAGAAATTGCTAGCATCGAGCATCAATGTAAAGACATTGTCAGACTTTGATATTGAGATCGTTTTGAAATATTGATGTTGTAATAACGTCAGATGTCGATGTTAAGATGACATCGGACATTGTTATGAAAATGAGAATATTTGATGAATGGGGTATTAAGTGCAGGTGACTGATTTTGTGTTATGGATAGAAAATAAGAAATTTAGTTTTTATATTTTAAATAACTAAAAATTTTAAATACAAGAAAATATATTTTTAAAAAATTCATAAAATATTTAAGATACGTGTGTTGGACATGCATGTCCAATTTGTATTTAATATTTTTTAATCGGACACATTTTCGGCGTATCTGTCACGTGTTGGATACGTGTCAGACACTGCACGCCTCTTTGAGGAGAAGTGCCGGTGCATTATAGTTATTAGTATAGATGCAACAGTGCCATAGCAGCCTAACCAAACAACAAATAAATTTTATTTAAATAGAACAACCTAACTGGATTTTCCAAACACAGTAATTGATTCAACAACAAATTTTACTGTAAAAATTTTAGAACTAAATTTATATACAACAATAACTGCCCCAAATGTAACCCTTATATACATCAACACCTTATAATGCAATGCTAACTTTCAAATTGGCTATTTAGCAAGCATGTTGGTTATGTCAATGAAGGTTAAATTAGGGGATTTACCTAGTTTTTATAAATTAGTATTCAAAGACAATAGTTTACAAAAAAATTTGTAGATACCAAAAGTTCATTTCTCCATAGATTATGCAAAAAACTACTTAATTAAATGAAGTTGCTATTTCAAAGTAAACTCCTATAAACTCCTAAACACTCGAATCTCATCGCTAACTTTTACCATGGCTATTAGAAGAAAGGTGCTTTAAAAGAATTTGGAAATTTTTCAAAATGGTTACTATATTATAAAATAATTTCCTTATCGATGGATACCATTAAACAGAAAGATTTTATGGCTCCAGACATGTTTGATAATTCCAGTAAGCATTTTTATGGAGAATTAAGCATTGAAGTTTTTGTCACGCACAAAGTGTGCATGTGCCCACACATAAGTTGGCACTGATTCGCTCACACGTCCATGCTCTCCAGCTCACACACCCATCGCATATCTTCCTCGCACACACATGAATGCACTGGAATGAAATCTTGTGTGTGTGTGTGTGTGTGTAGCTTAGACATATATTTTATAATTGGCTACCCAACCAACACCAAGCCTCAACATTTCTCCACTAGGCTTTGGGCCAACAACAATGGTCTATAAAAACTATACAAATTTTGGAAAATAAATATGGTTTGATGTATGAAAGCAACTTGTGTTAAAATAATAAAATATCAATGAAAAATATAGAGAGCTGAGAAAGATCTTCATATGACTTGTATTGATCTCAAGAATACCAGACCTCTCATGCTTTTGTTGATCATGTTTATCTTCTATGGCCAATTCATTTTTCGCACTCTCAACTCAATTATCATATTGCCCCTGTTCATGGCGTTTCAGCACTCAGAGGATAGGATATGCCACAGTAAAGATATAACATAGAGTAAGACTAAGTAAGATGGTCATACTAGATTTCAAGAATTTGGTCATTAACTTGAGCATTGGAGGTCCCTCCCAAAGGACTAACCCTCAGGTTGGGCACTAAAATCTCCGCAAGAAAGAACATTGACAGCCAGAAACTTACGCTGTTAGCACAGGCATCAACGCGCAGATAACCGAGCAAGCCCTTGACACATATCTGGGAGGCGGCGTCATCCCAGCAGCCATCCCCTGGCTTCTCACCAGCTCAAAGTACTCACGAGCAGCAGCAAATACGGCAACAGCCACAACAACAGTGAACACCCATCCTCCAGCCACCACCACACCGCCCCCTCCAATCCCAATAGCGAGCCCGGAAAACACTCGCTTCCTCAGTTGGCCCCCATCCTTCTGCTGCTCTGGCTCGATAAACAATGCCTCCGTAGCCTGCCATATAACCCGAATCAGAACCCTAACACCAACTCCAAGAGTAAAATGAGTAAGAAGAGAATAAAATGATCGAATGAAAAGAGAATGCCTCGGTTGTCTGGGGCTTATGCTCGTGGGAATCCAGTTGGGTACCACCAGATGACGAAACGAAAGCGGAGTAAACGCGGCGTGTGCAGAGGAGGGAGAGGCGAAGGCGGCGGGTCGAGGGGAGACGGGCAAAGGCGACGGCTTTTGGGGCGGCACGGCGGTGACATGGACAGATGGAGAGAGGGAACAATGCGCAGTGATCAGCTTTGAAGACTGTAGTGACAGCCATGGTAAGCGGATCGCCGGCGACAAATCAGAGCGGCGGCATAGATGACAGCGAACGGCGTGAGGTGGAGACGGGTTCGAGTAGGTCGAGAACCAGTAAGGAAGAGAGATATTGGGTCCCGAAACAGAAACTTACGAGACACATACAGCTTTATAGGTGTGATATTTTAATGAGAAGCGTACGGGTGTCAATTTCGGGTCACGGGTCGGTTTCGGGTCGAACCCGAAACTGATCCGGCACTATTCAGGTCAACCCAAAACTCGACCCGTTTTTAAAAACAGGTCGGTTTTCTGGACCCAAACCCGACCGCTTCATGTTCGGGTCAACCCGACCTGACCCTAATGACCCGTTTTCAACAAAAAAATTGCTAATTTTCAGGTCAATCTCCTCTTTTTGGGTCAAAATCGGGTCAATCTTGGGTTGCCGGGTCAAAATCAGGTCACTTTCGGGTCAATTCGGGTCAAAGGATTAACCCGAACCAAATCCGATTTTTGAAAAGGGTCGAAATGTTGAACCCGAACCCGACCCGTTTCGGGTTCGGGTTGACCCTAACCCGAAATTTTCGGGTCGGATTCGAGTCGGGTTTTCGGGTCGTGTCAAATATTGACACCCATAGAGAAGTGTGCCTATAATTTATTTTTATATACCACATGATAAATTTAATTGAAAAAATATATTCATTATTTTTTTATTCACTAAATATGATTATGCATTGTTATTCTACTGAAATTTTGATTTCAGCAATTATTATACTTTTTTTCTATTGTTTCTTATTAAATTGATATTAGAGCAATTTTTGGGATTATTTTTGAGCTAATGATCAATGATAAATGACCATAAGAACAAATGGAATGAAATTCCTAAAAGTTTGAAATAATAATTATATAATGATCAATGATAAATGCAAAGGCAAATCCATGTGCAATCATAAATGATTGTTATTTAAGAATGAATGATAAATTATCATTTTATTTCATATTATTTATATATCTAATACTCAAAATTTTAATATTATATTTATATCACTCATATAAAATTTTAATATCAAATATATCACTACTATATTTTATTCTTATCACCCATACTATCCTATAAATTTTAATATTTTATTCCATGTACTCATATTTATTATATGGGTTGTATAATATATGTGCCCCCCCCCCCCCCCCCCCCCCCCGCGATCACACCAACCTACCACATGATATCATCATCAAATCCTTATAATTTTATGTAATTAATCCTTAATTTCTAAGTTAATAGACACTTATAAGTCTTAGAATGTTGAATGGGGTAGAGAGCAACAAAGGGTTGGAATAAGAAAGGTGAAAAATCCAAGTTTGGATTTTTGTTCTATGGGTGTCGTGATGCTAGAGGATACGGCGCCTAAGTGCTGAGCTCTCTGGTTTTTGGGCAAAATAATTAGGTTTGGGCAAACATGACAGTGCTAGGAATCACTGTTGAGGTGTTGTCATAGGTGAGCATATTCATAGAGCATCTAAAAGATTCTATGGAGTGCGACAACAATGTGAAAGTTGGGCCCTGTGGCACTGGGAAAGTTGGCTGCCACAACACTAGATCAAAATAGTGAAAATTTAATGTTAAAACTCTCTCAAACCATGCCAGAGAAGAGATGAAGAGGAGGAATAGAAAGAGAGGGAGAGAGATTCGGAGGCCAGAGTCCGAGATTTGTCAATTAGGCTAATTCAAGAAATTATATAGCTTGAGGTAGACTCCTAAACCCTATCTCTGATTTCAATTCAAATAAATTTATTTAGTTTTATGAAATTTTCATCTTATAATTTTTGGTATGTTATTATCTTTTTATCATGAACATTTTGACCATGCAATTGAGTTTTCAACAGTTAATTTTTTTTCGTATAAATTTCTAGAAGTAAATGTAAGAGGAATTATGATCTCACTTGCTAAAAGTAAAAGAGCAAGGTTAAGCAACACGGTAAGTGCTCTTCTAACTCCATCTACCTTATATAAATATTGGAGGGATTATGACTCCACTTGCTAAAGACAGATGTCAGAGTTAAAAAGAGGCATAAGCGAAAATGAAATCATATCAGACATCATGACATATACACGATACACATTGCATTTCATATGTTAAAATTCCTAAAATATGATTTTATAATCCAACATTTAATTATTTAATTTATATATTTTTTACAGCAGCAGACAACACAAACCAGAGACTGAAAGCCATCATGAGAATTACTCCTTATAAACAGCAAAACTACTAAAAATGTTCAAAGACAGACATTCCAGCAAGCTAATTCTATCTGCACACAGCCAGTTAAGAAATTAGCAATTGTGATTTGATAGCAATCATCTTTAGCTTAACGATAACAATAACTAACACAAACAACTCAATTCTTATCGAAGTACTAAATATCAATAGAGAAAGGAACAAAAAAAAAAAAAAGTGAAGAAGTTTAAGAAATAGATAATTAAGAAGCTTTGGATTTGCCCTGTAGACTCTTTTGCTCTAAAATCTACAAGCAACTAACACATTAAATATTTTCTTCAGAAATGAGTCAGCTAAGTGGAAAGCTTGGGAGAGCTATGACTTGACGAGATAGCCGAGAAAAATGGCCAGAAAAGCTATGATCAGCACAGCAATGAAGGAGAATCCACGTTGCTTTTTGCTCAGGTCCCGCTTCAAGAGCTCCTGCGCAAAATATTCATAGGGGGTATAGATTAGTAGCAGAAGGAAAATGTGTTCATGTTAAGGTGGATTTGTGCTCCTGAAACATCTGTTCTGGAAATGTGTTGCTTGGCTGATTTTATGTTTTTAGGAAACAAGCAACAATTATGATTGCAAATTTCAATTTTCCGCTGCTCTTACATGTTAATATACAATAATCTACGTGGGGTCGACTACATGAATTCTTTTTCGCCATTGTGTCATATTAAAAGTCAATTTCTCATTTAAATCTAATGAAGACAGATCATTTATGATATTTTTTTAACCAAATCTTTTTAGGTCTATCTCTACCTTTCTTAACATAAGTCAAATCTAATACCTCAGCTTTCCTAACCGGGTCATCGGAAGGCCTCAGTTTAATGTAACCAAACCATCTAAGACTTTGACTCTCTCTAATCTTATCTTCCACTGGAGCTACATGTTAATATAAAGTTTAAATTTAATTCTGAACTCACTTGATAAAATGATGCAAAGCAAATCTAAAAAACATGTGAAATAACAGCAGAGGATGATGAACAACTTGTATTTTTGAAGCCCACAGAAATTCAACTGCTCATGGGGCTATGGACCAAAAGGCCTTAGCTCAACCAGTATGCTCCTCATTTTTAGGCCTCGTTTGTTTCTCCTTAATTATATCATTTTCGATTTAAATTGACGAAAACAGTTACTGTGTGTTGTTTGTTAACACGCCTTCTGCAGAATCTCTTTTCCTACATCTCCGTAATACTGCCAATCTCAAAAGAAAAAAAATGCTGCTTACCCAAACTCCGCTTACTCCATTTCTTTAAACTCCGCTTATGCAAAAGGAAAGCCGCAACCAAACGAGGCCTTAACCTAGTGATCTCAGATGTCAATCTCAACGGACACAACATTGATTAATTCCTTCGTATTCAATATAAATTTAAAATATGTAATTGACCTTGTATGCTACTTGTATCTGTAACTGGCTAATCTCCCACCTTATATCTGCTCCGGCCTTTGGCCCACCTAATCAAAATATATGATAGATTCCTATCCTTAAAAACTCGCAATAGAGCCAACATCAAAATCAAATTGAATCATAAACTATGGAGAATCTCAAAACAAGGTAGCTGAACTTATAGCTCCCACACGCGCAGGCAGGATTGATAAGAACAAGGATATAAAATCGTTGTTTCTTCTATCGACAATATCACCAGATAATTTTTACATCCTTGACGCTAAAACCTAATTTTACACAGAATTAGCAGGGCATAGAAGTCCTTCTCTCAAGAACATCAATTTAGTCCAGTGTCATACAGAACTAGCTATATTTTGTAAATATTTTGCTGAATTGTAAGCTAATGCAAACAGACAGAAGTAGTTCAAAGAGAGCATAGAAATACACCATCCGCAAGGAGATTTGATTTAGTAGTAGTAGTAGAATGAGCAAATACATTTACATAGTTGTTGGATTCAAATTTGTTAGTCTGTGCCACCTTGAACATACTTGCAAGTCCAACTAGGCAGGTAGAGCAAGAGGAGAGGAGAACGAGTAGGCAAGTAAGGAGAAGAACTTAGGAGCCAAGTACTCTATGAACATAAAAGATAGCATAATATCCAAAAGATACTTTTTAATCCCTTATTTATAGGGTGAGAGGGCTACAAAAGAGACAACATCAAGAGAAATAATAAAAAACACATGACTAGTCACTAGACAATTACAAACTATTACAAACACCTTAACAAGTTCATGATGTGTACATTTGGGCACCCATATTTGACATGGATCTGGCTGCCCTCAGTGAATACTAGTGGCAAGCGCCTTGAGCAAGACCTCACGTGTAAGTGTCTTAAGTAAGTTCTTTTGGTGTCAAATTAATTTTTCACACCCCTTATGTTTTACATAATGGTATCAAAATGCTTCTTCTCCAATCATTTGACATCATATTAATTTACAAAATTCTATTTAAAATATTCATTAACCAAATAATTATAATATCCCCACAACTCTTAAAATCTCAATGGGCATCTCTCTAAGCATAAAGTTATTTCTTTATGCATATTTTTCAGAGCCTACTCAACTTCAATTTTTGGAATCAATTTATAATATACTTCATTATATTGTTTGTTATGATTTTCCAAAATAATTTCTTCCTTAACAAGGATTTTACATGCTTTACTAAACAACCTCTTTTCAAGACTTCTAGCCTTTTTAATATAATTATAAGTCTTAGTAGTATTTACTTTTCATATTTTTTTAAAACACATTTTTCCTTAATAACTATTAGTGCCTCCTCACTCCACCACCAAATCTCCTTAAGGTTTGGCACAAATAAAGAACTCAAATTTACCTTTCTTAGATAATAATTTCTCATCTTTTAAATTTCATCACGTTTATCAAAGAGATATAATTTCTTTTGCCGGTTTGCTGGTTTTCCTTATATTCTCAAGGCAGATATTAATAACTACAGGAATCAAAGGCTTCTAAACCAGTTCATACCAACAACCACTTCTTAGATGATAAGGATTAAAAACACAAAGTTGGCTTCCTTTTATGGCTTTAGACAAGGGCTTTCCTGCAACCTAGTTAATGTTGTATGCCGACTTAAGGCCAGTGTCAAGGCATTCCAGACTAATGATAAGCTAATGATTTGAAATTCATGAATAGAAATAATGCCCCTTTTACATTTCTGAGAGTTACCCGTGGTACTGGGTGAATGACTTTAAATTATACTATAATTAGTTTTACTATAAATGAAAATGTTGGAAAATATCAAGTTTTTTTTTTTTTTTACCTACTGTTTTGTTTCATATAGCCACAAGCAATTCAGCAGGAATGCATGGAGGCTAATGACGATGATGGTGATTATGCCGTGATCTAATATTGACAACTACTGATGTACATGACCTAGGAATAGTGCTCAGCACGGATAGTTTGATTCAATGGTACAAATTACAGCGTCATCCAAATCATCATGAAATGTATGCTATCTGGAAGCATAGACGGGCCTTAGGCATGCTGCATGGATGTGCTTGTGTAGCTCATTTCACTTAGAATGGCCAAAGGTAGTAGTTGATTCTGGTATCTTATTTGTTTTTCTTATGTTTTGCATTAGATGATTAGAAAATAAATGAAAAAAGCATCCCTTACCTCTTCCATTTATTCTATATGGTCAGCATTGCCTAAAAAAGCTCTCTCACGAACTAGTATAAGAAAAGCCAAAACACTCCAAATCCATTGTCAGTTAACAAACAAAGCAGCACCGTCAGTAAATTTAAAATCAGCTTTTTAGAAGACTTCTCCAATAGCAATAAGATCAGTGAAAGAAGCCAAAGCGTTTGTTCGGGATGATTGCAACTTTTTGTAAAGATGTTTGTAAAGTTGTTGCGAGGACTGAGGAAAAAAAAAAATATATATATATATATATATATATCTCGAACAACTACTTTCTTAAAGCTACCACATATAAACAACTTTGGTTGTAAAAAGTAGCTTCTCACCACAAAAAATTTTAGAAAGCAACAAGAAAGTAGTAGTCAAATAGAAATGTAGTTGCAGCCGGAAAAAGCAAAGCAATGATAAAACTGTCCCAAACAGACCCTAAGATAGGTTTCTAGCAGCCACCACTTATCATTTTTGCTACTTGCACCTCCATATATTGTTTTGTACTTAAACCGTATTTTACATTTAAGCCCAATTTTCGGTTACCTCCATGCAGCTTCTAAGCGTCTGCTTTATTGCTAAAAGCTTCTATGTAATTGTTGTGAAAGAGTAAACAAAATAGAAGTGGTCAAAAACAAAAAAGAATAGATTTAAAATCAAAATTAATGGCGTTAAAATGAAGTTCGCTAAATCCCAGAGACTTTTTTAATGAACTACGAAACAAAAGCTAATATAAACTCACTTTGTCTTGAAGTCTGTCCTTAAAGCCTTCTAAGAGATGAGTCTACATAAACTATGCTAAGGCACCCTCAATGGATTTCTCCTTGCTAAAACCATCAATGTTCCTTCACAAATATATCTTCAAAGAATCTGACGTACATAGAACATGTGACATGGGAAAACCCCAAAAACCATAGAGGTAGAAAGACTACAAAAATAGAAACTGGGAAAGAATTTAACAGGCATAACATGGCCCTTAATAAGAATAAATAAAATAATAATCCACAATTCATACCTACATAACTGGACGAAGTCTTATGTGATTGTTATCATCATATGTTGCATGATCAATCAGGATGACTAAAATACAACATACCAAGGTTCTCTTGTTGTAATAACTACTCTCTCCACAGATAGCTAAGTAAGCTGGAGTTGTCCAAACGCAGTTTTTTTGGAACCACAATTGTCACCTATGTTGCACGGATACTCCTATTTACGAGGCGTGCTGTATCAGATACGTGTCGGATACGGATACGCCTCCGATACGGCACGGATACGTGTCGGATACGGCCTTGCCGTGTCTAATTAAAATATTATTTAAATTTGACTGGACACGCGTATCGGATACGCGTGTCCTATTAAAAAAAAAACACGGAGCCACGATTTACCCTTTTCTTTTCGACTTTCCACCGTTTCCGCTCAAAACACGGAGCAACATTATAAAGAGCTAGGTTTTTCGTTTCCACACACGTGTTCATCTTCTTCGTTATAGTTGAAGGAGCGGCTCAATGACGCGAGCATAGAAGCAAACAAGATCATCCTTTATCGACAAAGAGGCTTGATGACGCGAGCATTAAAGTCGATAGGATCATCCTTCGTCGACGAAGCGGTTCGACAACGCGAACAGTGAAGTCGACGTGAGCAGTGTAGGTTCGTTTTCTTCATCGTTCTTCGTTTTCTTAATCATAGGCTCGGTATCGAAACTTGGTACCGCTTGGTACCGAACGTTACTGGAACTCGGTATTGCTCGGTACTCCGTACCGAGCAGTATTGGAACTCGGTACTGCTCGGTCTTCGAACTCGGTACTGCTCGGTATTGGAACTCGGTACCGCTCGGTATTGGAACTCGGTATTGCTCGGTACTACTCGGTATTGCTCGGTATTGGAACTCGGTATTGCTCGGTATTGGAACTCGGTATTGCTCGGTACTACTCGGTACCAAGCGGTATTGGAACTTAGTACTGCTCGGTATTGGAACTCGGTACTACTCGGTATTGGAACTCGGTATTGCTCGGTACTACTCGGTACCGAGTGGTATTGGAACTCTTACAAAAAAATTTTGTTTCGGGGGCGCTGCCCCCTAAAACCCCCGCAGGGGCGCTGCCCCTTGACCCCGCGACCTGACCGGGCAGGTCGAACCCCGCCAGGGGGCAGCGCCCCCTTGGACCCCCGGCAGAGTCGCAATATATCTACACTTTCACTTAAATTTTTTCATGTTTCAAATTCATATGTTTTTATTTGTATAGATCTTTTGTAAGATAATAAGTTCTAGTGGAGCAGGAATTGGTTCTGATGATGGTCCATCAGAAATTAATATTGAAGATAACAAACCTTTATGGGGTTATGTTACAAAAATAGGTAAAACATCAGAAGGGGGAGGCAATATTGCATTCAAATGCAATTTTTGTAATGCATCATACAAAGGATCATATTATAGAGTGAAAGCTCATTTGTTAAAGATTAGTGGTCATGGAATCAAAGTTTGTCCGAAGATAAGCTCATCACAAATGGCTGAATTACAAAGAAAAATCAGTGAAGCTGAGCAAAGGAGTAAAAAAGAGCTTCCAAAACATATTCCACTTCCAAGCACTCATGCTTCCTATCCTTCATCATCTTCTTCAATTAGATGTGATGACAGTACTGTAAACAAAGGACCTTTTCGAATGGAGGGATTTGAACCAAAAAAAAGAAAACATGTTGTAGATAGTGCTTTGGAGAAAGCATTTAATTTACAAATGAGAGAACAACTAGACGGGGAAATAGCTAGAATGTTTTACTCAGCTGGACTTCCTTTTAACCTAGCAAGGAATCCACATTACAAAAATGCCTTTACATATGCATGCAATAACAATCTTGCAGGATACGTGCCACCAGGATATAATGTCATTAGAACGAAGTTGTTGCAAAGAGAGAGGGACAATATTGAGAAGTTGCTTGAGCCTACTAGAGGAGTTTGGAAGGAAAAAGGAGTTACTTTGGTTTGTGATGGGTGGACAGATCCACAAAGAAGACCACTTATCAACTTCATGGCTGTAACAGAGAGTTATCCTATGTTTATCAAAGCTGTAAACTGTGAAGGACAGTACAAGGATAAGTTCTTCATTTCTAATTTAATCAAAGAAGTTATCATGATGGTGGGGCCTTCAAACATCATTCAGGTCATTACTGATAATGCACCTGTTTGTAGAGCTGCAGGTCTACTTGTAGAGCAAGCATATCCTCATATTTTCTGGACACCATGTGTTGTGCATACGCTTAATCTTGCTTTGAAGAATATTTGTGCAGCTAAGAATACCGAGGCAAATGAAATCACCTATAATGAATGTCATTGGATCACAGTGATTGCTGGAGATGCAATTGTAATTAGAAATTTTATTATGAATCACTCCATGAGACTCTCTATGTTCAATGATTTCTCTAATTTAAAGATGCTTGCAGTTGCTGAAACTCGGTTTGCCTCAGTAATAGTGATGTTGAGAAGATTCAAAAAAATAAAAAATGCTCTTCAAGCTATGGTGATCAGTGACAAATGGACATGTTATAGGGAAGATGATGTTGGAAAGGCTAGGTATGTAAAAGAGAAGCTTTTAGATGATTTATGGTGGGATGAGATTGAATACATCATAAATTTCACAGACCCAATTTATGAGATGTTGAGAGTAGCTGATACGGATAAGTTTTGTTTACATCTCATTTATGAGATGTGGGATTAAATGCTAGCCAAAGTAAAAGAAATTATATATAGACATGAGAGGAAGACACTTCATGAAGACTCAAGCTTTTGGGATGTTATCTATGTTATTCTAGAAGATAGGTGGAGCAAAAGTAATACACCTTTACATTGCTTGGCTCACTCACTAAATCCAAGGTAAATTTCAACATTTTTTCATTATGAATTCACAATTTGTTGTTTTGTAATTTCAACATTTTTTCATTATTTCATTTTAATGTTATTTGAAGATATTCAACTAAAGAATGGCTTCAAGAGGATCCTCAAAGAGTTTCTCCACAGAAAGATTTAGAAATTTCAAATATGAGGAAGACATGTTTGAAGCGTTATTTTTCAAATGAGGAGGAAAGAAGAAGTGTCAATATTGAGCTTGCTAAATTTTTTGGTTATTTAGAGGACTTTGGTGACCAAGAGTCATTGCGTGATAGGTGGAGAATTGATCCGAAAATGTGGTGGATTATACATGGAGCTTCAGCACCTCTACTTCAAACAATCGCCATAAAATTGCTTGGCCAAGTTTCATCCTCATCCTGTTGTGAAAGAAATTGGAGCACATACTCATTCATCCAATCAATGAAGAGAAATAAAATTACTCCACAACGGGCTGAAGATTTAGTTTACGTGCATACAAACCTTCGACTTCTCTCAAGGAAAACTCCAACTTATATGGAAGGAGACAACAGGATGTGGGATGTTGCTGGAGATGGATTTGAATCTCTTGAGGATATGGGAATATTAGAAATTGCTAATCTTTCACTTGATGAGCCTGAATTAGAAGCTATGATATTTATTGAAGATGATATAGAAACTCAAAGACAAACCACTGAAGAAGCTAATCCTATCATTCCTTCTATTGAATAGTTGAAATTTCATGTGCTGGCAATTTATCTTCTTGTTTTTGTTGTTGTACTAGACATTTCAATACTTAATGCTTACTTTTATTTCAATTTTTTTGTCATTTCAAATATTACACTTTGATTACTTTATTAATTTTTATGTATTATTTATATATTATAATGCCGTATCCGCGCCGTATCCGTATCCTGTATTTTTAAGAATTGGCGTGTCCCGTATCCGTATCGTGTCGTATCCGTATCGCCGTATCCGTATCGGTGCAACATAGATTGTCACCCTTCTAAGCAAGTCGAGCGCATACCCCTAACAAAGCAACTAACCTTCTCAAAATCTTCCATTATTTAGCACTAGTGCTGCAACACAAACCCTAAACCTAAAAGATATATAACCACTCGATTGACTTAGCGATTTATATCTCAGCTCCCAACCATGACAATGTGGGTTCTATCCCTGTTCCTCCCAACAATGCTTCCTTCTTGGAAAAAAGTTCACCGTGCATTTCATTTGGCCTTGTATCGAGGGTTTATCCCCTTCAGTAACTCTTCTTAAAAGCTATAACCAAAATTATGCAAATTTTGTAGAATATATGAAATAGATTTCTGTTCTTCAAAAAAAGAAATACAAGACACATGGAAAAAGCCACAAGCTCCAGAGGAACATCAAAACAACGGCAAGTGAGTTGGGCAAGAAAGATAGAAAAATGAAGGAAAATAGTAATATTAGCAAAAATGAATGAAAAAAAAAAAAAACAGAAGCAAAACATTCAGCTATGATTAAAGAGCAGGAATCATGCCGCAAAAACAAGTTAAATTCTATAATGCTGAAGGCAATTTTTAAATAATCTTTCTAAGCACATCCGAAAACACGCTTGAAACAGAACAAAGAATATCCTTAATGGTTGGTAGACTTACCAATTCCTGTCGGAGCTTAGCGTTCTGTTGAACAGCCAAGTTCTTCTCGTCGGTCAACCTTGATAGTAAATCCGATGCCTGGAGAAACAAATAACAAAATTGAATCTAAAATGTAGGGAAAGTTTTTTGAAAAGAATAAAAAAAAGTTATTGATATAAGGAATGCTTATATTAATATAATTACTTCTGTTCACTTTCAGAAAGAAAAAACCAAGAAAATCTACTGCATTAAATGTCAAGAATTAAATAAAAAGTAAGGTATATTTCTTGCTTACAAAAAAAACTTCTAGGAAGTCATATAACATGAGAAATAACAGAGACACGTGAAACAAATCCTGTTTTGTGCTAAAAAAAGAAAAAAATAAATATCTGTGTTATAAACCTATATTATACAAGAAAACAAGTGTATCCTAATAGAACATAGAATTTCTGGTATAAGATGCTGGAAATCACCTCGGGAACTTCTGACTATGCAATACCAAATACACAAACCAAGATCTTTGCAGCCCATTTTCCATTTTAATCATTCTTCTAATCATATCCTTGCCACTCATACATATTCTTGAAGCACTCGACCATAGACCATACAGCTAGCAGCTGAACATTCTTTCCAATTTCATGTGATGGGCAGAATTATTTTTAAGGCCTTTTTTGCTTAAGATGCTTCAAAAAGGCAGAATGAGAAGGTTTTACGAGAAAGCTTTTGCAAGAAGCTAGTGCAAATAAAGTTGGCTGAGTTATATGGAAGCACATGTGGTCCAAATGTTGTATGAAAAGCAATACTAAATTATTTTGTTTGATAATTGTTATTATTATTATTATTAACAAGAAAACTTTTTGAAAAATGTGATGCTGACCTCATAGTGTTTAGATGATGATGATGAAGGGACGTGGCAAACTGAATATTATTTGTTAAGTTTTAGTATTAAATTCTTGAAATTTTGAGAAATTTTATGGGATATTATAATTTATATTGATGAGCATAAGTTCCTCATGTATGACTTATTAGTAATTTGATGATAACAATAATTATGCGATGTTATCTACTGTTTGCTAAGTGTTTCTAGGTGTAATTCATTATTGTAGCAACCATGATAATAACGGAGGATGGTGATGCGTCTTGGAAGTAAAAACAACAAACAAAAGAGAAGAAAAGTGTAGGAATACAAAGATAGGATTGATTTTCTTATTTCTCTTTTAATAATAAAGCAATATATAATTGATCGACTATTCAAGAGGTGGATCGGCTCTCCCACAAACTCTAGACATAGCTAGTAACTCACAACACACACCAGGAAAATAAATTTAGCAATATCATGATACTTAACCTTAATCAAAACTTCCTCTTAAATAGCGCTAATCACAATAACACAAATAGAACATTCCTAAACAATTAAACATATTTACGGAAAGCTTCTTAAATAATTAAACATGATTTAGAAAACCTTCAAAAATAATTAAATCTGATTTAAGAAACCTTCCTAAACAATTAAACATATTTTAAAAAAATCTTCCTAAATAATTAAACACTTCCTAAATAGCATAAACACAATTAGAAAACTTTCCTAAACAATTCTCATTTGTTTAGGAATCTTGCTAAATAATTTTCCCTTGATTAGAAACTTTCTTAAACAGCTTCCCCCTTGATTAGGAACCTTCCTAAACAGCCATAGATTTCACAACTTTGCCAGTGAGATCATGCTTTCCATTTCCATTGAAGTTATAGCATTCAATATTCAAAGGCGTATCCTTGCTTCCAAATTGTTGAAGATTTAAAATTACTGGATTCCAAGTAGGGTTGAGATCATTCTTTATAACTTGTGTCTTATAAATTGGAATAGGAGGCTCAGCATCTGTTGTTCTAGAAATAACCAAGAAAAGAAAATTTTTTGAGAAGAAATCCTTATTATCCAAATTTACATGGTGAAATATTATCTCAAACATCATTTTTTAGCTAAAAGACTCTTCAGTACGAGCAATAAGCTCCTATAGCTTTTGAAACCTTTTTCCATGTTCTCTATGGTCTAGTTTAAGGATCAAGGATCTATTAGGTTTAGTGGCAACCTCTGGAAAAAAAACACAGATAGATTCACCCATAAATTGCTGCTCATCCAACTTCAGTGTCTTTCCAGGAACATTATGGAACTGAGAATCTACATCATATAACTGGAACACCAAAGGTTGCAACCACTCAAAACGGACAGTTGGTTCAATCATTGCTACCCGTATGGGATTTAGTGAATTCAATACAACTTCAATTCGACCAATCTCTTCAAGTGTTCCATCTCGTCTCTTTGCATAAACAACAATCATAGGATCACTCTTTATAAATTCAGGAGATATTGATAACCTAGGATATCTCTTATTATTGACAGATAATCCCTTCCACGTTCCTTTTCTCGTTCCCTCTCCCGCAACATATCCCGACGACATTCCTCTTCGCATATATCAAGTTCTAGATGCAAAGCATCTCTATCATCCTTCTGTTTAGCAATTTTATGAACTCCAATATTTAGATGGTCCCGTGGAATAATGCTCCCTTGGTAGTCAGTTTGAGCAGAACCATGAAACTCTTTCCTTGACATATAATCACGCCCTGTGGGTAAACTTACGTCATAAGCAACATTTGACCCTTGAGTATAGTTGAGATCATCAATATTTCACCTTGGAGCTCCTAAAATTGAAGCTGAGAACTACTGAGAACTACCAAGAATGGGTAAAATGTGTGGATCTATATCCATTCTTCCACCATACGAACTAAATTCTTGGGAATCGGGATGAATAGGTGCAGCTCTTGCTGCGAGATATTTAGCTTGTTTCACATCAAAACTAGGATGCAGTGACCCTAGGAATGCCACCCTAGAATCGCCACCGCCCCAATAGCTTCTTCCTCCTCCAGTGTAACGATTGTCGTAATCCCTCCTTATTTCCCTCATGTATCGAGGGAACGAATCACACATTTCTTCTGTCCGCCTCTCATGACTCGATCCCCATGGTTCGGCCCATCCCCCTCCTCTGGTCGTCCACTCTCCTTACCCAAAAAGCCTCCCATAGCGGTCGACCACTCCACCTCTCCGACCATTAAACCCCCTTCTTACTGTCCCCCCATCTGGAACCTCTAATTTTCCCCTTATCAAAGCCCTAAGAGGTGGTTCTTGATGAAAAAAGCTTTCCTCATCAAACTCTTCACGTCTGATCTCTTTTCTTTAGTTTCGGCCAAGGGAATCCCGGTCAATTGAAACCATTGATGGAATTTTTTATTGCATCTTCATGAGCTTCCTTATCATCTCCTCCACCCCTCCAAATTGGCTTTTCAATAGATGACAACCTTCCTTCAATGGTTGAGAACTTTTTCTCCATTTCGGATTTGATTTGCTTCATCTTACTTTCCAACGCCTCCACCTTCTTTGTAGTCATAGACCTCAAAAAAGTACTCTGATACCACTTTTGATGTGTCTTGGAAGTAAAAAAGTACAAACAAAAGAAAAGAACACCATAGGAATACAAAGACAGAGCTGATTTTCTAATTTCTCTTTCAATAATAAAACAAGATACAATTGATCTACTATTCAAAAGGTAGATTGACTCTCCCACAAATCCTGGGCGCCACTAGAAACTCACAAGAAACACTAGAAAAATAAATTCAGCAGTATCATCATAGTATCATGCCTCCACCTTAAATAGCCTGGGCCACAATAATACTTATAGAACCTTCCTAAACAATTAAATATATTTTAGGAAATCTTCTTAAACAATTAAACATAATTTAGAAAACTTTCCTAAACAACTCCCCTTTGATCAGGAATCTCCATAAATAACTACCCCTTCATTAGGAACTTTCCTAAACATATCCCCTTTGATTAGAAACCTTCTTAAACATATCCCCCTTCCCCGAGCGTATCAAATAGACTCAGGATGAGCATTCATAAAGACTAGAGAGTAAAAATCTATCAAAAGTTTTGTTTAGAGAATTTGATCGCCAAGCCTGTGAGGATAGAATGTAAGTTGCTCTTGTTGCAGCAAAATAGGTACTCACACTTGCTCTACAGATTTGTATGAAAGTTTCTCCACCTACTCTTTGGTGAAGGAGTATATTTAACGATCCCTATTGTTAGAAGACTAATAAGCGAGCGCAAGGTTTAGCAGTGGATGCAATCATGTTGAGTGTCACCGCATAAAATTCCTACATACCAAATTTCCTTTATAGTCTTAGATTTATTTTTTTGTACATTTATTTAATTGTTATTTATAGTTCGATGGTTATGTGGTGATTGTTTCATTGCATGCATGTTATCTTGTGTCAACAACAATAGCAACAACATCAAGCCTTTATCCCATTACGTGGGGTAGGTTATATAAATCTTTTTTGTCCTGTTATGAATCCTCAAGCATGCTCGTTATCTTGTGTCGAGAAAATCAAATTACTTGTGTCCTAAAGTTATTACTTTCACATATAATGTAGATATATTTTCATCACCATTATTATCGTTGTGTGGGGATTTGTTAAAGTGGCTTTGGTAGTTGATGTGTTAATGCTATGTTAACTATTATGATTGAGACTTGAGTAAATCAATAACAATTGTCCTTATTAGTTAAATGCTTGCACATAGAGCTTAATACTATATTCAGCATCATAAGACACTTGCCTTATAATTGTGTATGTTGATTTTGTTTATTTTATCTTTTGCTAATAAGGTGATGCATAAAATAAAGTGCTTATTAGCATAACTTGTTGTTCAAACTCAAAATTGTGTATCATATTTGATTTGATTATATATCTATTTATTTTCATGTAATTGATTGTGAGGGTTTTGAGCTTAATAGAATTTCAAAAGTTCAAAAGTATGCTAACAAAGCATGAGCTTGATTTGATGATTTCCAATCCGTCACCTAAATAAATTTCTCCAGCACTGCCTTCTCCAACTGGTTATAAATACAAAGTGATGATAGAAGATAGAAAGTCAAGTATGAGGTTTACCAAGAAGATGAATTATGCTATGCAGTGTAAAAGGGGGGAAGAGATTAGCAGCTTGACTGATATAAAAGGAAAATGATTGGTCCCTCATTCCATAAATTGCTAGTTCCCTGTTGCTTCAATATCAACCAACTGGGTCCCTTCACCAGAAGACTTCTCTGAAGAGAAAGAGGAAGAAATGGAGATAGGTTGAAGGATTAGGTTGATTGCAAACTGGAACCAAATACTGCATGCCCCTCTACTTCTCTCATTTTTTAATTGTTCCTAATCATCACTTTTGTGTTCCATGAATAGGGCCAGTAAAGATGAACTAAGAGAAAGGGTCAAATGGAAACCATGGCTAGGTTGCCTCCACCGTGGATCTATAGGTTAAAAGTACAGGTTAAGAAAAAAACCTATCTACAATGTGGATATAAAGCAGTGTACAAACTTCTCCCCATACCTCAAATTGGTGGGAACTTCAGCACTTGGTTGCACCTAACAATGGGTTGAGATGAGAAAGTGGCAAAGAAATGGAAAACAACCTTCTATAATGCAAGGAAAAGGTTGTGTACATCAAACCCTTTTCAAACCTCACATTATTGGGAGTGTCGTGCACTGGTTTACACCAAATAATAGGCTGACAGGAAATAGAGGCATGAAAGTGGAACATGCTGTCTCACCAATCTCATATTTCCTTCCCTTTTCTTCATTCAGTTTCTCTCGTTCTCCATACCTCTCTTACTAAACCAGTAAAACTGGTGAGCAAAGATCGAAAGAAAAGTGAGATAGTGAAGAATTGGAACCCAAGATTGCATCTCTCTCTCACTCTCTCTCATCTATTCTTCCACTTCTTCCTCATACTCCCCTTCTCTCCTTATATTCCAGGATGATAAAACCGCAAAAAAAAAAAATCTTCAATCAATATTCATAGATCATTAAAGCATTAGGTGACCTACCAGGAGAATTCATTCTTGTGACATAGAAAGACAAAGGTTTTCTATCAAGAACAGATTGAACTTCCTAAAGAAATGCATGATGAACCAATTACTAGCAGGAAAAGTAGTTATAGAGGGACAAAATAAAAATCATAATAACATTCAATAAAAACTATAGATGTGCTTATATCAGATTTCCAAAACATGGTAACATGGTACTTGCTATTTCTAGATGGCATAATCCTGCAAAGATTTATTTTGAAGTATATTTAAAAATAGAACGATGGATGAATTTTTTTAATGATAAAGGACTTAAGGATAGTAATACTAAGGCAAAATATATTATAAATTATTTGAATCTTAAACATTTATTATTTCATTAATAAATAACGACATAACTAACCAAAGTCACCTGGTCAAACAAGAACTTATTATGTGCGCAGTCCAGATCGTCCGGACTGTGAGGTACACAGTATTTACAAAAAATTGTGTACAAAGTGTGTACACAATTTTGTATACACACTATGTACACTCATAGTCCAGACATAACTCTATGTCTAGACTCCGCACGTAATAATCTCTTGTCAAATGGAGAGGTGCCCTATTAAACTTTGAGAAAATAGAATTTCATAAAAACTTGGGAATTACTCTTGAAAATTACCATAAGATCAGGTATATTGTCGAGATCCATGTCTTAGGACGACATGCAAGTTGCTAGCAACCAAAATTAGTGTTCGAATTGACATTTTTAAGTAAATTAGATAAAAATAAGAAATTTAGAATGAGAAATGATTATATTAGAGAAGTAAGCATAGCAAATATCGAAAATAAGGAGAGGAAATATATCTAAATTATTGGAAGCTGAAGACATGTGAATAAGCCTGGGAGATAGAATAATTGGTGGGGCGTTTTCCATATTATACAGAAATAATGATTTATAAATCTGAAACAAAATAATTAAGAAAAGACTGATTATGATGATAGAACCAATGGTTTAGAAGGGATGCCCATTGTATGGCCCTTCTTCTAATTTGTACATTAACAAAAGAACCAAGCTTCTGTGATTGGCTTCCATTAGAAAGGCGAATGAAAATCTTCAAAGAGTTTGGTCATGTATCAACATCAACAAAATATAAAAAAAAATTGTAATGTTTCAAAAGCAAACTTACCCAACTTCAACACACAACTCATGAATTAGGATTCGTAAGATATTGGAAATATAGCATAACGAGCACGATTATACAAAGTATTAAGAAACCTCTTCAGCTAAAGGAAAGCTTCCACTGAATTTGAAGGAAAAAGAAACATTACAATAAGAAGAAAAAGGCATAAGCACCTTTTTCATGATGCTAAAATTACAAAAGTTTGCAAGTTAGAGATAGATCACTAAAATCATATAGGTAACCTCTAATTAAATTAGTTAAGTTTTTAATATGAAAGAACTCAAAACCCACCTCATAAGATTTTTCTTTTGGCTCAATTGCTGCTGCCCTTGTTGCCTGAACAAAAAATTATGTCAGTCATTGCCTTTACTCACAGAAAGAAATGAAAAAGATTTAGAAATATAATTCCAAAAGCAAATACACTAACAGCAACAAATTCCGAGGATGCAATGTGTCCATTGTCTGACACAGAAGGCCTAGGAGATGAACCTTCCTCAGATCCCTCTGGAACAGGCGAGGGAGGTTGAGGTGGGGAAACATAGACTACACGCAGTTTAACCTCATCCACAGTGTTGCCTGAATCTTTAGAGAACTAAAAAAAAAAATGCAACAAAACAGCCCAAATTGTAGCCATAGAGCAATCAATTGAACAAAAAACGCAGAGAAATAGAAGTGCTATATTCTTCCACACAAAAAAAGTACCATATCTGCGGTAATGTCCTTCAAAGTGGCACCTTGATTCGTGATTACGCTCTGAACAAGAAACTTATCCTTACTTTGCATGTCCGACGGAGCTTCTCGTTGCGCCTGCATGGTAACTAATGCAAAACAAGCAAATCCTTATACATGCTAAGAAAGTAACAAACAATAACTCGAAGAAGCATCAGGACAGAAATCAATTACCAACAATATCGCATGTGGATCGAGGCAATACAATCCCAGTGTTAGGCCTCACACAGTACTTTTTCGGACTGGTAGTCTTGACCTGAATCATCAACACGCAAAGATCTAATTTGTACCCCATCTCCTAGGGCACGTCATAAAAAACAAGGAAAATACGTAAACAAAACAACAAATTTAAAACTACCTTGAATGCTATATACTCATTGGTTTTGTTGGTTAAATGGAGAGAACACGAGATCTGCTTCTTTAGCTCGACTTCTCGGATCAAACCAGCCGTAAAAATCAAGTCAGACGATTTAAAAACCCAACCACCGAAACAGATCGTGCAGAATTTACAGAAAATTCGTATAAACGGAAGGAAAACCACTAAAACTCACAGGGAAACTGGAGCTCCAGCGGCTCGATTCCGAGCAACTCCCCGGTACTCATGTTGGGACTGATCACTTCCAACGACAGAATTTTAAAAATAAATAAATAAAATAAATCAAAACGCAGCAGAGTAAACGAGATTCGCAGAAGCACAGCGCACAGAGAGAGAGAGAGAGAGAGAGAGAGAGGACGGACAACTCCTTATGGAGGGATTTGGGAGTTCGCTCTCGATCGAGAGAGGAGAAGCGGAGAGGGCCGCGGAGGAAGACGGTGAGCGCCTTAAATTCACGGTTATTAATTTACTATTTCAGAATTTTATTTATTTTGCACGAATAATATTACGTTATTTAATCATATTTTAAAATAATAAAAATATTTATTTATTTATTAGATAATAAATTAAATGTACTAAAATTAAAATTTAGAAATATTATTGTTATTATATATAGTTTATCACCCACATCTTAATGAAAAGGTTGAAATAAATTTATGTACTTTCAAATTAATTTTGGAGTGCAAGTAATAAATACAAACCTAACCTAATTAATAAAAATTTGCTAATTTTGAAATTATATTGTCTTCAATTATTAATAGATAAATCTTCATAGTAAATCTCAAATTTCTTCTTGATTTTGGATATATTAGCTTGAGAATTATAGTCAATCAACCTCATTATGCAGTTATGATAACATTCAATGCACTCCCATAAGTATGATATTCATTGATCGAGGATTCGAGGTGCTCCAGATTCGAGCATAGTAGATGGTTACTGTTTCTTGACTATAGTTCATTCATTAAGCTAAGTTCGTTAAAATATAATAATTTAAATTTCAATATTGTTAGAGAATACCAATGTCAAAATCGGTACTTACAAATATTAGTTCTCAAGCTGATGTGGGGGACTTTTTGGATCTCAAATCATCTATCTATAAGCTTTAGTGCATTTTGCATTTAAAGCTATTATATTCACTACAGTCCTTTATTTTTGACGATGACATCTATGTGGTGGATGAACAACATTTGATTAAGCAACTCTAAACTTTGCCTCGTGTCTTCTTTTTTATGAATTTTTTTATAGTTTCTATCCATCTTTTCCCCTTTAGACTGTAATGTTGATCATAATATATCTCTTGTATCTCTGAAACTTCACATGAAACCAATATCTAATAACATCATTCTCAGTCATTTATGGTATTAACAAGTTTGTCATTTATAGTATGGATTACAAGCATTTTTCCATCCATCTCTAATGTCATTTTCTAAATGTTTTCCACAATCACCATCATATGGTGGACCCCCTAGGAATAAAAGAACATTATTTTATAAAAATGACTATTTGGTGTCATTTGGTTTGAAGTAGCAGTGTGTAAAGTATTCAGAATGTAGGGGCTTTCAAAAATATTGGTATTTGATCTACAATAAAAGAAATGCAAAGTAAACAATTAAAATATTTGGAATTAACCCTCTAATTCAATTTTTGTGTATTTAAAGATAATTATGTTTAGTTGATTTTCATATATATTATAAACCATTTGTCATTATCATTTTAAATTGTCGTCGCTACCACCATCAACCACTAGGCACCACTACCGTCTATCACCACCACTAATCGCCTGTCACCTGCTACCTTCTATCGCTCGTTGTCGATCTTTGTAGCCGTTGTCGATCGCCAACTCCATCGACTTTACTAACCCACCGTGTAACAGCAGTTTTGCTCATATCGTCCGGGCCGATCGTGGATCGTCCCGGGACGATCAGTTGAATTTTTGCTCCAGATTTTGTACAGAAGTTACAGGAAAGTTTTCCTGTAAGGATCGTCCGGGCCGATCTGGGATCGTCCCGGGACGATCAGAGCATGGCACAAGTCAGAGAGTAGGGGTTTTTATCGTCCAAGGAAATTAATTATCGTCGTGAGAAATCGTCCCAGGCCGATGTGAATTTGGTCAGATCGTCCAGGACGATCGTGCGATCGGCCGGGCCGATCAGAGCATTATTTAGCTGAAATCAGCTCATTTTGAAGAGAGAGAAAATCAAAATAAAATATCTAAATTTCTGAGGAGAGAGAAAGTCGAGGAGGAAAAAAAAAGTTGATTTTTGGACAACGCCGGGCCGTTTTCGTCCGTTGAGATAGTTCAAGAAAGTGGTGTACGCAAGGTAAGGCACATTCTGCCTTTCTCAATTTTCAGAACGGTGAAGTTTGAACGATTTTTCTGTTCGGATTTCGTTTTCGTTAGCGAATTTTGTCCGTATTTTCTGACTGGTTCAGTTTTTACCGCGTAACTTTTGATATGTTTCTGAGGTGCCGAGTGTGCACATTTTGATTATTTTCTGGAGATTTTTGACCGGATATTTTTGATTTGGCGACGTTTTCTGTCGACTGTAAATTTTCACGATGTCTGAAAATGTTGTGGCAGTAGAATAAAAGTCTTATAATGTTGTTGTGAATGTTCTATGATAATTTGGTAAAATTCTGATTCGGCGAATTTTGTGTAAATTCCGTATACTGCCGTTATGCCGCCGAATTTTCGTACGATTTCTGAAATTGTCCGGATTTGTTCTGAAATGATATGATATGATTGTGTGCTATAAAAAGGGAGTTATAAGGGGTCAGGATCCTGTGAGATCCTGTCTGTGTCAGGGAAAATCTGAAATGAACTCTGAAATCTGTTTCTGAAAATAAGTTCCGGATCCGATGATAAGTTCTGTTCTGGTGCTATAAGCACATCTGTTCTGGTGCCACGAGCACAAAGGGAGGCATAAGGGGCCAGAATCCGAGAGATTCTGTCAGTGTCTGGGAAGGGAGGCATAAGGGGCCAGAATCCGTTGAGATTTTGTCAGAGTCAGGGAATCTGTTCTGACTTTTGATATGTTCTGACTTGATATGATTTCTGATTTCCGTGTGATATAATTTGATCTGATCTGTATGATTATGATTCTGATACAATTCTAACACGATTCTGTTCTGTTTTGATATGATCTGATTCTGATTTTCGTACGATTCTATCTGTTCTTATTTGATATATGATTCAGTTCTGATTTGATATTTAATATATTCTGTTATGTCTATTTTATTCTGATTTGATTTGTTCTGTTCTGCTGTGTCAGTTCTGTATTCTGATTTTTGTACGGATTTCTATTTGATGTGTTTGATGTGGACTCTGAGGATTTTGATTGGAGGTTTAATGTCTTGATGAGCTGTTGTAGCTCATCCTTGTTTTCTACGTGGTTTTCAAGTTCTGGGAAAGGGAAGGAAGTCTTGGACTAGGAGTTCAGAGTCTGATCTTTGATAGGTATTTTGTACTTTGATTTTTGTACAGTCATGGATTTTCTGTTCTGTTCTGTTCTGTTATTTCTGTCTGAAAGCCATGAGCTGTATTTGTATATGATTCTTTTTTAGGAAGAAAAGATAGATGATTTGTTCCACTGCATTTGATGTTTATAGTAGCTCTGTGTGTGTGTGTCTGTTTCTGTATGTAAATGTTTGGAAGAAAGTTCTGAAACAAATTCCAAAGCTAGATCCTGGAATTAGTTTCAGTCTGGCCACGACCCGATGCAAGCGGGTTCCGTCCCGGTCGGGTTGGGTCGTGACAAGCTTTAGTGGTATCAGAGCAATGGTTTTGGAATTTTGATTGTAAGATTGTAAGACAGAGCTATAAGAAGTGATCTGAGTCTGTCTGGGGTAGTTTTGGTTTGTCTGGATTTTTATTGTGTTGTTTTTGTGATTAATTTTCTAGATTTTCTGGATTTTCTGTATGGATCTGCCAGACCCCGACATGACAGACGGTCAGAGTGCCAGTCAGGCAGCACCAGTGGGTAGTACAGCCCCAGTGGTTAGTGCAGATATGCTTTCCCAATTTGCTACATTGGTTGCTCAGATGATGAGCGAGACTCACAGTAGAGCTTCTACTGTTCGATCTGAGGATATTGATAGACATCTTCAGATGTTTCTAAGGTTAAAACCTCCGAGGTTTAAGGGCGCAGTTGAGCCCAGAGCAGCTGAGGAGTGGCTCAGGAGGATAGAGAAGACTTTTGAAGGCATGCAGTGTCCGTTAGACAGGAAGGTACCTTTGGCAGTATTTCTGTTAGATGGGGAGGCTGAGCACTGGTGGGTAGGCCAGTAGAAGGCCAGGTTTCAGGGCAGGTTAAACTCTTTGATTTCTTAGGAAGAATTTTCTGAGGTATTCCGATCTTGGTTTGTTCCCCCTTCTGTACGACAACAGATGCAGGAGAGTTTTTTGAGGCTGGTTTAGGGGAGCAAGACGATGATGCAGTACGAGGCATAGTTTACTGCCTTAGCCCAATATGCTCCGCAGCTGGTTAGTACTTCTGCTGAGAAGTGCTATCGATTTCTGAGGGGACTACGAGACAGTCTGAGGCAGCCCCTGGTACCATTTCATATTTCTGATTTTTCTGAGCTTGTTGAGAGAGCTCGTATGATAGAAAACGATCTGATGGCTACTCAGCAGTGGTGGACTGCGAGTAGGAAGAGGTTTGGGGGTGATGCTTCTGGTAGTAGTTCCTCTGGCAAGAGGAGATTTGTTTCTGGTTCTAGAGACTCCAAGAGGAGTGGACAGTCAGGATTTTCTGGTACTGCTACCAGTATGATCAGCTCTGGATCTATCAGTGGAGCACCTGTGTGCCAGAGTTATGGACGACGACATTTTGGCCAGTGCTACAGGATGACTGGTCAGTGCTTCAGATGTGGTCAGCTAGGACATCGGATTGTAGAGTGTCCACAGGCTGGATTTGATCGACGATCTGAGTTCCGATCTGAGAGCTTTGTTAGACCTGCTGGTTCAGCAGGAAGACCGAGGACTGTTTCTCCATGCCCTGTGACTGAGGGATTTTCTAGTAGAGGTGGTGGTTTGAGTTCTGTGCCACGGCGATCACCTACTGTTAGTCAGAGGGAGCCTAGTAGTTCTGTAGCTTCAGCTCCAGCTCCAGTTCAGCCATGAGTGTACAGTCTGAGTCAGCAGGAGGCTCAAGATGCTCCGGATATGGTGACAGGTACGATTTATATTTCTGATCAGCCCTGTCGTGTTTTGTTTGATTCTGGAGCCAGTCACTCGTTTCTTTCCGAGCGTTATTTTGATGCTTTGCACCTGGATTCGATTTTACTTCCGGTTTCTCTTTCTATGATTTTGCCGGCTGGAAGTAATTTGATTGCTCGGAAGTTTTGTTTTTGTGAGATTGATATTGCTGGCAAGAAAGTGGAAATCAAGTTTGATTTTGTTGTCGATTTCTTTGTACGATGTGATTTTGGGCATGGATTGGCTGAGTCTGTATGAGGCTCAAATTGACTGTTTGAAGAAGCAAGTGAGTTTGTTTATGTCTGGAGAGAGATGTGTATTCCAAGGCTTACGAGGTGTTCTCTCCAGTCTGATTTCTGGGCTGGAAGTTAGAAGAATGTGGAAGAAGAGTTGTCCAGTCTTTTTGGCTTCGGTACGGGATATGAACCTGGAGGTGGGTTCTGTTTCTGATATCCCAGTGGTACGAGAGTTTGTAGATGTATTTCCTGAGGAGTTGGTTGGTTTACCTCCGGATAGAGATGTGGAGTTCTCTATCGATATTTTTCCGGGTACAGCTCCGATATCAAAAGCTCCATATAGGATGGCACCGAAAGAACTTTCTGAGTTGAAAGTTCAGCTTCAGGAGTTGATGGATAAAGGATTTGTTCGTCTTAGTCTTTCTCCTTGGGGAGCACCTGTTTTGTTTGTGAAGAAGAAGGACGGAACACTCCGTATGTGTGTTGACTACAGAGATTTGAATAAAGTCACGATCAAGAACAAGTATCCCTTACCACGGATTGATGACTTGTTTGATCAGCTTTTTGGTTCTTCTGTGTTTTCGAAGATTGACTTGAGATCCGGATATTATCAGGTGAAGGTGAAGGAAGCTGATGTGTTGAAGACAGCTTTCAGTACTCGGTATGGACACTACGAGTTCTTGGTTATGCCTTTTGGGGTAACCAATGCACCTGCTATTTTCATGGATCTGATGAACAGAGTGTTCAGGAAGTATCTGGATCAGTTTGTGATCGTCTTCATCGACGATATTCTGGTATATTCTGCTTCTGAGGATGATCATGCCAGACATTTGAGCATTGTGTTGGAGACTCTGAGACGGCATCAGTTGTATGCTAATTTCTCTAAGTGTGAATTCTGGCTGAAGAGCATTTCATTTCTGGGGCATGTGATTAGCGGTGAAGGTATTTCTGTTGATCCCCAGAAGATTCAGGCTGTCGCGGATTGGCCAAGGCCTACTACGGTATTTGAGATACGTAGTTTCTTGGCTAGATATTACAGGAAGTTTGTGAAAGAATTTTCTCAGATTGCTACGCCTCTAACGAGACTGACTCAGAAGTCAGTAGCTTTTGTTTGGACACCGGAGTGTGAGTCTAGTTTTCAGAGATTGAAGGATTGTCTGACTTCAGCTCTAGTGTTAACACTTCCGTCAGGTACGGAAGAATTTCAGGTGTTCAGTGTGCTTCACTGAAAGGTTTGGGATGTGTGCTGATGCAGAATGGAAGGGTAATTGCTTATGCCTCAAGACAGCTAAAACCACATGAGAAGAATTATCCGACACATGATTTGGAATTAGCTACTGTTGTTTTTGCTTTGAAGATTTGGCGTCACTATTTGTATGGCGTCAGATGTGAGATTTTCACGGATCACAAGAGCTTGAAGTACATTTTCACTCAGAAGGATCTGAATTTGAGGCAAAGAAGGTGGCTTGAGTTGATCAAGGACTACGATCTAACGATTCAGTATCAGCCTGGTAAGGCTAATATGGTAGCAGACGCTCTTAGCAGGAAGTCTTCTGGATTATCAGGTATTCAGCTCACTTCTGATGATTTTCTGATTCATGATATGGAACGTTTGCAGTTGGAGGTGATTTTCTCCAGTAGTTTGGATTCTGGAGTTTTGACTCAGTTGAGCATTCAGTCTTCTTTGGAAGAAAGGATTCAGGAAGCCCAGAAGTTAGATTCTGATTATTCGACATTGATTGCTCAGATTAAATCTGGTAAGAAGCCTGAACTCCGAGTTTCTGATTCTGGTACTATTTTCTGCAAGAACAGATTGTGGATTCCTGTGTTTGGAGATCTGAGAAGAGAGATTCTGTATGAATCTCATCATTCAGGCTACACTGTTCATCCGGGAAGTGGCAAGATGTACGGAGATATGAAGCATTTATTCTGGTGGCCTGGAATGAAAAAGGATGTAGCAGATTTTGTTGCGAGATGCGAGGCCTGTCAGTTGGTGAAGGCAGAGCATCAACGACCAGGAGGACTTTTGCAGTCGTTGCCTATCCCTGAGTGGAAGTGGGAGGAGGTAACGATGGATTTTGCTATGGGTTTTCCTCGATTAAGGCAAGGGCACGATGCCATTTGGGTGATTGTGGATCGACTGACGAAGTCTGCACATTTTCTTCTGATCAGGCAGACCGATCCGGTGGATCGATTGGCACAGGTATATGTGAAAGAGATTGTCAGATTACACGGTGTGCCTAAGGTGATTGTTTCTGACCGAAATGGACGGTTTACTTCCAGACTTTGGAAGGGCATTCAGCAAGGTTTGGGTATGAAGTTGCATTTCAGTACAACTTTTCATCCGCAGACTGACGGACAGTCTGAGAGGACTATTCAGGTACTGGAAGATCTGTTGAGGCTGTGTGTTCTAGATTTTGGCGGAAGCTGGGAAGATCATATTCCTCTGATCGAATTTGCTTACAATAACAGTTTTCAGTCCAGTATTGGTATGGCACCTTATGAAGCTTTGTATGGCCGGAAGTGTAGAACTCCTTTGACTCTGACTAAAGTCGGAGATAGACAGGAGATGGGTGCCACTTTTATAGATGAAATTGTTAAGAAAGTCAATTTGATTAAAGAAAGGTTGAAAGCTGCATAAGATTGACAGCAGAAATATTACAATCAGAAGCATATGTTCGTTGAATTTCAAGTTGGTGACTTTGTGTATGTCAAAGTCAGTCCGATGAAGGGTGTGAGCAGATTTGGCAGAGTAAGAAAGCTCAGTCCAAGGTATATTGGACCGTTTGAAATCCTTGAGAGGATTGGTAAATCTGCTCATAGACTGTTACTATCTGATCAGATGTCTGATGTGCATAATGTGTTCCACGTATCTACTTTGAGAAAGTGGATATCTGACTCTGGAAAGAAAGTGTCTGCTGATGAGGTTGAGATTCAGGAGAATCTGAGCTATAAGGAAGAACCCGAGTTGATTCTAGCGTACGATGTTCGTAAGTTGAGGAGTAAACAGATTCCGATGGTTAAGGTGCAGTGGAAGCACTGAACGACACGAGAAGCAACTTGGGAGAAGGAGTCTGACATGGGAAGTCGTATCCGTATTTGTTTTGACTGAGTTTTGATTGGACAATGTCGAGGACGACATTTTTTTTGAAGTTGGGAAGATTGTAATAGCAGTTTTGCTCATATCGTCCGGGCCAATCGTGGATCGTCCCAGGACGATCAGTTGAATTTTTGCTCCAGATTTTGTACAGAAGTTACAGGAAAGTTTTCCTGTAAGGATCGTCCGGGCCGATCTGGGATCGTCCTGGGACGATCAGAGCATGGCACAAGTCAGAGAGTAGGGGTTCTTATCGTCCAAGGAAATTAATTATCGTCCTGAGAAATCGTCCCAGGCAGATGTGAATTTGGTCAGATCGTCCAGGACGATCGTGCGATCGGCCGGGCCGATCAGAGCATTATTTAGCTGAAATCAGCTCATTTTGAAGAGAGAGAAAATCAAAATAAAATATCTAAATTTCTGAGGAGAGAGAAAGTCGAGGAGGAAAAAGGAAAAGTTGATTTTTGGACAACGCCGGGCCGTTTTCGTCCGTCGAGACAGTTCAAGAAAGTGGTGTACGTAAGGTAAGGCACATTCCGTCTTTCTCAATTTTTAGAACGGTGAAGTTTGAATAATTTTTCTGTTCGGATTTCGTTTTCGTTAGCGAATTTTGTCCGTATTTTCTGACTGGTTCAGTTTTTACCGCGTAACTTTTGATATGTTTCTGAGGTGCCGAGTGTGCACATTTTGATTATTTTCTGGAGATTTTTGACCGGAAATTTTTGATTTAGCGACGTTTTCTGTCGACTGTAAATTTTCACGATGTCTGAAAATATTGTGGCAGTAGAATAAAAGTCTTATAATGTTGTTGTGAATGTTCTGTGGTAATTTGGTAAAATTCTGATTCGGTGAATTTTGTGTAAATTCCGTATACTGCCGTTATGCCGCCGGATTTTCGTACGATTTTTGAAATTGTCCGGATTTATTCTGAAATTATATGATATGATTGTGTGCTATGAAAAGGGAGTTATAAGGGGTCAGGATCCTGTGAGATCCTATCTGTGTCAGGAAAAATCTGAAATGAACTCTGAAATCTGTTTCTAAAAATAAGTTCCGGATTCGATGATAAGTTCTATTCAGGTGCTTTAAGCACATCTGTTCTGGTGCCACGAGCACAAAGGGAGGCATAAGGGGCCAGAATCCGAGAGATTCTGTCAGTGTCTGGGAAGGGAGGCATAAGGGGCCAGAATCCGTTGAGATTCTGTCAGAGTCAGGGAATCTGTTCTGACTTTTGATATGTTCTGACTTGATATAATTTCTGATTTCCGTATGATATAATTTGATCTGATCTGTATGATTATGATTCTGTTACGATTCTGACACGATTCTGTTCTGTTCTGATATGATCTAATTCTGATTTCCGTACGATTCTATCTGTTCTGATTTGATATATGATTCAGTTCTGATTTGATATTTAATCTGTTATGTTCTGTCTGTTTTGTTCTGATTTGATTTGTTCTGTTCTGCTCTGTCAGTTCTGTATTCTGATTTTTGTATGGATTTCTGTTTGATGTGTTTAATGTGGACTCTGAGGATTTTGACTGGATGTTTGATGTCTTGCTGAGCTGTTGTAGCTCATCCTTGTTTTCTACGTGATTTTCAGGTTCTGGGAAAGGGAAGGAAGTCTTGGACTAGGAGTTCAGAGTCTGATCTTTGATAGGTATTTTGTACTTTGATTTTTGTACAGTCATGGCTTTTCTGTTCTGTTCTGTTATTTCTGTCTGAAAGCCATGAGCTGTATTTGTATATGATTCTTTTTGAGGAAGAAAAGATAGATGATCTGTTCCGCTGCATTTGATGTTTATAGTAGCTCTGTGTGTGTGTGTGTGTGTGTGTGTGTGTGTGTGTGTCTGTTTCTGTGTGTAAATGTTTGGAAGAAAGTTCTGAAAAAAATTCCAAAGCCAGATCCTGGAATCAGTTCAGTCAGTTTCAATCTGGCCACGACCCGATGCGAGCGGGTTCCGTCCCGATCGAGTTTGGTCATGACACACCTCTTGTCACTGCTCGTCATTGTTGCCATAATCCACCACTAGTTGCCACTAATCACAACAATATTTGAGTTTTACACTACATTCACTTAACTTCAAGCAAAAAAAAAGAAGTTATCACCTCTTTTTACGTTACACTCATCCAAACAATTTCAAACATTTCAAATACTCTACATTTCTTTTATAGTATATTACATTTTACTCTGCATTTCTTTTTCACCCAACCAAATGACCCCTGAGATGATTAATATGAAATGGATGAAATCATGATGTCAATCAACCTCGACCCTTAGAAAAATCTTGCTTAGCATTTTGATATACCTCAAAGAGGACCAATACTTTGATTGATTCATTGTGATTAATGTCAACTAGAAAGTGAGATTTGACCATATAAATCTAATATGATATGCCAAAATTGTTTAGATTAATACAAAATGACAATTTCAACTATTTGGGCAACCTCCAATAGGACCATGGGATGAACTGAAAGACATTCTTAACTAAAGTACTGTAAGACCTCGTTCCTTTACTTTAGCCGCTGGAAAAATGATTTTCCTCCCAGAATCGGCCAGGACGATGTTGAGATCGTCCAGGCCGATCAGTGCATTGAACAGCTGATTTCTGGTGTGTTTTCTGGAAGGATTTCTGCACAGATCGTCCAGGCCGATCGTGAGATCGTCCAGGACGATAGTACTGTAGAAATGATCGGCCAGACAATAGCCCTGGGTGAGATCCAGGACGATCCAGGACGATCAGGATTTGGTCTGATCGTCCCGGGACGATGTGAATATCGGCCTGGCCGATCAGTGTATAGATATAAGAAAATCAGCTCGTTTTGAAGAGAGAGAAAAACATTTTATAAAATCAAAATATCTGAGGAGAGAGAAGGAGCGGAAAAGCAAAGGGAAAAGTTCGATTTCGAGGCCCGCGGAGCGATTTTCGTCGTTCGTTGCTGTTGGATAGTTTGTTTATCTCGCTGTAAGGACTCCGAACCTTACTTCTGTTTTCGAAGATATTGTGTTTTGACCGAGTTGTGATCTGTTTTGTGTTTTCGTAGTCGACTTTTCGACATGATTCTGATTTGACACAACTTTCACCGCACAACTTTTAGTATGTTATAGATATGATTATTGTACACGATTTGACTGTGTTCTACGAAGATTTTACCGGTCGGAATTGATTCTACGCGCTTTTAATTGAATATAATAATATCAAGACCTGAATTGATTTGGATTCTATAGATTGATAGTCTTGCATTGATGCCGTGGTTATTCTGTTGTAATTTGGTGAAATTCAGAATTTGTCTTTTTGCAGGCTTTTTGTGTAATTTCGATAGACTACCGTTACTCTGCCCGATTTTCGTATGATTTCTGATTTTCCCGGAATTGATAGATTGAATTGATCTGCCTATGACTATTGATATGATCGTTCTTGATTTCTTTAATATTGCTTATTGCATCGATTATTGTATTGATATTGATTGATTGCTGAAAGACAAGTGGAAACCTAGTTGAACGTTGGTTATAGAAACCAACGTGTATTGAACGAACTACAACAGCACTATTGATATTGAACGAACTACAACAGCACTATTGATATTGAACGAACTACAACAGCACTATTGATATTGAACGAACTACAACAGCACTATTGATATAGATTGACCACTACAACAGCACTATTGATATTGAACGATTGATAACTACAACAGCATCATGACTAGTGTTTGGGCTTGTCGAGTAAGACCAGTGTATGAAATTGCATGTATATGATATAGCATCGTATAGATTTCCTGATTTGTATTGATTTATTGATTTTGGATCGGTTTATTGATATTGATTGGATTTATCGAATTGATTTATCGATTGACTACTGGGCATTGATTCTACTGAACGTTGATAGAACATTGATAGATATAGATACTGCATTGATAGCATGAACATGGATATCGTACTACTGCTTATTTGCTTATAGATTCTATTGCCTATAGATTTTATAGATTCACTGTTGCTACTGTTCTACACCATATGGATTGTTTTATAGATCGCTCTTCTCGATTGACTTCATTGATTAGATCGTACTGATTTGACCGTATCGTTTTGATTGACGAATATTGATTGATTTAATTGATTTATCGATTTGCCTGCCGCTGCATTGATTGGTTTTATTGACTATTGATTTCTGTATTGCATTGACTCATTGATCATGTTCGATTGATTGATTTGACTTGATTTGATTAACCTGCATATTGTTTTTAGTGTCGTGCTTTGATTTCAGTTGTAGGCTTTGGTGACCTGCTGGGCTTTGTAAGCTCATTATATGTGGTCAATGATTTCAGGTGCAGGGCCTCCAGCTTGACGATCTTTCTGCCGAGTTCCGTGGCTTTTCTTTTGTAGCCTTGGTAGGCTTCCTTTTGTAGCCTGTATGGCTAGTGTAATATTTTCTTTTGACCGTACTTTGACTGTTGTATATTTTGTGAATTATAGTATCCGCTGCAGTTTCTTTTCTGTAATGTAATTATCTCTGGCTCTGGATATATGTATGTATGGATTGATATGAACAGCAAATGAGGAAAATTGATAGAAAGAAAAGAAAAGAAGAGGGAAAAAAAAAAAAAAATCAGATGAATCCTTTCGCTACACGGATCTTGGGTTATTACAATTGGTATCAGAGCAAGTGTAGTGAAAAGGATTTGATTATATCCAGAGTTGAAGATTGCATTATTTGATTTGTTTTGTTTTACGTATTTGATTTCCGCGATTTTGATTCGAACGATTTGTATTGATCAGGCCGATGGATCCGAAAGGAAAGAAAGTTGAGTCTACTACTGATCTCCCACTCACATCTGCAAATATGAATAAGTTTGCTAATATGGTCGCTCAGATGGTGAGTGACAAATTAGCAAAACGCTCTGGCCGTAGCAAGAAGAGTGGGGAAAGTAGCAGAGCAAGATTTAATGTTTGTAAATGTTGTGGGAAAAGACATCCGGGACAATGTTATCTGAGGACTGGTCAATGTTTCCGATGTGGTGGATATGGACATAGAGTGACGGAATGCCCAAGTTCTGAAAGACAAGGACCTGTTCCGATGGTTCTGACTGCTCCGACTGTCCCGACTGATCTGATTGGAGATAAGCAAGAGATGGAGGAGGATGCACCAGGGATGCCTGTAAATGTGATTGGTACGAATTTTGTTTATCGTCTGTTTTGTTGTGATTTGCGCGATTTATTGCATGATTGGGTTTGTTTCGTTTTGCTTTTGTTTTGCTCTGTACCCTTAGGGAAATGTCGGGACGACATTTTTCTAAGGTGGGGAGATTGTAAGACCTCGTTCCTTTACTTTAGCCGCTGGAAAAATGATTTTCCTCCCAGAATCGGCCAGGACGATGTTGAGATCGTCCAGGCCGATCAGTGCATTGAACAGCTGATTTCTGGTGTGTTTTCTGGAAGGATTTCTGCACAGATCGTCCAGGCCGATCGTGAGATCGTCCAGGACGATAGTACTGTAGAAATGATCGGCCAGACAATAGCCCTGGGTGAGATCCAGGACGATCCAGGACGATCAGGATTTGGTCTGATCGTCCCGGGACGATGTGAATATCGGCCTGGCCGATCAGTGTATAGATATAAGAAAATCAGCTCGTTTTGAAGAGAGAGAAAAACATTTTATAAAATCAAAATATCTGAGGAGAGAGAAGGAGCGGAAAAGCAAAGGGAAAAGTTCGATTTCGAGGCCCGCGGAGCGATTTTCGTCGTTCGTTGCTGTTGGATAGTTTGTTTATCTCGCTGTAAGGACTCCGAACCTTACTTCTGTTTTCGAAGATATTGTGTTTTGACCGAGTTGTGATCTGTTTTGTGTTTTCGTAGTCGACTTTTCGACATGATTCTGATTTGACACAACTTTCACCGCACAACTTTTAGTATGTTATAGATATGATTATTGTACACGATTTGACTGTGTTCTACGAAGATTTTACCGGTCGGAATTGATTCTACGCGCTTTTAATTGAATATAATAATATCAAGACCTGAATTGATTTGGATTCTATAGATTGATAGTCTTGCATTGATGCCGTGGTTATTCTGTTGTAATTTGGTGAAATTCAGAATTTGTCTTTTTGCAGGCTTTTTGTGTAATTTCGATAGACTACCGTTACTCTGCCCGATTTTCGTATGATTTCTGATTTTCCCGGAATTGATAGATTGAATTGATCTGCCTATGACTATTGATATGATCGTTCTTGATTTCTTTAATATTGCTTATTGCATCGATTATTGTATTGATATTGATTGATTGCTGAAAGACAAGTGGAAACCTAGTTGAACGTTGGTTATAGAAACCAACGTGTATTGAACGAACTACAACAGCACTATTGATATTGAACGAACTACAACAGCACTATTGATATTGAACGAACTACAACAGCACTATTGATATTGAACGAACTACAACAGCACTATTGATATAGATTGACCACTACAACAGCACTATTGATATTGAACGATTGATAACTACAACAGCATCATGACTAGTGTTTGGGCTTGTCGAGTAAGACCAGTGTATGAAATTGCATGTATATGATATAGCATCGTATAGATTTCCTGATTTGTATTGATTTATTGATTTTGGATCGGTTTATTGATATTGATTGGATTTATCGAATTGATTTATCGATTGACTACTGGGCATTGATTCTACTGAACGTTGATAGAACATTGATAGATATAGATACTGCATTGATAGCATGAACATGGATATCGTACTACTGCTTATTTGCTTATAGATTCTATTGCCTATAGATTTTATAGATTCACTGTTGCTACTGTTCTACACCATATGGATTGTTTTATAGATCGCTCTTCTCGATTGACTTCATTGATTAGATCGTACTGATTTGACCGTATCGTTTTGATTGACGAATATTGATTGATTTAATTGATTTATCGATTTGCCTGCCGCTGCATTGATTGGTTTTATTGACTATTGATTTCTGTATTGCATTGACTCATTGATCATGTTCGATTGATTGATTTGACTTGATTTGATTAACCTGCATATTGTTTTTAGTGTCGTGCTTTGATTTCAGTTGTAGGCTTTGGTGACCTGCTGGGCTTTGTAAGCTCATTATATGTGGTCAATGATTTCAGGTGCAGGGCCTCCAGCTTGACGATCTTTCTGCCGAGTTCCGTGGCTTTTCTTTTGTAGCCTTGGTAGGCTTCCTTTTGTAGCCTGTATGGCTAGTGTAATATTTTCTTTTGACCGTACTTTGACTGTTGTATATTTTGTGAATTATAGTATCCGCTGCAGTTTCTTTTCTGTAATGTAATTATCTCTGGCTCTGGATATATGTATGTATGGATTGATATGAACAGCAAATGAGGAAAATTGATAGAAAGAAAAGAAAAGAAGAGGGAAAAAAAAAAAAAAAAATCAGATGAATCCTTTCGCTACACGGATCTTGGGTTATTACAAGTACATTGCACTTGGATTCCATACTATAGTTATTTGTTGAATTAACCACCATGAGACACATTAAAAATTAAAAAAAAAACCACCGAGAGACAAAATTTTATGTTTGTTATAAAGCGCACTACTAATTTTGATGAATTAAATATTTGATACAACATTATAAAGAGTCCAATAACATTTAGCTCAAGGTTTCATTCTAGGTTACATTCCATCATTTGTAAGATATACTTGCTCACAAGTCTATACTCTTAATGATATGTTGTAATGATTTCTATAATTGAAGCAATGCCTTGAATGACCTCCCCAACAAAAAATTCCTCACCTCTTCTAAAAACATTCATATAACTAACTACCTTTTGAACTCCTAAAAAACATTGTGCAAATAATTAATCTCATAATAGCATTCACACAAACATCGTTGAAACTAACACTCATAGTTAGTCGGGAAAGCTTGAAAATAAAACTATTGATTACAACCCCTTGTGATGATGCTTGTGATGTCGAGGATGAGCTAGAAGATGCACCTTTGATAATCATGTGTTGTGTTTTTACTTCCCCTATCACCATATTTCATAAGTATGGTGACAAATCATATAAATTAAATAATAGCTAGATGATTGCCATATTGACCCAAATGAAGCCCACTATTAAGCCACATTCTCAACCATATAAAGTAGATTTACATTGGCAAGCAATCCCCCACTTTTGTCCCAATAATACATATATTAATCACATTTGTTTGATGACTTGCTCACAGACATATCCAATGTTATGCTTAGTATGCTATAGCTATATGCCTTAGATATTAATAATTTTAGTATGTCAAACTCATATGTGTTTAAATTTGAAGGCAACAATATCATGTTGAATATTGCCCAACCAATAGAAGGTTTATTAAAAAAAATCAAAGAAATTGTCTATCCTTATTGATAAAAAAATTATCCACGTCTTAAGTATATATGAACTTGAACATATGAGTAGAGATATTCATGTTTATACCATAAGGGTATTGGAACCCTTTAGGCCTCCCTTTGATGAGTCTTATACCATTCATTTTGGCATTAATAAACTAATGTCTGAATTTTAAGAGCTTCATTAAGTAGTATACAGCACACTATTAACTTAGTGATTGGATATGTTTTTTCTTTTTCCTTTGTTGTATACCAATTCGATGTTCAATTGAATGAAGTTTTTAATTAAGAGATTCTAATTACATGCACTTTTTTCTTTGCTCTTCTTACCTTTATAAAGGGTGAAACTAAAATATTAGCTTCTTTATTTCCAACTATTGTTCCTTATAAACCCTAATAACACTTGAGTCATTAAAGGATGCTATTCATAGCATTTATGGTATTCAGAGATTATATACGGAGGTTCACAAATTAATTCAACACAATTATGATTGCATTATCGAATGCCCTAACAAAGGATAATTTTATCGAGTCATATTATAGAACATGAAGATTGTTGCATCCTGAAATATTCACTGTAGAAGATAGATATGAAATTTAGTGTCTCAACTTTGTACGAAGATCTAACACACAAAAAAATAAAAGAGTAGGGTGTAATACTCATAAGAAATATCAAGATTTTTTATGTAGAAAACCCATAAAAAATGGAAAAAAAAATCACGAGGCTTGGACCAGTTTGAATGAGTCCACTAGTATTGATGGTTGATTATAAATAATATCCATCATTGGAGGAGAGTGTTGACTTAATATAGCAAATACACATTGCATAGAGCGCTTTATATGGCAATAGTTCTGAAGAGAATGTTAGTATATTTATTTTGCCAATAGGATTGTAGCCGACGGGCAACAATGGTCGAAATGACCGTAGTTGGCGGGCAAAGGTGGTCGAAAAGATTGTAGTTGGTCAAATGTGGTCGAAGAAATCGTAGTTGGGCAACAGTGGTTGGAAGGACCGTATGTAGTTAGGCAATGGTGGTCGGAAGGAAGTATGGTGGCGGTCGACGACTAGGTGGAAGTCTGATGGTGGTAGATAGCGGGGTAAATGTGATCAAAAGAATTGTAGTCAAACGACAGTGGTTGGAAGGATTGTAGTTGGGTGATGGTGGTCAGAAGGAAGTCTGGTGGCAGTCGACGACTAGGTGGAAGTCTGACGGTGGTAGGAGGACTGGTAGTGCAAGCTCCCGCCCCCACCCTAGTAAATATGAAGAAGATCAAGTGAATTCTACAAGTGTTTTAATGGACGACCGATATCAACTCCCTTGATCATGAAACATTTTTGAGTATCTTAATGATGCCAGAATTTGGTGACCTTGCGCTTGTTGTATTTGTCTCGTTGAGCCGCTCGATTTGACTATAAGCATGTCACATTTGGATATCATTTGGTCACTTAATTAATATTCTGAAGCTTCTAAATTTGCTTCAGGCCCATAATTTTGACCCATTTGATTCGGATTGGCCCGATTTCGATGCCATTGGTTTCATCTCCTTGAGATGTTTAATTCGATTATAAGCTTGCTGAAATCAGAGTCTGAATAATCCCAAATTTAATTTTGAAAGTTTTTTATTCATTTTTGCATCAAGATTCGCGTCCGATCAAGATAATTTTTTAATGATATATCAAAGTTCATGATAGAAATTTGATTTTTTGTTATAGGAATTTGATTTAATTTAGAGGTACCTTGCAAGTTAAGTCATTATTATATAAGAGTTGATTATCTATATATAAATATGAAAAAAGGATGCACGTCATCCTTATCCTCAAATTAAGGAAAAATATATTTATCAAATATTTATAGAAAGATTTTAATATAAAAATATTATGTTAATATTACTCTCAGGTAAGAAATTGATTACCCTTATGATCATCACTTCAATTTAAAAAGAATCCAACTTTAATTTTATTCTAAAACTGTAAAAAAAAAAATATTATTGTTTTATTGACAATATTACCCCATCGACATCTTAAAGGTTGGACCAACTAATAAAGAAATTGATCATCAATAAAGTAATATTATAGAATCACCCTCCTTTTTATATGAGATTAATATAATTTTATACATTTAGAAGAATAGTGGGATGTTCTCTTCTCTCTTTTCACCTTTCATCAATGTTCAATGTATGGAGGAAAACTTTTGATGTTTTTTTAAACTCCAAAATGCGGTAATCCATCTCCAACTAAACTCCATTTCATAACATAAAAAAATATCAAGATACTTCCTTTCTCCAAACAAATTACAGACGAATAAAATGGCGAAAAAAATGACATTCGTGGACAGTATAACACAATCTATTCATCTGGCGTAAAATGTCGTTGAATCTGGCGTTCGGTTGGAGCTCAAGGTGACTGCAAACGATTGTTTGACACTCGATTGGATCAGATGATGTTATAGTAAAAAATATCTATAATTAAACAAGTTAGGAATCAATTATACAATCAAATAATGAAGATTTTGAATATATTCGGTTTACATCTATAAAGTTATATAGTAATGTGCTTTTTAATACTTATAAGGGCAAAATTTTAAATTAGATATATTTTTAAATTAAATCATATAAAAATACTTGAAAATAAAAAATTTATAAGTAGCCTAAGGTCTTGTTTGATATGGCTTTCTTATTATTTTTTAAAGTTATTTTTTAGTATAAAAATTTTAAAAAGTAATAAAAAAATTTGTCCCAAACAAAATCTTATTAGTCGAGGACTTGCTTCCCTCAAGACACCAATGCAAAGCCAATCTCCCTTTGAAATGTTGACTGGCAATTCAAAGTGGTGATCGAAGCCTGGTGATTTTTTTTGTCTTTAAATAAAAAATTTATTAATTTGGTACGATTTAAAATGAATTTGAAGGCATTTTGAAATATTTGATGATGATTCTGAGTAAAAAAATGTTTTTAATGAATATTAAAATAGATTTAATAAATATACACTACCAAAAAATAGTATTTTTTTGCATCAATTTTTTCTAGCAGTTGCAAAAACCGTTTAAATACACTACCAAACGGCTTTTGCAGCAGTTTAAATAGCGTTGCAAAAGCCGTTTGCAGCGATAACAAATACGGCGGATATACATCGGTTTGAAAACCGCTGCAAATTAAATAGTAGGTGTTATAACCGCTGCTTTAGGGTAGAAAAAGTGCTGCGAAAGCCTATTTTATTACTAGTGATAGTTATTTTATTTTATAGTTAGATTTAAATTCATTTAATAACTAATATTACTTTGTTTATTGCATTTAATACAAAATTAAGATTTATTTTTTGTTGAAATAATAATAATATTTGAAATAGTTGTTATATGGTTGAAAAAAATATCAAAAATCATTTATTAATTGGTAGAATATGATTTCATAGTTGTTATGTAATGTTTGATGCGATTGTTGGCTTACATAATTTGAGCTGTTGCAGCACATGACAAAGATTATATAACCATTAATACTTTTGTTGATATAAAATTTCTATTATTTTACAAATTTGTCTTATCTTTCAGCATTATTATGTAAGTGGTCGATAAAGGTTTTTGTTAAACATTGAGAGCAATTGCATCTCTTAGGGGCTATTTGGTATTGGATTGGATTTAAATTTAGTGAGATTTAGTAAATCTTGTAAATCCGAATTTAATAAATCATGAGGCTGTTAAATCATAAAAATTGTTTGTTATGATGAATGTTAAATCTTGAGAAAATGTTTGGCAATAGATTTCAGGATTTAAGACAGCTAGGGATTTAAATATGATGAAACAATACTGAATTTCATCAATATGCTTGTTATAAACCATACCACATAATAAATTCAACATGCGTTCGTATAATAGAAAGGAGTATATGCAGAAATAGTACATGACACTATGATAGAGTAACATTTATCTAGACAACAATATACTGTTATTTTTTTATTTTTTCTAAATTTTTTATTTTGAAATTTAACAATAGACTATTATTTGATAGTACAATTCAATATGATAGGGAAGTTGATATATCTTGCATTGGAAATTAACTTCATCATGATGATCAATATATTATAATACATAATAATAATGATCATAAAATCATGACGATTGATTTCTTTGGTGATATATCTAAAACTAGAAAATCATGAAATTACTACAAGATGTATTCAAAGTTTAAATATTTTTAATGTATAGATAAATGCTTACTCAAGCATTCCACAAATCTGTTGTGATGCCATGCCTTATGATTTCTTGCTGAATTCTTTCTCCTATTGATGCATGTAAGTTAGGCTCCTCATGAGACATTTCAACTTCGCCACATTCATTATCATGCTTTATTTTCGTCTGCGACATATTGAAATACATACAATGTCTACGATATTGACATATAAAGTTGTGTAAAATTGCACTTGCAATAACCAAATCAGCTTGAACACTCAAAGGAAACTGTTTCATGTGTGTCAATACTTGATATCATTCATTCCAAATTCCAAAAGTCCTCTCTACCACATCGTGCAATTGGGCATGTTGATGATTAAACAACTCTTATTGAGCATATCTTCTAAATGTACTTCCACAATAGTCAGCCAAGTGATATCGATATCATCGAAATTGTGCAATCAATTTATAAGTGTTTGCATAACCAGAATCAAACAAGTAATAATGATTGTGGGGCACTCCAAACTGACTTTGCTCCACAGCCCATCTAAGGGCACTCATATCCGTAGTAGAACCTTCCCCTAGAGTCTATATACACAAACTATCTATCAAATAAAACTGAAGCCATTGCGTTCTGTGAAGTGAAGCCCTTACGATTACGATAACGATTATGTAATTGTTACTGACTACCGCAGGGATATGTGTATTGTCAATTGCATTCATGAAGTAAGGGTAAAACTGTGCATTTGAATGTACAAATGGATGACATTCTTCATTTGCCTGGGGTAAATTATTTAATTCATATGTGAAGGATACAATATCATGCATAATCATATTGAAGTTCATGCTAAATATTTCTAGTGAATGCTGGAAGAATTCACACAACTGTCAGTAACTATATGCGTGCGCCACTCCCCACTAAAAAGATACATAGTCATTCTATTGCGAGCATATTTTTGGTGTCACTCAAATGTTCACAACTAACTAGTAGGTCCCTCAAACTGATGAAGGCATTTGAAGGTAACCTAAAACATTAGTATGCTCTTCCTGGATGGACAGCAAGCACATCCAGTACATATCGATGTCCCGTATATATTTTAACAAAAATTGGGCATCTTATTCATAGTTCTTCATCCAAAGAATAATTTTCTTATAGAGTAGGAGTTATTTATGTAGTGGCCTCAATAACTTGTATCTGTAAAATCAGCCAAATCGCATAACATATCGGGTACACTCCACAAATAGTTTGACATAACTGCATAATTAAAATAGTTGTAAAGTTAAGTCACTTAATGAGTGGAACAATTATGTGAAATAAATTAGTTTGAAATAATAAATTAGTATCTTACACAACACATGTGCATGAAATAAAATTGGCAACTTGCACAACATAACTACTTGAAATAAATTTATAAATTGTACAACACAACTACATGAAAATAAATTGTAAATTGCAGAACATATATATAATATTTGCAACATCCACAATACACATACATGAAATTAAATTGGCAAGTTACACAACACACATATCTCATATTGGAGGAAAGGAACTCTTACAACCAAACTTTGGAAGCATAGAAATATGGATGTGAGCTGACAACATATTTTATCCATTCTATAAGTAGATCCCCTTACTAAGTCATGAATGTTGCTTAGTTATCCTTGTTTTCTTTAAGTGCATCCTGAATAACCAATAGAGATTGTGTTGTTGGGTTTTCTAGTTGATCTATTTTAACCAAATAATCCATCATGGTATATGGTTCACTACGATGTATAGTCTCTTTAAAGACAGTTGCATTTATGTTTGACTCGACCAATAACTGATTCAAGTTATCTAGCCCACTCTTCTTCTTTGGGTGTCTAGTGGATCTGGTTGGTTCTTCGCTAGATCGCTTTGATCCTAACTTATGAATTGCATCTCTACCTAAGATAAGTGGCACATCATCTACAATGTCTGGTATATTGTTGTTCTGGGGGTCCCTTCTACGTCGTAGCTTACACCATTAGCAGCCATGAACTCATCTTCAAAAGGTAGGGTATCGTCTTCGTCTAAGTTTAACATTGGTTGTGGTACCTTACTATATCTTGCTCCTATGTCAATTGCATTGTTCTCGACACATACTTCTCGAAAAATTTATATTGATGAAAGGGATGTCTTCGAAATTGGGTTAGCTTTGGGTTAACATATAATTAGAAAGTTTAGCTGAGTTACTAATATGAATTTGTAATTTATGTGCGCTAATTAATAACAAAACTAGTACCTGACCAATCTCCTCCGACAACTCATATGTTGCTACTAGCATGTGTAACTCCTCATCCAACCCCAACCACTACGATTTGTTAATTAGTTGATAAAGTGTTATGAAGTTAGCTTTCATGTTTTTAAATCGTATCATTACAGAAGATTATGTGTAATTTGATCATAGACGCCAGTTCAATGCAACCACTAAGCTTGACTATTGTTCCTTAAATTATAATTACAAAAATTCTCATTTACATATTGTTCCAACAACAACTCACCTAGTACAATATTATGCTCTTCTGGCCACTTAGGATTTCGAGTCATGATTTATTGTTGGCCTGAGTGAATGGAGATGTCATCACCAGAATGGTGTTAGGTTCTAGAGCTTCCACGTGCAAAACCTTTTCCTTTTATAAATTTATGCATTTATGTCAAATATTAACGAGAATATAATTTTCATGAAATTTTCCAACCAACTGTAATGATTTCAAAATATTTTTTTTAAGAAGTTTTATCGATTTTATGGAGATAGATAATGCTTGATGACTCATTGTCGCTCACACATTCTACATGCATATTGACGAAACCTAAACTGTAAGACCATGTTACAGAAAGTGATTTAAAAGTAAATCTAAGAGAAAAAAGTGATTTCCTATGTGATTGTTTTGGCTTGGCTGTTCTATTATTGTTTGGACTATGATGAGACAATTCTGCTTATTTATGTGTTGGTTTGGAGTTGGCAACTTGGTGGTTAGTGTGGTTTCCTCTATGCTCAGATTTTCAGCTGGTTGTGTGGCTTTCTACTGCCAATGGATGGTCATTTCCTTGCTACTCGGTGGATGCAGGATTGCCAGACCGAGTCCTTTTGGCTGGGTGCGTCTGGCCTTTGGGTTTCTTTTGCTGGGGATTTCGCTGGTTTGGAGATTGGTTCCCTTTCATGCTGTCGTAGATTATTTTGTTGGCTTAATTTCTTTTGCTTTTTTGTATTAGGTTGAACGTCAGCTTGTAGGTTTTATTGTTATTTTGTTCTTTTAGAGAGCTGATTGTTCTTTAAGGCTTGTAATTATTTTCGTAATCGAATGTCCATATGTTGTTTTTATTTTTTTTAAAAAAATAATGGCTAAATGTATATTATGAAATTTTCCTAAAAATAGCTAGTAGATCCACCAACCACTTAATGATATTAGAGCATTAAGCCACTTGATTTACACAATTTGAAGGTGTGATTATAGAAAAAAAATTCTATCATCATGTGATGAACATACGATAGAACATATATATATATATATTTTTACATATTATATTTCCTAACGCTCATAATCTACAACAGCAAGCTTACTCATAAAACTCCTCTCAATAATACAATATACAATAATCCATGTATAACAGTAAGCTTACATAACTATAATAGATACAAGTTTTCAAAAGTTACTCAAATAAATCAATATCCAATACCAAACGTACCCATAATCTGTCTTACTATGATACATCATATAACAACTATTGTTAGAGCAAAAAATAAAGAAGGCATTCATTCATTTATAGAAATTCGAAATAACTTTTTGAGTATAAGTCACAATCCGGCTATTTTCAAAGCAGCACCAAACGAAACGTATCAAGTAGTTGCAAACATATGAAAAGGTTATTCAAAACCTAACGATCTGTAGTTTTGAACACAGGAAAAAAAAGTGGAACAGTTGCAAGTATAGTTATCGGGCGAGGGATACCTGTGCGACGACGGATGCTCGCTCGTAGGAATGCAGATGAAGAAATGTACCAGATGGAGGAACACGACAAACTGAGCAAGGATCGGAGAGGCTAGGGCTTAGGATGAGGGCTAAGCAACTCCGTCACCGTTGTACTTAACAACTTCGTAGGAACTTGGCGGCGACACGGGCGCTGTGGAAGAGAGCTCGCGCGAATGTAAATCCCGTTAAATCTGCCAAAGGATGGAATTTATATTTACACGAATTTACTTGGATTTATACCGCAAATCCATAAATCCCATATTTATATAATTGCGGGATTTACAAGCCCTCCGAAAATTATTTGGCTGGATTTAAGTTAAATCCTGCTTAAATCTCATGGAAAATTCGATACCAAACAACCCCTTAGGTAGGGGTGTCAAGATTGGACCCAACCCCAAAACCCGACCCGAAAATTTCAGGTTTGGGTTGACCAAAACCCAAAACAGGTCGGGTTCAACAATTCAACCTGTTTAAAAAATCGGGTTGGGTTTGGGTTTACCAGTTGACCCGAAATCGACCCAAAATTGACCCGTTTTTTACTCGAAAACTCATTTTTGACCCGACAGACCAAGATTGACCCGTTTTGACTCGAAAAGCGGAGATTGACCCATTTTTTTACACATCATCATCACACAGAGAATCACAACCTAAATCTCATTGGATAGGTCATGGTTTCAATTTGGATTTAAGGGTCAAACCATGACCCTTGAATCCAAAATTGAACATTGATGCCCTTAAACATTTCAAACAGAGGAGGAAAAATTTAGGCATGTTAGGGACATGCCCAAATTCATTCTCTCAAAATTCCAAGTCCTGGGGAATTTAATTTAAATAGTAATTGCAACAATTAAAATAACACTTAAACTGAAATTAAGCTTAATGCAGATGCAACCAGGACATGGAACCATAGGGCTTTTATAGATCTCCCTGAGACCTTTCCAAAGAGCCTAATAACACCTAATTTGGCCAAGTGTGCAAGGAGTTATGGATTTTTGAAGTTTCCCTAATTTTCTATGAAATTTAATCCGGCCATTACACAATCAGCCGACGCTTTACACGCGGCGTGCCGTGATTGGCTGGGCAATCATTGGTGTTGACTGTTAACGGTCGGATTAACCGTAGCCGTCGGATGGAGGATCGGACGGCTAGGATTAATAGCGCCCCGAGACCGCGGGATATAATCCGCACCGTTGATTGAAATCAACGGTCTGGATTTTATCTTCAACCTCCCGCGCAAACCCGAGATCGTGAACCTTCTCCGGCGTGATCCGGGCGATCCCGCCGGCAAACTTCAACGAAATTTCACAGGGAGAATCAGGACAGAGGAAACTTCCAATCCAACGATGGAAATCCATTGGGGTGAAGGTTTCCTTCACACTTGACCGGACTACCTAGCTAGGGAGCTCGAGATTGGAAGATTACAGCAGAGACAGTCTCAACGGATGAGCTGCTCTAACAGGAAGCTTCATGAGGTGATGGTGATGGCGAGCGAATCTCCTTCAGACGTCGGGACTGGAGGACGGCTGGAGGTACGACTTCGAGCGGGACGCCAAGAGCTTTCGCATGAACTCGCTCGAACGGATCGACGGGACGGCCTGGGAAGCTAGGGGACGGCCTGGAACGAAGAAGGAGCTCTAGAGAGTGATTTTGAATTGATAGGATTGAATGATGGCCTTTGGGGAGCACTACCCTATTCAGCCACCTCCCGGAAGCTCGGACGGCCGGGATTGACTGGGAGAGGCTCTGGATGGATGCCAGGTGGAAGGGGACATCATCTTAGAGAGCTCGTGAGCTTCTAGCTGGCGAGCCACAGCCTTTGGAAGGCTTTAGGTCAGGATTGGCTAGGGGACCACCGGAGCTTGTTCTCCATTGGTCCCGACCGCCGTCGGCCGAGATTCGAGTCGGGTTGACCTGGAAAGATTGATGGGGACACGCTGGAGTCGAGGGAGAGCTCAATTGAGCCTAGGGAGGTTCGAATTGGCCAAATGACTTGGCTTGACCCAAACCTGCTCGGTTCGGCTCGATTTGGATTCAACCCAGGTCAGGCCAGACCCTGGGCTTGATGTGGGAGATGGGTCTGGGTTTGGTGCACCCAATGCAAGTGGCAATTGGGTTCAATTTGATCTGGGTTCAAAAATGGCTCGGGTCCATATCGTTTTGGCTACTTTGAGCTAGCCTAAAACCTGACCCAAGTCAGCCCAAGGCATGGGCTGGCTGGAAGAGGTGTGTTGGACCTAGGGCCACTTACTAGAGGTGTTGATCAAGTTCAATTTGTCATAGGGAAAGAATTGGCTCAATCCCAAGTGGTTTTAGGCACTTTGGGTTGGCCTAACTCTTGACCCAAGTGGAGCCAGGGACTGGGCTGGTCAAGGGAGATGCATTGGGTCAAGGGAGACCAATGGAAGTGTTGATCAAGTTCAATTTGACTGATGACAAGAATTGGCTCAATCCCAAGTGATTTTGGCCACTTTGGGTTAGCCTAACTCTTGACCCAAGTGGGCCCAAGGGCTGGGCTGGTCAAGGTAGGTGCATTGGGTCAAGAGAGGCCTAATGGCACCTTGATTTGGATTCAATTTAATCAAGGTTGAGACATGGTTCAAGGGAGACCTCTCTTTGGTCACTTGGGTCAAGCCAAAAGGCTAACCCAAGTGAGCCCAAGACTTGGATTTCCAAGAGGGGTCTCTTGGGTGCCCAAGGAGTATCCCTTGGGTTCAAAGGGAATTGAAATGATCTTGGTCCAAGAGTTTGGATGAAAGGGGTGATGAGTCATTTGGTCAAACTTGGTTGACTTGGTCAACCAAGTTGACCCAAGGTTGGAATTGGGTCAAAAGGATTTCAAGAGTCATTTGGAAGCATTAAAGATAGATCTCAAAGGTTGGTGGTCATACCAAATTAAGTTTAGGCCAAAAGTCCAAAAATCCCCTTAAAAGGCATTTTGGTCATTTTGGCCTTAGGTCAATTTGGGGTCAAATTGAGTCTGGAAAGATGTAGACTATTGTTCAATAAGCCAAAATCAAGGAATTAGAGGTGGTCAAAGGGTTTGGGGGGGGGGGGGGGGGGGGGGGCTCCAAGATCAGATTCCACTAGGTGAAAGGTCCAGTGGCATTGACTGTAAATATTTGAAGGTTTTGCAACATTTGGATTTTAATCAAGTTTCTAGGGTTAGAGACCTCAGAATGGGCTCAAATTTGGAGGGTTGTCTCTAGAGACATGTCTTATCAGTGTGCAACTGATAGAATCTGAATCAGATGTCTTTTCACTAGATTTTGGAGTGTTTGAAAAATTCTTGGAAAAGACTTTTAGGACAAAGCCTCGGACCTTGGATTTCTGGGTTTGAAATGGGTTTTGAGCTTGAATGGATAGGTTTGAGTTATCCAAATCATTTATGATCATTTGGATGATCATAATTGATTGGATAAAGTTGAAGTTTGATCAGAAACAGGATCAAGATTTGAATTGGAAATTAAGATCTGGATGGATTTAAAGTCTTGACAGACTTGAAATCTAGATTTGATTTGGAAATTGAATCAATTGAAGTCTGGATTGGTTTATGATTTGAATTAATCAGAGATCTAGATTGATTTGAATCTAGATTGATCCTGGGGTCTGGAAGGATTCTAAATCTAGAACCTAGAAGGGTTCTAGGATCTGGATAGATCTTAGAATTTGGAATCTAGAAGGATCTTAGGGTCTGGAAGAATCCTAGGATCTAGAGTAGATCCCAAGGTCTTGAGTTTAGAAGAATCCTAAGTCCTAAAATAAATTCTAAGGTATGGATCTAGGAGAATCCTAGAGTTTAGGTTGATTTGGAAGAATCTTAGGGTTTAGAGTAGATCCTAGGGACTGGATTGATCTAGAGTCTGGAAGGTTCTTAGTGACCTCATACAAAAATGAGGTCAACAGGGATTTACAAACCCTCCGAAAATTATTTGGCTGGATTTAAGTTAAATCCTGCTTAAATTTCATGGAAAATTCGATACCAAACAACCCCTTAGGTAGGGGTGGCAAGATTGGACCCAACCCGAAAACTCGACCCGAAAATTTTAGGTTTGCGTTGACCAGAACCCAAAACGGGTCGGGTTCAACAATTCGACCTGTTTAAAAAATCGGGTCAGGTTTGGGTTGACCCGTTGACCCGGAATCGACCCAAAATTGACCCATTTTTTTACCCAAAAACTCATTTTTGACCCGACAGACTAAGATTGACCCATTTTGACTCGAAAAGCAGAGATTGACCCGTTTTTTGACACAAAAACTAGCAGTTTTTTGTCCGTCCTGGATCATTCGGGTCGGGTCAAGTTGATCCAGACCTGAAGCGGGTCGGGTTCGGGTCCGAAATTTGACCCGTTTGTAAAAACGGTCGGATTCAGGTTGACCCGAATAGTGCTGGGTCAGTTTTGGGTTCGACTTGAACCCATTTCGTGATCCGAAATTGACACCCCTACCCTTAGGGTCTTGTTTTCAAAAGTTTGAGTCTATAAGTTTTGTAATTGTTGTCTTCACAATGGATTGGTCAAGCTTTGAAAATCCTCGCGACATGTCCACGAAAGAATTATTGGCCATTGCAACTACATGAATGAAGGCTTGTGTGGAAATGTCTTCTGATAGTCCCTTAAAGGCGAGGGCAAAGGCAAATAAAATTTTTCGTTGTTGTATGGATGTTTGTATGTCCAATATAGATTCTCTACTTTGCGGGTTTCACACATAAGTTTTGAGAATAGATGATAATACGACGTGTGATTGCCTAAATGCTGCTGGATAGAAATATGTGGAATATAAGTTTTTGGAATGAGAATGTCATCTAGTAGGACCTCATTTTCTTTATATGTGATATCACGAGCTATGACGTGTGAAAAACAAGATGGTAAATTAGTCGATGTTCATAGGCCACTAGTTGGTCTTGAGTATCTTATTTCGTACTATCCTTGGATTTCGGGTGACTAGGGATTTATTTTGAACATCTATAGTAATCTGATGAAGAAGTTCTTACTGATGGTAAGAGGTGGAAGTTTTTGAATAGAACGGACTGGAAAGACCTCCAGTATGAGTTTAAGTTTTGCTTCAATTATTTTCCAACACAAACTCAACTCCAATCTCATCAACATATGTTCTTTAACCAAAAGTAATGCTTCAGCATTTTCCCTATGATGTTCGTAGATAATTGTGCTGTCAAGGTTGTTACAAGTAATTGTTGAATGTTTGAGCATAATTTTTTGTAGTTCATTGCTATGCGAAGGTGACATTGCTCATGTTTTAATTTCTAGTTGTGAATGTATGATACATAAATTCTATTTATCAAGCTAACTCTAGAATAGTACTTTTTTTGTTGATAAATCTATAAAAGGTGAAGCATGGTGGCTTCTTCCTATTAAGGTTTTAGTGGGTTCGTTAAAAATATTATTTATATCTCCCTTTATCTTATTATTATTCCTAAATGTTTAAACTTCTCAAGAAAATTAGGTTTTATGTATATATGATAAATGATGTAATTATAAAGGAGCACACCCTCATTATAAAACATAAAGCAGATGTTGAGAAAACGCTAATGATGCCTCTCAAGTATGATATCTTCACTTCTATACATAACATTACCAAATTTTGATAATAATATTTACACCTAATTATACATTTTCTTATAGAGTTTCCTTCATTTGTGTACCTAACTAGTAGCAACAAGTATCCAAAAAGCCCTAAAAGAGAAGAGCTCTCTCTTCATCTGGGATCACCTTTGTCACCTCCTCCATATCAGCTTCCTTCATCTTTGCCAACAAGAAAATGTACAAACCAGCAAACAAGAAGGTCATACCGATTAAGCTGCAATATTAATAAAATAAACTAAGTCAGATCAATTTAATCTCCGGAATTTACCGGCGGTTTGTGCCGCCGAAAAACTGCCGGTCAGTTTAGCCACTGAAAAATGGTCGTCGGAATTCCTTTCCTACGCGGTTTATTCCGGCGGTTTTAAAAACGTAAAAAAACCGCCGGAAAACTTATCTCAATCGTCGGAAATGGCCGCCGGTAATTGACCATTTTCCTGTAGTGAATTCATGTCATTAATACCTCCCAAGACTGATGAACTGCTTCAGTATTACTGCTGAAAGAACTGCTGCACAGACTGTTTGTGTTGGATTGAAGGCTGAAACAAAAACTGGTCCTTTTTTATGAACACACATTGTTACTATTGTAGCAGTCAGAAATGACACTGATCCTCCCTATAATAACATAATATTTGAATAAATATTCTATAATTACTATATTTTCAAAGCCAAAGAGATGGAGAGAGAAATTATATCATAATACCGCTAACACAGCAGCAATAATGCTTGTGATGCCGAGGCTATCAGCTCCAGTGCTTATATTGCCTTGCAAGATATACTGAAATATTACAGAAAAAAAAGAGCCTAATATGCCAGATATAGCACCCAGAGAAATCGGTGCAGGAAAATCGGCCATTGTTGTAGCCTGCAAGTTAAGAAACAAAGAATGATCACTTCAAATGTATCTGATGTATGTAATAACAATAATAAGGCTTCGTTTGGGACGGCTTTCTTATTATTTCTTAAAGCAGCTTTTTACTGCTTTAAGAAGCAGTACGAAAGCCAGTCTTAAGCGAAGCCTAGGTCTGAAAACTTGCCTGTAAAATCATGACACAAGAAAGAACCACAACAGCTGCAAGGAGGTAGAGGCAACCAACAATCCAGTCATTAGAGGTGGCATCAGTACTGCTCAAATTAGCTCCCATGAACAATATTGATCTTAAATTTGGTGATTCTGCTGGTAAGTTTACAGAATCTGCCTGCATGAAGCTCATGGCCATGGCTCCACTGAAGCACATCAGAGTCCCCATCACCTTATATCTTGTATGCTTGCACTTAATATCAAATTTCTCAATCCTATAATGACAATTATATACATATATTCTAAGTAAAATATTAATGGCACAATAGAAAAATCATCAATTACCGGCAGCTTTTTCCGACCGTTAAATTAAGTTTTCCGGTGGTTTTTGAAATTTCCAGCGGTTTACTAGTTTTAAAAACCGCCGGAATAAACCGCATAGGAAAAGAATTCTGACGGCCTTTTCCGACAGTCAAAACGCAGGCTACCGCCGGTTAATTGCCGTGGTAATTTATTAGAAGATTATAAAAATATAGTTTTGTTAATCAATATGGTCACCTTAGACAAGATGCAATGAAGAAGATGAGTCCTGGAGCTAAGTTAGGCATAGCTGTGGCAACTGCTGGGGTTGTCTTCTTTACTCCCAAGAGCAAGAGGACTTGGTACAAAGGTGTCCTATATAATAAAGAAATTAGGCATCACAATTCACAAGTTGATTATAACTAATCATATGACTAATTAATATTAATACCTAATAAAAATGCTATTAGCTACTAAAAATCACAATTAAGTGGTATTGCATCCATATTTTAGCTAAATATCTCAAAAAATTATTATTTTTCCTTCAAAACTATTATAAATGCCCTAAATCCCAAAATAATTAAAAATCTCATCAATAAATATTATTAAAATTTTAATATTTTATCATCAAAATATCTGTTCATATTTTCTTATAAATTCTGGATAAAATAATTCAATCTGTACTTATAAATTTTAAATGCATTGGTTTCTTTACCAACTTATTATAATAAAATTTTTTATCACTTTTTAATCAAACTAATTCTCTCCCTTCTACAAGATTATCTTTAACTAATTTCCTTATTCAATTGGTCAAGCGACACGTGGCAGCTTCTCCGTAAAATTTGGATTTTTTTATATTAAAAATGATTTTATTTTCTTCAACTTTACAAGAAAAAAAAGCATAAAAAAATAATTAATATTTTTTTTTTCAACAATGCAGAATCTCCCTCATATATGTCCTTATCAATGACATAATCAAAATTAGTCCAAACTTAACCACTTCTACAACCCTCCTAACCATGGTTAAATAGTTAAACCTTTTACTAATTTAATTAAAAAAAAAAGAATTAATTAAATAAGGATATTTAATTAGTTGCATATAATTAATATTTTAACATGAAGCAAAAATATGCGACTTCTAATAAAAATATCGCAAAAAATTTATCTCAATATTTATTTTATTCTAATTTAATATATATCTTAATGTTTTATTTTGTAAAATTGTTTTTAATTATTTGTATATCATTTGTAAATAAAATTAAAGCACTTTATATATAAAGTTCTTTAGCTCTCTCTTACCTCATATAAAGAATGGGTCATATGATTAGTTTGATAAATTTGACCTTAATTCAAAACATTTTATGATAAAGTTCATATTTATCCTCTATATTATAGATTGTATATTAAATCTTTGACTGCTTTAATAATATCAAAATTGAATGATCTAACACGTTAGATTCCTTTCGATGAGCCGCTCGATTCGACTAAAAGCACAAAATATATGAAAAATGTTTGAACTCTCAATTACTGTTTAGAAGTTTTCTAAAATATGTTTCACGTGTTATATTTAAGCTTATTTAGGTTTCGGTTGTGACAGATTTCTTATTGCTTCTTGAAGCAGCTTTTTGTACTAGAACGCTGCTTTAAGAAGCAGTAAGAAAGTCGTCCCAAACGAAACCTTAGAGTCAAATCAGATAATTTTTAGTACTATTGGATTCATCTCATCGAGACATTTTGTTAGATTATAAATTTGTTGAAATCAAAATTATGATGTTCATAAATTTAAATATGAAACTTTTCAATTTAAATATTACATCTAGATTCAGACATATGAAGTAATTTTTTGGAGACTGATCAAACATATTTTTATATAATAGAAAGGAGAGGTAAATTTTGAAGTTCAATTTAGCAAAAAAATAGAAATTTGGTTTAAAAATATGATTAATTATTCATTAAAAAAATAAAAAAAAAGTAATTATCACTTTATTTGGGAAAATCTTACCCTCCAACTGCGATTAGAGCAAACCGAATAGTCAAATAGAGTCCTATTTTCTCTGGCCAATTTTTCCTGCACAGAACAATTATTAAATTAGTTAAATAAATATTTAATTATAAATTTATTTATTATTATTATTTTTATATATTTAAAGATATTAATATAGGAGAACATATTTTGATGTAATTATTATTATTTTATAATTTAGGCTTTTTGGTTTCATTGATATCGGTTATTTAATAGAGATTGATTTTACCTATTTAAAAAAAAAATTACCGAAACAAATTAAATATTTAAATAGGACAAAATATAAATATATAATTTAAAAATATTTAAAGATAAACTAATTGAAACAAAATTAAGCAAAAAAATAAAAAATGCTAAGAAATATTTTTAAAACTAAAGAAATACAACAATTAGTTAATCCAAAAGAGATAAAATTAAATCAAATTAAAATAATAATAATATTATTAAGTCCTAATAATAAATTTATCAAAACTCAAAATAATATTAATTAATTAAAGCAATAAACTAATTACAAAACTTCTAAGAAAAAAAAAAACTCTTTCGTTTCTTCAGCTTGAAAAACTTAATGAATATAATACATACCTTTCAAAGAGAATAGCTAAGGGGAGGAGAAGAAAGGCACTGAGTAAGCTGCTGGTGGCAACAAGGAAGAGCGGTTGGAGGCCGCCGGCGAGGAACCTGGAGATAAAGACAGTGTAGAAGGCCAAGCTCAATTGAACGCTGATCAAGCTGGTCACCATAATGGCTTCCATCCACCTTCCACCCTTAATCTCTGAGCTTATCTGCATCTCCTCAATCGGAGAGAGAGAGAGAGAGAGAGAGTATGAAGGAGAAAGGGAGGAGCGAGTCCTGTGGTCTAAGCAAAGAGATGGAGTGAAGGTTTTAAGGACATTCGTAGGAGAGGTGGGGAAGAAAGGTGAAATGGGAACAAAATATTTATATATTTTTGGAGATGGGATTACTTCAAAAAAGAAAGATATTTGATTAAAAAATTAGAGGATATAATCTATTGTTAATAGAATATTTTTATTTTGAGGGATTTATATAAATATCACATAATTTTTATATATTTATATATTTGATATTTATTTATATAATATTTTTAATTTTCTAATGATATCAAAATATATGGATTAAAAGATGTATTTTATTTTAAAAATAATATTAGTATTATTTTTTGTGATTTAATATTGATTTGTGTGTTATATAGATAAATATTAAATTTTAATGGTAGATATTTAAATATATAAAAATTATGTGGTCTTTTTTAATTTTATTTTTTGTGAAAAATTTTAATTAATTTTGATATTCTTATAATGATCTCAAAATATATGGATTAAAAGATTTATTCTATTTAAAAAAATAATATTAGTATTATTTTTATGTGATTTAATATTGATTTGTGTGTTATATAAATAAATATTAATTTTTAATGCTAGATATTTAAATATATAAAAATTATTTGGTCTTTTTGAATTTTATTTTTTTGTAAAAAAATTTAATTAATTTTTTATATTCTTATGAGATGCCTAATTAATGTGTTTTTTATTAGGGAAAAATTATGATTTTTTTAATTATGCAGTTGAAATTTAGAAGTTTAAATCACATTTTTTATTAAATATTTAAAAAGAAGGTATTTTCAATTATTAAGAAAAAATTCTTAAATTGGGAATACATCTCTTTATAAAATTTATAATTATCTTGTTGTGGCATAAAATAGTAAAAATATCGAATATATTCACAATAATTTTAAGGATAAAATAATGAAATATGAAGAAGATATTAATATGAAATGATTTTAAATTATTTTAAAGAAAAGTTTTAAATTGGGAATATATCTCTCTACAAAATTTATAAGTTTTTTTGTTGTGGCATAAAGTAGTAAAATTTAATGAATAAAATAATGAAATATGAATAAGATATTAATGATATGAAATGCTTTTTTGATTATTTAAAAAAAGTCTTAAATTGGGAATATATCTTTCTAGAAAATTTATAGTTTTTTGTTGTGGCATAAAATAGTAAAAGTTTGAAGATATTCACAATATTAATTTTAAGGAATAAATAAAGAAATTTGAAGATATTGATAAGTAATATATGTGTGGAGACTCTCAATATAGATTCACAACATTTTGGCATTAATTTTGTTCTTTTTAATGACAAGATATGTACTCATTTGAATTACTTTGATACGTTTAAATCTTCTAGGCAGTACTATATGTTAATGAGTAGATTAATGATAATGACTTGGTGAGTCGGTTTCAAGCTCTTAGAATGAAGAAATTATTACGTGCAGTTACCAGACGGTTCATAGGACAATGAGGACGTACCATATCATTTGATACACAGTGACGGTATAGTATATTGGTGACATGGTGTGTCCTGATTGGCCTCCGGACAACATCCGGTGACTGCATGTAGTAATTTTGTCTGAAAATGACTTGATTAATTTACTCAAATGAATATAGGTGTACTGATAATATCATTGTATTTTTAGGGAGATCAGATGGAAAACACAGCATGCATGGAGTTGGTAAATGGTCGGCAAAGCTAGTCCAGACAGAGATAGAGTTAATGTTTTGTTTTTTTTTTCAAGGGTCGGTGCATGCTGGCTTCTTTTGGTAAGAAGATCGAATTTATTAAACTGTGGATTCAACCAAGCTTAATCATGATTAGTTGATTAATTCAAAGTAATTAATGCTAATATATTAAAATGAAGATATAATTATAATTATCTTAGCTTTGTTAAGCTAGCCTGTATAGAGATTGAAAGGAATTTAAATAATATATATATCAGTAAATGTGGTAATTCCTTTTAATTAAGATACTAATAACATAATTAGCAAATTTAATACACGTAAATTAAAGAGAATATTGGATCAAGTAAATCTACTACTAGGCATATATAAGTGATTAAGGATCAAATGATGATCAAATTAAACACATGATTATTGCAAAATAGAATAATGCTTAAAATAATATCAATAAATAGAAAATAAATCAAGTGAAAAGAAAATCATCAGAATTAAAATATTTATTAATTTTATAGACATACAATTTATCACTATGAGTGATTAATTTCGACTTAAGTGCTTAATCCATTAAAGCTTTAATTATATTTTTTATTATAAAAAATATGTCATACTTTTAAGGATTATGAAGAAAATTGTAATTGAATATTGTCCACCAAAAGATGAACCTTTGCCATCTAAAGTCTTGTACAATATAATAATGTGCACACCTCACTCTAAGGTGAATGGCACATCATTGTGTCCTAAAGAAGGAAAAAAAAAATTTTTTTTATGAACTTTAAGAGATATCTAATCTTAGAATAAGCCAATGCTCTATCCACTTTATAATATCTTAATGTACTTGATGGACTTTCTATGCTAACTAGAGTTTGCTAGAAGAGTCCGAAAAATAAGGTCCAATAAAACACTAAAGGCTAGATGAAGTAGATCTAAGGAATCTAGTAAACCAACTATGAATAAAAAGAAGTAGCCTACTTATTGATTTCAAATTCAAGCTAAGCTCTCTGAAAAGAGTAGCTAAGGAATGTTAGGTTCAAGTCTACTCAAGTAGTTGTGGCCGGCCTAATAGGATAAGGTCACTAAGCTTATGATTTGAGGAGTTAAAGGATGTTAAGTCATACGTAGGGTTATTATGATAGATTAAGGTAACCCTTAGGGTCATTAGGGCCAATAAAGTCAACAAATTAGTTCACTTGTTAAGGTTAACTAGATTTAAAAATAAATTTGGGGTAACCTATGGTTTACTTAGGGTAAAAGGTGACTAAAGACATATATAGTGTCGTTAGGATATATTTTGAGTCAGTATAAATTGGGTTGATTTAAAGATATATGGGTCATCAAATAGAAGTAAGCTCAAATTCATAAGGGAGATTAAACCTAATTTGAGTAGAAAAAAAAAAGAGATTTGATAAGAGTTAATAGAGTTGACCAAGGTCTAACACAATAAGGTGAGCTAAGGTTAGCTCACCAAAGATCATTAAGGTCAAGCAATGGTCTTTAAGGTCACCTATGGTTAACTTAGAATCTTGCAAAGGCAAGACTATATTAAGGAAGCCAGTGGGAATGTGGTCCAACCTATGAACAACTATGATGAACCAAAATAAGGCAGGATTAATTAGCTAGGATCACTATTATTGACCAATATTAATTTTGTTTGGACCTAGACCTTACCAAATTGGTAAGTTATTAAAATTTGGAAATTGTTATCATTTAATTATAATTACTAAGAAACTATAATAATAATACTATTTATAATTAATACACAACTAATACATCACCGAAAATCATCTTGATTAGGCATAAATCTCGAAGCATATTTCAAGCTATATAAAAGTATTCATTTTACACTATATTTTTTTACATTGCATTATTTTTTTAGCAAACCAATTAATTGGGACCCAATTAATCTATGTCAAGCTATACTTAATTGAGTTTTAATTTTCCATTTAAGCATTCAGAGAGTTTACTTAGTCTATGATTATCTAATGATGGATTAAATTAGGCTTAAGCTTAGATAATTAAATCTGCCTAAGAGGAATTGGGTTGATTTGGGTTTGACTTGAGCTAGGCTTAGGTCAACTCTACCTTAAGGGCTGTTAACTAAGATGAGTCAATAAAGGGTTCCTATTTCCATCTAAGTATTCATTCATGGTTCCATTAGCAATTGGGTTAACTTAGGTCAAGTAGTCCCTTGCTTGGGTCCAAATGGGCCATCCTATAGTCAAGTTAACCTAAGCTTAATCTAATATGATTCTAGAGCTTCACTAAAAAACTAAGGGATCTTAGTTTCATTCAAGGGTAGTTTAGGCTAAAGTTAATTGATTTCCCCTAAAGAGCTTGGTTAATAGACTATGGTTAACTTAGAGACTAGGATCAACTAATGTTATGCTTAAAGAAACTAGACTACCTAATGCGACAATCCAAGCTTAGATTTTAATCAATATGGCTCTAAAGCTAATTATAGGTCAAATAATTGATCCAATAAGTCAAAAGTGATGAGATAAATCTAATGGAGTCTACCAAATTAAGACTTTAGTGCATTATATGTGATGTTAGGTGATATGGGGGATTCAATTTAGCTTAACAATTTAAGTTTGAGTTTGACCTAAAGTTGATATGAGCAAAATATGCTTGACTCGAACTCAACCCAATTTTTCTATCGGTCAAAATATTTGACACAGACCTAACTCAACCTATGTGCGTAATGGGAGATTTTGGGCTAAGGATGTCGATGAGGATATCAATTATTTAAGTGGAGGAGATTATAAGGAAACTTCTTAAGTATAATTAATTTAAACTTTTGTGCATTAAAACATATCTTGGTACTCTTAAAATAGGGGATGCCTTGAGAAATTACACTAATGGGACAAAATCATGAGGCTATTCAGCCAAGGTGAATAATATCACGATGATTAAGAGTTTAGGCTATTTCAAATTAGTATTAAGTTAGGTTTGTGTCCATATAACAAGGCCTATTAAATCCACTTAGGTAAGGGACATATAAAATTGGATTAGGCTAAGTCTATAAATACTGCAATCAAACTAAACTCATTCAAAAAATGAAGTCACAAAAAAACTTAGAGATATGATAAAATTGTGTACACATAGTAGCACAATCTAGACAACCAACCCAAAAAAAAAAAAAAAAAAAAAAGAATGTCCTTCAATGATCAGAGATATTATGGGTGTCAAAACGGGTTGACGGGTTGGATTCTGATCCAACCCGAGTTGACCCTAACCCATCGATTTTTCAAACGGCTTAGGATTGTCAACTCATACTCAATCCGTGCGGGTTATCTATATAACCGGACCCAATTCATGCGGTTTAGGTATCACGCAATTTCATGTGAGATATAGAGCCATCTAGGATCCAACGGACTAGCCAGGCAAACTGGCGAAGGGGAAGGGTCGAACGGCCGATTGGCCGAAGGCTTTAACACGATGAACAAGCAAAGGTTAAGCCGACTGTGGCACAACAACGAACAGGCAAAGCCATTTGGGTCTTGCGACACGCGAGAGTAGAGGAGGCAGCAGCCAGTGGCCACTGGCTAGCATGACGGACAAGACGTCGGGACGAGACTGTAGCAGTCCAGCATGGATGTGAAAGGGATTGCTGCAATGTGGCCAGGCCAGTGCAAATTGCGGACGGGACTAGCTAACCAAAGATAGAGAATCAACATCCTATGATTAGTAAACCTAATGATATGATAGAATAATGTACCCATCGCAATACAATCCAAATGAAATTAATCATCATATGGTCGGGAATCCTATTTATCATCCTATGGCGTACTCATCACAACATAATTAGTATAATTTATACCAATACTTATTTTGCATCCCTGCTTCTTTTTTTTTTTTATTATTATGTGGATGATATTCTAGTTACTATATTTTGCATCCCTGCTTGAGATAAATTATGATGAAAAAACTAATTATTCTTAATTAGGGTATCAAAGCCAAGGACTCTAAAAAAATATGTATATCCTTTGTCTATTTATATGGAGAGATTATTGGGTTCGGGCACCGAACACAAGTTACCGTTCAGTATTTCAAAGTACCAAGTAATACTGAACTCGGTACTGTGATGTACTGAGTTCGGTATTCCACGGTACTGAGCTTGGTACTGAACGGTACTGTGGAGTACCGAGAAAATACAAAGCTCAGTACCGAGTAGTGGGTGATGTGGTGCATTTTCATTAGGCTCCGGACGTCATCCGGTGTCCGAATCCAATAATTTCCCAATGAGGTTCATTTGTAGTCCCTCAACAATGAAACTATAAATTATTTATGATAATGATCACCATCGTTATCAACCAAACTAAAAACAAACTTAAAACCTAACAAACTTAAAACCTTCCAATCTCCATACCTAAGAATTCTCTCACTCAAATGATAATGTAATTTACTACATTAGTTTACACACAAGAAATCTCAAAAAAAGAAGGAAAAAAAAAAACCTTTATTAAAAGAGGATTGTTTAGGAGTCCAATATTAAATATCTAATCTAACTACCTATGAAATTTTAAGCTTTAATCCTCACACCCCTTTATACAAATGCATTTATGCTCTAACTCCCAATATACAACATTGCATTCAAAATCAATCTCATTGAAGATGTTGAACACCATGAACCCTTTAACTAATGATGATCTCAGTAGACTAATTGAAGCTCATAAAGCTCACTTTATTCTGCCTTAGGTTCCGTTTGAGACCGTTTTTTTACTGTTTCTTTCTAGTACAAAAATTAAAATTTTTATACTAAAAAATTATTTTAAGCAACAGTAAGAAAATTGTACCAAACAAAATCTTAGTTTGGCCACTAAAATCAACCAAAAGGAAATCAAGAAGGAATTCTAATAAATTTGGACATCATTGAGACACCTTTCTTATTATTTTGTTTTTCAAATCGCAACCACGGTTTCTATTTAATAACTTTATTCCACTATTTTTAAAAAAAATTCATACTAAGAAGCTGTTTTTACAATAACTTTAAAAAATTTTACTTTCTCCATTATAATTTTATAATCAACTTTATAAAAAGTTATAGCCATCTCAAACCGATCGTTGCTCTTAACCATAAGAAAATCTGATCTTATTCCAAGTCTATTAATTCATAAACAAATGAAAGAACATATCTAGGAACATCTATGTCAACAATGCAAGCTACCTTCTCCATCCAGAAGATGTACACAGTGAACATTTGACTAATCTACCTTAAGCCTGAAGCAATCAAACTAAGACTTTTTTACTTCTCCAGAGAGCGAGCTCTCAACCAAAGAGAATCAAAGCTATCAGAGTCTGAAATGTTGAATTGCTTCTGCATATTAAACGGAGAAAAGGATGTCTTTATCACCGACATCATCTGCTGAATTTTGGTTGATCTGCTTTTGAAAGTTGCAGGTTTTACTTGTCATTTTGAATTTACAGCATTGAAAAGCATGTAATATTAATGATTTATTCATTAAACTTTACATTAATTAAGTTTTTATGTGAATATTTTAATATAATTTTTTTTAGGATTCGTTCGGAACTGCTTTCTTATTGCTTTCTAAAGTAGCTTTTTAATACAAAAATTTCTTAAATTATAAATTTTTATACTAAACAACTAGTTTTAAAAAGCAATAAAAAAGCTGTTCCAAACGAAGCCTTATTGATTCTTAAAACAGCTTTCTAGTATAAAAATTTTAACGTTTGTACTAGAAAGCCGTTTTAAAAAGCAAAAAGAAAGCTGTCCCAAACAAAGTCTTAGGCTTCGTTTGGGATGGCTTTTTTGCTGCTTCTTAAAGTAACTTTCAAGTACAAAAATTTCAACTTTTGTACTAAAAAGCTGTTTCAAGAAGCAGTAAAAAAGTCGTCCCAAATGAAGCCTTAATCTCATTACTATGGTAGAATCTCATATTAAAATATAGAAATTGTAAATTTATGGCTCACAGATTATAAAAATGACACAGTGAGAGAGAACCAACTACAACCACTATAAATGAAATCCTATAATTTTGGGCTACATTCATCATTAACAAGGAAAGAGAATAGTCAAACTAATCATTTAAGAAATATGATTAGAATTTAATAATACTATCATTGGGTAACTAAACATTAAGTTAAATAATTAAAATAATCAAACCACTCATTTGGGAAATTTGATTGATAGAGCCAATGTTAAAAATTGAAAAGCAAAGATTAAAAGAGACAAATTTTTCACTGTTTTGTTTTTCAGACTGCAAAAATAATTTCATTTGAGTAAAACTTTATTGTGGCTTTTCATAAATTTCTATGATAAGGAGCTGCTTTTTATAATTAGAGTTGCTACTGTGTTATAGCTTCAAGAAAGCAACTACTGTAGATATTATAAATAGTAACTTTAGTCGTAAAAAAATAACTCACCATAAATACTTTTGAAACCCTAAGTAAACAATGTAAGTACACTAAACCACATTATTAAGAGAATGGTGGTGATAAGAGAGAGAGAGATGTTAGCAAGCCCAAGAGAAGAAGCCTAAAGCTAACAAGAATAAGCCAAAACAAAATTTTAATGAAGAGGAGAAGAGCCCCGACCCACAAGAGAAATTATTTTGTGTGAATGCTGAACGCCGTCTGGAGATCATCTAGAATGAGCAACGTCGGTATCGCGGCTCAGTATCGCACTCGATATTGCTGATGTGGTTCATTATGGCTGGTCTCTGAATATAGAGCTGTGTTCAACATCTGCACAGAATAATTTCTCGACCCACCAAAGGAACTGGAGAATTTCTAGTCTTAGCAGAGAGGAAAAAAAAGCACTTCCACAATCAATGTATTCTACTCTCTTTTTTTTTTTTTTTTGTGTTTGTTCGTGTCAGTGTTTATGCCAGACGAATTTATACAATTGACCATAAGCAAGTGGTGAAATGATGCAGAAATAAAATCCCTCAAAAGATTGACTATTGCTTTCCAAAAAAAAAACAGAATCCTTCTCTTTTTAACTGTACTGAAACAAATACGAAAGCCAACAGAATACTGGGAATGATCCCAACCATCCTTAAGAGTTGGAGAGCTTATTACGTGTGGAGTCAAGGTCGGAAAACTATCCAGACTCTGTGTATGTGAGCAGTAAAAGCACAATTACTGTACAACACTTTGTTTTTACTGTACACACTCACAAAAATCAAACGCAGCTCCGGTCCGGACTCTGTACGTAATAAAGAGCCTGAAGGCATAGTTCCCTAAAAGTTCCACAAAAGTTATCCAGGCAGTACTGGACATATAAGATAAAAAGAATGAATGTCCAGGCCATCAGCATCTGCACCATATCAGATTCCCAGCAGCTGGGAAGTTGGATCACATTGTACAGGGCTTGAGTTTGGCTAAATTTCTAGTATGAAATTAACTTACACACAACTTACATTTAACATTGGCAGTGAAGGTAAAAAATAGATAGTTAACAAATTTTGCAGGGTTCAATAGAGAAGATTTAACAAACGAAGTGTCACCTTATCCAAGCTGGAAACACTTCTAATGGAAAGAACGAAATTTGGTCCTTAGCTGACACAAAAAGCCTCCAGCTTCTGGCTGATGAAGAGATGCTGCAATGGTTTTGCACCGTCATCTAAATGGGAAAAAATATCTTTATAATAAAAGATATAAAATCAGACTTCAAGAAAAGAGGCTTGAAACAAAGTATTAAAGTTCACCAATCAATATAGAAAAGACAAAAATGAAAGAGAAAATAGTTCAGCAGCCCACCTTGTAAACCAACTTTCACGGACCATCAAAGTCAGCTGGGAAAAGGATAATAACGTTACATTTATTCTGCAAAATCATGCTGTGCATATTCTTATAAGCATTAAAACACAGTAATAGATCCATCAATGTTCACAGATGCAGCTTAAAACAATAAACAAGAGCAGGACTAACAGAAAAAACTAAGATCAGACAAGCAATTGAAAGCTAATCCTAACATCAAACTTAGACATTTCTAAATAAGATTGAAGTCAAATGTTTGCAATTGCAAATGACAATTCATAGCAGCTCGCACTGTTGTTTTTGTTAAGCAAAGATTTGAGTTATACATAAAGCCACCTCAACAATGTCATGTCGCTTCTGTCAAATTAATTTGTAGTCCGTACCCCTCGTTCAGGGATTTAAGAAGACCTTCTATATCTAGATTTTCAATCATCCATGCTTTTTATATTAACAACAACAATATCGAGCCTTTATTCTATGTTGGGTCGGTGATGTGATACCACATGCGAAGGAGCTTCTTAAGAAAATTAAAAGTGATTGACAATGGAATTACAATTAAGAGCTTATTGAGATAACAAGTAAAATCATTAAAGGTTCTTAGTTGTTAACTTGCTTAGGCGAAGGAGTACAAGTAGATTAACCAAAAACTCATGGATAATCAATGATAGTAGCAATACAAAAAGCTATTAATCAACAATCCGTAATTTAATAACGAGAGTTTCACCTTGGGGATTGATCACTCAACTACACTAGGCTTAGCGGGAGAAGATCTTCAGCACACCAAACGATGCCATGAGGAAGGTTGCAACGCCGATGGTCTTGAGCCACTGAAAGGTCGACGGTGGTGGAGGAGACACAGACGGATAGCCGTTGACAGTCCACGAATAGTCCTCGAATTGCTCGTCGATGACGTCTACGAGCGTGGGGAGGATGCGATTCAAGTAGTCTTCAACGGTGTCGTTGAAGTCAAAGCCCACATCAAAGAACGGCAATTGGTGGATGTCGACTTGACCTCGATCGTCATGCACAAATCCGAAGTTCCATTCGGATTCCGCCATGCATGCTTGGCGTCGGAGAATTTTCCAAGGAGGAATTTCGGCCAAGGTGGAAGAGAGGGGGCGAGTGCAATGAGTGAGAGAAATTAGGTTGGATGAGGTGGCAAGCAATTTACTAAAATCTGAAGTTAATTATCAGATTTTAGTAATTTGGAGGGAATTACTTGAAGAGAATTTCAAATTCAAACAAAGTAATTAGGGCTTTAATGAGCCATTAATGGGGCTCATCAAAGGGGGTGGCCGGCGGCTATTATGGGGAGAGAGGGGTTTTAAAATTCTTAAAACTGAAAGTTAATTTCAGTTTTAAGTAAATGAGGAGGGAAAGATTTTGAAATCAAATTATGATTTCAAAAATGGTCATGGCATTAAATACACCATTAATGGGAACTTCTCCATGGGTGGCCGGCGGCTTGCATAGGGGAAGGGGGAGAGGAATTAGTGGAGAGCTAGGTTTCCAATTGGAGGTGATGATGTGGCGATGACATAAAGATTTCAATTTAATTTAAATTGAAATTAAATTTGTCATGAAAAACTTTCCAAATTTGGAATTCCACATTAGGAAAGATTTTGAAATTTGAAATTTCAAATTTCAAATTTGAAACTTGTGGGTGGAAGGGGTCGGGTGGATGAAGGGGCGTCACCGGCAAGGTGGCCGGCCGGAATTTGGGTGGCGGTCGGCGGCGGGTTCCTCACAGGGGCGGCGGCAATATGGGGAGAAGGATTTCTTGTGGAGGAGAGGGAAATGAGATGGATACGAATACGAGCGAGAAGATAAAAGAAAATAAATCTAACCACGAATCGAGGACTTTTCCAACGATTGGTGGGCCTTGCGAATTGCTCCTCTTGAGCTCTCTTCCCTCTCAAGCACTCATGCTAGAAAAGTAGAAACAAACATAATTTTTTCATTCATCATTCATTAGCTATTACAAGAGAAAAGACACATATATATAGGTCTCAAGCATACAAGAAAAAATAAAGACTAAATTGCCCTCAGGGCCCCAACATGACTCAACTCAACATAAGGGTACAAAAGGAATACATAAAATAAAATGCATAATAACTAAAGATATAAGCTCTGAATCGTGGCCGTCGATCTGCGATGCTTCCGGCGATACACCTATTTGAACCTTGGATCGATGTCCTCATCAGTCGGTGTTAGATCGGTCCATTGGACTAGTCCACACGGGACCGGCTCAGGCGGAACAGAGGCAGAAGAGTTCCGCCTCTCCTGTACACTGCTTGAACCGTAGGAGCCAATAGAGTAGTTTAGGAAAGATTTTTGAGGGAGTTAGGAGGAAAATTGAATGGAGGGACTATTTAGAGATTTCCTTTTGGATTGTATGCATTAAATAGTTTGTTTTCCTAAGGTTAGGGCATCTTGAGTTTGGCTGAAATTTGAGATCTCTTAGGTTTTTTTGGGCTCTAGTGATGTCTAGAGGTTTGGGAGAGATAGATCCTCCTCTCGAATAGAGGATCAATAGTATCTTGGTATTTTCTTTCCGCTCTATTTGATTTCTTGCAATAAAATTACTGTTTTCTCTGGTTTTCATTTGATATTGGAAGAAATTTCTCGCGGTTTTCCCGAGATTAAAAGGATTTACTTGAAATCTTCAAGTGTTTCCTATCAGTCGGCTGCATGCTTTTTATATTAGAGATTGAATAATGTTAACACTTTTCTTGTTTAAGTAGATAACATTCAAATTAAAAAATGTGACTCCAGACCCTTCATATACACAACACGCTTTGAAAAAGTCATTTAAATGAGAAATCTGGCTTTTCCTTTTTATTTCTTGGCCTAAAGGTACATCAAAATCTTAGTTATATATTGCATAATTCTCTTCCTTCCCAGTGAGTCATCAACACATTCAACTGTAAAAGTATGTCAGCTGCTTGTTGTAAGATTTAAGGGCTCTGAAAATAACTTGCAAAACTTAACTGCTCAATCTTCAACTATAACTTCTGCAAATTGATCATGAATAGTAGTGAGATTGTTCATCATAAAATTTACAACAGAACTAAGCATATAGAGCTAGACTGATTATATACACAACTCTATGATTGGAAACATAGATTACTTATTTCCCTTACAAAGAGTAAACATAGATATCTATATGAAGGCTCTCTGGACAGTCATTAGTACCTAACTACTGAGTTGTTGCCAGTCGAACTCAACTCAACTTGATCATGAATAGTTTAGATGGTTTCTATATTTAATCACAGTTTATACCAATTAAATCATTGCATATACATTGAATTATGCTCATTATATAATCGTACATTTATGATTTAGGATTGTGATAGGAAACACTTGGATTTCCAAGTGTTTCTCACCAAAACCCAGGAGATCTAGGAGAAAAACTGCTGTCCACAGCAGAAATTCGGCCCAAAAACAGTGAAAATCTGAGAGAAATAGGGAAAAATCCTTGGAAAACAATAGAAACGATTGTATTCCACTAGTAGACAAACAAAACCAAAGCAAGATACAATGTTCTTCAATTCGAGAGGAAGAACAACTCTCCAACAATCTCCGGCAACGCCAAGAGCCCAAGCAAGAAAACCTAGAGGACAAATCTCATTCAAAATCAAGATAATCCCTAATCCCTCTCATAACTCTCAATTAATACAATCTAATTCAAAATAAAAGTAAAAGGACTTCTCTACCCTTCCTTCTCCCTCCAAAAACACTTAAACCATGTTTGAATTCCGAGTGGACCCCACCCCCGCCCCTTTTCCTTCTTCCGCCTGTTCTCTGGCTCGTCTCCGCCTGAAGAAAACCCGGACCGGCTGGGCCGGTCCAGGTTGAGCCGGTCCATGCTGGACCGGCATAACATTACCCCCCTCCCAAAGTACCACCTTGTCCTCAAGGTGGAAGGCAGGAAACTGCACTGCAATCCTCACCAATGGCTCCCATGTGGCTTCGTAATCTGGGAGGCCGCTCCATCTAATCTTCACTTCCTTTTCCCCTTTTTCATTGATGCGCACTCCTTCGACTGCTAGGGGCTCCAATGTCACTTCCATGTCCTCCCTCAATGTGCTGGGCAGCTCTGGGCTTACTGCATGCTCCCCCACCACTTTCCTCAACTGTGATACATGAAAAACGGGGTGTATTCTGGCTGTTGGAGGAAGCCTCAATCTGTATGCCACCTCCCCGATTTTCTCCTCCACTTCGAAAGGGCCAAAATATCTTGCTGCTAGCTTCTCATTTCTCCTTTGGGCTATAGTCCTCTGCCTGTATGGTCGGAGCTTCAAGTAGACCTTGTCTCCAACTCCAAATTGTATATCCCTCCTTTTACTGTCTGCTTGTTTCTTCATAATCTGTTGGGCTCTGAGAAGATGCCTCTTGAGGTCTTCCAACACTTGATCTCTTTCCTTCAGATGCTGATCTACTGCCGATACTGGAGTACTCCCATGGCCGTAATGTACCAGGTGTGGGGGGTCTCTTCCATATAACACCTTGAAAGGTGTCATCTTGGTAGCCGAATGAGAGGAGGTGTTGTACCAGTATTCTGCCCAGGCCAGCCATTTGGCCCACTGCTTCGGTGTCTCAGACACAAAGCATCTCAAGTATGTCTCCAAGCTTCTATTCACCACCTCCGTCTGCCCATCAGTCTGTGGGTGGTATGCTGTGCTCCTCTTCAATACTGTGCCCTGCATCCTAAATAACTCCCTCCAAAAATGGCTCAGGAACACCTTGTCCCTATCTGAGACAATAGACTCTGGTATCCCATGCAGGCGGACTATCTCTCTCACAAAGGCTGTTGCTACTGATACTGCAGTGTATGGGTGTCTCAAGGGGATGAAATGAGCATATTTGCTCAATCTGTCAACCACTACAAATATGACCGTGTACCCTTCTGATTTTGGAAGCCCATCAATAAAATCCATAGTAATCTCTTCCCAAACCTTCTCTGGTAGGGCCAGAGGCTGTAGTAATCCCCCTGGTGCCATCGTCATGTACTTGTTCCGCTGGCAGGTGTCACACTTAGCCACCATCTCCTCTATGTCTTTCCTCATCCCTTTCCAGTACAATTCAGCAGCAATTTGGCTATAAATTTTCTGCACTCCTGAATGCCCTCCTATGGCACTTCCATGAAACTCCTGTAGCAGTTGGGGAATGTGAATGGAGGACCTAGGGATCACACTCCTTCCCTGATAGTACAATCTTTCTCCCACCACTGAGTATCCTGGGTGGCTGTTTTCATCTGATAGCACATCTTCTTTGATTCTCCTTAGCTCCTCATTCTGGATGCTCTCCTCTTTGATGGCTCCCCAATCTATCAAAACAGGTACTGATACCGCCATCCCCTGGAACTCCTCCATACAGCGTGATAAGGCATCCGCTGCCTTATTCTCTAGCCCTGGCCGATAGTGGATCTCAAAATCATATCCCAACAGCTTGGATAACCACCTCTGATGCTCCTCTGTGACCATCCTCTGCTCCAACAAGTACTTCAGGCTTCTCTGATCGGTTCTGACAATAAAGTGTCTGCCTAAAAGATAAGGTCTCCACTTTTGGATGGCCAGTACAATAGCCATCAGCTCTCTCTCGTATACCGACTTCAGCCTAGCCCGGGACGACAGTATCTGACTGAAGTAAGCTATGGCTCTATGGTTCTGCATCAACACTGCTCCCAATCCATAACCTGAAGCATCTGTCTCCAACACAAACACCTGATTGAAGTCTGGCAGAGCAAGCACTGGCACCGTCGTCATGGCCTTCTTCAGCTTCTCAAAAGCCTCAGAAGCTGCTTCCCCCCATAGAAAATTATCCTTCTTCAGCAGCTCTGTCAGTGGTCCTGCTATGGTGCTGTATCCTCTCACGAACCTCCTGTAGTAGCCGGTCAGTCCCAAAAATCCTCTGAGCCCCTTCAAGGTCTTGGGTTGAGGCCAGGCCAGCATTGCCTCTATCTTGGACTGATCTGCAGCCACTCCTTCTTGGGATATCACGTGTCCCAGATACTCCACTTGTGCCTGAGCAAAGTCGCACTTCTTGAAATTGGCCTTCAGCTGGTGCTCCCTCAGCACCCCCAACACCACTCTCAGGTGCTCCAGGTGTTCCTCCTCAGTCCTGCTATAGATGAGAATGTCATCAAAAAATACCAACACAAACCTGCGAAGGTGTGGCCTGAAGATCCGGTTCATCAATGCCTGGAATGTAGCTGGTGCATTGGTGAGGCCAAAAGGCATCACCAGAAACTCGTAGTGGCCTTCATGAGTCCTGAAGGCTGTCTTCTGCACATCTTCCTTCCTCATCTTGATCTGATGATAGCCTGACTTCAGATCAATCTTGGTGAACAAAGCAGCTCCATGCAGCTCATCCATCAACTCGTCAATCACCGGGATGGGAAACTTATCAGGCACTGTCTCTTTGTTGAGAGCTCTGTAGTCAACACAGAACCTCCAACTCCCATCCTTCTTTTTCACCAGCAGAACTGGGCTAGAGAAAGGGCTCACACTGGGCTGAATGATCCCCCCTTCTAGCATTTCCCCCACCAATTTCTCAATCTCATCCTTTTGCACCTGAGGGTATCTGTAAGGCCTCACACTGATAGGGGAAACTCCCTCTTTCAGGATGATCTGATGCTCCCGCTCTCTGTCAGGTGGGAGTCCCACCGGAGGTTGGAACACATCCTCGAACTCCTGTAAAAAGGGCTGGACCAACGCAGGAATGGGTTTTTCTTCCCCCTCCTGTTGATCCTCCAAGCTCTGCAATTCCACCAGGAAACCTCCTCCTTCCTCATGGATAATTTTCACCATCGACCTGAGTGACACTCCAGCTCTGGACAAACCTGGTTCCCCCCTCAGTTTCACCCTCTTGCCTTCTACCATCAGTTCCATCACCATGGTTCCCCAGTTCACCTTGGTTTCACCCAAGGTCTGTAGCCATTTCATGCCCAAAATGACATCGGTGCTACCCAACCTCAGGGGTAGGAAATCCTCCACCACCCTGATCTCCTGTAGGCTCATCTCCACTCCTTTGCAGATCCCCGTGCTAGACTCAATCTTTCCTGTCCCCATCATCACCCCATAACTGCCTGTCTCAGTAGGCTCCATCCCCAGCTCCTCCGCCACCTGAGTGGATATGAAATTGTGGGTTGCCCCACTATCGATCAGTACTACTACCTCCCTCCCCTGGATCTTCCCCTTCACCTTCATGGTATGACTAGGAGTAAATCCCATCACTGAATTGAGGGATACCTCGGCCACCTCCAACTGGGGGTCACTCTGTTCCTCATCAGAGTCATCACCCTCCTCAGGCGCCTCGTCTATATAGACGGTGAGAGCCCGAAGAGCGCGATCCTTGCATCTGTGCCCTGGAACAAACTTCTCCTCACATCTGAAACAAAGACCCTTGGCCCTCTTCTCCTGCATCTCTTCCTCAGTCAATTTCTTGAAACTTCCTGCAGTTCTAGTCACTCCGCTCTTCTCCTTTCCACTCTCTCTAGGGACACTAGGGCTTGGCCCTTTTGGAGCCAAGTAAGTGGTAGTGGTCCTGGTGGGACCTCCTGAGTGGTTGTTCCTCCACGAGCGGGCGTTGGTCTTCTGGTTCTCCACCAACTGAGCTAACTCCATCGCTTCCCTCAGATCTCTTGGTCTCATGACCTTCACTGCATCTCTGATCTCGGGTTTGAGACCCTTCATAAAGTTCCCCCCAACGTACTGTTTGATAGGCCCTCCATGTCTCCCACCAAGCTCTCGAATTTCTTCCTGTATTCCTCCACTGTTCCCTCCTGAGTGAGGGCATAGAACTGCTCGGAGATCTCCCATGGGCTGCTCCCCCTGAATCTCTCCCTGATAGCTTCCTTGAAGTCCCTCCAAGTCCTCACTGGATCCCACTTATCCATGTACTTGAACCAGGCAAACGCCGCCCCTTCCAAGCACATACTAGCCGCCATCAATCTCTCCTCCTCCATCAGGCCATTCACTGCAAAATACCTCTCCACCTTGTGGATCCACTCATCCACATTCCCCTCTTCGAAAACTGGCATTTTCAACTTTCTGGCCCTCGTGTCCACCCCGTATGCCCTATTCCCCCCATGGCCTCCTCTATCCCAGGCAATGGGATCTTCCCAAGTTCCTCTCTCTCCATATCGGGGCTCATCATCCCTCCTCGGCCGTCGATAGCCATCTTCCCCTCGTGCCCCGCCATGGTGGTTATGGATCCCCCATGGCCGGTCCACTGGGTCGGGCCTCCGACGATGCCAATCATCCTCTCTTTCTTCCCGCCTGATGGACTCCCGATGCAGCATTCTTCCGTTGCTACCAAGCAGTTCCACCTCCTCTTCCCCTTCCGGCTTTGCCTTCTCCTTGCCCTTGCTCCCACTACCTTCTCCTCTTTCCTCCGCTGGCACAGCTCTTGCTTGCCCTTCCAACAACTTTTTCATCATCTCCTCCAATGCCATGAATTTCCCTTCCATATTCTCACTCAACGTCGCCATCTTTTCCTCCAGATCCGCCTTAAATTGACCCACTTCGGTCTCCAAGACTTCTACACGTTTAGATGCCATGGGAACCACGAAATGGTCTCCGGATCTCTCCCGATCAGCAAAAATCTGCTGCGAAACAGTGGAAAACAGCCCCCCCCACCGTCCGGATCTTCGCTCTGATACCAATTTGATAGGAAACACTTGGATTTCCAAGTGTTTCTCACCAAAACCCAGGAGATCTAGGAGAAAAACTGCTGTCCACAGCAGAAATTCGGCCCAAAAACAGTGAAAATCTGAGAGAAATAGGGAAAAATCCTTGGAAAACAATAGAAACGATTGTATTCCACTAGTAGACAAACAAAACCAAAGCAAGATACAATGTTCTTCAATTCGAGAGGAAGAACAACTCTCCAACAATCTCCGGCAACGCCAAGAGCCCAAGCAAGAAAACCTAGAGGACAAATCTCATTCAAAATCAAGATAATCCCTAATCCCTCTCATAACTCTCAATTAATACAATCTAATTCAAAATAAAAGTAAAAGGACTTCTCTACCCTTCCTTCTCCCTCCAAAAACACTTAAACCATGTTTGAATTCCGAGTGGACCCCACCCCCGCCCCTTTTCCTTCTTCCGCCTGTTCTCTGGCTCGTCTCCGCCTGGAGAAAACCCGGACCGGCTGGGCCGGTCCAGGTTGAGCCGGTCCATGCTGGACCGGCATAACAGATTGTATATACAATCTATCCATTATACTATAATATTACAAATTTCGTAATTATTGAATATGCCCATTCAATTTTGTAATCATTGCATATACCCATTAAGATTATACTATAAGATTAACTATTTGAGGATTGATTTACTGGTGCTACTCCAACCTTTTCATGCATATACTCATTTCACATTCTATCAAAATGTAAAGCCACACTCATTCACCTAACTACCTAAGCATCCTCATCTCGGTAACACTTAAACTTAATTTGGTTTTATTTTAATGGTCAACATTCTGCCCCATAAAGCATTGCAGATCTCACCACCATCTTATAAAATTTTTCCTTAAATTTGAGGAGCCTTTTCTATGACATAAAAGGCCTGATGCATTTCTCTACTTTAACCATCCAACTTAAATTCTACTAACAATATACCCATCAATTTCACCATCGTTTTGAACAATAGACTCGAGATACTAAAATGTGCACTCTTTTTAAGAACTTAATCACCTGATGTCACAATGCCACCACTAGATCTATCACTATTAAAATTATGCTCTATGTATTCAGTTTTAAATCTACTCAAACAAAAACCTTTAGACTCTGAGGTTGACCTCCATAATTCAAGTTTTTCATCAACTCCCTCTCTAATTTTATCAACAAGAAGAATATCGACAATAAAAAGCATACAAGGTGCATCCTCTTGCAAATGTCTAGGTAAGAAATCCATGACTAAAGTAAAAAGATGTGTATAAAGTTGATCCTTGATGTAATCCAACTGAAATAGAAAAATAATTGGTCAAATCACCTTGCATTTGAACGCAAGTGACTACTCCTGTATACATATCCTTAATGACTTGAATAAAGCATTCTTTAATTTAACCCATAATTTAATAATTACAGTGTTAATACTTATCAATTCCAAACATAACCCTCTTGATGAAGAAGATGATGCTCATTTTGGAAAAGGATTCAATTGTTAATCAAGAAATCATTCACTCATTCTCTTAGTCCATGTATTAATTTGATTGTAATTTTATTGCAGATATCTAGCTATCATTTTGTAAGACTTCATGTAGTGATTATTTGTTAGTGATAACCTTAGATCAACACATAAGTGTTGAAGCAATTCAGCTTGGTAGTTTCTTTTGCATTGGAGAGTTAGGTTACTTAGCCTATCTCCAAGTTTTGGGTACCGCTTTCCTATTAAGGAAAGCATGCATGTTGTTACAGTTTCTCCACCAGCTCAATAATGGAAAGAGTTTGACTTGCGATGGAGTGGTTAGCATAATCCTAGCAAGGGAAAGGCTTATATGTTAACTTAGGGTGTCAAGTAATGTAAAAATACTTTTTCTATAGTTAGATATTTTATTTTTGTGCATTTACTTTATCATTGCTTATGCTTGAATATTTATATTTTGAATTGGGTATGACATGCTCTTATATTTGTGTGTTGAATAGTCTATACCACTCATGCAACAACAACAACAACATCAAGCCATTGTCCCACTTCGGTTGCATGAATCTTTTTTCTTCATTGTGTCCTGTTAAAAGACAAATTCACGTTTAAATCTAATAAATAAAGATCATTTCTAATATTTTCTAACCAAGTCTTTTTAGGTCTACCTCTACCTTTCTTAGCATAAGTCAAATATAATACCTATACTTTCCTAACCGGGTCATCGGAAGGCCGCCGTTTTATGTGACCAAACCATCTAAGGTGACTCTCTCTAATCTTATCTTCCACTGGAGTCACTCCAACATTTTCATGTATATGCTCATTTCGTATTCTATCTTTAAGGGTAAAGCCACTCATCCACCTGAGCATCCTCATCTATGCAACACTTAACTTAGTATTATGCTTCTCTTTTAATGGCCAACATTCGACACCATAAAGTATTGCAGGTCTCACCACCATCTTATAGAATTTTCCATTAAGTTTGAGGGGGACTTTACTATCACATAACAAGCCCGATGCATTCCTCCATTTCAACCATCCAACTTGAATTCTACTGATAATATCCCCATCTATTTCACCATCACTCTAATACACGCATAGATTATGTACATATCATTAGATCTCTAATGTTTGTGTCTATATTGTTTATTTGGTTTTAGTGTTTTGTGATTTAATTATTATAGTTTTTGTGGTTGAGTGGACCTTTAATATTAAGCTTAATAGTTCTATTACTCACACACATACTGCTTAGACCCTTTCGCATATTTTTTATAGCAAGTTGTGTAGGCTCCTTCACTCGTGCTAATTCTCTAAAGAGAGACACTCATATTTAAGCTTGTTGTTCATTCACTCATGTATTAGCATAATCTATCTAGTTCACTCACTTACATTTTGTGTTTATTTAAGATAAATGTTTTATTAATTATTTATTTTTGCAAGATTAAATGTTTGGGCTTTAAATTGGGTAAAATTTTAAAATAATTTAGATAGTACCATCATAGAACAATTCCCCCTCTTATTGTACCTTTAAGCTAGCATTTATCTTCATTGTTCTAACTTCCCACTTATTTCAATAAGTATCTCACCAATTACGACTACATCAACACCATAAGAATATATCGAGACACCTCATTTGAATACCATTTATAAACATCCCCATAACCAATACAATAAGGATAAAGGCTCCACGTTGATCCTTGATATACTCCTAAGTCCTACCATAATAAGGAATTTCTTGGCTACTTCACAACTACTTCTAATACTAATAAATGAGATGTTCAATAATACATACATATAATAGCTTTGACATACCTTTTCTCCAAGAAAAAAATAGTTAAGGCATGCTTAAATTGCAAAATGTTTGAGTACAATTTTGTCTGAACCACTACAAAAAACATGAGCATTTCAAATTATTATCTAGCAAATCGCCTAAGCTGAGCCTTCCCTCGCTCCAAAGCATTCGAAACTCAATAATTGCGTTCAAAAGTAGCTAATCAATAAATACAAATAGAAATCATGATCCCCTCGATCCACGGCATTAGTGACTCAATAACAATGTTCAACAGTAATTGATCAATAAATGCGAATAGAAATCATAAAAAACAAGATCCTTTGGCATTAAGAAACTATCACAAGATGTTTGACCAAACGACGCAGGGAAAGCATAATGAATGCGCTCCACTTTGCAAGGGGACTTGGACCAACCTCATCTTCAATTTTAGAAGAAAATAGAATTACAAGTTGCTAGTTGAAACAATAACAGAAGAACACTACCGCTAGGGTCCAGGATGAGCTCGGCAGGAGACGATACCCTGAGAGAGAGCGAGAGAGCTCTGTGAAGCCAAGCTCAGCCGTGAAGTCAGCCGCGCTGCTGCCACCGCCGTGTGCAATGGTAAGAGAGAGTAGCTGCAGCGACCCAATTCCAAATGGGACCTTAAAAAACCGCAGCTTTTGCTTAAATTTAGCCCGAAAATCGAGGGGAGGGGGGAAAAGCTCAATTTTTGACAGATGAGCAGACCTGGAGAAACGACGGACGGAGGAAGCGGACGCCGTTTTGGAGGTGGAAGTAGGGAGGGGAGACCGCATCGCCGCTGCCACCGTGGGTACAGCTTTCGAATGCATGATAGTTGACCTCGGAGAATGGAGAGAGGCACGGATCATTAACCGAAGAGAAGCGGAAGCCATGAATTTTTATCAACTTTTGCTCCACATACAGCTTGCAAACGATTTAGGGTTGAGGCTGCGGTCAGAAGGAAGTGACAAAAATTATTTTTATTTTTATTTTTATTTTTATTTTTTTCAGGATAGATAACTAATCTCTCGGCCGGCCTACCGGCAATCAACCAACATGCATAAGATCACACGCTTATTTTCTCTCCCACTTAAGAAGACGAACCGCTTGAAAGAAGAATCAAATATGGGTTGGAAGGATTCCCAATCACGCTCACTCACCAACCCAACTAAGCCCAATGGGGTAAACCAATAAATATGAATACATCTGAATCAAATTGGCTAAAATCCAACTGGTTTAATTAACAGGTCAAAAATTCATATTCGAACTTAAATAATTGACAACCCAAATGATTCAAATTCGACCGGATAATTTATTTTGATTAAAAAATTTCTAAATTATTAACAAAGAGTTTAAGTTATTAAAATTCATACTTGTATGACTCTACCTAATCCATTAAATAGAGTAATAAAATTATTCTCGGGAGCACACCAATTATGTTTTGTTCTATGAAAAAATATGAACTTCACATAGTTACGTCTACAATAAAGAACTTTTCATGCTCTCCTTTAGTCTACTTTGATTTTGTATAACCTATATGATAAATTTATTGGGATATAGATAAAATGTCGAACAAAATCAAATGAAGACATGCCAAAGATTACAATCATAAGACACACAAGTTTACATAATTTAATGATATTCGCTAGGTTCACGTTCGCACATAAATCAAGTATTCCTGTAAGTCTTAAAAGAGGAGTATATATAAAAAAAAGTATACATATGAAGATAAGAATAGGGATACTGTAAAAATGGTAGCTAAACTTCGAGAAGAATATGTTATTATTGTGCAATTACCATAGTCCATTTTCTACTACAATAACTTCTTCATCTTCTCTCCTCGAGTCCTCCCTTGCAAGAGCTTCTCCTTATTACGGCTTAAAGCTTAAGACTCTATCCTCTTTCTCTTCCTTTTCTAATAATTTGTGATTGTTGGATCTTCTTTACCTAATAGAATCATCTCCTTACATAGAGCTTAGAGTGGTTAGTAGCAAGGTTGAATTTATTAGGTATGTTATGGAAAGGATCATAATGTAGCTATTAGGTAGAAAATAATAGGTTTTGAATTTATGGGAGTTAAGTAAGAAACTTGCATGAATTAGGTAAACAAAATTTATCTTCATATCTTAACAATTTTCTACTTTGAGATAAAACTTTTTGGCATAGCTATTTAGTGGTTGTTGTCTAAACATATTTCTGTATGACACCTCCATATCATCATTATAAAGGTTAATTGAGGCTTTGCAAACCTTGAATTTTCAGTGGCTATTACTTTGTGGGCACTTCGATGGGGCATTTTCTCTTGATTTTAACAAGTTATTAAGTATTTTCTTCAAGCAAGTTAGGTATGAAGTTACATTTAAGTTGAATGTGCTTTGTTTGAGAGTAAAAGAGAGCATTCTTTACCCATGAACGATACATTGACTATCACAGAATAATACATTCTTTTGATGGATCTGATTCTTCCAATTTTGTTCTTGATAATGCAACTTATTTTTATAGTTGTAGCATCCAACTATTATTAGTGCCATTTGAGGATTACAAGTCCATATTAGTACTCCTTTGTGTATTTAGGTCCCCTCATAGATTTGCATCAAGTTGAGCCATATAGACTTTTTCCCTTAAATCACCATAGAGGAAAGTAGTCTTAAAACCTTTCAGCTTTAGGTATGAAGCTATAATACTTAATACTAATTATATAATTATTAGTTTTAACCATAAAAGGAAAAAAAATTCAATTAAACCAGCACTTCCATTATGTTTGAAGCCTTTCACTATTAGCCTTCCCTTATGCCATTTGCTACCACTATGCTCCTCTTTAATTTTATATATTGATTAATTTTATAAATTTTTTTTTTCTTTTAAGCAACTCAATCAATGTGGAGGTGTTATTTTTTTTAATGAAAATCTCTCTTTTTTTCATTATAGATAAATCATTTACTATGGCTTCGTTTGGGGCAACTTTCATACGGCTTTAAGAAGCAGTAAGGAAGTCGTCTCAAACGAAGCCTAATATAGCTTCTTTATAGCATTCGGGTTCACTTGCACAAATAAATAACAAGTAATGTAGAGATAAAAAGTATTAGCATACCTTAACGTGTGCCAGCGACACAACTAACCGGAGGAAATCATTCCTCACAATCGTCTGCCATCAGAGCAGAGAGTCGTCGTCCACCGCTGCTATGGCAGCCTTCTCTCTGCAGCATAACAAACTGTCTCCAACCAAGCTTATATATGCATTGTTTCCTGTACAAATAAAATGCAATGGAAATACACTACTGAGCTTTGGTCACCTCATATGTTCTTCTTTTCTATCTGTTTACCTCTTCTTGACAGGTCTTTCCTCATGGTATCAGAGCAGTGATACTGGGTCTCTCTGCTCAATCTGCTGGCAATGGCGGAAACAGAGCAAAATTCGTCCTCTCAGTCGAGGACGACATCTACCCTGATCTCTTCCATCGCAAACACCGTCATTCCTCCATCCTTAAAGTTTCTGATGTCCAATCTCAAAAACATCGTTCACACCCACCTTACTATAGACAACTACCCTATATGGAGGCTCCAGATTTATCAAGCCTTCGCCGCAAATGGTTTTGAAGGCTACATCACAGGCTCGCTGCCCTGTCCTCCAGCTTCCGGCAATGAAGCAGATCTCAAGCTTTGGACTCTAGTGGATCAGAACTTAATATCAGCTCTCTTCTCCACTATCTCAACCTCTGTACTCCCATATATTCTGCACCTGTGATCATCCTATGAGATCTGGACTGCACTTGAACTACGCCTGCAGCCGACGAACAGGTCCCGAGTTCTGCAGCTCAAAAACGAACTGCACACAGTACAGATGAAAGATCAAACCATCTCTCAATATTAGCAAAAATCAAATCCATAGTGGACAACATTGCCGCAGCTGGAAGCCACATCGAAATAGAAGATATAATCCTCTACACGCTCAAGGGTCTACCAGCGTCCTACAATCCGTTCAAGGCAGCCATACAAATCTCCCCGCAGCCCATCACTCTAGAATCACTTTACTCACTGTTAAGCAGTGAAGAGATCAATCTCTAGACCGAACTGCATCAAGAAATCAACACAACTTCGGACCATCAGGCACTCTACTCATCCCGCGGAAGAGGCAGATCAAACAGTTCCAGAGGAAACAGAGGAAGAGGAGCTCCATTCAATCCCAACAATGCAGCTTCCCGAACAACTCCATCCGCTGCCAAATCTACAGATCGCCCTCTGTGTCAAATCTGCGGTAAAACTGGACACACTGCAGCTGTCTGTTGGCACCGATTCAACTCTTCTTACACTCCATCGTCAGCGCCCAACCGTGCTCTGCTCACTCAAATGCCAACACAGACATCAGCCACTACCTCCGACTGGGTATTAGACTCCGGAGCGTCTACGCATTTAACTCCGGACATCGCCAATCTGCAATACCCTACGCCTTACAATGGTCAGGACACAATCTCTACAGCAAGTGGAACATCCCTTCCTATTCATCACTCTGGCGCCGGCATCCTCCCACTCCCAGACTCTACCCGTAAGCTTAAACTTCAAAATTTGCTTCACGTACCCTCCTTAGCTCACAATCTTCTCTCTATTTCAAAACTGACTAAAGATAATAACTGTTCTATTTCATTTGACTCTTCCGGTTTCATTCTCAAGGATCTCCAGGATCACAAAATCCTTCTCCATGGGCGTAATCAAGATGGCATCTACACAATCCATCTTCCTGCATCCAACCAAAGTCACACACTCTCCACCAAGCGCAACTCTACAGCCCTCTGGCATGCTCGTCTTGGACATCCTCATCTTCAATCGATGGCCAAATTATCTAATTTTTTAAATTCCAGCTTTAAGCTAGCAGATTTTCATTGCACTTCTTTTAAAGTGGCTAAAAGCCACAAGTTATCTTTTCCCAAATCAGCAAACTATGTAACTGCACCATTTAGTTTAATACACACAGATGTTTGGGGTCCCTCACCGACTCCCTCTCTCTCGGGTTTTCGCTACTATGTTGTTTTCATTGACGCCTATACACACTTCTGCTGGCTTTACCTCATGACCACCAAAAATGAAACTAACATCAAATTTCAGCAATTCTACCATTTAATTAACACACAATTCAATACAAAAATAAAATGTTTAAGATCAGATGCCGGAGGCGAGTACACCAGCCTTGACTTCAAAAACTTTCTCCTTAATCATGGGATTTGCCATGAGTTTAGCTGTCCCTACACACCGGAGCAAAATGGTGTGTCGGAGAGAAAACACCGTCACCTCCTCGAAACAACTCGCACACTGCTCCACAATTCTTCTCTTCCGGCTGCCTACTGGGCTGAAGCTGTCCAAACAGCCAATTATCTTATCAATAGACATCCAACCTCCTCCCTTAACTACTCTATACCCTATCAGCTCTTACACAACAAGCCTCCAACGTTCGATCATCTCAGAGTATTCGGTTGCTTGTGTTTTCCCTGGTTAAAACCTCAAACCTCCAACAAACTTGAACCGAGGTCTCAACCATGCATATTCCTTGGTTATTCCAGCTCTCATAAGGGCTATAGATGTTACAACCCCTCAAATCAAAAACTTCACATCTCCCGACATGTTACCTTTGATGAGCATCAATTTCCATTCACCAAAACCACATCAGCCCCTATACCCTCCACCCCTACAGCCACACCTCCCCTCTTACTAATTCCCACATCTGTACCTCCTCAACTAACTACATCAAAGACCATCACACCACATACCACCCATTTTATTCCTACACCCAACGAACCAATTTCTATCCAACCTCCTTCCACTTCACCTCATCCCATTCCTTCCACCACTTCAAATCCAACAATTCCCGCGCCCACTCATCCAATGCTCACTCGACGTCAAACAGGCCATCTCAAACCTAAGAAGGTATTTGATTTACTTGCTGTACAGGATTCTCGGTCCTCTCCTACCAGCTACAAGGCAGCATTGCAACTTCCTCAGTGGCGCAAGGCCATGTCCGAAGAATTCATGGCGCTTCAGCTACAAGGCACCTGGCAGCTCACTCCGCTACCTCCCAATACTCCAGTTCTCGGGTCCAAATGGACCTACCGAACCAAACTCAACCCGGATGGCAGCATTGCTCGCTACAAAGCAAGACTTGTAGCTCAAGGGTTCAAACAACAACACGGTGTAAACTATGAGCAGACCTTCAGTCCAGTGGCTAAAATGCCAACTATTCGTGTCTTACTCACTATCTCCACTCATCGGGGTTGGCCGATTCATCAACTAGACATCAACAATGCCTTTCTTCACGGTGAGCTTCAAGAGGATGTCTACATGCTGCAACCACAAGGATTCATAGATCCTAAACTATCTAACCATGTTTGCAAGCTTGTCAAAGCAATCTATGGGCTGAAACAAGCCCCAAGACAATGATTTCACAAACTAACATCCTTTCTCATTTCCCTCGGCTTTCACTTTAGCAAAGCCGATCCGTCCTTGCTGCTTTACAACAAAAATGGAATCAGCATCTATTTCCTCGCATACGTAGACGACATCCTTCTCACCGGTAATCATCCTCCAATAATGCAGCAACTCCTCAATCAGCTTCAACAAACTTTCAGCCTGAAAAAGATGCAGAACGTCGATTTCTTTCTCAGTATTCAGATTCAGCAAACTGCTCATGGCCTGTTCCTTCATCAGTCGCACTATGCTCGCTAACTCATCCATTCAGCAGGCCTAGACAATTCCAAACCAGTCAGCACCCCAATTTCGGCAAAGTGCTCCAAAATTTCATCCGACACAGCCCCATATGACAACATCACTCAATACCGACAATTAGCTGGATCACTACAATACCTCACGGTAACGAGGCCAGACATTGCCTTCGCTACAAATCTAATCTGCCAGCAGATGCACTGTCCCACTGTGTCGGACTTCAAAGGACTAAAACGCCTCCTGCGTTATATCAAGGGGACTCAAACTCACGGCCTGCCGATCACACCCAGTCCATTAGTTCTCACAACATTCGCTGATGCTGACTGGGCCTCGAATACCGAAGATCGAAAATCCATCACAGGGTTCTGCTCATATCTTGGATCAACTCTCATATCTTGGAGTGTTAAGAAACAATCAACGGTAGCCAAATCCTCAACGGAGGCGGAATACCGTGCACTTGCAGCAGCTACATCTGATGTAATCTGGCTCAGACGCTTGCTAAATGACTTCTCAGCACCACAGTCAAAACCGACACCAATCTTCTATGATAACGTCTCGGCGATTGCTATATCCAATAATCCGATCTTTCACGCCCGGACCAAGCATATCGAAATTGATCATCACTTCATCAGTGATCACATCCAGTATCAAGCCATTGCAATCACTCACATAAACTCCCTTGACCAACTGGCTGATATCCTCACCAAACCTCTCACCGGCAATCGCTTTGCAAACCTACGCTCCAAATTGACCATCACCAGCTCGGATGATCAATTCGAGGGGGGATGTTAGCATACCTTAACGTGTGCCAGCAACACAACTAACCGGAGGAAATCATTCCTCACGATCGTCTGCCATCAGAGCAGAGAGTCGTCGTCCACCGCTGCTATGGCAGCCTTCTCTCTGCAGCATAACAAACTGTCTCCAACCAAGCTTATATATGCATTGTTTCCTATACAAATAAAATGCAATGGAAATACACTACTGAGCTTTGGTCACCTCCTATGTTCTTCTTTTCTATCTGTTTACCTCTTCTTTGCAGGTCTTTCCTCAAAAAGTAACATCTAGAATTCCTTGTATCTTCTAACTTCTATCACAAAAGTGTTGGATTGAGGCTATTTTTGATCATTTTTTATTATCTCTTATTTTTTATCAAACTTTTCTTGTTCTTCTAATTTAACTTGCTCTATGGTGGATAATTTTAATTTTGCTTGGCTTGTCTTTTAATATTAAGTTTCTTTGAAAATAATATTTTTGCTCTTAATTATTTTATCGTTTTCATTATTCCAAAATTTGAGCAAAAATCATCAGTGCCATAACTAATAAAATAATACTTTTTTATTTTAAATTAATTTAGTCTCTTCAATATTATCTATGTGCACATAATAACGGCAATCAAATACCTTCAAATCTAAGAGATGTACCTTTTTACTATTTCTTTCTTCTTTAGAAAGCCCAAAATCAAGGGATATAAATGGGACTTGATTGACGAGGTATATTACTATGTTTACTGCAGTAGCCCAAAATATTTTTCATATCTTACATGTAGACAAATGCTTTTAGGGGTTCAAATGAGTCAAGCCGACTCGCGAGTTGGCTCTAGCTCGACTCAGTAACAGGCTCAACGATTCGAGCGCGACAGCTTATCAGCTTGAACTCGAACAACCCTCTGCTCGACTTGTGATCTTGTCGAGCAGATGAGAAGCACGACAAGCTCTTTTTTCCCATATCGAGTTGAGCTTGAGCTCGACTCGTGTTCTAGCTTGAGCTCGGTATTTGACAGTCGAGCTCAACTCGAAGACTTCCTAACTTGAGCTCGACTCGACTCGTTTGTACCCGTAAATACTTCTAGCCTTTTCATTTGTAGTCTTGTTTATGCTTTTTGTGACTCCATTCTACAAAGTAATTATTGAGATATTTATTTCCATATGAATGTCATTAGTAGCATATTAATTTTTAAACACTATGTCATCATACTTTCCACCATTGCTGGATTATAGACATTCAAATTTTCCCCAAATTTAGTTTCAACTAAGCTTTCTATCTTATAGAGTTATTAAACTCATTAGATTTATTTTTGATAAACTAAACCTATATATATCTTTATGGTGTAGTCATTTATGATTCTGTCATAGTAAATTGACCTACCTAGAGATGGAAATGGCCTTCGGACATATATATATATATTAATCCTAGCTTTTATGTTTTCTCTCATAATCTTTTAGAAACTAACCCTTCTTTTTTTATATAATATTCATAAAGGTTAGATTGAGTAGATTTTAAATTTAAAAACTTACTTTGAGAATAAAGGATTTTTAAACCCATTTCTCACTAGGCTTAGTATTTAGTGCCAAATATTAACTTCTATAGTAGAATATATTGTAACTTTTACTGCTCATGTGCTTGTGGAAGTGTAGAATGTACAGTTTGTAACAGCCCAAACTTTTATCTCATAATCATCCATCATGCACATAAGATTCTAGAGGTGGCTCCTACAAGTTCAACTAGTGAATCCTGTCAAGTAGCACTTTGTCCCATACAGGATTCAAAAGGTAGCTCCCATGGCTTAGCATTTGTCTTATATGACACTTAGTTCTTATCTTTCAGCTGGTGTATAGCTCTGATACCATTTATAACAACCTAAAATCTTAACTATCAAGATATTGTCTGCTTTGGCCTAAAGGTGTCACGATTTTGTCCAATTGGTGTAACTTTTCAGGAGATCACCAATTCCAATATTTCTCTGGGATGAACACACTTAACTATAGAGTTTCTTAATGAAATTCCAACCATTACACCAAAAGGTGCCTCAGTGTTTAAGAGTTTAGTCTTTTACTTAAGGGTTTCACAATCTCTCCCACTTAAGTAACTAACATCTTTGTTAGCATCTCCTAGAATCATTCACCAGATTACCTTCACATAGTACTTTGTCCCATAAAAGCTTCAAGTGGTGGCTCCCAAGGCGTAGCACTTTGTCTTGTATGACACTTAGTTCTTATCTTCGTTTATTGCTTTGATACCATTTGTAGCAGCTCAAAATCTTAACTATCGAGATATTTCCCGCATTAGCTTAATGACCTCACAGTTTTTTCCTATTGGTGTAACTTTATAGGAGGTCACACATCATAGAATTTCTCTGAGATAAACACGTTTAACTATGAAGTTTCTTAAATGAAATTATAACCAATACACTAAAAAATGCCTCGATGTTTAAGAGTTTTGCTTCTTTTACTTAAAAGATTTCACAATCTTCCTCGCTTAAGTAAATGATGCCCTCATCAGTATTCTTATCCCAAAATCATCCACCAAATATTTAGGGTTATAGAGGTGGCCCCAGCAAGTTGAAGTAGTGACTCCCGACACATAGCACTTTGTCTCATACATGGTTCAAGAGATGGCTCTCATGACGTAGCACTTTATCTTGTAGGGTACTTAGTTCCCATCTTTTTGTTAGTGTATTGCTCTGATACCATTTGTTATTGAAAGAATTGAAGGAAGAGAGGAGCCGATGCAGACGTGACACAGAAAAAGAAAATGTATATATTATTAGATGGGTTACAGAGGCACATATTTATAGATTGAGCTATAGAAAGAAGTTCCCATAATTACAAAGAAACCATAAATGAGCTGACATGTCACGGTGCTTTTAAGAGATCCCCTCAAATTGAGCATTCGAAGGCCTAATGGTTAATTTGTGTCGAAGCTCCTTGAACTGAGTGATGGGAAGAGGCTTGGTGAGTACGTCAGCAATCTGATCGACAGAGCTGATATGATGAATGGCAATGGATCCTGAGTCAATGTGTTGCCGAATAAAATGATAGTCGATCTCGATATGTTTTGTGCGAGCATGTAAGATAGGATTATTGGTTAGAGAAATGGCGGAGGTGTTGTCACAATAGATCTTTATAGGTGAATGTTGTGGGATCTGAAGTTCCTCGACCAGACGACGGAGCCAAAGAAGTTCGGTTGTTGCAGTAGCTAGGGCCCTATACTCGGCTTCAGTAGAGGATCTGGCGACCGTCGGTTGCTTCTTGACTGTCCAGTAGACGAGATTGTCTCCTAGGAAGGTACAGAACCCGGAGACGGATTTTTGGTCAGCATGGTCGGACGCCCAGTCGGCATCCGTATAGGTGACTAGCTGGAGATCACCGAGAGTGACCGGTAGACCGTAGTGTATAGTGCCTTTCACGTACCTGAGTAGCCGTTTGAGAGACTTGAAATTTTGCTCGGTAGGAGCATGCATATGCTGACAGATGCGATTGGTAGCGAACGCAATATCTGGGCGAGTAATTGAGAGATATTGTAGAGAGCCGGCTAGTCGACGGTATAGGTGAGGATCGGCAAATGGTTGATCTGGATTGGCTGGAGAGCCTTTAGAAGAGGTGATAGGTGTCGGTGCCGAGCTGCAATCCTCCAGGTTGGCGGTATGGAGAAGCTGTTCTGCATAGTGGCTTTGTTGAAGGAAGTAGCCAGTTGAAGTTTTGTGGACTTATATGCCAAGGAAAAGAGAAACTTGGCCAAGCTGTTTGAGGGCAAAAGTGGAGTTGAGATGCTGAAGTAGAGATTGGATCGTTGGCTGATCATTACCTGTTAAGAGAATATCGTCGACATAGACGAGGAAGAAAATCTGAATATTATTGCGATGAAAAATAAGAAGAGATGGATCGGAACGATTAAACATGAACCCGAATTGCTGAAGATGGGATGTGAGTTTCTGAAACCATTGGCGAGGCGCCTGTTTTAGCCCGTAGATTGATTTTTGGAGCTTGCAAACATGGTTCGGATGTTTGGAATCGATGAAACCTGGAGGTTGTTTCATATAGACACATTCTAACAAATCGCCGTGGAGGAAGGTATTTGAAATGTCGAGCTGAAGAATTGGCCAGTCACGGTGTAGTGCCAGAGTTAGTAGAACTCTAATAGTGGTCATCTTCGCGACTGGACTGAAGGTTTCAGAGTAGTTGATCCCTTATTGTTGATCGAAACCTTGAGCGACAAGACGAGCCTTGTAACGCTCAATTTTGCCGTCCGGGGAGACTTTTGACTTGAAAGTCCATTTGCATCCAAGAATGGGTTCGTTGGGAGGAGGTGGAACTAATGTCCACGTGTGTTGTTGATGAAGGGCCTTGAATTCATCGGACATTGCCGATCGCCAGTGTAGTTAGAGGCCTGAGCATAGGTGTTGGGACTCTGGTGGCGGACAGTAGTGGCTGATAGATAGAAGATCTGCTTCGGTTTATGGATGCTAGATTTGGCACGAGTTTGCATGGGATGAAGAGGCACAGGAACTGGGCTAGCTGGGCGAGCCGCAATAGGGCTTGGCTCGGCGGAAGAGATATGCGGGCTGTAGTTGGGAAGATGCGAAAGAGAAGGGACCGGCTGAGTGCGAATTTGAGCAGACGTCGGAGGGTGAGTATGCGAGGACCGAACTGATGTAGGTGTGATCAGCATTGGCGAAATGGACTGAGCAGAGATGTCACTCGGAAGATTAGGGATAGCTGCAGATTGTATAAAGTTAGAATAAGGAAAGATGTTTTCATAGAAGGTGACGTGCCTGGAGATGTGAATCTTGTTGGTACTAGTATTCAAACAGCGGTAGCCTTTGTGTTGAGAGGAGTAACCCAGAAATATGCAGGAGTGAGAACACGGCGAGAGTTTGTCGGGTGCAGTTGGACGAAGCCAAGGGAAGCACAGGCAGCCGAAAGTGCGGAGAAGGGTGTATGAAGGATCCATGTGATGAAGCAATTTGTACGGAGTGCTGCCGGCGAGAGCTTTGGATGGGAGACGATTGATTAAATAGTTTGCTGTGGTAACAGCTTCTGCCCAGAAGTGTTTGGGAAGTTTGGAGGTTAGAAGAAGGGCACGGGTGATTTCCAGGAGATGCCGATTCTTTCGTTCCGCAAGACCATTCTGTTCAGGGGTGTGAGGACAGCTGAGTTGATGGGTGATGCCATGCTCGGAGAGAAATTGTTTGAATTGCGTACTGTTAAATTTTCCTCCTCCATCAGACCGTAGGAATTTGGGAGTCGTATTGAATCGGTTCTTGACTAGAGAGCAGAAGTGTGTAAATTTGGAGTACGTCTCATTTTTAGAATTCATAAGATACAACCAACTAAAACGAGTAAAATCGTCTATAAAAACAACATAATATTGAAAGCCATTTAGAGATGAATGAGATGCCGGACCCCAAACGTCGGAGTGAACCAAATAAAAAGCATGAGGAGATGTAGTGGTACTTTTATTAAAAGCAAGTTTGTGGCTCTTCGCCAAATTACATGAGGTACAAATAGAAGAAGCAAAAATTGAATCAAGATTCGGTAAGAAATTCCGTAAGCTGCGAAGAACTCCATGATTCGGGTGACCCAACCGTTCATGCCAGCGTTGGACCGAGCCTGAGGTGACCAGGTGAGTTTGCTGAGTGTTGACGGAAAGATCTCGGAGCTTGTAGAGGCCGTTATGCAACCGACCATGAAGTAGATGACGATGGTCCTATAAATCCTTGATCACGAAGCCGTTAGCGTCAAAGCAAATTGATACATGATTATCGGTAGTAAGCTTAGAAATAGAAATTAAATTGTGAGTTAAGTGTGGAAAATGAAGCAGATTACGTAAGTGAAGCTTACGAGTCGAATCCGGAAGTGGAACATGAAGCAGATTACGTAAGTGAAGCTTACGAGCCGAATCCGGAAGTGGAAGAAGTCCCTGGCCAATGTTGTGAATCGGTAACGTTGTGCCGTTAGCCACTGATACCGAGTCCGAGCCGTGGTACGCCGAGCTGTGCTGGAGATTGTTTATGTCCGGGGTGAGATGAGTTGACGCCCCGGAGTCAATAATCCAGTCGTTGGTGAGGGATTGATTTTGTTGGGTCATCAAGGCACGCGGGTTTGGGGACGGATTGGTGGGGGCGTATTTTAGATTACACCTGTGCCAACAATTGAGAGCGTTGTGCCCAGGCTTACTGCAAATTTGACAGATCACACGTTCGGTCGTGGTCGGAGCTGGAGATAGCCGCTGGGTTGTCGGGTTGGAGTTGCGACCAGACAAATTACGATTCTTGTTGAATCGAGAGTGATTCTTGCTGCGGTTGTTTGGAGCGGTCTGGGTATAGAGGGCAGTATTGTCGGGAGATTCTTTTTGTGTTTCTTGCTTAATGTTGATCTCTTCACTACATAGAAGGGAATAAAAAGTATCAAGATCTATGGGGTTGAGAGATGTGCGAATCGCAGTCTTGAAAGAGTTGTAAGTGGATGGGAGCCTATTTAGAATATAAAGGATGATGTCTTCGGTGTCGAACTGAGAGCCCGACGCTGCGATGTTGTCCACGAGCGTCTTGATTTGCATTAGATACTGTTGCATTGAGGAGTTCTGCATCTGAATGTGATGCAACTCGTTCTTGAGTTGAATGACTCTTGAACGGTTAGCAGGTTGCATACGACGGGTGAGAATTTGCCAGACTTCTTGAGATGTGGAAGAAGAGAGGACGTAGGGGAGGATGGCCGGAGAAATGGTGGAGAATAATGCGGAGATCAAATTGTGATCTATAAGCCTCCATTTCTGATGGTCTGCTGCCGAAGATTCCGACGGGCAGGGGATTTCACCGGGGAGAAAACCGGCAAAACCATTTGCCGAAAAATGTTGAAGAAGCTGAGAACGCCAAATGGGAAAGTTGTCGGAGGATAGAGGAGTCGGTACCAAATTTTTGAGGTTTGAAATGAGAAACTTGAGGGAGGGAGGGATCACCAGTTCTTGAACGGTGCCAGCGAAGTTGGTAGGGGAAGGAGACAAGGTAGCAATGGATTCTTGATCTGCCATGGTAGAGCCTTGTTCTGATACCATGAAAGAATTGAAGGAAGAGAGGAGTCGATGCAGACGTGAAACAGAAAAGGAAAATGTATATATTATTAGATAAGTTACAGAGGTACATATTTATAGATTGGCTATAGAAAGAAGTTCCCATAATTACAAAGAAACCATAAATGAGCTGACATGTCACGGTGCTTTTAAGAGTTATAGTTCAAACTATTAACTATCGAGATATTTTTCGCTTTAGCTTAATGACCTCACGATTTTGTCCTATTAGTAAGCTTCCTAGGAGGTCACTCATTCCATGATTTTTCCTTGATGAGCACGTTTAACTGTAGAGTTTCCTAAATGAAATTTCAACTATTATACCAAAAGACGCATTGATATTTAATAGTTTAACTTCTTTTACTTGAAGGATTTCATACCGTCGTAGTTCATAGGGTAATCACCATAGCTCATTTGATCACCTTTTATGTGTCAACATTAAATATGGCATTATATCCTTCAGCTTCAAATTATCCTATATATATTAAGCTTCTCCTTATAAGGTTAATGATGTTTATGACCTTACTCATCTTTCATATAATTCTATTCATAGTTTGAAGTGTCACATCAATGATGCTCATAATATTTAATGGCTCATCATTATTTAAGAAATACTTTATCTTAATTTCCTAAATTGTAAATTGTCATCATTTCTTAATAATAAGAAGAATAAAATGATGCATATATATATAAAAAATAAAAAAATAAAAATAAAATGCATATATATATATATTCTTTTTTAATTATATAAATAAATATATATAAGCCAGATTTTAATCCGACAAGAACATTAAGGAGCTCACCTACCAAACCGCGAGCGGCTTCTACTCTCCATCAATTACAACGGCTATTCCGATCATAGATTGGGAATAGCATAAGCCGATTGTGAACTGCCGGAGCTGCAAACCACATAGCACCGCCACGTGTCAACTGCAGCTCGCAACACGACCGTCCGGAGTTTAATTACCACGTCACCGCTACAGCAAAAATCCAACCTCTCCTTCAGCGAAGATAATTATTTATATAAAAAAACTATTATTTTTATCTAATAATAATTAAAAAATAATAATTATTTTAATCTCGGCAAAGGAATCCATAATTATTTAATAAGAAACATATTTTTATTAGATAGAAAATAAAAACTTTGCAGGATATGTCTTATTATATCGACCAACGTGATTATATTACTGCTAACAAACAATTCTCTGCACAGCACGCATTCCAATTACTGCAACTGTTCGATGAATTGACTCGACTCGTCGTCGACGTCGTCGTCGTCCTCCTCTTGTTCTTCTTCATCCACCGCCGTCCTTCGGCCTTCGCTGTCCCCCACCTCCTCTCCGGCTCCGGAGACCACGACGGCGTCGAGAAGCTCGGAGTTTTTGACCTTTCGGCCAGTTTCTTTGGAGTAGAGTTGGTCGAGTTGGTGGAAGTAAGGGCAGGTTTTGGAGTGCTGAGAGCGTTTACGGCCGCTTTCTTTGCTTTTACGGAAGTATTTGTTGATGTTCTCCCACTTTTCTTTGCATCGCTTTGAGCTCCGGAGGTATCCCATTGCCGCCATGGCGGCGCTGACTTCTTCCCAAAGCGGGCCTTTTAAGCCCGGCTCTTGGAATTGGCCGTCGAGCTCGCTGCGTACCTGAATCAGAGCCTGGACTTCTATTTTCGGCCACCGGCTCGTCATCAGCATTGTGGAAGGAATCAAGTCGCCGGCTTTGGCAACGACGTCGGTTTTGTCTGCGGAGGCGATGGGGAAGGGTGGAAGGTTGATGGTTTCGCCGGTGATCTTTTCAAGGAATGAGAGTATGGCTGCTTCACGTGCGGCAGCGAGTTCACGGTCGTGGGCACGAGCTACGGCTTCACGGCGAGCGCGGGCGGCTTCCTGCTCCCGCCGGACTTCTTCCTGCCCAATACGTTCTTTGTCACGCAGCTCCATCGCGTTGAGAAATTTTTTATGGAGGGCTTCCTGGTGATCCATCAGCTGTTTTAACAGTCCTTCGAAGAATGCGGCGATGGACTTTATTTTCAGCCGTCGCCGGCGGCGACGGCGGCGGGACTGGTTTTGAGATTTCTTGAGATTTGTCTGAGCTTCGCCGCCGGTGGAATTGTCGTCTTCGAGGCGGTAATCGAGGCTGAATGCAGCTGTGGTGACAGGGGGAATGAGAGGATGGTCGTCGCCGGTGAGAGCTGAGCCGGAGCCGGTGGTTTGGTTGGCAGCGTGGGTTGTGGTTTGGTTAATGTTGACTGGTTCGGTGGCGGTGGAATTACTGCCGCCAGGTTTGTAAATGGCTTCAAGCTCGCTGAAGAGTTTGTAGTTGTTGCCTGGATGGGAATTCTCCAGCTCCTCTGTTACTCTGCTTCGCTTAGCGAAATGGAGCTCGGCTGACTCCTTCTCTTTGCACCGCTTGTTGTTGCTGTTAATGTAGTCTAAATCTAATGGCCGCCTGAAAAGAATTATAAAATAAGAAAAAGTAGAACTTTTGAATTTCGGATCTTTGAAGATAGGTAGGTAGTATTTACCAAAACGGCTCCTTTATGGTGCAGTCTTCTCTATTCCATGAACGTAATCGGCTCTCGGAGGCATTTTCGCCGTGGAGAATGCTGCTGGGAACATCATTGTCGTTGTTGAAGGTATGGCGGCTACCGCCGCCGCTGCTGTCGTCGACGGAGAGTTTAAATTTCATGTCGGCGGGCAGAAAAGGAGTTGGTGGGCCGCCGTCTCCATGAAGCAACGGGCCGCTGACGGAATTCTCTGGATTTGTTTCGTGGTCGAGGGAAGGTGAATTGGGGATAAGGCGGCGGTGGTTATGATGGTTGGCTTGAAAGAGTTGGAAATGGTGGTGGTGGTGATGGTCATGAGGCTGCGGTGGTGGGGTGAAGAGTTGTTGAGTGATGGGGATATTTGAGTGGAAATGAGGGAAGTGGGGCAGCGGCGGCGGACTTTGCTGCGAGTATTGCCCGGGATGACGGTAGAAGGTGTTGAATAACTTGTTGGTCGGTGCTATGGCGGCGGGATGGTAGATTTCATGGCCTCCACCAGTCGCAGCGGCGATGACGTCGGCGTTAGGCGGTGGTGGTGTGGAGGAGATTGAGAAGAAGGGATGGGCAGAGCCGTCTACCATGAACTGTTGCATCTCAGACACTCCTCCGAAACCCGACTGCATTGTTCTCGCTTACTACTGAATTTTCTTCTCTCCTCTCTCTAAATCAACCTTTTTCTTTTGTGGGGCTGTAATAGACTAAAAGAACACTTCTTTTCAGATCAACCAGCTGTACTTCGGAAGCTGATCTCTTCAAATCCGGAGCCTCTCCAGCTCTCTAATGCTAGCCTTATTTGCCGTATCTCTCTACAGCTCCTCTTCCCTTCTTGACTGGATTCTACCGTCTTTCATCAGCATCCTCTTTCTCTTCCTCTCCGATTACTTTGCAGGAAGAAAGAAACCTCAAAGGAAACGAGAAGAAGCCTCCTCCTCCTCCTCCTCCTCCTCCTCCTCTCTTGCCACAAATTAAAGCAACCAACAACTCTCTGCTCTCTTTCTAACTTCTTCGCTGCCTGTTTCTAACTAGAAAGAAAGCTATATAAGAACAGTAAGAACAAAACCTCGCTCCTCACCCCCAGTACTCTCTCCTCCTCTGGTCTTCTATCACTGCTACCTCCTCCCTAGTCACACGCTCTGGCCAAAGAAAAGCTTACATGATCAGTAAAGAGGGACCAGCAAGAAGCACTGAATACGCTCTCTCTCTCTCTCTCTCTCTCTCTCTCGGGGAAAAAAGAGAGAGCTCAGAAGGGTTGAAGGGGTGGCTGTACTGTATGACGTTAGCCTAAAGAAAAGCAGGGAACAATCTCCGGACGCCATCTTACGAGTCGGCTCACTGCCTCGTTCGCTGTTCCTAACTTTCTGTATATTCATATTTAATTTAAATTTATATTAAATTCAGAAAATAATATAACTAAAAATAAGAAATTAAAATTTGATTCACCTAAAAAATTACATTTCTAATTTATTTTTCTTAATTCAAATAAGCACAATAAATTTTTTAAAAAACATTTAATATCTATAATTCAAATATCTATTTTTTCTATAAAATTAAAGACCAACAAAAAACTAAAGCTCAAATTTTTGAATAAACTATCAAAGAAATGAAATAAATTTTAAAATCTTAAGCGACAAAATTGCATAAAATTAATATAAATACACACGCACTTTCACAAATAAAACACTTACATATTAAATTAGATATCAATAAACAATACAACTCAAAATAAACACTGTTGTTAGCACCGTTTCAGAATTTCTGCATGAATGGAGATTTGATAAAAAAAAATATCATAATTGAAGGTGATAACGTCAATGCAATGAATTTTTGTCATAATTCCTTGAAGAATAATTTAAATAAGACAGTGATGAATGTGGATTTATCCTTGAAGAATTTCAAAATGTTATTTTTCTTTATGTTTCAAGGCCATGTAATAAGGTGGCTGATTTTTGTGCCTCCTTTGCTGTTTTTTATTTAAAAAAAATTTGAATTATTATTCTTTTAATGATATTCCTCCGTCATTTGTTAAGATGGTTATGGAAGAATGTCATAGATTAGCTATCTCTTAGATTTTTGTGCTTCCTTTTTTTTATCATTAATGCATAATTGATGTTTTTTTCAAAATAAAATGAGAGGAATGTGCCAGAGGGGATGGGATGCTTAAGATATGATTTTTTGAATTTGACACTGGCGAGACCTTAACTTTTATAATGGCTAAAAATAGAGAGCTATAAATATTTTTTAGAATATTAAGTTATAGCTTCCTTTAAATCAACTTGGAAAAGGGAAGCATGACATAAGTTAGGTGTACAAAAGTCCATAGTCTACTCTTACCCCCTTAAGAGAAACCTAGATGGAGTGCTAAGGCATTCTAAAAGGATGGGAGCCAAGTGGTTAGTGTTGATTCAATGATAGCTTATAGATGTTCCTATGAAGCAAAAGAATCAAATATAAATAACAAGCGTGATGATCAATACTTATATGAATAATTGCATGAAGTTAAAGTAAGCGAGCACAATGGAATGTTGGAACACAATCGATCCATTCAACATTAGATGATCTCCGTCAAATCATTCAGTATTTTCTTTATTTGTAAGTGAAATCACCTTCAAAATAGGGTTAAACAAACCTAGTATGAATTATAATGCATTATACGATAAAATTATATCATCACTCCTTTTATTTTATGGGATATTTGCCCACATACACCCTTTTAAGAATCCATTTGATATAGTATAATTGATTTAAATCATTCTATAATTGTTATAGTCAAACACCGATATGATTTATTCTATTTTTTTTTATAAATTCCTATATTTATTAGTGCTACTTAAGTTTGATAAACATTGAAGAATAATATTACTTTATGCTTATTCAAGTACATTGAAAATACTTTGGTGATTTTCTTCACAATTGAAGTCATTTAATGATACATTTAAACCCTCATAATTATTTAATAATTCTATAATTGTCTAAAAAAATAATAGTTATCATTCTCCCTTTACTATTATACTTATTAAAAGGCTAAAAATTATCATTTGGACATATAAATTATAACCTAGTGGCATAACATCGCCTTGGTCAAAGTAATTCAAAAGGTTCACTAAGAATACATGACTCACTCAACCACTTTACATATTTTAAGACGGCTTTCTTACTACTTCTTGAAGCAGCTTTTTTGTACATTTTACTAAAAAAAAGTTGCTTTAAGAAGCAGCAAGAAAACAATCTGAACTGAAGCAATAATCATGACTAGATTGGTGTGAAAATTTTTCGCTTTACCATCCCAATCTCACACTCCATCACGTTAAGCAACATCATGCACATATCTTAACTTCAATCACTTACAATTCCTAATTTCCATTACTACATAATATCTTAAAGTTTAAATATTTTTTTAATAATAAATACTCGTAATCCCTTTCCCATCGTGAAGATCGAAGATTATCTCTCTAGAGCAAAATTACTAAAATTAAATGAGAATTCATGCATATTTTGTTTAGATCATATCCAAACATAAATTATAATTTATAAAATGTAATTTAATTTGCTTATTGTATTAGGGGTTTTTTTTTTTTGTTATTGAGATAAAAATGCTTACAATTCTAATGATAATAAAAAAAAAATATTTACGGCACGAATCTCAAAGCACCTGCAGGCCGGACCGACCGGCTCACCGTCATTCCCCGCGCTACGTTCCAGAGAGCACGCAGCCATCTTTCTCTCTCTATCTCTCGTACGCAATAAATGATACCGACACAGCACCACAGCAAAGGGATGGGGTCCACCGAAATCAACGGCTGCGATTGTCAGATTCGAATCCTGATCGAACCGGCGCCTCCTGCTCCTGCCCCGCCGTGCTGGCACGTGGTCCATTCCTTCCCTTGGAGTTTGGAAATATCTGCGCCCGATAGGGCCCACCGCCCTGATGGCCGTGACCACACCGCCGACGGTACGGTCCATTCGCATATATTTTTTCATGCGGACGGAGTGACGGACAAGTCGGTTAGGATTCACGTCCAATATAAAATTGTTCCCATCTTAATATATTTAATCCGAATCCAATTAATTAATCATACAAAATAAAATATTTAATCTAAAAACTACTTTAAAATTTAAATAACTGTATTTGACCCATTTACTATATAAAATATATATCTGTTTAGCACAATCATCATCATCTAATCCAAATCCAATCTGTTTAACCCTAACAAAAATAATAATCAGATCAATTTCAAGTTTTTAGATCAAATCAAATCTGATCATAAATTTAATCGGGTTTAAAGTTAAGAACTGAACATAACTTAAAATTTAATCAGGTTAATCCGACATCAAGTTTTTCGATTCCAGCACTACTAAAAATATAAGATTTTCGCAGCAGTTTTTAGTGACGTTTTAAAATCGGTACTATAGATTGGTTTAAGCAGTAGTTTCTAGCGAATGCAAATACAACAGATCTGTAGAAACCGCTGCAAATAATTTTAGTCAAATTTAAGCTAACTCGTCTTACTCATTAGCTCATCAGCCTTCTTGTTTAAAATATTAATATAAAAAAACCTTTAAATATACATTAAAATCCAACAATTAAAGTAAAAAAGTGAATTAAAATAATTATATATAGCATATATATTAATTTAAGAGTTCTTTTAATTTTTTTTATAATATTTATCTGAAATAAAATTACTTTTTCTTATTCATAATAAATGAGTTATAAGTTTATTGGAAACAATGAGAACTCATAGAATTAAGTTAAATTTTAATTAATTAGTTAAGTTAAAGCTCAACCTAAGAGTAATTAAGCTTAATCATAGTTGTTTAGATGATAATGGGATCATTATGCTTATAATTGTATTTAACACGTGCGACAATGATTGCTTTATTATATTCAACAATCAATTATTCTCAAATTTTATTAAGGAAAATAAAAATTGCTTTATGCTATAAATGTCCCACTAGTCTTCCCAAAAATGGGAATATTAGAATTAGAGAAAGATTTACATTTTACAGGGAGAAATAGTGAAGAGGATGATGAGGTGAGAGAAAGAAAGAGATAAAGGTCTGTTCATATACAGTGGAAGAATTCAGAATTATCATATAGAAGCATTGGGACTCGAGAGATTATTAGGTGCGGAGTGCGGACGGAGAGAACCGTCCGCACAAGTATTGGATACCTAACGATACCCGCACTCGGTACTGCTGGGTACCGCTAGGTACCCAGTATTTATGCGGACGGTACGCACTCCGCACCTAATAATTTTTCTTGGGACCCTGATCCCTAATATTATCAAGTATAAAAAGAATGATATTAAATAGCTTTAAGTTATGATAATTTTATTTTATTTTTGAAAGAGGAGGAATAAGGCCTTGTTTGGGACGGCTTTCTTATTGCTTCTTAAAGCAGTTTTTAGTACATAAAATAATTTTTTTATAATTAAAAGTTACTTTATGAAGCAGTAAAAAAGCCATCCCAAACGAAGCTTAGATTATAAAATATACTATTCAAATGTGGTGGCAAATGCAATATAGCTTATTTGTGTGAAACGCAATAATTAAGTTTTTTATGAAAATTATGAATGATTGGCTAAGAAATAGAGATATGATTTTTAAATTTCAAAGAAATGTATTTTGACTTTCAACCTTCAAAAAATTTTTTTTTTTCTAAATTTATTAGAAGTTTGAATTGCAAATGATCATCACCACATTGTAGAGACTTTTATACTCTAAATTATAAATTTTTTTATATTTTTATGGGCATTATATATGAAAATAAGATTTTGTTTATTCAACTAAAACTCTTTAAATAATTTTTGGTATTGTCATTAACTCATTATCATAAATATTATGCATATATTGATATGATCATATAAAAATTTCACCAAAATTTTTTCTTATTTTGAGGCATATATCTTTATTTAAGTAATATAAATAAATTCAAAATTTTGTGACATCATATTAATATAAAATGGATGACATGCATGATTGTTATATAGTTTATGTGTTATAATGATACATGCCAAAATAAACACACAGAGTTATCGTATGAACCCCTATATTATTTATTTATATATAATGTTAATATGCATTATAAATGATATATGGTGAGATGTATATTGAGTATAATTTCAATGTTAACTATATCATACATGTTGTAAATTTTGTATACCTAAGAAAGGCTAATTATTATGATTTAAGATAATAAATACATAATACTTTACAAAGAAGGGTGGGATGATGGATTTTTCTTTAAATATATGATATTATTGTTGTTGCGTCCTGGAGTATTCGCGATGGTAGAGAAATATAAATTTTAGCGTCTTAGCTTTATACGAAGATCCAGCACATAATCAGATAGAAATATGGTGCAATATTTATAAGAGAATCCAAGATGTTTACGTGAAAAACCCCTAGAAAGGAGAAAAAAATAATTGGGCTTAGCCCTATTTGAATGAATCCACTATTATTTGTAGTCGATTACAATTGAGTCTCTTCCTTAGGAGGAAGGCCTTGGCTTGATGTACATCATATGAAGTAAATTACATAGTGGGAATACAAAGAGTCACTGTTGACATATTCACTTGGCTGGAAGGGCCATAGTTGGCGGGCAACGAGATCGGAAGGACTGTAATTAGTGGGCGACATAAGTCGGAAGGATCGTAGTCAGCGGGCGACGGAGGTCATAAAGATCATTGTCGTTGACGGAGGTTGGAAGGATGACGTCAGGTAGAAGTCCAGCGTCGAATAGACATCCGACTAATGTCCGTCGACGGCCAGAATTCCAGTCAGATTTTCGGTGACGGGCGGAAGTTCGGAGTCGGGCAGGAATCCGACGATAAGTGGAAGTCCATCATTGGGTATGAATCCGGTGATGGGCAAAATTTCGGTGTCGGATAGGAATCCGACGACTAACAAAGGTCTAGTGTTGGGAAGAAGTCCGACGTCAGTCTGCCGGGCAAATCTCCTATGATTTAATTTTTGAAGTCTCCAACTTGATTTTGCTTTGATATTCGTATCTGATCACCATAATTTTTTGATGTTATATCAGTTGCCCGCTATTTTCGGACGTCGAAGTCTGTGGAGTCCAAAAATATATGTCATAATATTTAAAATATCGTATAACTATACATCTCTTTTTATTATTATTATTATTATTTTTAAATAAATGTATATTAATAAGTGATATATGTATATCAAGAAATATACATATTTATATATTAATTAATTTAAGTTAATTGTATTCATATTATGGTTGTCAATTTCGGGTCACGGGTCGGATTCGGGTCAAACCCAAAATTGACTCGACATTATTCGGGTCAACCCGAACCCGACCCGTTTTTGCAAACGGGTCGGTTTTTCGGAACCGAACCCGACTCGCTTTGGGTTCAGGACAACCCGACACGACCCGCTAAATCATTTGTGATGGGACAAATCAGAGGGTGACAGCACAGAACGATGGCAACTGCGGATGAACGGACTCGACAGACGTTGGAACGAACGTCAGAATGCCGGAATGCCGGATCGGGACTAGACAACAACGGATTGGGAGTCCCATTGGCCATCGACACGGCGGCAGTGGAAGACGAGACTTCGAGCCAGCGAACGCCGAAGGGAAACTGTGCGGACAGCCGACGGCGGGACCGAGGGATGACGCGCGCGGACACCTCGGCCTGGCTATCTACCTGAAGAGACGCGATGGCGTGCCCGGTATGCGACGTGACGAGACGAGACGGCGGCCTACAGTTCTGACACGACACGATATGACGCGGAGTCTTGTACCGCAGAGCTGACTCGATTTCCGTTTTCGAGTCAATATCGGGTTTTCGGGTTAATCCAGACCCGACCTATTTTTTAAAACGGGTAGAAATCTTTAACCCGAACCCGACCCTTTTCGGGTTCAGATTGACCCGAACCAGAAATTTTTGTGTCGGGTTTGAGTCAGATTTTCGGATCGTGTCAGATATTGACACCCCTAATTCATATATAGATTTGAAAAATCTATGACAATGAATTAAAACGTATACTAATCATGCTAAAATGGAAAGATGCGGCCTTTCAGCGTGTGGATGAGGTTGAGCTCTTTATATAAATATAAATATAAAGACAAAATCTGTTTCAATTATTTAACGGAGCTCGGATTATAATGCTCATATAAAAATCTCTTATCTCTTTCAATATCATTCACACTGATTTATGACAAAAAATTATCATTCAAACTATTTGTAACTTTATAAAAAACTATTATAAGAGATTTATTTTATATAAAGCAGTATGAGGAGGCTCAAATGGTTGATTTAACTGCCCAAAATTTTTTTTGGGCCAATTTATAAGAAGGAGCCTGCTTTAAATCTAAATTAGCTTAAGGAGCAGATTAATGAATAAATTTAAAAAGGAGCAAATATGGAACTTAATTATACAGTTTTAATAGAAACCGAATTTGCTGAAATTTGAGAAGAAATCGTAATATAAAATTATGGTTTCTAAAGAAATCGGATTACTAAATTCCGATTTCTTAAGAAATCTATTTATATTATTTTGCTTTATTCAGGTTTCCTGAGAAACCTATTTAATTATATATTTTATTATTTCTTTTTTTTACTGTATCCTATTTTTATTAGATTTTTAAATTTATTTTTAATTAAAATGTTATTGTTTTAAATTGTAAATATTTATATTATTTTATAAATTTTATAAAATGTAAATATAAAATATAAATAAAGGAAAAAAATAAAATATATATATATATATATTCATGTATTTATTTATTTATTTCACTTAATTATTTTAATAAAATATATACAAGTAAACTTTTTATGTAAAAATTATGATGTTTATATATATTTCAAATTTAAATCTTTTTAATATTTAAACTTATTAGTATATTTTGAAATTGAATTTAATTTTTTTTTATTAAATATTTAAAAACTTTCGCTAAGTTGAAAGTCAATTATTAATATAATGTATTAAAAAGTTTATATTTGATATACCATCAAAAAATTAAATCATAGACCATATATATAACGACCCAAGATCCGTGTAGCGAAAGGATTCATCTAATCGTTCTATTGCCTCTTTTCTTCTTTTTTTTTTTTAAATTCTATCAATCCCTTATCCGTTGTTCATATCAGTCCATGCATACATATATCCAGAGCCAGAGATAATTACATTACAGAAAAGAAACAGCAGCGGATACTATAATTCACATATAGTACAACAGAGTACAGACAAAAAACGTCCAAAAGGTCATATACAATAGCCACACCGGCTACAAAAGAAAGCCTACCAAGGCTACAAAACAAAGAGCTACAGAACTAAAAGCTACAGAACTCGGCAGAAAGATCTTCAAGCTGGAGGCCCTGCACCTGAAATTATTAACCACATATAATGAGCTTACTAGCCCAGCAGGTCACCAAAGCCTACAACTGAAATCAAAGCACGACACTGAAAAGAATATGCTGATCAATCAAATCAAATCAAGACTATGATCAATGAATCTATGCAGGTACGGAAAATCAAATCGAATCAGATACGCCAATAGTCAATAATCAATACAGCGATAAAAGCATCGATAAATCAATACTCCAGCAATCAAATCAATAAGTGCTTTCAGTCAATGTCTATCCATCGTAGCCGTGTCTATCAATCAATACTATCATTTCAATCAATCGTGCCGTCGAACCGTGCCGTCTAGTCGATTCGTTGTATCTATATCATCTATTAAATCAGTCAATACTCTTGCCAATCGATCAATCCAATTATTCTATATGATTTACTCGATGTCAATATGCAATATTCAATAACACTACGGCAAATTCAATCATGACGACGTACGATGCTACAGTAGGAAAATCATCTCAAAGTCAATAGAGCACTTTCCAGTCAATTATATCAATTAGTTGGGAATCCATAGAACGATCAAATCAACATATCGACAAAACAATCGAAATCAAATCCATAGAATGAAATCGTCAGGTCAATTGAAATTAATACAATCAATTCAATAAAGAAATCTATTCTACAATAACTCAGATCTATATGGCAATAATCAATTCAATAAAGTCGATCCAGTCGATCAATCCAGTCAATCAATCAATCATCGGCACGATGAATCAATGTATCAATGCATCAATAGCATATCAGGATCTGTCGTATCAATAGTATCCATGTGTCCATATCATATCCATATCGATGTCGATGTCGATATCTATCAATCGATACAATCTATATCAATGTCGATGTCAATATCTATGAATCAATACACAGAATCCATATCAATGTCGGTGCCGGTGTCTATAAATCAATACAATCCATATCCATAATCCATAGTCCATAATCGATAATCCATAAATCAAGTCGATACAATCGATAGCGAGGAATCAATACAATACAATAAATCCGTCGATGAAATCCATACAATATCAATAAATCTATAAATCAACGTCAATATCGATAAATAAATTGGAAATCAATAAATCAATGCACCTCAGGAAGTCCATACAATGTAAGATCATACAATGTCATACAAGGGCCTTACTCGACAAGCACAAACACTAGTCATGATCAACCAGGTTAACTGGCTATTATCAATAGTGCTGTTGTAGAATCCGTTGCTGTTGTAGTCCGTTTAATACACGTTGGTCTATCAACAAGAGTCGTCACTCTTTTTGCCCGTCGGCCGCCCGTCGGCATATAAAACTCCTTATGACTCCCATCTATAGTGCTGTTGTAGAAATCCATAATCGATGTTTAAAGGAAAGCCCGTCGGCCCACCATCCTGTACAGGTCAAGTCTATCTTCACCAACGTTCAACTAGGTTCCCACTTGTCTTTCAGTGACACAATCAATTCAATAAATAATCGATGCAATAAGCAATATTAAAGAAATCTAGAACAATCATATCAATAGTCATACGCATATCAATTCAATCTATCAATTTCGGGAAAATCAGGAATCGTACGAAAATCGGGCATAGTAACGGCAGTCTACAGAATTTACACAGAAATCTCCAGAAATTACAATTCACCAAATTAATACAGAACGTGCACAGCAACATTATAAGACTATTCTTCTACTGCTCAAACCAATTCGGACATCATAATAATTTGCAGTCAAAATAAAACCCCGCAGAATCAAAACGGACCGGACGAAATCTTCCAGAAAATACTTAAAATGTGCAGAATAATCATCTCTACAACATACCAAAAGTTATGCGGTGAAATCTTCGCCAGTACCAAACCAGGTACGAAAATCACTTACAAAAACACAAATCTGAGCACCAATTTGCAAAACCTCAAAATCTTCGAAAACAGAAGTAGGGTTCGGAATCCTTACAGCGAGACAAACAAATTATCCAACAGCAACGAACGACGAAAATCGCTCCGCGGGCCCCGAAATCGGACTTCTTTCCTTTGCTTTTTTTCCTCTGTCTCTCTCAGGAAAAGATATTTTTATTTTTATAAAATTTCTCTCTCCTCAAATCGAGCTGATTTCCTTATAACATAAAGCTGATCGGCCCGGCCGATACACCTAATCGTCCTGGACGATCAGAACAAAACCAATCGGCCCTGGACGATTTCTCAGGACGATGCGCTCGGGATTCTTGTCGTATCTGATCGTCCCCGGCCGATCCAAAATCGGCCTGGACGATCCAGTCCAGAAATCACTCCAGAGAACATTCCAGAAATCAGCTGTTTCCAATGCATTGATCGGCCTGGACGATCCTCCCATCGTCCCGGCCGATCCTAGGAGAAAATCACTTTTCCAGCAGCTACAGCAAAGGAACGAGGTCTCACAATATAAACGCCAATTTTAGCAATTTTATATTCGAACTGAACGTATCGAAAATATGAACTCAACGACACCAAATTCGACTCAATCTGAGCCCAAGTGAGTCCAAATCAAAGACCCAAAGTGCAGTTGGAAGGTTCAAACCATAATTTGGACTACCAAATGGTTTCCAAACTTGACATGCTTATAATCGAATCGAGCGCCTCGACTAGACAAATCCAACGAGCCCAAGATCGTCAAATTCTGATATCATTTAGACATTCAAATGAATTTATTAAAATATAATGTTTATTAGAATTAAAAGGTTTATATTTATATTTATATTAAAATGTTTATTCTAATATTATAATATAAATTTTTTTAATATAATTTTTTATTAACAAGAATTTAATATTACAATTTTAAAATTATTAAATATTTAAGAAAAAAATTTAATATAAAGTTTAAAAAGATTATAAACATTTTAAAAATAATTTTAAAAGATTATAATCTAAAATGTTTTTTTAATATAATTTTTTATAAAAAATTTAAACATATTAATTATATTTAAAGTTATTAAATATTACAATTTTTATCTTAAATAATTGATAATCTAAAAATAATATTTAATATAAATATAAAATTTAAAAGTATTTTATATAAAGTAAAAAACGGGTTCTTAAGAAACCGGATGATGTAAATCCGGTTTCTTAAGAAACCGAATTACAAATTTCCAATTTCTAGAAACCAGATTTCAATGCTCTGATTTCGCTCTTTTTAAATTTTTTTTTAAAACACGATTCATCTGCATATTTATGTATTAAACATGGTACTTTTTATAATTTGGCCTTTTTTTTCTGGAACCGCTCCTTTTTTTGTGGGGCCGGCCTTCATTTTTTTTAAATTTTTTTTTTCTATTTTTAGATAAAGCAAAAAAAAATTTAAGAATATTGGAATAGGGTTATTCATGCAATATTCTTGGAATATTTTTAGAATATTCTCATTTATGGAGAATATTCCTCTCTCATCTATCCCCTATAAATAGCCTCCTAAAGCAAGGGAAAAATTGCTCATCTCATTCTTCTCATTTCTTCCTCTAACTTTTTTACAGTTGAGGCATTCTCTGATTTTTCGTAGGTGGCATCCCCTACTAAAATTCAGGGCATCTCTCCTTGGGTAGAAGTTGGAATTTTTACAGTCATTCATTTTCTTTTTTCTCCCGCGTTCTAACTTTCTTACAGTTGAGGTATTCCCTTATTTTTAGTAGGTGGCATCCCCTACTCAAATTCAAGGCCCCTCTCCTTATATAGAATTTAAAATTTTTGAAGTCATTCATTTTTTTCTCCTCTAGTCTTCTTCTTACATTGGAGGCATTCCATTATCGTAGATAGGCAGCATTCTCCTATCAAGTTTCAGTGCCACTCTCTTGTGTAGAATGAGATTTTTTTTTCTTATTCTTCTCTTGCATTCTTATTCTTATATTGGAGGTATTCCACTATCAGAGATATGTGACATTTCCCTATCAATCTTCAGTGTCCCTCACTTATGTAGAAGGAGATTTTTTTCTCCTTTTTTCTTCTTTTATATTCTTCTTACATTTGAGGCATTTCACTCTCGAAAATAGGCGACATTCCCCTATCAAGCTTCAGTGCCCCTCTCTTATATAAAAGGAGATTTTTCCTCCTTTTTTTCTTTTATATTTTGCTTCTTACATTGGAGGTATTCTACTGTCGGAGATAGACGACATTCTTCTATCAAGCTTCAGTGCCCCTCCCTTGCGTAGAAGAAGTCACGATGAGAGGCTATCTTTGTAATAAATAACCCTTGATAAAAGAAGATCAATTTCTGTTTGTATGCGAGGGTAATTTGAGAAGATCTGATAGTAATAATATATGGGAGGAGAATTAGAAGTGAGGAGTAGATAAGGAGAATTTTGATGCTATTAGAGCGGAAGTTCATCGGCGATGGATGATCAAGTGGAAGTCCGTTGGTAGTTAATGACCAAGTGGAGAGCTGAATGAGAGAGTTTGAGGGTGTGCTACTATTAGTAGTTGAGCGAGAAAAAGATGATGCCATAATATAAAGTGAAGGATCGACAGTGAACATTATGTAAAGGGGTGATGATGATGGTAGTCTAATGGCATTTTGTTAAGATAATATGCATCCATACGGAAGTGTGTCGATATTAGATATCTCTTATTCAATGAGCTAAAACAGTGTGCTATGTTAGTAGTATGGTGACACACTTATAGTGTCAACTGAGTTGAGGTCTGATAAAGATTAAATTGTAATCTTTCTTTGAAGAAGCAGTTGTAGGAAATGCATTAATATGCAGAAGAGAAGAAGTCACTTAAATCTATCAAAGATGTGTGACCTATCCGAGATTGTATGTCAGAGTGTTGCTCGATGACGTTAACATATATGGAAGAGATCGAGAAAATCTATCAAAGAAGTGTGACCTATCCGAGGTTATATGTCATAGTCCTGCTCGACGATAGTAACATATGTGAAAGAGGTCGAGAGAATTCACCAAGAATGTATGACCTATCCGAGGTTGTATGTCAAAGCCCTACTCGATGACATTAACCTATGTGAAAGATGTCGAGACAATCCACCAAGGATGTATGACCTATCCAAGGTTATATGTCAGAGCCTTTGCTTGATGACATTAACCTATATATAAGAGGTCTAGAGAATCCAATAAGGATGTATAACCTATCTGAGATTATATGTCAGAGCATTTGCTCGATGAAATTATCATTTATGAAAGAGGTCGAAAGAATTTAACAAGGATGTATGACCTATCCGAGATTATATGTCAGAGCTCTGCTCGATGAAATTAACCTATATGGAAGAGGTCGAGAGAATCCATCAAGGATGTATAATCTATCTGAGGTTGTATGTCAAAGCCTCTGCTCGATGAGGTTAACCTTTGTAAAAGAGGTCGAATCGGATCCCCCTAGGATTAATTTTTTCTTGATTGGGAGGGGGAGAATGCCGCGTGTATTCCAAATCAAAGGTGAAGAATAGTCTATCTTTAGACTGTTATTGCCTTTTTAAAGTCGAGATTAAGACCTTGCCCAAAGAGTAGAAGTCCAATAATGGACTGTACAAAGTTACAATCTTTACATTTAGTAGAAACTTTATGAAAATATTTTTTTTTTTAAATATCATCTTGGATGTTGGAAACATTGGAATAACTTTGTTAAATGTTGCTGTAGTCAAGGTCCCCCCCCCCCCCCCCCCTCCAATTTCCATGAATTTGAAGGAGAATTGACTAATGTCAACATATTGACATAAACCATATTTGAGATTGGAGCAATAGTTGCCCCCCAGTCAGGAACAATGTTCCCATAAATGGCGCCAAACTATTACATCCTAGAGTATTCACGACGGTAAAAAATATAAAGTTTAGCATCTTAGCTTCATACGAAGATCCAACACACAATCAGATAGAGATATGGTGCAATATTTATAAGAGACACCGAGATTTTTATGTGAAAAACCCCTATAAAGGAGAAAAAATTATGGGGTTTAGCCCAATTTGAATGAATCCACTATTATTTGCAATCAATTATAATTTAGGCTCTTCCTTAGGGGGAAGGCATTGGCTTGGTGTACATCATATAAAGTAAATTACATAGTGGGAATACAAAGAGTCACTGTTGACGTATTCACTTTGCCGGAAGGGCCATAGTTGGCGGGCGATGAAGATTGGAAGGACTAGTCGGTGGGCGATATAAGTCAGAATGACCGTAGTCAGCGGGCGACAGAGGTCATAAAGATTGTTGTCGGTGATAGAGGTCGGGAAGATGACGTCAGGTAGAAGTTTAACGATGGGCATAAGTCCAGCGTTGAATATAAGTTTGATTAATGTTCTTCGACAGCAAGAAGTCCAGTCGCATTTTAGGTAATGGGCAGAAGTCTAGAGTCCGACAGGAATTCAACGACAGGTGGAAGTCCCTCATTGGGTAGGAACTCGGTGATGGGCAAAATTCCAGTGTCGAATAGGAATCCAACGACAAGCGAAGGTTCGACATTGGGTAAAAGTCCGACGTCAGTCGACGGCCGTGCAGAACTCCAACGTTAGATGACATTCAGGCAGAACTTTGGTGTCGCTAGGCTAACGGGTAAAAGTCTGATAGTGGTCGAGGAAGAGTCTGCTGACAAGAGACCTTTCTTTATTCTCTTCCTTTTTCTTCCTTCTATTCTTGCTTCCTTGATTAATTCCGGCATTAGTTGGTGATTGGGCAGAATTTCGGCGTCGGTCGATAGACGGGTGAAAGTCCGACGGTGGTCGAGGAGTTTCTTCATTCTCTTCCTTACTTCCTTCTCTTCTCTTCTTGCTTAGGCCTCCTCCTTCCCCCACCCTCCCCCCTTTCAGGGTCCCTTTCTATAAGAAATGAGGGGCCTATTTATAATTTTTTTAGAGTTGCATGGCTAATAAATAACATGAAGATCAAGGGTAAATTGTGAGTGGTTTGAACGGACGACCTATGTTGAATCTCTTGATCGTGGACCGTTTATCAAGCATTTGAAGGCTCTAATGATATCAAAATTTGACGATCTTGGGATCGTTGGATTCATCTTGTTGAGCCGATCAATTCGACTATAAGCATGTCACGTTTGGAAACCATTTGGTAGTCCAAATTATGGTTTTAACCTTCCAAAAACGCTTAAGGCCTTTGATTTGAACTCATTTGGGTTCGGATTGAGTCGAATTTGGTGTCATTGGGTTCATATTTCCTATGTGTTCAGTTTGACTATAAGTCTGCTGAAATCAAAGTTGAGATTGTCTTTGATTTAATTTTTGAAGTTTCCAACTTGATTTTGCTTTGATATTCATGCCCGATCACCTTAATTTTTTTGATGATATATCAGTTATAAACCTAATATAGGATGAGAGATATAAGGTTATGATGTGATATGATTTTGAGTATTGACGGGTTGAGGCGATAACTCCTATGTACTATGCCACGTGATTGTTCCTTCTTATATCATGTAAAATAATTGGACATGAATTGATAAATACTCCTTCTACTTAGCTTAGATTTAGGTCTATTCAAAATCAATTTTAGTTGATTGGCCTAAGCCAGACAAGTTTAGGAAGCCGAATGAGATTTATGAGAATTTATGTTGCCAAAGACTCAATCAAATCCACAGTATAAGGGTTAGATGAGATTCAAGCCCTATTGAATCTAGCTCAAGGATAACCTTAGGTCAACTACCTAATATATTATATAGGTTGACTAATCTTTTGGTACTCATGATAGACCTCATTCAATTATTCCACTAATACTAAAGTCAAATATAAATCTATGCAATGCCACCCGACACACAACGATCGTACCCAGAAACGATAGATAGCGTATTGGTGATGTGGCGCGTCTTGCTTGATCTCCGAATGGCGTCGGGTGACCGAACGTAATAACTTCCCCCGAAGAAGACTAGCTAGAGAAAAAAAAAAGTAAGAGAGATAATTGTGGGTGCTCTCTCTCCACACACTCTTCTTCTTTGCATGTTGGACTTTATCCAAGCCAACGCATTCGTGAGGTGGATTAAAGAGGCACGGCTCCCTTTGTTTGTGACCTTAATATAGTAGAGATCAAAAGCCACGAGGATGATTTGTACGCTTGTGATGTGGATCCCCTCTACAATATTAAACAAAAGAGAAAGAAAAGCCATGTTGCTCTTCTACGTGCTCTGGATTTGAACCATATATTTCACATCATCGATGTCTACTTTGATGGCTATGGCTTCCCTATTCTCATGAGCATGATGCCTGCACCACCCTAGCCATTCAACCTACAAACTTCTTCTATCACTTTATTATTATTATTATTATTATTATTATTATTATTATTATATTAATAATATTTTTAAAGAAAATATAATAATATTAAAATTATTATATAATGTAAAAAATGATTAGGATGAGTTTAATATGTATTGCACTCATCTCAAAGCATATTTAAAATTTTTAGAATTTATAATGATTAAAATTAATTATGACGTCTTGATAACTTTTTTTCTTAAATAAAATATCGCCACTCTTTGCATAAATATAAAAAAAATATGAAGATAATTAATTTTTTTAGAAGCATGTCACTTTTTTTTTTTTTTTTTTTTTTCTGCCATTCAACCTACTTGATACTTGATTTTCTTATTAGGAAAATTCAAGATCTGGATACATTGATATACTTTTTATTATCATTTTTTTAAATTATATGTATGACGCAAATATTTAAAAGCTTGAAGAAATTTGTGACATTTAATATTTTATTTTGGCATAAAATGCTAAATAAAAAAAATGGAAAAATTCATATAATTTTATTGATAAAATAATAAAATTTGATCATTTATATTTTGGACAAAATTACCTCCACTTGTATACGTAAAATATTTATTAAAGTATGTTACGATTGAATTTCGTTTGAATTGATTCGAATTGTAACATTTTAAGAATCTCGTGATGTCTTTTTTAGGAACAATTATTACGTCCTCTGATCGGACGTAGAGGTACGTTCGGCCGCCAATAACATGTCGCCACGTGCTTTTACTCTTTACCGCGCGGCCCGACGACTTGACCCGGAGCGGAACCCGTGAATGCTATGTTCGCGATTTTCTCGGTATTGCTCGGTATTGCTTTGCAAAAACGAGAAATACCGCTCTGTGAAGATCAAAACCATGCAAATACCGAGTTGTGCCGAGTTTTTCTACCACTCGGTACAACTCAGTATTTGCTCGGGATTTGCTCGGTATTGCTAGGGATTCTCAGTATTGCTAGGTATTTGCTTGGTATTGCTAGAAAAAACTTGGTACAACTCGGTATTTGCTCGGTATTGATAGGTATTTGCTCGGTATTGGTTATTGCCGAGAAAAATCGACCAATACCGAGAAATACCGAGCAATCTTGGGTCCGTTCCGGGTCGGGTTGTCAGAGCGCGCTGTAAATAATGAAAACGTGTGGCGTGATTCTACTGGCAGCAGAACGTAGAGTTGCATACGTTTACCGGACCAAATAAAAGTTCCTTTTTTAGCCATTGAATATCATTTGTAAAGAGGATTGTTAATGAGAGATTGTTTGGCAGGGACTAGAGCTCGCTTAGGGATGGGATCGATGAGACAAGCATCATGTGAAAGTGAGAGATGTTGCATTGGGAGCTCAATTGGGGATTATGTCAACGGGGTCAATTGTGTGGAGTTGACATGTGTTCACAACGGGAGCTCGTTTGGGAAACTACATGAAAATCATCCAATACTTGCGAATATTTCCAACAGATTTTTCCAATTACCGGCAGATTTTGACGATATTAAAGACATGTGAACGATGGGATAGAAATTTCTCTAGGGGAACTCATTAACAAGACTACAATGTGTGAAGGAGACGTGTGATACACAATAGGTGCTCGATGAGAAAATCATTGCTGAGAGGGAGCATACCAATAAGAAGAGGAGTTTACAATCAAGTCGAATTCATTAGTTCAAATTCGAATTAAATCTTGTTTGAACAAAGTTCAAATTAATTTGAACATAATACTGATTTGAAACAAGTTCAAATTTGGGTTTGAAATAGGTTCCAACATTGATTCTAATCAAATTCAAATTTCAACCGACGTACCGTCACATTCCAAATATTTTGACTTCAAATAATACTCATCATCAAATATATATTATTTTTTCTCAAATTTGAGAAGTTTTATTAGGAATACATACGTGGTTTACTGTTAACTAGAATTTAGAAAGTTCTTAGGTATTCTTGTAATTACCATTATATAACCTTTATCTATATAAAAGCTCTCGGTCTGTACAAATGAGGTAATTAATAATATCATACTATTTGTTCTCTTTATCTTCTTTAGTGTCCTTTAGTTCTTCATGGTATCAGAGCGGCTTCGATCCTGAGCCATGGCGGATTCGGCATCCTCACAACTTCAAGAAAGAAGCGGGAGCCAAGAGTCCGACGAAGCCACGATCTCGGCAAACTTGAAGTTCGTCGTATCTAATCTACGTAATCTGGTATCTGCGTCCCTAACTCCGGACAACTTCAGCATATGGAAGTCGCAAATCTTGAAGACGTTGCGGGCTAATGGATTTCTGAAATTTCTTGACTCTAAATCCCCACCGCCGTCTCAATTTGTGATAAATTCATCTGGTGCATCGGTACCTAATCCGGCGTACGCTCAGTGGTTACAGACGGATCAAAATCTCTCTGCCTCCATATGCTCAACAATTTCGACCTCAATTCTGCCGTATGTCATCTCTCTTGATTCCACGGCGGAGGTTTGGGCGGCGCTCGAAGCCAGATTTCAGGCGTCGAACAGAGCGCGGGTGATTCAGCTCAGAAATTCGCTTCATAATGTCTCGCTCAAGAACAACTCGATGACGGCGTATCTATCGGAGATTAAGACCATCGTGGATCAAATCTCGGAGGCAGGATCTTCAGTCGATCCTGAAGATGTCATACACCACATACTCAATGGGCTCCCACAGATCTACCAGTCTTTCAAGTCCTCAATCAGGACCTCAATCCTTCCTCTCACGCTTGAACAGATCTATCCTCTATTACTGAGCGAAGAAATCAACTTAGCAGCTGATGCAGCTCGGTTCTCGTCTATTCAAGATCCTACGCTGGCACTGTTTAACCAAAGAGGAAGAGGCCGGCGACCTAAAGCCAAGAACTCATACAACAACTCGAACTTCAGCAAAACGTCAAATGTCGAGTCGTCTTCAACAATACCTCCGCAACGAGCAAACGCATTCTCCGCGGTATCTTGTCAAATTTGCTACAAGAAAGGGCATTCGGCTCAAACATGTTGGCATCGTATGAATGCTCAATATGTGCCGTCCAGCAAGAATACAAACGCGGCGTTTCTTGCAAGCTCAGACTCACCGGACACCACCTGGTTCTTGGACTCAGGGGCTTCATCACATTTAACCAATTCTTTGGAAAATATGTCCATAGCTCAGTCGTATCATGGTGCAGACAACGTCACGGTAGGAGACGGCAATTCAGTGCCCATAGCGCACACAGGGTCTGGCATCTTACCGACCCCAAGCCGTAAGCTGCGCTTGTCACAACTCCTTCACACTCCATCCCTTAAATTTAATCTATTATCTATTTCTCAACTAACTAGAGACAATAATATCTCTATAATTTTTGACCCTAATGGTTTTATGTTGAAGGATCTTGCGACACAACAAATTTTACTCACAGGACCATGTAACGGCGGCTTGTACAAAATTCCACTCCACCAGCCACAGCTCCGTCCGCATGCTTTTTCCGCTTCCAAGAATGAGGCTCAAGTTTGGCATCACAGACTTGGGCATCCTCATAAAAGAATTTTCGATTTCATTTCAAATAGTTATCCTGTATTACATATGAACAAACAAACCTCTGATTGTTCTTCGTGCATTGCCTCTAAATGTCATAAACTTGCGTTTGACAATTCTCTCAATCGTCAAACACAACCGTTGGCTATCATCCATTCGGATGTCTGGGGGCCTGCACCTACATCTTCTAATCAAGGATTTAGATTTTATGTTCTATTTGTGGATGATTTTTCTAGATATTCGTGGTTATTTCCAATTCAATATAAATCTGATGTTTTTCAAACGTTTGTTAATTTCAAGAACCACATTGAAAGGTTTACCTCGCATAAAATCAAAATCCTGAGGACAGATGGCGGATCAGAATATGTGAATTCTGAGTTCAAGAATTACCTAACTACTCATGGAATTGCACATCAGTTATCGTGTCCATATACTCCTGAACAAAATGGGCTGGCCGAAAGGAAGCATCGCCATATAATCGAAACAACTCGGACTTTGTTGCACACGGCAGGGGTTCCTCATGTTTACTGGCCGGATGCGGTGCTTACTTCAATTTTTCTTATTAACAGGTTACCGTCAATAACTCTCAACAAGAAATCTCCGCTTGAACTCATGTTCAATAAGCAACCGAACTACTCAGGACTAAAAGTGTTCGGCTGTGAATGCTATCCGCTGCTTCCTAAGCACACGAGAACCAAACTTCATCCAAAATCCCAGAAATGTGTTTTTCTGGGATATTCGGATCAGTATAAGGGATATCGTTGCTTAAATATGTCATCAAACAAAATAACGGTATCAAGACATGTTCAATTTATTGAGACTTCTTTTCCATTCTCTGATAATATTTCCTCCTCTAAATGCTATCCTAATAATATATGTCCGTTTTTATTAACTCCTGTTTCTCTTAGCAATATGTCTAGATCTAATGCTCAAACGACTCCTAGTCTTAATACAGATCCTTGCAGCAAACAGCTACAGGTTGCAGAAGCCGCTCACGAGCGTCCGATACAGGTGCCCAGCTCCACCGAGGAAATTCAAGTGATTAACAATCAATTTCAACCTCACCCAATGACCACAAGAAGTAAAACAGGGTCATTAAAACCCAAGGCTCGTATGAATTTACTTCACCATCACAATACGCTGGATGTTCCAATGGATCCGACCACTTTCACCGAGGCCTAGAAATCGATTCATTGGCGTAATGCAATGGCTGCTGAAATTATGGCGCTACAGAAACAAGGAACGTGGTCTCTAGTTGAACCTCCAGCAAATGCATCAATCCTAGGCAGTAAATGGACTTATAGAACAAAATTTCTTACAGATGGTTCGGTTGGTAAATACAAAGCAAGATTAGTTGCTCAAGGCAATAATCAAGAGTATGGTCTTGATTATACAGAAACGTTTAGTCCAGTAGTTAAACTGCCAACAATACGCGTTATGCTGGCGGTAGCTCTGTACAATAACTGGAATGTGCAACAACTGGATGTGGCTAATGCATTCTTGCATGGCAATCTAACGGAAACCATCTATATTAGACAACCAAAAGGCTTTGAGGATCAGTCAAAACCGAATTTTGTTTGTCGTCTCAACAAAGCGATTTATGGGCTTAAACAAGCACCTCGCCAGTGGTATAACACGTTCACATCTTTTCTCATTACGCTTGGTTTTACTCATAGTCAAGCGGATCCTTCTCTCCTTCTATACACGAGCAAACACGTAAAAATTTTCTTACTTATTTACGTCGACGATATATTAATTACCGGCAACGACAATACTTTTATCTCCTCTGTTATTAACAAACTTAACTCATCTTTTGCTATGAAACATCTAGGTGAAGTTCATGACTTCCTTGGCATTAAGATTTCGAAATCTGACTCTTCGTATTTTTTGTCTCAGGCTACCTATGCACAGAAAATATTAATGCAAGCCAATCTCTCTCAGTGCAATGGCCTAGCCAACCCAACGTGTACAGAACTACCTGCTGACATCAAACCGGACTCATTCTCCTCGGATCCGGTGTTCTACAGGAGCATTACAGGAGCTTTACAATACCTTACTTTAACACGTCCAGATATCTCATTTAGTGTTAATTTATTGTCCCAAAACATGCATAATCCTGAACCTAAACATTTCTTTCTTCTTAAACGTCTATTAAGATATATTAAAGGATCTATACATTTTGTTCTGCATATTACAAGAACTGATCTCGTTCTAAAATCTTTTTCAGATGCAGATTGGGCAGGAGATCCGGTCACTAGGAAATCTACCACAGGATTCTGCTCATTTCTTGGGAGCTCCCTCATCTCGTGGACGGTCAAGAAACAGCGCACGGTCTCAAGATCATCGACGGAATCAGAATTTCGTGCGCTAGCTGCACTTACATCGGATATTATATGGCTTAGAAGACTATTGACTGATTTCGGCATATCACAAAATTACTCTACAAGTTTATTTTGTGACAACATGTCTGCAATAGCCCTCGCCAACAATCCCGTTTTTCACTCAAGAACAAAGCACATAGAAATTGATCAAAAATTTCTACGAGATCATATTCTTCAAAACAATATCAATCTGCATCCTATAAGTACGATCGATCAGGTGGCGGACATTTTCACCAAGCCATTGTCTACTCCACGTTTCCATCAACTTCGTCTCAAATTGACGATCGTTCAAGATCCATCAATTTGAGGGGGCATATTAGGAATACATACGTGGTTTACTGTTAACTAGAATTTAGAAAGTTCTTAGGTATTCTTGTAATTACCATTATATAACCTTTATCTATATAAAGGCTCTCGGTCTGTACAAATGAGGTAATTAATAATATCATACTATTTGTTCTCTTTATCTTCTTTAGTGTCCTTTAGTTCTTCAAGTTTTGGTTTGAAATGAACTTTTCATCATATTTATTAAAAAAATTAAATAACAGACATATTTCTCTAATTTTAATTATTATACGACATATTAAATCAATTTCTCCTGTTTTTATTTCTTGATATTTTTGAACTGTCTGGATGCAAGCACCCATTATTGAATGATTAAAAAATTAGACTACAAATTCTTTCCATGACATTTGTTGGAAATGGCCCTACAATTACTCTAAATTGCATTTTTTTTAATGTAAAATTGATATTACTAAATATTTAAATGTACAATTCTTGTATAAACAATTATGAAATTATAAAATGCAATATGATCGCTTTCATCTTTTCTATGAAATAATCAAAAGGTTAATATTTAAATCAGGTTGTCTATATTGATGCAATGGCATAATAGCACGTTGCCCGTACTACCCTAGCCATTGATAATTGAACCTATTTTTTATCTTTTTATAATCAAATTATATCAGATATTTATTCAAGATGTAAGAACTAGTGGATCCAAAAATCCGATTGGACTCCAATCCGAAAATTTCGGGCTAAGATAAATCCGTTTGAGAAATTGGGCGGGGTTCAGGTTGACCTGGGAACTCAAAATCAACCCAGGTTGACCCGGGAAAATGACTGCCGAGTTTCATGCGAGTCTCGAGTCTATGACCTTGTCTTGTTTCATCCGCCGTCCGCATCTAGTCGAGTCGCAGCCATCACAGCAAGCGCCAGTCTGCGCTGGCCTTCCTTGCCGCCGTCGGCGTGAGCCCTGCTGTCTCGTATGTCTGTGAATAAGACATTCGGGTTTACAAAATTGTGTCGGAGAAACAAGGTAACTCGACAGGTCGAGTCCAGGTTCGTGTTATCGACCCGTTTGCAAAACCGGGTCGGGTTCGGGTCAACCTATTTGAAACCGTGTCAATTCCGAGTTTGACCTGAACTCAATCAGAAACTCAGTTTTGATACCCCTAGTCAAAACGGATTATCAAGTCGTATTTGATTATGAGACCAACCTAAGATTGACCCATTTTAAATCATATGTCTTAAATCTGATTCGTTCAATAAATAAGTTAAAACTCTGAACTCTTAACCCAATTGACCTTGAGTTACTGACTTGATAAACCTTTTAGATTAATTGTATGACATGCTAAGACAATCAATGAGTGAAAGAATTTAACAAAGCTTAATTGGAATTATAGCTTTCAAATCTATTTATTTGAATTTTTTCATTTTATTCAATTAATATTTAATTTATCTAAAATTTAATCATTATGTAATATATCTCTCTCCATATATACATTAATTTTTGGGTTAGTAAGTTGACACGATAATTAAACGGGTTATAAAATGTGACATGAATCCCACCAATTTATTAAACGGGACTATTCGAATCTAATTTTGTTTGGATCTGCAAGTCTTTTATTGATATCCTTAATATTTCTAAATTTTTATTTATCATTTATTTATTTTGCGCATTAAAAAAAATAAAGATAATTGTGTGTGTGTCGATATTTGATTTTGACATAAAATGATAAATTAAAAAAAATGAAAAAAAAAAGATAATTTACAAAAAATTCAGAAATTTGTGACCTAGAAATTAAAATAATAATAATAATTTATTTATTTAAGAGGCACGTGACTTTTTTTTTTCCCTAGAGATTTTGGACTGTGGAAATCATGAGGATGGTCCCATTATTGAATGATTACAAAATAGACACATAATTCTATCGCTTAATAGTTGTTGGAAAGAGGCCCCTCAATCGTTTTCAATTGAATTTTTAATGTAAATTTGATATTATTAAATGTAAAATCATAGCATAAATATTTATGTACATAAATGATTATATGTAAAGATAAAATTTATATGGAGCTGCAATTCATGGTGTTTTTTGGCAGTGGTGAGTGGCGGCGATGGCCAGCGGTTGATGTCGGTGGCGGGCAACAACGATAGACAAGTAGCAATGTAAAGATATAGGTAAGAACTTAGAGAGGAGGCCACCCATAATGCTTGGGCATGCCACATCTTCTATTAGCTCCGTATAACATGTATATTCATGAATTATGCAACATCCTCTATTTATACTCTTTAGGGTTGTAAAAATAGGTTGACGAGCCGTGTTCGGGTTAAATCCGAAATTGACTAGAATATAAGGGATATAAAAAGATCAATCGAAACCCTATCTGCTAGCAACTTTAATGATCTGAACCCAACCCGTTAAGCCGTTTTGGTAAAATTTTCTTATAACTTATTAACTATAATGTTTGAGATATTTGATTAAAAATAAGGAGATTATACTCATATTTAAAAAAATTTAAATAAATATATATTAAATGTGTCATTTTTCAAGTCAAATGTGGGCCCCAGGTCATCTGATTCCGACCAATTTAATAATTGAGTCAAAAAATTAAAACCGAACGACCCGTTTATCAAATGGGTCAAATAGAAACCAGATTTTCACATCAGATTTGAGTCGGGTCATTTATGGACAACCCTAATACTCTTCTTATGCAATCAAAGTCATTTATTATAAAATAATTTGATACATTAATTCGATGATCAAATAATCACATTAGCCACTAATGCTAATGATGATGAATAGAAAGAATAATTTGATCTTGACTTTTATAGTTGTGACATCATAAATTAAATGGGGCCATGATTTTCCTCATAGCATGTGAACAATAATTATTTTTTGTTAGTTGAATTCAACAAAAAGTAAAAGTCATGAAATTTCCTAATTATTTCTAATTATTTGATAATCCTCCTTTAGTGATGACCTACTTTGACTTCAAAGTAAGATATTATCATTTAATCATGCTTAAAATACCATTCAATGTTAGATGGTCAAAGTTTTTTTTGTTTTAGTTTAAATAGTCATTAATTTTGTTCCTATTCACATTACTTGGTTGGCTAAACTAATTAAAATTTTGATTGGTCAGTGAGATAAGCCAGCATTTAATAAATCAAGATTTATTTTATGTTGCAAGGATAGTGTTATTTAATAATAATTTCTAAGGAGTTTGAATCATTTATTATTATTATTATTATTATTATTTTAAATTGGTGTGACTATATGAGTAGCACTTGATAGTAGTATTTTATTGGTTTAGAATTGAATATTTGTTCAAGCAAATAAAGTTCTTAAAATTTTTTTAATCTAATTTCATTTTTAATTGGATGAAGTTATCCTCTCTATGTGATAAAATCACAAAGTATTTGTGATGTTGGATTGCTTGCGAGATTAAGAGCATCTGGCTCAAAAAAGGCTGGGTTTTGTTGCCCTTTTTTGGTGGGTCAAAACTTGCATTGGAAATAGTTTGAAATTGCAATGACTCAAGCAAGTCTCTAATTTATGAACAATTATCAACATTGGTTAGTTATAATTGACAATGATAATTCGATATCATGATTGCAGCCTATTGTTTTGTTTTACATTGCAAGTCACATAATCCTCCTTTTAGTTTATATGATAATTATATTGATTATCTTTGAAGATATGTATTAGATGTCCTCGAACTTTCAACGACCAAAATCTAATGTCCATCAATCGTTGACATAAAATGCTAAATTTCTGAGCTCTTGGGTCACCCCTCATGTCTAGAGAACAACTTCATTGATCACATTCCAATGACCAACATTCAACATCTACTAACCACCGGCATCAAACACTAATCTTCAGGGTTTCCTGATCTCTCCTTAGATAATGAGAATTAGCATGCCGACCACCCTCTGCTAGACTACAATCGACATCGATCAACTGATAATGTACAATATGTTTCAATCATGAACACTTGAAGAAAGAATTTTAAGGTTTTGAGTTCGCTTTCCAAGAAAATAATCATGTCAAACACTTACCAATGAATTTCTTCTAATGCCAACCAAAATATGACATATACTAACGATCAACATTATGCATTGTCAACTATCTATATAAGATGTTCACTTTATAGGCCCCCTAATCTTTCCTATTATCACAAGAACAATCAACCTAACATCCCTCCATCGCTTAACCTCAAAATTCCCTCATCATCTATCATCTAATCATCATCTTATGATCACCACTATTTGACATATGTCAATATCTAGATAATTCAATATGTCGATGTTTGATGTTGGCCTTCTAAATTCCCAATCTTTCCTCCTAGCAAGAGAATGGCCACTCCAACCACCATTCAAAGATCAATGACTGATGTGTGCCAAAATAAATATTTGCTAATGAATGACATTCTTTTAATGTCTAACATTGATTGGTGATTCATGTTCAATGTTTTTTATAACTATTAATGTCCTACAACAAGCTGCTCCTAGATTGCATGACATTCTCTCCTCTTAAGATAATGATAACACCGATCATTTTTCAATATCCAACATTCATCATTCATTAATCAACGACATCCAACATCAACATTTAAGGTTGCTTAATTACTCAATCTACCCTCCTATCAAGACAACAATCGAGTTGATCACCCTTCATCTTCTAACTTTAGACATCCCTCTTCATCCATTATCTAATGACCACAAAAACTAATGTATGACATCTTCCAACCGCTAATATTTGATGCCTACCAATCATAAAACTAAACAACATATGGTGTATATCTTCTCAATCTTGATCTCCTTGATCTTATCTAGAGAACCACTAAGCATTGCCACTATCACACTATCGTTGTTCTCTATTGATTGTGGTTTGATGCTCTCTACGCATTATCTACTTTAACGCCTCCCAACTCCACTACCATCCAAAGAGGTTCATTCCATAGTTCAATTATATTATATTATATTATTGCATTTCTAGTCACATAGAATGATATATCATGTGTGTGGTATTGTCAACTTATTAGTATGTGAGAGAGAAACATAAAATATAAAATTTATCTATATCATTATGAATATTCCAATATACAATAAAATTATTTATTTATTATCATAAACTACTTCAAAAATATGCTGACATTTTCTATATCTAATTTAGGAAACTCCATAGAATCGATCATTACTTAGGTGTCTAAACTATATATACTAATTAATACTTGTAAAATCATTTAGAATTTATATTGGGTAAGAGTGAGCAAATTAGTTTACATTTGAAAACAACTTGAAATTAATTTTGATTGATATTTGTAATCTTTAATTTGGATTTTTTTTTATGAGTTTAACTGATTGGAAGAGGTTAATTAGATTATCCTTTTATTCATACAATGGATCTATGCCAAAAATAAACCTTGAACTTAAAATTTTTATGCACTAGAGTCAATATAATATGCACAAATCATTGAAAACTTGTGATAGAATGTCTCAACCATGAATTTCTTTTGGTAGGTCTCCCCTCATTTAATTTTAAGACTATTTGCAAACCAATGATTAAATTCACCACTATTCACTAGTCAATACAAAACATTTGACTTGCTTTTTTGAGAATAAATACACCACATGTCTTATCAATGCCCATAAAAATTATTACTTGTAGAACAAGTTAATATGTCTTAATAAAGCTTGATAATGATGTTGAGGGTAATAAGCTAAGGCTTCATTTGTGATGGTTTTTTTACTGCTTCTTAATTAAAGCAACTTATTAGTACAAAAATTCTAATTTTTGTACTAGAAAACTACTTTAAGAAATAATAAGAAAGCCATCCCAAACAAAGCCTAACTCATTAAAAGCATGGTGAAGAAATAGAATATCAAAGCTTTGAAATATTTGAGATAATTTGTTTATCTTATATTTGATTATTGTAGGATGGTAAATGTATACTCTTTCATATGTTTGTAACTTACTAGAATGAAAGATTAAAACATGCTATAGATGGACACTAATTATTGTTATTGATTACTATTATTTATTATTGTTACTATACGTGACTGACACTAAGAATATTGATGTTATTACTTATACAATTATGTTACTGATATTGAATACTACTATTGATAATATGACTATAACTGACATATTGATGTGAGTTGAATGGATGATAAGATTTGAGTGGAATCGATTGAGTGGTAAAGATTGACTGACTAACTGATTGATTAGAGTTTATGATTGAAGAATGAAACAAAAATTACTAAGATATGATTTGTTATAGACTGATTATTGATACAGATAACCAATATAAATCCATTGATGCATATATTTTTTATATGATTTACAACATATTATTCTATCTTATCTTGCATTAATTTCATTTATAAGATCTTAATTACTTACTTGGTTATTTGCTCATTACGTGATTTTTACATAATTTTAGATAAATATAAGGATCCTATGATATGAGACTCCGGACAGCATGCATAATTCATTTTGCTGATCACAAGAAATTGGGCGACATATCCCAACTATCATCACTCGTCAATTGTTGCTCAATCACTGCTGACAAACTATAGTCCCCTAAGCACCTTCATTTGACTTTAGCCTCTTGACCATCATCGCTTGATGTAGCCTTTAAACCATTATCGTTAGACGGTCTCTCAAACATCGTTGTCCAACTACTGTCACCCAAGTACACCAGCACATGCTAACTTTCTTCCTTATTAATGCCAACAGTGTTGACCATGCATATCATCACCTATAAGACTAATGCTCTCCATCAACATACACTACAGGAAAAATGTCAAATACCGGCGGTTTGAACCGGCGGTTTATGGACCGTCGGTATTACCGGCGGCGTCGCCGGCGGTCTAGCCGTCGGACTCTAACGACGGGAAAATCGGCGGCTTAGCTACGATACACCGCCGGTAATACCGACGGTCTATAAACCGCCGGTAAACCGCCGGATATCAATATGAACCGGCGGTTTACCGGCGGTTTAAACCGCCGCTGATAAGTGATTTTTTTCCGGCGGTCCGTTGATAAGTGATTTTTTTCCGGCGGTCCAGACCGCCAGAAAACCGCCGGTAAAAGCCCTAATACGAGCCGCCTCGCTCCGCTCATTTCATTTTCGCTCTTTCCTTCTCTCTCTCGGTCGCTCGCTGTGCGTGTCCTCCGCTCGTCCGATCAGCCCCCGACGAAGGAACTCCGGCCGCCGACCCCAGTCCGACCGCTGCCGACCCCAGTCCGACCGCCGCCGACGAGTCTACTCCGACGCCCGACCGCCGACCGATTCCGACCCCAAACAATCCGATTTCTATTTTAAGGTTATTTTTCATGGTTTTTCTTTGATTATTTGGTGCTACTCCATGTTATATTATCTTTTTAGTTAATGTTTCATACTTTAAAAATGTGGGAGAGAGTTATGGAGCATAGGTTTAGGTGTGATACTAATGTTTCTCAAAATCAATTTGGATTAATGCTTGGTAGGTTTACAATGGAAGTCATACATTTTTTGAGAGGATTGATGGAGAAATATAATGAGAATAAGGAGGATCTATATATGATATTTATCTATTTAGAGAAAACATATGTTAATATTCCAAGAGAAGTGCTATGGAGGGTTCTTAAGAAGAAAGGAGTTAATAATGCTTATATTTAAATCATTATTGATATGTATGTAGGAGCTATTACTTGTGTTCAAATACATGGTGGTTTGATCAAGTATTTTCCTATTTCGGTTGGATTATATCAAGGATCAGCAAAAAGTCCATATCTTTTTTGCTTTACTCATAGATGTTCTCACTAGACATTTGTGAGAGGATGTACCTTGGTGTATGCTTTTTACTGATGATATTCTTCATGTTGATAAGATTAGAAAGGGAGTTGAAGGAAAACATGAATTATGGAGGTCAACTATAAAGTTTATAAGGTTTTCGCTTCAATAGATCTATAACTGAATATATGATGTGTACTTTTAGTTGTAATAGACCTTGTGAGGGGATTATGGCATTGGGTGATCAAGACATTAATAAGAGTTGACTTGGTCTAATTGACCAAGTCGAACCCCAAGACCCTCTCCAATGGGTTCATTGAGTCGAGTCGAGTCTGTTGGGCCTAGACTTGTACCCTGGGTCAACCCGGTTGACCAAGTCAACCAGGGTTGACCACCTTGCCCCTTTAGGCCCCAAATCAAATCTACAGGTGCTACAGGTTTCCGGCGGCTAACCGGCGGTTTGGCCGCCGGAAACTACGATACCGGACGGACAAGATAAGCCGTCGGTTGAAATATTACACCGCCGGTAATTACCGGCGGCTAACCGACGGCCGCCGGCGGTTCTACGATGGACACCCGACGGTTTAAACCGTCGGTACGACCGACGGCTATAACCGCCCTTCCACCGCCGGTACCGGCGGTCTAACGGCGCCGTCCGGCGGTCTAACGGCGCCGTCCGGCGGTCTACGAACCAGACGCCGCCAGTTTTAAACCGTCGGAAAACCGCCGGTAACGTGACCGGCGGCTTACCGGCGTTTTAAATACCGGCGGCCTAACCGCCGGCAAACCGACGGTTAAAATTTCGGTGGTTACCGGCGGTATCGGCCGCCGGAAAACCGCCGCAAAAATAAACCGCCGGTAACACGCCGTCGGAAATGGTTTCCTACGCCATTTTTTCCGACGGTTTATAAACCGCCGTTAGACCGCCGGTACCATTAAAAACCGCCGGTAAATCTAGACTAACCGCCGGAAAAAGCCGCCGGTTTTTAGCGTTTTTCCTGTAGTGATAGACCATCGCTTATAAGGTTGTTGATGCACACCATTGCTTAAATGTTGATGCTCGTCGTCGACACAGAGGCCAACGTACGTTGACTTTGTCAGCTCTAGTTGCTCACAACATTAATGTACGTCGTCACCAATAAGACATGTGCACTTTGTCAACACCAACTTTGATTCTATACATCAACTTCATTTTCATTAAACATAAAACATCCGAACACATTGGAAATGAACTCCAGTGTATTAAGGCTTCTCTAACTTCTACAATAGTTTATGTCTACTATATTGTACCAACACGTACCTTAAACGGAGAGAATCATCATTTGTAGCATACAACGTGTTGGCTAATAGAATCATTTCAATTGAATCATGCTTGCATTTTTCTTTCTGCAATCTCTTACTATCTTCTTTTACTTGTGCATGCATTATATCTTCATACAAATCTAAAGCATTAAATGATATTTCTTTACTATCTTAACTATTCTAACAATCAACATTTTGATTGATAAAATTATTTGGTTTGACCATCATTTTCTTATTTTTCAATTTTAAATTTTGATGAAAAAAAATAACATAAAAAAGAAATTTAATATATATTTTTTCTAAATAGATAAGAATTATATAATAATTAGATAAGGATGTATGCTAATTTTTATTGACAGCCAAAAATTATTCAAACAGAAGCTTTTGGGTACAGTAGACGACAGCCTCTGACACGTAGCTTTCGGTCCAGTGGTGCTCACCGCTGATCCATACGATCCGCCCCACACGCAATTTATGACTGTCAGCCAACTTCTTTCTATCTCTGCCTTTTCTACCCTTTCTTATATAATTTACTTATTAAACATCTAATATATTTGAAATTTAGAATATATTATTTTTTTATTAAATATTGGATAAGTCTATTTATGCGACAAGGTTGAGGGAGGCTGTGACCGCCTATGAAGCTAGCAACATGTGCCAGTGGTAGCGAAAGCAAGGACCAATTGTGGTGTTTGTGGCAGTTAATGGTGATGACTTTTTTTTTTCATTAATAAAAGAAAAGATACAATCAGGATCCCACGAATGGCCACCAAGGTTGTCAGTAAACAAGGGCTAAGGAGGCGGCGCACTGAAGCCTCCTCATCATTGTCCGGAACAACAGCCAGAAGATACAACCACCAATCCAACATAATTACAATCGCTAAACTAGGCCGTAACCGGCAGCAAAGGAACCCAACGAAGAAGAAGAAGAAACATCAAATACTCCAAGTCCAAATGGGATAATCATTTCTTCTTTTATTTACGTTGTTTATGTTTACTTTTCTTTGTAAAAAAAAATCAATATCAGCAATTTAAAGAATACTTAGAACAAAGCATTTCTCATTAAATTCCTACCCATCAGCTGAGGAAATGTCATCATTTAACCAGTCACCATGCATAATCTCATAATCTCTCATATTACAAGTTAAGTGAGCTATCAAAGCATCATTTGAAAGAACGGATATAAGAACATCAACAAGAGGCACAACAAAATAATCTGCCATAGGATCATCACCCTTAGGTAAAGAAGCACTAACACGAGCTGGAGTATCCAAAGAATTGACACCCTTACTACAAATGAAAGGCAAAATTCCACCTGCAGGTGAAACACAGGCACAATCCCCAAAGTCCAAAGGGACAGAATCATCAAAAAATGCAATTTCATCATCACTAACATCAACATTTGAATAAAGAGATACACTAGGACTCGCTACCAAATTTAGTAAGCAATAGTTAGGCTCACAAACCTCAACAACATCCTCATTAATTTCACAGGAATGAGCCTCAACTACATCCTCATTATTTCCACAGGAATAAACTACCGGCAAAGCAACAGACAACGACAAATCAATTCCTTTAACAACTTGCTCAAAGGCACAACCAAATGCCCCTCCTCACTAGAAGACAAAAGGCCATTAGTATCGATATTAGCATGATTAACATTCAAGAGCATTTTGTTACCATTATTGACTAGCTCAGTATCAATAAGATTATCACACACATTAGTACAGGCTTTAAACCAATGGGGGTGTAAGATATTGCATTCAGATTTCGAATGCCTCAAAGATTTACAGTGAGAGGAATAAGACGGAAAAATTTTCATAACCACCGACTAAATATAACCCAGACTGTATGTAGGCCAACCCACACCTTAACGAGAAATTTTTTGGTAACATCTAATTTCACCAGAACACGTGCAACTGAGGGTCTAGAACCAGTGGATGTAGCACGATCAATTTTAAGGGGCGGCCAAACATGGAACCAAGGCCATGAAGAATCCTCGGCAAGAAAAGATGGGGTCTCAAATTAGGGAATGACACTCAAATATGAATAATGGTGACTCAACATCAACACAAATGAAGGTGACCACTTAAACATCTTCATGAAATAATTGTTAATAAAGTAGGAGTGGTGCGCAAAAACATGCCAATAATTCAATCATTCACAAGTTTGATAAACACGTTCTTAGGATTTAAACAGTTACCAAAAACTCACCGATGAGCTTTAGGTTGAAAAAAAAATTCGATTATCTTCAAGGGAGGGTCTATAGGTAGAAAATTTTCCAACCAAAGCGAATTTGAAAGGAGCAATGAGCATTAGAATTTCGACCTCCAAAATCCACAATGAGGTCAAACCATGATGAGAAGAAATGTTAAGGTCAAGAAAAAAGGAAGAGCTATCAGATAAAGCATCATGAAAGAACCTAAAAGAGGTTTTGCCATCTAGAAAAATGGGATCCATTAATCGCTTACCATCCATCAAACGAGACCACAAGAGAAAAATGCTCAAGAAAGAATGAAAATTCAAAGAATGCACAAAATTGAGAGGCAAAAAACTTCCCTGAAGTGAGAAGCAACAACAGAGGCCACGGACAAGGCAGCAAATAGGGAAACACCACGCAGGGAAGAAACCCTGGGAGAGCACATGTCGCACGGGGAGATCTTATGGATAATATTTTTAATGGTAATGACTTATGATGGTGGCAAGCGACTGTGATTAAAGATAATTATCATTTTAATATTTAAAACACCTACATTGATTACAACATTTTTTTAAACAACTAAATTTATTTTTAAAAAGACTAACGACATACGAAAAATTTCGACAACAAATACATAAGTTACCAAAAAATCTCCTCACATAAGGATTAGCACTATGTGAAGAAAAAGAGTAGCTCATATGCATCTCTCTCCTCGGTTTATTGATTGAGAGTTTAGCTCCCAACAAAAGAGGTCTTGAGTTTGGATTAATTATTTTGTGCGGACGTTGATGACACGTATACGTTGAACGTCATCCGGAGACTAACAAGAATGTGCCACATCACCCCTTCGCTTTGTACCGCGGCTCATTATCGCCGCTAGGTACCGCTGATGTGATTGTACTTGATTCGCCTCCATACATAAAACTACATCCGGTCTCCATACAAAATAAAAATAGTAAAGAGTTGTTCATTACAACCCTTTATAACAAGAAATTAATGAAAAAGATGAGATAGTTGATATTTTCATATTATTTAATATGAATGAATAAATAAAAACTATATGCTAATTATGTAAATAAAATAATTATAACTTTTACGTATATAATATCATGACCATATAATTTAAATAAAAATCTATTGTTACCATACATTTCATCAAAGCAAAGATATCTTCAATCACCATATATTTAATTTCAAGATATTTGAAATTCCATACATTTTAAAATCACAATTTTCTCATGCAACTAAAATCATCAAATGAATGAGCTTCTTAAAGCAACTTTCTACAATAATTTTTACTAGAAAGCTGCTTTAAGCACGAAAAAAATCATTCCAAACGAAGCCTAAGTCACTAATATCTGAACCCACTAGTTTTAATAATTTTTAAAAGAACTGACATTTAAAATCCATAACATCACACATCACTATATTTTTGAAATTTAACTACACAATATCACATATACATTCTATAAATAACAAGCTAGCAAAGACTAGAACAAACTATTACTTCATAGATTTATCTGCAAGCCATAACAGTATTTTATCAATGCGTTCAAATTTGAAGAAATGATGAAATCCTTGATTTATAGGATAAAATTATAGCTTCATAGTGATTAATGTAGAGTAATATGTAGTACAAACCAACCAAAAGATCCAAGAAAACTTCAGGACCCTGCAGGCTTCCTTCCACAGTTAACACAGAGAGATCATTTCATGTACCTCTGAAGAAATTTGCGGTGGAAGTCATTTCTGATGGTGTCATTGATGAAACGCTTTGGCGCCTTAGTTTCTCCACGAGCTTGGTTCTTGAAGACAACATCATCGTCCCACCTGATGGGTTTGGAATGGAAGGAATTATTAGGTGGTGAGGAGGATTCAATGCAGCAAAAGAAGAATGTAATATGTTATGACAGGTTTCAGAAGTGCAGATGTGGGTGTGAAGAACCTTCTTTTCACATTGAATGAAGACGAATTGTTGAGATTGATCAGCGGGTTGCCTCGCATAAGCTCGGCTTCCTTGGCCTTCAAATCCTCTTCTTGCTTCTGTCTCTCCTGAAATATTAGAGTTGGTTCTTTGTGTGAATGATTGTGCTGAAGTAACTAACACTAATGGCGGAAAATCAGAAATAAACTGCTAAAGGATGTCAAATAGTCAAATCCAGCATACTTTCATGGCGAATATTTAGGCTTCGTTTGGGACGGCTTTTTTACTGTTTCTTTAAACAAGTTTCTAGTACAAAAGTTGAGATTTTTGTACTTTAAAGCTGCTTTAAGAAGCAAGGGAAAAAGCTTCCACAAACAAAACCTTAATGACTACATTTTCCTGTAAAATATAATTAATTCACTTATTCTATTTTCTTTATAACATACACACATCTTGACACGCGACCAAGAAAAGGATCGATTGGAATGGGGCTTTTACAAAGTTTTTTGAGTAATCCACATAGTTCCAACTCTTTATTATGCATGGATAGATATAACATAATTGTAAAGTTAGAAAGATGGAGGCTTAGGCTTCGTTTGAGACGGCTTTTTTATTGCTTCTTAAAGCTGCTTTCTAGTTAAAAATTAAAAAAAAATTATAGTTGAAACCTACTTTAAGAAGCAGTAAGAAAGCCATCCCAAACGAAGCCTTACTCTCAATCTGCATTTTTATGGCATCGAGAAGTACATCTTTCTAGAAGTGGTGAACTCAAACTTGCTTGAATTCCAAAGATTAGAGAGTGAACTATTTTCATAGGTATTCCTCCATGGCATGATTGACAGATACAGGATAATTGGATAGCATCAGCAAATTATGCAATAAGAGTTATGATGTTTTTTCCCTACAACTTAGTGATTTATTAGTTTGAATGATTTTGTTGTGGTAGTTAGACACGGGCATAAAATGACGGCCTTCCGTTGACCCGGTTATGAAAGCAGAGATATTAGATTTGACATATACTAAGAAAGGTAGAGGTAGACCTTAAAAGACTTTATTAAATTTATAAATGATATTTCTTTATTAAATTTAAACGAGAATTTGACTTTTAACATGACACAATTGAGAAATAGGATTCATTTAGCCGACCCCATGTAGTGGGACAAAGGATTGATGTTGTTGTTGTTAGACACGGGCATAATTAAAAAAAAATGCAAGATATTAGTAGCATTGAGGCAAATGATCTCAAATTTTTATAAAGATCTTCAACTGATGATCTCTGATTATGGCATACTATCATACACACACCAAAAAAATTACAGAAATGATATTGTTATTAGAGCACCTAAGATTGACTTTGACTATGTGATGGATCATTTATGTAATATATGTCAAGTAGAAAAACAAACTAAAAACCTCTTTTCAAAGAAAAATTGTTTATATTCATAGGCCCCTAGATTAAAAGGTAAGAGATGTGAATTTGTCATTTTGGTGAGTTTACCATATATATTTGGGTGTAAATAGTAAGAGTGGTTCATTAAATGACTTACTATCGGTTTGCTAAAAAGTAATTTAATTTCATCCATTACAAGTGATAATTGATGAGAATTTCATAATTATCTATTTGAAAAGAATTGTAATGAACAGTGAATTAGACAGTTTCTTGGTTCCTATGACCCTCTTAGGAGGACAAGTAATCAAAAGGAAGAATACAATCTTGATGGGAATTGTTAAAATCTATGATTTATGAGTATAATATTATAAAGTATTTCCAACATACAATAATAGCTTGAATATAAAATAATCTTCGAGAAGATGTGTTATGATCAATGTAAGAATATGAACCAAATATTTCACATTTTCATTTTCCAATGTAAGCGCTTTATGTTGAATGATTAAAAAACCAATCTTTAAAATAAGATCATAAGCCAAATGACGAAATCTTTCTTGAATAATAGACTATAGCAGAGTTTTTAAACTTTCGAATAGGAGAGCAATTAATTGAAAATAATCATTTATGTTTTTTATTTTCTTTGGAAGAGCCAGACCATCTTTTTAAGTAGTAAGAGGCAATACCACGGGGGCCACGCTCCAAATATTAGAATTTATTTCTGTTTCATTTAATGAATCTATTTTGAAGTTATTGGCAGGATGATATAGATAGTGCTCAAAAGATGAACTTGTACGACTAAAAATATAATTTTAGCATTTCCCAATTACAAAAGGAACGAGTACACAGCATCTTAAGGATTTAATCATAGAAGTATTAAGTATAAGAGTAATTAGAGAAATGAGAAGCATTAATATTTGAAATAGAACCCAAATATATGGATGAAGCTTTAAAGGATAACTTTTGAATCACTATCATATAAGAAAAGTTAAATCAATTTATTAGTAAAAATTATAATTATCCAAAGTAGAGAGAGAGAGAGAGAGAGAGAGAGAGAGAGAGAGATTTGATGTGAGAGTTTTTCCATAGATGTGAGTTTTGTAAAAAATAGAGTAGATGCAACCCTCTTTATTAAGTAGATTGATTAGAATATAATAATTATATGAACTTATATCAATAATATATTGCAATTAATGAATTTGGTTAAAAGTTCGAAAACATATGGGGAAAGAATTTGAAATGAGCATTAGATGAACTCAACTTCTTTCTTAAGCTTCTATGAAGCAAAAGGATGGCAGACTCATTTGTCAAAGCATTTATAAAAATGAAATTATTACAAGATTTGATATAACGGAATTCAAATCAATAAGAACCCTCATGAGTCCCTCAATTAAACTAGAAAATGATAGGAAAGGTAGATATGTAGACTCCCAAGTTTTATAAAGGGGCAATTGGTTAAGTGTTACACCTAATTACAACCTGACTTAATATCATGTTTGTTATTTTGTGTACTCAAGTTTAGGCAAATCTTAAGGAGTTTCATTTGGTTGCAGTGAACCATAGAGTCAGATATTTGATAGGAGCACCTAGATTATATCTTCGGTATCCTATGAATGCATTATCTTTGAAAATATCCCATTCAATTATTTTTTACAAAAAAATCCTTCAATTTGGATAATTAAACAATTGAGATAGTTAAATAAATAAACTTTAAAGAGTCAACCAAATTATATGAAACAAGAAATAGTTGAAAATATTATAAACCAGCAACCAATTCGCAGTTGTATCCAAAACACAGATCCTAAAGCATGAAAAAACCATGTCTAGAAAAACTGCTGCAAATAAGCACAATTTAGTGGGGGCGTTTAACTATTTTGCCAACAGATCAACAACATTAAATAGAAGGCAATTTTGAGAAACAGATAAGAGCTGAGAGTATACCTTGCGAAGATTCTCCTCAGCTCGCTCCTTTTTAATCAGCTCAAGCTCTGCCATTAAAGCTTCCGTGTCATCCTCATCATCATCATCATCACTAGCAAAAAGAACCAAACTTCAATCCAAGGAAATAGCAAAAGAGTGAAAAATAAATAAATAAAACCAAATAAAAGAACATTTAGTGGATTCTTAGAAAAAAATAGAATTTATAACTTTGCATGCCATTGTTATTTACGTTGGAAATAACAGAAAACGATAAGACAAAGAAATAATTAGACTGAAAGGAGTGTAAGCAACCTACATTCAATAGAAAGAGAATGAAAACCTTGATACTCATTAGATTAAAGCTTATTTATACTCATTTACTGAGATAACGGGTCAATCTTGAATATGAATAATGAAGTTCAACCATAGAAAAAAAGAAAAAAGCTTGAACATTAACTTTCTCTTAAGGCTCATTTATGTTCATGAACTCAGATAATAACTGAATAAGCTTGAATATTGCCTGGTTGTTTATTTGCCTTAGCTAACTTTGTTTTTTTATATAGCAAGTAGCTTAACTAAATGCTCATTTATTCTTGTACAGAAGCTTTATTTAATAACTTTACGTCATCGAAACAAAAGAAACTTTAATTGAAGTACATCATTATGGTATAATATGATAGGAGCGTATATTGACCACGTGATTAGATAGTATGATTTAATTATATTTTATTTCTTATTAATAATTGAATTTCAATAAAGATTCAAATTACATACTAAGAGAATTATATTGATTTCTTTGTGCAACAATGAGTAGGTTTAGTCAAGACTTGTGTAATGCACAATTTTGGCCCCACCTCAGTAAAAATAAATTAAAGAAGATTGGAAAGGATCTTAAGACCCTATCATTTTCAATTCTGCTCAAAATGGATAAGAAAATAAATAGATAAAGAAGATTGTAATCACTCAGCTCCGCTAGGCACTTCTACAGGTCTAAGCATTGAGAAGTCTAATGGTACTGAAAATGTATCCCTGATTTTTTATGGGACACGTAAGCTTATCTCAGTTGATATTCACTGTAAACAGTTTGCAGGATGACATGCAACATACGAGGACTACTCGCAGTAAAATGGTTGTCGCTTGATAAGTGACTGCTTCTGAGGACTAAGCACGGAAAAACGATTGTATCTTGATATGCGCCATACTTGGCCCAGGCACAGGATAAAGGCTTATAATAACTTTGTCAAATCGCAAGTGCGTTAAGCAATAAATCATATGCAAAGCCAACATTCAACCCACATTGTGGCTCCATGCAAGCACAAAATACAGAAAGTGCACCATAGACACATACATAAATAGAGAAAGAGTAATAAACTAAATGGAAAAAATAAATAACCCAAATTACAGATTTACCGAACTAGACTAAGGCTTCGTTTGTACTAAAACTGTGTTTTAAGAAGCAATAAAAAAACCGCCCCAAACCAAGCCTAAGTGAAGAGAGACAAGGTATCCAAGCATGTGTGGGTGTGAAAAGACAGAAAAATTGGGTTATTCTTACTCCTGCAAATCTGTAGAACAAAACTTGATGTCATTGGTTTAAGCCATATTAAATTTCTTTAAGTCTACAAATTTGGTTCATGCTACTCTTACTCTGAAATCAATGAGGAAAATATAAAGCTTCATCTTGTAAATTCTCATGCAAAAATGCATTTTATATCTATTTGATAGAGTGGCTAATCTAAATTAGTAGCAAGAGAGATAATTATCCTAATAGTGTTCATTTTAACAGCTGAACAAAGATTTCTTCATAATCAATTCCATTGATTTGAGTGAAACTTTTTGCAATTAGCCTTACTTTGTATCATTCAACACTTCCATCAGCTTTGTATTTCACATTGAAGATCTATATGCATCCAACAGGTTTCTTTACTTTAAGAGATTTGAAAGATTCCACATACAATTTCTTTTAAGAGCCTAGTTTTCTTCATGAACACCATTTTTTTTTCATTCAAGTACTTTTAATGATCCTTGAATGTTGTTTTGAATTTTTATGCCTGAAAGACTTGTAGTAAAGACATATAACTTTGAAGATAGTTTGCATAAATATGAATAATCAGATGATGAAAGCAATTTATGCTTTTCATCAGAGCAACAATAGACGAGGTTAGATAATCATTGGAATTACCTTATCCTCATGAATTGATGTCAGGACTTAGGTTATGTATTGGATTTGGGTCCAGAGAAATGATTTATTTTACATTGTTGGTTTAATTATCACGTCATTTGAAATAGAGCAACCCCTTGTACTCTATGTTGCACCGATACACCTACTTATGAAGGCGTGTTGTATCCGATACACCGATACACGGATACGCCTCCGATACTCCACCGATATATGTCGGATACGCCAAAGCCGTATCCAATTAAAATACTATTTAATTTCAAAAGGACGCACGTATCAGATACGCGTGTCTGTTGAAAAACAAAAAAAAAATCAGAAAAAAAAGACGTGTCATATTTACTTCCGCGGTTGCGAGCAAGATTCTCTCATTTCCGAGATGGATTTGAGTCTCTTGATGATATGAAAATATTAAAAATTACTAATCTTTCATTTGATGAGCTTGAATTAGAAGCTATGATATTTATTGAAGATGATATAGAAGTTCAAAGACAAACCAATGAAGAAGATAATTATATCATTCCTTCTATTGAATTGTTGAAACTTCATGTGCTAGATAATTTATGTTTATGCTTTTGTTCTTGTATTAGACATTTAATGCTTACTTATATTTTGATATTATAAGCTACAGGGCCACAAATGATGTTGTTGTCATTTTTTTTTGTAATTTCAAATATTATGCTTTGATTGCTTTCTTAATTTTTATGTATGATTTATAAATTATAATGCCGTGTCCATGCCGTACCCGTATCCTGTATTTTTAAGAATTGACGTGTCCCGTATCCGTATCTTGTCGTATCCGTGTCGCCGTATCCGTATCGGTGCAACATAGCTTGTACTTAGCTCATTGTATGTTATGCTCAAAATGCTGACAGTCATATGGGTAAAGGTATAGGATTTGATACCAATAAGGTGGGATTGATATTCTCATAAAATTCATATTCATATAGAGAGCTGGCATTCTTCCCCTGAATTTGAGTTTTGGGGAAGAATGACTGATTTTTTTAGAATGTTACGTCTAAAGTGTAGTTTTTTTTTTTTTTTTTTGAACTGGGATAATAACATTTCTATCCTTCTTAGTGAGAAAATTAGCTGTAAAATTTTTTTTTGTCTAATTTACTTCTTTGACGAGAAGAAAATGTACGCAAAGGAAGAGCAATAAGGCACTTTGATAATAATGGTGAAAAAAAATTAATTCTGGGGTAGGAATGGGCGAGGGTTTGGGAAAGAGTTTTAAATTTTAGGATTCTTGATGACATAATATCAATGAGAAAAGCAATTGAGAGAATAACATCCCCCAATATTTTTTTTGAAAAATTGCTAGTGATCTCATAATTGATGGAGCAGCCTCCTGAAGTATGTATAAAATGAGAACATCTTTCCAATTATCTGGAGGACTTGCACATGGATTTAAAATTGAATCTTTATGAAGGAGTTCGAATTTCTAAATAATTGAATTAGTTTTAGAATTATCTTTTACTAGAAAAACTTGAGTGGTTTTAGCGAGCCATCAACAAAAGATATAATCACCTAGCACCTCAAATATTGTTCACCTAAGATAAGGCCGGTATGTCACTTGGATATTGACAAAAGGTTGTGAGGCTTTATAAGGATAATTAGGATAGGGAGGTTGAGCATGTTTAGATAACTGACAAGTTTCACACTAAAATATTCAAGATTTGTGTCGATGAAAAAAAAGAACAATTTTTTAAGAACATGAAATTAGGATGATTACAACGAAAGTGCCACAATATCATTGTAATTTGATTAAAGGAAGATAAATACTAAGCATTTTTCTCTTGCCCTTAAGACTATCCTTAATAATTTAGTTGGTAGAGACCATTATTTTTCTCTTGCCTTTCAGAATTTCATTTACAATTTAGAATTTAGAAACAATGATTTTCCTTCATCTTGCCAATTAACCTTCCTAACTCCCTATCCTAGAATTAATAATGAGTAGAAAGAAAAATAGTGATATAATTACTATCTTTTATAATTTTGTTGAATAATAAATTGCAGTAAAAGCTTAGGAATTAAGAGAATTGAGCTAAAGGCCATAAGTGATATTAATAGTCTCAATGCCAGTTACTTGCAATGTTGGCACATCGATAATTATCACTATAAAGTCCTTTAAACATTGATGAAGAGTTTGAAACAATGAAGCATACCATGTCAGATGATAAGAGGCTTCATAATCCACAATCCAAAATTAGAGTTTTGTTTTGAACATTGTAGGCATTCAAAATCATACATTTTTGGGCAATCAAACTAATGAGGATTATCCAGAAGGTTTTAATTTGAATTAGATGATCAGTGACTTGGAGAAGATTTCTTAGATATCAATGTTCCTTGGTAGGAGGTGGCACCAATATAATATTCTTTATACAGCCATCTCATATTTAAAAATCATCATGGTTTGAATAAAATAATCCTTAGAATAAGAATGATGAAGACAGAGAATTCTGAAAGGATGTAGAAGATAAAGAAGACAAGTGTGGAGGACAGAGAATAGAGGAAGTTAAAAAAAAACTTGCTTGAGTACTACATTGAATACTTATGATAGAACCATAGAAGAAGACAAAAACTTATTTTTTTATATTGACAAAATAGACGGGCACGCAATTTATTGGAGATACAAGCCACCTAGAATAGACAAAATGCTAGTAAAATAAATAGGGCATGATAAAAAGGGGATTGCGAGAAAAATATAGCTTTTCAACTGATAAAAAAAACTAGAAATAAATTCATCCTTGAAGGACTGCGTATGGAAAGCAGAACCACCTGGACTTTTGACCTAGGATGATAATCAAGAGGAAGAGTTGTTCTGATCATGTAGATTGCTTAATTAGGCGGAGTTGTTGTTAATTGGTGTACGAGAATTCAGTCATAGATGGGCTACTTGTCAATAGTTGGCCGTAGGAGTAGAACTTCACAGTTAATCCAAAGTGATATCTAAATATCATGTTTATTTTCCTTTCCATCCAAATCAATAAGACCTCTTAGTTTCATGCACCTTTCTATTAAAGAAACTCCTAGATATACTCTTGCAAGTCAAATCACCTGAGGGTGAACAATATCTCCACCAAAAAGCCCCTTAGAACATTCATATATTTATATCTGTAAATTAAAGGGTGTAGTACAGACCTCCCCTGATTCTAGAACAGAAACCAGCCCATAAAGCAACTTCTAATAATAGAAGTATTAAAAACCAACAACTTGAAGCTTCAGTCCTTTTCCTGGCCTCACAAAGGTTCCAAGGTAATGGGTGAACAGGTAACTTGGCAATAATATCAAAATAAAAACAAAGGCTTTCTTTTTACATAGATACTTCAAAATGAAAGAAATGCATACACAATCAAGGACGAAATAAGACACTTGAAAGTAAATTTCAAAGGTCTAAATCTATAAAGGAGCCAGAACAAAATCGTTAGCTTGAAGAGGACTTTTTTTAACTACAATCAGGCAAGGCCTTCTCCAACTGAACTCCAAACGCATGAATAGCCTCGCTCGCGAGCTCTAGCCAAATGGCAAAACTTCCGGTATTTGGTTGTGGGTGAACAGTGCGACTGCGTTATTTTTCTATCTCTACCGGATTTGCCGAAGAAACGCGCGGAAGAGGAGAAAGACAATTACCTTCTGCAAAGGGCACAAAATGAAGTTCGATTGGAGATGAATCACACCATTTTTTAGTTTCACTGCATTTTGGAGTGAAAAATGTGATTTTCGGTTGGAGATGCCCTAACTAGTTTCAAATTGGCAACATAACATATGCAAAAGCAGAAAGCAATATTCTTAATTAAACTCCAGGCAACCATTAATAGATTCAAATAATAGTATAGGTTTAAATAGGAAAGTTTCTTGAACATTGGACAAGGATGCTCACCTCTCATCGTCACTTTTAACTTCAACGTCAGAATCATCAGCATCTATACTCCGGGGAACAATACGGTCCTCCACATCTCTTTTTCCTCCTGAATTCAAGTATGTGTGATGACATCAAATAAAACAATTAGATCACATTTCTCAAAATAAGATAACTTTTTTTAATTAAAGATAGCAGTCCTTGTTTAAGCAGTTCCGACCTTCAAGAAGAAGCTGCCCTGTCCCTGCTCCTTTCCTCCTATCCCTATCCTCTGAAATCGCAATAGAAAAAATATGCATTAAGTAGGAGAGACCGAAGCAATATAAAAGAACAGCAAAAGACCGAATCTACTGACGGCTTAAAAAGATAAATTTTTAAGCTTTCAGAGTAAATTGAGAAATACACAAAACAGAATTTCCAATAACCTCGCATACCATTATAAGATTTGTCTTTGGAAGAAAAATGCCTCCTTTCTCGTTCCTCCAACTCTTGTCGCAGGTTCCTCCTCTGCACCTCATCCTGGGTATCCTGTCCTTCTTTTCTGCAACAACGAAATCACCGATCATCATCAGAAATACAGGACAAAACACTTCCCATGGTAAAAGAAACAATATGCATCAGATCTATATTCAAGATAAATCTAAGATTAGGGTTCGCTGGATAAAGAAAACAAACCTCGGTTTCAGCGCTGTATGAGCAGCGAGATCCCTGGAGGAGTATTTTTGCGATGGGCCAAAAATTCGCGTTCCCCCTTGTTCATTTCCCCCCTTCGCCGGAGCCCACGTCGGTCTTGCCGCCGTCGTCATCTCTCCGCCCGATATCCAACACCGAGGAGAGAGAGAGAGAGAGAGAGATGAATTTTGCAAGCCGGTAGACCTTGACCTGCTTTTCAAAGTTTTTAATTGGTTATTATTTTATGTTTTTTTTTATTGGTTATTATATTTTTATTTTTATTTTTTATTTTTGAATTTAAAATCAATTATTTTTTTGAGACACCTATAAAATATTTTCATATATTTAAAAAAAATTATGAATATCTTTTTAATTAATTATACTTATTATGCTAATTAGATACAAGATTATAATAATAGAATAATTACACATTAATATGAATAAATATAAATTAATTAATATTATAACTATAATTAATAGAATAATAGAAAGTTTAATATTTTTTTATACTTATTATGAGTAATAATTGTCATTAGGATGTTTGCTCGGGATCAATTAAGGCATTTTGAGCTAATTACAAGCATTGAAGGTCTGATTTATTTATGTGGTAACATAATCAGATAATTCTAAATTTCTAAATTAGGGGCAAGGCTCAAAATTGTATATATTACAATGCATAACATTAGCTTGTTTAAGAAATGATTCATTAACCAATATGCAATTCTAAATTTGTTACTAGGATATAATCTATGGAACACTATTTAAAGAGAAAATAATGAGTAGAGATTGATATTACCGATCTCCCAATTGATCGAGGACTTCAACCTACATTTTGGACTTACAATGTCAACAATAGAGACAAAATTTGAAGAGCTTGTCTTTTGAAGGGACCTCTTCAATCAATAAGTCATCATTTCCCCCGAACATTAATTGCAAATATTGAACGTTGATTTAATCCAAAATGATTTGATAAATATCATGGTTGGTTAGAGTACAACATACAGAGATATGGTGCTTTTTTATCTTTATTGTTATCTATTCAAATCCTATGAACAAATTATTAAATGCCAAGCTGGTGGAGAATCATTTATTGGGGAAGGGTTCGAGAATTGGAAGAAGAAAGAAAAACTATTATTAAATCATGTTAGAGAACATAATAATGCACATAACAAAGAAAGTCACAAATGTGAAGATTTGATGAAGAATTAAATACACAATCTTCCTGCTTTACAGTTAAGTAAAGATGAGAAAAATAAAAAAGATTATATGATCATATGACTGTAGTAATGGATTACGTACGATTTCCTTACATCAAGAATTATCATTTTATTGGCATGGTGACTCATCCGAGTCAAATAATCGAGAAAATTATTTAGAGCTACTTGATTTCCTTGCTAACCATAATGAACAAATATAAATAGTTACCTTTACATATGCAAGCTCCAATTTAAAGTTAACTTCACCAAATGTCCAGAAAGAAATTTATTGTGTCATTGTTGCTGAAACTTTAGTTCATATTAACATATTATAAAAGATATTGGTGACTCGTACTTCTTAATTATAGTTGAAGAATCCTGAGATCTTTCTATGAAAGAATAATTAACCATTGCAGTGAAATATTTTAATAAATTGGGGCAAGTTATTGAAAGGTTTATAAGCATTAAACATGTTGCATCAACTCATGCAATAGCACTGAAGGCTTCCATTGAAAGTACACTTGCAAAGCACTTGTTGAGCATACATAAGATATGTGGTCAAAGATATGAAGGGGGCATTTAATATGTGAGGGGAGTTCCATTGTTTGAAAGTACTAATACTTAATGATAACCCACAGGCATTCTATGTTCATTGTTTTGCTCAATAGCTTTTTTGTTGTTTTTTAAAACAACTTTCTAGTATAAAATTTTTTTGAATTACAAAACTTTATACTAGAAAGTCATTTTTTTTTTGGAAAATTTTGGGCAAAAGCCCATATATTAAAGAAAAAAGAGGTTACAAGTAAATGTAATTACTTGTAAAGATAACCATTCATAAGCAAAAACAAAAACTTATGAAGGTCAATTGTAATAAAAACCCCAACTATACCACCCAAAAACAATCAAAATTACACCAAAATAGAACCTGGAAAGACCACATCTAACCAAAAGAAAAAACAGCAACAGCTGAGAGATTGACACAAGTCCTTTAGTAGCCAAAAATTAACAGTTTCAGAAGCATCGTCCCCATCAGCAAAGAGGCACATGAAGTTGGTCATAACAGCACCGCAGAATTGGAGCAAAAAACCTGCAAAAATCGAATAACACAGCCAGAGAAACTGTAGAAAAATAGATCCACAAAAAGAGCTCCTGAACAGAAATAACCAGGGCTCAGAACTATAGAAAAAGGCAGCAGCCCCTGGTTGCCCGTAGGCTGTCCAAGGGGTATAGGATTCTCGAAAATCAATTTGGAGCTTCATCATTGTCCTAGTCATTGACCAAACCCGCCAGTACACATCCACAGCCAATACAGAATAGAGGACCCAGTCCTCACAAATAATCAAGAAGAACTTCAGAGTTTTTCCATTTAGCAACCTTCCCAGATATCAACCTTCTAATAGTAAACAGCAAAGAAGTAGAGCTGTGGAAATCATTTCCAAACCTTCTGCTGTTTCTTTCCCTCCAAAGATGGTAGATAAGACAAAAAACCATCAACATATAAAAATTCTTAGTCATTTGAGAACTAGAAGGATCAATCTCTAGCCATTGAAGAAGTTGGAGCATAGTAGGTCTTAAAAGAAAACTTCTAGTGGCAGGTAAAAGAGAATTAAGCAGTAAGAAAGAGTAAGAGCACTCAAAGAATAGGTGATTGACAGTTTCAGCAGCTGAGTGACAAAAGGAGCAAATTGACGGCACATAAATATTTCTAGATCTCAAAGCATCTTGAGTTTTTAAACCACCAACAAGAGCAAGCCAAACATACACGGAATGTTTCAAAATATGCATCTTATGCCAAACAAGTTTATGCCAAGGACATTCTGGCAAAATATTGTAAAATTCTTCAATAAAGTCTCTAAATTTAATCTTGTCACAACTGTTCCAAATAAGACAAGGACCTGCAATGTTTAAAATCGAAAAGCTAGAGATAGCATCTTTCAAAATCTGCGGGACCCCATCAGGGAAAATCCATCTCCCAGAAGAAATACAATCGTTTAGAAGTGGAAGGGAAAGGCTATCCAGAGAAACACCAGCCACATGCTCAGAAAGAGTACAATTTCCACACTAGTGATCCCAAAGCATAGAGATGGGAGCATAAGGTGTAATTGAAAACTTAAATTTAAATTTCACAATAGCAGCCGTGTTACAAACAGAGATCCAGAATTTGCTATCTTTAGGAGTGGGATGCCTCCAAGGAGAAGAATAATGAGCCAATAACCAAGAAGAAAGTGGAGAAGTGCAATTATACATTCTGTAAATCACAGAACAATTAAAGGCAAATTGAAGAGCACTAAGAGATGGGATACCTAACCCACCTTTGACTTTAGGCTTGCAAATATTTTCCCAAGACACCATATGTAATTTATGGGAGCAATCAATGTCACCAAAAAGCAGAAAACGATAATAAGTTTTCTTAAAAAATTTGAAAACAGTCTTAGGCAGAATAGAGCCCCTAATCCAATAGGCAATTGCGTTTTGAATAGTGAACTTTAAGTACTGCAGACGCCCAGCAAAAGACAGGAGGTTAGCCTTCCAACAAGTAAACGTTTTGTGCAGATTGTCCATCAAAGGTAAGAAATCTTCAACTTTCAGTCTGTTAAAAGAGATAGGGATACCAAGGTAAGATATCTTTGACGTGATGTTGAATATGGATAGAGTTTGGCACAAACTATCTCTATTCCTTTGATTTTTGGTGAACATAACAGAGCTTTTATCAAAATTAATGTGTAAACCAGAAGCAGCAGCGAACTCATGTAGGACATTAGCAAGAATGTGACAATTGTCTAATGTTGCATGTCCAAAAATTAACACATCATCAGCATATAAAAGGTGAGAGAGATGAAAGTTGTCCGCTTCAAAGCCTTTAAAACCACTAGCATCCAAAAGGTTAGAGAAGGCATCCATCACAATACAGAAAAGGTATGGACTTAGAGGTAAACCTTGCCTCAGCCCGGTAGAAGAGGGAAAGAAACCTTCTAAAGCACCATCAATGACAACAGAAAAATTCACATTAGAAATGCAAGCTTTAATCCAACTGATAAATTGCTTAGGGAAACCTTTTTGAACCAAACGAGCAATTAAAAATTCCCTAGAGACCGAGTCGAAAGCTTTTTTGATGTCAATTTTAGCACAAAAAATGTTACCGGCCCCTCTTTTACTCACCAATGAGAGGATATCATTAGCAAGTAGAATGCTATCAGTGGAGACTCAAGATTTCACAAACCCCGCTTGCGTGTCCTTAACAATAAAAGGCATTATCGGATTAAGCCTACAAGCAATAATCTTTGCAATGATTTTGTAAAGAGTGTTACACAAAGATATAGGCCTATAATCAGTAATAGAAGTTGCATTTCTGTGCTTAGGAATAATAGCAAGAGCTGTAGCTTTAACCCCACTAGGAATATGACCCTTGAGGAAGAAGTATCTGATGGCATTGCAGACTTAGGGACCAATGATGTGCCATCCATATTTATAAAAGTGATAATTGAAACCATCTGGCCCCGGGGTAGAGTTAGAAGATCCCTTGAAGGCAGCTGTTTTAATTTCTTCATCCAAAATAGGAGAAATAAGAAGGTTAGCATAGAAGTCTGTAACAGCATTACCAATAGGAAAGATATCCAGAGTAGAGAAATAAGAAGGGATAGGATTGAACAAATCCTGAAAGTACTTGATAATAGTGTTAATCACCTCCCCTCTATCAATATTAGGATTGCAAGCAATTAAGTTAACCGCAGATCTAGAGCTACCTTTTCGATTCCTGATTTTGGCATAAAGAAATTTAAGATCATCCTCACCATGGATGAGCCATTTAGTCTTGGCTCTTTGAATAACCCAATTAGCTTGCAAGGAGGAGGCAGCTGTAATTTTGGAATTGATTTCTTTAAGGGAGGCCCCAAGAGAAGCATCCAACGGATTGAGTTGGAGAAGAGCTAAAAGATCCAGTTGCTTGGCATGCAGGGTGTCAAATTGCATATTGATGGATTGAGAGTTAGCCCATTGTTGCTTTTTAATATCACCTTTTAATTGCCTCAGAGTGTTACAAAGGTGAGATAAAGGATTTCCAGTAATAGGCATAGAAAAAACATTTAAAAGAAACATCCAATATCTGTCATCATTAGTCCATAAATTTTTAAAAAGAAACCTGTGATGAGTAATAAAATTCAGGTCCGAGTGAAAGATAATAGGAGAGTGGTCCGAGCAGGACGGGCTCTGGAAGGAGCAGTAAGCTTTTGGGTAAGACATCACCCAGTCCTCGTTTACAAGGGCTCTATCCAACTTAATAAGAATTGGATTGTCTGCTTGTTGATTAAACCATGTAAAGAAACTTCCCACAGAGTGTAAGTCTACCAGATTATTATAAAAAATCATAGAGTTGATATCAATCAAATTGGAATGGTGAAGCACAGAACCACCAGATTTTTCACTAGCATAGCGGCAACAGTTAAAATCTCCAGCAATTGCCCACGGAATACCATTAGAAGGAGCAGCCATACTGATAGAATTCCAAAGGGCTTTCCTATCATAATCATTATTGGAAGCATAGACAAAAGAAAACTGAAAAGGTGAGTGATTACCAATCTTAACCATGCCGCTAATCAACTGAGAAGTCACCATAGAAGGAACAAAAGTCAGTTTGCTAGCATTCCATTTAATCCAAATCTGACCCGAGGATGAGAGATTAAAATTGTGTTAACTATCTTCATTGGGGAAGAGAGTGAGAGGAGAAAAAAGAGGATCACAGAGAGAGGGAGCATGTACCCGAGTTTCCAACAGGCAAAGCATGTCTAGATTGAATGACTTGATGAGTCGTTTGCAGCTACGTACTTTTTTCGGACGGTTAAACCCTCTAACATTCCACACACCTATGGAAGGGAGGGACATTAGGAAGTAGAGGGAGTTTGAGATTTTTTACTCTGCTTTCCCTTTGCAGATTTTTTGGAAATTTCTGAAGTAGCTTGCTTCTTGCCTTTGCCCGGCTGTTTGGTTAAATGATCAATCAAGTCACTACTTGAAACAAAATTCTCTTGCGGATCTGTGACAATTTGAGAATTTAAAATCTCAAATTTATTGGGAGAGGTGATACTAGTGGATGGCTTTTTAGAGGTGGCCAAAACAGAGCATGAAGAAGCCGAGTGTTCTTTAGTAGGGATATTAAGGTTAGGGATGCTAGCCACGATGGAATCAGATAAAGTAGCTTCTTTAGGAATGCCCTCTGTAGAATACGACTCAGTGGGAGGAATGATTTCAGCATTTCCAGTAACTTGAAAATTCCCTGTAGAGGAGGGTGGGGGAGGTGAATGAGCTTGGTAATGTAGAGGTTGACCGATGCTGTTGGTGTGGAGAGGAGTAGTGGAGGTTAAGTTAGCAACAGTCGGGGCAGAGGTGGAAGCATCCTTAGGTTTGGACTCAGACCGAGGGGGTTTGGAATGGAAACAGTTTGTAGGTTTCTTGCTGAAACTCCTCCCACGAGAGAAAGATTTTGAAGCAATAGGATCGTTATCAGCTGGAGAAGGGTTCAAAGGACAAGAAGAATAGTGGACTAACGACTTACAGTGTTCACAAGGGGACGGTCTCCATTCATATTGCACCTTGAGCTCAACAACATCCCCATCCAAAGAAACTTTAATAACTTCAGGATAAGTGGCATTACAATCAACCAAGACACAAACGCGAGCAAAGGTGAGACGACTTTTTTGCTCTGTGAGATGATCAGCCGCTAAGGGTACACCAATCTTACTAGCAATTCTAGAAATGCCCTCCGAATTCCAGCAGGCTAATGGCAAATCATGAATTTTTACCCAAATTGGAACCGAAGAGAAGTTCTCCCTCTTCGGCTTAAATTTGGGGTGTCATTTTTGAAGAACAAAAGGTTTTCCAAGCATGAACCACACCCCTTTTGACCAAGCCATGTCAAAATCTTCAACATAGGAAAAACGCAGCAAGAAGAAACCATCACTTAGAGATAAGAGTTTGAGAGAACCTTTTAGAGCCCACGTTTTGTTTAATGCTCCCAAAAGCACTTCATAGAAGGGCCTTTGGCCAATGGAATAACCGACAAGGCATAAGCTCCAGTCATCACTCCCTTTAGCTAGAGTCTCACTAGAGAAGGGGATGATGTATGGTTCTGACGGGTGATGAGTGAAGTTGAAAACTTTAGGGGCGGAAGAAGAAGCCGAAGCGAAAATCTGGTTCCAGTTGCGCAAGGAAGCAGGGGGAGCAGCTGTACCAGCATTAGGAAGAGGAGGGAACTCAGAAGAAAGGAGGGACGCCTCCATGAAAGGAAAAGAAACCTCCGGCCTAGCCGGAGGGGGCGGAGAAAGCAGAAGCTCAGTAGGGGAAAAAAGTCGATACCCTAGCAGAGCTGTCTCGCATGTAGAAAGCCGTTTTAGGAAGCAATACGAAAGATGTCCCAAACGAAGCCTTGATCACAAACATAAAGTATAAGTGGGTTGCATCGAAAAAAGATTGTCAGTATAAATGTAAGAAATAGAATCCCTTGCATGTCAATCATGTTTGATTAATCACCTTGGTTAATGTGCCAAAACAAGCAATTAGAACTGCATACTATAACTCCATCGGTAGTCTGTTCATTACATATTGTATAACTTGAGAACATAAAGCCAATATTTCATTCATAAGTGATGGAGATCTATCTCATGAAGCATTTAGTCCAGTATTACACTAAATTTACTTATGAGGCATATTTTCTATATCTTTCAGATGATGATACAGAATTCAGAACCCATAATGTTAATCAAAATCTATAAGAAGCCAAGTTCTCACTGCAGCACTTCAGAGACTGTAACTAAATGGTAATGAGCAGTCCTTCACTTCCACATCCTCTATGGGAAGCCTATCCTCTCTGAATGGGCAATCAGTTGCTTCCATCCCCTCATCCTTCAATGCATCGCAAGGTGCCGGCATCACACCGCTCGATACACCCTCCACATTCTCACAAACCCATGCGGTTTTCTTAGCCTTCCTCACTTCCACTGACACATTGGATATACAGATCCCCTTGAATGGTGCCTTCTCTATGCCTTCCAGTCTTCCTGCAGTAGTTACATTTTCAGCTACAACATGGCTATAGTTTATGCCTTCAATATCTGGAATTGCTTCAGGATTATATTTTCCATCAGGATGAGAATTGTAGTTGCCAGTCATCCAGAAGACCCACTTCATTGTATGGAGAGTCATGCGTCGAACGAATATATCCCTGACGAATCCCCCACGACCGATGGCGGTTTTGATTCGTACACCAGATTCGGTGTCAATAGCAGTTATGTCCTCGGCACGAACATCCTGGATGCCACCGGACATCTCGCTCCCCAGTGCAATTGTTGCACTGGTTGGTGAAATGCAGGTGAGACGACGGATAATAATGTGCTCGCTAGGCATTCCAACGGCGATGCCATACTCATCCCAGCCACTCTTTATGGCAACGCAATCGTCTCCCGACACGATGTAGGAATCCTCGATTCGAACATGAGAACATGAATCTGTAGCAGTGAAGATATTTAAACAGCGAAAATGGCGGGAACAAGATTTAATGGGTAAAACAAAAGAGAGACCTGGATTGATGCCATCAGTATTTGGAGAATGAACTGGAGCGGAGATTGTAATGCCTTTCACTACAATGTTGCTGCAATTGTTCAGATAGAAATCACAGATAATGAAATAAGAGGACAAATCTTATAGATTGTGAAGATATTCTCTTATTCAAAGAAAACAATCAAACCTGCTATAAACTGGATGGATGTTCCAGGATGGAGAATTCAGGAACAGAAGATTTGATATGAAGATCTGATCTGAGTGCTGAAGTTCAACAAGGTAGCCCCTGGTGTACTTGAGCTGCTTATGATGGAACTTTGCCCACCAGAAGTCTCCCTGACCATCGACAGTTCCATTGTCACCTGAAAAATGTAATGCTTGCTATGATAAACGAAGAGATAAGATTGACACTTTTGTGTGATTGGGAACCCTACATAATGTCCAATACTGAAAATATATATTTAGATATCTGCTTATCCTATATGTTCAACTTCAGCCTTAGGCTTCATTTGAGATAGCTTTCTTTGTGCTTCTTAAAGCTACTTTTTAGTACAAAAATTAGAACCCCTTGTAATACAAAAATTCTAACTTTTGTATTAAAAAGCTGCTTTAAGAAGCATAAAGAAAGCCGTCCCAAACCAAGCCTTAGGCTTCGTTTGGGACGGCTTTTTTGTTGCTTCTTAAAACAAATTTTTAGTACAAAAATTTTACTAAAAAGTAGCTTTACGAAGCAGGAAAAAAGCCGTCCCAAATGAAGCCTTATACTCCTTTTTCTAAAGTTTCCAATACATCAAAGTGGTTGGTAAAGAGTTTGGGTGCTATGCTCTGCACAAAATTCAGAAAACAAGGGTAAATTTTGATACCAAAATGTCAATAGCAACTAGATTACCAGTGATAATCACATCAGTGAGATTAAATCCCATTATGAGGCTGCTATATCTTCCACCAGGGGCATCCCTTCCACGGCCATATGAGGGCAATGGATCGATGATCGGCCATTCATTTATATCCTGCACAAATAATTGATGTTCGCATTCAGGCTTCATTTGGGACGACTTCTTACTGCTTCTTAAAACAACTTTCTAGTTAAAAAATTAAAATTTTTTATTAAAAAATTGCTTTAAGAAACAGTAAGAAAACCATCCCAAACGAAGACTTAATGGTTCATGATTTTTTGTCATAAGATCATTATCCTACTACCAATAATAGTTATAGTGAAGGAAGAAATGAATACGATGAAATAGTAAATAAAGGATAAATAAAAATTATGAGAAACAAGCATTCAAGATGATGGTGTTGACCTCATTTTTGTATGAGGTCTTCAATAAGATCCTAAACCCAATCCAGACTCAAATCAATTCAAACCCAATCCAGACTCAAATCAATTCAAACCCAATCCAGACTCAAATCAATTCAAACCCAATTAAATCCAGACCCAAATCCAAAGTCCTAAGGCTTGGTCCTAAAGGCCTTTTCCAGTAAATCTTCCAGAACTTTAAAACCCAGTGAAATGAAATCTGATTCAGGCTTCTGTCAGTTTCATATTGATGGGGCATGTCTCTAGTATCAACCCTCCAAATTTGAACCCATCCTGAGACCTCTAACCCCAGAAACTAAATCAAATTCCGAAGGTTGTAAAACCTTCAAATATTTACAGTCAATGCCACTGGACCTGCTCTTCATCAAATTTTGACCTTAGAGACCTCTCCAAAGCCTGCAATCACTTCCAGACCATCAATCCTGACTCACTGATCAATAAACTGTATTTTTCTGGATTCATTTCAGCCCCCAGTGGATCTGAGGTTAAAATGACGAAAATGCCCCTAAGGGATGCAAATAGTCATTTTTAACCAAATGAACTCCAAATTGAATGCAACCACCTCCAGCAAGTTTCAAATGACATTTCAAACCTGTTCAACCCATTCCCAGCCCCTGGGTCAACCTGGTTGACCAAGTCAACAGAGTTGACCCAAGAAGGCCCTTAAGAGTCCAAATAGGTGGTTTGATCCAAATGACCCATTTGAGCCCTGAAAACACATCCACCAGACTCCTGATATTGTTTTAAACCTGTCCAATCCAGACCCATACTCTGGGTCAACCTGGTTGACCCAGTCAACCTAGTAGACCCAATTCTTCCTTAAGGCTATTAATGAGTCATTTCAACCCATTTGATCTACCTGACTCATTCAAACTCTCAAATCCACATCGAAACTTAGGTTCAGTCCATTCAAATTACTTGAAGTCAAATCACATCCATTTTGACTCGATCAAACTTCAACTCTTGGTCAAATCCTCCCTAAATCCTATTTTACACACCCAATGTTTGGAGTAGTGGTAGAAGACTTACTCCAAACTAACTCACTAGACTCCTTCACTGCCACCTCAGCTTTCCTTAACCCATTGACTAGTCAAACAGTCAATGGGAGTTTGAAAAATGGGTCAAACATAGTCAATCACCCTCCCAAATTTAATCCATTTCATTTGGGATTGATCCAACTGTCCAAACACTTTCCAGAAGTTTCTTGGAATCCTCCCCATCTGTTTAAACTCATTGAATGATCAAACCAGTCAATGAAGATCCCCAAAGTTCTTTCAAACGGGCTCACCCGACCAAACCCTTCAACCCATTCTAAAATTGGCCCATCCAGCCATCTGAATCAACTCTAGAAGCTTCCTGGAGCTTGGCCTGACTTCTCCCAGCCTTTGGCTTGCTCCACACCCGAGCCTAGCACCCTAGTGGTCCCCCACGTTTGAAAGGGATTCCATGTCTCTCTCACCTGGAGCAGCCACCTTCTCTGATCCATAACCATTTGGGAACACGTGTTGAACATCTGAGCACCCTCCCTGATCAATCCCAGCCATTGCTTTTGGCTCCAACAGTTGGAATAGGGAAAAGGGACGGGGAGAGCTCATTCCATGCTATCTCGCATTCCAGTCACTCCCCAGACGCTCTGAGTATTCGTTTTGATTCCCCAGAGCTTCTCCTTCATCCTCCCAGTGATTTCCCGACGTTTTCTGCTACCGCCGACGAGATCTATTACCGACCGAGAGCTAACTCCGTCCAAGCCATTCCAGTTCCGTGTAGAAGCTCCCTCCAAGCTCGAAGCCTGAAGGAGAACAACACGTGGACAGACAACAAGTTCAACCGTATTTAAAGCATCCAAATCCATCGATCCTAGCTCGGTAAAATCGAAACCCTAGATAATACATAGGTTATCAAATAGGCTTCTAAGGAATCCATCTTGAGCTCTAGAAATCATCCCCCATTCTTCATCTCGACAACTGTCACCTGTATCTCAGTTAGAATGCCATTTGATCCGCTGTAAGTGAAGTTCAAAACAAAACCTAAAACTAGGGTTTACGGCGGTCATGCGAAGGAGATGAAATCTGGACTGTTGAGATCATCCGTTTGATTTCAATGGACAGGATTCGGTCTTTGGTTCAACTCGATTTGACTCGTTTGACCCAGTTGATGAAACGAGTCGTCTAGGCTTGATCTGGTCCGTCCATTCCAAACGGCGGGATCATATCATGACCGTCCGATCATTTCTGATCGGGATCAGCCGCGGTCCTGATCACAGCCGTTGGATCAAACCGCAGTTGATCCGACGGCTGCTGAGCGGTGCTGACTCATTTAAGTGACGGGCCCGCCACTGACCGCCGCCGTTTATGTGGACCAATCGCATGCCGCCGCGCGTAAATTCGATTTTAAGGTTTTGTTTTAATTAGAATTAATATACAAAACTTAAAAAAATCATAACAAATAAAATATAAGGCCAAAAAATTCGTATAACCACTCATTTTTCTCGGAATTAAATTTCCTATTTTCTAAAAATAAAATTAGAACCTGATTTTTATTATTTCAAGAGTTTATATTTTGGATATTAAAATTCACTTTATTTTTAATATTCTATTTTAATATCTAATAAATCAGAAATTTAAATGGTATGATACTTGAGATTTAGTGTGTGCAATCTCTGAATTTTGGGGAAAATTTCAGAGCCTGGTTTCAGTCCCAAATGAGTTTTCAAATATTTAATCTATTACTTAGATTAAATATTTGAGAATTTATTTGTAAACCTTTCAACAATCTAATCATTGCATTTAGAACTCTATGGAATTAATGAGAAACTATCTTGCACTAAGATCCAAGTTCAAATGATATTCATATATTTGTTTGAGAGATCATACTTTGCTACACAAGAGGTTATTCTCATTTTCTCTCAAACTATATAGGATTATAACTTCAATTTGGATGTGGATTATGTAGGGATATCTTATATGTTTTAGAATAATCTTCTTTCATTTACATGTATACCTCTTTTATATTTGAATCCCTAAAAGTTATAAGTTACTTCCTATAACTTATGACTTTGATAATCCATCCTCATTTTTCCATAGGACATTAGGATGCACTTTTATTGTTCATGGTTTGTATTGATGTGATTGCAATTAATGTTAAAGGGTTAGAAACTTAACTATACCGGGTACCACTGGGTAACCCAGGCCTACGAGGCTATTAGCTTAGCCCCAAGGAAGGTGAAATAAACTTCACGGCCTCGGTGTGAAACAAAGGTGGAATCCAACCAATATTAGAAATCAAATTCCCTTAAATCAAATATCAAGTTATTAATAAATCAATCCCCCTCTAACTCTTAAGATTTCTGAATACTATTAATCAAAATTCATTAATTATTTAATTAAATTCTAAATTCCTTTAATCTAAATTAGTTTGATAATTTGATTGATTAAGGTTTCTCTTAATCGATCAAATTTGATAATTAATTTAGACTAAACGAATTCGGGTCTTCTATGCCTAAAGTGTGATTCCACTTGGAGAACTTTGGACATTCTGACTTTTAAAGACCCTTAAAATACTTAAATAATAAAAAGATCTCCTATGGGTGGTGCACGACTCCTTTTAGGAAGGCACTAACCCATTTGGATTTGGAGATCTCCGAACAAAATAGTAATACACCAACCTTATACAACGTGCTAGATTCCTTCGGGAGGGCACGTCGTATTGCATTTGTAAGGTCCCTTTCTCTCTCCTTAATAAATTTTAAGGGCTATCAGAATAAATACCTATCTTCTGTTTAAGACGGGTATTTATTCTGGAAGTCCTAGGACTTATAAATTGATGATTTCCTGCACTTAGGGAATTATCAATCTATAAATTCTTTATAACTAAATTAAATAACTCCAACATTTAAAATTGAAATAATTCTTAATAAATCTAAATATACTTTATTTAAACTTTAACCAAATTCCTTTGACCTATAATAAATCAATCCTAATAATACATGTAATTTGAACAAATAAACCCATTAGGACTTACCCAAGCCACACAGCTTTCTTCACACACTTAGATGCTTGCTAGGACAACCAACTTTAGCCTAGGCTAGGCCGGTGGTTTGTTGTGGTTTATTTGTGGGTGTCTTGCCTAGAGGGCACCTATGTGTGATTGCTTACTTTTCTGTATTGCATAAACATAGCATATCTACTTTTTATGTCTGTACACCAGAGAGCGGAGTGAATAAAGTGAGGGCCGCTGTACTTACTCTTCTGTCTTTACTTTCCCGCATTTATAACTGTACACTATGCACTCATAACATGCATCATTATATACAACTGCTTTACTTCCTGTCTTCTATATTACTGCTGCAGTAGAATGTTTTTAGGACCCGATGTACTGCTTTTTATTTCCTAGAAGTGTTGTATATAGATTGAGTCTGTACAGCGTCTCGAGTCTGTAAAAGAATTAAAGATAACTGCTTATAAATATACAAATGAGGCTCCAAAAAGTAATGTCCTCCTTCAGAAGGATGTTCCTTTTTGGAATTCCATATGAGACCCGGAGCCTGAAGACTATAAGCAGTTATATTTAATTCTATTTTCTCGTAGGCTTAGAACCCAGGTTTGTTGTCGGTGGGGCCTGGCCACCATTACTTTACTGCAAATTCTGGGGTGTAACCGATGAAAATTATATAAATAAAATCAGCTCTTTTATTTACAATTGTTTCATGCATCATCAGCATACGAGTAGATTTTTGGTTTTTGTAAGCATGTTGTCCTTTGCATTAGATTCTTTAGTAGTTTTCTTGATTCCTAGGATATAACCACCCTAAAATCTTGCATCATCGGCGAATTGTTGTGATTAGGACTGTTAGCTGGCAGCCCACTCTAGGCAGGTGGTAAGTCCAGATCGTATACACCTTTCTCTGCACATTTCTTCTTCTAAATCAAATTTTAAATCTTTCTAAAGTCAAACAACAACTCTATAATCTAAAGCCTGATCGTGGAAATTTAATTGCCCAAATATTTAATTAAATATATATATAATTTTGGAGATTATTTAGTCTTCATTTAAATCGAGAGTATTCTCTTAGGAGATGTAATTAACTACAGGGGCTTGCCCCTGTAGGGAGTCTAAAATCCAGAATAATCTAAACCCTACTTAAGTTCTTTTCTGAGGTAGGGGAAAGATCTGTGTGCGTAGATTTAGTCTTATTCATGTTTAGGAGTTATTTCCACAATTAATAATAGACAGACAGTCAATTTGTTTTAACGAACAAATTGAATGTATTCTATATTTAATTGTAGAAATAAAATTATAATTCATTAATCTAATCAGGTCGATTAGAGAATGTACTTGTCATCCCTTCAGGATGACTTGAATATTCTCTATACTACACCTGATTAGGAGAATGAATTGCACGGCTTCTCCCTTTAAAATCAATAGGAGGATATTAGTCTGTCCTTCGGGGCAGTATAATATCCGACTATGTAGATCTAATCGGGAGAAATATATCCTAAATATAAATAAAGCGAATCGTGTGAGAAGATAAAATTCCTATTTTTAAATAGAAAACCCTGCTTTATCTATACTTTTATCTAGATTCATTCCTTACAATCAAGAAATAGATAGGTATCTGATTTACTTTCACGAGTAAATCAAATATCGTCTGTATACTTGATTTTAGGGATGAATCGAACAATTCACTAGTCTAATTAGGTAAGTAGAGAAGATACTAATCATCCTTTCGGGTGATTTGTATACTCCCTACGTCATACCCGATTAGGAAAGCGAATTGTTTGTTCTCTTTCTTTGGAATCGACAGAAGGATATCCGCCTGTCTTTCGAGGCAATTTAATATCCAACTATACAGATTCAATTGAAAGAGAACGTTCAAAAATATAAATAAAGCAAACCATTTTCCATAAATAAAATAAGATATATTTTATTATCTTAAAATCTATCCCTCTCTCCTTCTCTTTCTCTATTTGAATAATCTAGATTTATTATCCAATATAAATTTTATATATTCTATTAAATTAATTATTTACATTAAAAGAATTTATATTTTAAATAAAAATAATAATTAAAATAAAGTTTAGAGAGATTTTATTTTCTCACAGATGGGGCTAGTAACTATATAAGTAGATAAAGTGACCAAAGAATATTGATTCTCAATAAATATGTTCCAATTGAAGCTTTTGGAATATGTTAAAACCCCTAATCATTCTTCATAAAGAGAATTTTTTATCTTTTTATAATAATTAAGTATCATGAACCGAGAGCTTCCACAACTATATGAAGCCATCTTGGAAATCAACCTTAATCAATCATGGTAGAAGCTACCAAAGACCCATCGAAGCCGCAAATCAAATGAACCACTCGATCTCGATCAAATGAATGAGTTGGTACAACTTGATAGGCAATATGAACTAAATGGAACTAAAGTTGGGTCAAATAAAAGAATAGTTGAACCTATTTCCAATCCAAAAAAGCTTAAGTTTATGAGAGAGGGTCACACACTTGAAATTTCTAAACCCAATATATTTCAATTCTCCAAAGTGAGGCTAACACCAATATTTTTACATGCCTTAACGCTTGCAACCAATTGAAAAAAGGTTTTTAAAAATGTCATTGTTATCATTATGCATTTCTAAAATAACTACAGCTTAAAAAATTTATGCATGTAAAAGATAAATGATCTCATGGAGCTGATGTACGGTATAAGGTGTAATATCAGTTTTTGCTCCAGGTTCGTCCGGGACGAAGTTGGATCGTCCGGGACGATCGGTACAGGTTGTGCAGAAAATCAGTTTTGGCTGTATGATTCGTCGGGACGAAAATTGGATCGTCTGGACGAAAATTCTCCCGTGAACCTATCGCCAGGGACGATACGTAATTTTCGTCTGGACGCAATTCTTCTCTTCATGGATCGTTCGGTACGAAGCTCGATCGTCCGGGACGATCAGTCTGGATATATATAGAAATGAGATATTTTGAAGAGAGAGAAAAAGCTGAGGAGAGAGAAAAACGAAGGAAAAAGTGGAAAAGCGGATTTTCGGGCGACGTCGAGCTGTTTTCGTCCGAGGAGACTGTTGAGGAAATTGCTGTGCTCGAGGTAAGGCACATTCCGCCTTTCTCAATTTTCAGTTCCGTCGTGTTTGGCGGTATATTCTGTCCGGATTTCGTTTTCGTTAATGATTTTTGTCCGTATCTGTTGATTGGTTCAGTTTTTACCGCGTAACTTTCTGTATATTGTTGACGTGCCGAGTGTGCACATTTTGGTTATTTTCTGAAGATTTTTGTCCGGGTATTTTTGATTTGACTGTGTTTTTAGTCGACCGGATTTTTCTGTGAAATTGGAATTTATCTGTGCAGTAGAATAAAGGTTCTGAAATGTTGATATCTGTATTCTGTGCGAATTCGGTAAATTTTCTTTGCAGGAACTTTTTGTGTAAATTCCGTATACTGCCGTTGTGCTGCCCGATTTTTTTGAGTAATTCCTGATTTGTCCGGATTTTCTCTGAATTGATATGCTATCTGTATATGCTATGGAAAGGGAGTTATAAGGGGCCTGGATCCTATGAGATTCAGTTAGTGAAACGGGAAATCTGCAATGAGATCAAATCTGATATCTGTTCTGTTCCGGATCCGATGAATTCTGTTTTGGTGCTATAAGCACATCTGTTTTGGTGCCGTGAGCACAAAGGGAGACATAAGGGGCCTGGATCCTATGAGATTCAGTCAGTGTCCGGGAAGGGAGGCATAAGGGGCCGGAATCCGTAGAGATTCCGTCAGTGTCAGGGCATTTAGCTATATGTATCTGTACCACTTTCTGTATCTGTTCTGTTCTGTACGAAATTGTGATTATGATATAATGTGATCCGTACGATTCTGATTTCTGATTCTGACTCTGTTGATTTGTTCTGTTCTGATACGATCTGTACGACTCTGATGTGATTTGATATCTGTCCGTAAGTTTGATTTCCGATTCTGTTCCGATTTCTGATCTGATTTCTATCCGATGAATTTGGTTTTGTTTTCTGAGAATTTAGATTGGAGGTTTGTTGCTTTGCTGAGCTGTTGAGCTCACCCTTGCTTTCTGGTGGTTTTCAGGTTCTGGGAAGGGCAAGGAAGTTCAGGACTAGGTTTCAGAGTCTGATCAGATTAGGTACTTTTGTACTTTTGATTTTGTACAGTCATGGCTTTCCTGTTCTGTCTTTCTTTCTGTTGAAAGCCATGTACTGTTCTGTAGATGATTATTTTGAGGAAATGAATTCAGATAGATGTTTTGTTCCGCTGCATTTGATGTTTTTAGTAGCTCTGTTGTTCTGTGTGCTTCTGTTGAGTTAAGAATTTGGAAGTTCAGTTCAGTAACCTAATCCAAAGCCAGATCCTGGTTAGCTATTCTCCGTCGCGATCCGGCGCGGGCGGGATCCGTCTCGTCTCGGGTCGGGTCGTGACATAAGGCTAGGTTGGTAGCAAAAGGTTTTGCGCAACAGAAAGAGATTGCTTATGATGGGGTGTTATCCCCAGTGGTTAAGCATCCCTTGACTCGTGTTCATTTGACACTTGCAATATACTATGGTCTAATTCTAGAACAACTCGAATTCTTACAAGGGGAATTGCAAAGATAGATCCACATGTTACATCCATCTGGATATAAAGCCTCAAAAGACTTGGTTTGAAGATTGGTCAAGTCTTTAATTAGTGTAGTGAGAAGGTTCACTTACTGTAGGAGTACGGTGAATATTCATGCTCATGACCGATTGTCCACTAGTTTTGAAGAACCACGCTCGACTCGATCCCTTGGGAATGAGATACGCAGGCAACCATTTTCCATTTGGGTGCAATCATTTTGATATCGAAGCCTAATTTGTTATCTTCTACTTTTTGAAGTGAAATATGAGGTGGAGATTATTGATTTAAACTTATTTTCAAATTTAAATAAAGCTTTATTTTGGAAAGCTTTGACGACAAATTTATGCAATTGATTAGGGAATTGATTGTTTTCCTAATTAAGTTGATTTGATTGGAGATTTGATTGATGCATTAATTAGGAGATCTGATTATTACATAAATTTATAGATTTAATTAGCATGATTGGGAGATCTAATTAGCATGATTAGATTTTTCCATATTATAACATTAATTAAAATTTCTTTATAGCTTTGTTTCAAATCTTTAAATAGGACTTGATGGCTATTGTATTGTATGCATGCAGCAGAGAGCTTGAGAGCTTATTGTAATTCCTATTGTTCTCCGATATAGTAAAATCATCATCCTCTCCTCATGGGTATTGACATCTTTGTCAAACCATATGAATCGACATGTTCTTTTTGATTGATTGTGTTTTATGATTTGTTTTGTTTTCGTTGTATGCCCTGAACAAAAACATTTTTATCATGATTTAAGAGTTTTGCATCCTGGAATGTTCACGGCGGTAGAGAAATATAAAGTTTAATGTCTTAGCGTTGTACGAAAATCCATCACACAATTAGATAAGGGAGAGAAAATGTAGCATTCATAAGAGACACCAAGATTTTTACGTAAAAAATCCTAAAAAGGGGAAAAACCACGGGGCCTAACCCAGTTTGAATGAATTCACTAGTATTTGCAGTTGATTACAAATGAGACCTTTCATTGGGGGGGAAGCCCTTTGTTTGATGTAACAAATATACATCATACAAAGTGTGGTACATTTAAAAATAAAAAGAATCACTGTTGGCGTATTCGTTTGGTCAGAAGGACCGTAGTCTGCGGGTGATGGATGTCGGAAGCACCGTAGTCAGCGGAAGACGGAGGTCGGAAGGACCGTTACCTAGCGACAAAAGTCAGAAGAATCGTAGTCGGCAGGTGACGGAGGTCTGAGGACCCTTGTCTAGTAATAGAGGTCAGAAGGACTGTTGACTGGAGGAAGTCTGGTGTCGGGTGGAAATCCGGCAACGGGAGGAAGTCTGACATCGGCTAGAAGTCCAACAAAGGACAGAAGTCAGGTGATGGGTGGAAATCTGATGAAAGTCTGTTGACGGGTAGAAGTCTGGCGAAGGGCAGAAGTTCAATGTCGAGTAGATGTTCGACGAAAGACCGACAACTGACAGAAGTCCGGTGTCGAGTAGAAATTCAGAATCGATTAGGATTGCGGCTACGGGTAGAATTTCGGTGTTGGACATAAATTCGACAATGGGTTAAAGTTATGCATGGGGTTTAAGTCCGGCGAAAGTCCAGCGAAGGGCAAAAGTGTAATATCAGATCTGCTCCAGGATCGTCCGGGCCGATCTGGATCGTCCCGGGACGATTAGTGTAAATTCTGTTCCAGATTCTGTACAGAAGTTACAGGAATGATTTCCTGTAGGGATCGTCCGGGCCGATCTGGGTATCGTCCCGGGACGATCAGAGCATGGCACAAGTTAGAGAGTAGGGGATTTTATCGTCCAAGAAAATTAATTATCGTCCTGAGAAATCGTCCCAGGACGATACAGTTTTGTTCAGATCGTCCAGGACGATCGTGCGATCGGCCGGGCCGATCAGTGTATTATTTAGCTGAAAACAGCTCATTTTGAAGAGAGAGAAAATCAAAATAAATATCTAAATTCAGCTGAGGAGAGAGAAGGTCGAGGGCAAGTTTGAAAAAGTTGATTTTCGGTCTACGCCGGGCCGTTTTCGTCCGACGAGATTGTTCAGGAAAGTGTTGTACGCAAGGTAAGGCACATTCCGCCTTTCTTAATTTTCAGAACGGTGCAATTTGAACGATTTTTCTGTCCGGATTTCGTTTCCGTTAGCGAATTTCGTCCGTATTTTCCGATTGGTTCAGTTTTTACCGCGTAACTTTTGATATATTTCTGAGGTGCCGAGTGTGCACATTTTGATTATTTTCTAGAGAATTTTGACCGGGTAATTTTGATTTGGCGGTGTTTTCTGTTGACCGTAAATTTTCACGATGTCTAAAGATGTTGTGGCAGTAGAATAAAAGTCTTATATTATTGCTGTGAATGTTCCGTGGTAATTTGGTAGAATTCTGATTCTGTCAATTTTATGTAAATTCCGTATACTGTCGTTACGCCGCCGGATTTTCGTATGATTTCTGAAACTGTCCGGATTTGTTCTGAAATGATATGATATGATTGTGTGCTATGAAAAGGGAGTTATAAGGGGTCAGGATCCTGTGAGATTCTTTCTGTGTCAGGGAAATTCAGAAATGAGCTCTGAAATCTGTTTCTGAAAACAAGTTCTGGATCCGATGACAAGTTCTGTTCTGGTGCTATAAGCACATCTGTTCTGGTGCCATGAGCACAAAGGGAGGCATAAAGGGCCAGAATCCGAGAGATTTTGTCAGTGTCTGGGAAGGGAGGCATAAGGGGCCAGAATCCGTTGAGATTCTGTCAGTGTGAGGGGATATGTTCTGACTTCTGATATATTCTGAATTGATATGATTTCTGATCTGATTTGTATTATGATTCTGATGTATGATTCTGTCCTGTTCTGATATGATCTGACTCTGATTTCCGTATGATTCTGTCTGTTCTGATATGACTTCTGATCTGATATGATTTTAATCTGATTTCTAATTTTTGTACGTTCTGTCAGCTCTGATGTGATGTATTTATGTTCTGTTCTGATTTGACCGGATCTGTATGATTCTGTTCTGATTCGATGTACGATTCTGTTCCGATTTCTGTACGGATTTCTGTCTGATGCGTTTGATGTGGACTCTGAGGATTTTGATTGGAGGTTTGATGTCTTGCTGAGCTGTCGAAGCTCATCCTTATTTTCTACGTGGTTTTCAGGTTCTGGGAAAGGGAAGGAAGTCCAGGAGTAGAAGTTCAGAGTCTGATCTGTTATAGGTATTTTGCTCTTTTGATTTTTGTACAGTCATGACTTTTCTGTTCTGTTCTGTTATTTCTGTCTGAAAGCCATGAGCTGTATTTGTATATGATTATTTTGATGAAAGAAAAGATAGATGATCTGTTCCGCTGCATTTGATGTTTCTAGTCGCTCTGTGTGTCTGTTTCTGTGTGTAATGTTTGGAAGAAAGTTCTGAAACAAATTCCAAAGCCAGATCCTGGAATCAGTTCAGTCAGCTCGAGTTTTGCCATGACCCGATGCGAGCGGGATCCGTCCCGGTCGGGTTGGGTCGTGACAAAAAGTTTGACGACGGGCGGAAGTTCGATGTCGGGTAGAAGTCCGACGAACGTTCGACGACAGGGAGAAGTCCGATGATGGGCAGATGTTCGGTGTCGGGTAGAAATCCGGTGACAGGCGGAAGTCTAGCATCGGGTAGAATTCCGGCAATGGACAGAAGTCCAACGATGGGCGGAAGTCCATCGTCGAGTATAAATCCAGCGACGGGCAAAAGTTCGACGTCGTGTAGAATTCCGACAATGAACAGAAGTCTAGCGACGGGCGAAATTCAGGCATCGGGTATAAATCCGGCCAGGGGTGGAAGTCCGGTGTTGGCTAAAATTCTTGCAATGTACAAAAGTACGGCGACGGGTGGAAGTCTGGCGTCGGGTAGAAGTCCGGTGACGAGCAGAAGTCCGGTGTCACTCGATGGCCGGGAGTTGGTCCAGGAAGAGTTTGGTGTCAAGAACTCTTCCTCATCTTCCTTCTCTTCTTTCTTGGGCTCCCTTCCTTTTCCCCCCTCAATAAAGAATGCGGGGTCTATTTATAATTTTCTTAGAGTGACATGAGCCACATGGCCAGTAAATAAGAGGAAGATCAAGGGTGAATTGAGAGTGGTTTGAATGGACGGCTGATCTTGAATCCTTCAAACTTGGATTGTTTATTAGATATTTGAATGCCGTGATGATATCAGAATTTCATGATCTTGGGCTCGTTGAAGTTGTCTTGTTGAGCCGCTCGATTCGACTATAAGCATGTCACATTTGGAAACCATTTGGTAACCCAAATAATGGTTTGAACCTTCCAAATACGCTTTAGTCTTTGATTTGAACTCATTTGAGCTCAGATTTAGTCGAATTTGGTGTCGTTGGGTTCGTATTTCCAAGACGTTCAGTTCGGCTGTAAGTTTGCTGAAATTGGAGTTCATATGGTTTCCGATTTAATTTTTTTAATTTCCTACTTAATTTTCCCTTGAAATTTGTGCTCAATCAACATAATTTTTTGATGATATATCAAATAGTATTTACCATCACTAGATTCCTCACCCACAATCATTTTCTCTATTTTCTTTGATAAATTCTCTTCTTCCACAAGATTCACTATCATAGAACTTAGAGTTCTTGCAAATTTTTTCATCAACATATTTCCTCAATGTGTGACCTTGTTTCTCCAACTCTTGATGCTCTTTCCTTGTCACCCTATGTCAAACTTTTATCTTAACAAACAAAGTCATCTTCTGTGACTAAAACACTTACACTTGATTATCTAATTAAAATAACAAGCTTGCCTTGCTACCTAGCACTTTAAGGGAAAACATTTGTCTAGGTAGAGTCTCTCTCTCTCTTTTTCTTTTTTATCATTGAGCAAATGTTATTGTAATTGTTAGAAAATCTTTATGCAATATTATTTCATATTATATAAATCATGTATTCATTCAAGTAAGAAAAAACAAACATCCTACACAATCCAAAAAGGCAAAAAAAAGTTGAGATTTTGCTTGGGAGTTGGAAGGTAGGTGTTCTTAAATGAGTAATAACAAAAATATACAAATTATGTTAAACAAGCTAAACTTATGCCTCACAAAGAGAGGTGGACCCTACCATGCTAGATGGTGGGGTCCATCCACAATGTTTTTAATAGTGTCAAACATGTTTAGAATTATTCTGAAATGAAATTGTTGCCTAATTTAAAATTCGAAGTAAATCAAAATCAATAGATGCATGACACAAGGAACACACATATCCCTTGTCATCCATCAAATATCTTTGATACTTTATGAGATCTATAAAGCAATAGCAATGAGAAAATGATAAAGGCAAATCAATTCTCACTAATTAGAAAAATTATTACTTGCGTTGTCCGGACGCATCCGGAGGTCAATCCGGACCCGGAGGTCAATTCGGACATGCCACATCACCCAATACATAGTGCATTGGGTGATGTTATGCATCTGATTTAAACTCCGCACACACGCATCCGGACTCCGCATGTAATAATCTTTCCACTAATTACTAACAATTGCGCTTCGAAACTCACCCGTCCCAAGAAAACATGATAAGAGGCATGATCTTAAGAGTTGTCTCTCATCGCCATTGGCTCGAACTCGAGCACACCAACACTCACTAAGAGCTAAAAATTACACTCCTACGCTAATCAATCTACCAAACAATCAAAAAAGAAAAAAAATAATGAGTAAGGCTTCATTTGGCTTTATTTGGGATAACTTTTTTATTATTATTTTTAAATGGAGTTTTAGTAAAAATTAAAGCCTTTCCATTTTGTCTCTACATATTTTTTTTTCTTTTGTCTGCACATCAACGGATATTTATGTGTTATAATAACTACACAGAATACTTACTGTGGAAAGGGGGGAGAGTGGGCGCACTAACCTGAGTGGCGAGGATGACGGCGTCGTGGTGGAGGAAGAGCGTCATGCAACTAGTAAGATTAAAAGGTCCGGTGAGCCACCGCCCAGGTGGAACGTAGAGAAGACCGCCACCATCGCCGGAGAACTGAGCTAGATGCTCAACCGCCGCCTGGAATGCCTTGCTGTTCAACGTTATACCGTCGCCAACCCCACCGAAGTCCGTCAACGACGCGGTGTGCGCTCGGCAGCTCGTCGCTTCGTACTTACTCTCCCCCACCGTCTGTCCACCGCCATCCTGGCCGCCTGCGGTGACTCGACCGCCGGTTTGAAACCGGCATTCCACTGTTCGGGAGAATGCCGCCATTAATAGAAGACATATCGGCATGACCTGTCACATCACATAAAAAATCATATTTTTAATGTTCTTTTTTCTAGTAACTTGAAAATAAAGATGGATTTCAGGGGAAACCCTGTTATTTGGAGAAAGACAGAACGTGGATTGAAAAAGATGGCATTTTTGGCAGGAAAATCCGAGATATTTCAGATCTCCCCGCCGATCAGATTGAAAATAGAAACAACAAGAGTGGAAGACAGAACTCCTCTTCAAGCAAAAAAGTCAGTTTCTTGTTGGTGAAACAGAGAAGACGCCCATTAAAAAAAAAAAGTTTTCTTTCACGCAAAGCAAAATGTGAAGATGGGAACTACAGCAATAAGAAAATTGATTTTCCTCTCCGTTTCTCTGAAGATTTAGAGCAAAAATAATTAGAAAAATTGATGCATATGTGCCCGAACAACTAAAGAAAAAACCTGCAAATAGTTAGAAGACAGAAGATTTTGGTTTTGACGTAAAATGAAGGGGATAATAAGCATTACAGAGAAAGAGAAGAAGCTCCTACTCAACAGCTCCATCGCTAATGAAGAGAGAGAAGCAGTGGAGAAGAAGGGAGTGCAGGCAGGCAGGATGAAGAGACTGTGGGTTAGCGGTTCCCTTTATAGCCGTGGCTCCTTAGTTGGCTTAAAAAAGAGTTAATTTTAATGATATTTATTATGATAAATAGATTAAATTGAAATTTAAAATTTTAAAAAATATATATATTTTTAATTCTTACTAATTGAACAAATTTGAACCCACAAAATCTAATTATAATATACTACAAATAGATAAACATATTGCTCCTATACACACAAAATTATATCAAATGAATCAATTAAAACTCTTTTAATCCTATCAAATTGAATTTTCCTTTTTTTAATATATTAATATTGATATTTATTTATGCAATTTCATTGTTATTCCGTCTATTTTTTGGGTTCTATAATTTGTGCAAAAAAATTAAGTAGGACTTATTCAAATAATAATAATAGATAAATTAAGAGAAACTAATCTCAAACGTTAGTCGTTGATGAAGAGAATGCCTAATATTTTGATTTTAGTTGGTTCTACTAGTTTTTCGATCTCTAAAAGCTGGTGTTATTATGCTCTACTCCTCATCTATAATGTCCATAAAATCTATAAAATACTTGATATATATTGCGTGATGTATCTGCATGTGGTATTGAACACCGATCTTTTTTATAACAAGATATCACACATACTTATTTGTTTTTTTATCAATCACTAGTTCAGCTTGAATATTATTGTATGGTTCTGTCACTACTAAAAAAATACGTACGGTATTGATAGGGCAGTCAAAAAAGTTCATCATTCTATGAACATATTATATTTGGTTCGATAAAAAGCTTACTATCGATTAGTTTGCTAAATAAACTAGCCGAATCGAATTTTAAACGAGCCAATCACAATGCAGTATTGTTTAAACTAACTCGAGCTGAGTTCGAGGCAAACATGAGCCCAATGAACAAACGAATTCAAAACAATCGAACGTGAACATACTATTCACAAATAATTTCAAACACAATTGAATTTGAAAGAACAAACTTTTGAATGAATCAAACACGAATAAATGCTAAGCTTGCTCATACTCAGCTCACTTACAACCCTACTTATTGACATGTTCTAAATGGTAAGGAATTGAATGAGAAAACTAACTATGTGCTTTTCAGATAAATTAAAAATGCCACTAACTACCTCCTTCAAAATAAATATTATTTTAATTTACAAAGATTTGTTTTGCAATTTGCATCATTTTATCCTAAAATAGGCAAATTTGCAACTCTAGCAGCAAGGGGCACGAGCATAAATATCAAGTTTAGAAGCTTGTAAATGTAAAATGGTGTCGGCATCTCGCGCATCGTGCTTGCCTTTACGAGGTTGCACGTGAATTAAGTGGGACCCATTAACGAACCCGTGAGGCCGTGAGGAGGAAAAATGCGGTGGGATATGTTTGTCTTTATATATTACTATTTTTTTATATGTTAAGGAATAAATTAAATATTTATTTAGATGTTTTTTATTTAGAATTCAAATAAAAATTAAATATAATTATTTTTAAAAACAAAATATTAACATTTAAAGATATTTATCAAATTTTAAAGCTATTTTTGTTTGTAATTCTTTAATTTAAACATAAAATATTAAAGTAAAAGGAAATATTTATAATAGTTTTGACAATAAAATAAAATATTTGAATATATTTTTATATAAAATATAAATATTCAAATAAAAAAAATTTTGTTAAAAAAATATTTAGCTAATTTGAGATATCACAACTTTCACAACATTCCATAATAAATATGTCTTTGATGGCTACTTTAGCTGATACAAATATTAAAAGTTATTGTTAGTTTTAGAGAGTAAGTTAGGCTTTGTTTTGGACAACTTTCGTACTGCTTTCTAAAACGGTATTTTTGTATAAAAATTTCAAATTCAAAAAATTTTTGCACTAAAATGATGTTTTAGAAATCAAGAGGAAAGTCATCCCAAAGAAAATCTTAGTCAAGTACGTTGACTTATGAGCCGGCTCAAATTAAGCCTGTTGAATGACTCATGAGCTTGTTTGATGAGTTAACAAGTCGAATTTGAGTCAACTTTGACTCGACTCGTTAGCTTATGAGCCGACTCATTTAAAAAAAATTAATATAAAATACTCACTTCAACTATATTAGCATTTGTGATGTAAATGCAAGATTATTCAAATATTTAAAAATTATACCTTATTTTCGTATATTAAGTTATTCTTTATTATTTTTTTTATAATTTCTCATTCTTTTTACAACTTTACTATATGAGTATACTTAATTTTAAAGTTTCTAATGAAATTTCAAATATTACGTCAAAATATATTTATTAATACAATGTAACAACTCAATTGAGATATTATACGCTTTGATATGATGTTTTTATGATTTTGTCCTATTGGTGTAACTTTTCAGATGATTATCTATCAGAAATGTGCTCCCACACGGGCATACTTAACTTTAAAATTTCTAATGAAATTCCAATTATTACTTAAATCAAAAGAGGTCATGATATTTAAAAGTTTAACTTCACTCTATTTAAAAAAATAATAATAACATAATTTTTTTTACTCATTGTGATCTATGAAAACTTTTAATAATTACAACAATTTGTCAAAGTGCTTTACGCACATTCCACTAATGGAGATCAACACTTCCTTTCTATAACAAATAACAATGGCATGATAAAAAAGTAGAGCAAGTAAAGAGCCAATGGTGGGCATGACCGCATGCTGTTTCTATGTCAGTTTCATGCGCCACTAAACTTATGTGCTCTAAAAGAAAATAAAATATCAAGATATATTCATTGCAAGTATTTGAAATTTAGGATATTCTAAATATAGAGTAAAGTAAATGCGGCGTGTGGAGGAAACTGAGGCTTTAGTGGTTGAAGGATTCGCAATGGGAGTGTGCTTAATTGAGGTAGGCACCAACAGTATTGATGGCGTGTGAAGGAGTTTGCTAGAGGCGTATGTATATTGATAATATTGATTGTGTGTGAAGGAAATTGAGGCTTTAGTGGTTGAAGGGTTCGCAACAGGAGTGTGCTTGATTGGGGTAGGCACTGATGATATTGATGGCGTGTGAAGGAGGTTGCTAGAGGCGTATATCGATAATATTGATGGAGTGTGAAGGAAAATGAGGCTTTAGTGGCTGAAGGGTTCGCGAAGGAAGTATGCTTGATTTTGGTGTAGGCACTGATGGTATTGTTGACGTGTGAAGGAGGTTGTTAGATGCCTATATCGATAACATTGATGGCGTTGAAGGGAATGTTAACTAAGGCTTCAGTGGTTGAAGGGTTTGCGATGTGAGTGTGCTTGATTGGGGTAGGCACAGACGGTATTTATGGCATGTGAAGGAGGTTGCTAGAGGCGTATATCGATGATATTGATGACGTGTGAAGGAAACAGAGGCTTCAATGGTTGAAGGGTTCGTGACGGGAGTGTGCTTGATTGGGATAGGCACTGATGGTATTGATGATGTGCGAAGGAGATGGAGGGCTAACGATGGAAGTTAGCTAGATAGAGATTGAAGTGATTAACGAAATATGAAAGAGAAGAAGAGATCATGACTAGAAGAGCTCGATCGGGTCTGGTTTAGAAAAACACCAAAAACAAACTAATTAATGACAAGCCTCAATTAAAAATTTAATTCATCTGTTGCTTCTCTCCCACTCAACCACGCCATGCATGCTTGCATATTTTACCTTTCTGATGTTCTCAGGCTTCCACTTGCGTTTGTAAGAATAAATCTGGCTCTGTATTGGGTAGCCTTTTTTACATGCAAAATATTCTTCTATGACAGCTCAATTGTAGCACTACAGATAAATATTTTAGAAAAAAAAAAACTTCAGATTATACTGATTGAAAAAAAAAAGAAAAACTTTTGTGAATCTAATGGGCCGAATTGGAATGATCAACATATAAAACGACTCAAAAATATAATTAAAGCGAGTTTTCTTGAGACAACTCAAATTCTTCTAGGAGCTCTTGAGTTACTGAGTTAAGAGCTTGAGCTCGAACATGTAAGCTAAAGTTTGTATGGCAGATGAGCAGTTTATAGTCGAACATGACACGATTCTTCCCTGATGACTCATTAAGATTACTAATATGAAGCGAGTCAAACTATCAATCAAGCCCGAGCTAATGAGTTTATAACGAGCTTAATCAAGTCGAGCTTGAGGTTCATTAGTGAGCTTAAGAGAGAGCTTATAACAAATTAATTATGAGTATCAATAATTACAACTTAAAAATTCATGTGAGATGCAATTATTGTTATTTGCCGTGGAAGGCCAGCTGACTGAAAATCCAAGAACAATTCAATATACTAAAGATCCCTTCTCATTCTAACTTCCCAGCCTGCCAAGTTCTTCACAATAATTTAATATTAAATATTAAAAAAAAAAAATAATAATAATTTATTATCTCTCATGTATTTTCTATTATATTTAATTAGTATAAAATTATTAAATATTTTAAAATAATTGTAACAAAATTAATATTCTAACGATATTATCATATTATATTAATAAAAAATGATGATTTTTAAAATATTTTAAATTAAATGTCATATATTTTTACATAAAAATATTTATTTTTTCAAAATTTTTTCCTATAAATATGTTTGGCCACAAATTAATTAGCCATTAATTAGCTATCGATGGCTTCCACAATGCTCTTCTCCTTCTTCTTCCAGCTAGTCCTACTACTACTCATCAGCCTCCCTCCACCATCTTCCGCCACCGCCGCTGTAGCTTCGAAGAACTCGGAACTCTTCAGAGAATACATCGGCGCAGAGTTCAACGGCATCAAATTCTCCGACGTCCCCATTAACCCCTCCGTTGACTTCCACTTCATCCTCTCCTTCGCCATTGACTACACCAGCGACGGCAGCTCCTCGACCAACGGTCACTTCAACGTCTTCTGGGACTCCAACAACCTCACGCCGGACGAAGTTAGGGCCATCAAAACCCGCCACAGCAACGTTAAAGTCGCCGTCAGCCTCGGCGGGGCCTCCGTCGGCAATGGCAGCCCTGTATATTTCAACCCATCCTCCGTCGACTCTTGGGTCAACAATGCCGTCACTTCTCTCACCGCCATCATCCAACGCTACCATTTAGACGGCGTCGACATTGACTACGAGCAGTTCAGTGCAGACTCTGACACCTTCGCCGACTGCATTGGAAAGCTGATTACGACTCTGAAGAACAACGGCGTCATATCTTTTGCTTCCATTGCTCCTTTTGCAGAAGAAGATGTTCAGAAACATTATATTTCTCTTTGGAAGAAGTATGGGGAGTATATAGATTACGTGAATTTTCAGTTCTACGCGTATGATTCGAGCACCACAGTTTCTCAATTTCTGAGTTATTTTGAGACTCAGAGAGGGAATTATGAAGGAGGGAGAGTGCTTGTGAGCTTTGGGACTGATCCGCTCAGTGGAGGATTGAAGCCAGATAAGGGATTCTTTACTGCGTGTAAGAGTTTAAAGAAGCAGGGAAAGTTGCAGGGTATTTTTGTATGGTCTGCAGATGATTCAAAGAGTAATGGTTTCAGATATGAGAAGACATCTCAGTATATGCTTACAGATTCCTCTCCTTGATTTCAGTATCATTAGTTGAAATATTCTGTCTGCAAGCATTGTATAATGTAAGCTTATATGTATATCTGTGTGCATATGGTGCATGGTTTATATTATCATCTGTGTAATTGCCATGTTTATTGTATTTTAAGTTAAAAATCATGCATCAACTGGCTTACGTGTTAAATCATCAAAAGAATTACAAGTCTTTAAAGTGATCAAATGCTCGCTAATGCTCAATGAGCTAGGTACATTTAAAATAAAAGAGAAATTTAAAAAACCAATGATCCCTACTACAAAATATGATAAAACAGAAGAAGGAAAAGAAACATAGCAAAAAGCTACGATAGGCAAGAAGCCAAGCCCAAAAAATCCAGATGAACCGACCCCGGAGCCAAAGCTTGGGTATAGGGCTTTGAAATTTACTTGTTGCTTGTTTATACGTTTGTTTCTACCTTCTTGAAGAAAAGAGCTTAAGTAATAGGAGATTCTGATCATCATTCCAACTATAAAATTCCAACATTATTTGAAGTTAATATATTTTTAAGGCTATCTTGGGGTGTCAATTTTAGACACGACCCGAAAAGTGATCCAGAAAATTCCGGGTTCGGATCAACTTATTTGTGAAATGGGTTGGGTCAGGGTTTGGATAATTCTGACCCGTTTGAAAAATGGGTTTCGAATGGGTCGAGTTCAGGTTGACCCGAAAACATGTAGGTCAACCCGGCTAACCCAGATCCCGCGCGACCTAACCTGGTTATGTGAGCTTTCTGCGAGCTCCTTCCTAGCCCCGGCTTCCGCACTCAAGTCGACCATTGCTACGAGCACCTGCAGCCTACCAACTAGCTGGTCAAGCCCCATCATATCCCCGCCAGGCGCCAGGCCACCTCAATCCGAGTCCTCTGTCTGCTCTGCGTGAATCCACCTCACTCCAAGTCTCCTACCTCGCCTCACCCAGGCCCTATATGGATTCACCTCACTCCAAGTTTCCGAACTCGCCTCACCTCACTCTGACCTTGCCATTTGTGGATTCTCCCAAGACGCGTCGACACCCAACTACCCAAGCAACTATGCCCGCAGGTTTGTGGGTCGGATCGGGTCAAACCGGCAACCCGTGCAGGCCGGGTTCGGGTTAGAAATCCTAGCCTATCTAGCTAAACGGGTCAAATTCTAGTCAACCCGTTTATGCCTGGGTCAACTCGAGTTTGATATGAACCCGGCCGTTGACCTAAATTGACACCCCTAAGACTATCTTAACAATACCTGCTCCACCTTTTGCTCTTCATGTTCAAGAGTTTTTGAACTCTGGCAAATCTTCAAAAAGCTATTGAAGCCTTTTATCTTTCTAGTGATTTGAACATGATTTGCATTGCGACCAACTTAACACGTTCATCAATTAAACCTTGTGTTAGTGCTACAGAAAAAAGATAAGAGTTTCTTGTCTGTTGTGAGGCCACTGGCAGCCGCAGAGCCAAACGTAGACATTGCATTGAAAGTGGCTGCTATGGCATTACAGGAAAAGAAGGGAGAGATTTGGAGAGAACGATAAGTTTGGGATTCATGAGCCCTTACAAGAGCCATATCGAAATTAAAATCTTATAGTGGGAGGTCATTTAACAATGGAAAGAACAACTTCAGAAGTGGAATTCCCATCATAAGCTTTTGCCCTGATACAAAATCTTCACAAACTACAGCCGAAGCAGATTATTGGATTAGTAAACCATCACTATTTGCTTTTGAACCTCACTGAGGAACGCTATTGTTAACAAATAAATCATTAGAAGTATCTTGGGATCGATGCATTGGTATGAGAACTACCCATAACATTTAAATTTATTTCTTTCTCCAACCGAGCGTGCAGCACTCTTAACCTGTCTTTGGATAAATGACCATGAATATGACAATGATAGCAAAAAGATGAGACTTAGGCCGGCACAGCTTTTTTTCTATTTCTTAAAGCATCTTTTTAGTATAAAAATTAAAAATTTTGTACTGAAAAGCTGCTTTAAGAAGCAGTAAGAAAGCCGTCTTAAATAAGGCTTCGTTTGGGGAGGCTTTTTTTATTGCTTCTTAAAACAAGTTTCTAGTTTAAAAATTAAAATTTTTATAACTCAAAAGCTACTTTGAGAAGTAGTAAGAAAGCTGTCCCAGACTTCGTTGGAGACAACTTTTTTACCACTTCTTAAAGCAGCATTTTAGTACAAATTTTTAATATTTGTACTAAAAATTTGCTTTAAGAAGGCTTCGTTTGGGATGACTTTCTTATTATTTTCTGAACCAGTTTTCTAGTATAAAATTTTTTAGTTTAAAAATTTTTGTACTGAAAAAGTACTTTAAAAAATAATAAGAAAGTCATCTCAAATGAAATCTTAATCAAACTCATGAAGAAGACAATGAGAGCAAAAAGAGAAGACTTCAACAAACTCAGCATTTTTAAAGTTACCATGGGCTTCAATACGTGACTTGCATGATTTTCTTTTGAATCAATCTTTACAAAAACTCTAGCAATGAACGATCAGTACTATTCAAAGGTTTTTAGTCAAATCAAACCTGTACCAAAATTAAATGAGGTCAATATTTCAGACAAACTCAATCCAAAATAAGCAAATTAGCTATTTATTATGGATATCATACAACTTTATGTGTAGCGAAATAAAAAATGCTTCATCTTATGTGATTTATTTACTTATTAATATTGGGCTAGACAGTTAAACGATTATCACTAACAAGCTTAATTAATCATAGAACATACATCATAATTCACTTGTATGATGTCATATATATGGGATTAAATTAATTCATTGTAAGTGTGCGCACTAATATCTTTTAAGTACAATATCATTTATATTGGGGTTAACTCATGTGCACTCATTTATACTTGCTATTCATTCATTTTTCATCTTGTTTCTAACATTTGAGCTTTTTTTTTTTTTTGGGTAAAGTTCAATTATGGGTACTGATTTTAAATATTGTGGAGCAAAATTTTAAATATTTAGTTGGTTGTTCTACTAGAACTAATTCCTTTGATTAGATCTTTGGTGGTGCTTGTGGTGTTGTTGGTTTGTGGGTTGGTGTTTTTTTGTTGGTTGTGGCCGGTTGGTGTTGTTGGGCTTCTATTCTTTGCTCTATTATTCCTTTTACCCACTGCCCGTGCCTGACATCCCTCCTGACCAACTTCCCGATCTAGATCGGCTGGTTGCTGAGCCTGACCAGACTGCCCGCATGCACATGACCTTCCTGGGGTTTGAACACGCTGCTCTTGCAAACCAACCCCATTTTTCCACTCCACCGTGGAGACAAAATACAACAGAAAGCAGCTTATTTATTTATTTATTTATATTATAACTTAACTTGTGGTGGATTTGCGACGACAAATTCCACAGTAAAAAAATCGTCAAAAATTAATGTCATCATTTTCGACAAAAAAATAATCCATCGTAATGTCCGTTGCAAATTTGTTGAAAATCTATAACTTTTATGTAGTGTAACACGTGCTAGGTTTTATTGCAACAAGTTCTGTTTTGATTGATCTTCTGATTCTTTGGCTAATTGTCTATTTTTTGGATTGGCTAGTTGGTTATACCTTTCTCTGCTGATTTGTCTCCTTTTGGTATTGGATGGCAATTGCACGTCAGCAAATTTCTGAGAACTGGTTTCTAATACTTCACTTTTGGCTTTGCGGGGTTCTTTATCATGTGGTAGTCTCCTCTTGGTTCTTCCTTGTTTTTGGGCTTTTTGGGGTCTGTTTTGGTGGTTAGCTGTGTCCTTTCTATTTTTTTTCCTTTGGTTACATTATATCTGGTTGTTCCTCTTCTTTTATTGTATTCAATTTTGCTAGTCTTCCCTAGTTTACTAGAGCCCATTGTGTGTGGTTTGTTTCTATTCATTTGTTCCTTTCGGTGGTTCTTCTGGCTTCTTGCCTTGTATCTAGTGGTTGACTAGGTGTGAGTTTTTTTTTGTGCTGCTCTGCTGTATCATTTCGTCTGTGTTCAATCATTTTGATTTCAAATTGCTGCTTATATATGGCCCGGTTTTTGTGATTGTTGTTTGCAAGTGTGCACCTTTTTTGTAAGTATTTGATTTGTACATGGTTATTAAAGATTATGCAAGCTATGGGGTAGGCACCAATGGTATTGATGGCGTGTGAAGGAGGTTGTTAGAGGTCTATATCGATAATGTTGATAGCGTTAGAGGGAACATTACCTAAGGCTTTAGTGGTTGAAGGGTTCGCGACATGACTGTGCTTGATTGGGGTAGGTACTGACGGTATTTATGGCGTGTGAAGGAGGTTGCTAGAGGCATATATCGATAATATTGATAGAGTGTAAAGGAAAATGAGGCTTCATTGCTTAAAGGGTTTGTGACGGGAGTGTACTTGATTTGGGTAGGCACCGATAGTATTGATGATGTGCAAAGGAGGTGGAGGGCTCACGATGAGAGCTAGCTAGATAGAGATTGAAGTGATTGACGATATATGAAAGAAAAGAAGAGATCATGAATAGAAGAGCTCGTCGTTGGTTTCCAAATACACCAAAAACAAACTAATTAATGACAAGCTTCAATTAAAAATTTAATTTATCTTTTGCTTCTCTCCCACTCAACCACGTCATGCATGCTTGCATATTTTACCTTTTTGGTGTTCTTAGGCTTCCACTTTTGTTTATAAGAATAAATCTGGCTCTCAATGGGATAATCCTTTTTACATGCAAAATATTCTTCTATGACAGCTCAATTGTGATACTTCAGATAAATATTTTAGAAATAAAAAAACCTCAAGATATACTGATTGAAAAAAAAAGAAACTTTTGAGAATTTTAATGGGCTGAATTCAAATGATCATTATATAAAACGTGATGCGGAGCATCTTTACGTGCTTCTGCTGCAAGGACAACTTATCAAGCACATGGGCCGTTGGCCAGAAGACGCCGAGCACTACCTTTCTGTTCTTTATTTTTTTTTCAGCTTTTGACAGTAATCATTAGAGTAAGCTCTTTTTTTTTCTTAGCTGCATTTAGTAGTCTTAGCCGGAGAGTTAAATACTCCAGGGGAGAAAGAGTAAGTAGTTTTGATCATATATTTTCAAAGGTATAGAAGTTATCTTCATGTTCCATTACTTGTTCTTTTCCTCTGTTTCTCAGAACTCATTATATGCAGATTACCGGCTACATCAGGTTTGGTATCAGAGCCAGATGGCTGAGAGCAGTAGACGGGTGGCTCCCGGTGAAGATCGAAGCCCTTTGGGCAGAGCATTGGAGACTAGCGCAGCAAGTAGAGGAGGCTGCGACCGAAGCTCAAATGTTCCAAACGGAGGTGCGACGGGATCTGAGAATGATCTTCGCACGCCTGGAACGCAATCCGGCATTGCGGATGGCAACGCCGAATAATCATCCAGCGGCTCGCCTCGGATTGGATGTAGGAAGAATAGCAAACCGAGATGTGCAGAGACGCGAGGTTACAGTTATTGCAGTCAAGAAGACGAGAAGGAAAGGGACCTATACGCAATTGGATGAGGATGAAGCAATTGCTCCGAGGTCATTTTTTACCTACAGATTATGAACAATTGTTATATATGCAATATCAACATTGCTCGCAGGGTAACCGATCAGTCAACGAATATACGGAGGAATTTTACCTTCTGAGTGCAAGGAATAATCTGAACGAATCCACAAATCAACTTGTTGCAAGATATGTGGGAGGTTTGAAAGAAGTAATTCAGGACAAACTTGAATTAAACACTGTTTGGTCATTATCCGAGGCAGTAAACTATGCCTTGAAAGTGGAGGCGCAATTGGCAAGACATAGCAGGAGCAATCAGGGAAAACGGGCTGTGGAACAAACTGCAGAAAGCTACCGATCCACCAATATGAATGCTCTTCCAAATAGCAGGATTCAGAACAATTCTGGCGGAATCCAATTACCACCGGGTGCTGGAAACAAGAACTTGGAGTCGAAAATCGCCCCGAGATTCAAAGGCGAGTCTAAAGAAAATCCTTATTCTAAACCTTCGACTATCAAATGTTTCAGGTGTTTTTAGCAAGGGCATAAATCCAACGAATGTCCGACTCGGCCTCAAATTCACACAATTGAAGCGGAGGAAGGCACGACGTTAGAAGACGGCGAGGAGGAATTGAGAAATTCGCACGAGGAGGTGGACGGAGATGAGGGTGAACCACTCATTTGTGTGATACAAAAATTACTTCTGGCACCAAGACAAACCGACAGATTGCAGCGAAACATTTTGTTTAAAACGAAATGTACAATCAACGGGAAGGTTTGTAACTTATTGGTGGATAGCGGATGTACATAAAATGTAGTTTCCAAAGCGGCAATGCAGGCCCTACAACTTAAAACAATTCCGAATGCTAATCCATACAAAGTTAGCTGGGTGAAGAAGGGTGTCGAAATCGCTGTCACAGATAGCCGCCGAGTTCATTTTTCTATTAGGAAGAACTATGATAGCGAAGTCATGTGCGACGTAATCGACATGGATGTATGCCACATCATTCTCGGAAGACCTTGGCAGTTTGACGTAGGTGCAATTCATGATTGTAGAGCCAACACTTACACCTTCAAATGGAAGGGAAAAACACTAAAAATGCTGCCCAGTAATAGGGACATGGAAAACGTTGGCCAAAACAGCAAACCGTCAATGTGTGTGGTGTCCGGCAACCAGCTATTGCACGCTTGGAGAGACTCGTCGCACATTTTGGCACTTGTAGTGAAAGAGAAAACAGCCACAGTGGAGCAAGGTGATGTTCCAGAACTTGTCAAAAATCTGATTGAGCAGTATGCAGATCTCGGCCCAGCCAATCTTCTAGCGGAACTGCTGCCCTTAAGGAACATCCAGCATCGTATTGACTTGATACCGGGCTCAACAATTCCCAACTTGCCGCATTATCGTTTATGTCCGACGGAGCAACGAATTTTATAACAATTGGTGGATGAATTGCTCGAGAAACAGCTAATTCAGCATAACCTGAGCCCATGTGCAGTCCCTGCTTTGCTCGTACCCAAGAAAGATAGCAGTTGGAGGATGTGCGTTGACAGCAGAGCAGTTAACAAAATCACCGTCAAATTTAGATTCCCAATGCCGAGGATCGAGGAGATGCTAGAAAGATTAGTTGGATCAAAAATTTTCTCCAAATTAGACCTCCGAAGTGGGTATCATCAGATTCGAATCAATCCCGGGGATGAATGGAAGACAGTGTTTAAGACGAGAGAGGGATTATACGAATGGAGTGTAATGCCGTTCGGCTTATGCAACGCTCCGGCGAAATTTATGAGACTAATGAATGAAGTCCTCAAACCCTTCTTGAACAAGAGCTGTGTCGCTTACTTCGACGACGTGTTGGTGTTTAGCGGCAGCTTGGAAGACCATCTCCAGCACTTGAAGCAGATTTTTGAAGTCTTCAGACAAAACAAACTGTACTTAAATATGGCAAAATGTGAGTTTGCCACAAATGTTGTCTCATTCCTCGGATTCAAGATAGCTGCTGAGGGTGTTAGTACAGATCCGAGAAAAATTGAATCCATAGTGGGGTGGTCTACTCCAAAGTCCTTTACAGATATCCGGAGTTTCCACGGTCTGGCAAATTTCTACAGGAAATTTATCAAGGGCTTTAACATCATCGTAGCTCCGCTAACCGACATTCTAAAGCAAAAACAATTCCAGTGGGGAGAAGAGCACAACAGTAGCTTTGAAGCAATCAAGAAAGCGTTGTCATCCGCACCGGTGTTGGCTTTACCGGAATTTGACAAACCATTTTATGTAGAAACTGACGCATCTACGGTAGGAATTGGTGCCGTCCTGACTCAAGAGGGCCGACCCATTGAGTTCTTTAGCGAGAAGCTATGCCCATCCCGACAGCGGTGGTCGGTTTACGAGCAAGAATTATACGCCGTGGTGAGGGCGTTAAAGCAGTGGGAACACTATTTGCTACACCAGGATTTTGTTCTATGTAGTGATCACAAGGCACTACAATATATTAATACACCAAAAAACATCAACCGCATGCATGCGAGGTGGATCTTATTTTTACAAAAGTTTACTTTTGTATTGAGACACAAAAGCGGGGCACAAAATCGGGTGGCGGATGCCTTAAGTCGCCGATCTGCTCTCATCACCCAGCTACAAACGGAATTCTTGGGGTTGGATTTATTGCATGAGTTGTACAGAGATGACAAGAATTTTGGCAAAGTTTGGCTTCAATGCATTAATAATGAATCAACGGATGACTTTTCATTGAGGCATGGATTTTTATTTAAAGGAAATCTCCTGTGTATCCCAGAGTCATCTTGGCGGCAGAAGATAATTTAAGAAGTGTACGAGGGCGGGTTGGCTGCTCATGCTGGAAGAGATAGAACACTAGCACAATTACAGAGCAAATTTTTTTGGCCTCATTTAAGGAGGGATGTTAGCAAATATGTGGAACGATGCTCCATTTGTCAAACATACAAGGGTGGCGAACAGAATACAGGATTGTATCAACCATTGTCGGTGCCCGAATCAATTTGGGAAGACCTTAGCCTAGACTTTGTACTTGGGCTGCCTCGCACTAAGAGGGGGAATGATTCGATTATGGTCGTCGTAGATCGGTTCTCTAAAATGGCCCATTTTATTGCATGTAAGAAAACCTTCGACGCTTTGAATATTGCCAAGCTTTTCTTCCGGGAGATCGTAAGGTTACATGGTGTGCCAAGGAGCCTCACATCCGATAGAGATGTGAAATTTATAAGTCATTTTTGGCGAGAGTTGTGGAAACGATTAAAGACCCAAGTGCAAATGAGCTCCTCTTATCACCCACAAACTGATGGCCAAACGGAGGTGGTAAACAGAACATTGGGAAACTTACTTCGGTGCCTAGTACAAGAACAACCAAAGTTGTGGGATGATGTATTAAGCCAAGCCGAGTTTGCATTTAACTCCATGCCGAACCGTTCCACGGGTATGTGTCCATTTAGTATTGTTTATACTAAATTACCAAACACTGTTTTGGACATTGCAGCCATTCCAAATTGCAAAATCAAAGCAGCTGCAGAAATGGTGGATCAATACTCCGAGATGTTGGCAAAGGAGCGTCTGAAGCTGGAAGAGTCTAATAAGAAATACAAATTAGAGGCCGACTGTCATAGAAGAAAGAGGGTATTCAAGCCGGGCGATCTTGTTTGGGTGCGAATGAAGAAGGAGAGATTACCTGCGGGATCCTACAGCAAATTAAGTCAAAGAAAATTTGGACCGTTTCCAGTTAGTCGTTGCATCAACGACAATGCATATGTGATTGAATTACCAGCTGAATTCAACACACCCAACACGTTCAACGTTGCAGATTTATATCCATACTACCCTCCGAATGATGCTGAGGAAGACGCCAGAGTTGAGCTGCAACTCTTTTGCGGAGGGGGCGCATGATGCGGAGCATCTTTACGTGCTTCTGCTGCTAGGACAACTTATCAAGCACATGGGCCGTTGGCCAGAAGACGCCGAGCACTACCTTTCTGTTCGTTAGTTTTTTTTTTCTGCTTTTGACAGTAATCATTAGAGTAAGCTCTTTTTTTTTCTCAGCTGCATTTAGTAGTCTTAGCCGGAGAGTTAAATACTCCAGGGGAGAAAGAGTAAGTAGTTTTGATCATATATTTTCAAAGGTATAGAAGTTATCTTCCTGTTCCATTACTTGTTCTTTTCCTCTGTTTCCCAGAACTCATTCTGTGCAGATTACCGACTACATCAAAACGACTCAAAAATATAATTCAAGTGAGTCTTTTTGAGACAACTTGAACCCTTCTATGAGCTCTCAAGTTACCGAGTTAAGAGCTCGAGTTCGAACATATAAGCTAAAGTTCGTATGACAAATGAGAAGTTTACAGTCGAGCATGACAATGTTTTCCTTATCACTAATATTAAGCGAGTCAAAGTATCAATCGAGCTCGAGCTAACGAGTTAATCGAGTCAAACTTTAGTTTCATTAGTGAGCTTAAGGGAGAGTTTATAACAAATTAATTATGAGTATCAATAATTACAACTTAAAAATTCATGTGAGATGCAATTATTATTATTTTCCGTGGAAGGCCAGCTGACTGAAAATCCATAAACAATACAATATACTAAGATCCCTTCTCATTCTAACCACCCATCCTGCCAAGTTCTTCACACATAATTTAATATTAAATATTAAAAAAAGAAAAAAAAATTATTATCTCTGTTGTATTTTCTATTATATTTATTTAGAATAAAATTATTAAATATTTTAAAATAATTGTAACAAAATTAATATTCTAAGGATATTTGTTCTTAAATATATAAAAAATATTAAATATTAAGAAAAAAATGAAGATTTTTAAAAATATTTTCTATAAAATGTCATATATTTTTACATCAAAAATATTTTTTTCTCAAAATTGTTCCCTATAAATATGTTTGGCCACTGATTAATTAGCCATTAATTAGATAACATTGGCTTCCACAATGCTCTTCTCCTTCTTCTTCCAGCTAGTCCTACTACTACTCATCAGCCTCCCTCCACCATCTTCCGCCACTGCCGCCGCTGCTTTAGCTCCTAACAGCTCGAAACTCTTCAGAGAATACATCGGCGCAGAGTTCAACGGCATCAAATTCTCCGACGTCCCCATTAACCCCTCCGTTGACTTCCACTTCATCCTCTCCTTCGCCATTGACAACACCAGCGACGGCGGCTCCTCGACCAATGGTCACTTCAACGTCTTCTGGGACACCAAAAACCTCACGCCGGACGAAGTCACGGCCATAAAATCCCGCCACAGCAACGTCAAAGTCGCCGTCAGCCTCAGCGGGGCCTCCGTCGGCGATGGCAGCCCTTTATATTTCAACCCATCCTCCGTCGACTCTTGGGTCAACAATGCCGTCACTTCTCTGACAGCCATCATCGAACGCTACCATTTAGACGGCGTAGACATTGACTACGAGCAGTTCAGTGCAGACTCTGACACCTTCGCTGACTGCATTGGAAAGCTGATTATGACTCTGAAGAACAACGGCGTCATATCTTTTGCTTCCATTGCTCCTTTTGCTCAAGAAGATGTTCAGAAACATTATATTTCACTTTGGAAGAAGTATGGGGAGTATATAGATTACGTGAATTTTCAGTTCTACGCGTATGATTTGAGCACCACAGTTTCTCAATTTCTTAGTTATTTTGAGACTCAGAGAGGGAATTATGAAGGGGGAAGGGTGCTTGTGAGCTTTGGGACGGATCCAGTCAGTGGAGGATTGAAGCCAGAGAAGGGATTCTTTACTGCTTGTAAGAGCTTAAAGAAGCAGGGAAAGTTGCAGGGTATATTTGTATGGTCTGCTGATGATTCAAAGAGTAATGGTTTCAGATATGAGAAGACATCTCAGTATATCCTTACAGCTTACTCTCCTTGATTTCAGTATCATTAGTTGAAATACTCTGTCTGCAAGTATTGTATAATGTAAGCTTATATGTATATCTGTGTAGATATGGTGCATGGTTTATATTATCATGTGTGTAATTGCTATGTTCATTGTATATTATGAAGTTACATAAATATGAGTATATGGCTTTGGAATTTACTTCTTTTTTTGATGTGGGGAATTATCGTTGGATCCTTGGAAGAATTTGACTAGCAAGAAAGAAATCCCAATCCAGGGAACAAAGATAAACACTAAGCTTCAAAAGCTTTAAAAAGAAATAAAATTCAATGATCCCCTCCTTACAATATCTTGCTTATATAAGCTACTAAGAAGAATCTAGAAGTATTGTAACAAATTATAGTAAGCTAGTCCTAAGGAAAACTTAAGCGATAATGTTCTACATCATTCTCCCCTTACGTCAAAAGAGCTCGCTCTATTGAGACGTATCATTGAGAGGGAGGCAGGTGTAGAAATCGTAAGCAATCCTCATGGATCAAAGTTTTGAATGTGAGAGATATGTTTTGCAATTTGGCGATCAATTTTAGGATCCATTTGAAAAAAAATAACAAGTAATTCTTTCTCCAAGCTATTTCCAAGCATTTTGTGAATACATAGCAATGCTCCCCAAACTAAAGCATCAGGCAGTTCAACTACATCCTTTTTTGCAAGAATCTCATCTGCTTCAGAGTCACTAGGGTGATTTGCAGCTTCAATAATATATTTAGCCTTAACAGGAGCAGCATTTTCTCTATGAAGGACTCAACCCAAGGCACAAGGAATGAGAACATCACATTCATGAACAAGTAACTTATTAGGATCCATGGCATCGATCTCCACTTATAAAATCCTTTAAAATAACACCTCAGCTTTGTGTCTCAATAGCTTAACATAGTTGGAAGTGTCTAATGTAAATCAACAATAGATTCTCGTTGGTAATACAATCATGTCACCCCCTTTGATCCTGATGTGAATCAAGGAGTCGCCTTTGTCTCTAACATCAAAGTATCCACCACCTTCCAAACAATAACGAATCTTTTCATCAACATACATGTGCTCTTCGTAGAAATTATTTAACTTTTCATTAAAGTTCTCTACTTTCCCAGGCCACGCTCAAAGAATTGAAATCCATGTAATTGTGTCCAATAACTTCTCAAAAAATTTTCCAGCCTCACTCTCAGTTTGTTTTATCCAAATGCCAATAGACAATACCAATTTTGGCATGTACTATTGATGTAGGAGATGTTGCCTTTCCGAGAGGATGACCATCTTTGATGTTGTCCTGAAGTACTAAATTAATCTCAGCAACGAAATCGTCAACACCCAATTGCCCGTAGTCATCAGCGACATTACATCGAGCAACTTATGAGCATGGCGTTGGATTAGCTAGCTTTGTCAGTGAACTTCACATCATGCATTTGCACACCTGTAATGGGAACATTTCCAATACCACCTGGAGAAGACTCACATCATTCATAAGACACTCTTTTAGCCACTAACATTGTTAGTGAACCTATACAAGTGGAACTACTTTACTTATACTATTTTGTTGTAACATCTTGCTCACATTGTTTTCTTATTTATACTATCTCTGTTACACCTGAGATGAATAAGATTTACTTTTCCTTCTATTACTTCATCTTTCTTTTTTCGTTCTATACGCCAACTAGGGTCTTCTAAATGGTATCAGAGAGATCCATGACAGACCAAAACTCGTGGGCCTCCCACCTCCCCAACTTCCTTTGCCGAGTTAACGGTACCGGTGCCACTAAAATTCTTAATATCAAATATCAAGAAATTGGTTCCAACTCAACTCACCGTCGACACCTATGCTTTCTAGCGTCTTCAACTTCTTCAGCATTTTACGGCAAATGGATTCGTCGGACATCTAACCGGTACCTCCATCTGCCCCTCCGATCCTTCCCATCCTGATTTCACGGTTTGGCATCTTATTGAAAAGAACTTGATTTCTACCCTTCTTTCATCTATCTCCCCTTCAATTCTCCCTCATGTGCTCTCTTCATCCACCGCTCATTACGCCTGGATGATTCTTGAGAAATGCCTATAATCATCAAGTCTTTTTAGAGTCATTCAACTTAAGAATGAGTTACACCATATCCAATTAAAAGGCTGCTTTATGCAGCAATACCTCACAAAAATCAAGATGATCGTCGACACTATTGCTGCCTTAGGATCCACGGTCGATCCCGAAGACATTATTCTTTACATTCTTAATGGTCTCCCATCCACCTACAGCTCCTTTAAAATAGCCATCTGAATCTCTCTTCTGCCTAATGATCTTGATACTCTTTACTCACTTCTTTGTAGCGAGGAAATTCATGTCTAACAATAACTTCAAAAAGAAACAATCTCCTCTACAGACTCTCTAGCTCTCTACTCTGCTACCAATCCTTCTAGAGGACGCAATCTGAAAATGTTCTTTAGAAATAAGAACAACACTTCACCGTTCGTTCCCACTACCTCCTTACCCAATCACACGCCCGTCAATCCGACTACCCGGTCAACATGCCAAATATGCGGCAAATTCGGCCATGTAACTATAAACTGTTGGCATCTTTGTAATTCCAAATACGCCCCAACCATTTCTTCGCAGCCACGGGCTATGCTAGCCTAGCCATCGTCCAATTCGACCCAATATTGGGTTCTTGACTCTGGCGCCTCGACACATCTCACTCCAGATGCTACAAACATAAACTACTCGGTTCCTTATAGGGGTCTCGACACAGTTTCAATAGCCAATGGCTCGTCGCTATCAATTCACAACTCAGGACAAGGCATTATTCTGCTACCGGACACAGAGCGTAAGCTATGTCTATGTAATCTCCTCCACGTTCCCTCTTTAACAAAATCTTTTATCTATTTCAAAATAAACATCCAATAATTATGTATCTATTTATTAAGGATATGCATAAACATCGACCACTTCTTCATGGGCATCTTCATAACGGACTATATCAACTTCGGCTATCCCCCACTACCAACCTTACCGCTCTTCAAGCTACCAACAATTCGTCTCAAACGTGGCATGCTCGCTTAGGACATCCACACAATAAAATGATTTCTATTATAGCTCAATACATTCCCGATATTACTTCTATATCTACATCTTATGTCTGCAAATCTTGTAACATGGCTAAAAGCCATAAACTATCCTTTAATATCAGTATCAATGTTTCTTCTTTTCTCGTTAATTTGATTCATTCCTATTTTTGGGGCTCTGCTCCACAATAATCGCTAGATGGTTTTAAATAATATGTTTTTTTTACCGATGATTACATAAGATTCTCTTGGATATATCCAATGAACTCTAAACAAGAAACATTTACAAAATTCAGGAACTTTTGTAACCTCATCACTAATCAATTCAATTACACACCCAAAACTCTTCGCTTTGACCGGGGTAGAGAGTTCATCTGCAACGAATTCAAACTTTTTCTTCAAGATAAAGGAATCCTTCATCAGATAAGCTGCCCTCATACCCCCGAATAGAATGGTTTAGCTGAACGTAAACACAGGCACCTATTTAATCTCACTCACACTCTCCTATACGCCTCTTCTCTTCTACATCGCTTCTAGGCTGAAGCTCTCTCCATCGCAAACTATCTCATTAATCATCTTCCCTCTAAATCCATATCATTTCAAACTCCATATCAACATCGTCATGGATAGGTCCCTTCGTACTCTCTCCTTTGCACATTTGGCTGCTTTTGTTTTCTCTGGTTAAAACCACACACTTTAAACAAACTATCTCCTAGATCTCAAGAATGCATCTTCTTAGGCTACTCATTCATTCACAAGGATACAAGTGCTTCAACACAAAATCAGGCAAAATCCACATTTCCAGACACGTTATTTTCCATGAAAATATTTTTTTCCTCACGAATCTATCACTCCCAACAACACTACTACTTATGGCAAATCAAATAGTTTCATATCACATCTTCTCTTGTTCTTCACTCAACCCTTCCTACATGTGGATCTCTGAAAGGATACCGCTGGCTACCGTGTGTAGAGGATATATATTCGACCGCTCCACTTCGAGGGATAGAGACGATCGCAGGCCTCCGTGCTCCTTACAAGTGGGCCAATGGAATGGCAGATTAGATCGCACATACGACTAACCATTGAGAATATTGGCTCTTACCAATGCACCCTGATGGATAGTAATATACATGACTTGATCATAACAATGGGTTTCCCTCACCTGATACATTAGCTCGAGCAGGATTTATTTGAGGAGTTCCGTTTCCCACTGGAACAAGCCCCCGTGGTTAATTACAAAGACTCTCAATTAAAGATTCGATATTATCCTTCCCGGATAAAGGATTGGTACATAAAGGGGAGACTAAGAAATCCTACTCAAAAGAAAAGATGTGGCTCTAATGGTTTAGTCAACATACACTATTCATCTCAACATTCAGAGAGACTAAGGTATTGAGAAGAGAGGAAATCATACACTCAAGTCATCTAGAGAGAAAGGATTAAAGTGGCGTCGTCATCCATGCGACATATATAAGTAGGATTTATAGTCTCTGAAGAAGATGAACTTATCCACTATTTAGGTATACTATGAGACACCCGATGTAGTAGCCTCGAATCCTACTAAAGTGGATTTAGTGTTCTACCCAACACTAACACCTGTGTCCTAACTAATGCACCTATGCTTATATTGTTGATATAGTTACTACTTAGCTTTGTATGCTTGACATTCTTGCAACTTGTATGTTTTTAATGATTTCACATATTATTATTTTGATTATTATTTCTCTTAATATATTTTGAAATTATTATTTTTACTCTTGTTGTACTAATATTTTAGAGAAATCATACTCCAGATTTTTGAAGACTTCAAATCAAGATCAGCTTAGAGTGTATTGTAAATTGAAGTTTATATTTTTTATTTTATTGAGTTAGAAAGAGTGTGATTGTAATTGAGTAACTGAGCACACACACATAGGAGAAGAGTTATAAAATTTATATTTTTAAACTGATCTACTAGACGATACCCTTTCGTACAGAATACTGTGTTCAGTTATTTACCCCAACGAGCAATGGAACAAACAGAAGTGAGTGAAAATTTTTTCTAAGTATAGATTGTATGGACGATAATTTTTGTTCATCCCAGGACGATCTTCTCTATTTTTACTAAATGTGAAGATCATACGGATGATAATTTCTATTCGTCCTAGGATGATCTTATCTATTTTCACCAAATGTGAAGATCGTATGGACGATAATTTTTGTTCGTCCCACAACGATCTTTTCTATTTTTGTCAAATGTGAAGATCGTATGGATGATATTTTATGTTCATCCCAGGATGATATTCTCTATTTTTCCCAAATATGAAGATAGTAAGAATGATACTTTTCATTCATCCCAGGAAGATCTTCTTTGTTTTTGCCAAATGTGAAGATCGTACGGACAATATTTTTTGTTCATCCCAAGACGATCTTATCTAGCTTTGCCAAATGTGAAGTTCATAAGGACAATAATTTTTAATCATACAGGGACGAAGGGCACTGTTCTGTATACTTATAGTTCATCCTGACTTTTTATACTTATGAATATTTAAAATAACTATTCATAACGGACAAACTTAGTTCGTACCGAATGATGATTGGGTACGAAATGTATTCGTACCAATTCATAATGAGTTCGTACGAAACAATATTTGAACTGTTCTTATGTACGAAATACGATCGTGGACGGTCAAATTTGAAAATTATAGTTTTCTGGATGGTTTTTGATGTCTTTATTATAAAAATCCACTAAAGACTGTCATTTAATCTTTTTGTCAATTGATCTTCATGAATGGTAAAGAAAAATTGAAGAAGAGAGTATGAAAGAGTGTTTGAGAGAGATTTCTTCCTATTAGAGCATGAAAGGTTCACAAGGTTACTCAAGAGTAAGGATCTCTGTGGGTAATTTGTATTTTCGTCACTCTTTCTCTTGTCTTTCTAGATTGATCTTGTGAATATCTTTCAAAAGGATCATGTTCTCTACCAACACTTGGAGAGTGTGAACAACCGAAGGTTTTCTGCCGATACTTGGAGAGTGTGAACAGCCAAATGTTCTCTGCCTACACTTGGAGAGTGTGAACAGTCGATGGTTCTCTATTAACACTTGGAGGGTGTAAAAGAATGAAGGTTCTCCGCTGACACTTGGAAGGTGTAAAAGAATGATGGTTCTCTGTCAACACTTGGAGGGTGTAAAAGGACGACGGTTGTCTACCGCACTGGATATTGGTGGAAGATAATTTTATGAAAGCTTCTTTGCCTTGCTGTGGGGGCAAAAAGAGAGACACTAGTGATAATAGTGCAATAACTAAAGTGGGAGACTTTAGGAAGTAGATGTAGGTCGTGTTTGACCGAACCACTATAAATATTTGTGTATTTTTATTTCCATTGCTTATTTTTCTTACTGCAAGTTTTATTTTTCGTGGTTGAAAAATCTTTTTAAAACACTTAAAATTAACTTGCTACGAATCATTGAATGGTTTCAAACTTTTTAATTTCCAAGAAGAGATTAATTTTTTAAAAAATTATCAATTCACCCCCCCCCCCTCTTGGTTAGCCTTTAGGAGATTAGCTTAGGTCTAACAACCTATTTCATATTCAACAAGTTTCAACATATATCCTATATAAAAAGAGATGATAGCTAACCACATAATCACTTTAAATCCATGTTATCTAGTCATTATGAAAGATGGATAGGTAGTTTGAGTATTTTGGAAATAGGGTCGATGTCTAAAGATTTTTCTAATTGGTCCTTGACTTATGTGTGATGAATGCTCCTAGAGCTAATGCAATTAAATTTTATTTAGTTAGTTTTTTAATATAATGCATGCTAATTAAAATCTCTAAATCAGATATGAATAAGATTTTTAAAAAGGCTTATAAAAATAAATTTTTAGAAAAGATCGGGCTTCCCTAGGTCCGACACCTCATCCTCATAGGCCAGATTATTTGGACTCTACCCGCAGATGAGAAAGTGTCTTATAGCAAGGAAAAAAAAATGCATTAATATGCATGTGAACTCGGACAGCTCCAGCTATTCCCTAAGTCGTTAGGTTTTTAAGTTGTTTAATTCTTAAATTTAAAATTTAATTATGAGTAAAAAAATATTTTGTTCCTTAAAGAGCCTAGAAAAAATCAGGTCAAACACATGCAATAAAGAAACCTAAGAAAAATATGTCAATTCTACTGTGCATATAAAATAAATACATCAATATAAATCTAACACAGAAATATAAAGTCCAAAGTTCTGGCAAGTGCCATATAAGTACAATCCAGGGTTTGTAGAAAAGTAATGGTGGTCAGGCCCCATCGACAACAACCTGGATTCTAATCCTAATAAATAATGTGTTGGAACTCGTTCAATATGAATTAGGATGTTAAGCCTAATTATTTGACCCAAGGCTAACCAAGAGGGGGGATAAATTGGTAATTTAAAAATTATACTTCTACTCTTGAATTTTTAGAAAATCTTTTTAATTATTAATGCAAGTTAAATTTAAAGTTTAAAAAATAAACTTTTCAACCAGAGTAAACAACTTGCAATGAAATTAAATGCGGAAGTAAAATAAGAAAGAACACACCAGATTTATAGTGGTTCGGTCAAACCTTAACCTACGTCCACTCCCCGGAGGCTGTCACGACCCGACCCGACCCGGGACGGATCTTGCTCGCACCGGGCCGCGACCAGCCAAACAAACCGACTAACCAGGATCTGGCTTTGGAATTTGCTTCAGAACTGATTCTTCCAAATATTTCAACTCAAAAACAGACACACAGAGCCACTATGAAACATCAAATGCAGCGGAACAAATCATCTATATTTTTCTTTCTTTTCCTCAAAACAATCATCTACAACTACAGACCATGGCTCAGACAGAAAGAAACAGAGCAGAAGAGCCATGTCTGTACAAAAATCAAAAGTACAAAACAATACCTACAGATCAGACTCTGAACTCTAGTCCAAGACCTCATTCTCTTTCCCAGAACCTGAAAACCACCAGAAAATAAGGGTGAGCTCAACAGCTCAGCAAAGCGACAAACCTCCAATCAAAACTTCTAGAATCCCAAAACTAAACACATCAGACCAAATCCAATTAGAATATTCGTACATATCAAAACAAACAGATCAAATCAGAACTTATACGGACATATATCAAATCAGAATCAAATTTACTTACAGAACAGATACGGAAATCAGAAGTCCTTTCAAATCAGATATCAGATATTATTTAATTAATAGTTAAATTCCCTGACACTGACAGAATCTCTACGGATTTCGGCCCCTTATGCCTCCCTTTGTGCTCACGGCACCAGAACAGATGTGCTTATAGCACCAGAACAGATTTCATCGGATCCGAAATAGAACTGATTTCAGATTTTAGATTGAGCTCATTTCAGATTTTCCAGACACTAACCGAATCTCTTAAGATCCGGGCCCCTTATAACTCCCTTTATATAGCATATACAGATAGCATATCAATTCAGAAGAAATCCGGACAAAATCAAAAATCACATGAAAATCGGGCAGCACAACGGCTGTATATGGAATTTACACAATTTTCCTGAAAAATCATAGAATACCAAATTTGCACAGAATATAGATAACAACATTGCAAGACTTTAATTCTATTGCTCAGACAATTTTTGACTACACAGAAAAATACAGTCGATGGAAAACACCGTCAAATCAAAACTACCATGACAAAAATCTCTAGAAAATAATCAAAATGTGCACACTCAGCACGTCAACAACATACAGAAAATTACGCGGTAAAAACTGAATCAGACGGGAAATACGGACAAAAATCACTAACAAAAATCAATTCCGGACAGATAATACCGCCAAACACGACGGTTCTGAAATTTGAGAAAGGTGGATTGTGCCTTACCTTGCGTACAACAATATCTTCAACAGTCTCGTCGAACGAAAACGGACCCACGTCTTCCCAAAATCAACTTTTCCTTTTCTTTTCTTTTTCTCTTTCCTCGGATCTGAAATTGGATTTATAAATTTTATTTTCTCTTTCCTCGAAATGACCTGATTTCCTTAAGTAATCCTCAGTTCGGCCCGGCCGATCACCTCGATCGTCCTGGACGATCAGACCAAAAACCCATCGTCCCGGCCGATTCCCTGGACGATCCTCAGAACGATAATTAATTCTAAAAAAGTCCTGCTCTCTATCTTTTGCACTGAACTGATCGGCCTAGGACGATGCCCCTATCGGCCCGGCCGATCCCAGGAGAAAAATCACCTGGAGCAATCTAGACAAATTCTGGAGCAAACCTTCAACTGATCGTCCCAGGACGATCCCAGATCGCCCTGGACGATCCCAGATCGCCCTGGACGATCCTGGAGCAGAAACAGAACTTCACAATCTCCCCAACTTCGTAAAAATGTCGTCCTCGACATTGTCCAATCCAAACGGCGTCAGAATAAGTACGGGTACGACTATCTCATGTCAGACTCCTTCTCTCAAGTCGCTTCCCGTGCGGTTCGGTGCTTCCACTGCACCTTAACCATCGGAATCTCTTTATTTCTCAACTTGCGCACGCCGTGAGCTAAAATCAACTCGGGTTCTTCCTTATAACTCAGATTCTCCTGAATCTCAATCTTATCAGTAGACACTTTCTTCCCAAAGTCCGATATCCACTTTCTCAAAGTAGATACGTGGAACACATTATGCACGTCGGGCATCAAATCAGAAAGCAACAGTCTGTAAGCAGATTTTCCAATCCTTTCCAGGATTTCAAAAGGTCCAACATACCTTGGACTAAGCTTGCTCACCTGACCAAATCTGCTCACACCCTTCATCAGACTGACTTTGACATACACAAAGTCACCAACCTGAAACTCAACAAACCTGTGTTTCTGATTGTAATACTTCTGCTGTCGATCTTGAGCAGCTTTCAATCTTTCTTTTATCAAACTGATCTTCTTAACAGTTTCTTCAAAGAAAGTGGCACCCAGTTCCTGTCTATCTCCGACCTCAGTTAGAGTCAAATGAGTACTGCACTTCCTGCCATACAAAGCCTCGTACGGTGCCATGCCAATACTGGACTGAAAACTGTTGTTATAAGCAAACTCAATCAAAGGGATATGATCTTCCCAGCCTCCGCCAAAGTCCAGAACACAAAGCCTTAACAGATCTTCCAGCACCTGAATAGTCCTTTCAGACTGTCCGTCTGTCTGAGGATGAAAAGCTGTACTGAAATGCAGTTTCGTACCCAAGCCTTGCTGAATGCCCTTCCAAAGTCTGGAAGTAAATCGTCTGTCTCGGTCAGAAACTATCACTCAAGGCTCACCGTGCAATCTGACTATCTTCTTCACATATATCTGTGCCAAACAATCCACCGGATCGGAAGAAAATGGGCGGACTTCGTCAGTCGATCCACAACCACCCAAATGGCATCGTGCCCTTGTCTAGATCGAGGAAAACCCATCGCAAAGTCCATCGTCACCTCCTCCCACTTCCACTCAGGGATAGACAACGACTGCAAAAGTCCTCCTGGTCGCTGATGCTCTGCCTTCACCAACTGACAGGCCTCGCATCTCGACACAAACTCAACTACATCCTTCTTCATTCCAGGCCACCAGAACAAAAACTTCATGTCAGCATACATCTTACCACTTCTCGGATGTATAGTATAGCCTGAATGATGGGATTCATACAGAATCTCTTGCCTCAAATCTCCAAACACAGGAATCCACAACCTGTTCTTGCAGAAAATAATACCAGAATCAGAAATTCGGAGTTCAGGCTTCTTACCAGATCCAATCTGAGCAATCAACTTCGAATAATCAGAATCTGACTTCTGGGCTTCCTGAATTCTTGCTTCCAAAGAAGACTGAATGCTCATCTGAGCCAAATCCAAATCACTGGAGGAATTCACCTCCAACTGCAAGCGCTCCATATCATGAATCAGAAAATCATCAAAAGTAAGCTGCAAACCTGATAGTTCAGAAGATTTTCTACTCAGAGCATCGACTACCACATTAACCTTACCAGGCTGATACTGAATGGTCAGATCATAGTCCTTGATCAACTTGAGCCATCTTCTCTACCTCAAGTTCAGATCCTTATGAGTGAAAATATACTTCAAACTCTTATGATCAGTGAAAATCTCACATCTGACGCCATATAAGTAATGACGCCAAATCTTCAAAGCAAACACAACTGCAGCTAACTCCAAATCATGTGTCGGGTAATTCTTCTCATGTGGTTTCAACTGTCTAGAGGCATAAGCAATTACCCTTCCATTCTGTATCAGCACTGTTGACCTCATTTTTGTATGAGGTCATTTGGACTACTCTTGACCTTAAATTAATTTAATTTCCAAATTAATTTAAATCCTAGGATCCTCCTAGAATCTTGACCTTAGGATCAATCCTAGGATCCTCCTAGAATCTTGACCTTAGGATCTATCCTAGGATTCTTCTAAAGCTTAGACTTTAGGATCAACCTAGACCTTAGGTCAATAAGGCCAAATCCAGGGTCCAAAGGTTTTGTCCTAAAGGCCTTTTCCATTGAAACTTCAGACACCTTGAAACCCAGTTAAATGACCTCCGATTCAGAGTCTGTCAGTTGCATACTGATGGGACATGTCTCTGGAGGAAATCTTCCAAATTTGAGCCCATTCTGAGGTCTCTAACCCAAAAAAACTTAATTAAAATCCAAAGGCTGTAAAACCTTCAAATATTTACAGCCCATGCCACTGGACCTGTCACTATGAAGTTTTTGACTTTAGAGCCTTCACCAAATCCTCTAGTCACTTCCAGACCCTTAATATTGATATGTTGAACGATAAACTGGAATTTTCTAGACTCATCTCAGCCCCTAGTGGCCATGAGCCCAAAATGACCAAAATACCCCTATGAGGCTCAAACTTTGATTTTAAATCAAATGAACTCCAAATTGAATGCAATCACTTGCAGCAAGTTTTAAATGTCTTTTCAAACCTGTTGAGCCTGATCTCAGACCCTGAGCTTAGCCGGTTGACCAAGTCAACCAATTTTGGCTTAAGGGCCCATTAAGGGCCCATTAAGCCCTTTTGACTCAAAGGACTCATTTAACCATGGAATCACCTCTACTAGACTCCAAATATTCTATCAAACCTACCTGGCCCAAACTCACACCCTGGGTCAACCTGGTTGACTCAGTCAACCTAGTTTGACCAAACCAACCTTTAAGGCCCTCCATTTTGAATTAAATTTAAAATTCACCCAAGTCTTTGTCAAACCCTCTCCACTCTTCTTAATCAATTCCCTAAATCACTTTGGCTGCCACCTCACCCTTGGTCAACCAGTTGACTGGTCAACATGGTCAACAAGGCTCTTTAAGGGGTTTAAATCCCCATTTGGCTTGGCCTAAGTTAGCCCACTCCTCATCAATTCATTCCAACAATTTTATTTAATTCCAAAGGGTCCCCCATGCCACCTCAGCTGTCCACTTGGCTGTTGACTGGTCAAACCAGTCAACAAATGGTCAAAGAGGCTTCCAAATGGTTAAAATCCTTAATTAAATTTATTAAACTTAAACTCAAATTAATCCAGCAGATTAGTTAGTCTCTAGAACATTCCTAGAACTATTTTGAGCCCTTAGATCTAAATCCAAAGGCTCCCATTACTCCATGTGTCCAAATAAGGACAAAACTCACTTTCCACATAGGATGTCCTTGAGCTGTCCTTGGCTGCTGCTCCCACCAACTCCCTGGACAGATGGCACTCATCTGGAGGCTCATCCAGTAGATCCCAACCCTCCATTCAATCTGGAAGGGATTGAATAGGGCAAAAGGCTCAAGTGAAGCCTCATTCGAATCCCCATACCCTCTCACCTACCTAGAGCTCCTCCAACAAAACTCTTTGTTTGTTTGAGCTCTATTGAACCTCCTCAACATCTTCCCACTCAAATCCCGCCGGTCAAAGCCGCCTCCGGCGATCTTCCGACGAGCTCAACACTCAATCCGTCCAAGGCTTGTACCAGGCGATTCGTGGAGAGTCGGGGCTAGGATTCAACTAGGAACTTAATCGTGGACAGTCTACAAGTTCAGAGAATCCAAAAAACGGTCCAAACCGTCCATTGAATCGCTGTAAAACTCTAACCCTAGTCTAAGACACTTAGGCTAAATAGCGTTTTATTTAATGCGTTATTTTTAGTGAAATTGATTCCCCAAGTTTTCTGTTCATAACCTAAATCTAGATTTAAAATTTCGTTGATTTTCATTAAGCGGATTGAGAGAACAAGCCAAAAAACCGATCCTGGGGCGTTTTCGCAGCCTAGTCCAGTTTCGTGTTTTCTGGACCGTTGATCGTTTGATCAACGGTCTGGATTTGGCTCTTCCGCGGTCAGTTACGACCGTGTATTTGATCTAACGCTCGGATAACGGTCTACCGATATCTGGACCGTTAGTTCGAAACCGCGGGATCAAATGGTGGCCGTCTGATCATTCTTTGTTAAGTCGAATCGCGTGAATCAATCCTGCCCGTTGATTCTTTTATACGGGTGATCGAACGGTGGATGATCCGAGCTGACTCGGATTAGTGAAACCGCGTGAGGTACCCGGCGTGCGACGCGTGTCAGCCGCCGCCGCGCGGTTCGATCCAGCGAACCACAGCGCGCCACGTGGCTCCGCGTTTTGGCTGGCCGAACCAAAACGCGCCACCTGTCCCGCCGGCGCCGTTTTTTTTTTGTTTTATAAATAAAATAAATTATTTTAATTATATTTTAATTAACAAAACTAAAAAAAATTATATAAAATTAAATATAAATCCAAAAATTAACTATAATATATCAAATTGCTCAGAAAAATAATATCTTTAATTTAAAATTAATTTTAATTTAGAATACTATTTATATTCTAAACTATTTTAATTATTATATATTTCATATTTTTGATTAATAATTAATAAAAATATTTGATTTAAATTATTTAATTAATTCAATTTTTTTTTTAATGTATTTCAGAAAACATTTAAGACTTAATTCAATTCAATAAAGAATTATTGTTATTTAAATATTTAAGTTAATTTTAAATTACCTTAAATCATTTTAATTAACTTAAATCTTCAAAATTTCAATAAATTCATTTTAATTCACAAAAATTCAAATAATATATCAAAATTTTCAGAAAATTGAGAATTTTAATTTAAAACTATTTTCAAAGTTTAAAACTCAATTTATTTTGATTTATTTGAATTATTTTAAAATCCTTAATATTTAATTAATATTTAATTAATATTAAATTAAATATTTTGAAAATTAAAAATTATTTTCAAATAACATTGAAAAATCAGTGGATCTCCCAACCTTTCATAAATTTTTTTTTTTTTTTATAATAATTTTTGGAATTATTTTAATTTAAAATATATATATTTATATGTATGGTTATATACACTTTAAAACACTTTTAAAACTATACATATATGTAAATCTTTGAACTTTGGGAGATCTCCTTTGGAGCTTTAAATATAGATTGAGCTTGTTTGAATGGAAATCAGGGGGAGTGATTAGTGCATAGTTGTGTTTCAACTATTCACTAATCAAAATTTAAGCTAAGTTGATTATGTTAGTTCTTGCATGCTTAAGGTACACACACCACTTAGATTTAGTTTCTCCTAGATTTAGGATTTGCTTGATGTGATTGTATATCGTTTATGTTAAGTTCAAGGGTTAGCAAAAACATTGATTTGAACCCATCAAACCTAGTGTCATTAAGGACAATAATTAAGGACCCTTGCTAGAAAATTTAGAATATTTCTAATAATTAGGATTCACTTCTATTTGAGTTGAAACTTCAAACACTTGAACTTAGTGACATGTACAGCCATTAGGAAAATTTTCACTGAATTTGGAAATCATTAAGGCCCATAATTAATTTTCTAAGTCTTAAACCCTTAATTAACCCTTAAAACTTCAAGAAAATGTAATAAATTCATTTTAAATCCAAAAAATACATAAAACCCCTCTAACTGACCAGAATCAAGTGCTTAATCAATGAAAATTAAAAGCCCCTTGAATTGACAACAATTCTGCCCTTAATTTAATTTTAATCAAAAATCAATATTTTATTAATATAATTAATTAAAAAATATTAAAATTCTAAAAATGTCCCAAACACTTGGGAATCTCTCCTTAGGTCATTCCTGACCTTTGGAGCTGATTTCAAGGAGTGGGGACCTCATTTGGAGCAAAATCACAAAAATGCCCTCTAATTAAGTAATTTCAAAAATTCAATAAATACCTAAACTTCAAACCTTCATAACTAATTCAAGAAAAATCCAAATCACCCAAACTCACTTGCATTCAACTCACAATAACTCCTAGTATTTATCAAAAATATCAAATTCCAGAAATCTGTAATATTTCAAAAAGTCAACAAATCGGTCAACCACAGTTCAAAACTAGTTCAAAACTTCAAACCTTTGTAATAAAATGTAGAAAAATCCGATTTCAACGTACTTACCTTCTAACTGATCGTAGTAAGGTCTAGTGTTTTAATAAAATACAATCATTCTAGAATTTGAACTTAATCAAAAAGTCAATTTTTGAACCCCTTAATTAAATGTTTAAAATATTCAAAAATTCATAAAACTCAAGATTAATTTGAAACTCCAGAAAGTGTTTACTTAATGTTTAAAACACTCAACAAAACCTTTTAAAACATAACAACCATCCTAAAGATGAAGTTTATTGGCTGGACTACTCCGGGCTGCGGGGCTAAGTGTCCTAAGGAGGCTGGTTCCTCGAGCCTGGTGGCACAACGCCACGAATGGATTCAAAGGGGTGTTAAACCTTAAAAATAGATTAATCATTAATTATTTAACCTTTTAAAACCTATAATTCAATTACATTAATTTGGTTTATCGGCTGGACTACTCCGGGCTGCGGGGCTAAGTGTCCTAAGGAGGCTAGTTCCTCGAGCCTGGTGGCACAACGCCACGAATCGATTAATGGTAAGTTTAAATTAATTAATTTTAAAAATCAGCGACCAAACATCTCTAATAAAATCCATCAACCCTTAACCCTTAATCAATCTAACTCATTTAATTATACCGGGTACCACTGGGTAACCCAGGCCTACGAGGCTATTAACTTAGCCCCAAGGAAGGTGAAATAAACTTCACGGCCTCGATGTGAAACAAAGGTGACATCCGATAAATAATTAAATAAATCTTAAAATTAATCTTAAGCTATTAATACTTGAATTCAAACCTAAATCCTTTAAACCTTCCAACTAATCGAATTTTAGATAACTTTAACTAATAATCCTGATTAGGACACACCAAAACCACACGACCTACTTCACACACTTTAGATGGTTTGCTAGGATCACCGACTCTAGTTTTAGGATAGGCCGGTGTTTTACTTTTTGCAGTTGTGTGCCGAGTTTTGGAGCTTTTACTGCATGCTGTTTGCTAGTGTAGAATTGATGTGCTTATTTACTTATTTCCTGCATTCTGTGATTGATTGTACGATAGATTTACCCCTAGGTTAGGAGCGAATTATACTTGTGCAATCTTATGCAGGTGGCCATGCTCGTATAAAGAGCTGAAATTAAAGGGGGCAGTTAATAAAAAAATATATATACTCTTTGCACAGGTACCTACCGCGCTTAAGACCCCCTTTAAATAAAAAGAGCATGGCCAAGTGTGGCTAAAAAAAAATGCATTTTAAATTTTCATATTATAACTGCTTGGGAATATATACAACTGTTGATTATTAGGATAACCTCGCATGATCGAGTCTAGATTTTCTTATTTCTCTTAATGTAAATTTAATTCAGTTAAGGTTGTATTTATTTAAAATGTTTTGAGATTGGGATATGAATATCCTATTTGAATTCCAAAGAGGTGAAGACATCCCTAAAGGGGAGAGTCTTCTTCCATTTGGAATTCAAATTAGGATACTTTGCAAGTATCCAAAGAGGAAAGATAACACCCCGATCAAGGGGGAGTTTCTTTCCATTTGGATATCCTGAACCGACGAATCGAGATGTTCGTGAGAAGATGAAGGATTGGACAACGAGAAGAATCCCAAGTCTCAAAATCATTTGATTTAGGATTAGAAATCCGGGTTGTAGTCAGTGGTGCCCGGCCACTTTAATTTATTGTAATTTTTGAGATGTAATAATGAGTGGCACTTGCCATATGGACATTCAATTTGATTAATTTAATTAATTTATTTAATTGATTTCGCATTAGAACTCCTGCTTTTTCTAGTCTTTTTACTTGCATGCCGTATTTGATTTGACCTGGAATTCGAATTTAGGCTCTTAGGGGTCTGTCAAAATTCTTCTACTTTAATTAAATAAAATTTTTAAGATAAGATAGAAACTCTAAACGGTCCTAAGAAGTAAGCTCGGACTCGCCGAGGGTTTTTCATGCATCCATATTGTACTTTCTCAACCTTGTTAGGCATCTCCCCACCTGCGGGTTCTGGCAGACCACCTGGCCTATGAGGGTGCCGATCTGTCAAGGGGATGTTATGCAATCTCTAAGGAAAAACCTATTTTCTAAGCCAAAATTTTTAAACTGCTACATACAAATTTTGCATTCAATCGAGTCAATTAGCATGCATCGCATTAGCAACAAATTTAAAAGAGTCTAATATTTAATTGCATTACTTAGACATCGAATACCCAACATAAGTCTAAGGGGTCAATTAAGGATCTGCTCTAGATGTCGACCCTATTCCTTTATACTTTTCTAAATAACATCCCTACCACTCAACATTAAAAGACCGGACTCATAATTTTAAATCGTTTAGGTGGTTTAGCTGGCTCCCCAATCCAGGCCGGGGTAAGACCAGATTCGCATTGCATTAGCTAGGTTTTGGGTCACTTTTTTTAGTACCCAATTTAGACTTAGGTTCTGAGGCTGGCTCGGGCCATAAGACCTCAATTTTCGGGAATTGAATCCCAAATTTCTAATAAAATTGATCACTTAAACTAAACATTGATTTCAATCAAATTCGAGCCCAACACTTAGGATAGGTTGGGGTGTTTTCTGAATTGTTTCAGAATCTCAAAAACATTCCCTACTCCTCTTCCTTTGGCTCCGAAAATAAGTGTTCAATCTTGAACCAATCCCCCTTGAAATTCAAACCTTAACTTCCTTTGATATTTAACTTTGAATTCTAAATAAAATTCATATCGCTATTTTAATCGAGAGTTTTCGTAGGAAAATCTCTAATTTTCCTACGATGTAATTAACTATGAGGGCTTGCGCTCGTAGGAGATTTAGTAACTCAGATTTAATTTTTCAAAATTAAAATTGATATCTTTTAAAACTTCAATTAATTATCTTTGGGAAATTCAATATTCCCAAAAATAATTAAATATTTTCAAAACTATATATATTTAAATAATATATATTTTTTTTAATCAAAACAAAAAATGGCGACTCCGCTGGGGAATTATCTCACTCTCCATCTTTAATAGCGATATTAATTTTATTGAATCGGTAGTCTTAACTACCTTTCCCTCCATTGGTTCCTCTTTCATTTCTCTCTTGAAAGAGTGTGGACAATTCAATTAAGAGTTGTCAAATGAGAGGTGAGTGTAGGGAATTTCCCTCTAGATCGGGCTTGGACATTTTGCCTCCAACTTGGTTGGTAGAGCGAAAGAGTTAAGCCTATCTCCCTCTAGACATTTCTATAAATGTTAGAAAACTTGCGTGCTCGGATTGTTAGTAGCATGCTAAGTTATATATCTTATAGAAATTCTCCTTAATTTTAAAATCTAAAATCTACAATCTTTTGATAAAGTTAATTCTTTTCAACATCTAAATAATCGCTGCATGATATCGCTGTATATTGAGTTGTAATTGTTTCGATTCAATATATATACGATTAATCGTAGAATCCAATTTTAAAGATTTCATTAAAAATTCAATTATATCGATAGAATTAAGCTATGACATTTCGTTCTTAATCCATTAATTAGAATGAAAGAGTTAAGTAAATTCAAAATAAATCTCCCCTAAGTAATGTGGACCTTTCGTTGAATGAAAGTTCAACACCTTGAGTCCCAAAATAAGGGGAGATGCTGCCGAAATTTTGAATTTTTAATTATCTGTTTAAAAGATCATTTCAAATTGAATGATTGTTGTATATACCTTCTTACGACGATCGCCGTAAGAAACATATACGACATATCCTTGGATTTCCATGGCAAGATTTTGCCTTCAATTTTCAACTTTCAATTGTATTCGAAAACCTTGTAGTATTGTCTCCTTATGATTGTAGACCTTTTTGTTGAATGAAAATTCAACACCTTGAGTCTCAAAATAAGGAGAAATGCTGCCGAATTTTTGAATTTTCTAAAAAATAAATCTAATTGACTAACGTTGTTATATGTTCTCATATACAATGAACCCTTAAATTCTATCCGGTAAAAGTTTGTCTTTAACATTTTTACCCTTTGATTATTCCTAGGGTTGAAAGAATGAAGCTTTCTTAGCAGCTTTCCCTATATTTATTTGTGAACCTTTTTGTTGAATGAAAATTCAACACATTGAGTTCCAAAAATAAGGGGAAATGCTGCCAGATTTTTGAATATTCAAATCTCCATCCTTCAAAACCAATTCAATTCTCATTGTTACACGTAGCACCACAACCTTTTTCAAGGGTAAAACATGTACGATGTGAACTCAATCTTCTCCAAATTCAAACATCTTCTCCAAACTTATCCAAATCAAATTCAGACTATCGCTGTTATACATTTTCCTACAAAATCTTTTTGTAGTTGAATGTATATAACGAAAATTCTAATCTTCTTTCAGTCAAAATCAATCTCCATATTCTATCATTTTATACCGGGTTATAGCTCTTATAACCCGATATCGATGATAAAATATAAATTTATTTTCAAATTCAAATTCAAGTCTCTAATTCAAATCTTCTCCTTTCCAATTCTCAGATAATCAAATCATCTGCAATGGCTGGCAAACTTCTGTTTTCGATGGACCGTGATCTAATGATTGAAGAACTGGTTTATGAGAATTCAATTCAGTTTGGGATAGGGTTTAAGTCCCTTAGACTGGTGATGAACGGAAATACCTTGGTAGATATTGCAGTTGAGGGCGAAGAAAAGCCTATAGTTCAGTTGGCCATAGGAGCTGGAAATGATGCCCCTCCTAGTCTTTGGTCTGCATTAGATATTGCCAACGCACCAAAAGAATTTCTTGAAGATGCAAAGAAATTGGAAGCTGCCGCTGCGGCCAAAAGAGTGCTGGAGAAAGGATCTCCTAGTTCTGAAACTCTGTATGGCAGTAAGAACTCTAAGAAAAATTATCTGAGGAGATTAAGAAAGAAAATCACCAAGACCAAGAAGGTGGCCGAGCTGAAGGCCTTAAGTAAAGTCGATCTTGAGGCTGCTGAGGAGCTGCCAATCCCTGCCTCTTCTCCACTCCTTCAAGGGAGCCGTTTTCACCCCCTCGCAGCTGCTGCAGGGGAGGAGAGAATTACTCGGATAGCTAGCACTCCGCCTAGCCCTGTCGACTATTCTGTCAAGAGAACCCCGAAGGAGAAACAAATTTTGAAAACCAGGATGTTGAGAAATATCATCCATACCTGTGCTGCCCAAACAGGTCAAACTAAAGAACAGTATGTGAGACACTTGAAGGGAGTGATCTCACACAAACTTGAGAAAGAAGTTCTTAAAGAAGAAAAGTCTGAAGCTAAGAACCTGACTCCTCAGCCAGTGAGGAAGAACAAGAAATTCGTTAAACAACCTGTCTCGTCAGTCTTAGTGGATGGATACCATTGGGTGCCTCGCCTCCCGTCTACAAATACGGAGGAGATAGTATTAACTGGGTCTGGCCAGAGTCGCCCTTTCAGTGGTAGACCTCCGACTCCACCTTCAAAACTGTTAAAGCTGGCCCCAGTGATAGCAAAGTCAAAAGAAGTCTTCGGAGAGCCACAACCAGTTGATATTAAGGGCAAGTGGCCCATGTCGCCAGAAGAATCTTGTGCGAGGAGGAAATTCAGTAAATGTATTGGAATCCAGTTCAGGGAACCTCAAATTCAGATACCAGTTGAACTCCCTCGACTCCCAGTTCAGGGATGTGAGGACTCTGTTCGCGTTGATGTTGGAGCCCCAGCTATTCAAGCCCCTCCATCGCCAATTAAGATAGATGTCCCTCACCCTGTTGAGGATGTCACCCTTGCGACTACCGACCCCGGGACAGTCGGAGGGGTGGAGACGACCCAAGATCCTGATCAAGAAATGCTAGACCAATTGGTCAGTGAGGAAATCACTGAAGATGATGCTAAGATTAATGATATCTTTGATAAGTTAAGTGTGAAAGAATATGACCAAGTGATGGAATATGACGGATATTTGCCAATTTATACTGAAGCCATAGATGGAAGGCCGGTTGAGGAAGTAGTACAAGAGATAAGAGATATCCTTAAGAAAAAGGTCGTTGATGAGTTCAACCCTGATGAAGACGACTTGCTAGTTGACGAGGAACTAGTAGCGGATGTCCACATGGTTGAAACTCGTGCTTCAGCTAAAGATGCCGAGCCTTCTAAGCACCATTCTGGAAAGGAGGAAGAATCAGCAGCAGTCGACTCAGATTCAGATAGTTCTGTCAGATTGAAAGAGAAGGATGAGTATATTAAAAATCTTGAAAGAAAAGTTGAGGAAATGATGATTAGAGTTGAGCAGATGCAGAGTCAGCTTTTGCAATCACAACAGTCCAAACCCGAGCAGTTGCAGCCCACAGTATTCACAACGGGCGAGCACAGCAGGAAGGCTGATTCTAGTCTCAAGCCTCCAGAAGTCACTTCTCCACCAGAAAAAGATATCCGTCAGATGATTGAGAACCAGGTAAGGGAGGCCTTAGCCCATTCACAAGGAACTGTATCTATTCCAAAGGGTAGGCCCTACCCTGAGGAATATGATTTGGTTCCTTATCCAAAGGGTTTTGTGCCACCTTCTTTTAAAATTTTTAGTGGTTTAGAAAACCCAAGACAGCATTTGGCCCATTTCCGAGCAAGTTGTTGCAATGCAGGAGGGTCAGATGCTCTACTTTTTCGTCAATTTGTAAGTAGTCTATCCGGGATTGCTTTTGAGTGGTACGCAGATTTGCCAAATGGTTCCGTAAGAACTTTCACAGAGCTTGAGGGTCTTTTTTTAAAGAGATTCTCAGGAGCTCAACAACGAGTAACCGTTGGCGATTTGGTCATCGAAAAGCAAAAGCCGAGTGAGTCTTTGGTTGACTATATCTTGAGGTGGCGAAACCTCTCGATGAAATGTGAACCCCAATTACAAGAACAACATGCAGTGGAGATTCTTTTGAAGAATATCCACGGGCCTGTTGCCTTCTTGTTAAAGGGGTTTACAATAAAAACCTTTGAGAAACTCCTTAACAAAGCTAGTAATCTACAAGAAGAGGCTTCCAAAATGCCATTCTTGAAGGATTCTAGTGAAGATAAGAGAACTGGCAAACCGTTGAAGTCTTTTGAAAAGAGGGCAGCAACGGTTTCAGCAGTTGACAAAGGAAAGAAACCACTAAATGTTCAATCAAATCATCCTCGAGACCAACAAATTCAGAAATCTCAACCATTTCAGGTAACATCTCAACATGCTAAAGAGTATCACCGACCCACTTTTGAAGAGAGATTGGCTCGTACGTATCCATTCAAGAGGGAGTCGGTGAAGAAAATTTTTAAAAGCCTTCTAAAGAAGCCAGATTTTCGATTGCCGGAGGCCAAGAAGCCGGAAGAGGCAAATAAAAAGGATGATCCAAACTTTTGCCCTTACCATCGCATGCTAGGCCACACAATCGAAGACTGCATACCTTTTAAGGGTTGGCTCGACTGGAACTTCCGTCAAGGTAATATTGTAATTCCAAAGGAATATTTGGTCAATCCGGATCAAGGATTTGTCAAGTTCATCTCAGGTAATAATTCTAATCTTTCTTTGTCCATTGAAGATGGTTGGGATATAGCACTATCCCGGGCGTTTAAAAAGTCGATTAACCAATCTTTTCGTCTTTCTCAACAGTTACCGACGAGAGCCCGGGGCCCGATCTGGGAGGTTGAGCTGGAGGCATCGCAGGAGGATGTTGGGACGATTTCCTCTCCAGTAGTTGTAGGAACTACTGTATTAAATAAAAATGAAAAGAGCGAACTTTCTGTAGAGAGGAAATTTGTTGATGAGAGATGTGTACAAGTGGTGGATGGTGGCTCAAAACCACTAGCCCCACTAAAGTTATCTGACTTTTACTTTGCCCCATCAAAGGCAAAGGGTCAAAAATTCAATAAAAAGAAAGATCCTTCTACAAATGTTTTGATGATTAGTGTTGAGAGTGAAATGTTAAATGACTCTTCCACTGAAAATAACTCGGAGTCAGCTGAGAACAATCAAGAAGCTCAAAAACTCAGCTCTCCGGATTTGATCCTTCAAGGAGAAGATGAATTTGATGTTTTATCAGATGGTGATACCCCTGAAATTAACTTTCAAGGGAGTCCTGTCGTGATAGACTTTTCAGATTCAGATTCTCATTCAGAAAATGACAATCAACCACCTAAGGAGAGCGTAGACCTCCCCGTAGCTTGTCCTTCCGATGAAATCGTGCAAGTGCAACTGCGTGGTGGCAAGGTTTTACCCCCTAGGCTTCCACCACAAGAAAAGGGAAAACAAGTTGTTTCCACTGATCCGATTCAAGTTCCCACTCAACAACCAAACTCTCCTACAAATCCACCGGGTCCCGATGTTAGTGTTCCAAGCGTCGATTACAACGTCTTAGCTCACCTTAGGAAGTTGCCTGCTAAGTTGAGCATCTACGACGCCCTTGTCCTTTCAAAAGAGATGAGGGAGACTCTAATTAAAGCACTTCTCGACCCAGAGATTTGCTTAGCTCAACTCGCTTCAACTTCCGAGGAAGAAGCTCTGTACTTCAAGGAAATCCCAGGAGTTACCTTCTCCGATGAAGATCTACTCCTTGGAACTGCCGATCACAATCGTCCACTTTACATTACTGTAAATGTGGGAAAGTTCAAATTGTCAAGAGTTCTTGTTGATCCGGGTGCATCGGTCAACGTGATGAACATAAAGACTCTCGCGTACCTTAGAATTGATACTAGCAAGCTCTCAACCGACAAGTTAGTGCTTCGCGGGTTCAACGAAAAAGGCGAGAAGGCTTTAGGTTCGATCACACTTCTTCTAGAGATAGGAGAGTTAAAAACTGAAGCAAAATTTCATATAATTGATTCGGCTACATCCTTTAACGCACTCCTAGGTAGGCCCTGGATCCATGAGTATAGGATGGTTCCTTCCACCCTACATCAATGCATCAAGTACCAACGAGATGGCATTGAGTTCGAAATCAGGGGTGATTTGCAACCATTCTCTATTCACGAGATCGGGATCTACGAGGATGCTGCATATTATGTTCCTAAAGGGTCCACTACAAAATCTAAAGTAGAGATCAATGTTAAGGAAGAAAAGAAAGAAAATCATAGTTCAAAAGCAATTCAAGAGCTGAGAAAAGAAAAAGTCAAGAATCAAAAAAGAGACGATTCTAGTAGTGAAGACGACGTCGAGCGCATGGTTTTTAGGCCTCCAATCAATCTACCTCAAAGAGGTGGAAGGATGGCCCAAAGAGCACGCGGCCGAGGTCGCCCTTCCGTTGAAAAGAGAAATCCCCCAATGTATATCGAACTTGAAACAAGTTCTGATGAAGAATCAAGAAAGAGGGGTGACAGAATTGCTTTTGACTATAAAAAATCTAATCTTCCCCCAAAGTTTGATCTCACTTTAGATTCAGATAGTGATCAAGAGGGTAACAATTCTAAACCTCAAAGTGATGAGCCTGAATTGAGTATGTATGAAAAGCTTAATAGGGTAGTTAAATCCTTAGCCTTAACCCCACTGTCTGCTGACAGAGTCTCAGGGTTAGTAACTAAGGATTCCCCTAACTTAGATGGAGAAGTAAGGAAAGTCCAGAGGTTCTTCCCTGGCACCTCCTCTTCAGGGAATGAAGGTGATGTGATCCTTGAAGAGGCAGATTTTAATGAATTAATGGAATTACCTTTCGGCTACTTTCCTCTTGGTGTTAAAGCTCTTATCTCTAAAGGTTTTATTCCGAGTAAATGGACTAAGGGTCAGGCTAGATACCACCAATGTATTTGGAATTCCAAATTCAATAAAAATTGGACGAGTGGTATTGGCTTTGGTACCGTCAGTTCGTTTGACGACAATGAATATTGCTTGATGATAACCATCCATCGTGAATCTGAAAATGTCCCTACTGAAATCGTCGACTCGCTCGACAGATTTTGTTTGGAGACCTTAGACGATTCAGATGAAGTTCAAATTCGGGATGCACCCCCTGAATTTGAAGAAGAAATTAAATCGACAGTTGATGAACTTAAAGAAATTAACCTTGGAACAGAGGATGACCCTCGCCCCACGTTCATAAGTTCTTTGTTGAGTGAGGACGAGTCTAAGGATCTAATTCAACTTTTATCCGAGTTTAAGGACTGTTTCGCTTGGACATACGACGAAATGCCGGGCTTGTCCGCCGATATAGCAGTTCATAAACTTGGAATCCGGCATGATGCTATTCCTGTCAAACAAGCTCCACGACGCATGCGTCTAGAGATCAAACAACAAGTCATTTCTGAAGTTAAGAAATTGGCCGAAGCTGGATTTATCCGGGAGGAACAATATCCTTCTTGGGTAGCCAGCGTTGTGCCCGTTCGAAAGAAAAATGGTCAAATCCAGGTCTGTGTTGACTATAGAGACCTGAATAAGGCATGTCCTAAGGATGAATTTCCTTTGCCAATTCCAGAACTAATGGTGGACATCGCCTCCTCGCATGTTGTTTTCTCCTTTATGGATGGCTCGTCTGGTTATAATCAAATCAAGATGGCCCCAGAAGATGAGAGAAACACTGTATTCAGAAGTCCTATAGGGATCTTTTGTTATAAAGTGATGCCATTTGGCCTTAAAAATGCCGGTGCAACCTACCAGCGGGCTATGACTCGAATCTTTGACGACTTAATCCATAATCAAGTCGAATGTTACATCGATGATTTAGTTGTCAAGAGTAAAGTTAAAGAGGCTCATCTTTATGACTTAAGAATCGTCTTCGAGCGGTTGCGACGCTACGACCTTAAGATGAATCCCTTGAAGTGCGCGTTCGGTGTCACGTCAGGAAAATTTCTAGGTTTCGTAGTAAGGCACCGTGGAATTGAAATAGACCCTGCTAAAATCGAAGCTATCTTAAATATGCCGCCTCCTAGGAGCCTTACTCAACTAAGGTCTCTTCAAGATAGATTGACGTATATAAGAAGATTCATTTCCAATCTTTCCGGAAGATGTCAACCATTCTCGGTCCTCGCTAAAAAGGACGCCAAATTCATTTGGGACGAGAAATGTCAATCTGCTTTTGAAAATATCAAACAATACCTGACGAATCCACCAGTCTTGGCAGCCCCTATTCCGGGGAGACCTCTAATACTTTACACTGCGGCCCTTGACGAGTCTCTTGGGGCTCTCCTTGCTCAAGTCAATGACGAAGGGAAAGAGAACGCTCTCTACTACCTAAGTCGGAGACTTCTACCAACAGAAATTCGGTATCCAACGATTGAGAAACATTGTCTTGCCTTAGTTTTTGCAGCTCAAAAACTAAGACATTACATGCTTTCTCATCAAATCAACTTGATTTCCAGTTTCAACCCCTTGCAATACCTTATGACCAGGCCTACGTTGTCAGGACGTTTGGCTCGTTGGTCTATGATATTGCTTCAATTTGAAATCACTTTCATTCCCCTGCGTGCTGTGAAAGGGCAGGCCGTCGCCGACTTCCTTGCGGCACACCCGTTGCCGGCGGAATCTCCTCTAAACGATGATTTACCTGATGAGCAAATCATGAGTTTTGAGGAAGCCACTACTCAAACCTGGGAAATGTATTTTGATGGTGCTGCGTCCTCTCAACGGGGCAAAACACCTGAATCTACTATTCCTGGGAAAGCCGGAGTTGGCCTGGTATTCATAACACCGGATAAGGGAATGATGTACTTTTCCTACCACTTATCAGAATCTTGTACGAATAATGAAGCTGAGTACGAAGCTCTGATAACTGGTCTGGAACTTACAATTTTGATGGAGATTAAAGAGATTAAAATTTTTGGTGATTCCCAACTGGTGATCAACCAGATTGCAGGAACCTATAAAGTTTTGAATCCTAAACTCCTGAAATACCATCAGTACACCTGTCACTTGCTCGAGCAAATTCCAATCGTAACTATGTATAGGATTCCCCGTGGAAGCAATTCTTCGGTGGATGCCCTCGCAAAGCTTGCAAAGGAATTTGCCTGTCCAGAAGAAAACTCCATCCCTATAGAGGTGCAGGGCCGTCAAGTTCTGTCTCCTATAGATTTGGAGTACATCAACAAACAAATTTTCCAAATCCTTTCTACCTCTTCGGCAGTCAATGAAGAAGCAGATTGGAGACAACCGATAATTGAATACCTTCAAGGAGGCAAGCTCCCTCACGAGAGATCCCTTGCCCATCAAATCAAGAAACGTGCCCTATCCTACGCACTAGTCAACAATACGTTGTATCGACGATCGTTTGGTCAGATGTGGCTCCGTTGTTTAGACAAATGTGAGGCCCTGAAGATTGTTAACGAGGTCCATGCTGGACTGTGCGGTGCTCATCAATCGGGTCCAAAGATGAAAATGAAGATCAAAAGACTTGGATACTATTGGCCTACGATGATTGACGATTGCATGAGAATCGCAAAGTGTTGTCATCAGTGTCAAGTACACGGTGTGGTTTTACATCAGCCGCCTAACGTGTTGCATCCTACGATAGCCTCGTGGCCCTTCGAAAGTTGGGGCACGGATATCATTGGACCAATTGACCCTCCTTCTTCAAAGGGTCATCGCTTCATTTTAGCAGCGACCGATTACTTTTCAAAATGGGCGGAAGCAGTCCCATTAAGAAATGTAACATCACACCATGTAATGAAATTTTTCCGTGACCATATCGTATATAGATTTGGCATTCCGCGCAGAATCATATCCGATAATGGGTCCGCTTTCAAGTCTACAAAGATCAATAATTTTGCAAATCGCCATGGTATTGATTGGAGATACTCAACAATCTATTACCCACGGGCTAATGGATTGGCTGAGGCCTTCAATAAAACTTTGGTTCAAATCATCAAAAAGACCCTTGATGATAATAAACGTCAGTGGGATGAGAGGTTGGTGGAAGCTTTGTGGGCCTACAGGACCACTTATCGAACCCCGACCCAATCCACGCCGTTTGCACTAGTGTATGGATCCGAGGCCGTACTCCCTCTGGAAGTTCAAATCCCTTCACTCAGAATAGCAATTCAAAACCAAATCACAACTCAACAAAATGCACAACTCCGTTTAGAAGAACTTGAAAGCCTTGAAGGATGTCGTCTTCAAGCTCAACAAAATTTGGAGTTGTATAAAGCCCGAATGATTCAAGCTCACGATAAGTTAGTGCGACCTAGAACCTTCCAAGTAGGCGACTTGGTCTTGGTTCTTCGGAGGCCTATCTTAGCGCATCGAAAGCTCGGTGGAAAGTTTGAACCGACTTGGGAAGGACCCTTCGTAGTTGAAATAGTATACGAAGGAGGCTCGTATCAGCTAGTGGATTGTAAGGGAAATCACCCGATGCTTCCTGTAAACGGGCGTTTCCTTAAGAAATACTATGCTTGATGTAGCTCGAATTTTCAATTAATAAAATTTTCAAATATCTGATTAAACTGATTCAGTTTGCTGCAAATTTTTTTTTTTTTATCATATCGTATTTCGTTTCTTGAAGTTAAATATGGATTTTTGTTTCCTTCTATTTCTAATTTAATCCTCCTTAGTGGTGGAACATGCCCTTCTTGGCACCACCCTAAGATTTAAAATCTTGATTTCGATTGTATGTAGAGAAAGTTTCCTCTACATGTAATCATCCAAATTTGTCCTCTTGTGGAAAGCAATGCTTCCTTCCCATAAGATCCTTAATTTTACCTTCCTTAAGGACAGATGCGAGTCATCGTGCCTTCTTTCCTTAGGATTAGATCCGCTAGTGGTGGAACATGTCCTTCGTGGCATGACCCTAGCATTTGATTTGAGTGATTAGTGATGGATCATGCCCTTTGTGGCACCGTCCTAATTCAATCCGCTAGTGGTGGAACATGTCCTTCGTGGCATGACCCTAGCATTTGATTTGAGTGATTAGTGATGGATCATGCCCTTTGTGGCACCGTCCTAATTCAATCCGCTAGTGGTGGAACATGTCCTTCGTGGCATGACCCTAGCATTTGATTTGAGTGATTAGTGATGGATCATGCCCTTTGTGGCACCGTCCTAATTCAATCCGCTAGTGGTGGAACATGTCCTTCGTGGCATGACCCTAGCATTTGATTTGAGTGATTAGTGATGGATCATGCCCTTTGTGGCACCGTCCTAATTCAATCCGCTAGTGGTGGAACATGTCCTTCGTGGCATGACCCTAGTATTTGATTTGAGTGATTAGTGATGGGTCCTGCCCTTCGTGGCACCATCCTAATTCAATTCGCTAGTGATAGAGTACACCCTTCGTGACACCACCCTAGCATTTGGCTTGATAAGTAGTGGTAGAACATGCCCTCCGTGGTACTACCCTAATCAATTTAAATTTTGATTCCCTAGGGATGAATTTTTCAGCCCCCTTAGAATTAAAATTCCATATTTGATCTTTGAGCTCGGTCAACGCCAATATGTGCAATAGAATTTCATTCTATTACACATATTGGGGGTCCATTTGTTGACCTCATTTTTGTATGAGGTCATTTGGACTACTCTTGACCTTAAATTAATTTAATTTCCAAATTAATTTAAATCCTAGGATCCTCCTAGAATCTTGACCTTAGGATCAATCCTAGGATCCTCCTAGAATCTTGACCTTAGGATCTATCCTAGGATTCTTCTAAAGCTTAGACTTTAGGATCAACCTAGACCTTAGGTCAATAAGGCCAAATCCAGGGTCCAAAGGTTTTGTCCTAAAGGCCTTTTCCATTGAAACTTCAGACACCTTGAAACCCAGTTAAATGACCTCCGATTCAGAGTCTGTCAGTTGCATACTGATGGGACATGTCTCTGGAGGAAATCTTCCAAATTTGAGCCCATTCTGAGGTCTCTAACCCAAAAAAACTTAATTAAAATCCAAAGGCTGTAAAACCTTCAAATATTTACAGCCCATGCCACTGGACCTGTCACTATGAAGTTTTTGACTTTAGAGCCTTCACCAAATCCTCTAGTCACTTCCAGACCCTTAATATTGATATGTTGAACGATAAACTGGAATTTTCTAGACTCATCTCAGCCCCTAGTGGCCATGAGCCCAAAATGACCAAAATACCCCTATGAGGCTCAAACTTTGATTTTAAATCAAATGAACTCCAAATTGAATGCAATCACTTGCAGCAAGTTTTAAATGTCTTTTCAAACCTGTTGAGCCTGATCTCAGACCCTGAGCTTAGCCGGTTGACCAAGTCAACCAATTTTGGCTTAAGGGCCCATTAAGGGCCCATTAAGCCCTTTTGACTCAAAGGACTCATTTAACCATGGAATCACCTCTACTAGACTCCAAATATTCTATCAAACCTACCTGGCCCAAACTCACACCCTGGGTCAACCTGGTTGACTCAGTCAACCTAGTTTGACCAAACCAACCTTTAAGGCCCTCCATTTTGAATTAAATTTAAAATTCACCCAAGTCTTTGTCAAACCCTCTCCACTCTTCTTAATCAATTCCCTAAATCACTTTGGCTGCCACCTCACCCTTGGTCAACCAGTTGACTGGTCAACATGGTCAACAAGGCTCTTTAAGGGGTTTAAATCCCCATTTGGCTTGGCCTAAGTTAGCCCACTCCTCATCAATTCATTCCAACAATTTTATTTAATTCCAAAGGGTCCCCCATGCCACCTCAGCTGTCCACTTGGCTGTTGACTGGTCAAACCAGTCAACAAATGGTCAAAGAGGCTTCCAAATGGTTAAAATCCTTAATTAAATTTATTAAACTTAAACTCAAATTAATCCAGCAGATTAGTTAGTCTCTAGAACATTCCTAGAACTATTTTGAGCCCTTAGATCTAAATCCAAAGGCTCCCATTACTCCATGTGTCCAAATAAGGACAAAACTCACTTTCCACATAGGATGTCCTTGAGCTGTCCTTGGCTGCTGCTCCCACCAACTCCCTGGACAGATGGCACTCATCTGGAGGCTCATCCAGTAGATCCCAACCCTCCATTCAATCTGGAAGGGATTGAATAGGGCAAAAGGCTCAAGTGAAGCCTCATTCGAATCCCCATACCCTCTCACCTACCTAGAGCTCCTCCAGCAAAACTCTTTGTTTGTTTGAGCTCTATTGAACCTCCTCAACATCTTCCCACTCAAATCCCGCCGGTCAAAGCCGCCTCCGGCGATCTTCCGACGAGCTCAACACTCAATCCGTCCAAGGCTTGTACCAGGCAATTCGTGGAGAGTCGGGGCTAGGATTCAACTAGGAACTTAATCGTGGACAGTCTACAAGTTCAGAGAATCCAAAAAACGGTCCAAACCGTCCATTGAATCGCTGTAAAACTCTAACCCTAGTCTAAGACACTTAGGCTAAATAGCGTTTTATTTAATGCGTTATTTTTAGTGAAATTGATTCCCCAAGTTTTCTGTTCATAACCTAAATCTAGATTTAAAATTTCGTTGATTTTCATTAAGCGGATTGAGAGAACAAGCCAAAAAACCGATCCTGGGGCGTTTTCGCAGCCTAGTCCAGTTTCGTGTTTTCTGGACCGTTGATCGTTTGATCAACGGTCTGGATTTGGCTCTTCCGCGGTCAGTTACGACCATGTATTTGATCTAACGCTCGGATAACGGTCTACCGATATCTGGACCGTTAGTTCGAAACCGCGGGATCAAATGGTGGCCGTCTGATCATTCTTTGTTAAGTCGAATCGCGTGAATCAATCCTGCCCGTTGATTCTTTTATACGGGTGATCGAACGGTGGATGATCCGAGCTGACTCGGATTAGTGAAACCGCGTGAGGTACCCGGCGTGCGACGCGTGTCAGTCGCCGCCGCGCGGTTCGATCCAGCGAACCACAGCGCGCCACGTGGCTCCGCGTTTTGGCTGGCCGAACCAAAACGCGCCACCTGTCCCGCCGGCGCCGTTTTTTTTTTGTTTTATAAATAAAATAAATTATTTTAATTATATTTTAATTAACAAAACTAAAAAAAATTATATAAAATTAAATATAAATCCAAAAATTAACTATAATATATCAAATTGCTCAGAAAAATAATATCTTTAATTTAAAATTAATTTTAATTTAGAATACTATATATATTCTAAACTATTTTAATTATTATATATTTCATATTTTTGATTAATAATTAATAAAAATATTTGATTTAAATTATTTAATTAATTCAATTTTTTTTTAATGTATTTCAGAAAACATTTAAGACTTAATTCAATTCAATAAAGAATTATTGTTATTTAAATATTTAAGTTAATTTTAAATTACCTTAAATCATTTTAATTAACTTAAATCTTCAAAATTTCAATAAATTCATTTTAATTCACAAAAATTCAAATAATATATCAAAATTTTCAGAAAATTGAGAATTTTAATTTAAAACTATTTTCAAAGTTTAAAACTCAATTTATTTTGATTTATTTGAATTATTTTAAAATCCTTAATATTTAATTAATATTTAATTAATATTAAATTAAATATTTTGAAAATTAAAAATTATTTTCAAATAACATTGAAAAATCAGTGGATCTCCCAACCTTTCATAAATTTTTTTTTTTTTTTATAATAATTTTTGGAATTATTTTAATTTAAAATATATATATTTATATGTATGGTTATATACACTTTAAAACACTTTTAAAACTATACATATATGTAAATCTTTGAACTTTGGGAGATCTCCTTTGGAGCTTTAAATATAGATTGAGCTTGTTTGAATGGAAATCAGGGGGAGTGATTAGTGCATAGTTGTGTTTCAACTATTCACTAATCAAAATTTAAGCTAAGTTGATTATGTTAGTTCTTGCATGCTTAAGGTACACACACCACTTAGATTTAGTTTCTCCTAGATTTAGGATTTGCTTGATGTGATTGTATATCGTTTATGTTAAGTTCAAGGGTTAGCAAAAACATTGATTTGAACCCATCAAACCTAGTGTCATTAAGGACAATAATTAAGGACCCTTGCTAGAAAATTTAGAATATTTCTAATAATTAGGATTCACTTCTATTTGAGTTGAAACTTCAAACACTTGAACTTAGTGACATGTACAGCCATTAGGAAAATTTTCACTGAATTTGGAAATCATTAAGGCCCATAATTAATTTTCTAAGTCTTAAACCCTTAATTAACCCTTAAAACTTCAAGAAAATGTAATAAATTCATTTTAAATCCAAAAAATACATAAAACCCCTCTAACTGACCAGAATCAAGTGCTTAATCAATGAAAATTAAAAGCCCCTTGAATTGACAACAATTCTGCCCTTAATTTAATTTTAATCAAAAATCAATATTTTATTAATATAATTAATTAAAAAATATTAAAAATTCTAAAAATGTCCCAAACACTTGGGAATCTCTCCTTAGGTCATTCCTGACCTTTGGAGCTGATTTCAAGGAGTGGGGACCTCATTTGGAGCAAAATCACAAAAATGCCCTCTAATTAAGTAATTTCAAAAATTCAATAAATACCTAAACTTCAAACCTTCATAACTAATTCAAGAAAAATCCAAATCACCCAAACTCACTTGCATTCAACTCACAATAACTCCTAGTATTTATCAAAAATATCAAATTCCAGAAATCTGTAATATTTCAAAAAGTCAACAAATCGGTCAACCACAGTTCAAAACTAGTTCAAAACTTCAAACCTTTGTAATAAAATGTAGAAAAATCCGATTTCAACGTACTTACCTTCTAACTGATCGTAGTAAGGTCTAGTATTTTAATAAAATACAATCATTCTAGAATTTGAACTTAATCAAAAAGTCAATTTTTGAACCCCTTAATTAAATGTTTAAAATATTCAAAAATTCATAAAACTCAAGATTAATTTGAAACTCCAGAAAGTGTTTACTTAATGTTTAAAACACTCAACAAAACCTTTTAAAACATAACAACCATCCTAAAGATGAAGTTTATTGGCTGGACTACTCCGGGCTGCGGGGCTAAGTGTCCTAAGGAGGCTGGTTCCTCGAGCCTGGTGGCACAACGCCACGAATGGATTCAAAGGGGTGTTAAACCTTAAAAATAGATTAATCATTAATTATTTAACCTTTTAAAACCTATAATTCAATTACATTAATTTGGTTTATCGGCTGGACTACTCCGGGCTGCGGGGCTAAGTGTCCTAAGGAGGCTAGTTCCTCGAGCCTGGTGGCACAACGCCACGAATCGATTAATGGTAAGTTTAAATTAATTAATTTTAAAAATCAGCGACCAAACATCTCTAATAAAATCCATCAACCCTTAACCCTTAATCAATCTAACTCATTTAATTATACCGGGTACCACTGGGTAACCCAGGCCTACGAGGCTATTAACTTAGCCCCAAGGAAGGTGAAATAAACTTCACGGTCTCGGTGTGAAACAAAGGTGACATCCGATAAATAATTAAATAAATCTTAAAATTAATCTTAAGCTATTAATACTTGAATTCAAACCTAAATCCTTTAAACCTTCCAACTAATCGAATTTTAGATAACTTTAACTAATAATCCTGATTAGGACACACCAAAACCACACGACCTACTTCACACACTTTAGATGGTTTGCTAGGATCACCGACTCTAGTTTTAGGATAGGCCGGTGTTTTACTTTTTGCAGTTGTGTGCCGAGTTTTGGAGCTTTTACTGCATGCTGTTTGCTAGTGTAGAATTGATGTGCTTATTTACTTATTTCCTGCATTCTGTGATTGATTGTACGATAGATTTATCCCTAGGTTAGGAGCGAATTATACTTGTGCAATCTTATGCAGGTGGCCATGCTCGTATAAAGAGCTGAAATTAAAGGGGGCAGTTAATAAAAAAATATATATACTCTTTGCACAGGTACCTGCCGCGCTTAAGACCCCCTTTAAATAAAAAGAGCATGGCCAAGTGTGGCTAAAAAAAATGCATTTTAAATTTTCATATTATAACTGCTTGGGAATATATACAACTGTTGATTATTAGGATAACCTCGCAGGATCGAGTCTAGATTTTCTTATTTCTCTTAATGTAAATTTAATTCAGTTAAGGTTGTATTTATTTAAAATGTTTTGAGATTGGGATATGAATATCCTATTTGAATTCCAAAGAGGTGAAGACATCCCTAAAGGGGAGAGTCTTCTTCCATTTGGAATTCAAATTAGGATACTTTGCAAGTATCCAAAGAGGAAAGATAACACCCCGATCAAGGGGGAGTTTCTTTCCATTTGGATATCCTGAACCGACGAATCGAGATGTTCGTGAGAAGATGAAGGATTGGACAACGAGAAGAATCCCAAGTCTCAAAATCATTTGATTTAGGATTAGAAATCCGGGTTGTAGTCAGTGGTGCCCGGCCACTTTAATTTATTGTAATTTTTGAGATGTAATAATGAGTGGCACTTGCCATATGGACATTCAATTTGATTAATTTAATTAATTTATTTAATTGATTTCGCATTAGAACTCCTGCTTTTTCTAGTCTTTTTACTTGCATGCCGTATTTGATTTGACCTGGAATTCGAATTTAGGCTCTTAGGGGTCTGTCAAAATTCTTCTACTTTAATTAAATAAAATTTTTAAGATAAGATAGAAACTCTAAACGGTCCTAAGAAGTAAGCTCGGACTCGCCGAGGGTTTTTCATGCATCCATATTGTACTTTCTCAACCTTGTTAGGCATCTCCCCACCTGCGGGTTCTGGCAGACCACCTGGCCTATGAGGGTGCCGATCTGTCAAGGGGATGTTATGCAATCTCTAGGGAAAAACCTATTTTCTAAGCCAAAATTTTTAAACTGCTACATACAAATTTTGCATTCAATCGAGTCAATTAGCATGCATCGCATTAGCAACAAATTTAAAAGAGTCTAATATTTAATTGCATTACTTAGACATCGAATACCCAACATAAGTCTAAGGGGTCAATTAAGGATCTGCTCTAGATGTCGACCCTGTTCCTTTATACTTTTCTAAATAACGTCCCTACCACTCAACATTAAAAGACCGGACTCATAATTTTAAATCGTTTAGGTGGTTTAGCTGGCTCCCCAATCCAGGCCGGGGTAAGACCAGATTCGCATTGCATTAGCTAGGTTTCGGGTCACTTTTTTTAGTACCCAATTTAGACTTAGGTTCTGAGGCTGGCTCGGGCCATAAGACCTCAATTTTCGGGAATTGAATCCCAAATTTCTAATAAAATTGATCACTTAAACTAAACATTGATTTCAATCAAATTCGAGCCCAACACTTAGGATAGGTTGGGGTGTTTTCTGAATTGTTTCAGAATCTCAAAAACATTCCCTACTCCTCTTCCTTTGGCTCCGAAAATAAGTGTTCAATCTTGAACCAATCACCCTTGAAATTCAAACCTTAACTTCCTTTGATATTTAACTTTGAATTCTAAATAAAATTCATATCGCTATTTTAATCGAGAGTTTTCGTAGGAAAATCTCTAATTTTCCTACGATGTAATTAACTATGAGGGCTTGCGCTCGTAGGAGATTTAGTAACTCAGATTTAATTTTTCAAAATTAAAATTGATATCTTTTAAAACTTCAATTAATTATCTTTGGAAAATTCAATATTCCCAAAAATAATTAAATATTTTCAAAACTATATATATTTAAATAATATATATTTTTTTTAATCAAAACAAGCACACAACCTAGTCCTTTCAGTGAAGCATCACTGAACACCTGAAAACCTTCCGTACCTGACGGAAGTGCTAACATTGGAGCTGAAGTCAGACAATCCTTCAATCTCTGAAAACTAGCTTCACACTCCGGTGTCCAAACAAAAGGTACTGACTTCTGCGTCAGTCTCGTCAGAGGCATCGAAATCTGTGAAAATCCTTTCACAAATTTCCTGTAATATCCGGCCATGCCCAAGAAACTACGTACCTCAAATACCGTAGTCGGCCTTGACTAATCAGCAACCGCCTGAATCTTCTGGGGATCAACAGAAATACCTTCTCCGCTCACTACATGCCCCAGAAAAGAGATGTTCTTCAGCCAGAATTCACACTTGGAGAATTTGGCATACAGCTGATGCCGCCTCAAAGTCTCCAATACAATACTCAAGTGTCTGGCATGATTATCTTCAGAAGTAGAGTATACCAAAATATCGTCAATGAAGACGATCACAAACTGATACAAATACTCTTTGAATACTCGGTTCATCAGATCCATGAAAATCGCAGGCGCATTGGTTACCCCAAAAGGCATAACCAAGAACTCGTAGTGCCCGTACCGAGTACTGAAAGCTGTCTTCAGCACATCAGCTTCCTTCACCTTCACCTGATAGTATCCAGATCGCAAGTCAATCTTTGAAAATATCGAAGATCCAGAAAGCTGATCAAATAAGTCGTCAATCCGAGGCAAAGGATACTTGTTCTTGATCGTGACTTTGTTCAAATCTCTGTAATCCACACACATACGAAGTGTCCCGTCCTTCTTCTTCACAAACAAAACAGGTGCTCTCCAGGGAGAAACACTAGAACGGACAAAGCCTCTGTCTACCAACTCCTGAAGCTGAACTTTCAACTCAGAAAGTTCTTTCGGTTCCATCCTGTACGGAGCTTTTGATATCGGAGCGGTACCTTGAAAAACATCGATAGAGAACTCCACATCTCTATCCGGAGGTAAACCAACCAACTCCTCTGGAAAAATATCAGCAAACTCTCATACCACTGGGATCTCAAAAACAGAACCAACCTCTAGGTTCAGATCCCGCACCAAAGCCAAAAAGATTGGGCACCCCTTCTTCCACATTCTGCTCACCTCTAACACAAAAATCAGACTGGAGAGAACACCTCGTAAGCCCTGAAATACAAATCTCTCTCCAGCCATAAGCAAGCTCACTTGCTTCTTCAGACAATCAATCTGAGTCTCATACAGACTCAGCCAATCCATGCCCAGAATCACATCATAAGGAGAAATCGGCAATAAAATCAGACTTGATTTCAACTTCTTGCCAGCAATGTCGATCTCACAAAAATAAAACTTACGAGCAATCAAATTACTTCTAGCCGGCAAACTCATGGAAAGAGAAACCGGAAGTAAAATGGAATCCAAATGTAAAGCCTCAAAACACCGTTCGGACAGAAAAGAGTGACTAGCTCCAGAGTCAAACAAAATACGACAGGGCTGATCAGAAATGTAAATCGTACATGTCACAACATCTGGAGCATCACGAGCCTCATGCTGACTCAGGCTGTAAACTCGTGGCTGAACTGGAGATGGAGCTGAAGCAACAGAACTACTCGGCTCCCTCTGAACAGTAGGTGGTCTCCGTGGTACAGAACTAGAACCACCACCTCTACCAGAAAATCCCTCAGGGCGTGGAGGAACAGTCCTCGGTCTTCCTGCTACTGAACTGGAAGGTCTGACAAAGCCCTCTGATCGGAACTCAGAACGCCGATCAAATCCAGTCTGTGGACACTCTGCAATCCTATGTCCTGGCTGACCACATCTGAAGCACAGACCAGCCATCCTGTAGCACTGGCCAAAATGTCGGCATCCATAACTCTGGCACACAGGTGCCCCACTCACAGATCCAGAACTCGTCGTACTGGTAGCAGTACCAGACGACCCTCCACTCCTCCTAGAGTCACCAGATCCAGAACCAGCTACAAATTTCCTCTTCCCAGAGGAACCACTGCCTGAAGCCTCGCCTCCAAATCTCTTCCTACTCGCAGTCCACCGCTGTTGAGTAGCCATCAGGTCATTCTCTATCAAACGAGCTCGCTCAACAAGCTCAGAAAAGTCAATAATGCGGAACAGTATCAGGGGCTGCCTCAGAGTATCTCGTAATCCCCTCAGAAACCTGTAGCACCTCTCAGCAGAAGTACTAACCAACTGCGGAGCATACCTGGCTAATGCAGTAAACTCAGCCTCGTACTACATCACCGTCTTGCTCCCCTGAATAAGCCTCAGAAAACTCTCCTGCATCTACTGTCGTACATAAGGGGGAACGAACCAATCTCGAAAAACATCAGTGAACTCTTCCCAGGTAATCAAAGAGTTCAATCTGCCCTGAAACCTGGCCTCCTGCTGGCCAACCCACCAATGCTCAGCCTCACCATCCAACAAAAATACTGCCAAAGGTACTTTCCTATCTAACGGACACTGCATGCCGTCGAAGGTCTTCTCCAATCTCCTCAACCACTCCTCAGCAGCTCTGGGCTCAACAGCGCCCTCAAACCTCGGAGGTTTCAACCTCAGAAACATCTAGAGATGTCTATCAATATCATCAGATCTGACGGTAGAAGCTCTGCTCTGAGTCTCGCTCATCATCTGAGCAACGAGTGTAGCAAACTGAGATAGTGTATCAGCACCGGCCACTGGGGCTGTACTCCCCACTGGTGCTGCCTGACTGGCACTCTGCCCATCTGTCATGTCTGGGTCTGGCAGATCCATACAGAAAATCAAGAAAAATCCGGAAAACTATCACAAAAATAACACAATAAAAAGCCAAACAAACCAAAACTACCCTAGACAGACTCACTACAGATCACTTCCTATATCTCTGTCTTACACAATCCAAATTCCAAAACCAATGCTATGATACCACTCAAGTTGTCACGACCCGACCCGACCCGGGACGGATCTCGCTCGCACCGGGCCGCGACCAGCCAAACAAACCGACTAACCAGGATCTGGCTTTGGAATTTGCTTCAGAACTGATTCTTCCAAATATTTTAACTTAAAAACAGACACACAAAGCCACTATGAAACATCAAATGCAGCGGAAAAAATCATATATATTTTTCTTTCTTTTCCTCAAAACAATCATCTACAACTATAGACTATGACTCAAACAGAAAGAAACAGAGCAGATGTAATATCAAGATCTGCTCCAGTATCGTCCAGGACGATCTGGGATCGTCCTGGGACGATCAGTGGAATTCAGCTCCAGTTTTAGCCCAGTTTTGCTCCAGGTGATTTTCTGCATGCATCGTCCAGGCCGATTGGAGACATCGGCCAGGCCGATTGGCACTGTAGAAAATATCGTCCATGCAATAGCCCTGAAGGGAGACCAGGCCGATCCTTTTGGTCGGATCGTCCCGGGACGATGCTGCGATCGGCCGGGCCGATCTGTGTATTATAAAGCTGATTTCAAGTCATTTTGAGGAGAGAGAAAATCATTAAAAACGAAAATATCAGCCGAGGAGAGAGAAAGTCGAGGTGGATTTTGGAAAAGTGGATTTTCGGACGACGCGGAGCCGTTTTCGATCGAAGTGACTGTTGAGGAAATTGCTGTGCTCGAGGTAAGGCACATTCCGCCTTTCTCAATTTTCAGAACCGTCGTGTTTGGCGGTATTTTCTGTCCGGATTTTGTTTCCGTTAGCGATTTTCGTCCGTATCTTTTGAACGGTTCAGTTTTTACCGCGTAACTTTTTGTATATCGTTGCCGTGCCGGGTGTGCACGTTTTGACTATATTCTGAAGATTTTCGTCCGGGTATTTTTGATTCGACTGTGTTTTTAGTCGACCGGATTTTTCTGTGAAATTGGAATTTATCTGTGCAGTAGAATAAAGGTTCTGAAATGTTGATATCTGTATTCTGTGCGAATTCGGTAAATTTTCTTTGCAGGAATTTTTGTGTAAATTCCGTATACTGCCGTTGTGCTGCCCGATTTTTGTGTAATTTCTGAATTGTCCGGATTTCTTCTGAATTGAAATGCTATGTGTATAAGCTATAAAAAGGGAGTTATAAGGGGCCTGGATCCTATGAGATTCAGTAAGTGTCAGGGAAATCTGAAATGAGCTCAATCTGAAATCTGATATTTGTTCTGTTCCGGATCCGAGGAAAAATCTGTTTAGGTGCTATAAGCACTATTTATATATTCTGGTGCTGGAAGCACATCTGATCTGTTCTGGTGCTATAAGCACATTTGTTCTGGTGCCGGGGGCACACTTAGCTATTAATTACTTAGCTATTATTTCTGGTGCCGGGGGCACATTTAGCTATTAATTACTCAGAGAATTTCTGGTGCCGTGAGCACATTTAGCTATTAATTACTCAGAGAATTTCTGGTGCCGTGAGCACACTTAGCTATTAATTACTCAGCTATTGTTCTGGTGCCGGGGGCACACTTAGCTATTAATTACTCAGCTATTGTTCTGGTGCCGGGGGCACACTTAGCTATTAATTACTCAGCTATTATTCTGGTGCCGGGGGCACACTTAGCTATTAATTAAATATCTGATATCTGATATATGTTGAGTTTATTCTGTTCTGATATGATCTGTACGAATCTGATTCTGTTGATCTGATATGTCTGATCTGTTCTGTTTCTGATTTGATACGACTTCTGTTTCCGTACAGTTCTGTTGATTTGATATCTGTCCGATTCCGTTCTGATTTCTGTACGGATTTGTCTGCTGTATTGGTTTTGAGTTTCTGAGGATTTTGATTGGAGGTTTGTTGCTTTGCTGAGCTGTTGAGCTCACCCTTGCTTTCTGGTGGTTTTCAGGTTCTGGGAAGGGCAAGGAAGTCCAGGATTAGATTTCAGAGTCTGATCAGATTAGGTACTTTTGTACTTTTGATTTTTGTACAGTCATGGCTTTCCTGTTCTGTCTTTCTTTCTGTTGAAAGCCATATACTGTTCTGTAGATGATTATTTTGAGGAAATGAAAAGATAGATGTTTCGTTCCGCTGCATTTGATGTTTTTAGTAGCTCTGTTGTTCTGTGTGCTTCTGTTGAGTTAAGAATTTGGAAGATCAGTTCAGTAACCTAATCCAAAGCCAGATCCTGGTTAGCTATTCTCCATCGCGATCCGGCGCGGGCGGGATCCGTCTCGTCTCGGGTCGGGTCGTGACAAGCTTTTTGTGGTATCAGAGCATTGGTTTTGGAAACAGGTTGGATTGTAAAACAGAGCTCTAGGAAGTGATCAGTGAGTCTGTCTGGGAGGTAGTTTTGGGTCGTTTGGCTTTTTATGGTGTTGTTTTCGTGTTGTTTTTGTGATAGTTTTCCGGATTTTCTGGATTTTTCTGTATGGATCAGCCAGACCCAGACATGACAGACGGTCAGAGTGACGATCAGGCAGCACCAGTGGGGAGTACAGCCCCAGTGGTCGGTGCTGATACGCTTTCACAGTTTGCTTCACTTGTTGCTCAGATGATGAGCGAGACTCAGAGCAGAGCTTCGACTGTTAGATCTGAGGACATTGATCGACACCTGCAGTTATTTTTGAGGTTGAAGCCTCCGAGGTTTGAGGGCACTGTTGAGCCCAGAGCAGCCGAGGAGTGGCTGAGGAGATTGGAGAAGACTTTTGACGGGATGCAGTGTCCTGCAGACAGGAAAGTTCCGTTAGCTGTTTTTCTGTTGGACGGAGAGGCTGAGCACTGGTGGGATGGCCAGCAAGCAGCCAGATTTCAGGGCAGATTGAACTCCTTGATCACTTGGGAGGAGTTCACCGAAGTATTTCGAGACTGGTTTGTTCCCCCTTCTGCACGACAGCAGATGCAGGAGAGTTTTCTGAGACTTGTTCAGGGGAGCAAGACGGTGATGCAGTACGAGGCTGAGTTTACTGCATTAGCCAGGTACGCTCCGCAGCTGGTTAGCACGTCTGCTGAGAGGTGCTACAGATTTCTGAGAGGCTTACGAGACACTTTGAGGCAGCCTCTGATACCGTTCCGGATCACCGATTTCTCTGAGCTTGTGGAGCGAGCTCGTCTGATTGAGAATGACATGACGGCTACTCAGCAGCGGTGGACTGCGAGTAGGAAGAGGTTTGGAGGAGAGACATCTGGCAGTGGTTCCTCTGGGAAGAGGAGATTTGTTCCTGGATCTGGATCTGGAGATTCCAGGAAGAGCGGAGGATCGTCTGGTACTGCTACCAGTACGACTAGTTCTGGATCTGTCAGTTCGGCACCCGTGTGCCAGAGTTGTGGACGACGACACCATGGCCAGTGCTACAGGATAGCTGGTCTTTGTTTCAGATGTGGTCAGCCGGGACATAGGATTGCAGAATGTCCACAGATGGGATATGAGCAGCGATCTGAGGGCTTTGTCAGACCTGTTGGTTCAGCAGCAGGAAGACCGAGGACTGTTCCTCCACGCCCTGAGGGATTTGCTGGTAGAGGTGGTGGTTCTAGTTCTGCACCACGGAGACCACCTACGATTCAGAGGGAGCAGAGTAGTTCTGTTGCTTCAGCTCCTGTTCCAGTTCAGCCACGAGTTTACAGTCTGAGTCAGCAGGAGGCTCGTGATGCTCCGGATGTTGTGACAGGTATGATTTACATTTCTGATCAGCCCTGTCGTGTTTTGTTTGACTCTGGAGCGAGTCATTCTTTTCTGTCCGAGCATTGTTTTGAGATTTTACATTTGGATTCGATGGTTCTACCGGTTTCTTTGTCTGTGATTTTACCGGCTGGGAATCCATTGATTGCTCGACAGTTTTGTTTGTGTGAGATCGAGATTTCTGGCAAGAAATGGAAATCGAGTTTGATTCGATTGCCGATTTCTTCGTATGATGTGATTCTGGGCATGGATTGGCTGAGTCAGTATGAGGCCCAGATAGACTGTCTGAAGAAGCAAGTGAGTTTGCTTGTGGCTGGAGAGAGAGTTGTATTTCAGGGATTACGAGGTGTTCTCTCAAGTCTGGTTTCTGTGTTGGAGGTGAGCAGAATGTGGAAGAAAGGATGTCCGGTATTTTTGGCTTCGGTGCGGGATCTGAACCTGGAGGTTGGTTCTGTTTCTGAGATCCCTGTGGTACGGGAGTTTGCTGATGTTTTTCCTGAGGAGTTGGTTGGTTTACCTCCGGATAGAGATGTGGAGTTCTCTATCGATGTTTTTCCGGGTACAGCTCCGATATCGAAAGCTCCGTACAGGATGGCACCGAAAGAACTTTCTGAGTTGAAAGTTCAGCTTCAGGAGTTGGTTGACAGAGGTTTTGTACGTCCTAGTGTTTCGCCCTGGGGAGCACCTGTTCTGTTTGTGAAGAAGAAGGACGGTACACTCCGTATGTGTATTGATTACAGAAATTTGAACAAGGTCACGATCAAGAACAAGTACCCTTTGCCTCGGATAGACGACCTGTTTGATCAGCTTTCCGGATCTTCGGTATTTTCGAAGATTGATTTGAGATCCGGATACTATCAGGTGAAGGTGAAGGAAACTGATGTGGTGAAGACTGCTTTCAGTACTCGGTACGGGCACTACGAGTTTTTGGTTATGCCTTTTGGGGTAACCAATGCGCCTGCGATTTTCATGGATCTGATGAACCGAGTATTCAGGGAGTATTTGGATCAGTTTGTGATCGTCTTCATTGACGATATTCTGGTATATTCTGCATCTGAGGATGAGCATGCCAGACATTTGAGGATTGTGTTGGAGACTTTGAGGAGGCATCAGCTGTATGCCAAGTTCTCCAAGTGTGAGTTCTGGTTGAAGAGCATTTCTTTTCTGGGGCACGTGGTTAGCGGAGAAGGCATTTCTGTAGGTCCCCAGAAGATTCAGGCTGTTGCTGATTGGCCAAGGCCGACTACGGTATTTGAGGTACGTAGTTTCTTGGGCATGGCCGGGTATTATAGGAAGTTTGTGAAAGGATTTTCACAGATTTCGACTCCTCTGACGAGACTGACTCAGAAGTCAGTACCTTTTGTTTGGACACCGGAGTGTGAAGCTAGTTTTCAGAGATTGAAGGAGAGTTTGACTTCAGCTCCAGTGTTGGCACTTCCGTCAGGTACGGAGGGTTTTCAGGTGTTCAGTGATGCTTCACTGAAAGGATTGGGTTGTGTTCTGATGCAGCATGGTCAGGTAATTGCTTATGCTTCGAGACAGTTGAAACCACATGAGAAGAATTACCCGACGCATGATCTGGAGTTAGCTGCAGTTGTTTTTGCTTTGAAGATTTGGCGTCATTACTTGTATGGCGTCAGATGTGAGATCTTTACTGATCATAAGAGCCTGAAGTATATTTTTACTCAGAAGGATCTGAATCTGAGACAGAGGAGGTGGCTCGAGTTGATCAAGGACTACGATTTGACTATTCAGTATCAACCTGGGAAGGCGAACGTGGTAGCGGACGCTCTGAGCAGAAAGTCTTCTGGATTCTCAGGTATTCAGCTTACCTGTGATGACTTTCTGATTCGTGATTTGGAGAGATTGCAGTTGGAGGTGGTTTCCTCCAATGATTTGGAGTTGGCTCAGATGAGTATTCAGTCTTCTTTGGAAGGGTGAGCAAGTTTAGTTCAAGGTCTAACATACTTAGCACCATTTGAGATTTTGGAAAGAATTGGAAAAGCTGCTTACAAGTTATTGCTTTCTGAATCTATGCCGGATGTACATAATGTGTTTCATGTATCCACTCTGAGGAAGTGGGTTTCAGACTCTGGGAAGACGTTGTCAGCTGATGAGGTGGAGATTCAGGAGAATCTGGTGTACAAGGAAGAGCCAGAGCTTATTTTGGCGTACGACGTCCGAAAGTTAAGAAATAAAGAGATTCCGATGGTTAAAGTCCAGTGGAAGCACCGGACTGCACGGGAAGCAACTTGGGAGAAGGAGTCTGATATGAGACGGTCGTACCCGTACTTGTTTTGACTGAGTTTGGACTGGATAATGTCGAGGACGACATTTTTCTGAGTTGGGGAGATTGTAATATCAAGATCTGCTCCAGTATCGTCCAGGACGATCTGGGATCGTCCTGGGACGATCAGTGGAATTCAGCTCCAGTTTTAGCCCAGTTTTGCTCCAGGTGATTTTCTGCATGCATCGTCCAGGCCGATTGGAGACATCGGCCAGGCCGATTGGCACTGTAGAAAATATCGTCCATGCAATAGCCCTGAAGGGAGACCAGGCCGATCCTTTTGGTCGGATCGTCCCGGGACGATGCTGCGATCGGCCGGGCCGATCTGTGTATTATAAAGCTGATTTCAAGTCATTTTGAGGAGAGAGAAAATCATTAAAAACGAAAATATCAGCCGAGGAGAGAGAAAGTCGAGGTGGATTTTGGAAAAGTGGATTTTCGGACGACGCGGAGCCGTTTTCGATCGAAGTGACTGTTGAGGAAATTGCTGTGCTCGAGGTAAGGCACATTCCGCCTTTCTCAATTTTCAGAACCGTCGTGTTTGGCGGTATTTTCTGTCCGGATTTTGTTTCCGTTAGCGATTTTCGTCCGTATCTTTTGAACGGTTCAGTTTTTACCGCGTAACTTTTTGTATATCGTTGCCGTGCCGGGTGTGCACGTTTTGACTATATTCTGAAGATTTTCGTCCGGGTATTTTTGATTCGACTGTGTTTTTAGTCGACCGAATTTTTCTGTGAAATTGGAATTTATCTGTGCAGTAGAATAAAGGTTCTGAAATGTTGATATCTGTATTCTGTGCGAATTCGGTAAATTTTCTTTGCAGGAATTTTTGTGTAAATTCCGTATACTGCCGTTGTGCTGCCCGATTTTTGTGTAATTTCTGAATTGTCCGAATTTCTTCTGAATTGAAATGCTATGTGTATAAGCTATAAAAAGGGAGTTATAAGGGGCCTGGATCCTATGAGATTCAGTAAGTGTCAGGGAAATCTGAAATGAGCTCAATCTGAAATCTGATATTTGTTCTGTTCCGGATCCGAGGAAAAATCTGTTTAGGTGCTATAAGCACTATTTATATATTCTGGTGCTGGAAGCACATCTGATCTGTTCTGGTGCTATAAGCACATTTGTTCTGGTGCCGGGGGCACACTTAGCTATTAATTACTCAGCTATTATTTCTGGTGCCGGGGGCACATTTAGCTATTAATTACTCAGAGAATTTCTGGTGCCGTGAGCACATTTAGCTATTAATTACTCAGAGAATTTCTGGTGCCGTGAGCACACTTAGCTATTAATTACTCAGCTATTGTTCTGGTGCCGGGGGCACACTTAGCTATTAATTACTCAGCTATTGTTCTGGTGCCGGGGGCACACTTAGCTATTAATTACTCAGCTATTATTCTGGTGCCGGGGGCACACTTAGCTATTAATTAAATATCTGATATCTGATATATGTTGAGTTTATTCTGTTCTGATATGATCTGTACGAATCTGATTCTGTTGATCTGATATGTCTGATCTGTTCTGTTTCTGATTTGATACGACTTCTGTTTCCGTACAGTTCTGTTGATTTGATATCTGTCCGATTCCGTTCTGATTTCTGTACGGATTTGTCTGCTGTATTGGTTTTGAGTTTCTGAGGATTTTGATTGGAGGTTTGTTGCTTTGCTGAGCTGTTGAGCTCACCCTTGCTTTCTGGTGGTTTTCAGGTTCTGGGAAGGGCAAGGAAGTCCAGGATTAGATTTCAGAGTCTGATCAGATTAGGTACTTTTGTACTTTTGATTTTTGTACAGTCATGGCTTTCCTGTTCTGTCTTTCTTTCTGTTGAAAGCCATGTACTGTTCTGTAGATGATTATTTTGAGGAAATGAAAAGATAGATGTTTCGTTCCGCTGCATTTGATGTTTTTAGTAGCTCTGTTGTTCTGTGTGCTTCTGTTGAGTTAAGAATTTGGAAGATCAGTTCAGTAACCTAATCTAAAGCCAGATCCTGGTTAGCTATTCTCCGTCGCGATCCGGCGCGGGCGGGATCCGTCTCGTCTCGGGTCGGGTCGTGACAGCAGAAGAGTCATGTCTGTACAAAAATCAAAAGTACAAAATAATACCTACGGATTAGACTCTGAACTCTAGTCCAAGACCTCCTTCCCTTTCACAGAACCTGAAAACCACCAGAAAACAAGGGTGAGCTCAACAGCTCAGCAAAGCGACAAACCTCCAATCAAAACTTCCAGAATCCCAAAACCAAACACATCAGACCAAATCCAATTAGAATATTCGTACAGATCAGAACAAACAGATCAAATCAGAACTTATACGGACATATATCAAATCAGAATCAGATTTGCTTACAGAACAGATATGGAAATCAGAAGTTCTTTCAAATCAGATATCAGATATTATTTAATTAATAGCTAAATTCCCTGACACTGACATAATCTCTACGGATTCCGGCCCCTTATGCCTTTCTTTGTGCTCACGGCACCAGAATAGATGTGCTTATAGCACCAGAACAGATTTTATCGGATCCGGAACAGAACTGATTTCAGATTTCAGATTGAGCTCATTTCAGATTTCCCAGACACTAACCGAATCTCTTAGGATCCGGGCCCCTTATAACTCCCTTTGTATAGCATATACAAATAGCATATCAATTCAGAAGAAATTCGGATAAAATCAGAAATCACACGAAAATCGGGCAGCACAATGGCTGTATACGGAATTTACACAATTTTCCTGAAAAATCACAGAATACCAAATTTACACAGAATATAGATAACAACATTGCAAGACTTTAATTCTATTGCTCAGACAATTTTAGACTACATAGAAAAATACAGTCGACGGAAAACGCCGTCAAATCAAAACTACCCGGACAAAAATCTCCAGAAAATAATCAAAATGTGCACACTCGGCACGTCAACAACATACAGAAAATTACACGGTAAAAACTGAACCAGACGGGAAATACGAACAAAAATCACTAACAAAAATCAATTCTGGACAGATAATACCGCCAAACACGACGGTTCTGAAAATTGAGAAAGGTGGATTGTGCCTTACCTTGCGTACAGCAATATCTTCAACAGTCTCGTCGAACGAAAACGGACCCGCGTCTTCCCGAAATCAACTTTTCCTTTTCTTTTCTTTTTCTCTTTCCTCGGATCTGAAATCGGATTTATAAATTTTATTTTCTCTCTCCTCGAAATGACCTGATTTCCTTAAGTAATCCTCAGATTTGCCCGGCCGATTACCTCGATCGTCCTGGACGATCAGTCCAAAAATCCATCGTCTCGGCCGATTCTCTGGACGATCCTCAGGACGATAATTAATTCTGAAAAAGTCCTGCTCTCTGTCTTTTGCACTGAACTGATCGGCCTGGGACGATGCCCCTATCGGCCCGGCCGATCCTGGGAGGAAAATCACCTGGAGCAATCTGGGCAAATTCTGGAGCAAACCTTCAACTGATTGTCCCAGGACGATCCTGGAGCAGAAACAGAACTTCACAGAGGCACCCTCCAAGTATTGCACTAATACCACAAAGTGACTCTCCTTTTGCCCCCACAGCAAGGCGGAGAAGCCTGTACAAAATCACTTTCACCTTCCCCGGTGCGGCGGAGTTGCCGGGTTCTTTGACACCAAAGAGATCTTCTTCTCACCAAAACTTCCCTCAAGACGACCCTTGAATCCGATGGTACTGAAGTGCAAGTTTGCCGGAGAAACCGTGTGAATATCCCCTCCACACTCCCTTGAAATCCCCTCCAAGGATCTTCTCCCTCTCAAACTCCACCCTTTCCTCTCTCCCTTTCAAGTTCTCTCTTCTAGTTTTCTCCCAAAGAACAAAGACATAATGGCTGTCAAAGATACACTTTGTCGCCCTTTTACACTCTCCAAGTGTCGGCAGAGAACCGGACCGATGTTGTTGAACTTCACTTGAGAGCCTTCAAAGCAGATGGGAAGAAACAAAGAGATCTTCTTCTTCAAGTAACCTTGTGAATCCCTCACAAACCCCTCACTTGATCTCTCACTCTTCACTCTTACAATCTCTCCCAAACTCTCACACTCAATGATCCCTCTCAAGAGAAAACAACTCCAAAGGCACTTGTAATAGTTTATAGGACTCCTTATATAGAAAGGACATGAAAAACCACCCAAAAAACTACTAAAAACATGTTTTTCTGCGCACTGGATCGTCCCGTACGAAATTGAGTTAGTACGGACGAACTGTGTAAAAAACTGTCCCGTACGAACCATTTGTGCATCTGTACGAACCAATTTTGTCCTGGACGAAATAGGTTCGTCCCGTACGAAAAAATTTCGTCCGGTACGAACAGTTATATCAAAAGTCGGTTCCGAAAACTGCAGAACATTGCCAGAAACTGTCATAGTCGGTTCCCATCGTCCTGGACGAACAGAACTTCATCTGGACGAAATTTTTATAGAGAGCAACTCGTCCTGGGACGAAAATGATTTCGTTTGGACGATCATGACTTAGAAAAATTTTCCAGTTCAGTTCCTGACCGTTCCATTGCTCTTACAAGGAGATAACTGATCTGATCATCCCGTACGAACAATGTTCATCCTGTACGATCAGTACAAAAACTTTTTCAAGATCTCCTTTAGTGTGTGTGAATTTATTCACTCAATTACAATCACTCCCTCTCAAATTTAATTCAAATAAAAAGTAGAAGCTTCAAATTCACAAAGTATCTCATGCTGAATTTGATTTGAAATTTTCGTAGTCTGGAGTTTAATTTTCCTGAAATATTAGTACACACAATAGCAAAAACAAATCTTCTAAAAAATGTTAGGAGATAACAACACATAAAACAATAATATTTGGAATCATCAAAACTATACAAGTTGCAAGAATGTAAAACATGTAAATAGCAACTTTCCTAACAATCTCCCCTTTTTTGATGATGGCAAAACAATTATTGTTTGTATAATTTAAAATTCTAAGAATCTCCTAAACTCTCCCTGAATTAATGAACATATGAAAATAAGGAGGCATTAAAATTATTTTTGTTTTCAAAATTTTTAGAAATACAAAACAAAATAAAACAAAACAAACACAACGATACGAATACACAAGACACAACAAATAATTTCTCCCCCTTTTTGACAACATCAAAAAGTGAAGAAGAAAAAGACTAGAAATGTAAGCAGACATGAAAATCATTTAAAAATTTAACCTTTAAAGTGATTGACATAAGGTATACAAATAAAATTAAAACATTAGTCAAATCATAAAATTCATAAAATTTAAGAAGAGATATAACATAGAAACTAAAAAGAATTTATCAAAATATGAGTATATTTAGATATTTAGGATAGAAAAAATCATTGTAAAAATGATGATATAAAAATTTTATATTTCAAATTTCAATATGAAATATAAATGTACATAAGATCAATTTGAATTAAGAGATTAAAAATGTTTGGAAAGAAATAACTACCTTATGTGGCGCTTTGCGCATCTTTTTCAATTTTGTGGCACATTTTTGTGCATTTTTTTACTTGTTGGGCTTATTTTGTGCCTCTTTTTCACATTGCGAATCATTGCGCATTTCTTTTGATTTTTGTATATTTGTACAATTTTTAAGAGTAATTGTATTCTTTCTAAAATTAATAATCTAAAATTTTAAATCTTTCTAAGTGCATAAATATTAATTGATAAGTGAAATACAAAATATGAAAACATCACAACTGCAATAATAATATTAAAATTTATGTGGTCTAAATAAGAGACATGAAATTGACAATCTTAATAATATCAAGTTTATAAACACAACTTAAATTTAGAAAAATTAGATTTTCTAATGAATTCAATTTTATGTTGCAGTTCAAAGTATAGCACTTGTAAGATTAAAAATTTTAGGGTTTTTCATATAGGCTAACGAACATTTCAAACATAGAACAAAAACACTTAAACATAAAAAAAAATCTAAAGCAATAAAAGAATAGAAAAACACTAAACAAAATACAAGTACACAAACTATAAAAATTTTCATATCACATTCCAAATGTCTCACAACAAGAAACATGAAATCCGATATGAAAATATCTCAAAATCATACAAAACACAAAAAAATAAAAAATAGAAAAACACATAAACAAACAAAAATAAAAACACAACTAATAAAAAACATGCACACAAAAACACATAAACAAAGGGTTTAAACATCATTTTGCTCCTAGTCTGATGATTCAGAAGCTAGATCTGCCTAGGAGATTTTTTGCTTTTCATTATTTTCCCATTTTATAATTTGCTTAGCTTTGCCCTTTTCTTTAGCAGGAAGAATTCTTAAATTAGGGCACTGACTTTTCAGATGTCCAGATTTTCTACATCCAAAGCAAATAATATTTAAAGAAATCTGAACATTCTTACCATTTTTACCTTTATTCCACTTTTGTTGATGCTTATGCTTGTGCTTTAGTGGACTTTTCAATTTGCTTGTTAAGTCATCGCTTTCCTCACCAACTAAGTAACTTTTCTAACATAATACAAGTCTTAAAAGCCAGACATTTCATCTTCAAGTCTCCATCTTTGAGTGAATCATTCTCCTCTGGATCATCTCCCTTTGGATCGTCTTCTTTATGCTTCGTCTGGTTCGTCCTCCAGAAGGGTACCCAAATGATTAAGAAATTCCCTGAGAAGGAGCCTTTCCTATTCTCTTCGGGTACCAAGTATTTGAAATGCTGGACTTTTGAAAACTTTTACAACTCAATAAGAATACAAATTACATTACATTTGAAAAAGAAAATTTATACCCAGACTCCTGTATGGTTATCCTAATAAAAATCACAAGCAATTTATATATATAACAATCCAAGCAATTAATATTTATAAAAAAGATAAACATATTTGGTCATGCTCTTTTAATTTTAGAGGGGCTTAAGTAATGTCTCTAGAGCATCTACAAAAAATAATGTTAGTATTTAAAGCTTTAATTATCAATACCCCTTTATTTTAGCGCTATATGAGCATGATCACTTGCATAAGACTGGATTAGTATAAAAGCGGCCATAGCCCATGTGGCGGTCTAACACACACATCATATCATAAGCAAAGCATAGAAAACATAATAATGAAACAAACATCATATCAATCACAATATATTAGAACAAATCAAGTCAACCAACATTCTTGCCACACACAAAGCATCATAACATAGAAAGCAAAAAAAAGTAAACAATAGTCCTAATCTTAGAATTGGAAGCAGTGCCCTAGCAAACAACTCTATGTGTGTGGTAGGCTTGTGTGGCTTTGTATATGTCATATATAGGATAGTTAGTTCAAATTGTCTAAGATTAGAGTTTGTTGGAGGCCAGAAAAAGAAATTTTAATTAAAGTTTAAATATTAATGAGTTGAGATTAATTTTAAATAATTTAATTTGTTGGCCCATATTAATTCTTAGGGTTGTGATCTTAGAAATTTAAGTTGTTTTAGCCAATTTTAAAAAGTCCCGGGTCCTCCTATATGCTAGACTGAGGGGGTCCAAAAGATCACTAAAGGAAATATGATAGGTCTGGGGGTGCTAGCATTTTAGTTAAATATTAGGGCTTACAAGGAGTAGTTAGGCTTTGAGTTAAAAAGGGTTTAAAATTGATTTGAATTAAATTTAGGCTCATTAGAGTTTAATGGGTCAACCGAGTTGATCTAAGGAATGGGCCTGGGCCCAGTAGGTTGGGTCTGACCCACTGAGTCCAATGGTGGAGAGAATTGGGCTTGAGAAGCCCTAAAATTGATTTAAGATCAAATGGAAGTAGTCTGGGTTAATTTGGGTCAACCCGGGTTGACCTGGTCAACCGGGTTGACCCAGGGAATGGGTCTGAGCTCAAGAGACTTGGTCAGACCCATGAAACCCAAAGAAGGTGGTCTTGGGGCCTGACTTGGTCAATTTGACCAGGTCAGCCATTTGACCCAAGGCTAGGTCAAAAATAGGTGTTGACCTCGATTTTGCCCAGACCTGGGCCTAAAGAGTTGACTTGGTCAAATTGACCAAGCCAGACCCTATGGCCCTCCCCACTGGGTTCAGTGAGTCGAGTCGAGCCTATCGAGCCCGAGCTTGGACCCTGAGTCAACCCGGTTGACCAAGTCAACCAGAGTTGACCAATTTGACCCATTAAGCCCTTTTAGAGCCTAAATCATATACAATCTTTTTCTTGGCTCAATCCTTGGACTCCCTTGACCTAATTGACTGATTTGACCAAGTCAAAAGTTGACTTGGTCAAATAAAGTCATTAATAGGTCATATCAACCTATTTAGAGCCTAATTAAGGGTCATTAATTGGAATTAAAGCCTCCTATGCATTTGAATTCAAAATCACGGCTTAATTAGACTAATTTCCCTCCTATTTACTTAATGATTCAATCTTGGCCGTTGAAATGAACCCTAGGGCTTTAAATACAAAAAAATTAGGTCTTGTGGGGGATCTTTTTCCAAATTCTCGGAATCCAAGAGCTCCCGACCGAAACCCTTTCGTGAGAGAGCTCCTGGATCTTCCCTCCACCTTTCCCAACCGAATCCCGACGGTCAAAGCTCGCCGGCGGCGAGATTCCGGCGATCTAAAGGCTTGAACGTTTGGAGTTTCGATCCAGCCGATCCGTAGTTCGTTTGATCGAGGATTCAAGAAGGAAAACTTACGAGGACAGTCTACAAGCTCAACCGTGTCAAAGATTTGAAGATCGGACGGTAAAATCTCGCGCAATCTCTTAGAATAGGCTACACACTTAGATCTAAATAGAGCTCTATGTACTGTGTTTCGGATCGAACCAACACTTCCCCATGATTTCTGTACACCCCTAGATCCTAGGTTTAAAATTTCGTAGAAATCCATCGAGCGAATTGAGAGAAAAAGAGAAAAAACGGAATTAGGGTTCGGTCGGGTCGCCTGCGTGCGAGGGAGCGATCGTGACCGTCTGATCCGCGATCAGCGGTCCAGATCGCGTCAGCCAGCGGCTAGGCGATGACCGCGCGGACGGTCCCGCGGTTCCGCGGGCCACGTGGCCCCATCCAGGCCGTCGATCTCGACCGCGGAGGATCGGACGGCTGTGAGCGCCGTCCGACGTGGTTAAGTCGGACGGGGCCGCCGCCGCAATGATTGGACAATCATTGCCAATGATTGCGCGGCGGCGCAATCATTGGCAATGATTGCGCCGCAACCGCGGGATGAATCCGAGCCCGACACGTGTCTGACCGCCGCCGCCGCCGATTTCAAATATTATTAATAATTATTTAATTATTTTAAAACTGTTTTAACTTCAAAAATGCGTAGAAAATTCGTTTTTCGTCCGATTTTCGCGTGTAATACCTTGTTTTGTTCGTATTTTCATTCTCTACACTAGGAAATTTTCTTTTTATAAAAATAATGTATATATTTTTAATTATTATTAAAACAGTAAAATAACCTTATTTTTATTTTATTTAAATTATTATTTTTGTATAATTGTTATTATATTGTTATTTAATGATTATTTATGTTAATTACTATTAGTTTAAGTCATGATTTTGCTGTTTAAGTTTTATTTTATAATCATTATTATTATTAATTATTTTTGAGATTAGTTTTAATTATATTTTACTATTTTCCAATAATTGTTTATTTGAAAATATCTTTTATAGCTTTAAACTTCCAAAATCCATATCTTTCTCGTTTTCAATCCGATTTTGACGCACAACCCCTTGTTTTGATCGTATTTGATTTCTGCACATTCTGGAACTGGGTTTACTTGAAATTTTTGGGTCTGTGCATAGTTATTTTCAAAACAGCCAGCTGTACTATTTTAAAATTATTTAATTATTGCCTTTCGACTTCGAAATTACATAACTTTGTCGTTTTAAATCCGCTGTCGACGCACAGCACCTTGTTTTGTATGTACTCTGAATTCTGCATGTTTTGAAACTATTTTCAGGTGAAAATTTTGTCTGTATTTTCTGTTATTTCAAAAACAGCAAAAGTACACTATTTTAAAATATTATTTTATTGTATTTGAACTTGTAAAATTCGTATCTTCGTCGTTTTAAGTCGGATTTTGACGTATAACCCCTCGTTCTTTTCAGAAAGACGAGCTTTATGTTTTGAGACCATTTCCAGCCTCTGATTTTGGCTGTATGAATAGATTCCTGTTTCGATTCAACTATTTGGGGACTTTGATATTTACATATTAATATGATAATTATTTTCAGGATACAAACTATTTTCAAGTCGTTTGGGACTTCGTTAGGGTAGTCAGTGGGTTTCCCTATGCTTATGTATTATTAATTGAATTATTTTCAATTATTTTATTTTCCAAAAATATCCTTATATAGATAAGTACTTTTAAACTATTTTAAAACTACTTATACATAAATCCTAATTTTGGGAGACCCGCTGTTTCAATGAAACTTTAAACATGGGTTCTATGAATGAAGAGCAATCATGGGGGAGTGGGTTAGTGAATGATTGAGTTCCAATCATTCACTAATCCCTTCATTAGGTGTCTGTCCTTTTATTTTTGCGTAGAATGCATGTATAGGATTGCACCACGAGCACTTAGCCTAGGCTCTCCTAGATTTAAGGACATGGTGTGTTTATTTCATTTTTGTACTCCCACGCATTTATTACCTTGAGGGTTAGACAAAACATCACTTTAAACTCCTACAACGTAGTGACACCCTAAGGACAATAATTAAGGACTCGTCTAGCGAACTTAGAAGTTTTCTAGGGATTAGGATAGACCCCAGAACAACATGAAAACCTCAACACTTAAACTTAGTGACGTCTAAAACATCACTGAATTTTCTAGGAATTTTTAGGAGCTTTTAGAGCCCTTAATTAACTAACCCTAATTAACTGGTTAAATAAGGCCCCGAGACCTTCCGAAAAATACAATAAATACATTTTAGGTCAGAAAATTACTCATAATACCTCAAACTGACCAGAGTATGACCCTTGACTTTAGATAAATAGGGCTCTTTAGTTTGACTCTAGGTTGACCCATAATTTGACTATAGGTGGAAATTACCTTTTTCCCCCTAATAAATTATTAAAAATTATTAAAAATCCCAAATCCCCTCCAAACCCTAGGGGATCACTTTCTCAGGTCATCCCTGACTTTTGGGAGTGATTCGACTCAGTTTGGGGCTGATTTGGGCCAAAATTGCAAAATAGGGCCTTCTCTTTATTAATTTAGAAATTTCCATAAATACCCCGATCTTTAGAAATTCATAACTTTGCCTAGAAAACTCCGATTTCAGTGTACTACCTGTCTAACTACTCGTATTAAGGTCTAGTATTTTCCTAAGGTGGTAGAATACCTGAACTTAGTCTTTTTCCCACAGTGACTTTTTGGACCCTTAGCTTAGTTCATAGGAGGATCTAGAACTTTCTGAAATTGGCTAATATCACTTGAACTTTAAATGTCAGTTTTCTAAACTCTTAAAACTGATCAACAAACTGAAATAATTAAAATGCACCCTTATTCACTAATATTTGAATTTCAACAAAAATTTCCTTTTCTGGCCTACAACAGACCTGAAATTTAGACAATTTTAACTAACTACCCATATTATGATCTATCTAAACCACACAAGCCTTACACACACATAGAATGGTTTGCTAGGGCACTACTTCTAGACTTAGGATAGGCCGCTGGGTTTTATTTTTCTGCTGTGTGCCGGAGCTTTCCGTGGTTTTCACTGCATGCTGTTTGAAAATTGAATTGCTGTGTTTGCTTACTTTTTCTGCACTCTGGATGTGAACGCTAGATTTACCCATAGGTTAGGAGCGCTATATATATACTGTTCTTCCGTGCAGGTGGCCATGCTCAAGCTAATAAAAGGGGGGAGCATTATAATTATTTCTAATAATGTTTTATGCAGGTGCTTGCTCAGCTCCCCCTAAATAAAAATGAGGGCTAAATTAATAATTATAACTGCACAGATGGAGCTGCTTAGCCCTCATAATTAAGAGCATGGCTTGGCACAGGGTCAATGGTGTTAGCATTTTTATTTCCATACAAACTGCTTGGGATGATTTTTACTAGGATAACCTTGCAGGGATTCTTAGATTTACTGCTTTCAATTAATGTAATTTGTATGTAATAATTGTTAAGAGTTGTGAAAGCAACTATGAGTCGGGATATTCTTATCCAACTCAGACTCCAAAAGAAGAAGGCATCCCTAAAGGGGAGAGTCTTCTTCCATTTGGAAGACTGAGTTGGATGGCTTTAGATATCCAAAGAGAAAAGACAATACCCCATATTGGGGGAATTGTCTCTTCGTTTGGATATTCAAGCCACGACGGATCCAAGGAGTCCAAGGAGGAGAGATCCAAGGAGTCCGAGGAGGAGAGATCCAAGAAGTCCGAGGAGAAGATATCCAGAAGACCAAAGATTGAAGACCCAATATCCCACTCAAAGTTGTTGGCGTCTGTCATAGGCTTAGAAATCCGGGTTGTTGGCAGTGGAGCCCGGCCACTTTATTTTCTGTATATCTGGGGTGTAATAAGGGCAATTTGCCTATGGCCATTTAGTTGATTAATTTTGGATTTATATTGATGTGTTTACCTGATTGCGCAGTAGAATTACCTGCTTTTTCTAGGTTTCTTTCTTGCATGTCGTTTTTGTTTTCGCCTGGATTTCGTAGGCTCTTCTAAGGACTATAAAATTTTTATACTCATAACTAATTTCTAAAATTTTAAGTTTTAAACAACATAGAAACTTAACGAACTTAGGGAACTGCCGGAATCGTCCGGGGTCGCATGCATATTTATGCATTCTTCTTTCCTTGCTATAAGACATCTCCCTGCCTGCGGGTAGAGTCCGGATAATCTGGCCTATGAGGATGAAGTGCCGGACCTAGGGAGACCCAGTCTTTTCAAAAAAAAACTATTTTTTTTATAAGCCTGTTCTTAAAGTTCTATAGCATTCATGAGCTGACAATTCAACTAGCATGCATTGCATTAGTAACTAACTAATTAAAATTTAATTGCATTAGCTAGGAGCATCTGACCTACATAAGTCCAGGACCAATTAGGATATTCTCTAGATGTCGGTCCTATTTCCAACAACTATACCACCCACCCATCTTTCATCATTGACTTGACAGCATGGTTTTAAATCGATTAGGTGGTTAGCTGGCTCCCCCATCCAGGCCGGGATAAGTCCAGATCTTTGCATCGCATTAGCTAGGACACTGGTCTTAGTGTGTGTCGAACACTAAGTCCAATCTAGATTTAGGATTCGGGGCTACTACATTCGGTCTCGTAGTAAGCCTAAAATAGTGGGTAGGTTCCCTCTTCAGGAGACATAAATCCTACTTATCTGCGTCACAGGATGACGCCACCTCCATCTTTTCTCTCACGCATGTGATCGGATGCCTGACTTTGATTTTCTCTAGTTTCTATTTAGTACCCTAGAGCCTCCGAATGCTGGTATGAGCCACGCATGTTTGATTCAGCCCTTTGGGACATTTTCTTCCTTTTTGAGTAGGATTTCCTAGTCTACCCCTTCGTGCCGATCCCACTTTAAGAGAGGATAATGTATGATCCTTAATCGAGAGTTTTCTCAGGCTCCAGCCTGGGATGTAATTAACCACGGGGGCTTGCGCCCGTGGGAAACTTGGTTCCCACAATCTACTAAACCCCATTCGAACTTTTTCGGGTGGGGGAAACCCGTGACTAGGTCGTGTATATTACTATCCATCGAGGTGTATTGGTGACAGCCTCTATCCTCAATGGTTAGTCGTATGCACGATCCAATCTGCCCTTCCAATTGACCCGTTCGCGCGGTGCTCTTTCGGAGGTCCACAGGTTTCTGGCGACCACGGTGGGACCAGTTTCTCTCTCCATCTTTGGATTATATATTATCTTTTCTTGTGTGTACTCCGGGATTGGTACTCCTTAGATTAGGTCCGTCCCACTCTTAGTTAGGGTCTTTTCTTAGTTAGGGTTTCTCCCCTTTAGCTAGGGTTCTCCCTACTCTACTTCTTTCCAGCCTTACAGGCTATTCTACCCTTTATTCATTCCTATCTATCCTTATCAAATCTTTATCAAACCATTCATTCTTTTGTGATTTCAATTCTAACTAATTCTTTTCACTTTCTTTTCTTGGCAGCAGTGCCATGGCTTCTTTTGTTCCGTCTGTTACCTTTGCTTTCGGTTCGGACGCGCGGGTGACTCTCCCTGAGTCCCTGCTCGCTAGTCCGCCAGCTGGAGGAATCACTTTTGGTTCCTTCACTGACTCGGCTTTCGTCACCCTTGGCGGGCCGACTCCGGCGGAGGCTGCTGCATTCTCTCCTCCTCAGAGGAGAGGACGCGCAGCCATGCGCCCTTTCGGACGACCAGCTGCTCGGCGGACAGCCCGGGCACCTGCTCGTCCCGTTCCTGTACTTGCGCAGCCAGTGCGCCCTGTGGCTAGGCGACCAGTGCCTAGGCCACTTCCTGTTCCAGCGGTCAGGCGTCCAGTGCCTGTCGCTCCTGCTGCACAGGTTGCCCCAGCCCCTCAGCGCCGGCAGCCTGCTGTAGTTCCCCCCGTTCGACCAGCGGTCCGGTGTCCAGTGCCTGCCGCTCCTACAGCACAGGTTGCTCCGGCCCCTCAGCGCCGGCAGCCTGCTGCTACTGTTACTCCCGTTCTTCCAGCGGAAGTACCTCCTGTTCGGGTTCCCCCTCCCACTTCCACCAGGAAGAGGGGTGCCCAGACCGAGGTGCCTTCGCCTTCCACTGGTCGGGTTTCTGTTTTCGCCCGACTTTCTCACCCCGAGGTTGTTGGGCAGACCCCGACACCTCCCGTTGTTCCTGTTCCCGGTCCTGATGTTCCTTCCTCTTCCACCTCCGGCCTTGGGAGAAGGGCCAGGAGGAATAGGAACAGGAGACTTCGTTTAGCTGCGTCAGAGGCAGAGAGGCAGCAGATGGCTGATGCTATAGCTCACCAGGAGCTAGTTGAGAGGACAGTGGCTCCCGGGCAGCGGAGGCCACGACGAGTTACAGTTGTGCCAGTTCCAGAGGTTGTAGTGGCTCCCGAGATAGAGGCAGTTCAGGGAGGACGCTTTTCCCCGTTGACACATAGTGGGGACGAGGAGGACGTTGCCCGCATTGCGGCGGCTCCTCCTGTTACCACTACCCTACCCCATGCTAGGATCCCTAGGGACGCTGGTGTTCGAGCCCTCACCCAGAGGATTCGAAACATCGTCCGCCTAGCAGGAAGTAGGGGTCCTGTCGATCGGCAGAAGATACTCCGTCAGATTTCTCGGGCCACCTTTCAGTTGCGAGGACAGACTGCTAGGAGGCTTTACAGTTGGCAGAGGGGACAGACAGCTCAGCAGGCTGCAGATACAGTTCCAGTAGTCAGACCCCCGACGGTTACTCCTGCTGCAGAACGGCGCCCACGTCGCCGAGGACGGAGACAGCGGCGGAGGCCTGCCCGGCCTCAGGTCAGTTCAGAGGTGGCAGCCCCAGAGCAGCCAGTCGCTAGTGTAGCACCCCGTCGTGCCAGATGGGTTTGGAGACGTCGACAGGTGGACACCCCTGTCGACCTTGTTCAGTTAGTTGAGTCAGCACCACTGGCAGAGACAGAGCAGCCAGATGAGGTAGTTGGTCAGATGGATTTGACAGTTCCTTCCGGGTCTGAGGCAGTCCCGATGGCAGTCGATGATGGTTCAGTTTCTACCCCAGACAGATCGCCAGTACGGATCGAGACAGAGTTAGCCCCTAGCACTCATAGGATCACTTCTCCTATGAGCCCGTACATAGAGGCAATGCGACGAGCCTTTTTAGATGATGATGATACCCTAGTGGATACCGATGAGGATATACCGGTAGACCGGGTTTGTGTGATTACCCGGCGAGGTCACTCGGATGAGAGAGAGCCCGAGGACCAGGACGAGCAGGGACACCCTGAGGTGGGTGGATCTCCCAGGTCAGTTGATACAGATGCTACCGTTTTACACCTCCAAGCACAGATGACAGAGATGGCCAGGGCCATGGCGGCCATGACAGCACAGTTGACAGCTTTGGGGGCGATGCCCCATGTGGCAGGTGCAGTCGTTGCCAGTACTTCTAGAGATCAGTCGGTTGTGCCTCCAGTTACACTAGACCCCCTGAGAGTAGACAGGGTCCAGAAAGCAGTGCCTGCAGCACCTTCAGTTATCCAGAGTCAGCCATCTTTACAGGAAAGACTTAATAAAGAATATCCCTTTAAAAGAGAAAGCATAAGGAAAATATTCGAATGCTTGGCTCAGAAAGATATTTTGACATTCCCATTTAATAAGAGAAAAAATGAAGAAGGACAAACAGAACATCCACTATATTGCCCATTTCACCGATGTATTGGACATACACTTGAAGATTGTTTTGTGTTTAAGGACAGAGTGGAGAGCCTTATAGGTAGTGGGAAGATCCAGCTCCAACACAGTAACTTAGTATAGCCTTTGGGCAGGGCTACTCAGATAGTGCAGAGGATTTCAGATTCCAGCCACAGTGACAGTCAGAGTTACAGTCAGGGCAGTAGTGGCAGATCGTTCCCCAGAGTTCTGAGGGAGAGTGTCAGCTAGCACTCTCCTAGAAGACCTAGCAGATGAGTAAGCTGTAGAAAGTTCAGGGGCAGTTGAGAGGAGGCCTCCCAAGGCCAAATTGACAGTTGTCACTCCAGCTTCTTTGTTAGCACTTGTTTTACTTTTCTTTCTTCTATTGTAGTGCTAGATGAGCACATTTTCTTTTTGCTTTCACTTGTATTAGAAAAAAAAAAATGATTGTAACCTCAAAAGGGAAGACAGGCCCCCTTCCAGCACTTGGGCTGGAGGACCTCGTTCTCCCTTATTTTGATGATTAATCAATAAAAAAATGATGATTTGCAATTATGATGACTCTCTCACTTCTTTTAGTTCTACTAGCTTTGTAGTGATGACTCATGAAACAGTATGATCTCTCTATCTCACCTTAGGGGTGGAGAGATTTCTTCTTTTGAACTAAAATCTTTTTCAAATTGAAATTAGATTTAGAAGTGAAAATTTTCTCTATTATCTTGTGATTCTATCTCATAGATAACTATAGTATATTGATGAATGAAACTTCATAATTTTCTTAATCATGCTATTCATTCTTATCAGATGATATGATTTGTTTTGTAGATCATGCTTCCCTGTCCAAGAGAAGTAAGTCTTCTTCTCTTATACTTGGAAGATGATCTTACAACTGAGAAATAGTTTGCTTTTAGAGGTTTGGAAAAGGAAGCCAGTTACAAAAAGTGAAAAGATGCGCAAAGCGCCAAAAGTGAAAGATACACAAAGTGTATCAAGCAATTGAGAGTTGTGCAAAGCACATGAAAGTTGAGAAAGTGGCTCAAAGAGCCCAAAAGTTATAAGTAAATGGCTTCCCTTTCTAGTAAATCTCTAAATCTCAGAAAATCTATATCCTCTTGATATTTTTGATACTTGATTCTGAAAATTATGATTTTAAAATCATCATTATACATTGATATCCTATAAGATGTGGAAATGTATTCTCATACAAGAAATAAAGAAAATTAAATTTCTTTCTCTAATTTAAATTACTTTTTGGATTAGATTTAAATTCAAGAGAGAAAAATACTCATATAAGTGAAATGTCATGATTTAGCTAGTATGGAGCTTGATCTGAGTTAGTAAATTTAAATTGAGGTTCCTTTTAAAATTAGAGGGAGTTAAGTACTAAACTCCTTTGAAATATGTGCTCACTTATCACTTTTGACTGGGTCCACACCCTCCTATACTTGTTAGGATCGGTGATGTTGATCCTTTATTAGAAAGTGAATGGCTTCTTCCTATCAGTCCTGCTCTGATAGTTGAATGCCTCAGTCCATTCATTTGAGATGAATGTGATAGGGGATGTCTAAATCATTGATTTAGACCATTGAGAGATGTGATACTGGGTCCACACCCTTCTACTTTTGTTAGGATTGGTGATGTTGATCCTCTACTAGAATGAGATTCTCTTCTTCCTATCAGCCCCGCTCTGATAGTTGAAGCCCCCAGTCTATTCACATGAGTTGAATTTGATCGGGAATGTCATAGTCTTTTTAGATTACACTCTTTTGAGAGAGGATATTGGGTCCATATCCACCTATGTTAGTTAGGTGGGGTGATATTGATCCTCTATCCCTATGAGATTCTCTTCTTCCTATCAGTCTTGATCTGATAGATGTAGCACCTGGTTCATTCATATGGGTTGAATGTGATCAGGGATGCATGAGTCATTAGTTTAGACTCTTTTGGAGGTACGATACTGGGTCCACACCATCCTATGCTAGTCAGGTGTGGTAGTGTTGATCCTCTATCTTGATGTTGATCTTTGTTATTTCGATATGATTGTGCTCGCCAGCTCATTCAGATGATTTGAATGTGACCTGGATAAAAAAAAAAAAATAAAAAAAAAATCGTGTGATAAAAAGAGGGAAGCTCGTAGGAGAACAAAAACCCGGTTGCCCTTGTCACAGGAGGAACCCGGTAAAACTCCCTAAGAGCCCAAATTCCCCAAAATTTCTTTCTTCTCCCTTGAAAGCACTTTGGTGATCTCCTCAAGGTTGAGCTCTCAATTAGTTGGTTATAAGTCTATGTGATTAAAAATGTCTCTCTTTGATAGTAATGTACTACACTGTATTTTAGATGAAAACATCACTATCTTCCGGGCTTAGGTCTTTTTGAGAAAAGATCGCCCCCCTGCTGCCCTCTTTTGGCAGCCTACCTTCCCATTCATACACTGCTCTGAGCTGCCAGAGTGGTTCTATGAATGTAATAATGTTACTTTCACCTCGCACAGGGTCCTACCTGATTAGGGTAGGTGTTACCATTGTGACCTACTGATAATCATAGATCTCACTCATGATTATCATACTAGGTGTCAGGAGTGCTCCCTTGTCACCTCAGAGTTATGTTGTGATGTAGTACATCCTGAATCAGATGTTAGCATCACATCCTCAGGAGTCTTGATTTTCTAGTCAAAAAATCGACTCCTTGGGATCTATACACACTTCAACATTCGTATCCTACTCTTAGCTGCTAGAGTAGCTCTATGAATGTTGTTTTGTTGTTTGTGCTTCTCACAGGGTCCTACCCAGTTGGGGTAGGTGTTACCCTTGTAATCCTTTTTGGTAATCATCGATTTCAATCATGGTTACCTTTCTCGGTAGTAAGGATGTCCTCCTACTGCCTAGGGTTGTTTCTCTTGTTGTGATGTAGTACATCCTGCCTCAGATGTTAGCATCACATCCTCAGGAGTCCTGATTTTCCAGTAGAGAATCGGCTCCTTAGTTTCTTTCTGTACCAACCTCACCATTCATACCATACTCTTAGCTGCTAGAGTAGTCCTATGAGTGTAGTAATGTTGCTTTTTACTCCCCACAGGGTCCATCCAATCAGGGTAGGTGTTACCGCTGTGGCCCCTTTGATGTTGTATTAATTTTATTCAAGATTACTATTCCCGGGTAGTGAGTGTGTCCCCTTACTACCTGGAGTTACTTTCTTAGTTGCGATGTAGTACATCATTCCTCTAGTGTTAGCATTGCATCCTTAGGAGCTTTGATTTTCTAGTGGAAGATCAGCTCCTTAGTTTCTTTATTCACTTCAACATTCATAAACATACTCTTAGATGCTGGAGTAGCCCTATGAATGTTGTTCTGTTGTTCTTTCTCCCCACAGGGTCCTACCCAATCAGGGTAGGTGTTACCACTGTGACCCCTCTGATATTTTATCAATCCTATTCATAATGATTGTCCTCAGGTAGTGAGTGTGTCCCCTTTCTACCTAGAGCTGCTTTTCTTGTAGTGATGTAGTATACCTTGCCCCGGATACTAATATCACTACTTTGAGAACTTTGATCTTTTAGTAAAAGATCAGTTCTTTTACTGTTTTTTCTCTCGTGGCCCATTTTACCATTCATACTATAGGCTCAGTTGCCAGATTAGTCATATGAATGTGTTGAGGTCACTTTCACTTTTCACAGAGTCCCACTAGTTTGTGTGGGTGTTACTACTGTGAGATTTTACTTACTCAGAGTTGTTGTCCTTGGTAGAGAGGATGATCCCTCGCTACTTTGACTCTTTTTCTTACCTGGTGATATAGGGCATCACACCTTAGATGCTACCACCACCATTTCCTTGAGTTCTGATCCTCTAGTAGAGAATCAGCTCTTTCAGATATTTTTACCACTTGTTTTCCCATTGAGATCCGACTCCTAGCTGCCGGAGAGGTCCTTTGGATGTTTTGATCTTGTCTCTACCTCCTACAGGGTCCCCATCAGTTAGTATGGGTCCACCACTGTAGCCTCTTTGAGGATTGTTTTTACCAGGCATAGTCCTGCCTTCTGTAGTTGAGGTGTCCCCTCGCTACTCGAGTTCTTTCTACTCCTTTGGAATGAGATCGTCCCTCTACACACTTTACAGCGGGTATATCTCTTCCAGCCTTCTGGAGGGATGTCGTTCTGATGTCTTCTCCCCCCTTGTGTAGGGTTAGGGTTCTCTAGGAGATCCTGACAGCATTTGGATACTCATGGCCACGACGATTTGTCCTCTACCATGTGGTTACCAGAGCGCTAGAAAGGGTTCCCTAGGTGGCTCTACCCTTAAAATTGTCCCATTTACTTACCTCTTTTTCCCTCACATCCCTGCACAGATGCGTGTTAGGCTGATGTCGAGGTGACTTTTGACCTTCTATTCTGCTGTTTGAAATGAACAGACAGATAGTTGAGTTTACCTGGTAGAGAGGACCTGACAGAGCACCTGGCAGGTACTCCTCACCACGCTTTTTGATTGCCCTGTCCTGATCAGGCAGGCATCAGAGCCTGACTCTTTATTCACTCAGTTGAAATGACTGGGTGGGTATTGAGCCCTTCTTCATCTGCAAGACCGCACTGGCTGCAGCAGATGTTGAAGCTTACCCGTTGAGTGAGCCCGACAGAGTCCCTGGGAGGCGCAATTCCTCAACGTTTCTTTCTTTTACCTCGGATGCCCTGTAAAAGACTAAGCAGGCTTCCATTTCGTGGTTCATGAGCTTCTTGCTGAGGTCAGGCAGAAGTAGTGGCCACCCCAATCCACTGTTCCGAAAGGAGCAGGAGGGGCGGGACCTTTTTTTACCTTCTACCCGCTTTCCAGATACGGTCAGCCTGGTAGTTGGTTTTACTTTACCGTTGAGTGAGCCCGACAGAGTCCCTGGGAGGCGCAATTCCTCAACAACCCCTTACTTCGGATGTCCTGTAAAAGACTAAGCAGGCTTCCATTTCGTGGTTCATGAGCTTCTTGCTGAGGTCAGGCAGAAGTAGTGGCCACCCCAATCCACTGTTCCGGAAGGAGCAGGAGGGGCGGGATCCTTTCACCTTCTACCCGCTGACCAGATACTGTCAGCCTGGTAGTTGGTTTTACTTTACCGTTGAGTGAGCCCGACAGAGTCCCTGGGAGGCGCAATTCCTCAACACCCCCTTACTTCGGATGTCCTGTAAAAGACTAAGCAGGCTTCCATTTCGTGGTTCATGAGCTTCTTGCTGAGGTCAGGCAGAAGTAGTGGCCACCCCAATCCACTGTTCTGAGAAGAGCAGGAGGGGCGGGATCCTTTTACCTTCTACCCGCTGTCCAGATGCGGTCAGCCTGGTAGTTGGTCTTTACTTTACCGTTGAGTGAGCCCGACAGAGTCCCTGGGAGGCGCAATTCCTCAACACCCCTTTACTCGGATGTCCTGTAAAAGACTACGCAGGCTTCCATTTCGTGTCTTCTTTACTTTTTGCTGAGGTCAGGCAGAAGTATTGAGTCACCCCAATCCACTGTTCTGAGAAGAATAGGAGGGGCGGGATCTTTTCACCTTCTGTCCTGCTGTTTGAAATGAACAGGCAGGAAGTTGGTTTACTTGGTAGAGAGGGCCTGACAGCGCACCTGGCAGGAACTCCTCATCTTTTCTTTGAGTGTCCTGTTCTGATCAAACAGACACCAGACTTCGTGGCTTCCTTTATTTGCCGCCCTGAGTGGGCCGGGGAAATACTGAGTCACCCCAATCCACTGTCCTGAAATAGGCAGGAGGAGATGGGATCTTTTCACCTTCTATCCTGCTGTTTGAAATGAACAGACAGGGAGTTGGTTTACTTGGTAGAGAGGGCCTGGCAGAGCACCTGCCAGGAACTCCTCGCTACCTTTTGCCCTGAGTGTCTTGTTCCGGTTAGGCCGACACCAGGCTTTTGTGATTCTTTTATTTGCTGACTTGATTTGGTCAAGCAGATACTGAGTCACCCCAGTCCACTGCTACGAGACGTGCAGGAGGATGTGGGAGCCTTTTACCTTCTATTCAGCCGGCTCGATACAGTCGGACAGATAGTTGGTATACTTCTACTACCTTACTTTTGAGTCTTCTCTTGGCTCTGCCCCTGCTATGGGGTGAGGCTAGAGAAGAATTCTCCTACCTTTTTCACCTTTGTGGTGACTGTACCTTTGACCCTTCTGTTCGCTCTGCCCGCACTATAGGGCAAGGCCATAGGAGAACCCACTTGCTTTGTTTTCACCTTTTTAGGTGATCTTTACTGTTGGTTTTATCCTTGGCTCTACCCTTGTTCAGAGGTAAGGCCGGGAGGAGGCCATTCTACTGGTTCACTGCTTCAGTGATACCTTGCCTGCGCACTGCTGTTTTCACTCTCCCCTAAGCTCTACCCTCGTTATAGGATAAGGCCAGGGGATGAGTTTCCTACCTTTCTTCCACCTTTTGGTACCCTTACACTCTTGTGTTTTCTTCTCTACCCTTTTTGTGGCTTAGTCGGTCAACGCCAACACGAGCGGTTCACTAGTTGTTCGCCACTCCTGTTGGGGGTCCGTTTGTTGACCTCGATTTTGCCCAGACCTGGGCCTAAAGAGTTGACTTGGTCAAATTGACCAAGCCAGACCCTATGGCCCTCCCCACTGGGTTCAGTGAGTCGAGTCGAGCCTATCGAGCCCGAGCTTGGACCCTGAGTCAACCCGGTTGACCAAGTCAACCAGAGTTGACCAATTTGACCCATTAAGCCCTTTTAGAGCCTAAATCATATACAATCTTTTTCTTGGCTCAATCCTTGGACTCCTTGACCTAATTGACTGATTTGACCAAGTCAAAAGTTGACTTGGTCAAATAAAGTCATTAATAGGTCATATCAACCTATTTAGAGCCTAATTAAGGGTCATTAATTGGAATTAAAGCCTCCTATGCATTTGAATTCAAAATCACGGCTTAATTAGACTAATTTCCCTCCTATTTACTTAATGATTCAATCTTGGCCGTTGAAATGAACCCTAGGGCTTTAAATACAAAAAAATTAGGTCTTGTGGGGGATCTTTTTCCAAATTCTCGGAATCCAAGAGCTCCCGACCGAAACCCTTTCGTGAGAGAGCTCCTGGATCTTCCCTCCACCTTTCCCAACCGAATCCCGACGGTCAAAGCTCGCCGGCGGCGAGATTCCGGCGATCTAAAGGCTTGAACGTTTGGAGTTTCGATCCAGCCGATCCGTAGTTCGTTTGATCGAGGATTCAAGAAGGAAAACTTACGAGGACAGTCTACAAGCTCAACCGTGTCAAAGATTTGAAGATCGGACGGTAAAATCTCGCGCAATCTCTTAGAATAGGCTACACACTTAGATCTAAATAGAGCTCTATGTACTGTGTTTCGGATCGAACCAACACTTCCCCATGATTTCTGTACACCCCTAGATCCTAGGTTTAAAATTTCGTAGAAATCCATCGAGCGAATTGAGAGAAAAAGAGAAAAAACGGAATTAGGGTTCGGTCGGGTCGCCTGCGTGCGAGGGAGCGATCGTGACCGTCTGATCCGCGATCAGCGGTCCAGATCGCGTCAGCCAGCGGCTAGGCGCTGACCGCGCGGACGGTCCCGCGGTTCCGCGGGCCACGTGGCCCCATCCAGGCCGTCGATCTCGACCGCGGAGGATCGGACGGCTGTGAGCGCCGTCCGACGTGGTTAAGTCGGACGGGGCCGCCGCCGCAATGATTGGACAATCATTGGCAATGATTGCGCCGCAACCGCGGGACGAATCCGAGCCCGACACGTGTCTGACCGCCGCCGCCGCCGATTTCAAATATTATTAATAATTATTTAATTATTTTAAAACTGTTTTAACTTCAAAAATGCGTAGAAAATTCGTTTTTCGTCCGATTTTCGCGTGTAATACCTTGTTTTGTTCGTATTTTCATTCTCTACACTAGGAAATTTTCTTTTTATAAAAATAATGTATATATTTTTAATTATTATTAAAACAGTAAAATAACCTTATTTTTATTTTATTTAAATTATTATTTTTGTATAATTGTTATTATATTGTTATTTAATGATTATTTATGTTAATTACTATTAGTTTAAGTCATGATTTTGCTGTTTAAGTTTTATTTTATAATCATTATTATTATTAATTATTTTTGAGATTAGTTTTAATTATATTTTACTATTTTCCAATAATTGTTTATTTGAAAATATCTTTTATAGCTTTAAACTTCCAAAATCCATATCTTTCTCGTTTTCAATCCGATTTTGACGCACAACCCCTTGTTTTGATCGTATTTGATTTCTGCACATTCTGGAACTGGGTTTACTTGAAATTTTTGGGTCTGTGCATAGTTATTTTCAAAACAGCCAGCTGTACTATTTTAAAATTATTTAATTATTGCCTTTCGACTTCGAAATTACATAACTTTGTCGTTTTAAATCCGCTGTCGACGCACAGCACCTTGTTTTGTATGTACTCTGAATTCTGCATGTTTTGAAACTATTTTCAGGTGAAAATTTTGTCTGTATTTTCTGTTATTTCAAAAACAGCAAAAGTACACTATTTTAAAATATTATTTTATTGTATTTGAACTTGTAAAATTCGTATCTTCGTCGTTTTAAGTCGGATTTTGACGTATAACCCCTCGTTCTTTTCAGAAAGACGAGCTTTATGTTTTGAGACCATTTCCAGCCTCTGATTTTGGCTGTATGAATAGATTCCTGTTTCGATTCAACTATTTGGGGACTTTGATATTTACATATTAATATGATAATTATTTTCAGGATACAAACTATTTTCAAGTCGTTTGGGACTTCGTTAGGGTAGTCAGTGGGTTTCCCTATGCTTATGTATTATTAATTGAATTATTTTCAATTATTTTATTTTCCAAAAATATCCTTATATAGATAAGTACTTTTAAACTATTTTAAAACTACTTATACATAAATCCTAATTTTGGGAGACCCGCTGTTTCAATGAAACTTTAAACATGGGTTCTATGAATGAAGAGCAATCATGGGGGAGTGGGTTAGTGAATGATTGAGTTCCAATCATTCACTAATCCCTTCATTAGGTGTCTGTCCTTTTATTTTTGCGTAGAATGCATGTATAGGATTGCACCACGAGCACTTAGCCTAGGCTCTCCTAGATTTAAGGACATGGTGTGTTTATTTCATTTTTGTACTCCCACGCATTTATTACCTTGAGGGTTAGACAAAACATCACTTTAAACTCCTACAACGTAGTGACACCCTAAGGACAATAATTAAGGACTCGTCTAGCGAACTTAGAAGTTTTCTAGGGATTAGGATAGACCCCAGAACAACATGAAAACCTCAACACTTAAACTTAGTGACGTCTAAAACATCACTGAATTTTCTAGGAATTTTTAGGAGCTTTTAGAGCCCTTAATTAACTAACCCTAATTAACTGGTTAAATAAGGCCCCGAGACCTTCCGAAAAATACAATAAATACATTTTAGGTCAGAAAATTACTCATAATACCTCAAACTGACCAGAGTATGACCCTTGACTTTAGATAAATAGGGCTCTTTAGTTTGACTCTAGGTTGACCCATAATTTGACTATAGGTGGAAATTACCTTTTTCCCCCTAATAAATTATTAAAAATTATTAAAAATCCCAAATCCCCTCCAAACCCTAGGGGATCACTTTCTCAGGTCATCCCTGACTTTTGGGAGTGATTCGACTCAGTTTGGGGCTGATTTGGGCCAAAATTGCAAAATAGGGCATTCTCTTTATTAATTTAGAAATTTCCATAAATACCCCGATCTTTAGAAATTCATAACTTTGCCTAGAAAACTCCGATTTCAGTGTACTACCTGTCTAACTACTCGTATTAAGGTCTAGTATTTTCCTAAGGTGGTAGAATACCTGAACTTAGCCTTTTTCCCACAGTGACTTTTTGGACCCTTAGCTTAGTTCATAGGAGGATCTAGAACTTTCTGAAATTGGCTAATATCACTTGAACTTTAAATGTCAGTTTTCTAAACTCTTAAAACTGATCAACAAACTGAAATAATTAAAATGCACCCTTATTCACTAATATTTGAATTTCAACAAAAATTTCCTTTTCTGGCCTACAACAGACCTGAAATTTAGACAATTTTAACTAACTACCCATATTATGATCTATCTAAACCACACAAGCCTTACACACACATAGAATGGTTTGCTAGGGCACTACTTCTAGACTTAGGATAGGCCGCTGGGTTTTATTTTTCTGCTGTGTGCCGGAGCTTTCCGTGGTTTTCACTGCATGCTGTTTGAAAATTGAATTGCTGTGTTTGCTTACTTTTTCTGCACTCTGGATGTGAACGCTAGATTTACCCATAGGTTAGGAGCGCTATATATATACTGTTCTTCCGTGCAGGTGGCCATGCTCAAGCTAATAAAAGGGGGGAGCATTATAATTATTTCTAATAATGTTTTATGCATGTGCTTGCTCAGCTCCCCCTAAATAAAAATGAGGGCTAAATTAATAATTATAACTGCACAGATGGAGCTGCTTAGCCCTCATAATTAAGAGCATGGCTTGGCACAGGGTCAATGGTGTTAGCATTTTTATTTCCATACAAACTGCTTGGGATGATTTTTACTAGGATAACCTTGCAGGGATTCTTAGATTTACTGCTTTCAATTAATGTAATTTGTATGTAATAATTGTTAAGAGTTGTGAAAGCAACTATGAGTCGGGATATTCTTATCCAACTCAGACTCCAAAAGAAGAAGGCATCCCTAAAGGGGAGAGTCTTCTTCCATTTGGAAGACTGAGTTGGATGGCTTTAGATATCCAAAGAGAAAAGACAATACCCCATATTGGGGGAATTGTCTCTTCGTTTGGATATTCAAGCCACGACGGATCCAAGGAGTCCAAGGAGGAGAGATCCAAGGAGTCCGAGGAGGAGAGATCCAAGAAGTCCGAGGAGAAGATATCCAGAAGACCAAAGATTGAAGACCCAATATCCCACTCAAAGTTGTTGGCGTCTGTCATAGGCTTAGAAATCCGGGTTGTTGGCAGTGGAGCCCGGCCACTTTATTTTCTGTATATCTGGGGTGTAATAAGGGCAATTTGCCTATGGCCATTTAGTTGATTAATTTTGGATTTATATTGATGTGTTTACCTGATTGCGCAGTAGAATTACCTGCTTTTTCTAGGTTTCTTTCTTGCATGTTTTTGTTTTCGCCTGGATTTCGTAGGCTCTTCTAAGGACTATAAAATTTTTATACTCATAACTAATTTCTAAAATTTTAAGTTTTAAACAACATAGAAACTTAACGAACTTAGGGAACTGCCGGAATCGTCCGGGGTCGCATGCATATTTATGCATTCTTCTTTCCTTGCTATAAGACATCTCCCTGCCTGCGGGTAGAGTCCGGATAATCTGGCCTATGAGGATGAAGTGCCGGACCTAGGGAGACCCAGTCTTTTCAAAAAAAAACTATTTTTTTTATAAGCCTGTTCTTAAAGTTCTATAGCATTCATGAGCTGACAATTCAACTAGCATGCATTGCATTAGTAACTAACTAATTAAAATTTAATTGCATTAGCTAGGAGCATCTGACCTACATAAGTCCAGGACCAATTAGGATATTCTCTAGATGTCGGTCCTATTTCCAACAACTATACCACCCACCCATCTTTCATCATTGACTTGACAGCATGGTTTTAAATCGATTAGGTGGTTAGCTGGCTCCCCCATCCAGGCCGGGATAAGTCCAGATCTTTGCATCGCATTAGCTAGGACACTGGTCTTAGTGTGTGTCGAACACTAAGTCCAATCTAGATTTAGGATTCGGGGCTACTACATTCGGTCTCGTAGTAAGCCTAAAATAGTGGGTAGGTTCCCTCTTCAGGAGCCATAAATCCTACTTATCTGCGTCACAGGATGACGCCACCTCCATCTTTTCTCTCACGCATGTGATCGGATGCCTGACTTTGATTTTCTCTAGTTTCTATTTAGTACCCTAGAGCCTCCGAATGCTGGTATGAGCCACGCATGTTTGATTCAGCCCTTTGGGACATTTTCTTCCTTTTTGAGTAGGATTTCCTAGTCTACCCCTTCGTGCCGATCCCACTTTAAGAGAGGATAATGTATGATCCTTAATCGAGAGTTTTCTCAGGCTCCAGCCTGGGATGTAATTAACCACGGGGGCTTGCGCCCGTGGGAAACTTGGTTCCCACAATCTACTAAACCCCATTCGAACTTTTTCGGGTGGGGAAACCCGTGACTAGGTCGTGTATATTACTATCCATCGAGGTGTATTGGTGACAGCCTCTATCCTCAATGGTTAGTCGTATGCACGATCCAATCTGCCCTTCCAATTGACCCGTTCGCGCGGTGCTCTTTCGGAGGTCCACAATAGGGTCAACACTATCTTATCAAAAACTGCTCAACTACTCTAAACATCCACTCTTCTTCCACACATCTCCACCAAACTCATCTCCTTTCACACCAAATTCACTCTATACATCTGTTTCTCCATCCAAAACAGTCTACTTAACATCCGACTCATCATATCAACTGCAAACCAGCCCCTACGTACACTAATCACCCCAAAATCAAATCACGAACACACCTTAACTCAACTATATATGGACCCTCAACTTTACCGCACGCTAGCTGGCTCTCTACAGTACCTATCCATAACACATCCTGACATCGCTTTTGCCATCAATTTTATCTGTCAACATATGCACAATCCCACTACAAATGATTTTCAAGTTCTCAAACAGTTACTCTGCTACATTAGAGGAACATCACACTTTGGCCTGAACATTACCCACAATGACCTTCAACTACGCACCTTCGTCGATGCTGACTGGGATATAGAGTCGTCAGATCAGAAGTCCATATCCAGGTTCTGTACATTTCTTAGTTCTAACATCATCTGTTGGTCTTCCAAGAAACAAACTACTATAGCAAAATTATCTATCGAAGCCGAATATAGGGCACTATCCATAGCTGTCTCGGATGTTCTATGTCTTTTTCACCTCATCAACGAACTACAAATTCACCAAACTTCACCCACCACCATTCACTACGACAACACCTCCGCCATCGCTCTCGCTCATAATCCCGTCATTCATGCCAGAACAAAGCACATCGAGATCGATCATCACTTCATCTACGAGCATCTAAATTTTGGCAACATATCAATTGTTCACATCAGCTCAATTGATCAGATCGTTGACATCTTCACCAAGCAGCTACCCACAACTAGGTTCACCACACTTTGTAACAAAATGAACATCCATCAAACGAATGCTCATTCTAAGGGGGCATGTTAGTGAACCTATACAAATGGAACTACTTTACTTATACTATTTTGCTGTAACATCTTACTCAAATTATTTTTTTATTTTTACTACCTCTGTTACACTTGAGATGAATAAAATTTACTTTTCCTTCTATTACCCTGTCTCTCTGTTTTCGTTCTCTACGCCAGTTAGGGTCTTTTACAAACATGGCCGAAATTCTCCTAGGTTGTGTGCATATGATATTAGAATAACCACCTAATCCTGATTTGATCATGTCATCCAAAATAAATTGAGGAACTTGAGTTGTTTTACCAGAACCTATTTCCCCAGAAACAACGATCACTTCATTTTCATGGAGCAGTTGTGAAATAGGATAATTTAGCTTAGCTATAGGAATAGCTACTCCACTCTCTAGCATTATAGTAATTTTCCTAAGAAGGATACTTGTTGTGCAGAAAAGTAGCTTTGTCCTTACATTCTTGACATTATCAAGGCGAACCTAATAGCCAACTAATGACCCTTCACCACTTGAGCTCTTAGTATTGAGTTTATCATTATATGTACATACAGTAGAATAATCCATGTTAATGTTAGAAGAGCCATTGATGCTCGTGATGTTATTGCAATAGGGATATGGGCTTCAATGGCTTTTTAAGCTCTCAGAGCTCAGATTGGAATATGGAGGAGGGGAGGGGGGATTCATAGAAAAAGGAAACTTCTCATCGCTAATTTTGTAAAAGGGCCTCTCAGTGATTTCAAGTGCACAGTTGGGCATGGGATCGTAGGAGTTGAGCAGGGATGGGAGCAGGCTGTGGTCATGTGGAGTGTCAATCGTGAAATCAATGAATTGCCCTCCCTCAATGAAGTTGATATCAGTGGAAGAATGTTGCATGGGCTTATTAGGTAAGCAACTGGATGACAATGGCGGCATGACAGTGGCGGTTATTTTATTGGGTAAGGAATCATGTGAACTGAGTGACAGTGGGAGTGGAAGTACAATCTGGATGGACACCAAAGCGGGTTTGGGGTCATAGGAACAGAGTGGGAGCGGATCGAGATCGACAGTGTCACGTACGAATGAGGTCTCTTGCACGGGTTTGGTAGCAATCTAGAGGCAGGATTGCGTGGAAGACAAGAGTGAAGGTGAGTCATGGACGATGATCGCAAGTTGGACTAAATGGTCAGGCAGGGGATTCCACAATTTGAGCAAAAGTTCAAGTGAGAGATAGTTGGGTGGCATATCTTGTCATTGGAGTAGAAGTTGGAGTGGAGGGTATTCCAGTTGTGGATCGCACCATCAGAGTGAAAGTTTGAAAGGAGGATAGTCATCGATCTCCCGTCTTCTTCAGCGTCGATCTTCATCGATGACCCATCTCCTTAAGTGTCAATCTTCGTCGAAAGCCCATCTTATTCGGCGTCGATCTTCATCGACCACCCAGTTTTTTTGTCTTCGATCATCATCGACAGACCACCTTCATCTGCAGTCCATCGTTCTTCATAAGCTCCTGGCTCTGTTACCAAACTGATGTGGGGGATTATCGTTGGATCGTTGGAAGAATTAGACTATCAAGAAGAAATTCTCAATCCATGGAATAAAGATAAACACTAAGCTTCAAAAGCTTTAAAAATATATAATATTCATCAATGATCCTCTCCTTATAATATATTGCTTATATAAGTTACTAAGAAGATTCTAGAAGTATTATAAAAAACTATAGTAAGCTAGTCCTCAGAAAAACTTAAGCTATGATGTTCCACATTATTTTTTTAAGTAAAAACTCACCAACGGGCTTACGCGTTAAATCATCAAAAGAATTACAAATCCTTAAATAGATCAAATGCTCGCTAATGCTCAAAAAGCTTTGTACATTCAAAATAAAAAAGAAATCTAAAGAGCCAATGATCCCTACTATAATACATGATAAAAGAGAAGGAAAAAAATAACAAAAAGCTATGGTAGACAAGAAGCCAAGCCCAAAAAATCAAGATGAACTGACCCTATAACCAAAGTTGAAGTATTAAAGGACGATAAGTTTGGGATATTCATGAGCCTTTACATGAGCCATATCCAAATTACAATCCTATAGTGTAGGTTATTTAGCAATGCAAAGAACAACTTCAGAAGTGGAATTCCCATCATACGCTTTGCCGTAATATAAAATCCTCACAAACTACAGCCGAAGCAGATTATTAGGTTAGTAAACCATCACTATTTGCTTTTGAACTTTACTGAGGAACACTATTATTAACAAATAAGTTATTAGAAGTATAATGGGATGCATTGGTGTTAGAACTACCCATGCCATTTAAATTAATTTCTTTCTTCAACTGAGCATGTTGTACTCTTAAGCTGTATGTGGATGACCATGAAGATGACAATAACAAAAATATAATACTTCATCAAACTCAGCATTTTTAAGGTTACCATGGGATTCAATACCTAACATGGTTTCCTTATGAATTAATCTTCACAAAAATTCTTGCAATGTTTGTTTAGTACTACTCAAATTAATTATGAATCAATTTTAGGTTTTTGAGTCAAAGCGAACCTGAACAAAAATTAAGTCAGGTCAATATTTTAAATAGACTCAATACAAAATAATTAGTTATTTATTATGGATATCATACAACTTTGTGTGTAGAGTAATAATAAATGCTTTATGTTATGTGATTGATTTACTATTAATATTGGGCTTGACAGTTAAATGATTATCACTAACTAGCTTAATTAATCATAGAACCTACATCATAATTCACTTGTATGATGTCACATATATGGGATTAAATTAATTCATTGTAAGTTTCCACACTAATATCTTTTAATTAAGGACAATATTATTAAAATTGACGTTAACTCTTGCACACTCATTTATACTTGTTATTCATTTATTTTACATCTTGTTTCTAACATTTGAGCATAATTTTTTTTAAGTAAAGCCCAATTAATTATGGGTACTGATTTTAAATATTCTGGAGCAAAATTCTAAATTTTTATTGGTTGTTCTACTAGGTCTAAGTCTAATTTGATTAGATCTTTGGTGGTACTTTATTTTTATGAGAGCAAAATTTTAATTTTTTTTCTGATCTCTTTAATAGTGGCTCTAAAATTATTGATGAGGAAGGAGCCTTTAAGGTGAATCAGAAGAAAAAGAAAAATGGTAAAGCTCTTTTACCTGATACAACTCGTTCTACTAGGGCTCAAACTTTTACTAAAAGTTCTAATGATTAAAGCCCTGATTTGGAATGTGAGGGGTATTGAAGGGTCTGATTTTGGACTCGTGTTAGGAGTTTATGCCGTGTGCACAACATTCAACGATTGATTTTACTTGAATCTTTTATTTTTGCTGATAAAATTGCTATTACTGCTTCACGTTTGAGTTTTAACATGATGTTTGCAAATTGTTCTAATAAAATTTGAATTTTATGGAAGAACCATTTCAACATCAATATTATTTTCGATTTTTCCCAAGTTGTTCATATGCAAATTTCTTATTCCAATTTTAATTATAATGCTTTCTTTATGTATGCTACTTGTACTAGATTGGGCCGGCTTCCTCTCTGAGATTTTTTATCAGATTTTTCTCTTAATTCAAATGATCCTTGGTGTGTGGGTGATGTTTTCAATAATATTTCTAATGCTAGTGAAAGAATAGGGGGTAACCCTCTTAATATCAATGCTATGGATGATTTCAATTACATGATTTCTAATTGCAACTTATATATATATGATATTGATTTTACTGGTGGTGCTTTTACTTGGAGTAGAACTTCTATGTGGCAAAGACTTGATAGGATTCTCTTTAATAATGATTGGATAAGAGATTTTCCTATGACTCATGTTCAGCACTTGAGTAGAACTTTATCTGATCATGCTTCTTTACTTTTGACCATATATGCTAATAAAATTAATGTTCCTTCGACTTTTAGGCTTCAAAACATGTGGCTTACTCATTCGGATTTTTAAATATGATTTCTAATAATTGGCAAGCCATTATTTCTCCTGATAACAATATTTAGGGCATGTCTCGTCTCTGAGCCAAGTTGAGTAGATTGAAACAAGTCTTTAGATGGTGGAACAAAAATGTTTTCAAAATTATTTTTTTCTAACATTAAAGAAGTGGAAGATAAGGTTTGGAGTTGGATAAGTTATTTTTGGATAATCCCATAAGTGACAATCTTTCCAATCTTGATAATGCTAAAGTTTACCTTTTTCAATTGCAAAATTAAGAAGAGATCTTCTGTAGATAGAAGGCTTTGGCTAAAATGATGTTAGAGGGGGATATGAACACTTCCTTTTTTTATGCTTTGGCCAATAAGAATATAATCAAGAGTCATATCCACGAAATTGTTAACAATCAAGGGTGTATTTATGATACGGATGAGTTAATTGTCAATTATGGAGTGGATAATTTTAAAGAGATTTTTAATAGTATTACTTTGAACTCCCCTATTACCAACCCTAATATGATTCCTTGCTCTATTAGTGAGGAAGACAATCTTTTACTCACTCAAGTCCCTACGGAGGAAGAAATTTGGAACACTGTTAAAGACATGGTGACTCTATTGTGGGTCCAGATGGTTTCACTACTAAATTTTTTTATTAAAACTTGGGATATTATTAAGTTAGATGTGGTGGAGATTATGAATGATTTTTTTAATAGCAATCCTTATCCTAAATTTTTTTAATAGCAATTCTTATCCTAAATTTTTCTCTTCCACTAATATTATACTTATTCCCAAAAAAGACTCTACTATCAACTAAAATGATTTTAGATATATTAGTCTTTATACTTTCTTTAACAAATTTGTGGCTAAAATCATTGTTCCAAGGTTAATGTATATCTTGTTGAGAATCATCTCTTTTAATCAAATTGGCTTTGTGAAAGGTAGGAGCATTTTTTATAATATTCTTTTGGCTCAAGAGATGGTTCATGATATTAATGCTAAAGTCACAGGAGGGAATCTCATTTTTAAACTTGATATTCCTAAGGCTTATGATAATTTGAACTGATAGTTTCTTTATAATGTCCTTTCTCTTTTTGGCTTTAGTCAATCATTCATCATACTTATTAAGAATAATATTGAAAACTGCTTTTTTTTGTGATCAACAATGATCATAACTATGATTTCTTCAAATTCTAGCATGGGCTAAGACAAGGGGATTTATTATTGCCTTCTCTTTTTATTATTGCTATGGAATACCTCTCCAGAGGTTTTGAGATTCTTTATAGAAGGTATACTACTCTCTATTTCCGTACTATTGGTGGCATACCTATTATGCATCTCAGTTTTGCTGATAATTTTATTATTTTCTCGAATGCTTCTATTAATAATGTTAAAATGTTAGTTTAATTTTTATCTCAATTCCAAAATATGAGTGGTTTGTTCATTAACAAGGATAAGAGTAATTTCATTTCTAGCAAGTCGGTGAATCGTAGTAGAATTAGTGTGATTAAAAGAGTCTATGATTTTAATTCTACCTTGCTTCCTATTAAATATTTAGGCACCCCTCTTTTCAAAGGGAGAAAAAGAAATCAACTGTTTGATAACATTTTTACTATATTCCAAAGGAAACTCCTTAACTGATCTTCTAATTTTCTTTCCTTTGGGGGTAGGTTAGTTTTGATTAAAAGTGTTTTAAATTTGATTCTTATATTTATCTTTCACAATTTGCAACCTTCCTCCACAATTTGTATTAGAATGGAGAGAATGCTCAATAATTGTTTTGGGGATCTAAAAATAATAAGTCTAGTATTTTTTTTTATAGTTAAAACCCTCAAAGGGGCCTACGTGTTAATATCAAAAAAGCGATTACATGGTCCTTAAAAGAAACCACTAGCTCCCTACTGCTCGATCGAGCTACAATCAAAAAGCAAAGAAAAAGATCTACGAGCCTGTGGTTTCCTCAACCTAATATTACAATATATGAAAAACAAACTACTGGGGCAGTAAACAAACGCCACCCAAAAAAGGAAGCTCATCAAATAGACGTTCAACACCATCTTCCTGCAAAAATGGAGAAGCAAAAACAAAAACAAAAAAAAGAACACAATACGGAGTACCTTGATTCCACAGAAGATCTTGAACTTCAAAGTTGAAGGAACCTTGCACAACACACTCCCAACCCTCTGAGGCATCATCGTCTCACCTTTAACGTTATCCCTGTCAGCAGTAGCCCAAAAACAATTGTCCCCAACCTGTAACACAAAATAACTCCAAAAACAGCACATACTGTTAACCAATTTCAAGTAAGATTGATAAATCTTGCAATCAACAAAAAATTTCCCCTCCACCAAAAGGAGAACTTGAAAAACCTGGCAACACAAGCCATCACCCAAACCATTTAAAAAAACAAGCCCCCGAAACCAGCAAGCTGAGCAACCAACCAACCGAGCAGAGGAAACCCCAGAAATCACCACAGACACAAAACAGCCCCCGCAGCACCCAGAAACCTTATCACAGCCCAGCCTAACCACCAAACAGATCAAACCCCAAAAAACAACAACATACAAACCCCTAATACTTCCTAATATAAGGCAAGCCAGACTGATCCAATCTAACCAAACCATTGACAATTCTAGGAATATCGTTACTGTTAAAATCCACATACTCCCGTAATTGGCAACCAATAGTAGCCAAAGCATCAGCACATCCGTTACCCTCACGGTGGATATGAGAAATCTGAAAAGTAATGGTTGCCAAGTCCTGCTTAAGATCCCTAATCAAATAATAATTCTCTGCATTAAACAAAAAATTACTATTGATATAATGCAAAATATTCATGGCATCAACTTCAATCCAGACTCTATCATAACCCAAATTAATACACATTTTGATACCATAAATAACCCCATGAAGCTCAGCAACACATGCAGACTTACCAGAAACAGGCCCAGCAAACGCCTTGATCACCTGCCCCAAGTGATTTCTTAAAATGCCCCCACACCCAGCCACCTTACCATTATACGAACCATCAGTGTTAAGCTTAATCCAGTCAACATCAGGCTTAAGCCATCTAATAATGCAGACTCTATTCTCCTCCACACCCGGTTTACTCATAATATTAAAAGCATGAAGCACATGCCGGCAACCTTTAAAATTGATATACTTGAGCAAACCAGACTCATAAAGCAGCTGAATTTTATCACAAACAGAACGAATAATACGAGAGGCGTTCATCTTAATACCATCATGCTTCGCTTCATTTCTATTCTTCCAAAGAAACCAAATGATAATACTAACCAAACAATTCCTAACATGGCCTTTATTAGTAGAGAACCAGCATTTAAAAATGTTAATAATGGAATGAAAACTATGATTAAATTTAAAATGAAACAGCTCTTCAAAATACAACCAAACAGAAACAGCAATATGCCCATTAGCAAACACATGGTTCACCGTTTCAATATGCTGACAGCAATGACATTTAGAAGCTAATTGTATACCTTTTTTCATCAGGTTCATATCAACAGGAATAAAATTATAAATCACACGCCACACCAGAATAGCATAGGTGGTAGGGATCGAATTATGCCATATAACAGAAAAAAACGGGTTATGAGTCTTATTCTTCTTGATGCAATACCAGGCTTCCTTAGCCTCAAATAAACCATTGTGCGAGTTAGTAAAGAGAATGGAATCCTGATTCTCGCATTGAAGAGGGATTTTAATAATCAAATTAATAATAAAATCAGGAACATGCTCTTTAAGAAGATTAATATTCCACAACCCATCATGAATAAAATGATTCACTTGCAGAGTAGAAATGGATCTAGTATTAAGCAACATGTCAATAGAAAACTTACCCAACCATTGATCTTGCCAGAAAAAAACCTCGCCCTTACCAACTCCCCACTGAATTAAACTTTCCATGTTCCCTTGAATTTTACATAATCTCTTCCATATAGGGGAGTCACCCCTTTTAGGAAAACAAGTAGAAGGATGCATACCCTTACAATACTTACTGTGTAAGAACTTAGCCCATAAGCTCTTATTAGTTCTGAAATTAAACCAAAGCTTATAAGAAAACACTTTACTCATATCGATCATGGTCTTACAGCCCAAACCCCCTTCCAGCAGAGAGCCACAACATTTGTTCCAAGATCCCCAATGAATAACACCTTTACCTTGCTTGGCACCCCAAAAAAACTTATTCAACCTTTTGTCAATCTTATCACAAACAGCAATAGGGGGATTAAGAGTATGAAGAAGATAAATAGGCAAAGCGGCAAGCACACTCTTAATAAGGACAAGTCTACCACCATAAGAAAGTAAATTAAAAGCCCAGTTATTCAAATTTTTATCTAACTTGTCAATAATATTCTCAAACAAAAAAGACTTTTTCTTCCCTTTGTACAAGGGAGTACCCAAATAAGTTAAAGGTAAGGACATATGAGAAATCCCAAAAATCTCATGGATTCTAGCAATACGATGAGCACTCACAGACTTACTAGTAATGAAACCACTCTTATTCTTATTAATAGTTAAACCACTTAAAAGCTGAAATCTATCCAAACATTTAAAAAGCAACTTCAACATTCTAATAGAACCATTCGTAAAGATGATAAAGTCATCCGCAAAACTCAGATGGGAAATAGGAAAACCCCCATAGGTAGCATAGTTAATCGAAGGATGCAGCACATACAACTTATTCAAAGCTCTAGATAAATATTCCATAGAAATGATAAACAAAGCAGGAGAAATGGGATCACCTTGTCTCAGACCGTGAGTCGATTTGAAGTATCCGTGAGAACTCCCATTGATAACAATAGAGAAAAAACAATTATTGATACTATTTTTGATAAGCTTGATAAAATTCTCACTGAAACCCAAACAATTAAGCACTTTATACAAGAAATCCCAATTAATGTTATCGTAAGCTTTGGTAATATCAATTTTAATAACCATGTTATCACCAGTTATAGGCCTATGAATATCATGAACTAACTCTTGGGCCAACAAAATATTATCAAAAATCGCCCTACCTTTAACAAAACCAGTTTGAACCGGAGAAATAATTTTATGCAACAATAACGACAATCTACCCATAATAATCTTAGCATTAAGCTTATTAAAAAAAGAACAAAGACTGATAGGCCTAAAATCATCCCAAAAATTAATGCCATCTTTTTTAGGAATTAAAACTATAGATGTAGAAGAAAAGAACTTAGGGTAAGGGTTACCCTTAAAAAAATCAATAACAGCGTCAATCAAGTCCTCCTTAATAATACACCAAGTCTTCAGAAAAAACTTGGTATTGAAACCGTCCATCCCCGCCACCGAATCAGAATTCATATTACTCATCATATCCCAAATTTCTTTTTCAGTAGGCAAAGCAGTTAACATATTATTATCATCACTATTAATGAGACAAGGAACGATAGAAGTATCAAAACATAATTGAGAATCAAAACCTTTATTAAAATGCTTAGAAAAGTACTCAATGCCAGATTCATAAATAAGATTGGGAGAATCTAAAATCTCCCCATTCGGTTTAGTCATTTTATGAATATAACGAGCCACCTTTTTATGATTAACCAAAGCATGGAAGTACTTAGTATTTCTATCACCTTCACAAGTAAAATTAATAGCCGCTTTTTGCCTCCAATAATCCTCCTCCATCTCTTGAAGCTTAAAAAGATTAACTTTCGCTTTATTAAGCTTCAACAGATTCTCATTGGATTGATCGTTAATGTAATCCAGCTCAATACCATTCAAATCATTCTCGGCATTCAAAATATTATTAAACGGATTTTTAAAAACGACTTTATTCCACCATCTCAACATTTGTTTCAACCTCTTAAGCTTCATACAAAGCCTATGCATACCCCTAATACCATCATCAGGATGTAACGGGCTAGACCAATTAGATCTAACAACATTAAGAAAATCGTTATGCAATAACCACATGTTTTGGAACCTAAAATTACCATACAAATTATTACAAGCTAAATTAATGTTTAGTAAAATAGGAGAGTGATCAGATAAAGTTTTAGAAAGATGCTCAACATGCGTAAGAGGAAATAAGAAAAGCCACTTATCATTAAAAAGCAACCTGTCCAAACGTTGCCACATAGTACCTCTATTCCAAGTAAACGAATTACCAGTAAAGCCAATATCATGTAAATTACAATCAGAAGTCATGTTATTAAAGTCCCCCATAGCTTGAAAATTAGGGTTAGCACCACCTATTCTTTCAGACGAATTAGCAATGATATTAAAATCCCCACCAATCACCCACGGATCCCCAATGGACCCTGCAAAAGTTCTCAGGTTATCCCAAAGGGCCAACCTACCTTGACGATTACAAGCAGCATAAACAAAAGAACCAAAACAGGAAAGATTTTGATACTCAATCATAGTATGAACAACTTGTTGATTGTCTTGAATGACATCCAAGTTAATAGAACTATACCAAAAAATCCATATTTTATTGTTGCAGTTACCAAAAACCTTGTTAAAACCAAGAAACTTACAAGTAGCTTCCATATTACTAGCATCAATAAGAGGTTCTAATAAGACTAAAATAGAAATATTATGACACAAATTCCTCACTCTATTCCTAGACGGGGAACCCCCCACCCCCCTAATATTCCAAATAAGCGTACTAAACATTAGAAACTTTTTTATTAAGATTAGGAGAAACAACAACTCTAGGAGCTGCTGCCAAAATAGCTTTAATATTTTTACTTTTCTTTTTAGAATTAATTATAGCTAATCCATTATTACCATTAGAAGAGCCCCCAACAATATCAGCAAAAGATTTAGGCACTTTCTCTTGATAATCCTCTTCAGATTTATCCATCTCCTTACTAGACGAAACAACCTCTCCTTCTTCCACCTCCTCATTTCTACAACCACTATTAACAATCACGTTATGCTCCACATTATTACCATTCTCATCTAACTTCTTATTACCTTCACTCTCATCCCCCACCACTAATTTACACCCTTGGTCCTCACCCTCCCTAGTTAAATCATCCTCCCCCAAATTAACTGTAGGTATACACATTTCCGCATCCTTATTGTCATTTTGGTTAGCCATGGAGCCCCCCATAGCCTCATCCTCATAAAGAACCACCTTATCATCCAATCTGTCACTAACCGCCTCATTACACAAACTTACTTTTTCATTAACATCATTATTATCCCCCTTGATAGTTTCCTCCTTATCATTATTGATAATAGCTTCCTCCCTAGCCGTATTCTTTCCCACCTCAGTAGGAATAGTTTCACTATCTTCCCCACTTTCAGAAACCACCGTCTTCTGATTAGGACCAGTCGTATTTTTCATCTCAATTTTTTCATTGCTTTTATTTTTTTTTAACAGAGGATGCACAACATAACATTCACTGAAAGAATGCCCATGAATACGACAGTGATTACAGTAATCTGGCACCTTTTCAAACTCAACTTGTTGTAAATAGCCCTGTTTTTCCGATCCTAACCAAACCTCTTTAGGATGATTTTTAGTAATGTCAATTTCAACAAGAATCCTAGCAACGGATGGTCGAGATCTCGCTGCCGTAGCCTGATCAGACTGCAGCGGTCTCCCAAAAACCGAGCCGATAGCATGCAATACATGCTGGTTAAAAAAATGCAAACGAATATTAGGAAACGATAACCAAATCGGCACAATAGGCGACTCCTCCTTAATATCAAAATACGGAGTCCATTTCAGCAAACGCATTTGACAGTTCGCAATATAATATGATCTACGAGAAAAAATGCGACTATAATCTAAATCATTAGACAACTGAATCGCCACATGCCTTGGATCTAACAGACCAATCGAAAAATTACCAGAAAGTTTAAGGTTGCGAAAGAAACCACGAATAAAATCCAAGTTCGGACGCCTTAAAGTAAATTTACCCACAAGAGTGAACTGATAAGGAGCAGCTAGTCGAACGACATCTTCTTCAGAGAACAAAATTGCAGGAACCCCTTTAACCGTGGATTTTTTGAACTCAAAACCTGACCCCTTAGCCTCCGCAGGACCAGTAAGAACATCTTTAAAAGATCTGGAAGAAGGACGTTTCTCACCATCAGAAAGATAAAAAAAACCAGGATTAGTCTTCGGAGAAACAGCTGGAGGAGAACCCCACGGGTTCGACAAAGACGCCATCGCAGGAAAAGAGCCTAAGGCCACAAAGGCCTTAGACACCAAACCACCAAGCACCACCCAAAACCGCGGCGGCAGGCAGGAACCCTAAAAACTCTCACGAAGAAAGCAGAGAAAAAAAGGAGAAAAAAAATCGCCAGAGCAAAACGGAAAAACAGGAGAGAGAGAGGGTATATGAATAAGTCTAGTATTAATTGGGCTACTTGGAACAAGATTTGTGGGGTTTTCAGGGTTGCAAGAATACTCTTGATATTGTGCATGCTTTGTCCCATAAATTATGATTTACTTTTAGAACCAATGATAGCTTGTGGGCTCAGTTTATGAATGTTAAATACTACAAAGATCTTAATCCTTTGGTTTTGCCACTATAAATCTTTTGATTCTTCTATTTGGAAAAGACTTTACAACATTAAATGGGAGGCTAAATAATATATTCAATGGGGCCTTGGGAAAGGTGATATTCCTTTTGGTAAGATAATTGGTTGGGTACATTTTCTATTGATAGCTATCTTAATACACATACTGTTGTTAATACTAAGGTTCACTCTTTTATTCAGAATGGTGATTGAAATGTTAGTAAACTTTTGGAGGTCGTCCCGTATGACATGATTGATAAAATTTTGCAAATACTTTTACAATTATAATGCACGGATAAAATTCTTTTAATTTATCCTCTTCTGATAAATTAAGCAAATACTTTTATAATTATAGTGCATGGATAAAATTCTTTTTAATTTATCATCTTCTGGTAAATTCAATTTGAAAAAAGTTTGGGATGTTATTAGATTTAAATGTGATGTTTCCCAAATTTTTGCTTCTCTTTAGCATAATAATATTCATTTATCTTATTCTATCTTGGTTTGGAGATATCTTAAAGGTTACCTTCATGTGGATAATCTATTGTAGAGAAAGGTTTTATTTTTTCTTCTAAGTGTCAATATTGCTTTAATATTAAAAATATTAAACATGTTTCTATTAATGGTGTGATTGCTTAAAAAGTTTGGTGCTATTTCTTTAATATTGCTGATAAAGATATTATGAATGCTAATTGCGATGTTGCTGACATTCTTAAATATTGGTTTACTAACACCAAAGGTCACAGCTACAATTTGCTCCCTATTTTGATTCTATGGTAATTTTGGAAGGCTATGAATGATTCTAAGCATAATGAGATCAATATGGATGCTAACTAAATCATTAACAATGTTAGAAATAAAATTCTATATTTTCAATCTGTTAATCTTATTTCAGTTAAAAACTTTAAAAATTATTGTCAATTAGCTGCTCATTTTGGCATTCCTATTGATGATGGATCGATTGATAAAATTGAGCGTATATTGAGGTGGTTCAAACCATCTTCCCCTATGCTAAACTCAACTCGGATGGGTCAGTTGGTACTCTTATTGTTGGTATAAGTGGAATCATTCGTAACCACAATGATGGGGTTATTACTACTTTCTCTGGGCCTCTTAATTCATGTTCTGTCATTATGGCTGAACTTATGAGTTTATCTCATGGTTTGAATATATGTCAGAGATTGGGCATTGAGCATGTGTTCATTGAGGTTGATGATAAACTTTTAATCCACATCTTTTAAAATGAAACGCCTGGAAATCCTCATGACTTTTACACCATTATAAAAATAAAACATTCACTCTCTAATATTAATTGCTCTATTTCCCATATTTATCATGAGGGAAATATCTGTGCGGATTGGTTGGTCAAATACAGTTGTCACATTGATACTTTACAAAAATTTAATGTTCCTAGTCTTCCTTCTTTGTTAAGAGGTCTGATTAAACTAGATAAATGCGGGCTTCCTTATATTCATAAAACTTGATTGCCCTGCTCTGATTTTTCTACTATTTTTGGTGGGTCTTATTTTTGTTTCGGCCTCTGCTTTTGTTCTTTCTGCCTTTATGGGTTTCTATGGTTAGTTTGCTGGTGGTTATTATTTTTGGAGGGCTCTGAGATTTCTTCTATTGATGCTGGTTATCTGGGTTGCTGTTATTTGGTTTTATGTGGCTGGTCTGGTTGTTGGCAGGTTGCATATTGTGTTTAGGAGTTCTCTGGTTCTGGCTTCTTTATGTTGCGTGGGGAGATGTTTTATGAAACTATTTCTTCTCCAGGAGAATGAGGAGTTTGGTTGGTCTATGAGTTACCTGGATTCATCTTATTGTTTCTCTTTTAGTCACTTTTTTACTGGTGATTCTTATGGCTTGTCGTTGATTACTCTATCTCTTAATTTAGTGGCTGCTTTTGATCTTCTTCCTGCTTTGGTAGGTGCCTGCATGGCTATGAGGTTTATTGAGAATATTCATTGCTCTATCCCTGTTAAGTCTACTGCTCTCATCCAGGTTTTGATTGTTTATGTTATGGGAGATACCTTACTAAGAGTTGTTTGCCCTATCTTTGCTTTGTCTTTTGCATATCGTGGCTGTTGTGTGCTCTCCTGGTTATTACCAATATATAGTTATTACCATCGCGTTACCGGCGATATTAAGTAATTTTGTTTGGGTGGTCCTAATCACCAGAATACCGCTAGAAAAAGTCTTAAAACAACACAACCCTAGCCTTCAATTTCATTTGCTCGCAAATTCTTCTCTCCCCTTCCAACAGCATCGCTCTATCTCCATAGCCTCTCGTGCAATCGAGATGTTCCTCCGGTCGCCGACAACCCCCCCCCCCCCCCCCCCCCCCCCCCTCTCTCCCGCTCTGGCATCAAAGCAAGGCCAAAGATCTCGCCAACTCCTCCATGAATCCATCTTGGTTCGCCTAGGTTTGTATTTTTATTTTTTTTTCAAATCCATATTAACTTCATGGACTGAATGGAGTATATATTTTAAGAATGCGGCTTAATTATTCTATTGAGTGATTGGTGTTCATTCTTTTAATTTTATAAATTTTTTTAGGAGTTTGAGTGCTTTAGTGATATCAAAATTAAATGATGTGGAGCTCGTTAAATTCTTATCATCAACATGTTCATTTTGATTATAAATATATAATATTTGAAAATCATTTGGTCCCTCAAATAGGATCATAAAGTTTTCAACTACACCTTGGATGCTTGATTTAGGACTATTTCAAGGTACCTATAATGTATTTTGATTAGTCTCGTAATAACCACCCGATGGCTAAGAATGTGCTTATCTAATCAAGGTAGATCATTCAATCATATTAAAAATCAAATGAACCTTCATATATTTATGTATATATGATTTGCCCTTAGTTTTTGTAGATTAGTGTGTGGTTGAAGGTAGTCAAACACTCTCTTTTCTAATCCAAAATTAGAAATCAACCCTTAACCAATCTCTCTACTGTCAGTGGTTCTTGTTGCTGATTTAACATCCTCAGGATTTTGTAAATTTGGATTTAGAGGATTTAAAAAATCCATTGAAAAATAAAAAGAAATAAAAAAAGATGCATTGTATTTACTTCCGCTGCTACGAGCAAGGTTCTCTAATTTTCAAGATGGATTTGAGTCTCTTGATGATATGGGAATATTAGAAATTACTTATCTTTCACTTGATGAGCATGAATTAGAAGCTATGATATTTAATCATATCCGTATTTGTATCGTATCCATGTCGTTATATCCGTATTGGTGCAACATAGCCAAAATATTTCTTGACATTTTTAATAGGTTATAGTCTTTCTTGACATTGTAGATTTATGAAGAAATATTTTTCATTCCCTCTGTAGAGTCTCAGTAGAATGAAGAATAAGTTAACTCCTTATGATTATTCATGATGGTTAAATATGAAGTAGTCTCAAAAGTATAGTATTTTTATTTTTTTTATTTTTTTTATTTTTTTTTTATTTTTTTTTTAGGGGAAACCCACCAACGGGCCTACGTGTTAATATAAGGGAAAATTACAGAGTCCTTAAAGGAATTTTTAGCTCACTACCGCTCAAAGAGCTACAGTCAAAATAAAAATGAAAACCTAAGAGCCCGAAATTCCTACTAAGAAAAATTATAAAGAAACCTAATAACATTCTAAGTTCCCAAAAAAATACAATAAAGGAACAAAAAAGGCAGCCTAATCTCACAATCAGCACACGTACCCTGCACAAAACGAGCGTGCAGCTCCAAAAACCTACAAAACAGGCAAACAAAGGTACTCGAAAAGAGATTAAGCTAACAATCATGAAGGAAAGGAAAAATAGGAAATCAAAAAAATTAAAGGAGATACTCCCAATATACCCAGGCAACCAGCCGCTGCCATCACAACCAAGAGGAAACCCAATCAGCACAAAACAAACCCCCTTCCAAAGACAGCCAGCAACAACCTCCCAATCCCCCAGATTCAAAATATCAACCCCCATCAGAAAAACCCCCACCACCATTAGCCAAAACAGGAAGTTAAACCCCAACTCCAGCAAACAAAGAAACCAGCTCCAACAACCAGACATAAGAGGAAGACAGGAGAGCCAACGACCCACACCCAGCAAAGACCAACCTCTAGAACCCAACCACCAACAGACCCAGGAAAAACCACAACCACCAGAAGAAATAGAAAACAGCCACACAACACCAACACCAAAAAATTCACAAAAAAACCAGAACCAGAACCAGAACAACTACCCACCCAAAACATAAGGAACCTTACACTTATCCAAGAAAATGAAGCCTTGAATATGCACAGCTAAATTATCAAAATTGAGCTCAACAAAAGCATTAAAACTGCTACCAAAAAGCGATAACGCCCGGGCAACAGAGTTAACCTCCACGTTGATAACATTAAAAGAGCAGTTCAAGACCTCCAGCAGACCCATAATTTGTCTACACAAATAAAAAAGAGAATGCCCACAGCTGCTACCGTCTTTAGCCAAGAACATGTTAGGGTCAACAGTAATATTGCTTTCTACCACCACATTATAAATATCCAAATTAATACAAGCAGAAAGCCCATGTTGAACAGCCAACAAAAAACCACTCAGCTTATCAACAGCCTTTGAATCCCCAGCAAAACCAGCAATATAATTCCCAATCGAATCCCTAATTAAGCCACCAATACACCACTTGTCACAGTACAAACCCATATGAATATTAATCTTAAAACAGTGGGGATTAGGGACAGCCCAATTAGAAAACCTGGTACCCGTAGAATGCAAAGAACCCAAATTATAAATACCAAACTCTTCAGCAGTAGAGAAAACTTTAGTAAAACTCTTATAAGTAATAAGGTTGGCCGAAAAAAGAGCAAAGATTTTCTCCTTAATACGATTAATAATAGCAAGATGATTCATACGGATGTTATTAAAACGAGAATCATTTCTAGCAAGCCAAATGAACCAAACAATAAGCATGGGAATAACATTACGGATATGGCCCTTCTTATTCACCATCCAAACCTCATAAATAAAATGCATAGAACGGTTCTGGCCCCCACTATTAATCTGAAAAATGTCTTCAAAGTAATACCACACTTTACTAGCAATAGGAGAAGAAATGAAAACGTGATGCATAGTTTCTGAGTTAGAGCAGCATTGACATTTAGAAGTAATAAACATACCTCGCTTTCTAAGAATGTCATCAGTAGGGACAAACTTCTTGAGCATCCTCCAATTAAAAACAGAAATAGTGTAGGGAATGCTCTTATGCCACATTCTTTTACAAGGTTTAGAAATCACTTTGCTTTTCCTAAACACATGCCAAGCTTCTTTAGTAGAAAAATTATCATCTTTAGTGAAATTACAAAGTAAAGCATCCTTAGCATTGCGGTTAATAGAAATGTCAGCAATCAAAGTACGAAGAAAATCAGGAATAACATCAGCTAACTTATCCAAATCCCAACCAATATCCGAATAGAAAAAGTTAACTTTAACCAGGCTCAACGAATTAGAATTAATAAGCGCATCAATAGACATGCCATTAATCCAACGGTCCTGCCAGAAAAAAAGGTTACCCTCACCAAGACCCCACACAAGACAATGCTCAATATTCCACTTAGCTTGAATCATACGCTGCCAAACTTTGGAATTACCTTTAGAATAGGAGCACATGGAGGGGTGAAGATCCCCACAATACTTAGATCTCATGAAATTCGCCCATAAAGAGTTATTGACTCTGAAATTATACCAAAGTTTCAAAGAAAAATTAGTAGCAATATCTAACAGGTCAAGGACTTACAACCAAGGTCACCTTCCTGAGTAGTGCCACAACACTTAGATCAAGACGACCAATGGATTTTAGAGTTACTAGAAGAACCCCCCCCCCCCCCCAGAAAAATCTATTAAAAATCCTCTCAAGCCTCCAACAAATTTGCTTAGTAGGAAACAGAACTTGAAAAGAATAAACGGGGATAGAAGCAAGCACACTTTTAATAAGAACAAGTCTACCACCATAACTCAAGAAATTAAAATCTCAAGAAACCAATTTTTTCTGAACCTTGGAAATAAGGTCATCAAAAAGAAAAGATCTCTTTCTACCTTTAAATAATGGAATCCCTAAGAGTATGTACACTTGTTGAGGGTGCATATCTTTTAATAATTGATTTTATAACTATGTAGGGGAACATTTACTTTAACGTCCAAATGACTATCCAAAAAGAGAGATATTTGATGTATAACAGATTATTACCCGGTCGAAGAGGATTGATAGATAAATTTATACAGAGAGTTGAGACTTTCATTCAAGTTGCATCTCAATTGCCATCCTTTAAGTTTGATAAAATGTTTAGATGTCTATATTCGAAGCATAAAAATCAAATATTCCTCAAGCCCGATGATGTGAAGCTTGATTTATATTGTAGAGGATTTCTTTCAGACTACTGGCCGGATTTGGACATAACATGACGAGTATGAGCCACACAGAGATACTCATGTCAGTCCATCCATAGCTTATGAAATATTTGATGAAGATCAAATGAGTAGACTGTATGAAAAACTTATTTTTGATGTAGTATGTCCTAATATAAGGTCTAGTGTGAAAGAACTACCAAATACATAAACTAAAAAATTCTTTAAGTTACTACATGCAGCTCTAAAACTAATTTGAGATGGTTGCAATACACATTCAGAATTGTCGATTGTAGTGATGATGCTAAATATTAAAATTGAGTATAATATTCCTCATGATAGTTTCAATGACTTCATTAGTCTTCTCAAGAAAACTAATCTAATGTACAATTTAATTCCCTTATATTTATACCGAATGATAAAATTAGTATCCAAGTTAGATCTCACTACTATAAAAATTGATTGTTGTATCAATAGATGTATGTTATACTAAAAGGATGATGCAATATAAGTTTATTATCGCACCTGCAATGCTCTTCGATTTAAGTCAAACTTGAAAAAACAATATCATCAAAAGAAAAATGTTTCATATTTTCATTTATTTTAGTTATTGATCATTTCAAAATTTCAGCGACTCTATGTATCATTTAGTTCAATAGGCTATATGAGATGATATAAGAAGAAATTAACAAACAGTGGTATTCTTTTTCATCTATCAGATGCTGAAGCATGAAAATATTTTGATCAAGTGCATGCTTCATTTTTTACTGAACCCCACAACATAAGATCAGAATTATGTGCCGATGATTTTACCCTATATAACTAAGCAGCTACATCGTACTCTTGTTGGCCAATTATACTAACACCATATAACCTTCCACTAGAGATAAGTATGACTACTATGTAGATATTCTTAACATTTATAATACTTAAACCACATAAATCAAAAGCAAAAATTGAGATTTTTTTTTGTAACTATTAATTAATGATCTCAAATTATTATGGAAAGAATGTGTTCTTATATATGACATATTAATAAAATAAAATCTTTTCCTTTGAGCTGCATTACTGTGGATTATTAATGATTTTTTAGCTTATGATGTATTGTATGATTGGAGCATAGCAGAAAAATTAACTTATCTTTACTGCATGGAGTATACTAAAACTTTCACATTAAAACATGAAGGAAAAAATACTTGGTTTAATTTTCATCGTATGTTCCTACCTGCTGATCATCAATTTCAGAAGAATAAGAAAGCATTCGTTAAAAATAGAGTTGAGAGGTCACCTCCTCCATCCATATTAAGTAGTGATAATGTACTACAAATACTTTCTAACTTTCCAATAATTATTAATTTTTCAATGTTATCAGAGTCTAAATATTCAGGATATAATGTTCAACATAATTAGATTAAAAAAGTATTTTTTGAATATTATCATATTGAAGAACTAATTTAATAAGATATAATTTGGATGTTATATACATTAAGAAGAACTTTCTAGATAATATTTTTAATATAATTATGAATGTTAAAAATAAGAGTAAAGATAATATCAAAATAAGGATGAACATTAAAGAGTACTGTAGGTGAAAAAATTTGGAGTTAGTAACAATCACCGACGGTAAAATAATGAAGCTCAAAGAACCTTACTCTTTTACGTTAGAGCAAAAAAGATTAATATATCAGTGGTTTAATAATTTAAAAATACTTGATGACTATGAATCAAACATAAGCTGATATGTTGACTTGAAATCAGCAAAGTTATTTGGACTAAAAAGTCACGATTGTCACATAATTATGGAGGTTTTTATTCAGATCATAGTATGTATGTTACTAGATTACATATCAAATTTATTGACTAAGCTTAATATTTTTTTTAAAGACTTATGTTCATCTAAACTAAGTGAAGATACTTTATGAAGGAGCGAGGAGAACATATAAATCATCCTCTATAAGTTAGAAAAAAAATTTTCCTCTGAGATTTTTTGATTCTATGGAACATCTTTCAGTCCATCTATCTTACAAAGCTAGAGTTGGTGGACCTATACAATATCATTGGATGTATCCTTTTGAGAGGTAAAATATATTATTTATTAAGTTTTCAATATTTTTAAAAAAGTTGAGAACATATGTTTATTAACTTGATAATTATAATTATTTAATAGATATTTCTGTTTTTAATTGGAGGATGCTCAAGAATTTTGTCCCTACTGATGACATTCTTAGAAAACGAGGTATGTATATTACTTCTAAATGTCAATGCTACTCTAACATTGAAACTATGCATCACGTTTTCATTTATTCTCCTATTGCTAGTAAAGTGTGGTATTATTTTGAAGACATTTTTCAGATTAATAGTGGGGGCCAGAACCGGTCCTTGCATTTTATTTATGAGGTCTGGATGGTGAATAGGAAAGGCCATATTCGTAATGTTATTCCCATGCTTATTTTTTGGTTCATTTGACTGGCTAGAAATGATTCCCGGTTTAATAACATTCGGATGAATCATCTTGCTGTTATTAATCGTATTAAGGAGAAAGTCTTTGCTCTTTTTGCAGCTAACCTTATTACTTATAAGAATTTTTCTAGTGTCTACTCTACTGCTGATGTGTTTGGTATTTATAATTTGGGTTCTCTGTATTCTGCGGGTTCCAGGTGGTCTAACTGGGCTGCTCCTAATCCCCTTTGTTTTAAGATTAATATTCATTTGGATCTTTATGGTGACAAGTGGTGTATTGGTGGCGTTATCAGGGATTCGGTTGGGAATTATTTTGCTGGTTTTGCTGGGGACTCTAAGGCTCTTGATGAGCTGAGTGGGTTCTTGGTTGCTGTCCATCATGGGCTTTCTGTTTGCATTAATTTGGATTTGTATAATGTGATGGTGGAAAGCAATTTTCTTGTTGACCCTTCCATGTTTTTAGTTCATGATGGTACCAGCTGTGGGCATTCGAGTTTTTACCTGCGTAGACATATTATGGGCTTGAGGGAGGTCTTGAATTGCTCTTTTAACGTTATCAATGTGGAGGTGAACTCTGTTGCCAGAGCGTTATCGCTCTTTGGTAGCAGTTTTAATGCTGTTGTTGATCTCAACTTTGATCTTTTACCTGTGTATATTCAAGGCCTTTTTTTCTTGGATAAGCGTAAGGTTCCTTATGTTTTGGGAGGTTAGTTGTTTTGCCCCTGTTTTTGATTTTTCTGTGGGTGTCTTTGCTGCTGTTGGTGGTGGTTGTTGTCTCCACCTCTTGGTGGTTGTTGTTTGTTCCAGGGTCCGTTGGTGGTGGGGTGCTGGTGGTTGTTTTCTGTTTTGGTTCTGCTGTGGGCGTTTGGTTGGCTCTCCGGAGTTCTTTTCTCCTGCTTGTTGTTGTGGCTGTTTTCGGTGGTTGCTGGAGTTCGGTTTTTGCGTTTTGTTTTGGCTGCTTAGGGTGGGGGTTTTTCTGTTCTGGGTGTTGGTGGCTGTCTTTCTGAGGAGGTTTGTTTTGAGCCTTTGTGCTTTCCTCTTGGTTGTGGTGGCTGAGGCTAGTTGCCTGGTTTTTCTGGGTGTTCTTCCTCTAATTTTGTTTATTTGGCTATTTTTCTTTTGCTTCCTTTTTGTTAGCTTATTCTCTTCTCGAGTACCTTTGTTTACCTGTTTTGCAGGTTTTTGGAGCTGTGCGCTCGTTTTGTGCAGGGTACGTGTGCTGATCGCGAGATTAGGCTATTTTTTTGGTTCCCTTTCTGTGTTTTTTTGGGAACTTAGAATGTTACTAGATTTATATGTAATTTTTCGTAGTAGGGAATTCGGGCTCTTAGGTTTTCTTTTTGATTTTGTCTGTAGCTCTTTGAGCGGTAGTGAGCCTGAAATCCCTTTAAGGACTCTGTAATTTTCCCTTATATTAACGCGTAGGCCCGGTGTGGGTTTCCCCTAAAAAAAAAAAAATTTAATAGATATTTGAATAAGTTGAAAAAATAGATTAAAAATAAAACACGACTAGAATGATCGATATATGAAGCATATTTATTTTAAAAAATTACTCACTTTTGTTACTTCTACTTTGAGCCCCATGTAAGAAGTACAAGAATAAAGATTAGTCGTAACATGGATTTTGATGTAGAAGAATAATCACAGGCTACACTATCAGTATTTAGAAGTCATGAAAAGCCTAGTGGTAAATGTGTTGAAATATTTTTCAACGATTTAGAAATCAAAACAACAAATTTATTAATTTGTCCTATTAAACTGTGAAGAAGTTGAACCAATCTTAGAGTAAGTTCTTGCATAATGTGCATAATAAGTAATATTTATTTAAAATACTAAATTATTATTTGGATGATTTATCATCAGGTATTTTGTAAGTAATTTATCTCTGACAGATTCTAGGGAAATTGAACAAGTTGTTGCAAATAAATTTTTAGCTTGGTTTAGATCTTATATGAGCTCATAAATTTTTAAATTTTTATTTCAATTACATCTTATTTAATATCAAAAATATAAATATTTTAAAAAAAGTTTAAGTACATAACCCTGATAATAATTATTTTGATAAAGGATTGCAAGCACTAGTATGGGGTCCAATATGAAAAGTCAAAATCTTGCCAATATATATAATAAATGGGTTCAAATTTCATACCAAATCATGAAGTGATTGAAGAAAAACTAAAAATTATGGAGTATGTGTTAGAGGGAATACTCATGAAGAAGATGAGTATGATTATTACGGTATTCTAAATGAGATTCTTAACTTGAAGTACCCAAATAAAGATGATAATTTTGTATGCTTATTTAACTGTTAATGGTATGATCCAGTACAGAATAGTGGCACAAGGGTTCATCCTGCGTATGATTTAGTATATGTAAAATATAGTAGAAAATATGAGAAGTTTGATTCATTTGTGTTAGCAAGTCAAGCTATTCAAATTTATTTTAGCAAATATCCGGCCAGTAGTCATAGGGATAAATAAGATTGGCTAGTTGTCATAAAAATAAAAATATGAGGGATAATTAATCAATAATATGTTATAGTAATTGCATATCAAGAGAATGAGATGTCAAGTTGTAGGTCTATTGAAATTGAGAATATGCCAACTATAACTCCCTTAGTATTGAAATGCAGTTAAAAGATGTGAATAGTTCAACTAGCTCATCAAATGAGAATGAGGATGAAAATAAAAATACACTAGAGAGTAATAAAAATATTTTTGTTTCTAAGTAGTTTTCGTACTTAGTTTTTATAATAATTATGAATAGTTTTGATACTTATAGAATTATACTTTTTGTATTTTGAATAATAAAAATATTATCTATTATTTTGGTACTTATAGAATTGTATTTTTTATATTTTGAGCAATAAAAATTTTATTCATTATTTTTGTAATTATAGTTTTTGTATTTATTTATTTCTGAATTATTTTTGTACTTATTGAATTCTTTTTTTTTATGATTCATTAATGTGTATTTCATATTCTTTATTTTTTATATATTATAATATTTTACTAATTGCTTCTTTTAATGTAGATGACTTCAGGTAAAATTTCTCCTCGTAGATCCTTTGCCTAAAAGTTTTCTAAAAAAAATTGAGTGTTAATCCTAACAGACCTAGATAGTTTGATAAAAGTGAGTGATAGAGATCAGTTCTACCAGTTATATCATTGTCACCATCACCCAAGAGTCAGCAGCAGTCCCCTAGTGAGCAGGGTCAGGGTTAATCAGATCCACCTGCTGTTATATCGCCACCCTTTCCTAGGTACTTCCCTCTTCCATCAATAAGTCCTCACTTTTTCTCTCTATATCATATACATGTAGCTCCATTCTATACATATTATCCCCTATCATCATCACAAACTAATCCATCTACCTTCCCTTATCCTCTTTACTCCCATCCATATTATTACTCATATCCGATGCAGTCAAAATATTGTGCATCATCTAGACCAGCAGAGGTTAACACTGGGAATCATGCAGCTGCAACAGATAAGCATCAATACATTGATCCTGATGGCGATACATAAATTTAGTTTATATTCTTAAGTTTCTTATATTTTAATATATTATACATTATTGATAAAAAAAATTGACCTGTAGATTCAATCTTTCAAGGCCACCTACTCATAAGATTTGGGATATCATAAGGAACAAATATAATGCTTCTTACTTATCATGAAAGAAGATCTCAAAGGAAGTTAGTGATATATGGTTTGAAGAATTATATGTATACTTATTTGACTTGAACTCAAATATTTAATTTAATTTATATTAATATCTTTTTTTATGTCTATATTTTTTTACAGATAGAATTTAGGTGATTGCCTGAGCATAACACGAGGATTAGAAAAAATTTTAAGAGGAGAGGATCGATCCATCTTAGAGACATGTTCATGGGCATTAGAAAGTCTAGACAGCGTCTAATATGGATTGAATAGGGCGTATGGACAGATCTGAGTAGACCTTGGGTAACCCCTGAGTTCATAAAAATAAGAGAGAAGAATAAGTAGAATAGAGCATCTGACTGTGGGGGTTTAGAAATCTCTCTTCATATTGATGATTTTGTTGCTCATATGGAATATAGACGATCAATGACTGATAAAAGCTTTAATTTACTTTAATAAATATATTTATAATATTATTAATATATATTCTATTTTTAGAAAGAGTTTTTTGACTGGGAGCCGATACCACTGGAGTTACATATGAGAACTCATCAACATCAAACTAACCATCAGTGGGTTGATGAAAAGGCTAAAAAGGCTCTTGTCAGTATAATTTTTTGAAGTTTGAGAATATAAATTTATTATAATAAAAATCATTCTAATAAAAATATATTTTATGAATTTAATCAGCTTGTAGGATGACTTTGTATGAGCTCAAGAAAGTCATCAGTGATCCACTAGTGAGGGATCATCTTTAGGATTAACCCAGTATTCTGAGTATCATACATGGTTAGATGTTGTTGGAGGAAGGAAGAGGGGGATGGTATATGACTTGGATTTGTAAGGCTATGCTTACAAGGGCAGTTCATCCACCTAAGTATTTTATGATCCCAGTACTGGAGCTGAAGAAACTGTAAGTCAGAGGATTGCAGCGCTGACGAGAGAGATAAAAGAGATGAGAAAAATTCAAAATAAGATGCAAGCACAGCTGCAATCCTACAGAGATGAAAATTAAAAGAAGACATGCATCACCAGACAACGAGGATATGGAGGAGGATTAGTACTTTTTTTTATTTGATAAACTTATGATGAACATATTGTAAACTTATTTGGTTTGATGAACTTATGTGTAAACTGATGATGAACTTAATTGTTTGAATTATTATTTATTTTGAACTTATTATGAGTTGATTTATTTTGATAAATATATTTGTGATAATTATTGTGATTGATTATAGTGGCGTGCTACCCATATTTATAAATATTATTATATTTTTTATGCAGGTTTAGAATTTAAGATGAAAATTAATAAAATAGAGGGGGCTGTCAATTTTTTTCAGATGCTACAGGTTTACGGTGGCCAACCGACAGTTTTGCCAGCGAAAACTTCGATACTGGACGGTTAAACAGCCGGTATACCATCGATAAATAACCGGCAGTCACCGACGTCATGACCGCCGGAAAGAGACCGACAGTTATCGCCGCAGAGCCACCGATAGTTACAAAAACTATCGGAAATCTTATATTAACCGTCAGAATAAGCCACCGATAATGAGTGATTTTTCTGTAGTATTTTAATTTATGTCAAAAATATATTCACTGGAAATCCAGTAAAAAAATTCATCAGAAATTCAACAAAAATAACCTGTCAGAAATCTATTAAAAAATCTGTCAGAATTTGTGACGAATTTATTTTCGTCAAAAATTCCGCCTAAAATGAGCTATTTTCCTATAGTGCTGGCTGGCCGCTCCTGCCTGACTAGACTGTTTGCGTCACATGACCTGCCCAGGATTCAAACCAGCACTTTTTGCAAACCAACCCCCTTCTCTAGTCGACCGCGAAGAAAAAATACAACAAAGAGTTTTTTTTGTTATTTATATTATAACTCTGCTTGCAGCGAATTTGCGATGTCAAATTTTGCCTTAAATCTATCACAAAAATCATCGAAAACTTCTGTCATCAGTTTTGACAAAAAATAATCCGTCGTAAAGTTAGCTTCAAATTCGCTGCAAATTCGTAACTTTTCTGTGGTGAAACATTTTGTCTGGCAACTGATACTTCACTTCTGGTTTTGCAAGGTTCTTTATTATGTGGTTGTCTCCTCTAGGTTCTTCCCTATTTGTGGGCTTTTTGAGGTCTGTTTTGGTGGTTGGTTGTATCCTTTCTATTTTTTCTCCTTAGGTTATATTTGTTTCTGATTGTTCCTCTTCTGTTGTTGTGTCCATTTCTGCTAGTCTCCCTAGTTTATCAAGGCCCATTTTATGTGATTTATTTTTCTTATTCCTCTGTTTCTTTATGTGGGTCTCCTGGCTTATTGCTCTATATCCAATGGTGGATTATGTGTGAGTAGGGGTGTCAATTTCGAGTCACGGGTCAGGTTCGGGTCAAACCCGAAACTGACCCGGCACTATTTGGGTCAACCCGAACTCGACTCGTTTATGCAAATAGGTCGGTTTTCCGGACTCAAACCCGACCAGCTTTGAGTAGGGGTCAAACCGACCCGACCCGAATGACCCGGGTTGGACAAAAAACTACTAGTTTTCGGGTCCAAATCGGGTTAAACTCTGCTTTTCGGGTAAAAAATGGGTCAATCTCGGGTTCCCGTGTCAGAAACGAGTTTTCGGGTAAAAAACGGGTCATTTTCGGGTCAATTTTGAGTCAATGTGTCAACCCGAACCCGACTCGATTTTTGAAATGGGTCGAATTGTTGAACCCGAACCTGACCCATTTCGGGTTCGGGTCAACCCAAACGCGAAATTTTTGGGTCGGGTTCGGGTCGAGTTTTCGGGTTGGGTCCAATATTAACACCCCTATGTGTGAGTTTTGTTGTGCTCCTATGTTGTATCCTTTTTGCTATATCCTTTTTTCTGAGTTCAATCATTTCGATTTCATACTATTGCTTATATATGCCTTCGTTTTTATGATTGTTGTTTGCATATGTGTATCACTTTTGCAAGTATTTTATTTGTACATAGTTCTTAAATATTAAGGAATCATTGACTCTTAAGTTTTCTTTTATTTTATTTTGTTGCTCCTGTGAGCATTAGTGACCTGGAGGTTCCTAGCTTTTAAGGACCTTGTAATCTTTTTTTATTTTAACACGTAGGCTCCGCCGTGAATTTTCCTAAAAAAAATAAATTAAAAATAAATAAAAATCCAAGCTTTGGCTTCTTTTTTGTGTAATGGCAGCTTGCCTACCTTTTTTTTGTTCTTTTTTATGTATTGTTGTTGGGATATTTTGCTCATAGGGTTTATTTTTACTTTTTTTAATGTAACTCAATGAGCGATTAGTGAGCCTTAGATCCCTATAATGACTTGTAATATGTTTTAATAATAACACGTAAGCCCTTTTATGAATTTTAACCCAAAAAAATAAAATCATTATGAATTTCCTCTAATTTATATATCTTATTTCATGTTACTTTTATCAAAATGGCATGATAGAGGCAAAAAGGGACTGTGAGAGTCTCTTCATATTTCTAATTAACATCATAATTAATTTCTTCTGCAAGATTTTTGACAAAAGTGAGCCTTCTGAATGAGTAAATGATTATAATTAATTTTGTCCTTATTATTGTGGTTGCAAGTTTTTTCTTGATATTATTGGCTCATTATCTTCTTTTTCTTTCTTTTTTTACTCATTATCTTCTTGATTTAATTATATTTCTCTTCTTTTTGGGTTGAAGATTTATCCTTTTTATTCGTATGTCATAATCTTTTCTTTTCAATCTTTACACGAAAAAAATGTTTTAATAAATACTTCACGTAAAATTTTAAGCTCTTCATCTTATTCTTTTTTCATCGCTAAACTATTAAATATATATATAAGTAGAAAAGTGAGCAGCTTAGTTTTTTATGAAAAAAAAGGATTTCAAATATGCAAATAGCTAAAATTTGAACCACAGGCAAAAACTCCTAATAATTTCAGCCACCTTTAACACAAACAAGTTTTTAATTCTACAAACACTTAGCCTCTTCAATAAAGGCATAGTCCATTTTCATGAGAGAAAGAGAGAGAAAGAGAGGGAAATTTAGGTAGAGAAGCAGAAAGCTGTGTTGGCTATGGGATAAAAGGAGAAAAGGTGAGAATAAGACAGGAGAAGCTTAAGGAGCTATAGGAGGAGGTGTGGATATTTAGAAACAAGTTGACACTTTTAGTAGGTCTTGTAGAGAGCTAAACCTGTAGCCTTCTTCATGGACATAGTTATCCAAATTGAAAATATTTATCTTGTCGCAATCTAAGAGTAGAACTTATATGAAGGAAGCGAAAAGTAATATAAATAAGGCATAAAAAACATTTAGAAAATTAGCCTGTCCATAAATATTACAGATATCCTTATATCAGAGATAGCCAAGAGGAGAAGAAGAGAAGAAGAGGAAAAAGAAGAAGAGTTGAGAGAAAGAGAGAGAGAGAAGTAGAAGAGATGGGGAGAGGCCGAGTAGAGTTGAAGCTAATAGAGAACAAGATTAATCGACAGGTGACCTTCTCCAAGCGTAGAAATGGGCTTATGAAGAAGGCTTTTGAGCTCTCTGTTCTCTGTGACGCTGAGATCGCTCTGATCATCTTCTCCAGCAGTGGAAAGCTCTTTGAATTTGGCAGCCCTGAGTACTCTCTCTCTCTCTATCTCCTGTTTTTTTTATTCGTTTACATTGCAAATATAAATTTTTTCTATGATGTCATCTCAGTTATTAATTATTGATTTTCTGTCCGCTTTTTTTTACTGATTCCAACGTTGTTTCACTGTTTTTTCCAACGGTTCTTATTCTTTCGAAGTTAATGTTTCAGTAAATTTCAAAGCCCGAGAAATGGCTGCTGGGTTTCCCGCTGCTTCCCTTTCTGTTTCTCTCTCCTTGCTTGTTCTTGGTGAAGAAGAATGGAGGTTTTTTTTCTTCATTATTTAGAAAAAAATAGCTATATTCAATTTTTTTAGCCAGTCAATCTCTTGTTCTATTTTTATGAGATTTGAATACATTTAGAAAAATAGACTCATTTTGGTTTAAACTGACCACAAAAAGTTAAATTTGCCTTCTTTTTTAGCTAAAATTTAAGCTTTGTTCAAATTTTTTTTTGAGAAAAATGACCAAATATTAGCATTTTTTAAGATTTGCGACAAAAAGCCATTCTTTTCTGAAACTTCTGATGTTTTAGTCATTTTTTTTTATGGATTGTAGCTGCTGTTAGTGTAACTAGAACATTTTCACTCCAGAAATACTAAAACTTCTTCAAAAAAATCAGGCTATGAAGTCCAAAACTGCATTGATCCCAACAAAAGAGTCGATTCTGGCCAAATTGTTTAAAAAAGCTTTAACTAGCTAGATTTTCGTTACAGTTTTCAAACTGATCAATTCTTGTTCTTATTTTGATCATGATTTGTAATAAGCTTACTATGAATGCGTCCCATGATTTACATTTGAAGCTTTTCTTTTCTTCTTTTCGCATTCTGAACAGCAAGCATATGGATCATGCACATGAAAGGTCTAATTTTTTTTCAATTTTTGGATTAATTTTCGTTATTTCTGCATGTTCTTCTCAAGGTAATTTATATAACTCAAAGTGTTTATGTTCTTCAAAACAAAAAACTTGTTATGATCAATTACAGTTGATATACATGACCTGCTAATTTACTACAAACAACTTAATTGGTCAAATGAAAATAGTTCTTTTTTCTTTCTTTTTGTCAAATTATATCAGCAATTGTGAAATAACAAAGAACAGATGGATTACTGTTATTGTAAAATTGAACTGAAATGAATAAATCTTCTGCTAGCTATATTCTGTTGATGCAGGTCACTATTAATTAAGAGATAGTTGAAATGAAAGCAGCAGAATTAAGTATTCACAATTGTATACACTAATTAATCTCTTAAGAAACCTACTTAGGTGAAATACAACTCCCAATTTTCTTAAATAGGAAACAAATTATGGATCCAATTAACAAGAGAGAATTTCTTGTTAAATGTAAATTTATTTGAAGACAGAAGCATTAAGTGTTATTGGATTAAGAATCTAAAACATATAATTACAAAATATCTATATATTCCACTAACATCATTGGTCTTTTGCATCCTTATAATATGAAAAAGTGATTCTTTTTCTCCAAAGAAATTGATCACATTCCATAAGATAAGGACCCATTCATTTTGGTTGAGCCACATAAATTGTGAATACAAGAATTAAGAAACTATCAGTACAAAGGCTTCATTTGGGATGACTTTTTTATTGCTTTTTAAAACAATTTTTATGTTAAAAAAAATTATACTAGAAAGTTGTTTTAATTTGAAGCAGTAAGAAAATCGTCCCAAACAAAACCTTAGTAGATTTAAAAAAAATTATCATCACTAGCGCCTAATGATCCTCTTAACAAAGCTGGTACATTGAAAATGCAGCTTAATGCTTCAACATGAAATCAGATTTGCCAATTGCAAGATCACATTTGAAGCTCACAAGAAGAGTTGCAGTTTTTAAAAATTGAAACTAAAGATCACCATTGACAGAAAGTAAAATTTACTTGCAAACATTCACAAACAAGGAAATATATATGGAGTCCTGTGACTAATCATAATAGAAAGATGATTGGGAATAAACACTAAAGTGTTCATAATAGTTTTTTATTTCAGACTACATCCAATAAATTGCATGATGGCATGGAATATATTGAATTTATGTTTTCTCTGAACAATTCTCTATAGATGGATGGACTGACATTGTTCTTTATGCCTTACAATGAGACTATTAAACAATGGAAAAAGAAGACATGGGCATCATATTTCTAATTTTTCCAGAAGAAGAGAGGGAAGGTTAATTGCTAACAAACTAGCTAGCATATTTGATGTCTCTATAGGAAATAATTAACTAGGAATAACTAATTTGCAAAGGCCAAAACTCTTCTCTTTTGCAAAGATTATTAAAATTATAGATGTTATATATGTTTCATTGAAGCTGAATTGAAGTTTGAACATACATTGGGAGAAGACTTATCACAACTATATATATTTGGAATTCTTTTTTTTTTTTAGCATTGCTTGGACCATTTATATGGATTCTCTTGATTTGTTTGGTCTAAATGTTATTAAAGTTTCCAATATCGAATCATCTTTGGAAAGTTTAATAACATTTAGACAGTCAAATCAAGAGGATCCATATGATCCAAAACCACATCATCGATCCACGCAAAATTTCCCATCATCCTAAATGAAAATTAAGTGGGCAGTAGGGCTCAATCGGCCATCAGAAAGAGCATTAGACTACAAAATTCCCATATAGATCCCATCCACATCATCCACAAAGTTGTTATTAGAGATTGATGAAATGAGAATGTGAATAATTAGGACTAAGTTTGAAACATCAAAACCCCTCGAAAGCTCACCAACTACCTCTTAATTCCACATTAGAAACAGTGCGGACATTAATATTATTATCAGTTTGTAAGGTACTTATAACTATTATAAATAGGTGATAGTTTTTCACTTTTAATATATTATTAAGAAATAGTATCACATCTATTAAAATTGAATATCATATACTTAGTATTTGTCCTATTAACTTAACTCACTTTATATTCTAAATATTTTCTCCATAAAAATATACAACAAAACACCTCACTTAAAGCATCAATTATAAACATCTTTAGAACTAATATAAAAAGATACAAACTCGATGTTAATACATTATTTTGATATAATCTTATAATTAAAATCTCTTAGACCACTACACACACACTCACACACCTTCAATGATTTCAATATACTTATAATTAATAGTTCTTAATGTGTAAATTAATTCTCAATACTCAACCATATGCCTTTACAAGCTCTATAATAATAATAAAAAATGGTCTTCTCTACTATATATGTTTATACTAATTATTTCATGATAAAAAATATTCAATAGAAGACATTTCTAGCATGAAATATAATTAATTCTAAAAAATGAATACATCTTTTTTTCCATGTTCAATTTCTCCATCCCATAAAACTGATTGCATTACTCATAAATTTGATTTATCTACATTTATTGGGACCTCAAATTTTAATTTCCTTTATTCTTAAATAATGACGCCCAAATGATTCTTCTCCAACATTTGGCATCACCTTATAAGTCCTTGAAATTCTATTTGAAAATATTAATTTGTTAATCAAATCACCATAATATCCCTATAACTCTTAAATATCACTAAACATGGATCTCACATGAACCTAAAGTTATAATTTATGCATCTTTTTAAGAACAAGTTTTGCTTCATGTTTTTAATCAATCTATACTATGCGAGTTTTGGTCATCCCTTTTTGAACTTTGTACCTTTTATTTTGATGAAATTAAATTTTCCCTTTTCTAAAAAAAAAATCTATGATATGCATAAGTATTCTATTGATTATATTCTTCTTAAATAATTAATTTCTTCAATAAAGCCTTTATTTGATAATTTCACAAAGTAATATTTTCATTGGTGACCTCATTTTAACTAAGATTTTGTTATTATTTCTTCTAAGGCATATATAGTTAATAGAGTCTATAGATCCCTTATCTCTTGATAAGTTATTCTTTATATTTTCATTTTTTTTTCTTTGTATTGATCATACTATATAAATAATTAAAACTTATCGCTTTTACTATGCTATTTATATTCTTTGCAAGACTTTTAGCTTTCTAATAATACTTATGATCAGGCTAAACCAAAGGTTCTTAGCTCAAGCAATATTCTTTTTAGTTGTCAATGTATTGGTATAGGGTTTGTGATCCGATGACAATGGTGTAAAGGACTTTCATGTTTCCTAATATGGATTTAAATATGTAATTAGCCATATATCCACCTTATCAAAAAAGTATTCTAATCTATATTGTATTTAATTTTTTTCTAACCTTTAAAGATATATTTTTCTTTCTTAAAAGTTTTTGTGATTATCTCTTCTACTAAGGTTTCTTACTAGCGTATGATAAATTTTTAGAGATTTTTGAAACCTCTATGATGATCTTCAAAATGAAACAATCATTCTATCTTATATTATGATTAATTCAACGACTAAAGAACTTTAATTCTTCTCTCATAACAAATTAAATTGATTTTTTTAAAAAAACAAGAACTCAACATCTATATATATAATTCATTAGGGCAAACTTTCATGCAATAGATGGATTTCCTAAGAACAACTTAAATGGAATACTTCAAAACTAAACATTATCTTGAATGATTAATTATTTCTCACCTTTTAAATTCTACTAGAAAAGTTTGCATCAATTATTTCTTCTAATTGTGTTAACTTTACTCATAACATATATACATATAATGACTATCCTACATTATATGGTCAAACTATTTCATGGCATCATTTATAATCTTTAAAAAGGAAAAATATAAAACCTTTTATTCTAAATAAAACAAAACCTATTTGTGATTTGGTTGCACCACTCTTAAAAGTAACTAAGTATTCTTTTTAGTACTCAAATTATTTATTCAGTATTAGAATATCATATGCTATTACAACATCAAGTTCACATTAAAGCTTATGCCATTTAGGTTTCTTTAAATAAATATCATTTCTTCATTCATTATACAATATAAAATTTAATTTGTCTCTTCTAAAAATTAATTTTTTAAATCTAATCCAACATAGGATCATAAGTACTAATGTCACAATGTTCTTATTGACAATTATCTTAATAGAATTTAACCTAAAATAATTATGTTCATCATTGTAATTTTGTATTTAACATTTTATTTATTACCAAACAAACCTTTTTACTATTGTTAAAATTCTCAGTATATAATAAATTGTAATCTTCCCCAATGTACTTATATTTTTGTCCTTTTTATTTATTTTCTTATCATTAAAAAATATAATTAATATTTAAATTGATTATTATATCACTTAATTCTCTTATCATCAAAATCAAACTCCAATATTTTATCTAGCAAATATTATCTTATTTTTAGGCATAGTGACCTCATGTGAAATAAATATAAGACTTTGTAGTCCCAAATATAACTATCAAAGGGCCTTGACTCAAGCAATATATTCCTTTCTTTCCAAAGTAGTGATCTCAAATTGAGACCTAGAAAATGTGATATAATGGATTTTTCCTGTACTATGTGTGGGGTTAAAATCTAGAATTAGCATTATGACAACCTTATCTAAATTAAAATATACGTGATGTATTTATTTCTTTTTTTTTTCTTAAGATAAAAGTGATAACCATTGACATAGATACCATTATAGTTCTTAAACCTAGGAACAGAATTAAAGAATTACTTGAGCTTATCCATATAATGTATGCCTATAGGAAATTTGCTAATGAGTGCAAAGTTAAAAGGTTCTTAATTAACTCATCGTTTTCAAGAGACAATAAACTAATACATTCAAACCCAAATAAGATGAAAGTAGAGATTTGATGTCAATATTATTAGAGGTCAATGATGAAGTATATAAAGCCTAAATAAAGGGTTAGGAGGGCTCATGCCATTGTATATAGAATAAAAACCAATAATAAAAATTATTCTTTATTATTAGCCTATATATGTTTCTGCTTTACCCTCATAAAAAGAAATAACTTTTAAGCACCATTTCTTTATTTGTTGGATTTGATTTTGTATGAATAATTTAATATACTAAAAAAACAATAACTTTTTATTATAATTAAACATTGTATGACTTTGATTATTCACTATACTTTGAAAACAAGTATTTCTCATCATAATCATTTAACTTTATTTTTTTGTCTTATGCCACACATACATAAATGATGTACCTAAAAATTAATAGATCACATATGGGATTTTTTTTAGAAAGGATTCCTTCAATACTATACCCTTTTGCATTCTTTGGAGAGTAATAATTGAGATTTGGCTAATTTGGATAAGGTTAATGGATTTTTGGAGAATAATCTAGAACCGGCTCCTTTTATTTGTAGAATTGATGTCTCCAACTTTTGTTCCTATAATTTAAATCTTTATTTCTTCTTATTCTTCTTTTGCTAGTGTGTCTCAAAAATTTTTAGAGGGTTTGCCTCTGGTGGATCGGATTTGCGATCGGATGTGATTTGTGATCATGGCCCCTCTGTTCGAGTTTACTCTTTTGAATATTTTGATTCTATATAGGAAGAGAGAGAGAGAGATTAAGTCTATTGAAGATGTTGTCTTCCATGATGATTTGACTTAAATATTATATATACACATTATCAAAGATGATAGTTTTCTAATTTCTAATAAGAAGAAGAGGAGAAAAAAGAAAAGAAAAGTATGAATAACATCTGATCAGTTGATGTCAGAACCAATATATAGATCTTTTACTACACTTAAATTGATTCTAATGCTTAGCTATATCTTGCTAATGGTTGAACTTACTGATCTTCAGTGATTAATTTTTTTCTACGCGGTTTTGTCTGTCCCTCCTTATTTTTCTAGTGGTTGGAGATGGGTTATATTAGCTTTGATTGCACACAATTTTCCAACATTTGTGAAGATGTTGTGCTACCATTCATCCTTTTAATTTGATTACTTCAATTTGGTTTGGTTTGGTTTAATTCTACTTGCTGGTTGTGATCTTGGGGCTTGCTGGTGGATAATTTTCAAGGAGGGTTGATATTTTTGGATTGATATTTTGCCCAATTTGCTGATTGGTCATCTACCAGTGGTTTGATGTATTGCTCAGTGTGATATTTTGTGCTTCATGCATGGTCTTTGTATGTTGGGGATAGTGCTGTGGATGTTGGTTTGGTCATTTATTAGTCGTTCTCTTGTGTTTTTGTGGCATTGTTACTTTTTTCTCTTTGGGCTCCATAGTTGGCTTAAGCTAATCCTATTCTTCAATATTTGTTGGTACCTGCATGTGTTTTAAAGTTGTCTTGTATTTGATTTCATTTATTGAGTGAGTTTTTTTTTTCTCATTATAATTAGATAGGACATTTAGCTCTTTAGGTTTCTTTGAACATTGTTATTATTTTTGGGCTTTAGCGAGTATATTTTTATCCTTTATGGACTTGCAATTTATTTTCTTAATCAATGCATAGGATCCTCTGTGGGTTTTATCTTAACATTTTGGGATATGATTATACTTATAAAATTCTTAATCTTATACCAAATTTGCATTTCTACATATTTTCTTTCTTAAAACAGTTATTATTCAGGCTTTTTCTAATGTGAAGCTCAATTTTTCTATGAAAGTTACAAATCTCATGAGTGTCTTCCTTAATATTTAATCCTCAAGGCACATCCTTTTGGTCAGTCCTAGCGAGGGTGTCAGCTTATCCACATATTTTTGCTTATTTATTCTTTGCCAATAATTTCATGTTCTAACTTAGTCTAGAAAAATTATGTTGGCTTTAGATCTCTATCACATCGCCTCCTTTTTCTAGTTTCTCATAGTCAGTGCTGCTCCCATCATTCATTCTTATTATCCTAGTATAAGTTTATCCATGATACTCCTCTTTCCCTTCTTAATCTCTTCAATTGCTGACACTCGTGGGTGTTAGCATCCTTCAATATAATTTTTCATGAGTGATTTTGATATCACCCTACTCCATTTAGTGTGCATAGGGTCGGGGTTCTTGTGGCCTTTCATTATTGTTGCCCTATGGCTAAGGCACTCCTACCCCATTTTGATCCTTCCATCATTGGTTACCCAGCATCTTTATCTCATTCTATTGCATTTATTATCATTGATAACTCATTTACTGATGTTGTTTGATGTCATTCTCCTTCTCATATTGGTTCAAGAAATTAAAATACATGCATTTTCAACTTATTTCTTTCCACCCCCCATCAACAGATTCTCTCATCATCTTCATACCAAGATATACAAATATTTTCTTATGACCCTTGAATGCTTATTTTCAAGTTTATTGGATCAATTAAAATTGACATTGGTGGATAACTCCATGTCTGGTAAATCTCCTCATCATTATATTAGAACCATTTAATTATCTATGTAGTTTATTGGAAGGTTCTTTGTATTTTTTCTCAACCCAAAACACATTCTATTAAAATTCTACCTACTTGAGGAATATACATCTCTTTTGTGAAGAAATTAATATTGGTTGATAGCTCATGCATTAATAAGGATATCAAAATGGACATTAAATTGTCGAATTTTTAAATGAATTTCCCATTTCTCCTATTTGAAATTATTCCCGTATTAATTAAGAACTCATTTATTTCAAAATTTCATTTATTAATAAATGAGATTTATATTTGACAACCCTTAGTGTATGGAATCACTAACTGATCGATTCTTGATTGATAATCTCTAGCTAAATTCTTTATAAAGATTAATATTTGTTAAAAAAATTTTATGTCATTTGGATTGACGTAAGGGTTCAGACAAATAATAGTTTTTGAAAGAAGGCTAATCTTTTTCTCTCATTATCACTTGTAGGGGAAAATATTCAAGTATTTAGAAAATATTATAAATAGAGAACCGATTGTTAATAACCAAATTAAATTATTTCTAAAGTCTCTTCCTTATTACATACTTATGCCATTCCTTCGGTTCATTTTAATATTATGCCTCCTTTAAACTCTTCCACATTAATTGCCAATCTCTTATCTAGACACATAGATGAAGAACTCAATATCCAGGATGATCCAAATTTACTCCACCAAAATTCTCTACAACATTATTCACATTAGAATATGCACATGGTTGCTAGAGTTTATTAGAATTAGCTATGATTGTTGTTGATTATATTTTGTTAAATATTGGTCCTAATTTTTCTCATATTGATAACCTCACTCACCTCTTCGTCAAACCCAAGAGGTCGCTATTCCCAATCTAATTGTATTAACAATGAAAAAAGAGTTCAAGTCTACTCTTGTTCTTTCTTCTTTGTTTGATTATGTTGAGGTTATAATTATGACAAGTTAATTTTTATATTATCATTTCTCATATGCGAGGATTACAAACCTTTGGAGAACTCTAATTTCTTTATTCAATATTCAAATATATATTATGGCAAGCAAAAACATTTTTTTTTTGAAGTGACCTCATTTCTCATTAAAAATGTATTCAAGTTTTCCATCTTTTTTATAAAGTTTATAATTCCTTCACAATGTATTATGATTTTGGAAAACTCCTATGTTAATATTATCATTCATGTTTTTTGATAGCTCCATGAACAACTCCTATAATTAAATAATATTTTATTTCATTATTAAATGTTCTTCTTTTATTATCTTTTCATTTCCTTAAATAGTTGGAATACTAAGCATTTTTAAGCAAATGGCCATACATGATATCATTGCAGCATTTCACATTGCTTTATAACTTTTGCCAAAACAATGTATTGATCACCCTCAACCTCTCTCCTATTTGTAAGATTCTTTTTATCAATGTTCATTGATCTTGTTAACCTCCTTGACCTATGACCCACCTCCACTGTGACTTCTCATATGCTTCATCTTAACTTTTATGTCTAAAATAGTTTTACTATTAGTTTTTTGGTCCATTTTAGAGCAACTTATTTTTTTCTTAAATGTGTCACGAAGGGATTTGAAGTGGTTACATCAATTCAATATTGCATTCCAAGTCATATAAATCATCAGAATCAACATATAGTGATGAAACATGCACATATATTCAAGACTAAAGCACTTTCATAATATTCATTTGCATATCTTTAATATTTTCACCATTTTGTTTCATAAAAGTTCAATTATAAATACTTGGAAAAACTAGTATGAAATTTTTTTTTATCATCCTTATGAAGTCTATCAAATTCAACTCAGTAAGTTTGGTGTCAAACTCACTTCACCCATTTAACACCCTTAGTCATATTGTGAATTGAAAGGCTTCCAATACTTCTTCATTGGAGTTCAATCTGCAATTTTAACATTTAAGCCTTTTGTACTCTCCTTAGTAGATAAAGATAATGTCCTTGATCATTCATACATTATCTCTATGATTTTTTTGGATGCGTTATGATGTTCTTCTTAGGTGTAGATTTCTTGATTTATAGATGCCAACTACAATAGGAGACATTAATTAATATGCTATTACATGGCTACTTTTCATCTCTTCAAATTTTGAAACCAATACAAACAAATATGTCAGTACTCCAACTATCATTATCCTATCATAGGTTCATTTTTCATGCAATATATTCCTTTATTTTGAACTTAGAGGTCTTAAGCATCCATCTGACCATATGCAACTATTATGAAATTCTTTAGATCCACATAGATTTAGTTTATGGTTTAGATAACATCCCAATATCAAGTGAAAAAGTGTAGGATTTTTAGGGGGAAGGGTAGAATTTTGTAACAGTTCTCTTGTTCCTATCTGAATTGTGTTATTTGATTTTCATGTACGTAGTAGAAAATATATATTTTTTGATTCTGAATAGTTTTTTTAAGGAACTGTCCATTACTTCTTCTCCGTCTAAGTGAGCTACTCCTATTCTTATTTTACTCCATTTTCTGATCGATCAGCGATCGATAGAGTATTTCCTGATACCCTTCAAAATTTTCTGCCGCTTCCATTGCTTAACCAGGATTTTGAACATATCAGCAAGCAAGCAATTCTGAAAACACATTACACAAATGTCTACAACATATAAAATAAAGGATATAAACTTGTATATTTTCATGTTTTATATATAAATAAATTTATTTTTTTATTTTTTATTTTCTTATAAGTTGTTAACTTCCACTGCAGGCAATTGTTTTAGAACTAAATGACTATATATAGATCCAGCATACAAAATTAGTACATATTACTTTGTACAGAGACCAACTTACCTCTTAAAAAAAGATTCTGGAGCTCAACAGTATGGCTCTGCAACAAGAATCTTGCAAGAAATCTACTCCACCATACAAGCACAAAAGAAAAAAATTATATTTGTTTGAAGTACAAGGAACCTCCATGCAGAAAAGATAAGAGAACCAGCCAGCCAGCTAACTATTCCTTGACCCCACTCCAGTTCAATCCAAATTTGAATCCTTTGTTTGTTTCAGATGTCTTTATATAATCATTTAATGAGATATCAACTTTAATCTTAAAATTTGTCTAAGACAGCATTATTTGTGTTAAGCACAATTATGCTTAATTACTAAGTCTTAATATCTATAATTAACCTTTTGATCGATCAATTTGCCTTAATCTCATCTAAGAAAAATATTACAGTAGCATATGTAGCTGTGAGCTGTGAGCTGTGAGATAGCACCAGCTAAAGCTATAGAGTAAACAAGTAAATAGCAAATGGCTTTTCTCCTGGTAAAATGGGTACGATGTTCGCTTCTTTGTACGTGTTGTCTTTCTGTTCTTCTTTTTTGCATCTATAACAACACCACGTAATAGGCTTTTGTACTTTATTCCGGTTTTTGAGTTGAGCCATGCATTGTAAATAGATTCCCAGCTATTTCTGAACTTTCAATTCATGCAAGATGGACAGATGTGATAACTCAGTTTCATGAAGCTGAAGCTTTATTGCTTACCTTTACTGCTACTTCATTACTCATTAAGTTCACAAAAGTATTAATTGGTGTATCAAATTATTATCATGAGACTAAGTAGCTAGAGATGTATAAGGAAGATACAGAATTCATTGCAGATCTAGTTTTATGTGCATATAACTTGAAATAGAACTGTTTGGTTAATATAACAAGCTTAGGGTAGCAGTAATCAGCAAGGAAAATATTTAGTTTGTTAACAATAATGAACCTAAACCATGCATGGAAATTATGGGGAGGGCTGAAGAAAAATATACGAAGTGAAGGACAAGTGCATGCAATCATGGTGTGGAGAGGAATTATTAGGTGTAGACACCAGACGGAGAGAAAATTCGATTTTTTCTCTGTCTATAGTAAAAGCGCAGTCAAAACGCAACTGCTACAGTAACTGTGCTTTTACTGTAGACAAAGATTATTGGACTTTCTAGATGTGAAGATTTTTACTAAAAAAATGCTAATTAAATGTTAAGAAAACTTAATCTCAATTATAGATGTTTAAGACCAACATGTAATACCTTAATATTTATCTGAAGATATATATATATAGTTTATACAGTGCTGTTCTTCCCTTCTCCTTAAAGTTTAGCCTAAGAAATTAATGAGAGAGTTGCATGTGAAATATTATTCTCTTTAAGAAAGTTTATTTGTTTAAATATCGATCTTCAATGTTGGATCATTTCATTATGATTAATTTTGTCTCATTTGTCAAATATTTAAATCTTTCAAAACTCGTTGCAACATAGAAGTATTCTCATCTTAGGCTTTAGGTTTCATTTGGGATAATATTTGTGATAACTTTCATACTGCTTTTTTAAAGCAGCTTTCTAGTAAAAAATTTCTAGTTTAAAATTTTTTTCTACTTATTAGAAAGCTGCTTTAAAAAACATTAATTAGAAAGTTGTCATAAATGAAACCTTAACGTGCTCATGAATGTTTCAAAGGGTTTGTTGTTCTTAAGCAAGATTTCAAAAACCATTTGTTAGTTAATAATACTGTTAGTTAATGTAGAAAGATACTAATGTTAACGGCATTTATAATGGTTACGATGTTCACTTCTTTGTACGTGTTGTCTTTCTGTTCTTCTTTTTTCATCTATTACAACACCACGTTATAGGCTTCTGTGCTTTATTCCGGCTTTTGAGTTGAGCCATGCATTGCAAATAGATTCCCAGCTATTTCTGAACTTTCAATTCATGCAAGATGGATAGATCGATGTGATAACTCAGTTTCATGAAGCTGAAACTTTATTGTTTACCTTTACTGCTACTTCATTACTTGAAATAGAACTGTTTGGTTGATATAACAAGCTTAGGGAATTAAGCAGTAATCAGCAAGGAAAATATTCAGTTTGTTAACAATAATGAACCTCTAAACCATGCATGGAAATTCTGGGGAGGGCTGAAGAAAAACATACGAAGTAGGTGAAGGACAAGTGCATGCATGCAATCATGGTGTGGAAGAGGAATTATTAGGTGCAGACACCGGACGGAGAGAATAGTCCAATTTTCTCTCTGCCTACAGTAAAAGTGCAGTTGCTATAGTAACTGTGCTTTGACTGTGCTTTTATTATAGACATATATAAATCCGAATGATTCTCTCTGTCCGTTGTCCGCAACTAATAATTTGCCGTGAAAGAGAAAGATGACATGAAGAAAAGATAAAGAGTAATGTTACAGTACTCATCAATTCATAGCTAAGAAATAAATTAATCAAATTGGCAAAAGAAAATTATATGCAACATACAATTACATCAATGCATTATTCTCTTTCTCTCTCTCTCTCTCTGATTTTTTTTTTGATTTGAGAGCATAACCATTTCTGAAATTAATATTTAAGAGTAATTTTATATGGGGTCCTTGTTATGCCTTTTCAATCTTTTTCCAAAGTTTCCTGGAGAACTGTACTCGTATGTTGTGATATGTCGACCAGGAATTGCGCTCGAGTTTGTTAGACTGTCAAAATTCCTACGTAGGCATGTATTATAGGACTCTCTGGATGTACAGATTTTTACTACAAAAGTGCTAATTAAACATTAAGAAAACTTAATCTTAATCATAGATGTTTAAGACCAACTCACAAAATATTAATACCTTAATATTTATCTGAACAGTAATGTCCCGGCCTTCTCCTTAAAGTTTAGCCAAAGAAATTAATGAGAGAGTTGCACGTGAAATATTATTCCCTTTAAGAAGTTTATTTGTCTAGACATCGACCTTTGATGTTGGATTAATTGGATCATTCATTGTGGTTAATTTTGTCTCCTTTGTTACTTAATTGCAACATAGAAGCATCATCTTCTTAGGCTTTAGATTTCATTTGGGATAACCGGCTTCTTACTACTTTTCTAAATCAACTTTCCAGTACAAAAATGTTCGGCTCAAAACATTTTTGTACTAGCTGGAAAGTCGCTTTAAAAAATAGTACAAAAGTTTAGAAAAATACTAATGCTGATGGCATTCATTTCTTTGTAGCAGCATAGCAAAAACACTTGGGCGATATCAACGATACAATTTTACACCTCAAGAAATGGATCCAGCTGATATTGAAGCTCAGGTTTGTATTTTTATCATTTATGTTGACATACTTCACAACATTCAATGTTATGAGTGCAGAATTTACAAGTTATGTCTTTAAATTTCTATTCAATGTTATGAATGATAGACCCGACAAAATAAAATGGCTTGAGGTTTAGGGTTTAGGGTAATAAATCCTTTGTGATTTATTTGATCGGTTTGCTCTAAGAAGAGGAGACCGGAGATAAAAAAGCCGAGGAGACTTGCAGTCGAGTGACGGAGAGGTTCATTGGTGCGTAGTGGTTTGCTCAGGTTTCGAATCAAGTGATGTCGATTGGTAGGGCAACCGCATGTCAAAATAACGATTAGAAACGAGTTGACAAGATAATTTCTAATGGAGGGGGGAAAGATGGGTGCCATCGGAGAAATTATTTCGTGCCATTACCGGATGCCGTCCGGAGGCGAATCGGGATGCACCATGTCATTTTTTTGCTATTTATCGGGTGATGTGTTGCATTTTGGTCGCCTCCGGACGGTCTGGTGGTCACACAAAGTAATTTTTGGTGCCATAGAGCACGATGAGAGAATGATTGAATTTATTTAGATGGTTAGTAGAATTTTTGATAATTTTTTTTTTGATGTTAAGAAGTGATATTTTTAGAATTAGAATTTAAAATATTTCTTCATTATAAGCTTAATTCAAATTAATTTGAAAATACATTATGTCCTCAGCATTCTTTACAAAAAAATGATTTTTTATATTAAAATATTTTAGAAAAATTAAAATTTTATTTTCAGAATTTATTTATTACCTTAGTTCGTCTAAATTATCTCAAAGGAATTTATTCTGTTAAAAAAATAATAATAAAGAGACGAAATGAAGCGGCGGGATGCGGCCGTGGCGGCGACAAGTCGAGGGGCGGCCGCCGCTGCGTATAGGCTTGGGGGAAGAAGGGCATTAATGGGAAATGCGGAATTCGGGCGAAGGAAGAGAGGTGAAGGGAACCACATCGGGTTGCTGGAGGTCGAGGAGAGGGTTTCAGGTGAGAGCCGAGCTAAGGGGAAGAAGAAGGAGGCAAAGGAAGACGTCTCTGCCTTCTTTGCAGGTTGTCTCTCATTCAAATAAATAAATAAAGGATTAATGTATTTCGTAGGCTTTTTGATCCATCTCGTTCAATTTTGGTAAGGATATCCTTACTTTTTTTTTTGTCTGTTTAACTCTGCCAAGTGAGCACTCCAATCAGATAGCTTGATTTCAATTTTTTTGTTAGTTAAATTTCTTTTTTAAAAAAAATCAAGATTAGCTTTGGATTCGTTTGGGGTAGCTTTTGCTGGAGAAGAAAATAATTTTTTTAATTGCTCCATTTTTTTTTAAAATTGTGAACAACTCTAAGCATATCTGATTATAAAAACTATCTTTCATTGCCAAAATTTATGAAGCCAAGCAAACCCTAATTGGCAAATTCTGCAGAATTATTTGATAATTCTTAATATTTTTCATTTGATGGCCTTAGTCGATAGCTTAGAAATCAATAGCCATGGGTCGTTCAAATTGGTTACTGACGAAAATGATCACTCAAGAAGGGGATTCGTACTCGGGTTCATAAGATTAATGCAAAAATATATTTTATTTTTTCCATTAGTTCTCATTCACTCTGCGTTTATTCTTTCATCACTTCATTATGTTAATTGGTGAATACAGATAACAGAGAACATGCAGAAAAACCAGGGAAAGGAGAAAGTGTTTTCTTGCCTTATTTCCTGACTAATGATATCTATTTATGCAAAAGATATACGGTACATCATTTAAGTTTGTACAATCTGTACAGTCTAGGTTAGCTTTTAACCATATGTGCAGTGTGTCATGCGCAGTTGTATGAAATCCTAGTGTGTGTAAAAATCTTGATAACGTATCAAACCATTGGCGGGGGATTGCTTTAAGCCGTATAGGGCCTTCTTGAGTTTACACAGATAATTTGGGTGAATGGCATCTAGAAATCCCGGCGGCTACTTCATATAGACTTGATCTATTAGTTTGCCATGCAAGAACACATTTGATACATCTAATTGATGTATTTGCCATTTGTAATGAAGAGCAAGGACAATGAGAACTCTCACCGTTGGTATTTTTGCAACGGGACTAAATGTCTCGTTGTAATCCAATCCAAATTCCTGTTTGTAGCCCAGTGCTACCAAACGAGACTTATATCTGGCTATAGATCCATCTGAGTTGTATTTGATGCGAAACATCCATTTGCAACCAAGTAAATTTTGACTTGGGCAACGTGGGACAAGATCCCACGTGCCCTGTGATTGAAGGGCTTGAAACTCTTGTGACATGGCGAGGCGCCAATGTTTGTGTTTGAAAGCTTGGGTATAAGAAGTAGGATCTTGGGAAACTATTTGGTGAGTAAGATTCAAAATTTGTTTGGGCTTGAGATGACCGGTTTGGTAGCGAGTTTTCATGGGATTTATGGACGGCATCTGAGATTTGGTGGGGACATGTTCTATTTGTGATGCGGTCAAAGGAATTTCAGGCTGGCTAGCTTGAGGGGAATGTGATATTGTAGCAGTTGGTATTATTTGGTGAGAATTTTGTGGAGCTGTAGGATAAGAATGTGGCAGTGGAGGAGCAGTTTTGGTCATAGCTGAAGACGGAACCAATAGTAGAGGAGGCAAATTAGTTGGTGAGGATGAAGCATTTGTTGGGATGGATTGTTTGCAATAAGGAAATTCTTTTTCATTGAACACAACATGTCTTGATGTGTATATTTTGTGATTGATAGGATCGAGGCAGTAATATCCTTTTTGAGAACCGGCATAGCCAACAAATACACAAGGTGTGGATAGGGATGTTAGTTTGGATTTGGTGTAGGGCCTAAGCCACGGGTAGCACAAGCATCCAAAAGTCTTTAGATGATCATAAGCTGGTGATTTGTTGTAAAGAGTTCCATAGAGAGTTTTGTTGTGAAGTTTGGAAACTGGAAGAATATTAATGAGATGAACAGCTGTTTGAAGAGCTTCAACCCATAACTCGGGCGGAGCTTGAGCATGAATAAGAAGGCTGTGAGTTGTTTTCAGTATATGCCTATGCTTGCGTTCAGCTACACCATTTTGAGCCGGTGTATAAGGACAAGTATATTGATGTATGATTCTCCACGATTTGCATACATGTTAAAAGTGATGATTGATGTATTCACCACCTCCATCTGTTCTAATGATTTTAATACCTTTGTTGAATTGACATTTAATCCAATTATGAAACTCAATGAATTTATGAACAATCTCAAATTTTTGATGTAAAGGAAACACCCAACAAAATCTAGTGTAGTCATCAATGAATGACACATAACAACGGTAGCTAGGAATCGAAGTAGAAGGGGAAGGTCCCCATACATCTGAGTGTATAAGCTAAAATGTAAAGGTGGTATATGAAACCGAAGCAGAAAAAGGTAATCGCCTACTTTTGGCGAGATTATAGGTATTACAATGTTGAATAGGTAAGGTGGTATATATAGTATGATAAAAATTAGCTAGTATTTTGAGTTTGTGAGAGTGAGGATGACCGAGGTGACTGTTCCATAAATCTGGAATAGTCTGAGCCGAGAATAGAGCTAACGAATAAGCACTGTGAGATGGATTGATGGAGTAAAGACCATTGTGACTAGGTCCCTGAAGCAAAAGACGTTGAGTCCGCGAGTCCTTGATTTGGTAGCCAGAGGAAGAAAAAAGATACCTTGCAATCATTGTCTCGGGTTAGTTGATGCACAGATAACAAATTGAATGATAGATTCAGAACATGATGAATATGGTTTAATTTGAGATTACATGTGGATGTTGGGAGTAGGCCTTTACCGGTATTTTGAATAGGTAATTGCTGGCCATTTCCTAGCATAACTTGTGAGTTTCTCGTATAAGGTTCAGCTAAATTGAAATGAGAAGAATCCACAGTGAGATGCGTTGACGCACCACTGTCTAAGTACTAGTCATTTGATTGATTTTCATCTGTGGGCTAAAGAGAGTAGATTAAATGATGTTTCTTGATACGTAGTATCATGTCTGTACCAGCATTTAAGAGTAGAATGACCCTGTTTCGTGCAAATTTGACAAACAATATTTCGGTTTGATGATTTGTCTCCTCGTCCCATAGGATTTCGAGGATTGCTGTTATTCGGAGAGCATCCACGATTGTTGCTGTAGCGACCATAACCTCGCCCTCGAGTTGCGTCTAACGCCATGCTTTTATTCAAAATTCGCAGTGACTGCAGATCTCGGGCTGCTTCTTGAGCGAGAGTTAGTTCTTCACTGCACAGAAGAGTATAAAGCTCATCAAGACTTAAAGGTTCACGGCTTGTGCGAATGGTAGTCTTAAATGCCTGATAGGTCGCTGGTAACCCATTTAACGTGTACAGTATGACATCTTCCGAATCAACTTGACATTTCGCAGTGGCAATCGCATCGACTTTGGATTTCACAAGAAGTAGGTACTGAGTCATGGTTTGATCTCCTTTTGAGAGAAAGTGAAGCTCATTTTTCAGTTGCATGATGCGTGATCTTGTCGATGCTTGAAGACGGTGGGTGAGAGTAGCCCAAATGTCAGCACAATGGGCTAAAGAGAGGACATATGACAATATGGAATTAGAAATGATAGACAGTAGCAACGCAGCAAGATTCTGATCAATAAGAACCCAAGTATCATGTGGCGATTGAGCACCACTGGAGTTAGAAGCTTGTTGTGACGGACATGGACTCGATCCATGCATCAAGAAATCCCTTGAATCTATTTGTTGCGAAGACCTTTTCAACCTGAGATCGCCATACAGGAAAGTTGTCGGAAGTTAACGATGATGACACAAGATTCTTGATATTGCTAATCAAGAATTTTAGTTGCGGAGGGATTTGAACTGAGTTGATAGAAGAAATGCTATCAACAGATGGTGGGGAGGAGGTGGATTGATGGGGACATCAGATTTCAACACGTGTATCATCGCCGGCGGCGCAGATCGACAGCTACGATCCAGAGCCTCTATTTATGATTTATTTACAGCTTATTTCATATGTACTTTTAGTTTTCCGAGTTTGCCCCTGAGGGCATTGTTTTGCTTATGTAGCCCTGAGGGCATTTCTGTCTTTTAGTTTCTTTTTATTTTTGAACCTCCTTATATGAGGCATGATGTATTGGAATGAGTTAGTTTTTTGATTGAATGAAAATTATCCTCCTTTGTTCTCTTTGTGAGTGCATTTCCCTTTGATCTCTTAGTGAGTTCAAAGGGAGAACTAGATCTCTCCGTGAGTTCTAGATTTAATCCATGCTTGTAGTGTGAAGGTGAAGTTGAGCAGAACTTCGAGCGAGGAAATCGTTGGAAGAAATTATCAGATTTCTTCAAAATTCCCTCCCTCCATCCTAGTGCCGCCGCCCTTGGGCTCCAGCCAAGCCGTCGGCTTCACTGGCCATCCCGTCCCAACCAAATCCCCCTCCCGCCGGCCCCAGCCAGGTCTCCCTCCCGCCGGCCCAACCCCCACCCAGCAGCCGCCGGCCACTCCAGCCCACCGGCCCCTCCCTCCTTGCCGCCACCACCCCCTATTTCCCTCCTATTTCAGATTTCAAAATTCTGAAACGTTTGAGTTTCATTGACCATTTAATGCTTCCTAAAGTGTTTCCTTAATTTAAGCAATCAAAATAATTGAAATTGAATTTGAAATTCAAAATCAAATTCAATCCAATTAATTGTTTAATTTAGGATACCTCTTTCTATTTTAAAATTGAAATTTTAATTTCAGATTTTTTGATAAAAATCTGAAATCAATTGTGTGGTCCCCACTTGCTTAAAACTCTTCTTTCCTCTTCTCTCTCTTTGGCCGGCCCCTTCATTGGGCCCCTCTCTCTCTCCTAATCACCCTATTAACTCCACAAAATCAGCCCCCAATTCCCCTCTCTTGGCCGCCCCTTCCATCTTTGTGATTTAATTGAATTCCAAATTAAATCACCCCCATTAAGCCACCCAAAATCTGAAATTACTCAGAATTTCTGCACTCCATCATTGGCTTCCCCACCTTGGCCGAACTCCTCTAGCCCGCCAACGCTAGACTGTTTCCTCCCCAAGTACCGAGCCACTTCTCCCCTTTGATTGAGAACTCCTAGCGGCAACCACCCATCCTCATCTTCAAGGATGCATGGAGGAGCCCGAGTGGAACTTCGGGTTTGAGCACGACAACCAAGGAAGAATGAACATCCTCCGATCGCCCTTCTTTGACGCCAGTTTCGATTTCGACGACACCGTCGAAGAATACTTGGACCGAATTCTACCAACATTAGTGGATTCCATCGATGACCATTTTTCCGTCTACACGTGGATCATTGAAGGCCGTCCACCCGCTCCTCCGAATCCGGCTCCTTCCCCGGCGACAAGTCCTCTCAAGATCACTTGCCTATTAGTGGCATCGCTAAGTCTACTTACGGTCCTCTTCCGCTAGCCACCACTTTCAATATGAGTGATGGATCTCAAGGTGAAGGATCTAGACTTTAAATTTTGGGCTTTGTTATCTTTCGCCATTTGCATTATTTAAATGTTTAGTTGTTATTTTGAAAGTCAACGTACTCTCTACATGTGATCTCTTGCCCTTGCTAAATCTCACATTAAATTTTCTTTACCTAATCTTGAGCAAGCAAAGATTTATTTACCAGCAAGATCAATTTCATCACCGTTATTAATTTCACCAAAGCAATTCTTGTTCATCTCATTTTGTTTCACATCATGGATCCAGCCATGAGAGGATACGAAGAAAAGAGAACAAGAAAAAAGAAGATCAATTGTGCTTTAATACCATGTTAACTGGTGAATACATATAACAGAGAACATACAGAAAAATCAGAGAAAGGAGAAAGTGTTTTCTTGTCTTATTTCCTGACCAATGACATCTATTTATACAACAGATACTACGTTACATCATTTAAGTTTGTACAGTCCGTACAGTCCAGGCTGGCTTTTAACCTTATGTGCGGTGTGTCATGCGTAGTTCGTTCCTGTTTTGTATTATTGGCTAACACATTATTTGTAATTTTAATTTTAGTTTTTTCACTTCTCAAATCTTATATTCACAAAAATGAACAAAATTTCAACATATTTTATGGAGTTAGGTGTATAAGGAGGTTGTGGGCCAATTCTACAAGTTTTCATGACATACAATATAGAAATGTTATGTAAAATGTAATAACTTTATTGGATGTTATAGCCATTTATATTTTATTATTCATGGAACAGAGTAATGGGGATAATGTGTGAAATCTTGCAAATCATAGAGAGCAACCATTTTAACACTTCTATTTTCTGGAAGATTCACACCTCAACTTTACACTATTCTTGAACTTTTATTCAGGTTTGATTTGCTTAGTTTTGTTCGCTTCGGTGAATTGGAATTCTGACAAGTTTTGGTTTTTGCACAAATGCAGAAGTGGTTTATGGAATTGTCGAAGTTAAAGGCAAAATATGAATCACTGCAGCAATCCCAGAGGTTCTTTTTCTTTATTAGTCATGTACCTTCAGTGGTCTTTTCAGTAAATATGGGTAAATTTTTATAAGGGCGTAAGGAACTCATAACTGCATGCGTGAGATACTAATTGAAACTTTTTACGAAGGCATTTGCTCGGGGAAGATCTAGATGCACTTACTTTGAAGGATTTGGAGCACTTGGAGCAGCAACTAGAATCAGCACTGTCACTAGGCAGGCAAAGAAGGGTATTTAAATGATACTATATGTCATTATATTAAGATCATTTGGTACCATTAAAATGTATTTGATAAATGTTTTTGATGTAATGCAAGCGTGGAGTTACACAAGATTATAAGAGAAAATTTACTATTAGCTTAACCTTTATAAAACCATGCATCCATTCAAAGTCGGTTACAAGATTTCTCCATGATCAATTTGATTAGGCAAAGAATTACATGGAAATTAACCAAAACAATTTAATCAAATACAAAGGGGAAAGTAATATTAAAAGCTTATAACTTGAATCCAAAGATTAATAACGAGTTGTTCACCTTGAGACCGACTATCTTTCCTACGAGTCTAGGTTGAACAGAGGAAGATCGTCCATGCTAGAAATGAAGTCGCCACGAGGAGGGAGGAGCCGAGGAACGTCGTTGTTAGGAAGATACTCGGAGGTGGTGGTGGCGAGGGAGGATGACCGTCGATGATCCACTCGTAGTTTGAAAATTGTCCGTCGATAATGTGCACAAGGGTGGGGATGATTCGATCCAAGTAACCTTCAACTGTGTCATCGTCGTCAAACCCCACGTCGAAGAATGGGGATCGAAGAATGTGGATACCCCCGTAGACGTCGAACACGAGTCCGCCTTCAAGTTCAGGATCCGCCATGCATCCTTGTCGATAGATGGAAGAACAACGACGGAGGCTAGGAGAAGAGGAGGGGTCGGCTAGGATGGAGATGCCAAGAGGAAAAGCAAGAATGACAAAATCTGAAATAATGTCAGATTTCTGAAATTGGAGGGACTTGGTTGGAAAAACCAAATCAATTCAAGAGAGGAGCTCGAGTAGGAGAGAAGGGCTTGAGGGAAAAGTTATAATTCTGAAATTGAATTCTAATGAGGAGAGGTGGGGGGAAACTAATTTGAAAATCAAATTAATTTCCAATGGAGGGGAGCCGGCGGTTAGTGAGGGATTAAGGGAGTTAATGGGAGGCAATTAATGTAATAGGAGAGAGAAAAAGCCAAGGAGAGGGCCGGCCAAGCATAGAGAGGGAGAAAAATATTTAAATTAAATAGGTGGGGCCCACATGGCTAAATAAGATTTTGAAGAAAATCTCAGATTTTAAAATAGGGAAGTTTCCTAATAAGAGGACTATTTATTAGGATAAATTTGAATTTCAAATTCAAATTGAAATTTAATTAATATGGAGACCTCAAATTAAGGAACTAATTTAGGAAAGTAGTAAAGGACTTCATGAAAACTGAAATTTGAATTCAGGATTTAAGGGCGGAGGCCAGCGGCAAGCCTGAGAGGCTGCACGGGTTGGGTGGCCAGGCCTCTTGGCCGGTGGTGAGGTGCAGCCGGCGGGCAGCAGGCGGCCAACTGGGGAGGGGCGGCGGGATGGAGGGTTGGGGAGAGGATTGTGAGGGGAAATCCAAGGGAAAGAAGATCGCGGTCTTGGGAAGAGAAGGGGAGAAATGTAAGCTCGTGAATCACAAGTCTTTCTCCACTAGAACTAACGAAGAGATCTAAGACGCTCTCTCCTCAAGAACTCACCAAGAGATCAAGAGGAGATTGGGAACTCACAAAGAGAACAACGAAATAAAATTTTTCATTCATCAATAATCATCATACAAGATACAAGAGCCATATATATAGGCTCTACATGACAATTAGTACAAAATACTAACATGTCCCTTGGGCTACAAAAGCAATCAACTACCCATAAGGGAAAAAATGGAAAAACTAAAATAAATGCATAATATATAAAATGCAAATACAAATAATCATCAATAGTAAAGGCTCTTCATCATGGCCATCGGTCTCCTGTGTCGTCTTTGATAAACGCGCCGAAATCTCCTGTTGATGTCCTCATCAGTTTTTGTAATTTCATTTGGTGATTCTGTGATTGAATTATTTTCATCATTGTTGCTAAATATTCAAATCTATAATGAAGTATGGCGTTCTGGTGTTTTGTATGGGCTTAATTAGATAATATGGATTCAAAAGCTAGATAAGATGAGCAGCAAATTATGTTAGGCTTCTTGCCATTATTTCATTTTTTACTCATGCATTCCCATTTTGTCCTTTAGCACTCAATTTGGTTGTTAGTAAATTTTTTGTTTTCCAACACTTGGATTCATGTCATATTATCTAATTTTCAGTATATTTTCTTATCATATAGAACTTCTTAGGCACTTCTCTATTTAACTACTCAGTTTTAACTTTAGAGGCTATTGTTCTTATATAAATTCTTATTCTTCTCTTATAATATATTTGCATATTGCATCATAAAATGTAACTTTCCTAGCAGATAAGTTTATTAGTAACCCTTTGGGGCATCTATACTCTTCATGTATTTTTAAACTTTGTTATGGGCAGACAAACTCTATTCCTTGAAAACGCTCAAAATCCATTTCACAGAAAGCTACCACAATCTTCGAAAGGATTTTGATTGCATGAATTTTTTTATATATTGGGAAATCACATCATAAGTGCATGTGTAAAAACTTTAATACCTTAATAGAATTCTCAAATATGTTTGAAGTCATCCATTTTACCTTTTGCTGATTTTGCTACAAAATATTTATGCACAGTGGTCAAAATTTCCCAAATCTAATGTTAGTTTTTATTCTTGATTATGGTTCATCTTGTACTTTTTAGATAAAATTCCTCGCTTTCTGGAACATCATAGCTGACTGAATTCTCTTGGCTTGATTTTTATCATGTAATTCAATCTTAATCATTAGAAATCAATGTCTATTTTTTGTTTTCTTATTTGATTAAAATGCAGACAGAGATAATGCTGAACCAGATGGAAGAGCTAAAGAAAAAAGTAAGTGTATTGTTTAACTTATGTGTAATCAATTTAAATTGAACTTCTGCATTGTTAAACTTATGTCTTGAAATCATTACTATCTTTTCCAAAGTTATTACCATTATCCACCATTAAAAACATTCATCTGCAACGTTTATATCCCTTGGAGTTCACCATTCATGATAGTTGATTCCTTGAAAGAGAAGTCAAATAAATCAGAATGCAGAATCTCAACAAGAAAGAAAAAAAACAAAAGTTTTAAAACGAAAAGCCTAATCTCTTTTTGATACTATGTAGAAAAGTAGATAAAACAACTTCAAATTGTATTGCTTGATTCTTTATAATATACGAAATGATTAATAGACTTTTTTTCAAAAAGCCAACAATAAAAATAAATCAAAATTATTTATGAAAAAAGGAAAAAAAAATTCTCAGATGGAGGTAACGGCTAGAATAAGAAGAGGCACATGGATTGCAATTTAAGGGCTATAAGAGAATTGATCAAATGGTTAGAATCCTTAATCTATGTACTCAAAGATCACTATCACGATTAGTTGACTTGTGGGTCCCACAATCCTTCGCCAGTGTAAATTGTGAAATTTATGATCACTCAAATACATATTGCTTCATTCTTCATCCAGAACTTAAAAAGACCTGCCAATTGTAAAAATCAAGCTCGCAATATTAGCAAATAAAAAAGTCAAATTGTTGATGTTATTAGCCAACTAATCAAGTTTCCTTCCAATTGAATTGGCACACCTATCCACTGCTCTTCAACAGGACAAATCAAACCAAACGATTCTTGTCCATAGCCATCACGAGATAATAAGAGCCTACTGAAAGCTTGCAATTTCTTCTAACTCTGTAGTTTTCAATTCTGCGACCTTTATAACAATCTCTAAGTCTTCCCAACATTCAGGAAATGATACGCTTGCTAATCATATTGACATGGAGCCTACCCTAGTTCCCTCAAATTGTTGAACCCGAACGGAGAGATGTTTCCTGGGGAACATTTTTTGGTGTATATTTTACCCTTGGGATTGTTCTTTCCACTCACGAGTCCTCTCCTCTCCCCCTGCTGTTCAACTAGTTGAGCTTCGAACTTCAAATTCTTGTTGTTCAGATATGGGGATGAGTAAGAAGTCTTATCTTGATAATATGGCAGCTAGGAATAAATCAGATGAGGACTATTCTTCTGTGATGTATGCTTCTTATAGACTTTTTCCTCTAAGAAAGCAATGGGTTCACAAATAGATTTTTTTTTTTTTAAGGTTCACAACAACAACAAGCCTTTATCCCACTATGTGGGGTCGGCTACATGAATCCTTTTTCTCCATTGTGTCTTTTCGACAAGTTTTACGCTGGCTGTCGACTACCTAATGCAACCCTTCATTTTTCTCATCCAGGACTTGAGACCTGACAACGGCAGTGTTAAATAGATATAAATTAAAATGTTTAGATTTATTAGGTCTTCAACTCATGAAGTTTACAAATACAAAAGTTTAATTGGAAGGTGCATCGTGCTTATGAAGGATGCCAATACCTCATTCTAAAGGCTCTTTTATTGCTGGCTACTCACCAAGCTCGTTGTTCTACTCCTCTTTCAGATGATGTATTTTCTATAGCTTCGTGGATCTGATGACTAGTTGTTAAAACTTGGAGGAATTCTTGAATGCAAGAGAGAGGGAGAGAGAGGCAGGGAAAGGGAGAGGGATGGGATTTATTAATTCATCTTGGAGCTTACAGGGGTTGTCTCAATACATCAACGTATAACCTATTTATAGGGATATATATATGATGTGGTGTCTTGCAAGAACAGCCTAATCTAAAACCGTACAAATACACCACTAGTTTTAGTAATTTTTATTTTTTTATTCCTATCATGTAAGCAGAAACATTAGGTGCCTTTTGGAGTATTATCTCTTTTAATCAATGAAACTTCTATATTATTGAGGGAAAAAATGTGCGGTTTGCACATGCTCTAGCATCATTAATAAAATTTTATTTACTTATTTCAAATAATACATTCGCTAATGATCACTTTGCACAGTTGTTTTGTGGTCTAAAATAAGGCGAACACATTTGCTGCTGCTTCTCCTTATCAATGCAAGTCTTTTGGCATCTATAGTGATTTTATCAGTTCCTTTAGAAAACGCCTTTATGAAGAAAGCTGGAAATATTTAGAACACATTTTCTGAAGAAATTCTCAAATTTACTCTTAATTCTCAAACTGGACTAATTCTATTTTGTTACTTGTATCATGCTTTAATAGAAATTGCATGTTTTTAGGTTATGTTGTCAGAAGTGTAATGTTGGTGATGTTAGAAGTTGACTTGCGAAGCACTGAAATTTCTATTCAAGTTCTTATTTTAATCATCAGCATATTGTGTAGAATCTAACTATCCTTGAACTGCAGCTCGCGGCAGAATATAAACCTATGAGATCAATCCACAGATCCTGGAGGCCTGATACTGTAGTGGCAACTGGTGCTTTCCCTGATCATCCTACTAATCCCATTGTCATGGACACTGAACCCACACTTCAAATTGGGTAAGAACATATTTCCAATGCTCACATAATTTATTCATGCTTTACACAATTATTTAACTTATTGATATCATTAAAGTTATATGGAAACCATTTTGTTTTTTTATATACTTTTTCAGGGCTTATTGTTATAAAATAATTACCTCCAAAGTAGATTTTCTGGCATATAACTAGATTAGTTCTCAGATTAAAAGTTATTTTCCTATGTTTATTATTAGAAATTTGTTAGACTGGTCCAGCCGATCCTACGGGACCAGATCATGTGAAACAGGCGGAACTTCTCCCGCCTCCTATATGCACGATCTGACTATCCAGGTCTAACAGAGCTATTTAGGAAGGTTTTTGAAGGAAGTTGGGAGGGAAATTTCAAAGTAGGGGTTGTTTAGAGATTTCCTTTTGAATTTTATGTATTAAGTAGTATGTTATGCTAGGGTTAGGACATCTTGAATTTGACTGAAATTTGAGATCTCTTAGGTTTTGGGCTCTAGCGGCATCTAGAGATTTGGAAGAGCAGGATCTTCTTCTCCAATTGAAGATCCACTTGTATCTTGTATTTTCTTTCATAAAACTTTCAATAATAAGGTGTTCGTGTGTTTTATTCCTGATTTTCTTGTTGTTGGTTTTATGAAATTACTGAAATTAGATTTCAGCCAAGGCTTTTCTTAAATTTCCACAAGCACTACCTATCAAATTTGTATCAAAGCAATTTCCTGGGTTGAAATAGAAGCCTTCCTCACTGAATTTTGCTGTGTTCCGTATTCGATCTTATTGTTTTTGCTAATTGGAGGCCAGAATTCTTGTCAAATTTGTTGCTCTTTGCTATTGGAGCTTAAATCCAGGTTCCCATTGCAGGAAGAGAGGTAGAAGTGTTTGAAAGGGAGATCAGATAATTGAAAATTCAAGTTTCAGATCTCCACACTCAACTTTTAGATGTCAAAAATCAAATTTTAGCCACCTACGAGAAGATGTATGAGATTTTTTCCTACCTCGGGGAGATGTTGAAGGAGTTGCTCGAGGGCCAATCCAAAACGGCATCATCAGAGGAGAGGGACGCCTCCAACAACCCAGAATGCGGGGAAAACTCTAATTCAATAAGGCAAAGGAAAGATCAAGAGGTGGAGACTCGAAAGAAAGAAGATATAATACTTCTCCTAGATACTATTACTAGGGAGGAACCGGGTAGAGGGTATGGGGAGAGGCATGAGGAGGTAGGGCAAGAATGAAGATGTGTTGGTTTGTAGATGAGAGGGGCGGGGGATTTGAAAGGGAAAGGGGTAATTATAACCAGGGGGATGAATTTGAAAGGGGAGCGGTTTGTTATGATCTAAGGGGGGTTGAATTTGAAAGGAGAATGTGAGAATTTAATGAAATGCTTGGATATGAACGTAAAAGGGATGATTAGGACACTTGAGGGGAACATCCCTCTTGGGAAAGGGGAAATTATGAAGGGAACAGAGGGAATGGAGGTGATTTGATGGTGAGGAAGCTGAAGATGCCTATTTTTGAGGCAGAGGATGCCTATGAGTGGATCTATAAGGTGGAAAGGTACTTTACCATTGGTTGGGGGGGGGGGGGGTGTGAATTTGAAAGGGGAGGGGTTTGCTATGATCCAAGGGGGGTTGAATTTGAAAGGAGAATGTGAGAATTTAATGAAATGCTTGGATATGAACGTAGATGGGAAGATTAGGACACTTGAGGGTTGAGCGGGTGTGCGGTCGCGAGAGTTGTGCGGGTGCGGGAGCGTGTGGAGTGACTGAGTGAGCAATCGTAGGTGATCGCACATGGGCCGAGCTTGGAGCAGAAGTTTGTGGGATCGACGGAGGGCTTGAAGGCGGAGGAGGAATCTTCATGACGGATCTGACGGATCAGAACAACGACGCCTTTCTTGGTGATATGAATTAAGTTATAAACCTATTCCTAAAATATTTGACCTATGCAAATAAGAAGATTTTGGACATCTCCCTTGGCAGCAAGCATCTCCTCTTTGATTTTATGTTGCACCACCATATAGTTTTGGAAAGGTTGAAAACTCTTACTAAGTAATTACTTCCAGCTATCTCTTATTTTTATTCCATTTATAAATTTAACCACACTTCTGTTCGTCAGGTACCCTCACTATGAATCATCTGAAGCAACTATTCCAAGGAACGGTGGAGCTCAGAACAATTTCATGCAGGGCTGGACTCTTTGATATATATGGCCTCCAGACTTAACGGTTTGATTCCTCAGTTGCTATTACTCCTGTAATAACTTGTTTGTTCTCGAGTCCTAATACATTTTGTTATTTGGCTAACCCACCCAATGACTGGTTTGAATCTGAAAGTTGTTAGCTTTTCTTGGGATGGTTCTTTGCACTCCAGCAATATCAGTCTTTTGGTTATAATTCTCTACTGTTTGATTAGATTTAGCTGAGTATTATATCTTTACCAGTGAAGATACAGAGGGCATGCTATTTACCTTATGACTAAGGCTTCATTTGAGAAGCAGCTTTTTAGTACAAAAATTAAAAAACTGCTTTAAGAAGCAGTAAGAAAAGCTGCCGCAAATGAAGCCTAAGTAATTCAAACACCGGGTTTTTTTTTAGCTTCTCTGGTTTGTAAATGAGGTGAGAGAAGCCATTATGTGTAGAGGGGGAATTTACTTAGCTCCAACCAACCCTATTCTCTCTATGCATTGAATGGATTCTTGCCACTCACCTTTGGTACTCTATTGTTTGATGATTCGCTTATCTCAAAATACTTCTTAGAGGAAAATGGTTGTCCATATGAAATTTGATTGTGAGAGAGGCTATGTTCATCATATAAAAAATATTTTTGATGATGACTAAAATAAACCACCAAAATCTATAGCTAGGAATCCCTACAAAGTTCACAAGGTTGTCTTTTCTCCTCCCTATAATAAATATTATTTGGAAATTCTTAATTACAAAGTAGTTTAAGTTCATTTTGTTGCAAGCATTTGTTAAATTTTTACTCATGTATTTTTGTTGCAAGCCTAAATTCGATGAGATTCTGCACGTCATTTATGTGTAGAGGGGAAAATTATTCCGTGCAGTCATTCCGAATCATCTGGAGATGAGTCATAGCGCGCCATATCATCTCGGTACACAGTAGTGTACAGCTTCGGTACATTACAAAAAAGTGACCAGGCGGCGCTCTCATTTGTCTTCAGACGCTGTCCGATGACCGCACAAGCTGAGGAGATTTGATTTGTTTGTAATCTTAAAGTGAAATTTTATGATTTTAAATAGTCAAAAATGGCGACGGCATAATTAATTGTTATTTGAAGACTACTTTTAATATTAATGAGAAGTCTTTTTTTTTGTGGATAAAATTTGATTTTTATGATGATGCTTTACTCAAAATTCAGTACAGCAGTTTTCAAGCACCGTCGTCTGCAACAATTGGAGAGGGCTCTCTATTGTCTCGGGCAATTAAATATCTTCAAAATTTAGGGGGGATTTTGTATATATACATAATATTTAAATTTTAAAATTATGTAAATAATATTAGAAATAATTATTTTTTAAGTGAAAATGTTTTCATGTAATTGAGACGTTTAAATATTATATTAAAATATTAAAATTTAAATGTTGAATATGTAAATATATAAAAGTTGTGTGATGTGAGTGTAAATCCCTTTGAAGTTAAATAGTTAGGGAATAGAAAGTTTTTTTCTTAATAAAGATTTTTTCTAACTTCTTTCAGTCAAATATATATATATATATACTTTATAATTAAATAATATTTAAATTAATATTTAATATAGCTTTATTTTTAGAAATATTTATCTTTGAGAATGTAGCTTTCATGCCTTTGAAGTTTTCAATCAAAATCTCCAAATAATTTGGAAGAACAAGTTTCATGTAGAATGCTGCCATTTGAATTTATGTTTTTCTGAACAATTCTCTATAGATGGATGGACTGACATGTTCTTTATGCCTTACAATGAGACTATTAAACAATGGAAAAAGAAGACATGGGCATCATATTTTTTTCTAATTTTTCCAGAAGAAGAGAGGGAAGGTTAATTGCTAACAAACTAGCTAGCATATTTGATGTCCTATAGGAAATAATTAACTAGGAATAACTAATTTGCAAGGCCAAACTCTTCTCTTTTGCAAAGATTATTAAAATTAGATGAGTTATATATGTTTCATTGAAGCTGAATTGAAGTTGAACATACATATGGGAGAAACTATCACAACTATATATATTGGAATTCTTTTTTTTTTTAGCATTGCTTGGACCATTTATATGGATTCTCTTGATTTGTTTGGTCTAAATGTTATTAAAGTTTCCAATATCGAATCATCTTTGGAAAGTTAATAACATTTAGACAGTCAAATCAAGAGGATCCATATGATCCAAAACCACATCATCGATCCAACGCAAAATTCCCATCATCCTAAATGAAAATATAGTGGGCAGAGGGCTCAATGCCATCAGAAAGAGCATTAGACTACAAAATTCCCATTATAGATCCCATCCACATCATCCACAAAGTTGTTATAGAGATTGATGAAATGAGAATGTGAATAATTAGGACTAAGTTTGAAACATCAAAACCCCTCGAAAGCTCACCAACTACCTCTTAATTCCACTTAGAAACATGCGGACATTAATATTATATCAGTTTGTAATGTACTTATAACTATTATAAATAGGTGATAGATTTTTCTTTAATATATTATTAAGAATAGTATCACATCTATTAAAATTGAATATACATATACTTAGTATTTGTCCATTAACTTAATCTCACTTATTCTAAATATTTTCTCCATAAAATATACAACAAAACACCTCACTTAAGCATCAATTATAAACATCTTTAGAACTAATATAAAAAGATACAAACTCGATGTTAATTACATTATTTTGATATAATCTTATAAATTAAAATCTCTTAGACCACTACACACACACTCACACACCTTCAATGATTTCATATACTTATAATTAATAGTTCTTAATGTGTAAATTAATTCTCAATACTCAACCATATGCCTTTACAAGCTCTATAATAATAATAAAAAATGGTTCTCTACTATATATGTTTATACTATTATTTCATGATAAAAATAATATCAATAGAAGACATTTCTGCATGAAATATAATTATTCTAAAAAATGAATACATCTTTTTTTCCATGTTCAATTTCTCCATCCCATAAAACTGATTGCATTCACTCATAAATTTGATTTATCTACATTTATTGGGACCTCAAATTTTAATTTCCTTTATTCTTAAATAATACGCCCAAATGATTCTTCTCCAACATTTGGCATCACCTTATAAAGTCCTTGAAATTCTATTTGAAAATATTAATTTGTTAATCAAATCACCATAATATCCCTATAACTCTTAAATATCACTAAACATGGATCTCACATGAACCTAAAGTTATAATTTATGCATCTTTTTAAGAACAAGTTTTGCTTCATGATTTAAATCAATCTATACTATGCGAGTTTTGGTCATCCCTTTTTGAACTTTGTACCTTTTATTTTGATGAAATTAAATTTTCTCTTTTTCTAAAAAAAAAAATCTATGATATGCATAAGTATTTATTGATTATATTCTTCTTAAATAATTAATTTCTTCAATAAAGCCTTTATTTGATAATATTCACAAAGTAATATTTTCATTGGTGACCTCATTTTAACTAAGATTTGTTATTATTTCTTCTAGAGCATATATAGTTAATAGAGTCTATAGATCCCTTATCTCTTGATAAGTTATTCTTATATTTTCATTTTTTTTCTCTTGTATTGATCATACTATATAAATAATTAAAACTTCTCGCTTTTACTATGCTATTTATTATTCTTTGCAAGACTTTTAGCTTTCCTAATAATACTTATGATCAGGCTAAACCAAAGGTTCTTAGCTCACAGCAATATTCTTTTTAGTTGTCAATGTATTGGTATAGGTTTTTGTGATCCGTGACAATGGTGTAAAGGACTTTCATGTTTCCTAATATGGATTTAAATATGTAATTAGCCATATATCCACCTTATCAAAAAAGTATTCTAATCTATATTGTATTTAATTTTTTTCTAACCTTTAAAGATATATTTTTCTTTCTTAAAAGTTTTTGTGATTATCTCTTTCACTAAGGTTTCTTACTAGCGTATGATAAATTTTTAGAGATTTTTGAAACACTCTATATGATGATCTTCTAAAAATGAAACAATCATTCTATCTTATATTATGATTAATTCAACGATAAAGAACTTTAATTTCTCTCTCATAACAAATTAAATTGATTTTTTTCAAAAAAACAAGAACTCAACATCTATATATATAATCATTAGGGCAAACTTTCATGCAATAGATGGATTTCCTAAGAAACAACTTAAATGGAATACTTCAAAACTAAACATTATCTTGAATGATTAATTATTTCTCACCATTTAAATTCTACTAGAAAAGTTTGCATCAATTATTTCTCTATTTGTGTTAACTTTACTCATAAATATATACATATAATGACTATCCTACATTATATGGTCAAACTATTTCATGGCATCATTTATAATCTTTAAAAGGAAAAATAATAAACCTTTTATTCTAAATAAAACAAAACCTATTTGTGAGATTTGGTTGCACCACTCTTAAAAGTAACTAAGTATTCTTTTTATTACTCAAATATTTATTCAGTATAGAATATCATATGCTATTACAACATCAAGTTCACATTAAAGCTTATGCCATTTAGGTTTCTTTAAATAAATATCATTTCTTCATTCATTATACAATATAAAATTTAATTTGTCTCTTCTAAAAATTAATTTTTTAAATCTAATCCAACATAGGATCATAAGTACTAATGTCACAATGTTTCTTATGACATTATCTTAATAGAATTTAACCTAAAATAATTATGTTCATCAATGTAATTTTGTATTTAACATTTTAATTATTACCAAACAAACCTTTTTACTATTGTTAAAATTCTCAGTATATAATAAATTGTAATCTTCCCAATGTACTTATATTTTTGTCCTTTTTATTTATTTTCTTATCATTAAAAAATATAATTAATATTTAAATTGATTATATATCACTTAATTCCTTATCATCAAATCAAACTCCAATATTTTATCTAGCAATATTATCTTATTTTTAGGCATAGTGACCTCATGTGAAATAAATATAAGACTTTGTGTCCCAAATATAACTATCAAAGGGCCTTGACTCAAGCAATATATTCCTTTCTTTCCAAAGTAGTGATCTCAAATTGAGACCTAGAAAATGGAATATAATGGATTTTTCCTGTACTATGTGTGGGGTTAAAATCTAGAATTAGCATTATGACAACCTTATCTAAATTAAAATATACATGATGTATTTATTTCTTTTTTTTTTTCTTAAGATAAATGAAACCATTGACATAGATCCCATATAGTTCTTAAACCTAGGAACAGAATAAAGAATTACTTGAGCTTATCCATATAATGTATGCCTATAGGAAATTTGCTAATGAGTGCAAAGTTTAAAAGGTTCTTAATTAAACTCATCGTTTTCAAGAGACAATAAACTATACATTCAAACCCAAATAAGATGAAGTAGAAGATTTGATGTCAAATTATTAGAGGTCAATGATGAAGTATATAAAGCCTAAATAAAGGGTTAGGAGGGCTCATGCCATTGTATATAGAATAAAAAACCAATAATAAAAAATTATTCTTTATTATTAGCCTATATATGTTTCTGCTTTAACCCTCATAAAAAGAAATAACTTTTATAGCACCATTTCTTTATTTGTTGGATTTGATTTTGTATGAATAATTTAATATACTAAAAAAACAATAACTTTTATTATAATTAAACATTGTATGACTTTGATTATTCACTATACTTTGAAAACAAGTATTTCTCATCATAATCATTAACTTTATTTTTTTGTCTTATGCCACCATACATAAATGATGTACCTAAAAAATTAATAGATCACATATGGGATTTTTTTAGAAAGGATTCCTTCAATACTATACCCTTTTGCATTCTTTGGAGAGTAATAATGAGATTTGGGCTAATTTGGATAAGGTTAATGGATTTTTGGAGAATAATCTAGAACCGGCTCCTTTTATTTGTAGAATTGATGTCTCCAACTTTTGTTCCTATAATTTAAATCTTATTTCTTCTTATTCTTCTTTTGCTAGTGTGTCTCAAAATTTTATAGAGGTTTGCCTCTGTGGATCGGATTTGCGATCGATGTGATTTGTGATCATGCCCCTCTGTTCGAGTTTACTCTTTTGAATATTTGATTCTATATAGGAAGAGAGAGAGAGAGATTAAGTCTAATTGAAGATGTTGTCTTCCATGATGATTTGACTTAAATATTATATATACACATTATCAAGTGATAGTTTTCTAATTTCTAATAAGAAGAAGAGGAGAAAAAAGAAAAGAAAAGTATGAATAACATCTGATCAGGTTGTTCAGAAACCAATTATAGATCTTTTACTACACTTAAATTGATTCTAATGCTTAGCTATATCTTGCTAATGGTTGAACTTACTGATCTCAGTGATTAATTTTTTCTACGCGGTTTTGTCTGTCCCTCCTTATTTTTTCTAGTGGTTGGAGATGGGTTAATTAGCTTTGATATGCACACAATTTTCCAACATTTGTGAAGATGTTGTGCTACCATTCATCCTTTAATTTGATTACTTCAATTTGGTTTGGTTTGGTTTAATTCTACTTGCTGGTTGTGATCTTGGGCTTGCTGGTTGGATATTTCAAGAGGGTTGATATTTTTTGGATTGATATTTTGCCCAATTTGCTGATTGGTCATCTACCAGTGGTTTGATGTATTGCTCAGTGTGAATTTTGTGCTCATGCATGGTCTTTGTATGTTGGGGATAGTGCTGTGGATGTTGGTTTGGTCATTATATAGTCGTTCTCTTGTGTTTTTGTGGGCATTGTTATTTTTTCTCTTTGGGCTCCATAGTTGGCTTAAGCTAATCCTAATTCTTCAATATTTGTTAGGTACCTGCATGTGTTTTAAAGTTGTCTTGTACTTTGATTTCTTTATTGAGTGAGTTTTTTTTTCTCATTATAATTAGATAGGACATTTAGCTCTTTAGGTTTCTTTGAACATTGTTATTATTTTTGGGCTTTAGCGAGTATATTTTTATCCTTTATGGACTTGCAATCTATTTTCTTAATCAATGCATAGGATCCTCGTGGGTTTTATCTTAACATTTTGGGATATGATTATACTTATAAAATTCTTAATCTTATAACCAAATTTGCATTTCTACATATTTTTCTTTCTTAAAACAGTTATTATTCAGGCTTTTTCTAATGTGAAGCTCAATTTTTCTATGAAAGTTACAAATCTCATGAGTGTCTTCCTTAATATTTAATCCCAAGGCACATCCTTTGGTCCAGTCCTGCGAGGGTGTCAGCTTATCCACATATTTTTGCTTATTTATTCTTTGCCAATAATTTCATGTTCTAACTTAGTCTAGAAAAATTATGTTGGCTTTAGATCTCTATCAATCGCCTCCTTTTTCTAGTTCTCATAGTCAGTGCTGCTCCCATCATTCATTCTTATTATCCTAGTATAAGTTTACCCATGATACTCCTCTTTCCCTCTTAATCTCTTCAATTGCTGACACTCGTGGGTGTTAGCATCCTTCAATAAATTTTCATGAGTGATTTTGATATCACCCTACTCCATTTAGTGTGCATAGGGTGCGGGTTCTTGTGGCCTTTCATTATTGTTGCCTATGGCTAAGGCACTCCTACCCCATTTTGATCCTTCCATCATTGGTTACCCAGCATCTTTATCTCATTCTATTGCATTTATTATCATTGATAACTCATTTACTGATGTTGTTTGATGTCATTCTCCTTCTCATATTGGTTCAAGAAATTAAAATACATGCATTTTCAACTTATTTCTTTCCCACCCCCCATCAAAGATTCTCTCATCATCTTCATACCAAGATATACAAATAATTTTCTTATGACCCTTGAATGCTTATATTTCAAGTTTATTGGATCAATTAAAATTGACATTGGTGGATACTCCATGTCTGTAAATCTCCTCATCATTATATTAGAACCATTTAATTATCTATGTAGTTTATTGTAAGGTCTTTGTATTTTTTCTCAACCCAAAACACATTCTATTAAATTCTACCTACTTGAGGAATATACATCTCTTTTGTGAAGAAATTAATATTGGTTGATAGCTCATGCATTAATAAGGATATCAAAATGGACATTAAATTGTCGAATTTTTAAATGAATTTCCCATTTCTCCTATTGAAATTATTCCCGTATTTTAAGAACTCATTTATTTCAAAATTTCATTTATTAATAAATGAGATTTATATTTGACAACCCTTAGTGTATGGAATCACTAACTGATCGATTCTTGATTGATAATCTCTAGCTAAATTCTTTATAAAGATTTAATATTTGTTAAAAAAAATTTTATTGTCATTTGGATTGACGTAAGGGTTCAGACAAATAATAGTTTTTGAAAGAAGCTAATCTTTTTCTCTCATTATCACTTGTAGGGGAAAATATTCAAGTTATTAGAAAATATTATAAATAGAGACCGATTGTTAAATAACCAAAATAAATTATTTCTAAAGTCCTTCCTTATTACATACTATGCCATTCCTTCGGTTCATTTTAATATTATGCCTCCTTATAAACTCTTTCCACATTAATTGCCAATCCTTATCTAGACATAGATGAAGACTCATATCCAGGATGATCCAAATTTACTCCACCAAAATTCTCTACATACATTATTCACATTAGAATAAGCACATGGTTGCTAGAGTTTATTAGAATTAGCTATGATTGTTGTTGATTTATTTTGTTAAATATTGGTCCTAATTTTTCTCATATTGATAACCTCACTCACCTCTTCGTCAAACCCAAGAGGTCGCTATTTCCCAATCTAATTGTATTAACAATGAAAAAAGAGTTCAAGTCTACTCTTGTTCTTTCTTCTTTGTTTTGATTATGTTGAGGTTATAATTATGACAAGTTAATTTTTATATTATCATTTCTCATAGCGAGATTACAAACCTTTGGAGAACTCTAATTTCTTTATTTCAAATTATTCAAATATATATTATGGCAAGCAAAAACATTTTTTTTGAAGTGACCTCATTTCTCATTAAAAAATGTATTCAAGTTTTCCATCTTTTTTATAAAGTTTATAAATCCTTCACAATGTATTATGATTTTGGAAATCCTATGTTAATATTATCATTCATGTTTTTTGATAGCTCCATGAACAACTCCTATAATTAAATAATATTTATTTCATTATTAACTGTTCTTCTTTTATTATCTTTTCATTTCCTTAAATAGTTGGAATACTAAGCATTTTTAAGCAAATGGCCATACATGAAATCATTGCGCATTTACATTGCTTATAACTTTTGCCAATAACAATGTTTGATCACCCTCAACCTCTCTCCTATTGTATGTTCTTTTTATCAATGTTCATTGATCTTGTTAACCTCCTTGACCTTTGACCCACCTCCACTGTGACTCTCATATGCTTCATCTTAACTTTTATGTCTAAAATAGTTTTCTATTAGTTTTTTGGTCCATTTTAGAGCAACTTATTTTTTCTTAAATGTGTCACGAAGGGATTTGAAGTGGTTACATCAATTCAATATTTGCATTCCAAGTCATATAAATCATCAGAATCAACATATAGTGATGAAACAGCACATATATCAAGACTAAAGCACTTCATATATTCATTTGCATATCTTTAATATTTTACACCATTTTGTTTCATAAAAGTTCAATTATAAATACTGGAAAAACTAGTATGAAATTTTTTTTTATCATCCTTATGAAGTCTATCAAATCAACTCAGTAAGTTTGGTGTCAAACTCACTTCACCCATTTAACACCCTGTCATATTGTGAATTGAAAGGCTTCCAATACTTCTTCATTGGAGTTCAATCAGCAATTTTAACATATTAAGCCTTTTGTACTCTCCTTAGTAGATAAAAGATAATGTCCTTGATCCTTCATACATTATCTCTATGATTTTTTTGGATGCGTTATGATGTTCTTCTTAGGTGTAGATTTCTTGATTTATAGATGCCAACTACAATAGGAGACATTAATTATATGCTATTACATGGTCTACTTTTCATCTCTTCAAATTTTAGAAACCAATACAAAACAAATATGTCAGTTACTCCAACTATATTATCCTATCTAGGTTCATTTTTCATGCAATATATTCCTTTATTTTGAACTTAGAGGTCTTAAGATCCATCTGACCATATGCAACTTTATGAAATTCTTAGTCCACATAGATTTAGTTTATGTTTAGATAACAATCCCCAATATCAAGTGAAAAAGTGTAGGATTTTTAGGGGGAAGGGTAGAATTTTGTAACAGTTCTCTTGTTCCTATCTGAATTGTGTTATTTGATTTTCATGTACGTAGTAGAAAATATATATTTTTGATTCTGAATAGTTTTTTTAAGGAACTGTCCATTACTTCTTCTCCGTCTAAGTGAGCTACTCCTATTCTTATTATTTTACATCCATTTTCTGATCGATCAGCGATCGATAGAGTATTTCTGATACCCTTCAAATTTTCTGCCGCTTCCATTGCTTAACCAGGATTTTGTTAACATATCGCAAGCAAGCTATTCTGAAAACACATTACACAATGTCTAAACATAATAAAATAAAGGATATAAACTTGTATATTTTCATGTTTTATATATAAATAAATTTATTTTTTTTATTTTTATTTTCTTATAAGTTGTTAACTTCCACTGCAGGCAATTGTTTTAGAACTAAATGACTATATAAAGATCCAGCATACAAAAATTAGTACATATTACTTTGTACAGAGACCAACTTACCTCTTAAAAAAAGATTCTGGAGCTCAACAGTATGGCTCTGCAACAAGAATCTTGCAAGAAATCTACTCCACCATACAAGCACAAAAGAAAAAAATTATATTTGTTTGAAGTACAAGGAACCTCCATGCAGAAAAGATAAGAGAACCAGCCAGCCAGCTAACTATCCTTGACCCCATCCAGTTCAATCCAAATTTGAATCCTTTGTTTGTTCAGATGTCTTTATAATCATTTAATGAGATATCAACTTTAATCTTAAAATTTGTCTAAGAACAGCATTATTTTGTATTAACACAATTATGCTAATTACTAAGTCTTAATATCTATAATTAACCTTTTGTATCGATCAATTTGCCTTAATCTCATCTAAGAAAATATTACAGTAGCATATGTAGCTGTGAGCTGTGAGCTGTGAGATAGCACCAGCTAAAGCTAAGAGTAAACAAGTAAAATAGCAATATGGCTTTTCTCCTGTAAAATGAGTACGATGTTCGCTTCTTTGTACGTGTTGTCTTTTGTTCCTTCTTTTTTGCATCTATACAACACACGTAATAGGCTTTTGTACTTTATTACCGGTTTTTGAGTTGAGCCATGCATTGTAATAGATATTCCCAGCTATTTCTGAACTTTCAATTCATGCAAATAGGAAGATGTGATAACTCAGTTTCATGAAGCTGAAGCTTTATTGCTTACCTTTACTGCTACTTCATTACTCATTAAGTTCACAAAAGTATTAATTGGTTGTATCAAATTATATATCATGAGACTAAGTAGCTAGAGATGTATAAGGAAGATACAGAATTCATATGCAGATCTAGTTTTATGTGCATATAACTTTGAAATAGAACTGTTTGGTTAATATAACAAGCTTAGGGTAGCAGTAATCAGCAAGGAAAATATTTAGTTTTTTAACAATAATGAACCTAAACCATGCATGGAAATTATGGGGAGGCTGAAGAAAATATACGAAGTGAAGGACAAGTGCCATGCAATCATGGTGTGGAGAGGAATTATTAAGGTGTAGAACACCAGAAACGGAGAGAAAATCCGATTTTTTCTCTGTCTATAGTAGAACGCAGTCAAAACGCAACTGCTACAGTAACTGTGCTTTTACTTGAAGACAAAGAATATTGACTTTCTAGATGTGAAGATTTTTACTAAAAAAATGCTAATTAAATGTTAAGAAAACTTAATCTCAATTATAGATGTTTAAGACCAACATGTAATACCTTTTTTTATCGAAGATATATATATATATAGTTTATACAGTGCTGTTCATTCCCTTACTCCTTAAAGTTTAGCCTAAGAAATTAATGAGAGAGTTGCATGTGAAATATTATTCTCTTAAGAAATTTATTTCTTTAAATATCGATCTCAATGTTGGATCATTTCATTATGGATTAATTTTGTCTCATTTGTCAAATATTTAAATCTTTCAAAACTCGTTGCAACATAGAAGTATTCTCATCTTAGGCTTTAGGTTTCATTTGGGATAATATTTGTGATAACTTTCATATGCTTTTTTAAAGCAGCTTTCTAGTAAAAAATTTCTGTTTAAAATTTTTTCTACTTATTAGAAAGCTGCTTTAAAAAACATAATTAGAAAGTTGTCATAAATGAAACCTTAACGTGCTCATGAATGTTTCAAAGGGTTGTTGTTCTTAAGCAAGATTTCAAAAAACCATTTGTTAGTTAATAATACGTTAGTTAATGTAGAAAGATACTAATGTTAACGGCATTATAATAGGTTACGATGGTTCACTTCTTTGTACGTGTTGTCTTTCTGTTCTTCTTTTTTTGCATCAATTAACACCACGTTATAGGCTTCTGTGCTTTATTACCGCTTTTGAGTTGAGCCAGTGCATTGCAAATAGATTCCCAGCTATTTCTGAACTTTCAATTCATGCAAGATGGATAGATCGATGTGATAACTCAGTTTCATGAAGCTGAAACTTATTGTTACCTTTACTGCTACTTCATTACTTGAAATAGAACTGTTTGGTTGATATAACAAGCTTAGGGAATTAAGCAGTAATCAGCAAGGTAAATATTCAGTTTGTTAACAATAATGAACCTCTAACCATGCATGGAAATTCTGGGGAGGGCTGAAGAAAAAACATACGAAGTAGGTGAAGGACAAGTGCATGCATGCAATCATGGTGTGGAAGAGGAATATTAGGTGTCAGACACCGAACGGAGAGAATAGTCCAATTTTCTCTCTGCCTACAGTAAAAGTGCAGTTGCTATAGTAACTGGCTTTGACTGTCGCTTTATTATAGACATATATAAATCCGAATGATTCTCTCTGTCCGTTGTCCGCACCTAATAATTGCCGTGGAAAGAGAAGAGATAGATGACATGAAAAAGATAAAGAGATAATGTTACAGTACTCATCAATTCATAGCTAAGAAATAAATTAATCAAATTGGCCAAAGAAAAATTATATGCAAATACAATTACATCAATGCATTATTCTCTTCTCTCTCTCTCTCTCTGAATTTTTTTTTTTGATTTGAGAGCATAACCATTTCTGAAATTAAATATTTAAGAGTAATTTTATATGGGGTCCCTTGTAATGCCTTTTCAATCTTTTTCCAAAGTTTCCTGGAGAACTGTACTCGTATGTTGTGATATGTCGACCGGAATTGCGCTCGAGTTTGTTAGACTGTCAAAATTCCTACGTAGGCATGTATTTAGGACTCTCTGGATGTACAGATTTTTACTACAAAAGTGCTAATTAAACATTAAGAAAACTTAATCTTAATCATAGATGTTTAAGACAACTCACAAAATATTAATACCTTAATATTTATCTGAACAGTAATGTCCCGGCCTTCTCCTTAAAGTTTAGCCAAAGAAGAAATTAATGAGAGTTGCACGTGAAATATTATTCCCTTTAAGAAGTTTATTTGTCTAGACATCGACCTTTGATGTTGGATTAATTGGATCTTCATTGTGGTTAATTTTAGTCTCTTGTTACTTAATTGCAACATAGAAGCATCATCTTCTTAGGCTTAGATTCATTTGGGATAACCTCGCTTCTTTACTCTTTTCTAAATCAACTTTCCAGTACAAAATGTTCGGCCAAAACATTTTTGTACTAGCTGGAAAGTCGCTTTAAAAATAGTACAAAAGTTTAGAAAAATACTAATGCTGATGGCATTCATTTCTTTGTAGGCAGCATAGCAAAACACATTGGGCGATATCAACGATACAATTTTACACCTCAAGAAATGGATCCAGCTGATATTGAAGCTCAGGTTTGTATTTATATCATTTATGTTGACATATTCACAACATTCAATGTTATGAGTGCAGAATTTACAAGTTATGTCTTTAAATTCTATTCAATGTTATGATGATAGACCCGACAAAATAAAATGGCTTGAGGTTTAGGGTTTTAGGTAATAAATCCTTTGTGATTTATTTGATCCGTTTGCTCTAAGAAGAGGAGACCGGAGATAAAAAAGCCGAGGAGCTTGCAGTCGAGTGACGGAGAGGTTCATTGGTGCTTAGTGGTTTGCTCAGGTTTCGAATCAAGTGATGTCGATTGTAGGGCAACCGCATGTCAAAATAACGATTAGAAACGAGTTGCAAGATAATTTCTAATGGAGGGGGGAAAGATGGGTTGCCATCGGAGAAATTATTTCGTGCCATTACCGGATGCCGTCCGGAGGCGAATCGGGATAGCACCATGTCATCTTTTTTGCTATATTTATCGGGTGATGTGTTGCATTTGGTGCCCTCCGGACGGTCTGGTGGTCACACAAAGTAATTTTGGTGCCATAGAGCACGATGAGAGAATGATTGAATTTTATGTTAGATAATATGGTTAGAATTAGAAATTTTTGAATAATTTAAAATATTTTAGAAAAATTAAATTTTATTTTCAGATTTATTTATTACCTTAGTTCGTCTAAATTATCTCAAAGAATTTATTCTGTTTAAAAAAATAATAATAAAAGAGACGAATGAAGCGGCGGGATGCGGCCGTGGCGGCGACAAGTCGAGGGGCGGCCGCCGCTGCGTATAGGCTTGGGGAAGAAGGGCATTAATGGGAAATGCGGAATTCGGGCGACTAGGAAGAGAGGTGAAGGAACCACATCGGTTGCTGGAGGTCGAGGAGAGGGTTTCAGGTGAGGCCGAGCTAAGGGAAGAAGAAGGAGGCAAAGGAAGACGTCTCGCCTTCTTTGCAGGTTGTCTCTCATTCAAATAAATAAATAAAGGATTAATGTATTTCGTAGGCTTTTTGATCCATCTCGTTCAATTTTGGTAAGGATATCCTTACTTTTTTTTTTGTCTGTTTAACTCTGCCAAGTGACACTCCAATCAGATAGCTTGATTTCAATTTTTTTGTTAGTTAAATTTCTTTTTTTTAAAAAAATCAAGATTAGCTTTGGATTCGTTTGGGTAGCTTTTGCTGAGAAGAAAATAATTTTTTTAATTGCTCCATTTTTTTTTAAAATTGTGAACAACTCTAAGCATATCTGATTATAAAAACTATCTTTCATTGCCAAATTATGAAGCCAAGCAAACCCTAATTGGCAAATTCTGCAGAATTATTTGATAAATCTTAATATTTTTCATTTGATGGCCTTAGTCGATAGCTTAGAAATCAATAGCCATGGGTCGTTCAATGGTTACTGACGAAAATGATCACTCAAGAAGGGGATTCGTACTCGGTTCATAAGTTAATGCAAAAAATATATTTTATTTTTTCCATAGTTCTCATTCACTCTGCGTTTATTCTTTCATCAACCATTATGTTAATTGGTGAATACAGATAACAGAGAACATGCAGAAAAACCAGGGAAAGGAAGAAGTGTTTTCTTGCCTTATTTCCTGACTAATGATATCTATTTATGCAAAAGATATACGGTACATCATTTAAGTTGTACATCTGTACAGTCTAGGTTAGCTTTTAACCATATGTGCAGTGTGTCATGCGCAGTTGTATGAAACCTAGTGTGTGTAAAAATTCTGATACGTATCAAACCATTGGCGGGGTGATTGCTTTAAGCCGATAAGGGCCTTCTTGAGTTTACACAGATAATTTGGGTGAATGGCATCTAGAAATCCGGCGGCTACTCATATAGACTGTGATCTATTAGTTTGCCATGCAAGAACACATTTGATACATCTAATTGATGTATTTGCCATTGTATGAAGAGCAAGGACAATGAGAACTCTACCGTTGGTATTTTTGCAACGGGACTAAATGTCTCGTTGTAATACCAATCCAAATTCCTGTTTGATAGCCCAGTGCTACCAAACGAGACTTATATCTGGCTATAGATCCATCTGAGGTTGTATTTGATGCGAAACATCCATTTGCAACCAAGTAAAATTTTGACTTGGGCAACGTGGGACAAGATCCCACGTGCCCTGTGATTGAAGGGCTTGAAACTCTTGTGACATGGCGAGGCGCCAATGTTGTGTTTGAAAGCTTGGTATAAGAAGTAGGATCTTGGGAAACTATTTGGTGAGTAAGATTAAAATTGTTTGGGCTTGAGATGACCGGTTTGGTAGCGAGTTTTCATGGGATTTATGGACGCATCTGAAGATTTGGTGGGGACATGTTCTATCGTGATGCGGTCAAAGGAATTTCAGGTTGGCTAGCATGAGGGGAATGTGATATTGTAGCAGTTGGTATTATTTGGTGAAATTTTGTGGAGCTGTAGGATAAGAATGTGGCAGTGGAGGAGCAGTTTTGGTCATAGCTAGAAGACGGAACCAATAGTAGAGGAGGCAAATTAGTTGGTGAGGATGAAGCATTTGTGGGATGGATTGTTTGCAATAAGGAAATCTTTTTCATTGAACACACACATGTCTTGATGTGTATTATATTGTGATTGATAGGATCGAGGCAGTAATATCTTCTTGAGAACCGGCATAGCCAACAAATACACAAGGTGTGGATAGGGATGTTAGTTTGGGATTTGTGTAGGGCCTAAGCCACGGTAGCACAAGCATCCAAAAGTCTTTAATGATCATAAGCTGGTGATTTGTTGTAAAGAGTTCCATAGAGAGTTTTGTTGTGAAGTTTGGAAACAATGGAAGAATATTAATGAGATGAACAGCTGTTTGAAGAGCTTCAACCCATAACTGGGCGGAGCTTGAGCATGAATAAGAAGGCTGTGAGTTGTTTTCAGTATATGCCTATGCTTGCGTTCAGCTACACTATTTTGAGCCCGTGTGTAAAGGAAAGTATATTGATGTATGATTCTCCACGATTTGCATACCATGTTAAAGTGATGATTGATGTATTCACCACCTCCATCTGTTTAATGATTTTAATACCTTTGTTGAATTGACATTTAATCCAATTATGAAACTCAATGAATTTATGAACAATCTCAAAATTTTGATGTAAAGGAAACACCCTAACAAATCTAGTGTAGTCATCAATGAATGACACATAACACGGTAGCTAGAAATCGAAGTAGAAGGGAAGGATCCCCATACATCTGAGTGTATAAAGCTAAAATGTAAAGGTGGTATATTAAACCGAAGCAGAAAAAGGTAATCGCCTACTTTTGGCGAGATTAAAGGTATTACAATGTTGAATAGGTAAGGTGGTATATATAGTATGATAAAAATTAGCTAGTATTTTGAGTTTGTGAGAGTGAGGATGACCGAGGTGATGTTTCCATAAATCTGGAATAGTTCTGAGCCGAAATAGAGACTACGAATAAGCACTGTGAGATGGATTGATGGAGTAAAGACCATTGTGACTAGGTCCCTGAAGCAAAAGACGTAGAGTCCGCGAGTCCTTGATTTGGTAGCCAGAGGAAGAAAAAAGATACCTTGCAATCATTGTCTCGGGTTAGTTGATGCACAGATAACAAATTGAATGATAGATTCAAACATGATGAATATAGTTTAATTTGAGATTACATGTGGATGTTGGGAGGTATGCCTTTACCGGTATTTTGAATAGGTAATTGCTGGCCATTTCTAGCATTAACTTGTGAGTTTCTCGTATAAGGTTCAGCTAAATTGAAATGAGAAGAATCCACAGTGAGAAGCGTTGACGCACACACTGTCAAGTAACTAGTCATGATTGATTTTCATCTGTGGGCTAAAGAGTAGATTAAATGATGTTCTTGATACGTAGTATCATGTCTGTTACCAGCATTTAAGAGTAGAATGACCCTGTTTCGTGCAAATTTGACAAACAATATTTCGGTTTGATGATTTGTCTCCTCGTCCCATAGGTTTCGAGGATTGTGTTATTCGGAGAGCACCACGATTGTTGCTGTAGCGACCATACCTCGCCCTCGAGTTGCGTCTAACGCCATGCTTTTATTCAAAATTCGCAGTGACTGCAGATCTCGGGCCTGCTTCTTGAGCGGAGTTAATTCTTCACTGCACAGAAGAGTATAAAGCTATCAAGACTTAAAGGTTCACGGCTTGTGCGAATGGTAGTCTTAAATGCCGATAGGTCGCTGGTAACCCATTTAACGTGTACAGTATGACATCTTCTGAATCAACTTGACATTTCGCAAGTGGCAATCGCATCGACTTTGGATTTCACAAGAAGTAGTACTGAGTCTGGTTTGATCTCCTTTTGAGAGAAAGTGAAGCTCATTTTTCAGTTGCATGATGCGTGATCTTGTCGAATGCTTGAAGACGGTGGGTGAGAGTAGCCCAAATGTCAGCACAATGGGCTAAAGAGAGGACATATGACAATATGGAAATTAGAAATGATAGACAGTAGCAACGCAGCAAGATCTGTCAAAAGAACCCAAGTATCATGTGGCGATTGAGCACCACTGGAGTTAGAAGCTTGTTGTGACGGACATGGACTCGATCCATGCATCAAGAATCCCTTTGAATCTATTTGCTGCGAAGACCTTTTCAACCTGAGATCGCCATACAGGAAAGTTGTCGGAAGTTAACGATGATGACACAAGATTCTTGATATTGCTAATCAAGAATTTTAGTTGCGGAGGATTTGAGAACTGAGTTGATAGAAGAAATGCTATCAAAGCATGGTGGGAGGGAGGAGGTGGATTGATGGGGACATCAGATTTCAACACGTGTATCATCGCCGGCGGCGCAGATCGACAGCTACGATCCAGAGCCTCTATTTTCTGGATTTATTTTACAGCTTATTTTATATGTACTTTTAGTTTTCCGATTTTGCCCCCTGAGGGCATTGTTTTGTTATGTAGCCCTGAGGGCATTTCTGTCTTTTAGTTTTTTTATTTTTGAACCTCCTTAATGAGGCATGATGTATTGGAATGAGTTAGTTTTTTGATTGAATGAAAATTATCCTCCTTTGTTCTCTTTGTGAGTGCATTTCCCTTTGATCTCTTAGTGTGAGTTCAAAGGGAGAACATAGATCTCTCCGTGAGTTCTAGATTTAATCCATGCTTGTAGGTTGAAGGTGAAGTTGAGCGAAAGAAATTCGAGCGAGGAAATCGTTGGAAGAAATTATCAGATTTCTTTCAAAATTCCCTCCTCCATCCTAGTGGCCGCGCCCTTGGGCTCCAGCCAGGCCGTCGGCTTCACTGGCCAATCCCGTCCCAACCAAATCCCCCTCCCCCGCGGCCCCAGCCAGGTCTCCCTCCGCCGGCCCAACCCCACCCAGCAGCGCCGGCCACTCAGCCCCCCGGCCCCTCCCTCCTTGCCGCCACCACCCCCTATTTCCCTCCTATTCAATTTCAAAATTCTGAAACGTTTGAGTTTCATTGACCATTTAATGCTTCCTAAAGTGTTTCCTTAATTTAAGCAATCAAATAATTGAAATTGAATTTGAAATTCAAAATCAAATTCAATCCATTAATTGTTAATTTAGGATACCTTCTATTTTAAAATTGAAAATTTTAATTTCAGATTTTTTGATAAAAATCTGTAAATCAATTGTGTGGTCCCCACTTGCTTAAAACTCTTCTTCCTCTTCTCTCTCTTTGGGCCGGCCCCTTCATTGGGCCCCTCTCTCTCTCCTCAATCACCCTATTAACTCCACAAAATCAGCCCCCAATTCCCCTCTCTTGGCCGCCCCTTCCATCTTTGTGATTTAATTGAATTCCAAATTAAATCACCCCCATTAAGCCACCCAAAATCTGAAATTACTCAGATTTCTGCACTCCATCATTGGCTTCCCACCTTGGCCGAACTCCTTAGCCCGCCAACGCTAGACTGTTTTCCTCCCCAAGTACCGAGCCACTTCTCCCCTTTGATTGAGGAACTCCTAGCGGCAACCACCCATCCTCATCTTCAAGGATGCATGAGGAGACCCGAGTGGAACTTCGGTTTGAGCACGCACAACCAAGGAAGAAATGAACATCCTCCGATCGCCCTTCTTGACGCCAGTTTCGATTTCGACGAACACCGTCGAAGAATACTATGGACCGAATTCTACCAACATTAGTGGATTCCATCGATGCCCATTTTACCGTCTACACGTGGATCATTGAAGGCGTCCGTCCACCGAGCTCCTCCGAATCGGCTCCTTCCCCGGCGACAAGTCCTCTCAAGATCATTGCCTATTAGTGGCATCGCTAAGTCTACTTACGGTCCTCTTCCGCTAGCCACCACTTTCAATATGAGGGTGATGGATCTCAAGGTAAGGAAGATCTGACTTAAATTTTGGGCTTTGTTATCTTTCGCCATTTGCATTATTTAAATGTTTAGTTGTTATTTTGAAAGTCAACGTACTCTCTACATGTGATCTCTTGCCCTTGCTAATATCACAATTAAATTTTCTTTACCTAATCTTGAGCAAGCAAAGATTATTTACCAGCAAGATCAATTCCATCACCGTTATTAATTTCACCAAAGCAATTCTTGTTCATCTCATTTTGTTTCACATCATGGATCCAGCCATGAGAGGATACGAAGAAAAGAGAACAAGAAAAAAGAAGATCAATTGTGCTTTATATACCATGTTAACTTGTGAATACATATACAGAGAACATACAGAAAAATCAAGAAAGGAGAAAGTGTTTTCTTGTCTTATTTCCTGACCAATGACATCTATTATACAACAGATACTACGTTCATCATTTAAGTTGTACAGTCCGTACAGTCCAGGCTGGCTTTTAACCTATGTGACGGTGTGTCATGCGTAGTTCGTTCCGTTTTTGTATTATTGGCTAACACATTATTTGTAATTTTAATTTTAGTTTTTTCACTTCTCAAATCTTATAATTCACAAAAATGAACAAAATTTCAACATATTTTATGGAGTTAGGTGTATAAGGAGGTTGTTGGGCCAATTCTACAAGTTTTCATGACATACAATATAGAAATATTATGTATAAAATGTAATAACTTTTTGGATGTTATAGCCATTTATATTTTATTATTCATGGAACAGAGTAATGGGGATAATGTGTGAAATCTTGCAAATCATAGAGAGCAACCATTTTAACACTTCTATTTTCTGGTATTCACACCTCAACTTTACACTATTCTTGAACTTTTATTCAGGTTTGATTTGCTTAGTTATTGTTCGCTTCGGTGAATTGGAAATTCTGACAAGTTTTGGTTTTTGCACAATGCAGAAGTGGTTTATGGAATTGTCGAAGTTAAAGGCAAAATGAATCACTGCAGCAATCCCAGAGGTTCTTTTTCTTATTAGTCATGTACCTTCAGTGGTCTTTTCAGTAAATATGGGTAAATTTTTATAAGGGCGTAAGGAACTCATAACTGCATGCGTGAGATATAATTGAAACTTTTTACGAAGGCATTTGCTCGGGAAAGATCTAGATGCACTTACTTTGAAGGATTTGGAGCACTTGGAGCAGCAACTAAGAATCAGCACTGTCACTAGGCAGGCAAGAAGGGTATTTAAATGATACTATATGTCATTATATTAAGATCATTTGGTACCATAAAATTATTTGATAAAGTTTTTGATGTAATGTCAAGGTGGAGTTACACAAGATTAATAAGAGAAATTTACTATTAGCTTAACCTTTAAAAACCATGCATCCATTCTAACGAGTCGGTTACAAGATTTCTCATGATCATTTGATTAGGCAAAGAATTACATGGAAATTAACCAAAACAATTTAATCAAATACAAAGGGGAAAGTAATATTAAAGACTTATAACTTGAATCCACAAGATTAATAACGGTTGTTCACCTTGAGACCGACTATCTTTCCTACGGTCTAGGTTGAAGAGGAAAGATCGTCCATGCTAGAAATGAAGTCGACGAGGAGGGAGGAGCCGAGGAAACGTCGTTGTTAGGAAGGATACTCGGAGTTGTGGTGGCGAGGGAGGATGACCGTCGATGATCCACCTCGTAGTTTGAAAATTGTACCGTCGATAATGTGCACAAGGGTGGGGATGATCGATCCAAGTAACCTTCAACTGTGTCATCGTCGTCAAACCCCACGTCGAAGAATGGGGATCGAAGAAGTGGATCCCCCGTAGACTCGAACACGAGTCCGCCTTCAAGTTCAGGATCCGCCATGCTCCATGTCGATAGATGGAAGAACAACGACGGAGGCTAGGAGAAGAGGAGGGGTCGGCTAGGATGGAGATCCAAGAGGAAAAGCAAGAATGACAAAATCTGAAATAATGTCAGATTTCTGAAATTGGAGGGGACTTGGTTGGAAAAACCAAATCAATTCAAGAGAGGAGCTCGAGTAGGAGAGAAGGGCTTGAGGGAAAAGTTAAATTCTGAAATTGAATTCTAAATGAGGAGAGGTGGGGGGAAACTACATTTGAAAATCAAATTATTTCCAATGAGGGGAGCCGGCGGTTGTGAGGGATTAAGGGAGTTAAGGGAGGCAATTAATGTAATAGAGAGAGAAAAGCCAAGGAGAGGGCCGGCCAAGCATAGAGAAGGGAGAAAAATATTTAAATTAAATAGGTGGGCCCACATGGCTAAATAAGATTTTGAAGAAAATACAGATTTTAAAATAGGGAAGTTCCTAATAAGAGGCTATTTATTAGATAAAATTGAATTTCAAATTCAAATTGAAATTAATTATATGGAGACCTCAAATTAAGGAACTAATTTAGGAAAGTAGTAAAGGACTTCATGAAAACTGAAATTTGAATTCAGGATTCAAGGGCGGAGGCCGCGGCAAGCCTGAGAGGCTGCAGGGTTGGGTGGCCAGGCCTCTTGGCCGTGTGTGAGGTGCAGCCGCGGGCAGCAGGCGGCCAACTGGGGAGGGGCGGCGGGATGGAGGGTTGGGGAGAGGATTGTGAGGGAAATCCAAGGGAAAGAAGATCGCGGTCTTGGGAAAGAAGGGGAGAATGTAAGCTCGTGAATCACAAGTCTTTCTCCACTAGAACTAACGAAGAGATCTAAGACGCTCTCTCTCTCAAGAACTCACCAAGAGATCAAGAGGAGATTGGGAACTCACAAAGAGAACAACGAAATAAATTTTCATTCATCAATAATCATCATACAAGATACAAGAGCCATATATTATAGGCTCTACATGACAATTAGTACAAAAACTATACATGTCCCTTGGGCTACAAAAAGCAATAACTACCCATAAGGGAAAAAATGGAAAAACTAAAATAAATGCATAATATATAAAATGCAAATACAAATATCATCAATAGTAAGCGCCTTCATCAAGGCCATCGGTCTCCTGTGTCGTCTTTGTTACGCGCCGAAATCTCCTGTTGATGTCCTCATCATTTTTTGTAATTTCATTTTGTGATTCTTGTGATGAATATTTTCATCATGGTTAGCTAAATATTCAAATCTTAAATGAAGTATGGCGTTCTGGTGTTTTGTATGGGCTTAATTAGATAATATGGATTCAAAAGCTAGATAAGATGAGCAGCAAATTATGTTAGGCTTCTTGCCTATTTCATTTTTTACTCATGCATTCCCATTTTGTCTTTAGCACTCAATTTGGTTGTTAGTAAAATTTTTGTTTTCCAACACTTGGATTCATGTCATATTATCTATTTTCAGTATATTTTTCTTATCATCATAGAACTTCTTAGGCACTTCTCTATTTAACTACTCAGTTTTAACTTTAGAGGCTATTGTTCTTATATAAATTCTTATTCTTCTCTTATAATATATTTGCATATGCATCATAAATGTACTTTCCTAGCAGATAAGTTTATTAGTAACCCTTTGGGGCATCTATACTCTTCATGATTTTTAAACTTTGTTAGTGGCAGACAAACTCTATTCCTTGAAAACGCTCAAAATCCATTTCACAGAAAAGCTACCACAATCTTCGAAAGGATTTTGATTGCATGAATTTTTTCTATATATTGGGAAATCACATCATAAGTGCATGTGTAAAAACTTTAATACCTTAATAAGAATTCTCAAATATGTTTTGAAGTCATCCATTTTCCTTTTGCTGATTTTGCTACAAATATTTATGCACAGTGGTCCAAAATTTCCCAAATCTATGTTAGTTTTTTATTCTTGATTATGGTTCATCTTGTACTTTTTAGATAAAATTCCTCGCTTTCTGGAACATCATAGCTGACTGAATTCTCTTGGCTTGATTTTTATCATGTAATTCAATCTTAATCATTAGAAATCAATGTCTATTTTGTTTTCTTATTTGATTAAAATGCAGACAGAGATAATGCTGAACCAGATGGAAGAGCTAAAGAAAAAAGTAAGTGTATTGTTTAACTTATGTGTAATCAATTTAAATTGAACTTCTGCATTGTTAAACTTATGTCTTGAAATCATTTACTATCTTTCCAAAGTTATTACCATTATCCACCATTAAAAACCATTCATCTGCAACGTTTATATCCTTGGAGTTTCAACCATTCATGATAGTTGATTCCTTGAAAGGAAGTCAAATATAAATCAGAATGCAGATCTCAACAAGAAAGAAAAAAACAAAAGTTTTAAAACGAAAAGCCTAATCTCTTTTTGATACTATGTAGAAAAGTAGATAAAACAACTTCAAATTGTATTGCTTGATTCTTTTAATATATGAAATGATTAATAGACTTTTTTTTCAAAAGCCAACAATAAAAATATATCAAAATTTATTTATGAAAAAAGGAAAAAAAATTCTCAGATGGAGGTACGGCTAGAATAAGAAGAGGCACATGGATTGCAATTAGGGCTATAAGAGAATTGATCAAATGGTTAGAATCCTTAATCTATGTACTCAAAGATCACTATCACGATTAGTTGACTTGTGGGTCCCACAATCCTTCGCCAGTGTAAATTGTGAAATTTATGATCACTCAAATACATATTGCTTCATTCTTCATCCAGAACTTAAAAAGACCTGCCAATTGTAAAAATCAAGCTCGCAATATTAGCAAATAAAAAGTCAAATTGTTGATGTTATTAGCCAACTAATCAAGTTTCCTTCAAATGAATGGCACACCCTATCCTGCTCTTCAACAGGACAAATCAAACCAAACGATTTTGTCCATAGCCATCACGAGATAATAAGAGCCTACTGAAAGCTTGCAATTTCTTCTAACTCTGTAGTTTTCAATTCTGCGACCTTTATAACAATCTCTAGTCTTCCCAACATTCAGGAAATGATACGTTGCTAATCATATTGACATGGAGCCTACCCTAGTTCCCTCAAATTGTTTGAACCCGAACGGAGAGTGTTTCCTTGGGAACATTTTTTGGCTGTATATTTTACCCTTGGGATTGTTCTTTCCACTCACGAGTCCTCTCCTCTCTCCCCTGCTGTTCAACTAGTGAAGCTTCGAACTTCAAATTCTTGTTGTTCAGATATGGGGATGAGTAAGAAGTCTTATCATGATATATGGCAGCTGAGGAAATAAATCAGATGAGGACTATTCTTCTGTGATGTATGCTCTTAAAGACTTTTTCCTCTAGAAAGCAATGGGTTCACAAATAGATTTTTTTTTTTAAGGTTCACAACAACAACAAGCCTTTATCCCACTATGTGGGGTCGCTACATGAATCCTTTTTCTCCATTGGTCTTTTCGACAAGTTTTAACGCTTGCTGTCGACTACCTAATGCAACCTCCGTTTTTTCTCATCCAGGACTTGAGACCATGACAACGGCAGTGTTAATAGATATAAATTAAAATGTTTAGATTATTAGGTCTTCAACTCATGATGTTTACAAATACAAAAGTTTAATTGGAAGGTGCATCGTGCTTATGAAGGATGCCAATACCTCATTCTAAAGGCTCTTTTATTGCTGGCACTCACCAAGCTCGTTGTTTACTCCTCCTTTCAGATGATGTATTTTCTATAGCTTCTGTGGATCTGATGAATAGTTGTTAAAACTTGGAGGAATCTTGAATGCAAGAGAGAGGGAGAGAGAGGCAGGGAAAGGGAGAGGGATGGGATTTATTAATTCATCTTGGAGCTTACCGGGGTTGTCTCAATACATCAACGTATAACCTATTTATAGGGATATATATATGATGTGGTGTCTTGCAAGAACAGCCTATCTAAAACCGTACAAATACACCACTAGTTTTAGTAATTTTTATTTTTTTATTCCTATCATGTAAGCAGAAAACATTAGTGCCTTTTGGAGTATTATCCTTTTAATCAATGAAACTTCTATTTTTGAGGGAAAAAATGTCGGTTTGCACATGCTCTAGCATCACTATAAAATTTTATTTACTTATTTCAAATAATACATCGCTAATGATCCTTTGCACAGTTGTTTTGTGGTCTAAAATAAGGCGAACACATTTGCTGCTGCTTCTCCTTATCAAGCAAGTCTTTTGGCATCTATAGTAGATTTTATCAGTTCCTTTAGAAAACGCCTTTATGAGATAAGCTGGAAATATTTAGAACACATTTTCTGAAGAATTCTCAAATTTACTCTTAATTCTCACAACTGGACTAATTCTATTTTGTTACTTGTTATCATGCTTTAATAGAAATTGCATGTTTTTTTAGGTATATGTTGTCAGAAGTGTAATGTTGGTGAGTTAGAAGTTGACTTGCGAGGAAGCACTGATATTCTATTCAAGTTCTTTTTATTATCACTCCTATTGTGTAGAATCTAAACTATCCTTGAACTGCAGCTCGCGGCAGAATATAAACCTATGGATCAATCCACAAGTACTGGAGGCCTGATACTGTAGTGGCAACTGGTGCTTCCCTGATCATCCTACTAATCCCTTGTCATGGACACTGAACCCACACTTCAAATTGGGTAAGAACATATTTCCAATGCTCACATAATTTATTCATGCTTTACACAATTATTTAACTATTGATATCATTAAAGTTATATGGAAACCATTTTGTTTTTTTTATATACTTTTAAGGGCTTATTTGTTATAAATAATTACCTCCAAAGTAGATTTTCTGGCATATAACTAGATTAGTTCTCAGATTAAAAGTTATTTTCCTATGTTTATTATTAGAAATTTGTTAGACTGGTCCAGCCGATCCTACGGGACCAGATCATGTGAAACAGCGGAACTTCTCTCGCCTCCTATATGCACGATCTGACTATCAGGTCTACAAGAGCTATTTAGGAAGGTTTTTGAAGGAGTTGGAGGGAAATTTCAAAGTGGGGTTGTTTAGAGATTTCCTTTTGAATTTATGTATTAAGTAGTATGTTATGCTAGGGTTAGGACATCTTGAATTTGACTGAAATTTGAGATCTCTTAGGTTTTGGGCTCTCGCGGCATCTAGATTTGGAAGAGCAGGATCTTCTTCTCCAATTGAAGATCCACTTGTATCTTGCATTTTCTTTCATAAAACTTTCAATAATAGGTGTGTTCGTGTGTGTTTTATTCCTGATTTTCTTGTCGTTGGTTTTATGAAATTACTGAAATTAGATTCAGCCAAGGCTTTTCTTAAATTTTACAAGCACTACCTATCAAATTGTATCAAAGCAATTTCCTGGGTTGAATAGAAGCCTTCATCACTGTTTTGCTGTGTTCCGTATTCGATCTTATGTTTTTGCTAATTGGAGCCAGAATTCTTGTCAAATTTGTTGCTCTTGCTATTGGAGCTTAAATCCAGGTTCCCATTGCAGGAAGAGGAGGTAGAAGTGTTTGAAAGGGAGGATCGATAATTGAAAATTAAAGTTCAGATCTCCACACTCAACTTTTAGATGTCAAAAATCAATTTTTAGCCACCTACGAGAAGATGTATGAGATTATTTTCCTACCTCGGGGAGATGTTGAAGGAGTTGCTCGAGGGCCAATCCAAAACGGCATCATCAGAGGAGAGGGACGCCTCCAACAACCCAGAATGCGGGGGAAAACTCTAATTCAATAAGGCAAAGGAAAGATCAAGAGGTGGAGACTCGAAAGAAAGAAGATATATACTTCTCCTAGATACTATTCTAGGGAGGAACCGGGTAGAGGGTATGGGGAGAGGCATGAGGAGGTAGGGCAAGAATGAGATGGTGTTGGTTGTTGAGATAGAGGGCGGGGATTTGAAGGGAAAGGGTAATTATAACCAGGGGATGAATTTGAAGGGAGGGGAGCGGTTTGTTATGATCTAAGGGGGGTTGAATATTGAAAGGAGAAGTGAGAATTTAATGAAATGCTTGGATATGAACGTTAATCCAAAATTGAAAATATTTATCTTGTCGCAATCTAAGAGTAGAACTTATATGAAGGAAGCGAAAAGTAATATAAATAAGGCATAAAAAACATTTAGAAAATTAGCCTGTCCATAAATATTACAGATATCCTTATATCAGAGATAGCCAAGAGGAGAAGAAGAGAAGAAGAGGAAAAAGAAGAAGAGTTGAGAGAAAGAGAGAGAGAGAAGTAGAAGAGATGGGGAGAGGCCGAGTAGAGTTGAAGCTAATAGAGAACAAGATTAATCGACAGGTGACCTTCTCCAAGCGTAGAAATGGGCTTATGAAGAAGGCTTTTGAGCTCTCTGTTCTCTGTGACGCTGAGATCGCTCTGATCATCTTCTCCAGCAGTGGAAAGCTCTTTGAATTTGGCAGCCCTGAGTACTCTCTCTCTCTCTATCTCCTGTTTTTTTATTCGTTTACATTGCAAATATAAATTTTTTCTATGATGTCATCTCAGTTATTAATTATTGATTTTCTGTCCGCTTTTTTTTACTGATTCCAACGTTGTTTCACTGTTTTTTCCAACGGTTCTTATTCTTTCGAAGTTAATGTTTCAGTAAATTTCAAAGCCCGAGAAATGGCTGCTGGGTTTCCCGCTGCTTCCCTTTCTGTTTCTCTCTCCTTGCTTGTTCTTGGTGAAGAAGAATGGAGGTTTTTTTCTTCATTATTTAGAAAAAAATAGCTATATTCAATTTTTTTAGCCAGTCAATCTCTTGTTCTATTTTTATGAGATTTGAATACATTTAGAAAAATAGACTCATTTTGGTTTAAACTGACCACAAAAAGTTAAATTTGCCTTCTTTTTTAGCTAAAATTTAAGCTTTGTTCAAATTTTTTTTTGAGAAAAATGACCAAATATTAGCATTTTTTAAGATTTGCGACAAAAAGCCATTCTTTTCTGAAACTTCTGATGTTTTAGTCATTTTTTTTTTATGGATTGTAGCTGCTGTTAGTGTAACTAGAACATTTTCACTCCAGAAATACTAAAACTTCTTCAAAAAAATCAGGCTATGAAGTCCAAAACTGCATTGATCCCAACAAAAGAGTCGATTCTGGCCAAATTGTTTAAAAAAGCTTTAACTAGCTAGATTTTCGTTACAGTTTTCAAACTGATCAATTCTTGTTCTTATTTTGATCATGATTTGTAATAAGCTTACTATGAATGCGTCCCATGATTTACATTTGAAGCTTTTCTTTTCTTCTTTTCGCATTCTGAACAGCAAGCATATGGATCATGCACATGAAAGGTCTAATTTTTTTTCAATTTTTGGATTAATTTTCGTTATTTCTGCATGTTCTTCTCAAGGTAATTTATATAACTCAAAGTGTTTATGTTCTTCAAAACAAAAAACTTGTTATGATCAATTACAGTTGATATACATGACCTGCTAATTTACTACAAACAACTTAATTGGTCAAATGAAAATAGTTCTTTTTTCTTTCTTTTTGTCAAATTATATCAGCAATTGTGAAATAACAAAGAACAGATGGATTACTGTTATTGTAAAATTGAACTGAAATGAATAAATCTTCTGCTAGCTATATTCTGTTGATGCAGGTCACTATTAATTAAGAGATAGTTGAAATGAAAGCAGCAGAATTAAGTATTCACAATTGTATACACTAATTAATCTCTTAAGAACCTACTTAGGTGAAATACAACTCCCAATTTTCTTAAATAGGAAACAAATTATGGATCCAATTAACAAGAGAGAATTTCTTGTTAAATGTAAATTTATTTGAAGACAGAAGCATTAAGTGTTATTGGATTAAGAATCTAAAACATATAATTACAAAATATCTATATATTCCACTAACATCATTGGTCTTTTGCATCCTTATAATATGAAAAAGTGATTCTTTTTCTCCAAAGAAATTGATCACATTCCATAAGATAAGGACCCATTCATTTTGGTTGAGCCACATAAATTGTGAATACAAGAATTAAGAAACTATCAGTACAAAGGCTTCATTGGGATGACTTTTTTATTGCTTTTTAAAACAATTTTTATGTTAAAAAAAATTATACTAGAAAGTTGTTTTAATTTGAAGCAGTAAGAAAATCGTCCCAAACAAAACCTTAGTAGATTTAAAAAAAATTATCATCACTAGCGCCTAATGATCCTCTTAACAAAGCTGGTACATTGAAAATGCAGCTTAATGCTTCAACATGAAATCAGATTTGCCAATTGCAAGATCACATTTGAAGCTCACAAGAAGAGTTGCAGTTTTTAAAAATTGAAACTAAAGATCACCATTGACAGAAAGTAAAATTTACTTGCAAACATTCACAAACAAGGAAATATATATGGAGTCCTGTGACTAATCATAATAGAAAGATGATTGGGAATAAACACTAAAGTGTTCATAATAGTTTTTTATTTCAGACTACATCCAATAAATTGCATGATGGCATGGAATATATTGAATTTATGTTTTCTCTGAACAATTCTCTATAGATGGATGGACTGACATTGTTCTTTATGCCTTACAATGAGACTATTAAACAATGGAAAAAGAAGACATGGGCATCATATTTCTAATTTTTCCAGAAGAAGAGAGGGAAGGTTAATTGCTAACAAACTAGCTAGCATATTTGATGTCTCTATAGGAAATAATTAACTAGGAATAACTAATTTGCAAAGGCCAAAACTCTTCTCTTTTGCAAAGATTATTAAAATTATAGATGTTATATATGTTTCATTGAAGCTGAATTGAAGTTTGAACATACATTGGGAGAAGACTTATCACAACTATATATATTTGGAATTCTTTTTTTTTTTTAGCATTGCTTGGACCATTTATATGGATTCTCTTGATTTGTTTGGTCTAAATGTTATTAAAGTTTCCAATATCGAATCATCTTTGGAAAGTTTAATAACATTTAGACAGTCAAATCAAGAGGATCCATATGATCCAAAACCACATCATCGATCCACGCAAAATTTCCCATCATCCTAAATGAAAATTAAGTGGGCAGTAGGGCTCAATCGGCCATCAGAAAGAGCATTAGACTACAAAATTCCCATATAGATCCCATCCACATCATCCACAAAGTTGTTATTAGAGATTGATGAAATGAGAATGTGAATAATTAGGACTAAGTTTGAAACATCAAAACCCCTCGAAAGCTCACCAACTACCTCTTAATTCCACATTAGAAACAGTGCGGACATTAATATTATTATCAGTTTGTAAGGTACTTATAACTATTATAAATAGGTGATAGTTTTTTACTTTTAATATATTATTAAGAAATTGTATCACATCTATTAAAATTGAATATTCATATACTTAGTATTTGTCCTATTAACTTAACTCACTTTTTATTCTAAATATTTTCTCCATAAAAATATACAACAAAACACCTCACTTAAAGCATCAATTATAAACATCTTTAGAACTAATATAAAAAGATACAAACTCGATGTTAATACATTATTTTGATATAATCTTATAATTAAAATCTCTTAGACCACTACACACACACTCACACACCTTCAATGATTTCAATATACTTATAATTAATAGTTCTTAATGTGTAAATTAATTCTCAATACTCAACCATATGCCTTTACAAGCTCTATAATAATAATAAAAAATGGTCTTCTCTACTATATATGTTTATACTAATTATTTCATGATAAAAAATATTCAATAGAAGACATTTCTAGCATGAAATATAATTAATTCTAAAAAATGAATACATCTTTTTTTCCATGTTCAATTTCTCCATCCCATAAAACTGATTGCATTACTCATAAATTTGATTTATCTACATTTATTGGGACCTCAAATTTTAATTTCCTTTATTCTTAAATAATGACGCCCAAATGATTCTTCTCCAACATTTGGCATCACCTTATAAGTCCTTGAAATTCTATTTGAAAATATTAATTTGTTAATCAAATCACCATAATATCCCTATAACTCTTAAATATCACTAAACATGGATCTCACATGAACCTAAAGTTATAATTTATGCATCTTTTTAAGAACAAGTTTTGCTTCATGTTTTTAATCAATCTATACTATGCGAGTTTTGGTCATCCCTTTTTGAACTTTGTACCTTTTATTTTGATGAAATTAAATTTTCCCTTTTCTAAAAAAAAAAAATCTATGATATGCATAAGTATTCTATTGATTATATTCTTCTTAAATAATTAATTTCTTCAATAAAGCCTTTATTTGATAATTTCACAAAGTAATATTTTCATTGGTGACCTCATTTTAACTAAGATTTTGTTATTATTTCTTCTAAGGCATATATAGTTAATAGAGTCTATAGATCCCTTATCTCTTGATAAGTTATTCTTTATATTTTCATTTTTTTTTCTTTGTATTGATCATACTATATAAATAATTAAAACTTATCGCTTTTACTATGCTATTTATATTCTTTGCAAGACTTTTAGCTTTCTAATAATACTTATGATCAGGCTAAACCAAAGGTTCTTAGCTCAAGCAATATTCTTTTTAGTTGTCAATGTATTGGTATAGGGTTTGTGATCCGATGACAATGGTGTAAAGGACTTTCATGTTTCCTAATATGGATTTAAATATGTAATTAGCCATATATCCACCTTATCAAAAAAGTATTCTAATCTATATTGTATTTAATTTTTTTCTAACCTTTAAAGATATATTTTTCTTTCTTAAAAGTTTTTGTGATTATCTCTTCTACTAAGGTTTCTTACTAGCGTATGATAAATTTTTAGAGATTTTTGAAACCTCTATGATGATCTTCAAAATGAAACAATCATTCTATCTTATATTATGATTAATTCAACGACTAAAGAACTTTAATTCTTCTCTCATAACAAATTAAATTGATTTTTTTAAAAAAACAAGAACTCAACATCTATATATATAATTCATTAGGGCAAACTTTCATGCAATAGATGGATTTCCTAAGAACAACTTAAATGGAATACTTCAAAACTAAACATTATCTTGAATGATTAATTATTTCTCACCTTTTAAATTCTACTAGAAAAGTTTGCATCAATTATTTCTTCTAATTGTGTTAACTTTACTCATAACATATATACATATAATGACTATCCTACATTATATGGTCAAACTATTTCATGGCATCATTTATAATCTTTAAAAAGGAAAAATATAAAACCTTTTATTCTAAATAAAACAAAACCTATTTGTGATTTGGTTGCACCACTCTTAAAAGTAACTAAGTATTCTTTTTAGTACTCAAATTATTTATTCAGTATTAGAATATCATATGCTATTACAACATCAAGTTCACATTAAAGCTTATGCCATTTAGGTTTCTTTAAATAAATATCATTTCTTCATTCATTATACAATATAAAATTTAATTTGTCTCTTCTAAAAATTAATTTTTTAAATCTAATCCAACATAGGATCATAAGTACTAATGTCACAATGTTCTTATTGACAATTATCTTAATAGAATTTAACCTAAAATAATTATGTTCATCATTGTAATTTTGTATTTAACATTTTATTTATTACCAAACAAACCTTTTTACTATTGTTAAAATTCTCAGTATATAATAAATTGTAATCTTCCCCAATGTACTTATATTTTTGTCCTTTTTATTTATTTTCTTATCATTAAAAAATATAATTAATATTTAAATTGATTATTATATCACTTAATTCTCTTATCATCAAAATCAAACTCCAATATTTTATCTAGCAAATATTATCTTATTTTTAGGCATAGTGACCTCATGTGAAATAAATATAAGACTTTGTAGTCCCAAATATAACTATCAAAGGGCCTTGACTCAAGCAATATATTCCTTTCTTTCCAAAGTAGTGATCTCAAATTGAGACCTAGAAAATGTGATATAATGGATTTTTCCTGTACTATGTGTGGGGTTAAAATCTAGAATTAGCATTATGACAACCTTATCTAAATTAAAATATACATGATGTATTTATTTCTTTTTTTTTTTCTTAAGATAAAAGTGAGAACCATTGACATAGATACCATTATAGTTCTTAAACCTAGGAACAGAATTAAAGAATTACTTGAGCTTATCCATATAATGTATGCCTATAGGAAATTTGCTAATGAGTGCAAAGTTAAAAGGTTCTTAATTAACTCATCGTTTTCAAGAGACAATAAACTAATACATTCAAACCCAAATAAGATGAAAGTAGAGATTTGATGTCAATATTATTAGAGGTCAATGATGAAGTATATAAAGCCTAAATAAAGGGTTAGGAGGGCTCATGCCATTGTATATAGAATAAAAACCAATAATAAAAATTATTCTTTATTATTAGCCTATATATGTTTCTGCTTTACCCTCATAAAAAGAAATAACTTTTAAGCACCATTTCTTTATTGTTGGATTTGATTTTGTATGAATAATTTAATATACTAAAAAAACAATAACTTTTTATTATAATTAAACATTGTATGACTTTGATTATTCACTATACTTTGAAAACAAGTATTTCTCATCATAATCATTTAACTTTATTTTTTTGTCTTATGCCACACATACATAAATGATGTACCTAAAAATTAATAGATCACATATGGGATTTTTTTTAGAAAGGATTCCTTCAATACTATACCCTTTTGCATTCTTTGGAGAGTAATAATTGAGATTTGGCTAATTTGGATAAGGTTAATGGATTTTTGGAGAATAATCTAGAACCGGCTCCTTTTATTTGTAGAATTGATGTCTCCAACTTTTGTTCCTATAATTTAAATCTTTATTTCTTCTTATTCTTCTTTTGCTAGTGTGTCTCAAAAATTTTTAGAGGGTTTGCCTCTGGTGGATCGGATTTGCGATCGGATGTGATTTGTGATCATGGCCCCTCTGTTCGAGTTTACTCTTTTGAATATTTTGATTCTATATAGGAAGAGAGAGAGAGAGATTAAGTCTATTGAAGATGTTGTCTTCCATGATGATTTGACTTAAATATTATATATACACATTATCAAAGTGATAGTTTTCTAATTTCTAATAAGAAGAAGAGGAGAAAAAAGAAAAGAAAAGTATGAATAACATCTGATCAGCTGATGTCAGAACCAATATATAGATCTTTTACTACACTTAAATTGATTCTAATGCTTAGCTATATCTTGCTAATGGTTGAACTTACTGATCTTCAGTGATTAATTTTTTTCTACGCGGTTTTGTCTGTCCCTCCTTATTTTTCTAGTGGTTGGAGATGGGTTATATTAGCTTTGATTGCACACAATTTTCCAACATTTGTGAAGATGTTGTGCTACCATTCATCCTTTTAATTTGATTACTTCAATTTGGTTTGGTTTGGTTTAATTCTACTTGCTGGTTGTGATCTTGGGGCTTGCTGGTGGATAATTTTCAAGGAGGGTTGATATTTTTGGATTGATATTTTGCCCAATTTGCTGATTGGTCATCTACCAGTGGTTTGATGTATTGCTCAGTGTGATATTTTGTGCTTCATGCATGGTCTTTGTATGTTGGGGATAGTGCTGTGGATGTTGGTTTGGTCATTTATTAGTCGTTCTCTTGTGTTTTTGTGGCATTGTTACTTTTTTCTCTTTGGGCTCCATAGTTGGCTTAAGCTAATCCTATTCTTCAATATTTGTTGGTACCTGCATGTGTTTTAAAGTTGTCTTGTATTTGATTTCATTTATTGAGTGAGTTTTTTTTTTCTCATTATAATTAGATAGGACATTTAGCTCTTTAGGTTTCTTTGAACATTGTTATTATTTTTGGGCTTTAGCGAGTATATTTTTATCCTTTATGGACTTGCAATCTATTTTCTTAATCAATGCATAGGATCCTCTGTGGGTTTTATCTTAACATTTTGGGATATGATTATACTTATAAAATTCTTAATCTTATACCAAATTTGCATTTCTACATATTTTCTTTCTTAAAACAGTTATTATTCAGGCTTTTTCTAATGTGAAGCTCAATTTTTCTATGAAAGTTACAAATCTCATGAGTGTCTTCCTTAATATTTAATCCTCAAGGCACATCCTTTTGGTCAGTCCTAGCGAGGGTGTCAGCTTATCCACATATTTTTGCTTATTTATTCTTTGCCAATAATTTCATGTTCTAACTTAGTCTAGAAAAATTATGTTGGCTTTAGATCTCTATCACATCGCCTCCTTTTTCTAGTTTCTCATAGTCAGTGCTGCTCCCATCATTCATTCTTATTATCCTAGTATAAGTTTACCCATGATACTCCTCTTTCCCTTCTTAATCTCTTCAATTGCTGACACTCGTGGGTGTTAGCATCCTTCAATATAATTTTTCATGAGTGATTTTGATATCACCCTACTCCATTTAGTGTGCATAGGGTCGGGGTTCTTGTGGCCTTTCATTATTGTTGCCCTATGGCTAAGGCACTCCTACCCCATTTTGATCCTTCCATCATTGGTTACCCAGCATCTTTATCTCATTCTATTGCATTTATTATCATTGATAACTCATTTACTGATGTTGTTTGATGTCATTCTCCTTCTCATATTGGTTCAAGAAATTAAAATACATGCATTTTCAACTTATTTCTTTCCACCCCCCATCAACAGATTCTCTCATCATCTTCATACCAAGATATACAAATATTTTCTTATGACCCTTGAATGCTTATTTTCAAGTTTATTGGATCAATTAAAATTGACATTGGTGGATAACTCCATGTCTGGTAAATCTCCTCATCATTATATTAGAACCATTTAATTATCTATGTAGTTTATTGGAAGGTTCTTTGTATTTTTTCTCAACCCAAAACACATTCTATTAAAATTCTACCTACTTGAGGAATATACATCTCTTTTGTGAAGAAATTAATATTGGTTGATAGCTCATGCATTAATAAGGATATCAAAATGGACATTAAATTGTCGAATTTTTAAATGAATTTCCCATTTCTCCTATTTGAAATTATTCCCGTATTTAAGAACTCATTTATTTCAAAATTTCATTTATTAATAAATGAGATTTATATTTGACAACCCTTAGTGTATGGAATCACTAACTGATCGATTCTTGATTGATAATCTCTAGCTAAATTCTTTATAAAGATTAATATTTGTTAAAAAAATTTTATGTCATTTGGATTGACGTAAGGGTTCAGACAAATAATAGTTTTTGAAAGAAGGCTAATCTTTTTCTCTCATTATCACTTGTAGGGGAAAATATTCAAGTATTTAGAAAATATTATAAATAGAGAACCGATTGTTAATAACCAAATTAAATTATTTCTAAAGTCTCTTCCTTATTACATACTTATGCCATTCCTTCGGTTCATTTTAATATTATGCCTCCTTTAAACTCTTCCACATTAATTGCCAATCTCTTATCTAGACACATAGATGAAGAACTCAATATCCAGGATGATCCAAATTTACTCCACCAAAATTCTCTACAACATTATTCACATTAGAATATGCACATGGTTGCTAGAGTTTATTAGAATTAGCTATGATTGTTGTTGATTATATTTTGTTAAATATTGGTCCTAATTTTTCTCATATTGATAACCTCACTCACCTCTTCGTCAAACCCAAGAGGTCGCTATTCCCAATCTAATTGTATTAACAATGAAAAAAGAGTTCAAGTCTACTCTTGTTCTTTCTTCTTTGTTTGATTATGTTGAGGTTATAATTATGACAAGTTAATTTTTATATTATCATTTCTCATATGCGAGGATTACAAACCTTTGGAGAACTCTAATTTCTTTATTCAATATTCAAATATATATTATGGCAAGCAAAAACATTTTTTTTTGAAGTGACCTCATTTCTCATTAAAAATGTATTCAAGTTTTCCATCTTTTTTATAAAGTTTATAATTCCTTCACAATGTATTATGATTTTGGAAAATTCCTATGTTAATATTATCATTCATGTTTTTTGATAGCTCCATGAACAACTCCTATAATTAAATAATATTTTATTTCATTATTAAATGTTCTTCTTTTATTATCTTTTCATTTCCTTAAATAGTTGGAATACTAAGCATTTTTAAGCAAATGGCCATACATGATATCATTGCAGCATTTCACATTGCTTTATAACTTTTGCCAAAACAATGTATTGATCACCCTCAACCTCTCTCCTATTTGTAAGATTCTTTTTATCAATGTTCATTGATCTTGTTAACCTCCTTGACCTATGACCCACCTCCACTGTGACTTCTCATATGCTTCATCTTAACTTTTATGTCTAAAATAGTTTTACTATTAGTTTTTTGGTCCATTTTAGAGCAACTTATTTTTTTCTTAAATGTGTCACGAAGGGATTTGAAGTGGTTACATCAATTCAATATTGCATTCCAAGTCATATAAATCATCAGAATCAACATATAGTGATGAAACATGCACATATATTCAAGACTAAAGCACTTTCATAATATTCATTTGCATATCTTTAATATTTTCACCATTTTGTTTCATAAAAGTTCAATTATAAATACTTGGAAAAACTAGTATGAAATTTTTTTTTATCATCCTTATGAAGTCTATCAAATTCAACTCAGTAAGTTTGGTGTCAAACTCACTTCACCCATTTAACACCCTTAGTCATATTGTGAATTGAAAGGCTTCCAATACTTCTTCATTGGAGTTCAATCTGCAATTTTAACATTTAAGCCTTTTGTACTCTCCTTAGTAGATAAAGATAATGTCCTTGATCATTCATACATTATCTCTATGATTTTTTTGGATGCGTTATGATGTTCTTCTTAGGTGTAGATTTCTTGATTTATAGATGCCAACTACAATAGGAGACATTAATTAATATGCTATTACATGGCTACTTTTCATCTCTTCAAATTTTGAAACCAATACAAACAAATATGTCAGTACTCCAACTATCATTATCCTATCATAGGTTCATTTTTCATGCAATATATTCCTTTATTTTGAACTTAGAGGTCTTAAGCATCCATCTGACCATATGCAACTATTATGAAATTCTTTAGATCCACATAGATTTAGTTTATGGTTTAGATAACATCCCAATATCAAGTGAAAAAGTGTAGGATTTTTAGGGGGAAGGGTAGAATTTTGTAACAGTTCTCTTGTTCCTATCTGAATTGTGTTATTTGATTTTCATGTACGTAGTAGAAAATATATATTTTTTGATTCTGAATAGTTTTTTTAAGGAACTGTCCATTACTTCTTCTCCGTCTAAGTGAGCTACTCCTATTCTTATTTTACTCCATTTTCTGATCGATCAGCGATCGATAGAGTATTTCCTGATACCCTTCAAAATTTTCTGCCGCTTCCATTGCTTAACCAGGATTTTGAACATATCAGCAAGCAAGCAATTCTGAAAACACATTACACAAATGTCTACAACATATAAAATAAAGGATATAAACTTGTATATTTTCATGTTTTATATATAAATAAATTTATTTTTTTATTTTTTTATTTTCTTATAAGTTGTTAACTTCCACTGCAGGCAATTGTTTTAGAACTAAATGACTATATATAGATCCAGCATACAAAATTAGTACATATTACTTTGTACAGAGACCAACTTACCTCTTAAAAAAAGATTCTGGAGCTCAACAGTATGGCTCTGCAACAAGAATCTTGCAAGAAATCTACTCCACCATACAAGCACAAAAGAAAAAAATTATATTTGTTTGAAGTACAAGGAACCTCCATGCAGAAAAGATAAGAGAACCAGCCAGCCAGCTAACTATTCCTTGACCCCACTCCAGTTCAATCCAAATTTGAATCCTTTGTTTGTTTCAGATGTCTTTATATAATCATTTAATGAGATATCAACTTTAATCTTAAAATTTGTCTAAGACAGCATTATTTGTGTTAAGCACAATTATGCTTAATTACTAAGTCTTAATATCTATAATTAACCTTTTGATCGATCAATTTGCCTTAATCTCATCTAAGAAAAATATTACAGTAGCATATGTAGCTGTGAGCTGTGAGCTGTGAGATAGCACCAGCTAAAGCTATAGAGTAAACAAGTAAATAGCAAATGGCTTTTCTCCTGGTAAAATGGGTACGATGTTCGCTTCTTTGTACGTGTTGTCTTTCTGTTCTTCTTTTTTGCATCTATAACAACACCACGTAATAGGCTTTTGTACTTTATTCCGGTTTTTGAGTTGAGCCATGCATTGTAAATAGATTCCCAGCTATTTCTGAACTTTCAATTCATGCAAGATGGACAGATGTGATAACTCAGTTTCATGAAGCTGAAGCTTTATTGCTTACCTTTACTGCTACTTCATTACTCATTAAGTTCACAAAAGTATTAATTGGTGTATCAAATTATTATCATGAGACTAAGTAGCTAGAGATGTATAAGGAAGATACAGAATTCATTGCAGATCTAGTTTTATGTGCATATAACTTGAAATAGAACTGTTTGGTTAATATAACAAGCTTAGGGTAGCAGTAATCAGCAAGGAAAATATTTAGTTTGTTAACAATAATGAACCTAAACCATGCATGGAAATTATGGGGAGGGCTGAAGAAAAATATACGAAGTGAAGGACAAGTGCATGCAATCATGGTGTGGAGAGGAATTATTAGGTGTAGACACCAGACGGAGAGAAAAATCCGATTTTTTCTCTGTCTATAGTAAAAGCGCAGTCAAAACGCAACTGCTACAGTAACTGTGCTTTTACTGTAGACAAAGATTATTGGACTTTCTAGATGTGAAGATTTTTACTAAAAAAATGCTAATTAAATGTTAAGAAAACTTAATCTCAATTATAGATGTTTAAGACCAACATGTAATACCTTAATATTTATCTGAAGATATATATATATATATAGTTTATACAGTGCTGTTCTTCCCTTCTCCTTAAAGTTTAGCCTAAGAAATTAATGAGAGAGTTGCATGTGAAATATTATTCTCTTTAAGAAAGTTTATTTGCTTAAATATCGATCTTCAATGTTGGATCATTTCATTATGGTTAATTTTGTCTCATTTGTCAAATATTTAAATCTTTCAAAACTCGTTGCAACATAGAAGTATTCTCATCTTAGGCTTTAGGTTTCATTTGGGATAATATTTGTGATAACTTTCATACTGCTTTTTTAAAGCAGCTTTCTAGTAAAAAATTTCTAGTTTAAAATTTTTTTCTACTTATTAGAAAGCTGCTTTAAAAAACATTAATTAGAAAGTTGTCATAAATGAAACCTTAACGTGCTCATGAATGTTTCAAAGGGTTTGTTGTTCTTAAGCAAGATTTCAAAAACCATTTGTTAGTTAATAATACTGTTAGTTAATGTAGAAAGATACTAATGTTAACGGCATTTATAATGGTTACGATGTTCACTTCTTTGTACGTGTTGTCTTTCTGTTCTTCTTTTTGCATCTATTACAACACCACGTTATAGGCTTCTGTGCTTTATTCCGGCTTTTGAGTTGAGCCATGCATTGCAAATAGATTCCCAGCTATTTCTGAACTTTCAATTCATGCAAGATGGATAGATCGATGTGATAACTCAGTTTCATGAAGCTGAAACTTTATTGTTTACCTTTACTGCTACTTCATTACTTGAAATAGAACTGTTTGGTTGATATAACAAGCTTAGGGAATTAAGCAGTAATCAGCAAGGAAAATATTCAGTTTGTTAACAATAATGAACCTCTAAACCATGCATGGAAATTCTGGGGAGGGCTGAAGAAAAACATACGAAGTAGGTGAAGGACAAGTGCATGCATGCAATCATGGTGTGGAAGAGGAATTATTAGGTGTAGACACCGAACGGAGAGAATAGTCCAATTTTCTCTCTGCCTACAGTAAAAGTGCAGTTGCTATAGTAACTGTGCTTTGACTGTGCTTTTATTATAGACATATATAAATCCGAATGATTCTCTCTGTCCGTTGTCCGCACCTAATAATTTGCCGTGAAAGAGAAAGATGACATGAAGAAAAGATAAAGAGTAATGTTACAGTACTCATCAATTCATAGCTAAGAAATAAATTAATCAAATTGGCAAAAGAAAATTATGTGCAACATACAATTACATCAATGCATTATTCTCTCTCTCTCTCTCTCTCTGAATTTTTTTTTTTTTGATTTGAGAGCATAACCATTTCTGAAATTAATATTTAAGAGTAATTTTATATGGGGTCCTTGTTATGCCTTTTCAATCTTTTTCCAAAGTTTCCTGGAGAACTGTACTCGTATGTTGTGATATGTCGACCAGGAATTGCGCTCGAGTTTGTTAGACTGTCAAAATTCCTACGTAGGCATGTATTATAGGACTCTCTGGATGTACAGATTTTTACTACAAAAGTGCTAATTAAACATTAAGAAAACTTAATCTTAATCATAGATGTTTAAGACCAACTCACAAAATATTAATACCTTAATATTTATCTGAACAGTAATGTCCCGGCCTTCTCCTTAAAGTTTAGCCAAAGAAATTAATGAGAGAGTTGCACGTGAAATATTATTCCCTTTAAGAAGTTTATTTGTCTAGACATCGACCTTTGATGTTGGATTAATTGGATCATTCATTGTGGTTAATTTTGTCTCCTTTGTTACTTAATTGCAACATAGAAGCATCATCTTCTTAGGCTTTAGATTTCATTTGGGATAACCGGCTTCTTACTGCTTTTCTAAATCAACTTTCCAGTACAAAAATGTTCGGCTCAAAACATTTTTGTACTAGCTGGAAAGTCGCTTTAAAAAATAGTACAAAAGTTTAAAAAAATACTAATGCTGATGGCATTCATTTCTTTGTAGCAGCATAGCAAAAACACTTGGGCGATATCAACGATACAATTTTACACCTCAAGAAATGGATCCAGCTGATATTGAAGCTCAGGTTTGTATTTTTATCATTTATGTTGACATACTTCACAACATTCAATGTTATGAGTGCAGAATTTACAAGTTATGTCTTTAAATTTCTATTCAATGTTATGAATGATAGACCCGACAAAATAAAATGGCTTGAGGTTTAGGGTTTAGGGTAATAAATCCTTTGTGATTTATTTGATCGGTTTGCTCTAAGAAGAGGAGACCGGAGATAAAAAAGCCGAGGAGACTTGCAGTCGAGTGACGGAGAGGTTCATTGGTGCGTAGTGGTTTGCTCAGGTTTCGAATCAAGTGATGTCGATTGGTAGGGCAACCGCATGTCAAAATAACGATTAGAAACGAGTTGGCAAGATAATTTCTAATGGAGGGGGGAAAGATGGGTGCCATCGGAGAAATTATTTCGTGCCATTACCGGATGCCGTCCGGAGGCGAATCGGGATACACCACGTCATTTTTTTGCTATTTATCGGGTGATGTGTTGCATTTTGGTCGCCTCCGGACGGTCTGGTGGTCACACAAAGTAATTTCTGGTGCCATAGAGCACGATGAGAGAATGATTGAATTTATTTAGATGGTTAGTAGAATTTTTGATAATTTAAAATATTTTAGAAAAATTAAAATTTTATTTTCAGAATTTATTTATTACCTTAGTTCGTCTAAATTATCTCAAAGGAATTTATTCTGTTAAAAAAATAATAATAAAGAGACGAAATGAAGCGGCGGGATGCGGCCGTGGCGGCGACAAGTCGAGGGGCGGCCGCCGCTGCGTATAGGCTTGGGGGAAGAAGGGCATTAATGGGAAATGCGGAATTCGGGCGAAGGAAGAGAGGTGAAGGGAACCACATCGGGTTGCTGGAGGTCGAGGAGAGGGTTTCAGGTGAGAGCCGAGCTAAGGGGAAGAAGAAGGAGGCAAAGGAAGACGTCTCTGCCTTCTTTGCAGGTTGTCTCTCATTCAAATAAATAAATAAAGGATTAATGTATTTCGTAGGCTTTTTGATCCATCTCGTTCAATTTTGGTAAGGATATCCTTACTTTTTTTTTTGTCTGTTTAACTCTGCCAAGTGAGCACTCCAATCAGATAGCTTGATTTCAATTTTTTTGTTAGTTAAATTTCTTTTTTTTAAAAAAATCAAGATTAGCTTTGGATTCGTTTGGGTAGCTTTTGCTGGAGAAGAAAATAATTTTTTTAATTGCTCCATTTTTTTTTAAAATTGTGAACAACTCTAAGCATATCTGATTATAAAAATATCTTTCATTGCCAAAATTTATGAAGCCAAGCAAACCCTAATTGGCAAATTCTGCAGAATTATTTGATAATTCTTAATATTTTTCATTTGATGGCCTTAGTCGATAGCTTAGAAATCAATAGCCATGGGTCGTTCAAATTGGTTACTGACGAAAATGATCACTCAAGAAGGGGATTCGTACTCGGGTTCATAAGATTAATGCAAAAATATATTTTATTTTTTCCTTTAGTTCTCATTCACTCTGCGTTTATTCTTTCATCACTTCATTATGTTAATTGGTGAATACAGATAACAGAGAACATGCAGAAAAACCAGGGAAAGGAGAAAGTGTTTTCTTGCCTTATTTCCTGACTAATGATATCTATTTATGCAAAAGATATACGGTACATCATTTAAGTTTGTACAATCTGTACAGTCTAGGTTAGCTTTTAACCATATGTGCAGTGTGTCATGCGCAGTTGTATGAAATCCTAGTGTGTGTAAAAATCTTGATAACGTATCAAACCATTGGCGGGGGATTGCTTTAAGCCGTATAGGGCCTTCTTGAGTTTACACAGATAATTTGGGTGAATGGCATCTAGAAATCCCGGCGGCTACTTCATATAGACTTGATCTATTAGTTTGCCATGCAAGAACACATTTGATACATCTAATTGATGTATTTGCCATTTGTAATGAAGAGCAAGGACAATGAGAACTCTCACCGTTGGTATTTTTGCAACGGGACTAAATGTCTCGTTGTAATCCAATCCAAATTCCTGTTTGTAGCCCAGTGCTACCAAACGAGACTTATATCTGGCTATAGATCCATCTGAGTTGTATTTGATGCGAAACATCCATTTGCAACCAAGTAAATTTTGACTTGGGCAACGTGGGACAAGATCCCACGTGCCCTGTGATTGAAGGGCTTGAAACTCTTGTGACATGGCGAGGCGCCAATGTTTGTGTTTGAAAGCTTGGGTATAAGAAGTAGGATCTTGGGAAACTATTTGGTGAGTAAGATTCAAAATTTGTTTGGGCTTGAGATGACCGGTTTGGTAGCGAGTTTTCATGGGATTTATGGACGGCATCTGAGATTTGGTGGGGACATGTTCTATCTGTGATGCGGTCAAAGGAATTTCAGGCTGGCTAGCTTGAGGGGAATGTGATATTGTAGCAGTTGGTATTATTTGGTGAGAATTTTGTGGAGCTGTAGGATAAGAATGTGGCAGTGGAGGAGCAGTTTTGGTCATAGCTGAAGACGGAACCAATAGTAGAGGAGGCAAATTAGTTGGTGAGGATGAAGCATTTGCTGGGATGGATTGTTTGCAATAAGGAAATTCTTTTTCATTGAACACAACATGTCTTGATGTGTATATTTTGTGATTGATAGGATCGAGGCAGTAATATCCTTTTTGAGAACCGGCATAGCCAACAAATACACAAGGTGTGGATAGGGATGTTAGTTTGGATTTGGTGTAGGGCCTAAGCCACGGGTAGCACAAGCATCCAAAAGTCTTTAGATGATCATAAGCTGGTGATTTGTTGTAAAGAGTTCCATAGAGAGTTTTGTTGTGAAGTTTGGAAACTGGAAGAATATTAATGAGATGAACAGCTGTTTGAAGAGCTTCAACCCATAACTCGGGCGGAGCTTGAGCATGAATAAGAAGGCTGTGAGTTGTTTTCAGTATATGCCTATGCTTGCGTTCAGCTACACCATTTTGAGCCGGTGTATAAGGACAAGTATATTGATGTATGATTCTCCACGATTTGCATACATGTTAAAAGTGATGATTGATGTATTCACCACCTCCATCTGTTCTAATGATTTTAATACCTTTGTTGAATTGACATTTAATCCAATTATGAAACTCAATGAATTTATGAACAATCTCAAATTTTTGATGTAAAGGAAACACCCAACAAAATCTAGTGTAGTCATCAATGAATGACACATAACAACGGTAGCTAGGAATCGAAGTAGAAGGGGAAGGTCCCCATACATCTGAGTGTATAAGCTAAAATGTAAAGGTGGTATATGAAACCGAAGCAGAAAAAGGTAATCGCCTACTTTTGGCGAGATTATAGGTATTACAATGTTGAATAGGTAAGGTGGTATATATAGTATGATAAAAATTAGCTAGTATTTTGAGTTTGTGAGAGTGAGGATGACCGAGGTGACTGTTCCATAAATCTGGAATAGTTTGAGCCGAGAATAGAGCTAACGAATAAGCACTGTGAGATGGATTGATGGAGTAAAGACCATTGTGACTAGGTCCCTGAAGCAAAAGACGTTGAGTCCGCGAGTCCTTGATTTGGTAGCCAGAGGAAGAAAAAAGATACCTTGCAATCATTGTCTCGGGTTAGTTGATGCACAGATAACAAATTGAATGATAGATTCAGAACATGATGAATATAGTTTAATTTGAGATTACATGTGGATGTTGGGAGTAGGCCTTTACCGGTATTTTGAATAGGTAATTGCTGGCCATTTCCTAGCATAACTTGTGAGTTTCTCGTATAAGGTTCAGCTAAATTGAAATGAGAAGAATCCACAGTGAGATGCGTTGACGCACCACTGTCTAAGTACTAGTCATTTGATTGATTTTCATCTGTGGGCTAAAGAGTAGATTAAATGATGTTTCTTGATACGTAGTATCATGTCTGTACCAGCATTTAAGAGTAGAATGACCCTGTTTCGTGCAAATTTGACAAACAATATTTCGGTTTGATGATTTGTCTCCTCGTCCCATAGGATTTCGAGGATTGCTGTTATTCGGAGAGCATCCACGATTGTTGCTGTAGCGACCATAACCTCGCCCTCGAGTTGCGTCTAACGCCATGCTTTTATTCAAAATTCGCAGTGACTGCAGATCTCGGGCTGCTTCTTGAGCGAGAGTTAATTCTTCACTGCACAGAAGAGTATAAAGCTCATCAAGACTTAAAGGTTCACGGCTTGTGCGAATGGTAGTCTTAAATGCCTGATAGGTCGCTGGTAACCCATTTAACGTGTACAGTATGACATCTTCCGAATCAACTTGACATTTCGCAGTGGCAATCGCATCGACTTTGGATTTCACAAGAAGTAGGTACTGAGTCATGGTTTGATCTCCTTTTGAGAGAAAGTGAAGCTCATTTTTCAGTTGCATGATGCGTGATCTTGTCGATGCTTGAAGACGGTGGGTGAGAGTAGCCCAAATGTCAGCACAATGGGCTAAAGAGAGGACATATGACAATATGGAATTAGAAATGATAGACAGTAGCAACGCAGCAAGATTCTGATCAATAAGAACCCAAGTATCATGTGGCGATTGAGCACCACTGGAGTTAGAAGCTTGTTGTGACGGACATGGACTCGATCCATGCATCAAGAAATCCCTTGAATCTATTTGCTGCGAAGACCTTTTCAACCTGAGATCGCCATACAGGGAAGTTGTCGGAAGTTAACGATGATGACACAAGATTCTTGATATTGCTAATCAAGAATTTTAGTTGCGGAGGGATTTGAACTGAGTTGATAGAAGAAATGCTATCAATAGATGGTGGGGAGGAGGTGGATTGATGGGGACATCAGATTTCAACACGTGTATCATCGCCGGCGGCGCAGATCGACAGCTACGATCCAGAGCCTCTATTTCTGATTTATTTACAGCTTATTTTATATGTACTTTTAGTTTTCCGAATTTGCCCCTGAGGGCATTGTTTTGCTTATGTAGCCCTGAGGGCATTTCTGTCTTTTAGTTTCTTTTTATTTTTGAACCTCCTTATATGAGGCATGATGTATTGGAATGAGTTAGTTTTTTGATTGAATGAAAATTATCCTCCTTTGTTCTCTTTGTGAGTGCATTTCCCTTTGATCTCTTAGTGAGTTCAAAGGGAGAACTAGATCTCTCCGTGAGTTCTAGATTTAATCCATGCTTGTAGTGTGAAGGTGAAGTTGAGCAGAAATTCGAGCGAGGAAATCGTTGGAAGAAATTATCAGATTTCTTCAAAATTCCCTCCCTCCATCCTAGTGCCGCCGCCCTTGGGCTCCAGCCAAGCCGTCGGCTTCACTGGCCATCCCGTCCCAACCAAATCCCCCTCCCGCCGGCCCCAGCCAGGTCTCCCTCCCGCCGGCCCAACCCCCACCCAGCAGCCGCCGGCCACTCCAGCCCACCGGCCCCTCCCTCCTTGCCGCCACCACCCCCTATTTCCCTCCTATTTCAGATTTCAAAATTCTGAAACGTTTGAGTTTCATTGACCATTTAATGCTTCCTAAAGTGTTTCCTTAATTTAAGCAATCAAAATAATTGAAATTGAATTTGAAATTCAAAATCAAATTCAATCCAATTAATTGTTTAATTTAGGATACCTCTTTCTATTTTAAAATTGAAATTTTAATTTCAGATTTTTTGATAAAAATCTGAAATCAATTGTGTGGTCCCCACTTGCTTAAAACTCTTCTTCCCTCTTCTCTCTCTTTGGCCGGCCCCTTCATTGGGCCCCTCTCTCTCTCCTAATCACCCTATTAACTCCACAAAATCAGCCCCCAATTCCCCTCTCTTGGCCGCCCCTTCCATCTTTGTGATTTAATTGAATTCCAAATTAAATCACCCCCATTAAGCCACCCAAAATCTGAAATTACTCAGAATTTCTGCACTCCATCATTGGCTTCCCCACCTTGGCCGAACTCCTCTAGCCCGCCAACGCTAGACTGTTTCCTCCCCAAGTACCGAGCCACTTCTCCCCTTTGATTGAGAACTCCTAGCGGCAACCACCCATCCTCATCTTCAAGGATGCATGGAGGAGCCCGAGTGGAACTTCGGGTTTGAGCACGACAACCAAGGAAGAATGAACATCCTCCGATCGCCCTTCTTCGACGCCAGTTTCGATTTCGACGACACCGTCGAAGAATACTTGGACCGAATTCTACCAACATTAGTGGATTCCATCGATGACCATTTTTCCGTCTACACGTGGATCATTGAAGGCCGTCCACCCGCTCCTCCGAATCCGGCTCCTTCCCCGGCGACAAGTCCTCTCAAGATCACTTGCCTATTAGTGGCATCGCTAAGTCTACTTACGGTCCTCTTCCGCTAGCCACCACTTTCAATATGAGGGATGGATCTCAAGGTGAAGGATCTAGACTTTAAATTTTGGGCTTTGTTATCTTTCGCCATTTGCATTATTTAAATGTTTAGTTGTTATTTTGAAAGTCAACGTACTCTCTACATGTGATCTCTTGCCCTTGCTAAATCTCACATTAAATTTTCTTTACCTAATCTTGAGCAAGCAAAGATTTATTTACCAGCAAGATCAATTTCATCACCGTTATTAATTTCACCAAAGCAATTCTTGTTCATCTCATTTTGTTTCACATCATGGATCCAGCCATGAGAGGATACGAAGAAAAGAGAACAAGAAAAAAGAAGATCAATTGTGCTTTAATACCATGTTAACTGGTGAATACATATAACAGAGAACATACAGAAAAATCAAAGAAAGGAGAAAGTGTTTTCTTGTCTTATTTCCTGACCAATGACATCTATTTATACAACAGATACTACGTTACATCATTTAAGTTTGTACAGTCCGTACAGTCCAGGCTGGCTTTTAACCTTATGTGCGGTGTGTCATGCGTAGTTCGTTCCTGTTTTGTATTATTGGCTAACACATTATTTGTAATTTTAATTTTAGTTTTTTCACTTCTCAAATCTTATATTCACAAAAATGAACAAAATTTCAACATATTTTATGGAGTTAGGTGTATAAGGAGGTTGTGGGCCAATTCTACAAGTTTTCATGACATACAATATAGAAATATTATGTAAAATGTAATAACTTTAGTGGATGTTATAGCCATTTATATTTTATTATTCATGGAACAGAGTAATGGGGATAATGTGTGAAATCTTGCAAATCATAGAGAGCAACCATTTTAACACTTCTATTTTCTGGAAGATTCACACCTCAACTTTACACTATTCTTGAACTTTTATTCAGGTTTGATTTGCTTAGTTTTGTTCGCTTCGGTGAATTGGAATTCTGACAAGTTTTGGTTTTTGCACAAATGCAGAAGTGGTTTATGGAATTGTCGAAGTTAAAGGCAAAATATGAATCACTGCAGCAATCCCAGAGGTTCTTTTTCTTTATTAGTCATGTACCTTCAGTGGTCTTTTCAGTAAATATGGGTAAATTTTTATAAGGGCGTAAGGAACTCATAACTGCATGCGTGAGATACTAATTGAAACTTTTTACGAAGGCATTTGCTCGGGGAAGATCTAGATGCACTTACTTTGAAGGATTTGGAGCACTTGGAGCAGCAACTAGAATCAGCACTGTCACTAGGCAGGCAAAGAAGGGTATTTAAATGATACTATATGTCATTATATTAAGATCATTTGGTACCATTAAAATGTATTTGATAAATGTTTTTGATGTAATGCAAGCGTGGAGTTACACAAGATTATAAGAGAAAATTTACTATTAGCTTAACCTTTATAAAACCATGCATCCATTCAAAGTCGGTTACAAGATTTCTCCGTGATCAATTTGATTAGGCAAAGAATTACATGGAAATTAACCAAAACAATTTAATCAAATACAAAGGGGAAAGTAATATTAAAAGCTTATAACTTGAATCCAAAGATTAATAACGAGTTGTTCACCTTGAGACCGACTATCTTTCCTACGAGTCTAGGTTGAGCAGAGGAAGATCGTCCATGCTAGAAATGAAGTCGCCACGAGGAGGGAGGAGCCGAGGAACGTCGTTGTTAGGAAGGTACTCGGAGGTGGTGGTGGCGAGGGAGGATGACCGTCGATGATCCACTCGTAGTTTGAAAATTGTCCGTCGATAATGTGCACAAGGGTGGGGATGATTCGATCCAAGTAACCTTCAACTGTGTCATCGTCGTCAAACCCCACGTCGAAGAATGGGGATCGAAGAATGTGGATACCCCCGTAGACGTCGAACACGAGTCCGCCTTCAAGTTCAGGATCCGCCATGCATCCTTGTCGATAGATGGAAGAACAACGACGGAGGCTAGGAGAAGAGGAGGGGTCGGCTAGGATGGAGATGCCAAGAGGAAAAGCAAGAATGACAAAATCTGAAATAATGTCAGATTTCTGAAATTGGAGGGACTTGGTTCGAAAAACCAAATCAATTCAAGAGAGGAGCTCGAGTAGGAGAGAAGGGCTTGAGGGAAAAGTTATAATTCTGAAATTGAATTCTAATGAGGAGAGGTGGGGGGAAACTAATTTGAAAATCAAATTAATTTCCAATGGAGGGGAGCCGGCGGTTAGTGAGGGATTAAGGGAGTTAATGGGAGGCAATTAATGTAATAGGAGAGAGAAAAAGCCAAGGAGAGGGCCGGCCAAGCATAGAGAGGGAGAAAAATATTTAAATTAAATAGGTGGGGCCCACATGGCTAAATAAGATTTTGAAGAAAATCACAGATTTTAAAATAGGGAAGTTTCCTAATAAGAGGACTATTTATTAGGATAAATTTGAATTTCAAATTCAAATTGAAATTTAATTAATATGGAGACCTCAAATTAAGGAACTAATTTAGGAAAGTAGTAAAGGACTTCATGAAAACTGAAATTTGAATTCAGGATTCAAGGGCGGAGGCCGGCGGCAAGCCTGAGAGGCTGCACGGGTTGGGTGGCCAGGCCTCTTGGCCGGTGGTGAGGTGCAGCCGGCGGGCAGCAGGCGGCCAACTGGGGAGGGGCGGCGGGATGGAGGGTTGGGGAGAGGATTGTGAGGGGAAATCCAAGGGAAAGAAGATCGCGGTCTTGGGAAGAGAAGGGGAGAAATGTAAGCTCGTGAATCACAAGTCTTTCTCCACTAGAACTAACGAAGAGATCTAAGACGCTCTCTCTTCAAGAACTCACCAAGAGATCAAGAGGAGATTGGGAACTCACAAAGAGAACAACGAAATAAAATTTTTCATTCATCAATAATCATCATACAAGATACAAGAGCCATATATATAGGCTCTACATGACAATTAGTACAAAATACTAACATGTCCCTTGGGCTACAAAAGCAATCAACTACCCATAAGGGAAAAAATGGAAAAACTAAAATAAATGCATAATATATAAAATGCAAATACAAATAATCATCAATAGTAAAGGCTCTTCATCATGGCCATCGGTCTCCTGTGTCGTCTTTGGTAAACGCGCCGAAATCTCCTGTTGATGTCCTCATCAGTTTTTGTAATTTCATTTGGTGATTCTGTGATTGAATTATTTTCATCATTGTTGCTAAATATTCAAATCTATAATGAAGTATGGCGTTCTGGTGTTTTGTATGGGCTTAATTAGATAATATGGATTCAAAAGCTAGATAAGATGAGCAGCAAATTATGTTAGGCTTCTTGCCATTATTTCATTTTTTACTCATGCATTCCCATTTTGTCCTTTAGCACTCAATTTGGTTGTTAGTAAATTTTTTGTTTTCCAACACTTGGATTCATGTCATATTATCTAATTTTCAGTATATTTTCTTATCATATAGAACTTCTTAGGCACTTCTCTATTTAACTACTCAGTTTTAACTTTAGAGGCTATTGTTCTTATATAAATTCTTATTCTTCTCTTATAATATATTTGCATATTGCATCATAAAATGTAACTTTCCTAGCAGATAAGTTTATTAGTAACCCTTTGGGGCATCTATACTCTTCATGTATTTTTAAACTTTGTTATGGGCAGACAAACTCTATTCCTTGAAAACGCTCAAAATCCATTTCACAGAAAGCTACCACAATCTTCGAAAGGATTTTGATTGCATGAATTTTTTTATATATTGGGAAATCACATCATAAGTGCATGTGTAAAAACTTTAATACCTTAATAGAATTCTCAAATATGTTTGAAGTCATCCATTTTACCTTTTGCTGATTTTGCTACAAAATATTTATGCACAGTGGTCAAAATTTCCCAAATCTAATGTTAGTTTTTATTCTTGATTATGGTTCATCTTGTACTTTTTAGATAAAATTCCTCGCTTTCTGGAACATCATAGCTGACTGAATTCTCTTGGCTTGATTTTTATCATGTAATTCAATCTTAATCATTAGAAATCAATGTCTATTTTTTGTTTTCTTATTTGATTAAAATGCAGACAGAGATAATGCTGAACCAGATGGAAGAGCTAAAGAAAAAAGTAAGTGTATTGTTTAACTTATGTGTAATCAATTTAAATTGAACTTCTGCATTGTTAAACTTATGTCTTGAAATCATTACTATCTTTTCCAAAGTTATTACCATTATCCACCATTAAAAACATTCATCTGCAACGTTTATATCCCTTGGAGTTCACCATTCATGATAGTTGATTCCTTGAAAGAGAAGTCAAATAAATCAGAATGCAGAATCTCAACAAGAAAGAAAAAAAACAAAAGTTTTAAAACGAAAAGCCTAATCTCTTTTTGATACTATGTAGAAAAGTAGATAAAACAACTTCAAATTGTATTGCTTGATTCTTTATAATATATGAAATGATTAATAGACTTTTTTTCAAAAAGCCAACAATAAAAATAAATCAAAATTATTTATGAAAAAAGGAAAAAAAAATTCTCAGATGGAGGTAACGGCTAGAATAAGAAGAGGCACATGGATTGCAATTTAAGGGCTATAAGAGAATTGATCAAATGGTTAGAATCCTTAATCTATGTACTCAAAGATCACTATCACGATTAGTTGACTTGTGGGTCCCACAATCCTTCGCCAGTGTAAATTGTGAAATTTATGATCACTCAAATACATATTGCTTCATTCTTCATCCAGAACTTAAAAAGACCTGCCAATTGTAAAAATCAAGCTCGCAATATTAGCAAATAAAAAAGTCAAATTGTTGATGTTATTAGCCAACTAATCAAGTTTCCTTCCAATTGAATTGGCACACCTATCCACTGCTCTTCAACAGGACAAATCAAACCAAACGATTCTTGTCCATAGCCATCACGAGATAATAAGAGCCTACTGAAAGCTTGCAATTTCTTCTAACTCTGTAGTTTTCAATTCTGCGACCTTTATAACAATCTCTAAGTCTTCCCAACATTCAGGAAATGATACGCTTGCTAATCATATTGACATGGAGCCTACCCTAGTTCCCTCAAATTGTTGAACCCGAACGGAGAGATGTTTCCTGGGGAACATTTTTTGGCGTATATTTTACCCTTGGGATTGTTCTTTCCACTCACGAGTCCTCTCCTCTCCCCCTGCTGTTCAACTAGTTGAGCTTCGAACTTCAAATTCTTGTTGTTCAGATATGGGGATGAGTAAGAAGTCTTATCTTGATAATATGGCAGCTAGGAATAAATCAGATGAGGACTATTCTTCTGTGATGTATGCTTCTTAAAGACTTTTTCCTCTAAGAAAGCAATGGGTTCACAAATAGATTTTTTTTTTTTAAGGTTCACAACAACAACAAGCCTTTATCCCACTATGTGGGGTCGGCTACATGAATCCTTTTTCTCCATTGTGTCTTTTCGACAAGTTTTACGCTTGCTGTCGACTACCTAATGCAACCCTCCGTTTTTCTCATCCAGGACTTGAGACCTGACAACGGCAGTGTTAAATAGATATAAATTAAAATGTTTAGATTTATTAGGTCTTCAACTCATGATGTTTACAAATACAAAAGTTTAATTGGAAGGTGCATCGTGCTTATGAAGGATGCCAATACCTCATTCTAAAGGCTCTTTTATTGCTGGCTACTCACCAAGCTCGTTGTTCTACTCCTCTTTCAGATGATGTATTTTCTATAGCTTCGTGGATCTGATGACTAGTTGTTAAAACTTGGAGGAATTCTTGAATGCAAGAGAGAGGGAGAGAGAGGCAGGGAAAGGGAGAGGGATGGGATTTATTAATTCATCTTGGAGCTTACAGGGGTTGTCTCAATACATCAACGTATAACCTATTTATAGGGATATATATATGATGTGGTGTCTTGCAAGAACAGCCTAATCTAAAACCGTACAAATACACCACTAGTTTTAGTAATTTTTATTTTTTTATTCCTATCATGTAAGCAGAAACATTAGGTGCCTTTTGGAGTATTATCTCTTTTAATCAATGAAACTTCTATATTATTGAGGGAAAAAATGTGCGGTTTGCACATGCTCTAGCATCACTAATAAAATTTTATTTACTTATTTCAAATAATACATTCGCTAATGATCACTTTGCACAGTTGTTTTGTGGTCTAAAATAAGGCGAACACATTTGCTGCTGCTTCTCCTTATCAATGCAAGTCTTTTGGCATCTATAGTGATTTTATCAGTTCCTTTAGAAAACGCCTTTATGAAGAAAGCTGGAAATATTTAGAACACATTTTCTGAAGAAATTCTCAAATTTACTCTTAATTCTCAAACTGGACTAATTCTATTTTGTTACTTGTATCATGCTTTAATAGAAATTGCATGTTTTTAGGTTATGTTGTCAGAAGTGTAATGTTGGTGATGTTAGAAGTTGACTTGCGAAGCACTGAAATTTCTATTCAAGTTCTTATTTTAATCATCAGCATATTGTGTAGAATCTAACTATCCTTGAACTGCAGCTCGCGGCAGAATATAAACCTATGAGATCAATCCACAGATCCTGGAGGCCTGATACTGTAGTGGCAACTGGTGCTTTCCCTGATCATCCTACTAATCCCATTGTCATGGACACTGAACCCACACTTCAAATTGGGTAAGAACATATTTCCAATGCTCACATAATTTATTCATGCTTTACACAATTATTTAACTTATTGATATCATTAAAGTTATATGGAAACCATTTTGTTTTTTTATATACTTTTTCAGGGCTTATTGTTATAAAATAATTACCTCCAAAGTAGATTTTCTGGCATATAACTAGATTAGTTCTCAGATTAAAAGTTATTTTCCTATGTTTATTATTAGAAATTTGTTAGACTGGTCCAGCCGATCCTACGGGACCAGATCATGTGAAACAGGCGGAACTTCTCTCGCCTCCTATATGCACGATCTGACTATCCAGGTCTAACAGAGCTATTTAGGAAGGTTTTTGAAGGGAGTTGGGAGGGAAATTTCAAAGTAGGGGTTGTTTAGAGATTTCCTTTTGAATTTTATGTATTAAGTAGTATGTTATGCTAGGGTTAGGACATCTTGAATTTGACTGAAATTTGAGATCTCTTAGGTTTTGGGCTCTAGCGGCATCTAGAGATTTGGAAGAGCAGGATCTTCTTCTCCAATTGAAGATCCACTTGTATCTTGCATTTTCTTTCATAAAACTTTCAATAATAAGGTGTTCGTGTGTTTTATTCCTGATTTTCTTGTCGTTGGTTTTATGAAATTACTGAAATTAGATTTCAGCCAAGGCTTTTCTTAAATTTCTACAAGCACTACCTATCAAATTTGTATCAAAGCAATTTCCTGGGTTGAAATAGAAGCCTTCCTCACTGAATTTTGCTGTGTTCCGTATTCGATCTTATTGTTTTTGCTAATTGGAGGCCAGAATTCTTGTCAAATTTGTTGCTCTTTGCTATTGGAGCTTAAATCCAGGTTCCCATTGCAGGAAGAGAGGTAGAAGTGTTTGAAAGGGAGATCAGATAATTGAAAATTAAAGTTTCAGATCTCCACACTCAACTTTTAGATGTCAAAAATCAAATTTTAGCCACCTACGAGAAGATGTATGAGATTTTTTCCTACCTCGGGGAGATGTTGAAGGAGTTGCTCGAGGGCCAATCCAAAACGGCATCATCAGAGGAGAGGGACGCCTCCAACAACCCAGAATGCGGGGAAAACTCTAATTCAATAAGGCAAAGGAAAGATCAAGAGGTGGAGACTCGAAAGAAAGAAGATATAATACTTCTCCTAGATACTATTACTAGGGAGGAACCGGGTAGAGGGTATGGGGAGAGGCATGAGGAGGTAGGGCAAGAATGAAGATGTGTTGGTTTGTAGATGAGAGGGGCGGGGGATTTGAAAGGGAAAGGGGTAATTATAACCAGGGGGATGAATTTGAAAGGGGAGCGGTTTGTTATGATCTAAGGGGGGTTGAATTTGAAAGGAGAAAGTGAGAATTTAATGAAATGCTTGGATATGAACGTAAAAGGGATGATTAGGACACTTGAGGGGAACATCCCTCTTGGGAAAGGGGAAATTATGAAGGGAACAGAGGGAATGGAGGTGATTTGATGGTGAGGAAGCTGAAGATGCCTATTTTTGAGGCAGAGGATGCCTATGAGTGGATCTATAAGGTGGAAAGGTACTTTACCATTGGTTGGGGGGGGGGGGGGGGTGAATTTGAAAGGGGAGGGGTTTGCTATGATCCAAGGGGGGTTGAATTTGAAAGGAGAATGTGAGAATTTAATGAAATGCTTGGATATGAACGTAGAAGGGAAGATTAGGACACTTGAGGGTTGAGCGGGTGTGCGGTCGCGAGAGTTGTGCGGGTGCGGGAGCGTGTGGAGTGACTGAGTGAGCAATCGTAGGTGATCGCACATGGGCCGAGCTTGGAGCGGAAGTTTGTGGGATCGACGGAGGGCTTGAAGGCGGAGGAGGAATCTTCATGACGGATCTGACGGATCAGAACAACGACGCCTTTCTTGGTGATATGAATTAAGTTATAAACCTATTCCTAAAATATTTGACCTCTGCAAATAAGAAGATTTTGGACATCTCCCTTGGCAGCAAGCATCTCCTCTTTGATTTTATGTTGCACCACCATATAGTTTTGGAAAGGTTGAAAACTCTTACTAAGTAATTACTTCCAGCTATCTCTTATTTTTATTCCATTTATAAATTAACACACTTCTGTTCGTCAGGTACCCTCACTATGAATCATCTGAAGCAACTATTCCAAGGAACGGTGGAGCTCAGAACAATTTCATGCAGGGCTGGACTCTTTGATATATATGGCCTCCAGACTTAACGGTTTGATTCCTCAGTTGCTATTACTCCTGTAATAACTTGTTTGTTCTCGAGTCCTAATACATTTTGTTATTTGGCTAACCCACCCAATGACTGGTTTGAATCTGAAAGTTGTTAGCTTTTCTTGGGATGGTTCTTTGCACTCCAGCAATATCAGTCTTTTGGTTATAATTCTCTACTGTTTGATTAGATTTAGCTGAGTATTATATCTTTACCAGTGAAGATACAGAGGGCATGCTATTTACCTTATGACTAAGGCTTCATTTGAGAAGCAGCTTTTTAGTACAAAAATTAAAAAACTGCTTTAAGAAGCAGTAAGAAAGCTGCCGCAAATGAAGCCTAAGTAATTCAAACACCGGGTTTTTTTTTTAGCTTCTCTGGTTTGTAAATGAGGTGAGAGAAGCCATTATGTGTAGAGGGGGAATTTACTTAGCTCCAACCAACCCTATTCTCTCCTATGCATTGAATGGATTCTTGCCACTCACCTTTGGTACTCTATTGTTTGATGATTCGCTTATCTCAAAATACTTCTTAGAGGAAAATGGTTATCCATATGAAATTTGATTGTGAGAGAGGCTATGGTCATCATATAAAAAATATTTTTGATGATGACTAAAATAAACCACCAAAATCTATAGCTAGGAATCCCTACAAAGTTCACAAGGTTGTCTTTTCTCCTCCATATAAAATATTATTTGGAAATTCTTAATTACAAAGTAGTTTAGTTCATTTTGTTGCAAGCATTTGTTAAATTTTTACTCATGTATTTTTGTTGCAAGCCTAAATTCGATGAGATTCTGCACGTCATTTATGTGTAGAGGGGAAAATTATTCCGTGCAGTCATTCCGAATCATCTGGAGATGAGTCATAGCGCGCCATATCATCTGGTACACAGTAGTGTACAGCTTCGGTACATTACAAAAAAGTGACCAGGCGCGCTCTCATTTGTCTTCAGACGCTGTCCGATGACCGCACAAGCTGAGGAGATTTGATTTGTTTGTAATCTTAAAGTGAAATTTTGATTTTAAATAGTCAAAAATGGCGACGGCATAATTAATTGTTATTTGAAGACTACTTTTAATATTAATGAGAAGTCTTTTTTTTTGTGGATAAATTTGATTTTTATGATGCTTTGACTCAAAATTCAGTACAGCAGTTTTCAAGCACCGTCGTCTGCAACAATTGGAGAGGGCTCTCTATTGTCTCGGGCAATTAAATATCTTCAAAATTTAGGGGGGATTTTGTATATATACATAATATTTTAAATTTTAAATTATGTAAATAATATTAGAAATATTATTTTTTAAGTGAAATGTTTTCATGTAATTGAGACGTTTAAATATTATATTAAAATATTAAAATTTAAATGTTGAATATGTAAATATATAAAAGTTGTGTGATGTGAGTGTAAATCCCTTTGAAGTTAAATAGTTAGGGAATAGAAAGTTTTTTTCTTAAAGATTTTTTCTAACTTCTTTCAGTCAAAATATATATATATATATATACTTTATAAATTAATATTTAAATTAATATTTAATATAGCTTTATTTTTAGAAATATTTATCTTTGAGAATGTAGCTTTCATGCCTTTGAAGTTTTCAATCAAAATCTCCAAATAATTTGGAAGAACAAGTTTCATGTAGAATGCTGCCATTATTACAATGTAGTATGGTGGAATCATATTTCATGGTAATTTTATTTATTGATATTATTAAGATAAAAAAAATGCGTCAAGGTAGCTTGCACGATTGCGGTTTCAAGTCGTTCACTTCCAACATCTCCATTTAGAACCGAATAATGAATCTCCTCATGTCAAGTAGGCTGATTTCTCCAATAAAATCTTTAGGGCATCTCCAATGGAGAACTCCATTTTTCACGGCAAAATACAGCAAAACTCCAAAATGCCGTGGTGCTGCTTCAATCGAACGCCATTTTATGTGCTTATGCGAAGGTAATGACCCTTCTCCCTTTCGCGCGTTTTTTCGGTTGAAAGAGCAAAATAGCGTAGGTGAACAGTGCCATGCCAATATTGGCGTCGCACTGTTCGCTCGCAAGTAAATGACGGAAGATTCGGCTGGAGCGACCGAACGACGCCATAGGCTCGTTTGACGTTCGGTTAGAGATGCTCTTAGATACCAATGAAATACCCACATGAATATGCACAAGTACATATTTTCCTTAACCTCTATATAATCTAACATCTCTTTGAACAAAATAGAACTATGTCATCACAAAACATCTTGAATTTTCTTATTTCATAGCATATATAGCTTAAGAGGAACATCAACAAAATCCAAAATAAAAAACCACTTGAAGAAACTCAACAACCATACTATCTTTATGTCTTAACTATTTGCTAAACTCCATTATCCAAGCATTGGAGAAGTTGCAGAGAACTTTGAATCCAGAAAATCCAGACTGTTTGGCCAAAGCTCTGAACTCTTTCTCTGTCCTCTCTCTTCCACTTGGGCTCTCCAGAAGCATAAACATGTCAGCATGCAAGATACAATGTGTCGCAGCTGTGGAGTTTGGACTTTCAGGCAGTATGGAATCTACAATTATCACCTTTCCATTCTCTGAAACTGCTTTCCAGCAATTCTTCAGAATTCTCAAGCTGTCTTCATCATTCCAGTCATGGAGAACCCACTGCTTGCAGGTAATTAATCATCAAAATCATTCATTTATCCTTCTTTTTACAGCTTTATAAATAATATTTTGAGTTTTCATATAAATTAATTCTCTAACTCACCTTCAAGAACAAAGCATCTCCACTGGGAATGCTTTCAAACACATCTCCTCCAACATGCTCCACTCCTACATCAATAAAATAAAACTCACTTTTCAAAAAAAGAAGAAAAAAAACCATTAAAATAATGCTTTCAAACACTTAGGGGCTATTTGGTAGCTGGATTTGAAAACGGCCTAAAATAAAAAAACCAAATCTCACAGAAAACAAAATCCTCCGTAGACGGAAAATTCCACCGATTCGCTCTAAATCCCGGGTTTCCTAAATCCTGTATTTTGATGTATTTATGAAACGCATGGCACTAGAGGAAGAATCCGCTCGGTAAATCCTGCTCTATAGCCAAATAGTCGCATGAGATTTAAGAGTATCATGAATGTTACCAAACAGTTTTCAGGATTTAAGCCTCTCAGGATTTCCGAAATCCGGATTTAGAGGATTTATGAAATCCTACATAAATCAAATCCGGGATGCTACCAAACAACCCCTTAGGCTTCATTCGAGACAGCTTTTTTACTGCTTTTTAAAATAGCTTTCTAACACAAATATTTTTATACTAAAAAGCTAATTTAAAAATCAGTAAGAAAGTTATTCCAAAAGAAATCTTAGTAATATAACGTATCATATCAATGAAGATAACCAAGCTATACGCTCAATTAGAAGAGCTAAGACTAAAGCCTGATAGAATAATAAAAAAAGTTTCAATTACAAGAGCTTAAACAAGAACAAAAATGAATAGATAAATTAATTACCTGGCAAAGGAGGTGCTTGAGCAATTACATGAGGGAGATCAAAGTTAATTCCTTTGATATGAGAATGCTTTGCAGTGATCATACTAAGTGTTCCTCCAGTTCCACCACACACATCAACAAGCACATTGACATCCCCAAATCCCTCATAAATTTTCAGAATGTTCTTCATGATTATTATAGAATGGCTTCTCATCCCCTCATTGAAAACTTTGCTGAATCTTGGATCTGTAGCATGGTACTCAAATTCATTCAGTCCACCATGAGCTCTGTTGAATGCCACTCCTCCATGCAATATTGCATCCTTCAGATGATACCTTCAAACAAAAAGTTGAGAGATTAGGTAAGAGAGAAAAGCTTGAGATAATCAGGCTTGAAAGATGATGAGTTGCTTAATTACCAGCTTTCTATGGTGACTAAATCAGAGCTCATCATAGCAAGAGAGGCTAAAGAGACTCCATCTTCGTTTGGGGTGAAGTACTTGCAAACAGGGGAAGCACCATAGCGATGAACAGTGCGGCCATGGGAGTCTGTTGCAGTGGAGCAGGTGAAGACAGAGTGGCTGGCAAGAACACGAAGAAGCCTCTCCAGCTTAGAAGCGGCATGGTCGCTTGTAGAATCTTTGGCCAGCTTAGCTGCAAAGTCTTCAGCAGAAAGCTGAGCTCCAGGACCAGCAGCAGAGAGAAGCTTGAACAGGCCGAGTTCTATGGCGGTAGCGAGAGTCATGGGAAGAACAGAGAAGCTACAGAGCGTTATGGCGTAGTTGCAGGCGTCTATTTCTGCTTGAAGTTCATGAGATTCTGAACCCATTTTGTGCAGAAACTGTGAATTTTTGTTGAGCTGAGGAGATTTGTGAGTTCTTCTTTGATGTAAGAGTGGTATTTATAGATAGAACATAGATTTTTTTTTTTTTTTTTTTTAAATTTATAGATAGAACATAGATGAAATAATATAAGTTGGAGGAAAGGTTTTGATTAGTCAAAAAAATTGACGGCTTGATTAACTGAAGACCACGTGCTTATGGCAGATATTTGGGCAAAATAATTATAATAGGAATTAATGATCTCTATCTTTTGTTATGGAGTTAGATTTTTAGGATGCAAATTTGTTTGTTTTTTATTGGTATTTCATAAAAAATCATCTTAATTGAGCACAAATTTTGATGCATATTTCAATTAGAAAATTTCAAAATTAAATTCAGAATTATCCGAACTTCGATTTCATCGATTTATAGTCGAACGGAGTGTCGAGATGAGATGACCCTAATGATATTGAATGTAGTGCAACTCGAGTTTGAATGAGTTCAAATCAAACACTATCGACGTACTGCGATGTCATCTGACCATTGTTATCCGACTGTATTCCGGCCTTGATCTGTTGTCACTTAGCCCAAATATGATCCTCTTTTATATAATCTTCTGATCGTTGTCACTTAGCTGCACCAATGCGAGCTAACACCAGTAGTTATCATTGCTAATAATATCAATGCATGCCATTGCATTAATTCCGACTCCCAACATTAGTACGTGAATTTCTGTTGGACTTCTGGTCACTGGCCTCCTCTACTCAAAAGAGTAAAATCAAACAAACAGTCAAATAATCTCTTAAATTAAGTATAACTTATAATATAGTATAATATTCTTTAAAATTTTGAGCGACAACTTAAAGCTACGTACCGTACCTGAGCAACTATGACTGTAACAAAGCAGTTTTCCATCACATAAATTTTCAAAAAAAATAACGAGAAAACATCAATAAAGTAGTATAGTCAAACGAAATTGTGATTGCAGACTAAAAAACAAAACAATGAGAGAGCAGTACCGAACATACGCTTATTCGAGAAATTATATGATCATATGAGATATACCAATTATGACTTTTGGCTCAATATGGCCCAAATAACTCATATTTCAATTTTAGCCCCTAACCAGTAAATTTGTAAAATAAAAAATAAAAAAATTTCATGAAATCTCATATATTTATTTATTTATTTATTTAGAGAGAGAAAGAGAGGTAGGAAGGCACGAGGGTGGATTTGGTATTTGGTAGCTACGCACGAGCGTTGTATTAAGCTGAGAGAAACATTTTATCTAATGTCTTCTTCTTGTTTGAACCGTCAAAGGATATGACAGAGATCGCCATTGAATGTTCTTTCCTCCCAAGCGGCGTAGAGAATGCGCACTCTTACTCCCAAAAATATTACGCACTAATCTTAATGCAAATCCAGTAAGCCCAAATTAAGTACTTAAATTATATTTGAAAACTTGTGAACATAAATTAATGGACCAAACGGCCTTCAATTATAGCATACTTATAGTCAAGTTATGCAACTCAACAAAGACAAATTTATTGAGCCCAAAATCTCTTGATTCTGTCACCGTTAAAACACTCAAATGTTTGATGAGTGATTTACGATCGAGGGGAATAATATAGATCGTACGTGAAAGTGCTTTAAATTCTGATCAAATATAGCAAAATTCTTATATTAAAAAGGTTATAAATAAGGTTAAGAGAACTAAAAAATTCTCTTGCATTTTTTTCGGCTATCATCACTAGCAATTTCTAAACTTTTTTTTGGGTTAAAATCCACTGTACAGGCTTATGCGTTGAATAAAAGAAATGATAATTCCTTACAGAATTCAAAGCCCACGAAAATCCAATATTTAAAGCAAAACCTATGAGCATTATATTTCTAAATACACAATCAAGCAAAAGAAAAGACAAAAAATAAAAGCCAAGACCAAAAAGAGAGCCACCCAAGGAAGCAACCAGTGCGAAAAGCAGAGAAGACCCAACAAGATTTCAACCAGTGCCAAGATCAGCCCACTCAAGTGAGGCTAAGCGAAAGCAACCATAGCCAAGACTAGAAAAGATTCAACAATCACTAAACTTCTATCAACATTAAATTCTAACGTTGGGCTTTACTGTCTCGTTGTGGACACCAAACTTCTATTAATTCTACAAGAGAAATCAAACGTTTATTTTAAATTATAAATATTTTTATTTTCTTCAACTGTGTGAAAAGGATGATTCATGCATCTCGTATTTTATAGTGGATTGTTACAATTGGGTCAGGCCCCTTCGTTTTTTCCTTCTTAGATTTTTCACATAAAATTTATTTGATCTCCAATAACTATTTTTGTTGGTGTTGAATTTTTATCAAAAATTAAGATAAATACTCATCTCACTTATGCCCTTACCATAAATAGAAAATTTTTCAGAGAGAGAGAGAGAGAGAGAGAGAGAGAGAGAGAGAGAGAGAGAGAGAGAGAGAGAGAGAGAGAGAGAGAGAGAGAGAGAGAGAGAGAGAGAGAGAGAGAGAGAGAGAGAGAGAGAGAGAGAGAGAGATGGGTGAAGGGTAGGAAGGCATGAGTATTTGGTATTTGGTACCTAGTGGGGAGGGAAATATTATAGTTTATAAATTAAAATTAAAATTCTATTTAACACTAATACTATGAGGAGCTCCTGAGTCGTGAAGGAAATAGGCAACGAGTAAAAAAACGTTTTGAAAATCGAACTGGACAGACCGGTTCAACCGGCACCCGGCCGGTTCGGTTTTCCAATGAAACCGGGTAAGCAAAGGACCGGCTTTGAACCGGTACGACCAGCGGTGGACCGCGAACCCGACGAATCGGAAACCGGGAGAAAACCGGCCACTTAAGCTTAAATGCGAATTCCAGCCGTTTGATTGAAATCATGCGGTATTTGAGGCATTAGTAAAACATGTAAAAGTGTAAAACAGGAAGTGTAATCCTAGTTTCATTTTCTACATCCCGTAACTCCCGAAGCCGCCCGTCTCCTCCGATTTTCTCCCTTCGTCTGTTTGTCGTTGTAGCTCCTCCTTCGTCGCTGCCGGCCCAGTTAATCGTCACTGCCAGCCCAGTTAATCGACGTTGCAGCTCCTCCTTCGTCGCTGCACCTCCTCTTCGTCGGTGCTTGAATCATTGTAAGGTGAGGAGATTGTATGCATTAAACCTGTATTTTATTCTTACCTGTGCAAACTGCAAACCAAAAATTCCACTTCACAGTTTGAGAATGAAGAGTTGAAGATTGTTAAAAAAAAAAGAGTTGAAGATTGTAATAATATCTAGTTATAGAAGATGATTATCCTTGTTGGGAGTTTCGTTTGATTTTAGATGTTTTTTTTTTAATTTTCTTGTTAACCCTCGCTAATTCCACTTCACAGTTTGATAAAGGACAAGGTATTGCTGTAATAGCTTCTGATTCTAGAGGCAGATTAAAAGAAAAAGTAGTGGATCAGAAAGTAAAAAAATAAAATCAGCTTTATTCAAACAACATGTTGTATTTATTCCTTCATAACCAATACTTATTCTTAATAATAAATATTTTTATTTGCAGACTCTTAGGCGGCTTGCTCAGAACCGTGAAGCTGCCAGAAAAAGTATATTAAGGAAGAAGGTAACATGACCTAATTCATCGCTTTTTCTTAATTTCATTACTGTTATGAGTGAAAAGATTTTTTTTTCTTATGAATGCTTAGTTAATATGTTGAGTTTATTGTCTTGGGTTGATTAGAGGCTGCTTGGCTGGAGTGAGAGAGGATGTTTGTAAAAGAGTTAATGAAAAGTGAACATTAGACGATTATTTTGTAGGCATTGTAAAGACGTAAATTTGGCAACAACATCTTTTAAAGTGGAAGGTAAATGTGATCAAAATGATCGTGTTTACTGTAGAAAGGGAGAAAATTTAATATAAAGACTAGTAAGCCAAAGCTTTTGATTAGTATATAAAGCAGTTTGTTTGTCTCTATTAGCCAGTTTCTTGTCTCAAATATGAACATTTATTAGGTTGAACTAACCTTATTCTATATGTAGTGTGGTATTATATGCAGAAATGTTAGGAAGTCATTTTGTGTTTAACCAAAATCAAGATTAAAAATTAAGAACATAAAGAGTAAGGGAGGGTTAAATAACATTTTGGTGTTTAGTTTGTTCCATTGTTGTTTAATATTAACAACAGAGAGTTTATTTTTCAGGCTAATATTGATCCATTATTGTTTAATATTACCAATGGATCAACAAAACAATCAATATGCACATTCAACTCAAAGCATTCGTGAGAAAGTAGATATCGCTTAGAACCATTTTACTGAGTGTAAAACCACTGATGGTAAGAAGCAATACAAGTGTCTTCATTATGGAATAATTTATAAGGGAGGAGGCATTCATAGGATGAAGCAACATCTAGCGGGGATTAAAGGAAACATTGCTTCTTGTAAGAAGGTGCCACATGACATACAACATCAGATGTAGCAAAATTTGAATGAGGTATCAAAGAAAAAACAATAAACACAACAAGACTTGTCGCAGATTGATGGTTTACTTAGGGAACATCCAGTTGAAGAAGAGAGGGACTCATGTTCAGTCACAAAATCAAAAAGTTTAGATATACATGGTAAAGGAATTAATAAAGGAAAGAGAAAAATTGATGAAATTGATAATTTTTTTGCACCTTGAACAAAACCGGGATCTCAACCTTTCTCAAAAAGTGTGATGGCATCTAAGGAGGCAGTGCACCGTATAGATTTAGCAATTGCTAGATGGTTTTATGATAGTTGTATTCCATTCAATGCCATCAACTCACCTTTTGCACAAAAGGCTATTGATGCAATAGGACCTGGATACAAATTACCGTCTTACTACAGATTAAGAGTGAATCTGTTACGGGATGAGAAAGAAGAATGCAAATTATTAATTGAATCTTATAGAAGAACATGGAAAGAAATTGGTTGTACATTGATGGCTGATGGTTGGACAGATACAAGAAATATGACATTAATAAATTTTCTTGTTTATTGTCCTCGAGGAGTTTCATTTTTAAAATCAGTATATGCATTTGATGTCATTAAAGATGCCACAACATTGTGCTCATTATTCACTGATATCGTTGAATGGGTTGGTCAGGAAAATATAGTTCATTTTATAACAGATAATGCAGCAAATTATAAGAGAGCTGGTGAGTTATTGCATGAAAAATATGAAAATATATATTGGTCACCTTGTGCAGCTCATTGCATTAATCTCATTCTGAATGATATTGGAAGCATGTCTTATATTACAGAACTTGCTTGAAAAGCTTCAAAGGTTACAATTTTTATTTATAACCATGCTTTTATATTGGCTTGGTTAAGGAAAAGGAAAGGTTGGATTGAAATTGTAAGTCCATGAGTAACGAGATTTGTAACAACGTTCATTACCTTAAGAACTGTTCATGATCATAAACATGATTTACAAGCATTCATCACCAATAAGGCTTACATTGATTCAAAGTTAAGTAAGACAATGAAGGGGAAAGAGGTAGCCTCAATTATTTTGGATGCAAAATTTTGGAATGACAGCTTCATAATTTCTAAATTATCAGGGCCCCTAATTAGGTCGTTAAGAATTGTTGATGCAGATGAAAAGCATCTCTTGGATACCTTTATGACGGTATGTACAGAGCTAGAAAAGCAATGAAGGCTATGTTTAGAAATAATAAAAGAATGTACAAGCCTTTCACTAGTATCATCAAGAGAAGATGAGATAATCAACTAAGACAAGGGATATATTCAACAGCTTATTTTCTTAACCCTCATTTTCAGTATGACAGGGAAAATTATTGCAACAAGCCTAGAGTTTTGCAAGGTCTAATAGAATTGATTGGCAATAAAGATATATGTCCAAAACCATCTTTGGCAATGAATGAGGTGAGGCTTTTCCGTGATAATGTAGAAAGTGTTGGTAAGCCCATTGCATCAACATTAACAAATGAAATGCAACCAGGTAAGATGACAAAATTTTGAGATTTCATTTTAATATATATTTGAACAAATTAATGTATGTTTATTAATTTATAGATGAATGGTGGAAGATGTTCGGCTCTAGTGCACCAAACTTACAGAAAATGTCTATTAGAATTCTTAGTCAGACATCATCTTCATCAGGTTGTCAGAGGAACTGGTGTGTGTTTGAGCAGATTCATACAAAAAGAAGGAATCATCTTGAGCACCAAAGGCTAAATGATCTTGTCTATGTTCGTTACAATCTCAATTTAAGAAATAAGTACTATTTAAAACTTCTAAAGAAGTTATGATCCTTTGGACTATACAAGTGTTGAACTTATTGATTTCTGGATCCTTGAAGATGAACCAACTCCAGAATTACATTTAGAGCACTTAGAGTCGGAAGTTTACAAAGATGATGCAATTCCTATAAATATAGAACCAAACTTAACATCATCTACACCAACCCCAAGTAAGATTGTTGATTAACTTATATCTTTTGAGTATAATATTAAATATAAACTTATTATTTCATATTAATGATTTGCAGATGAAGACAACTTATCTAATATATGTGATGAAGATGACATACCATGTGAGGAAGCAGAAGTATTTGGGATGCAAGATTTTTGTGAAGGAGAGTTTGAGAATCCATCATTCGATCACACAAATTTAGTGGATGATTAGTAGATTCACTATGAGTGTTTTGAGTTTTGAGTTTTTTATATGTAAACTGATTACTTTTTTGTCTCTATGGTATTAAGTTAAATTTTTTTATAATTATGAATTTTGAGTTTGTCTTATCAATAAAGTGTCATAATTTTGCTATAAGTTATGAAGATGTATGTTATATGTTGCCAATTTAATATTTTTTAATGTCTATTTTGTTATATATTTTACTTCATTTTCTTTTGCTCATTTCATTTTTTAACAATTTCACATGATAGAGAAGATGAATTAAAGATGTTGCATTCATCAACTTCCAACACACAATAGAGCTCAACAAAAGGTATGTTATTTACTTATTTGCTCATGTTTTATAAACTTCATTGATGCCATATTTATATTATTTGATTAATTTGATATGAAAATGAAATGCATAGTGAATGTTTTAGAGGAAATTTTTTCATTCATTTTATAAATTTTAATAATATTATTATTTATTACGTCATCTGGTTCGACCCCGGTTCGACCGATCGAACCGGTCAAACCATGAACCTCTCCTTCTTTCGACCCGTTGTCCGGTCCGATTTTCAAAACTCAAAACACTCATAGTGAATCCTTTGGAGTTAAATAATTTTTTGTCTCAGGTACATAGCTTTGGGGTGTTGTATGGAAAAAAAAAATCCAAAAGCAAAGTACCTTAACCTAAGTAGGGGGTAAACCCCCTGCACCCCCCAGCAAGCAAGACAAACTTTAGATCCGAGGCAACATAAATAATCCAATTAATCAACACAATCAGATTCAAACATTTATAGCTTAAGCCAAGATAATGACCACTTAATAAAGCATAAATTGACATTATAAACTACACACATTTCTTAATGCATCATAAGTGGGTCCTAAGTTGCCCTATCTTCTAATTTAATATAGTCAAAATGCTAACTCACATCACCTAACAAAACAAATCAAAAGAAAATTGATTGAAAATTCAATTAAGATGTTAATTATCTAAACTCTCTAATCAAATACTTATGATTCATTAATATAAACTCTCTCTGTTTCATATAACACAAATATAAAAAATATAATTAATGTAATCCCACTTTGAAAAGTAAGCAAATACTCTACAAACTATGATTGGGTTGAATTACAACATAACATAAATTAAAATATATATATTATTATTATAAATTCTTACAATAATTATGATTAGATTAACTACATGTGTATTTAACTAAAATTATATACAAACAAAAAGGTTTATGGGCCTTTCAAGATTGTGTTTCTTGTGGGCTTTCAAAGTTTTTTTTTTTTTTTTTTGTTGCAACAGTTAAAACTACTATAAATGTATCAAAATTTAAAAAATACTATTTCTTTATGAAAATAAATAACAAAAAATAGATAAGGTATATAAATCAAAATTAAAAAATAAGTTTAATAAATAATTTATGCAATACCTGCTATTTCAGTAACAATTATTCTGTGCGGTCACCAAACGCCTTCCGGAGGTGAATCAGAACGCACCACATCACTTTTTAGCTGTGTACGAGAGTTGTGTACCAGTGTCTACCAGGTGACATGGCGCATTCTGATTAGCCTCCAGACCGTCCGATGACCGCACATAATAATTTCTCCAATTGCACACAGCTTCTTCCTTTCTATTCTCTGCTACATGTAATATTATAATCCATCCTTTTATTCAATACAATATTGATTTCACCGATCTGCTGCTTCAATGATTCTGCTGCAATGATTCTGAACTTCTTCACTTCATTCATCCATCATACACTTAGGCTTCATTTGGGATAGATTTTTTATTGTTTTCTAAAGCAGCTTTCTATTACCAAAATTTTCAGTTCAAATAAATTTTGAACTTAAAATTTATTTTCGGAAGCAGTAAAAAAGCTGTATCAAACGAAACCTTCATTGCATGCTTAATGTCTTCATTTTGGATAGTATCTTCAAAAAAGAGCGTGAAAGAGAAAATGAGGAGATTCAATGATCTCAATTCCCATTCTCATAGTAAAAAGTTGCTTATTTATACTAAAAAACAAAGCATTGTTGGTTTCCAACTTTCCATTAATCACTTTTCCCAGCTCTGCTAACCACTTAACAAAATCAATTATGCTGCAAACATTCTGAACATCACTTCACCTTCTCAAATCTCTCTGATTTTTACCCCAAAAAAAAAAATTTCTCTCTGATTCAGAAAGCAGAACCTGTTTCCTGAAACATTTATTTAGCTTCCATAATCTCTTAGAAATCTTCTGTTACAAATCATTTAGAATTCTATCATCCCATAACATATATAGATAGCTACAGAAAGCACATAAAAGAGACTCCCGTTTGGGACGGTTTTCTTTCTGCTTCTTAAAACAGTTTTTTAGTACAAAAAAATTAAGTTTTTATACTAAAAACAACTTTAAAAAGCAATAAAAAAATCGTCCCAAACAAAGATAATAAGCTGCGGTGAACTATTTGCTCAACTCCATTATCCAAGCATTGGAGAAGTTGCAGATAACATTGAAACCAGAAAATCCAGAGAGTTTGGCCAACTCTCTGAACTCTTTCTCTGTTCTTTCCTTTCCACTAGGACTCTCCAGAAGCATTATCACGTCAGTGTTCAGGACGTAATGTGTCAGATCTGAGTAGTCTGGAGCTTCAGGCAGAAAGGAATCTATAACTATCACTTTGCCATTTTCTGGAACTGATTTCCAGCAGTTCTTCAGAATCTTCAGGCTATCCTCGTCGCCCCAGTCATGAAGAACCGACTGCAGATTATTGGTAATTAATCAGAAAAATCATTTATCAGGCTTGTTTTTCTTTATAAATCTGATTAAAATGAATAGAACCGTTGGAAAAAAAAGTGTAAAATACATTATTATGGGTTCCTGAGCCCTTTGATTTGCATTGAGATTAGTATTTATATGACATTTTGAATTGTACTAATCTCAAAGCAAATCTGACGGCTTATATTTTTTGTATAAGAATGCTCCTAACTAATTTCTTTTTTATCTCAATATTACCAAAATTAGTGAAAAAAAGAGTTATATGTTATTTAAGTTGGACCAAGTTGGTTAATAGGGTCATTCTATTAACTCAAATTAATTCATTGTGTCAATATATTGAACCAACCTAATTATTAGTCAGATAGATTCAGGGTTTGTTTGGGACGATTGTAGCGTTTTATAAAGTTGGTTGTGAAGTTGTTGTGGGAAAAGTCATTACTTTAGGTTTCGTTTGGGACGGCTTTCTTATTGCTTCTTAAAGCAACTTTTTAGTATAAAAATTAAATTTTTTGTATTAAAAAATTGCTTTAATAAACAGTAAGAAAGCCATCGCAAACGAAGCCTTAGTTGCAAAAATATTCCTTTCCACCACGCAAATTTCTAAAATGCAACGAGAAAGTAGCAATACAACAATAGTCAAACAAAATTTTGATTGTTTTGCTGAAAGCGAAATAGCTAGAAAGCTATCACAAACAGACACTAAGCCAAAAAAATTACTATAATGATTACTAATTCCTATTGATATTTTATATAAGAAATTTTGTATTTTGAAAAATATATTTTTGAATGCTTTTAGTATATATTTATATTGAAAATATAGATCTATAAATAATACTTCGAGTGCTAATTATAAGTTTGCACCATAATTGTTTTTGAAGGAATCAAAGCTCCAATTTTTTTTCCTTTAAATTGAAAAAAAAAACCAAACTTTATATCAAAATCATTCTCAAAATTATTAAGTTTATTTTGACATAATATAATATAAAATTTAATTAATTTTTGCATATTATAATAATCTTTTGCAATAATTGAGTAAATTATATATATTAATCTCAACAAATAGTAATAATTTTCAAACTAAAATTTATGAAAAATATTCACCAAAATTCATTTCACAATTTATATTATAATTATGTTAATATAATTAGATTTATGTCACCTTCAACAACAAAGCCTCTCCACTTGGAATGCTTTCAAACACATCTCCACCAACATGCTCCACTCCTACATCAATAAAATATAACTCAATTTTCAAAAAAAAAAATAATAATAATTATTATGGATATACTTAGGCTTCATTTGGGACAGCTTTTTTACTGCTATTTAAAATAACTTTCTAATACAAAAATTTTTAATTTTGTATTAAAAAACTACTTTAAAAAGAAGTAAGAAAGTTATTCCAAAAGAAGTCTTAGGCTTCGTTTGGGGTAGCATTTTGTTGCTTTTTAAAACAGCTTTCTAGTACAAAAACGTCTTAAATAAAAAAAAAATTATACTAAAAAACTGTTTTAGGAAGCAATACGAAAGATGTCCCGAACGACATATGAATGAAAATAATCAAGTTAAACGGACAATTACAAGAGCTCAATCAAGAAGAAAAATGAATAGATAAGCAAATTAATTACCTGGCAAAGAAGGTGCTTGAGCAATAACATGAGGAAGATCAAAGTTAATCCCTTTGATATGAGAATGCTTTGCAGTGATCATACTGAGTGTTCCTCCTGTTCCACCACCTACATCAACAAGCACATTGATGTCCTCAAATCCCTTATAAATTTTCAGAATGTTCTTCATGATTATTATAGAATGGCTTCTCATTCCCTCATTGAAAACTTTGCTGATTCTTGGATCTTTAGCATGGTACTCAAATAAATTCAGTCCACCATGAGCTCTGTTGAAAGCCACTCCTCCATGCAATATTGCATCCTTTAGATGATACCTTTAAACAAATTAAAAGTTGAGAGATTAGTTTAGTTGGTAAAAATCTTAGAAATTATTGAAAAGATTTTGTATTTGAATCTCATATATATTAAGGTTTCGTTTTGGACAGCTTTGTTACTGTTTTCTAAAACAACTTTTTAGTGCAGAAAGTCTTGATTCAAAAAAAATTTGTATTAGAAAATTGTTTTAAAAAACAGTAAGAAAGATGTCCCAAACGAAGCCTAAGTTTGTGTATTGACATTCATTGTTTGGCTACTAGTGTGATTTAGGCTTCCTTTGGGACGACTTTCTTACTGGTTCTTTAAAAAATTTTGTACTAAAAAACTGTTTTAAAAAGCAATAAGAAAGCAGTCCAAAACGAAGCCTTAGTAAATATTGTGGATCCAAATGCAGGTTTTGTTTAGAACAACTTTCTTACTGCTTTTTAAAATAGCTTTCTAGTATAAAAATTTCTAGTTTAAATATTTTTGTACTAAAAAGATGCTACTTTATAATTTATATGTAGGAGTGTTAATTTTTGATAGGACCCGAAACTCTATTCGGACCCGACCCGGTTAGCAAACAAGTAGAGTTCGGGTTCGGATTTTTTACCCATTTCAAAAAAAGGTCAGGTTCGGGTTGACCTGAAAACCCGAAATCAACCCGACAATGACCCGAAAGTCGGAGACAACTTCGGATTTCCGCCTGCACTGCACAGTCCAGCGGACTTTGTCGCTGCAGCGTGCTCGCGAGCCGCGACTCCGCCCGCACTAGCATTCCCACAGACGACTCTGCCCGCACTCGCGGACCCGCTGGCTCTGTCTGCTGCCACATGCTCACGACTCAGACTCTGCCCGCACTCGCGATCCCGCGAACTCCCTCGGCTCGCGACTCGGACTCCACTACCCGCACTCGTGGACTGGCTCAGGCGCTCAGCTCGTGCTTCTTCAACCAAATCTACTAAATCCGAGTCGGGTTGAGTCAACCCGGCAACCCGCACGAATTGGATCCTAGTTGAAATGTTTTACCCATTTGCAAAAATGAGTCAGGTTTGGATTGACCCATTTAGATCTGGGTCAACTCGGAAATGACCCAAACCCGACCCGTCAACCTGAATTGACACTCCTATTTATATGATGAGGATTAACTTCTTATAATAGATCTACTAAAGTGAGAAAGTTAATGGTTTTTGCAAAAGAAAAAAAAAATTATGATGCACACACAAATTTGAGAAAATATATTTTCCACACAATTCTTCAACAACATCTTTTATAGACAATTGCAACTTCCACAAATGGATCCTTAGTAAATTCTATTATTATAGATTTAGTAAGTATTAATAGAAATAAAATATGAAAAATTATTTACATAATAATTAATCCTAATAAGCTAGCTATTTGATTGTTTATTTCAAAATTTAAAATTTATGAGAGAAGAATTTTGTAAATATATCAAATCCTACAAATGGTCAAATCTAGCAAATGATGGGTTTAAAACCACAAAACATTCTTAGGATCCTTAGCTTATTTATAATTTTATTTTAAGACAACTATCACACTTCTATTTAGATATGTATTCTTCTCATTAAAAACTCAAAATAGTCCCAGATTATTCGCGTATGACTAATTTAATCCTAGACTATCACGTTGCCCAAATTTAGTCATTCTGCTATACAAAATCGTTCCAAAGTAATCCCTCGTGTTATAATCGTAATATCCCAGAGAAATCATTTTGAATCAATTTTATATAATCAAGAATTAAAATGAAGCAATATTATACTATGAGACTAAAATAACTATATATATAAATAGTCGGGGGACTATTTTGAAGTTTAATCCAAATCCTTCTCTATTTCATCCATAAACTTATGCGCACTCCAACCCTATTATGTTCATGCACCCTCAAAAAGAGGGAAAATTATTATGTCCGGTCAAAAAACTGAAAATCCGGATGTATACCGAGCAATACCGAGTGCTCGGTACTAAGCTCCAGATGACGTGGTGCATGATTATTGGTCTCTGGACGCGTTTGGTGTCCTTTAATAATTACTCCAAAAAGAGTCAGACTAATTCAGAGAAACAATTTCTCATTTAACAAATGACCAGACAAATTACTGGACTGAAAATTACTCACCAGCTTTCGATGACGACCCTATCAGTGCTCATAAGACCGAGTGCAGCTAAATAAACTCCATCTTCATTAGGAACTAAAAACTTGCATATAGGAGAAGCACCAAAGCGATGAACAGTGCGGCCATGGGAATCAGTCTCAGTCGACCATGTTAAAAGAGAATAGCTAGCAAGAAGACGAAGAATCCTCTCAAGCTTCAAAGCAGTATAATCGCTTGTAGAATCATTAATCAGCTTAGCTGCAAACTCTTCTGCTGAAAGCTGTGCTCCAGGCCCAGCAGCAGAGAGAAGCTTGAACAAGCCGAGTTCTATAGCTGTAGTGAGAGTCATGGGAAGAACAACCATGCTACATATTTTTAAGGCATGATTGCATGCTTCTATTTCTTCTTGAATCTGATGAGATTCTGAATCCATTGAAGGATCTGAGAACTGATCAGAACTGAGCTGAGGAAATTTGATTTGTTTGTGATGTGAGCTTCTTCTCTGTTGCGGTCTGGTATTTATAGGTGAAATGGTATGCTGCAGGGAAAATTTTGGATTCCAAGAGTCTAAAGTGAGAAGGAGAAGCGAAGACAATTGAGAACAACGTGATTACCGTAGATATGGACTAAGTTGGATTATATTTATTATTTATTTTCACTTATTTATTACATGTATTGTATTTTTTATAGCACTTAAATCTATCATTTTTCAAATTTAATATCTAAAATTTATAAGTCTCCATAATATTTAATAATTTAAAAAATATCAAAAATTCTACCCTTTTCACCCACTCTTACATCTTGTATTTCACACACCATCACTTTTCTCACCATTCGCTATCGATATCACGTTATCAACTCTCTTATATGAAAGATAAACAAGGATTTTCGGGCAAGGAAGAGGTCATCAGCGGCAACTACAGGATTTAGTGAAGGAAAGGAGACTAGGAAGGGAAATTTATTACGTGTGGAGTCTGTACCTAGCTTGCATCCTGGCATATTCAGACTACGCAAGTAATAATTTCTCCAACGAATGGCATTACCGAAGGCCTAAAGTGGGATGACGGAGTCATCATTGGAACAACACAAGAATTAAAGACAATACGGCAAAAACAGTGCATAGTAAATTTTGTCACTAATTCTTCTTTGCTATTGAGTGTTTCTTTATCTTCTTGTCATAGTTCTATATGTTGAATGTTAAGTAGATTAGTATGAAAGGTTATGTATGTTTTTTCATCAGTCAATTTTGAAGTTTCAAACTTTATAACAATCAAGAAGAAAATCTACCTTGGACTTTGGAGCTCCATAAGTATCCCTACTAGAAGGAATTTGAATATTAATCTAGAAAAGATATATGACATAATTGTTTATGAAGCATATATAAATGAAAATTATAAGGAAAATTACAAGATAAGTATAATATATCATTTCTTGTAACTTATCACATAATTATGTTTATTCAGGGATTAAGAATTTTTAGTTGTTGAAGAATATAATTTTGTCGATGATAATTCTATCTTCCGTTTTTTGGAACTTAAACGATTATCAGGTTAGCTCTTTCTGCTTTTTACAGTTGTTTTCTATTTGTGCCCTTATTTTTTGCAGGAAGTTTGTGCTGAACGGTGTTGACTAATGCAACTACAAAAAAAAAATTATTATTATGAATTTGATAAGGATGATTCAGCTCAAATGTGAAGGGCATTGTGATCTTTGTTTGCTATGCAGTAATTGAAAAAGTGATAAATGAAGAGCATCAAATTCATGCTAATGGAACAGATTTGTACAGAGAATATTTCTCTTCTATCTGTGGTGGAGGACGGCAGCATGGCAAAGAACTCCCTAGCTTGCAACATATTTATGTAGATAAAATGACAAAGGAATTTGGCCTTAAAATGTGGGTTTGTGTTTCCAACAACTTTGATGTAAAGAAAGTCATTACAGATATGTTGGAATCTATTAAGAAGGAGAGGCTTTTGGAGACATTTGAGGCATTTCAATATAGTATTCGGACTAAGATAAAGTCCAAAAGTTCTTACTTGTGCTGGATGACATTTGGAAGAATGATAAAAAAATAGGAAAAGCAAACGGGAGAAGGTGCTCGTCCCTTTGACTTATGGAAGTTTGGGAAGTAAAATTTTGGTAACAGCCCGAAGGGACTCAGTTGCACTAATATTTGCAAAGGTAATTAAAAGGGAGGAGAAAATAATTAAATTACCGGGCCTAGAAGAAGACAAGCATTTGTTACTTCTCAACTCTCATGCATTTGCTGGTGTAAAGAACCACTCTCCGATGATCATAAAAAGAAGGAAAGATTTGCAACACTAAGATATCTGGTAATCACATATTACCTCAACCTGATCTCTCTTGGCAGATATTACAAAATGAAAATCATCAACAACTGCCATCGCAAGCTCATATTGCTATATAATTTCTTTAATAGTGACAGAACATCAAAGATAAAAATAAAAATAAAATCACCATTTACAAGTCAAATGAAATGGCAAATCACATTCAATGCTGTTATCTCGTTTTATCAGAAATCCTGCGCAAAATCTCTGATTAAATCCCTTAAATCCCGCTGCTGGCTCTGGTTCCACGTCTTCTCGCAGGCCTCGATCGAACAAATGGCTCGTCGTTAAATTCAAAAAAAAAAAGGGGTTCAGTTTACATATTTATCATTGTTTAGTTGTTAGCATGAGTGTTATCATCAATATTCTTGTAGTTCTTTGCTAAGTCTATCTATAAAAAATATATATAAGACGTTTAAAAAAAAAAAAAAAAAGGAAAATGAGATGATGAAAAGGGATAAAGCTACAGTAATATATGCTTTCATTTATGCCGTTAGTGTCGGTTAATGTTATTAACTATTAATATTATGTTTGACTTTCTTAGCTTTAGTAGCCGTTTGTATTTTAGTTAGTTTAATTAAGTTTATCAATTATTAGTACTAAGGATTAATTAAATTAATTTTCTTAACCATCCAGTACTATAGTTGATTAAGTTAATTTTATTAACTATTTAGTTAATTTAATTAAGTTTATCAATTATTAGTACTAAGGATCAATTAAATTAATTTTATTAACCATCAAGTACTATAGTTGATTAAGTTAATTTTATTAACTATTCAGTTAATTTAGTTAATTTTCATTTAGGGTTTAGTACTCGTGTTAGCTAATAATTTTTATTAACCGCAGTATTTTAATTAGTTAAATTAGTCTTATTAGTTATATGTTCTATAGTTAATTAGATTAGTTTACTTAACTGTTTGTATTATAATTTTCCAGATTACTTCTATTAATTATCAGTACTGCTTTGCCTTTTTTTTTGTGTATATCTCATTGCCGCCGCCAACGCCGGTCCATGCAAAGGTATAAATTTTTTTTATTATATATATATATAAAAAAAAAGAGCTTTCAAAAAAAAAAAAAAGAGAAGAAGAAATGGTTCTTTTATCGATGCTTGCAACGGGCCGGCAAACCCCCAAGGCCCTCACGTAGCGTTGAGGGTGGGAAACCGGTGTGATGCTTGCGACGATTTAAGGATCCCTCTTCAATGCTTGCAACGGGCCGGCAAACCCCCGAGGCGCTCAAGTAGCGTTGTAGGGCGGGAAACCGGTGCGGCGCTTGCGGCGAAGGGGATAAAAAAATGTGTTTTTATTTTATTTTATTTATATATATAAGTACCGCCGAATGCCCACGTGGTGCAGAGGGAGGAAATCTGTGTTTATTTCTAACCAGTTTTCTTCTTATAATAAACAAAACACCCTTAAATGCTCACGTAGCAGACGAGGATAAAAAAAATATTTCGCGACCGCGGTGTCATTTTTGACACATACCTGAAGCGCTCACGTAGCGTCGAGGGGAAGGTTGCCTCTTGGTTTTTCCCCTAAACGGGGGAGACGCCGGGAGGCTGCCGAAATTTTTACTGAAATACAGGACTTGGACATTTTTTTTGGACAACAATGGACTCATTTTTGGACAGCAGGGGACATAAAGTATGGACTAAAAAAAAAATGCTTGAATAATTTGAATAAAAATTTGACCAAGTAAAGAGTAATAAGACTCATCATTGCAATAAAATGAGCTCAAATGAACATAAAATGATTATGACATTCGAACTCAAATGACTTGAACAATTGATAAAGGACTCAAACTTGGACATGCAAAATTGACTACAAATGACATGAATTAAAACTTGATTTGAACAATTATGTGATACTTGAGCTCAAACTTGAGCTTAATTTGGATACAAAGAAGACATCACATGAACTCAATTTTAAATTTGGTCTTGAATCTTACAAAATCACATGGAACTTATCACACACAAAGGATAATAAATTAAAGAAGATTGCTTGAGCATTGAATGAGCAACAACAACTCAAATGCCATCTTTGGTTAATAAGAATGTGTAATCTAAATTACAAATAGATATACAGGGCTACTTTAATGAATATTATAATGCACATGTGAGATATTTCTCTTACAAATGATTATGAGACTTGTGCAATCAATTAATTTGGGACAAATGCATTGGTCATAAGGATTTATGATGAATGCAACAAGCATCAACATGCAAGCAAGTGGAAATGATATATGATGATTCAAAGAAATTGAAATGGCACCAAATTTTGATTTTGTGAAACAACATTTGAACAATTCCAAGCAATTTACAAATGAGTGTAAGTTGGAGTGTAATCCTCTCACAATTAATAGAAGACTGATTTCTTGAAAGATTCAAGATATCTTCACTTCAATCAAATTGAGAATGTTAATAGTGTCATGTTCACCATGTATATTGCAAGTGTAATGTGATCTTTAATTTAAGAAGACTATGGGAGCAAGAGCTTGATCATAGAGCCATAGTATGAGGCCTTTAGATAATGACAACCCGACTACGACCAAGTTCTGAATGTCAAGTTGAATAAGACTATCGAGGCTTGCGAGTTCTTGATAAATCAGTAATCTCTGAAGCTTACACTGATGATTGTATAAGACTCAAAGGTGAAGGATATATGATGTTCACCAACTCTTACAGGCCGTTGTAAGAGACCGTCGTACACACTAAGTATCACCTACGAAGCAAATATAAAGATCTGCAACGCATACGATCTCTCTACGAAGACAGATGTATGTGCCACATAGGTAGATGCAGAAAGACTTTAGTAAATGCAGTATCCTGTAGTCAACCTCAGTATGCAAATGAATACATATACCTATAGCAGTAGTGGACATGTTACAAGGGTCAAACCATAATGAAATGTACAAAGAATGCAGCAGTCTGCACGAGGGTCTGAGAGGCAGGAGATTAGTTAGTGCACTATGATCCGCCTACAAAAATCAACAAATAGTGCACGACAATCTACCTGTACGAAGTAGCGAACAACTCCCTTCAAAAGCTGCTACTTCACGCCACCGGATCCGCAACTTCTATGCAAGCGGACAGAAGGCGTCTACGAATACTTTCAAAATACCCCCGCACAAGTGCACCATAGTTTGTATACACATAGGTACACAAAGGGGTAATTGTAATCAAAACCCGCATGGGCCCCAGCGAGCGTGTTATTGGTACACACGTGACGTCTAGGGATGCTGCGCGGGTTATTAAACTTGAACCCGATCCTTCTAAATAGATGAAAGGAGTAGACATGGTTCAATTATAAAATGCCCCCAAAAACCCGCATGGGCCCCGGCGAGCGTGTTATTGGTACACACGTGACATCTAGGGATGCTGTGCGGGTTATTAAATTTGAACCTGATCCTTCTAAATGGATGAAAGGAGTAGACATGGTTCAATTATAAAATGCCCCCAAATACCCGCATGGGCCCCGGCAAGCATGTTGTAGAAACACATGTGACGTCAAGGGATGCTGCGCGGGTCAACAAGTGAATTCATGTTCGAACCCGATCCTTCTATACGGATCAATAAAAGTTGATAGGGTTCGAACCATTGAACAAATATATGGTTGCGACGACCGTTATATTTGTCTTAATACATTCATATTAGGCCTTTAATGCCTATAACAATGAGAATTCACTATCAAGGGCATAAAGCCTACGAAACCCGATCCTCTATCGACAGCTAGACAGAGTCGACAAGGTTCAAGCTTTAAATGGAAATAACCTCGAACACCCCGATGATGGCCGCGTTGAACAAAAAGATCTCAACTGGAGGGGTTCATTCTAAATAATTTCCAATGCCGTTCCAAATATCCAAAAATTCAAAAAATCTTCAAAATCTCAAAAATCCAAAAGAAAAATATTTAAAACTGAAATAAATCCATCAACACTTAAAGCAAAATCCATCCGCCCTCCGCAACAATTTGATGGGGTGGACAAATTGAAATTTACTTCAGCTCACATAGAGCCAAATGCTTGGTCGAAAATATTACTAGGATCCATTCTCAAATAATCTCCTGCTAGTAAGGACATGGTACGTGTCCTATGACCAGCGGTTCGCCGCCAAATGGCACCGCAGGATAAACGGTTATGACCCGGGGCCCTCTGAACAGAGTGGTTTTGCTGCCAAATGGCGCCACAAAATACCGGTTATGGCCAGCACCGATACGCTCCTTACGGCATCAAATCCTTGAGATATGAATCAATAAGATATGATCGATAGGGCACAAAGCCCTCTGTTAGCTAAGATGGATTCAAATTTGTCCCCTTAGGCAAACATTCAACCCAGGTCTACAAGGTCCCCTTGGACGAAGCAACCCATGGCTGCCGACAAGGATCCTTCTGTCAGGTTGGGTCGACTACCTCCACTGACTAAGTAGACCAGGGACCACAATGGCCCGGGATGACGGAACCATGGGATCTTGATCAGGTCTATCATATATTCCCCCACCATCCGCTTTAAGTGCACGATGGTGAAATTTCTATTTTCAATATCAAATCTTCCAAGCTCTTCAAACTCCCAAATTCAAACCTTTCAAACTCCTACATCCATTGCTGCTACTATATGCCAGATACCACGTATTATATACGTATCTGATTGACGACTAGCCTTAATCGAAAGTTCTCTCTTGTTATCGGGAGGGGTAATTAACTATAGAGGCTTGCGCCTATAGGAAACCAGAACTCAGATTATAAAGTCCTCGCAAAATGAGGGCGAAATCTCTGGGTAGTGTCTTATCTACAAACCCATCTGCCTTCCAAAATTTACCACGGAACTTATATTCAGTTAAAACTCTCTCGCCGAATAAAAAAAAAATCGCGCGGCGGGGAGGCCAGGGCTGAATTTTTGGAGCCCACAAATGGGTTACATTTGAGCTTTCTTTTTTGGGTGCTGCCTCCTTGCAGCCCATGCCTTTACTTGTATTGTTTTTGTGATCTTAGGATTAGAATCCACCGGCTCTTAGGTTTTTTTGTTTTTTTTTTCTTGTAGCTCTTTGGAGCAGTAGCGAGCTGGAGGATCCTTTTAACGACCTTGTAACCATTTTTTCTGAATTAACGCGTAGTCCCCTCTGAGGGTTTTAACAAAAAAGAATGTTTATTTAAAAAAATATTAAACTTCTAACAAATAAGTGTAAATGAATAAATAAATTATATAATGTATATAATTATAAATTACATTATAACATTATTACCTCTATTACTTATGTTATTATTAATGAAAGAATGTATTATCATCAAATCTAAACTATTCTCTAAGAGCATATCATCTTGACTTCATACTCACTAACGAAATTTGATCTAAGAAATTATTCAAATTATTATCAGTGTCATTAAGAGTAATATCTAGCGGATATATGAACAAATAACATTATCAATTAGAGGAGAACGTAAAGGATCCATAAGATTTTGTTGTATCGGTGCCTTTATATTAAGAGCTATTTGATAAAATATGACATTCTCTATTTTACTTGAGATGATTTTATCTATTTTATGATGTTCTTGAATGAGTTAGGTTGACGCAACCCGCCATTTTCATAGAAAAAAAGTTAAATAATAATATTTAAAGCTATAATTAGATCAATAAATTGGTGCTTATTTTCCCAAAGTAAGACAATATAGAAAGATAATTTTTTTATCATTTTATAAGACACCATTAAAACAATCATGAGTGAATGGATTGGTAGGTGAAAGTAACCCTAAACTCAACAAAGACAAATTTATTGAGCCCAAAATATCTTGATTCTATCACCGTTAAAACACTCAAATGTTTGATGAACGATTTACGATCAAGGGGAATAATATAGATCGTACGTGAAAGTGCTTTAAATTCTAATCAAATATAGCAAAATTCTTATATTAAAAAGGTTATAAATAGGGTTAAGAGAACTAAAAAATTCTCTTGCATTAATTTCGGCTATCATCACTAGCAATTTCTAAACTTTTTTTTTTGTTAAAATCCACTGTACAGGCTTATGCGTTGAATAAAAAAAATGATACAATTCATTACAGAATTCAAAGCCCTCTAAAATACAATATTTAAACAAAACCTATGAGCCTTAGATTCAATCTAAATACACAATCAAGCAAAAGAAAAGACAAAAAATAAAATCCAAGACCAAAAAGAGAGCCACCCAAGGAAGCAACCAGTGCGAGCAACGAAGAAGACCTAACAAGAGTTCAACCCGTGCCAAGATCAGCCCACTCAAGAGAGGCTAAGCGAAAGCAACCATAGCCAAGACTAGAAAAGATTTAACAATCACCAAACTTCTATCAACATTAAATACTAACGTTGGGTTTTACTGTGTCGTTGTGAACACCAAACTTCTATAATTCCTACAAGAGAAATCAAACGATTATTCTCAATTGTAAATATTTTTATTTTCTTCAACTGTGTGAAAAGGATGATTCTTGCATCTTGTATTTTATAGTGGATTGTTACAATTGGGTCAGGCCTCTTAGTGCTTTTTCTTTCTAAGATTTTCACATAATTTTTTTTTATCTCCTATAACTATTTTTGATCGTGTGTTGAATTTTTACCAAAAATTAAGATAAATATCATTCTACCTAAAACAAAAAATCTAAAATCTGCAATTACTCAAATCAATTATAAAATTTTGTAAAAATTTACTATTATTTAAAAATACCCGTTTTAAAAAAATTTCGCTATTTGGATTCAAAGTTCTTAAGAAAGTGATTCCGAAGAAGAAAAAGTCAGCTTTTCTACGCTACTGAGAAGTCAAAGTTTAATAGAATTTCTATGTGTTGACTTATCAGGTCTTCTCAATCTACAAATTGCAGTTTCTTGGAAGCATCAAAGCCATGAATTATTGGTTTAAATGGGTCGAGACGACTCGAGACGAGTGGACTGGAGATGAGTCGAGTTTGAGTTTGAGTTAAGTTGAGTCGAATCAAATCCAGTTTGAGTTGAGTCTGAGTTGAGTCTAACTTAGAACTTGATTAATTAATCGAGTTCGAGGTCAAACTTAAGCTTAATTATGTGATTTTGATCAGCTGGCTTGCGAACCAACTTATTTATAAAGAAAGAGAGAAAAGGATTGTCTTTTGTTCTCGTGTGGGTTATGCAAGTTAATTCTTTGGTTAGGGGGTGGTTTTGTGGGCTATGGGGTTCTTCTTTTTTTTTTTTCTTGTTCTCGTGTGGGTCTTTTGTTGGGTCTGGTTTTATTGTGGCGTTGAGCCTTTAACTGAGCTGCTCTTGGGTTTCTCTTAGTGGCTTTGGGTTTTTTATTTTGGTTTTTTCTTCCCTGCTATGTGTTGGTCCCTTTTCTTCTGCAGGTTGTGGTTGGTTGTTTATGATGCTGCTGAATGGGTTTTTGCTTAGCCTGGCATCAGGCCGTGATTCGTTTGTTCTGCCTATTTTGCTCAAGGTTTCTTTGTAGGTTGCCCGTGCCTGGCCTTCTGTTGGACTGGGTTGTGTATTGTTGCTTTTCTTCAGTGGTTGTCGTGGTTTTATTTTTATTTATTTGCTTATTGTATTAGTTTAGAATAATTGCTCTTAAGTTTTATTTTAAATGATGTATTTGTAGTTAGCTTTTGTTCTATTAAGAACTTTTAATCCGTTGTTATTCTAACACGTAGGCCCCTATAATGGATTTTATCTAAAAAAAAAAAAGAGAAAATGATTATGATTTAAATAATAATTATAATAAAATTATAGCAAGAATAATAAATTAGAAGATAAGTAATACAAAATTACATGAATAAGAAAGTGAGATATAAATTTTTAAATATTTTTCATAATTTTATACTTGAATTCTAATACATTTTAAGCATAGTTTATATTAATATTTTTTAAATGAGCTAGCTTGTGACTTAACATGTCTGAGTTAAGACTGACTCAAATTTGACTATTTAGCTCATTGAACTAGGTTTATGAGCCCTTTTTTGAGCTGAGCTCGAGCCAGCAAATAACTCGACTCATCTCACTTACGCCCTTACCATAAATAGAAAATTTTTATATTAAAAAACTACTTTAGAAAATAGTAAGCAAACTGTCTCAATGAGGAGAGATTATTAGGTTCGGACACCGGACACAGCTTACGTTTGGTATTCATAGTACCGAGCAGTATTGAGCTCGGTACTGTGAAGTACTTAGTACCGAGCAGTACTGAAGCAGTATCGAGCTCGATACTACTTGGTACTGCTTAGTACCGAGTAGGAGGTGATGTGGCGCGTTTTCATTGGGCTCCAAACACGTCCGATGACCTGACCTAATAATTTGCCCTCATAGAGAGAGAGAGAGAGAGAGAGAGAGAGAGAGAGAGAGAGAGAGAGAGAGAGAGAGAGAGAAAGAGAGAGAGAGAGAGAGAGAGAGGGAGAGATGAGTATTTGGTATTTAGTATTTGGTAGTGTTAGATATATTCCAGATTTTATTAGTTTAGTTTCTTTAATATTTTCTTTGAGTTGTTAGTTGTGTGTGTGGCTTAACTTGTAGCCACATTTTTTCTTTAAATAAGCCCTTAGGCATGTATTAGAAGAGAGACACATTAAAACAAAGTTTTTCTATGTTTCTTCCTAAAAGTTATTTCCCGTTCTTTTTTTTTTCTCCTGAAGAAGCCGATCAGGGCTTCTTGGTTTAAGCTCTGTTAATCAAGCATTTTACTGTTTACATTTTGGTATCAGAGCCACCTTCCATTTCTTGCTTTCCGGTCAGGTTCTTCCCAAAACTCCATTTCTTCTTCTTCATTCGCTTTCCTTCTTCTCTCCTCACCGGAGAACCGTCCGGAAGAAGACGTTTCTTGTAGCCAAGAAGATCTGATGAAGCAAGAATCACTGGAAGTGCAACAGTTCGTGTAGAGGTGAGATCGCTGGAGGCGTGAGGTTGGCGAAGAGCAGGGCACGCGCAAGAAGTTCATGCTGGGCTGTGTGAGCCAGAGGAGCTCACTGGACAGCAGGCGCACGGTGGGGTTGCACACGGAGGCCGGTCGGAGACTGGCCGGAGGCGAACGTGGTGCGAGAAGGCAGCGTGGGGCGTGCAAGGGCGCTGGAACAGCATTTTGGAACGGCTGGGCAAGGAGAACACACGAGAGAAGGCTGCTCGGGAGTTCGACGGAGGGGAGCTGTGGCTAAGTTAACGATTTTTTGAACCGTTAAGCCGCACAGAAGCACGCCGAGAGGATCAGAAAGTGGTGAGGAGAAATTCGCTCAGAGGATTTCAAGAACTTGATTTCTTCGTCATGTCGATGCAAAGGCTCGAGATCGACAAGTTCAAGGGGGAGAATGATTTCAGTCTTTGGAGGATCAAGATGAAGGCACTTTTGGTTCATCAAGGCCTTTCTGATGCAATCTTTGAAGAAAATCTCGCCGCAATCACCGACAGAGCCAAGGCTAGAGAAATTCAATTGAAAGCGCACAGTATCATCCTTCTTTCTATCGTTGATGAAGTGTTAAGAGAGGTTGCTGAAGAAGACACGGCATTGAAGGTATGGAGGAAGCTTAAATTAATTTATATGAAAAAGTCTCTTACAAATCGATTGTTGTTGAAGAAACAACTGTATGCGCTCCAAATGGAAGAAAACCAAGAACTCAGAAAGCATTTGGACGATTTCAATAAATTGATTCTTGACCTCAGGAATGTGGATGTGAAAATTGACGAAGAAGATCAAGGGATCATACTCCTCAGCTCTCTACCGAAGACGTATGAAAACATAGTTGACACTATGTTGTATGGGAAGCAAACTTTGACATTAACGGAGGTTAAGTCCGTTTTAATGTCAAAAGATGTTCAAAGGAAAACTGATCAAAAGGAAGACAAGAATGGCAACATTCTGATCGCTAGAGGAAGATCAGAATCACGTAGGATCAATGCCAATAGGAAGTGCTATCATTGTAATAAAGAAGGGCATATTAAGAGGTTTTGTCCAAATTTGTCTCAAGGGGTTGAACCAGAAGTTAGCTTGGCCATAGCCACAGATTTGGGAGACGGTTGGACTGATTCTGATGTTTTGTAAAATCTGGATTAAGGGAGTGATTGTTAGATATATTCCAGATTTTATGAGTTTAGTTTCTTTAATATTTTCTTTGAGTTGCTAGTTGTGTGTGTGGCTTAACTTGTAGCCACATTTTTTCTTTAAATAAGCCCTTAGGCATGTACTAGAAGAGAGACACATTAAAACAAAGTTTTTTTCTGTTTCTTCCTAAAAGTTATTTCCCGTTCTTTCTTTTTCTCCTAAAGAAGCCGATCAATGCTTCTTGGTTTAAGCTCTGTTAATCAAGCATTTTACTGTTTACAGGTAGCTAGTGGGGAGGAAAATATTATAGCTTATAAATTAAAATTAAAATTCTATTTAACACTAATACAATGAAGGAAATAGGCAACGAGTATTATATTATTTATAAATAATTTAGTCCAAAAAATTTAAAAAAATTGCAAATTCTTTAGAGATAGCCTAATTTTTATTTTTTTTTTAATTATCGCAATCAGCCAATTGGTGTTGGAGGATCCCGTTGGATCCCTCTTAGGTTTCATCGGGGACAGTTTTTTTTTTTTTTTTTTTAATTTTAAATTTCATCTAAAAAATTATATTAAAAATCAATAAGAAAATTATTCCAAATAAAAATATATATATTTTTTTTCATATATAAAGTCTTCCCATTTCATTTTTTTTTTCCTCTCCTATCTCTTTCAAACTTCTTTATTTTCTTCCCTCAAATCTTTTTGTAGAAAAATTTTCCTTTAATTTATCATTATTTTCAAGAAGATATAAAAACCTGACCAAATTGTGAAGCTTAGTCAGCAGGTTGTGGTTGGTTGTTTATGATGCTGCTGAATGGGTTTTTGCTTAGCCTGGCATCAGGCCGTGATTCGTTTGTTCTGCCTATTTTGCTCAAGGTTTCTTTGTAGGTTGCCCGTGCCTGGCCTTCTGTTGGACTGGGTTGTGTATTGTTGCTTTTCTTCAGTGGTTGTCGTGGTTTTATTTTTATTTATTTGCTTATTGTATTAGTTTAGAATAATTGCTCTTAAGTTTTATTTTAAATGATGTATTTGTAGTTAGCTTTTGTTCTATTAAGAACTTTTAATCCGTTGTTATTCTAACACGTAGGCCCCTATAATGGATTTTATCTAAAAAAAAAAAAAGAGAAAATGATTATGATTCAAATAATAATTATAATAAAATTATAGCAAGAATAATAAATTAGAAGATAAGTAATACAAAATTACATGAATAAGAAAGTGAGATATAAATTTTTAAATATTTTTCATAATTTTATACTTGAATTCTAATACATTTTAAGCATAGTTTATATTAATATTTTTTAAATGAGCTAGCTTGTGACTTAACATGTCTGAGTTAAGACTGACTCAAATTTGACTATTTAGCTCATTGAACTAGGTTTATGAGCCCTTTTTTGAGCTGAGCTCGAGCCAGCAAATAACTCGACTCATCTCACTTACGCCCTTACCATAAATAGAAAATTTTTATATTAAAAAACTACTTTAGAAAATAGTAAGCAAACTGTCTCAATGAGGAGAGATTATTAGGTTCGGACACCGGACACAGCTTACGTTTGGTATTCATAGTACCGAGCAGTATTGAGCTCGGTACTGTGAAGTACTTAGTACCGAGCAGTACTGAAGCAGTATCGAGCTCGATACTACTTGGTACTGCTTAGTACCGAGTAGGAGGTGATGTGGCGCGTTTTCATTGGGCTCCAAACACGTCCGATGACCTGACCTAATAATTTGCCCTCATAGAGAGAGAGAGAGAGAGAGAGAGAGAGAGAGAGAAAGAGAGAGAGAGAGAGAGAGAGAGAGGGAGAGATGAGTATTTGGTATTTAGTATTTGGTAGTGTTAGATATATTCCAGATTTTATTAGTTTAGTTTCTTTAATATTTTCTTTGAGTTGTTAGTTGTGTGTGTGGCTTAACTTGTAGCCACATTTTTTCTTTAAATAAGCCCTTAGGCATGTATTAGAAGAGAGACACATTAAAACAAAGTTTTTCTATGTTTCTTCCTAAAAGTTATTTCCCGTTCTTTTTTTTTTCTCCTGAAGAAGCCGATCAGGGCTTCTTGGTTTAAGCTCTGTTAATCAAGCATTTTACTGTTTACATTTTGGTATCAGAGCCACCTTCCATTTCTTGCTTTCCGGTCAGGTTCTTCCCAAAACTCCATTTCTTCTTCTTCATTCGCTTTCCTTCTTCTCTCCTCACCGGAGAACCGTCCGGAAGAAGACGTTTCTTGTAGCCAAGAAGATCTGATGAAGCAAGAATCACTGGAAGTGCAACAGTTCGTGTAGAGGTGAGATCGCTGGAGGCGTGAGGTTGGCGAAGAGCAGGGCACGCGCAAGAAGTTCATGCTGGGCTGTGTGAGCCAGAGGAGCTCACTGGACAGCAGGCGCACGGTGGGGTTGCACACGGAGGCCGGTCGGAGACTGGCCGGAGGCGAACGTGGTGCGAGAAGGCAGCGTGGGGCGTGCAAGGGCGCTGGAACAGCATTTTGGAACGGCTGGGCAAGGAGAACACACGAGAGAAGGCTGCTCGGGAGTTCGACGGAGGGGAGCTGTGGCTAAGTTAACGATTTTTTGAACCGTTAAGCCGCACAGAAGCACGCCGAGAGGATCAGAAAGTGGTGAGGAGAAATTCGCTCAGAGGATTTCAAGAACTTGATTTCTTCGTCATGTCGATGCAAAGGCTCGAGATCGACAAGTTCAAGGGGGAGAATGATTTCAGTCTTTGGAGGATCAAGATGAAGGCACTTTTGGTTCATCAAGGCCTTTCTGATGCAATCTTTGAAGAAAATCTCGCCGCAATCACCGACAGAGCCAAGGCTAGAGAAATTCAATTGAAAGCGCACAGTATCATCCTTCTTTCTATCGTTGATGAAGTGTTAAGAGAGGTTGCTGAAGAAGACACGGCATTGAAGGTATGGAGGAAGCTTAAATTAATTTATATGAAAAAGTCTCTTACAAATCGATTGTTGTTGAAGAAACAACTGTATGCGCTCCAAATGGAAGAAAACCAAGAACTCAGAAAGCATTTGGACGATTTAAATAAATTGATTCTTGACCTCAGGAATGTGGATGTGAAAATTGACGAAGAAGATCAAGGGATCATACTCCTCAGCTCTCTACCGAAGACGTATGAAAACATAGTTGACACTATGTTGTATGGGAAGCAAACTTTGACATTAACGGAGGTTAAGTCCGTTTTAATGTCAAAAGATGTTCAAAGGAAAACTGATCAAAAGGAAGACAAGAATGGCAACATTCTGATCGCTAGAGGAAGATCAGAATCACGTAGGATCAATGCCAATAGGAAGTGCTATCATTGTAATAAAGAAGGGCATATTAAGAGGTTTTGTCCAAATTTGTCTCAAGGGGTTGAACCAGAAGTTAGCTTGGCCATAGCCACAGATTTGGGAGACGGTTGGACTGATTCTGATGTTTTGTAAAATCTGGATTAAGGGAGTGATTGTTAGATATATTCCAGATTTTATGAGTTTAGTTTCTTTAATATTTTCTTTGAGTTGCTAGTTGTGTGTGTGGCTTAACTTGTAGCCACATTTTTTCTTTAAATAAGCCCTTAGGCATGTACTAGAAGAGAGACATTAAAACAAAGTTTTTTTCTGTTTCTTCCTAAAAGTTATTTCCCGTTCTTTCTTTTTCTCCTAAAGAAGCCGATCAATGCTTCTTGGTTTAAGCTCTGTTAATCAAGCATTTTACTGTTTACAGGTAGCTAGTGGGGAGGAAAATATTATAGCTTATAAATTAAAATTAAAATTCTATTTAACACTAATACAATGAAGGAAATAGGCAACGAGTATTATATTATTTATAAATTATTTAGTCCAAAAAATTTAAAAAAATTGCAAATTCTTTAGAGATAGCCTAATTTTTAATTTTTTTTTAATTATCGCAATCAGCCAATTGGTGTTGGAGGATCCCGTTGGATCCCTCTTAGGTTTCATCGGGGACAGTTTTTTTTTTTTTTTTTTTTTTTAAATTTCATCTAAAAAATTATATTAAAAATCAATAAGAAAATTATTCCAAATAAAAATATATATATTTTTTTTCATATATAAAGTCTTCCCATTTCATTTTTTTTTTCCTCTCCTATCTCTTTCAAACTTCTTTATTTTCTTCCCTCAAATCTTTTTGTAGAAAAATTTTCCTTTAATTTATCATTATTTTCAAGAAGATATAAAAACCTGACCAAATTGTGAAGCTTAGTCAGCTACTAGTTTTAACAAGCTCTTTGAAGTATTTTTGTTTGATTCACTAATTCTTTATAAAATTAAGTGAATGAATCTATCTTATTATTATTATTATTATTATTATATAGAAGAAAAAAGTATTTATTATGAGTATATTTGGGATAACTTTCTAGTTGCTTTGTTTTTGATAACAGCTAATTATAATTTCGTTTGGCTACTACTATTTTATTTCCTTCATTATTTTTCAAAAAACTTTGTAGTAGAAAGTTAGTTTTTGCAACTATAATAGCGAAATTGTTTTATCACAGCAACTTCACAATCAACTTTGTAAAACGATATAGCCTTCTCAAACAAATTCTATATTTTATAAATAATGATATTAATATACATTTCATCATGTAAATTATTTGGGCACTTCATATTGGTCTTTATATGATAGAGAAAAAATTGGAATCGCAATCCTTTGAATACAAACTCTAGTTCACTTCACACTAATCTTTATTGTTGGGGGTGAGGAGCAAACACTGTAGTAATGAAACAAGCAAGAAAGTAAAGACAGCGAAAAAATAAAGGACATCAGAATTTTATGTGGAAAATTTTAAATTAGGAAAAAAATCACGGAGCCACATCACACAAAAAAATTCACTATGAACCATTCTCTATGTCTGCAATAATAGGAAATACAAGAGAAAGCCAGTTATAACCACCAAGGGATGCAACCCTTTGAGAATGCCAATTATAACCACCAAGCGGTGCTCAAGCCTCTGTTTGATGACGCTGCGACGCTCAAACTTGCAGCGCCACGGTGTTGAATCCAGTGCTCTATGATTCTTTGTTCTTTGTTGATTAGCGCTTTGACACTCGGGAACAACGCCGGAGCTCTCAGGTACATAGCTTCGGGGTGTTGTATAGAAAAAAAAAATTCCAGATGCAAAGGACCTTAACCCAAGAAGGGGGGTAAACCCCCTGCACCCCCAACAAGCAAGACAAACTTGAGGTCCGAGGCAACATAAATAATCCAATTAATCAACACAATCAGATTCTAACATTTTTAGCTTAAGCCAAGATAATGACCACTTAATAAAGCATAAATTGACATTATAAACTATACGCCTTTCTTAATGCATCATAAGTGGTCGGGTCCTAAATTGCCCTATCTTTTAATTTAATATAGTCAAAATGCTAACACACATGACCTAACAAAACAAATCAAAAGAAGATTGATTGAAAATTCAATTAAGATTTTAATTATCTAAACTCTCTAATCAAATACTTATGATTCATTAATATAACTCTCTTTGTTTCATATAACACAAATATAAAAAATATAATTAATGTAATCCCACTTTGAAAAGTAAGCAAATGCTTTACAAACTATGATTGGGTTGAATTACAACATAACATAAATTAAAAATATATATATATATTATTATAATTTCTTACAATAATTATGATTAGATTAACTACATGTGTGTTTAACTAAAATTACAGACAAAAAGGTTAATGGGCCTTTCAAGATTGTGTTTTTTGTGGGCTTTCAAAGTTTTTTTTTCTTGCAACAGTTAAAACTACTATAAATGTATCAAAATTTAAAAAATACTATTTCTTTATGAAATTAAATAACAAAAAAAAGATAAGGTATATAAATCAAAATTAAAAAATAAGTTTAATAAATAATTTATGCGATATCTGCTGTTTCAGTAACAATTATTCTGTGCGGTCACCAGACGCCATCCGGAGGTGAATCAGAACGCACCACATCACTTTTTAGTTGTGGTATATGAGAGTTGTGTACCAATGTCTATCAGATGACATGGCGCATTCTGATTCGCCTCCAGACCGTCTGGTGACCGCATAGAATAATTTCTCCAATTGTACACAGCTTCTTCCTTTCTATTCTCTGCTATATGTAATATTATAATCCATCCTTTTATTCAATACAATATTGATTTCACCGTTCTGCTGCTGCAATGATTCGGAACTTCTTCACTTCATTCATCCATCATACACTTAGGCTTCATTTGTGATAGATTTTTTATTGTTTTCTAAAGCAGCTTTCTATTACCAAAATTTTCAGTTCAAACAAATTTTGAACTTAAAATTTATTTTCGGAAGCAGTAAAAAAGCTGTATCAAACGAAACCTTCATTGCATGCTTACTGTCTTCATTTTGGATAGTATCTTCAAAAAAGAGCGTGAAAGAGAAAATGAGGAGATTCAATGATCTCAATTCCCATTCTCATAGTAAAAAGTTGCTTATTTATACTAAAAAACAAAGCATTGTTGGTTTCCAACTTTCCATTAATCACTTTTCCCAGCTCTGCTAACCACCTAACAGAATCAATTATGATGCAGACATTCTGAACATCACTTCATCTTCTCAAATCTCTCTGATTTTAACCAAAAAAAAAAAAATTTCTCTGATTCAGAAAGCAGAACCTGTTTCCTGAAACATTTATTTAGCTTCCATAATCTCTTAGAAATCTTCTGTTACAAATCATTTAGAATTCTATCATCCCATAACATATATAGATAGCTACAGAAAGCACATAAAAGAGACTCCCGTTTGGGACGGTTTTCTTTCTGCTTCTTAAAACAGCTTTTTAGTACAAAAAAATTAAGTTTTTATACTAAAAACAACTTTAAAAAGCAATAAAAAAATCGTCCCAAACAAAAATAATAAGCTGCGGTGAACTATTTGCTCAACTCCATTATCCAAGCATTGGAGAAGTTGCAGATAACATTGAAACCAGAAAATCCAGAGAGTTTGGCCAACTCTCTGAACTCTTTCTCTGTTCTTTCCTTTCCACTAGGACTCTCCAGAAGCATTATCACGTCAGTGTTCAGGACGTAATGTGTCAGATCTGAGTAGTCTGGAGCTTCAGGCAGAAAGGAATCTATAACTATCACTTTGCCATTTTCTGGAACTGATTTCCAGCAGTTCTTCAGAATCTTCAGGCTATCCTCGTCGCCCCAGTCATGAAGAACCGACTGCAGATTATTGGTAATTAATCAGAAAAATCATTTATCAGGCTTGTTTTTCTTTATAAATCTGATTAAAATGAATAGAACCGTTGGAAAAAAAAAGTGTAAAATACATTATTATGGGTTCCTGAGCCCTTTGATTTGCATTGAGATTAGTATTTATATGACATTTTGAATTGTACTAATCTCAAAGCAAATCTGGCGGCTTATATTTTTGGTATAAGAATGCTCCTAACTAATTTCTTTTTTATCTCAATATTACCAAAATTAGTGAAAAAAAGATTTATATGTTATTTAAGTTGGACCAAGTTGGTTAATAGGGTCATTCTATTAACTCAAATTAATTCATTGTGTCAATATATTGAACCAACCTAATTATTAGTCAGATAGATTCAGGGTTTGTTTGGGACGATTGTAGCGTTTTATAAAGTTGGTTAATAGGGACGATTGTAGCGTTTTATAAATTATTAAGTTTATTTTGACATAATATAATATAAAATTTAATTAATTTTTGCATATTATAATAATCTTTTGCAATAATTGAGTAAATTATATATATTAATCTCAACAAATAGTAATAATTTTCAAACTAAAATTTATGAAAAATATTCACCAAAATTCATTTCACAATTTATATTATAATTATGTTAATATAATTAGATTTATGTCACCTTCAACAACAAAGCCTCTCCACTTGGAATGCTTTCAAACACATCTCCACCAACATGCTCCACTCCTACATCAATAAAATATAACTCAATTTTCAAAAAAAAAAAAAAATTAATTATGGATATACTTAGGCTTCATTTGGGACAGCTTTTTTACTGCTATTTAAAATAACTTTCTAATACAAAAATTTTTAATTTTGTATTAAAAAACTACTTTAAAAAGAAGTAAGAAAGTTATTCCAAAAGAAGTCTTAGGCTTCGTTTGGGGTAGCATTTTGTTGCTTTTTAAAACAGCTTTTTAGTACAAAAACGTCTTAAATAAAAAAAAATTATACTAAAAAACTGTTTTAGGAAGCAATACGAAAGATGTCCCGAACGACATATGAATGAAAATAATCAAGTTAAACGGACAATTACAAGAGCTCAATCAAGAAGAAAAATGAATAGATAAGCAAATTAATTACCTGGCAAAGAAGGTGCTTGAGCAATAACATGGGGAAGATCAAAGTTAATCCCTTTGATATGAGAATGCTTTGCAGTGATCATTCTGAGTGTTCCTCCTGTTCCACCACCTACATCAACAAGCACATTGATATCCTCAAATCCCTTATAAATTTTCAGAATGTTCTTCATGATTATTATAGAATGGCTTCTCATTCCCTCATTGAAAACTTTGCTGATTCTTGGATCTGTAGCATGGTACTCAAATAAATTCAGTCCACCATGAGCTCTGTTGAAGGCCACTCCTCCATGCAATATTGCATCCTTTAGATGATACCTTTAAAAAAATTAAAAGTTGAGAGATTAGTTTAGTTGGTAAAAATCTTAGAAATTATTGAAAAGATTTTGTATTTGAATCTCATACAACGATTAAAAAGGCGGAAGAGGCGTACGCACTGAGACGCGACTCAAGGCGAGGCGAAGCATTTGCGCGTTGAGGCTTACGCCTCGTTGAATTCCGCGGAGCGTGCGCTTATTTCGCACGGGGCGTAGGCTTCGGTTCGTAACGCCTCGAAGCGAAACGAGGCACCGCTTCGATTTGTAAGTATATAGACCGAGCGATGAGAGTCGTATAAGAGTCGAGTATTAGGGTAACATACCTGCTTCTGCTTCGGGTGAGAACTGAAAGGCGAACTCCGCCGACTTCGACGACCACAGTTTGGTCGAGTTCGAACATAACTGGAGGCGATCGAAGGTAACGATTTATTTCTTCTTCTCTTTCTTCCCGTAATCTTCCGGTCATTTGCTTCATTTCTCGCTTCTTCTTCTCCAGTTTCCTGTAATCGAATGTTCTTTTTTCACGGCTAGGTAACGATCTTTCTTCCCGTTATTTGCTTCATATCTCGCTTCATCAGATTGTACATGCTCGGTACCGCTCGGCACACGCTCGCACTGAGCGGTACATACTCGGTACACGCTCGGTACTGAGCGGTACATGCTCGGTACATGCTCGGTACTGAGCAGAACATGCTCGGTACTGAGCAGTACATGCTCGGTACATGCTCGGTATTGCTCGGTACTGAGCAGTACATGCTCGGTACACGCTCGGTACTGAGCGGTACATGCTCGGTACACGCTCGGTACTGAGCGGTACATGCTCGGTACTGAGCGGTACATGCTCGGTACTGAGCGGTACATGCTCGGTACACGCTCGGTATTGAGCATATACAACAAGCAGAATTTTAAAATTACTCTTATAATATAATTTTGTTCCGGGGGCGCTGCCCCCGAAAACCCCCGCAGGGGCGCTGCCCCTTGACCCCGCGACCTGACCGGGCAGGTCGAACCCCGCCAGGGGGCAGCGCCCCCTTGGACCCCCGGCAGACTGGTATATTTTTGTATTCATGTTGTTTTATTATTGGTATTTGGTAGTACAAATAATTGTTAAAAATATATCATATTGTTAGCATGACTAGTGGCACAAGAAGGAAAGATCCTGCATGGAAATATGGAACTCAAGTTGAAGTGTCAGGCGAAGGTGCAAAGAAGGGATTTGTTTACATGAAATGTAATTTCTGTGAGAAACACATAACTGGTGGCGTCAAGAGATTGAAGGATCATCTAGCCTGCACTCATGTCAATGTGGGACCATGTGCAAAAGTTCCTGATGAGGTGAAGAAAGAATGTACAAATTATTTAAAGAAGTTTGCCACCACAAAGGAGGTCACACAAAGAAATATGGAAGAGATGATAGGAAACTCTTCTTACTATGGATCACAGCATGAAGGTTCCAGTACTGGAAGCCATCTAGTTTCTTCTGACCGAGGCAGTCGGGGGCCCATGGATAGATTTATGTTAAATATTGATAACGACGAAAATATAAATACTCAGGATATTCAGCCTCCTACAGCTACAAAAGAACTCAAGAATAGAGTTTGTTTGGATATCGCCAGATTCATCTATGAAAATGGGATTCCATTTAATGTTGTTAGGAGTCCATCGTGGATCAATATGTTACGATCTGTTGGAAGCTATGGAAGAGGATTACAACTTCCAAGCATGTATGAGCTGAGGACTTGGATGCTGAATGAGGAGGTTAAGACAACTTCAAAAATGGTGGATGATGTTAAGAAGACTTGGATTGAGACAGGAGTGACAATAATGTCAGATGGTTGGTCAGATATTCGACATAGAAGTATTATTAATTTTTTGGTCAACAATCCATATGGAACAGTTTTTCTCAAATCAGTAGATGCTTCAAGCTTTATAAAGGATGCACAATTATTGTTTGAAATGTTGGATGAAGTTGTGGAGGAAGTGGGAGATGCTTTAGTAGTACAGGTTGTTACTGTAATATCAAGATCTGCTCCAGTATCGTCCAGGACGATCTGGGATCGTCCTGGGACGATCAGTGGAAATCAGCTCCAGATTTTGCCCAGTTTTGCTCCAGGTGATTTTCTGCAGGCATCGTCCAGGCCGATTGGAGACATCGGCCAGGCCGATCGGCACTGTAGAAAATATCGTCCATGCTATAGCCCTGAAGGGAGACCAGGCCGATCCTTTTGGTCGGATCGTCCCGGGACGATGCTGCGATCGGCCGGGTCGATCTGTGTATTATAAAGCTGATTTCAGTCGTTTTGAAGAGAGAGAAAATCAAAATAAATATCTGATTTTTCTGAGGAGAGAGAAAGTCGAGGGCATTTGTGGAAAAGTGGATTTTCGGACGACGCGGAGCCGTTTTCGATCGAAGTGACTGTTGAGGAAATTGCTGTGCTCGAGGTAAGGCACATTCCGCCTTTCTCAATTTTCAGTTCCGTCGTGTTTGGCGGTATATTCTGTCCGGATTTCGTTTTCGTTAATGATTTTTGTCCGTATCTGTTGATTGGTTCAGTTTTTACCGCGTAACTTTCTGTATATTGTTGACGTGCCGAGTGTGCACATTTTGGTTATTTTCTGAAGATTTTCGTCCGGGTATTTTTGATTCGACTGTGTTTTTAGTCGACCGGATTTTTCTGTGAAATTGGAATTTATCTGTGCAGTAGAATAAAGGTTCTGAAATGTTGATATCTGTATTCTGTGCGAATTCGGTAAATTTTCTTTGCAGGAATTTTTGTGTAAATTCCGTATACTGCCGTTGTGCTGCCCGATTTTTGGGTAATTTCTGAATTGTCCGGATTTCTTCTGAATTGAAATGCTATGTGTATAAGCTATAAAAAGGGAGTTATAAGGGGCCTGGATCCTATGAGATTCAGTTAGTGAAACGGGAAATCTGAAATGAGCTCAATCTGAAATCTGATATCTGTTCTGTTCCGGATCCGATGAATTCTGTTTTGGTGCTATAAGCACATCTGTTTCGGTGCCGTGAGCACAAAGGGAGACATAAGGGGCCTGAATCCTATGAGATTCAGTCAGTGTCTGGGAAGGGAGGCATAAGGGGCCGGAATCCGTAGAGATTCCGTCAGTGTCAGGGCATTTAGCTATCTGTATCTGTACTATTTTCTGTATCTGTTCTGTTCTGTACGAAATTGTGATTATGACATGATATGATCCGTACGATTCTGATTTCTGTTTCTGACTCTGTTGATTTGTTCTGTTCTGATACGATCTGTACGACTCTGATGTGATCTAATATCTGTCCGTAAGTTTTGATTTCCGATTCTGTTCCGACTTCTGATCTGATTTCTGTCTGATAAGTTTGGTTTTGTTTTCTGAGAATTTAGATTGGAGGTTTGTTGCTTTGCTGAGCTGTTGAGCTCACCCTTGCTTTCTGGTGGTTTTCAGGTTCTGGGAAGGGCAAGGAAGTCCAGGATTAGATTTCAGAGTCTGATCAGATTAGGTACTTTTGTACTTTTGATTTTTGTACAGTCATGGCTTTCCTGTTCTGTCTTTCTTTCTGTTGAAAGCCATGTACTGTTCTGTAGATGATTATTTTGAGGAAATGAAAAGATAGATGTTTTGTTCCGCTGCATTTGATGTTTTTAGTAGCTCTGTTGTTCTGTGTGTTTCTGTTGAGTTAAGAATTTGGAAGATCAGTTCAGTAACCTAATCCAAAGCCAGATCCTGGTTAGCTATTCTCCGTCGCGATCCGGCGCGGGCGGGATCCGTCTCGTCTCGGGTCGGGTCGTGACAAGTTTTTTTTTTTGGTATCAGAGCACTGGTTTTGGAAACAGGTTGGATTGTAAAACAGAGCTTTAGGAAGTGATCAGTGAGTCTGTCTGGGAGGTAGTTTTGGGTCGTTTGGCTTTTTATTGTGTTATTTTGTGTTGTTTTGTGATAGTTTTCCGGATTTTCTGGATTTTTCTGTATGGATCAGCCAGACCCAGACATGACAGACGGTCAGAGTGACGATCAGGCAGCACCAGTGGGGAGTACAGCCCCAGTGGTCGGTGCTGATACGCTTTCACAGTTTGCTTCACTTGTTGCTCAGATGATGAGCGAGACTCAGAGCAGAGCTTCGACTGTTAGATCTGAGGACATTGATCGACACCTGCAGTTATTTTTGAGGTTGAAGCCTCCGAGGTTTGAGGGCGCTGTTGAGCCCAGAGCAGCCGAGGAGTGGCTGAGGAGATTGGAGAAGACTTTTGACGGGATGCAGTGTCCTGCAGACAGGAAAGTTCCGTTAGCTGTTTTTCTGTTGGACGGAGAGGCTGAGCACTGGTGGGATGGCCAGCAAGCAGCCAGATTTCAGGGCAGACTGAACTCTTTGATTACTTGGGAAGAGTTCACTGAGGTATTCAGAGATTGGTTTGTTCCCCCTTCTGCACGACAGCAGATGCAGGAGAGTTTTCTGAGACTTGTTCAGGGGAGCAAGACGGTGATGCAGTACGAGGCTGAGTTTACTGCATTAGCCAGGTACGCTCCGCAGCTGGTTAGCACGTCTGCTGAGAGGTGCTACAGATTTCTGAGAGGCTTACGAGACACTTTGAGGCAGCCTCTGATACCGTTCCGGATTACTGATTTCTCTGAGCTTGTGGAGCGAGCTCGTCTGATTGAGAATGACATGACGGCTACTCAGCAGCGGTGGACTGCGAGTAGGAAGAGGTTTGGAGGAGAGACATCTGGCAGTGGTTCCTCTGGGAAGAGGAGATTTGTTCCTGGATCTGGATCTGGAGATTCCAGGAAGAGCGGAGGGTCGTCTGGTACTATTACCAGTACGACGAGTTCTGGATCAGTCAGTTCGGCACCTGTGTGCCAGAGTTGTGGACGGCGACACCATGGCCAGTGCTACAGGATAGCTGGTCTTTGTTTCAGATGTGGTCAGCCGGGACATAGGATTGCAGAATGTCCACAGATGGGATATGAGCAGCGATCTGAGGGCTTTGTCAGACCTGTTGGTTCAGCAGCAGGAAGACCGAGGACTGTTCCTCCTCGCCCTGAGGGATTTGCTGGTAGAGGTGGTGGTTCTAGTTCTGCACCACGGAGACCACCTACGATTCAGAGGGAGCAGAGTAGTTCTGTTGCTTCAGCTCCTGTTCCAGTTCAGCCACGAGTTTACAGTCTGAGTCAGCAGGAGGCTCGAGATGCTCCGGATGTTGTGACAGGTACGGTTTACATTTCTGATCAGCCCTGTCGTGTTTTGTTTGACTCTGGAGCGAGTCATTCTTTTCTGTCCGAGCATTGTTTTGAGATTTTACATTTGGATTCGATGGTTTTACCGGTTTCTTTGTCTGTGATTTTACCGGCTGGGAATCCATTGATTGCTCGACAGTTTTGTTTGTGTGAGATCGAGATTTCTGGCAAGAAGTGGAAATCGAGTTTGATTCGATTGCCGATTTCTTCGTATGATGTGATTCTGGGCATGGATTGGCTGAGTCAGTATGAGGCCCAGATAGACTGTCTGAAGAAGCAAGTGAGTTTGCTTGTGGCTGGAGAGAGAGTTGTATTTCAGGGATTACGAGGTGTTCTCTCCAGTCTGGTTTCTGTGTTGGAGGTGAGCAGGATGTGGAAGAAAGGATGTCCGGTATTTTTGGCTTCGGTGCGGGATCTGAACCTGGAGGTTGGTTCTGTTTCTGAGATCCCTGTGGTACGGGAGTTTGCCGATGTTTTTCCTGAGGAGTTGGTTGGTTTACCTCCGGATAGAGATGTGGAGTTCTCTATCGATGTTTTTCCGGGTACAGCTCCGATATCGAAAGCTCCGTACAGGATGGCACCGAAAGAACTTTCTGAGTTGAAAGTTCAGCTTCAGGAGTTAGTTGACAGAGGTTTTGTACGTCCTAGTGTTTCGCCCTGGGGAGCACCTGTTCTGTTTGTGAAGAAGAAGGACGGTACACTCCGTATGTGTATTGATTACAGAGATTTGAACAAGGTCACGATCAAGAACAAGTATCCTTTGCCTCGGATAGACGACTTGTTTGATCAGCTTTCCGGATCTTCGGTATTTTCGAAGATTGATTTGCGATCCGGATACTATCAGGTGAAGGTGAAGGAAACTGATGTGGTGAAGACTGCTTTCAGTACTCGGTACGGGCACTACGAGTTTTTGGTTATGCCTTTTGGGGTAACCAATGCGCCTGCGATTTTCATGGATCTGATGAACCGAGTATTCAGGGAGTATTTGGATCAGTTTGTGATCGTCTTCATTGACGATATTCTGGTATATTCTGCATCTGAGGATGAGCATGCCAGACATTTGAGGATTGTGTTGGAGACTTTGAGGAGGCATCAGCTGTATGCCAAGTTCTCTAAGTGTGAGTTCTGGCTGAAGAGCATTTCTTTTTTGGGGCACGTGGTTAGCGGAGAAGGCATTTCTGTAGATCCCCAGAAGATTCAGGCTGTTGCTGATTGGCCAAGGCCGACTACGGTATTTGAGGTACGTAGTTTCTTGGGCATGGCCGGGTATTATAGGAAGTTTGTGAAAGGATTTTCACAGATTTCGACTCCTCTGACGAGACTGACTCAGAAGTCAGTACCTTTTGTTTGGACACCGGAGTGTGAAGCTAGTTTCCAGAGATTGAAGGAGTGTTTGACTTCAGCTCCAGTGTTGGCACTTCCGTCAGGTACGGAGGGTTTCCAAGTGTTCAGTGATGCTTCACTGAAAGGATTGGGTTGTGTTCTGATGCAGCATGGTCAGGTAATTGCTTATGCTTCGAGACAGTTGAAACCACATGAAAAGAATTACCCGACGCATGATCTGGAGTTAGCTGCAGTTGTTTTTGCTTTGAAGATTTGGCGTCATTACCTGTATGGCGTCAGATGTGAGATCTTTACTGATCATAAGAGCCTGAAGTATATTTTTACTCAGAAGGATCTGAATCTGAGACAGAGGAGGTGGCTCGAGTTGATCAAGGACTACGATTTGACTATTCAGTATCAGCCTGGGAAGGCGAATGTGGTAGCGGACGCTCTGAGCAGGAAGTCTTCTGGATTCTCAGGTATTCAGCTTACCTGTGATGACTTTCTGATTCGTGATTTGGAGAGATTGCAGTTGGAGGTGGTTTCCTCCAGTGATTTGGAGTTGGCTCAGATGAGTATTCAGTCTTCTTTGGAAGCACGGATTCAAGAAGCCCAGAAGTCAGATTCTGACTATTCGAAGTTGATAGCTCAGATTGGATCTGGTAAGACTCCTGAACTTCGAATTTCTGATTCTGGTGTTATTTTCTGTAAGAACAGGTTGTGGGTACCTGTGTTTGGAGACTTGAGGCAGGAGATTCTGTACGAATCTCATCATTCTGGCTACACTGTACATCCAGGCAGTGGTAAGATGTACGCTGACATGAAGCTTTTGTTTTGGTGGCCTGGGATGAAGAAAGATGTGGTAGAGTTTGTGTCGAGATGCGAAGCCTGTCAGTTGGTGAAGGCAGAGCATCAGCGACCGGGTGGACTGTTGCAGTCGTTGCCTATCCCTGAGTGGAAATGGGAGGAGGTAACGATGGATTTTGCGATGGGTTTTCCTCGATCTAGACAAGGACATGATGCCATTTGGGTGGTTGTAGATCGATTGACCAAGTCAGCCCATTTTCTTCCGATCAGACAGACGGATTCAGTTGATCGCTTGGCACAGATTTATGTGAAGGAAATAGTCAGATTGCACGGTGTGCCTCGTGTGATCGTATCTGATCGAGATGGACGCTTTACTTCCAGACTTTGGAAAGGCATTCAGCAAGGCTTGGGTACGAAACTGCATTTCAGTACAGCCTTTCATCCTCAGACCGACGGACAGTCTGAGAGGACGATTCAGGTAGGCCTGTCAATTTGTGACACGACCCGAAAACCCGACCCGAACCCGACCCGAAAAATCCGGGTTCGGGTCAACCCGTGAAGTAAACGGGTCGGGTTCGGGTTGAATTTTGTGACCCGTTTAAATTTCGGGTCGGGTTCGGGTCAACCCGCCAACCCGATTTTGACCCGCATAACCCGCGATTAATTAGATTTTAGGGTTTATATTTATATACTGATTTCGACTTTCGAGCGAGAGACGCATTGTCGCATTCGAGGATAAGTGGATTCGCCTGTTTTAGGGTTTTCATTCTCTCAATCTCTCGTCGGCTCGTCTCCTCGTCTCCTCTTCCGCTATCGAAATCGAAGTATCGAGCAGTTCGAGCTCTCGAAATCTCGAATCCTCCTCATTTCTGGCTTTCTCGTTCGTGACGGTCGGTAATATCTTCAATACTTCATGAACTTTTGTTGTTTTGGACGGTCGTTCGTGACGGTCGATGTTTTTTTTTTTTATTTAGTTTTTGGATCGAAGTCTCGAAGATTTGTTATCTGTTTTTGTAGCAAATTTCGAGTTTTGCGGTTTTCACTATCGTGGTGTTTGTCTGTTTGAGGTATTGCCGTATTGAGCATTTGAGCTTTATCGATTTGCAGATTTGGTGAGCCGTGAATCGTGATTTCTGAAATGCGTGAAATCTATAGATGGAGGTAGAGGATTAGCTGATTTGAGACTTGTGCTGAAATGTTGATTAGGGTTTCCGGTTTCTTTGTGAACTTAAGTCTTGAAATCAGGAACATTAAATATTTTTTGTTCTTGTTGCTATCTTTTATGTTGGTTATTTTGAGTAATTGAGTATGGAACTATCAACTATGCAAGGTTGGAACTTGGAAGTAGCCGGGATGGTTCATTTCATTGTGTTGTACTGTTGTGACTTGTGACTGTTGTCGGCCTGCTGACTGCTTAGTAAATAGTAACTGAGTTGTTGTCTTGTTGACATGTTATTTGACTTATTTCAGTATTTCACATTTTCACTTGGTGTTGTTGACACTTGCTGTTGTCTTGCTGTTGGATACTTGGATTTGGGCCTTTGGCTACTTGGTTGTTTCATGTTGAGTGTTGGCTACTGCCTAATGGAGTAATGGCTACTTGGATGTTGTTGATTTTCTGTTAAATGTCCACAGCTTCACTTGAGCTTTATGATTAGTAAATATTAATTATTTAGTTCATAAAACTTACATTTAAATTGCTGTGATGATTTATGGTTTTAATCAATTAATTGCTATTTTTCCTATGCTTATACAATCCTATAATATGGAGTTGTGATGTGGAGTTATATAATTTTTTTTAGATGGAGGATTCAAATACAATTATTGCAAGTAACCCTTCTGATCATAATGAGCACATTCCTACTGATAATGAACAAGAATATGATAGTGATGAACTTAATAATGCTAGTGGAAGTGGAATAGCTCAAAAAAAGAAAAGGAGATTGACTTCTAATGTGTGGGGACATTTTGAAATGTTGCCCCTTGCAAAGGATGGAAAACAACGTTGCAAATGTAAGAAATGTGGGGCTACATATTTAAGTGATAGTAAAAATGGTACAGGAAATCTGAGACGTCACTTGCAAAATTGTAAGAAAAGGAGCTCTCAAGATATAGGTCAACTTATTCTTCAAAGTAACTCAAGTGCATCTATGTCTGTGGTTGAAAATAAGTTTGATAATCAAGAATTTCGCAGCTTATTTACTGCATGTATAATTATGCATGATTTGCCATTCCAATGTGTAGAATGGGCTGGTCTTAGATCATTACTTCGTTATTTGCGTCCTGATTTGCATATTGTTTCTAGAAATACAGCACGACAAGATTGCAAGAAAATGTTTGTTAAGGAAAAAGTTCAAATACAATCTCTTCTTAGTAGTTGTAAGGGTAGAGTTTCCTTGACTTCAGATTTGTGGACTTCTATCAACACGGATGGTTTTATTTGCTTGACTGCACATTTTATTGATAAGAATTGGAGGTTACAGAAAAAAGTTATAAATTTTGGTTTCATGCCACCCCCCCATGATGGCTTAGCATTGTTTGAGAAACTCCAATTATTTCTGAATGAATGGAAACTTGATAGTAAGCTTTTCAGCATCACTTTAGATAATGCATCTGCAAATACTGTTTCTGTTGATTTTCTCCGGAACCATTTGAATTTGAAACATGGTCTTCTATGCAATGGTGAATTTTTCCATATGAGATGTTGTGCACATATTGTGAATCTTATTGTTCAGGAAGGTTTGAAAGAAATTGATTCATGTGTTCTGAAGGTTCGGGAGAGCATTAAATATGTGAAGGGTTCTCAATTAAGAAAGCAGAAGTTTCTTGACTGCGTGAGGCAAAGTTTTCTTGAAAGTACCAAAGGCCTTAGACAAGACGTGCCAACTAGATGGAATTCTACTTTTGTTATGTTGGACAGTGCAATTTATTTCAGACGTGTTTTTATGCATTTGGAATTGGGTGACTCCAATTACAAATGCTGTCCTTCAGCATCTGAGTGGGAAAAATGTGTGAATATATGCAAGTTTTTAGCACCGTTTTATGAAATCACTTGTCTCTTCTCTGGATCTAAGTATCCCACTGCAAATCTATATTTTCCTTGTGTCTCTACTGCATATGCCTCATTGAAGAATGAGATGTCTTCCGACTTGGAGTATATAAGAAGAATGACAGTTGGTATGCTTGCGAAATTTGAAAAGTATTGGAAAGACTTTAGTGTACTCTTAGCAATTGCTGTCATCCTTGACCCTAGATATAAATTTAACTTTGTTGAATGGTGTTACAAGAAATTGTATACGGGTACTTACATAATTGAGCTTGATAAAGTAAAGGAGAAGTTGGAATCCCTATTTGCAAACTACTCAAGACCAATTGAGGATACCTCAACTTCTGAAACTCAAACATCCCAATCTTCACAAAAGACTCCTTCAACTACTCAATCAACAACAATGATTAAGTCACAATTCCTTCAGGTTCTACTGTTCTACTTAACTACTTTACATGTTGCTCTCTTTCCATTATGAAATATATGCTCATTTGATTCATTTGCACAGGATTATGACACTTTTGAAGTAGAAGTAACAATGCCAAGAAATAGAAAGTCTGAACTTGAAGTATACTTGGACGAAACCAAGTTAGATAGGAATAGCGAATTAGATATTTTACAATATTGGAAACTTAATCAGTACAGATTTCCTCAGGTATCAAGCATGGCTCGTGATGTATTATGCATTCCAATTTCTACTGTGGCATCCGAAAGTGCTTTTAGCAATAGTGGTAGAGTTCTCGACCAATATCGAAGTGCTTTGAAACATGATATTGTGGAAGCATTGGTATGCACTAAAGATTGGTTATACAGTGAGCAAGGTAATAAATTAAAATTATTATATAACTTATACTCTTATAGGTTAGTTATACAAATTAACTTCTTAATAATTTAATATTTGTGCATTTGTAATAGATGCCAAAGACACTGAGCTTGATGCGGTGACTGATGACATAATGGGTTTGGATGTGGAAGGAAATCAAATTGGAGTTGACAATGAGTCAACGAACATTGCATCTTAAAGTTTAGAGGCACTTTTCTAATATTATTAGTTATATAGTTGTGTTAAATGTTCGGGAGTCCGGAGTTTTGACTGTTTTGTGCTGCGTTTGTATATCTCTTCAATCACTGCTTTTGCTGGTTGGTTTTTTGGAGATGTTGAGGCGATTCTGCAACTTCATTATTAGTTCTGGATGTGCAGTTATACTCTAATAGTTATTGTTGGAGAATTGTATTCTGCAACTTCACTGCTTTTCTCTATTTATTTTTATATCTCTTGGGACTTGTATATACTTATGGGTTGTTCTGGACTTATGGGTTGTTCTGGATGTGCAGTTATACTCTAATAATTTCATTTTGTTATCTCATATTTAGGCTTTAGCTGGTATCTTGGTTATATTGCTGATGGCATTGGGCCATTGGCCGTGTGGGACAGTGGGAGTGTGGGTCTGGTTGTTTTGGTGTTGGTGTTGGACCGTTGGTGTTGGTGGACTCATGGACTGTTGGACAGTTGGCTTGTTGCATGCTACCATTCTGCTGTTGTCGGATTGTTGTCATTCTGCTATTTGGCCTTTGAGACTTTGAGTTTAGATTGAATCATTGAAGTGCTAATGTGCCATTCTACATTTCTACTGAAGTATTATAATTCTGCTACTAACTAGGAAAAGTTGAAAACTGAGAGTTCTTGGACAGTTGGGCTAATCAGATTGTGCTCATTCTGCTAATGAGCAAGTGTTGTAAGGAATGTAAGCTTGTAAAACTGCAGCTTCTTTTGGATTTTTCTGTTGGTATTGTTGGTTTGGTTGGTTTTAAATGCTAAATGCTAGTTTGCTATTGTTGGTTTGGTTGGTTTTAAATATTTAATGGCTGTGATGAAGAACTTAGTAAACTGATTTAGATGCAACACACATTTAGATGCAACCAATTTATAAATTGGTATAAATGATTTTAATGGCTTGAGCAGATACTATTAACTTAAATTGATAAGAGCCTTAAATTCATATTACCAGTTGTAAATTTGGAGGGCACTATTTTTGGACTTGTTGGCTTGTTGCAAATGATATTTCTTTACTAGGTTCACCCTGAGCCAGTGAGCCTAAGGCTTTGGCCTTTGGTTTTGGTAGTTTGGTTGCTAGCAAGTAGCAACTAGCAAATAGCAAATTAGCAATCAATTATCAATGAATTATTGCTTTTATAGTTTTATTTGTTTTTTCTTTCATTTGCAACATTGCAGCCTTGCAGGTATTTTAATATTTATAGGTGATTGACTGATTGGTGAATGATGGACTTGATCACTTGATGAGAAATTGAGAATTGATCAACTGAGATCAATTATCAGCCCAGGAGATTCTATATCTGATACTGAGAGTGCAACTGTGCAAGAGATATACTGATATAGGGAACAATTACTCTTTTTAGTTTATACTTATTTTAAACTTTTTAGTTGTTTAAATGTTTATACTTAAGTTGTAATACATGTAAATTTTTATTTGTAAATTTGTAATATATTTTTTAACTTGAAATTTGTAAGTTGTATTGTTGTAACTTGTAATAAATTGTGATTTGTGAATGGCTGAATGCATTTAAAATTTTATTATTTCTCTTAAATTCAATTATTCAATAATTTGCTCGAGTAAAAAAAAAAAAAAAAACTGGAAAAATTTTCTAGCGGGTTGGCGGGTCGGGTCGACCCGGGTCGGGTTCATCCCGGGTCGGGTTCGGGTTCGGATTATGAACCTGTTTAGCTAAACGGGTCGGGTTCGGGTCGACCCGTTTAATCCCGGGTCAAGTCGGGTTCGACCCGAACCCGACCCGTGAACCCGAATTGACACCCCTAGATTCAGGTACTGGAAGATCTGTTGAGGCTTTGTGTTCTGGACTTTAGCGGAAGTTGGGAGGATCATATTCCGCTGATTGAGTTTGCTTATAACAACAGTTTTCAGTCCAGTATCGGTATGGCACCGTACGAGGCTTTGTATGGCAGGAAGTGTCGTACTCCTTTGACTCCGACCTCCTTCGGAGATAGACAGGCTTTGGGGGCCACTTTTGCTGATGAAACTGCTCAGAAGATCAATTTGATAAGAGAAAGATTGAAAGCCGCTCAAGATCGTCAGCAGAAGTATTACAATCAGAAGCACAGATTTGTTGAATTTCAGGTCGGTGACTTTGTGTATGTCAAAGTCAGCCCGATGAAGGGTGTGAACAGATTTGGTCAGGTAAGCAAGCTTAGTCCAAGGTATGTTGGACCTTTTGAAGTTTTGGAAAGAATTGGAAAATCTGCTTATCGCCTATTGCTTTCTGAATCTATGCCGGATGTGCATAATGTGTTTCACGTATCCACTCTGAGGAAGTGGGTTTCAGACTCTGGGAAGAAGTTGTCAGCTGATGAGGTGGAGATTCAGGAGAATCTGGCGTACAAGGAAGAGCCAGAGCTTATTTTGGCGTACGACGTCCGAAAGTTAAGAAATAAAGAGATTCCGATGGTTAAAGTCCAGTGGAAGCACCGGACTGCACGGGAAGCAACTTGGGAGAAGGAGTCTGATATGAGACGGTCGTACCCGTACTTGTTTTGACTGAGTTTGGACTGGATAATGTCGAGGACGACATTTTTCTGAGTTGGGGAGATTGTAATATCAAGATCTGCTCCAGTATCGTCCAGGACGATCTGGGATCGTCCTGGGACGATCAGTGGAAATCAGCTCCAGATTTTGCCCAGTTTTGCTCCAGGTGATTTTCTGCAGGCATCGTCCAGGCCGATTGGAGACATCGGCCAGGCCGATCGGCACTGTAGAAAATATCGTCCATGCTATAGCCCTGAAGGGAGACCAGGCCGATCCTTTTGGTCGGATCGTCCCGGGACGATGCTGCGATCGGCCGGGCCGATCTGTGTATTATAAAGCTGATTTCAGTCGTTTTGAAGAGAGAGAAAATCAAAAATAAATATCTGATTTTTCTGAGGAGAGAGAAAGTCGAGGGCATTTGTGGAAAAGTGGATTTTCGGACGACGCGGAGCCGTTTTCGATCGAAGTGACTGTTGAGGAAATTGCTGTGCTCGAGGTAAGGCACATTCCGCCTTTCTCAATTTTCAGTTCCGTCGTGTTTGGCGGTATATTCTGTCCGGATTTCGTTTTCGTTAATGATTTTTGTCCGTATCTGTTGATTGGTTCAGTTTTTACCGCGTAACTTTCTGTATATTGTTGACGTGCCGAGTGTGCACATTTTGGTTATTTTCTGAAGATTTTCGTCCGGGTATTTTTGATTCGACTGTGTTTTTAGTCGACCGGATTTTTCTGTGAAATTGGAATTTATCTGTGCAGTAGAATAAAGGTTCTGAAATGTTGATATCTGTATTCTGTGCGAATTCGGTAAATTTTCTTTGCAGGAATTTTTGTGTAAATTCCGTATACTGCCGTTGTGCTGCCCGATTTTTGGGTAATTTCTGAATTGTCCGGATTTCTTCTGAATTGAAATGCTATGTGTATAAGCTATAAAAAGGGAGTTATAAGGGGCCTGGATCCTATGAGATTCAGTTAGTGAAACGGGAAATCTGAAATGAGCTCAATCTGAAATCTGATATCTGTTCTGTTCCGGATCCGATGAATTCTGTTTTGGTGCTATAAGCACATCTGTTTCGGTGCCGTGAGCACAAAGGGAGACATAAGGGGCCTGAATCCTATGAGATTCAGTCAGTGTCTGGGAAGGGAGGCATAAGGGGCCGGAATCCGTAGAGATTCCGTCAGTGTCAGGGCATTTAGCTATCTGTATCTGTACTATTTTCTGTATCTGTTCTGTTCTGTACGAAATTGTGATTATGACATGATATGATCCGTACGATTCTGATTTCTGTTTCTGACTCTGTTGATTTGTTCTGTTCTGATACGATCTGTACGACTCTGATGTGATCTAATATCTGTCCGTAAGTTTTGATTTCCGATTCTGTTCCGACTTCTGATCTGATTTCTGTCTGATAAGTTTGGTTTTGTTTTCTGAGAATTTAGATTGGAGGTTTGTTGCTTTGCTGAGCTGTTGAGCTCACCCTTGCTTTCTGGTGGTTTTCAGGTTCTGGGAAGGGCAAGGAAGTCCAGGATTAGATTTCAGAGTCTGATCAGATTAGGTACTTTTGTACTTTTGATTTTTGTACAGTCATGGCTTTCCTGTTCTGTCTTTCTTTCTGTTGAAAGCCATGTACTGTTCTGTAGATGATTATTTTGAGGAAATGAAAAGATAGATGTTTTGTTCCGCTGCATTTGATGTTTTTAGTAGCTCTGTTGTTCTGTGTGTTTCTGTTGAGTTAAGAATTTGGAAGATCAGTTCAGTAACCTAATCCAAAGCCAGATCCTGGTTAGCTATTCTCCGTCGCGATCCGGCGCGGGCGGGATCCGTCTCGTCTCGGGTCGGGTCGTGACAGTTACTGATAATGCAAGTGCATACAAAGCTGCAGGAAGAATGTTAATGGAGAAGAGGCCTCACCTTTACTAGACTCCTTGTGCTGCACATTGTATTGACTTGATACTTGAGAGGTTGGGACAATTGCCTCAACATAAATCAGCCATATTGAAGGCCAAATTCGTTAGTAAGTTTATATACAATCATTCTTGGGTACTCGGCTTGATGAGAAAATTCACTGACAAAGAAATTATTAGACCTGCTGTTACAAGATTTGCTACTGCATATTTAACATTGCAGAGATTCAAGGAGTTAAGACAACCTTTGGAAGCAATGTTTGCTTCTGAAGAGTGGGATAAAAGTTCATGGGCCAAAAAACAAGAAGGAAAGCAAGTTAAAAAGATTGTTATGAGAGACAATTCATTTTGGCGCAGTATAAATTATGCTTTGAAGACAACAGGATCATTAGTAAAGGTGCTTAGAATGGTTGATGGTGAGAGGGCCCCGGCTATGGGATTTATTTATGAAGCAATGAATAGGGCTAAAGAAGATATTGCAAAAGAATTGGGAGGTCAAGAAAGTGCCTACAAAGAAATATGGGATATTATAGATGAAAAGTGGGATCGACAATTACACCAACACTTACATGCTGCTGCGTACTATTTAAATCCCCAATTTCATTACGATAAGGATTTTCATGTTGACAAAGAGGTGAAAACTGGTTTGTATGCATGTATGGACAAACTCATTTCTGAAGAAGACTACCTTAAAGTAAATGATCAACTTGAGGATTATCATTTGAAGAAGGGAATGTTTGGATTTAGAGCAGCACAAGCATGCTACAAAACACGATCTCCTGGTATGTTTATAGTTTGAGTATTTATAATTTTAATGTTAATATTTATGTTCAAGTCTTTTACTTCAACCAATATTCATAAAATAGTAAAATACTATATTTGTCTTCATGTAGAACGTTGGTGGGCTCAGTTTGGAGATGATGTTCCTGAATTAAAAGCTTTTGCAGTTAAAGTTCTTAGTCTAACGTGTTCGGCTTCTGCATGCGAGCGTAATTGGAGCATCTTCAATCAAATTCATACAAAAAGGAGAAATCGATTGGCGGCAGATCGAATGAACAAACTAGTTTATGTTATGTTTAACAAAAATTAAAAGATAGATATCTCAAATTGCAGAATCAAGGAAATATTGAGAATGAAATTGATCCTTTGCTTGTTGATGAGTTACAATCTGATGATGAATGGGTTACTCCTAAAAATGCTGATGTTTCTGAAGTTGAAGCAGAAGGAAAAACTCATGTCAATGAAGAAGATAATGAAGCAACTGCCCAAGTATATAAAAGGAAGAAACAAAGTGAGATTGAAGCTTCAAAAAAATTCAAAGGTATTCTTAAATATAATGAATTATTTTGTATGTTACTATTATTTCATTTTAGAGCTAATGAAATATTAACTGATATAGGAGATAAAGGAAAAAATATTATAGATGAAGAAGAGTTTGAGGATGACTTTGACATTAATTATGAAGATTCTTCTGAAGACAATCAAAGTGTTGACGAGCCTGCTTTGGGTCTTGATCCTAAGGGGATGTTTTATTTTTAAGTGAGTTTATTTTAAATCTTGTATTCCAGTAATATTATCTTAAAACAAATATTCAAATTCATAGTTGACATAATATTTTGTTATTTTTTGTCATTATTTATAATTTTAAATTAATTTATTTTAATCGTTTTGAGGCTTACGCCTCGATCCGCCTCGAGGCTTACGCCTCGCCTCGTTTAAAAAAAACGCCTCGATTCCCGATTTCGCCTTTTAAAACCTTGATCTCATATATATTAAGGTTTCGTTTTGGACAGCTTTGTTACTGTTTTCTAAAACAACTTTTTAGTGCAGAAAGTCTTGATTCAAAAAAAATTTGTATTAGAAAATTGTTTTAAAAAACAGTAAGAAAGATGTCCCAAACGAAGCCTAAGTTTGTGTATTGACATTCATTGTTTGGCTACTAGTGTGATTTAGGCTTCCTTTGGGACGACTTTCTTACTGGTTCTTTAAAAAATTTTGTACTAAAAAACTGTTTTAAAAAACAATAAGAAAGCAGTCCAAAACGAAGCCTTAGTAAATATTGTGGATCCAAATGCAGGTTTTGTTTAGAACAACTTTCTTACTGCTTTTTAAAATAGCTTTCTAGTATAAAAATTTCTAGTTTAAATATTTTTGTACTAAAAAGATGCTACTTTATAATTTATATGTAGGAGTGTTAATTTTTGATAGGACCCGAAACTCTATTCGGACCCGACCCGGTTAGCAAACAAATAGAGTTCGGGTTCGGATTTTTTACCCATTTCAAAAACAGGTCAGGTTTGGGTTGACCTGAAAACCCGACAATGACCCGAAAGTCGGAGACAACTTCGGATTTCCGCCTGCACTGCACAGTCCAGCGGACTTTGTCGCTGCAGCGTGCTCGCGAGCCGCGACTCCGCCCGCACTAGCATTCCCACAGACGACTCTGCCCGCACTCGCGGACCCGCTGGCTCTGTCTGCTGCCGCACGCTCACGACTCAGACTCTGCCCGCACTCGCGATCCCGCGAACTCACTCGGCTCGCGACTCGGACTCCACTACCCGCACTCGTGGACTGGCTCAGGCGCTCAGCTCGTGCTTCTTCAACCAAATCTACTAAATCTGAGTCGGGTCGAGTCAAACCGGCAACCAGCACGAATTGGGTCCGAGTTGAAATGTCTTACCCATTTGCAAAAATGAGTCAGGTTTGGATTGACCCATTTAGATCTGGGTTGACTCGGAAATGACCCAAACCCGACCCATCAACCCGAATTGACACTCCTATTTATATGATGAGGATTAACTTCTTATAATAGATCTACTAAAGTGAGAAAGTTAATGGTTTTTGCAAAAGAAAAAAAAATTATGATGCACACACAAATTTGAGAAAATATATTTTCCACACAATTCTTCAACAACATCTTTTATAGACAATTGCAACTTCCACAAATGGATCCTTAGTAAATTCTATTATTATAGATTTAGTAAGTATTAATAGAAATAAAATATGAAAAATTATTTACATAATAACTTTTAAATTTTATTAAATCCTAATAAGCTAACTATTTGATTGTTTATTTCAAAATTTAAAATTTATGAGAGAAGAATTTTGTAAATATATCAAATCCTACAAATGGTCAAATCTAGCAAATGATGGGTTTAAAACCCAAAAACATTCTTAGGATCCTTAGCTTATTTATAATTTTATTTTAAGACAACCATCACACTTCTATTTAGATATGTATTCTTCTCATTAAAAACTCAAAATAGTCCCAGATTATTCGCGTATGACTAATTTAATCCTAGACTATCACTTGCCCAAATTTAGTCATTATGCTATACAAAATCCTAATAATTTTATATAATTAAGGAATTAAAATGGAGCAATATTATACTATAAGACTAAAATGACTATATATAAATAGTCGGGGGACTATTTTGAAATTTAACCCAATTCCTTCTCTATTTCACCCATAAACTTATGCGCACTCCAACCCTCTTATGTTCATGCACCCTCAAAAAGAGGGAAAATTATTACGTCCGGTCAAAAACCGGAAATCCGGACATATACCGAGCAATACCGAGTGCTCGGTACTGAGCTCCAGATGACGTGGCACGTGATTATTGATCTCTGGACACGTTCCGTATCCGGACGAAATAATTACTCCAGAAAGAGTCTGACTAATTCAGAGAAACAATTTCTCATTTAACAAATGACCAGACAAATTACTGGACTGAAAATTACTCACCAGCTTTCGATGACGACCCTATCAGTGCTCATAAGACCGAGTGCAGCTAAATAAACTCCATCTTCATTAGGAACTAAAAACTTGCATATAGGAGAAGCACCAAAGCGATGAACAGTGCGGCCATGGGAATCAGTCTCAGTCGACCATGTTAAAAGAGAATAGCTAGCAAGAAGACGAAGAATCCTCTCAAGCTTCAAAGCAGTATAATCGCTTGTAGAATCATTAATCAGCTTAGCTGCAAACTCTTCTGCTGAAAGCTGTGCTCCAGGCCCAGCAGCAGAGAGAAGCTTGAACAAGCCGAGTTCTATAGCTGTAGTGAGAGTCATGGGAAGAACAACCATGCTACATATTTTTAAGGCATGATTGCATGCTTCTATTTCTTCTTGAATCTGATGAGATTCTGAATCCATTGAAGGATCTGAGAACTGATCAGAACTGAGCTGAGGAAATTTGATTTGTTTGTGATGTGAGCTTCTTCTCTGTTGCGGTCTGGTATTTATAGGTGAAATGGTATGCTGCAGGGAAAATTTTGGATTCCAAGAGTCTAAAGTGAGAAGGAGAAGCGAAGACAATTGAGAACAACGTGATTACCGTAGATATGGACTAAGTTGGATTATATTTATTATTTATTTTCACTTATTTATTACATGTATTGTATTTTTTATAGCACTTAAATCTATCATTTTTCAAATTTAATATCTAAAATTTATAAGTCTCCATAATATTTAATAATTTAAAAAATATCAAAAATTCTACCCTTTTCACCCACTCTTACATCTTGTATTTCACACACCATCACTTTTCTCACCATTCGCTATCGATATCACGTTATCAACTCTCTTATATGAAAGATAAACAAGGATTTTCGGGCAAGGAAGAGGTCATCAGCGGCAACTACAGGATTTAGTGAAGGAAAGGAGACTAGGAAGGGAAATTTATTACGTGTGGAGTCTGTACCTAGCTTGCATCCTGGCATATTCAGACTACGCAAGTAATAATTTCTCCAACGAATGGCATTACCGAAGGCCTAAAGTGGGATAACGGAGTCATCATTGGAACAACACAAGAATTAAAGACAATACGGCAAAAACAGTGCATAGTAAATTTTGTCACTAATTCTTCTTTGCTATTGAGTGTTTCTTTATCTTCTTGTCATAGTTCTATATGTTGAATGTTAAGTAGATTAGTATGAAAGGTTATGTATGTTTTTTCATCAGTCAATTTTGAAGTTTCAAACTTTATAACAATCAAGAAGAAAATCTACCTTGGACTTTGGAGCTCCATAAGTATCCCTACTAGAAGGAATTTGAATATTAATCTAGAAAAGATATATGACATAATTGTTTATGAAGCATATATAAATGAAAATTATAAGGAAAATTACAAGATAAGTATAATATATCATTTCTTGTAACTTATCACATAATTATGTTTATTCAGGGATTAAGAATTTTTAGTTGTTGAAGAATATAATTTTGTCGATGATAATTCTATCTTCCGTTTTTTGGAACTTAAACGATTATCAGGTTAGCTCTTTCTGCTTTTTACAGTTGTTTTCTATTTGTGCCCTTATTTTTTGCAGGAAGTTTGTGCTGAACGGTGTTGACTAATGCAACTACAAAAAAAAATATTATTATTATGAATTTGATAAGGATGATTCAGCTCAAATGTGAAGGGCATTGTGATCTTTGTTTGCTATGCAGTAATTGAAAAAGTGATAAATGAAGAGCATCAAATTCATGCTAATGGAACAGATTTGTACAGAGAATATTTCTCTTCTATCTGTGGTGGAGGACGGCAGCATGGCAAAGAACTCCCTAGCTTGCAACATATTTATGTAGATAAAATGACAAAGGAATTTGGCCTTAAAATGTGGGTTTGTGTTTCCAACAACTTTGATGTAAAGAAAGTCATTACAGATATGTTGGAATCTATTAAGAAGGAGAGGCTTTTGGAGACATTTGAGGCATTTCAATATAGTATTCGGACTAAGATAAAGTCCAAAAGTTCTTACTTGTGCTGGATGACATTTGGAAGAATGATAAAAAAATAGGAAAAGCAAACGGGAGAAGGTGCTCGTCCCTTTGACTTATGGAAGTTTGGGAAGTAAAATTTTGGTAACAGCCCGAAGGGACTCAGTTGCACTAATATTTGCAAAGGTAATTAAAAGGGAGGAGAAAATAATTAAATTACCGGGCCTAGAAGAAGACAAGCATTTGTTACTTCTCAACTCTCATGCATTTGCTGGTGTAAAGAACCACTCTCCGATGATCATAAAAAAAAAAAAAATTTTAATTAAGATCCATTGTTGAAAAAATAGTTCAAAAAATATTTTAGGATCTCTATTGGCAACTAAAGTCATTGGTGGTGTTATGGAGGACAAATTGGATGAAAGGCATTGGAGGACAGTTCTAAAAAAAAAGAAGCAATTTATTGTCAGAATTTTATCTCAAGGATGAACTATAAAGTTCTGCAAAACCATCTACTAAATTGTTTCGTATTTTTGTTGCATGCTTCCACAAGATCATACGATTAATAAAGATGAGTTGGTCTGAATATGGATTGCATTGGGTTTCATTCAACCGTCTCAAGGAATAACTATGGAGGATATTAGATGAAGGTATTTTAATGTCTTAGTCAAGAAACTTTTCTCTGACAAGATTCGATTTCAACACATGTTATAAAATGCATGATTTACTACACAAAGTGGTATGGTTTGTTTTGCACAAGAATGCTTTGGAGTCTTTGGTAGTGAAGAGTTTATTTTTTATTCTGGGAACAATTCGACACTTGTCCATTGATGTTAGCAATTTAAAGGTGCTCAAAGGATTGAGAAATTTATATATAAAAAAAAAAGTTTGATACAGGCACTTGCTCAAATTTTCGAAGTCTCGGAAAGTATCCGTTTGATGTACACCTTTGCTCCGTACCTTAAAATGATGCCCGAGACAATTGGATATATGTCGCATCTTTGATACTTGAAGATTCTTCAAACTTTACTGCCAAGATCTCTAAGCAAACGGTATCATTTGCAATTCATAATCTAGACATTGGAAAGATTATTCATCACAATTTCTTATCGAGGGGCATGAATAACCTTATAAATATGCATTGCATGCAATCGCTTTGAGATGATTTTTCTGGAATGCATGGAATTGGAAAACCAAACCATCCGCAACAACTATATGGATTTTATGTTAAAAATAAGAATGGCTAGAGCATATGAATGAGCTTCACCATTTAAGAATCAGATTTTCTTTAAAATGTGAAGGATGCCGAGGAGGCTTGCAGTGCCAAATTATGTGCCGAGAGGCGAAATTTTATTAATTCAGAAGAAAATTTGATTTCGCCAAGAACGTGCTCGACGACCTTCAACTACCAAAATGTCTAGGGAATTTAAGTAAAAAGAAATACATGGGTGCAAGCTCTACGATATGGATGAATGATTTGTTGGGTTGTCCACGCATTACATCTCTTCTTCTGGCTAATGAAACAGGCAAGATTTGCAACACTAAGATATCTGGTAATCACAAATTACCTCAACCTGATCTCTCTTGGCAGATATTACAAAATGAAAATCATCAACAACTGCCATCGCAAGCTCATATTGCTATATAATTTCTTTAATAGTGGCAGAACATCAAAGATAAAAATAAAAATAAAAATAAAATCACCATTTACAAGTCAAATGAAATGGCAAATCACATTCAATGCTGTTACCTCGTTTTATCAGAAATCCTGCGCAAAATCTCTGATTAAATCCCTTAAATCCCGCTGCTGGCTCTGGTTCCACGTCTTCTCGCAGGCCTCGATCGAACAAATGGCTCGTCGTTAAATGGAAGCAGAACAAGGCTTGTGGTTTGCTTGCTCTACTTCAAAAGCTTCCACACCACAGTCCCTCAAATCCACATTCGACCTCCCTCCCGGAAGATCACCGAACTCTAGCTCCTGTTTCAGCTCCACCGCCTCACACCTCTCCTCCAAACCGTGAAATCCCAAGTCACTCACAGCCTTAAATCCCTCCACCTGCCAGACCCCTTCACCCTCGTCGACTGCTCACGTGAAGCTTAGCTTCTGTCCGCCCCTCTCACTCGACTCTCCACTCCCCTATTTGAAGACAACCACCGAGTTATTAGTAGCCGTTTGTATTTTAGTTAGTTTAATTAAGTTTATCAATTATTAGTACTAAGGATTAATTAAATTAATTTTCTTAACCATCCAGTACTATAGTTGATTAAGTTAATTTTATTAACTATTTAGTTAATTTAATTAAGTTTATCAATTATTAGTACTAAGGATCAATTAAATTAATTTTACTAACCATCAAGTACTATAGTTGATTAAGTTAATTTTATTAACTATTCAGTTAATTTAGTTAATTTTCATTTAGGGTTTAGTACTCGTGTTAGCTAATAATTTTTATTAACCGCAGTATTTTAATTAGTTAAATTAGTCTTATTAGTTATATGTTCTATAGTTAATTAGATTAGTTTACTTAACTGTTTGTATTATAATTTTCCAGATTACTTCTATTAATTATCAGTACTGCTTTGCCTTTTTTTTTTTGTGTATATCTCATTGCCGCCGCCAACGCCGGTCCATGCAAAGGTATAAATTTTTTTTATTATATATATATATATATATATAAAAAAGAGCTTTCAAAAAAAAAAAGAGAAGAAGAAATGGTTCTTTTATCGATGCTTGCAACGGGCCGGCAAACCCCCAAGGCCCTCACGTAGCGTTGAGGGTGGGAAACCGGTGTGATGCTTGCAACGATTTAAGGATCCCTCTTCAATGCTTGCAACGGGCCGGCAAACCCCCGAGGCGCTCAAGTAGCGTTGTAGGGCGGGAAACCGGTGCGGCGCTTGCGGCGAAGGGGATAAAAAAAATGTGTTTTTATTTTATTTTATTTATATATATAAGTACCGCCGAATGCCCACGTGGTGCAGAGGGAGGAAATCTGTGTTTATTTCTAACCAGTTTTCTTCTTATAATAAACAAAACACCCTTAAATGCTCACGTAGCAGGCGAGGATAAAAAAAATATTTCGCGACCGCGGTGTCATTTTTGACACATACCTGAAGCGCTCACGTAGCGTCGAGGGGAAGGTTGCCTCTTGGTTTTTCCCCTAAACGGGGGAGACGCCGGGAGGCTGCCGAAATTTTTACTGAAATACAGGACTTGGACATTTTTTTTGGACAACAATGGACTCATTTTTGGACAGCAGGGGACATAAAGTATGGACTCAAAAAAAAAAAGGCTTGAATAATTTGAATAAAAATTTGACCAAGTAAAGAGTAATAAGACTCATCATTGCAATAAAATGAGCTCAAATGAACATAAAATGATTATGACATTCGAACTCAAATGACTTGAACAATTGATAAAGGACTCAAACTTGGACATGCAAAATTGACTACAAATGACATGAATTAAAACTTGATTTGAACAATCATGTGATACTTGAGCTCAAACTTGAGCTTAATTTGGATACAAAGAAGACATCACATGAACTCAATTTGAACTTGGTCTTGAATCTTACAAAATCACATGGAACTTATCACACACAAAGGATAATAAATTAAAGAAGATTGCTTGAGCATTGAATGAGCAACAACAACTCAAATGCCATCTTTGGTTAATAAGAATGTGTAATCTAAATTACAAATAGATATACAGGGCTACTTTAATGAATATTATAATGCACATGTGAGATATTTCTCTTACAAATGATTATGAGACTTGTGCAATCAATTAATTTGGGACAAATGCATTGGTCATAAGGATGTATGATGAATGCAACAAGCATCAACATGCAAGCAAGTGGAAATGATATATGATGATTCAAAGAAATTGAAATGGCACCAAATTTTGATTTTGTGAAACAACATTTGAACAATTCCAAGCAATTTACAAATGAGTGTAAGTTGGAGTGTAATCCTCTCACAATTAATAGAAGACTGATTTCTTGAAAGATTCAAGATATCTTCACTTCAATCAAATTGAGAATGTTAATAGTGTCATGTTCACCATGTATATTGCAAGTGTAATGTGATCTTTAATTTAAGAAGACTATGGGAGCAAGAGCTTGATCATAGAGCCATAGTATGAGGCCTTTAGATAATGACAACCCGACTACGACCAAGTTCTGAATGTCAAGTTGAATAAGACTATCGAGGCTTGCGAGTTCTTGATAAATCAGTAATCTCTGAAGCTTACACTGATGATTGTATAAGACTCAAAGGTGAAGGATATATGATGTTCACCAACTCTTACAGGCCGTTGTAAGAGACCGTCGTACACACTAAGTATCACCTACGAAGCAAATATAAAGATCTGCAACGCATACGATCTCTCTACGAAGACAGATGTATGTGCCACATAGGTAGATGCAGAAAGACTTCAGTAAATGCAGTATCCTGTAGTCAACCTCAGTATGCAAATTAAATGAATACATATACCTATAGCAGTAGTGGACATGTTACAAGGGTCAAACCATAATGAAATGTACAAAGAATGCAGCAGTCTGAATGAGGGTCTGAGAGGCAGGAGATTAGTTAGTGCACTATGATCCGCCTACAAAAATCAACAAATAGTGCACGACAATCTACCTGTACGAAGTAGCGAACAACTCCCTTCAAAAGCTGCTACTTCACGCCACCGGATCCGCAACTTCTATGCAAGCGGACAGAAGGCGTCTACGAATACTTTCAAAATACCCCCGCACAAGTGCACCATAGTTTGTATACACATAGGTACACAAAGGGGTAATTGTAATCAAAACCCGCATGGGCCCCAGCGAGCGTGTTATTGGTACACACGTGACGTCTAGGGATGCTGCGCGGGTTATTAAACTTGAACCCGATCCTTCTAAATAGATGAAAGGAGTAGACAGGGTTCAATTATAAAATGCCCCCAAAAACCCGCATGGGCCCCGGCGAGCGTGTTATTGGTACACACGTGACATCTAGGGATGCTGTGCGGGTTATTAAATTTGAACCTGATCCTTCTAAATGGATGAAAGGAGTAGACATGGTTCAATTATAAAATGCCCCCAAATACCCGCATGGGCCCCGGCAAGCATGTTGTAGAAACACATGTGACGTCAAGGGATGCTGCGCGGGTCAACAAGTGAATTCATGTTCGAACCCGATCCTTCTATACGGATCAATAAAAGTTGATAGGGTTCGAACCATTTAACAAATATATGGTTGCGACGACCGTTATATTTGTCTTAATACATTCATATTAGGCCTTTAATGCCTATAACAATGAGAATTCACTATCAAGGGCATAAAGCCTACGAAACCCGATCCTCTGTCAACAGCTAGACAGAGTCGACAAGGTTCAAGCTTTAAATGGAAATAACCTCGAACACCCCGATGATGGCCGCTGAACAAAAAGATCTCAACTGGAGGGGTTCATTCTAAATAATTTCCAATGCCGTTCCAAATATCCAAAAATTCAAAAAATCTTCAAAATCTCAAAAATCCAAAAGAAAAATATTTAAAACTGAAATAAATCCATCAACACTTAAAGCAAAATTCATCCGCCCTCCGCAACAATTTGCTGGGGTGGACAAATTGAAATTTACTTCAGCTCACATAGAGCCAAATGCTTGGTCGAAAATATTACTAGGATCCATTCTCAAATAATCTCCTGCCAGTAAGGACATGGTACGTGTCCTATGACCAGCGGTTCGCCGCCAAATGGCACCGCAGGATAAACGGTTATGACCCGGGGCCCTCTGAACAGAGTGGTTTTGCTGCCAAATGGCGCCACAAAATACCGGTTATGGCCAGCGCCGATACGCTCCTTACGGCATCAAATCCTTGAGATATGAATCAATAAGATATGATCGATAGGGCACAAAGCCCTCTGTTAGCTAAGATGGATTCAAATTTGTCCCCTTAGGCAAACATTCAACCCAGGTCTACAAGGTCCCCTTGGACGAAGCAACCCATGGCTGCCGACAAGGATCCTTCTGTCAGGTTGGGTCGACTACCTCCTCTGACTAAGTAGACCAGGGACCACAATGGCCCGGGACGACGGAACCATGGGATCTTGATCAGGTCTATCATCTATTCCCCCACCATCCGCTTTAAGTGCACGATGGTGAAATTTCTATTTTCAATATCAAATCTTCCAAGCTCTTCAAACTCCCAAATTCAAACCTTTCAAACTCCTACATCCATTGCTGCTACTATATGCCAGATACCACGTATTATATACGTATCTGATTGACGACTAGCCTTAATCGAAAGTTCTCTCTTGTTATCAGGAGGGGTAATTAACTATAGAGGCTTGCGCCTATAGAAAACCAGAACTCAGATTATAAAGTCCTCGCAAAATGAGGGTGAAATCTCTGGGTAGTGTCTTATCTACAAACCCATCTGCCTTCCAAAATTTACCACGGAACTTATATTCAATTAAAACTCTCTCGCCGAATAAAAAAAATCGCGCGGCGGGGAGGCCAGGGCTGAATTTTCGGAGCCCACAAATGGGTTACATTTGAGCTTTCTTTTTTGGGTGCTGCCTCCTTGCAGCCCATGCCTTTACTTGTATTGTTTTTGTAATCTTAGGATTAGAATCCACCGGCTCTTAGGTTTTTTTGTTTTTTTTTTTTCTTATAGCTCTTTGGAGCAGTAGCGAGCTGGAGGATCCTTTTAACGACCTTGTAACCATTTTTTCTGAATTAACGCGTAGTCCCCTCTGAGGGTTTTAACAAAAAAGAATGTTTATTTAAAAAAATATTAAACTTCTAACAAATAAGTGTAAATGAATAAATAAATTATATAATGTATATAATTATAAATTACATTATAACATTATTACCTCTATTACTTATGTTATTATTAATGAAAGAATGTATTATCATCAAATCTAAACTATTCTCTAAGAGCATATCATCTTGACTTCATACTCACTAACGAAATTTGATCTAAGAAATTATTCAAATTATTATCAGTGTCATTAAGAGTAATATCTAGCGGATATATGAACAAATAACATTATCAATTAGAGGAGAACGTAAAGGATCCATAAGATTTTGTTGTATCGGTGCCTTTATATTAAGAGCTATTTGATAAAATATGACATTCTCTATTTTACTTGAGATGATTTTATCTATTTTATGATGTTCTTGAATGAGTTAGGTTGACGCAACCCGCCATTTTCATAGAAAAAAAGTTAAATAATAATATTTAAAGCTATAATTAGATCAATAAATTGGTGCTTATTTTCCCAAAGTAAGACAATATAGAAAGATAATTTTTTTATCATTTTATAAGACACCATTAAAACAATCATGAGTGAATGGATTGGTAGGTGAAAGTAACCCTAAACTCAACAAAGACAAATTTATTGAGCCCAAAATATCTTGATTCTATCACCGTTAAAACACTCAAATGTTTGATGAACGATTTACGATCAAGGGGAATAATATAGATCGTACGTGAAAGTGCTTTAAATTCTAATCAAATATAGCAAAATTCTTATATTAAAAAGGTTATAAATAGGGTTAAGAGAACTAAAAAATTCTCTTGCATTAATTTCGGCTATCATCACTAGCAATTTCTAAACTTTTTTTTTGGGTTAAAATCCACTGTACAGGCTTATGCGTTGAATAAAAAAAATGATACAATTCATTACAGAATTCAAAGCCCTCTAAAATACAATATTTAAACAAAACCTATGAGCCTTAGATTCAATCTAAATACACAATCAAGCAAAAGAAAAGACAAAAAATAAAATCCAAGACCAAAAAGAGAGCCACCCAAGGAAGCAACCAGTGCGAGCAACGAAGAAGACCTAACAAGAGTTCAACCCGTGCCAAGATCAGCCCACTCAAGAGAGGCTAAGCGAAAGCAACCATAGCCAAGACTAGAAAAGATTTAACAATCACCAAACTTCTATCAACATTAAATACTAACGTTGGGTTTTACTGTGTCGTTGTGAACACCAAACTTCTATAATTCCTACAAGAGAAATCAAACGATTATTCTCAATTGTAAATATTTTTATTTTCTTCAACTGTGTGAAAAGGATGATTCTTGCATCTTGTATTTTATAGTGGATTGTTACAATTGGGTCAGGCCTCTTAGTGCTTTTTCTTTCTAAGATTTTCACATAATTTTTTTTTATCTCCTATAACTATTTTTGTTCGTGTGTTGAATTTTTACCAAAAATTAAGATAAATATCATTCTACCTAAAACAAAAAATCTAAAATCTGCAATTACTCAAATCAATTATAAAATTTTGTAAAAATTTACTATTATTTAAAAATACCCGTTTTAAAAAAATTTCGCTATTTGGATTCAAAGTTCTTAAGAAAGTGATTCCGAAGAAGAAAAAGTCAGCTTTTCTACGCTACTGAGAAGTCAAAGTTTAATAGAATTTCTATGTGTTGACTTATCAGGTCTTCTCAATCTACAAATTGCAGTTTCTTGGAAGCATCAAAGCCATGAATTATGGGTTTAAATGGGTCGAGACGACTCGAGACGAGTGGACTGGAGATGAGTCGAGTTTGAGTTTGAGTTAAGTTGAGTTGAATCAAATCCAGTTTGAGTTGAGTCTGAGTTGAGTCTAACTTAGAACTTGATTAATTAATCGAGTTCGAGGTCAAACTTAAGCTTAATTATGTGATTTTGATCAGCTGGCTTGCGAACCAACTTATTTATAAAGAAAGAGAGAAAAGGATTGTCTTTTGTTCTCGTGTGGGTTATGCAAGTTAATTCTTTGGTTAGGGGGTGGTTTTGTGGGCTATGGGGTTCTTTTTTTTTTTTTTTTCTTGTTCTCGTGTGGGCCTTTTGTTGGGTCTGGTTTTATTGTGGCGTTGAGCCTTTAACTGAGCTGCTCTTGGGTTTCTCTTAGTGGCTTTGGGTTTTTTATTTTGGTTTTTTCTTCCCTGCTATGTGTTGGTCCCTTTTCTTCTGCAGGTTGTGGTTGGTTGTTTATGATGCTGCTGAATGGGTTTTTGCTTAGCCTGGCATCAGGCCGTGATTCGTTTGTTCTGCCTATTTTGCTCAAGGTTTCTTTGCAGGTTGCCCGTGCCTGACCTTCTGTTGGACTGGGTTGTGTATTGTTGCTCTTCTTTAGTGGTTGTCGTGGTTTTATTTTTATTTATTTGCTTATTGTATTAGTTTAGAGTAATTGCTCTTAAGTTTTATTTTAAATGATCTCTTTGTAATTAGCTTTTGTTCTATTAAGAACTTTTAATCCGTTATTATTCTAACACGTAGGCCCCTATAATGAATTTTATCTAAAAAAAAAAAGAGAAAATGATTATGAATCAAATAATAATTACAATAAAATTATAGCAATAATAAGAAAATAGAAGAAAAGTAATAAAGAATTACTTGAATAAGAAAGTGAGGTATAAATTTTTAAATATTTTTCCATAATTTTAGACTTGTTCTCTAATACATTTTAAGCATAGTTTATATTAATATTTTTTAAAAGAGCTAGTTTCTGAGTTAACATGTCGAGTTAAGGCTGACCCAAACTTGACTAGTTAGCTCTAGGGGTGTCAATTTCGGGTCACGGGTCGGGTTCGGGTCAAACCCGGAACTGACCCGGGTTCAAACGGGTCGACCCTAACCCGACCCGGGTAGGAAAACGGGTTGGAAATCCGAACCCGAACCCAACCCGGCTGCCAGGTTGACCCGACCCGACACGGACCGCGGGTGCGCGCCGGCGAGCGGGCGCGGGTGCGGGGGCGAGCGGGCGAGCAGGCGCGGGTGCGCGGCGGCGAGCGGGCGCGCGGGCGCGGTCGAGCTCGAGCGGGCGCGACCGAGGTCGCGTGCTCTGGCAAGCGAGCTGGCGGCCACGGCAGGCGCGCAGGTGGCCTCGTTACGCGCGCTGGGCGGGCAGCCGGGGCAGGGTCGCGGGTAGCGGGGCAGGGTCGCGGGTAGGTCTGTTCAAACGGGTTGGCGGGTTGACCCGGCAACCTGCCGCGTCAACCCGAACCCGACCCGTTTTTTAAACGGGTCGAATTCATGAACCCGAACCTGATCCGATTTTCAAACGGGTCGGGTTTTCGTGTCGTGTCAAATATTGACATCCTAGTTAGCTCATTGAACTCGGTTTATGAGTCATTTTTTGAGCTGAGCTCGAGCCAGGTAATAACTAGACTCGTTTCACTTACGCCTTACCATAAATAGAAAAGTTTTGTATTAAAAAATTACTTTAGAAAATAGTAAGCAAACTGTCTCAACGAGAGAGAGAGAGAGATGTATATATATATATATGAGTATTTGATATTTGGTAGCTAGTGGGGAGGGAAATATTATAGCTTATAAATTAAAATTAAAATTCTATTTAACACTAATACTATGAGGAGCTCCTGACTCGTGAAGGAAATAGGCAACGGGCATTATATTCTTTATAAATTATTTAGTCCAAAAAATTTTAAAAAATTGCAAATTCTTTAGAGATAGCCTAATTTTTCTATTTTTTTTTTAATTATCGCAATCAGCCAATTGGTGTTGGAGGATCCCCCGTTGGAGCCCTCTTAGGGCATCTCCAACTGAAAAACTCATTTTCTACTCCAAAATGCAGTAACTTGACTTCAATTGAACTTCATTTTCTAACATAAAAAAAAAATATTCCTAACATATTCTTTTTCTTATTTTATTTTAAATTTTTTTAATCATATATTTATATTTAACAATTTTAAACCCATTATAATTTAAAAAATTATGTTTCTTTTCTCGATATAAAAAAATTGGAATATTAATATGTTCTAAATAAGCAAATATATATTTAATACAATTAAAATTACATTAGAACACATAAATGAAAAAAAAAAAATACAAGAGCAACTAAACATTAGAATTAGTATATTGATCCCACAAATGCTCAATTAATGCATTTCGTAGTGCAATGTAGGCATCTTTATTATCCGAACTTGTTTTGTATTTTGATTTCAGTTTTTTTTTTAAGTATTGTAGTACTCAATGTCTTTTATTAAATATGTATGATATGAAATTTTTTTTAATTTTTATGTTAATGTTTATCTTTAAAAAAATAATTACATAAAAAATATTTTAATTTTAGAAAAATAATTTATTTCTAAATTATTATTTTTTAATTATTTATAATATAAATTTATACTTAAACATTTAAAATTAAAAATCAATTATATATTAAGAAAGAAATATGGCGGATGAACAGTGCGATGCCAATATTGGCGTCGCACTATTCATCAGCATATGAATGCCGTAAAAATTCGCGTTCGGTTGGGACGTCGGAGGATCTGCATTCGCGCATTTGCCGATCGGCTGGAGATGCTCTTAGGTTTCATGGGGGATAGTTTTTTTTTTTAATTTCTTCTAAAAAGTTATATTATAAATTAATAAAAAAATTGTCCCAAATAATTTTTAATTTTTTTTTTTCATATATAAATTCTTCCTATTTCATTTTTTTTCCTCTCCTATCTCTTTCAAACTTCTTTATTTTCTTCCCTCGAATCATTTTGTAGAAATTTTTTCCTTTAATTTATCATTATTTTCAAGAAGATACAAAACCTGACCAAATTGTGAAGCTTAGTCATCTACTAGTTTTAACAAGCTCTTTGAAGTATTTTTGTTTGATTCACTAATTCTTTATAAAATTATGTGAATGAATTTGTCTCATTATTATTATTATTATTATTATTATTATTATTATATAGAAGAAAAAATGTTTATTATGAATATGCTAGGAATAACTTTCTAGTTGCTTTGTAAATAACAGCTAATTATAATTTTGTTTGGCTACTATTTTTGTTTCCTTCATTATTTTTCAAAAAATTCTATCGTAGAAAGTTAGTTTCTGTAGCTATAATAGCGAAGTTGCTTTATCACAGCTACTTTACAATCAACTTTATAAAACGCTATAGTCTTCCCAAACAAATTCTATATATTATAAATAATGCACTTTATAAATAATGATATTGATATACATTTCATCATGTAAAATATTTGGGCACTTCATATTGGTCTTTATATGATAGAGAAAAAATTGGAATCACAATCCTTTGAATACAAACTCTAGTTCACTTCACACTAATATTTATTGTTGGGGATGAGGAGTAAACACTGCAGTGATGAAACAAGCAAGAAAGTAAAGGCATCGGAAAAATAAAGGACATCAGAATTTAACATGAAAAATTTAAATAAGGGAAAAAATCACGGAGCCACGCCACACCAAAAAATCCACTATGAATCATTCTCCATGTCTACAATAATAGGAAATACAAGAGAAAGCCAGTTATAACCACCAAGGAATGCAACCCTTTGAGAAAGCCAGTTATAACCACCAAGCGGTGCTCAAGCCTCAATTTGATGACGCTGTGACGCTCAAACTTGCTGCGCCACGGTGCCGAATCCAGTGATCTATGACTCTTTGTTCTCTGTTGATTAGCGCTTTGGCACTCGGGAACAACGCCAGGGCGCTCAGGTACATAGCTTCGGGGTGTTATATAGAAAAAAAAATTCCATAAGCAAAGTACCTTAACCTGAGTAGGGGGTAAACCCCCTGCACCTCCCAGCAAGCACGACAAACTTGAGGTCCGAGGCAACATAGATAATCCAATTAATCAACACAATCAGATTCTAACATTTATAGCTTAAGCCAAGATAATGACCACTTAATAAAGCATAAATTGACATTATAAACTACACGCCTTTCTTAATGCATCATCAGTGGGTCCTAAGTTTCCCTATCTTCTAATTTAATATAGTCAAAATACTAACACACATCACCTAACAAAACAAATCAAAAGAAGATTGATTGAAAATTCAATTAAGATGTTAATTATCTAAACTCTCTAATCAAATACTTATGATTCATTAATATAACTCTCTTTGTTTTATATAACACAAATATAAAAAATATAATTAATGTAATCCCACTTTGAAAAGTAAGCAAATGCTTTACTAACTATGATTGGGTTGGATTACAACATAACATAAATTATATATATATATATATATATATATATATATATATATATATATATATATATATATATATATATATATATATATATATATATATATTATAATTTCTTACAATAATTATGATTAGATTAACTTCATGTGTATTTAACTAAAATTACAAACAAAAAGGTTTATGGGCCTTTCAAGAGAAAAATTATTGCGTCCTCCCACCTGACGTAGAGATGCGTCCTTCCAGAGCTAAAATCGCACTAAAAAACGAGAAATACCAAGCAAATACCGAGCAATACCAAACAATAACGAGGAATATCATCATGTGAAGACCAATACCGAGTTATACCGAGCAATACAAAAAATACCTAGTTTTTTCTAGACAAAACTCAGTATGTGCTCGGTATTGCTCGGTATTGATCTTCACATGATGATATTCCTCGTTATTACCAAATAATACATAGCAATACCGAGCAAAAACCGAGTTTTTTGGCGGTGGGAGGACGCATCTCTACGTCAGGTGGGAGGACGCAATAATTTTTCCTTTCAAGATTGTGTTTCTTGTGGGCTTTCAAAGTTTTTTTTTTTTCTTGCAACAGTTAAAACTACTATAAATGTATCAAAATTTAAAAAATACTATTTCTTTATGAAAATAAATAACAAAAAAAAAAGATAAGGTATATAAATCAAAATTAAAAAATAAGTTTAATAAATAATTTATGCGATACCTGCTGTTTCAGTAACAATTATTCTGTGCGGTCACCAGATACCGTCTGGAGGCGAATCAGAACGCACCACATCACTTTTTTGCTGTGTACGAGAGTTGTGTACCACTGTCTACCAGGTGACATTGCGCATTCTGATTCGCCTCCAGACCGTCCGGTGAACGCACAGAATAATTTCTCCAATTGTACACAGCTTCTTCCTTTCTATTCTCTGCTACATGTAATATTATAATCCATCCTTTTATTCAATACAATATTGATTTCAATGTTCTGCGGCTGCCATGATTCGGAACTTCTTCACTTCATTCATCCATCATACACTTTCATTTGAGATAGATTTTTTATTGTTTTCTAAAACAGCTTTCTATTACCAAAATTTTCAGTTCAAACAAATTTTGAACTTAAAATTTACTTTAAAAATAAAAAAAAAACTGTCTCAAACGAAACCTTCATTGCATGTCTAATGTCTTCATTTTGGATAGTATCTTTAAAAAAGCGAGTGAGAAAGAGAAAATGAGGAGATTCAATGATCTCAATTCCCATTCTCATAGTAAAAAGCTGCTTATTTATACTAAAAAACAAAGCATTGTTGGTTTCCAACTTTCCATTAATCACTTTTCCCAGCTCTACTAACCACCTAACAGAATCAATTATGCTGCAGACATTCTGAACATCACTTCATCTTCTCAAATCTCTCTGATTCAGAAAGCAGAACCTGTTTCCTGAAACATTTATTTAACTTCCATAATCTCATAGAAATCTTCTGTTACAAATCATTTAGAATTCTATCATCCCATAACATATATAGATAGCTACAGAAAGCACATAAAAGAGACTCCCATTTGAGACGGTTTTCTTCCTGCTTCTTAAAACAACTTTTTAGTACAAAAAATTAAGTTTTTATACTAAAAACAACTTTAAGAAGTAATAAAAAAATCGTCCCAAATAAAGATAATAAGCTGCGATGAACTATTTGCTCAACTCCATTATCCAAGAATTGGAGAAGTTGCAGATAACATTGAAACCAGAAAATCCAGAGAGTTTGGCCAACTCTCTGAACTCTTTCTCTGTTCTCTCCTTTCCACTGGGACTCTCCAGAAGCATTATCACGTCAGCGTTCAGGACGCAATGTGTCAGATCTGTGTAGTCTGGAGCTTCAGGCAGAAAGGAATCTATAACTATCACTTTGCCATTTTCTGGAACTGATTTCCAGCAGTTCTTCAGAATCTTCAAGCTATCCTCGTCGCCCCAGTCATGAAGAACCCACTGATTATTGGTAATTAATCAGACAAATTATTTATCAGGCTTGTTTTTCTTTATAAATCTGATTAAAATGAACAGAACCGTCGGAAAAAAAAAAGTGTAAAATGCATTAGTATGGGGTCCTGAGCCGTTTGATTTGCATTGAGATTAGTATTTATATGATATTTTGAATTGTACTAATCTCAAAGCAGATCTGACGGCTTATATTTTTTTTATAAGAATGCTCCTATCTAATTTCTTTTTTATCTAAATATTATCAAAAGTAGTGAAAAAAAGAGCTATATGTTATTTAAGTTGGACCAAGCTGGTTAATTGGGTCATTCTATTAACTCAAATTAATTAATTGTGTAAATATATTGAACCAACCTAATTATTAGTTAGATAGATTAAGGGTTTGTTTGGGACGATTTTAGCGTTTTATAAAGTTGGTTGTGAAGTTGTTGTGAGAAAAGTCATTACTTTAGGTTTCGTTTGGGACGGCTTTCTTATTGCTTCTTAAAGCAACTTTCTTAGAAAATTAAAAATTTTTTACTAGAAAGCTGCTTTAAGAAACAGTAAAAAAAGTCATCGCAAACAAAGCCTTAGTTGCAAAAAAATAGCTTTCCACCACACAAATTTTTGAAAATGCAATGAGGAAGTAGCAATACAACAATGGCCAAACAAAATTTTGATTGTTGTGCTGAAAGCGAAATAGCTAGAAAGCTATCACAAACAGACACTAAGCCAAAAATATTACTATAATGATTACTAATTCCTATTGATATTTTATATAAGAAATTTTGTATTTTGAAAAAATATATTTTTGAATGCTTTTAGTATATATTTATATTGAAAATATAGATCTATAAATAATACTTCGACTGCTAATTATAAATTTGCACCATAATTGTTTTTTGAAGGAATCAAACCCCCAATCTTTTTTTTTTCTTTAAATTGAAAAAAAAATCAAATTTTATGTCAAAATCATTCTCATAATTATTAAGTTTATTTTGACATAATATAATATAAAATTTAATTAATTTTTGCATATTATAATAATCTTTTGCAATAATTGAGTAAATTATATTAATCTCAACAAATAATAATAATTTTCAAACTAAAATTTATGAAAAATATTCACCAAAATTCATTTCACAATTTATATTATAATTATGTTAATATAATTAGATTTATGTCACCTTCAACAACAAAGCCTCTCCACTTGGAATGCTTTCAAACACATCTCCACCAACATGCTCCACTCCTACATCAATAAAATATAACTCAATTTTCAAAAAAAAAAAAACATAAAAAATATAAATTATGGATAAAAAAAAACATAAAAAAATAAAAACAGCTTTCTAGTACAAAAACGTCTTAAATAAAAAAAAAATTATACTAAAAAACTGTTTTAGGAAGCAATACGAAAGATGTCCCGAACGACATATGAATGAAAATAATCAAGTTAAATGGACAATTACAAGAGCTCAATCAAGAAGAAAAATGAATAGATAAGCAAATTAATTACCTGGCAAAGAAGGTGCTTGAGCAATAACATGAGGAAGATCAAAGTTAATCCCTTTGATATGAGAATGCTTTGCGGTGATCATACTGAGTGTTCCTCCTGTTCCACCACCTACATCAACAAGCACATTGATATCCTCAAATCCCTTATAAATTTTCAGAATGTTCTTCATGATTATTATAGAATGGCTTCTCATTCCCTCATTGAAAACTTTGCTGATTCTTGGATCTGTAGCATGGTACTCAAATAAATTCAGTCCACCATGAGCTCTGTTGAAGGCCACTCCTCCATGCAATATTGCATCCTTTAGATGATACCTTTAAACAAATTAAAAGTTGAGAGATTAGTTTAGTTGGTAAAACTCTTAGAAATTATTAAAAAATTTTGTATTTGAATCTCATATATAATATATTAAGGTTTCGTTTTGGATAGCTTTCGTACTGCTTTCTAAAACAACTTTTTAGTGCAAAAAGTCTTGATTCAAAAAACTTTTGTATTAAAAAGTTATTTTAAAAAACAGTCAGAAAGATGTCCCAAACGAAGCCTAAATTTGTGTATTGACATTCATTGTTTGGCTACTAGTGTGATCTAGGTTTCCTTTGGGACGACTTTGTTACTGGTTATTTAAAAAATTTTGTATTAAAAAATTGTTTTAAGAATCAGTAAGAAAGCGGTCCAACACGAAGCCTTAGTAAATATTGTGAATCCAAATGCAGGTTTTGTTTAGAACAACTTTCTTACTGCTTTTTAAAATAGCTTTCTAGTATAAAAATTTCTAGTTTAAATCTTTTTTGTACTAAAAAGATGCTTCTTTATAATTTATATGTAGGAGTGTCAATTTTTGACAAGACCCGAAACTCGATTCGAACCCGAACCGAAAAAATCTGGGTTCGGGTTAACCCGGTTAGCAAACAGGTAGGGTTTGGGTTCAAATTTTTTACTCGTTTCAAAAACAGGTCAGATTCGGGTTGACCTGAAAACCCAAAATCAACCCAACAATGACCCGAAAGTCGAAGACAACTCCGGATTTCCGCCCGCACTGCACAGTCCGGCAGAATTTGTCGCTGTAGCGTGCTCGCGAGTCGCAACTCCGCCCACACTAGCATTCCCACGGACGACTCTGCCCGCACTCGCGGGTCCGCTGGCTCTGTCTGCTGCCACACGCTCACGACTCAGACTCTGCCCGCACTCGCGATCCCGCGAACTCCCTCGGCTCGCGACTCGGACTCCACTACCCGCACTCGCGGACTGGCTCAGGAGCTCAACTCGTGCTTCTTCAACCAAATCTACTAAATCTGAGTCGGGTCGAGTCAACCCGGCAACCCGCACGAATTGGGTCCGAGTTGAAATGTCTTACCCATTTGCAAAAATGAGTCAGGTTTGGATTGACCCATTTAGATCTGGGTTAACTCGGAAATGACCCAAACCCGACACGGCAACCCGAATTGACACTCCTATTTATATGATGAGCATTAACTTCTTATAATAGATCTACTAAAGTGAGGTGCTATGAGAAAGTCAATGGTTTTTGCAAAAGAAAAAAAAATTATGATGTACACACAAATTTGAGAAAATATATTTTCCACACAATTCTTCAACAACATCTTTTATAGACAATTGCAACTTCCACAAATGGATCCTTAGTAAATTCTATTATTATAGATTTAGTAAATATTAAGAGAAATAAAATATGAAAAATTATTTACATAATAACTTTTAAATTTTATTAAATCTTAATAAGCTAGCTATTTGATTGTTTATTTCAAAATTTAAAATTTATGAGAGAAGAATTTTGTAAATATATCAAATCCTACAAATGGCCAAATCTAGCAAATGATGGGTTTAAAACCCCAAAACATTCTTAGGATCCTTAGCTTATTTATAATTTTATTTTAAGACAACTATCACACTTCTATTTAGATATATATTCTTCTCATTAAAAACTCAAAATAGTCCCAATGATTCGCGTATGACTAATTTAATCCTAGAATATCACGTTGCTCAAATGTAGTCATTCCGCTGTACAAAATCGTTCCAAAATAATCCCTCGTGTTATAATCGTAATCTCCCAGAGAGATCATTTTGAATCAATTTTATATAATCAAGGAATTAAAATGAAGCAATATTATACTATGAGACTAAAATAACTATATATAAATAGTTGGAGGACTATTTTGAAATTTAATCCAAATCCTTCTCTATTTCACCCATAAACTTATGCGCACTCCAACCCTATTATGTTCATGCACCCTCAAAAAGAGGGAAACTTATTACGTTCGGTCAAAAAACCGGAAATCCGGACGTATACTGAGCAATACCGAGTGCTCGGTACTAAGCTCCAGATGATGTGGCGCGTGATTATTGGTCTCTGGACGCGTTCGGTGCCCGGACGTAATAATTACTCCAAAAAGAGTCTGACTAATTCAGAGAAACAATTTCTCATTTAACAAATGACCAGCCAAATTACTGGACTGAAAATTACTCACCAGCTTTCGATGGCGACCCTATCAGTGCTCATAAGACCGAGTGCAGCTGCAGAAACTCCATCTTCATTAGGAGCTAAAAACTTGCATATAGGAGAAGCACCAAAGCGATGAACAGTGCGGCCATGGGAATCAGTCTCAGTCGACCAAGTAAAAACAGAATAGCTAGCAAGAAGACGAAGAATCCTCTCAAGCTTCAAAGTAGTATAATCGCTTGTAGAATCATTAATCAGCTTAGCTGCAAACTCTTCTGCTGAAAGCTGTGCTCCAGGCCCAGCAGCAGAGAGAAGCTTGAACAAGCCGAGTTCTATAGCTGTAGTGAGAGTCATGGGAAGAACAACCATGCTACATATTTTTAAGGCATGATTGCATGCTTCTATTTCTTCTTGAATCTGATGAGATTCTGAATCCATTGAAGGATCTGAGAACTGATCAGAACTGAGCTGAGGAAATTTGATTTGTTTCTGATGTGAGCTTCTTCTCTGTTGCAGTCTGGTATTTATAGGTGAAATGGTATGCTGCAGGGAAAATTTTGGATTCCAAGAGTCAAAAGTGAGAAGGAGAAGCGAAGACAATTGAGAACAACGTGATTACCGTAGATATGGACTAAGTTGGATTATATTTATTATTTATTTTCACTTAAATGTATCATTTTTCAAATTTAATATCTAAAATTTATAAGTCTCCATAATATTTAATAATTTTAAAAATATCAAAAATTCTACCCTCCTCACCCACTCTTACATCTTGTATTTCACACACCATCACTTTTCTCACCATTCGCTATCGATATCACGTTATCAACTCTCTTATGTGAAAGATAAACAAGGATTTTCGGGCAAGGAAGAGGTCATCAGCGGCAACTACAGGATTTAGTGAAGGAAAGGAGACTAGGAAGGGAAATTTATTACGTGTGGAGTCTGAAGCTAGCTTGCATCCTGGCATATTAGGACTACGCAAGTAATAGTTTATCCAACGAAGGGTATACCGAAGGCCTAAAGTGGGATGACGGAGTCATCATTGGAACAACACAAGAATTAAAGACAATACGACAAAAGCAGTGCATCGTAGACTTTGTCACTAATTCTTCTTTGCTATTGAATGTTTCTTTATCTTCTTGTCATAGTTCAATATGTTGAATGTTTAGTAGATTAGTATGAAAGGTTATGTATATTTTTTCATCAGTCAATTTTGAAGTTTCAAACTTTGAAGTTTCAAACTATATAACAATCAAGAAGAAAATCTACCTTGGACTTTGGAGCTCCATAAGTATCCCTACTAGAAGGAATTTGAATATTAATCTAGAAAAGAAATATGACATAATTGTTTATGAAGCATATATAAATAAAAATTATAAGGTAAGTATAATATATCATTTCTTGTAACTTATCACATAATTATGTTTATTTAAAAAAAATATTAAACTTCTAACAAATAAATGTAAATGAATAAATAAATTGTATAATGTATATAATTATTATACAATTATAAATTACATAATAACATTATTATCTCTATTGCTTATGTTATTATTAATGAAAGAATGTATTATCATCAAATCTAAAATATTCTCTAAGATTATATCATCTTGACTTCATACTCACTAACGAAATTTGATCTAAGAAATTATTCAAATTATTATCAGTGTCATTGAGAGTAATATCTAGCAGATGAACGAATAACATTATTAATTTGAGGAGAAGGTAAAGGATCCATAAGATTTTGTTCTATCAGTGCCTCTAGACATTCTCTATTTTACTTGAGATGATTTTATCTATTTTATGATGTTCTTGAATGAGTTAGGTTGCCATTTTCATAGAAAAAAAGTTAGATAATAATATTTAAAGCTATAATTAGATCAACAAAGGTGATTATTTTTCAAAAGTAAGATCTAATACAAAAAGATAATTTTTTTAAGTACTTTATAAGACACCATTAAAACAATCATGAGTAAATGAATTGGTAGGTGAAAGTAACCTAATCTTATCTAGAATAGATCTTGAATATTTGGAGCCATTCAATATTTCGAAGAGAACAAAGGAAATGTATAAAGAAGCTCGGCCCTCATACTCCCTATTTAAGGTATTTATAGACTTACAAGGCACACTTAGGCAATTAAGTAGGTCTATTTAATTAGTTATTAATCATAATTATGTTCACATCATTACTCCACCTCTTAGAATGACCTTGTCCTTAAGAATAGAGCACTCCATTCACATCATTAGTCTATAAGCTATTACAATTATGTTCACATCATTATGCAAAATTATGGTTTTAAAGCACTTATCTTAAAATTTATATCCAATCATTAAAAATTATTGTTACGGGCTAGAAATTACGCGGCGATAGAGATTTAATTCTGCTTCGTAACGTTGTACGTATAACTAGATCACACACACAGAACACAAGATTTTTTATGTGGAAAACCCTTGAAAAGAGAAAAACCACGAGGTCTAGCCCAGTTGAAAATGATTCCACTAGACTTTGAATCGGTTACAAAGGACTAAATCTCCTCTAAGGGCGATCAGATTTACAATTAGTAACTATTCGATAGGAGTCAGGTGTCAGACCCAATGTCACTTGAAAGTTCGGGTGTTGACAGTCTGGCCTTGAGCAGAACATCGGGTCTGAATGTCGGGCCTTAAGCAGGACGTCGGGTCTGAATATCGGGCATTAAGCAGGACGTCAGGTCTGAATGTCGGGCCTTAAGGTTGTGGTGCGATGAAACTCCAGTGGTGGTCCGGCGAGGTTCCTGCGGTGGTCCTGCGATGCTCTTGCGATGATCTGGCGGTGGTCCTGCGGTGGTTCGGCGGTGGTTCGGTAGCTGTCGAGGAGGAACTTCTTCCTTCTCTTCTTCCTTCTCTTCTCTTCTTCTCTCTCTTGCTTAGATCCTTTCTTGTGAAGAATGAGGGCTCTATTTATAGATTTTCTGGAGTGGCATGGCCGTAAATAGGCGAGAGATCATGGGCGAATAGGGAGTGGTTGATTGGACGGCCGATATTGAATCCTACGATCGTGCACCGTTCGTTGGTCATTTGAATACCTTAGTGATGTTGGAATTCAGTGATCTTGGGCTTGTTGGATTCGTCTTGTCGAGCCGTTCGATTTGAGTATAAGCTCGTCAAAATCGGAGTCCGTTTGGTAACTCAAATAGTGGTTTGAACCTTCCAACAGCGCTTCGGATCCATGATTTGGATCCATATGGACTCAGATTGGGTTGAACTTGGTGTCGTTGGGTTCGTATTTCTGAGACGCTCAGTTTGACTATAAGCTTGCTGAAATCGAAGTTCACGTGCTCCCAAATTTAATTTTTGAAGTTTCCAACTTGATTTTGCATCAAGATTCGTGCCCGATCAAGATAATTTTTTGACGATGTATCAGTTGCCCCCCTATTTTCGGACGTCGAAGCTCCAGAAGTCCGAAAATATAAGTGTCGACATTTTGCATTGACCGAATAGCAAACATTGCACCCCAAAAGTTTAAACTTTGTCATAGAGGCCTCGTTGAGCTCCGAAAGTGTCAAAATTGAGTCCGGAACGTCGAAAAACGTGTCCGGGAACCCCAAAAACGTTCGATTTGACGTTTTCGGGACGAAATTCGGACCCGGAATGGACCGGGCTGCCGAACCGGCCGGTCGCCGCCGCTAAACTGCGGCCGCCCGCGCACCGCGCGCTGCCCGCGCGTGCCGCCGGCACTGCCTTCCGCGCGCTGCCGCCGGCCGCTGCCGCCCGCGCTTGCACGCGCTGCCGCCGCGTGCTGCCGCGCGCGTTGCCTCGCGTGCTGCCGCCCGGCGTTGCTGCGCGCGCCTGCGCGCTCGCGTGCCCGCGCCTGGGTCGCGTCCACGTCGTTTCGCGCAACGCTTGGTGGAACGGTTCCGCCCACCTCTTCAAGTGGGCCCCACTTCATTAAAAAAAAATTTTTTTAATCGTTTTTTGGCCCAAAAACTTCCAAAAAATTTCGAAAAAATTTAGAAAATTTTGAAAAATTAAAAAACCCCTCTACTCCTTCAAAGACTATAAATAAGGCCTTAAAACCTTAAGAAAACTCGCCCCTCTCTTTTTCTTCTCCTCTTTTCTTCTTTTCTTCTCCTCTTCTCCCTCTGTCCTTACTATTAAGGCATTTCCTCGGTTTTCCGAGGCCCCTCTCTTTGCAAGGAAGTCCGGAGATTTCCCATTCTTCTCTTCTCCCTCTGTCTTTGCTATTGAGGCCTTCCCTCGGTTTTCCGAGGCCCCTCTCTTGGCAAGGAAGTCCGGAGATTCCCCCTTCTTCTCTTCTCCCTCTATCCTTGCTATTGAGGCCTTCCCTCGGTTTTCCGAGGCCCCTTTCTTGGCAAGGAAGTCCGGAGATTCCCTCTTCTTCTCTTCCAACATCTTTAGGAGAAATGTTAGGTGATCGTCTCCTACCGAGAGATGTTGCGATCCGGTGAGCCCTCGATCCACAGTATGACGGCGAGCAAAGGCCAAATAAGGAAGCGAGGGTGGATGAAGCAGCGTCGACTGTTACAAACGACTTCCTATTTCTTTTTCGCAAGAATTATCACTTCCCGAATGATGTGAAGACGATGGTTCCTAGGAGGTCTGATCGAGCTAATATTCCTCCTTCCGGGTACGTGACTGTTTCTGAGTCCCATTTGCGGGCTGGTTTACGCTTCCCACCTCCTACCGAGTTGATTGAAGTTTTATAAAGGTGTGGCGTGAACCTATCCCAATTCTCCTTTAGCGATGTCGGTGACTGTGGGATTGATTGCTCTCTTCCGGGATCGAGGAGCTACAATGACACCAGAGCACCTTTCACGGATGGGTCGGTTCACCAGTGATGCATCTGGGCGTGTGACCTTTAGGTCTAAATGGTTAGATGTGCGTACTCGTGATGTCTCAAAGAATTGGACCAATGCATTTTTCTTTGTGAAGAATGATTGGGGTTTGATAGAGAAGTGGGGGAAGATGAAGGACCTGCCATCTCCTCTGCATGTCAGCGAAGAAGACATAATGAGAGTCTTGAAGGTCCCTGATCTCGATCATCTTCTGTTTGAGGCTCGTCATATGAGCAAATACACTGAGGAAGAGTTCTTGTTCAAAGTTGGGCTATCATTCCATGCGGGGAGGTCTGACGCAAGGATGTTGAAGCCGACATCCAGGGTTCCAGAACCCCTTGCCCCTACTTCAAAAGCAGCTCCCAAACGACCGGCAAGAGGCAAAGATCCTCAGGTTTCGAAAAAGAAGAGGGTGGAAAGGACTGCAACTAATACTGACAAAGCTTTACCTGACTCTTCCCCAGGCAAGTTGTGTATCCCTGAGGATGTTTTGAGCCACCAGTGTATTGGACACAATAAAACTAGTAATTTAGTGAGTAGCATGTCTCTTACGCTTCTATCTCCTTTTCTTTTGGGGTGACTTCTAATAAAATTTTCTTTTTTATTTCAGCTGTCACGCCTTGAGATTGAAATTAATGACTGGAATAGTGAATTTGTTAAGATCAAGTATATTCAGGGAGAGTTCAAGCGAAAATATGATCAGAAGGTCAAGAAGGTAAAGGTGCTTGAAGAAGAGTTGAGTGAGTGCAGGACTGAGTTGGCCAATACAATGCACTCCGTATCTCTCCAAAATCGGCAGGTAGATCAGCATCAAATAGATCTGGAAGAGGCTCAAGCGACAATCACCAGGCTTTTGAAGGATCAGAAGGCTTCTGAAGAGAAGGTAGCATCTCTTGAGGCAAAGGATAATAAGTCTTAGATTCTTATAGCTGAGAAGAAAGCCGCTTTGTCCAGCTTAGAACCTTCAAGAGTTATTGAAGATTTCAAAAAGTCCATAGCTTTCAAGACTATCATTCAGGATCACGTTGAGGAGGCTCGAGATCATATCTATGGTATATAAGTGAAGGGTTTGGAGCAGCAGTGTACTGAAGATGGATTTATTCGAGGCTTCTTAAAGGGGGTTCGCTTGATGCAGCAAAAAATCGGAGTTCAAGTCGAAGGGGTGACCCCCAGCCAGGCTTCAGATGACTTTCCTTCAGGTTCCGATGGTGATGAGGTAGAGAGTGATCTTCGGAAGGTCCTGGATCTTGATGTGGATGATGAGATTGTAGATGTTGAGTAGGTTTTTCAGTTCCTGCAATTTGTATTGGTTTGTCTTTTTTAGCGATTGAGATGTACCTGGTGTTTGTACTATCGTGTGATGTCTACTTTGATTTAGTAGTGGATTGTTGATCTGTTTTCATATGATTTAAATATTCTAGTGTATTTATTCAACCTGAGTGAATTTTGTTTATGCTTGTTTAAGGTATTTGTCTTCCAACTGGTTTCGAGGAGTTTTAGAAGGATCCACTAAGGATGTGTGACCTATTCAAGGTTGTGTGCCAGAGCCTTGCTTGAGGATGCCAACCTGCACGAAAGAGGTTAAAAGAATCCATTAAGGATGTAGGACCTATCCGAGGTTGTATGTCAGAGCCCTGCTCGATGACGTTAACCTGTGTGGAAGAGGTCGAGGAAATCCACCAAGGATGTGAGACCTATCCGAGATTGTATGTCAGAGCCTTGCTTGATGACGCTAACCTGTGTGGAAGAGATCGAGAGAATCCACCAAAGATGTGAGACCTATCCGAGGTTGTATGTCAGAGCCATGCTCGATGACGTTAACCTGTGTGGAAGAGGTCGGGAGAATCCACCAAGGATATGAGACCTATCCGAGGTTGTATGTCAGAGCCTTGCTCGATGATGCTAACCTGTGTGGAAGAGGTCGAGAGAATCCACCAAGGATGTGAGACCTATCCGAGGTTGTATGTCAGAGCCCTGCTCGATGACGTTAACCTGTGAGAAAGAGGTCGGACTGAATCCCCCTGGGATTGATCATTTAATGACTGAGCTATAATAGTAATTGTGTGCTGCTCGAATTAAAGATATTGAAGTTCGTAACTTAAAATAATTTTTCCCGATGAAGACAAGAAAATAAAGTCTTTACTGCTTCAAATAAAAACATAGCCCCCAAAGACAGCTAAGGGAGGAAGAAACTACAAACACCACAAACAACGTTCAAAATTAAAGACACACAGTACTGACAGTACATAATACTAAAAACATACAATACTAAGCGACACCATCACGCTCTATTGATAGTATTTGCGGAGATTGTCAATATTCCAAGTTTGAGTAAGCGTCTTCCCTTTAGCATCCTTTAATTTGAAAGTCTCGGGCTTTACCATAGCTTCTACTAGGTATGGACCTTCCCAGAGGGGGGAAAGTTTATTTCGTTGAGGGCCTTTGCCTGTCGCCTCAATGCTGCGTAGGACAAGATCTCCTACTGATATATGTCGCGGCTTCATCCTTCTGTTATAGTGACGGGCAACTCTCTGGTGGTAGGCAGCAACCTTAAGCATCGTCTCGTCTCTTACTTCTGGAAGGATGTCTAGGTTGTGCCTGAGTTTCTCGTCGTTGGTGTTGGAGTCAAAAGTTTGTACTCTATGACTTGGGACCCCAATGTCGACGGGAATGACAGCCTCTGTGCCAAAGCAGAGGTTATATGGCGTCTCTCTTGTTGGAGTCATTGCTGTAGTATGATATGACCAAAGGACATTTGGGAGCTCGTCGGCCCATTGCTCCCCAGCCTTATCCAGTCGTGTCTTCAATCCTCTCAAAATAGTTCGATTAGTGACCTCTGTCTGTCCACTAGTCTGAGGATAAGCCACAACTGTGTGTACTAGTTGGATGTGGAGATCTTTACAAAATGTGGTGAAGACCCTTCCGGTGAACTGTGTTCCGTTATCGGTGATAATTTTTGCTGGAATGCCAAAGCGACATATTATGTTCCTCCATAGAAACTGTTTGGCATTTGCTTCAGTGATCTTGGCCAGAGGTTCTGCTTCTACCCACTTTGTAAAATAGTCCACAACCAGGATGATGAACTTCCGCTGTCCCGTGGCCATAGGAAAGGGTCCCATTATGTCGATCCCCCATTGGGTGAAAGGCCAGAGACTCTGTAATATTGAGATCTCTGTGGCAGGTAGATGAGTGAGGTTGGCATGTAACTGAAAACTGTTACATTTTCGTACGAGCTCCAATGCGTCCTGCTTTATGGTTGGCCAGTAAAATCCCTGTCTCAGGACCTTTTGGGCTAGCGCCCTTCCGCCCAGATGTTCCCCACAAATGCCTGAATGTACTTCTCGGAGTGCATAGTTTGCCTCTGAAGGAGGAAGACATTTGAGATATGGCCCTGTGAAAGATCGTTTGTATAATTCTCCATTGATAATGGTAAAGTTCGCTGCCTGCCTCCGGAGGCGTACCGCTACTGTTTGGTCTTCGGGAAGAGAGACTGAGTGAGAATGGGGTCGATCCAAGAAGCTTATTTTGACTCATCTATCGATTGAATCACCCATGGGCCTTGCACGCTCAAAAAATGGATCTCCTCAATGTGCTTTCTTTTGAAAACATCTCCTGTTGTAGAAGTGGCCAGTTTAGAGAGAGAGTCTGCCCTTGCGTTCTGCTCCCGAAGAATATGGATGATTTAATGTTTTGTTATTTTGGCCAATAAGATTTTAACTATCTGACAGTATTGGGCCAATAATGAATTGTGAGCATCAAACTCCCCTTCTATCTGAGAGGCAACAAGCTGGGAGTCAGTGTAAACCACTAAGTCTTGGACCTCGCAATTGATTGTCAGTCTCAATCCAGCGATTAAAGCTTCATATTCAACAACGTTATTTGTGGCTGAAAACTTCAGTCTAAGCCCGTATTCGAGTGTGGCTTTCTGCGGGGAGATTAATAAGATTCTAGCGCCAGCACCAGAACTTTCAAAAGCTCCGTCGACATATAATGTCCAGCATGAGGAGGAAGGAGGCGCATCAAGTGATTCACTGGATGTGTGGCTAGTGCATTCGACCACAAAATCTGCAAGTACTTGTGATTTGATGTCGGGTCTAGGTAGGAACTGTATATCGAATTCCCCGAGCTCCACCGACCATTTGATCAACCTTCCAGATTCCTCGGGCTTTTGGAGAATATTTTTCAACGGTAGGTTTGTATAAACCCTGATTGTGTGTGCTTGGAAATAAGGGCGTAACTTTCTTGCTGAGAAGACTAATGCTAAGGCTGTTTTATCTGCTAGTGGATAGCGTGCCTCAGTCTCTGAGAGTACCTTGCTAATATAATAGACTGGGCGTTGAACAGTGTCATTTATCCGAACCAAGATCGAGCTTATAGCCTGGGAAGAGACGGCCATATACATATACAAAATTTCTCCTGGAACTGGTTTCGAGAGTAATGGCGGCGAGGCTAGATAAGCTCGGAGTTGTTCGAAAGCCTCTTGGCATTTATCGGTCCACTGAAACCCTGAGCTACGAGCACCTCTGAGAACCTTGAAGAAAGGCAAATTTTTGTCTCCTGATCGAGCCAGGAATTGAGAGAGTGCTGCAATTCTTCCGTTCAATCTCTGGACTTCTTTGATATTTCTTGGGGGTAGCATGTCCCTTAGGGCCTTGATCTTCTCCGGGTTGGCCTCAATCCCTCGGTGGTAATCCAGAAATTTTTCTAAGGCAACTCCAAATGCACATTTGGAGGGGTTGAGGCGCATATTATAAGATCGAAGAAGACAGAAACATTCTTCCAAATCCGAGATATGCTGGGATTTCTCGAGGCTCTTCACTAGCATGTCATCCACATATACTTTCATAGTGCGCCCGATAAGATTCATAAAAACCTTATTCATCAGGTGTTGGTATGTTGCCCCCGCATTTTTGAGCCCGAACGGCATTACTAGGTAGCATTACAATCCTTTATCTGTTTGAAAAGCTGTTTCCTCCTCATCAACAGGATCCATTTGTATTTGATTGTATCCAGAATAAGCATTCATGAAGCTTAGCATCTGATGTTCGGAGGTGGCATCAACTAGCTGGTCAATACGGGGAAGCGGGAAACTATCTTTGGGGCGAGCCTTATTGAGATCAGTGCAGTCTACACACATTCTACAAGCTCCACTTGCCTTTCGAACCATCACGACGTTGGCCAACCAAGCAGGATAGTGTATCTCCCTTATAAATCTTGAGTTTAAAAGCATATCAACCTCCTGCTCGATTGCCAGCTGACGTTCTAGCACAAAGTTTCGTTTCTTTTGGATCATTGGCTTACATGCTGGGTTGATCTTGAGGGAGTGCATGATTACTTCAGGATTCATGCCGGGCATATCAGCCGAACTCCATGCAAATACATCTTGGTTTGTACGTAGAAAGTCTACGTACTCTTTTTTCTCTGCATCTAAGAGGAGTTATTCCGATCTGTACTGTTCTCGAAGGATGCTCTTCTGATAGAGATACACAAGTAAGATCTTCTACAGTGAAGGCCCTTTGGGGGGTATCTTCACTCCGAAGATCAAAGTCCTCGATGCTCAGAGTAACTGATGAGTGTGGTTGAGCTTGCCTAAGATAGCATGATTGTGCTACTTGTTGATCTCCACGTACGGTCCCGATCCCCGATGGGGTAGGAAACTTGAGCTTTAAGTGGGGAATTGAAGCAATAACCCCGAAGATTTTTTGGAGTGGCCTTCCAAAAATCGCATTGTAGGCTGATTCGGACTTCACTACAATGAACATAATGAGGTGCTCAACTTGACGGGGGAATTCTCCAAGTATGACCGGGAGACTAATGGTCCCTTCAACTCTTACAGGTCGGTTGTCAAATCCGTATAGTGGACCGGCGACAGGCTGGAGTTTCTCTCGGGATAGGCCCATGCTAAGAAAAGTGGAGTATAATAGGATATCTACTGAGCTTCCATTGTAAACCAGGATCCTTTTAACATTGTAGCATGGGTCGCTGATTCCTGCGCTAATCACCAGTGGATCTTGATGGGGGATCTTTACGCCTTCTAGATCGGACTCCTCGAAGGTGATGAAGTGATCGACTTGAAGCTTTTTTGTTGGTGGCTCCTTGTTCTCTTCAATTAGAACTTGACAAGGCGTTGATGAGCCTCCGACGATGGTTTCGATCTCCCCCACTATTTGGTGATTGTTTACCGATTGCCTTTATTGTTGACCCTGTCCCCCAGTCGGGCTAACCTCATCTCGGGCTGGTGGATTCTTGACGAACTGTCGAAGATATCCTTGTCGGATCATTCTCTCAATTTCCTCCTTGAGCTGCATGCATGCTTCGGTAATGTGTCCACGACTGCGGTGGAAATGACAATACTGCTCCTGGTTCCCGACATTGGGCTTTAAAGGGTATGGCCACTTCACACTCTCTTGATCTTGGATGGCCATTAATACATTCGCTCGGGATGTATTAAGTGGCGTGTACTCTTTTTCCTGTAGGGGCTCTCGACGTGGCTGTGAGGGTCGAGGAGGAAGATTGTAGTTTCCTTACTTCTTCCTTTGTGAGGGGGGATTCTCCATCCCTGGGAGATTTTTACGTTTCCCGGTTGTCTGCTCAAATTACTTTCTATGAGCATTGATGGCATCATCGAAGGAGATTTAAGCCTCTACTCGATGGATCAGGTCCGCATATGAATGGACTATATTTCGCATGAGTGCCGAGTAGAAAGGGCCTGGACGAAGCCCTCCAAGAAATACACCTCTAAGCAATTCGGGATCTACCCCTGGAATTTGTCGGGCTTCCGTATAAAACCTTTGAAAGTATTCTTTAAGAGATTCACCCTCGTTTTGATGTATCCCTGAAAGGTGGGAGGAGTCTTTAATCATTCTCCGGTTGGCGACAAATTGTTCGACGAACAATTTAGCCAATTTAACTAATAGTGGAATGGACCGGGGGGGCAGTGAGTAGAACCATGTCCGGGCTTGCCCTTTAAGGGTGGCAGGAAAAACTTGACAGAGCAAAGCATCTGGGGCCTGCTGGATATGCATAATAGTGCGGTAATGGTCGATGTGCTCGTAGGGGTCTGAAGTCCCATCATAAGAATCAATATTTGGGAGTTTAAATCTTGCCGGAACGGGGTATCGAAGGACAGCTTCGATGAAAGGTGGCGACTCCTGAATGTCCCGTTGGCGAAGGGAGTGTCTTGTACCTCATGTGGGGAACTCTTCTCGGACTAGTCTCCGCAACTCATGCCAGAGAGTATTGCGGGGGAGTTCAGTAACGTGTTGTTGGTCCAAGTCTTCTGTGACGTCCGGAGGCATATGCTGTCAATGGCCCATGCGTGAAGAATGGGTAGAGCTTGCTGTGTTAGCAAGCTCATTCTCTGGACGTATCGGAGGGCACATTCTAGGCGGAGGAAGGGGGACCTCAACATGAAGAACATCTTCGAACTCTGGCTGGTCTCGAGGGAGGAGAATATCTTCTTGAGGCATTAGTTCTGGTCCTCGAGTCTCCCTTAAGAGTTGAAGGATCTCATTCTGAGATTCCTCCATCTTTCTAATACGCTCTTCTAGGGATGGTCCTGAAGTTCCTTCTCCGACAAGGTTTCGTCCACCGGGGTGAAAAGAGGCAGATGCCTGTCGTCGTTGATTCAGGGACTGATTCCGGGATTGGTGTGAATTGGAGTGGGAGGCTCCCATGATGCGATGACTACGCCTGTTGGCCATTGACGGAGTACTTAGTATAGTGGGATTGACCTTCCCACAGACGGCGCCAACTATTACGGGCTAGAAAATACGCGGCGATAGAGATTTAATTCTGCGTCTTAACGTTGTACGTATAACTAGCTCACACACACAGAACACAAGATTTTTTACGTGGAAAACCCTTGAAAAGGGAAAAACCATGAGGCCTAGCCCAGTTGAAAATGATTCCACTAGACTTTGAATCGGTTATAAAGGACTGAATTTCCTCTAAGGGCGATCAGATTTACAATTAGTAACTATTCGATAGAAGTCAGGTGTCAGACCCAATGTCACTTGGAAGTTCGGGTGTTGACAGTCTGGCCTTGAGCAGAACAAAGGGCCTTCAGCAGAACGTCGGGTCTGAATGTCGGGCCTTAAGCAGGACGTCGGGTCTGAATATCGGGCCTTAAGCAGGACGTCGGGTCTGAATGTCGGGCCTTAAGGCGGTGGTGCGATGAAACTTCGGTGGTGGTCCGGCGAGGTTCCTGCGGTGGTCCGGCGATGCTCCTGCGATGATCTGGTGGTGGTTCTGCGGTGGTCCAGCGGCTGTCGAGGAGGAACTTCTTCCTTCTCTTCTTCCTTCTCTTCTCTTCTTCTCTCTCTTGCTTAGATCCTTTCTTGTGAAGAATGAGGACTCTATTTATAGATTTTCTGGAGTGGCATGGCCCGTAAATAGGCGAGAGATCAGGGGCGAATAGGGAGTGGTTGAATGGACGGCCGATATTGAATCCTACGATCGTGCATCGTTCGTTGGTCATTTGAATATCTTAGTGATGTTGTAATTCAATGATCTTGGGCTCGTTGGATTCGTCTCGTCAAGCCGTTCGATTCGAGTATAAGCTCGTCAAAATCGGAGTCCGTTTGGTAACTCAAATAGTGGTTTGAACCTTCCAACAGCGCTTCGGATCCATGATTTGGATCCATTTGGACTCGGATTGGGTTGAACTTGGTGTCGTTGGGTTCGTATTTCTGAGACGCTCAGTTTGACTATAAGCTTGCTGAAATCGGAGTTCACGTGCTCCCGAATTTAATTTTTGAAGTTTCCAACTTGATTCTACATCGAGATTCGTGCCCGACCAAGATAATTTTTTGACGATGTATCAATTATAATCATAAATTATATATATAAAGCAAAAAAAATTATGTTTAAAAAAACAATCATTTTATATTATTAAAGTTAATTACTTTATCTTATTTCTATTTTTGAAAAGAAAGATTCCATGCATGATAGGTGACTAATATGGGTAGATCATTTTCATGAGAAATGTTGCATGTCTACTTTTAAAATTTGTTGGGTGTTGAAATTAGAGTTGATCTATCATTTCATTTCAAAGTAGAATTAAAATATCATATGAAAATTCATTCAAGAAAATAAGAATTCTTGATCTAATTATTTGAATTAGAAAATTTTAGGACCAATTTTTTATTTACCCAAACTAATTTTTTAGCAAACTTAATGGTATAATTGAATGTTTAGATTAGGCAAATCTCAAGACACTAAGAATGTCTTGCAAAGTTCATGTTGGATGTTAAAAACATGCCTAATAAGAAATTGATCCAAAGGTTGAGTTTTAAGATTCTAAAAAAATAGAGTTTCAAGGTTAGTTGAGTATAGATACTTTGTTGGAAATATGGAAAAATGAGTTTTAGTTTACTATTTTAACGTTGGCTTTGATATTATTAAGCTTGTTGCATAACACAAATTGCGGGACACCATCATATTTATAGACCAAGCATTTTGAACAAGCTTCATGAAATTAGGGATAAGATTCCAAAAGTTATTGTACGTTATTTTTTTTTTTAGGAGAGGAATGGGAGTCCATATGTAATATAAGAGGTGAATAATCAAATGACAATATACTGACAATTTTAAAATGAGAGAGGGCGTAGGAGATGAGCTAATGCTTGTTATTAATAGCATAATCCAATAACCATCTAATTGGATTTTGCAATTGCTGATTATACCAACTAAAAGAGAGACATGAGTGAGGCAATTCCAGCATACCTACATTGAAGATGCAATTGTCAAAGTCCACCATTTTGTAAGAATGAGGGAAATTTTCACAAGTTTTTCCATCCAAAGTTGTCACACAATCAAAATCATTAAGAATAATCCATAAGTCATAAATTAATCAAGTAAGATTATTTGCCAAAATATTTTTCTTTCTTTAGCATTATTATCAGCATAAATGAAGGTGATCAAGAAGTTTATTGAAGAGTAAAAGTTAATTCTATCATAAATAAATTACAAATGAGTAGAGACATAAGTAAATGATACATAAGCTAGCTACATTCATTTGACCCTAATTTGGTCACGAATTATTGCAGTTAGCTTCATTATAGGAAACATCAAAATTCTTTCTAATAGTCACTTCATCAAGAGAAACCTGATCCATCTTAATCTTGAGAAGGCAAAGAACATTGATCTTATGATTAGTCACAAATTTTTTGTATTAGGTGATATGACCATCATCATTCAAGTCCTAACATTCTAAGCTAACATTTTATGTAAGGTTGTTGATTGTTGTTTGAGGGTGGGAGGGGATATCCCCTTTTGTCTCAGTTTTCAACCCTTACAAATGGAGAGAAGAATACCATGTAATTCATTAGCATTGCTCTCACTAGTGTTGGATGAGGATGCTGGATATGTATGTGAGTTGATACTACTAAAGGTGATAGAAATTATTATTAGTGACTATGGTAGAAATCTTGATTATCAAAAGTTGAGGATAGCTATTTTTTGGTGATGAATCAATAGTGGTGTTGAGGTCTTAAAAAGTAGGTGGGTTCTATCATGCTAGTGATTTTTGGTAGTATCAATGGATGTAGGTAGAGGGATTGGATTAAACGAGGTTAATTTAGGTTGGTTCATCAGTTGTATGTTGAGGGAAAGGGGAACGATTGAGACTCCTCTCACAAGGATGTTATAGTCTGGGTTGGGTGGGTGTAGGTTTTTTAAAAGGAATACTAGATTTGGGGCATAATGAAATTACTAGATTGACAAGAGGGGGGGGTGAATTGTGAAAACTTTATAGCAATAATTAAAAACCTAAGCAAGAGTTCTAGTTTTTTTGTGTTTTTCAATTTTTAACATGAAACCTTTAACTACTACGAAGAAAAATAATTGAACACAAACGTACAACAATGAAATCCTTTTTTTTTCTTTCACAATTTTCACCAAGCAAATATTATGAAAATAAAGTGCAAGCAAAAAATAAAAAGCGATAAGAAAAAACCACACTAGAATTTTATAGTGATTCGGTCAAACCATGACCTACATCCACTCCCCGGAGTCCTCCGCTCCGGGAATTTCACTACAAACTATAGCTCTACTTTTGCCCCCCTCGGCAAGGCGGAGAAGCCCTTACAAGACTCACTTTCACCAACCCGGCGTGGCGGAGTGCCAAGCGCTGTTGAATTTTTTCAGAAATGAGCAATAAATCTTCATATGAAAGTTGACATACCTCATCTTGATTCGATTGATCAAGATTATCGTTAGCCATTAGACACAGATTTGTTACCTCCTCCTTTGCTTCTTCTTCTGACGATTTTGAGGCAGAGTTGGCCCAAAAAGCTTTTTGTATCTTCATTTTTTCTTTCTTATACTTGGCTTTGTCCTCGCTTTTTTCCTTAGCAGGTTGGCTCTTTAAGTTCGGGCAATCAGCTCGAAGGTGACCTGTCTTCCTGCACTCAAAACAGATTGTATCAGATGAAACTTTATTAAACTTTGAGCTTTTACCTTTATTCCAACCATTCTGATGACGCCTTTGTTTTCTTTTTAAGAAGTTCTTGAACTGTCGGGTCATCAGTGCTATATCATCTTCTTCCTCCCCTGTAGAGCTATCACTTTCTGAGTTATTTGCTTTTAATGCCACCGTTCGCTCCTTCTTCTATTCACCTGCATCACTTTGTCTTTGACTCACTCCTTGCTCGTAGTTAAGCCTTGATTTATTCCACTAATCACGGGTTAATTTAAGTCAGTATTTAAAATAAATCGTGCAGTACGAATTGCTTCGTACAGTACGAACGACTGAGAAAAACTTATTTAAGTTAATTTGACGACTAGAGTTTTGGATTTGTAACACATCATATAGTACGATAGTATTCGTACAGTACGATTTGTTCACCGAAAATGTTTTACAAGATCAGATCATACAGTACAAAATAAATTCGTACAGTACGATCACTAGAGATAGAAAATCTACATTTTTTTCTTTTAAAACCCTCTCCCCCTGTGTGTGTGCATGGTTGCTCAGACCTACATGCAGTTTGTGGCCAGACTCAAGAAAATAAAAATAAGATAAATAGATTGTTCCAGACTCACACTCCTACTCTACCCAGACTTGAGTCTTCCTATTGTCCTGAGTAATTTGTGATTTTTCTGAAATGTTAGTACTCACAGACAATAGCATAAATCAAATGATATTCAATGAATAGATAGTTCAGGCGACATTATTTGTCATCATCAAAATCTTAAACTCGGGGTCATGGGTTGCAACACATGAGGCATTATCATGCGTGAATGTGTGACAAGAAGAACAGGCCAAATGCTTTTATTCATAGATAACCAATAATTTAATATATTCCCTCTAACATTGATTATGATTTCATTTGAAAAGGATACAAAGTTGTTAGTCTTAATGCAAACACGAGGAAAAGTAAAGGAAGATTGATTAAAGGAGATTTAACTTGTGGAGAAAGAAATTTTCTCTTTCAAACAATGGATGTAATTAAAAGAAATTTAGTGCATGGAGAAAATTTCAATGTTGGAGAAAGAAAATTTCGCTTCCAAATAATGGATATAGTTAAAGGATATTTAGCTTGTGGAACATGCAAAGTAAGAAGTCTCTTTCAATTCATAGTTGGTCAGGATTCCACGCATTAAGTCAAGTGGGTCCATGTTGAGATCAGCCAGAGAATCTCAGCCATAGAGGCCTACAAGGGTGGAGAAAAAAATCATAAATGAAAAAAAAAAAAAGATGAAATTCTAAATAGAATTGAGAGGAGGAACCTCTAATTCTATTAGACGTACGTCAATCAGTATGACCACTAACGTATCATATGAAAACAAAAATAATCATAAAAAATATTTGTATAAAATAAAGAATATTAGGAGATAGATCACTTCCTCAAAACCTACCTATCTTTTTTTTTTTTTTTTTTTTAAATTTAATTGGTGTTGAAATATAATACTCATATCTTTTGAAATCACAATCAACTAATTAAAAAACGATTTTGATATAAAATTATCATAAGTTAGGCGTCGGCTGTGGAAATCGAACAATTATTACGTCCTCTGACCTGACGTAGAGGTACGTTCGGCCGCCAATAACATGTCGCCACGAGCTCTTACTCTTTACCGCGCGGCCCGACGACTTGACCCGGAGCGGAACCCGGGAATGCTATGTTCGCGATTTTCTTGGTATTTGCTCGGTATTCCTTTGCAAAAACGAGAAATACCACTCTGTGAAGACCAAAACCATACAAATACCGAGTTGTACCGAGTTTTTTATAACTCGGTACAACTCAGTACAACTCGGTACAACTCGGTAAAACTCGGTATTTGCTCGGTATTGCTAGGGATTTGCTCGGTATTGCTAGGGATTTGCTCGGTATTGCTAGGTATTTGCTCGGTATTGTTAGGTATTTGCTCGGTATTACTAGAAAAAACTCGGTACAACTTGGTGCAACTCGGTACAACTCAGTATTTACTCAGGATTTGCTCGGTATTGCTAGGGATTTGCTCGGTATTGCTAGGTATTTGCTCGATATTGCTAGAAAAAATTAGGTACAGCTCGGTATTTGCTAGGTATTTGAAATATATCCAAAAGGTGATGGGATGTTGTTCGGCTCGTCAAGGATTTTAAAAAACGCACGTGCGATAATCCAAAAAACAGCGGGTCGGATCGGCGACTTTTCTTCATGCTACGTGGCGCAACAATATTGGTGGCCGAACGTAGAGGAGCGTACGTTCACCGGACCAAATAATTGTTCGTGGAAATCAATCATTGTCATATAAAGAAAAAAAAACTCCAAAAAATAATATAAAATACCCAAAGCACTAATTTATAAAAGGTAAGCCTGCCTGACATAAATATTGCAAGGATTTTTTTTATTATTCTATAGGCATATTGGCATAACTAGTGGAATAATATGTGAAAGGACCGTTATGCCATTACTGAAAATTTAAAAAAAAAAAAAAGTAAATCATAACAAATTATTTATGCGAAACAAAAAAAATATTATGTTGATTTTATTTTAGATCTTTTATAGCTCTTTTATGGAAAAAGTTTATAGCTCTTTTATTTTATATTTATATTTTTATTAATTTATTCAATCGCATAAATGTGCACTTGTTCACATGCAATGTACATATTAATATATTATATAATTTAGTGCTTTTTTTGGGGGAAAATAAAATTGTGTATCACATGCTCCGCACGCCCAATTATAATAAAAGTATAAATCTCACACGAAAAAATATAACTAAAATTTCTCTGATATAATATAAATGTAATACTTTTTTCTATTTCAACAACCAAATAATTAAAATTTTGATTAAAATAAAAAATAATTATTAAAATTTTATTATGAATTTTAAAATTTAAGTGTAACTTTGTAAATAATGAAGCTTTAGAAGTAGGGCATAAAACGGGTCAGATTTGGCTCCAATTCGAAATTGATCCGACATGAATCCAGTTAATAAATAGGTCAAAAATATATTATGAACTCAACCCATTAGCCACCCAAATGACCTGAAGAGGCATTAACCTGCTTTGGTGAAATTATTTTTATAGTTGATTAATTACAAAATTTAACAAATTTGATAAAAAAAAATAAGAATATTATGCGATCAAATAAAAAATTAACAAAAAAATTAAACAAATTATTTTTGGGTTAAAAAATGAGTTTACAGGTTAACCTGAACCTTACTTATTTTATAAATGGATTAATTCGAATCCGAATTCCTCTGTTTATTGAAACCAGAGATCAGTGGAACATATTATTCTTAAGGTTCACAGAAGCAAACACAGAGCTCGATCATCGTCAAATTCCACAGCGCCAAACATAACGGGTAGAACAACATAATTTTATTGTCGAAGCGATCAAATCGATCGATTATTTAGAACATAACAGTAATCTGAAGATGAAGACGACCAGATTCAAACCTATTCTTTGTTGAAGAAATCAGCCAAAAGCTTAGTCAGCTCCTTCGCCTTGTCGGTATCAGGATTAAAAAGGTGGAATACATGCTCGGAATCCGGCGTCTCCACCAGCTCCGCCTTCCCTTTCCAGCCACTATGCTTCACCTTTTCGTAATAAGCTTTTCCTCTGTGCTTAATGGTATCCTTCTCGGCTACAGTAACAAGTAGCTGATCGCAGCCCAACAAAGCGAGGTTTGCGGCATCGACGGCGAGAGGGTTTATCCTAGGATCATCTGGTCCGGTGGAATTAGGGCATGCGAATTGCCAGATTTTTTCCACGGTAGATCGGACTGCGGGATCCGTCGATTCGGAGCCAATCGGCTCCGATCCCCAAAAATATGGGTGAATCAATGCGACCCCCTTGAGGATTACCCCGGCCGCCGAATCCACCCTGGCGCGCAACGCCATGTGGTGGCAGATGTTTGCGCCGGCGCTGTCGCCGGCGATGAAGACTCGATTCAGATCTGCGTGGTCGGACAGCCATGGATCTGGGAGGGAGAAGACCCAGCGAAGAGAGGCCCATGAGTCTTCGTAGGCGGCGGGGAGAGGGTGCTCGGGGGCAAGGCGGTAATCGACGGAAACGCCGATCAGAGGGGTGAGAGCAGAGAGTGAATTGAGGTGGCGATGGTAGGCGGGAGAAGCGGATGATTCGAGGAAGAAAGCACCGCCGTGGAAATAGACGAGGACGGGGAGCTTTTGGCCGGCGGCGACGGGTGGGAGGTAGAGGCGGACAGAGACGCCGGTTGTCGGGTCGATGGTGATGTCTTTGGAGTCCACGCCGGTGGCTGGATCGAGTGCGGCGGGGAGCTTGTCGGTGCCGATGAAGCGCACAAGGCGGCCGTCTTTGTAGATACGGAAGAAACCAGGGACGTCGGCCTCGATCTCCTGTGAATCATCGGCGGAGGCAGCGGCGTTAGCGGCGGTGGAAGCCATTGAAAGGTCCAGGGTTAGCTCTCCCTGTATCTTAGGAGCCACTTCAATCTTTTGATCTCTTAAGAAAGATATTTTTAAAACTATATCTGTACAAGCATTAAATTAAGCAATATAAGATAATTTTTTTAATAATTATATATTTTAAGTTTTAATAACTAAGGCTTCGTTTGGGACGACTTTTTTATTGCTTTCTAAAATGAAATTTTAGTACAAATTTTTTTATTTTTGTATTAAAAATCCGTTTTAAAAAGTAATAAAAAAGTCGTCCCAAACGAAGCGTAAGTCCCATATGAGATGTTATAGTTAGCTACTTATAATATCTTACTTAGCTCATTTTGATCTATTGTTTGGGAGTTTTTATCATCAACAAAGAGGCCCCAAATTAAAAGCTTGAGTATATGATGTGTGTATGAATTTGTTTTAATTGGTCTAAATGTTCCAAAAAAAAAAAAACTTATAATATCTTTAATTCAAATAGCAATGATTGATACATCATTAAAAATCACATTGCTCGGACACTAATATTGAAGCATATTTGAACTAAAATTTTTCAAAATTAAATTTCGAACCATCCAAAATATGATCTCAGCAACCTTACAGTCGAATGAAACGTCTTGACAAGACGAACTCAATGACACCAAAATCGGTCTAATGAGCTCGAACCAAGGGACTGAAGTATATTTAGAAGGTTCAAAACATAAACTAGGAACCAAATAGTCTCCAAATATGATATGCTTATAGTCAAATTGAGCTATTTGACAAGATAAATCCAATTAGTCAAATATCACTTTATTCTGACATCATTAAGGCATTTATATTCTTGACGAAAGATTTATGATCAAATGAATTAATATGAATCATTTGATGGAGCACATTGAATTTGTCCTAGATTTTTTCTTTAGAGACATCTTTCTTGTATTTTTTAGTTATCGCCATCGATAGTAACACCTAGCCATCGCTATTGACAATCATTATCGCCACCGACAACCATCATCGCCACCGACGACCAGTATCAGAAATCACCATCATCTCCAGAATACTGATAAGTTTTGACCCTGTTGTTCGATATATTTCTTCATATATGGACATCTATTTCTATAATCACTATTGAAAAAACTAAGCAATATTATTGGGTATAGACTATCCCTCTGTGGACGCTTGATATTAGTACTCTCCCTCTTTTTCAATAATGAAGAAAGAATGGTATTAAATCCTTGAAGTTACTATCTAAATAATAGAGGCTAGTATAAGAATTATATTGTTGTAATTTCTCTTATATATTATGACGTTCTGGAATTTAATTTAAAAAAATTATTCTTTTATCTTTTAATATATAACAATCAAAGTTATCTGATTTCTTTTATCAATATAAATATCAGCCTAAGTGAAATTATCAATCAAAATATTAATATATACATATGTATTCTTTTTCTTGAAAATCTTGTACACTATTCAGGATCTATTTAATCTTATCGTAATTACTCTATCATGAGTATAAAAGAATTGCTAAAATAGCAAGAACATGAACTTAAAAGATCATGATTAATCTCATACTCTTGTTCTCTTGTCCTGACTTGAAGTCGTTTAATCACATATAATGAGCTCAAGAGCCAAAGAAGTAACTAAATCCTAAAACTGAGCTCAAAACACGACAAAGGAGTAATATTCTTATAAACAGTCAAATAATAACATTAATATTTTTATGATCATGAATCAATACATACATAGTAAAATGCACATATAGTAGCGGTAAAGACTGTACTTAGTAAAGCGATGTGGTATGGAAGTCAATAAAACATTACAATTGAGAAATCAGTAAACCAACATGGATGTCGAATCATGAAAAACAATTGTCATATCAGTGTTATCAATTAGTAGAGAAATCAAATAAAGCGGTAAAATTAAAACATCAGTAAATATTGTCATCAGTAAAGATTGTCATAATCATATCAACGTAGTAAAAGTATATATATAAGTGTCCACATACTATCCATGTATTCTATCTTAGTATCAAATCAGTATATTACACGTTTAGTATGTCACATGCTAAATATCAATACAGTGACTTAGTAGTGTCAAATAATATCAATGTTTATATTGGTAACAATAACAATCTAGTGGCAAGAGCAGCAAATAATATAGTAACAGGAAATTTGTGCAATAATAATAAAACACGTACATTAATAGAAATAATTAGGGGTGTCAAAATAGATATTTGAGTCCAGCTCAAAATTGACCCTGGTCCAAACGGGTTAACCCTAATTAGACCCAATTTTTTAAATTGGTCGAAACTTCAGACCCGAACTAAACCCACTGGGTTAACCCGACTCGACCCGCTAACCAATAATTTTGTGGGTCAAGTGAGGACATGCAGGCAAGGGCGGGTGAAGGGGTTTCGAGCAAGCGAGCTAGGGTGCAGGAACGAATGAAAGGGCTCAGTGCGGGTGCAGATCTGGTCGTCCGGGTATAAACGCATCAGATAAGCAAGGGCACAGGAGTGGGTATGGGTGTGGACGTGAGCGCTGGACTACGGGAGGGAGACTTTCTTAATACTTTCATACTGGAGTTTTAGGCTTCATTTGAGACGACTTTCTTAAGCAACTTTTTAACACAATTTTCTTAAAATAAAAATTGTGGTACTAAAAAACTGCTTAAAAAAATAACAAGAAAACCTCCTCAAGTGCAACCTTAGGTTTCGATGGGATGACTTTCTTCCAGCTTCTTTAAGAAGCAACAAAAAAGTTGTCTCAAATAAAATCTTGTTTACTTTGGCTACAAAAATCAGCTTTCTATCATAACAATTTTTGAAAAAATAATTAAAAAAATATTAACCAAATAAAATAATGATTGTTATCTGAAAAATAAAGTAGCAAAAAAGTTATTTGAAATATATCATAAATATGAAATACTAGCTTAAAAAGTTAGAAGTACGAAAAATCTTCATTACTAAATTCGAAATGTCTTTTTAAAATGTATTTATAAAAAAATTTTATTAAATTTTATTTTACAATCTTCTTAAAAAAATAATATATATATAAAAATTAAATTTTATGGTATGAAATATGTATTACCAAATCTTCTTAAATTCAAAATAGATAATAAATCCCTAATATTCCATCAGATTTTGCGCACTTTCCAAATAAAAATTAACGGAATAAATATAAAATAAATAAATAATATAATTTATTTAGAAAAAAACTGAATACGGCATAAAATCTCAGAAAATATTCTCATAACAGTTTCGAAGATGAAAAAAATTCAATCTTGTTAAAGATGGGGAAGATGATCGATCCCCTATTGAAACCCTAAATCCCTAAACCCTTCGTGGATTGGTTGATCTTTATTATCCCGTTCCCACTGCCACCGTCGCCACGGCGGAAGCACCGGGGAGTAGCGGCGACCTCCGGCGTTCTCCGCCGATGAAGGCATTCGATCCGGCGGTGCCGTTCTATGGGCTTCCACCACCGCAGCTATCCTCCGTCAGCATTGGCAAAAGCGCCGGCAATATCTCTAGAACTATGAACAATTTAGCCCAAAATCGTTCCTTTGATTACGAGGGCTATGCTTACGAGTTCTCTCTACCTGAAGATCTCCGTCAGGAAGACAATCAGACGCCGCAGTTCGATGATTCTTTTATTGGTAAAGTTCTTCTCTACACTAATTTTCTTCAAATTTTAGGATTCGGATGTGTTCCTTTTCTTTTTTGTATGATTTTGGGCCTTTACTTCGGTTTTGTTCTTTATGATTCTGAAGTATTTTGATGTAGCATTAACAAAAGAATGTATATTTGGACAAATTTTTTTTAGGAAATTAAGATTTTAAAGTTTGTTCTTTTGATTTCACTTCTAAATTATGTAGTTTTACAGAGAAATTGAACAGTGGAAACTGGTTTAGTGATGTAAAGCAATAAATAAACGTGAACCAACCAGGCTCATATATTGCTGAAATTTTTGTTTTTTTTTTTGGACTTCATGCATGGCATTGATTTTTTATGTATTTATATATCTAACACTTAAATTTTTTACATTTAGATATCATCAAAAACTCTTGAATTACATAAAAAATATCACTAATATTAACCTATTTAAATTGAAGCTCATATTTTCATATATAAATATTGATAAAAAATTTGGGTTTTATAAAGATAAAAAAAATGTAGTGATATTTACATAAAAATTTAAATATTAGATGGTAATATGCATTCATCAAAGGAGATTTATGAAGTCTACTATCAAAGTGTGTGGAGTACAAAATCAGGGGAGCATGCATGCATGAATTAAACGCCTTTGCACACTACAGCAAAATCTTCCATTACTGTCAGATTTTTCAGGTGGAAACTCATTGTTCCGGTGTTTTTTTTTTTTTTCCCGCCGGTATTAGTCGTGTAGGAAATTGAAACCGGAGGTTTATTTTGACGGTATTATTTTCCGACAGTTTTAATTTGTTGTTTCACTAGTGGTCAAAGCGGTGGCTAGTGCATAATAATCACCTGAATTTTCCGGCGGTTGGCCGGCGGTTTAGCAAAGTACCGGTGTAATATCCGACGGTCAACAAACCGTCGGAAATTCCGGCGCCCAAACTACCAGTATAACCTCCGGTAATTACCAGTGGCTAATACGCCGGTCTACTGTTGGAAATAATCTTGTCGGTATTTGATGAATTACTTGTAGTGGCTGTTCACAAAATAATATGGGTAGAGTTCAAAACTTTATTTAAGTGCATTTTGTGCGCATGCATTCTTGCTAGTAAAAAAAATGAGACAGACATTGATGCTGCAAGGAGAGTTATCTTTTTCAACATTTAAATTTTGTTTATTGAGATTCAGATGAACAATAAAATGGTTGATTTTTATCTACTATATAAGAAATAGTAAGGAAGGCAATTTGTCAAAGTTTGATTATTTAGTATATTTCAAGTGGTGAGATATGAAAGTGGATGGAATATACTTTTTTATGCTAAAATTCTTGTTTTTGGATATTTTTTCACTATATCAAGATTATCCATGAAAGGAGATTATGAACATAGTTATCAAACATAAAAAAAATTGTAGAATTAAGGAAATATTATTGTCTACATAAATCATTTTTGGAATGTATAGATCAACAACCTTAATTTGACTTTGACATTTCAAAGATGGAAATTTATGGAAGGTAGGAACTAATATAAATTTGTCAATTTATCTTCCAAAAAGGTCAAAGCTAGCTCTTTGATAAAAATGTTTCTGAAAACCTATAGAGTAAGAATATTTCCTCATCGCTGCTAGAATTCTCAGCACACATCAAATAAAGGGGGCAAGGACTTTTACATTGATGCCTTGCCCACCTGATAAGTTTTCATTATGTGGAAATTGAGCCTTAGACTTTGTCCTTTGCGGGTAATTAATACGTTTAGTACAACATATCAATTGATTTTATGGCCAGCCCAATAAGATGCTTTACTCCTGCTTAGTTCCTTATAGCCTAGTATTGTTAGAATTTTCTTTGTTGATTTTTTGGTCAAGCCGGCCATTAAGGTCAATAATAAGTTTTTGTGACTTGTTTGGTATATTACACTTTTTTTTTCTCGTAATTTTGGTGGACATCAATGCTCTCTTTTTCGCTGAACAAAAACATTTAATTATGACTTTTTGTCCTTCAAAGAATTCTTAAATTTTGATATATTTCTTGATTCTGAAAAATCATTTGGACATATTGATGACTATTTTCCAAGTTCAAATATTGCATATATCCCTGGAGTCCATAATCTTTTGAATTAATTAGTTTAGGCCACATACAAAATTTTAGTGAAAATTATTGAGATATTAGCCTTCACCCTTTTTCCTATCTTGCTACTGAAGCTTTTACAATGTTGCGCCCCATGAAATTATAAAGAAACGAGTACCCCGATGCCTCTAATTGAGGAAGGAGATAGTAATTGTATACTGCAACTAGATCGATTTGTGCTTGCATGAGCTCCAATTAAATTTTTGTAGATTGATAGGAGGTCTATCAAACCTCTTTGACCATGTTTGTGTTTGAATTGATCAAATCTTACCAAATTGCACTTCAATTCAGTTTTTCTGTGGTGGTCAAGTACATAAAAATTTATGCCTGAAATGTTGGGATTTAAGCTTCGTTTGAACTTTTATTGGTAAAGTTCTTCTCTTCAGTAATTTTCTTCAAGTTTTAGGGTTCGGATGTGTTCCTTTTCTTTTTTGTATGATTTTTGGCCTTTACTTCGGGTTTTTTTCTTTATGATTCTGAAGTATTTTGATGTAGCATTAACAAAAGAATGTATTTTTGGACAAATTTTTATTAGAAAATTAAGATTTTAAAGTTTGTTCTTTTGATTTCACTTCTAGATTATGTAGTTTTACAGAGAAATTGAACAATGGAAACTGGTTTAGTGATGTAAAGCAATAAAAAACCGTGAACCAACCAGGCTCATATGTTGTTGAATTTTTTTTTTTTTAGATTTCATGCATGGCATTGATTTTTTATGTATTTATATATCTAGCACTTTTTTTTTTACGTTTACTTAGATATCACCAAAATCTCTTGAATTACATTAAAAAGAATATCACTAATATTAACCTATTTAAATTGAAGCTCATATTTTTATATATAAATATTGATAAAAAATATGGGTTTTATAAAAAAAATATAAAGATAAAAAAATGTAGAGGTATTTACATAAAAATTTAAATATTAGATGGTAATATGCATTCATCAGAGGAGATTTATGAAGTCTACTATTAAAATGTGTGGAGTACAAAATCAGGGGAGCATAGATGAATGAATTAAACGCCTTTGCACATTACAGCAAAATCGTCCATTACTGACGGATTTTTCATGTGGAAATTCATTGTTTCGGTGTTATTTTTTTTTCCGTCAATATTAGTCGTTTATGAAACTGGAACCCGCGGTTTATTTTCAGTGGTATTATTTTCCAGCGGTTTTAATTTGTGGTTTCACCGGCGGTTGAAGCAGCGGCTGGTGTAGAATAATCACCGGAAATTTCTGGCTGTTGGCCGGCGGTTTAGCAAAGTACCGGCGTAATGTCCGGCGATCAACGGACCGCCGGAAATTATGGCAGCTAATCCGCCGGAAATAATGTCGCATGTATTTGGTGAATTACATGTAGTGGCAGTTCATAACAAAATAATATGGGTAGATTGCAAAACTTTATTTAAGTGCATTTTGTGCTCATGCATTCTTGCTTGTAAAATAAATGAGACAGATATTAATGCTGCAAGGAGAATTATCTTTCTCAACATTTAAATTTATTTTATTGAGATTCAAATGAACAATAAAATGGTTGATTTTCATCTACAATATAAGAAATAGTAAGGAAGGTAATTTATCAAAGTTTGATTATTTAGTATATTTCAAGTGAGATATGAAAGTGGATGGTATATACTATTTTATGTTAAAATTCTCGGTTTTGGAGATTTTTTCTATTAATTAAACTCATTAGACTTATAAATATAAAAATTAGTATTCAAATAGAAATTTGTTCAATTTGAATAGCATCTTTCATGCATAATATGAAATATTATATCACTATAACAAGATTATCCATGAAAGGAGATTATAAACATAGTTATCAATCATCAAAAAATTGTAGAATTAAAGAAATATTACTGTCTACATAAATCTTTTTTGGGATGTATAGATCAACAACCTTGATTTGACTTTGAAATTTCAAAGATGGAAATTTATGAAAGGTAGGAACTAATAGAAAGTTGTCAATTTATCTTCCAAAAAGATCAAAGCTAGCTCTATGATAAAAAAGTTTCTTAAAACCTATAGAGTAAGAATTTTTCTTCATCGCTGCTAGAACTTCTCAGCACACATCAAATAAAGGGGACAAGGACTTTTACATGGATGCCTTGCCCACCTGATAAATTTTCATTATGTGGAAATTGAGCCTTAGGCTTTGTCATTTGCTGGTATTTAATACGTTTGGTAGTGCAAAATATCAAATGATTTTATGGCCAGCCCAATAAGATGCTTTACTCCTGCTTAGTTCCTTATAGTCTAGTATTGTAAGAATTTTCTTTGTTGATTTTTTGGTCAAGCCGGCCATTAAGGTCAATAATAAGTTTTTGTGACTTGTTTGGTATATTACACTTTTTTTTTGTAATTTTGGTGGACATTAATGCTCACTTTTTCTCTGAACAAAAACATTTAATTATGACTTTTTGTTCTTCAATGAATTATTAAATTTTGATATATTTCTTGATTCTGAAAAATCATTTGGACATATCGATGACTATTTTCCAAGTTCACAGATTGAATATATCCCTTGGAGTCCATAATCTTTTGAATCATTTAGTTTAGGCCACAAACAAAATTTTAGTAAAAATTATTGAGATATTAGCCTTCACCCTTTTTCCTATCTTGCTACTGAAGCTTTTACAATATTGCGCCCCATGAAATTGTAAAAGGAACGAGTACCCCCGATGCCTCTAATTGAGGAAGGAGATAGTAATTGTGTACTGCAACTAGATCGATTTGTGCTTGCATGAACTCCAATTGAATTTTTGTAGATTGATAGGAGGTCTATCAAAGCTCTTTGACCATGTTTGTGTTTGAATTGATCAAACCATACCAAATTGCACTTCAATTCAGCTTTTCTGTGGTGGTCAAGTACATAAAAATTTGTGCCTGAAATGTTGGGATTTATATGAACTGAACAAACTGTTGATCTTCTCTTACCCATGTTTATGTTAGATTTGGTTAGCTTTAATGTCTTGTATGCTTCTAATAGGAAATATTTGAGTTCGCAAGTAACTCTAAGGGAAATATTTGAGTTCGCAAGCAAACCTAACTCTAATTAGTGAAAACAGCGAGAAATATGCTGTATTTCAGAGAAATACAGCAAAATTGAGCAGGTTTTTGGAGATTTGATGAGAAACTGAATGAAGCTCACTTCAAATTCAATAATAGAACAAGAAAAACAGCAAACCGATACAAGTTTCTTCACTTCGAGAGGAAAAAACAACTCTCCAATTCTCTAGCAAGCCTAGAGCTCAAAGGAACAAAGCCTAGATCTCAAATCTCTCCTCAATTCAAGATACCCACAAACCCTAACAAGATTAATTAAACCAAAGGATAAAAGTTAAATCCCTAAACAGCCCTTAATTTGAATTTTTCCTCCAATGCAATATTTAATTAGTGTGTGGGCCCGCTCTACTTAACCACCCCCTCTCTCTCCTTGTTCCGCCCCCCTCTTTCCTTTCCTCTTGTAGACAAGAACCGGTCCACCAGGGACTGACCGGTTCAGTTGGTTCAACCAGCCCAACGTGGGCCGGCCTAACAGCTTCCTATTCATTCATTCTTTGTACTCCCTGGTAGTGAACATTCTTATCCATTCTATCATACTCTACATATTTTTCTATAATGCAAACATAATTTGACTGTAAGAACCACTTTACATTTTACCACAGGCATAATGACCTCTTCCAATTATTCAAAACTTCGATTTGTGATGTTTTGTATATGTTTATACTTTCATTCTTATGTTAGACCACAATTTCTTCTTCCTGGTCAATTTTTTTAAACGTTGTTTTCAGCATTGCCATGCTCTATTGTTCATCAAGCAACAGCACAAAAGCTTTTTCACAGTAAGTTTTTATTTGTTGACATCACCGATTGTTCAATCTCTAAATCATTAGAAACTGTGTTATAATCCCAATAAGAAATTGCTCACTAATCTCATGCTATTTTCCTTAGATGGCCTAGTGGGTGATTCTTATGAGAATAGTTATCAACACCAAGATTACTATTACAACGACCACGAGAATGCACATCTCCCTGGCTTCCATTCAGAACCACAGCGCGATGCCCAGTTCCCAAGGGCTTATCATGGGTGTCCAACTCATGATGTTTCAGGTCTGAAATTTCATCAACCATATGACCAAACAGACTCGGAAGGCAACTATGATAGAATCTCTCAACTTTTGTCAACTTCAGTTGCAAACCTTCACAAATTACCCAATGATTTTAACGAAGATTCTGTGGAAGGGAAATGCATTGGCGAGGGATACCTTTTTGAGAAAATTCTACATGAAGCAAAAAATTCTGGAACATATTTAGGAAGATCTAAGAATTCCAACTTAATGGAGAAAGATGCGGCCCATATTTTTGAAACAAATGTTGGCCACTTCAGTTCTGGAAACAATGCTCCAGGAATTGATAATCTGATTCAAAGTCTCCTTCAAACAGAGATACAAAAGCAAGTAAGATCATTGAGATACAATGAATTATTTCAGTATTTGTGATTCGTTTTATTTGATAGCATTTTTTTTAAGCTTTATATATGTTCATACTGAAAGGGAGAAGCAGAAAATGACAGTGTTTTGAAAGTCGAGTTAGACTAGCTGTTATGTCTGGTTTGACCATGAACCGATCATCCATCTCATTCAACTCAATAATATTTAAGAGAAGTTAATCAAACCGTGTGACTCAGTGACCCGGTGTAATCCAATGGCCTGGCCTAACCAATTCTCCTGTTTTCTCAAATTTGGAGAATGATTTTTATATTTTTTCTTAGATAATAACACTTTGCTTGATTCTAATATGATTATTTGATTATACATACATTTTTTCAATGAAGAGGGGAAGAAATCGTTCAGAATATATTGACCGGCTTTGGCGGACAGGTCGGGCCTGTCAAACCAATTCATTTGTGACCCAGTAGCCTAACTGGTTTGGCCCCCGTCCAAATTTCAAAACATTCTGAGAGAGAGCTGGATGTGTGGTACCAAATACTGCATCCCAACTGCTGGGATATTCAATATTTTTGTTTCAGCTTCTCTTACCGTGTTTAATATTTATGTTTTGTTGTCTTGTTTTTTATTTTTTTTTTTCATGATTTTGCTTCCAACAAAACTTGACGAATTTATTGTGTTAATATTTGCATATGTTCAGCATAGAACTGCAAACGAATCGAGCGGAGCCGAGTATGTGGGTGTTCATGTTTAAGTTCATTTATTATCAGTTTGTTCGAGTTTGGTTCATGTTTTATTCGAGCTTTATTGTTTTTGTTCATGTTTGATTCATTTAAATTAATGAGTGTTAATATTTGATTCGTTTGGTTCGCTTCCATCAAAACAAGTTAATTTGTCAACTATGTTATTTTACAAAAACAACTGAAATACTCTAAGTCCTTATAAAATAATTTGTCAAACTCAAAATGCGCAGCCTGTTCAGAATACAACCAAGACAGTTGAAACTGAAGAGAATTATAATCACTTCCCATACTGCTGGAGTTATGGGGAGCAGTTGAAAGTTGAACTGCTACAGGCTATTTCTTCATTAACAGCTCATATTGGTCGTTTGGAAATTCAGGTGGAACATCTTACGCATCAAGTACAAGGTCAGATTTCAAACAATCAAAATTTTCATAGCTTTTCATAATCAAAACTTTAATAAGAATATTCTATAATTCAATTGAACTGTTAACTGATGAACTGTAAATTTGCAATGCAGATATGTCTAACAAACTATCTGATGAAAATAAGCTTAAAGCTCCAATTGTAGATCATTCTGGTGACTCTAAAGCAGCTTTTGAAGAATCCAAAAGCACTTCAACGGCTATTGAAACCCCAGAGAGTAAGCCTTTCATCGAAACTGAAGCGTCTTATCAGAAGCTAGATGAGTCTGCATCTGATTGGGAAATTATTTGATCTGAAGCTCTCATTTCTTTTAAATTTTTAGTAGAAAACAAGGAATATGATCTTATCTATTAAATATAGAAGTTGTTGTGAGCTTTGTGTGTTTATGATGTTGATCATGGATCCTTCTACTATAGTTTTTTGCTGGAGCTAACATTGCAGCTCAGATACTTTGGTTGACAATACATTGTTGATTTTATTTGTTTTTAATGCTTGTTTTTGTCTCTGTATGCTATTTGTGATAAATTTTGATGCATGTAAAAGGGAGAAAAATATTACTCAATAATTTTATTTCTGTCTTAGGCTTTGAGGATCTTGTTTAACCATGGTTAACAAAGTGTTGGATTCATCCACATCTAAGGCTTCATTTTGGGACGGCTTTCTTACTGCTTCTTAAAGCAGTTTTTTAGTTCAAAATTTTTAATTTTTATACTAAAAAACTGTTTTAAGAAGTAAGAAAGCCATCTCAAATGAAGTATAAGATGATAAATTATATTTATTAGTAAATATCAGTCACGCAACATATGTACTTTCTGTATATGATAATTAATTGAACTTATCAATGTAGATTTCAAGTAATAAGTTATGTGTGTCTAGGGGTATAAACAAGTCGAGTCGAGCTCTGAGTCACCCATGACTTGAGCTTGATTAATTAATCGGATTCGATGAGTTTCATATTCTTTGAATTTGCTATTATATTAATACAACCATTTGACATCATATGTAGCACTAATCTCAACAAAAACTATGTAATACTATGGTGACATATCACATCAAGATAAGGTTCTTATTCATTGAATTTATGATTATATTAATGCAACTATTTCTATATCATATGCAGCACTAATCTCAAAATTCCTCAAAATTACAAATGAACTCTTTATCTACAAATAATAATACACACAAAATAAATAAAAAATACTTCTTATGTCTATATTAATAAGGTGTATAAGAACAATATATCTAAATATTGATGATAAAAAAGAGAATTAACATTTCCAAAATAAGAAAAGGTGTATTCGTTTAATTGTCTTTGATCAATTTTTGTATAAATAATAGTAATTAGTTTTAATTACATATAAACCATAGTATTAAGTTAAATAAATATAGAGTTATCATAATTTTAAATCCATTATTCATCAGATAAATTTCAAAATAAAGAATTATCAAATATCCAAATTTTCTAAATTTACATAAAATTTTCAAAGCTTTTTAAAAATTTTAAAAGCATGTCTTTATAGTTCAAATAAAGATAAATAAAATATGATGCAAAGCTATTTGATTTTTTTTTTTTGATACGTCATCACAAAATTAGCTTGATTGGGCACGAATCTCGAAGCAAAAGCTAGTTGGAAACTTCAAAAATTAAATCCGGGAGCATATGAACTCCGATTTCAGCAAGCTTACTGTCGAACTGAGCGTCTCGGAAATACGAACCTAACGACACCAAGATCAACCCAATCGGAGCCCAAATGAGTCCGAATCAAGAGCTCAAAGCGCTGTTGGAAGGTTCAAACTGCAATTTGAGTTACCAAACGGTCTCCGATTTTGACGAGCTTATACTCGAATCGAACGGCTCGACGAGACGAATCCAATGAGCCCAAGATCACTAAATTCCGACATCATTAAGGCCTCCAAATATCCAACGAACGGTGCACGATCATAGGATTCAATATCGGCCGTCCATTTGATCACTCCCTATTCGCCCTTAATCTCACACCTATTTACGGACCATGCCACTCCAGAAAATCTATAAATAGAGCCCTCATTCTTCATAAGAGAGCATCTAAGCAAGAGAGAGAAGAAGAGAAGAGAAGGAAGGAGTTCCTCCTCGACAGCCGCCGGACCACCGCCGGACCACCGCAGAACCTCGCCGGACCACCGCCGGACCACCGCAGGAATCTCGTCGGACCACCGCAGGAATCTCGTCGGACCACCACAAAACCTCGCCGGACCACCGCCTTAAGACCCGACGTTCATCCCCGACGTCCTGCCAAAGACCCGACGTCTTGTTCAAGGCCCGACACTCAGTCCCGACGTCCTGCCAAAGACCCGACGTCTTGTTCAAGGCCTGACACTCAGTCCCTACATCCTGCCAAAGACCCGACGTCTTGTTCAAGGCCTGACACTCAGTCCCTACTTCCTGCCAAAGACCCGACGTCTTGTTCAAGGCCCGATGTTAAGTCCCGACGTCCTGCTGAAAACTCGACGTCCTGTTTAAGACCTGACGTCCTGCTTAAGACCCGACGTCCTACTCAAGGCTAGACCATCAACATCTGATCTTCCAAGTGACACTGGGACTAACACCTGACTCCTTATCTCCTACCGCCTACGGTCCTTCAGGCCTTCATCGCCTACTACGGTCCGTCCGACCTCCATCACCAGACAACGGTCTTTCAGACCCCAGTCTCCTACTGCCCACGGTCCTTCAGGCCTTCGTCGCCTACTATGGTCCTTCCGACCTCCATCAACAGACAACGATCTTTCTGACCCCGGTCTCCTGCCGACCACGGTCTCCTGCCGACCACGGTCTCCTGCCGACTACGGTCCTTCAGGCCAAACAAACCTGTATATGTAACTCCTACCATGTAATGCAATCTATATGATGTACATTTGCTACATCAATCCAAGGCCTTCTCCTAAGGAAGGGCCTCATTTGTAATCGACTACAAATACTAGTGGATTCATTCAAACTGGGCCAGGCCCCGTGGTTTTTCCCCCTTTTCAGGGGTTTTCCACGTAAAAACTCTGGTGTCTCTTATGAATGCTACACCCTCTCACTTATCTGCTTGTGTGCTGGATCTTCGTACAATGCTAAGACGTTAAACTAAATATTTCTCTACCGCCGCGAATATTCCAGGACGCAACATTTTTATTTAGTAATTATTCCTTTAAACCAAAAAAGAAACACTAATGGCTTTCCCATTCTATTCATGCTATGATAAATTAAGGTTTTGTTTGGGACGGCTATCTCACTACTTTTTAAAACAACTTTTTAGTATAAAATAAATTTTTTTATACTAAAAAATTGTTTTAAGATACAGTAAAAAAGCAGTCCCAAATAAAGTTTAAGACTTCGTTTGGGACGTCTTTCTTATTGCTTTTTAAATCAGCTTTTTAGTACACATTTTTTTGTACTAGAAAGTTGATTCAAGAAGTAGTAAGAAAGCAGTTCCAAACCAAACCTAAGTTAGCACAAATCTATGATTTCAAATCAATCTATTTTGCTAACAAACTTTTACTAATTACTAACTCACTTTAATTGTTAGCCTATAGAATGAGCAAATTGCATTTAAAAAAAATAAAATAATAAAAAATATATTTATATCATAATGATTGTTTAGTGGGACAAGTGATAGTACTTTAATATTCTTAAATAAAAGAAACTTCTCTTTTGTAACTAATCTCTCTTTTTATATAAAAAATTGACTTATATTTCTTTAGAATGGTATTAAATATTCTTGACACTCAATTTGGATGTTAATTTGAGTTAACATGTGAGGTTCGGATTTTACTTCAAGTTGATTGACCCGAATATTCTTGATTTGAACCTAACTCATTTATCATACTAGTTATTTGACCTAAATCAAACCTATCTGACCAGTTTATCGTATGGATTTTAATATCTCTAGATTAATACGATATGTTTAAGGCCAAATTTTAGATAGAAGCCGGACATTTCTTAAAATTAGTTTAAGGAGCGCATTTAAAAAAAAAATTTAAAAAGGAGCAAAATAGCCAAATCATTTGGCGTATTCTGAATACGTTAAATGATTTGACGTTTTCTGAATAAGCTAAATGATTCAGCGTATTCAGTTAAAAAAAAATTGTCGACAAGGTGAGGGAGAGAGAAAAGGGGGAGAGAGAGGGCCAAACGGCATTGAAAGACAATAGAGAGAAAGATATGAATGATGTACTTTTATATATATAATATTATGTAAATGTTTTTTTTTAATATTAGTAATTTAATTTATTAAATAATTATTTATAAAAACTTTTTAATTAAAATAAATAAACTTTTTAATTATTTAATTTTTTAAATACTTAAGCAATTTAATTTATTACAAAATCTTTTAAATTTTCATTCTAATAAAATATTGATAAAAATTAAAATTAAAATTAAATATTCTTTTTAATATAAATAATTTAATAAAATATATTCTAATGAATTTTTAATATTACTAATTTAATTTATTACAAAAGCTTTAAAATTTTTATAAAAATAGAATAAAAATGTAATGAAATATTATTTTCATTTTCATTACATTTATATTTTAAATGGCCTAAAAATTAATTAAAAACTAATTTTATACTTATTTATTTTAATTAAAAAGTATTTATAAATAATTATTTAATAAATTAAATTACTAATTTTAAAAATAAAATTTACATAATATTATATATATATCTTTCATCTATCTTTCTCTCTTGTTTTTTCATGATGTGGTCCTCTCTCTCCCCCTTTTCTCTCTCCGCCAACTTATTTCTCTCTCTCTCACTCTTTCACATTCTCTCTCTCCATGCCAATTATTTTTTTTTACTGAATACATAGAATACGCCAATTGATTTAGCTATTTTGCTCCTTTTTAAATTTTCTTTTAAATATGCTTCTTAAACTAATTTTAACAAATACCTTGCTTCTTTCTAAAATTGGCCCTATGTTTAACCTAAATACGGCATTTTGACATGTCAATAACCTGTTTAATTTTAATACATCATACAAAAATTATTTTGATAGGACACTAATCTCAAAGCAAAATCAAGTTGGAAACTTCGAAAATCAAAATAAGGAGCATATGAACTCCGTTTTCAGCAAACTTACAGTCGAACTGAGCGTCTCGAAAATACGAACCCAACGACACCAAATTCGACCCAATCTGAGCCCAAATGGGTCCAAATCAAGGATCCGAAGCACTGTTGGAAGGTTCAAATCAAAATTTGGATTACCAAACGGATTCCAAACATAACAAGCTTATAGTCAAATCGAGCGGCTCGACGAGATGAATCCAACGAGCCCAAGATCACTGAATTCCGACATCACTACAACATTTAAATGTCAATCGAACGGTTCATGATCAAGGGATTCAAGATCGGCCGTCCATCCAACCACTCCCAACTAACTCTTGATCCTCCACCTATTTACGGGCCATTCCATTCCCAAAATCTATAAATAGAGCCCCCTCTCCTCTTGAAGAGGGACCCCCCCCCCCCCCCCCCCCCCCCCCCCCCGAGCTTAAGGAAAAAAAAGAGAGATCGGAGAACGCTCTTGCTTCCTAGCCTCCTCGACCACCGCCGGAGTAGGGCTGCAAACGAACCGAGCCGAGTCGAGTATGTGAGTGTTCGTGTTTGTGTTTGTTTGACATTAGCTTGTTCATGTTTGGTTCATGTTTGATTCGAGCTTTATTATTTGTGTTCATTGTTTGGTTCGTTTAATTTAAGGGTGTTAATGTTTGGTTCATGTTCGTTTGTTTAGTGCTTATCGAGCTTTAAACAAATTATGTTCGTGAACATATTTCGCAAACAATCTATTGAACAAGCAAACCTTAAATTTGTTCGTGAACATCTTAAACAAACAATCTAACAAACATGGACAAATATGAAATGTTTCTTGTTATTAATAAAAAATAATTATATTATTATGTTATAATTAAAGTTTTTATATTATGTATATTTATCAATTTTATAATAACAATTTATTTAAGTTTTTATCGAGCGGTTTAATCGAACCCGAATCGAGCTCGTTCATGAACATCAACTGATGTTGTTCGCGAACATAAACGAGCTGAAAGCATTAGTGTTCAAGCTTGTTTATTTAAGAATCGAGTATTTAAAATATTGTTCAAGTTTGTTTGTTAGTTAATTAAACGATCACGAATGAGCTCTAATCGAACCGAACAACGAGTAGTTCATCGAACGTTTGGTTCGCTTGCAGCCCTACGCCGGAGTTTCGCCGGTCCACCGCCGGACCACCGCCGGAGTTTTTGTCGGACCACCACCTGACGCCCTGTGCTCCACCGGACCACCGCCTAACGCCGTCACTCCGCCGGATCACCACCTGACGCCCTGTGCTCCACCGGACCACCATCTAACGTCGTCACTCCGTCGGACCACCACCAGACGCCCTGTGCTCCACCGGACCACCGTCTAACGCCGTCATTCCGTTGGACCACCACCTGACGCCCTGTGCTCTACCGGATCATCGCCTAACGTCGTCGCTCCGCCGGATCACCATATGACGATCTACGCTCTGCCAGTCTTTCACTTGAAGCTCTCATCTTTACCAGGCCACCATTGAAGATTCTCACATTTGTCAGACCTTCATCTAAGGCCCGAAGTTCTGCCTTATCATCATCTAAGGCCCGAAGTCCTGTCAGATCATTACTCGATACTCGAACTTCTATTGTACAATTGCTACTTGTAATCTGATCGTCCTTAGAGACGAGTCATCCCATTGTAACCAAATCAAGTTCTAGTGAAATCTTTTCAACTGGGCTAGGCCCCGTGGTTTTTCCCATTTCAAGGGTTTTCCACGTAAAAAATCTTGTGTTCTCTATGTGTGAGTTGGATATCCGTATAACGCTAAGACGAACAATTAAAACTCTATTGCCGCGTATATTCTAGTCCACAACAAAATTAAACGCGAATGGTAATCGAAATCCAATATGAAAATGAATTAGATTAACTCCAACTCAAAGTTTTTAGTAGGATTATCAATTATAGTAAAATACAAATTTGTAAGCACGTCATAGATTAATTTTATATTATAAAAATGAATTATTACAATTTAACAGGTCACCGACAACTTGCCTTTCCTTAAACAGGTAAGGGGTTTGACCATTCAAATCATGACCCACAACACCTACCTATAAAAATAACTTGCACGTCACCAATTAAATAATTTTGAAAGTACAAATGGCTTTTCTGCAAATTTACTAATAATATGGAACCAATAGCGACACGCAATGAGCTTTTGCTTCATCCAATGATTTTGGTTTTGATGACTTTGAATTGACTTCAAAGATCTTAATTTAATTTTAATTAAATAATGTTAACATTAAATTTTTTTTTTACTTTCATAGATTTTGATAGTTATATTGATAAAAAAATCCTTTTTAATAAAATAATCTTCTTTATTCAAAATCTTTGAGTAGTATTTTAAAAATATTTGTTGCTCAAATCAAAATTAAAGTTTTAAGAAAAATTAAAGGGTAAATATTAAATTTAGTTTAGATTTAATAACTAATATGAGGTTTATAGTTATTGTTGTAAAACCCCTCAGAATTTCATTTTTTTAGTGCAGTTAGTCTGTACGAACTGACCTTAGTACAGGACGAACTGAAGAAAATTGTGAAAATCTGTATGGTTAGTACGGACGAACTGCCTGTACGAACTGAGTAAAATGCAGGTTCGTCTGGACGAACATGAGTTCGTCCGGGACGAACAGAACAAATTTGATCTGAGAAAGAATAAAGAACAAGAAGAAAAATATGTCGATGAATCATTTCACTATAGATGTATGGGACGTCACAATTGGTAGGATAGATTTTATAATTATTCAATTTGTTTTGATTAAAGTGTAATATTTTTTTCTTTTTTTGTGACAAACTGACAGTTATGCAGACTCATAAATGCATCACATACACAAGACTTAAATCCAAAACCTCTTAGTTGATTTTGAAGCTTCCAACCAACAAATCAAGGTGAGTTGTGTGGGTGAGTGTGATTAGGAACCTCCCACTCATGTTTGATTTCTCTCTCATGCAACGTGACTCCTAAGGTGTCAATTTTTAATTAGACACGAAACCCGACCCAAAAAAATCCGAGTTCAGGTCGATCCGGTTAGCAAACGGGTCGGGTTCGGGTTGACCCGAAAACTTGAAATCAACTCGAAGTTGGCCAGGTTCGTTAGCCCAGCCTAGCCGGCTTCTCGCTTCCGCGGTTCCGCCTTAACTTGCTTAGCGCAGTCCGGCACGAGCCCACCTTCGAACTCCAAACAGAACCAGTTCCCTCCGCCCAAGCCACGCGGCGTGCCTCAGCAGCCCCAGGCGCGGCCTCGGCACCTTCGCCCCAGTCCGCAAGTCCCCATGCGGGCACGCGCACCTCTGCAGTCCTCAAGTCCCCACGCGCGACGCGACTGCGCGAGATCCAAGCGGACGCGGGATGCCCACGCGACACAAGGCCGCAGTCACCCTGCGCGCGACACACCTACCTCCACTCCCTGCAGCCCATTTCGTGTCGGGTCATGTCAAACCCGGCAACCCGACAGGTTGAGTCCGGGTTGCATTTTCTGACCCGTTTGCAAAAATGTTTCAATAGCATCGGGTCAGTTCCGGGTTCGACCCGTTGACCCGAATTGACACCCCTAGTGACTTCTTATATGGGGAGAAAATAATTGTGTGGCACTGCACCTGTGGGGTTGGTTTCTTGTAAGCCCACCGATGGATTAATTACGTCGTCATGCGCCTCCTTTGGAGGTGGCAACAGGTAGATACCCTATTTCATTAATTAATCACTTGTTGAATTGTATCAAATCAAATTTAATGTTATAAGTTGATATTCTAATATATAATTTCTTTAGAATAAAAAATAAAATATTATTTAATCAAAAGCATTATTAATGAATTTAATTTTTTTCAACCAAAATAAACTTTGAATTATTATCAAAACTCTAATTTTTCTTAATTTTCATAAGCAATCAAATAGACCAATTTTCAAATACATATTAATTATATGTTTATGTGATTTACAAATTTAGCTACATATATTCCAATGTTTTATACATAAATAGAGACAAATTGCATCTATAAATTCTTCTATCTAAAACTAAAATATAAAATTAAGCCAAAAATCTATAAATTATTTAAGTATAAAGTTTGTGCCCTTGAATTTACATCGAGATTAGTGCAATAGAATACCCTAATATAAATTTTTTATTAAGAACAAATTAAACAACTCATTTTAAAATATCATAAGCATTTCATTCAACACCTACCAAGGCTTTGGCCTTAGGGTGGTTGGTGGGCGAGCACAGTTGAGAACCTCCCATCCCAGGTTCGAATCAGAGTCCTGCATTAGGTACCCATACCCACACCCACCCACATACCCACCCATACCCAATGGGCATGGGTGGGTATGGGTACGCTCATGACACCGTGGGTGGGTATGAGTGGGTACTCAACATCAAAGGACAACCGATTTATATTATTAATTACCATATACATGCAGTATATTACAATAATCCTTACTACGCAATGCGCAACACTAAACCGCGTCACAACCATGATAAATTTTGATATGTGCATTGAAAGTTTGCAGTCAGAGAAAGTGGCAAAATACCACAAAGCCATTAATCTATGGCAGACTGCATTCAATAAGCGTGGAAAGTGGGTGGGTGTGGGTGGGTATGACATCAGGAAAGTCATCATAGGTGAGTGTGGGTGGGCAAAGCCCGCCAGCGCAGAGCGTGGGTTTAGGACCCCATGTACGGCTCTGGTTCGAATCCTCACTACTAGGACCTCACCTCTTTAGTGGAGCAAAGTAAGTATGAGTTTGATGCCATTGGGTGGCCTCACCAAGTTCTGTCAAGGGATTGGTTACACCGTCAAGCGTTCTCTTGGGATTTATTATTCTATGCGGAGTCCGAAGGATATCCAAAGACCAATAAAAATGTGTCACGTCATCTCATTGCTCGGTACTCATGCTCAGTACCCATCATTAACGTTGGGTACCTAACATTTGACCGAATGAAAGAATCGTACGATATCCGCACAGAATAATAGCTCCTCTCTTGGAAAGGCAGCGAATAGATTTCATCCAAAAAATATATATTTTAGGGTAAAAATTTTAAAATTTTGGCCATTTATTTGAATTCTTCTGCCAAAGAAATTATGGATGGCATTAAAAACCTATAAAATTCTCTGAATCCTCCTCTGACAGTTTTCAACCTCACCATAAGCCATTTAATTGGCGCAGACCTCTCTCCCTCTCTCTGTCGATACTCTATACAATAATAATTTTTTCATATTAAAAAAATTACAAAAAAAAAAGCTGTTGAAGGAGGGCAAAAGCGTCATTTAAACCGACCAAAATCGGCCAGCTTTCTGGACCGATTAACTCCGACTGACCGGTTGTCTCCGAAAGACACGTGGCGACGAATCTGATCGTTGACTGGCTCGGCCCGCCGGCGGTTGTGATTCGAACGAACTAAGGGGCTCAGGCAAACCGCGAATCCAGAAAATCCTCGACCCGCGCCGTCGCCGGTCCGGTGAGGCCGGGCGGCCTGAGGCCGAATTGGCGTTGGTCCCGGCAGCCGACCAACGGTGGAGGAATCGGACGAGTAGTCGGAGTCTCCTCCGTCATCTTCGTCACGGTACCGCGCAAGTGACATCCCTCTTTCCAAGGGCGGAGGCGATCCGGCCGCCTCGAACGATTTTCGCGATTTCTTTCTCCGGATTAGGGCGGAGATCCACGAAAAGGACGACCGGGGCTCCGACGACTCAGATCTGGGAGGTCCGAAGACGGAAGACCAGAGAGAATGAGGTTTTCGGCGCGAGAGATGACCGGCGGGAGGAGTGGTGAAGAAGCGGTTGATAGCAGGGCCATCGGAGCAAACCGATCTGCGGTGGGCGAAGTAGGGGGAAGTGGATCTGGGGAAGGAGAGATGAGGATTGCGCGGAGTAGGGTAGGTCTGGGCATCCCCGGCGGCGGAGGCGAGCTTGTTCTGGGCGGCAATGAGGGCGCAAAGACGTTCCCGGAGACAGGTGGCGCAAACGCCGACGCCGACCTCGTAAGGGTGTCGCTTGCACGTCATCAGTACGACAAGCAAGCAAAGAATCAAACCATTAGGGTTCTGGAAAATCTGTCAGTCAATCAATCAATCGATCGATTTCTTCACTTCGAGTTCAAAGCCGAGAAATTTGGGGGCTCTCTGATTTTTCCTTTTTGCGACTGTTTTACAGTTTTATTCGAGAACTGCGTTAGGATGTTCCAAATTTTCTGTTTTAGTTAACGGGTGACTTTAGTTGAAGAAGCTATTTTGGAAGGTTTACGTGGCAAGATAAAAGGTTTTGGTCAACCATAAGATTTTATTTATCTAATAGGATTTACTTTTTTTTTTTTAATTATTTCTTATATGCCAACAAATTTGTTTTAGAATTTAAGGATTGTTTGGTAGCATCCAGGATTTTATTTAAATAGGATTTCGTAAATCCAAATTTACAGAATCATGAGGGGTCGGGTTAAATCTTGAAAACTGTTCGGTAACATTCATGATAAATCATGTTAAATCTTGTGTGATTGTTTGACAATAGAGCATTAAATTCTAAAAAAAACGTACTATTTTTCTCTATCACGCTAACAGAGCGTTAAATCTGTCAAATCACGGGTTTTCGAAAATCCAGGATTTATTGCGAAAAAGGGGTAATTTTCCATCTTCGGTGGCTTTCATTTACCTTAAGATTTGGTTTTGCATTTTAGGTCGTTTGACTTGATTTTACTCAAATCCTGCCTAAATCCTGCTGTCAAACAACCCCTTAATGTAATGGCTTTTCTTTTATATGATTTGGCAATTAGGGTCAGAATTGAATCAGATTAAACTTCAGATTATGACTCTTTTATCCAGTAATGGATAATTTGGACTCCTATAAACGAAATAAAAACCAAACAATATTCATTATTTTCATATAAGTGTAATGAATTTGCTTTGCCTAAAAAGATCGATCAAGTCATGGGGAGAGACTTTTGGCCGAGCTCTAATTACGATAGATTTGACTCAATTTGAGCATGTCGAAAACACGCTTAAGTAGCCTTGAGAGAAATGACTAACTTTTGAGCTCCTCTTTATTAATATAATATTATGTTATTTGGAGTCGGGACAATTGAGCCTTATCAAACCGATTAGTGAGTATATAATAGGTTTTGGGCAATTTTGTAAGAGAGATTTTAATTGTTCGATAACATTTAGAGGTTAATCTCGAATACAATCGATCAAATAGCAAGAAATGATCTTGGGCCTATTAATCAGTCTCCTAACTAAGCATTTAATGAATCGCTTTGAGAAACTATGTACCTAACCCTAATTATAAATTATGTTAGCTACCTCTGATTACTATTATGATATGAAACTTTTTGGATAAGGATGCTACTAAAATTAGGAAATCATATTTATTTTATATTAGATTCATTTGGAATAAAAACTAATTAAGATGCTTGTGAATAAAAATTTTCTCCATTTAAGGTGTTGCTACCACTTAATTTTAATATTTTTTATCCTTAATTGAAAATATACATGCAAAACAACCTTAATTACAATAATATTTACAATAATTAAATCATCAATTCTTTCCATAAATGTTGCTATAATTAGTCTCATTGTTCATTCCATATAGAAAAAAATGGAAGGGGAGCAAATGTAATTTAATTACTTCCTAGTATAGCATTTTTAATACTCTTATGTAAATGTGCATATATATCATATAATACAACATGAAATGCAAGGGAAAAAAAATAAGAAGTTCATAAAATTGGTTCCATGTCTCCAAAATATTTGTTGATTATTCCAACAAGAGGAAAAAGCTTCTTGTTCTTGATAAGAATGGCATGTTTGGTGATATAGTCAATGATTAAGATCATCTCCAACCTAAAGCCAAACGGGTGTTTGGCGTCGTTTCGTCACTCCAGCCGAACACCAAAACGTCCGTCATTTGCTTGCGGGTGAACAGTGCAACGCCAAAGGACTGTTCGGCTGGAGCGACGTTCCATGTCACCAATATTGGCGTTGCACTGTTCACACACGCTATTTTCCTCTCTCAACTGGAAAAAACGCGCCAAAGGAGAAGGATCATTACCTTCACGCAGAAGCAAAAAAATGGTGTTCGATTGGAGCAACACCATGCCATTTTTGCGTTTTGCGGTATTTTGACGTGAAAAATGGAGTTCTCGGTTGGAGATGCCCTAATGTGCTAGTTATAAAGTGGAAGAAAAGGTCGGTGGAAAACCGTTCTTTACAAGGCCATTTTGTGCTGATTCTTTCTAATAAAAATATTTTCAAAAACACTTATGATGGTTTAAAGCTCCGATGAATAAAGCTCAAAGTGTTCTTTAATAGAAAAAATTTTCCCCGATAAAAAAAATTGATATATATATATATATATAAATATAATTTTCTCCGTAGTAATGAATATAGTAATCATTGACTATATCACAAAGTATGACATTCAGATCAAGAACAAGAAACCTTTTTTTTCTCTTGAGTCAACAAATATTTTGATGACAAGGAACCAATTTTAATAAATTTTATACTAACATACTAGACTTGATAGAGCATAATATTTGATATTAGAAGATAATATATTTAATATCATTATTTTTTTAAATTATTATGGAATTGTCGCTAATTATAACATGCTTTTTTATTTTTATATGATAATAGAATGATATACATATTATTTCTCCTTATATACATTAGAAATTATTGAAGGTTTTTTGTACCCTACTGAGTTGTTGATGCTCACTGCTACTTTCTTTATGTGTGTTGCTTTCAAGAAATGGAAAACCATAAGGAGCATTTTGATTAGAGGTAGAGGTTGAAGGTTTCGAATTATAGCTATGACTTTTAGCTAAATTGTAATTATATTTTTGTAATGATCATGATATTTTATTGTAATACTTAGAGAAATATGTAGTATGATTGTTGAATATTGACCCTTTTGATTGTATAATTTTATAATTTTCTTGCTTCTTTCGCTGCAAGGATGGATTATTTGTTCCTGATGCACTTTTACGCTTTCCATTTATTTGCTCAAATTATTTTCTATGAGCATTATTGCCTTCATCTGCAGAGATTTGTGCCTTCACATGATAGATCAGATCAACGTATTAATGAACTGTGTCTCGCATGAGTGCTGAGTAAAAGTGGCTGGGACAAAGCCATATGAGGAAAACTCCTCTAAGTAATTCGGGATCCACCCCTTGAATTTATCGAGCCTCAGTAGAAAATCTTTGAATGTATTCTTCGAGGGACTCACTTTCACTTTGGTAAATTTCTAAGAGATGGGAAGAATATTTAACTATTCTCCGATTGACAAAAAATTGTTCGACAAATATTATGGCCAATTTGACAAATATGGGAATGGTTTCAGCTGGAAGCGAATAAAACCATGTTCAAGCTTGTCCTTGAGGATGGCTAGAAAAAATTGACAGATGAGCGTGTCTGAGGCGCATTAGATATACATACTAGTTTGGTAGTGATCAATATACTCGTAGGGGTTGGATGTCCCATCATATGTACTCGCATATATATACATATATGACATTTATAACATGCTTTTTTATTTTTATATGATAATAGAATGATATACATATTATTTCTCCTTATATACATTAGAAATTATTGAAGGTTTTTTGTACCCTACTGAGTTGTTGATGCTCACTGCTACTTTCTTTATGTGTGTTGCTTTCAAGAAATGGAAAACCATAAGGAGCATTTTGATTAGAGGTAGAGGTTGAAGGTTTCGAATTATAGCTATGACTTTTAGCTAAATTGTAATTATATTTTTGTAATGATCATGATATTTTATTGTAATACTTAGAGAAATATGTAGTATGATTGTTGAATATTGACCCTTTTGATTGTATAATTTTATAATTTTCTTGCTTCTTTCGCTGCAAGGATGGATTATTTGTTCCTGATGCACTTTTACGCTTTCCATTTTTTTGCTCAAATTATTTTCTATGAGCATTATTGCCTTCATCTGCAGAGATTTGTGCCTTCACATGATAGATCAGATCAACGTATTAATGAACTGTGTCTCGCATGAGTGCTGAGTAAAAGTGGCTGGGACAAAGCCATATGAGGAAAACTCCTCTAAGTAATTCGGGATCCACCCCTTGAATTTATCGAGCCTCAGTAGAAAATCTTTGAATGTATTCTTTGAGGGACTCACTTTCACTTTGGTAAATTTCTAAGAGATGGGAAGAATATTTAACTATTCTCCGATTGACAAAAAATTGTTCGACAAATATTATGGCCAATTTGACAAATATGGGAATGGTTTCAGCTGGAAGCGAATAAAACCATGTTCAAGCTTGTCCTTGAGGATGGCTAGAAAAAATTGACAGATGAGCGTGTCTGAGGCGCATTAGATATACATACTAGTTTGGTAGTGATCAATATACTCGTAGGGGTTGGATGTCCCATCATAAGAATTGATGTTCGGTTGTTTGAATCATGCTAGAATGAGGTGTTGAAGGATGGCCTCAGTAAGGGGCGATGACTCTTGGAAGTCTCACTGATGAAGAGATAGTTTTTCACCCCTCATTGGAAACTCTTCTCAAACCAATCATCGTAGTTCATCACGGAGGGCATTGCATGGGAGCTCAACAATGTTAGGTCAGGCCAAGTCCTCTGGGATGTTCGAGGAATGCGTGCTAGCTGATTGGGGAGAGAAGGATGGGCAGAGATAGTGGTGTCAACAAGGTCAATGTCTTGTTGTGTTCTGGGGTGACTACTTGACTTTGGAAGAGGATTATTTGCATTAGGATGTTTAGGTTGAACACCTTCGACTAGTGGCGTATCTCAAGGGAGAAGAACCTCCTCTTGTTATGCTAGTATTAGTTGTCGGGTCTCTCATAGAAGTTGAAGGATCTCGTTATGAGATTCCTCCATTTTTTGGAAGCGATCTTCCAGGGATCGTCCTGATGTTCCTTCCCCGATAGGTTTTCACCCACTTGGATAAAAAGAGACAGATGCCTGATGCCTTGGTTTAAGGACTGATTTCTATAGTGGTGTGAGTTGGAGCGAGAGGCTCCTAGGTTATAATTGATATGCCTATTTTCTATTAAATCAGTGCTTAGGATAGTGAGATTATATTCCCACAGACGACATCAAACTATTGCAGGCTAGAATATACGTGGTGATAGAGTCAGATTTTTTTTTCTTATATGCCAACAAATTAGTTTTAGTTTTTAATGCAATAATTTTTCTTTTATATGATCTTGACAATTAGGGTCAGAAATGAATCATATTAGACTTCAGACTGTGACGCTTTCATCCAGTAACCGATAATTTTAACTCTTATAAGAGAAATAAAAATCGAACACTATTCATTATTTTCTTATAAGTGTAATGAATTTGCTTTGCCTAAAAAGCTAGATCAAGTCATGGTGAGAGACTTTTGGCCGAGCTCTAATTACGATAGATTTGACTCAATTTGAGCATGTCGAAAACATGCCCTAGTAGCCTCGAGAGAAATGAATAATTTTTTAGCTCATCTTTATTAATCTAGTATTATGTTAGTTGTTGTCATGACAATTGAGCCTTATCAAGACTATTAAGGAGTGCATAGTAGATTTTGGGCAATTTTGTAAAAGATATTTTAATTGTTTAATAACATTTAGAGGCTAACCTCAAATCCAATCGTTCAAATAGCAAGAAAAGATATTGGGCCAATACTAATCAGTTTCCTAGCCTAATACATTGTAATACTACATGGTAAGTTAGTAAAAAAAAAAAAAAGTTTAGTAACAAACAAAGATGTAAATTAATTATGGCCCAACATCAACCCTAAGCCCCTAAGCTAGGATTATAAATATAATTTTGAATTATCCTCAAATTTGATAAATGATAATACAAAAATTAATCTGTCATAATTATACACCTTAATATAATCAAACCAAGAAGCTAGGGCAAGAGTAGACTTGGAACTTTTTTTATTTTTTTAGTTGTGTTAACACAACTAGAGATATTGGGAATAGTGGCGACCTCTTGGGTTTGTTGAGGAGGTGAGGGAGGTGGGAAGATAAATTCCAAGGCGAAGTTATCAATATGAGAAGTGTTAGGACCAATATTAACATTTTGATGAAAATGGAAGAGGTTGGAGGATGATAGTTTTATAAGTTACGAACATTGTAGTTGTATGTTATGGAGGGGTGTCAATTTTTGACACGACCCGTAACACGACCTGAACCCGACCCGGAAAAATCTGGATTAGGGTCAACCTAGACCCAAAACAGGTCGGGTTCGGGTTCAACAAATCAACCCGTTTTAAAAATCAGGTCGGATTCGGGTTGACCTAGCAATCCGAAAATGACCCGAAAATGACACAAAATTGACACGAAAACTCATATTTGACTCGGAAACCCGAGATTGACCCTTTTTTGACCTGAAAATCGAAGATTGACCCGAAAATTGAAGATTGACCCGAAAACTAGCAATTTTAGGTCAACTTCAGGTCATTCGTGTCGGGTTAGGTCGACCAGGACCCAAATCGGGTCGGGTTCGGGTCCGGAAACCTGACCCGTTTTTAAAAATGGGTCGGGTTCGGGTTGACCCGAACAGTGCCGAGTCAGTTTCGGGTTCGACCCGTTGACCCGAATTAACACCCCTAATGTTATGTATGAGTGAGTGTCTCTAATTTCCTAATCAAGCATTTGATGAATCTCTTCGAGAAACTATGTTTCCTCATCTCTCCAATAAACTTCAAACCCTAATTTTTGTTGTCTTATTCACTTGATAAAAAATGTATCATCCCCTATTGATGAAGTCTTATTTTATATTTTTTAAAAAAATGCATGTGAATATTGGGCTGAGATTTTAGCTCAATGATAGTTTATTTAGAGATTGAAATAAATTTTAATTGAGTTTATCCTAAATGAAGCTGAAATTTGAATTTTTTTTCAGGTCTCTATTGGAATGAATTTAAGCAATATTTATTCAACATTTATAGTTTTATATTTACTTATATAATATTTTAATTTTTAAATCAAATAAAAATATCATTCATATTAACTTATTTCAAGTGAAATACACCCTTTGATGCATAGAATTTGATGAGATTTAGAAACTAAATATTATAAAAGTAAATATAAAAAATGAAGTGTTATATATGTAAATATGTAAGAATTTAGTGGCATGTATCATGTATGTAACCCCCTCTGGCCACTATTATGGTATGAAAAAAATTGGATAAGGATGCTGCTAAAATTAGGAAATCATATTTATTTTATATTAGATTAATTTGGAATAAAAACTAATTAAGATGCATGTAAATTAAAAATTTCTCCATTTTAGGTGTTGCGCCACTTAATTTTAATATTAGACTAATGAAAGTTCACCACATCACCTCATCGGTGGGTACCCAGCTCGGTACCCGCACTCGGTACTACTGGGTGCTGTTAGGTACCAGTGCTTAACCGGACGGTTCTCCTGTCCGGACTCCGCACAGAATAATAGCTCCGCACGCACAGCTTTCTGACAAACAATCCAAAGACTGAAATTATTGTTGTGAGTGAGAAGCCTCCTGAAATCTTGACTTCAATTTGTTGCGAGGGTGCAAAAGATATGCTTATTCTTTCAATGAAGATGATGAGTTTGATCAGCCACTCAGAGAGCTTGGATTCCATGGAGCTCCGCATAAAGCTTCATCCTTCATAGTTCCATCTTCAAGCTGTTTGGTTGAACTGATTGAGACGCCACCTCTAGTGATTATTACCTTGAGAAAGATTGAAATTGTTATTTTGGAGAAGAGCTTTGACATGGCCATTGGATTCCATGGAATTCCTTCATCATCTCGTGCTGGAGCGAAGGAATGGCTAGATACTACTGATATCAAGTAATATGCGACGATTCACTATGGACTTGAGTGGCATTATTGTAATAAGAAAGGAATGGAAATCCAAAAAGAAATAGGCTTGGAATAGGTTTTGTTTGCCAAGACCATGCTATATAAATGAAGAACAAAAGTGGGATAGCTGGGAGGAGGTCATCATATAGTTTAAGATCTCAATGGGAATCGATGAGAAGGTAAAATTGTAGAGATGCACCAAGAGGTCAAATTCCAGAAAGGTATCGCTGAGTTATTTATGTTTGTTAGAGGCTTTGACATGACTAATTATTAGCCTTATATGAATCTTCCTATATGGGTGAATTCATTGACGCAAATTAGGTGTTACATTAATGTATGACATTCTAGATGCCCACATAACCAATCCACAAGGGTTAAAATGAGATGAGCCTTGTCAGCACATTTGACTAGGCATAATAATTTTTGTAAATTTTGTCCGTTGATGCGAGGATTTGGATGCATTGGTGATGCGGGCAAAGCGGGCTGTCGTCCCTTCAGTTTTTGTGTTTATTGGCTGTTGCTGTGTTGATGCTTCAGTTTCCTGCTTGGCAGCTGTCCCTTCGGTTTCTGTGTTCATTGGCTGCAGTGTTGATGCTTCGATTTCCCCTAGTCAGCTATCCCTTCGGTTTTGCTGAAGTTTTGAGGTGTTTCTAGCGGTTGTTTGGGTGGGGTACTGTAACTACCTGAACTAATTGTTTTTTTTTTCCTTTTTCTCTCCTATAAATGGGACTGTTTTGCTACCGTTTTAGAGTAGAAAATGATGAATTTTTGTTTGTAAAACATACGGATTTTGTTAGCTTGCGAGCTAGTCTCCTTTCCTCTACTACTTCGTCTCGATATTCTACCTCTTCTCTCTCCATGGTTCCCACCCTATATGTATCATTCTTCTCATTATTAATATAAGTTGTAAGCTGTTGTATTCTAAGGTTGTGTTATTTTTTTTTTTTAAGTTGAAAGTGTTATTGTGTCTTGTAAGTTGAAGGCAATGTTGTGTTATGTGCACATGTTCATCTATGTTTAAGGAAGTTTGTTTTAAATTGCATTCTTAAAGTGTGTTTTTTTTTTGTTGCATCAATTGGATATATGCCTTTGCGATCAACAAACTGATAAGTTTCACCCTCGTTTACATTTTTACAATGGAGTCTTTCCCAATTGGGCTTAAATTTACCACTCGCCCACCCATGGAATAAGATTATCCGGTGAAAATTAGGAATGAGATCTCCTATTTTGAAAGACATTAAGCAAACCAATTCAATTGACTGAGTTTGAATCATCATGCACTATAAGTTCAACGTTTTCTTGTCTTACAACCACATCTCATCAAATTCCTCAATGGAAACATTGGACTATGATTGTTTGATAAAGGGCAAACCCTTGTACTTCAACTAGATTGATAAAGGCAACACTCTGAGATAAGCTCTAGAATTTTTCTTCATGGAATTTCATGTAAGAAACAGAGTTTCAATTGTAACTAAAATCCTCAAGCTAAGGAGAACCTGAATCTTTCAAACTCTCTCTTTCATTCTTCCAAATCGCAACAAATACCCAAAAAAAATCCTAATTTTGATTAAGAAATACTTTTAAAAATTAAAGCCAACTCCAAATTTTAGAAAACTTTGTTCAAGAAATCTATGATTCAAGAAAAAAAACTACTCTTTAATCCCAAGTACGCCACGATCCATCTGTTTGACAAATAGGGTCATATTTCACGAGAAATGCTGATAAAAATAAAGATTAAAACATGTCCAGTGCTCTTCATATACCTGACATGAACTAAGAGTCCATACAGAAATTCAAATAGAAAACCAACGATGGATTCAAATTAATCTTTATCTGCAACTAATCAATTAGTTTCCAGTCATGAAATATACACATCCAATTCAATTAAAAAAGTCATATGATAAAACAATGTAATAAAATGATCGGACACAGAAATTACCTATCAACGGAAATTCAAGTTTCCCACGAGAAAATAAAGCAAGCTATTGAAAAAAAAAAAAAAAGATGAGAAGGAAATTCTCAACAATCAGTGTTCAACAATGTCAAAAAAAATAAGATTACTAAACCACATTGAGATAAAACAGCTCTTAATTCTAAAAGAAATATTCGCTCAGAATCCTTCTTAAGTTACAATACACTGCGATGATAAATAAGATTTCAACTGTCCAAATGTTCGAAAGATGAAAACAGAATATCAAACCCAGTAACACATAAGAATCCGATACTTACTCAAGCGGTACTTCAACATCCCCTTCTGTGATCTCCGTCTGCAAGTCTTTGGGATCCTTCCCATCCACGGTACAGCCGACGGAGACGCACGTCCCCAGAATCTCCTTGATGGTGCCGCTGAGATCCTTAGCCATAGATCTGGGACTCATGACCCTTGCAATCTCGATCACATCATCAAGCGAGATGTTCCCGTTGTGCTTGATGTTCTTAGTCTTCTTGCGATCGCGCTCGGGCTCCTTGAGGGCCTTGATGACGAGCGCAGCTGCCGAAGGCACGACGGAAACCTTGGCCTGCCGGTTCTGAACAGTCAGCTTGACGGTGACGCGGAGTCCTTTCCAGTCCTTGGCCGTCTCCTTGGCGATGTCTTCTCCGACCTTCTTGGGGGAGAGGCCGAGCGGACCGATCTTCGGGGCAAGGGAGCTTGCGGCCCCTACCTCGCCGCCGGTGACGCGAACGTAAACCTCGACAACCTGAGAAGGATCGAATTTGGGCGGCATGGCGGCACCTCAGCTACTAGGGCTTTTTCCTTTGGGAACAGAAGAGCGCCACAGCGAGTAACCTTTATATACTCGTGCATTTTCATGGTGCAATATGTAAAATTGCACTAAGGATAGGATTAAAATGTAAAATAAAGTGATTTTCAGGGAAAATTTTACATCAACATATTTTTATTACGTTTTTCCTAAAATGATTCTAAAATTAATATATACATCAATTTTTTAAATATTTATCATATTTATTACATGTAATAATTTAATATTAGGGGATTTACATGGATAGCACTCAATATTATTATATTTACAAATTTAACATATAAACTTATTTTATAAGAAAATAAGATCAATTGTTCAAAAATTATAGGATATGAAGCAAAATATTGAGAAAGCATGAAAATGCTAAGTGCGTCAATGCATTAAAGTTCTTCTTTTGCCAAAAAATCATTTGTATAAATTTTGGTTGTTCTACTTTGAGGACACTAAAACAAAGACAAAGAGTTGTAGTATAATCTTAGTATTGACATTAAGAATTGGACTCGTGTTGACAATATGTGTAAGCCTTATTGGCAAGGCTGTATATTGAAGTGATGAGTGATATCATATGATGAAGTTGGCAAGCATTAGCATTTGTATTGATTACTTGCATTAATTTGATAATTGATGGATGAGATCACGATTCACGAACCAAGGGTAGCTTTGAGTTTGAACCCTCGTACCTCCCTAATTTGGTTGCTTGTGTCAACAAGTCACGTGCATGAAGAGAATGAAACGAACTCGGGAGTTGGGAAATGCCTTAGATTAAGGGAGAAAAAAAAAACAAGGGAGGGGGTTAATTTTTACGATTTGAGGATTGACAATTGACTACCCTGGGGCAACGTGATGCTGCAAGTGGCTCTCTCAAGTACGCATCTAAGTTTTATATCAAGTTGAAACTTTCAATCCACCTTTCATCTAAAGAATGAGCCAATTTATAAATTTTTTTATGTTATTTTGATAAATCTTTGTCAATTTTGATTGTTTTGATCATCTACCATTATTTCAAAATTTCAATATTTTTATAAAAAAAATGATCAAAAGTAGAAATAGCGACTGTTTTCTTCTTTCTCTGTCTTCGACTCTTCCTCTATCAAGTTCCGTTTCTTACCCTCGCCGCCGCAGAGAGTAGTGAAAATGGCTGTATGAGTTGACGATTATGTGATAGTAGAAGGAGAAAGACGATTGTTTCTCGGAAGATTAGAGAGTAGAAGGGATCTGAGAAGGTTCAAGTTTTCCCTTTTTTAGTTTGGCAAAGATGGTGTTATGGGAGATAACCGCGGCGACGGCGTATTTCTTGGGGTTGAAGCGGACCTACAGGATCGCTCTCAGACTCCAGCGGAGAATTATTGGCCCAAAGCACCCCAGGATCAGACAATTTCTCCACAGGTATCGTTTCCTCTTCATGTTCCTCCTTCTCCTCTACTTACTGTTGACCATTTTAGGGTTTATAAGTGAGCATTCTTGCTATGTTGAGGATGGTCGGAAATTAGGGAGGTGGGAAAGTGGTGATTTTTTTACTAACTAGAAAGGTGAAAATCGGGAAAGTTTGTCATTTGAGTGTTGAATGAGCGTCAGTTAGTTTTTAGAGCATTTTAGTCTTGTTTATGGTGAGAAGATCCTAAAACTTTCAACACCCATATGAATTAAAACGTGAATAAATGTGAGACCTTTTCTAATTTTACAATCATTTGATGATATGCTGCTTTCTATTATAATTACATCTAGCATTATTATTGTTATTAATATTTTAAGTATTTTGTGAATGTATCTTCATCAACCATAAAGCAAACATTTGCCTCATTCTTGAATTTACTGGAATTTGGTTCTTCATGGAGTTTACACAGAAGACCTTCACATCTTTGTTTGACTTTTTCTGCTTTTTTCTATCATTCTTATATCCTTTTGAGGTATGAACAATCCCATGATTAGATATTTCCATTTTCTTTTGCAGTTGTAGCATAGAATTTCCCTTCTCCTTCACCTTTAGAAGACACTTAAGGTTTATTTTTGTAAAAAAGTTATTACTATGTCTTTGATTTTGCCGATGGGTGTTCTACTTCTTTCTTCTCATTTGAGAGGAAAATCCCTTTGATATCATTGGGATTTTCTTATCCAATCCTTCTATCTTCTTCTTCACTTTAATTGAAGGCTTATGCTTTGAGTGTTGTAGATTTGAATGTTATTACCTTTCTTTCTTCTTTATAGCTTCATTATTGTCTTTGGTTGTAATATTCTGCTATGTATTATTAAGGAACCAAGTAGCTGATCAAGCAAGTTAGTGGCAAGGTCCTTGGTTGCAATAGTTTTTATTTTCAGATACCATTTCTTAAAAGCTCCTAATGATCATAAAAATTAACTTCTGATTCTTATTAGTCTTACTAAAAAATGCAACCCATTAGAATTTCTATATCAAGGGGTAGTTAATTTAGGCTTAAGATGTTTCCCAAAAATTGCCTCCTTTTGCCCCAATCGGTCTATTTTGCACTCCAAAGCATCTGAGTCATAGCTTCTCCATCCTCATTGTCAACAACTGCCGATTAGTTTTTCTCTTCATGATTTCACCCTGATTTTTCTCTGTTTATGAAACATTTGATTATTATTGTTGCAATTATTAATATTATTATAGTAGATATAAATCTATTATCCCTTTCTTTGCTTATCCAAAAACTTCAATTTAGATTTCAAAGAAGGATAACATAATGGCTTTTTATGGGCATATGTTATCTTCAAGTTTGTTTTCTTGCTCGCCTTAATATGGAAATTTATGACTTGTTTGCATTTGATATGATTTATTTTTCTTACAATAAAAATATAAATTAATAATGATAGTTTGTTTAAATCTTATTTTCTTCCTTTTTTTTCAACTTAAAGGTTTGTATATTTATGGAGAGATTTTTCAATAGGCTATTAAAATTAAATTTATCAATGAAATCAAATGAAATCAATGAATAACATAATTGAAAACGAATTCAAATGGAGATTAATTAATTAAAAAACTTGGGGATATATTTTCAAACTCCTCCATAATATTATGGATTACAACTTCTATTTGTGAATATAATTCTAATATTTAAGATTAAGTTCGAAGATCATACTTGCAAAAGGGCCTTATGGGCCTCACAATCAAGACTTTCCTAACATAAATATAAAATCAAAGATAGTCACTTCAATTCTAGTTAATTTGATAAGTACTCTAATTTGTTAGAGTTTAACATGTATAAAGATCAAGTATATTGGTTATGCTGTTATTTTCTTAGAGCATATGACCAAAGAAAGGGGATGATGAAGAATTTAACAAATATGGATTTTCAAACTTGAAAAAAAAGAAGATGATATATTTGAACTTCATGTTGGAGGCTTTATTAGTATTCATAATTATGCACGACAAAAATGTGAGAACTTGATAAAATATAGTCAGAATATTGGCTTTGTCTTTCAAAAGCAATTTGATTTTGCTACAAATACATGTCATACTCGCAAAATACTTTTGTTGATTGCATGAGGTTTCTTTTAAGATAAAGATTAGCTTTTGAAGGACATGATTGGTGTTATTAATCCAAAAATCCAAAAAAAATCTCTTAGCTACTATAGTTTTTAAGTGAACATAATGAAGATATAAGTAATGTGCTACTAAAAAGATATTAATAGCAATATTAATAGATCCTAACATTTAAAAAGATATAACTTGGGATATTACTAGACCTACATCCATTGCAATAACAAATTTCACAATTAAGGGGCTTAGCAATGGTTTCTTTTCTATTTTAGTTGATGAATCTCATGATGTATCTACAAATGAGCAAAAAGTTATTATAATGTGATATGTGAATAAATAAGTCACGTAGTTGATTAATTGTTTGGAATTATAAATGTTCCAAAGACAATAGCTAAATACCTCTAAATAACAATTTTAATAACTCTTCTCAACTTATGCTTTAATGTGACCATGTTTATGATGGAGCTAGTAATATGAGTGTGGCGTTTAATGGGCTAAAAAATATTATTCCTAAATAAAATTAAATTAGTATATTATATTCACTCTTTCTTACACAAACTCCAATCAACCTTAATATTTGTTGCAAAAAATTATATTCAAATTGTTTTTTTATTTACTATAATTTTAAATGTAATGAATATCATTATTATTTCATGTAGATGCTTTGATCAGCTCAGTTATTATCAATGTGAGAAGGTGTTAAGTGTATTACAAAATGAAGAACTTGTTATAGGACAAGATTTATATCAAGAAATAACTCGGATTAGTAGAATCTCTATAATCTTTTGATGTTGTTTTTCTTTCTTACATTTGATGAAAGACATATTTGGAGTCACTGTTAAACTGTCATTAGTATTACAAAGAAAATAACATGATATTTTGAATGCTAAAATAATACTACAATATATGAGAGCTTATAAGGTGAAAGACTTTATTAACAAAATAATTTTGTTTTGTGAACAATAGAAAATAGTTTTTCTCCACATAGATGATAAATGGTTGCTTATGGATGTCCTCATTATAGAGTTCAAGATATAACAAAGTGATATCATTTTCAAGTTGAATTATTCTATATAGTCATTAATATGCAACTTCAACAGATTAATAATCACTTTATAGAGACAAAAATTTAATTAATTTTGTCTGTTGCCTATTTGAATCCAAATAGTCAGTTTTAATGTATTCAACAAATATAAGTTAATTAGAATGATACACATTTATCTAGATTATTTTACTACAATAAATCTAATGATTCTTGGTAATCATTCAAAAATTTATATTATGGACTTGCAGTATGTTGCATAATTTTCATACTTAAAAGATATTGGAAATCTTGTTGAGAAAATGATCAAGAGCAGGAATAATATTTTGTATCCTGTTATTTTCAAGCTATTGAAACTAACATTAGCTTTACATGTTGCTGCAACATTAAAAGAGTTTTTTTTTTTTGCCATAACTATTATAAAAATTTGATTAAGAAATATAATTTGATAAGTAAATGAATGATACTTTAGTCACTTATATTCAAAAAGAAATAGTTGATCATATTGATAATGAAGCAATCATTTAACTATTTTAAAATATGAGTAAGCTAACTTTTGAATAACAAATTTAAACTAAATCTCTTAAAATTGTCAATGATAGTCCCAAGTCTTTATGAAAAGACTTAAGGGAATATTTCTAAAAGTTACTTGTTACCTACTAAGAAACATTCATTTCCCTGGCATCGACGCCAGTGAGGTTTTAAGCCTCGACGCTTTCTTTACGCCTCTCAATTCGAGTTGTGCCTCAAACGATTTTTTAAACCATAGGTAAGAACTTTTGAGAGTAGTGAAAAAAAATAAAGATGCACTAACATCTATTACAAGGAATTTTTAGTTGGGTAATCTTATCATAAAGGCACCATTATTAATCGATAAGGGTAAACTAAAAATAGATTATTTGACAAATAGCACCAACATCGAATCAAAAATGTTAATAAGATTGGCAACTCTTCATTACTGAACCATTAAATCCTCAGTTTTCTCTTAATTGGACACCTTTTCCTATTACATCTTTTATGGTCTGTGTAAATTTCAGTTAGTTTAAAGATTTCAGCCATTTACTTGTTGCTTCAATGGTAAAAAATTCGGGTCAGAATATCCTTCTCTACTTGGGTTCTATTTCTTCCTCTTCATCTTGTGTAGGAGAACGCGTGCCATTTTTGATGTGGCAGTTACTGTACACAAGAACATACAGCAAAGAGACTTAGAAGCAGGAAGAAGCCTTGGTAACTGGTTCCTTCGTTTTCTTGACAGAATCAAGCCATCCGCCCAGATCCGTAGCTCTCCAGAAAAACTTCCTGTTAGTACCCTGGAACTAAACTCAAATAAGTCCGTTGGTGTGGACAAACCAACTGATAAAATGTCAGATCAAATCGACGAAAACTGGCGACTCTTTACCTCATTCAACAAGAACTCTCTGCCTTTGCCAACCATTATGATGATGAAGCCAACAAAGCAAGCTCAGAACCTCCATTTCTCTTCTCAGTCTGTTCAGAATTTCTCATCATTCTTAAGCTGTGGAAGAGGGCAATATAATGATGTTATCAGGAGAGATATTGCACTGTGGATGCATCTGAAATGAGAGACTGAATCTTTCTTCCTGAGATAGGTAATCTGTTAGTTCCACTTTGTTTTCTGCAAAACAGAGTTGTTCTTCTTCCTGTACTCAATGATTTTTTACCTTTATTTAGTTGTTGAGTATGGTTTGTATGGGTCAATGTTTGTTTGAGGTGAGACCCTATTCTTCACTGAAGAATGATATCGTTATGAGGATTTATTTCTGTAAAAATTGTGTGAAAAAAATATGATTTTTTTGGAAGTTATTGTAGGTGTTATAATGTTTTTCCTCTTTAAAAAGAATTGTGTCATACAAACTATCACTTTATTTGAGAAATTTTTCTGTGCGGATGCCAGACGTCAGGGGTGTCAAGTTTTGACACCACCCAAAACACAACCCGAACCCGACCTGGAAAAATCCGGGTTCGGGTCAACCCGAACCCGAAACGGGTCGGGTTCGGGTTGAACAAATCAACCCGTTTTAAAAATCGGGTCAGGTTCGGGTTGACCCCGCAACCCGAAATTGACCCGAAAGTAACACGAAAACTCATATTTGACCTGAAAACCCGAGATTGACCCGATATTGACTCGAAAATCAAATATTGACCCGAAAATCGAAATAGTGACACGAAAACTCATATTTGACCAGATGTAGCTTTACGTCTGGAGGCGAATCAAATACAGCCACATCAGCGGTATCGAGCCATGGTAATGAGCAGTACCGAGCCGCGATATCAAGCGAAGGGGTAACATGGCGCATTACAGTTGGTCTCTGGACGGCATTCGGCATTCACACAGAATATTTTTTCCACTTTATGTGTATGTTTGAGATTACTATATCGGTTTATAAAATTGATTGTGAAATTGTTGTGGAAAAAACAACTTATCTACCTGGTTGAAAAAAATTGCTCGCCACAGACATTTTTGAAAAGTAGTGAAATAACAACAATAAAACAATGTTCATGTGAAATTATGATTGTTATCTGAAAAACAAAAAAGTAAAAAAGTTGTTCCAAACAGACTATAATATATTTTGTTGTAAAAAAATTGCTTCTCATCTAAAAAAATTTTGATAAGCTAATGGGAATTGCTTGTTAAATGCTTGGCTCTATTATTTTTTATTTAATTAAACTCAATTAAACTAAATGATTTTTTAAAATCCTAAATCTCTAATTGCAGTTGCAACCCGTCATTGGCCAACATTTTTAAAAAACCGGACCGGACCAGTCGACTCAACCGGTTGAACTGAGAATTAGCTGGTCGGCCGGTTACGGGTTGCTTAAGAACCGCCTTGGCAAAGAACCGGGTGCGAATCATTAGAATCGGGTGCAAATCATTCGACTCGTCGGTTCGATCGCCAAACCGAAAAAGTAGACCCGTTTATAAAAACCAGGCATTGGCTATAGGAAATTAATTAAAGGCTCATTTTGTTAATTACAATTAGAAAATCATTTTCAAAAATAATATATATTTTTCATTTATTTTGAATATTAAAATAAATTTATTAATTTTTTTGATAATTTTTAAATGATTTTATAGTTTGAAATCATTATTACTATCCATTCCTATCAACCAAAATAAGAAATTTCATCATCTTTTAAAATCTAATTTTTTTTCTTCGAGCGATTATAAAAAGTTCGAATTTGATTCGAAGTTGACTCGATCCAAATCTGTTCGACCCAAACTTAATCCGTTCATTATACCGATCAAAATATCTAATCCGAACCTGTGACCTATTTAATCATTTTATGTCATGAATTTGATTCATCAATCAAATTGTTGCCTAAGATGACCCACCTCACAATTTATCAAAGATACAATCAAACATAACTAAACAAACTCATTCAAAACTTGTTATAAATACAGATATCAGATTATGTCCAGAAAAGAAATTGCCATGAAGAAGAAGAAAGAAAGATCAAGGGAAAGTAAATGAACCACCAATCTGTGAACTCTCAGAAGGAGGATTGATTGCCACCCACAGAAGTGAAATAGTTATAGCAATCAAACCAGACCAGACAAATACTATAGTTGGAGTCTTCCCTCTCCTTCCCATCAACCCCTTCGCAAAAGGATAGAGATGAACCAGCACCCACAGGCTGAAGAACACACCGCCGATCAACTTACTCCATTGCGGAACCACACTGTAAATCGTCCGGCTTACTCCCACGGCGATGGCGATGAGATTCACCAACATGATGGTTATAGGAGGAATCATCAGTGATGTCCATTTCACAATATACAGATCAGCAAAGTCGTCGTCTTCTTCGTCTCCAGCGGACTTCGAGGTGAGTGTGAAAGAGATCTCGATTCCTGCTATGACCTTCAGCAGGCCTTGAAGAACAGCTGCAAGGTGAGCACTTGTGCCACCAATCAACCAAAACTGCTCATTTCGCCACCATTCCTCGAGCTCGATCCCCGACCACTTGACCTCAAGCACAGCGAGCAGGCAGAGGGTGATGGTGATGATAAGGAGGTAGGTGAGGAATGTGACATTGAGAGTCTGGACTATGAACTGGCCTGAGAAGAGAGAGAGGGCCGGTAGAAAGCAGTAGACGATGAGGAAGAAGGAAGTGAAGGGATATATGCCGACGTTGAGGTATGCAATTCTTTGAAGATGGTTTAGCTTGGGACTGGCAAGAAGAGCATTGTTCCTTGAGAAAAATATCTCGACGGATCCGGTCGCCCACCGGAGCACTTGGTGCAGCCTGTCGGTGAGGTTGATCGGCGCGGTGCCGCGAAAAGCGTCGCGCTTGGTCACGCAGTAAACTGATCTCCATCCTCGATTATGCATTCTGTAACCGGTCACGACATCTTCGGTGACTGACCCGTATATCCAGCCGACGCGGTGCCCCCATTCCGTCTTGTCTTCGTACCAGCACGAGATAACACTAATGGCTTCTGCAACAGTGGATGCATCGAGAAGGTCGCGAGGGATGACAAGTGCTCCAGGCGGCCGGCCGTTCTTGACTGCAGGATGGTCGGCGAGAGGGCGGCCTTGAAACTCCGCCACAGGTATGGAATCAATGAGGAAGTTTGAGTTGCCGAACTTCCTCGGGAAGGATGAAAGATTCATTATTTCGTCGTCGTCGTCTTCATCGGCCATTCGCAGGGCTCGAGTCTCCTCAGCAGAAGGAGTTTTCCCTTTCCTTCGAAAGCAAGTCGAGAAACAGGAGCTATGGAGCTTTGAATGAGGGGGGTCAAAGCCATAGAGAGCAATCCGTCGGAACAAGCAACCAGTGCCGACATAAACAGGTCCTTGTAAGCCATCGAGGGCGCGCATGTTAACATCAAAGAAGACTGTGTTGTTATTAGCATAACGGTCGGAGGGATCAATGCCTTCGAATCGCTGAGGAAACTGAACATAGCAGATGCGATCGCCGCCGCGGTCCATCATGAAGCACATGCCCTCGCGCAAGGCCAGAGAGTTGTATACATAGTGGTCACAGTCCAGGTTGAGAATGAAAGGTCCATTGGACATGATTGCAGAAGCTCGAACCAGGGCGTTCATGGCGCCAGCCTTTTTATTGTGGTCATAACCTGGACGTTTCTCGCGTGAAACATAAACTAGTAAGGGCAGACGGATGTCAACTTCAGTGAGATCAAAAGATTTGATTTCATCATTGTTACCAAGCAAAGGCTCATCACTTGGGGGTTTCAGCATCACCTGGAACAAGGAAATCAACCCCATAGCAATAATTTGTTAGAAATCATAAAGCATATTGGTCAAATAACTTTAATGTTGGCCATTAAAAGGGAAAATTATTCTGTGCGGAGTCCAAACATGGAGGATCTTCTGCATTACTAGACGCACTACGTACGCTCTGATTATGCCCTACATATGCTCTGCTTACACTCTATGTATTTGTAGATACACAGAGCTTACATATAGGGTATGCAGTAATACGAAAGATTCTCTATATTCGGACTCTGCACAGAATAATTCTCCCAAAGCAAATTATTAGGTGCGGACATCGGCAGACTATAACAGATGTGCTTTGACTGCGATATTACTGTAGACAGAGAGAAATCCGAATGATTCTATCTGTTCGGTGTTCGAACTTAATAATTTCTCCATTAAAATAGATGGGTATACTCAGTTTTGTGGAAAATTATTACGTCCAGTGCCCGGATTTGTCCAGACACCAATCCGGATGCGCCACGTCACCCAGATACACCCGGGGCACAGTGTACCCGGGTGACGTGGTGCGTCTGAATTGATGTCCGGACGGTCCGGTCACCAGACGTAATAATTCGCCCAATTTTGTAGGGGAATGATGACCATGTAGTCACAAGAGAATACCTGAATAATTCCAGCATGATCTCCTCGAGAATGTTCAGCTGCGGAGTAAACCCAAGTGCCGGGCCAATGAGTCCCATCGGCCATCCACGTAGCCTTTTGGATCTTAACAGGTTCAATAGGTTCGTTGAGAGGAGCTTCTCGTTGCCGCTTCACTGCCTTGATCTCTTCCCGGGCATGGTAAGCATCAGACCTCCGACGAATGGAGTCCGGCAGACTATTGATACGGACTTTGAACTCCTCGTATTCTCGCTTAAGTCGTCTCCTATCTTTTACAAAATCCGACCGGACTTTGTTCTTGTATGGATCCCGCTTCATGCTGAAATAACTTTCAGGGTTTCTAGGCTCGATTTCATGCTTACGACAGAAAGGAACCCATAGATTGGCAAAGCTTGCAGCTTCTGCCATGGCTTCGAAGGTGAGAAGAGAACCGCCATCATCAGAAACATAGCAGGCCAGCTTCTCAACAGGGTAATCGGCAGCAAGGATGGAGAGGATGGTGTTGGCAGTGACTAAAGGTGGCTCCTTTTCAGGGTCAGCAGTTGAAACAAAGACATCTATGCCAGGAAGATCTGATTTTCCGGACGGATTGGAAGGTGAAGGGGTCTCAAACTTCTCTTTCAGAACAACAAGGTCGGTGGCTCGATTAATGGGGCAGAGTTTTGGCAGCTGGTCCAAAAGCCATGAAAAGGCAAACCATATTTCACAGACAACTGACATGCCCCAAAGCCAAATGGCATCTTCGTTCTTGTGCTTGATTCTCCATGCAAGAAAGAGGCCTAGAATGGCCATTCGAATAAAGATAAGTAGCCTGAAACCAGTTGAGAACTTATGTTAATTGAACTATGCATTGAGGCCATAAATTCCTTCAGATGAAGCTGAAATGGTTCTGTTTAAAATCTTAATGTAGTTTAAGAACATGATACAAATCACTCAAAGGGGCTGTTTGGTAGCAGGATTTAGGCCGGATTTGAGGCGGATTCAAGCGAAATCCAGCCAAACAGCCTAAAATGAAAGCCACCGTAGACGGAAAATTCCGCCTTTTCGTGCTAAATCCCGGATTTCTGAAATCCTGCTTTTTGTTGGATTTACGAAATCCTCCGACTCTATTGGCGCTAGAAAGAGAAACTCCGCTAAAAAATTTTAAACTCCTTAAATTGTAAGTAGAAGAGCCAATCAGTCACATAGGATTTAACAGAATTTATCATGAAAGTTATCAAACAGTTTTCAGAATTTAAAACCCAGATTTATGAAATCCTACTTAAATGAAATCAGTGTGCTACCAAACAGCCCCAAAATGGTTATGAAAAGAATCAGAGCAAACAATGTAGTAGTTTTATCCCCAAGATGTACAACAAATATAAAAAAACAGATCAAACAATCTCCAATATATCACAATTCAATGAACTTACCTATAAGGGCTGAGGATTGCAGCCGGGATCTTCAATCTCCTTGTAAGAGGTCTCCATGGCTTGCTCACAAGCTCTACCGGCTGTCCACCATCGCCATCGCCATCGCCATCACCGTCATTCTGCCTAGGCCAGATAGCATTTCCATACCCATAAGTTCCCTTCGTCTCAAACAACCACCTGTTATGATCAAAATCACCAGTTTGGCTTCTGGTCAGACTCCTTCCATAGTTCCTCGACTTCATCAGCGACAATCGCCTTTCCATCTTCGACATCCCTGCTAAAGAAGGTTGCATTGACAGATGCGGCTGAGCATTCGCAACGACTTCATCCACATCCGTTGCCTTGTAAGGCTCCTTACAGCCCGGGCAAGTCCCATTGGTCTGCAAACCCTCCACGAAGCAGTCGCGGCAGATCTTGTAATCGCACTCGCATGGAAGAATATCATTGCCGCGCTCATCGCTCATGACCTTGGCGCCGCAGCCAGGGACAGCGCAAGACGAACCCTTGGCTCCGGCCATCTGCGGGTGGCTCGACTCAGAGTCGATCACCTTGTTCATAAGCTGTGCGCGGGTAACACTGTTGAATCCACCAGTAAAGAGAGAGTTCGAGACGTATTGCTCCTCCACGCGGGCGGAGATTGATGGATCAAGATTAGTTGATGCTGCAGAGTCCATTGGCTGGTTGTCGGGAGTAGAAGGGATGTGGACATGGTAGCTGAGAAACTCCTTGGAGTGCTCGCCGCTGCCGAGCTCACTGTCAAGGTCGTCGCGGGAGTAGCTGATGTTTCTCCCGGACTGTGTCCGGTGGCCAAAGGCCACTGTTTGGTTTCCCGTCGCCGGCGGCGGAAAACGGGCCGACCAGCTTGCTCGCAGAGCGTGGTTCGTATTAGCCATCGGCATGAAAACTAAAGGGTTGGATCTTATACGACCAGTGGCAGTTGAAAGACAGATCCGACGACTTCAAGACCGGATCTGATGAATTAGATCAAAAAGGAGAAGACTCATGAAAGAGACCCAACTCCAAAGCCACAATAGCCAATGCAAACACTTTCCCGTTAACTTTTCTTCATTTCTTATAAAAAAAAAAACAGTCCGGCAGAAAAAGCAAGGAAATTTATGAAGGAGGAGGCTTCGTCAACTGCTCCTCAAATGTCCAAACCCTAGAAAATCGATCAAGGCTCACTTCAATGCAGCAGATCTATCTTCACCTGTAAACAGACAGAAGAGATCTATCTACCCGCCACTCCAGTGCAGAGGAAACGATTGTTATCAGTAACAGTGCAGTAAAGCTTCGCAGAGAACAATGGGAGAAACTCAGGACGAGGCTCTCTCTCGATTTCAAAAGGAAAGATTGGGAGAGAAGACGAAAGCTGTGAGCTTTTACAGTAATGGTAAGTAAGAACCTCTGTTCCCCTAAAACGTGTTTAGTTAACTTGCCATTATAGTTTTTAAATTTCCCAACGCGACTCGTCTCATATCTGTAGCTATATGCGAGCGTCTCGCATGCGAAATATAATTGCACTGTAATCCTTCTTTTTTCTAATATTTATTCATTTGCCCAAAAGTAGGTAGAGCTAACTGCAGGATCAATCAGTTGGGATCCAAAATATAAAATTTAAAATACCTTATGAAAATATTAAGTGATCTGAACCGAAACGAAACCCTTTTAAAAATTATTTAAATACGACAAAATAAAATTATACAAATTTAATTAATTTTTAGTTTGTAAGAAAATATAAAATTTAAGTGCTAAACTTTAATTTTTTATGATAAATGATAAATATATTCTTCCAATAAATGATACATTTTTCATCCTTTTTTTCAATTAATAAAAATTAGTAAACATTAGAAGTTTAATGATATAATTAAAATTTAATGACTTAGGGGTTAATTTAAAGAATATTAGTGTTAATTTTTTTAATGGCAAAATATATATATGAAAATAATTTATAAGTTTATTTTGATAAATAAACTAGAATAAAAAATTATAGAGATTTATTTACTCAATTAATAAAATTATTTATATAAAATGGCCAATGGCAGCATCTTGCAGCTAGGTGGTGTTTGGCGACGACCACGGTAGACCTGTCAATATTGGACCCGATCCGAAAACCCGATCCGAACCCGACCCGGAATTTTCGGGTTTGGGTTGACCCGAACCCGAAGCGGGTCGAGTTCGGGTCCGAAAAACTGACCCGTTTGCAAAAACGGGACGGGTTCGGGTTGACCCGATGGGTTGCCGGGTCAACCCGAAAACCCGTTTATTTTAAAAAAAATTGAATTTTCCTACCCCTGCACGCTGCCCCTACGTTGCTGCCCGCTCTCCACTGCCCCGCGCGCACCGAGTCGCTTGCCCGACCGCACCGCGTCGCTCGCCCGCGCGCCCCGCGTCGCTCGCCCGCGCGCACCGCGTCGCTCGCCCGCGCGCACCGCGTCGCTCGCCCGCGCGCACCGCGTCGCTCGCCGCCTCGCCCGACCGCACCGCGTCGCTCGCCCGCCTGCACCGCGTCGCTCGCCGCCTCGCCCGACCGCACTGCTTCGCTCGCCCGACCGCTGCATTGCGTCGCTCGCCCGCGCCCACTGCACCGCTGCAGCGCTCGATTTCGTCGCTCGATTTTGCGCTCGATCCCGCTCGCCCACTGCACCGCTGAAGCGGGTCGGGTCAGCCGTCCGCCACCCGCTGTCCGAGACTTCGCGTGACCCTAAACCCTAAACGGGTCGAGTCGGGTTGACCCGAACCCGAAGCGGGTCGGGTTCGGGTTTCGAAAACCGACCCGTTTATAAAACCGGGTCGGGTTGACCCGAACCCGAATAAAGCCGGGTCAGTTACGGGTCGGGTCGGGTCGGGTTCGACCCGTAACCCGAAATTGACACGTCTAGGCCACGGTGGCAAGGCTGCTAGGTGGCGGCGGTGGTGTTGGCACTAATGGCCGACATTAATGTGAATACATTTTAAGTGTATTCAAAATGTATTAAAATTGAATGAATTTCAAATACATCAAATTTAAAATAATTGTTTTCATTCCAAAAAAAAAAATCAAAATGTTACCTTATATTTATTTTACTTGCCAATATTTTTATAATCTCCCCAATTTTATTAAAATATTAATTTAGCATATATATAATTAAATTTCACAATAAGAAATACCTTATTTGAATTCGATGGGATCAGTTATGTTAGAAAAATATAAAAAATTTATTGATGTATTTAATCTAATAATAAATTTTAAAATCTTCCAATTTACAATGAAATTAAAATAAGTTTAAAAAAAATGAAATCTGAGGATTTTTTTTTTCTTTACCGAATGTCTATATTTCTTTGTTTGGGGAATCATATTTTCTTCTCCGAATAGCAGACAGGGCGGCGGTGGCTCGGCGATAAGTGCGCCGGGCTTTAAGGATAATAGGATATCTAATCTCTTTTTGCCACGTCAGAAAAATTTAATGTTCGCTGTTTGAAGAACCGTACTCGATCTAATGCAAAGAATGATCATAGCGTACGCAAAGGTGGATTAAGCGTGCTTCATATAATTCATCGTGCATTAATTTATTAAAATTACACACCATCATAAATTATTTATTTAAATATTTCTTTTTCTCATAATTAGCTCACTAATGTATATAATTCATTAAAAATATTTGAGACTTTCTTGAAAAAATTTCTCATGTTTTATAGAAGCATCAAGAAAAATGATTATTAGCAATATTGTCTTAGATGCATATAAAAATATGAGATCAAATAACTTGTTTGCTTACGATCATTCCCGAGATGTTAACATGAATATCGCTTTGAGTATACGGCTAAGGTTGCCCGTAATCGTAAATCGCTTCTTATGAAATTGATGTAGCAATGGATGAGAGTGAGAGGTGTCAATAGTATGCATCGATCTCATAAATGATAGCACGCATTGACATTGTTTGTAATGGTATGTGAGAAAATTAATAGGCGCCGATGTATCCAGGAGACAAATATCGTAAGATTGTAAAATAGAGGTTGTAATTGGACAACGATGGTAAGATGATCGTAATTGAGTGACGGTGGTTAAAGGACCGTAGTCGGACGATGGAGGTTGAAGGAACATAGCCAAGTGATTGTTGTCACAACCCGACCCAATATAATTTGATATCTACAAATCATACCATATCCTATTCTAGAGCCAGGAGCGCCGCAACGTCACTGTTTGGCCTCTAGTACTTTAGCTGCGCTGCGGCGCTTGGACATCCATTGCTGAGACGCTCAAATAATAATGTTTCTCAAATTTTACCGAAATTCACATCAAAATGTTAGGACTCATTCTAGAACACATGTCATCATTTCAAGCATTAAAACACTCTCAAAGACATACAAATGAGTTCAAAAGTAAAAAATTCAAAGATTTACCTATCAGGTCAACTAGTCTGAAATGGACTGTTATCCTGGAGGTCTAATAAAGGTGGTCGTAGGACTGTAATTAGCGATAACAGTGCGACAATGACAATCAAGTGGTGTTTTGATGGGGTCGGCCAAGCAGTGTTCTAACAACGACGATCAAGCAATAATCCAATGACGATGGTCGGGCAATGTATTGAAAGCCGCAGTCGAGCAATGTCCAAATAATGGTCCAATGGCAACAATAAATAGGTGGTTCGATAATGATGGTTAGGTGTTGCTCAAGTACAACTTTATGATTCTTCAAGCCTCTCAACTCTTTTAAATCTTAAACATAAGTCCAAGCTCCAAGTCCCGCCTTCGTGTAGAGAATATGATTATTTATAATTTTTTTAGAGTGACATGCATTATAAATATGAATAAAATCTAAAACATTCCATCAAACAACCAATAAGTGCTCTAATGATACCAAAATTAAGTGATCTTAAACTCATTAGATTAGTTTTGTTGAGATTCTCAATTCGACTGTAAGCATTAAATCTAGCATTTAATATTTAGAAATCGTTCGATCATCAATTAGCGCCTTGAAGTTTCCAATTTTACTTCGCTCTGCACTCATTCAGACTCAAATTGAACCACTTTTAGCATTCTTGGTTCATTTCATCCAGTTGTTCATCTCGACTATACATTTATTGAACTCGGAGTTTAAATAGTCCTCAATTTAATTTTGAAAATTTTCAATTCAAATATGCATAGAGATTTGTGCCCGATCAAAATAATTTTCGACAACATATCAATTATCTTAACCCAAAAGTAGATGATGAAAAAACAAATAGCAAACTAATAATATATTTAGAAGTATCATGATCTTATCAGAAAGTCCCCTTCTTCATTTTCTCAGCCATAACCTTTTCTTTTGTCTTTGATCCCACATCACTAGCAGCCTGACCAACCTTGCTGAAAGCACCAGTTACAAATGATACCCCACTGAAGATATACTTGTTCTTCAGCATTGCTGAACCTGCACTACTCACCTTCTGTTCAGCAACTGTAATGGCTGATTTGGTTTTCCCAGATACCTGGAATCGCTGGTCCACCTCCCTGACCTTCCCATTCACAGCTGAAGCACCTGCACTAATCTTCTCGCTTAGGCCGATTTTTCGATCCAAGGAAACAACCTTGGCGGTCGCCGTCGATGTTATCTGGTGCTTCTCGTCAAAGGATTTCGCTTTGTCGACAGGGGCTTTGCCCAAAACATAACCTTTCGCCAGCATGGTTGTAACGACATCTTCGGCTTTTCGAACAACGGACGGCGAGCCATTGGTTGATTTGCTCTCTTCATACTACATAAGAAATTTTGTTTTATTTAATTTCTTTGTTGTTAGACTGTGAAAACTGAAGTTACAAAGCATATATGGATTCATACTGGTGGAGGGAGTGACATGGTGCGTGGAGGCTGATAATCTGTAGCACTTGTGATGATGACAGATTGATCAATTATAGTAGCACCCTGAGTCATTGAAAAGAAATATCATTCAAGGAATGGAGACACAAGGAAATAGAAAAAATACATTTGCAATACAAGAAAAGCTGAATTATTTTTTCAAACTTTAAAGCTTAGAGAACAAGAAGTTTCTAAGCAGAGATTCTGTATTTTTCTAAGTTTGAAGAAAAGTCAGTAACATCAGATGACAATTCAAATTTTCTTTTCACATCCTTCAACTATAAGCAATGAAATTTGGAATATTTTATGTTCTTTTCATTTTTAGTGTTTGATTTCATCTATTTCTCAACAACTCGTAATGAATAAAGAGACTGCCACAAACCTGCAAGTAGAAATTCTATGGATAATGGCATGCACTTTGCAATTTGAATATATGAAAGCTGTTCTTTTTCAGATTTGAACATAAATAACACAACTGATTATAAGATAAACTTACAACAATCATGGCTGATTGCACACATCCCAAATAAAATGATTAATTAGGCCATTAAAAGAAAAGCATAATACTAAGTTAAGTGTTGCAGAGATGAGGATGCTTTTAGGTGGATGAGTGGCTCTACTCTTAAAGATAGGATACGAAATGAGCATATACGTGAAAAGGTTGGAGTATCTCCAGTGAAAGATAAGATTAGAGAGAGTTGCCTTAGATGGTTTGGTCACATTAAATGGAGGCCTTCAGATGACCCAGTTAGGAAAGTTAAGGTATTAGATTTGACTTATGTTAAGAAAGGCAGAGGTAGACCTAAAAAGACTTGGTTATAAAATATTAGAAATGATCTTTCTTTATTAGATTTAAATGAGAATTTGACTTTTAACAATATACAATGGCGAAAAAGGATTCATGTAGCCGACCCCACATAGTGGGACAAAGGCTTGATGTTGTTGTTGTTGTTATTGTAAAGACCTTTGAATATATGGAACCCTGTTGTTTTCTAGATTTGAACATAAATAACACAACTAATTATAAGATAAGCTTACAACAACCATGGCTGATTACACACATCTCAAATAAAGTTATTAATTAGAAAGACCTTCATGTAAAGATAAGGGAACAAACCGATAGAAGCAATGCAGTCTCAGCTCCCTGGAAATCCCTGAAGGTGACATAAGCAACTCTAGACCACTCATCAAAGCTGGAAAAACAAACATTAAATTGGAATCTACATATATAATAAAACCACAATCATAATATATAAACATGAAGAAAACCTCTTCAGTTCAACGTGGTCAATATCTCCCGAGAAGGAAAAGAACTCATTGATATCTTGTTCAGTTGCACTATGAGAAACATTGCTCACTTTGACAGTCCTTACCTGCATCATAAATTTGTTTAGAATAATGGTTGCACTTTCCTAACAAAGCTCATATTATAACATATAATGTTTGTTATAACAACATAATGGAACAACAACTCCAATCAACATAAAACTGATCAATTTATAGATAGTTCTATAAAAAAGAAAAAAAAAAAGTAAGCACACCTAAATTTTAGTAAGATAGGGGAGATTATTACGGGCAGAGTCTGGACCAGAGCTGTGTCCGGATTATGAATGTGTGCACAGTAAAAGAGTAGTGTGCGCAGTTATTGCACTTTTACTGCGCACCCTCACAAAATTCGGACAGTTCTCCAATCCGGACTCCGCACGTAATAATCTCTTAGTAAGATAGAAGGGAACAAAAAGAGAGCTTTTAGATAGAGGAAACTTGAATTTGGAAGGCTTATTAGAGTCCATTCAATAGTCGAAGAAGTTGAGAATATTTTTCTTCATGAAGAAAGATATCATTACCCTACTTCAAATTTCAGTGTTTTAGACTCGTTTGTATGTTCTCATATTCTACTCATAAAAATTTCACAGCATAGTTTTTAAATATTTGGCAAATTTTTAGTTCTACAATTTTTTATACGATTATCCATAACTTCCAGCAGGTAATTTGCAATCCTAGGAAATCAAACTCTAGATTGAATAGCGTTTGGCAAACGTTAAGATCCTAATCAATGATGCCAAGATATCCTGATGTAATTCTCAGACTCCAACTTCTGTAATTTTCGACATTAACGGATCCAAGGCCTAAAAACTAGTGTTCATCAGTAAATCTATTGCTACTTTCAGTCCAAATGAAAGATTAAAGCGCTCAACGATATCCATAAGTCAAATCACACCGAGACTTCCAAAGTCAAAGAAAACCAAAACAGTTTCTTAATAATTCAAACGAGGAGCCAATTTTCCCAAATAAAACGCATAAAAAAGGGAACAAATAGAACAAAGTAGGGATCTGTGAGAGAATCACTCACCGACATCGTCGTTGCTGCCGCGAACAACTAGAGCTGAGATGCAGATACAAAAGTGCTCCTTTGAACCCTAGTCGAGACCCTTTTGCATCCGAAGAGGAAGAAAAATCGCAACTTGACTTGGAAAAGAAGCAAATGGAAACCAATGCGACGGATTCAAAGAGGAAGACTACGAACAAAAGAACGAGTTCCACTCTTCTAGAAAGAGAATTTGCGGTGGAAAGAGAAAAACGTTTTTTTTTTAAATAAAGAGGAAAAATTTAAATGAATATTTATATAATTAACTAATTTTTTATCATTATGGAATTTTATTCAAATATTTTATTAATTGAATAAAATAAGATTGATTACATATAAAATAATTATAAAATTAATTACAAATTAAATTTCATGGAATTAAATTACAGAATTTTGAATTAAATAAATTTTTTTAATATTTATTTTAAAAATTATAACATATCATTTTGATTGAAAATTTTTGAGTAAATTAAGAAAAACTCATATATAGATGACTTAATTGATAAAACTTTAAACAATGAATTGTTAATTATTACAATAATTATTCTATTTGCATCATAAATTTCCCATTTACCTAATTATTATTATTCTATTTAGATTTTAATATTAAATTTTAATACTTAATACTTATTAGTCAATACTTAATATCTTTTTCAAAATAATAAAAAATACATTGACATGTTGCTTCAAATTGAGCTTTCATTTTAAAAGTAAATAAAAACTTTTTAAACATTAATAAATCAAAATACAAATTAATTTACATTTTTTTCTTATTATTTTTTTTAACCAAATAACATTCACTTGACATTCATATGATTAAACTAAGGGCATCTCCAACCGAAAAACTCATTTTCCACCCCTAAAATGCAATAATTCATCTCCAATCTAAAGTAGTCATCTTTCTCCTCTTTCATGCGCTTCTACTCCAAATCCCGTAACACAAAAAATTGACGTAGATGAATAGTGCAATGTCAATATTAGAGTCGCATTGTTCACCAATTGAATTTTGACATACAATTCATCATTCGAATGGAACGAATAACGAACTGCATACCACCATATGCATTTTGATTGAAGATTATCTAACATGTACATATATACCTATATAATTACCATGTAGAACACATTCAAATATATATTTATTCATAATTGATTCATTAAATGAGATTATATAATATAGTCAAGCATTAACGGCTATCATTTGTTATTACTAAAAAGCTGCTTTATGAAGCCGTAAGAAAGTCGCCCCAAACAAAGCCTTAGGCTAGGCTTCGTTTGGAGCGGCTTACTTAATGCTTTTTAAAGTAACTTTTTAGTATAAAAATTTTTAGTTTTAAAAGTTTTTTTACTAAAAAAACTGCTTTAGAAAGCAGTAAAAAAATGATCTCAAACAAAGCCTTAACCTTCTACATTGACCGGGCGGTGGCACTAAATAAGCTGGACAAACAGAACAAATTGGCTAAAGAAATACCAAAACACAAAGGGAAAAACTCGTATAAAGAAAAATAACAAGACGATGATATATTATTTTTCTGAAGATGTTCTAAGAGTTGAGGGAAAGATAGTGCTCCTTTATGTGAAATTCTGGAGAACTAATAAGGCTGGAAGCGTAAACAACAGAACTACAGAACTCTATCCAGTAAAATTCAGTTTCTTCATCACTTTGGCATAGGCCAAATGAACAATTTCAGGCTTTCTGAGTCTTCTTTTTGATTTCTTCGACTGCAATACCATAGAAAAACAAGATTAGTCGATTCAAATGAACAGAAGAATGCAGAAATCTATAATCTTTCAGTGTGGATGAAAGCTTTAACATTTTCTCCTTGTTCAAGAACAAGGTTTTTGACTGCACATACCATCAAAAACTTTCTTATCTGGAGATTCAACAAATAAAGTAAAATTTTACTTACTGATGTAGTGGATCGACAAAAAAATCAGGCCTGCTAGAAGGAATTCTCAATCCAGGGAATAAACACAAACATTAAGTTTCAAAAAGGACTAACATTCATCAATACCTCCGTTCTTCTTACATCATTCTATATATACTAATCAAGTATAAAAATCTAGAGAAACCTAAAAGATTCTAGAAACATGTAACAAACTAAATCAAATATCTTAAGAAACATTTTAAGCTAAAATGCTCTACATCAATTAAGATCAAAATCAAAGGTAAAATTGCTTTATTCATAAAATACTTAACTGATTAAGCAAAGTCTTTAAAGAGTTTAGATCTCAAAGCACTGATCAAACATAGTTTTTTAAGAGTTAACATCTCCAAGCACTCACAAAAAGACCAAGGCTTCGTTTGAGACTTCTTACCATTTTTGTGACCTTTATGATCCCACTTCATCCCATGTCTTTTGCTTCAAATTGCTCCTCATAACAAGGAAGAATTTTGTTTTTGTTTTTGCAAATAATGGCATCTATCTTCATCAAATTTGAGCAAGGAAGCATCATACTTTCTTAAAATATTCTTCTCCACCCCCAAGGCTCCATGAACTCTTCGATTGTTCAATAGAGGTGAAGATAGCGACTAAGGTGGTTCAGCCAAGTGGGAATATAAGTTCTCTTTCATTTGAAATGATTTTGCATACAATTCAAAAAACAAGTATAGGGATCATTATTATTTGTTCCAGAGAAGCATCAATCATATTGCACTTGTTCTTAAGTAGTCTTCAACAAAAGTTATAAAAGACTCTCATTTCTATCACCATTGCACCCTTGGCATTTCCAAAGGGCTTTGGAATTTTAGGAAAATCTTCCGAATTACAAATTCCTTCCTCATAGATTGTAAGAGTTCACTTTCAATATTCCAGATTCCTTCCTTCATCATTAGCAGGAAAAACGTTCATTTTATCAGAAGAAGTACAAAAAATAGCAGGGAAAGGAAAATTCGGTAAATTTATTCAGATTTTCTGTTTCTTCTAAACTGTACACATGCTGTTCCAAATAAATGAATCCATAAAGAAAAAAAATACGTAAAGAACTCACACCTTCAAATGGGCATTATGCCTCTTCCCAGCCCGCCACCGCCGGATCAGACCATCATTCATCGTCCTAAACCTGTACTTGAATGACCTACAAATCTCAAATCAAATAACCAACCAAATAATGAATCAATAGATTCAATAGCAGAAGCTCTGACAAAATTTTGAAGAGATAGAAAAGACAATAAGATCAAACCTACGAGTAAGCTTTCAACTTGTACTTCTTAACTTTCGATACCACAGGCGTGTCCGGCGCCCTCGACCTCTTCACCTTCTTAGTCGCCAAGTGCCGGGACTGCAACACCTGGACCTTCTCTCAAAAAAAAAAAAAAAAAAAAAACAAACCTTTGAGCAAGCAAAGACTTATTATCGACAAAGCGCTACAAAAGATCGAGTATTTCTGATAGGAATCACAGTGAAAAGAACATTCAAATCATACCGGGAAGACTGGGGAAGAATGCGCAATCAGCCTTGAGGGGCAGATCGGGACGTACGGGGTAACGGAAGAGTTAATGGATCTGATTAAGGAAAACAACCGAACGGGGACGGGATTCGAAGAGTGGGGAGGAAGGACATGGAGGGAAGATGAAAGAAGAGGACGGCCGAGCTTTACTAACCACCGCTGCATCGTGTTTCCACTTTCCAGCGGCTGCGGTCCGGCGGCGACGGCGGACGAAACCCTTTCAAAACCTACTGATTACTACATTCTGTGTGGGCATTCCCGATTCCATAAGTGGGCAGGAAACTATTGTTATTATTATTATACCATTTTCTATAATAAAAAAAATTGAATTTATTTTAAGATAAATATAATAAAAAATATTTTTTAAAAAATTTATTAATCGTGACTAAATCTATTTAAATTTAAAATTGAATTTATTTTAAGATGAATATAATATAGAACTAATTAATTATTATGTTCAAAATAAATTTTAAAATTTTATTTTATTCTTAATAAATTTTGATAATTATTAATATAAATTAATGGAATTTTTTTAAAAATATTATATATTTGTATTTGGAAGGGATAATTAAGCCCAATTATTATATATTTATGTTAAATTCTAATTAGAGGTTGGTTTCCTATCTATATCATCAACCACTAACCTAGTATCGTTTCATTCGGGACAACTTTCTTATTGCTTCTGCTTTAAGAAGCAGAAAAAAAGGAAAAATTATTCTGTGCGTACGTCAGATGTCCGTATGACGTGGTACCGAGCGATACCTAGCCTTGATATCGAGCAGTACCGAGCCGGGTACAATAAAAGGATGACGTGACGCTTTTTTATTGGTCTCCGGATGGCATTCGGTTTCCACACAGAATAATTTTTTGAAAGAATGCTGTCTCAAAAGAAATCCCAGGCTTCATTTTCGACAACTTTTTTGCTGTTTTTGAAAGTAGCTTTTTGGTAATATGAATATTGGGATTCTTACATAACCATTTCATACTTTCTTCAATAAATGAATGGGTAACACAAGCTCAGATGCATACAAGGCTTGTAGGGTACTCTATATACATTTACAGTGGTTAATTATATACAGATAATATGCACCAAGTTCCCCCATTGCTTCCACTTCCATATAGTTAATAGTTCTCCAACCCTGCACTCTATAAAGCTTTGCAGAAGAAGCTGCTCCACATTCTCTTTATTTCTCTAAACAGCCTGTTAAAATGCAAAACATCATTACAAGACAAGTATGAGTGAATTACTGTAGCTTACAATCTGGGCAATAGTTTATCATATAGAAAAATCTCAAAATAGTCACGAGACTTTTATTGTGGTCATTTTAGTTTCAGAGTCAACATTGCTCCAATCTACGGTTCGTTTGTGACGATTTTCTACTGCTTTGTTAAGTTGTTGTAGAGAGTCATTTTTTAAAACTGTTGTGAAAAATAGCTTTGTAGCACAAGTTTTTTTTTTATATATATAAGCAATGAAAAAGTAACGGTCAAATCAAAATTTCAATTGCAGTATGAAAAGCAAAGTAGTAAGAAAGCTGTCCCAAATGAAGCCTTAGTCCCTCTAGTCTTCAAAATTGATCCAAAAACATCCATCATGTTGTAACTGTGGTATAAATATGATCCCAATTTAGCTCTTACATTATACAAAATTGATCCCAATTTAGTCCCAAAGGGACCAATTTAGATTAATTTTGTATTGTCGAGAGACTAAATTGAAGCAATGTGATACTCTAAAATTAAATTACCATAAACGAATAGGTTTTTTTTTTTTTTTTTACCATAAACGAATAGTTGAGGGACTATTTCTAGCTAATGATATCATTCAAGAAAAGAAAGATTGAGGAACAAACACCTCTTTATAAGGCACATCACAAGTTCAAATCTCTTGGCTGTACAGATATTTGTTTGTTGGGAGGAATCTTCCTGCACAAAAAAATAAGTGTGGGTAAGAGAGATGATATTTGAAGAGAATAGCTGCACTGCTGAGATAAGAAGCTTACTTTTGCTCTAAATCTGGAAAAGATGGCCTTTACATCTTCAAATACTTCGTCTGCTGGTTTACAAGCATCAATCTAACAGGTTCAAACAAGTTATTTTCAGACGAGCTCTGAAGTTATCAGAGTTGTGGTAGATTGTAAGCTTCAAGGAATGTGGAAAGAGAGAGATGGACATCCATGCATGTTACCATGCTTACACAATTTGTCTAAGCCCATTTGGAAAGAGTATGGAGCTATATAATTGCTTTCATGATGATTAAAATTATGCCATCTTTAATAAGAATAACATATTCTTCACTAGTTATGATTGTCATCATCATAATTATGATGATAATCAACGGTTTACATGATGATGATTTTGATGATGATGATGATGATGGCAATATAATACATTTTACTTTCAGTGTCTCTTCACAATCTTACACACTTCACTTGCAGTGTATCCCATGTGAAATTGCAAGATATTCAATTACCTTGTAGAGTTTTCCCTTCAAATTGTAAAACTCAATGACCGGTAAGGTAGATTCAATGAATACTTTAAATCGCTTTCTTATAGTTTCCATTTTGTCATCATCTCTTCCCTGGATTAAATTAAGGTTTTGTTTGGGACAGCTTTCGTAATGCTTTTTAAAACGGCTTTTCAGTACAAAAATTTCAAATTCAAGAAACTTTTGTGCTAGAAAGCTGTTTTAAAAAGCAAGAAGAAAGTCGTCCCAAACGAAGCCTAAGTTAGCTCGTCAAGTAAATTATGATTTTTGAGTGAAAGAGAATATATAACAAGATTATACGCTTTTAAACCTGATTACGATTTAAAATCCTTCGTTCCATCTCCTCCATCGGGCAATCAAAAAAAAGTACAAACTCTGGCTCTATTTTTTCCTAAGGAGTGAAAAAATTAAAAAAAATTGATAATATCAATTTTTTTTCAAACAAGAAAAAAAACAAGTTTTATATGTTCATAAGTTGATAAATTAGGTAATTCAGGTTGAAAAACATACAAGATTCTCAAAAGCAGCACGATTTTCTTCATTCCTGGGGAAGCCATCAATAAGGAATTTATCATTTCCACTTTCATGCATCGCACGTTGCAGAAGCTTGATTGTGACCTCTGATCGAACAATTTTTCCTTCATTTATCATGCTCTCGATCATGGTTCTAATCAAATGACATTAGGGGCAGCATAAAAACTCAGATAAGCCAATAAAATCACTTCAAAATAAGCTAAATATTGCAAAACAAAACGAAGTTCAGATTACCCATTTTTAGAACCAGAATTGATTTCTGCACGCAAGAGATCACCAACACTAAGATGTGTGAAGCCAAAGTGTTTGGCAATCTTTGCACATTGGGTACCTTTTCCACTGCCAGGTCCCCCTGCACATTCAGCTTCAAATGGTGCCTAAGCAACATACAAAATATCCAAGGATTTATGATTACCTAAAACAAAAATCACTTTCAACGCTTTATCATTGGAAAGCCTCTCAACAGCAACCTGTAATCAAACGAGATAACTATAATCACTTAAGGATAGTTAATTGATTTCATCTATAACAAAGCAAGCATTGTGTTTGTAGTATTAGAATTGTTCAATCAAGAAGCAAGATTTTCAGCCACAAGAATGATTATTGTTGGGATCATACAAATCCTTACTTGATCATGCACAAATTTTAACAGAAGACAGAGATAATGAGGAACATAAAAAGATAGAAAGATAGAATTGGGGCCTGAGGCCATCTCCAACCGAAAATAACCCATTTTCACTCCAAAATGCAGCGAAACTCAAAAATGTCATGATTCATCTCCAATCAAACTCCATTTTACGTGCTTCTGCGAAGGTAACCGTCTTTCTACTCTTTTGCGCGTTTCTTCGCTAAATTCGGTTGAGACAGAAAAATAACGTTGGTGAACAGTGCAACGTCAATATTGGCGTCGCATTATTCACCCACAAGCAAATAGGAGAAGTGATGCAGCGCATCATTGGAGCCGGGACCACTTACCGTTAGCTTACAGCTCCCACCTCCACCTTTTGCTCTATTCGGTTATGGCCAGTACTAGTTTACCTTTTGGGCTGGCCATCCTCCTATAGTATTTTCTTACTTAATATTTTATTAGAGTATTTTAGCTGCAGGGTTTATATACCCACGAACGCTGTGAGAAAGGCAGCTGTTATCTTTACACCAAAGTTATAGTTCTTCAATAGAAATCATCCCAGGCTCATCACCGCCTGGGGTCTTACTGTTCCATTGGTTGCCTCTTTGCTTTGCTAGTTTTTCTTGCAGGCACTTCGCGGAAGCATCTCGACGGACGACGATCTTGGGTTGCATCAGCGTGGTATCAGAGCTAGAGTCCCGGAGATGGCAGACAAAGGTAAGGAACCGGCCGCCGAAGACGCAAGGAGTCTGGAAGCATTGTGGAGGAGCCAGGCCAACATCACACGGCAATTGGAGACATTGTCGGCCGATGTACAGCGCCTCTCTATCGAAGTGCGCCGCGAGTTCAATCTCACTCGTGCAAGGAATACACCCCATCAGCTACGTCGAGAGCCAGAGCCGCCGATGGTTGTTGGGAGGCGACGTGGTATGGGCCTTGGACGGATTGGGCGCCGACATTACCATACCATTTCTGATTATTCCGAATCGGAGGAGGAATCGCATTTGCAGAGGGAATTTGAACCACTGGAATCTGAAGAGGAAGAGGAAGAAGTGATTCAACCAATTGAAGCTCGCAGACAGCGCCGGCGACAACCACAGTTCGGTAACCAGCATGAATTCAAGGTGAAAATCGACATCCCTTTTTTTGATGGGCATTTACACATAGAGGACTATTTAGATTGGGAAAAGGCCGTTGAGAATTTTTTTGAGTATATGGAGATCGAACCAATGAAGCAAGTTAAATATGTGGCCTGTCGTTTGCGAAGCGGAGCTAGTGCGTGGTGGACGCAGGTATTACAGACGAGGCAACGAGAGGGCCGAGGACCCGTGCGCACTTGGGCTCGAATGCGGCAGCTACTACGTACTCAGTTCTTGCCTACGGACTATGAGCAAATCTTATACATGAAAATCCAACAATGTCTACAGGGAAATCGTTCAGTTAACGATTACACGGAGGAGTTTCATCGCTTAAGTGCCAGAAATAATTTACACGAATCGACTAATCAGTTGGTCGCTCGTTACATTGGTGGGCTCAAATATAGTATTCAGGAAAGGATAGAATTGAACTCCATTTGGTCTCTTGCTCAGGCCATTAACTTTGCTCTCAAAGTGGAGATGCAGCAGAATAGAACTTCCAGGTTTATAACTCCTCGACGGTCCCCTGTAGCTGTTTCAGGCGACCCGAGCAAAGGAGCATCATCATCTATCAAAAACTCTAACACAGAGTCTCCTCCTCTGGATAAGCAATCAGCACCAGTTCAGGACGTTAGGCAACTACCGAAGACCAAGTCCGCCGCTCCTAGCAATCCCTATGCCAAACCATCATCCCTCAAGTGCTTTCGCTGTTTTCAACCGGGACATAAATCCAATGAATGTCCCCAACGACAACAACTCCAATTGTTAGAACCAGAAGAAGGTGAATTGGAAATTCCGTCCAAAGCAGAGGATGAGCTATATGTCGAAGACGTCGAAGGAGATGATGGAGACCCACTACTCTGTGTGCTGGAGAAATTGCTAATAGCTCCCCGCCTTAATACTATGTCTCAGAGAAATGCCATTTTTAAGACACGTTGTACTATCAACGGCAAGGTGTGCGACCTACTCGTGGATAGTGGCTGTACCGAGAATATTATTTCTCGATCCGTTGTACAAGCTCTTCAACTTAAGACAACACCAAATCCACAGCCTTACAAAATCAGCTGGGTGAAGAAAGGGATTGACATATCCGTCACCGAAATGTGTCAAGTTACCTTCTCCATTGGACGGCAGTATGCGTGCGAAGTGCTGTGCGACGTCTTGGACATGGACGTATGCCACCTAATCCTTGGGCGCCCTTGGCAATTCGATGCGGGAGTGACTTATGATGGGCGAGCTAATGCCTACTCTCTAGACTGGAAAGGAAAGCGCCTCCGTTTATTACCGGGTTCCAGCCACGGCAAAACTTCAAATACAAATACATCTTCTGCTGCCATGATGCAAATAGTCACTGGCCCTACTCTTTTATTGAATTGGAAAGATGAATTGGCTATGTGGGCTCTAGTCACTACCGATATCCTCACTTCCCAAGTAACGCCTGCTCCTAAATTAGTTGAAGGATTACTGGAAGAATTCCGGGATGTATGTCCAAGTGAGCTACCGGCAGCCCTTCCCCCGTTACGCTCCATCCAGCATCAAATTGACTTCATACCAAACGCCGCCTTACCAAACCTCCCGCACTATCGGCTGAATCCGACAGAACAGAAAATCATGCAAGGCATAGTAGAGGAACTAGTGAACAAACAGCTTATTCAAGAGAGCATTAGCCCATGTGCCGTCCCAGCCTTACTGGTTCCTAAGAAAAACAGTGAATGGCGCCTATGTGTCGACAGCCGTGCAATAAACAAGATAACGGTCAAGTACCGTTTTCCGGTACCCAGGATTGACGAACTTATAGACAAGCTGGTTGGAGCCTCCGTCTTTTCAAAGCTAGATTTGCGAAGTGGTTACCACCAAATACGAATTAGGCCCGGTGACGAGTGGAAGACGGCCTTTAAGACTCCATTGGGGCTCTACGAATGGCGTGTGATGCCATTCGGATTATGCAATGCACCCTCGACATTTATGCGAATGATGCAAGAAATGTTGAAACCAGTGTGGGGCAAGTTCTGCATCTCCTATTTTGATGACATCCTTGTATACAGTAATTCCGTGGAAGGCCACCTCGATCATCTAAGGCAACTTCTGGTCATCTTGCGGACTAACAAACTATTTTTGAACCTTCCCAAATGTGAATTTGCCACTTCTCAGGTGCTTTTTCTCGGGTTCGTGGTGTCCAAGGAGGGCGTCCGTATGAACCCAGACAAGGTGGAAGCTATCCTCAATTGGCCGACTCCACGTTCCTTTTCCGAGATCAGAAGCTTCCATGGCTTAGCTAATTTCTACCGGAAATTCATTAAGGCATTCAGCGTCATCATGAGTCCGCTAACGGATTGTCTGAAGCAGAAGGAATTCCAGTGGGGCGAACAACAACAGCGCAGCTTTGACGCCATCAAAACCGCCTTAACTTCGGCGCCCGTCTTAGCCATTCCCTGTTTTGACAAGTTATTTACGGTGGAGACCGATGCTTCTGGAATAGGCATAGGGGCTGTTCTATCCCAGGAAGGCCGCCCGGTGGCCTTCTTCAGTGAAAAATTGTGCCCATCCCGACAGCGATGGTCAGCATACGAACAAGAATTGTATTCTGTCATTCGAGCTCTTAAAGAATGGGAGCATTACCTATTACACCAAGAATTTGTGATTTGCACAGATAATAGAGCTCTACAATTTATTAACAGCCAAAAACATGTCAACCGGATGCACGCCCGATGGGTATCCTTCCTTCAGAAATTTTCATTCCTCCTCAAGCATCAGTCCGGCAAACAGAACACGGTTGCGGATGCACTCAACCGAAAAAGCATATTGTTAACTCAACTTCAAACAGAGTTCACAGGGTTGACGTCAATTCAACAATTATATGCGGCTGATCCCGACTTTGGATCCATTTGGGAACAATGCCAACAAGGCCAAACTGTTTCAAGTTTTTGTATTCGGCATGGCTTTCTTTTTCACCACAACCTTCTCTGTATCCCATTATCTTCGTGGAGGCAGCACCTGATTAAAGAAGCACATTGTGGAGCTCTTGCCGCCCATGCAGGGAGAGATAAATCTCTAGCTCAATTGAAGAGCCGTTTTTACTGGCCGAGACTTCGCAGAGACGTGTTTCGGTTCGTCGACCGCTGCTCAATATGCCAAAGTTATAAGGGTGGCGCTCAAAACACGGGCCTTTACTTACCTCTACCGGTTCCCGATTCAATTTGGGAGGATCTCAGTTTAGACTTCGTCCTTGGCCTACCCCGCACGAAGAAAGGTAACGACTCGATCATGGTAGTTGTCGATCGTTTCTCAAAAATGGCTCATTTCATCTCATGTAAAAAGACATCGAATGCTCTGCATATTGCTCACCTTTTTTTCCATCAAGTGGTTCGCCTTCATGGCATTCCGAGAAGTCTCACCTCGGACAGGGATGTCAAGTTCATTAACCATTTCTGGCGAGAACTCTGGAAGCGGTTGGGAACAGATTTGCGCCTTAGCTCTGCCTACCATCCCCAATCTGATGGTCAAACGGAAGTCGTCAACCGCACCTTGGGTAGCATGCTCCGCTGCCTTGTACAAGAGTACCCGAAGCAATGGGAAGAAGTACTAACCACCGCGGAATTTGCATACAATTCGATGGTGAATAGATCCACGGGTAAGACTCCCTTTAGCATTGTTTTCACTAAAGTCCCAAACCTTGCTTTGGATGTAGCAGTTTTACCCAAGTGTAAATCTGGAGCTGCAAAGAATTTTACCAACCAATACTCACAAATGCTGGAGGATGTTCGTCTGCAATTGACAAATGCCAACCGCAAATACAAAGCCGATGCCGATCGTCACCGAAGACCCCTTGTCTTTAATATAGGCGATCTAGTTATGATTCGGCTTCGCCGTGAACGATTCCCACCTGGCACTTACTCCAAATTGAGTCGCCGCAAAATCGGTCCTGTCCCGATCGTTGCCAAAATTAATGACAACGCCTATACAGTTGAATTACCACCTGGGTACACGACCTCCCCTACCTTCAATGTCTCCGATTTGTGGCGATATCACCCTCCAGATCAGTCCCCGATCACCATCAGCTCGACGGAGACGAGCTCTTCCGAAGCCGGGGAGGACTGATGCAGCGCATCATTGGAGCCGGGACCACTTACCGTTAGCTTACAGCTCCCACCTCCACCTTTTGCTCTATTCGGTTATGGCCAGTACTAGTTTACCTTTTGGGCTGGCCATCCTCCTATAGTATTTTCTTACTTAATATTTTATTAGAGTATTTTAGCTGCAGGGTTTATATACCCACGAACGCTGTGAGAAAGGCAGCTATTATCTTTACACCAAAGTTATAGTTCTTCAATAGAAATCATCCCAGGCTCATCACCGCCTGGGGTCTTACTGTTCCATTGGTTGCCTCTTTGCTTTGCTAGTTTTTCTTGCAGGCACTTCGCGGAAGCATCTCGACGGACGACGATCTTGGGTTGCATCAAGAAGATTTGGCGTTCGGCTGGAGCGACAGAACGACACCTTACGCATGTTTGGCATTCGGTTGGAGATGCCCTAATACAACTCAATTGCATGGACTAGCACCCACAAAAGCTCTGATTATTTTTTAGTTGACCTCCTCATAAACTATGGGGGATAGAACAGGGTCTAAGCATGGATGAATTAGTTGAACATGTCATGAATGAGATCGAATCAGCTTGCATGGTCAAGCTGATCATCTTCTTGTGCAAGGAAAGCCCTCAGGCAGCAACATGAACATGATCATTCATTCATCTCTACCAAAGACTAAAGGTAGCCAAACATATGAGGTTCATTCCTCTTTGAAGAAACAGAAAATTTATAAAACTTACAATAGAGTGATGTGAAGAAAGAACAAGTGAGATGCTCAAATAAAATATGTTACAGAAGAGGAAAAGGAACTTGATAACTTGGAAAAGTACTAGAATTTCCATGACACAACTTGGATGCAACCAACATAGATAACTTAAAACAAAGGAACCAAACAAAACCGATTGATAAGAAGCCTACAATCCATGGAGGAGGATACTTTCATTCAATGTCATTGATCAATTCTGTTGAAAAACATAGAAGAAAAAGACTGTTAATTCTTATTTCAATTGGAGGATAGAGGATACAAAAACCAAGGAAGGATCCCAAATAGTTCAAATGTACTGCAAAAACCACTGAAAACAGCAGATCTTGATGCAATAAAAAGGAATACCGAATACCTCACTCATTTTCGATGGAGCAGAAGCATTCACAGTCCCATTCATCTATTCTATAGAAACCAGCTACCTACTCAAAAGATATAATTTCTCCATTCAAAGGCCAAGAAAAATCCTCTTTTTCCATCAAATGATTCAAAGCTGAACAAAACCTAAGATGCCCTCGAACAAAGAGAGAGAAACACTAAATATTGACCGCGATATTCAATGAAGAAGCGATGGAATGACCGATTGAAAGAAAATGCAAAAGCCAACCAGATTAGCTTAAAGGTCTCGCTTTCATCTCCTCCGTTGCAGCGAGAAGAAAGAAGACAAATTGTTGGGAGATAAAAGCATCGAATCCTGGCTGCGAGTTGGGGAGAAGGATTGATCCCTGAGCTAGAGCGTTAAGCAAGCATACCATTGTGAAATGGATTATATTTCTTGATGCTTCTTGATATATCATCAAAAATTTCACTTGATAGGGCAAGAATCTCAAGGTAAAGTTAAGTTGAAAACTTTCAAAATTAAATTCTGGATCAGTAAATTTATAGTCAAATTGATCTTCTCGAAAAAACGAACCCAAAGACATCAAATTCGACTCAATCCGAGCTCAAATGGGCCTTAATCAAAGACTCATAGCACATTTGAAAGGTTCAAACCATAATTTGGTTTAACAAATGAACTCCAAAAGTGACATGCTTGTAGTAGAATCGAGCGGGTCGACGAGATGAATCCAACGAGCCTAAGAACGCTGAATTCTGATATCATTAAGATATTCAAATACCCAGTAAACGATCCACGATCAAAAGGATTACTATCGGCAGTCTCTTCAAATCACTCACAACATACCCTTGATCTCTTATTTAATGGTCATGTTACTCTTTAAAAACTATAAATAGATATCTCATTCCTCATGACTTAAACAATGAAATGAAAGTGTAATATCTTATGATGGTGATCAACTGACAAGGGCCAACCTTCGAGTGATAGTGGTCAGCAACGAGTGATGATGATGATAGTCGGCAAGGGCCATGGTGGAAGTTGACTATGATGTTGGTGTGTTATACGATTGTGCTGAGACTGACAGTCATGATAGGCGACAGCGACAACTACTCGTGGTATATTTAGTGAAAGAGAATGAAGGGAGGATACGAAGGAAGAAGACAGAGCAGTTGAAGGAAAGTAAAAGAGGGAAAAGTGTATATTCCAATGATGTAAAGAGTACAATGTTTAAATAGAGAAAGTAAAGTAATAATGTGCTTCAGGTACAGTTTAGCTAAAACTAATCCTTGTTCTTTATATATTCCCTAAAAATTAAGCATTCTGTGAATGAACGGTTAATTTGGAACGTAGAAGCTCAAAACGAGATTGTCTGAATGGCTTTGTGAGGATGTCGACAATCTGATCCTGAGAGGGAATGTGTTGAACTTGAATGTTGCGAGTCGCGATGTGCTGTCGTATGAATTGGTAATCGATCTCGATATGTTTCGTTCGGGCATGGAATACAGGATTTTTGGCGATGGCAATCACTGAAATGTTGTCGCAGTGAATGACGGTGGGTGAGAGCTGGACGAGCTGGAGCTCCGAGGCGAGACGTCGAAGCCAGATAACCTCCGATGTGGCGGCCGACAGAGCTCTATATTCTGCTTCAGTCGAAGACTTTGCGACAGTAACCTGTTTCTTAACCGACCAGGATATAAGGTTCGAGCCCATGAAGGTACAGTGACCGGAGATGGATTTACGATCGGAGATGTCAGCCGCCCAGTCTGCGTCGGCATAGGTCTGTAGAGTGATGTCGCCGGGAACAATTGGAAGGCCGTGTGACTGAGTTCCTTTGATGTAACGCAAGATGCGTTTGAGCTGTGAGAAGTCGGCATTGGTAGGATTCTGCATGTGTTGGCAGACTTGATTGGTGGCGTACGCAATGTCCGGACGGGTGATCGTTAGGTACTGAAGGGAGCCGGCAATTCGTCTGTACTGCGTCGGATCGTGGAAAGGATCATCGGGAAGCTGGTGATGTCGTCCTGCCAGAGTTGCCGGAGTTGGACATGGCTTGCATTCCAGGAAACCGGCTTCTTGTAGAAGTTTAGATGCATAATGTTCCTGGTTAAGAAAAAATCCTGAGTTAGTGTGGCTGATTTGAATTCCTAGAAACAGATTGATTTTGCCTAGCTGCTTGAGTGCGAAGTGAGTGTGCAGATCACTGAGTAGATTTTTGATATGCTCTGTTTTGTTTCCTGTAATGAGAATGTCATCGACGTAAAGAAGTACACAAATGAAAGTTTGATTGTTATTGTAAATGAACAAAGAAGGATCAGAGCGGCTAAACCTGAAACCACGCGTTCGAAGAAAGTCCGTGATTTTCTGAAACCATTGCCTGGGAGCTTGTTTGAGCCCGTATAGAGATTTGCGTAATTTGCATACGGCATTCGGTTGAGACGAGTCTTCAAATCCCCGTGGCTGTGTCATGTAGATGTCGTCGGGTAGATCACCGTGAAGGAACGCGTTGGAGACGTCCAGCTGGTGAATTGGCCAATTGCGGTTGACAGCCAGAATGAGGAGCATTCGAATGGTAGTCATCCGGGCTACAGGGCTGAATGTCTCATTATAATTGTCACCGAGTATTTGTTCGTAGCCGAGGGCCACGAGTCTTGCCTTGTAACGGTCGACCTTGCCGGAGGGATTGAGCTTCGTTTTGAAGGTCCATTTACACCCGAGTACACGTTTGTTTGTAGGCCTGGGTACAAGAGTCCAAGTCTGCTGATTTGTTAAAGCTTTAAATTCTTCTGCCATGGCATCCTGCCAGTGCTTTATTTTGCTGGCTTGGGTATAGGTGGTCGGGGTAGAGGTGTTGGTATTCTTGCTGTGCAATGAGAAGATCTGACGAGGTTTTGTTATTCCAGATTTCGAACGAGTCTGCATTGGATGAGAAGGAGGAATGGTGATAGGTTCTGCAGCAGAACTCTGTTCGGGCAAGCTGGATGTTGTAGGAATAGGTGGTGTGGGCAGAGTGGAGAGCATTTGAGGAGGGGAGGATATCTGAGATGTTGTAGCAGAGGCAGGGACAAGAAGGTGAGGGTTAGTAATGTTGGAGTCGGGATTGTGGTTTGAAGTGCTGCCGGGCTGCTGAGAGAGCGGGAAAACATTTTCTTGAAAATCCACATGACGAGAGATGTGAACCTTTTTAGTGTTCATGTCAAAGCATTTGTACCCCTTGTGGTTAGGTGAATATCCTAGAAAAATGCAAGGTTGCGAGCGAGGAGAGAGTTTGTTGCTGGTGTAAGGACGAAGCCATGGGTAGCATAGACACCCGAAGGTTCGTAGGTGGGAGTAATTCGGGGTGGTGTTGTACAGCATTTGGTGGGGAGACTTGAGAGAAATTGCTGTTGAAGGAAGCCGATTGATGAGGTAGTTGGCCGTAGAAACGGCGTCTGCCCAGAATTGATCCGGGAGACGAGACGCGATCAGCATCGTGCGGGTGAGCTCCAAGAGGTGTCTGTGTTTCCGTTCAGATAATCCGTTTTGTTTTGGAGTATGCGGACAGCTGAGTTGGTGCTGAATGCCATGCTTGTTGAGATAGGCAGTGAATTCATTGCTTAAATATTCCCCGCCACCATCTGTCCGGAGAGTTTGAGGTGTAGCCGAGAAGTGATTTTGAATGAAGCTGCATAACGTTAGAAATTTTGCAAACGTTTCGTGTTTATGATGCATGAAGTAAATCCAGGTGAACCGAGTATAATCGTCGATAAAGGCTACATAGTAGCGAAAACCGTTTATCGACGATTGATTGGTCGGTTCCCAGACGTCAGAATGAATGAGCTCAAACGGACGAGATGATGAAGTAACACTTTTATTGAAAGAATGTTTATGGCTTTTTGCCATTTTACACGGTTCACAAAAAAATTCAGAGGAAACCCGAGAGGAACTAGTGAGAGATGGAGCTAAAAGATTGAGTATTCTGTTGTTGGGATGGCCGAGACGAGCGTGCCAAGTGGACGACGTTGTGGTGGCCGTTTGAAGGGCAGTGACCGTCGTAGCTGGAGCTAGCTGGAGTTTGTAGATCCCGTTATGCAGACGACCACGAAGAAGGGGTTGATGGTCCTGAATATCCTTAATTTCGAAACCATTAGAATCAAAGGTTATAGAAACAGAGTTATCCTTGGTTAATTTGGAAACGGATAAAAGATTGTGTGTGAGTGCATGAATGTGTAAGAGATTACAGAGGTGTAGCTTACGAGAGGAGTCCGGTAAAGGAAGCAGGCCTTGTCCGTAGTTCTGTATTGGAACAGTGTGTCTGTTTGCGACGGAGACGAATTCAGAGCCATTGTAAGCAGTGGGGAATTGAACATTAGATGCATCCGACGTCTTATGAGACGACGCGCCTGAGTCGAGAACCCAAGATTGAGTTGTCGACGGAGATGACTGAGCAAGAAGAGCTCTGGGTGCAGTTGTAGCTGGAGGGGCATAGGATAGATTGCAGTGATGCCAGCAATTTGAGGCTATATGACCGATCTTGTTGCAAATTTGGCAGATCGGACGAGTGCTGGTGTTGTTGGGAGGTGGAAGCGCTGGATCTACTATGGTCGTCGAGCGGGAGCCAGTGTTCCGAAATTTGTTTGTGCGCTTAGTGTTCTTGTTTCTGGATTGATTGGAGGAGGTGACATGATACGCGGCAGTGGTAGCAAGTTGATCTTTCTTGATGTCTTGATTGATATGAATCTCCTCTGTAATGAGGAGAGAGTATAGAGCATCCAAATCGGCCGGTAGGGAAGAGGACCGTATGTAAGTTTTGAACGAATTGTATGTAGGCGGGAGACCGTTGAGGATGTACAGTACAATGTCTTCGGGATCGATCTTGGTGCCTGATGCTGCGATGTTATCTACGATGTTCTTGACTTGTGCCAAGTATTGCTACATCGTAAGATTGTTCATCTGTATATGATGCAACTCGTTCTTGAGTTGAATGATGCGGGAGCGGCTGGAGGACTGCAGCCGGCGTTCAAGAACGGTCCAGACTTCATGAGCCGTGGCAGAGGCAATGACGTAAGGAAGGATTGCCGGTGAGATCGACGAGAAGAGAGCGGAGATAAGGTTGTTGTCGATGAGCCGCCAGTTGGCATGATCGGAGGAGGACGTGTCAGTAGGCGGAAGCGTTTTGCCCGTGAGATGGTCGGCATAGCCGTTAGCGGAAAGATGCTGAAAGATCTGTGTACGCCAGATGGCGTAGTTGTCGGCGGTGAGGGGGTTCAGGATCAGGTTCTTAATGTTCGAAATAATGAACTTTAGCGTCGCCGGAAGAATGAGCTCCTGGCGTGGTGCAGCAGTAAGCGTTGAGGAAGCGGGTGGGAGGGTTGAAGACGATTCTTGGTCCCCCATGATTGGCTCTGATACCATGAAAGAGAACGAAGGGAGGATACGAAGGAAGAAGACAGAGCAGTTGAAGGAAAGTAATAGAGGGAAAAGTGTATATTCCAATGATGTAAAGAGTACAATGTTTAAATAGAGAAAGTAAAGTAATAATGTGCTTCAGGTACAATTTAGCTAAAACTAATCCTTGTTCTTTATATTTAGAAATCTAGAAATTGATTAAATCAGTCAATGATAAAATACATAAAAATTAAACTAAATTGTGAGTTTGAAACTCTTCAAAAATTTACTTGGAATTTATTTTTCAATGAACCACATGACAATATTTCATTAAGATATATATAGTTACATTGCTAATAATTGTTAATTGTTCAAAATTAAACTCTAAGATGAATTTCCATTTGAAATTCACCAAACTAAACACTTACCAATGGCTTAGTCTTTCACCCATTGTTTATTGTCAGGCTAGCAATGGGAGGAAGCTGAGCTCCACGACCTCCGCCGCCGCCTCAAATGCTAGGGTTTGTCAAACCCTCGCCCAGGAATCTCCTCCGCTCGCTCTTGATCCCTTCTTCGTCATCCTTCCTTCACTCGGCCCCCGTAGCCGCCGCCTCTGGAGCAGGCGGTGGAGCAGTTCCGCTCGGCTTCGCGCCCCAAGTGAATACGCCACTCCCTCTCGATCACCTGGAGTCCTCGTACATCATCTCCTCCTTTTCCGACTGGTTCCGCCGCGGCCACGATCCACTCCCTCACCTCCTTGACCAGATTTACGGTGCTTTCGCCTCTACGGACGACAGTTCAGCAATCAACGCCGCCCTCTCCCGCCTCCGCGTACGCCTCTCCGAAGACTTTGTCCTCTGTTTCCTCCGCCACCGTCCCCACCCCTCCGCCGTTCCTCCCTCTGCTGACGCCTCAAGCTCCCTCCTTCAGCTCCGTATCCGCTTCTTCGAATGGTGCAGCCGTCAGCCTGGCTACTTCCATTCCCGCTCCGTCTACCATGCCATATTCCGCCTACTCCATCGCCACCGCCACGTTTCTTTTGTCAGGGAATGCCTCCGTCGCTTCTCCGTCACTGGCTACTTCTCCCTCTCATTTGATGCTGACGCCGCCGCTTCTAGCGGCAGCAAAGGTCATCCCAGATTCTACCAGGCGCTAGTAATCGGCTACGCTGTAACAGGGTCCGCAGAGCGCGCCCTCCAGCTTTTTGCTCGAATGCGATATAATGGCTCCGACCTCGACGACTTCTGCTACCATGTCCTCCTTAACTCTCTTGTGGAAGCTTCCCTCTTTGAATTCGCGGATTCTATTTTTACCCAGATCGATGCCCGCGGCCTTGCTGGCCCCGTCACGGCTTGCATACGCGTCAAGCGGCTCTGCCGCCAGGGCCGGTTGGATGATGCTGCTACTTATCTCCGCAAGCTCTATCTTTGCGACCATCGAGTGGTTGCCGATCGCACCGTAGGAACTCTTGTTCAAGCTTTATTCAAGGCTGGGCAGGTAGAATGTGCCAGTCAGTTCGTTGATGAGTTCAGCAATGCAGAGGCCTATGGCGCATGGATCAGCCATCTGCTTGCAGCTGGAAAGGTTGATGCGGCCATGGAGTTTTTGAGAAAGAAGAAAGGTACAGATACAGAAAAACACTTACTTGACACTTTCCAATACAATCAAATTATTCAGCGGTTGCTAAGGCAGAACTTGCTTGAGGAAGTTTGTGATCTCCTTGTGGAGATGATGGAGGAAGGGATTGTCCCAGATCAGCACACCATGGACGCAGCTTTATGCTTTTTCTGCAAAGCTGGAATGGTTGATGTGGCGATTAAACTCTACAGTTTGAAGATGGAGATTGGAATTGCACCAAAGAGAATTGTCTACAACCATCTCATCAAAGCCCTGTGTAAAGATGGAGATGTCGACGAGGTTCTGAGAGTGTTAGAGGATTGCATGAACCAGGGCTACTTCCCTGGTAATCAGACCTTCACTCAGCTTGCCAATGTCCTCCTCAGACATGGAAAGCTTGAGAAGCTTCGTAGTCTACTCGCCGAAGCTCTGAAGAGGAAATTAAGGTCGACCGCGCCTATCCACTCTCGATATGTATCAGCTTTGTGCAAGATTGGTGCAGTTAAGGAAGCTTACTCGGAGCTTTTGAATGCTGATGGAATTGGTGCTGGCATTACTATGTACAAGTCTACATGCTGCAATTTGATTCGGGCATTTATAAAGTTGAGAATGTTACAGTTTCCTCCTGGTTTGCTCATCCAGATGCAGGAGCTGGGCTTTGTGCCAGGCCGGCGCCTTTACAGGGAGGTGGTCTGTAGTTTGTGTGAGATGGAAATGTTTGATCTTGCCTTTGATTTGCTGAACAAACAGTTGGAAATCAAGCAACAAGATCACCGGACTTGCTACAATTACATCATCGACGGAGCTGCACACTCCAAGAAACCTGAAATGGCAATGGAAGTGTATAACAGGATGCTAAATGCAGGGATAGAGCCCAACCTATCCACAGATATTCTGATTTTGCGTTGCTATATGAAGAGCGGTCGCTTCGGTGATGCTTTCGCCTTCTTCCACCTTCTAAAGAAGAAACATATGGTGAACAGGAAGCTCTATAATGTTTTCATAGATGGCCTCTGTGAAGCTGGAAGGTCAGAGAATGCTGTGGAGATATGGAAGGAGATGAGAGAAAAGGAGCTCCTACCAAGCCTTCAATGCTATGAGGAGCTTGTGCGTTCTTTGTGTTCTTCCAACTCTTATGATCTTGTCATTCAAGTTATCAAGGATTTCAAGGAAACCAGTCACCAGGTTTCTTCCTTCATCTTCAATGTCCTCCTGTTACATATCTTGAAGGGCCAGAAACTACTCAAGGCTTGGGAAAGAGATGCAAATTCAGGAGATCTTATTATCGGACACCTTATTAAAGAATTTTCAAATGGTCTCAGAATGAAAGAGAACTTAGAAAACTTTGATGAAGTGATTGAAGAGCATTTTCCTGTTGACATTTATACATATAATGTACTGTTAAGGGGATCATTTTTGACAGGGAGAATGGACTTTGCTTGCAATTTGTTCTATAGGATAAAAGATAAGGGCTATGAGCCCAATCGGTGGACCTTCGACATTATGGTTCATGGTTTTTGCAAACTTGGTTGCAGGAAATATGCTGAAAAATGGATGGAGGAGATGTCTCGCAATGGATTCCAGCCAACATGGTATACATTGAGTTTATTCAATAATACACAGTAGAAAATGGTGATTCTTACTGTATAATATTGTTCTGCATCTTGTTCCTGATGATTAGTTCTTCTTCCAGCCTTAGATTTTGCATCTCAGGTGAATATGTAGTTAGTTCTTAATGCATTTTTATGCTTCTTATTTGATTTTTTACACATAAATTGTTCAAATATGTTTTCTTCTGTGAAAATAAGTTACAAAATTGTGTTTTCAGAAGCACTTTTTCTGTTACATGATGAGTAGAAGAGCTTTTCAGTTCAAAGGGATCTGTATTGTGAAAGAATTCTATTGACTCAGCTTTTGGAAAACAATTTAGATCTAATTGCGCTATGAGTGACTGTATGTGATGAAAAAAGAAGTCTTTGCATTAGGCTTTGTAAAGCAACACTCCACTTAGGTTTCATTTGGGATAGCTTTTTACTGCTTTAAAGCTGCTTCTGAAAAATTTTATACTAAAAAACTGCTTTAAAAAATAATAAAAAAGCTGCCTCAAACGATTATTTGTTTGGTTAAAACATCTACTTCTTGAGGTTGAGAGCATATAAGACATACATATTAAGCCTTTTTGCATTTGTGTATGCTTTTAAAGTGAGTTCATTATTTCTCTTCAATATAAATTATTTATTTGGATAGCATTTTAAGGCTTCGTTTGGGATGGCTTTCTTACTACTTTTTAAAATAGCTTTTTAGTACAAAATTTTAATTTTTGTACTAAAAAGCTGCTTTAAGAAGCTTTAAAAAAATCATCCCAAATAAAACATAAATAATGCAACAAGTAATGTGGCTCTTTCAAATCATGCTTGAACTATCTAATTATTCCAACTGAATTTACAATGTTGATCAGTTGAGCAAGGTAGACAATCTTTAAGTGTAAACAAGGTAAATAATATTTTGACAAATTATGGAAAATAATGAAAATGAAAATATTATTGCTATTGACATATCTTATATGATTTCTAGTATAATTGATTTTTTGAGAAATAATTTTGAATATTAACATTTAATATATTTATATATTAATTATTTTAAGCATGATTAATTATATGTAAAATACATAAGCAAAACTTTTGAGGAAATTGTTCCACTTTTTTGTTTTTTTTTTTTAATTTATGCCAATGATATTAAAATATATTTTAAGATATAAAATGAATTTTTAATGATATATAGACTTTGAAAATTGACTTTGATATATATGAGTAAATTAACTAAATGCAAAGTTACAACCTATTAACCATTAATATTTAAATGGCATTACTAAACCACAACATTTAATCCTTGAGCTCCAATGTAAATATCTTGATATAATTGAGCTTATTTCAAGACTCTAACTCTCTTTAAGAGTACCTTTAACTTTCATAAGTGCCAAAATAATGGAGAGATTATTAGGTGCGAAGTGCGGACAGGAAGAACTGTCCGCACAAACATTGGGTACCTAGCTAGGTACCACTCGGTGCTGGGTACCATTATGTATCCAATGCTTGTGCGGACGATGCTCACTCTGTACCTAATAATTTTTTCAAATAATTAACTCATCTTAATTTAAATTTTTTTAAAACTTACAAGATCAAGGCTTCATTTAGGATAACTTTCTTGCTACTTCTAAAAAATATTTTTTTAATAATTTTTAAAGTAATAAATAATAATAATAAATCATCTCAAATCTCAAACAAAACAAAGCAGTAGACTTAAAAAAAATTTGATAAAATAAATTATTGTTCAAAAAAATTTTATACTAAAAAAATATATTAAAAAATTATTTTAAAAAACAGTAAAAAAATTATCCCGCATAAGGGCTTAGGTCCCTTCATTTCCTATTGATTTATTGTAGTTTAGTACTTCATAACTGTAAATATTACTTTAAAATTAGTGCAATCTAACTTTTGAATGATTAACTATCTATTGTACTAATTTCAAAATAAATAATCATCTTAAGCAAATTTGAATTCTTATATTATGGCTCAAATTTGCTCCTTAGATAGGCTATCCATAATGCCAATCATTATTATTTTAAAAGAAAACATATTTCTTTCATAAAAATAATGAAGATTTCCAGTCTTCTACCCATGCAAATCAAATTATGCAAGGCATCAAAGGCCCAGATAGAGCTAGCTAGCTCACTTAAAACTCTTTAAAATGTAATATGATATCTATCAGAAAAACAAAGCTCCCATAAAAGACAAAACAGCTTAGAAACTTAATTCTCAGGCATCATAGGCAGTTGACTTTCATACAGGGGATGAATTATTCTGTGCGGACATCGGATGCTATTCGGAGCGATGAATCAGAGCACGCCACGTCACCTCTCTGCTATGTATCCGTTGTGTATCAGGTGATATGGCGCGCTCTGATTCGTCTCCGAACAGTCTGATATTCGCATAGAATAATTTCTCCATACGGGGAATGGACATTTATATCCTGAAGAACCAGTATGGTGGTCTAAGCAACTTAGCAGGTCATATTTAAGCCTTTACAGCCTAGAAATCATTACATAAAACCCTTAGGAGTTTTATTTCTCTTAAGGGGCATACAAAGTTCTCTTTGGCTATGCTAAGAACATTACATATATGTATATTAAATTCAGTTCTGAGAAGCTACTTTACATCTCACTTGGCAGAGAAAGCAGCTTCCATAGACTGCAGGATGCTGGGAATATCAAATCTGAAATTTCTGAAGCTTCTACCAGGCCTAACATCAGCGTTGTGAGAATCAGATGGCACTTTGTGCAATGGGTTCTCAGCAGTTGAAGCAGAACCTGAATTGCTCTTCACTTTCCACACACATACACCTGTTCAAATTTGAATTGATGATTGTTAGTACAGAAGCTTTCAATATCGGATTGGTTGATTTTTAGCGAATTTAAGTGCTCCTAGACATCAGCTTGGCGGCCTTCCGATGACCCGGTTAGGAAAGTAGAGATATTAGATTTTACTTATGTTAAGAAAGGTAGAGGTAGACCTTCAAAACTTGGTTAGAAAATATTAGAGATCTTTCTTTATTAGATTTAAACGAGAATTTGTCTTTTAATATGACACAATGGAGAAAAATGATTCATGTAGCTGACCCCACATAGTGGAACAAAGGCTTGATATTGTTGTAGACATCGGCTGCGATGGGCTTTAGCTAGATTTGTAGTTAGTAGATAAATGCTTTTGAAGGAGAAATTGAATGGGTTTATTGTTCAGTTTTACCAGTAAACACTAACCAAAGTTAGTGCTAACTTTGGAATGTTGGGAGTCCATAAGGCCAAGCTTCACCAAAAAGTTTTTACAAGTTAAGGAATGTATTCCTTGAGGATAAGATGGTTGTAAGCGCCCGTGTCAATGATGTTTACATCCAGGCTACATCAGGTAAGAGGGATGTGAGGCTTAGGATTTCTCATGGGAAAAAAATGCTAGAATCATTCCAACATGGATCAATCTTCTTTATACGCTCTATCATAGTTTTCCAAGAAAGAAAACCTCTATTATTGTCTTGATCTACCGTGCAATCCTGGGTGTTTACTTTCACTTGAATGCAGGGAGAGGAAAGGACTTGAACCCTTGTCGGCTCCGAAAATTCGTGTCCCAGCCTCCCCCGCATTCGGGGAGTTTTAACGGATTAAGTTCTGAGGTAAATTTTGAGAAGGCATGTTAGGTTAGTAGAAAAGTCACTACCCATATATTTCATTCTTATTTTGGGAGGACTTTATGATCTGAATTCTTGTTTCCGATAGGCGCAAGCCCTTATAGTTAATTACCCATCCCGATAACAAGAGAGAACTTTCAATTAAAGCTAAACGTCAATCAAATACGTTGAGGATTAGGGGTGTCAATTTTAGGTCACGGGTCAGGTTTGGGTCGAACCCGGAACGAACTAGCACTATTCGGGTCAACCCAAACCCGATTCATTTTTACAAATGGGTCAATTTTTTAGACCCGAACCCGACCCGTGACGACGTTCTACTTCGATCCTTGGACAACTTTCCTTCCAATAGGACTGGAAGTTACAACCTTTTGATTGGAAGCAACAACGGGAGTTCGTTCGCAGTGACATTGCTATTCGACTTCGCTCCTTGGACGACATTACCTTCCAAGCGGATCGGAAGTTACAACCTTTTGATCGAAAGCAATGACGGGAGTTCACTCGCTGTGACATTGTTGCTAGACTTTGCTCCTTGGAAGACGTTACCTTCCGATTGGATACGAAGTTATAACCTTTTGATCGGAAGCAACGACGAGAGTTTTCTCGCTATGACATTGCTATTCGACTTCACTCGGACGACATTCCCTTCCGATCGGATTGGAAGTTACAACATTTTGATCGGAAGCTACAACATTTTAATCGGAAGCAAAGACGGGAGTTCGCTCGCTGTGACATTGCTGTTCGACTTTGCTCCTTGGACGACGTTCCCTTCCCATCGAATCGAAAGTTACAACATTTTAATCGAAAGCAATGATGGAAGTTGGCTCGTTGTGAAGCTAACTTTCTCCCTTTTGTGCACTTCTTAAGGTCAAAACCGGGTCATTGTCGGGTTTTCGGGTCAACCCGAACCCAACTTGGAATTTAAAACAGGTTGAAAATCAGGACCCGAACCCGAAATTTTTGTGTCGGGTTCAGGTCGGGTTTTTGGGTCATGTCAATTTTTGACACCTCTATTGAGGATACGTGGCATCCAGCATATAGTAGCAACATGGGTTAATATTTGAGAGTTGATATTTAAAAATCAGAAATTTCATCATCTTGCACTTAAAGCGGATGGTGGGGAGAGTGATGATGAACCCGATCAAGATCCCATCGTTCAGTCGTCCCCGGCCAACGTGGTCCCTAGTCTACTTAGTCAGAGGAGGTAGTCGACCCAACCTGACATAAGGATCCTTATCGGCAACCATGGGTTGCGTCGTCCAAGGGTACCTTGTAGACCTTAGGTGGATGTTTGTCTAAAGGGACAAATTTGAATCCACCTTAGCTAACAGAGGGCTTTGTGTCATATCGATTATAACATATTGATTCATATCTCAAAGATTTAATGCCATTGGGGAGCTTACAGACTCTGGCAATAATCATAATTTAGTGGTGTCATTTGATAGCAAACCACCCGGTTCAGAGGGCCCCATTCATAATCGTTTACCTACAGTGTCATTTAATCGCCGGTTAGAGGAGACATGTCATGTTCTTCCTAGCAGAAGATGATTTGAGAATAAATCCTAGTGATATTCTCGACCAAACACTAACTCTTTGTGAGATGAAGTGTATTTCAAATTTGTCTACCTCGGCAAATTGTTGTGGATGATGGATGAATTTTGCTTTAAGTGTTTGATGATTTATTTCAATTTTAAATATTTGAATTTTGGAATTTTTTGATAATTTGGATTTTATGGGTGTTTAGGTGGCATTTCGAATGTTTGGAATTAATCCCACCGAGTGAGATATACGTTCAACACGGCCATCATCAGGGTATATGAGCAATTTTTACTTCGTTGAAAAAGTTGAAATCCAGCCGTTCCTAGTACAAAGGATCCGACGGACACAAAGATCAATCCGTGGGATACTCTCATGGATCACGCCATAATGAGGGAACGAATTTATGAAAGATTTTTATTTTCTTATTTATGTATTAAATCTGCAATTTATTATTTCCTCATTAGGATATCTTGTATAGATCTATAAATAGGGAAGATTGTAATGAATAAAAATAAGCTTTTTTTCCCTCTCAAATTCTCATTTTAACATGGTATCAGAGCCACCGACCTTAATTGTCGTTGAAGAACGATCCTAAATCATCGAAGAAAAAGAAGAAGCTCGGAGCACCGACATCTGATCGTTGCCGACTCCGTGTGCGCCGAAGCCGGATGGGACGGATAATGACGGAAGTTGCTGCAGCAAACCACAGCTCACGCCGAAGACGGAAGCTGGGACGGAAGTCGCTGCAGCAGGCAAAACTTCCGATTCCGCCAACGTCGACAGCAGGATAGTCGAACATCCACGTAGGAGACGAAGCCAGAAGAAGCGTCGTACCTACCCGATCCGACAGGAAGAGAAGATCGGCGAAGGTGTTCCGACCTGACCGGAAGAAAAGACTCATGCCGAGCGGCTCCCCGTGTGCGTGTGTGCCCTAACCGAGCGGCTCCCTGCGGCAGCTGATCCTGCGTGCAAGCAGGTGTCGTCCGATCAAGCGATAGAGGAAGATATCGCACAAAATCCCGCTTGCTTCCAGGATCGCACGAGCGAATCCCTTCTCCGTCTCTGGCTCCCGCTCGGTGAAAAAGACCGACCCGTGCCAGTCCCGATCCGAGCCCTTTAAGCTCGTCTAGTGTGGTTTTTTTTATAAAAAAAAAAAAAAAACTCAATTATCGGCCTTTATTGCCGACAACTAAAATCGGAGGGATTTTTTGGAAGCCTTCATTGCTATCCAAGAGTGTATAGATAGTCTATACTACTATCATCATGTCAGAAATCAATTCCTCCCAACCAAACCGAGGAGTCGATGGTGCACCAAGGACGAGGTGATCTCTAAAGCATGCAACCTTCCTATCGTCTAAATGGGAAGAACTACCTGAAGTGGTCTCAATTTGTGAAGACCTACTTGAAGGGAAAAGGTAAAATACATCATCTCCTTGGAGGAGGACCAAAAGAAGGAGATCCCAAATTTGGGGCATGGGATGAAGCAGACTCCATGATTATGTCATGGATGTGGAATTCCATGACTCCAGAAATTAGTGACACATTTATGTTCCTTTCAATGACAAAGGACATATGGGATGCTGCCAGACAAACCTACTCCAAAGCTCGTGACGCGGCCAAAACTTTGAAGTTAAAGTCAAAGTCAAAGTTGGAAGCACGAAGCAGGGGAGTAAGACCGTGACAGAATATGCCACCATTCTACAAAAATCTGTGGCAAGAACTTGATCACTATAGGTGCATTGAAATCAGATGTCCGGAGGATGCTGCGATCCTAAAGAACTTTATTGAAAAAGATAAGAGTTTATGATTTTCTTGCAGGAGTCAATGCAGAATTTGACCAAGTTAGAGTTCAGATCCTCGGCAAAGAGGAGACGCCATCACTCAACGAAACCATTTCTCTCATCCGCGCAGAAGAAAGTCGACGAGGAGTAATGTTAGAACCAAAGAGAGTTGAAAGCTCAGCAATGGTGATGAACAAAGAATCGTCATGGAAGGAGAAGGGTAAAGATCCTTCGAAGTTCAAAGACAATGACTCACTTTGGTGCAGCAATTGCAAAAAGTCAAGACACACAAAGAAAATATGCTGGAAAATACATGGAAAATCCCCCAGCAAGGAGTGGAATCAAAAAGATGAAACAAGGAGCACATCACATGCCAACAACACTACAAGTAAGCCAGAAGCACGGTCCAGCCTTGGAGAATTCAATAAAGAAGATATTGACAAATTAAAACAACTTCTGGTATCTCTTGAAAAACCAAATACTTCTTCTTCACTTGCACTCTCAGGTAAGACTCCAATTTCTTTCAGTTTAGGTGCTTCCAGAAATCATCTAAAAGAATTATGAATAATTGATTCAGGAGCCACAGATCACATGACCCACTCACCTACCCACCTCATAAACTATACTCCTTGCCCAAACAACAAGAAAATCATCACTGCTGATGGTTCTCTTACCACGGTAGCTGGCCAAGGAGACATAATATTATCTCCCTTACTCACCCTGAAAAACGTCCTCCACGTACCACAATTATCCACAAATTTAATATCAATACAAAAACTTACCAATGATCATAATTGTCAAGCCTTATTTAACCCTACTTATTGCTTATTTCAGGACCAGAGATCAGGGAAGAAGATTGGACTTGCTAAGGAGAAAGCAGGATTGTACTACCTTGAAGAAGCAAACCAATTTAATAATAGTTGCTCTATGTTATCCCTAGTAGATAAGAATTCCACTATTTGGCTTCATCATTATAGACTAGGACATCCGTTTTTTGATATCCTAAGACATATGTATCCACAACTATTTCAGAAAATAGAAAATAAAAATTTTCATTGTGAAACCTGTGAGTTGGCTAAACATAAAAGAACCTCATTCCCAAACAAAAGTGAGAGAAGTGACACTCCTTTCTACCTTATTCATAGTGATATATGGGGACCCTAAAAAATCCCCAATATCTCTGGGGCACGCTGGTTTGTATCTTTCATTGATGATTGCACTAGAGTCTCTTAGATCTATCTCCTTAAAAATAAATCTGATGTTAGCACCATTCTTCCATCTTTCATTCCATGATCCAAAATCAATTTGGGGTAAAAATACGGAGATTCCGCTTCGATAATGCCAAAGATTATTTCAACCAAACCATTTTCTCATACTTCCAGAATGAAAGGATCATCCATGAGTCCTCATGTGTTCACACCCCACAACAAAATGGGGTTGTAGAGAGGAAAAATGGTCACCTTCTAGCCACCACCCGAGCCTTCCTATTTCACTACAATACACCCAAATCTTATTGGGGGGAAGCTCTTTTAACTACAGCCTATCTCATAAACCGATTACCTTCAACAGCTTTAGGCCTCAAAACTCCAATGGAGACCTTGTCTTCTTTTTACCCTAAGTTTCGAACCCATCATAATATTGCACCCAAAATCTTTGAATGCACTGCCTATGTTCATATCCACAGCCATGAGCGAGGAAAATTAGATCCAAGAGCACTCAAATGCATCTTTGTTGGTTATTCAGCTACCCAAAAAGGTTATAAGTGTTATCATCCTCCCACAAGAAAAACCTTTGTTTCTATTGATTTTACCTTTGATGAGAAAAATTTTTATTTCTCAAAAACTCATCTTCAGGGGGAGACTGAACTTGAGGAAGATAAGAAAATTGAACTAGCACCTCTTGACATTCCTCCACCACCTCAAAACAATCCACCTGAAACCCAAGAAAGGGAAACAAATGACAACGTTATTAGATTTGGAAAGGTTTACTCCAGACGTACAAGCTCAAGCTGTACTCCAAAGCAGATCCAAGAATCTGAACCATCTCCTGGAAATAAAGTAAGTTCACCACCTCCCTTATACCCTATAAACAACTCTATATCCTTCAACAACTTTTCATCGTCACACAAGAATTTTCTTGTTACATTAGAAGATATCCATATTCCTAAAGATGTTTCTGAGGTCTTATCTGATAAAAATTGGAGAAATGCCATGAAAGATGAAATGCAGGCCCTGGAGAAGAACAAAACATGGGAGATCGTCAATCTACCGATAGGGAAAAACTCGGTCGGCTGCAAATGGGTGTTCTCAGTAAAATACAAAGCTAATGGCACAGTGGAGAGATATAAGGCAAGACTAGTGGCAAAAGGGTTTACTCAAACGTATGGCATTGACTACCAAGAAACGTTTGCGCCTGTGGCCAAGATGAATACTGTCCGAATACTACTCTCACTAGCAGCCAAGTACAATTGGCACCTGAAACAACTGGATGTGAAAAATGCATTCCTACATGGGGACTTAGAAGAAGAGATATTTATGGAAATACCACTAGGCTTTAAAGAAAAATCTGAAGGTAACAAGGTGTGCAAACTGAAAAAAAGCTCTATATGGGCTCAAACAATCACCAAGGGCCTAGTTCGAAAAATTCTCTAAATTCATGCTCTTGAATGGGTATCAATAGAGTCAAGGGGATCATACACTGTTCTTCAAACACTCAGACTCAGGGGGAGTCACAATATTATTAGTGTATGTTGATGATATTATTTTGACTGGAAGTAATGAAGAGGAGAAAGTCAGTTTAAGGAAAAATCTTGCTAAGGAATTTGACATCAAAGAACTTGGTAGACTAAAATATTTTCTCGGAATTGAAGTAGCTCACTCTAGCAAAGGAATCTTCATTTCACAACAGAAATACATCAAAGATCTTCTAAGAGAAATAGGTAAACTTGCCTGTAAGCCAGCACCAACACCAGTAGAACCTAATCTTAAATTGGGAGAAGCTAAAGAAGATCCGGATGTAGATGAAGGGGCCGACCAGAGACTTGTAGGGAAATTGATCTACCTCTCCTACACTAGACCATACATAGCATTTGCTGTAAGCATGGTCAGTCAGTTTATGCATAATCCAAAGCAGATTCACATGCGAACGGTAGACAGGATATTGCACTACCTTAAAGGAAGACCAGGAAAAGGAATTCTCTTTAAGAGAGATTGTGGAATGACCTTAGAAGTATACACGGATGCTGACTACGCAGGATCACCGGTTGATAGAAGATCTACCTCTAGGTATTGCACATTTCTTGGAGGTAACCTAGTTACATGGAGAAGCAAGAAACAGAATGTAGTGGCAAGATCTAGTGCAGAAGCAGAATATCAAGCTATGGCCTTAGGAATATGTGAGCTACTGTGGATCAAAATAATCCTAGAAGATCTAAAGGTTAAGTGAGATGAGCCCATGAAGCTACATTGTGACAACAAATCAGCAATCAGCATAGCCCACAATCCAGTCCAGCATGACAGGACCAAGCACATAGAAGTGGACCGACATTTCATTAAAGAAAAACTAGACAGCGGTCTAGTAAGTGTTGATTATGTATCATCAAATGATCAACTTGCAGATTTCCTTACTAAAGGATTGGACAGTTCTGTCTTTCTCCGTATGATTAACAAGCTGGGAATGACGGATCCATATTTCTCAGCTTGAGGGGGAGTGTTGAAATCCAGTCGTTCCTAGTACAAAGGATCCGACGGACACAAAGATCAATCTGTGGGATACTTTCATGGATCACGCCATAATGAGGGAACGAATTTATGAAAGATTTTTATTTTCTTATTTATGTATTAAATCTGCAATTTATTATTTCCTCATTAGGATATCTTGTATAGATCTATAAATAGGGAATATTGTAATGAATAAAAATAAGCTTTTTCCCTCTCAAATTCTCGTTTTAACAGAAAATAATGGATCAGATCCATTATAGGCTTCAAGTCTTTGTTAGTGAATTCTTCTTATTATAAATCTTGAAGGCCTAACATGAACGTATTTAAACAAATATAATGGTTGATACCGCAACCGTATATTTGTTTGATGGTTCGAGCCGTGTCGACTCCTATCTACCCGTATAGAATGATCGAGCTCGAACTTGGGTTTCTTGTCTGACCCGTGAAGCATCCCTAGATGTCACATGTGTACCCATAATATACTCGTTGGGGCCCATGCGGGTATTTGATTACACATGCACTCTTTTGTGTTTGTGTGTATACAAATTGTAGTGCACGTGCGAAGACAATTTTGGAATATTTGGCATTGATCAATTGTGCGGACAACTATCAGTTGAATGTACACAACTCTCTATATAGAAGCCCATAAACGTCTTCTATCCACTAGTATAAATGTTGTGAATCCAGCAGCATGACGTTGCACTGCGGTCATTTTCTCGTTTTATACAGGTAGACTATCGTGCACTACTTGTTGTTTTTCGGAAGTAGATTTTTGTGTACTAACGAATCTCCTGCTATCGGTTGTAGATACTTGCATCTATTACAATTCTTTTGCCTTTTCCCATAGACAACATATTGAATGTAGAATGGGCCCCCTTCAGCGGCTCGTAGGTAAACATTCGCTGTAGCCATTTGGCCTTTGGTTCGTAGATGACATTTTGCATATATAGCGGGTCTCCTATAATGGCCCATGGGAACTCGCATTTGTTGCATATCATCCGGTGTTTGATTGCAATTGATCAATGTGTTTGCTCACCATTGAACAATGAATGATCATAAAAGTGTCATAGCATTCATTGCCTTCTACTACAACAACTTATGAACCGATGTTGATTGTTGGGTGAGTCGTTTTCATCATAACCTTCTTCTCTTAGCTTCTAGTTGTGTTGCATTCCTTGTGCCTGATTGTGGGTAATTGCAATTACCTATGAGAGTAGAGATAAGTTGGAAGACGGAAACCCAAAACTCACCCTTATATCATGCAGGAGAGTAGAGATATAAAAAAATTTACTTTGAATTTTTCTTTCTTTTTAAAAGTAGAGATAAATTTTTAACTAGCGAAGCTCAAACCTTTCTAAACTTGCTCAGTTGTCCAGTAAGCATTTCCCTTGAGGAGAAGTCATCATAACAGAAAATTAAGGTTTCATTTGGCGCAATTTTCTTACTGCGTCTTAAAACAACTTTTTAGTACAAAAATTTAAATTTTTGTACTAAAAAATTACTTTAAGAAACAGTAAGAAAGCTGTCCCAAATGAAGCCTAAAGCATTAAAATAGAAATGGGATAATTACAGTAACCTTTTGCAGATGCCTCTGTTTTCTGGCCGGCGGGGGGAGGATTTGCTGCAATCCATGCTTTTAATCCACTGCAGAAAATCAGGATCAGGGGGTCTAAGATTAAGAGAAGAAAGAGTATTCAAACCAAATAATGTCACCGAACGACAGAAATACTGACGTTAGGAATGGTGCAACCATGTAAAGCTTCAAACCATTTGCTCCACGTGAAAATTCCTCTTCAGTTGCTGGCAGAATTTCATCAAGGCGGTGCCATGAGATTTCCTGCACAGAATGGCAAAAATATTGCAATGAACCCGGCAAAACTATTCACTTAAGTATCACTCCAAATGGGAATTCCTTCAAATCCCGACCATTTTGCTTAAAGTGAGAAGCAGCCATGCATAGAAAAAATAGCACTTTACTTATTCACTTCATGCCAAGCCAGTGATTAAAGAGATTTTAATGTTATTTCATTAATCAGTTGACTATTGTAATTATTATTCACTGATTTTACATCTTCCCTATTAGAAGCTCTCCTAAGATTATATAAATACTACACAATTTTTTAATGAAATACTCAACCAATCCTTGCCAAATCTTGTCATGGTATCAAAGTCTTAGGTTTTTTTCTTCATTTCTATAAGCCACAGCCTTCATCTCCTTAATCATTGCAGCATTATCTCTATCCTTCTTTTACTTTCCAAACAATCACTACAATATTTTCCTTCCCAAACACAAAATATCCATGTTCTTAGGTTTTAGGTTCATTTGGAACCGAGAACACAACCCAAAATCCAATGGGAGAATTATAAACTTATATCTTTTTTAACAATGCTCTCAAATTTTAATCAATTAATTTCAATTGATTATTTTTTGACTAATCAATTAGTTTAAATTAATTACTTTTAATTAATTAATTAATTAATCTCAATTAAATTTTAATTAATCAATTAGTTTTTATTGCTTAATTTCCACTAATCAATTATTTTAATCAAACTGATTTTAATTAATTAATTAATTTCAATTAATTAACTAACTTTAATTAATTATAATTAGTTAATTAGTTTTCATTAACTAATTCTAATTAATTGAATAGTTTTGATTAATTAATTTCAGTTAACTAATTAATCTTACTTAATTGACTTTAATCAATTAATATATTTTAATTAATTCCAATTAACTAGTTAATTGGAATTAACTAATCATTCCTAATTAATTAATCTCAATTAATTAATTTTAATCGATTAACTTCTATTAAATATAAATTAATTGAATCAATTAATTAATATTTAAAGCAATTTTAACAATTTTTTTATTGAATTAATCGATTAATGTTCAAATTGAGTCACTTTCCAATATAATAATTTCCCGAAGCGATTTCGGCGTCCCCTCCCCACAGAGGGAAATCGGGACAACACTTGTCGTTGTTTCTTCCCTCCTTGATCAGAGATCAACGGCGTAGAGTCTTTGAATTTTAAACCATTCTACCCAGATCAGAGATCGACGGCATAGAGTTTTCAATTTTAAAATTCATTTGCTCATATTAAAAATCAACTGCGTAGGTCTTCCAAAATTAAAACCATTTGCTCGAATTAAAAATCACGGAGCGGGTCTTCGAATTGGAATTCATCCGCCCATATCAGAAATCGATGGAGCGGATCTCCAAATCGGTGAATGCTTGCTACTTTACAATTGCTAATATTTCATATTTAATTGTCCAGAGATTTATTAGGATAATCTTCTGTGAACATAGAAAATGACAATTATTATTACTGTCTTTTAAAACCCGACAACCTACTGTTCGCTTGATTGAAGCGGGAATGCGGAGACTGAGGCGTGGGTTGATCGTACAGAGCAAGAGCAAGCCAATTGATCGATTTTGATCGATGTCTTGAAGGAGGCGAAACCGATCGTGCGGGCCTAGAGGCGGACTGGTTGACAGATTGCAAAGTCGGAGGCATTCATTCCGGCATTTGGAGACGGGCCTGGCTCGAAACGGGTAAGCCACGGGTGCGGTGTTTGGACTCAAGATCGGAAGACAGGTAGAGGTGGAGGCGAATGGCTGGGGTGCTTTGACAAATCTTACGTGTGAGAGCGGGAAAACGCCGCAGGGCTGTCAGCTAGGAGGAATTGCAGAGGAGTCCGAGAGGTGTTTGGATGGGGGAGAAAGCAGCAGTTCGGACGTGAGACTAGGATTTAGGCATAGAATCACGGACTGGATGCATACATTGGAGCCTAGGACTTCTTCCTTTGAACTCTTATGTGCGGTTTGAGGAAGACAAAAGATAGGAAGCAAGATTTTGAAATTGAAACGAGCGTAAGTCTTTTTTATTCAATTTCTTCGACATTTTATTAACTAAGTTATCAAAAGAGTGTCATTTGGCGAAGTAACGTCTATATTCGCTCTGACATTGTGCTTTATTCTGTCTCTTTTCTCTTTTTTTATTTATTTATTTTAAATTCAGTCAACAGTCGAACATATTAAATTCGTGTAGGATTAAAATAATATTTAAATTAAAACAGACACGCGTGTCCTAATATTTAATAATTAAATTTATTTAAATTACAAAAAATTTTGTATTCAAATAATCTCTTAATCAAATAAATGGTGTTCAGGGACCATTCAAACCATATATCCATGAATATGTGCTTGACTGTTTGTATGCCTCAGGATTTCACTTTACACCGCCCTCGCTTGTGTACTTCATTTACGCGACCAGGAAAGCCAACCAAACGGAGAGAGCACAAGATTGAAGCCCAGAACCTTTTCGTTTTCTTCACCAGTTCTTCTCTTCGTCCTGACAAGGCGAGCCCAACTGAGCAGGCTACTGCTATATTTTAAGCCCGATATGTCCGAATACAACTATTCTCTCATTGTTCTCTTCACTCATTTAGTTTCTCACCGGTTCATTTTTGCCATTTTTTAAGTCACTGAGGGCATCGAATGGTTTCGACTCTTGCGTTTTCTCTATCGAAGTTAGAGGAGAGAGAGTAGGCAAATACGTTCGATTAAAGTATAGATTGCCAACTTCTTTATTTCCGCAAGCGAGCAAACTATACCTTACCAATTTATCTGATTTTTTTATTTTTTTCTCTTAGAAACATGCCATATTTATTAAGATTATCGGCTTTATGTGCATATCCATTCTCCACTCTTCTTTTATTCTTATGAAAAGTTGAGAGCATGATATTCATATTTGGGTATAGTTTCAACTTGCGAATATCTTAATCTTCAAATCACATAAAACTTTAGTGTTTTAAATATATATATATATATATATATATATATATATATATATATATATATATATATATATATATATATATAATTCTCTTTTCTGTATGCAAATTCTTCAATTTAAGAGATTAATTGGTGCTAGACAAGTAATTATGACATTAATTTATTATTATTTTCCATTTCTAATATGATGATATATTAATGTTTATACACTACTTAAAAATTGTAATTATGTGCCCGTGCCCTATATTTTTTATGATGGCCATCCCGTATTCATGTCATGTTTATATTGTTGTGTTCAAGCATTATAGCATAAACCCATGCCCCAAAGTTGACATTTATTATGTCTAACACAACGATTAAACATTTTCATGTTGATGGGGGTGGGTCACAATGCTTATATCATGAAGATGTGCCAATTGTCCTTATAAATACCCATCTTCTCATTTGATAATAAGAGAGATGTGAGACACAACTGAGAAGAAAACTCAAGCCTTATTATCCAATTAAGAGATATGGGGCTTGAAAATATTAGAATTGTAATCTATATCTTGATCAATAAAATATCTTTCCCCCTGCAATGGATATAGGCTACAAAGTCAAACCGTTTAAAAACTTGTACAATATCCTCCAATCTCTCTATATTCTTTTCATTACCATGTTTGGGCCTAACTTATCAATAAGTAAATTGACTCAAAGATGCACCCTCTCAATCCCCTAACTCTTGTGCTCCCTGGTGATTAGTTATGTAGACTCTTAATTAGATCTCATCCATAATCCCCCTTCCCATTTTCTATGGACGATAGGTGTCAAGATTACATGGCACATTAACAACATATCACCAATGACCAAAGTTCTTAAAAGAAACTAAGCGGGATGATACAATGAATAAAAAAGAATTGAGAAATAAGGAATTATCTTTATAGAGCAGTGTAATAGCTATGACATCATATTCTATAATGATGTGGCAAGTTTGAAGGGAGGATAATTAATGAGAGAGATATATAGCATGATGAGCACTAATGAGAGATATATAGAGCATGATGAGCACCAATAACCAAGAAGAGGCTGACAAGCATTTGAAAGTGTTTCAAAATATGAAGCCACCTTTATTCAAGGGCGTTGTAGAGCCAACAATGATTGCATACTAGTTGAGAAGGATTGAAAAAGATATTTCTTCGATGATCCTAACAACATAAAGGTAAATTTAGAAATGTTTGTGTTAGGAGAAGAAAAGTGATGTTTGCATCAACAAGAGAAGATATTTTAAGAAAGATTAAACTTTATAATGTCATAATTTTTTAGATGCATACTAGTTTGTACCACCATCAACATAACAATAAATATAAGATCCCTTTATCCGAATGATACAAAGTGGCAAGATTTAGATGTAGTATGAAGTTCAAGCAAAGCTTTGGCAAGGTCTCCTCTATAGTTGATTAGCACTCCTAAGAAGATTTTTAGGTTTGTGAAAGGACTAATTGATAATCTTAGGTAACCCTTGGAAACTTTCCAAAATCAATGATTTTTCCTAAGTTAGTGAAAAAAGAAAGATTATTGAGAATGACATGACTAAGATACAATAGAAATAGGAGACTAGAAAAAGGAAGGTGGGTGGAGTAGGTAGTTTTGGTAGAAATAAGTCCAGGTTTGGTTCTAAGGAATCAAGAAGGAAGTAGTCACTACTGTATGGAGGAATTGGCAGAGTTTCCTCAATTTGTGGGTAAAAGGTAGTTAAGAAAAGGTTTTATGGCAACTAGGGGTATCAATATTTGACCCGATCTGAAAAATTCTAGGTTCAGGTCAACCTGTTTTCCATACAAGTCGAATTTGAGCTCGAATTTCTGACCCATTTTTAAAATCGGATCGGATTCAGGTTGACCCTAAAACTTGAAAAATCGCCCGAATTGACCCATGTAGACCCACCCTAGCGTCCGTTGCTGACCCGTGCTCGCATCGCACCGGCGAAGTGGGTGCACCCTCCAACACCCGCACTCGCATGGCAAGCTGCAGCACGCCCGCATCACGCCTGGACCCTCTTGCTGCCACGCCCCCTTCACGCTTGCGTTCGTGCCTTGTTGTCATGCACACACCAGCTTGCGTCCGTGGTTCTGCGCCTAATCTTCGTATTCCTGTTTTTGGGACATGTTGGGCTGACCCAAAATTGAATCAGAACAAGTTCGGGTTAAGAATGCTGACCAGAAACTATAACCGGGTCAGGTCAAACAATGAAAAATCAATTTCAGGTTGAACCCGAACCCAACCCGAAAACCCGTTTTGACACCCCTAATGACAACTGACCAATGTTTTCAAGTTCAACATAGAAACAATGAGTGTCTGCTTAAAGAGCAGAAAGAGAATTTTGATTTCAGATTAGGGGACCAATGCAGAATTAGAGGTAGATAACTCTATTATAAACCTAGCTTCTAATGAATGGTTGACCAACAGAGAAAGGAATCTGTTGTAACTAAACCTATAGTGAATCAGAGGCAACAATTTAAATTTGGCGAATCACTACTTCAGACCAACATTAATATTTAGATCCAACAAGAAGAAAAGCATGCATCAAATGTAACTTTTAATTCAAAGTATATGATTAGAATTTCTTCTTAATTTATGTCAATCTATCACATCAATGTGTGCAATTTGATTTTGGACATGATCTTGATTCAATTGAATGAGAGCCTTCCATCTCACTCAATGTTGTTGCAGAGGAGATGAAAATTCGCTTGTTTACAAGAAGAGGCAAGAAAGATAGAATTCGCATGGATCACTCACAAGTATATATATATATATATACACACACACACACATATGTATGCATATATTATAATGAAAGAAAAGTTCACTCTTTGGATAAAAAAACTGCAAAATGATTTTGAGGGAAACAAAGCTACCTCCTTCTGTTGATTTGGTGTTGTTGAAAAGCAGTGAAAATAAGGACATCATCAACTGGCCACATGAGGGGGTCCATACCCTACCCTCCTACACCCACAAAATAATGAAAATTATTTTTTAAATTAAAAAATAAAGATCTTTAATTGGGGTTGTAGATGGCCTCACCATGCACTATTTCGGCAACTAACGGAAGTTAGTTGTATATATATATATATATGAAGGTGGACTCTCTTTTGCTAACTATTCTTTCTTTTTTCTTCCCCTCCTTTCTCATAGTCTACTCACAAAAGCCGAAAGCCACTCCCTATCAAAAGTTATTCGTGTCCCCTCTTGTTGTGCCTATATCATTTTCTAGTTATAAAATCATGCTTTATAGAAAAAGGATACATAATGCTTTTAACTCAAGCCTCTGATACATCTACTTCAGGATCCTAAAAACAACTTCAAAGTTGTAGTTTGTATTCCAAACAATTGAGTTAAACATCGGATGAGCTTCTCATTCACGAATAAGTACTTTGTCAACAATAGTGAAGTTCTGTTTTCAGTTTTTTTTTTTTTCATTGTCAAGAAAAGGATAGACAATACAAGAAACACATATAAATCTACTGAACATTATTTAGACACGAGATAACTAAACAGCATATCAGCAAAACAAGTCAATGGAGCTACTGTTGAAGTTACAGTTTTAGACAAACATGAAACACAGCAAAAAAAAGGATCAACGAAGATTAAAAAGAGAAGAAATACCAATGGAAAAAGCAGTGCAACTACTGCAATTCAAGCAGATATACTCCTCAAAACAATGAAATGACCAAGATGAGTACACGTAACATACGCTGATCTCTTTCTTGGTTTGAGGTGCAAATGCAGTATCTTCCTTCACGCCTGCTATTATGTAGAGTCTAACCCTCTGCTCTCTAATTACAACTTCAATATAGTCATTCATATTCAAGAGCTTGGAAATATTAAATCCAGTTTCCTCTAATACCTGCATTAATCATGTGAACATAGAAAAGGTCATTTTAGGCAATCTGAAATCCAGCAGACATAAAAGATGATTAAGAGAACCAAATGGATCAAAACCAGCAAGGAATCTCTGCTATGTTTAAATATATTCAAAAAAAATTTCCAGCTATCGTGATACATTTTGTATCAGGATCGAATCAATTTTAGGACTCATGCCATTAATTACACGGTTCACATATTATCCATCAATATCACTAAACCTTTACACAATATAACTAAACTATTAGAAAAATATATATAAACTAATAAACAACAAAACTAAACTATTAATGACCTGCACACTTTTCCGATACAATTTTCTTTGAAAAAATTGAGTTTGATGTTCAGTTATTTTGTTACAAACTCCTACTTTGCGCAAATCTCTTAAATTCTTGAAGGACAATATTTAGGCATCCTTGTAGGAACTATTTCCCCAAATTCAATGCATTTGACGAGCCAATAAAGTACATGCATTTGAACTCGATTTCTCCTTCAATCGACTACTGGTTCAATTGAATATTTTCATTTAACACATGAAACTCCTTCAAACTGCTTCAACATTTTTAAAAATTTTTTTGAGACAGCAATATTCCGTTCTTCATTTTGCACTGATTTTCTTTTTATTTCTTCTTTGGCTGGGGGCACTGAAGAAAGCATGGCTACCCTTATTGAGACTCTTTTTAGGTGAATCAAAATATTGTTCGATGGTCAAAATATAGTTCGATGGTGAATCAAAATATTGTTCGAGAGAATAAACCCTAAAACATAGAATAGGAGAGGAATAAAGTGAGAGAGAGAGTGAAAAATAAAGAGATGGATGGCTGGTGGTGATTGTGGTAGCAATTGTCGGCGATGATTGTGCATGTAAGGGAAAAGATGAAGGGTTTGTGAGGTGGGAAGAGTTTTTTTAAAGAGGAAAGGAGGCGGTCAGCAAGAACTGAGAAAGGGTAGCATGAGACATGTTAGCTGGATGTAAGAGAGATTGAATGAGGACAAGGGGCAAGTAGAGATTAGTTTTGATCTGTTATGCAAGTGGGCTTGTTAGTGGTTGGGTGAGAGAATGAAGCAAAGTTATGAATGGGAAGTGGTCGGTGTGTTGAACTCGTTCGAGGAGGCAAATTTCTTTCATGTTTGAGAGTTTGCAAGTATTATGCAAGATCAGCGAAGCGGGAGATGTGCCTTTGGTTTGGGCTAGATGTACGAGGTAGAGCTTGTGAAAGTTTCGTGCAAGTCTGCAAAGAGTTCTTGTAAAGGGTAGCGAAGAGTTAGGGTAAGATAATATGAGTAATGAAAATTAAGGAAGGTCAAGAGCAGAGCTTCGACAAGGAAAGTGAAGCATAATCATGGGTTAGAGAGAGTGAAGTGGATAATAGGGGCTCGAAAGCAAAAAGAAGTGAACAATTGAAACAAAGAGTAATAGGAGCAAAAACTTTGCTTTAGTTTTTTTGTTTTTTCTGAATGATGAACAGACGAGATGCAAACAGGACCTCACGCAGTGTGATGAACATGAGTACAGGGTTTATGGATTTTTGGAATGCAAACATATATATATATATATATATATATATATATATATATATATATATGATGCATATGTTGTTTCTTCGCAAAATTTGTCATTTGTGCATTTCAAATTGCATGTCATCTTCTATGTGCGTGTTTGGGTATATTTTGTCTTGCTTTTGTGCAATAGATAGAGAAATATGGGCCTTCTTTCTTAGCAAGTTCAATGTTTCTAATGTGTTCACAGGATCTGATTTATGAAATAAGAGATGTTTGATTTATTTTTAATATAATCGAGATGTTCCAAACCAAACTCGCATGAAACTGCATTTGTTATCCATCGTTATCATCATGTTCAATTGACTCAACCTGCTAGTACTTCCTTGATAACTTCGATGCTCCAATAGCCTCAACACAATCCGTTAAAATGAGCAACATGTACATAATTTTGATTTATATAATGCATATAGAACCTCATTTCTGCACAACGGCAATTGTTGTCCACCACTTTTGTCGCATTTGACTAGGTCGTTTGCGAAGTAAATATCGAGGTCAACACCGTCCTTCTATAAGTAGCCTCTCTTCAATTTATTTGTCCCATTAGTCAGCTTATGAATGCTAATCTTCCCTAATGATGTTTAGGGAAACCTCTTCCACATGATGAGCGTATTGGACAAATACTACATAAAAATTATCTCATTTTTATTACGAACATTATGATTAAAGTTCTGAAACATAACAAGAACTATGTTTTATTGTCATTTCTTGACAGATCTAATTTATAAATCTATAATAAAATGTCACGCAATACTTGGTACAAACAAAGGAAAAATAAGGATTCATAAGCAGATCCTAAAATTATAGGATAAGATTAATAATAATAATAATGATGATGATTATAATTGTGAAGGAAGATATTGCACAATTTTTGTTCATATAATATATAATTTTAATTTTGTGTCCAACCTATGTTCATAGTTCATATTTCTGAGAATTGATGTGTCTACTACCCTTATCTTGTCCATGTTCCATATTCTGAGAATCAATGTCTACATGCTTTATAGAATACTTCAATTACAATAGCACAAAGATGAATGCCAACCTGGTAGACAGAAGACAAATAGAAGGTTGGTTCTGAATTCCATTGAACGCAGTACCATGGTGCGTAGTTTGTGCGGTGGGAAAATCGACCAGTTTAATAACAGTTAAGGAACAACCATCCTGTCATGAAATGAGAAACAAAATTATAGGATAACTAGATGGAGGAAAGGCCAGAATCCCCAAAGCATCTGTGATTCCTACAGCTTTGATTGCCTTATTGTTTCTCCATTTGCACATGTCAGATGTCATGGTTTCTAAATGTCATGCTGTTCGTATCAATTAATTCACCATAGATATATTTGAAGAGTATGAGAGATTATGGATTTACATTCTACACATACAAAGTCCCACTAAACACCTTAGCGTTGAATTTAGAGGGCAAATTAAGGAAGCTATCGTGTCCCTGATCTATCTAACAATTGGCACGGCATTGCAGACTAATTGTCATAAACTTTCTGTCAGCACAAAGCAATTAAAACTGTTTCACTCAACTTAAATACTGCATTACGGAGGTTAATAAAATAAGCAACTTCAGTCTAGCAAGTAGCAATGCTTACGCAAGCCAGAAAACAAGCTTACAATCTTTTGCTTAAATGTTGTTACTTGGATATTGAAAATATATTTGTATGGTGGAGGAAATTTTTGGAAGGATAGGCTGAGAAATGATAATATGAGGGGCTTATATGAGTATAATCGCTTGAAAATATAATAGTGGATCCAGAGAGATGATTTGTCATTTACAATGTACAATGAAAAATAGTTGATGCACCAATAAGACAGGAAATTTTGTAAAAGGATGTTATATCCTAAATAACACTAAAGCTCCGCACTAATCCAATAATAAGGATTCCATTTCATTGTTGTACTAAAGCGTCATTAAACAAAAAAGAAAAGGATTCGGCAAGTCATCATTGGAAATTACTTCACGATATGCGCATATATGATCTTCCTCATCCTTGCTCTTTTTGCCACGAGGAAAGCTCCAGCTAGATCCAGACTTCCAACCTTTCACGAGTAAACACTGCAAAAGACATTACATAAATGAAAATACTCAACATAAAAGAATGCAAGAATAAGTTTGATACTTCTAATGAGTACTACAAACACTATGCCTTATAATAATAAATTAATTGAAGGATCATATTTTATGTTGCACAAAGTGTAGGAAACAGAAACCTGGATATGAAAATTATGAAAAACAAAAAACAAAAACACAGCAAGAATTTAAACGGATAAATTGAAGTAGCTAAAATGATCATTAAAGGTTAACAATGTAATGAAACAGGAACCTGGATATGAAAAATATGAAGAAAAAAAAAAAAAAAAGAATTTAAACAGATAAAAATGAAGTAGCTAAAATGATCATTAAAGGTTTTACAATGTAATGAATCAGATCTACTATGCTCAACCTTCAAACCCCACCACCAATCCCCCAACAACAACAACATCAAGCCTTTGTCCCACTACGTGAGGTCGGCTACATGAATCCTTTTTCTCCATTGTGTCCTGTTAAAAGTCAAATTCTCATTTAAATCTTTCCCCACCACCAACCCCCGTTGAAACAAAAAAAAAAAAAAATATATATATATATATATAGACACACGCACACACACACGATCACTTCTTGCATAGTTCCTCTATCAACTGTCCTTAAAGTTGGCTGAGTAAATTTAATAATTCATTAATCAATATCTTCCAGGGTGGATTTGACCTAGAAATTGTCCCTCTCTACTACAGATTCATTCTGCAATGAGCTCTGCACATGCCAAAGCTCGAAATACTTGATATTCATTTTTAGCATGTAATGAAACTAAAATAAACTGAGAGTCCCACTAGACAAAAAAATCAATATTCCACATCAAACTAAACAGTACTACAAAATTCAAGCTAACATTGCTATCTTTATTCAAACATGGCTATCTGTATAATCTCGGCAACAGCCAGCAATACTAAACAATTTAAACTAGCCTTAGAATTGCATTGAACAACCAAATACCAAATTTAATAGTTCGGTATAGAAAGAGGAAAAGAGGAAAATCAGTCACGCTTTTCAAGTACTTTTATTTCTTTTTTTCTTTTTCTGCTTCTAGTATGAATTACTATATCAGGGAGTAAAGCAAGACATGAGCAATTGGAGATAAATATTAAAAAAAAAAAACAGATTAGCAAAGAAATGAAAAGAAGTGACGAATAAGGTAGTATTTTCATGATCAGAACAACTAACCCTTTCATAAGACTCGTCTAATATAATTGCCCCACTAACTGGCACCCGAAACTTGTAGGTAGTGAAATCTTTGTATATGTCATCAAGATGGTTGATATATGGTCTTAATGCAGCACAATTATTAAACACTATGAACCATTAAGGAAAACAATAACACAGAAAGGTGGAAAGAGAAAATTCTCAAGTTATCAAATAAATGCCAAAAATTTAAATCAATTAAGAACGGGACATTAATATTAAGCTACTGAAAGCAATAATCATACTCAAAAGTAAATATGTTCACAGGCAGGTGACAAATAAGGTATTGTATAAAAAATGCTCAGTTAGAAGCAACCTGCAAGGTTCACATGATAAAAAGTACTTGGATTGTGTGGGTAGATCGGTCTCTTAAATGAACTATCAAATAATATTTCCAATAGTATAAAAAAATGTCAATGCCTAATACATAGAAGTACAACACCCCATTCCAAAAAGGTGGTAATTATAGCTTGACTCATAAAACCTAAATTTTACAATTTATTCAAATGAGAAAAGAATAATTTATGAATAGAAAAATGTATTTAGTGTTAAAAATGGAAGCATCTCATCGCCAACAAGTCCACCCTCACTGCATGCGGATGACCTACGTGCATCTTGCATGAACAGCCCCCACGTGTCCAATGCATCCCATCGATGATATTGTCCGACCCACTCTGCAAGCACATCCCAATGCCTCTACGTATGCTTGCTAGAGTCATCTACATTTGGGCACTCATAGTACATTGATGCTTCTATAGCAGTTTTGGTGTTGTCAGTTGCGTCATCACTGAACTCAACGCCTAAGATGGCACCTTTGTTATTTCTTTCTGTATCACCTGATTCACCTCTTATCAATATATGCTCCACTTCTCGATTCCGGCATCATACCACTTTATCCTATATTTTTCATCAGCATCCACTCTATAAGACCCAAATTTTCAAATAGGTGAGATAAAATTTATCAAAAAATTATACCCTATTTTTTCTCGCATCTTGAAATGATTTTATATTAATTCTCATCAATTTAAAGCATAAGACTATCTAATTACGTATGACACACAGATGAGTATCAAAATATCAACTTTTACATGTATAATGCTTTCTCATCAATGCGCATTATTATGAAATGATTAATTAATGTTTATGTCAATACCAAAGAATTGTTAGGTTTGAAATAATGAGATTAAAACTTAATGAATCCTATGAAAGGTCATATCATGTTAATTAGGTAGGCTGACTTTGATGACCTACCCAAAAAAAAGCCAACTCAAAAGAAATTGCCAGCTCTTGATAATGGAAAGTTGAAATGATCCAACCTGTGTCAGGGAGATAAAAAGAAATTCTCGACTCTTGATACTAAAAAGTTGAAATATTTCGACCTACATCAAAGGACTAGGTGAGATGACCTAATGATACAAAAAGGAAATAACCTATAAGTATAATATGCATATTGAAGGTAACGATCATTAAGAATGAGTAAGAGAATGAAAATAAAAAATTTAATGCCAGTCTCACTTTCAGGCAACAATTTTATTTGTTTCTAATTCAATCCTTCAAACATATAATTAATAAAGTATATATTGAATTTAAATGTAACGCATTAAGTTTTTTATGTTTTGAATATTAATGTTCCTTTTAGCTTTCATATGATAAGCATGGCATTTTATATTCTTTACTTATATGGTTGAACTTTAAATTAAAATATTTATCTCATTGAATTTGTACTCATTCGATGTTATACCATGATTTCGGGAAAAGGAAAGGAACATGTGGAATAGTGGAAAGGTGTCTAGTTTTGTTCTATACATTTGAAAGTATTATAGAAGATTACATGATGCAAATTAGAGACTTTTGGTAGGAATGAACTTACTTTTGAACTTATTTTAGAAGCACAAGATTTGATTTGATAATTTTATTTATATGCGCTTCCATTTCAATATTTACAATGGATCTATTAGATATTTGTTAAATGTCATATAGATCTTGGGATGATCCAGTCAACTAATTTTCACTCATTCAATTATCAGGATGTGTGTTGTGATAATTATGTTTAGTTGGATTATCCGCTTCTGTAATGCCTCATGATTGTTTGGAGGAGGTAAAAATGGGATGTGGCACACTCCATGTATATCACCAACTACTCAATTTATATCGCGTTGTGTTGCTCCTCATATGGATGCTCCAATCCCTAATGGTTCTCCATATGTGGAATCTCCCTTATCGTGCAATCCCTGATCTTTTGTTGAATATTTTAGGAGAGATAAGATCATTGTCCTTTGCCTAACTCCTATCATTTCCCCACACATTTTTAACAAGGGCTCGTAACTACTCATCATAAGTTGTCATCCTCCTTTCAAGGTAAACCAGCTTTCATATTATCTAATTAAGGGATCATGGTGTCAGGCTGAAAGACTTGTAGAAAAACACTAAGCATCTTACATGGATATATATATATATATATATGCTAAGCAAGCTTAAGGCTGGGGTTAGGCCTAACAAAAGACAGGGCATTTTGACTTTAGGCAACAAATAGGAACAAAAATTAGGCCAACCATGTTTTAAAGAAAGTAAGATACCTAAATCCATCAATATGAGAAACTTCTTGATTATCACTAATTTGCAGAATGGACATGACATTTTAGGGCTATAATTTCATTAAACTAATGTACTTAGAAATAAATGAATGTGACTTTAAATAGACCACAAAATTTTTATTTGGAAGAATTTTGGAATCTGAAAGGATATTATGGATTCTTAGAGGTAAATATAGTAAAACAACAATCAGGTTAGTTATTTTCATGGATCCATGTGTCGAGCATTAAATTCAATGAAAGCTAATTTGAGCATGAAAAAAATGAAAATATTAAGATGAATATGTAGGAAGGTCAGGACAGTATCTATTAAAGATTAAATAGTTGAAAATAGACATAGATGATTTTAAAATATTAAACCAAAATGTAGACGCATAATCGATTAGATGATTAGATAAATAAGTAAAATATGTTTCAAAGAATTAAGAATGAAGGAATATACCTAAGGTAGTATTGATAAAAGCCATTTAAAAATATTTGTAATAAATAGATTTAACATCATATGTAGCACCCTTATTCTTACACTGCTTCATAAGTAATCATTTCACATATAAATAGCATGATTACATTTAAAGTGCTTCTCAGGACAAAAATGATGAAGTTTTCCGCATTAGTAGCATCACATATACTATAATAAAATGGTATATCAATAATGATATTACCATTGCTTTGACAAGAATTCGGTAATATAGATTATGTTATCTACAATCATCTCAACATCCTTTTCTTCATGAATCAGCCCACATCCTATTAACATCCATTTCTTTAATTTTTTTGCTTTAGTTAGACTGCTTTCACGTGAGATTATGATGTCATATATGGGTAAAGCTTAATCAATATATTTTACATTCATCTGCATTTCCATATATGGGCCAAAAGAAAGAGATGATAAGCACTAGCAGTGTAACTGATAAATATTAGAATGTATTACTGAAGAAAAAAAGTGAATAAGCTGGATACTCAAAGATGAAAACTCTTTGAAGGAAAGAGACTTCAAAGATGGATTTTGTTCAACTGAATTGTCCTCATAAAACCAATGTGCTTGTTCAAGAAGAAAAAAGATCCTCTCAAAGGACTCCAGATCTTCTTTTGGAACATTCAAAACAAACCGGCTGCAAGAAATACAAAATTTTCAGTTATAATAGATAACAAAGAAGAAAAACATCTTAAACTCTGATGCATGAAAATGAACTTGTTCCAAAAGAGAAGCCTTGAAATCATCTTTTAGTTATAGTTTTATGTACTATCAACCTTTTTGCAGAATATTTTTTGAAGAAGTAATGATGCTATTTTTTTGGTCGGATAACATTTTGCATGTAAATTTAAAATAGTAACTATCTTGATACTTGTTATCAACAAATCTAAGGCATTTCTGATATGTGATTGACTAAGTTTGCTAGAAATTGTCAAGTTGCTAAAATTTTCATTTCATAGGAACCCAATTGATTAACATTGTGTCAATAGTGGCTTAATTTTGCATCTGCAAATGTCCCTAATTTAAGTGATTCATTCTGCACACAACAATGAAACCTTTGCTGCAATAAAATTACAGTGAACATAAGTAATGGCTAATTTCCAATTGATGTGATGAACTTGGTGTTGACGTAACATTCCAGTAGTCATCCAAATATACTAGATTCAGGTGTAAATCTTTAGGAATTTGAAAGCAGCAAGAAACAATCTAACCATAAAGTTGTGAAATACGAAACTTATATGCAAACTTCCCCTATCATGTATCTAGCTAAAAATTGCAGGCCACAATAAGAAAAGAGAACATACACATATAAAAATCAATGCAACATCAGATCAAATGACATTAGAAGCTAACAAAAACTTTGGACGAAAGATTATGTCATGCAAAGTTGGTTGCAAAGTTTGGAAACAGGGGCTATGTGCCTTCCACGTGACATGTTAAAAATCAATGTTATCATCATGAAATCTCAAGCAGGTTATTTAAGGAGCTAAGTTATGTAAAATGGAAAATGATCGCTTGAATGACAACTAACAAAATGTCAAATAACAATAGCATAGCATGCACTTAATCTTTATTCTACTAATCTTAATCCCTTTATCTTCTAAGGTTCTCTATTACTCTAATTTTTCATTTATTTTAATCCGGAATCACCTATTACAACTATCACCTATAAAAAGAATACACCAAGATTCCTCACTTTAAATATCCTTTCTATGGATCTCCATACAAAATACAAAAAAGAATGGACTTTATTTTGATCATTGATGTCAATCGATTATGATTAGGAACTCCCTAATAACTCTACAACTATTTTTAATACTATTCAACATTGTAATATATATCTTTAATAAATCCAACATACTCTTAACACATTTTTTAATGCATATCAAATCGGTTCTCGTTGTAATTGATTGTATGCCAATTTAAGATCAATAAAAATATTATAAAGATCCTTTATTAACTCTTCCCTTTTTTTCATCGATTTCCCCAGCAAAAAAACCATACCCTTAGTAGATCTTCATAGCATAAAACAAATAGAATTTTCAACATTAACATAGTTAACAACATATTCCAATATTACAAATTACTCTCCAAATCTAAACATCTATCATAGCCGGAGATAAAGCTTTAATATTATGCATCTTCATATCTCCAATTCACTTATATATATCTTAATTTTGTTCTTTGTACTCTTCCAAAAAAAATTATTCTCTTAAAATTTTATTAAATAATTTATCAAATATTTTTTTTCCCTTTCTTTAATGGCTTCATCTTTAACTAAGATCTTAAGTTTAATGCATTTAAATTAATAATTTATATAGATTGACTATATCTTGCCTTAGCCATATTATATCCCTTATTTCCTCATTCATTAATATCTACTTTATTATATAAATTATCAAAAATTATAAATTTTGTTTTGCTCATTATCCTATTTACAAGATTTCCGACTTCCACGTAATCGCGCAAGAAGCCGTAGAATACTCAATTTTGACACACTTTAAAAGTACATTTTCATTCCTTTATAATATTTTATATCTCCTAACTTCACCACCATGCCTCATTATTAATGTAAAATCTACTTACATGCTCTCAAGCATTAAGTAAAATTAAAAAATAATAATAAAAAAAAAAAACATCAAACCGATCAAATCAACCCATATCAAACCAAATTTCTTAAAAGCCAAAGAAGATTGTTAATTTTATAAAAGTTGAGCCGAATCGAACAATTCGGTTTGGTTCAATATAATGATGAAAAAAAATATAACAAACATCAAACTGATCATCATTCATATGACCAAAAAGGAGCAGTAAGAATTGATCTATATGATCTTCTTCGTTAATTTGAACTTATCAGTGTCCTAACTTTAAATCAAATTTTGAAGAGATGATAGGCATCACAATGTCAGATGGTGAATCCATTTAAGGGCTTTATTGAGAGGTTTATAGTTACAAGGTTTTCCTTTTTCTATTTCAACAGCATTCATAACATAAAATGTCATACAACTCCATTAGAACTAAGACTTAAAAATAAGCCTTTTGGATAGAAGATCAAGGATCTCCATTTTATAAAACTCTAAATCTTTAATCATCTGGCAAAGTACAATTTTAATAGGAATGTTTTTCTCATTGATGTTGACTTCGCGGGGAAGAGAAACACAATGAGTTTCCTATTCCAAAATATATGAGGGTTATCACGAGTCATGACAAATCTCATTATTAAAAATTTTTATTATATTCAAAATTTTACTTTGGATGGAATCTAAATGAAAATTTCTGTGGATAGTTTTTATTCAAACTTCTTCTTGAAGGAAATTTAACAGCATTTCCTCATGCTGAATTTTATTCATTTCATTCAAAATCATTTTTTAAGCATGAGTGGTAAGGTTAAAAACAAATTGTTTTTAAAATTTTCCTAAATAGATTCCAGTGTTATCAATTGTGATGTACAAGTTATTTAAATTAAAAATGTGCATGATACATTATGGAAGATTTTTTTTCTAAGAGAAATGGGGTAAGAATACAAATATCATATTTGCAACTAATAGAATTTGACAATTTTTATTTAATACTGATTTAATTTCAGCTAATTGATGTTAATATTTGGATTATTTTTTCAAAATATTTGGAAGGAATGATTCCTTCAGCCCTCCATGAATGGAATTCATACCAGCTGCACTATTAATAAGAGTAGGGAAATTTTTAGTTTTGATGGAATTCCAATGTAATTCTTCATGGATATTATTTATTTGAACTTCTTCTTTAAGGACATTTAGCTATATTTTTTTAGGTTGAATTTTATTCATTACATTTAAAATAATTTCTTTAGGATCAATGATAAGCTGAAACATAATTTGTTTTTTAAATTTTCCTTATTTGATTCTAGTGTTATCAATTTTGATGTTAGGCATTATTTTAGTTAGAAATGATGTGTCTAATATCATATGTTGTGAAAGAAATTTAACAAAGAGAAATGTAGTAGAAATCTAAATGCATTTTACAATTTGTATTTAATACTCATTTAATTTCCACTAGTTAAAGTTAATCTCTGGGAACTTTTTTTCAAAGAATTTCAAATTATGATTCATTCTTGAACGCAATTCATGTCAACACTACTATCTACAAGGTTAATGAAATTTTTAATAGCCTTTAGTAAAGAGGTAAGTTATTCTAAACCAACAATTATTTATTCAGACTCATCAATAAGAGTATAACAAGTCTCTCTTTTGTCATTGTTAAAAAGTTCAAGGAAAACCAAACAATTATTACTATGTTATTGTTCCTATTTCAAGGAGAATTTTTCATTAGCAAGATGATTTCGTTAGCGAGATGATTAATCTCTTGTGTTAAATCTCAACTAGAGGTTATCTTTTCACTAGATAAATTTTTATGACTTTCAACAACATTATAAGTTTAAAAGTCTTCAGCTGTGTCCTTTTTCAGCTAAAATATCAAGTATTTTGTTCTTGACTTTGTCATCAAAGACTTGGGTAAGAACTTTACTTAAACTATCTTTTTTATTTTTTATTAAGGTAATTAAACATTCATTTCAACTATGAATTTATAATAATCAAATTGTGCCCATTTGTCTAAGAAGTTATCTAAATCAGACTCTAATTCTAGGTTAATGGAGAAATTTTATGTAGATTTGGAACGCATTGTTCAAAGTTAAGTAAGAATTACATTAATTTTTTTCTTAATCCTTCATCAAGGTCTAACTCTTTAAATCATTAAGTTTCTTTTAGACTAGGCACATATTAGCATAATAACCACATTTATAGCATTTAATATTATATTAGAATGTTTTAATGACTCAATTTTATGAGATTTATTTTTCATCATTTTTATCTTATGTTTAGAAAAATGTTCTCGTTTTTATCACTTATTGTTGCATTTCATATCATTTTGGAGGGTTTTCGAAAGCAAATTGCTCGTAAAAGGCTACCATCAAACATTTCTTTCTTAAGATGACACCTAAATTTAATATCATTACAAAGATCAAGGCCCTCTAATACACAAACATTGATAAGTTTACCGTATTACTCTTTGTTGTACAGAATCATGCTAGAGTAAGGGTCAAGATATTTTTTCTTAACTTTATCGGCATACAGACTAAGTAAAACTTCAATAAGACATTTATAATACATAAAATAGCTTATAAACTTCCCCAATATTCAGGAATTTCTTACCTTTCCATTTAGTCCTTGGATACAAGTGACATTGACTCTTCTTCTAATTGTTGTCTCCACTATATCTCTTATCATCCCATTAAAATTCTTTAAATATCATGTAGCAAATCTAGCCTTAATTTTAGACATCATCAACTCTTTCCCATTTTTCATAAAAAATGGGACAACAAGTGGTACATAACTTAGGGTGACATCATCATCAAACCTTCCTTACTACTCACTACAATCGAGTTAATTTGTAACACATCACTTACAAATTAACGTCTTCACTCTTGTGTACTTCTCACAGCAATCAGGCTAGCATATGTTACTTCAGATATTCCCCCTGCAATGAAAAGTTTAAACACCACGACTCATGAATTTGAGATGATTTTAGGATTTTGAGATAAGATTTGAAGCATAAATTTTAACACGAGTAGACACGCCCCTTGCCAATTGTTTTAGAGTGAACTATCTATCAAAGTTACAAATCTTTGGGACTTGATACAGGAGCCTTGTTGAGGAAGCATCATTGGTGGTAAAGCCTTCGCTTTCTAAAGTTTGGCGAGGGAAAGTTTACGGAAACATTCAATTTCGAATAATGCAGAATCCTTCTCGATGGAAGAAAGGTGCCAACATACAGCGAGAAGTTCATCAAAGAATCAAAGAAAGCGCTGAGATTGATGTGCAAATACGGAAAATTATCTAAAACGAGGAAAACGGGATAGTAAGCGGAGAAATCGACTAACCTGCATAGATCGTCGAGGATCTCCTGTGGGGGAAGAATAGTTTTCATGGGCGTGCTGGAGGTTCGGTTGATAACATTGCCAGCCATCAAAGTACGAGGACTATAGAAGTCGAGGAAGAGGAAGAGGAAGAGTCGGTAGGAGAAGAATCCAATTTAGGGTTCCTGACCTCCACTGTGTCCAAAGAAGCTATCGAAAGTGGGAACGTCGGAGTTGACGACGGTTGCCGTGAGAGTCCATGACGATCGGAGTTTCCAGCCCTAAGTGAGCTCTCTAGCTTGTCGACAGTTGCTGTTTGGTACCACATGGAATTTGATTTAAGTAAAGATTTCGTAAATCCTCTAAATTCAGTTTGAAATTCTGAGGGGTTTAAATTCTGAAAATTGTTTGGTAATTTTCATGATAAATCCTATTAAATGTCATCTAACTATTTAGCTATGAAACGGATTTAACGAGCGGATTCTTCCTCTCGAACTAATGGATTTCGTAAATCCGGCAAAAAACAAAATTTCGGAAATTCGGGATTTAGCACGGAAAGGAGGAATTTTCCGCCTACGGCGGCTTTCGTTTGCCGTGAGATTTGGTTTTGCATTTTTAGGCCGTTTGAATGGATTTCGCTCATATCTGCCTTAAATTCAGCCTAAATTCTGCTGACAAACAGTCACTTAGGCTTCATTTGTGACAACTTTCTTATAGTTTTTAAAATAGTATTTTAAGTACAAAAATGTTTATTATAATTTTGCACCGTTGTGCTTCTTTTCTTATAATTTTGCGCTCTATGTTATGACTATTATATTATATTTTCTCATAATCGTTTTGTCGATCATGTAAAATGCGTAATATTGTATCATAGTAGTTGTGATTACGCTGTCATTTGTACCAGCCATGACTATAATAAATAAGCGAACTATAGTCAAACAATATTTGAACAATGATCGAGTATTAAATAAATAATAATTCTATCCATCTTTGAATATGATTCACATAATGTTAAATAACTGATAATTATATCCATGTTTGAACATAATTCGCATAATGAGAACTGCAATCAAAAAATGATCAAACAATCTTCAAACTAAGATTGAGGCTATGTTTGGGACAGCTTTTTTGCTACTTTATAAAATTGCTTTTTTTACTAGAAAGCTGTTTTAGAAAACAACAAAGAAATTGTCCCAAATAAAATCAGAGTAATCTTTATACGATAATCAAACTTTCTAAGAGTCAGTGCGGTCCATGATTGAATAATGATCACACTACTTTCATACTATGATTGAACGATCTTCCAATCACAAAATATTCATCTTCAAATTAGTGAAATTACAATCAAACAATAATCAAATCATCTAAGAACCTATTTTATACGCATTGACTTCAGAAAGCAACACCAGGTTACCATTTATTGGAGTTATTTTATTTCGAAGAGAACTTTCAATATATTTATCCATAAAAAATAAACACCGAGCATATTTCTCCAATTTTTATTATTATAGGGGATTTGGTCCTCTACAAATGCATTACATCAAAAAAAAATTTATGATCACAACAAACTCTACTCAGTGAATGTCTAAGGTCCAAGCAGCCAAAAGGTCTTTGCAACGAGAAATTATTCTGTGCGGATACCGGTGTTAACACACACTTAATTAAGCTTAGCATAATATAATTGTATTTAGTTCTCGGCATCCTATAAGATGCACACACGTGTAAAGTGTTATGGCACAAGTCTATTTATAGACTTCTGTACTCTAGATTGAAAGCCAATGAAATAATTCTTGTTAGTTTTCTTGTCGTATTCTTTCTACCATCTTCGTCTCTGGTTCCGGCAACTCTCGCCGGAGATACGAATTCAACATGGTATCAGAAGCGGCTTGATCCTTCGGCCAGCCTTTCTCATGGCGTCTTCAACATCTCATTCCTCTCTCCCTACGATGATCTCTGATACTCCGTCGTCTACTTCTGCATCTCAACCAAGCTTATACCCAGCCCTCAAATTCATCATCGCACACCTCAAGACTCTTGTACCTCATCATCTCTCGTCGGATAACTATCCGATATGGAGAAATAAGATTGTCAAGCTGTTTAAAGCCAATGGATTTCATCGTTTTCTTGATACTCCATCGTTTAAAGATCAAGAACATCAAGATTCGATCTACACTGAATCCTCCTAGGGCTTCACCGATCAAAATCTTGCCGCCGCGGTATGCTCCACTATTTCGGCTCCTGTTCTTCCGTATGTAATGCAACTCGAATCCACCTACGAAATCTGGCAAACACTTCAAATCAGATTTCAATCTGCAAATCGATCCAAGGTTATGCAGCTAAAGAACGAATTACACAACATCTCTATGAAAAATTCGTCAATGCAAACCTATCTCACTGAAGTAAAGAAGATCGTCGACAACATCGCTTCCGCGGGTTCGTCCATTGACACTGAGGACATTATTCTTCATATTCTTAATGGGCTACCACCTTCGTATCAATTGTTCAAGACCGCTGTCCGGACAATGCAATCCCCTCTCAAATTGGACAATCTGTACGCAATGTTAATAAGTGAAGAAATACATATTCAGGCGGACTCGCAAATACTTCTCATGCATCAAGAATCTCAAACGGCATTATATGCAAATCGTGGCAGGGGCCGTCGCGATCGCGGAAGAAATCAGCCAAGCTCTGCTCCAGCATCGAAACCAAACACAAAATCTGCCCTCACCTGCCAGATCTGTCTAAAAAGGGGTCACACGGCGGATGTGTGCTGGCATCGTTTTAACGCCAACTACATTCCTCCGAAACCTCAACAAGACAGCAACACAGCTTTGATCGCTTCGAATGAAGCTCCTTCCACGGACTGGTATCTCGACTCCGGCGCATCCACACACATGACAAATCGTCATGAGCAACTTCTTCAGGGATCGGTATACCAAGGCGCTGATCAGGTGATGGTTGGGGATGGTAGATCAGTACCCATAGCTCATTCAGGTACAGGTCTCCTACCTACACCAGATCGTAAGTTAACTCTTTCAAACCTTCTTCATATTCCTGAGATTTCGCACAACCTTCTGTCTATCTCCAATCTGGTATCTGATAATCATATTTCTATTACGTTTACTCCTAACGGTTTTATCTTAAAGGATTTGCAGACCAACAACATTATTCTCAGGGGTCCGTGTAGAAACGGCCTATATCCGATTACTATGCCTCAGGTGACGCAAAATCAGCACGCTATGCAGGCTCGTCAAATCAAGAGAATAAACTGGCATGAGAGAATGGGTCATCCTCATCGTCGCACGCTTCAGCAAATCTCCAAAACCAATCCTAGTCTTCAGATTTCTACTAGGCTAACTGTTTGTAAATCTTGTACAATGTGCAAGAGTCATAAACTCTCGTTTGATTCCTCTGCTCATAGGTCTACTAAACCGCTTCAGTTACTTCACTCTGATGTATGGGGACCATCTCCGGTCACGACGGCGATAGGATTTCGCTATTATCTTCTTATAATCGATGACTACTCTCATTTTTGCTGGATTTTTCCACTTAAATTCAAATCTGATGTTACACAAACTTTCATGAATTTTACTACTCTAATTGAAAATCAAACTGAACACAAAATAAAAACGATTCGCACGGATGGCAGCGGCGAATACTTGAACATTCAATTCCAAAGATATCTCGTGTCCAAAGGTATTCAGCATCAGGTCTCGTGTCCCTACACCCCGGAGCAGAACGGCGTAGCGGAGCGCAAGCACAGGCACATTGTTGACACGGCCAGAACACTGCTTCATACGGCTTCCGTTCCACATGGTTACTAGCCGGAAGCGGTAGCCACGACGGTATATCTTATTAATCGTCTTCCTTCTCCTACCATTCGCCAAAAGACACCTATGCAGCTCATGTTCAATACCAGTCCGAACTATCAGCACCTGCGTACATTCGGCTGTGCATGCTTTCCTCTCTTACCTCACCAGTCGTCCAATAAACTGCAGCCCAAATCCAATACTTGTGTATTTCTGGGGTACTCGGACAAGCATAAAGGATATAAATGTCTTAACCAAGATAATAATAATATCATAATATCTCGGCATGTTACATTCATAGAACATTTGTTTCCATTTATGCAGATCAACAGTCATGCTCCTACCCAACTCCAATATGTTCCTGTTCCACTGCTTCTTCCAATCTCCAAAGCTCATGAAACTATCACTCCCAAGTTAAATAATTTCAAGCCCAATACTTGCAACAGGGAAGTTCTGAACAAACCTGCTGATACAGCTTGTACAAATATACCAGCACAAACCACAACGGAGCAAATTCACTCTTCCTCTGCTATACCGATTCAGCACCCCATGACAACCCGTCTCAAAACTGGCTCACTCAAACCTATACAGCGTATGAATCTAAATCATGAGCTCACTCAAGATGATACTTCGGACACTCCTACCACTTACTCAGCGGCAAGCAAGAAATTTGAATGGCGTCAAGCAATGGCAGAGGAATTTGCGGCTCTTCAACAGCAGGGCACTTGGACTATAATTCCTCCACCAAAGAATGCTTCCATATTAGGTTGTAAGTGGACGTTTCGCAAGAAATTTAACTCTGATGGCACAATTGCTAGATTCAAAGCGAGGCTCGTGGCACAGGGAAATCGCCAGGAGTATGGTTTGGACTATGAAGAAACATTTAGTCCAGTGGCGAAATTCCCAACCATTCGTGTGTTCTTTACTGTTGCTCTTCATCACGGGTGGAATGTACAGCAATTAGATGTTACGAATGCGTTTCTACATGGAACCTTGAATGAAACGGTTTTCATGCAACAACCAAAAGGTTTCGAAGATAATGCGCATCCAGATTACATTTGCAGCCTAAAGAAAGCAATTTACGGGCTCAAGCAGGCTCCGCGTCAGTGGTATACAACGTTCACAAATTATCTAATTCAAATCGGATTTCAGCATAGTAAGGCAGACCCGTCTCTTCTTGTCTATCATCGGTACAATATTCAGCTATTCCTTCTGGTATATGTTGACGACATTCTCATTACTGGGAATGATGATAAAGCGATCTCTGATCTGATTCAGAAGTTACGTGCTCAATTCACAATGAAACATCTGGGTAAAGCCAGCAATTTTCTTGGAATAAGCATTAAAACATGAACCAGATAAGTATTTTTTATCTCAACAAGCCTACGCTCATTCCTTACTTCAACAAACAAATCTAACCAGATGTAATTCTCTGTCTAATCCCTCATGTATGAAACCACCGATTCAACTTAATGCAGATAACAATCTCTCAGATGAAACTACCTATCGGCGCATTACCGGAGCTCTCCAGTATCTTACTATTACACGCCCCGATATTGCTCATGCTGTCAACACATTGTCTCAACATATGCATGCTCCTGCAGCTCTTCATTTTCATCTTCTAAAACGTCTTCTTCGATACATTAAAGGGACGGTCACATTCGGTCTACCGATTCTCAAATCCCCTCTTCAACTTAGAACGTTCTCGGACGCCGATTGGGCCGGCGATCCGAACACTCGGAAATCCACGTCAGGTTTCTGCACATTTCTTGGGGACACGCTAGTCTCATGGACGGTGAAGAAACAAACAACTGTATCAAGGTCGTCTACAGAATCGGAATATAGGGCCTTGGCGTCAGCTACCGCAGATACCATCTGGCTTAAGCGTCTCCTCTCAAATTTTCATATTCCTCATGAACAACCGGTAGCCATTTTCTGCGACAATACATCTGCGATAGCACTGGCTAATAACCCAGTGTTTCACGCGCGTACAAAGCACATTGAAATCGATCAGCGATTTGTCCGCGACCACATCCAACGCAAAACCATCAGCTTACTTCCAATCAGCACTGTGGATCAAATCGCCGACATATTCACTAAGTCGTTACCTACTCGCTTCAAACAGCTGCGCTCCAAACTGACAATCAGAGAAGACTCGTCACTTTGCGGGGAGATGTTAACACACACTTAATTAAGCTTAGCATAATATAATTGTATTTAGTTCTCGGCATCCTATAAGATGCACACACGTGTAAAGTGTTATGGCACAAGTCTACTTATAGACTTCTGTACTCTAGATTGAAAGCCAATGAAATAATTCCTGTTAGTTTTCTTGTCGTATTCTTTCTACCATCTTCGTCTCTGGTTCCGGCAACTCTCGCCGGAGATACGAATTCAACAACCGGACCCTTCGGAGGCGAATTAGAACGCACCACATCACCCAGTACACAGTGGATACACAGCCGCGGTACACAGCAAAGAGGAGACGTGACGTATTCTGATTCACCTTTGAACGTCATCTATATCCACACAGAATAATTATACCATTGCAACAAACGGTAAACAAAATCAGTAAGAACATAAACATGGTCCATTAGTCATCATCATAGCTTTTTCCTTCTGGAACAATAAAAAAGAGAGCTACATAAACAACCAAATTATAAAAATCAATTGCTTCAACAAATGTAATTTACATCAGGAGAAATAAGAACAAAGACCCCAAGCTGAATGGTTTGCAAACAAGTTTTTCATTGAGAACTGTTGTTTGCTACTTGTACATGTCCTGTGAAAGCTGGAGATCAGCCAAGAGAAAGGATGGAGACCATTCAGAAGAGGATAATACAAGAAATCTGTCATGGTGGCTTCACAAGATAAATTATTACGTACGAATATACCAGCTTTCTGAAGCACTCACCAACCTTATGGGGGCTGAAAAGACCAATTTTTCAAAGGAGAATAACCAGCAGATACAGCATTGATTACTTGTTACTTTCTCTCTCTTCCATCTATCTCAATCTCACTCTACACACAAAATGAGTAACAGCTACGAATCAGTTTTGGTGCGAACATAGCAAGTTTGTCCATTTTTTCAGAACCTCTGCAATGGCTTACAGTTCTATGGCCTTTGATGACTCCGAGCTCCAGATGGACTAGGGACATTGCGGGAACCCATGCTTGCAGTTCTTAGAAGCCTGCGGAATTCAGATAAACTGATCTTTCCATCCTTGTCAATGTCTGCCTCTTCTAATAGTGGATCAATTGAACCCCTGAGCCCAGTATGCTGCATAGAAAATGAAAATTCTTCTTGATGAACAAAAATACATAATTAAAGCTTCATTTTGGAGGGCTTTCTTACTGCTTCTTAAAGTTGGAAAACTATTTTAAGAAGCAGTAAGAAAGTCCTCCCAAACGAGATCTAAATCTCTATGAATTATATTATAAACTTCAAAAACAAGAAACATTATTGCCTCTGCAACTATTCATGTAAGAAAAATATTGGGTTAGGATATCCCGACCCAATTCCTATTAGAATGAGCATTAAAATTGAGATGTGACATTTATATTGAGATGAAATTATGTTATTTTGATCTACATATTAAAAAATATTGAAGACATTTGCTTGATTTGGGTGAGGATATTTTAACCCAATTTTTTTTCCTACTGATGTTAACAGGCTATGAAATAATCATTAACATCTAAGTTTTATAAAGATCTGAAAGATAGTTGGAGGCTAAAATCGCAGACGTGGTTCAAAGAATTATAAGATTCTTGTAAAAGTTAAAAATGAAACAATTCAGAACAAGATCATTAAATTCCAAGTTGAGGGATACCATTCTGAGTTCCTCAGGAGTGATATATCCATCTCTGTCTACATCAAATTTATCAAAAGCGGCTTGAGAGCGCAAATTCCACCTTTCAGAATCATGCTCCTCTAGCTGATGAACATGCAAAGCTGCTGCAACAAATTCAGAGAAATCCACCAGTCCATCCGTGTTGCTGTCAATCTGTACCAAAATTGTACTCAGTGTTGCGGAGAATAAAGATGAAATAATATTACCACAAGAAGCAAAGCATGAAAAAAATGGAAGGAAGCAACAATGCGAAAGCTTGCACTCAAATGAAACTACACAACTATGAAAATTTATGGACTCCTATTAAAATTGCTCTGATAGCTTTATTAGTAGATTTCTTTACGTCATTGCTTTGTATTTATCTCTTAGTTGTCTCTATTTTTGCTGGTTTTATTGTCGTTACTTATGTAATGGTCAATATAGACATAATTAGTATTTTATGGATAGATAAGACATGTTTCATCAACACTATTCTATAAATATGGTGCTTCATAATACCTCTGATGGGGACATCGGAGCTTGGAAAGTCTATCAGAGGCGTGACCACCGATCTACAATCACGATCGCGCCGATGTATTTTTAAGTTGTCATATATATTTGTATTTTATTTATTTATGTTTGTATTTGCTTTAGTTGTTTTTTTTTTCCTTTTTACCCCTTACTTAAGGGTGGTCATGTGTAAGGCCAAAGGGCATCGTCGTCTTTTATTTTTGAGTCCTTTGTATGAGGCTATACATAGCCTTTATGTTCTCTTTTTATGATTAATGAATGAAGAATAAAATTTACTGCATTGTGAGTTCTTGCAAGAGCTTAGAAGCGTTTTGGAGAGAGAGCCCTTGGAGAGGGAATCGTATCACCTATCAGCCTTGAAAGAGTCCAGGCTCTCAGCTAGTTTGTCGTATCTCATCTTCCTACTTTTCTCCACCCTAGCCCACCGGCCCATCCCCCCCTCCACTTCAAGCCGACGGTCCTTCTCCACCTTCCTACCTGTTGGCTCATCCCACCACCTCAAACAACCACCCTCCTCCCCACATCACCACCGGCCCACTTACCCAAGTCCCCACCCCATCGCCTGCCTTTTCCCCAACCAAATCCCTAGTCAAAGCCGCCGGCCCTCCTTTGGGGTTTACCTCCATTAATGCTCGCAATTACATCTTTCCTAATTTGGTTTTAATATTTTTAGGTAACTCAATTACTTTACAAATTCAAATCTTTTTTAATTTGAAAAGTTACCTAAAATACCAATCATATTTTAGGAAAGTTACCAAATTTCATCCCTTTGAATTTTCAAATTAATTGGGAATTAATTAGTGCCTTTCTAATTTAATAATCCAATTAAAGAAGGCTTGATTTTATTTCCCCAAGCCCCTCTCTCTCTTTCTCCATGCCGCCAGCCCCCTCCTTAGTTCCCCTCCTCCTAATTACTTTCCAACTTCAAGCTATTCCTCTTTGGGAAGAATTCAAATCCATTTGCCTTCCCCCTTAGCCGCCCCCACCCTTTCCTAAACACACCCAAATCCTTTCCAAACTAAAAGGATTAATTGGGGAAACAATTGCTTGATTTCCCTCCACCTTTTTTCTTCTAAAATCTGAACCCAAGTCTTGCTCCACACCCATACCCTTGGCCGGCCACATCTCTCCCTCTTTCCCTCTCGAACTTTCAAGATAAACTCCTCCCTCTCAATAGGAGCCTTCAAGGAAGTAACGACGATTGTCTTCAACACTCCAACCCTTCGAAACCGATGAATGACCGATCCCGATCTTAACTACTGATTCGTTTACGATGAGCAAGGGAACGTCAACATTCTCCACTCAACCTTCTTCGACGTCAACCCGGAGGTCGATAACTCCATCGAAGAATATTTGGATCACATCATCTTCACACTTTCTGAAGCCATCGACGAACAACTTGCCAACGTCCAGTGGCAAATTGTTTCCGGGCATCAACAAGGGTGAACTTCTTCCCCTATTCATTTATCTTCTTATTCCGCTAATCTTGTAGGTGGTGATCCAATCGCAAGGAGCCGTGCCTCGCCCTCAGCCCTCTATCTCCGCTTAGTAATCGTAGGAATTGAGTTTTACTTTCTATGTTTCTAATTTCATTGTTAACGTAGGGATTTTTATCGAATAACTAGTTAATTCGTATTTTGTTGAGATTCTTAGTTGCTTTGATGATTCAAGTTCTTCGCATGTGATTTGGCTTAAGCGTAGCTACCCCTCGTACGTTTTCTATGATCGTTTAGTGGCTAACAGTCTTAATTGTTATTTACTCCTATCTAAATCATGCAAGTTTTATCGCATTCATCTAAAACATATTTAGTCTCTCTCTCTCTCTCTCTCTCTCTCTCTCTCTCTCTCTCCATTTAAACCTCTAATTGAACTTAAAGAGATGAAGCTTAATTATTACTCATTTTTACATGTAAAAGTAAATTCATAAATGTGTTCGATTACTATTCTAAAGGTGTGAAGTTTTTTTAACCAGCATTCATATGCCAAGCAAACCACTAAGAAAATCCAATTGCTGGAAAAAAAAAATTTCATATCAAAATAAAATATGGTTCAATGAACCAATAAGTGATAGGAGGAATGAAGAATGACAACTTACAGCTTGAAGAATTTCTAAAGCACGTGAATCTTTCATTCTCCATGGAAGATCTTTTGCAAGGGCCTACAAAGAGATTAAGAGAATTCAGCAACGGCCCAAATAATCAGAGAGAAAAACTGACAAATTATCCCTCTAACACATTGAATTAAGTAAACAGAATACAAGCATGGTGAGAGTGAAGAAGATGAAAATGAAACAGAGAATAGATGACTTAACATTACAGGAATAACTAAAAGAAGCATTTTAAAAGTAATTGTTCTCTTGATAAAAAAAGTAGTAATCAAATGGGAAACAATGGAAGGTTAAAAATAAACAGCCTTGAGTTCAAATTTCAAGTATGATACAATCAAAAGGAGTCAAACTAGAAGCTAAACCATTTCAAAATTCATATTTCGTTTCTTACATAAAACATAGCATTATCAACAGCATATGGAACACATTATAACTAAGAGGCAAAGAACTCGGAAAGGTGTAGCACACGGGAAATTATTTTGCGCGGAGTCCGAACGTAAAGGATCTTCCGGATTACTGCATACCCTATGCGTAAGCTTTGCCTATGTTATGCGTATTTACTGCGTATTTATAGATACGTAGTAAATAAGCAGCAAATAATTAGTTGTGAGGATTTGCTGCTTATTTGCTGCGTATGTATAAATACGTAGAGTGTAAGCAGAGTAGCAAAGCGTACGCAGTGTATCCAGTAATCCAGAAGATCCTCTACGTTCGGACTCCACACAGAATAATTTCTCGTAGCACACGGCAAGAAATAAGGCTTACTTGTCTCATTTCTTCAAGACTGATTGCACCATTTTTATCAACATCAATTGCATCAAACTGGTCTCGTAGGTCAGCTAGCTCATTTTCATTAAGCGTACTAGCTAAAGCCTGTTTAAATCATGGGCATGGAATCCTCAGAATATATTGGCAATGTATTTAAAATAGAGCTTTACGTGTGCAATAATGGTGATAAATTTTTACCCTTAGGGCAAACTGCTTTAGACGGCTGTACTTAACAAATTGGCGCATATTAGATAAAACAGATATATCTAAGGGGATTTCCTTCGCATCTCCCCCTTCTCTCACCCATGGGTGTGCTGCAAACAAAAAATAAGATGAAAGTATAATTCAGAATTACCATTTCAAGGAGATTTAAACCCTTGAACTCGCTAATTATGAAAAATAACATGAAGAATCAGTTAAAAAATTAAGCATGACTTGTCAAAGAAATGCCAGCGTTTATCTTCCCTTATCAACCGATTCATGCACTATCTTATAGGTTAAGGTTTCGTTTGGGACGGTTTTCTTATTGCTTCTTAAAATAATTTTTTAGTACAAAAGTTAAATTTTTGTACTCAAAAGCTATTTTAAGAAGCAGTAAGAAAACCGTCTCAAACGAAGCCTAAAAGTATGTTCTGTAGAATCATAGCTTCCAAAACAAAAACGTACATAAGGCTTGAGCAGCAGTCAGCCTTGCACGAGGATCTTTCACTAGCAACATCTGAACAAAAGCTTTTGCACTAGTGCTTATGCTAGGCCAGGGCTTCCTCTTAAAATCAGGTTTATTTTTCAACACCTGAGAATACATCATGAAAAGAATCATAAATGAATAAAATAAATATTTGTGCTAGCTTCAAGTATGATTTACCAAAAACACCCAAATAAAAAGAGAATAAAAAAACTATCTCCTTCTTCAAGTTCATGAAAGCCGCAAATTATAAGGATAACCCTGGGAACAACGAGAATATTCAATTAAAATTAAGCAAGAAATGGCATATAAGAGCCTTTTCCATTACAACATGAAAATTATAACAGCAAAGATTAGCTGATGGGCTAGTATATCAAGCCAAAGCCCAAAGGTGAAATCAACATTATACAACTTTTCTTAAGTTATGAAAATTAGGATATCAACAAGGAAAAGTCAGATTGAAGGTAACTTCACCAGCTCCAAGACCTTTACATAACCAACAGCAATAAAAATATTGAGAAAATGAATTACCTTATTTGAACAATATGTTAAAAAAAGAGTTCCTTATAACGAGTATTAGTAAGGAAGTCCAACCATGCTTTTTATAAATTCTGATCTTTTTGTGTTTGGAAAGAGTAAAGTATCAAAATGGTCCCTAAATTATTGTTAGTTGTGTTCATTTTTATCCTAGAAATTTTCAAACGTTTAATTTGATCTCTCAACCTACCAAATTTAAACCAATTTAGTCCTATTATCAATTTTCTGATTTCTTTGGATGAAAATTGATGGAGAGAAACTGTTCATGAAGGTGTCTTAGACTTTTTTGAATCAATCTCATTAATTTGAGTTGGTATTAAATAGTGAGATTGACGTTAAAAATTCCAATTACCTCCATTTAGGACAAACATTAAATTTGGTGAGTTGAGGGACTAAATTGAATACCTAAATAATCTAAGATTAAAATGCAAGCACCAAAAAAATCTGAGAATTATTTTGAAAATTTACTCTGTTTGGAAGTTATTGACTTCAACAGTTATAGAACTTATGTTCTTATTTTAAGAAAATTACCCCCACCGCATCATTCCAACGTTCATTTTAAGATTATTGAAATAAACATGTTTGACATGCATCATCACTAGCATTATCCCAACCAATTGGAGCAGACCTACCATCACTTTTCTTAAAGCTTCTTATAACTTCCTAAACCTTTTAGGTCATTTTACAATAAACAGCTACATATAAGAACTCTATTTATCAAACAACAGAATACATATTTATGTTCTTTAAGCACTTTTTCTACCAGATATTAAAGTGCTTCATTAAAAGCCATGAACACAACTTAAAACACAGAAACAGCTTATGATTTTTTCTACTTATTTGCCAAAAAACCCCAAAATTTCTTCTACAAAATATACAGCTTCATCTGCTAATTCTATTTTTTATCTTTTTTTTTTCTTTATACCATGAAATGTTTTTGTATTGAGTTGTTTTGTACGAGTTTAAGTCTTTGCTATTTGGATAGTGATGGACGAGTTGCTTTACAAGTATGTTTTCCATGGTGATTAAGCCATAGAGAGGGTTACATGCAGCAGTGCACATTATGTTGCATGTTTCCCTCACTAAAAAACCTGATATGTTAGATCTTTCAGCAACAAAGCAGCAAAAAGCATTACTGAACAAGGCCTAAGATGTGCATAGGAGATGGTGATTTATCATCATTGCAAACACCAATCGAGAACTAATAAGGTACGTTCGGACATTCCATTCCATGCTATGATATTCAAGTAAGTAGGGTAATGACAAACCTTATAATCAACAGTCATGCATTCCAAAGGTTCGTTTACAACATAGGCTTCGTTTGGGACGGCTTTCTTACTGCTTCTTAAAACAGCTTTCTAGTATAAAAATTTTTGTACTAGAAAGCTGCTTTAAGAAGCGGAAAAAAAGTTGTCCCAAACGAAACCATAATTGGACAAACCTTCAATAGGATTAGTACAAAACTAGCTGCTACGAGAGTATAAACATTAACAAGAATCAACAGTTTTTAGTAGATATTATCAGAGTCAAGCCTGAACAAATATAATGTTAATAATCAGCTCAAAACCACAGGTTATAGATTAGAATCGGCATAAGGAGAAGTTCACTCAGAGAGTTAACACAAGACAGATGGCATAATAGAAGAATCACTCCAGAGCAGAAGTTCACATTTTTAGGTTTTCTCAGGACCTCGCAGCATCAGCGATTGCATCCTTAATAGAGACCTCTTTGGCGTTTAAGAATTAGCATTCTTTACTTGTACTCGCATCATCATAACTTTATTAGCCCTATTCATTCTATTTAAGGTAGGCATTATATTTAGTCATTCAATCCCATGTAAACTTAGCCACACACAAATGATGACTAATAAACAAAATCTTCTATAACAAAAACAAAAGTAGTACAAAAATTTCATACACATTACCTCCCTGAAAATCCCATCTTCAGTTTTATCCCAAAATGGTCGACGCCCACATAACAAAATGTAAGTGATGACACCTATACTCCAAACATCTGATTCGGGTCCAGATTTGCGTTTCAGTACCTCAGGAGCAACATAATAAGCGCTACCAACAATGTCGTGAAATCTCTTCTCTGCATGGTGCCAGTTCTCAACTATGAGTTATGTGTATTCTTCAGGTATGTTAAGAGTCATAAACATGCTATAGTTTAAAAGAGATCAATACATGCCTGGCTTTATAAAATCTGAGAGGCCAAAGTCAGTTGCCTTTAGAGGAGAATCATCTTTGGTTGATTTGAAAAGAAAATTCTGAGTCAAAAGAAAAAAAGTTCGATGTCCCATATAGCAGGTAAACTATAATTTAGACTTCATTTGTGATGACTTTCTTTCTGCTTCTCAAAGTAACTTTTTATTACAAAATAAAGAAATTGTACTAAAAAGCTGTTTTAAGAAGCAAAAAGAAAGCCGTCCCAAACGAATCCTTATTTTCAGCTAAAAACACTGCTGAATTACTAGAACCTTACCTCAGGCTTCATGTCCCGATGTACTAGACCATGTAGATGACATTCTGCTGCAACTTTGAGCATCTGTCTTACTACAACAGCGGCATCTTTCTCTGTGTACCTGCTATCCTTCCTGAAAAGAAAGTTGGCTTAAAATCAAAATTTCTTCTCAGAATCATCAACTATGCAATTATTCTGATGGCGCTTCAAAGAAACATGAGCAGCCACAAGGACCAAGAACATATTAAAATGCATCCAAGAACAATGGTAGGTAGCATTGTAAAACTAAACGAATGTACTTACTTGCCTAATATCCGGTCAAGTAGTTCACCACCCTCGCACAATCTGTTTTAAGAACATGATAACGATGTCATTCCCAACCTTAAAGAAGATCATTCGAGTTTGTAGACTCCCATATATCCAAAAGTAAATAACAGGCAAAAATCTGAGGGAAGACTCATACTTTAACCATGGAAGCTTAGATGATCTTGTAAACAAGACATTTAACGGTTCAATAATGGATGCCTTAGGTAAGAAAAAAAAAACAAACAGAATACCAGACCAGAAAGCAGAATTTGACACAATATGTGAAAAAAAATTGGATTTTTCCACAGAAAGCACGTCTTGAAGTTGATCCTTTAGATTTATATAAAGGCCAATGGATTTGACTTCTACAAAAAATTTCAAAGCTTTTGGTTATAACTGACAAGAAAATTTAAGAAAGCGTTTACAGTGGCAAGCATCACATAAGGAAAGGTGTTTTCTAATTAACTACTTATAGGGAAGCTTTAGAAAAGCATGTCAAGATCATAAATGATCATAGAGAGCACGGAAAAAATCACCAATCTAAAAATATTTATTCCGATTAAATATACAGGCTTTCATTGTAAAAATTTAAAATGTTAAGTTAATATGAAGCAAAAAACTGTTTCAACAGTTTTAAAATATGTGCAAAAGTTGAAAAAATAATAATGAAGTAGAACAAGGAATGAACAATTTTTAGCTGTCAAATTATCTATTTTGCCAAATAAAAGTATTCAAGAACACTTACTCCATAACAATATACACAAAATTATCATCCTCAAATGCATTATAGAAGTGGACAACATTCTCATGGCCTTTAAGGGCTTGGAGTATCTTTACTTCACGCTTTACATCCTCGACGGCAATCGGAAGAACCATCTGTGGTAAAAAATGAAATCATAAATACTTTTTTTATCTTTAAAATACTAAGTAAACAAGGATGAAGTTAAAAACGAATGTTATTTAATCAGAAGGAACAAATGACCTTTAAGAATATGTGATACTCAAAAGTGTATAAAGTTCTAAAAATTTTATACCCTAATTTTCACAGCTCATGAAAATGAGTAAAACTATTTTTATGAAATCCTATATTTATTAGGAATATTTATATATATTAACATATTAGCTTATTTATAATTTAAATTAATTTGCCTAAAATGCCTTAATAGCAATTTTAATTAGCAAAAATATTAATGGAATTTCACTAATCCCGGCATTGAATGGAGGATTAAATAAGAAATGGTTGATATCTCTTAATACATATATACAACAACAACATCAAGCCTTTATCCCACTACGTGGGGTCGGCTACATGAATCCTTTTCTCCATTGTGTCCGATTAAGAGTCAAATTCTCATTTAGATTCAATAAAGAAAGGTCATTTCTAATATTTTCTAACCAAATCTTTTTAGGTCTACCTCTACACTTCTTAACAAAGGTAAAATCTAATACATCTACTCTCCAAATCAGGTCATCAAAAGGCTGTCGTTTTATGTGGCCAAACCATCTAAGGCGACTCTCTCTAATCTTATCTTCCACTAGAGCTACTCCAACGTATATGATCATAATAAGCTAACAAAGAGCTACTTTTAATACATAGATAAGTATATTAATTTAATAATACTTATAATTACATTATATACAAACACACACACAGAAACCTAAAGCAATAGTAAGCACTTCACCCACATTTTTCCCATCCCGTAATAAGCTAACAAAGAGCTGAGGCAAAGAAAGTCGATGGGAAGATAGGGATCAAGGAAGAAGGGTTAAGGTTGTAAGGTAAAAATCAAATTTTTATAAAACAATTTTGATTTGAGGTTGATAGGCATTGAAATTTGAATGAGCAACTACTTTGAGATTATTGGTTTAGATTTCAATTCAAAGTTAGAAAATTTAATAAAATTAAAAAATTATATTTCATAGATTATTTACAAAAGAGCGAGATTCCATAGGATCAATGTGAGAAAGCTTGTCCTATTATCAATCGTTAGTTGGATAAAGTACTCAAGCTCTAATTCAGATAGGAAATTTGCTTTTGTCTTTTCCACATAAATTTTGTAAGTAGTTTAGACTTGCATGTAAGCAATGTATTTTAAAGTCTTTATATTGCAAAATCCATGTTTATGTCCTATCATTCATGATTAAATGACCCCGTGTTAATTTTAAATTATGCAAGAACATATTTGAAATATTATGAGTACTTTATCATCTTATAAAAATGTATATCTTATAAGTGGGACAACTAGTGATTTTGATTTAAAAATTAATGCATAGAGTTGATTGACATGTTTGAGATGAATAATATATATGCTGAAATGTTCAATAAAGAAAATACAATAAGCTTAAAAAAGATCATGTTATGTGGGATAGATAAGCAATATATGTTTATGATGACATTAAATGTGAGGCGACGAAGAGACAACACCAAGGCTCTATTCATTTTTTAATAAAAATAATGACAACACCAAGGCTCTATTGAACTTTAGGAAGATAATTCAAGGGTTGTGTCACAATCAAATTAGATATGATGTGTGATTAAACAATCAACTATCTTATGATGATAAATGAACCTGGACATCCATGTATGACATATTCTAAGTCTAAAATGATATATTATTTATAAGGAAATAGATGAAATATGCAAATGAATATTATAAATGATTAATCCATTATGCTAACACTTGTTCAATTGACAAGCATAGTGCATATTAAACTTTTGAATTTCCCAAATGCGGTTATATTGGAGAACGATGGACTTAGGGTTTATAAAAAAATTACATTCATGGAGAAATAGATCAAAACTAAGATAAATATAAACTAGAATTAAATCTTACTTTGATGATAAAATTCTTCTGCTTATACTTTTACTTATTAAAGATTTCCAATTTGAAAAGATCCAAATGTAGAATAATATATAAACTAGAATTAAATCTTACATTGATGATTAAATTATCTTACTTATACTTTTTGATTTCTCCTTTGGCTATCTCTCATTCATGTGTGTAGAGAAAGGTATTAGATAGATAAGAGATAGGATTTGGTTGCAGGGAAGAGGAACTTTGAATTTGATTTTCAAAAATTGAATTCAAACATCCTGAATGCCCTCCTCTTTATAGATTATAGAAGTCTTATCTTATATGAATACAACGTAAGCTGAAACTAATATAAAAGAGATGGTAAGGAATTATAAAGATAATTAAGGAGGGCGGATAAGGGGAAGAGATAAGGATCTTATCCACATCTTACTCCTAAGACGGTCAGCCCCTCTCTTGGTTGAGAGGTGTAGGATGTGGCAATAAAAACCAATAGCATAGACAGTATGTGAACAATTTCATTCTAATCAAAATAGAAAGACATGTAAAGGGGCCAAAAAAATATCAAATCTATTGTTTGAAGAGCAAGAACCAATATGTTCGAATTACCTTAGCCTTCTCGATCCTCTTGACCGCCACTCTGTCTCCATTGGCCCTGTCAGTCGCAACGAAGGTATACCCAAATTGACCATGACCTAGGAGTTTTCCAATCGCATACCGGCTATCAAAATCCTTCGCATAGCAGAAATCCGTCCTCTTCCCATACGGCACGATCCCGCTCACCTTCCTCCTATGCCCGGCACCGGCCGCCTTCTCCTTCTCTCTCTCCCTCTCCCTCTCCCTCTCCCTCCCCTCCCGCTGATGCTGTGGCTGCGGATTAACATCAGACAACTCAGTCTGCTTCTGCGGGTGCTGACTTTTCTGTACGCTTTCCAGTCCAGCATTCGCTTCTGGGGGCAAAATCGCCGTCTCCCGGTTGCCGGCGGCGCCGCCGCCTGTTGCCTTGCCTGCGGCCGAGAAGCAGGAGCCCATCCTCTCCCTCCTCAGAACACGGCGAGTGAGAGGCAATCATCAATCTATATAACTGATCGCCACGAAAGCAATCTCGAGGAGAGGATCCAACTGCGAAGGTTTGTGGAAAGCGAGTAAGGGGATCGGTCAAAGGAAGGGACTTTCTTTGAAGGAGTGTGGAGATGAAGAGATTTCGAAGACAACCCCTCGCTCTGTCTCTCTCCTTTGAAAATAAATGGTAAAAAAGGTAAATTTACAGCAGAGTAATGACAAGAAAATCGCGGACCGCCAGAGCTTTACCGCTGAACCCGTCAAAATATATGGCAATATTTTGTATTTATTTTAATATAAATTAATATATAAATATTAATTAAATTTAAGATGATTATATATATATATATATATATGAAAAGATGTATTTCATCATAGAAAAAATTAATATTATAGATATTTGTGTTATTTAAATTATTGGATGTTAAATAATTAAATATAAAGAGTTAAGTGAAATATATGCAAGTATATAATGGTTATATGTATTGAAATTATTACATTTTAATCAAATTTAATAATTTGGGATAAATATTTGATATAAATTTGATCAAGAAGTCATGCATTTATTTTTTATTCATATTAGTAGGGATATGCCTAAAAAAATCACATTATTCAGATGTATCTCATGGCAATATTTGAATTAGAAACTTCTATAATTAAATTAAAGATCATCTGAACTATACTTTCAACAAACTTATAGTCGAAGCGAATGTATCGACGAAACAGACCCATTAACACTACAAATAATCCAATCTAACTTGAAGTGAGCTCAAATCAAACGCTTGAAATAAACCTGAAAACATCATGTCATTAATTGAAGAACGAAATGGTCTCCAAATCTTACATACTTACAATCAAATTGGGTTACTCGATGAGATGAATTCAACGAGCCTAAAATCATTTGATATATTATGTCATCATTAAAGCACTCTAATATTGAACAAAAGATTTATGATTAAGGGATCAATATACCCTTAGATGGAGTGCTTTAGATTTTGGCCAAATTAACTAAAACATCCCTCTCAAATAACTATAAATAAGGCATTATTTTCTACCTATGAGGGGTTCAAGGGCTAAGAGAGCTCAAGCACTCTATAGTATTTTCAAACGATCAACACAAACGACCACCATCAACAATCATTGTCATCATTGTCAGATTGTTTTCATATGGATATTATCACTTGACTATTAACGTTTAACCCTATTGTTATGCTTTCATAGTCCGCTTATGGACACCTGATTTTTGAAATCCTTACAATAGGAATTTGGTAATTATTCTTATTGTGTATCATTTAATTATGAGGAATTATAAATTCTTGGATCTTCGATTATATAATAGATTATTGCAATGGTTGGTTTTTCTCACTCTTATATTTTTCGCATGAAATGTTCTAATTTCTCGTTACTTTTTTATATCTATACAAGCTAGGTTTTTGTACGAAACTAAAACATTAAATATATAATATGAATCATAAATCTTTTAGAATATAATAATATGGCGCCATCTGTAGTATATTATTTTCAACATACTACATTTTTTTCTAATGGCAGGCAATCAATACCTCAATCAAGGACATCATAATATATATAGTGAAGGTCATCTAAGCCTCACTTTGGAACATCATATATGTAGGATGAAATAACTTCATGTTTAAATACTACAATAATAGTTCGAGGCTGATATATTTGAGTCTACTCATTTAGTACCTCCTTATAATATAGTTCCCCCTCCACTACAAGATTATTAATATCTCTCAAATGCTACCAATTCAACACATCCTTTTCATATTATTCAACTAATATGTAATCCTCTACTAGTCATGGAGAACCTAAATCAACCTTATTAGGATCTCTCGTGATGTTATAATAGAATTCTGAAGCATCATTTAGGAGGAATTTCCTTTGAGGAAAAGAAAATGACATATCATTTGATGGAATTTTTATGAATATTTAACCCTAACTGATATAATTCTTCAACATCTTATAATTGTGTACATTTGATCCATATGATGGGACTTTTGATCCCTGTGAACATATTGTTCACTATATAACTATCATACACATTCAACATGTTTATGATACAATCATGTGCAAGGACATCCACTCAACTCTTCACGGACAATCCATATATAGTTTTTTTTTTTTCAAATGGGACCTGCCCAAATTCATTAAAAAAAAGGAATACAACCAAGACCCAAAAGGAAAAAAAATAAAAATACTAGGACATAATCAACAACAATAGAAAGCAACCTCAAAAAGAGAATATGCAACACTAAATAAGCTGCAAAAAGTAAAAATGCATAGAAAAAAGGGGTGAAGATGCCAGCCGGACTCAGGATGTGACATGAGGCTTCCTGCAACCACCCGCAAGCCAAGCAAGGATCATCCATTGGAGGCAGCTAGCCACAAACCAAATAGAGGATAACCAACAAGCAACATCCCACTGCCCAATTACAGGCTCCCGAACAAAAAAGAGAAACGACCACTAAGGTTGTTAGCAAGTGAAGGCCAACGAGGTGGTGCGCAAAAAGCCGCCTCATCATTGCCTGGATCTTCCTTAACACGCAGACAACACCCAGGATCACGACCGAAAAAACACAGCAACTAAAGGAGGGAAAAGACCGAAGAGGAGACCTATCAAGAAAAAAAAAAATTACTTCTTCTTAGATTAATAATTGAAACTGTAACATCAATAATTGGCGCATTTCCATTAAAAACCTTCGAATTAGGTGACAAAGGTGTTCCCAAAGAAGCCAAAGGAGATTCAAGAGTAGTAGCATTCAAATTGCCTGATGACTCATTCAAAACAACCTTGTTGACATCACACACTTCCATGTTAAGCCTATCCTTAACATGAGAAAAACCATGAGCAATACCTTGACAATGCCCAACTTCCACAATTCGATTAGCATCAAAAACAACATCATCAATGGGAATATCATCTCTGCCAACAATAACACCTACTCCATAAGCCAATTTGTCATTAGGATAATTTGAACCATTAGAAGGAATTAAGGAAGGAGTTAAGATGTGGCTAGTTAAATGGTTCACAATACTTAAATCAGGAATAACCTTCGCACTATTGACACAAGATAAAGCCATCAGAGGAATAATAGGCATAGGAACAATCGAACAATTACGCAATTCCCCCTCAACCTGAGACACAATCCCATTATCCTCAATATGAATAGTCAGCTTAGCAATGAGAGCAGGGGTCAACAAAGGATTAGTAGCCATATGACATGTTTGAATGGGGGTGACAGTTATTTTTAGAATGACTCAAAGATTTGCAATGCTCATAAAAGAGAGGGAACTCCTCTATAAAAACTTGTTATATATAACCTAAATTGTCCTGATCAATCCATACCAACTTAGGATAGGATTTGGAAATATCCAATTCAACGAGGACCCAGGCAATAAAAGGCCTCGACCCAACAGTTGTAGCATTATTAATTTTTAGAGGATGCCCTGATGAAGAGCCTAAACCATGAAGAATTCGAGGGGAGAAAAGATGCGGCCTAATGTCTGGGAAGGAAACCCAAACCGAAATGACTCCACCGAGATATCAAAAAATAATGACCATTTAGCCAACTTCATGTAGTAATTGGATACGAAATAAGAATAATGAGAAAAAACCCTACTGTTCAAATCGTTAAACATCTTGATTAAAAAGTGTCTTGAATCCAAAATAGTTACAGAACATTCACCGATCAACTTAAGGTTAAAGAAAAACTTATGAATCCTTCAAGTGATGGTTTGCGATTCATAAATATACCCACTAGAGCAAACTCGAAAGGTTTGGCAAGAGCCAATATTTCAGCTTTGGAAATCCACATACACGACAAACTGCGATGAGTCATTGATTAGAGATAGGGAAACTCAGAGAGGAAGGAGGCCCATACAATACTTCAAGAAATGAATAGGAAGATTTCCGCCCATCAAGAAAATCACGGTCCTCCACCCGATTGAGCATCATCCAATCGAAAAGCGACCATTCGAGGAACAAACAAATCCAAAAAAATTAAAAAAGAAGTAAAGATAGAAGAAGAAGAGTGCACGAGGAGAAGGAAACCCAAAGCAAGAAGGCAATGAATAGACCAAAGAACAAGGAATGCAAGAGCGGCTGCTAGAGCGAAAACTCTAGCATAGCACTCCAAGAGAGAGAGAGGCACTGACCATTTGAACACTTTCATGACATTCCATATATAGTTCTACTCTATTTTAGGTAAAGTTATTCATACTTTTATTGATCTAGCCAAAAATTTTGTAGAGTAATTCATTGTCAGTTGAATAATCATCAGTAACTCCCTCATCTTTCTAGGATTTACCAAATTGAGGTAGAGACTCTAAAAGAATACTTTCAAATATTCTCTTCTAAAGCAAGTCAAATCTCAAGAGTGGATTTGAATTACTGCTAATTATTTTTCTTATAGTATTTTACCCTCGACCTTTGTATTTCTCATTAATGAGATAAACAGTCCACTCCTATATTGACCTTATTCATTGAGTAGAAACATACATGCCAGTTGACAAGGTCATTAATAGTTATCGAAAATAATTTGAATAATCCTCCAGCAAATATAAGAATTTGCCATAAAAATTTTATCAATCTCCTCAACGAAAAAAAGTAAGAGCACTCAAGCGACCAAAGATAATCTTCTCAACAAAGTCAATCTGAATCATCCAATTATACCCTATTAAATGCATCTAGGACACATCCTAATGCAAATCCAAAATTTTGAACACCTTAACATAGTCTAAATCTTTAAAGAATCTAAATGATATATAGTAATTTAAATATTGTAACTTTCATTATTTATGAAGGTATTCAATAAAAAAATATTTTTAATTTAAGTGATTGAACATATAATTTGTGAAGGATACATGTATCATTATTTACAAGAAAAACTTATAGTGTTTGCTTCAAAATAGAAAAGATCAGAAAAGTCAATGAACATAAATTATTAAATAGGAGTGTCATCCCTTATACATTATAAGATTTCATCACTGAAACAACTTAGACTTCGTTTGGAACAGCTTTCTTATTGCTTCTTAAAGCGGCTTCCTAGTACAACTTCTTTAATTTTTTGTCTTAAAAAGCGGCTTTAAGAAGTAATAAGAAAGTTGTCACAAACGAAGTCTTAGGCTTCGTTTGGGACGGCTTTTTTATTGCTTTCTAAAACGGAGTTTTAGTATAAAAATAAAAAAATTTGTACTAAAATTCCGTTTTGGAAAGCAGTAAAAAAGCCGTCCCAAACGAAGCCTTAATCTCATCTTCTTCAATTATGAGAAATGTAGGATCCTTGTGTTTTTTATTTTAAAGTGGATTATTAGAACTAGGAGAGCCAATACGGTCTTTTTCATTATTAGGTTTCGCACATAAAAAATTTTTATGTCATGAATTTTATAAATGCATGTTGGATTTTTGTACAAAGATAAAACATCATATACATAATCTTTCATATTTTCACAACATTTGGTACTAAGTACTAACTAATTTAATTAATAAAGATTTGAAAGCTATTTTTTAGATTTTAGATTATAATCATAAAGATAATATTTTTATTTATTTCTTTTTTTTTCTATCTAAAAAAATTTGTTCAATATTTCTTATATTATAAAAAAAAAGTATGATTCCAAAATAAAATTTAATCAATATGAATTTTAAAATTTTAAAACTATTTTTTTAAAATGATATAAAATTGATTCATTATTCATACATTTTAATTATCTCAAAATATCTCAAAACAAAAAGAAGAATTTTGATATTTATCTTTATCACATTTTTATAAATTTATTTCAAACGGGAGGAGCGTTCTTTCACGCGGATTGTTGACTTAGTCAACGCCGTCAACTCGGGATGAAGAGCTTTTAGGCTTGCGGTCCATACTGATTTTTGGCACCCTCAAAATGTTTTTATATGCAAATTATTTGAATTTTAAGGTTCTATTTGGAATAATTTTTATTTGTCCTATGGGATGTAAATTAGGTATTTTTCTTTAATGCATTCATCCTCACCATCATTCACTTAGATTTACACCAAAAAAAAAAAAAAAAACCCTAATGAAAAAGTGATTAATACGGGGCTTAAAGATCTTAGATCTACTTTTAGATTAGAGCAATATTAATTATTTATGTATTGCACTCATCTTAAAGTATATTTAAGGGCGTTAAATCCGATGTTGCTGAGAATTCTAGCAGAATTATTTTACATTTATCAATTAGTCATTGAGTTAACTGATCAATTGATGTTCATACAATTTAAAGTATTATCGTTTCTCATGCCGAACAATCTATGCAAATGATGAAAGCTCTCATGTATTATATGTTGACTTCTCAGTCGAGGTGATATCAATTATCAGTCCTCCTCGATGCCTCTGTCATATTAGCATCAGCGTTTTGACAATCGTTTTTTGCAATCAATGAACAATCACTTTTTCTACTAAATATAAGCGCAATCACATCATAAGAGCACATAATTTGAAATAGATACAGGGCATCGTAACTCAGTTTATTGATTGTGAGCTTAAACTTCCGATTAAGAGATTTTGAGTTCGAAATTTTATGCGTATCTATATAAATTTACGGTTAAATTCGTTCAAATTCTAAAAAATAGTGAAGAAATAAATTTTACTTTCCATTGAAATCATGATTGCTACTAAGAGTAACTAATAAGAGAGAATAACTAAGAGCCCCAAAGCTCCAATTGCAACTCCACACTTATGCAACATAAGAAAAAGGATGATATTATAAAATTTACTTTAGTCTAATGAAATTTAATTTTGTGTGAAAAAGTAATCTTATATCAAACAAGTTCTTATTATTTGTCCTCTAATTTTTCATTTTTCTTATCATTTTATTATAACAATTGATTAAATCAAAATCATTTTCTCTCTTTCATAATAAACAAATATGCTCGTAAGCCCAGTCAAATTCATAGAATTAAGATAGAGCTCTAACTCGAACATGATTGATTGATCAAGCTCCAACTGTAGCTCAAGCTCAAATTGGAACCAGATTGATTAATCAAGCTCAAGCTTAAGCTAAGAATAACTCGAGCACAGTTCAACTTGTTCGCACCCCTACCTTCAACTATATCTTTTAGATAACACGGAGAACAGTAAGTACCTGGAAAACAACAGCTTCACCCTATATAGAATATATATACATTGCTAACTGCAATGAATTGTTTTCTGGATATGTTCAATGCTCACTAATCCTGATTGGTTTAATTAGCTGGGTTGGTGGGTGAGCATAGTTGAGAAGCCCTCAACTCATATTCGAATCCCTTCTCATGCAGCACGACCTCTTAAGTGGAGAGAAAATAACTACGGGTCCTGCACCTATGGGCTGGTTGGTGGTAGGCTAGCCGAGAGATTAATTACTCCACCAAATTCCTCCTAAGAGGATAACAGCGGATAGATACTCCTATTCCAAAAAAGAAAAAATGCTCACTAATTATTAAAATGAATTCAGATTAAAAAAAAAAAGTTTGTTCAGTCCAAACTACAGCTGTGATTATTGCTTCACCCCACACCACTTCTTGTTTGACTCTATGAATCATAATCTATAAGATATTGTATAAAAAATTCTTATAAACTCTCTCTCTCTCTCTCTCTCTCTCTCTCTCTCTCTCTCTCCTCCTTCAGACCATCCATTAAAAAATAATATACAGCAGTACTGTTTGATGCAGAAGGGATGATTTCATTGATTGATGAAGATATCAACTGCTTCCAAGTGGCTTCCTTTGAGCAGTTATGTAGAGCTTAAGCAAAGGGAGTTTTATATATATTTATCAACAGAGAGATCAATAATTGAAGAATAGATCTCTTCTGACTCTGAATTAACAGAGATAAGATTGAAGGAAAAAAAAAAAGAAGTGTTTGAGAAAGTTCTGAGATCTATTTTTGTTGTGGTGATGGTCATGATCGGGATAAATTATTACGTGTGGAGTTCAGACATATAGAATCGTTCGATTTTATGGTTGTGAACAGTAAAAACACAGCTACTGCTCATCATTACACTTTTTCTATTCACCACTGCTCGCTTGCTCTTTTAGTGCGCTTCCATTATTTACGGTCACAAAATCTAACAGTTCTTTGTGTCTGGACTCCGCACATAAAAATCTCTCCATGATCAGACGTCTATTTGTTACATTTCCATCTAAATATCAAAATTTATGGCAAAAGTGTAATTTTTTTTTTATTATTTTCACCCAATACCGAATGATTTGATTGTGGCGGGCGCGAATACAAGGTTTAGTATGTAAAAAAATAACATGATTATTAGTTTTGTAAGTAGATAAAATTTAGAGGTTATGTATGCAATTTTCTCTTAAAATATTATATATATCTATATATATATATATATAGTATAGCTTTTATATATTTTGGGAGCTTTATGACTCATTTCCCTATATAAGATAAGGGGGTCTAAGGTTTCTTTTGGGACAGTTCATAGTATAAAAATTTTAGAAATTTTTGTAAAGCAACAAAAAAGCTATTCCAAACAAAGCCTAAGGAGAATAAATTTTCTTTGTTCTAAGAGTCTTTAGGAGGAAGAAAACTAATTAAGAAGCTTATAAATTTTAAGAAAGAGCTTAGTGCTTATGTTGAAATGGAGGTTCTTTGTCTATGGGCATAATAAATAATTCAGGAAAATTACATATATTACACCCAAAAATATGTTTATTTACAAATTGACATATGCCATTTTTTGAACCACTCAATTTATATATTTGTGTGTGCCACAATCAAATTATTAAAAATTTGAAAAAAAAAAAAACATATGAGTTGATATTTATTTTCACACTCAAAATAATTAAAAATAAAATTGTAATTTTTAATAAACATTTAAAAAAAAAACACAACATTTTTTATTGACAAAATTAATATTCTTTTTTTATAATTATCAAATATGTGTATTTGCAAGGGAAATTGAAAATTTGACAAAATAAATAAAATACTTAAAAATTTATCATGAATTTTAATATATGAATGATAATTTAAAATTTTGAGATAAAATATATTAATTTTATAAATAATTAAAATCTAAATATGATGTATGAAATTGCCTCAGAGAAAAAATTACAAAGAGCACCAATAGTGAGTGCTTCTTGGTATTCCTCACATAGATGGATATGAGTTCCCACTGTTACACATTGAAGCATTCTGTCCATTTTTCCTCTAAATAAAACAAGCCAAGGCTTCATATCATAAACTTCTACAAGCCCAATTCTGCCTACCTTCCTGTTTAACAACGCTTCTGCTCTCTTCTTAAGGGTCTCATGGCAGATAACTGTTCATGAACTGCAAGCCCTCCTGACTCATCTGCTGTACCTCTGATGGAGATAAGATTCTGATGCAGCGAACACAGTTGACAAATTCACTGAAGCATGGAAACAGTGCATGTCAAAGAAGAGAAGTGGTATAAGAGGTTTATTGAAAGGGAAAGTATTCTGTGCGGAGTCCGGACGGGAAGAACAGTCAGGATTGCTACGTATTTACTAAATATTTGATGAGTATTTCAACAAATACTCAGTACATACGAAATAAATCAACAAATACTCACAAAATACTCAGTAATACTCACAACTAAGTATTTACCGGTTATTGGCAAATAAGCAACAAATCCAGACGGTTCTCGCTATCCGGACTCCGCACGTAATAATTGTAAGATTGTGGTTTTCTATATAATAGGTGTATAATGCATTTGTTTGTTTTTGTATCTATTTCCTGTTTTATATAAAATGATGATTGTGTTGCCCAAAATGGTTAACACCTTTACATTTGATGTATGATGCACAAAGACTTCATAACATCATAGTATTTGATATATATTGCACATGACACATGTCTAACATATGTTGGACACGCTCTCGGTATGTTTTTTTAAAATAATAATAATAACATTATATCAAATATATGTTCATTTCTTATATTTTTAATGATGTTGTATTGTGTGTTCGTGTAGTATCCTCATGGTATCCTTGTGTTTGCATCGATGGATCATAGCATATGGTTACTTCTCATCAGATCAGATGTGATTTGCAGAAAGCATGATAAATTATTGATACATGAGCAAGAAAAATAATACTAAGTTAAGTGTTGCAGAGTTGAGAATGCTTAGGTGGATGAGTGACTTTACCCTTAGAGATATCATGTGAAATGAGCATATATATGAAAAGGTTGGAGTAGCTCCAGTGGAAGATAAGATTAGAGAGAGTCGCCTTAGATGGTTTGGTCACAATAAACGGAGGCCTTCCGATGACCCGGTTAGGACAGTTGAGATATTAGATTTGACTTATGTTAAGAAAGATAGAGGTAGACATAAAAAGACTTGGTTAGAAAATATTAGAAATGATATTTCTTTATTAGATTTAAATGAGAATTTAACTTTTAACATGACACAATGACGAAAAAGGATTCATGTAGCCAACCCCACGTAGTAGGATAAAGGCTTAATGTTGTTGTTGAACAAGAAAAATAAATGAAAACTCGAATGATAATAAAGAAGGAAGCAAAATACTTACTCCCATGGATCATCTCCAACGAGAAGGACATCATTTTCCTGATCCACATAAACAAGCTTCCATTCTGATTGATTTGGATCATCAAGTTGACCTTCAAGCCCAAACATGCAAACAATTGCAGATTTAAGTTGTTCATAATTTCTAAAGCGTTTCAAATCGATTGACCTCCCGACCGATCCAAGCTTCTGAACCTACTCAGATTATATAATTAACATATAAGTATTAGCTTCATGGTCATCAAAAATAAGTTTTTTGCAGGATAAATTCTATAATGGCACCTTTGTATATGTTCTCATTGGCTGTTGGACAGCTTGTTTCATCGCATGATTACCCAAATAGTTGTAATCATCGCCAGCTGAGCACTCAGGAATATCCTGCAAAGAGAATTCTGGTAAGCTGGTGGAAGTCAGCTGAGATTGGATGTCTTGGTTCATAGCAAAGCAGCCCAATGAGTCTTCTAAAGTTACAGGAAAACTGGAGCCCTTTACCACACTAAACTCCTCTAAAACTGTACTTGGAACAGAAGAATCAGTGAAGATATCAGCATTGCTAGATTCACTGTGAAGATTGCTGCATGTACCCTCACTGGATAAGTCTCTAAGTCCACACAATTTCAATAATTCTGGGGAAGCATTTTCTTTCATTCCAGTTTTCAGATTTTGAACATGAAATGGCAGTATTCCTGAGACTGGGATTGCTTCAGATGGATTTATCTCTCTATAACCGTAGGCCTCTTCGGTAAAAATAGGCATAAATGAAGGAGAAAAAGTATCTGAAAAAGATGAGAACTGGCTTTTCTCAAATGGATTGAGGGATTCCAAGTTCAAGATGGAAGATATGCCTACTGAAGGACTTTCAGCACTCTCAACTGCAGATAAAAATAGATTATCTGGTCTACTGGAGTTGATCAAACTGTTTGGTGCAAAAGATTGGTATAATGATTGTTGCAGAATTAACTCGTCATTATCTGAGCACTGATATAATTGGCTGCCATGATAAGCCAGATTCTTATTCAATGGATTTGCTGCTTCTCCAGTTGATGGTTCAAGCTGCTGCTGGTAAATCTGGGGATCATCAAGCCTGTTAGCTTGAACCTCTTTATTCTCAGCAACAAAAGAATTTCCAAGGTTTTCATTTTTATTGATTTCATTTCCAGGATGTGTTACAGGACTGAATCTTTCATAATTTCCTGTGAGTTGGTTCATATTTGATGTACTTCTCACTGTATTTTGAGCAGACTCTATCTTTTCATTCTTTGCTTCATTATAAAAAAGTTCAGACTTCATATCAGTTTTTGCTTCAACTGCAACATCTTCGCATTTGTTATCATGCTCAGTTAACTCTTGGCAATTTCTCCAAGGCGTTTCAGTTGAAAACTGGTTTACTAGCTTTGTTGCCATTAACAAACCTTCCTGCTCTAGGCAATAGTAGATATTCTGATTTTCTGCTGAAGTGTTGTTGTTGTCTAATGGAAGTATTTGTTCCTGTGGCCCTGGAGATGCGTTTTGCTCCCTCATAGCTGTGTGTATCATTACCTCTTCATGCGATGAAGCACCTTGTGTTGCCATGAGAGTTGGTAAGGTTGAAGATGAGGTTGCAGGGAAGCCACTAGCCTTGATTTTTTGTAAAATAGTTGCAAAGACTGATTGATGGCATCCAATTTCACTTCCAGGAAGAGAACTTTGTTGTCTGATTACCTTCTTCATTAGCCTTTCTGAATTAAGCTTTGATCTTAAGGTATGTAGATCACCACTTCTATAATCTGAAGCCTGTAAAAAATGATTCACATTTCCAGCCCCGATATCTATTCCTGCATATGTAAATGAACAGAAGTAGAAGAGCAATCTTAAAATTCCAGCTTAACGATGAAAGGAAATGAATGAGGGAGCTTCACTTAAGAAAATGTTCCAACATGCAAATTCAATAATAACGGTAGAAACTGATATGGCATAAATTCAATAGCATATCTTTGCATTTTCTGCAATAATCTATTGGTTATCAATTTTTGAAACTAATTATTACAAGTTTCAAGCTTCAAATTATTAGATCTTAAAGAGAAAAACATCTATATATTAATTACTCTATTAATTCAAGCCTTTGTCCTACTATGTGGGGTCGGCTACATGAATCATTTTTCTCCATTGTGTCCTGTTAATAACACAATTTTTTAAATAATTCATGTCATGATTATTTGACAAGTTTTACGCTGGCTATTGACTACCTAACGCAATCCTCCACTTTTCTCATCCAGGATTTAGTACCTAGCAACAACAGTGTTATTATATATTAAGTACTCTGAAACAACAAAATTTTCCCAAGCATACAATTCTTCTAACTTGAAATCATGATAACAGTAAGTCACCAACTATTCTTAGATGAAAACAAGCAGTCAGATTTGTCATCCTGATTGGCTAAAGAAGAAAACAAGCAGTTATGTATAGCTTAAGATATAGGTTTTTATGAAACTTTTTGAGTACTTGGAATGTTAAAATGCTTGGGACAAATTAGACGTAAAAACATGAACATGACTAAGTAATAATATGTGCAAGACTTACCCAATAATCCTGGAATACAATGCCTTTTCAAACTTGGAGGGAAAACGAAAAGGCTTTCAGGAGTTTCAATCTCCCATATGCTAACCCTATCTGGTTTCTCATCATAACCAGGTTCATCCCATTCCACCTAACGTTAAAATAACACATAAAGATGAAAGTCTCCAAGGTAAGCTTGTTTTTGTAAATAGATTTTAGTGCTTTATAATATAATGTGTCAACTGACCTGTAGATTTCGCCACTTCGAGTTAGGCCACCGTAGCGAATCTAAATCACTGATTCCTACAATGGTTCCCATACACCTGCAGAGGAAAAGGTGATATGATGTTAAGATAATCAGACAATAAGAGCTTTATACAAAGCAAAGAATTATAATAGTTCAACCAAGAATTTGGAGAGAGGATAAAATAGGATCAAGCTCGTTCAGTTTATTTATTTGAAGTTTTACTCTTTGCATCAATGGCTGGTGTGTTCTTTTCCTTGATTTGCATGAGGAAGAATTGTAAGGAGAAGCTAAATTTCATTTAGTATCCAGTACAAATGTAAACATCCCAAATAACTTTCTATTATACATCACAGGAGTCTATTTTAAATAAAATCTAAGATAAGATTTTTAAAAATAAGCATGAATTAATTAAGGATTTAAACAATTTTAAGGAGTTGGTCAAATATCCTTGCCCCATCTTCCATGCCAAATGGTGGTTGTGCAGCCTCCATAAAGTTTTAAAATAAGATTAATATCAATTAATGAGAGATTTAAATTATATAAGGAAAATCTAGAACCTTTATCCTGTTACCTCTAAAAAGAAACCACATTACTCATAATAGCTCAATCTTCATTTAAATTCTATAGCCTAATTTTTGTCCTATGAAGAAGACGCACTATACAAATTTAGTAGTGATTTTGGGGTGGAGCTCTAAAAAATTATCCAATATTTGAGATTATTTCATTAAGATCATTATAAAAATTTTATTGTATTTTTTATCGTCGTAGATTTTTTTATAAATAAAGAGAGGTGAATTGTCTTACGTTGTACATCAAAATTCGGGTTGTATTTCCTCCATAATCAAACCATAGTTAAATCTACTACGGTAACAACAACATTTAGACAGCAATTAGGACAATTTATATAAAATTTTGTGTGTTTTTTATGTCATGATTTTTTTTCCACTCTTTGTGTTTGCATAGATTTTACCTGTTTTCTAGCACATTCATTAAGGGAATTGGTGCTTATTAATCATCAATTCCACAGCCATGATGAAGGACTAAAAGGTGACTAAAAACATCAATAATTATTTTTTGAAATTACACTTTCCACCCTTTTTGTTAGATATTACATTAAATGTTAGCATCAATCCATTTTTTAAGTTTACACTTGCCTTTCCATTTTATTAGATATTATATCACATGTTAACCTAATCATTTAACTAAGAGATTCAGAAATAGGAGGGAAGAAGTGTAGTTGTAGAAACACAAGTGAGTTATGTATAATATTTATTATCTTCGTAAAAAATAAGTGCAATTAATTGATTTTTTTAGTTTAATATTTCTAAGATCATTACTTAAGGCAAGATATAGAATGCTACTCTACATAGGGTTCATATCCAATATCTTTGAAAAGTATAAACTTTTGATGATCATGCATTGCATGTAGCATGCCAAGTGAATGATGAGAGAGGAGAAAGAAGCAACGAAATAAAAGATATAGGTTTCGTTTGTGATGGTTTTTTTACAACTTTCTAAAGCAGTTTTTTAGTACAAAAACTTCTTAAACTAGAAATCTTTGTACTAAAAAGCTGTGTTAGAAAGCATTAAGAAAGTTGCCCCAAATGAAGCCATAATCTAAAAGAAACCTTCTTTTAGTTGATTCTTCTGTTGCAAACATCATTCCAAATCTCATTCCAATGGAAACTTGAGCATAAGCAGCTTTCTGGTACTTGGCTACAGGAACAATGAATTCTGAAGGACATGCCCTGAGAAATTGTCAATGTTCTTAAGTTTGAGAAAAATATAATAGAAAAGGTTCTAAAGAAAAAGAAAATTTACAGAAAGCTCAAGTAAAAAATATACCTTGGGTTGTAGTAAACAGTAAATGGACTACTGCTAGCCGCAGCATGGGCAGCTGCAGCAAGAACACCTATATGCATACTATCAGCAGATAGGACAGAGGATGGCAATGGTGATTGTTGACAATTGGAGCGTCTTAAACCCAAAAGTAGTTGTGATTTCTCATCTCTAAACAAATCATAAATAATTCTCAGATTGATAGACATATTAAATTAACATTTAAATAGTGGTATGAAAAGTAAGTACTTGGTTGCCCAATCTTTTGAGCAGTATGGATTCAGCAAGATTTAAATGATTAAGGCTCCGTTTGCGACAGCTTTATTTATGCTTTTTAATGTAGTTTTTTAGTAAAAAATTAAAAAATTTATACTAAAAAACTGTTTTAAGAAGTAATAAGAAAGTCATCCCAAACAAAAGCCTAAATCCATAAACTTCAAGTTTGGCAGTAATGTCCAAGTTGACATTTTTCTGGTCAAGCCATATTGGCTATCTTCAAAGACTCTAAATTGAAATTTCCATGAATATACTTACCGAATAAACAAAACGGAATCACCAGACTTAAGCCGCTTTGCTCCAACAAACAAGCTCCAACCAGTCGTCAAAAGGTGGCGCTTTGGCTGCCCTGGACAAATAGAGCATCTAAAATAAATCAGTGGTTAAAAGAGCAGAGAAGCTCAAATGGGGCATGCCAAATAGATGAAGCTCCCATTAATGCAGGATTTGAGTAGGGGTTGATGTATACAACCATGACCATAAAATTAAACCATGCAACACATGGAAGAAAAAAATATTATTAAATTATATTCTATAATATTTAATAATATGAAAGAAGAAGTTAATTTCAAGTTGATTCAATATAATTATGCAAAAATATTAAACAAATTTACAAAAATCAACTTGCTCGACGCCCTATACAACCTCAATTCACTCCCGCTTGTACATGAGATTCATTGTTGTACACAAGGAAATAAAATAAGTAGGAAATTAAATATACTAAATATTCAATAAGAAAAAAATTATTAAAAAAATACTTGCATTTTTAATAACATTAGCTTCAATTTTCATTAATTTGGATGATAGGGACCATTTTGATCTTTGTTTAAAGATTATGAGGACTAAATTAAGACTTTTAAATAGTCTAAGACTAGTTTGATCCTTCCTAAAAGTTGGGGGATCATTTTGGTCATTTTATCTATGCAGATTAGATTAGACATCAGATAGATCAAATAAATTTGCTTGCCCTTTACATACCTAAAAGAACAAAATATTCTAGGGAAAAAAAGGGAAAAAAAAACCCAATTGAAATGGAGCATTCTCATATCATCCACTCTTGCTTTTTTTTTTCCTCTGTCCTTCTCTATCCCTTACACAAAAAAATTAGAAAACTTAAGAAATGAAGAGCATGTCATTTTAAAATGGAATGTTGTCATGCCATATATTTCTCTTTCCTCCTCTTTCTCTTACTATATAGATCACATAAAGGTCATGTCGATGGCTCAAAACAATGACATTCAGATTACAATCGAGGATACCAAACCACTAGTCTAGATTCACCATCCAAAGAAATTAGAAGAAAAATCTATAATTTGGATTAAAGGAGTGCTACATATACGATAACAATGAACATCATGTTGGAAAGAAAGCGCAAGGTCTCTATACTAGAAGAAGGTATAAAAAACACAAACATGTAACACAAATGCTAAAATTTGAAAAAAATTCCTTACCACGATAAATGTGTCTAAATGTCCAAATGTTATCCTGCAAGTCTCGAACAATAAGCTCTTGATTTGGGGGTTGCATTGTATAATCCTAAAAATAGAAAAAGAAAGCATGAAAAGACGGGTTAGATTAGACAAAAGAGGACTATTTAAACGCCATTCTCATGTACTTACCAGTTGGGGAAACAGCTTTTCCGCCGCTCTTCTAGGTACTGAGAATCCACCATGAGTACTTGTATCACTTGCTGTCAAATTCTTGCAAAAGAATTCTGTTGGTTGCTTGCTTTTTGTATATCCAAAATCAGGAATTTGGAAGACATCGGCTTCCTTAAGTAGAAAAAGAAGAGTAGAATCAATCTTAAGGAAGGTCAAATATTACAGGCTTAAAGCATCAAAAGAATGCACATTCAAAGTTTCCATTACCAACATAAGATAATTAACTTAAGAACTTCTAAACTTAAGCAAATTTTGTTTAATTTACTTTACAGCTCTTATTTATGAGATATTGATAACTTGCAGAAGAAATTCAGCAAAAAAGGAACTGTATTAATGCTACATTAAAGCAGCAAATTAAGCGAGGACATACAAATATCAGAAAAGCTATATATGATTTGAAAATACTAAATTTCTGTATATGTGATAGATGACATACAGAATTGACTGGCTGAAGCGTCATTTGTGCATAGATTTCATCATTTTCCCTGTCAGCCTACAAGTGCATGAAGTGGCTAGATTAGGGACCCCATAAATTTTGGTAAAATATATAGAACTTAAAATAGATTATACTCACATGTAATGTGACATTATGAACTTGGCACATCAACTGTGAAGGCAGATTTGCATAACTAGGGATCTGTGAATTGATGGCTCTTCTGGTTGAGGTTGACACCTATATTTGAAAGAAATTAAGTTACCAAAGAGCAAAACCCAGTACAGGAGTTGACAGTCTTGCAAATTGGAAAAAAACTCCGAACCGACAACACCCAAAGGTTCCCAATCTTCTAATAAAAGATTTTCCGAACACACTGTATTAGCATTGCATGCCCTACTCATTCCATGTTTGGCATGGCTGCCTCTCAGCTTAGTGGTTAAAATTTTGTGTTTTTAGTGGTTTCTTTTACAAATAATAATAAAAAAAAAACAGAAGATACTTGCGAGTCATCTTAATAATAGATGAAAGGGAAACTAAAACTTATTGTTTGATAAGGTGCAGTGCCTCCTAATAAGTTTAACTCCAAATTTAATCCACATCCAAGTGACTAGATGGAGATACAAGAATGGATGTTAACCAACATACATAAAGGTAAAACTTAATGTTAATTATGGTTACTGGTAGTAAACCTTTGCGTATTAAACACTTGTATTGCATGCATAAACAAACAAAAAAAGATCAAGTAGTTTAGATTATTCAGGGGAAAGCAACTCTTAAGATCAAGTAGTTTAGACTATTGTAAATTTATCAGATTTTGTTGAACAAGTTCAGACTTTGAACTAATCTCAAGTAGAAAGTAACAGTTCAACCAAAAAAAAGAACAAAGAAGAAAGAGTACGAAAATGGGCGATGGGAAATATTTACTCAAATAAAAAGGCATATCTTCTTGTTCTCGATCCACAAAATTGCAAAAGATTGTCACTAATTATTCTAACAACTGCAAGGAGGCAATCCAAACAAGCATGTTTCATATTGTGTAGTGCCTCCTCCAATGCTTAAACTCCAACTTTAAACAAACTCCAAAATCACTAGAGACAAACAAAAATCCATGATATACATCTTAAATAGGAAAATATTTACCACTGCTTAAAATTAGGAGAACAGAAGTAGGACCCAATTAAAATAAGCTATATAAATTTGTACTTACTACTCATAGCGAATAAAAAGCTAAGATATACCAAGAACTCCTGTTAAGAGTCCTTAAAGGAAATTTTAGATGATTATTCTAGAGAAGAGTTACTATTGAGCTCAAGTAGTTCAGGTTCATATCAATCCATGGCCTTAAAAATGGGGAAAAAATAAAAAAAAATGGTTAATTATAGTATAATGAGAAAGAGACCTGATATTTACACTACTCTTGTTGACATAATAGAACATAGAAACTACAAAAAGACTACTGAAATAAAAGATAAGTAGAAAAAAAACTACAATCATCCTCAAATCACTATAAATAAATCGAACTCAGCACAGAAAAAAGTTAGTAATTCTAAAACCTGTTCGCTATGCCCCTGGGGGAAGTAGTAAACAAGGCTTCCTGGCTGTGGCAATGATACCAGAGGACCCGCACAGGCATGCCATAGCTCTGAATTTAAAATCTTCTTTGCACCTAAACACATCAAAGTAGAAACAAAACCGCAAAAAAAAAGAAAAGTTTATATGTGTAAAATAATGGCTTGGCATTACTAAATTCTTCACTGTAACTAAATCCAAAAGGAAATTAATAGAAAAGTCAAAGAAAAAGACATAAAACTACCTGCGTTTGCTTGAACCTCTCCTAAAAGTTTCATTTCATTCAACAAAATGGAGGTAAACTAGAAAGCAGTATATTTTGTTGCTGTTGAGTATATGACATCCTCAACCAATCAACTCTGAAGTTAACCAGAAGCAGAAAGCCACAATCGACACCATCTTACTACAAGAATCTTGTTTTCTAGTTGAAAGGATCATTTTTTTTCATCCAGCACTGAAAACAGTATTACATAAAACATCCAGCACTGAATTTTTCAGTCCAATGCCAAACCAGAAACAAAACCTCAAACACGTCAAAACCTATGGACCCATGAGTTTCCTAAAAACCCCATTTCCCCAACAGATTCTGGTTCAAAAATCCCATCTTTCATTTCCTTTTCACTTATATACGAACAGGTAAAATCCAAGGAAAGTAGAGCCAAGAAGCGAATGAGAAGAAACACACTATGAAACATGAAGAATAAGGACATCTGAAGTTACTAGTAAGCAAAAGCAACAGTATACGAGGGCAAAAACTGGGAGCGACGGAGAAAAGCGAGGGCTTTGGGTAATTCAAGTGGGCCTTCGAAGTCCTAAAAAGGTGAAGCCTTCTCCTCCAGAAGCACGCGAACAATGGCATCATATGAGTGGTCGAATTCCAAGTTGTCTTTTTCCCCCTTTTTTTCTTACAAAGTTCTCTGCTTTTATTCGTCCTACCCTTCCATTTCCCTCTCCTTGCTTGCCCAAAGATACCGACCTTTCAATAAGAGACCATGATTCCACTCCATCCCCTTTTTCGCTTTTCTTTCTCGAAATTGCAGGCCATTTTTCATCCATCCCGTTTTCTCTTTCCCTGCTCCCATGGCAGCTTTTGGCTGCTGACAAACAAAATACAAAGTGCGGCAACGGAGGGTAAGAATGTAATGGAAAAGGAAAAGGTCGAGTGGATGATGGGGTCTTCGATATCTCAGATACGTATAGGATTACGTCTGAATCCATCATCTTTGAATCCCTTCTGTTTGCGCAGTTGGCTTGCGTGTTTGGGTCCATTTGACCGTTGGGATGAGACGTCGAGGGCTGTTCAAAGAGAGCGTGTCAAATGGTGAGTGGGGAACTGTTCTTCTCATGTGGTATGCTTAGCTCCTTTCCATGCAATATTGAGGTATAGCTTTGATGAAATTTCAGCTGTCCTGTTTTTCAAAAAAAAAAAAAAAAATCCTAATTTAGCACACACGGCTAAAAGAAGCCAAAATCATATGAATTTTATCATCTGTGGGATCTCAATGTCCTATCAATCTATGATCAATTTTATAAAAAATATTAAGGAACAAAAATTGTATGATTATATATATGCGGGTCTTTCAACATTTGATTTATTAATGATTTGATGAGAGTGAAAAAAAAAAAGAGATCAATTTTATGAAGAATATCATGGATGTTTAATTTTCGGGGATTAAATGGAAGAAGAAGGCATGAATTTAAGTTGATGAAAAAAGTTCACGAGGTATAGCTAGTGCTTAATGATTGTGAGGGTGTCGATTATGACTAATGCAATTAAGTTATGAACACGAGTGAGGAGGGATAGTGGTCCTGATGCTAATGTATTTAGGTTTTGGTATGAACTAAGAATGAGTTAATATGTTAGGGTTCAATAGGAGCTGAGATTGTAGAGAAGTCACCGATATTAATGTTGCTAATATAAGCCTTTGCATGCATATTTTTATATTTTTTGGTGGTGTATAATTTGAGATAAATGTGAATTAAAATATAATCATCATGATTATATTCTCTTGATAAACACTTTTGATTCACAATTTTAATATATTTATTATTATTATTAATTTAACTCAATTTTTGTCCCAGATTTGTATATCTTAGAAGAATAATGACAGTGTGATTTCAATATCTTAGAAGAATATATAAATTTTCATATATTGACATGTGATTTCAATAGTTTAGGATTAATTAAGTTTCATATTAATATGCCATGTTAACTAATTTTATTTCCTTAATTAAATTACTTTAATAATTTTAATGTAGGTTATCCCAGCTCAACTATCTTAAAAAAGATATTTATTGATGTTTATAAGAGAAGAGATGCTCACTTAAGTAGGAGAGGACACGTGAGTAGTAATGTGTAATGGGATACTCTAACGAACATGAGGAAGAGCAGAAGATAGTAGAATTGATGATATCGACTTTCCAATCATAACAACACAGGTATTTGCATCAATATATACTTTTAAGTTCTTATTACCGAGTATAAGAGAAGCATGTCGTAAAAAATAAATTTTATTTTAAATAATAATTTCATCATTATTTTTATTAAGTTATAGATAAAATAATGTTTGTATGAGTGCAAACTTTTGTACGTATTTGAGAGATAGACTTGTGTGTATTATGTTTTTGAATTTTTAAAAGTATAGAGGTCTACATTATTTTATAAAACATAATAAAAGGGAGAAACATTATATTAGCTTAAAGATTTTTTGAAATGTATAGAGAAGAATTTACTTCCCCAAATATCTATTTTGACTTGATGTTAGTACTAATTTTTAAATGCATACTTCATTGTAAATATCTAGTCCTTCTCTCTCTCTCTCTCTCTCTCTCTCTCTCTCTCTTAGAAATAAATTGTATTACTAAGTTGGGCTAGAATAATGGGTAAGACTAGTTAAAGTATTGGATCATCATAGATCAATGGTTTAAGTGGGTTGGTAGATTGCCTAGGCTACTTAAGGCTAAACTTACTTAAATTAAGTAGGCTAGCCCAACTCAATGAGTTATTTATATATATTCATAATAAAATTCAATAAAATTATGATTTTTATTTTATTATGTGTAATATAAAAATTTTATAAATACATCATTAGAATACATGCGAGTTATGAAATTTGAACATTTGTAAATATAATTAGTTATGTAGTTTTTTCTCGCATTGTCAACTTATAAACTCGTGAAATAACTCTCACTAACTTATCGTCTTCTCCATGGTACAATTCACCAACTCAAGCTATAATAGTATAATTTGTGTGTGTGTGTGTGTGTGTGAGAGAGAGAGAGAGAGATCATCTTCTCCATGTTACAATTTGCCAACTCAAGCTATAATAGAGAGAGAGAGAGAGAGAGAGAGAGAGAGAGAGAGAGAGAGAGAGAGAGAGAGAGAGAGAGAGAGAGATGATAAAGGCAAGGACTGAAAGCATGTGTGGTTGGAGAAATGCATTATTGTATTATTATATTCACATTATTACCACTTAATAAAACTATTCAAGTCAATTAGTAATATTTATCTTTGGTTGTCAATTCTAAGTTTATTTAAAAATAATCCATGCATTTTTTTTTTCTTATGCAATGACTTTATAAGATAAAACACTTCTTCCAATTTTCATGATTTTTCAAAAAATAATAATAAATTTCTTAAACATAGACTCACATCATAAATTTTTAAGACTATGATGTACATGTTTTAGCCAAGAGGAATTATACTAAAAAATTACTCTCTCAAAGAAGAAATGCTATGGTGCTAGGTACACTAACGTGGTCTCATATACATTGTGATATTATTTTATCACCAGTAACAAAAAAAAAGTCTTTCATCTCCTATTTTTGTTATTTTAACTCGTTAATGTGTGGTAAATGTGAATAATAATTATGGTAATTATTTATAATCAATACTCGATTCATACAAGATGATCTTGCATTTTGTTCATCCATAATCAAGCAAACGATCTCATCATATGGAAAAATTATTACGTGTGATCACAGGACGATCCATAGGCAAATCATGTTGTACCACGTCACCCCGGTACACAACACTTATACACATCAAACGGTGATATGACGCATCCTGATTCGTCTCTGGACGGCGTATGATGACTGCACATAATAATTTCAACGTCATATGAGCTCCAATGAGTAGATGATAAAATTTTCAAAGATTTTGAAGTTTTTTTGATACACTTACTCCATATACTTAATTAACCTAATTTCAAAAAGAAGCACTTCATATTATTTGTATTTCACCCATTATCTTATTTTAATTTACAATACTAACCTCATCTCTTTATTATATTTTATCACTAATATACAAAAATCAATACTATTCAACCTTAGGAAATTAAAAAAAAAAACTTTTTATGTTCTTAAACATCATAAAAACTCATCAAATTATACATTCCAACAAAATTCTATCACAATCATTTCTTCATTAAATCAATAAAATTGAAATATTATTTAAAATTCCTCATATAAAATGATGGAGGTCTCCAGGTGGTAAAGCAATAAAGTGTACTGATGGTTTTGGGGGAAGAGAAAGGCTATGAAGATGAGATGAGATAGGCATGACATATTAAGGGATCTGTTACTAAAACTTTTCAGTCTTTTGCCTCTTAATAGGGAACCACTGAACAACAAATTTAGCTTTCTTTTTTTTCTCTTTCTTTTCACTCTCCAATCTCTCTATAAAGTGTCGATTCAAAGATTATTTAGTCAGACATTCACAAAATAAGGAAAATAATATTTTTTATATTATAATTCATCAGAAAATATGATGATTTTTTTTTATAAAATTCTTTTAGGGTGTGATTTTTATTATGAAGAAATAATTTTAAATGAACTAATTGTTATTTGATTAAATTTGATCAATGTAAAAAAAATTATATTTTTACTGTAAAAGTATTAATGATTATTATGTTTTTGGTATTTAATAAAGGTATATATTTTATAAATCATGAAAATATTTTAATTTTTGATGTTTTTAACTCATTTCCTATATAAAAATTTTCAATGAAAATAAAAATTTCATAAAATTTAAACAATATTTTACTAAAAATCTTAAAGAATAACTAAAATTCTATCATTATAGTACAACTAAATTTCTTGTTTTATTTGCACACAAATTCTATAATTTCTTTTGTTTTATACCTTACAAAATTTTCAAATAATTAATAATTAAAAATAGCTAAAATGAAAATTAAAACAGAATTCCTAAATCACCAAAAATATTGAGATCAAGCTTTAACATATCCTTTACAATAGCCTAAATGCAAAATATTTGGCCCATTTCTTGTTAAGAGACATTTTATATGAGCTATTAAATATTTTCAGATTTAAATAAATAAATAATGCATATTGAAGGATGTTAGTCTATTTAATTTAAAAAAAATATATTTCATTTTAATATTTTTCACACAATTGGTAGAAAATAAATAATGATATTAACAGTATTTATTTGTTAGCCAATCCAAAGAACCTAATCAATTAATTATTGTTTTTATTTTAAAATGATGAACGATAAATCATAATTAAATGATATTAAAAAAACAACTTTCTTTTTCAATTAATAGGCCCAATTTCATTTCATATTAATCGATTGGCATTGCTTATAACAGTTTTAATTTCTATAATAGTAATTAAAAAATTTATATTACATTTTAATGCATTAAATCATATTATTTTAAATTATAAATATTAAAACAATAATAAATACATTCTATTTAATGTCTGATAAAATCATTAAATATTTTAGACAACAATAATCATAGAAAGTTAAAAAAAAAACCCAAATACATAAAATAATTTTACAAACAATATAAATTCATAAAAATATTTATTAGAAAATCAACAATAAAAAATTAAAATATTAAAATATTAAAATATACTTTAAGAATCAATGCTTTAAAACTTAGGCTTAATTTATATAATTTTCTTATTATTTTATTTTTTTCAATCACAATTTATATTTGATCACTCTTTCTTTATTATTTTTAATAATTTTTGTGCTAGAAAGTTATTTTCTATAATAACTTTTAAAAAACCGTTTTATCCACAGCACTTTTACAACCACTTTATAAAAAGTTGCAGCCGTCTCAAACAGATCCTTAACCCTAATTTGATTATGGTTAGACCAATCCGATAGTACAAACACCTAATAAATTCTTGCAAGGCTAAGCATATTTATAAAACTTTTGAATAACAAATACCTCCATAATCATATACTCAAATTACACTCAAGAAAAATAGTAAAATCCTTCATAGAAATTCGACAAAAACGAACCAGAAACAACCCAACCCGAATCACCAGGTCATACTCGAACCTGACGGTAACAGATCGAATCATATTTCGACACGAAAAACTCAGCAGGTATTAAGCAGGTGCGCTTACCTTTCTTCAGATTTGATAGGAACTCCTTTGTACAATTCTACACGCTCTCTGAGAGCATCACGACGAGGCCTTGCAATCTTATTATTTGGATCAAAAAGAAGAACTTCTTCAAATGCTTTGAGAGCCATTTTCAAATTTTTCTTCTTCTCATAAGCGTCGCCCATATTGTTCCAAGCAGTAACGTAGCCAGGCTGAAGCTTCACTGCTGCTTCAAACTGAGCAATGCCTTTGTCAAGCTTGTTGTCACGCACATAGCTCACTCCTAAAGCATTGTAAACCTGCTTTGAATGTAAGGGATGAGAATCAATCATCAGAAGTAAGAGACAAAATGAGTGATAGATATTTTAAGTTTTTTCAGTTGAAGATATGATCTTAAAATGAAAAAAAAAGGATCAATTAGAACTTAAATCTTGGAGGCGTTAAATTTGGAAAATTGTTTGGCATGATTGATGTTGATTCAGATTAAAGTATGGTAAATGGTTTGACAGATATTTTAGATATTTAGGATTCAATGAATTAGAAGAAGAGAAATAATAAAGATAAGGGGTGTAAATCTTTTAAATCCTATTTGATTCAAGATTTCCTAAGGTTTCGTTTGGGACAGTTTTTGTATTCATTTGTTTTTGAAACCACAAATACAATTTCTATTTGACTACTACTTCTTCGTTCAATCAAAAAATTGCACTAGAAAATTGCTTTTTACAATAGCTTTAAAAAGTCAATTTCCCTACAATAGCTTTATAAAATAATATGAAAATTATCCCAAACGAAGCTTAAATTTGGGATTTAGCCTAAAAAGGGATAAAAGTGGAATTTAAAAAGGTTTCAGGATTTAAGTGAAAGAAATTGGCTCAAGATATCATGATCAAATTTTTTGTCATGATTGAATTCAAAGTTATTTTATTTGATTTGAGAAGAGTGCAATATAAAGTTTGAATGATTCTCAAAATATTGCACGTATCTCAAAGCAAACTCAACACTTCAAAGCCCATTATGATCCAAAATTTTTCCAAGGAATTATATGCCTCAAAAAATTACATGCAAAGAATTAGCCTATAAATTTTAAATAATCTTTGGCTAAATCATAGCAACCAAACACCCTAAATGATTAAAAGAATAAATGCAACTGTAAACCGTAAGCTCAATCATGAAACAAAATAAAAGAAGCTCAAAATGAAAAAGAAAAAAAAAAATCAGTGTTAGTAAGACAAAATTATTCTATTCGATCAATTTGAAAGAGTAATACTTCTCAAGCTTAGTAAATTCATCGCCAGTAAACGCCAAAGTTGATATGACTGGCAAGCAACTCTTCATTTTTTTACTTGGAAGTGAAATAGGGTCCATAGCTGCCTTAGAGTGGGTGAGATGATATTTTGGGAGGAAAAAAAGGCAGACCAAACAGAGCAGAAAAAAGAGAGATGTCATAATCAAATTCTTTACACGATTTTTTAGAAATTCGTGTGATTTCTTCTTGTTTGATTTTTGGCCTGGTTTTAAGGCAAAAATGTCACATCTCAAGGGGGACAGTCTCCTTAGACACCTTAATAAATAAAATGTGCAAATTTTGCTTGAGTGGCATGGTACATCACTGTGGATGTTAGATCTAAAATCCATTAGTTTAAAGTGCACTAATTATAAAAGATCGTAACAAGTATGGAGTCAATTGAGGAAAATCTGACACCGTTTTCTTACTTTTTGCCTTTTTCAAGCACAGGAAAGCTAGCTTGGGCAAATATGATCTTATTCTCCAAAGGGCAATGCTAAAACCCTATAGTTTTATTTGATAAAAACTTCCAAATTGTGATCAAGATCCTGGAATCAAATATCTCATATATCAAATTTATGCTTCTGCACTCAAATTAACTCCAAAAATGAAGAGATTATTACGTGCGATGTTCGGACCGTTCGGAGACGAATCCGGACGCACCACATCACCCGGATGCACTGGGCCCCGGGTGATGTGGTGCGTCCGGATTCGCCTCCGGATGCCGCACCTAATAATTTTCCCCAAAAATGGGTGGAAAAAAACAGCTGACTTAGCTTTTCAGTTCTCCCAAACCAAAAAAGTGTATAATACCACCTGATGGACCAAAAAATTGTATCCCACCCAGTTTGGTCAAGAGAATGACGAGGGAATCTTTTACCACATCCTATGCTTCTAGCTATAATTATTAAAGCATATTCTATATCTGGCTATATAGGGCAATGCAGGCCACCCATTTATGCCTATGGTAGCTATTTGAGTACTTGATCCACAAAACATTGAAACATGCAGCATTTTGTCATGGCTTTATTAATTTTCAGATTTTCAAATGCTCATAAGGGGTGGGTGTTTAGGATTCATAAGTATAAAAAGTTTTGGAAAACAGTACAGGGAGAAATTGAACAGAGTGGCTGCTAACATACTGTACTAATAACAAGTTCTACATTGTTCTCAAAGTAGACTAGTAAGAGCCCAGCAGGTAAAGTTAGAATCACAAGGGTAAAAAATTATTAACTATAAGGAGTTTCTCAAAAAAGTTCGAAAGCAATCAAGCATATTCTTACATCTTCATCCACAAACCAAAGCATTTATAGATTAATTATGCTTTATATTTGATTTTAACAAGGTTAGTTAAATAAGCATATATGTTGGATAAAAAATTGTCTGGTGGAATCTGGTTGAATCCTTTATACAGACAAATCAAGCTTAAATATTCAATATAGAGCTAATTGAATTGAATTACGGTATGGTCCCCAAGATCTCTCACAAGATATGTTGAAACGAGAATTTGATTGACAAAATCAAGACATGACATATGAGTTTTAAGAGAGAAAATGAGAGAGTGAGCTCTGGGGTTTAGGAATAGCTAGGAATCCATACCTGAAATTTTATATCAATGATCACAGGCCCTATCCCTGACATTTAGCCCCTATTTATAGACTGAAACAAAAGACGATTTCACAGGATGGGAAATACATGAGTCAGTCTATTGCGAAGGCAGTAAAAAAAGCTTTCCATAATTTATTTAAGGCATATAATCGAGCCCTTGGACAAGTTCTTTAAATGAGCATATCTACCAAGTACATACAGTCAATTGTATAGCAATTACCAAAGTACTTAATAGTCAATTGTCTATCGATTACTATTAGTTAGTGAGCACTAAAAATCGGTTGTTTGCAAAGTACCACTTCGATGAGTTCTTTATGGATCGACCTATCTATTTTGAGTGATTAACTGACAATACATTTGCTCTTCATGTCATAAATTATTCATATAATGTTTTGGATAATTTACTGTAGATGACTTTGTGGGCTTACAGATAATTTCAGTTGTTTTAACCATTTCAATTTGGAATGCTTGTTTATAGTTCAATCAATAAAAAAAAAAAAGTCAAAGATGGTCTTCTAACTATTGTTGCCAAATGGATTTCGTTATAGCTATTTGGGCTCCAGGCTACTTGTTCTATCTCATTTTTTATGGATTTGCATAATGCACCTGCACGTTTTTTAGTGACCTTGCACAGTGCATTTGATTGTTTTCAATATATTGACATATTTATTGGTACGCTCCTGCAATGTACTTGCATGTATTTCAGTACATTTATTTAATATATCCACACTCTTTTTAATATAAATGAAGTTTTTTATTTAAAAAAGATAGCGCACTTTTTGTTATAGTTGCCTGCTTTTTCATACCATGATGTACTTCTTGAGGTAGTGGCACACTTTTCAGGACTATCGCACAGTTTTTGGTCCTGTATTGCACTTCTCGAGGCAATTGCATGCTTCTCTAGATGTTAATACGCTTAACAATTCTAATGCACACTTCTTGAGGTGGTGGCAATCTTCTCCAGTAGGGCGACACACTCCGCAAGGCTCTTACATTTGAATTTTGAAAGTTGCATTTTGATGCATGTGAGATTTTAAAATATTCATATTTGTTATTTGCGTGGATGTTTACTATTAAAATGCGTGTAAAAATTTTAATTTTAAATTTTAAAAGAATGCTTATGTTAGCTAGCACGTCTATGAATTGCGGATCTAGTGACGTTAAATTCAAATTAGATTTTATTTTCAAATTCCTTTAGCTTTTGAATAAAATGAAATTCTCCCTTACACGAGTAAATTTAAAACAAGTAGGACCCATAAGGCATCTTTTTCTAGATATAAACAAGAAAGCAATTCAGTTCATTTTTATTTCATTGTAATTCACTAAGTCCTAAAGGGTTGCAATTGCTCTTAACAGTAGCAGGGCCCTCTATGCTCGCAAGTGAGCCCTTCAAGTTCATCATAAGTTCCCTGTAAGTTCATTCCTAATCTAATCTTTTATTCTTATCATTATAAATTTTATCGAATTGCATTTTTATTTTTTTTTTAATGTTATTTTAAGTCATCAACAACAACATCAAGCCTTTATCCCCACTACGTGGGGTTGGCTACATGAATCTTTTTTCTCCATTGTGTCCTATTAAAGGTCAAATTCTGGTTTAAATCTAATAAAGAAAGGTCATTCCTAATATTTTCTAACCAAGTCTTTTTAGGTCTACCCCTATCTTTCTTAACATAAGTCAAATCTAATACCTCTACTCTCCTAACCGGGTCATAGGAAGGCCACCGTTTTATGTGACCAAACCATCTAAGGCGACTGATGTGATGCATGGAAGGAGTTACATAAGATTTTAAAAAGAGAATTACTCCAAGCTCAACAAATTATCTTTTCATGCATCAAAGTGAAGTTGATTACAAGTAATTCGAGATGTTCAAATTGCTAGGCAAAGAAACTACGACAAGAGAGCTAAACCATTTAAGCAAATGCGAATGAAAACATAAAACGAAGGCTAGTAAATAAAAATCCCACAATTAATACAAAGTTGTTCACCTTGAAACCTTTAACTCTCTCTTCCTACGGAGACTAAGTTGAGCGACGGAAGATTGTCCAAACTAGCATGGAGGTTGCCACTAAGATGGAGGTACCAAGGAACGTCGCCGTGGAAGAGGATCTCGGAGGCGGAGGAGGCACGGTAGATCGACCTTTGATAATCCAAGTGTAGACGGAGAAGTGTTCGTCAATGGAGTTTACAAGCGTCGGCAATATTCGGTCCAAGTATTCTTCGAAGGTATCGTCGAAGTCAAATCCGACGTCAAAGAATTGTGATCGCAAGATGTTGACTCTTCCATTGCGGTCGTATTCAAACCCGTAGTTCCACTCGGGTTCGTCCATGCATCCTTGGAGTGGATCCGGATGGTCGCCGCAAGCAAGATCTCCCCAAGGAGGGCAAGTGGGGCGTCGGCTTGGCTAAGGGAGAGGGGAGCCGGCAGGAGAACAAGGAGGGGGGGGGGGGGGGCTGGATGAGAAAAACTGAAGTTTGCTTTCAGTTTTTGTGAAATTAGGAGGGAGGGATTTAGGGATTTGAAATTCCAATTAATTGAAAATTTCAATTAAGGAGAGATTATGGGGAGAAAACTGAAATTAATTTCAGTTTTAAAAGGATTGGAGGGAAAGTTTTAATCCTAATTTGAATTTCAAATAGGATTTAGGAGGAGTAATTGAGCATTAATGGGTTTTCCCATAGGGGGGCCGGCGGCATGGGCTAGAGAGAGAGGAAATTGGGGGAGAGGGGATGGGGTTCCCAAATAAGATTTGTTGACTAGGAAAATCTGAGAAAAAATCCACTCTCATGCAAAGTTTTGTTTGGATTGATTTCAAAAACTTTCCAAAAATAGACCCTCCCGATATGGAAAGTATTGAAATTTGAAAATCCAATTTCAATGTAGAATGGGGGGAAAAGAGGAGGGAAGAAGTGGTGGAGAGGGGGAGGGATGGCCGGCGGCAAGAGGACCGGCCGGCGGGCCTTGGGTGGTCGGCGGGTGGTTGGGCTCCAAGGAGAAAGCTTACTTCAAGAAGATTGGGCTCCTTCCCACGGTTGCATGGTGTGTGTAGAAGTTGTAGGTGGCGGAGATGAGGGAAACACGAACGAATTCGAGAACTCGCTAAGAGATCTCTAATGGAACTCACAAAGAGATCCAAAATGTGGCACTCACAAATAGAACACAAACATAATTTTCATTCAATAATTCAATAATCCTCATACAAGATACAAAGGCCATATAAATATGCTCCAAATAAAAGAAAGTTCAAAAGTCTAAAATGCCCCTTGGGGCTACAAGAGCAACTACTACCCTCAGGGGTAAAATGGGAAACTACGAAAATAAAAGCATAATATAAAAACTGCTGGTTCAAGTAAAATCAATAATAAAGACTCGCAATCATGGTCGTCGATCTCCGTGGTCGTCTCTGATAGACGCGCCGAAATCTCCTATCGATGACCTCATCAGCGACTCTCTCTAATCTTATCTTCTACTGGAGCTACTCCAACCTTTTCACATATATGCTCATTTCGTATCCTATCTCTAAGGGTAAAGCCACTCATCCACCTGAGCATCCTCATCTCTGCCACACTTAACTTAGTAATATGCTTCTCTTTTAATGGCCAACATTCAGCACCATAAAGCATTGCAGGCCTCATTACCATCTTATAGAATTTTTCTTTAAGTTTGAGGGGTACTTTTCTATCACACAACAAGCCCGATGCATTCCTCCACTTCAACAATCCAACTTGAATTCTGCTGATAATACCTCCATCAATTTCACCATCACTCTGAATAATAGATCCAAGATATCTAAAACGTGTACTCTTATTAATGACTTGATTGCCCAAAGTCACAATCCCCTCGCTAGGTCTATTACTACTAAAATTACACTCCATATATTTCGTTTTAGATCTACTCAAGCGAAAACCTTTAGTCTCTAATGTTGACCTCCATAATTCAAGTTTACTTTCAACTCCCTCTCTAGTCTTATCAACAAGAAGAATATCATCAGCAAAAAGCATACACCAAGGTACATTCTCTTGCAAATGTCTAGTGAGAACATCTATGACTAAAGCAAAAAGATATGGGCAAATTTTAAGTCATGTTCACTAAGAGTCAACTTTGTCCAAATTTCACCACCCTCTCAAAGTCTCCTCCGCATTGGGAGAATCTACGGGAAGTGCTTGTCCTTCCCACCACACTTAAAAAGCATGCATGATCGTTGTCACAAGACACTGCCACCAGGGGATCTTATCCCAATACGCTTAAAAAAGGGTGCACGGTTCATCGCTTGTACAAGCAAAGAGGGCGAATTTCCCTACAATGTTGAAACAACGCGAAAGGTACTTAGGTGTGTGGGTTTACTCGCAACATTGGAAAAGCGTGAATGGATACTTAGATTTATAAGTTTACCCATCATATTGGAACAACATGAGAGGATCATTAATTTCAAATTTTTGAAATTGCAACTTGCACGAGTCCAACAATGAAGACGTGATGATGAGGCAACTAGCGAGGGGCAAAAACTAAAGTTTTTTTCTCTTTTTTAAATATTATATAGGGAGGGAGGGAGGGAGAGAGAGAGAGAGAGAGAGAGAGAGAGAGAGAGAGAGAGAGAGAGAGAGAGAGAGAGAGAGAGAGAGAGCATTACAAAAATGGTAAACTCGCTGCTTAGAGAGAAAGAGAGGGTGATAAGAGAGGAGAGGGCAAGAGAGAATCTAGAGAGAGAAAGTAGAAAGAAGGCAAGAGTAAAGAGGGGAGTTCGAGAGAGAATTTAAAGAGAGAAAAAAGGAGAGAGTGGGAGATATGATTCTCTATTAGAGATAGAGTGAGGGTTAGAGGGAGAGATAAAGATAGGAAGGGGATTGCCAGTCGGCGGCTGGGTTAATGACTGACTGAGGGAAGATTGGGCGGATTTGTGAGTGGAGGTTGCAGGGAGGTGAGAAGGCCTGCCAACACCTAGGTTGGAGAGCGTTGATGGAAAGGAGAGCTGAGGTTGATGACAAGTTCAATTTTGGCTAGTGGAGAGGAGGAGATGCAGGCATGTGAGTTTTTTGGCAGCCTGAGGTGATGAACGACAAGTTTTTGTTGGAGTTGAAGGTGGTCGTACATCAAGAGGAGTAGGCAAGCTCAACTAGGGGCTCGACTGGGTGAGGTGAGGAAGGCCGGTGGTTTAGTTAGATGGAGAGAAGCTACAAGGAGAAGAAGGAGATAGGGAGCAGGTGTTCGATTGTGTGAGTAGAAGAAGTGTGTCTGCTAGTCACGTGAACAAGAATGAAGAGAGGGAGATGCATGTGTGAGTTTAAGTTTGGCCCTTTATTTTTTATTATATTATATTTTTCTGTGTCGGGTTTGGGTAGCTTTGGGCAGAGATAAGATGTAGGGATAAGCTAGGATGGATGGAATTTTTCTTAATGCAAAAAAAAAAAGTAAATCGATCGCTCCAATGATTTCTCATGCAACCCGAAATACGTATAGTAGCCTCGCGCACAGGTAAACCACCTTTTTCTCGCAAACAACCAAGACGATTTGGGTGTCTTTTTTAAGTAATTTCGACGTTCTGGATGCAATGACGAAGTCCTTTCTCAAAGAGGCGATGCTGCGCAACATTGCATCTATAGTCCATTTTTCATCGCGGTCGCTAGAATTGATCGCGAGAGATCCCTTTTATGTATTTTCAACATTTTGAACGCAACGACGTAGTTCATTGGCAATCAGGATACACTCGGGAAATTTTGCACAGCGTTGCATCCGTAGACAGTCTTGTTTGCTGTCGCTTGATCGATCGCCATGAATGTTTCTTCTTAGATGAATTTAACATTTTGGACACATCACAACACTCTATTTTCACAAATGGACTATGTTTGAGTAATTTCATGCAGCATTGAGGTGCTTGAACTCGCTATGCTGAATTGTGAGCATGCTACATGTGAAGTTGAGTCTGTTGATTGTTGTTCTCATCATACTTGCTCAAATCAATTTTGGAGCATAGGTGGAGTTCAAGACCACACAATCAAAATCATGTTTTGCAGATTTTCATACTACAACACATAATCAAAAGAAGCCCTAGTTTTCGACTCTAAGTTCAAATCTAGCAAGCAGTGGTTGCCACCAATTTCGAAGAGTTGGTCCATTTTTATTATAATTATTTCCTGTCATAACAAATTAGAAATCCTAGTTATACAGTGAACAATTATAACTCAATCTAGTTAATTTAGCTATTTTTCTGAATCAACAAGATCCATCTCTACCTCAAAATGCAAGAATGGTTACAATCTAATGAATGGAAGTTTAGTGAGGCAATTCTATAGTACACATGGTTGAAAAAATAATCAACCTCCAGGCATGGAATAAATCCAAGTCGATTAAGGAAGAACTATTATGATTCTATGTTAAAATCAAAGAATTGTTTGACTCACCAGTAATTTGATACATCTTGGAAGTAAAACAACAAATAAAAAAGAAGAGCAATATAGGAACACAAAGATAAGGCTGATTTTCTTATTTCTCTTCAACAAATAATGAAAGATACTATTGATTTACTATTCGAGAGCTAGATCAGCTCTCCTACAAACTCTAGACACCGTTAGGAACTCACAACAAACACTAGGAAAATAAACTCAACAATATCATCCCTAGACCATAGACAAACTCCCCCTTAAATAGCCCTAGAACAAAATAACAAAAATTAAAACATTCCTAATCAGCATAAACATAATTTGGAAAACCTTTCTAAATAAATAGAACATTCCTAATTAACATAAATATAATTTAGGAAACATTCCTAAATAATTAAACATGATTTAAGAAATCTTTCTAAAAAACATGATTTAAGAAATCTTTCCAAAAAAAATATGATTTAAAATTTTTTTCTAAATAATTAAACATGATTTAAGAAACTTTCCTAAACAATTAAATACTTCATAAATAACATAAACACAATCAGGAAACTTTACTAAACAACATCTGATGAGGACATCAGAAGATCAATGGCTGCGATCTAGAATTTATTTTATTTTTTGATGTCTTATGTACTAGTTTATCTTATATTACTGTTTTTCTCATTTTACCCTTAGGAGTGATCAAGTGGTGTTGTTGCCCGAAGCGCGTTTTAATCTTTGCTATTTTTCTTTTCATGAGGCCTATTTAAATGCTAGCTTTCTTGTATTGAAGGATGATGAATATTGAATGAAATTTTATTTTCTTTGCTTGATCTCTAAGTGAGTTCATGGGAGGAGAGACCCTAGGTCCTAGGGTGAAAGCAATACCCATCAACCTTTGGAGGAGTCCAATGTTCACGGTTTTACGATCTCTTCGTGAGTTCTTAGATCTTTATTTTAGTTTCCATCTTCCCTACCCACCTTCCCTCCATACCCACCATCCAACAACCATCCTCCTCCCGAGCTCCACCACTGCATGCACCCCGACTCCAATCCTACCTTCTAGAAGCACCAAATTCCCCTCTCCAACCCGCGGATAAACTCTCCCCTCCTTACACCCGACGTCATCCCCCCCAAGCCCCCATTGCCGCCGGCCTCCCCATTGGATCCACCTCCATTATGATGATTTCAATTGTCATAATTCCCTTCCTAAATTAGCTCGATGAAAAAAGAAAAGTAACGACCCTTGTTTGAAATTTGAAGTTCAAATTTCAAATACTTTCCTTATTTGGAACTTTACAAATAAGGAAAGTTTTTAAATTTCAATCCAATTTAATTTTAAATTAAAGAGGGTTGTTAATTCTCTTTCTATGTAGCAAATCTCGTTTGGAAACTTATTAAAATCTTCCCCATACTCCTCCCCTCATGATGCCGTCGGCCACCCATTAATGGGCTAAATCCTATTGCTTCCTAATAAGGCTTCATCCCACTTGAATTTGAATTCGAAATTCAAATTAAATCCCGCCAAATCACTTTAAATCTGAAATAAATCTCAGATTCAATTCCCACTTGCAATTTATGCCTTGGTCCATATTCATTGAATGTTGACACAATCCTCCCCACCCCCCCCCCCCCCCCCCTCCTAAGGCCGGCCCCTTCCCCCTCTCTCTCTCTCTTGCCTCATTAAATCACCTCCCACAAATTGCTTCCCACCTTTCTATGTTATTTGGGGATTCAAAATTCAAAACCTGGCACCTAAAACCTGCTCTAAATTGCTATCCAGCAATTTTTCACTTAGAAACTGCTGTCCGGGAAACTCCAACCAGCCATAGTGCTGCCAGGTTTGCTCCTGTTTGCTGACCAGCACTACTCCAAGTACTGTCCCAGAGATTTCTGCAACCCTTTTCCTTCTGTCCGGCTGATTGATGAAGCCCCAAGTGTCGTTTACTATCTAGGGATTGCCAAAGTGCTGTCCCAAACAGCCAGAAAATTCATGTTGCCATCCATCCCTTCCCAAACACTCAAACGACCACATTGGAGCTCCGTATTTGTTCCCTTGGTAAACTTTTCTTCCTACGCTTATATCTTCCTAATTCACTTTTCAATTATGATTATACTTTGATTTACAAAGCTCATGTGAAGCTCTTCACCGCTACAGCTTAGAGAACTAGAGAGTTGACTCAGTTGAGTGAGGGATTCTTGCATCGTGCCTAATCTTATTGTTAGCATTGAGATTTATACTTGAAAATCATTCATGTACGCAATGTTAGAATAAATTGGCTACTTTACGATCTTAACTCCTATGCATGTAATTTAGCCTAAGCTTGCTTTATCGCCTTATTGTTTTATTTTAAACATTTAAATCGGCATAAATCTTATTTAATATTTTTCTCGAAATATTAAGCGTGCAAATTTCCGTAAGCAACTCATCTTCACATGTACGTTTCACATCAACCTCCCTTGATTAGTAACCTTCCTGAATAATTTTCCTTAATTAGAAACTTTCTTAAACAACTCGCCTAAACACCTACCCCTTCCTGGCTGTGGTGCTCCCCCAGCGTATCATAATTTTTGCTAAGTTACAGGATATTCTTTTGGGGTGTGTGAGCGATGGGGGCGTTGGTTTGGGGACTAGAGCGAGGAGAAATTCTTGGAAGTTACTGATTAGGATTTTTGGCAAACCTGTGCTAGATCCTGGTCGTCTCTATCCCACTTCTCAATTGCTTGCTGCAGGTACTTCGTTGCAGCTGGGTAGAACTTTCTTCTAAGCATAACAGCACCCAGTTCAAAATACTCGGTTGCAGTAGCATCACCACTTCTGACTTGCTCCTGAAAGAACAAAATATGTCTAAGCGATTAACTAGATTTGGATTGTTAGTGCGCTCATATCATGAATTGTGCACATCAGAAGCATTTACCAAAAAATTAGAGAATTTAATAACTCTACCTGCAGTTCTTTAGCAGAAAGGTCAAGCTCTCTTCTAACAAGAACCTGGCGAATAACAAAGAAGGTTCCAAGTCCAAGAAGACCTAGTAGTATGAGCAAATAAGATAGCTGTATTCCCAGTTCAAATAACTCCCCAATCTCATAAACCATGTCTGTTTTATTTCCGACACTGGACTGTGCTACTTCACAAGAACTGAACCATGAAAATACCGCAAATGAGAGCACACATGATCTCCATAACTGTTCATTCTTGTTCTCTCTGCTATTGCTCAATAATAGTTGCTCTACTTCTGCAATGAGAGGAGGGAATTGATACATCACTACTGCTTCTGTGGTACAACAAAAGACAATGGAGGACTATGCCGTCTAAATCAGTCAAACAGCAACTCTGACATGCCCCCATTATTGAAAGAATTGAAAGCAAATGAATGCATTTAAAAAAAAAAAAAACTTTATTTAGAAAATTAAAATAGGGATCATGAAACAAAGGCAAATCTCCACCCAAAAAATATCCATGATGCAAATATTTTTCAAAAGAAGAAGTCCAAAATAATCCCCCAACTATTTAAATGACACTAATTTAATCCCAAAGTATCACATTTCTCTAGTACCTCGATTATAAAACATTAATCTCAAATGATCTCTCAGATAGAAGTTAAAGGAAATTAAGATACAAAATTAATCCCAATTTAGTCTTCAACTAATAAAAAAGATCTCAATTTAGTCCCTTGTATAGTGGATAGATTAAATTGGAGAACGGGCATACTCTAGGATTAAATTGGTTACATACGAATAGTCGGGGAACTATTTTGATATTTTTATCCTATTTTTCAGCGTATATGTCTAAAGAAAATAGAATAATAATTGCATTGCAACCTATTATTACTGAAAGAATTCATGCAAGTGTAAAGCTGATCTTTTAGTTAAGCCTGTTATTCATTAGTGCGGTTAAAGCTCCTACCCTAAGACATTAAAATGATAAGATGCATAATAGCTGTCTTCAATTTAATTAAAATATTTGCAACCTTCTGATGAGGCAGGTTTATTGGATTTCTTGTTGCGTCAACCCAAAAACCATGGACTATACGACATGAATGGAAAGGAGAAGTGTAATCCATTAGCAGATTACTATTTCAAGAGTAGATTTGAAGTAAAATTCATCAGCAAGTGCAACGTGCTAACAGCGTCGAACCAAGAAAGATGCTGGTCACCAACGGCATGCCAATGTGACTTATTACCCTTCGCCAAGGTGACTTATTACCCTTCACCCTGGAACCCAACCCATGGATAGGGTTAAAATAAGAAACAAGTCAAACATGGAATTCATGATCTCCGGACCAACAAGTGGGACTATTATTCCACCAGGAGCACAGTTCCAAGATCATGGTTTGTTTATGCTGGTGAAGAATGCAGAGCAGGAGCACTGAAACAGTTTTATTCAGAATCAAGCAAAAACCAGGAGCAAATGCAAGGGCTGTGATAGGGAAAAGGAATATATATGTAGGAACTAACATATTATTATAATTTATAATGGATGTGATTTGTTTGAATTAGCAAAATATATGACTAACATGACAATGAAGTAACAAGTATAGTTTATGGCATGGCTGAGAATGAATAAGTATTAATTTTTATAATTAATAGTACAATTTCAAAATAAACATAGTTAGTAAGGGGAACAACTAGAAATTAAAGCATAGTGTGCCTAAGAGAAGATCTATGCAAATATGCGTTTATGTAAACAAAAAATAAATTTAAGATTCTACGAAAGTGAAAATTAAATAGAAAAGAGATAAGGACCAAAATAATTCCTTAAATTTTTATGGACCAAAAAATCTCCAACTATTTAAAAGTCATCTTAAGCACTTGACTTTTTAAATAGGGGCCTAAACGATCCCATGGGAGGACTAATTTGGTCCCTATTTAAAGAATCGAGGAACCAAAATGTTACTTTTATATAGTCGGGGGCTCTTTTGGTCATCAAAAAAAGTTAGGGACCAATTAGATCCTTTTCTCATATAGAAAATATCACATATAAATTCTTTATTTATTGATATTTATATAAACTTCAAATGTTTCTAAGCAAACATATGAAAACAATATATAAGTTCAAAGAGAAAAACTGTATTGATAAACATCAGAGTTAGAATAGTAAATCGACATGTAGGTTACCTTCAGATTTTGTAAAAGTATTACACAATTTTGAATGAAAGATAACCAAGAAAAATGCAAGCTATTGTAAAAAAGGCGAAGACCATTTAAGGAATTTATGTTTATAAAATGTCATTGATTTCTTTTCCTTCACTTAAATGTATTTTCTTGTGCTTTCATAAAAACAGCTTCATGAATATGCTAATACAAATTACAATTAACAATCTGCTATCAACATATAGAAATAGCCAATCTAATAATAATGACAGTTAAAGTGTTTCTGTAAATGATGAGTAATTTCTGAGGAAATAGAAGAAATCAAATAAAAAACTTCATAGCACATCAGGACGAACTAAACCTTAGAAATAATTAATCTATGCATTCATCCTTTTCTCCTCAACCCTTTGCTCAACATACTTCATTAGACTATGAATACAACTAAAAAAGAAAACAAAGATCAAAAGGGTAGAGGCAGGTAGCCCTAGCAGCTCTTTCTCACTCTCTTAGAAAATATTGCCATTGCTACCTTCGCTCTTCTAGGTCTGAGAAGAGAGTGAGAGAGAAGCACAACTGCACAAGTAAACGAGAGAAAGAGTAGTTCATAAGATAGTGCAACTTCCTCACTTAAAGGTGAATGGCCTTGGTTTCTGCAACTATAGTCTGATGCGTGAAAATTGACAGTTCAATTGTTCAAATACTATATTTTTACAAATAAATTTATAAATGAGAATTGAAATTAAAAACAAAGCTGAAACCAGCTTTAGAAAGATATAAGCAAAAAACACTCAATTTTTAAATTAGTTCATATCAAGCAGAAGAAGACTAACCTTCTAGTATGAAGTTTTTTTTCTTCATTTCCATTTCCACGTCAAAAATCTGTCTTCCTCCAGCAAAGAATCAGAAGATATTGAAGAAATAAATAAAGATTAGTAACCCTTAATTTCCTGAATGTAAAACAGTGTAGCTAAGCTGTCAAGTCTTCCAGTTAATTTGTCTCTATTTTATTTTTGTTACGTCAGCAACCACTGAAAAAACCAACTAAAACTGCTAGCAAATGTTTTGTCAAAGCAGGCATCAGTTACTGTTGCTAATGTTCAAGAACAAGTACGAATAGTATTAAAAGTTTCTTAGAGTTGCATTGGAACTAGATTTTTGTTCACACACATATTGACCAATGCCAAAAGAAGAACTTGCATGTTGATATGCACTTTATAGTCAAGATTGTCTATACAAATATCGCATTCAACGTTTGGATTGAGAGGAATAACTGAATTATCCGGAATTCGATTAGACTCAAAGAACAAAAACTCAGGTAATCATTGCTGAAACTTTTATCTGCATATAAGAGACGTTGAATAGAGAGCTAGCGCTCCTGTTTTTTAAATCAATCCTCAGGAATTGGTTCAGCTATATGATTCGAAGACTGCAAGTTTTATTCCTGTACGATGTGTCATCACATTTTTCTATTTTATCGTATTAAATTAACTGGGAAGGCCCTCGATCTAATCAAAAAAAGTTGTACAGAAATTTTGAGCTCTTGTAGCATCGTAATACTGATTATATTTTATAAAACGTATGGTGCATAAACTAGAACATTCAACCTGAACTGCATTGCGTAATTTGAGATCAAATCAATGAAAACTGTTAAGATAGTTTTTTTTTTTTTTTCCAATGCCTTCCTGCGTTATAAAACCAACTAAGCTTGGGGAGAATAAAAATTGGTTCACAATCTCCCTCACAAATCAAAGGATAGAGAACCAAAGGATGGACTCAGCCATGCAGCAAACTGATGCCGGGATATTTCCACTGAGAAGAGGGTGACTTAGCAAGAGCATTGATCTCCAACGTGAAAGAAAAGCTCGCCATTCTCAACCTGGTGCCTCTCCACGATCGTTGTCTTCCGGAATTGGAGCAGATACTCAACGACACTAAGTAAGAGAACATTAGCTGAAACTTCAGACTTCCCTCTGGAGACGAGGATGAATTAAAGGAAGAATGAACAACCCGCAAATCAAGCTCTGGAAAGCCCAACATATCATTGCCTCAACACAAAGACAAGAGTAGATGGAATACAATTATATCCATGGCAAAGTATCTAGAACAAATTGTACGGCAATTCATGGCCACCTTTGAATTTTAGAAGGAATAGGCCGTCGAGAAGAAAACTGCCACTTATGAGCATACGTCCAAACTCATACCACTGCAATGAGGATAGCTCACGTGCAAAGGCTTGTATGAAACTACGATAGGGCCGGTTCTTGTAATTATCCATGATACCTGTCCTTTTCTATTTATAATGAATTTATGAATTGTTGTCTATCATATTGTAAGTTCAAATAATACCCTACGGTTTAGAATTTGAACTCACCTTTTGTAATCACCATCATTTCCTATAGCAAGGATGGAAGTAATCTGATACTTGGATCCTTGAGGAAGACTTGGGTAGTCTACCTCTCCTCTAGGTCCCTTTGCATGGTAGATCTACAATATTTGGTTGCGACTAAGGGGTTAGTTGGTTTGCCGAAAAAAAAAAATATATACATATATATATAGAGTAAAATAAAATGGGATGTAAAAGGAATGTATATATTTGAAATGTTTGGAATTATTTAGATGAGTGTAAAATAAAAGCAGATGATTTTTTTTTTTTTTTGCTTGAAATAAAATGAATGCAATGTAAAGCCCAAAGATAGTGGTAGGCAGATAGTGGTCGATGACGGCTAGCGGTCGACTTGGCAGGGGCGGCCGGCGGCCACAATGACAAAGGATTTAAAATGTATTTGGAAATTGGTCAAAATCTAATAATTTCTAAATATATCAAAATAGAACAAGAAGGTGATCACATATATTTTAAAATATATTATGCATTTTTTATTTTACTTCAAAAAAAAAACATCAATATTTTCAAAACAACTATATCAAAAATACTTTACATAAATTTTACTTCAAACCAAACATCCCCTACATGCCCCCATAATGCGAGACTTTGACCATTTGCTTTCTCCAATCGAATAGAGTAGAGCTTACCCAAACAGGTTAGATAACTTTGCTCTTTTGGCATTTGGAGTGATTCAATTATATTAGGGGAGAGATGAAGTCCCTAGCTTATGTGGAAGGAGTAAATAGACTCTCAAATATGAGAGAATGCACAAGGACGTCTCTCATTATTGGGCAAAGAATGTATCGACTCTACCTAGTAAAGGAATGTATCGACTCTATCACCCTAGAGAGGATTTGAGCAAATCTTATACTCAGTTGAAGGACGTACCAAAAATTACTAGCTTATGCGAGTCAATTAACTCTATCAATTGAGTAATAAGTTAATTGGCTATCACTAGAAGTGGGAGAGGATTCACCTCTCACCTTAAAAAAGAGAAGATTCATATGTTCCTGACTTACGGAGGATGAAAATCAACTCCCAAGCAAGGGAAATGTACTTGAACACCTCTTATTTTTAGCTCAAAGATATATCAACCCCTATTAGCTAGAAGGAAGCATCAAATTTCATCATAAAAAGGATTCAATTATCTCTCACACATAGTTAGAAGATGTGCCCACTCCTACAAGCTTAAGAGGGTGTATCAATTTCATCATCCAAGCAGAAAGGTCTTCAGACATTTTTGTCCCATGGAAGTAGACTGAAAATTAACTTACAGGTGCAAGGGAAGGTACTCAAACGTCTTCTCCTCATTGGGAGAATGAAGATCAACATTAAGGCATCGGAGAATGTACTTACATCTCGTATTATTGGGAGGAAGATGTGTCAACTCATGCTAATTAGGAGAATGTATCAACTATATTACCCTAAAGAGGATTCAAGTATCTCATATCTAAATTAGAGTATGTGCCAACTCCTGGTAGCTAAGGAGGGTGCCTCAATCGAACATCTTTGTCTCATGGAGAAGGGGCCGATGGGTTGAAAATCAGATGCATCTCGTTGTCTAGTAGAAGATATATCGACTTCACTTACTAAGAGGATGCATCATCTCTATCACTCTGAAGAAGATTCAAGCAAATCCTATATTTGGACGAAAGATGTACAGGCTCCTGCTAGCTTAGAAGGGTGTGAAAATCAACTCCTAGGCGTGAGGAAAATTAGTCAAATAAAAGAATGCTCGGGGTACTTGAACCACAAGATACTTGCAAATGTAGAAGAGTTATAACAACATGTAGTGTATCATGCAATCAGGAAAAAAAATTACAAATGCGTCACCTACCCTCTTGAGTCATGAAGGTCACGTCTCGACTTCTAAAGTATACACTACACAAAAAAAATAAGAAAATTTTTCAAATTGAGTCAACTTCTTCTAGTCAAAACCATAAATAGAAAATTTCCCTAAATGGAATGACCAGTGGTAGAAATTCATTAGGTCATTGCTATCCCAAATCCTTAAGACGTCAAGCCCCCCATATATTTGAAGCCTGTAAGATCTTGGCCCAAAACGTATCTAAATGATTAGAGGACCTCCCAGTACAACTTAAGCTTGACAATTTCATTTTTCCTTTTCAATGCCTCTAATATCCTGACACCAAATCTCTAGCACTGGAACTATTTCGGTGAACCCAAGAACCATAGTAATTTGTACTCAAATTTTCAGCTTAACCTTGCAAGATTGTCAATTGCCCTAACAATTTTGATAAGGTCTAGATTTAGGTTATGCACCTCCTCAATTTCACTAGCCATATGTTAAACTCATAGAATTGAAGAGGGAAAATGCTTAATTTTACTGCAAAAAAAGTATCCCTATTTATAGATCTATACAAAATATCTTAATAAAGAAGTAAATAACTACAAAATCATTCATAATTGCTCTAATATAATCCTTCCTAAATCAGCCAACTAAATATAGAAATAGATCGGCGTGATCCAAGTGAGCCTCCCATGGACTCTCATCCTAGCGGTGGGATCAAAATGTCAAGGGAAGACTGGGATTTAACACTACCCCTCAACCTGGGGAATACATATCGATCATTCTCAGCATGGTAATCAGTCCTAGAAAGATAGAGTTATCGAGTTCCTTGATAAGAATGTCTGCAAGCTGATCTTTTGATGAGACATGATTGATACATATAAGACCACTATCTAATTTCTCCTTTATGATATATTTGTCCACTTCTATGTGCTTGGTCCTATCATGCTGAATCGGATTATGAGCGATGTTGATTGTTGATTTGTTGTCACAGTTTAGCTTCATAAGGCCCTTCCCACTTAATCCTTAGGTCTTCTAGAATCATTTTGATCCATAGTAGCTCACAAATTCCCAAGGCCATAGCTTTTTATTTTGCTTTTACACTAGACCTTGCCACCACATTATGTTTCTTGCTCCTTCATACAATAAGGTTTCCTCCAAAGAATGTGCAGTATCCTGAAGTAGATCATCTATCTACTGGTGATCCTGCAAAATATGCATCAGTATATGCTTCTGGAATTATTCCACAATCTCTTTTGAAGAGAATCCTTTTACCTGGGTTCCCCTTAAGGTGGTGTAGTATTATGTCTACAACTTGCAGGTGAGTATGCCTTGTATTTTGAATGAACTGGCTGACCATGCTTACTGCAAATGCTATATCTGATATGGTATGGGAAAGATAGATTAATTTTCCCACAAGTCTCTGGTAGGATCATTTATATACATTTAAATCTTCTTTAGCTCCTCCCAATTTAAGATTTGGTTCTATTGCTGTTGGTGTTGGTTTATAAGCTAATTTGCATATTTTTTTAAAAAGATCATCAAAGTATTTTTGTTGTGAAATGAATATTCATTTGCTAGAGTGGGCCACTTCAATTCCAAAAAAATATTTTAATCTACCAAATCTTTGATCTCAAATTTCTTGGCAATACATTCTTTTAAAACCACTTTCTTCTTTTCATCATTCCAAATCAAAATGATAGCATCCACATAAACTAATAGAATTTTGACTTCCTCTGAGTCCGAGTGCTTGAAGAATAATGTATGTCCCCCTTGGCTCTGCCGATAACCATTAAGTAGCATAACTTTTGAGAATTTTTCAAACCAAGTTCTAGGTGAATGCTTTATAGCCCATATAGAGCTTTTTTTAACCTGCACACTTTTTTACCCCCAGATTTCTCCTTGAATAATGGTGGAATCTACATAAATATTTCTTCCTCCAAGTCCCCGTAAAGGAATGTATTTTTGACATATAGCTGTTCTAGATGCCAATTGTAAGTAGCTGCTACTGAGAGCAGGATTCTCATGGTGTTCATCTAGGCCACATGTGCAAAAAGTTTTCTGGTAGTCAATGTCATACGTCTAAGTGTACCCTTTCACCACCAGTCTTGCCTTATACCTTTCTAATTGATGCCAGCAAAAATTAGAAAAAAATCTAATTTTTGCAAGAAAAAAAAACACTTCCTAGAATATTCAAAAGACTCCACTTAAAACAAAATATAAGACCATTTTATATCATATAAAGACGACCACACAACAAAAGATGCTTACAAACTTATGAAATAACAACACATACAACTTCCTAAAACTGCATTTCATCAGTTGCTTTGAGAAGAAGGATACAAGTGGCATCGAACTTGTGGAGAGAATAATGAGATAAGAAGCCGAGACGAAATGGAGGACAAGCTCGCAAGCTTTCCTAGAGGGAGAGGAAGAACGGAACAATCTCGCAAGCTTTTCCACGAAGAAACCCGCATGTTTTGGCTTCCAAAAATCAGTCACATAACTCTTTTTTTTAACTCTCTGAACATCACATATTTATAGGTGACAAAAGGCAGCCAAACAGTCCTTAAAATCCTCAATTTAACCAATCAAAATAGAGAATATATAAGGCCAAAAATCAGTCCAAAACAGCACCCAAACAGCCACATAAAAAACCCAAAAAGGAAGCCAAGGGGGAACCGAAATAGCCGCCAAAGGGATCCAGAACAACACCCGAAAAGGCCACACAGAAAATAGGGAAAAGTAGCCACAGGACAAGCAGCAAGGGGAGGAACCGAAGGGGCAAAGCAGCCATGAGACAAGCAGCCAGGGAAGAAGAACCAGGAGGGGAAACCGAAGAAACACTGGAAAAGGGAAAAGGAACCTTTGGGGAGGAAATCAAAGGGCCACATAGAGGGGGGGAATGAACCTATTTAATTTTAAAATAATGAGCTAAATACAGTAGAAGCTCAACATTAATGAGCTGAATTTTAGTAGCTCACCAAAAAATAAAACCCAAAATATTTTGACCCCCCCCCCTTTTTGCCTGCATCACCAATGTACCATCAACTTCGCATTTCACAGAGAACGCCCATTTGCAGCCGACTGATTTTTTCCTATTGGTAAGTCGATGATCTCCCATGTATTGTTCTTCTTCAGGGCCAACATTTCATTTTTATGGCACTTTTCCAATTTTTAGTAGATAAGGCCTCATAAATATCATTAGAAATATGAATATCATTTAGTGTAATAAAAAAAAATTATGTGAATGTGAGAAGTTATGGAAGGATACAAAGTTGGTTATAGCGTACAATGGAGGTTTTTTTGTTAAACATGTATTTACCTCAATTTCAGGAGACATTTCAGATTCTTGAATCTGCTCTGGAGCATAATTTGGATTTGTACGTCTGGAATACATTTACCCAAACCTCATGTTATCCATAATAACTTTGTTCTCAATTTTCCTGTCTTTAATTTAGATTTATGTGGATTGATTTGAGATGGAGCTAGAAGGTCAAGAGGGGCAAGCTCACTTTTCTCATCTTCCTCAATTTTAATCTCCCCCTAAATATGAGGTTTGGTGAAATAGGGTTTTTATTCATCAACAGATACAAGAGTCTTCTTGGTGGAGGGATGATAACAGTTATAACTTTTTTGGGTGGATGAATATCTAACAAAGATACATTTGAGCGCTTTTAGATCTAATTTTCCGCTATTTTGTCTATGAATGTGAATATAAAGGTTATTATGGGTTCAGAATTCGGGGTAAAAAGATGATAGAATATCCATTGCTGATTTTAGTCCTAAAGTTTTTGAAAGTAGTCGATTTATGAGATTTGTGGCAGTTAGAAGGGCTTCCCCCTAGTAGAATTTGGGTATATTATAGTGGAATAAAAGTGCACGAGTGGAAGCTAGAAGTTGACCATTTTTTCTTTATGCAACCCCGTTTTATTGTGGGGTGAGAATGCAGGAAAACTCATGAATGATATCTTCTTTTTGAAAGTAGAAGGATAGGATTTGGTTAAAGTAATTTAGCATTATCTGAACAAAATTTTCTTATTTTTACCCCGAATTAGTTTTGGATCATGGTATAAAAATGGGGAGGATAGTGTTAATATCGAATTTATTTTTAAGGAGAAAGATCTAAGAGATTTGAGTGCAGTCATCAATGAAGGATGCAAACCATCGGGCTCCTGAGATGTTAGAGACTTTTGAGGATCCTCAAATATCACTATGAATAAGGTAAAATGGAGTATTACATCTCTCATGTTTGTTTGAAAAAGAAACTCATTTATGCTTCGCTAACTCACAAGTTTCACAATAAAAATCTTCATTTTCCAACTTATAAAAACTTTTGGGTACATATTTCTTAAGACTTCAAAGGATAGATGTCCTAATCTAAAATGGTGAAGCCAAATAGTAGATTTTTTATCGAATAGGGATAACATAGAATAGTCATTATTGATAATATTAGATTTGTTCAGATCTAGCAAGCTGTATAATCCATCTCTCTCCTTAGCAAGTCCAATATTCTTCCCCGATCTCTGGTCCTGAAATAAGCAACAATTAGGGTTAAATAAGACTTGAAAATTATGGTCACTAATAAGTTTGTCTATAAAGATTATGTTTGAGGATAATTGAGGTACGTGGAGTATGGTTTTTAGAGTGAGAGAGGGAGATAAGGGTATGTCTCCTTGGCCTACTACTGTGATAAGAGAACCATCAGTAGTAATGATTTTCTTATCAATTGGGCAAAGAGTATAGTTGATGAAGTGGGCGACAGAGTGTATCGTGTGATTTGTGGCTCCTGAGTCAATGATCCATAATCTTTTCAAATGATTTCTAGAAGCACTTAATCCAATGGATATAGAAAACTTACCTGAAAGTGCAAGAGAAGAAGATGCATCTGGTTTTTCAAAGGATACCTAAAGTTATTTTAGTTTATCAATATATTCTTTATTGAGAACTCTAAAGCTAAACTGCATTTTTGGGTTAGGTAGATTTGTTGTAGTGTTGGCTTATGATGTGCCCTTTGTCCACTTTTTTTATTACACTCCTTATTTGGAGGCTTTTCATATATCTTCTAACATGTCTCCTTTGTGTGTCAATAATAGCACCAAAGAGAGTCTTTGGCTTTAGGTTTTGAGGAATCCTTAGCTTTTTCCTTCCATGGCACCTCTTTGGTTGACACCATTGCTAAACATTCAACTACCTTTAGCTTTAGCATTACCCCTCATCAACTTTCCTAAGCACGAATGACAGAAATGGTCTCGTTTAATGAAGGTGTCTCCTCTTTTCAAAGGATCTGAACTCTAACCTGATCCAACTCCACATTTAATCATGAAAGAAAGGCATACACTCTATCTTTCTCAGTAAAATTTTTCAGGATAGCAGCATCTTTTGGACACTTGCTCTCTATACATTTGTAGTGATCAAGTTCTTGCCACAAGTTTTGAAGGAGAGTGGCATATTCCATTACAGTTTTGCTTCATTATTTTGTGCTTCGCACCTTGACCTTGATTTCAAAGATCTGGGGAGCACCCGGAGCCTTTGAAAAGATTTGCCTGGCGGCATCCTATATATCCTTTGTAATATATAAGAACATAAAAGTATCACTAATTTTTGGAGCCATAGAATTCCACAACCATGACATAATCATGCAGTATGCTTCATCCCATGCTCAAAAATTAGGATCTCCTTCTTTTGGTCATAACCCAAGGAGGTGATTCAACTTTCCTTTCCCTTTCAAGTAGATCTTCACAAATTGAGACTACTTCAAATAATTCTTCCCAATTAAGCGATAGGAAAGTTGCATATTTTGGATATCTCCTCTTCCTTGATGCATCATAGAGTCAATTTGGTCAAAGCTTTGGGAGAAATTTGCTTCAGACATTGCGGCGACAAATGATAGCGATGAAGGCTATATCAAGCAGGGCAACAATGAAGGCTGTGTTAGTTATAGATAGGATAACAATAAGGGAAGGCCGACAATGAAGGCACGGCAGCACAAAAGCTCAAAATTCTGGCAATAACAATGAAGGCTCTAATACCATGTTAAATTTAGAGAATTGGAGAGGGAAAATGCTTAATTTTATTGCACAAAACTATCCCTGTTTATTTATCTATACAAAATATCTTAATAAAGAAATAAATAATTACAAAATCATGCATAATTGCTCTAATATAATTCTTCCAAAATCAGCCAACTAAATATGGAAAGAGATCGGCGTGATCCAGGTGAGCCTTCCACGGATTCCCATCCTAGCCATGAGATCAAAATGTCGAGGGACGACTGGGATTTAACAGATGAACCTCCCACAGATCCTCCCACTGATTCCCATCCTAGCCATGAGATCAAAATGCCAAGGGGCGGCTGGGATTAGGTGAGCCTCCCACAAATTTCCATCCTAGCCGTGGGATCAAAATGCCAAGGGACGGCTAGGATTTAACACCATATAACGAACTACTCATTTGAATAATGTGAACTTGCAACTGTCGAAGCTGAGAGGTCATGCTCCATCAAATAAGAGCCTCTACTATGTTGGAGAAAGAGTGTGAACTTGGCAAGTTGTAGCAGTAAGAGTAATGCTTGGAGCCCAATCAACAACAAAAAATTGGTCCACCCTATTATGTGTGGAATATGATTGTGTTGATCAATCAGGTTGTTCTGTTGTCTCGGACCTCAAAGCTTGTCGTGTTCACTAGGGAATAGGGGGGTTTACCCCTTGCTGGGATTCGGGTGCTTTGCACCAAAAAAAAATTTTCCATACAACGCCCCAGCGCTGCGTACCTGAGTGCCCCGGTGCTGAATGACAGAGAGCAGAGAGCCGCAGCAACATAGATACAGCTAGGGGTGCAAATGAGTCAAGCCGGCACGTGAGCTAACTCGAACTCGACTCGTTAACGAGCTCGCGAGTCGAGCCTATCGAGCATCGAGCTCAAGTTCGAGCTTAATTTCGAGCTCGGTGTATTAACGAGCTCGAGTTCGAGATTTACCGTGTCCGGCTCGAGGGCTCGTCGAGCCGGCTCGATTAATTTAGGCGGGCACCGAAATTCCGAAATTCGAAATGAATACTGCGAAGTGCTGAACCGGACAAAATATGAACCGAACGAAAGCCAATAAACATTAATTTGACGAAGCCAAGAGCCGGTCCACATACTTCTTTCGTTCGTGAGGTAGAGTGCGGCGCTCCTTCCTCAGCTAGGGTTGAATTTGTTCTTCCGGTGCTCGACGCCTCGACCTGCTATCTTCTCCGTTTAGTTCTCTAATTTCCTTCATAATCTTTTCTTGACTTCGTTTTTCTGATACTTTAGCTGCTAACTGCTATGGTTAGGTCGCTTTTTACCTTCATCGTCGCTTCTTGCCGTCGTTCATCTGGTGCTCGAAGTTTTAATCTGCTGCCGTTTTGGTAAGTTCAGATTCTATTAACTTTTTTCTTTTTTTTTTTTTTGGTTTGCCTGAAGTTTTTATTATGTCCGCGCAGTTGAGGACTTCGCAAACTCGTCTAAGGAAATTTTCGTTGAAGCCGTTTGATAGGTATGCTATAAGTAAACAGATTTTTTTTTCTGAAATAATTCTTCGTTGTTTCGTTATCATTGTTTCGTTGAAGCCATTTGATGGTTGTTGAAGATCTACATAAAAAGTTCATTAAACAGATCAGATCACCTTCGTTTAAGCCGTTATCCTTTTTTTAGTTTACTTTGATGTAATTTCTGATAAAGAATGTTTGAACGTTTTAGCCATTATCATTGTTGCTTTAGTTGCCAGGAAAAAAAATTTACTGGTATAATTATTGTTAAGTCAATGTTTGAACGTTTTAGCCATTATCATTGTTGCTTTTAAATACCTGATAAAGCTTTAGTTGTCAGAAAAAAATAAACTATATTGGTATAATTATTATTTTATAGAATACTTGGATATAATTACTGGTAAAGAATGTTTAAGTCGTTAACATTGTTGCTTTTAAAAATCTTCTCAATAGAAACAAGTTCATATGTTTAAGTCGTTAACATTGTTGATTTTTTTTTTTTGTATATGTTTATACGTGTTTATATTCCTTATAGCAAATTATTGTTAAGTCAATGTTTGAGTTAACTTATATGTGTTTTCATTACCTATGCTAGAATGTCACCCGAACCAAGTGTTGAAAATAATATAAGTGAGGAAATAATTTTGGAGACAGTTAATGAAGTACCATCTGATAGTGTAGAAGTAAATGTTGGGTTGACTGAAAATGATGCTGTGGTGGAGGAAAATAAAGATGTAGAAGGGTATACTGTAGGCACATGTAATCAGAATGAAGATGAAAATCCAATTACAACAAAAAAAAGGTTGAAGAGATCATCTGTGTGGGATGAGTTTAAGGAAGTAATACTTCCTAATGGGCAAAAAAAAGGGGAATGCATTCATTGTAAAAAGAACTTATCCATAGGAACTACAGGGTCGACAACACAATTTGGACGTCACCTTGATCGTTGAGCAGCAAGGATTCGTTTCATAAAAAACCAGAAAGTACTTCATTTTCAGCCCAAGGAAAATGATTCTATTGCTGACAACTCCCAAGAGAGTGCTAGTTTGACCACATTTTCTTATGACAATTCTAAAGTAAGAGAGAGCATAGCACATTATATTTTAATCAATGAAAAGCCATTTTCTGTTGTGGAAGAGTTTGGTTTTAATCTTGTTTTGAAGTCAATGTCTCCCTATTTTTTGAAATATTCAAGAGCAACTGCTCGTAGTGATGTAATGTTAGTTTATGAGAAGGAGAAGAAAAAAATCCATAATGCACTGAAAAGCATAAATAGAATTAGTTTTACAACAGACATTTAGAAGTCAAAGAATCAACGAATATCTTATATGGTAGTTACAGGCCATTATGTGGACTCAAATTGAAAATTGCAGAAACGTGTATTAAGTTTCCTTCACTTGTCACCTCCTTACACAGCTACAGACATTCACTTCATATAGTGAGAGAGATTTAACTTATCACAACTGTCCCACAGAAGAAGAATGGAGTAATATAGAGAAGGTTTGTGATGTGCTTGGATTTTTTAATGAAGCGACAAACATAATTTCAGGCACAGAATATCCTACTTCAAACTTATTTTTGTCCCAAATTTGTACCATCAAGAAGGTGTTAGATGACAGCTCAGTTTCTTCAGATAAGTTTATTAAGAACATGACTAAGAAAATGAAAGATAAATTTGATAAATATTGGGGAAAATGTAACCTTCTCATGGCTTTTGGTGCTATTATGGATCCTAGAATGAAGTTTCTAGTGATAGAGTTTGCATATCCAATGATATATGGAGAGCAAAGTGGTCAAAACATCTCATATGTTCGTGCATTGCTTTATGAATTGTTTGAAGAGTATGTAACATGGTTTGAGGAATAAGCAAAAGAAGCAAGTGACACATGTAAGGTAGGAAAAGTGGCTTCAAAAGGAGGAAGTAGTGGTTTAAAGATGATTCAAGAAGGTGGATCAAACAAGTATAGTGGATGGCTTGATTTTACAGCATATGTTTCTGAAAAAACCAGTAAGAAACCAGCAAAAACAGATTTAGATAACTATCTGGAAGATGGCTTAGAGATTAGTGCAGTTGGCAAAACATTTGATGTTATTGGGTGGTGGAAGAACAACCAAGCAAAATACCGCATATTATCAAGATTGGTTGTAGACATATTATCAATTCCTATTAGCATTGTTGCTTCTGAATCAACATTTTCAGCAGGGGAGCGAGTTGTAGATACATATCGTTCCAAATTGGGTATTGAAACAGTTCAGGCTTTGATATACGGGTCAAATTGGATTCGTGCTCACTATGGCTTGAAGGGCAGGACAAAGGTATCCATTTTTAATGAATTAGTAAATTGTTAAGTATTTATTTTATCACTAATATAATTTACAGGAAGAAGAAGATGATGAAGAAATTGAGATACCAATTCCATGTGCTTAATATGATTTTCAAGGTAAAGTGCTTTTTATTTGAAATATTTTCATAAGCAAAGATAAAAACAATTGATAAGATAAAAACTCAATTTTCTTTTTAATTTTGTAGACTGGTCGTTGGGACAAAAAATTACCTAAACATGTTAATGGCTTGGAGAAGTTAAAATTGGTAAGGGCTTATTGATTATTTTTCATTATATTTAAATTTTGGCAACTTTCTTAAAACTCTTGTCATTGCTTACAGGTTGTCAAAGATGAAGAGATGATGGAGAAATTATTTTTCCTTTTATTTGTTAATTTTGTAATGTTCTAGTTTAGTTACTTTAGTAAATGTAATTTGAACTTGGTATGGACTATGGACATATGTAGTTGTATTTCTCTTTCATTTTAAAGTTTTGTATGGACTTTGTTTTAGATTAGGTTCTACTTGAGTTTACTTTTGCTTTAGTTGTATTTCAGCTGCTTGAGTTCTTGTTGAAGTACTTTTGTTATGTGATATTGGCTGTTTTGGAAGGAAACTGTTGTTGAAATTGCTTGGTGGTGAAAATTTTGTCAGCTATAATCTTTAAATATTGTTTTTGCTGAATTACTTTTGTTATATGATATATGGTTGTTTGATGAAATTTTTTGTTTGCTGAAATATCTTATATGGTAGTTAAATATTAAATAAGATATAGATGTAAAATTGTAGTTTAAATAAGATATTTTAAAGCTTTGTATCAACTGAACTACCGAAGCCTGCAAGAGAATATCAGGAGAACGGTCCTAAGCTTCCGCCTGGGCATTGGGAGGAGATAATAGAGGGATTGGAATTTGTTGAGAAGCAGATTGGAGGATGTTTATAATTTAGGAGTACAATATGCCAAGTATTTTGCTAAGAAATATTATACAAAGCATTTAATTCCAAAATAATTAATAATATATCAAAATATCATTTTGGTGGTAAAATTTCTAAAAAAACATTCAATTCGAGCCGTTTATCGAGCCAACAATCGAGTCAAGCTCGAGCCAATTATTCGAGTTCGAGCTAACGAGTCGAATTCGAGCCTAGAATCGGACTCTCGAGTCGAGCTCGAGCTCGAGTTCGAGCCAACTGTATCATTAACGAGCCAGGCTCGAATCACCTATGACTCGAGCTCGACTCGACTCGTTTGCACCCCTAGATACAGCACTGCAGCGGATCAAGATAGAGATTCTAGCGCAGCAGCACTCCAAACTAGCGTCGTATCACTGCAAGAAGAACTAGATGATTTTCTTTCTCGTTTTTCTGAAGGGTTGTGTTCCTTGTGATTATTTTACTTGTCTTTCTCTTTTATTTTAAAAGTGTAGACATTGAGAATGGTGCATATAAGAATAGAAGCAATGAGAGAGTGAGAGAGTGAGAGAGAAGAGAGATATGTACTTATTTCTCCCAATTTTCATAGTAGATTAGTTGGTGTGGTGTGGCTCTGTGGTTTTTTTCCTATTTTGAATTTCTCCACGTCAAATCCTGGTCTCCTTTACTTTTTCCTTTGTTTTTACTTTCTTGCTTGTTTCTTCGTTATGGTGTTTACTCATCATCATCCCCAACACACCCATCTTCCTTTGAACCTATCTGTCTTTTATTTCAAGAGGTTGAGGATGACTTTATTGATAGCCTCCACATGATTGTTAGTTTTCAAATAATGTACTTAGGCATCCTTCAAGCAAACATCAATATTTTATCATAAAATTGTAGTTATTTATTAGTTATGATTATCAAAGGAATGCCGTAGGTACATGTAATTTTCATCTACATGAATTTATAGACAACCATAATGGTTATCCGTTCAGGGCGTTCTCCTTAATCCCCTTGAAGAAGTCAACCAGGTAGGGTTGTGACATAAATTATACCTTCTTTGAATGTTAAAGGTCTCTAAAGGTCCTGAAGATGTCCCTCCTTCACCTAGCTTTTAACCAGGATATCAAAAATACAAACCTTCAATTTCCACTCCTGTTCATGAAAGATCGGGTTCATCATCCATTAGTGAGTAGCTCTTGCATTCTTGAGAAAGAAAGGCATGAATTTGTAGTAATAAACTCCATCATTGTCTTTCCTTCATCAATTGAGTGCATCCAAATTTGACCATAAATAAAGGAGGAATCCAAGAAATTTATGGCCTAGTAGTATTCAATATTAAATTGACCAAAGTATCTATTTAAGTAAACCAGGGTACCATTCGTTTAGGTAGGTTTAGTTTAGGTTAGTAAAATCAATGCACACCCTCCATTTCACAATATTCTTCTTCACCATAATGATAGTTGAGATCCGCTTAGAGTACTAAACCTCCTAAATAATACCTCATAGAACCAATTTCTAGACATCCACTCGAATATGTCCCAAAAGTTAAGCAGTTGCCAATAATTTATTTTGCTTCACCAACCTATTCCATTAATCAATGTTCAAGCCATGACAGACAATATTAATAACAATTCCTATCAACTTGAATACAAATCAGGCAATTGTTACCGTTCAAGTGTAAAAGCAAATGAGCTTGGCTCCATTTATACCCAAACTTTAATAATAATTATCCTCGGTAGATCATGCTCATTCAGAGAACTACCATAACTCCTATGTCAACTTGTAATCCGGACACTAAGTTCAAGCATATTGGGGCTCAATAATTGACAGCCTTTAAGTACCATATATAAGAGTGGTTGAGGTCACTGCATCAACAAAGAAATTCATTATCAAATGAAGAATCAACATCACTACCTAGAAAGTATTCGTCGGTGATCCATTGAATATAATATTGTAGGTAAATGATAATTTGAATATTATATTGACATGGAACTGTATATTGACCATCATCACCCCAAGTGATCAATAGAGAAATAGTTTTGTCATTTTCACGTTAATAAGGCCATACAAAGGACCCATCTGTGAGCTCATCACTTGTTCTCCAATGTTCATTGTCTCAAAGGATTGACAAAAATAATGTTGATCAATATCGGACCAATATCATGTTGTAATTCTTCTCTCCATATTTGAAATAGTTTCCATCAAGTCACTATCATGCTGTCAGAAGCCTGGCACCTAGGAAACAATCATAACCACCCAATAAACTTCCCGACCCTCGAACTAAGGGGCTGTTTGGTAGCACTTGGAATTTCATTTAAATAGGATTTTGTAAATCCTCTAAATCCGAATTTATGAAATCCTGGGGAATAAATCCTGAAAGCTGTTTGGTAACATTTATGATAAATCCTGCTAAATCCTGTATGACAGGTGTTGTAACCTCCTGGCAACATTCTTTGCAACTGCATTGCCATGTGGACGCCAACACCATTGGATGTCAAAAGCAAGCAGCTGCTGCCTCCAACTAGATCGGTTCTGCCAATTAGGTGGGTAAAGCTGAAATATAGGCCTACATTTATCTCCAAGGAAAATTTCTAGAAATGCATTGATTAGATTTCCAATATATTCTAGGGATATTCTAATTTTTCAAAAATTAAAGAGTACATATACCAGATGGGATTCGATAAGCATACCTGGGAAAATTGGCAAAACTGTAACCGACTCTTGAAACCCTCTACTCTACTTCCACGAAACTGCTTCCGGCTCTGACAACAAGAATATAAAACTCTCCCTAGTATCACAAGAACTACAATTTAAAACGTTTAAACTTCAAATTTATAATCTAAGATCAAGATTACCAGAAGAAGCGTGCTTAAGAAGACTCTTTTAAAGCATATGGTGCTCCGCAGATTTTGAAATTTGCAACAAAGGGATTTCTCCGGGATTCCATTGGGGCTAGTAGGAATGGAAGCGATCAAATTCGAGATTGGCAACAAGGGCGACGCCATGGGAGCTGTGGGGAGGTAGGAGATGGCCCTAGGGTTTCCAGAGGGCGTCGAAGGAGATGATGAGCGAGAAAATCATTACTGTGAGTCTTCCCGCTCCGTTGTCTATCACGCTCTCTCACGCTTGCGTTTCTGCTTCACTTCGTCGTGTGGATAAGCTGAGTAATTTATTTTGAATTATTTATTTATTTGTATTTAAATTATCTCTAAATAATAAATATATTTAAATGATGTGTTTATTTGCAATAAATTAAAATAAATAATTAGTTAATATAATTTTAAGAAGTAAACCTATTCAATACATAAGTAACTGTATAAGTAAAGTTTATCATTCTTAAATCTTATTTAAGCTTTAATTATTTTATGTTGATATCATAATTATTATTAATTAACTTATTACCCTAATTATTAAGTAGTTTTATATATTATATTTATTCAACCTATAATATAATTAATATTTGAATCATATCAGTTTAAATAATAAATCATTAAAATATTTAAGTTTTGATGATATTAATTACAATACTAATAAATTCTTAATTATTCAACCTATTTGAATCTAATAGATTACTAATAACCTATTGGGGCCTATTTAAATAGTTGGTTAGGGGCGGTTTATTCAATTCTATATTATGTGTCTAATTGATCTAATTCGAACACATTGGATCAAATTAGGGATTAACGGACTCTACCTTCGTTCAATTGTCAACTATGATCAATTCACTTATGATTTGGTGATCTAAATCACATTGAAGAGACTTGACCAGATTAATAGATTATTTGATTCAAAATCGTCGAATATGTTTAGGATTAAGAGGATATTAAGGGTGGTTTGACAATTGATCAAACTTAGGCCAACATATCAAGCTTGAGAAATCTCATAATCAATTATAATGCACATGCATATTATTGAACTAATGAAAAAGAGTTTTAAGCTAATACCACTAATTGAGTCTGCTTGGACCGATTAGGATTAAGCTTACAAAAAGTCTACCTTCGAGCTAGCTAAGGTCAAACCTATCAAAAAAAATAAAAATTGATTTAGAATTGAATGATAACATGCATCTTCTTATGATATTTATAAAGTCTAATAGGGATCTAATAATCATTCTAAGGTCAAATCATTATATTAATAAGCTAAGGGCATATGCAAGATTTCTAGCAATGCTAAATTAGGGTTGAACATATGAAGTGAGCTATGAAGTTAAATTTGATATTTAATAAAGAGGAATGCTTGAAACATCATTAGGAATTTGCTAGAGGTCCAAGCAACAATATTGACTAATTTAACTTCAAATGATTGAGATAAAGCATGGTCAATGCAAAATCACCTTGAACTAATCAAACATATGCAGAAAAATATATATAATATTAACATTTTTGTACCACCACACCTCCCCTCTGAGTATCCTCAAAAGAAGCATAATATTTCACTTGAAACTTCTTGAGATGTCTTTCTTTTATGAGCTTGTTGATTAGAGGATGAAGCCCCCTATAATATCTTGTGCCATGTTCATGATTGTGATATTTATAAAATTTGGATTGATATTACGTGCAATCCTTCTTCGCCAAGACACCTCAACTTAAAAAATCCATCTTCTTGATTCTTTCTTGATAATAAATAGTCATTCTTTGTGCAACAATAGACTATATCATGCAACTTACTCAATAAATTTTTCCTTCATTCATGTGATCCTTTGTTGCAAGCATTCCATGGCGATAGAGGAAGGTCCTTCTAACCTATTCTTTGGATAACAAAACTGGGGTGCTCATCTTGCAACATCTAATTCCTATTGGGATCATAATTCATGTCAAACCTAAATTATTTGATTTGGTCATATGCTCTATAGTGACGATAAATTTGGTGGCCCACTGAAGTATGTTGACCATGGTCACCAAAGGACTATTAACTAGGGAGAACTTGAAGGTGCTTAGGTGCAACCCCATAATAAAGGTGATTGCCGTCGTGTTATTACCATTACAAGTAATATCATGGGTATCCTTATTAAAATATTGAAGGTAGTCCCACATGCTCTCCCCTTCCCTCTTCTATGATGCAAATTAAGAATTGAGGATCTTTGATAAGCCTTTTTATCGCCACAAATTGTGAGAAAAAAGGGATAAGAGAACTCTTTAAAAATGTTAATGTTATAGAGAGACGTATTATTGAACTACCTTCAAGCAGCATCTTCATAAGTATTGTTGAATGTCTAGAACTTGTGGAATGTTAAACAAAATCTACAATAGCACATTTTCACAGGTATTGATACATGATCATCATGTTTGATGGTCCTATTGTAAGTCTTCTATGCAATAAATTAAAACTTACTAGGAGCAAGAATTTATAGAAAAAATAAGGAGAGTGGGTTGAAATATAAGATGGGTTGTAGTTCTATAAAGATATAAGAGTGCCCTTAATCACGATTCTTTGCCTTTAAGGCTTGGGAGGAAAGGAATATGGTGATATATAAAGATAGACAATGCAATTTCCATGAGGCTAGCAATATAATATTGCTTGACCTTGAAGTAGGTGTATTGTTGGTTCAGGCATAAAGTCACTATACCTAAAGGTTTCTCTTACATGAGTTTAGTATTGGATGGGGCGTGATGATAGACAATAGCTTTGAATGTTGATTAAATTTGGAGTTGTCTCCCATGTGCTTACGTTCATATTAATGTAAAAAAGTTAGGAGCTTACGTTGATGGTAAGGATTGAGTTATGTTAAGGTTCAAGATAGAGATAAGAAAAATCATTACGACCAATATTACTCATTCAAATATAAAGAGAAAAAAATCGGTGTGCTGAAGCAAGAAATAAAGCACAATATATTAGAAGACAAAAGTTTAAAGCCAGTTTGGCAATGGAGACGAACATCGACTTATTTAAGGTGGTGGTAAGAGCTTTTACTAATGTCATTAAGTGTTATAATGTCATGCCCTATAATCTTTTTTTTTTTCCTTTTATCAGAAAACAACAAGAGCTATCTAATTTCATTTATTAATAATTAACGATAAAAATAAATTATATAATTCAAAATATCTACATATATTTGCATTTATTACTCCAAAAATTATATGCAATATTCAACAATCATATAATCATATCATGCATGTATTTTCAAATCCTGAGTACAAAAATAATTAAAACAAAAGAAAAGGAACCTAAGGGATCTTGATTAATCTCTCATTCTTGCTCCCTTGCCCTGACCCAGAATCATTTAAATCACATATAATAAGCTAAAAATTTAGCATGTCATACTAAAATACTATAACTAAATTCAAAGCACGATAGAGAAGCAATATTGTAACGCCCCAAGATCTAACTTGGAAGAATCATTCAGTCAATCTTTTAATCAATCTTCTACCAGAGCTATCTATAATCATCAATCAGTTACAAACAGTCTAACAAAAGCTACAATTTACAATATCAATGTACACATTCTATTCATTCTCAAAAGTTCATTTACAATACTCAGGATCTACACATTAATCACATGTAGTCTATCCTGTCCTAAATACAAAAAGAATCACTATAACCGAAAAGAACAAAAACTTGAGGATTCCTGATCAACCTCAATCTTCTGCTCCCTTGCCCTGACCTGAAAATATTAACCACATATAATGAGCTTCAAAAAGCCCAGCAGGTCACCTAATACCTACAACTAAAATCAAAGCACGGTACAGAAGCAATATGCATGTCAATCAGTCAAATAATAGCAGTCAGTTACACATGATCATTGAAGCAATGCAGATACGGAAATCAGTACAGTAACGATAGTCAGTGCGTAAACAGAAACAGTATCAACAAGAAACAGTAAACTCATCAATCCACAAAAGAATCAGTTAACAGTTTAAAGGTCCGTAAAGCTCAATAAATCAGTGCGTGCGTCAAATCTCTATAGAAATCATTGAATCTATATCATTAAAGAAATCCTCATATCATTAATATCGATCAAATCAATCAATAAATCATAATAACATTTAAAACAGTTGGAATCAATCAATGGAATCAATCAATGCCGTAAAAAATGTCATTTGCAATCAATATCACGTGCTCAGTGCATCACATGCAATCCAATAATCTATATCACGTGTGCAGTGAATCACATGTCACTATTCAGTATATCTCGTGCATAATATCCGTACAATGAATCAGTATTATCAATATCAGTATTAGTAACAGTCCAGTGACATGAACAGTAATGCTATAACAGTGAAATCATGCATTAACAGTAAATTCGTACAGTGACGATAAATCCTTACAATAACAATAAATCCGTCAGTATCAATAAATCCGTCAATAGCAGTAATAATACTGCTAAACATGCAATTCAGTACAATAATCATATAGAGCAAGTAGAAGTACTGGCTATTAAGGTGTTTTTCAGTCTTGTATCAGTATCTTGAATCTTGTATCCATTGGCTCAGTAAAAAGAGTCGTCACTCTTTGCCCGTCGGCACAATATTCATCTCCTTATGACTCCCTTCAGTAATCACGTGATCAGTAGAGGATAACACCAAACCATTATTTAAAGGAAAGCCCGTCGGTCCACCATCCTGTACATGTATCATGTCTCAAACCAACGGTTCAACCAGTCTTTACTTGTCTTTCACACACACAGTAGTATCACAATAATATAACAGTGCTTTCAATCATATAACAACATTCATCATCATCTTATCAATGCATGACAACCAATAAGCATAATTTAGCTCAATCTAAAAAATCCCTCAAAATATCGTATAGTGGACAAAAGTCGTAAAATGCTCAGTTCCAGAAAATTACCAAATTACTAGAAATCGTGTAAAACAATATTTCAAAACTTTATTCGTACTGAAGCATTAAGTTTCAACAGCCAGATTATTTTCTATTCGATTCAAACTGCACAGAACTCAAAACATCCGGTGAAAACTGTCCAGAAAATACTCAAATCGTGTAAAATCATCATTTCAATAAAATACCAAAAGTTACGCGGTAAAAGTTTCGTCTACACAAAGTTATGCGCGTTTTTCGGTAACGAAAACACAAAATTGAGCAGAAAAAATACCAAAATTCGAAATCTTCGAAATCAGAAATAGGATTCGGGTTTCTTACTGCAAGACGAACAAATCTTCCAACTGCGGCCTCCGAAAACAATCTTTCCCTTCTCTTCCTTCTCTTTCTCTCTCCTGCCTTCTCTTTCTCTCTCTTCAAATGATTCAAAATATCTCAAATCCGATACTTATCAAGCAGGATCGTCCAGGACGATGCCCAGATCGTCCCGGGACGAACTCCTCTGGACATGGATCGTACAGACGAAAATTAATTCCAATTTATTTCGTCCCTGGACGATGCTCTCGGGTTCAGTTCGTCCCGACGGTTTGTCCCGACTGTTCCAGGTTCGTACAGACGAAATTGACAGATTTCTTCACAATTTTCTTCAGTTCGTCCCATACTAAAGTCAGTTCGTCCGGACTAACATCACTCACAAAAATCAGCTTTGGAGGGATTTTACAAATATGCACGGCATCAGACAATTCATAACAGTAATAGTTATATGATCAATAATTAATGCAGAAATAGTAAAACTCTTGTGTACTAGTTATAGAATTTGTAACCAATAAAATAGTGTGATACAAAAGCCAATAAATATATGCAGTAGAGTAATTGATAAACTAGTACATGTGTCAAATCAAGAAAGTAGCTGTCGTATCAATATTATCAATCTATAAAGTAATCATATAAAGTGGTAAAAATTAAAGCACCTATAAAAAAACTATCAAACTCAAATTAATATAATAAAAGATCATAACTATGTACAAATATTATTCAGTTAGTCTATATCATCATCATATCAGTATCTTAATTGCATGTCAGTATATCACTTGCTCAGAATATTATATGCTCATTATTAATTATCAGGAAAATGAATCAATAACAATAATAATGAATTAGTAGTAGTTTCGATAACACTATCGGTGTATGTATTGATGTCGGTAAATCCAATGGAAGTAATAATAAATCAATGCTATAACAATAATGTGTATAGTGATACTAAATCAATATAGTATTAATAAAGTCATACATTAATAATGAATTTATAACATGTATTTCAATAGTCACATTAAACAAGTAAGAAGTCATAACCATCATAATGTTTTTTAATATCATATAAATATCAGTAAAAACTATTGGCTTAGTAAATATAGTTGTCACTTTTTGTCCGTTGATATAGTAATAACTCCTTATAATCCCCAATTGTTGCTCTAAAACCATTGTATCGCTATTGTGATACTTAAAGATCAAATTTTAAAAAATTGTCTATTTATTATTTTAAGAATATATTAGAGTTTATATAAATCATCAATATAAATAATAACCAATGAAAATAACTAAAATCATATACATCAAGATATTTTACTATTCATTCATCAAAATATCATTTACACTAGTCAGAAGATCACTACAATCACTACTTTATTACAAGCTCCTAATTATTAAAAAAATAAAGAATGCATAATAAAATTTAAAGAAGAACTTGAAGATCTTTATCAGTATTATTACTTATGATTCTGACCCATTCCTTGATCTGAAATCATTAAAATCTATTTAATGAGCTAAAAAGCCCAGCATAAAATTAAAACTTTATCACTACTTTCAATGTAAGGCAAAATAATCAATATATATATGTTTCAATTCTAGTCAATATCAATCATAACTTAATGTGAGCAATAAATTTTTTTAAAAAAATCAATAATAATATTAATATGATTAATAAAGTCAAAAGAAATTCATCAAATTATAAGAAATACAGTAAAGCATATTATCATCCAATGCATCATGTCAGTATGCTATGCTATGTTATATTAATATAGATGCCAATATGATTTCAATTATACTATCAATCAATTCAAATCTATTATCATATAAATGCAATCATGAATGCAACAACTTTTTTCACCCCAATTATTATCCAATTTGGTATCAATCTTAATCAGGCCCAACTATCAATTAATTGGTATTGGTCAATCCCAATTATCACCTAATTGGATATCAGTCTTAATTAGGCCTAACTATTAAATAATTGATATCAGTCTACCCCAATTATCACTCATATGTGTATCAGTCTTAGTTAGGCCCAACTATCAACCAATTGGTATCAATTTTCATCTTTTATGTTAACAAACATTTTTCCATCATACGAATGATATATTTTCTTATCAATGTCATACATGAAATATAGTAATCATAAAATATAATTTAGCTGAAATAATTAAGTGAAGTATCAAGTTAGCTTTGTATTGGTAAATCATTTTATATATAGAAGTAGGATTTAAAATCATATATGGCATAGATAATATTTTAATAGATTTGCTCTAATAAGATCATTGTGCTTTATAGAAAAAAAAAAAAAAAGATAATTGTAAATTGAAATTAAGCTTAAAAAATATATTTGATTATTATGACACATATCTATAAGAGATTATCCACAAAATCACTTGCAACAATACTAAAGAAAAGATTAAAAATACTTTAAAAAACATAATAAAGAAAAATGATCTTCACAGGCAAAATATAACATACTCTTTGAAAAGTTCAAAGAAAATATCATGACCAAGTGACTAGCTAATTCAAGATTTCAATAGATTTAAAGTTGGGAATGAAAAATATTCATTAACCAATTCAAATTATTTGTCAAATATCTAGGCGCGCATTCTTATTGCATTTATTCATGTTTAAGTGTAAATCATGACTAATACAATTTTATACGTGCATATTTGAATCATTAAATTTATGTCACAATGATTGTCAACTCGCTCGCGCCTGAGTTGTACTCTTATGGTTGGAGCTGCTTGGCCCGACCTTATCCACTAACTCTTTCCATCTACTTGAAAATGAATAAATGTCTACCTAAAAAACGGTTATTCCTATCATCATCAAGAAAATAACAATTGAGAGGCAAAATGTGCAAGATCATGATAAATATTAATCTTGTCTACTTCTTGCAGAATAGGAGTGATAAGGCATCCATTAATGACGACAACAACAACAATGTTCACCTTCTCATGAAAGTTCTAATCTTGCATAAACTTGTGACGACTTTCAAGGTTGACAACGAAGATGAGGACTTTCGATCCGACACGAAGAGAAGCAGAATTCGAAGAGACACAAAAATTAGAAGATGCATATTTAAAAAGGAAAAAAAAAAACAGTGAAGATGATTTAGGGGCAGAATCACATGCGGCTTCTCGGCTACTTGATATGGAAGCGACTCCCACATTCTTCGGCTTCCATATTAATCAATACATCAGTACTTCATCGATACAACAATTTAATAGAAATAAGTTATAATTATTAATTAATTAGTATTATAATAATCAAAATGAAAGGTTGAGATTTGATTTTTAAATAATTAAGATTATTTAAAAAGGAAGACTAGTTTAGATGGGTGGAAACTCAAGCCCTTTTTATAATAATAGTACATATTTAATATTCTAATTAAAAAAATGTATGATTTAAATGAGCATAAGAAAGCTTATATATATATATATATATAGACATGTTAACAATGATATGCATATAATAATCATTACAATCAATGCAGATAGAGTACCAAAATTAACCCATTTTGAGGCAAAAGAGTTCTCAACACAGCTTTCCAACTTATGATTGCCAATGAATTTAGTCCCACATTTATGATTTATTCTCAAACTGAAAGAACTTACATGTTAGTGATAAAAAAACTAAAAAATTAGTTTGGTATGATAGAACTATTGGTGTCAATAAATGATCGATCTGGCAATCCGAATCTAACCCTACTCGGAAAGTTCAGGTTTCAAGTTGACCCGTTTGATAAACGGGTCGGGTTTAAGTAGAGCTTTTTTGGCTTGTGCGAGATTTAGGTTTGACCTATGAACTCGCTTTTGACTCAAAATTAATCAGTCTAATATATATTTTCCCTTAATTTTTCAATTTATAGGTATAATCTTTTTTATTCTTTTAATAAAATATTCTAAAATTTATAGCTAGTAAGTTATAAAAAAAATAAGTTTTTTAAAACCAAAATGAGTTAACAAATTAGGTGCGGGCCATTCGGGTCATTGGCTGGTTGTGTTTGGGTTGATATTTTTGACTCATTTATTAAACTGGTCAAATTCGGATTTCCCCTTCAAATTGTTAACTACTCTACACATTCGTATCATCTTTAGACAACCTCTACTTTATTGTCCCCTCATGAACCTATCCCTGACTACATCTCGCTATAATCATCACATGCATCAATGACGACCATGATCATAAAATAATTTATTTTAATTTTAGTACTAAAAAATTAATATATTGGATTTCATTTACAAATCAAACAATCTTAACATATTAAAATACAATATATTTTATTTACATTATATTTAAAATAAACATATATTTAAAATACTTGAAATAAAAGAATATATTTATATTTCTAAAATAAATGAAGTTTAAAAATATGTAGCAGCCTATAAAATAACTTCAAATTAAACTCCAAATTTTTTTCAGCGCACATTCGATGCAAGCTTTGCAGAGTTTTCCTGTAGATCACTTCTCTTCATCGGCGTGATTAGCAGGTCTTCCTACCCTGCCGTCTGCAGGAATGGAGGAGATCTCATGGAGATATGTGTTCTCACTTCTTCTCCTCGTTCTGGTATCCCAAATTGCTACGCCAACCCTAGGGATCCGATTTCCTCAGGCGATCCCAGAAGCCTCCCGCCAGAATACTAACCGCCCACTAAGGGCGGCCGTCTTCGCACTTGGAAGCTTCTGGAGATCGGAGGCGGCCTTCGGATGCCTGCCCGGCGTCGTACGGACGTTAGTTGGGTACGCCGGCGGCACCAAGCCTAACCCCGAGTATCGGAACCTAGGAAACCACGCTGAATGCGTCCAGGTCAGGTTCTTCCGCTATTGATAGTATTTGTATTCCCCATCTTTTTCTCGATTTTTTTTCTTCTCTTATATTTTCTCCCTTCTGAAGAATACAAAGACACGACATATTCGGTGGAATTGGATCCGATAATCTACACACGTTTGGTGTATCCACTCAATCGCTAGAATTGCGTGAGAAATTAGTGCTCCACCTTAAGATGATGACAAAATCAGTCATGGTAATCAAATACAATAATGACATGAACGTTTTGACTTCATGAAGCAATTTAACATGAGCGTCTATGGTCCCTAACGTGTGTTCTCTTATCGGCAACACGGTTGGCAACTTAGTTTCTGATATTGCGAAATGATTTCCATATTTTGGTTTATTGACTGAAATGAAGGAGTGTTTTGAATCTGAATCTATCAATGTGGATATGTGTTTCTAATTCCAAAAGAATTTACCTGCCACCAGCTGTGGTTCTTTATGAATTTATGGCAGCTGATTGAATATGCCCGGGCTCCGGCCATCGGGTTTCCCCTAACATTTTGGTTGTTATCTCAGACTTAACTTGTCGTTGTTCTTATCGGTAACTAACCATTCCTCCCTGACATCTGGTCAGCTCCACAAAGTCGGCGCCAGAAGCTCCACCTAATTTGCAGTTGCACCTTTAATGGTCAAAATCCTTACACGAGTAGAGTTTATTCTTGTTGGCAAAATATTGTCCCGTGTGGTGCTCGTCTGGTTTAGCCAAGAATTTGCCCAATTTTTATTTTTCTAACTTGATTTTCTTGCCCTTGTTTGGAAGTTCTTAACATCAATCTCAAGGGAAAGGAGAATAATATAAAGATGTAACGAATCTTTTTTATTGGGGAAATTGCCCAACAAAGCTGTTAAAGTAGGCCAAAAGATTGCTAAGTCATTTGGACTAATTTCCTTTGGGCAACTATTCATGTTGCCCATCAAGGCCATTGGAAGATTGATGAAAAAAACTTTACTCCTCTGAGTCGACCCCTTTTAACAGTGATGAATACAATCAGAAGATGGAATACTTTTATTAGCCGTGAAAAATGTAAGTGCCTTACAATAAGGAAACCTGAATAAGTTCAATTTATACCACAACAAGATAATTGAATATCGACATCTGCATAACTTGATCAAGACTCTGATCAAGTAGGGACACTTGAAATAGTTCGTTTTTGAGCTTCTTAGGAATCATGGGTGGTAGTTAATGTTGGAGAGCTTAGTTATCCAAACAGATTTAGGTATTCGTGGTTGTCAGAATGCTTTTGAGAGATGCTATAAAAGAAGCTTCTCATCCATCCCGATTTTGAATTTAATTAAATTAAGCTTAAATGATTTCTCATATTTAATAATAGGAAGTAAGAACCTAATAACAAACAAGAAGCGAATACTTGACTTTCAAGTCAAATACAAGTAATTAGTCATCTATTTAATCAACAAAAACAAGCAGATAACAAGCCTCCCTGATGCAGTATTCAATGGTAGAAGCAGGTGCAAAAAAAACCAAGAACGAATACCAAAACGCCTTTAGCGTAAACTTTACTATTGAGAATGTAAAAACTGTGTTACCCTCTTCCCGGAGAAGAGTGATAGGAAACACTTGGATTTCCAAGTGTTTCTCACCAAAACCACGTAGGTCCAATGTAAAACTGCTGTTCACAGCAGAAATCAGCCACAAAACAGTGAAAAAAATAGCAAATCGGAGAGAAAACCGTGGAGAAAAGACTTGTATTTTTCTAGTAGAAGAAGAAAACAACAAAGATACAATTGATCCTCAATTCGAGAGGAGGATCGATCTCTCCCAAATCTCTAGACGCCGCTAGAGCCCAAAGAAACCTAAATCTACGAGATCTCAAATTTCAGCCAAATTCAAGATGCTCAAACCCTAGGAAAATCTACTATTTAATGCATACAAATCAAAAGGAAATCCCTAAACAGTCCCTACATTCAAATTTCCCTCTCAAAATGCTAAAAAACGCTTCCTAAAATGCTCTCTTCGGCTGGTCGGGCCGCTCGATCTCCGCAGGAGGCGGAGATCACGCGATCCTTTCGCGTCTGAGCCGGTCCCGTGCGGACCGGCTGGACCGGTCCAGTGGACCGGTCTAACAATACTCCCCTCCCAAAAATCCACCTTGTCCTCAAGGTGGAGATATGCTCATGTTCCGGTGGAGGGGGCCATCCTTGAGGTGACTGAAAATCCTTATTGTATTGCGGAACCAAGAGCTGCACAGAACGAGAAACATCCGCTTCCTCCTCCATCCTGATCACATCCAGCTTGTGTAGTCCCACCAAATAATCTTCCCCCACCTCTTGTATATCCCTAACCATGGTCTTCAGTGATTTCGTGGCTTTGGATAGCCCTGCATCTCCCCTTATAACCATCTTTCTCCCATCCACCATTAATTCCATCGTGAGTGCTCCCCAATTGTCCTTGGTTTCCCCCAAAGTCTGCAACCATTTCATCCCTAGGATGACATCCGTACTCCCCAATTCCAAGGGAAGGAAGTCTTCCTTTACATGGATCCCTTGAATCTTCAGTACTACTCCTCGACAGACTCCTCTACCCATCTCCACCTTCCCCGTGCCCATCATCACTCCATAGCCTCCGGTATCCACTAACTCCATCCCCAATGACTCCACTATCTGTTTGGAAATAAAATTATGGGTTGCCCCACTGTCAATCAACACAACCACCTCGCGGTCAGCTATCTCTCCTCTCACTTTCATAGTGCGACTCGGGGTGAATCCCACTACAGAGTTGAGGGAGACTTCTGCCACATCCAGGTGCAGCTTCTCCTCCTCCTCAACAGATCTGCCGCCTCCTCCCTCCTCGTCTTCCTCATCTTCACAGACGAGGAGAACCTGAAGAGTTCGGTCCTTGCACCTGTGCCCCGGCATGTACTTCTCATCGCATCTGAAGCACAACCTCTTTGCTCTCTTGTCCTGCATTTCTTTTTCGGTCAGCCTTTTGAAATTTTCCCCACTCCCTCCTACTGGCTTCTCCCGGGTGGTCTCATTACTGTTGCCTGATGCAGGCCCCTTGGGTGCTAGAAGAGTGGTCGTCGTCCTGTAAGAGCCTCCTGAGCAGTTTCCTCGAGCCCCCCTTTCTGCTTTCTTTTGATCTTCTACCAACTGCGCCAGCTCCATAGCCTTTCCCAGGTTCCTCGGCTCCAGTACCCTGACTGCTGTTCGGATCTCTGGTTTCAACCCCTTCATGAAGTTCCCTTCTAAGGCTGACTCTGAAATGTGATCCAATCTGCTAGCTAAGTACTCAAACCGATCCCGATAATCTGCCACAGTTCCTTCTTGAGTCAAGGCAAAGAATTGCTCATAGAAGTCCCCTCCCCCGTCGGTTTGGAAATGCTCTAATAAGCAATCCTTGAACTCTCTCCAATTCTGGATGGGCTCCCTCCTGTCACGCCACTGATACCATGCCAATGCCTTCCCTTCCAGACACAAACCTGCCGCCGTTAGCTTCTCATCATCTGTCAACCCGTTGACTGCAAAGTAACGCTCCACCTTATAGATCCAGCCATGGCCATCTTCGCCTTCAAAGATGGGCATCTTCAATTTCCTCACCTTCGGATCCCTTCCATTGCCCCGATACTCTCCATAACCTCCCATTCCTCGAAGATGAGGTGCTCCCCAAGTGTCCCGATCCTCCTTCCTACGTTGGTAACCGAATTCTTCGTCATAATCTCCCCTTCCTCTTTCAAAATCAGCACCTCGACGCTGAAATTCAGCACCTCGATGCTGATGTTCTTCTCTCCTCTCTCCAAAATCTGCACTACCTTCATATTCCCCCCTCCTGCTTCCAAAATCCACACCTCGACGCTGAAATTCAGCACCTCGATGCTGAAAATCAGCACCTCGACGCTGAAAATCAGCACCTCGACGATCATTCCCCATGCTTATCTCCTCTCTGGAGAATGGCTCTAGAGGTGGCATGTCATCGTCACCTTCAAGAATCTCCACCTCCGGATTCCTCCTCCCCCGGACTGGGTTCGGATTTCCTCCTACGCCATGGCCGTCAGTGGTCTCTCTCACTTCCGATGTGTTCGGATGGGTCTTCATCTCCAATAATTTCTTCATCATTTCTTCCATCGCCGCGAACCTCCCTTCAAACCTCTCATTGTTGGTGGAGATCTCCATGAATTTCCCCTCCAGATCTGTCTTCAGTTGACCAAACTCGCCTTCTAAAGCTTCCACCTTCTTCCCGGCCATCTTTCTTTTAACGGATCCACAAAAATCTTTTTCCGGAGACGACGATCTTTCTTTTAACGCCGAATCGGTGCTCTGATACCAATTTGATAGGAAACACTTGGATTTCCAAGTGTTTCTCACCAAAACCACGTAGGTCCAATGTAAAACTGCTGTTCACAGCAGAAATCAGCCATAAAACAGTGAAAAAAATAGCAAATCGGAGAGAAAACCGTGGAGAAAAGACTTGTATTTTTCTAGTAGAAGAAGAAAACAGCAAAGATACAATTGATCCTCAATTCGAGAGGAGGATCGATCTCTCCCAAATCTCTAGACGCCGCTAGAGCCCAAAGAAACCTAAATCTACGAGATCTCAAATTTCAGCCAAATTCAAGATGCTCAAACCCTAGGAAAATCTACTATTTAATGCATACAAATCAAAAGGAAATCCCTAAACAGTCCCTACATTCAAATTTCCCTCTCAAAACGCTAAAAAACGCTTCCTAAAATGCTCTCTTCGGCTGGTCGGGCCGCTCGATCTCCGCAGGAGGCGGAGATCACGCGATCCTTTCGCGTCTGAGCCGGTCCCGTGCGGACCGGCTGGACCGGTCCAGTGGACCGGTCTAACAAAGAGATACATGAAATACTGTCAAGAGATATCACTCTTGCTGAAACTAGTGAGCCAATAAAAAAGGCTTCTATGTACTAAACTATCCACAAAGGGAAAGACAACTAGTGGGATGACCACTCTAAAAGACTAAGATAACTACTAAATGCAAAAGAAATAACTGTAAGCATAAATGACTAAGCCAATCAACTGTGATGCACTGCATCACTCCCTAACCTCAGTTTTGATAGGAATGTGAGAGAGAGTGAGGGGCGGTCAACTTCGGGTAATGAAGGGTTATGCCCTTTAAGGTTCCATTTGGGTGACTTGTTGGGGTGGTACTCTTTGATAACGTGATGATGCTCCTTTTACTAGAGCTTGTCGGTGATGTGGCATTCTTTGATACTTAAATAATAAATTGAAGTATTATTGTGTTGATGTTTGGCATGGAAATGTAGTTCCATGTGGATCTATGGAGCCTGAGTAAGCTAAACCCTAATGGTTTCAGCCTAAAGAAGCTAATTCCAGGGGAATTCATCAAGTGGTAATCCGGATCAACTTGCCCATTTTTCTTAAAGATCCACCAGAGGTACTATTTCTCCATGAATTGGGGAAAATATGCGGAATTAATGCGTTCCATATTATCTTCGGAGTATTGAAACTTGAAATCATTTTTTTGTCCTATATATAATGCCAATAGTAGTTTCTGTTTTCTCTTATGTGATTCAGTCTATTATTTGGTTGGTTGCTTACAGATTGAATATGATCCGACTGTAATTTTATTCAAGCAGCTCTTGGATGTTTTCTGGGCAAGTCATGATCCTAGGCAGGTTTTTGGACAAGGCCCTGATGTTGGTAATCAGTACAGGTATTCAAGCTATAGTTTGCATGTCACCTATCATTCTTTTTAGAAGGTCATGATCAAATAAGATTGATTTAATATATTATTCTCTAGTACTTCTATAGTTGTTGAGCCAAGTATTTCAGCTTTTTTTTCATGCGCAAGTATTAGAATTTAGAATCCTGGGTTATGGTAGATTGGGTTCATGCTGGCATCTTCTAACTTCATATATCATACTGTGGCGGTAGATGATTCAGTACTATATGACTTACAACTACATGCAGTGAAGAAATTTAATAATAATTTTCATTTTAAATCTCTTAAGCTCATTTCTAATCGGAAGTTTAAAAATTCCACAGACAATTAGGCTTCTTAAAGATCATTGTATACTGATTTCAAAGTTGTGGTATGCATTTGAAACTTCAAAAAGAGTTGCTTGTCCACAATCCACATTTAACAGTGTTGCCGAGAGCAAAAACAAAGAAATTTTTTTTTATGGTTTACTAACTGAAAGCAAGCTCAATGCAATCATATAGTTTTCACTGTCCATGCTTCCTTAGAAAATAAAAAACAAGTGAGGAATAAAAGGAAAATGTGATTTTCTTCCTAATCTGTATTTATATTTGAAGTTGATTTAGTAATTAGAAGAAATATTCAAGTAATAATCAAGATTTGTGTTCGGCAGTATGAATTGATTTCCTTTTTATGGGTTTGCTCAGCTTTTTTGACCTACCTAGCATTACTTCTGAGAAGTATGTTCTATATTTTTTATGTTCATCTTGATGTAAGAGCACACAAGCATCCAACTTATCCCATTGATTTGACCCTATTAATATTCAAATTGGCTATTAGTTTCATAGCATTTTATTTATATTATTTTTTTATTTTATGTCATGCTTTGTTTATACCATTGTTTACTATGCGGTTCAATTTATTTCATGCCGGTGTTTAATTCAATTTTTTCATTGATTATGCATGAGTTAGGTAGTCATTACATATTTTTATTTTGATTATTTTAATCTTAATGTTGAGGGTCGGAATCTTTATAAAAGATTTTTTTTGGTCATGTATTGTTGTATGATTTGATTAATGAGAAGCATGACTACAGTCAGACAAAAACTCCATACACTACCCAACAATCCTCTCTCTCTTTCTCTCACTCTCTCTTTCTCGGTCTTCTTCTAGACTCCTATTTCTCTATTTAATGATAGTCCCTCTCTGTATCTCTTGATCTATCCCTTCCTCCATTTACAACACAAGGTCTAAGGCTCTTAAGGGTTTGAGTGCGTTGATTACTACATTTTTTTTACAGTACTCTACAAAGACTTGGTTAGAAAGTATTAGAAATGATCTTTCTTTATTAGATTTAAACGAGAATTTGACTTTTAATATGACACAATGGAAAAAAAAAGATTCATGTAGCCGACCCCATGTAGTAGGATAAAGGCTTGATGTTGTTGTTGTTGTACTCCTACACAAACAATCTGTTAGACCAGTCCATCAGGCACCTGGTTTATACAAGGCGGACTAGGAAGCCACCGACTTTCTTTGTGGGGAGGAATTTGGAGGGAAATTAATTAAGTAGGGCTGTTTAGTAATTATGCATTTAATTTGTATTCTTTAAATAGGGGGGAAGAGTTAGTGTTAGGGTTATGTTGTTGTTTTGTTTGTTTGTTTTTTTTTTTTTTTTTAATGTTGTTGTTTTGTTGAATTAGGATTTTCTAGGTTTTTCTTGGGCTCTAGCCGTCGGCTAGAGATTAGGAGAGCCGGATTTTCCTCTCAAATTAAAGATCCATTGCATCTTGTTTGTTTTCTTCCATTCTTCTTCTATTATTAAGTTTCCTACTAATTTTCCAAGGATTTTCCTCAATTCCTGCATTATTCTTGCTGAAATCCCTAATTTTAGAAATTATTATGGTAATTTCTGCGCTTGCTTCCTAACACAATCCAATGAACTTTGCCTTGTCATTGTAGAGAAACATGGAGAGTGAGATTGAGATCTAAAACATGAGAATCCCTGTAGATAGACATTGGTGTCTGTAGATAGAAGCCAAGAGGAGAGAGAGGAGATTGTTCGGTAGATTGGGGAGATCTAAGATTTGAAGTAGGCATGTTTTTTATTAATCAAATCATAAAAGAGCAAATAAGACAATGAAACCCATCATCCGGAATGGACCATTTAACATAAAGATGAAAATAATCATAATAAAAATAAATGATGACTGTCATAATTAATGACATCCGGTCATGTAAATAATGATACAAAGTAAATTATGAATCATAAAAGTGACAGAACTCATAATACCATGAACTGATGAACGAAAACATAACGTATAAGTGAATCACTATGAAGTTGATGTTCAATGTGAGGTCCTGCGGTTGTTGGGAGTCTTGGAATGCTTCTACATCATACCTTACGGGAGCCAAATACTAAGCAATTAAAATCAAAGAATCAGAAGTAAACCACTGGATAATTTTCATGAAAATTGAGTTATCAAATATAATTGTTTAAATAAAAGCCCAAAATGGAAAGGTTACCAAGTTCCCATTCATCTTTTCATGCTCCCAAAACTAATCAATTGAACAATTTCTCATGGCACAACCCCTATGATTATACGTGTTTCATCTGCATATTAAGGCATTTGTGCATGTTTCCTTGTTGCATAAATAAATGTGTGCTAAAAGAATGTTATTCTTTTAGACTAGAAAATGAATTAATTCATAGATTCCTGTGTAAAATTTTTGCATCGGAAAACAATACATCGTCAGTTAAATTAATCTTCATAACCATAGCAAAATAATCCCTCTCCATCTCAAATTTAAGTAGTGCTCCTAATAATCACACTGATAGTTTAAGTTTCGGCAGAGATTGGTTTCTTCCTTGATTGGTCTGAATTGAAAGATGACTGAAATTCCTATTTTGTCTAGTTTCAGCTGAACATAGCTTGTGTTGGTTCGGTGCCAAAGAACAAGCAGTTTTTTTTTTTTTTTTTTAAAGCAGCTTTTTTGCAGATACTAGCTTGCATTTGTTCGTACCCTCACTCAGAATCTACTTTTTTTATGTTTGTGTTTTTAATGTTTAATATTTGTTCAATGGGGTACTCAACAAATGAAAATAAATATATCTTTATATTTTTAAATTTTTTATTTTATTTTTAGAAAATTTGATTCAGATAATCTATGTCAAAATGTTCTATGATTAAATCTATTTAACTTAAGTTTTGTGTGATTAATTCAAAATTACTACAAAATTTGGACACAAAATTAGGATGCTTTAGAAACCTTCAAAACTAAAGCTTCACCAGATAGTTTTATCCCTGTTTAAAACCTTTCTCATAACACAAAACAATCTCCATGCAAATATAGGTCTAAGTTTGCTTATATCAACTCCCACCTGATCGTGAATTGGCAGAACCTCCATGCACTATATACCCTTTTCATTATTTTCCTGCTGCTAAGACTTGAATTCCTCTGTTATTTTAGAATTGAGGAAACTCAGAGGCAACCAGTTGATGTTGTTCAAAATGTTTGCTGGACGTACTGTTGAGTTAGGCTACTCGAAGGAATCTGCATACTGCACTATTGGGAGAAATGTTTGAGCTTATGAAGTGCAATTGGAATATATCTTATATGAGATAGAATTTGGCTTAGTAAAATCATGAAATTAGGTCATGTGTGCATGTTAGACCGGTCCATTGGACCGGTCCAGCCGGTCCATGCGGGATTGGCCCTGGCGCGAATTAGGCGGAACTTCTCCGTCTCCTGCTCTAGCCGCACGAGCCGCAATATCCACGGGAGCCAATTTGGATGGATTTTTTAGGGAGTTAGGAGGGAAATTTGAATGTAGGGACTATTTAGATATTTCCTTTTGAATTGTATGCATTAAATATCTTGTTTTCCTAGGGTTAGGGCATCTTGAATTTGACTGATTTTGGGATCTCTTAGGTTTAGGTTTTGGACTCTAGATTCGTCTAGAGATTAGGAGAGATCGATCCTCCTTTCGAATAGAGCATCACTTGTATCTTTTTGTTTTCTTCTGATCTATTTGATTCTTGCAATAAAATTTCTGTTTTTTTTGTTTTCTTTTGGTGTTTGGAAGAGTTTCTCGCTGATTTTCTGAAATTGATAGGATTTACTTGAAATCTTCAAGTGTTTCCTATCAATGCACCTACAAAACAGAAATATTTATCCATTTGTTTTGGGTTATTAATAGTATTGACAGTCATGTCTTCACCAGAAGATTTCCTTTTTTTTTCAAGGGAAGAAATTAATTTTGCTAATAAACTGTTCTGAAATGAATTGATTTTAGGTTTAGAAATTTGATTTGATAAAACGTGCTGAAAAAATAGCTTATTCCTGAACCAGATTATTGTATAGAATAATTGCTTCAGCATAAACCATTCGTTTGCAAACCTTATAATCAGCTCTTAGCTGTGTTGCTGTTATTCCAGATCCATTATATTTACAAATGGAAGTGTAGAGGCCAGGTTAGCTGCTTCCAGTAAAGAGACGGAACAAACTAAAAGCAGAAGCAGCATTGTGACAACCCAAATCCAGCAACTAGGAGTTTTCTATCCTGCTGAATCTGATCATCAGGTACTCCATTTTAATGGGCACTTTGACTACAAGTAGGATTTTTTTTTTCTTTTCTTTGACTACAAGTAGGATTTAGTAAATCTTTGTAAATATAGATTTAGATTTCATTTGGGACGACTTTTGTACTGCTTCTTAAAGCAGCTTTCTAGTAAAAAAAATTTACTTTTGTACTAAAAAGCTGCTTCAAGAAGTAATAAAAAAATCGTCCCAAACGAAATCTTAATAAACCTAGAAATGTTATTGTTGCGTCCTGGAGTATTCGCGGCGGTAGAGAATTATAAAGTTTAGCGTCTTAGCGTTGTACGAAGATCCAGCACATAATCAGATAAGTGAGATGGGGTTTAGCATTTATAAGAGACACTAGAGTTTTTACGTGAAAACCCCTGAAAAAAGGGGAAAAATCATGGGGCCTGGCCCAGTTTGAATGAATCCACTAGTATTTGCAGTCAATTACAAATGAGGCCTTTTTTAGGGAGAAGACCTTGGCCTGATATGTTACAAATGTACGTCATATAGAGCTCATTACATGGTGGGAGTTACAATAATCAACATAGACATGTTTATTTGGTCGGAAAGACCATTGGAGGTGACGGAAATCGGAAGGACCGTAGTCTGCAGGAGACAGAGGTCAGAACGACCGTAGTAGGCAATGAAGGTCGGAAGGACCGTAATCGGCAGGAGACCGAGGTCTGAAAGACCTTAGTTGGTTAGGAGATCGGGGTCAGAAAGACCGTTGTCTGTTGATGGAGGTCGGAAGGACCATAGTAGGCGACGAAGGTCGGAAGGACCGTAGTCGGTAGGAGACCGGGATCTGAAAGACCGTTGTCTAGTGATGGAGGTCAGAAGGACTGTAGTTGGCAGGAGACCGGGGTCTGAAAGACCGTTGTCTGGTGATGGAGATCGTAGTGACCGTAGTAGGCGACAGAGGTCGGGAGGACCGTAGTCGGCAGGAGACCAGGGTCTGAAAGACCGTTGTCTGATGATGGAGGTCGGAGTGACCATAGTAGGCAACGGAGATCGGGAGGACCGTAGTTGGCAGGAGACAGGAGTCTGAAAGACCGTTGTTGGCAGGAGACCGGGGTCTAAAAGACCGTTGTCTGGTGATGGAGATTAGAGTGACCATAAAGGCGACAGAGGTCGGGAGGATCGTAGTCGGCAGGAGATAAGAGTCTGAAAGACCGTAGTAGGAGAGCGGTACTTCAGGAGAACTCTCAGCTTCAAGTGGTGGCCCGGAAGAAGTCTAGGCGTCAGGTGGTGGTCCGGTGGAAGTCCGTGCCTAACGTGGTGGCCTGGTGGAGCACAGGGCTTTAAGTGGTAGTCTGGCGGAGCAACAGCGCCAGGCGGTGGTCCGGCGGATGTGAGGGCTTTAAGTGGTGGTCTGGCGGAGCAACGGCGTTAGGCGGTGGTCCGGCGGAAGTGAGGGCCTCAAGTGGTGGTCCGGCGGAGCAACAGCGTCAGACGGTGGTCTGGCGGAGCAACGTCGTCAGGCGGTAGTCCGGCGGAGGTGAGAGCCTCAGGTGGTGGTTTGGCGGAGCAACGGTGGTGGTCCGGCGAAACTCCGGCGGTGGTCGAGGAGGCAAGGAAGCAAGAGCGATCTCCGATCTCTCTCTTTTTTCCTTAGGCTTCGTGGTTCCTCTCAAGAGGAGAGGGAGCTCTATTTATAGATTTTGGGAATGACATGGCCCGTAAATAGGTGGAGGATCAAGGGCAAGTTGGGAGTGGTTGGATGGACGACCGATGTTGAATCGCTTGATCATGAACCGTTTGATTGACATTTGAATGTCTTAGTGATGTCGGAATTCAGTGATCTTGAGCTCGTTGGATTTGTCTCGTCGAGCCGCTCGATTCGATTATAAGCATGTAATGTTTGGAAACCGTTTGGTAACCCGAATTGTGGTTTGAACCTTTCAACAGTGCTTCGGGTCTTTGATTTGGGCTCATTTGGGCTCGGATTGAGTCGAATTTGGCATCGTCGGGTTCGTATTTTTGAGACGCTCAGTTTACTGTAAGTTTGCTGAAATCAGAGTTCGGATGGTCTCCGAATTAGTTTTTGAAGTTTCCAACTTGATTTTGCATCGAGATTCGCGCCCGATCAAGGTAATTTTTTGACAACGTATCAGTTATATCCTAATACTTGTTTGATTGGATAGATGTTTGATTTGATTAAATCTTACTAAATTATTTAGCAGATTTTTCAGAGTTTAGGATTTAAATGAAGAAGAATATGAGGCATAACAAGGATACATAACGGAAGGAGTTGTTTGGAAGTATAATTTTTAAATCTTACTAAATCTTGATAAACTATTTATTATTTTGTTTTATGGTTTAAGATTTATAACAACAACATCTTGAAGTCTTTATCCTACTATGTGGGGTCAGCTACATAAAATTTTTTTCTTCATTGTCACGTATTAAGAGTCAGATTTGTAAATATGTAAGAAGAGAAAGAAATCTGGGGTTGAATCTGGATTCATTAAAATGGGTAAGTTTTAAAATTTTGAAATTCTCTTAGGCAGGATTTAAGCTTTAAATTCTACCTAAAATATGATATCAAACAAACCCTGAATCTCTTAAATCCTACTCTCCCCAAGATTTACTAAATCTTACATTAAGCTTAAAATGAGTGGAAAAACAAGATTGAGAAGGTAGTAAGATTCATTTGACTCAACAAATTATTTGGCAAGATTTAGCCTAAATCTTATCAAAATCTTGCAACCAAACTGTTGCTAAATATTATATGCCAAGTAGCTGTATGGCTGCTAGTAAATTAAAACCTGTAGATCCAGATTTAGTTCAACTTGAGGAGATTAAGATCTGCATTATTTGACATGTCAAGTGTTAAGGTTTCGTTTGGGACAGTTTTCTTATTGCTTTTTAAAGCAATTTTCTAGCTAAATTTTTTTATTTTTTTAACTTAAAAAATTACTTTAAGAAGCAGCAAAAAAGCTGCCCCAAACAAAACCTAAACTTGCTAACTTTTAATAAAGTGATTTCTCTTTCCTCCAATATTTAAGATTCCTTCGAGGAGAAATTCTTAAATCTGTTAACTCCTCTGAATGGTGAGATTTGACAAACCCTACGTTCATCCAATTAGGGAGTTGAAATGGGATTCATCAAAGTGGAGCCCCACGAGTTTCAGAGGAAAACCGGCTGCTAGGGTTTTTTTCCCCTTGGCGGCGATCTCCCGACCTTTCTTCTCCGGCCGCTTGGCCACCTTTTTTCCATTCGGGAGGAGGCCTGCTTCTCCTCTCCGGAATGGATCTTGACCCCCTGTCTTTTCCGCCTCTCCCGGGCACTTCTGTGCTAGGCGCACCTCCTCGACCTCTCGTTTCCTACGCGGAAAACCTCTCTGCTCCTAAGGTTACCCCAGATGAATGGCCCATGTCCTTTGTCGCTCCTACAAAAAAACTTTCAATTTCTGCTGATGAGCTCGCTGCTGGAAAGAGCATATGGACTCATTCTCTGGTGGGTTACTCGATCGGGCCTCGTCCGTATTATGAGCGGTTGCTGGGCGCAATGAACAAGGCTTGGAAGCTCAAAGGTTCCTTCTCCTTGCTCTCCTTGGCGGACGGCTTCTTCCTTCTTAAATTCACCTCTGCCGATGACATGGAGATGGTCTTCTCAGGTGGCCCTTGGTTCCTACTGGGTAAGGCTTTTATTTTACAAAAATGGAATCCAAAATTTAAACCCATAAGGGATGAATCTGCTCTAATCCCGATCTGGATTAAAATTTTGGATCTCCCGCTGGCGTTGTGGACTCCGGCTGGAATCTCAAAAATTGCTAGTTATGTGGGTATTCCTATATCGGTTGATACTTTAACGGCCAAAAGAACACGACTCACGTTTGCTCGTGTGTGTGTTCATATCAGCAAGGATTCTAAATTACCGGATGAAATTCCCTTGGATCTGGATGGTGAAGACATGACTTTAAAAGTGGTTTATGACTGGAAACCAACCCCATGCGAAGGCTGTGGCTCTCTCTTCCACCCTTTTGCTTTATGCTCTTCGAATCCTAACCCTAAACCTGCCCAGACTAATAATTTTCCTCGGGGTCGTAGTAAGAGTAGAAAACCGGGACCGCGTGCCTCTGCCCCCACTCCGAACCCCACCCCGACCCCTGAATCTCAGACCCAGATAATCCCTAACCCTCTTGCTCCTCCTTCGATTGTTGCCCCACCTTCTACCTCAGACCAAACTCTACCACTACTGCCTTCACCTGAGACTTCTCAACCAGCTACGCAAATCACCGCCACACAAAAAACCTCTGCTATTCCTAATCTCAATCTTCCTGAAGATGAAACTTCTTTTTCTCTTCAAGCCCTTCCCAACCAGTTACTGATTCCTGCAAATGTTATTATTAATAACAGTTTTGCTTCCCTGGATAAGGATCCGGCTCTGGAAGGAATGGCAGAGGAGACGAGTGGAGATGAAGAGGCCTCCTCTGCTTCCTTACCGACTAGCTCTTTTAGTCAGGACTCTATTGGATCCAAGATGCAAGCACCCACCATTTCCTCTAAAACCAAATCCACGTCCAAAAAAGTTTCCACCCCCAAGAAAACCAAAGCCAAGTCTGCCAAGAAGGCAAAAAACTCACGTTAACCATGTCTTTACCTCCTTTTGCTTCGTGGAATGTGAGAGGATTTAACAATCCCCTCAAAGTTACTATGTGCAAAGACCTCATTTCTTCTCATAATCTCAAGCTTCTTGGTATTCTAGAAGCTAAGATTCAGTCTTCTATGTCTTCTGATCCTTGGTTTTGTCGGTCCCACAAGCTTTTTGATAATGAATTGTGTTGTGACAATTTTGCTTTCTCTAATCCGGGTAGGATCTGGCTCAAGTGGGATTCCACGGCTGTATCCTTTTCTCCATCCTTCTTTTCTTCTCAGATTATTCATGGGCTGTTCTCTTCGGGCTCCTCCCCACCGATTTTTTTATCTGTCATTTATGCTGCAAATCAGCCAGATGATAGGAAGGATCTTTGGGATTCTCTGATTCAGATTTCTAAGAACATCAATCTCCCATGGGCAATCATGGGAGATTTTAACTGTTACAGATATGAGTTTGAGAAGGTTGGAGGGGTCCCTTTACCCAGTGGCCGTTTGGGGGAGCTAAGCAATTTCATCTTTAATTGTGGACTTCAAGACCTCTCCTCTGTAGGTCTCCTTTACACTTGGTTTAATCAAAGAATTGATTTTCCAATCCACATTAAGCTGGACAGAATATTAGTGAATTCTGAATTTCTGGAGCTCTTCCCACACTCCCATTATAAGGTTGATTCCCCTTTTGGTTCTGACCACTCTCCTCTTATCTTGGTGGCCAACAGTGTCAATAGAACCTATTCTAGGTTCATGTTCAAAAAATTTTGGCTCAATAGGGATGATTTTTGGGAGGTTTTGCTTACTGCTTTCAACATTCCTAATAAGGCTAGCCCTATCTATGCATTTTACAACTGCTTGAAGTTTCTTAAAAATAAGATCAAGGGTATGGATTGGTCTTCTTCTTCCTTTTTGTCTAATGCTATCCTGGAAGCAAAAAATCATCAATTGCAATGCATTAATGATTTACAAATTTCTCCCCTGGATTACCAGCTTAACTCCAATCTCAAAATTGCTACTGAGAACCTCAATTTATTACAATTGGAATGGTCCTCTTGGATTATTCAAAGAGCCAAATCGTATTGGCTCTCACATGGGGAAGATGACCTTGGCTTCCTTTACGCAAAAATTAGATCTAGATCCAACAAGAATTTGATCAAGGAAATAGCTACTAGCCAAGGGCTTATCACGGGGCATCAAAATATTGCGGTGGAACTTATTGAGCATTTCCAAAATCTTTTTAATGTCCCTGATCACTTTAGGAATGACCGGGCGTCTATTCCTGTTGGAAATTTGGTTCCAACAACTGCATATAATTCTTTGATTGAGCCGTTTACCGACAAAGATATTAAGGCTGTGGTTTTTGCTGGGAAAACGGACTCGGCTTCTGGTCCGGACGGTTTTTCTTTTAGTTTTTATCAACAAACTTGGCACATTATTGGGTTTAAACTTTGTGCTGCTATTAGACATTTCTTTGATACTGGTAAAATGCCCATTAAGGCTAAGGCTACAGCTATAACACTCATTCCTAAAGGTTCTCATGCTGCAAGTATCTCTGATTTCAGACCAATTTCTCTTTGTAACGTGTTTTACAAAATTGTGGCTAAACTTATTGCTATCAGGCTTAAGCCTATATTACCCCACATTATCCATGACAACCAAGCGGGTTTTATTGCAAATAGACAGTCTATGGATAACATTATCTTAGCTAATGAGTTGCTTAAAGTTTTTAAAGGCCAACAAAAGTTTTTCTGTGCAAAACTGGACATTAAAAAGGCTTTTGATTCCGTTTCTAGGAATTTCCTTCTTCATAGGTTAAAACTTAAAGGTTTTCCAGACAAATTCATTGAGTGGGTGAAAGGATGTATTATGGATGTTCATTTTTCAATTTGCCTCAATGGTTCTCTTGAAGGATTTTTTAGTTCTTCTTCGGGGCTACGTCAAGGATGCCCCCTTTCTCCTTTACTGTTTTGCATTGCAATGGATGGGCTTTCTCAATGCCTGCATCACTCTTCTTTTGTTGGACTGAATCAAGGTTCCTTTTCTATTAAGCACCTCATGTATGCGGATGACCTCTTGGTTTTTGGTTTGGCCTCAGCCGGTAACTTGGCCTATCTAAAGGATACTATGCTTAACTTCTCTGAGCTATCCGGTCTTCATATTAACCCTGCTAAGAGCTCAATGCTTTTCTCTAAGAGGGTTAGAAATGCTGATTTCCTTGCCTCTATTTTGGGCATCTCCTCTATTGAGAGCTCACTCACTTACCTGGGGTTACCTATCACCTACAACAGAATTAATTTCACTCATTTCCAACCCCTAATCAGCAGAATCTCTGCTCTACTTGAGGGTTGGAAAGTTCGTTTCCTTTCTTTTGCAGGTAGGGTGCAATTTATTAAATTTACTATCTCCAATACAATTGCCTACTGGATAAGGGGTGCCATAATACCCAAAGCATGCCGTAAAGTTATTACCAAATTATGTTCCAAGTTTCTGTTTTTTGGGAACATTAAGGATAAGAAAATGCATTTCATTTCTTGGAAAACTGTCATTAAACCTAAAATTAAAGGTGGCTTGGGGATTCCATCCTTCGATTCTATGTACCACGGGGTTTTCTGCTCTTTCATTTGGCGTATGTATAACACTCAATTTCCATTGGGCAACTGGTTCAAATACAGATTTCTTTCTCCTTGGAAATCACCACCTATTGCGGCTTCCAAATTCTGGAAACAAGTGTGTATTACTGCAACTAAAACCAAAGCCAATTTTGATTTTAAGGTTGCTGATGCTTGCAATTTTTCTATGCTTTGGGACCCTTGGTTTTGTGGTGACTGTTTAGGTAACCAATTTTTTTCTGCTAATCTGGTTGGCTGTGAGGTTAAGGACTTTATTTCAAATGGGGCTTGGTCTTTGCCTGATTGGTTACCGTCTGATATTAAGCAGCAAATTCTTACAATTTCTGTTGAGGAGACTTATGGTGTGCTTTGGGCTGGTATTTCTAAGCCTACTTTTAAGATTCTTACTTCCCACTTTTATGATAATATGGAGGATGTGAATTGGTTTAAGTTCATTTGGCATAAAAAGAGTGCTTTGAGGTATGCTTGTTACTCCTGGATGGCTATTAACAGTAAGCTTAAATGTGCTGATAAGCTTATTTTTAGGGGAATTCCTGCTTCTCCTCTATGCGATTTCTGTAGAAGGCATAATGAGACTCATTCACATATTTTCTTTAGCTGTGACTTCTCCTTCAATGTCATTTGCTCATTGCTGCCCTTCCTCAATTGCTTCTTTTTAAGGCCCAACCTGTTTCAGGTTTATGACTTTATTAACTGCAATACCAACTTAAATGCTACTGAAAAAAATTGTTGTTTTTTGGCTATTTCGGTGGCTGTGTATCACATCTGAAGAGAAAGGAATGTTAGGAGATTTACTAATACCTGGAACAGTCCTAATTATGTGAAAAATGTCATTACTGCTGCTATTCATGCAAAAATCAGTAAATGGAGGTCTTATGATAAACTGGTGGAAAGGTTTAAGGAGTTTTTGGTGTAACTCCAGGTTTTGCCGATTTAACTGGATTATTTTTTCTACATGGCATTGCTTGCTTACCTCGTAATATGGATTTGTTGGAAGAAACTTGGAAATTCCGGCTGGAATGGTTTTTTGCTGGAACCTTCAGAGGTTCGGTATCCTTGTGGCTGGTGAGAATGGTGGTCTGGTTCTTTCCCTTCCCCGTTATGACCCAACAGAGGAGCCATTCCTGGACAATGATGATGTTCCCATATCCCTTGGACGGTCTACGGGCAACCAGGGATTCATGTATCTGCAGTGCCTCGATTTGTTTTTCTGAGTCCAGGTTTTTCAAGGCTTGGGAACTTTTCGGTCTGTAGTCGGTTCCAGTTTTGTTTTTGTTTTAATTCTGGCTATATTAGTTTGGTTAAGCTGAGTTTTTTTTGTTTTTCCTTTGTTAAGCAGCTAAGCTGATAGTTGATAGTACTGTTTTTTCTTTGGTTTAGCAGCATTTGCTGATAATTTTTGATCAGTTGCAACTGGTAGGTTGTGGTTGCAGCTAGATCCACTATTGTATTATTTTTCATGTTATAATGTTATGGGCTTTCGCCTCTAATTTCCCCAAAAAAAATGGGATTCATCAAATCAATAGGATTTAAAGTTCCCAAAATTCTGTTTAGCAGTGTTTAAGCTTAATCTTACTTAAAATAGGATACTAAACAGCGCTGACGTTTAATTTTCTGAATAGCCTGAACTGCTTTTCTGAACGCAATGGTGTGCTTCCAGCCTTTGTGCTTATTGTGAATGCTGCATTGTTGCAGAAATTCGAGTTAAAGCGCAACAGATTTCTCTTGCAACTGATTGGAAACATAGAGGAAGAGGAGCTTCAGAAATCAACATTGGCCGCCAAATTGAATAGCTATGCTGCTGAACTCTGTCCTCCCAAGATTCAAAAGCAGATTGATGCCAGGATTGATGAGATTCTTAAAATCGGTTGGCCCATCCTTAGGGAGCTGTAAATGGGTTTTCCGTTTTCCAATGCATTGAACTAAGGCTTCGTTTGGGGCGGCTTTCTTACTGTTTCTTAAAACAGTTTTCTAGTATAAAAATTAAAATGTTCGTACTAAAAAGTTTCCTTAAGAAGTAGTAAGAAAGTCGTCCCAAACGAAGTCTAAATTTCGGTATGTGTACATGTTTTGAGTATGTTGTTTGAGATTGTTTGTTAATCGATTCTCTTTCGTGTGATCATGTATCATTGTTGCATGTCGAAGATGGTTTCGATGGGTTGATGGGTTGGTAATTTTGAGCTTGATATTATTTTTTTTGCTGCTTTCAAAAATGTTTTGTGCTAAAAAAATTATTTTAAAAAGCAGTAAGAATTGTTCTAAATAGAGCTTAATGTCTTGCACACAATTAATGAAAATAAAAGATTATAAAGTTAATATTATGATTATGGTTTTGTTTGGGATAACTTTTTTACTGCTTATTAAAGTAATTTTTTAGTATAAAATTTTAAAATTTTGTACTAAAAATCTGTTTTAAAAAGCTGTAAGAAAGTTACCCCAAATGAAACCCATGTCTAAGAAGATATAGAGTAAAAACTAATTTAGGAGAGTTTTTTTCTGTTGGGAAGTGTGAAAATTTAATAGGTGCTTGAATGAATGGTTTTCAGCATCTTGGTGAGGTGAGGGGTGACCTATCAGATAATTTGACTTGTTTTTAGGACAATCTAGAATGTTCTTGAGGATTCTGAAAAATTCTAGAAGATTTCCATTAGATATTCTACTGATGAATATTTCAGAAGATTTTTGGATCTTCTGCATTATTCCAAAAACTGCTTCTGAAAGGCTCTTGGGAAGTTACTTGAAATTTTTTCTCGTGCTTCTGAAAGCCTCAGAGCTAATAAAAATATATATTGTAATTTTATTAATTTCAGCTGTTAAGCCTTAAAAAAGGGATTAGTTATTTTGTGCCGATGCGAAATATTGTCTCGAGATCAACTAGAATGTGTATATCACCCCTCGCTCGATACCACTGATGTGATGCATTATGGTTGTCTCCGAATGATGTTCGGCCTCCGCACAGAATAATTTCTCCTTAAAATGCGCTAAAACTAGCTTAACATTTTGTTCCTTTCTCTCCTTACGATGAACTTTTATTACGTCATCTGACCGGACGTAGATCTACGTTCGGTCAAAGGATTGTTACTAGGTTTTTGCTCGATATTTGGTCGGTATTGTTAGTTATTAATATTATTTGGTAATAACGAGGAATACTGCTCTATGAAGACCAATACTGAGTTATACCGAGTAATACAAAAAAATATCGAGTTTTTTAAGAAAAAACTCGGTATTTTTTTGTATTACTTGGTATTGCTCAGTATAACTCGGTATTTTATCTTCACATAATGATATTTTCTCGTTATTGTTGGTATTGCTCGGTATTTCTCATTTTGTGCGTGCGATCTTAGTGCCGGCCGAATGTAGCTCTACGTACGTTCACCTGATGTAATAAAAGGCTTTCATCATAGTTAATTATTAATTAATATAATTAATATCTAATTATTGTAATGAATCCATACATTAATTAATGAGTTGGATGAAGACATTTTGAATTAAATTTGATTATGCTGTTTATATTTTTTTTATTTATTTTAAGATAATTTAATATTCAAAATAATCGATTTTTTATATATTTCATTTATTTTAAATAAATTTGAAAATTCTAAAATTCTAATATTTAGCCAAAATAAATTTTAATAAGAATATTATGATTCTTTTTTTATTCATTTACTTTTATTCCATTAACTAATTAATATCAATTCTAAGTCTGAACTTTTTTCTCCTCTTAATGGTTTTTAAAAGGGGTTCCAAACGGGTTAATGTTCAATCTGAAATTGATTCTATTTAACTTAGTTGATATATATACATAGAAATGAGGTATTCACTCATTGCGAGCTCCGAAAGAGTGTTTGGCGTTGCGGCTTTCCATCGGTTGATCTAGAAGAGGCACCCACCCCAGAAACCTCATTGCCCATAATGAGGTTTCTAGGGTGGGTGCCTCTTCTAGATTAGCGGTGGATTAGTCATGCCACCTAGTGCCTTTTCGGGGATGGCAACCGGTGGATATCCCACTATCAAAAATTTAGATATTAGCTTTATAATTTTATAAAAATTCAATTTGATTATATAAATAATTAAAAAAATAAAACAGACCTACAGACCGACAGTCAGCTACTAAGCTTAGTTCCTCGCTCACAGGCTCGCAGCTCTCCGCGTCCGTCCTCCTCCGTTCTTTCATCCTCTCCGCATCTGAATCTATAAACAGTCGCCGGCGGCGATTGGTGACCGGCGACACTCTTCTAGTAGCTGCTGTTGAGGCCGCCGGTGATGGGATCAGTTTCCCTTAAGATTGGCGACGGCACCGCCCGCTTCAGGCGCGCCACCTTGTGCTCATCTGCTCTCCACCTCGTCATGCTCGTCTCTGTTCTCACTACCAACCTCTTCGCCCTGTACGCCTTCACCTATGCACCAAAACCCTCAGCCTACGCTATTTTCCACAGCGTTAGGAATCTCTCCGTGATCTCCGAGCACGTAGCTGCCATTCTACGCGAGATCGATTCCTCCGAGCGACGCCTACACCAGATCGAGCGCGAAATCTCGGGATACGATACCCTTGATCCTTCCCTTCCCGCCTTACCCCCCGAGCTAAAGATTTTCCTCACTCGCCATCCTCTCCCACTCGGCCCGGATTCCCGCTCCAAGATTACTGAAATGGTTTCTTCGGTTGCACACTCCTGCGCTCGCTCGTCCGATATCCTTTCCCAGTTCATGTCCTACAAGCCCAACGCCCTTTGCCCTACCGCTGATTCTCATCTTCCCCAGAAGCTTATCTCCCGCGGCTGTGAGCCCCTTCCTCGCCGCCGCTGCCTATCCCGCACCAAGCCCCGCCAGCTCCTTCCCTTGCCCAAGTCGCTCTGGAATACCCCTTCATCTACCAGCGCTGCAGTCGTAGACAAGCAAATGTGGGTCAAGTCCCGAGGAAAAAATGATTTCCTGATCGACGAAGTATTGGCTTTGGGTGGCGGAGGCATCAGAATCGGCTTCGACATCGCTGGTAGAGCTGGGAATTTCGCAGCCAGGATGGCGGAGAGGAACGTCACTGTAATAACCTCGACTCTGGACGCCGAAGGGCCTGTTGGTGAGTTTGTGGCAGCTAGGGGACTCTTCCCTCTTCAATTATCTCCGGCCAACAGATTTCCATTCTATGATTCGATTTTTGATCTGGTACACACAATGAATGGATTGGACGAGGGTGGTGTGTCCGGCATGGGGCAGGGGCAAGCTGAGGCGCTAGAATTCTTGATGTTTGATATAGACAGGATCTTGAGGGCCGGTGGTTTGTTCTGGCTAGATAATTATGTTTGTGTTAATGATGAGAGGAAAAGGATGGTGACAAGGATCATCGAGAGGTTTGAGTACAAGAAGCTGAAGTGGGTGGTGGGTGAGAAGGCCGATTCCAAGAAGACTCTGGTCTACTTGTCGGCAGTGTTACAGAAGCCAGCTCGGGGATGAATGCCAAGTATGATTCCTAAGCCATTGCACCTTTTTATTTATATTTTGATTTCTGAAGAAGCACTTGTGATTTATGTGCTAATGCTTTCTTGGTGGAAATCTGATGCAACATTCTATTTTCATCAGCCGTGTGGGAAATAAGGGTAAAACGCTGATTGTGTTTATTTTGTACCATTAGGTAGACTAGTTGTAGATTATATTATCTTCTGGGAAATTTTCATGTTGTGGTTTCATACAATATTGTTGTACCATCTTAACTTTCCAAAGGAAGGAAGAACACAAATATTTAATGAAAACTGCAATCTTTTGATTATTTATCATTTTGTTGTTTCTCTGTGCTTTTTCTATATAGATTCTTAAATTTGCTAGTTTAAATGAATTTCTCAGACATAAAAAAATATAAGCTGATTGCTGAATCCTTTGAAGTTTGATTTGGAAAGGAGATGCTGTTTTTTCTTAACCTGTATTCATTATGGCATTGATCATCATCATAATTAGTGTTAGGCCAAACATTTGGGTTAACCATTATACAATCTTGCATTATATTTGGTTAAATGCACTACTGAACAAAATGCTTTAATGTTCGTGTCAGAATATAAATGCTAGCTCACTAATGGTAGTTGTACACTAGCTAATGTATTTTAGCATTTGTGAAGATAATAGAAAGTGTAATAGCAATGACAGCTGTTGATGCATATTGCTTTAGTATGTCTATGTATGGCTGTATACTGTTATTATAATATAAATAAATAGACATTGAGTACTTGTCAATCCCTTGGTATCTGTCTTAACAGTTACTAATGCAAGCATTAGCTTCTCAAAGTGTGACTGTATTGAAAAAGATGCCATCCTTAATTTAATGAAAAAATTGTCAAAAAGGTTCTTGGATTATTTGTATGACATCATTATTGTCCCTTGACTATAAATGTATTCAAATTAATCCTTGACTCCTCTAATATGATTCGAAATAGTCCCTCTGTTGGGTTATTTTGGATCATATTTGAGGAGATAAGAAACTATTTTGGATCATATTTAAGGAGTAGAGAGATTAAATTGAACACGTTAAATAGTGTGGGACTAAAATTGTAAAACCTCTTAGTAAAAAAAATTGAACTCTTAAAAATTGAGGCATCTTTTAGCATCTTTTGGTGTAATGGTTGGAGTTTCATTAGAAACTCTAAAGTTAAATGTGCTCGTATATGAGCACTCTTGGGATGAGTGACCTACTGAGAAATTATACCAATAAGATAAAATCATGAGGCCGCTAAGCTAAAGCTGATAATACTTATATAGTTTTTACAAAATGGTATCAGAGCAATACACTAGCTAGAAGAGAACTAAGTGTCATACATGACAATGTGTTATTCTATGGGGGCCACTTCTTGAACCCCCCTAAAAAAATAAAAAAATCAATTATTTAAGTTGGAAGTTTCAAAAGTTATATTGGAGACAATTTGAACTCCAATTTCAGCAAACTTACAGTCAAATTGAACGTCTTGAAAATACGAAACCAACGACACCAAATTCGACTCAATCCAAGTTCAAATGAGTCCAAATCAAAAATCCGAAGCTCATTTGGAAGGTTCAATCCACAATTTGTATTACCAAACAATCAAACATGTTCCAAATATGACATGCTTAAAGTTAAATTGAGTGGCTCGACGAAACGAATCCAACGAGCCCAAGATTGTCAAATTTTGATATCATTAAGACATTCAAATGCCCAGTAAATGGTACATGATCAAGGGAATCAACATCGGCAGTCCATTCAATCTTGAGTAAATTTTAGTTGAAATTGTATTAAAATGATTGAATTTGAATCTCACTTAAATTAGCTGAAATGAAAAATATTTTAAAGAATCTCGAGTAAATTTTAGCTCTCAACCCAAACGGTCTGCTTCGTTTTTCGCTTTGCTCCTCTCTCACGACTCGCAACTCACGACCTCGAGCATGACATTCGTTTTCCCTTTCGCTCCTCTCTCGCCCACAAACGGAGACCGCCGGTGGCAGATATTTATGTCTTCTAAGCTTTAAAGACCATGTTATTTGCATTCTTAATTTTGATATTACAGCTTCTCTTGGCTCCGGCAATGAGACAACAAACAAACTATTTTAATTTAGTCCCCCCTTGAATAAAATTTCTGGCTCGGCCCCTGTTGAGAAGAATACTAAGAAGGACACATTTTAAAAACAGAATCCTTATGTCTTTTTATTATTAGAATAAAAACTGAGAAAATAATTTTAAAACTAAGTATAGTCGTTGGCTTTGCCAGCGGCTGGTATTTATGTGGCTGGCCACATTTGTCAGCATTAAAAAAAAATATTTTTCTTTGATTTATTTTGGAAGACACAAATTTAGGTTAATTCTAAATATATATTATTTTTGTACTTTGTAATTTTCTTTTAATTAGGATTTGTCATTATAGATGGTTTCATAATCTTGTCGTGCCTCTTGAAATGATAGTTCAGTATAAAAATGGCCACTGCGTGTTGCTATGAGTTGACTTTCTTGGATATCATACTTAATCAAAGGTCCCTTTTTCAGTTGAAGTTTTTGCTTGGTGTTATACTTCCATCGACAAATATTTTTTGCAGTTTTTTGGCTTCATGTTTAATGTTTTAGCTTGCTGTTATACTTCCATTGACAAACATCGTGAACCTGTTATTTTTATTTGAGTTTGGATGGTGGTTTTCTTTGTTATCATATTTATTACTAGGGTTGGAAATGAATCAAGTTGAGCAGGTGCTTGATCATATTTGAGCTCGTTTATTATCAACTTTTTCAAGCTTATCAACTTTTATTTGAGTTTGGATGGTGGTTTTCTTTGTTATCATATTTATTACTAGGGCTAGAAATGAACCAGCTGAGCAGGTGCTTGATCATATTTGAGCTCGTTTATTATCAACTTTTTCAAGCTTGTTTAGAGCTTTTCTATTTGTTTTCAAGCGTGATTCTGATAGGAAATACTTAGATCCAAGTATTTCCTATCGACTCGAGTGGGGAAAACAGCAATAGAGCTGCTGTTTTCTGCAGGAAAACAGCCCAAATCACAAGAAAACAGTAGAAAAAACTGTAGGAAATCTGAGAGAAAAACACCCAATGGACTTATATTCCACTAGTAGATAATCAAAACGAAAGCAAGATACAATGTTCTTCGATTCGAGAGGAAGAACAACTCTCCGACAATCTCCGGCAACGCCAAGAGCCCAAGCAAGAAAACCTAGATCTCAAATTACATTCAAATTCAAGATGATCTCCCTTTCCCCCCTAATCTCCTAATTATACAAATTAATCATAAAGGACCATAATGGACTTCCTAAAACAGCCCCTCATTCAAAATTTTCCCTCCCAAAATCAATTTCAGCAACCGTGGGGTCCACAGGGGGTTCCGCCCCTTTTTGCTGTTTCCGCCTGGAATAGCATCGGACCGGTCCAGAAGGGACCGGTCCGCTCGTAACATTACTCCCCTCCCAAAGATTCACCTTGTCCTCAAGGTGAAAGTCTGGAAACTGCTGCTTTACCATCTCGTAGGGCTCCCAGGTAGCCTCGTAATCGGGAAGATCTTTCCATTTGATTAGCACTTCCTTGGTTCCTATTTTATTAACTCTTACTCCTTCCAGCTCCATGGGTTCCATTACCACCTCCAATTCTTCTGTCAATGATGCTGGTAGCTCGGGACTGGCTACATGCTCCCCAAGCGCTCTCCTTAATTGTGACACATGGAACACCGGGTGTATGGTAGCGTACTGGGGTAACTTTAGTCGATACGCTACTGCTCCAACCCTTCCAGTGACCTCATAGGGACCAAAATACCTCGGGGCCAATTTCTCATTTCTCCTGTTTGCCACTGATCTCTGCCTGTAGGGTCTTAACTTCAGAAATACCTTCTCTCCCACTTCAAATTGTATGTCTCTCCTGTGTGTATCTGCTCGTTTCTTCATGATTTGTTGTGCTCTTCCCAAATGCTTCTTTAACTCCTCCAGCACCTGATCTCTTTCTTCTAAGTACTGCTCAACTGAAAAGATCGCTGTATTTCCCTTTTCATAATGCACTAAATGTGGGGGGTCTCTTCCATAAAGTACCTTGAAAGGGGTCATTTGGGATGCTGAGTGATACGAAGTGTTATACCAGTATTCTGCCCAAGGTAACCATTTGGCCCACTTACGAGGTGTTTCTGAAGCGAAACACCTCAAATAGGTTTCCAAGCTCCGATTTACCACCTCTGTCTGTCCGTCTGTCTGTGGATGGTAAGCTGTACTCCTTTTGAGAATAGTGCCCTGCATTCGGAAAAGTTCCTTCCAGAACTGACTAAGGAAAACTCTATCTCTATCTGACACAATGGAAGCAGGGAATCCGTGTAATCGCACCACTTCTCTAATAAATGCTGCTGCCACTGAGACTGCTGTGTACGGGTGTCGCAGGAGGATGAAATGGGCATACTTACTGAGGCGGTCCACCACTACCAAAATGACTGTGAATCCCTCTGAACGAGGTAGGCCGTCAATGAAGTCCATGGACACTTCCTCCCAAACTTTGTTTGGAAGTTCCAAGGGTTGGAGTAGCCCTCCTGGTGCCATCGCCATATACTTATTTCTTTGGCACACCTCACACCTTGCCACCAGCTCTTCCACATCTTTATGCATGCCCTTCCAATAGAGCTCCGCTGCTAGCCTCCTATATGTCTTCTGGACTCCTGAATGGCCTCCAACTGCACTGCCATGGAACTCCTGTAGCAGGTGGGGGATATGTACAGAAGTTCGTGGCATCACAAACCTCCCTTGATACAATAGTCTCTCCCCCTCAATGCAGTAGCCCGGATGGCTACTTTTGTCTTTCTGTAGGTCCTCCCTGATCTTTCCCAATTCTTCATCTAGCTTGCTTTCTTCCTTGATGGCTCCCCAATCAACCATCAATGGCACCGACAGAGCTAGCTCCTGGAGCTCCCCCACACATCTGGATAATGCGTCAGCTGCTTTATTCTCCAAGCCTGGTCTATACTGGATCTCAAAGTCATAGCCTAATAACTTGGATAACCAACGCTGATGCTCCTCAGTGACCATTCTTTGCTCCAACAAGTACTTCAGGCTTCTCTGATCGGTCCGGACGATGAAATGTCGTCCTAAAAGATAGGGTCGCCACTTCTGAATCGCCAAGACAATGGCCATCAGCTCCCTCTCATACACTGACTTCAGTCTAGCCCTGGTCGACAACACTTGACTGAAGTATGCTATAGGTCGGTGGTTCTGCATCAGTACTGCCCCAAGTCCATATCCTGATGCGTCCGTCTCAACCACAAAGTTCTGGCTGAAATCAGGCAGAGCTAAAACTGGTACTGTCGTCATGGCCTGTTTCAATTTCTCAAACGCTTGAGTTGCTGCTTCCCCCCATAGGAAACTGTCCTTCTTCAACTGCTCGGTCAACGGCCAGGCAATGGAACTGTATCCCTTCACGAATCGTCGATAGTACCCCGTCAACCCTAGGAATCCCCTCAGCTCCCTTATGTTCCTAGGCTTTGGCCATTTCTGCATTGCCTCAATTTTAGTCAGATCTGCCGCCACTCCTTCTTGGGACACCACATGTCCCAAGTATTCCACACTAGTCTGAGCAAAGCTGCATTTCTTCAAATTGGCTTGTAACTGATGTTCCTGCAATACTCCCAAAACCACCTTCAAGTGTTCTAAGTGTTCCCCCTCAGTTTTGCTGTACACCAATATGTCATCAAAGAATACAAGCACAAACTTCCTGAGGTACTGCCTGAAGACCCTGTTCATCAGAGACTGAAATGTAGCAGGAGCGTTAGTCAAACCAAAGGGCATTACCAGAAATTCATAATGCCCTTCATGTGTCCTGAAGGCTGTCTTTGGAACATCCGTCTCCTTCATTCTGATCTGGTGGTATCCGGATTTTAAGTCCAGCTTGGAAAACACTACTGCCCCAAATAGTTCATCCAATAGTTCATCAATCACTGGAATTGGGAACTTGTCTGGTACAGTGCCCTTATTCAGAGCTCTGTAATCCACACAAAATCTCCAACTCCCATCCTTCTTCTTGACCAGGAGGACTGGACTAGAGAAAGGGCTTACACTTGGCCTTATGATCCCTGCCTCCAACATCTCCCGGATCAGCCTCTCTATCTCATCTTTTTGGATCTGGGGGTAGCGGTAAGGGCGAACGCTGATCGGTGTCTCTCCTTCCTTCAAAGTAATGGCGTGCTCCAGCTCCCTCTGCGGTGGCAAACCCTGTGGAGGTTGGAAAACCTCCTTGAATTGCTGTATGACCGGTTGTACCTCAAGAGGAATGTCTCCCTCTTCCCCCACACTGACTTTCTCCAATCGTTGCAGCTCCACTAAGTATCCACCCCCAACCTCTTGGATGGTTCGGATCATGGACTTGAGAGACACCCCCGTCCTAGACAGGCCGACATCTCCCTGTATCACCATTCTCCTCCCCCCCACTATCAGTTCCATCCTCAGTTCTCCCCAGTTCACCTTGGTCTCCCCCAAAGTCTGCAGCCACTTCATTCCCAAAATCACATCAGTACTCCCCAATTCTAAGGGAAGAAAATCCTCCCTCACCTCTATTCCCTGGATGGTAATCACCACTCCCTTACAAACTCCTCTACCCATTTCTACCTTCCCTGTGCCCATCATCACGCCATAGCCTCCTGTATCCACTAATTTCATTTCAAGCAACTCCACCAGCTGGGTGGAAATGAAATTATGGGTTGCCCCACTATCTATCAGAATCACCACCTCGTGGTCAGCTATCACCCCTTTCACTTTCATAGTGTGACTCGAAGTGAATCCCACTACGGAGTTCAGAGAGACTTCTGCCACATCCAGGTGCAACTTCTCCTCTTCCTCCACTTCGGACCTGCTCCCACCTACCTCTTCGTCTTCCTCGTCTTCGCAAACAAGGAGAACCTGAAGAGTCCGGTCCTTGCACCTATGTCCCGGCATGTACTTCTCATCACATCTAAAGCACAATCCCTTGGCCCTCTTCTCCTGCATCTCCTTATCAGTAAGCTTTTTAAAATTTCCTCCAGGCCCTCCTCCAGATCTCTCCTTTGATACTTCTCGTGTACCCCCCGGTGCAGCTCCCTTGGACGCTAAAAACGTGGTCGTCATCCGGTGGGATCCCCCAGAACTGCTGCCTCGATTCCCCCTCTCTAGATGCTTCTGGTCCTCAACCAACTGAGCCAACTCCATGGCCTCCCCCAGGTCGTGTGGTCTCATCACTCTAACGGCTGCTCTGATTTCTGGTTTGAGGCCCTTCATGAAGTTCCCCTCGAGCGCGGTATCAGAAAGACGATCCAACCTGCTAGCTAGGTACTCAAACCGGTCCCGGAACTCTGCTACTGTCCCCTCCTGTGTCAGTGCAAAGAACTGCTCGTAGAAATCCCCTCCGCTGCTGGTTCGGAAACGCTCTAGCAGGCAATCTTTGAACTCCCTCCAGTTTCGAATAGGTCGCCTCATGTCCCGCCACTGGTACCATGCCAGTGCCTTCCCTTCCAAACACAATCCTGCCGCTGTCAGTTTCTCCTCCTCTGTCAACCCGTTGACTGCAAAATACCGTTCCACCTTGTAGATCCAGCCATGGCCATCTTCCCCTTCAAAGATGGGCATCTTCAACTTCCTCACCTTCGGATCCCTTCCGTTACCTCGGTACTCTCCATAACCTCCCATTCCTCGAAGATGAGGTGCTCCCCAAGTATCCCGGTCTTCCCTCCCACGTTGGTATCCGAATCCATCGTCATAATCCCCTCTTCCCCTTTCAGAATCAGCACCTCGACGCTGAAATTCAGCACCTCGACGCTGATATTCTCCTCTTCTTTCGCCAAAATCTGCACTTCCCTCATATTCTCCCCTCCGGCCTTCAAAATTCACACCTTGACGCTGAAAATCAGCACCTCGACGCTGAAAATCAGCACCTCGACGCTGAAAATCTGCACCTCTACGGTCATTCCCCAGGCTCATCTCCTCTCTAGAAAGTGGCTCTAGAGGTGGCATGTCGTCGTCTCCCTCAAGGATCTCCACAGCCGGATTCCTCCTCCCCCGAGGCGGGTTCGGATTTCCTCCTACGCCATGGTCGCCGACAGTCTCTCTTGCATCCGACGCCGTCGGATTAGTCTTCATCTCAAGTAATTTCTTCATCATCTCTTCCATGGCCGTGAATTTTCCCTCCAACCTTTCGTTGTTGGTGGTGATTTGATTTTGAAAATCAAAAAATCTTTCCTCCAAATCGGTTTTTAATTGACCGACTTCGCCTTCCAAGACATCCACCTTCTTTCCGGCCATTGTCCTTCTAACGGTTCCACAAAAACTTCTTCCGGAGACAAGAAACTTGCTGAAATTTCAGAATTTCAGCCGCCGGTGGTCCCGAAACGATGCTCTGATACCAATTTGATAGGAAATACTTAGATCCAAGTATTTCCTATCGACTCGAGTGGGGAAAACAGCAATAGAGCTGCTGTTTTCTGCAGGAAAACAGCCCAAATCACAGGAAAACAGTAGAAAAAACTGTAGGAAATCTGAGAGAAAAACACCCAATGGACTTATATTCCACTAGTAGATAATCAAAACGAAAGCAAGATACAATGTTCTTCGATTCGAGAGGAAGAACAACTCTCCGACAATCTCCGGCAACGCCAAGAGCCCAAGCAAGAAAACCTAGATCTCAAATTACATTCAAATTCAAGATGATCTCCCTTTCCCCCCTAATCTCCTAATTATACAAATTAATCATAAAGGACCATAATGGACTTCCTAAAACAGCCCCTCATTCAAAATTCTCCCTCCCAAAATCAATTTCAGCAACCGTGGGGTCCACAGGGGGTTCCGCCCCTTTTTGCTGTTTCCGCCTGGAATAGCATCGGACCGGTCCAGAAGGGACCGGTCCGCTCGTAACAGATTCATTTAAAAGGATAGATACTCATGTTTGGTTTGTGCTTTGTTCATATTCGATTCATTGTTTATTAAATTTTAAATAAATGAGTTTTATCCAACCTACTAACAAATAATTATTTAAAGCCTATTAATTATTTAAAGCCTATTTGCGAACATATTTAGTTTGCATATGGGAAATGTTTCTCCGTATTTGGTTGAATGCAGCAAAACATTTCCCGTTTTCGCCAAATACTTGTTTTCGATTCTCGATGTGAATATTCGATGAATAATCGATTGTATTTGATCATATTTGAATAATTTTATTGCTTATTTTCTCCTTTTTCCAGCATTGGTGATTGAGTTTGTTCTAATCAGCCAAAATTTTCAAAAAGTTCCGACATTGAGAAGTGGAGGAATAAATTGATGCATTGATTGATGCAAAAAAAAAAAAAAAGGTTTCTGTATATGCATGTGCGTACTGTTTGCTATTATTCCCTCCGATGCTATAAATAGTTAAATACTTTTGACAAATGCAAACACATCACTCATTCACACGATTGGCAGAGTTTAGTTGGAGTATTATTTCTTGAATTCTGATTTAGTAATTTCAAGTTACAAAATACATGTTGGAATTTTAAAATTTTGTTATTTCTTTAAGTTTCCTTTGTTTGTAATTTTAAGGATGCAGTAGAAAAGAGGTTACTTCACTTGAATGAATGGATAAGATCACAATGGAGGTTTATGAGAATGCCTAGATTTATAAAGAACTAATCAAAATATGTCATGATCTTAAGTTAATTAAGAAAGAATTTGCACAAGGACGAGAGCTAATTTTATATAATTCAAGTTTGAAATTATTTCCTAAAAAGTTAATGTCTGGGTGGTTTGGTCTGTTCACTATAATCAAAGTGTATCCTTATAGAGTTGTAGAGATAAAGGATAGAAACACTGTACAAACATTTAAATTTAATGGACAAAGATTTAAGCCTTTTTAAGAGATAACATAGACCATCTTAGGATAACCTTAATTTTACTCAACCAATGTAAGAATTGGCATAGACATCGTACAGGACGATCAGTTAAAAAAAAAAAAAAGGGCATAGTGTAGCTAAGGATGATAAACTAAGCATTGATTGGGAGGCAACCCAGAATTGTGGTGTGTATGTTATGTGTAATTCCTATGAATTGTTGAGTTTGTTAAGTGTATGAATTTTTTGTATGTATTTGTATGTGTGAAGATGAGCCTTATCAAAACTAATTGCATAAAAAGTTTGCTTGCAGTGCCATAGTGCCCGTCATTTGGGCGCCGTGGCGCTTAACTATTTGTATGATGTTGGGTCTGCTCAGACCACCGCAATGCTAGACATTTTGAGCGCCTCAGTACTTTACTCTCTGTCATTATCGGAATTGGTAAGTGCTGCATTGTTGAGCCTTTTAAGCACAACAACATTTTATTCTCTATCCTTATTGGGTGTGTTGAGTACCACAATAGTGAGCCTTTTGAGCGCTACACTTCTTTGCTGAAGTTTGGCCTGCTTTAATGGAAAATTATTAGGTCCGGACACCGGACGTAGAGATAGGTCCGGACATCCACTAAAAATTTGACATGTGGAGTGCACTTTAATTGCACATTATTGTGCATTTTACTTGTGCTTTACCTGCGCTTTAACTGCGCTTTTTTAGTTGCGCTTTTACAGTGCTTTAGTTGCCTTTTAGTTGCACTTTTGATGCGCTTGACTTAAAGTCCCGCGGACACATTAAATATATTGAATATCCACGTATCCACGCCACGTGTCAACATTTTATTGATGTCCGGATCTATCTCTATGTCCGGTGTCCGGACCTAATAATTTTCCGCTTTTAATACAATCAATTTTTTGTATGTATTTTAATAAAAAAAGAATAATCTTGAATGGCAGAGGCTTGTTTAACTGAGGCAGTATTGCAACACTCGGTAATATAACATTGCAGCATTGTAACATCTATAAATAGGTGCTGTGGGTTTTGAATTCTTCATTGCACATTGAAAAACTCTCATATTCTTTGCTTTTTAGGATTAAAGTTAAACTTTAAATTACAAAAGAAGGAAACTTAAAAAAAAAAAATTTAAAATTCTAACCTGTTATGATATACTGATATTCATGACATCACAAGCCATGAGGGCTCTCACCTAAGATTAAATCCGTTAGGTGCCGTTTGAGATATCTTTTTTTTAAGTATATTTAGTTTGTGTTTTTTAGCTGCCTGTAACTTTGTAGATGCTAAAAACAACTTTTAGGTATTTTTCCTTGGTGTTCTATTTTTCTTAAATAAAATCATCTTGACCATTGCTCTTCACCATCATTGCTTGCCATCACCATCTTATGCAATATTAAATAAAAGCAAAAACATCACCTATTTAGGATACCAAATATGCTTTAATTTTATTGTAAAACATTTAAAAGAAGTAGGGATAAATTTGATGAGCTTGATATTTATAGAGATTCTTCACAAGGTAACGAATACTATTTGTTCTAGAAAATATTCTTTTGTTATCTGATAGAATGCAGCCACCGAAGTTCAAGAAATTGCTGAATTTCATAGAAATTCAACAAGTATGATGCAGAAATTATAAATGAAGTAGAGAAACAGCAAGTTTAAGTCTCCAATTCAACAAAAGAACAAGAAAATCAACAAACGATACAAGGATCTTCAATTCGAGAGGAAGATCCAACTCTCTAAATCTCTAGCCAAATATGGAATCCCTAGCACCACACAAGAGATCCCAAATTCAGATTTCAATTCAAGATGAAACCCTAACCCTCATAAGAGAAACTAATTAAAGCAAAGTGGACAATTGCAAAATCCCTAAACAACCACTAATTTAAATTTTCCCTCCCAAAGCAAGGTCTAATTGAGTTGTGGGCCTCTTTTCTCCAGCCGGCCCCCTCTCTATGTTCCCCATGGCCCTTTGGACCGCCGCTTGTAGCATAGAACCGGTTCAGGTTGGGCCGGTTAAGCTGGCTCTTGGGCCGGCCTAATAGTATCCTTTTGTTTATTACACTGCACGTTGTCCTACAAGTTTAATTGGTCAAAAATACCTCTTAATCAGTTTCTCTTACATTATTATAAAAAATGTTCATATCTTACTGTCCACAACTTCACTTGCAAATAATACCCACATCTACTCATCTAATCCAATTCCAAAGCTCCCAACCTCTGCTAAAGCAGCTGCTCAGTTTGCTTAAAATACCATTACAAAAATCTGGAAGTATCACTATCGTTATTCCTACTGTAGCTCCAATTCTCCTCTTCTCGCTGAGTTAAAACTGCTGAGTGAATTTGTATGATCTGAGTAACTATGTAGGAATCACTTGTATTCTCTATTAAGTTGAGGCTATAAAATTTTTCGTCTGAAGAAGTTTGAGCAGTTCCAGTCTTTTCTTCTTGTGATGCAGGATCTGGATGAATGGCCCAAATGATATTTTTCTTGATTAGGATCATAGAGGATAACCCTTCTTTAAGCCTAGATTATGTTTTTGTTAAAATCAATTTGGAATAGGACAGCCTATGGTACAAGCTAGCCAAGCTAGGTTGAAAATCATGGAGTGAGATCAAGATCTAGGGTTTCAGTTGGCTTTACCTCCCTTGATCAAGAATTGTTTGGAAGCTGAATCTTTCTTCGTTTCGCCTTGCTTGCGATTTATTTTTTGTAGATCTTGGTTCATCGGGTTAAGAAAGAGATAACGAGTAGAGAATATGAAATGCTCGTGTTTATCGTTTCGAGTTTTTACAGTCTTACTCTATGTTGATCATATGTGCTCTTTCTTTTTACCTGATCCACTTCTCGGCACCCTCAATGCAATATCTCTACGACCCAACTCTCGAGGGTTAGACACCACCCTAAGTGCTCAACTTAGCTAAGAAAGGTAATGAAATAAAGGTATACATTTCAATTAGTAAAGCTACTTTCACCTCACAAAAGACTATTGTAGAGTATAAAATGCTAATCCTTGCATTAAATTGTGTTATTAACAATGTAAGTACTTAAATTTGTATAAAATGCATAACCTAAAGCTAATTTGATCTTCACTACAATCATATAAGCTCTCTTTATCATATCATTCTTAATCATATATCTATCCCTCTTTATCCCCTTATGGCATGGTGCTTGCCTTGATAGTGCTTTAGTGATGGCGCTGCTTATAGGGTGATTGAGGTATTATAAATTTATTTAGCCTCTCTTTGTCGCTTGGGAGTTAGGAGAGTGCATTACTCATCTTTAACTCTAGTATCTCGTTTACCCTTTATGTTGTTATTGTTTCTTCTCGTCGTTTCTTTAATGCTTACTTCTATAATCTATGATGTGCAGACACGGACACAAGATGCGTCAATTATTAAAAATATAGGACGCGGATACGAGTTGCATACGATATTATAATTTTTATCTTTTAGAATTTAGTGTATAAAAATTGAATAGTATAATATTAAAAATGATTTAGAAATAATATATCATTTAACAAGTGCTTAAAATAATTAATATTAAGATGTTGAGAGTCGGCGTTGATGCTGTGTATTAGGCATCGAGAGAAGAGATGACAATGCTGTCGAGAGTTAGACATCAATGTTATGTAGTAAGTATCAGACGTCAATGTCAAGAGGGTGTTTGTCATTGATATTGAGAGGGCGATGATCGTCAATGTTAAGAAGACGTCGGATAAAGATGAGCTGTCAAGTTCTGGGTGTAGAAATAGGTATGTCGAGCATCAATGTCAAGATAAGATCGAACTTTGATTTTGAGATGATTTTGAAATGTCAATATTGTAACGATATCAGACGTTGATGTTGAGATGACATCAAATATTGTTGTGAAACCAAAGTCACGACCCGTCAAAGGGAAATGAAAATGAGAATATTCAATGAATAAGGTATTGAGTGCGAACGATTGATTTGGTGTTGTGCATAGGAAATAAGAAATTTAGTTTTTATATTTTAAATAAATAAAAATTTTAAATACAAGAAATCATATTTTAAAAAAATTATAAAATATTTAAGTCACACATGTCAGACACGGATGTCCAATTTTCTAATCGTACACGTTTTCGACGTATCTGGCACTTGTCGGACGCGTGTCGTATCGGATACGTGTCAGACACTGCACCTTTTTTTGAATAGAAGCGTCATTGCATCATTGCCTATAATGTACCAACAACAATAATATCAAATTTTTATCCTACCATGTGGGTTCGGTTAAATGAATTATTTTTCTCTATCGTGTCATATTAAGAGCTAAATTCTCATTTAAATCTAATTAAAATGTCATTTTTAATATTTTCTAATCAAATATTTTTAGGTGCACCTTTATCTTTCTTAATAATATGAACTTGCCCAAAGAGAACATGTCATAATATTAGCTATATTTTTGCTTTGCATTTGAAATTTTTGAAATTAATATTATATTATGGAGCCTAATTTTTATCTTATAAATGAAATATGATATGCTAATATCAACTGTTGATATCCAATATTTGGTGGTTATTTCATCAAACATATTTTAAAAATTTAATTATATTTTCATTTATCATCGATTGCTTTATTTTTTTGAGGATAATTACATAAATAATACTTAAATATTATTTATTTAATAATCAAACAGTTGAAATTCATTATGAATTTTGATATTTAAGTTTTAATTTAAAAAAATAGAGGTTGGAGGAAGGCAATTTTGTAAATAGTGAAAATTTAGGTGTTATTTATATAATTACCCCATTTTTTTTTAGTAAGAAGGGGGTGCCATCTTTATATTTGCATCAAAAATATTAATATTATAATTTCTTACAATCTAGCTATAGTAAAATTTATAATCAATCAACTTGAAAAAAAAAAATAATAAGAGAAATATATAATGAAGCTTTCTATTACATTAACTAATACATTCTCCTCCTCTCAATAAACTACCTAAACTATAGCTTATATTTCTTCATTTCTCTCCCTTACTCACCCTTATTGCTATAATATATTAAAAAAAAAAGATCAAAATATTTTGATCACGATTGATCTTGAACTTATTAGATATATTTTGAGATGAATGTAATACATAAAAGATTAATAGAAATTTATACGAAGTTCATCTCAAAGTAAATCTAAAAGTTTTGAGATCTATCGTGATAAAAAAGGCATTGAACTCAAAGTAGCTGCATTTATTTATTTCTAATGTAGTTGAGCCTAATTTTTATCTTATAAATGAAATATGATATGCTAATATCAACTGTTGATATCCAATATTTGGTGGTTATTTCATCAAACATATTTTAAAAGCTTAATTATATTTTCATTTATCATTGATTGCTTTATTTTTTTGAGGATAATTACATAAATAATACTTAAATATTATTTATTTAATAATCAAACAGTTGAAATTCATTATGAATTTTGATATTTAAGTTTTAATTTAAAAAAATAGAGGTTGGAGGAAGGCAATTTTGTAAATAGTGAAAATTTAGGTGTTATTTATATAATTACCCCATTTTTTTTTAGTAAGAAGGGGTGCCATCTTTATATTTGCATCAAAAATATTAATATTATAATTTCTTACAATCTAGCTATAGTAAAATTTATAATCAATCAACTTGAAAAAAAAAAATAATAAGAGAAATATATAATGAAGCTTTCTATTACATTAACTAATACATTCTCCTCCTCTCAATAAACTACCTAAACTATAGCTTATATTTCTTCATTTCTAATATTATGGAGCCTAATTTTTATCTTATAAATGAAATATGATATGCTAATATCAACTGTTGATATCCAATATTTGGTGGTTATTTCATCAAACATATTTTAAAAGCTTAATTATATTTTCATTTATCATTGATTGCTTTATTTTTTTGAGGATAATTACATAAATAATACTTAAATATTATTTATTTAATAATCAAACAGTTGAAATTCATTATGAATTTTGATATTTAAGTTTTAATTTAAAAAAATAGAGGTTGGAGGAAGGCAATTTTGTAAATAGTGAAAATTTAGGTGTTATTTATATAATTACCCCATTTTTTTTTAGTAAGAAGGGGGTGCCATCTTTATATTTGCATCAAAAATATTAATATTATAATTTCTTACAATCTAGCTATAGTAAAATTTATAATCAATCAACTTGAAAAAAAAAAATAATAAGAGAAATATATAATGAAGCTTTCTATTACATTAACTAATACATTCTCCTCCTCTCAATAAACTACCTAAACTATAGCTTATATTTCTTCATTTCTCTCCCTTACTCACCCTTATTGCTATAATATATTAAAAAAAAAAGATCAAAATATTTTGATCACGATTGATCTTGAACTTATTAGATATATTTTGAGATGAATGTAATACATAAAAGATTAATAGAAATTTATACGAAGTTCATCTCAAAGTAAATCTAAAAGTTTTGAGATCTATCGTGATAAAAAAGGCATTGAACTCAAAGTAGCTGCATTTATTTATTTCTAATGTAGTTGAGCCTAATTTTTATCTTATAAATGAAATATGATATGCTAATATCAACTGTTGATATCCAATATTTGGTGGTTATTTCATCAAACATATTTTAAAAGCTTAATTATATTTTCATTTATCATTGATTGCTTTATTTTTTTGAGGATAATTACATAAATAATACTTAAATATTATTTATTTAATAATCAAACAGTTGAAATTCATTATGAATTTTGATATTTAAGTTTTAATTTAAAAAAATAGAGGTTGGAGGAAGGCAATTTTGTAAATAGTGAAAATTTAGGTGTTATTTATATAATTACCCCATTTTTTTTTAGTAAGAAGGGGGTGCCATCTTTATATTTGCATCAAAAATATTAATATTATAATTTCTTACAATCTAGCTATAGTAAAATTTATAATCAATCAACTTGAAAAAAAAAAATAATAAGAGAAATATATAATGAAGCTTTCTATTACATTAACTAATACATTCTCCTCCTCTCAATAAACTACCTAAACTATAGCTTATATTTCTTCATTTCTAATATTATGGAGCCTAATTTTTATCTTATAAATGAAATATGATATGCTAATATCAACTGTTGATATCCAATATTTGGTGGTTATTTCATCAAACATATTTTAAAAGCTTAATTATATTTTCATTTATCATTGATTGCTTTATTTTTTTGAGGATAATTACATAAATAATACTTAAATATTATTTATTTAATAATCAAACAGTTGAAATTCATTATGAATTTTGATATTTAAGTTTTAATTTAAAAAAATAGAGGTTGGAGGAAGGCAATTTTGTAAATAGTGAAAATTTAGGTGTTATTTATATAATTACCCCATTTTTTTTTAGTAAGAAGGGGGTGCCATCTTTATATTTGCATCAAAAATATTAATATTATAATTTCTTACAATCTAGCTATAGTAAAATTTATAATCAATCAACTTGAAAAAAAAAAATAATAAGAGAAATATATAATGAAGCTTTCTATTACATTAACTAATACATTCTCCTCCTCTCAATAAACTACCTAAACTATAGCTTATATTTCTTCATTTCTCTCCCTTACTCACCCTTATTGCTATAATATATTAAAAAAAAAAGATCAAAATATTTTGATCACGATTGATCTTGAACTTATTAGATATATTTTGAGATGAATGTAATACATAAAAGATTAATAGAAATTTATACGAAGTTCATCTCAAAGTAAATCTAAAAGTTTTGAGATCTATCGTGATAAAAAAGGCATTGAACTCAAAGTAGCTGCATTTATTTATTTCTAATGTAGTTGAGCAAGTCACAATTCTTTGCCCGCACGTTATCTTCCGATGAACTCAAATTAGCCCTTAGTCGTCTCATCTCCACCACCTTCTTATGAGAATTAGAGTGAATAGAAGGGATAAAACTTGGGCTCTCTGCGGGTCGGTATTCGGGGAAAAGTCGACCAGACTTGTATCGAACACCACAAGCATTGCATAACGTCTTTGGTCCCATTGGCCCAGCCCGCCATTGTGGAGTTTTCCGACTCTCGCAATGCATACATTTTCTCACCACGTTACAATCAACCACATTGCTCTTCCTTCTCTTTTCCATGGTTTCGGGCTCAGGTGCCCAACGGGTCAACGAGGGTGATATGGGATGGGTGACTTGCGCCCGTGGGCGCTTGGTTCGGGTTCGGGTCATGTGCGGATTCGGAGTAGAGGAAGTGGAGGCTATATTGGTCTCAAGAACAGAGATTGGACTTTGTAATCCAAATTCTATAGCATTGAAGAAGTTGAGTTCAGAGTCTTCTAAAAAGTTGGAGAGCCAATCTGAATTTATAATTTCAGTATCGTTGCACTGCAACGGCCAAAAAATTGAATAAATCATCCGTTAGTATGAAACTTTCAGTAGTTATAAAATTAGAAAAATTTAGAAATGTAATAAAATTTTGCATTTCTTCCAAAAAAATTCACTAATTTAATTTGAAGCAGCTAATTAAAGCTAAAAATTACGCTGTCTAGAAAAATTAGTGGTGATTAAAATCTTTAATTTTGTTGTTATTTATAATATCAATCAATGAAATTGATTAATTTTTGAATATCATTACCCTTTTTTTTAAATAAAAATTTAAATATCAGACATGAATTTGAAGCAGAATTTCAAATAATCTGCTTAAGTATTTACCATGCTTAGCGCATCATCTTCTGAGCTAATCTGCTCGTCCATGACGGCGGCCGGACGGCCATGAATCCCTCCGGTGATCGCCGGAGCTTGCAGGGTAGCCACCGAACCTCCATTGCCACAACCATCCACTATTTCAAGCAAATCATCGTAGTTTTGGAAGTCAAGCAAGTCATCAATGGAATCAAAGGGGTCTTCACACAGCATCTTTGTGGCTGAAGAAATTAGAACAGAGATTTTGAAAATATTCAAATAAAGAAATGAATACAAATTCAAAATTAAAAAGTTTTAGAAGTTACATTTCGTTGCAATTAGAAATCTTTATGAATCTTAAACTCTATAAGCATTCAAAAAATCTCTTAAAAACGGTAATTTTATTTCATACTGAGAAGAAAATCTTAACTTTCATAAAAATTATTGTTTCTAACTTCAAACACCCAAATAAGAACTTTTTTCATATATTTTAGCTGACAAAAAAAACTATGAGAAACTGAGAAACACACCTAGAAATAGGAGAGAGAAAGGGAGATAGAGAGAGAAAGAGAGCTAGAGAGAGAGAGAGGTTGAAGAGGTGAGGTGAAGGGGAGAGGGCTTAAAATGGAGTGGGAGGAGAGGATAAAGAGGAAGAAAGAGGAAGTGGAAAAGAGGTGGAAAAAAAGAAAAGGTAAGGAAATAAGATGAACGTGAGGGAGGTGAAGGATAGGTGGAGAAGACCGAGAGTACCATTAATAATTTAATACTTTATGAGACTAGCTTGAAGTATAATTTATACATATTTATGCTTATATATGACTATTATAAATATACATGTATGTATATTGGATATTTTGAGAAATAAAATGAAAAAAATAAATGATTTTGCACTGATTTGATTCAAATTTGAATAGCTCAAACTGGGTTGATTCGAGCCGAGTTGACTAAAGCTCAGGCGTGAAAATATATCAGCATAAAGGATAGTGGAATCACAAGAGACTGTTGGTTTCTTATTTATTAGGTTACAAGTTTTCAAGCTTTAAGGTCTGTTTGGGATGGCTGCAACGTCTTATAAAGTTGATTGCGAAATTGCTGAAGGGAAAATAACATGACTGCTATAGTTGCAATTGTGGTTGTTATTTGAAAAGCAAAGCATCGAAAAAGCTGTCCGAAACAGGCCCTTAGATTGATTCAAAGTATTGATGATAATATTTGTTTTAAGGTGGAGATATTGTAGTACTTATTATTTTCATAACCTAATAAGTCAATGCAATGTCCCAATTCGCTTAAAATATGAATGGTGTTTTTGAGAGCATAAATGATTCTTTTAGTGAAACTAATTTTACAAGTGTGTATATTTGATAGATATAAATTATATGCATGCTATAGGTGCTTCAACATGTGTGAGGAACCTAACAATATGCAAGAAAGAATTGGGCAAGGTATGTATCTTAAATCGTGAATTTACTTTGAAATAAGTAATTTAAAAAATTGATAGATTAATCATTTATTGCACTCATCTCAAAGAATTCAACGGTTTTAAATCCATATTGTCACACACCAAGATTAAATTTGGAAGAATTGTCTATTTATCATTTTAATAATATAACAGTGCTTCTATAAATCTTTAATATAATTTAACATATCCAGCTAAGACATCTAATAATTGTATACATCAAAATATTCCACTACATTCAGTCTCCCAAAATCAATATATAATAGCCAGGAAATCAGTACAATAAATACTCTATCTCAAACTCTTGACTACAAAAGAACAAAAGAAAGTACAAACAAAATCAAAAGAAACTTAAGGATCTTTATCATTCACACCACCTGATCTTGACTTATTCCCTGACTTGAAATCATTAAAATCTTTATAATGAGCAAAAAAAAACCCAACCATAATTCAAACTCACTAAAACTCTTAATGTAATGACTAAAAAATCAATATGAAATGCTCAATCCAATCAATGACAGTCAATATAGTCAATGATCAAATATAATCAATAAAACTCAAAACAATTAATAATAAAGGCAAAAAATCATGATTCATTAAAGGAATCATGACCGACAACTATCAATATCATCAATTTTATCTATCTTATATCTATTCATATAAATTACATGTTCATATTCTATCTATGTATCCAATACTGTCAATGTTATCAATGCATGTCAATGCCATCAATCTTATTAATGTATGTATCGATGCATGCTTTAGCAAGGCATGACATATAGCTTTAATGTGATATTTTTGACATCTTTTACTCAACTGCTTCTCAATTGATCATCACCCATATCAATTATCATTATATGTGACTTCTTTAAATCAATAAAAATTCGTCACTATCTGCCTTTCGGCGTAATCAGTCATTAGTTACTGGCTACAATCGGGATAACAACATAAATCATCTTTAAGGGAAAGTCCGTCGGCCCACCTTCATGCACAAAGTATTAATGTTTTAAGCAGTGCTTTAAAAACCGGACCGGACCGGCCTGTTCGACTAGTTCAACCGTGAACCGGTCACAAGGCCGGTCCGGTTCAGCCCTAAAACCGCTTCTGCAAAGAATCGGACTGAACCGGCCGGTTCAACCGCGAATCGGTCCGGTTATTTTTGAACCGGCCGGTTCAAATCTCACAAATTTTAAGTAATTTTTTAAATAAATAAATTAATATATATTAAAAACATTTAATTAAAGTTAAATACACCTTATATAATAAGCACTTTTGTACTCAAAGCATCATGACACATCTTCACATAGCCTCCCCATGTGCTCCTTTGGTGCAAGGAATCTAAATATGCTATATAAACAATAGCAAGAAAGTGTTTCTAAGGGATGTGGGACTAAAGAAAAGAGATGAGGAGTGTATGAGTTCATAGCATATATAATGGATATAAAACATATTTTTAAACAGATTTTTTAATTAATTATTTTTTATGTGAGTGATAATTATTTATTAGTTAATAATAAAAATTTATTTATTTATACATAATAAAAAATAAATTATCATTAATAATTTTATTTATTTATTAATGATTTTAGATATAAATTTATAAAATAACTTTTGTATACAATATATCATAAACATGTAAAATATATTTAATCATATAATATAAAATAAGAATAGTTTATATTAAATTTATAAACGTATGTTAGAATTAAATTTATATTAAATATGTGACATAAATTAATAATAATATATATTAAATTATATGGTTATATATAAATTAAATTTAAAATTTGAAAAATATTCAAATTTAAAATTATCATATTTTTATGAGTGTAAATTCTTATAATTATGAGATTTAATTTTCTTTTTGCTTTTATTTAAGATTTTAAAATAATTATTTTACTTAAATATATAAGTTGTTATGTTTCATAGTTTTTTTTAATTTAATTTTTTATCTCATACTTTGAATGATAACATTATTTTTATGTTAATTGTATTAAATTTAAATAATACTTATTATTTATTACATCATCCGGTTCGACCCCGGTTAGACCGGTTGAACCGGTCGAACCGTGAACCTCTCCTTGTTCCGGTTCGTTGTCCGGTCCGATTTTCAAAACCTTGGTTTTAAGAACCAACCCATATTAATTATAGTGTTGACATCTAACCTTCCTTACTTTTATTGTAATTGCCACATTAATTTATATAAAATGCAATATCTATAAAAATACAATAAAATCACATATTAATCAATAACTTTAGAAAATCATAACTCCTAATTTACCTAAAGAAATTCAATAATATTACAGTCAAAATATATGTACAATTCGTATCTACCATATACAAAAACATTACACGGTAAAAAACTCTATGAATCAGGAGCAAATACATTTTTATCAATTTAGAAGCAAAGAAATATATCAAACATAAAACATAAAATTATATATTTCTTACAAACATTTCATTTTCCAAGTTCTCACAGTAATTTAGATCATAATATTAAATGTGAAGAGGTGATTTTTATACTCTGATTAAAATAATCTATAAATATAGACTATAGTTGCAAGCCACTCATCAATAAGAAATTATTTTAAGTGAAAGAATTGGCAAATAAAATGACAAATCATTTATTTCTGATATGATACTTTTAAATTATTTTTGATATTTTTATTGATAATTACTCTATAATTTCTCAATAGCTGGATCACACACTTTCTCTCTCATCAGCTGTCCTCTTCAGTCCAAAATCATTTTGTAGTCTCTGTCATTCTCCCATCCCATCTCTTTCATTATTTCTCTCTCTACACTCTCTGGCCCACCCACCTTCCATTAAATCCACCGAACACAAGAGAATAAAATGCCAGAAATAACAAATAAATTAAATATTAAAAAAACTATTTCTTCATAAAATCAATAATATATATATATATATATATATATATATATATATATATATATATATATAATTAAACTAATTTTCAAATGAAAAAATATTTTTAAATTTTATTCAGTTATAAAAATATATTATTAAAAAAATAGAACAATTTTTTATTAAAATAATATTAAAATATGATTAGATTTATTTTAAAATAAATATAGAAATTTAAATGACTCAAGTCGAAGTTATTAATGAATGAAGTTTGAGCTCAAAGTCAATTTGAGTGAATACATTTATAACGGAAATGTAAAAATAATCATAATCCAAATACTTATCATAATAAAATTATTTAAAAATAAATTATAATTTATTAATTAAAATAAATCATTTGATATAAAAAATTAATTATAATTTTAAATAATTTAAATAATTTTATATTTTAACTACTTAATTCTGACATATATCTTATTAGTTATATTAACAATTTTTAAAAGAACTAATTTATGAGCTAATGAGACTCATTGAGCTCATTAATTGGCTTACTTATACCCCTAAATTTATATCATAATTATTTTAAAAAATAATAATAATTTAGATATTATTCGCGCTAAAAATTTGATAAAAAATATAATTTTTTTTTTCTTAAAGGAGGAAATGATGGCGTGAGCGGCGGAGTTGACGGCAAACCTTTATTTCGTACGCGTCTCCACCGCTTTCTTTAATAGCTTTTTATTAATTTATTATTGGATTGTTTGAGGCTTTGGCTTATCCCCATACGGATCGTCGTCGGTGCCTAAGCGCATAAGAAACGATAACTCTTTTTTTTTTTTTTTTTACATAAAATACCCCAACAAATTTATAAATATCATACCTATGTAATATCTATAATTTTATCGAGGTTTTGAAAATCGGATCGGACAATGAAAAGAAAGAAGGAGATATTCACGATTCGACCGATTCGATCAATCGAACTGGGGTCGAAGTGGATAACATAATAAAAAATATTATAAAAAATTAATATAATAATGAAGCCAATTTAATCTTAAAAATTTAACAATTCTAAGAATTTTGAGACTAAAAAATAAATAAAATTCACACATATATAATATATTACAAAATGTTAAAATTTAATATAAATAATTATTATATTTATATTAGATATTTAAATATAAATAATTACTAATTTTAAATATAAATAGAAATATTTTTAATCTTCAATTTTAATTTATATTTAATAAATATTTAGTTTATATATAAATATATATTTTATATAAATAATTACTAATTTATATTATATATTTATGTATAATTTTACATTTATAAATTATAAATAAATTTTACATTATAAAACTATAATTATAAAATCATATAATATTATTTTTTTTAAATTTTTATTTTTCTTAATATCATTTAATTTCACATTTAGAGAAGTTTTAGAACTTCAAAATTATAAGTTATTTTTTATTATATATTTAAGAATTTTGAAAATTATTATGATTATTTTTTATTTGAGTATTTTATACAATTCTGTTTTCAAACAAATTCTCATAGAAGTATCCATCATGCATACATTGTTGGAACTAAAAAATACAAGTTGTTTAATCTCACATCACTTAAGAGCCTTATTTTGTTGTTTATATACCTTTTCTTATATGCATGAGTTAAGAGCCCTCATGGGGTGAAGAATCATGTTGGTATTATTCCTTTATATATACGATGTTAAAAATTAAAAAATTTGTAATAATTTATCAATTTAAGTTAATTTAATATTAAAAAAAATTATATTAAATTAAATTATTTAAATATATTCTAATTGAATATGGCGGTTCTTAAGAACCTGGCCCGATTCAAACCGGTTTTCTTAGGTCTGATGCTAGACTGGTTTCTTAAGATGATCGAACCGGTCTTAGGACCAGTTCACGATTGAACCGGTCGGTCTGATTTTCAAAACAATGAATTTTATAATTATTTATGCACCTTCTCTAATTTAAATTATATATATATATTCTTAAATTTAAAGAATTAAGCATTATACAACTAAATATAAATATTGAATAGATTAAGATTTTGTAGTACATAAATCTTTTTTCTTTTTTTTTCTGTAATGAGCCTCATCTGAAAGCAGTTTAAATGAATTGATAAAAAATTGGAATCCAATTTAATTTTTGACCAATTTGAACTAACCTAAAAATAATAATTTCATTTTATTTTTATAAAAATTAATATTAAATTATATTATATTGTTAATTTTTTTCAAAGTAGTTGGTCTATTTCAAATCAAGTTGACATTAAGCCATCATAGATCTAAGTATTTTTCCCAATAATAATTTTGAGAATAGGCTTTTAGGGGTGTAAACCCGTCAAATCGAGTCGAATATTTGCCTAATAGATTTAAGCTTATTTATTTTATATTGAGCTTGACTCACAAAAAAATTTATAAGCTCAAGCACAAGTCTATTGCTCAAGCCCGTTTGAAAAACTTGAACTTGACTCGATTGTTACACTAGATTTCTTAATTTTCAACGAAAATTTTAATTTTATTTTTCATATAGAATTAATTTAAAACATTAAATATATTAGGAATATTAATTTATATTAATTTTTAAATGCATTTTAAATTAATTGAAAAAACAAGTTAGGCTAAACTTGAACTTGTTTAATATATGAGCTTGAACTCATAACTCGATAAACTATGAGCTCGATGAGTCAAACTTGAGCGAGCTCAACAAGCTAGGGGTGTCAATTTTTGACACGACACGAAACACGACCCGAACCCGACCCGGAAAAATCCGAGTTCGGGTCAACCCAAACCCGAAACGGGTCGGGTTCGGGTTCATGAAATCAACCCGTTTTAAAAATCGGGTCGGGTTCGGGTTGACCCGCCAACCCGAAATTGACCCGAGATTGACACGAAAACCCGAGATTGACTCGTTTTTTACCCGAAAACCTGAGATTGACCCGAAAATTAACAATTTTGGGTAAATCCCGGGTCATTCGTGTCGGGTCGGGTTGACCCGGACCCGAATCGGGTCGAGTTCGGGTCCAGAAACCTGACCCGTTTTCGGATTCGGGTTGACCTGAATAGTGCCGGGACAGTTCCGGGTTCGACCCGAACCCGACCCGTTGACCCGAATTGACACCCCTACAACAAGCTTACATCCCTATTGGCTATATTCATATTGCTATTTTTAAATTACATGTAAACCTAATCCTAAACCCCTTCTATTGCCTATACTATGAGAAATTATTAATTATTATATGCATATAGATGTTTGAAGATGGACAATTATATATATTTATCTTAATATTTATACAAACTATTTATTGATCATCCACATTTTAATAATCCACATCTAATAGTTTTACCATCTTAATGAGCAAGCTTGATTAATATTAATTAATACAATTTTTTTATATTAACTTAATTAATTATTTTATTTCTATATTTAAAATAAAAAATCAAACTCCAAAATAACTTAATCTAGAGTTTTTTTTTTTAGACATTTAAGCCAATTAAGCCAAACTAATACACATCACATACACAAATTTCAAACCGAAACCTCTTAATTGATAGACAAAAGTCCTAACCAACAAATCAAAATGAGCTGTCAAACTTTCTTATCGAGCTTCATAATTTTCACTCAAGTTGGGTTCATTCTAAATTAAAGGAACTTAGCTCGATTAGGCTGGAACTCGACTCAACTTGTCTACATGTAATGCCCCATTTAGACTTGGATATGGACACATTTTGTGGTGACAGTAGAAAAACTGTACATCTTTTGAAATGATAAGAGATCAAATAATCTATTGAGTTAGGTAGACAAGCAATTACAAAGACTACCAATATTATCATTCCCCATAAGAGATTGGTACTTGTCTTGGGAATGAAAGTAACATTAAACTAATTTAATTGAAAGAAAGAAAATTAATATAAAGACTAACCGCATATGGTATACTAATATTTAGGCAATAAAGCATAATAAAATCTAGGGGTGTCAATTTCGGGTCACGGATCGAGTTCGGGTCGAACCCGAAACTGACCCGATACAATTCAGGTCAACCCGAACCCGACCCGTTTCTGTAAACAGATCAATTTTTCAGACCCAAACCCAACCCGCTTCGGATCCGGGTCAACCCGACCCGAATGACCTGATTCGGACATAAAACTGTAGTTTTCTGGTCCAAAAACAAGTCAAACTCCACTTTTCGGGTCAAAAACGGGTCAATCTCAAATTCTCGGGTCAAAAATAGGTTTTCGGGTAAAAAACGAGTTATTTTCGGGTTGACTCGACCCGATTTTTGAAACGGGTCGAATTATCAAACCCGAACCTGACCCGTTTTGGGTCAACCCAAACCCGAAAATTTCGGGTCGGGTTCAGGTAGGGTCCAATATTGACACCCCTAGTAAAATCCATTGTATTTAGTTCTATAAGCTAAGAATTGAAGATAATAGGCTAAGATTAAGGCTTCGATTAGGGCAACTTTATTACTACTTAAACAAGCATTTCAATACCAAAATTTTTTAACTTTAAAAATTTTGTACTAAAAAGTTACTTTAGAAAGCGGTGAGAAGTTATACCAAACGAGCCCTAAATCAATCACTATATCTCTAAATTTTTTTAATTTCAAAACCATTACTACAATTGTTTTGAAAGAATTACACAATTACCACACATTTTATTTAATTATGTCTAATACTTAAAATTTAATATTTATTTATATAATATTAACAAAACATATACATAAAAAGGAGTATTGAGACTTGCATGATCTTAGTCTTTAGTTGATTAAAGTTTAATCATTTATGCAAATAGATTGTATTATTAGCAAAGGAACTTTTTCATAATATTTCTTATAAATATTTGCAAATAACAAACCAAGAATTATATAAATCTTAATTAAAATCTCTAAACATAAATATGCACGCTAATGAGTTCACATATTTATATTAGCAACATTAAATATATTATTTAGACCTAACTAAAATTTAATCATAACTGGAGAAATTTTGATCAATTGATAAATTTATTTTAAAATAAATATAATATAAATATTTATTGATTAATCATAAATTTCACACATCTAAAAAAAAATCAATAATATTCTAGCCTAATTTTTTCTCCTTAAATACTTATCAAGTAAATATTTCACTTAGTACGATAGTCACCGACTAGACCGCCGACTCAAATTAAAAGGTAAGAAACCAATTAGAGGAGACTAAGATTTTGTTTGAGATAGCTTTTTTACTACTTTTTAGTACAAAATTTTTATTTTTATACTAGAAAGCTACTTTAAGAAGCAGTAAAAAAAATCATCCCAAACGAAACCTAAGGCATTCAATGAATACAAATTATAGATACACTAGGGATTTATTTGGTCTCAGTCTGCACTGTGAATAGCTTGGAATAATCATCGAAGGATGAAAAATGTAACATTTATGATAAAAACTTGGAAAATTTATTTGCTTAGGCAATGTAAAAGTTATATAAAGCAGACAAACCTGGAGGCAGGTAAACTGAACGTTTTCTTTAAAACATTCTTGTAGAGTAGGAGCTCAATCTATCTGCACAAATTTAGTTAGTGCTGAAATGTCCAGAGCAGGAAACTCTTTAACAACAGCAAGAACAGATAGTCCCAGTTTCACTGCATCCTCATGGCTTGGTGCCTGTAGGGGTTTGATAAAGAAATCAAAAAATTCATGGTAGGGTTGTTAATGATTTCATCTCGAACTAATCATGTTTGAGCTCAAGACCGGCTCGAAGTCATTCAATTTGATCTCGAGCGGAGCCAATTTGGTCGAATTTGAGACGAAAAGAAATCAAAGGAGATTTAGTACCTCAATGTTGAGTGGAAGAACTGGGTCATGAAGTGAAAGTCTTAAAAGGAACCACCCACCATGACCTGAAACTCTAACCTGCATACCAAATTAAAAATCTAATTTGAGGTAAAACAAACTAATGATGTGCAGCCTCAATTATTCTTTATCTGTTCTTAATTTTTTCAATAAAATAATGATATTGTTATAAGAAATTGTTGAGAAGTGATGGTTAAACTGAAATATTGGAAAACCTATAGGAAAAAATTGAATAACACGACTACACCAAGATTATTAGGCTTCGTTTGGGACGACTTTCTTTCTACTTCTTAAAGCAGTTTTCTTGTACAAAAACTTTAATTTTTGTAATAGGAAACTGCTTTGAGAAGCAATAAGAAAGCCGTCCCAAACGAAGCCTTAAACAACGTAAAAGATAAACGCAAAGATGCGTCAACATGCCTAACAATATGCAAGAAATGATTGGGCAAGGTATAAAATTCAGAGCCCTACAGGGGGTCCTGGTTGGGTATCCATTGGGTACCCACGCTCTGCGCTAGCAGGCTTTGCCCACCCATGCCCACCTATAGTGACTTTCGGGATGTCATACCCACCCACACCCACTCACTTTTCATGCTTCTTGAATGCAGTCTGCCACGGATTAATGACCTTGAGGTTTTTTGCCATTTTCTCTAACTGCAAACTTTCAAACCACATATCAAAATTTATTGTGGTCGCGACGCAGTTCAATGTTGCACACTGCGTAGTAAGAATTACTGTAATATACTGCATGCATATGGCAACTAGTAATGTAAATCAGTTTGTCCTCTGATGTTGAGTACCCACCTATGAGGCCATGGGCGTACCCATGCCCACCCATGCCCATTGGGTATGGGTGGGTACGTGGGTGGGTGTAGGTATGGGCACCCAATGCAGGGCTCTGGTATAGATCTTAAAATCGTGGATTTACTTCGAAATAAGTACATTAAAAAAATTGATAGAGTAATCATTTATAGCACTCATCTCAAAGAATTCAAGGGTTATAAACCAATATTGATTAAATTTTGACCATAATATTAAACATGAAGAGGTGCTTCTTCATCGCACCATTGTACACATAAATATAGTTGCAAGCCACTCATCACCTAAGACATTATTTTAAGTTGATATATATGGAAGAAAAGTTAAAACCTTACGGTACGAAGTTGAGCCATGAGGATCCAATTAACGTGCCTATTTGAGCGAGATCCAAATTGGCACCGTAAGCAACCAACACATCTAAAGGATTTCGAAATGGATCTTGCTCTACGATATTATTATATTAAGTTCCATTTAAATCTCCTCGAGGTAAAGCCCAACCACACAACTCCAACTCCAACTTCACTCCATGCTGAACCTAAGCCAACTTCAACAACCGACAAAAATGGCCTCAAAAGATATCATGGGAGACAATCCATTCAAAGCTATACGCATTTCCATACCATCCTTCAATGACATTGGGGCCTATTTGGGACGACTTTCTAATTGCTTTGCTTTCATTTAGCTACTACTTTCTTGCTACTTTTTAGAAATTTTTGTAGTTGAAACTTGTTTTTTACAACCAAATCTACTAATGTGTGGGAGCTACAAGAAAACTGCTGTCCAACTTTTCAAAAAAAAAAAAAAATTATAATACCTACAATAGTTATAAATATTTTACTTTTCCCACAACACCATCATAACCATCTTTATAAGAAGCTGTAGCTGCCCCAAACAGACCCTTAATCTTGAAACTTGGATCCAAATAATCGAACAGTATCATTGCTTTCATCAACTATCTGACAAAGATAAACTTAATCTCACATCATTCCACATGAACAACCCGACGGAAGACTGGTAATTTTAGCTCACCAAAATCAATTGGTTTACCTCTTGGGAATAGGGCTGCAAATGAACAGAGCCGAGCCGAGCCGAGCTTTGGCATGTTTGAGCTCAAGCTCGTTTGCCAAGACTGTGTTTGAGCTTGGCTCGATAAGATTTGAGCTTCTTTAGTACTTGTTCGAGCTCGTTTAAAAATCCCCTGTTAGAGTTTAGTTAGTGTTCATGTTCGAGCTTTGTTCATTTTAGGCTTGTCAAGCCTACTAACGAGTTGAGCCTATTAACGGGCCGCTCATTTAACAATATATATATTAAACGAGCAGCTTACGGAATGTCCGCCCTGATTGCGGGCCAGTCTGCCAAATGTCCAAGATTTCATAGTAGACTTGACCCATCCCGTAAGCCAGCTTTCAAATGAAAGCCCACTATGTATCATTATATAGAGCAAGATCATGTAGCATTTCATAGTGTAGCACTAAACTAACAGTTTTTTTTTTCCATGATGCATGAGCGGATAACGGGAGAGGAAAATGGAATGGGAATTTAAACATAAATTATGACAGTTTTAACTTAGTAAAATTAATTTAAAAATATTTATTTTCAAAACTCTAACTGAACGTCAAGCTATTCAAGCTCGTTTATTTAGCTATCAAGTATTTATGAAAAGTATTTAAGCTTGTTCGTTTACCTAATCAAACTAACATGAACGAGCTCTTATCGAGCTGAAACACGAGCACTTCGTCAAATGCTTGGTTCATTTACATCCCTACTTGGGTAGGTTTCATATTTGCCCATCACACATCATTCAAACCTTCTAAATACTATGACCTTCACAAAGAACATGCTAAACCAACTTAGAAAACAATAATCGTTGAGTGCCCACTCTTGTTTGAAAACCTTCTTAACTGATATCCGACGTCGATGAGGTTTTTTCTCCAAAACTATTTTGAATCTGATCTAAAACAAGAATTTTGTAAGGATATCAGCATTCATTAACCAACAACATTTGACCAAGCAAACGAATTAGCAAAGCCACTGAAGGACAAACATCTTGACAAAACACCCTTACCCACACAACATAAACAACTACCTCATTAATCCACTCTACCACCGCTATTACCCACCCCGCCAAAATTACTACCACAACCACCAAAGGCCTTATCCCCACCCCACACCAAAAAATTGACCCTGACGAGATGACCAAGCAACTTGAAAAGGACCTATGCTTCAACTACAACGAGTGGTTCCACCAGAACCACATTTGCAAAGAACTATTTACCTTACTAATTGACAACAAGGAATTCACAAGTGAATAACTTGATTAACCAATTGAACCAGTTTCTCTATCATTGCAAGATCAATCACCATATAAACCACCTCTCGAAATCACCTTCAATGCCTACAATGGTGAACATGCATCTCATATCTTTCGACTCCACAGCCTAATCAACTCTCACACAGTCCACATTCTCATCGACAAAAACTGCACCCACAAATTCATATACCAACAGGTTGTTGAATTCCTTCAACTTTTGCTAACTCCAGCATGTGTAATCAACGTTGGTAACTGCGACCATCTCGAATGTATAGTAAGTGTTTCAATATCACCCTCTACATGCAGGGAGCACAATTCAGATAGTTTGGTTTATCCTCCTACAACAAGGAGCCTATTTAGTCCTTGGGGTTCAATGGATGCAATCCTTAGGTGACAGTACTGCCAATTTCAATTCCATCACCATGAAATTCACATGGCAAGGCCACAATTACACCTTACAGGGCACTAAATACATCATAAACCATATCAATTTCAGCCAATTCTTATAGTTAAACACTCAAGGTTCAATTGCAAACTGTTACTACTTAATCACAACCACTCTACCACGGACTCCCTCTTTTTATACACAACACCGGATCATATCTTGCCTCTACAAAGCAAGTTCGCCCACCTTTCTCAATTCCTACCTCAGCCACCTCCTCCTTGCAACCACGACCATAAAATTCACATAAAGCCATCACCACACCAATAAATTTTGACCGCACTGCTACTCATACTTTCCTAAATCAGCCATAACAAATCTAGTAACTGAAATGATTCAGTCTAGATTGATTCGTCCAAGCATAATTCCTTGACCGTTGTTGAACCTGCTGCTTAAAATAGTAGATGCATACACTTATGCATTGATTACCGTGCTTTAAACAATGCCACCATCATGGACAATTTACCATTTCCACATTTGATGAAATACTCCGTGAATTATGTGGTAGTACAATCTACTTCAAAATTGACCTCCAAGATGGATATCATCAAGTAAGCATGCATGAACATGGCAATCACAATTCTAGACAACCATTATGAGTTAACCATCATGTCGTTCAAGTTCACCATCACCATGACAACATTTAGGAGCATTATGAATGACATCTTCAAACTTTACACAAATTTGTTGTTATTATTATTATTATTATTATTATTATTATTATTTGATGATGTTTGGTCTAAAATTGCACAATGGATGAAGTGATGAACACAACTCATTCAATGCTTGTCATTGGAAGCCTACCAAACAACTTCTTTCTTAAAAAATTCAAATGCCTCTTCGCACAATATTAGATGGACTACCTAGGCCACATTGTGGCCACCTAATGGCATTCAATAAAAAATAGGAAATCTCCTTTATTTAATCTAGTCCCATTTCTCAAGACGGGAAGTATTAACTTTTGACTCTTACAAGCTTATTACAACCTTTAACAATACCAACAGTCACCTGGGAGGACCTCATAATAGGTGTTATCGTACGTTTACCAACATCCCAAGGCAAGACAACAATTATGATTGTTGTCAATTACTTTACCAAAGGTGGATGGGATATTTTGCTAAACTTTTTAATGTAGAATGTGAAAATATGATTGACTTTAAGAACTTTATCAACATAAATGAAAAAATATGTATTTTTGTTTTTATCGGCGTATAAATAAAACCGAAGTTAGAGAGGCTTTAACGAAAATGAAGTGTGGAAAAGTTGTTGGACCTGATGATATTTCAATAGAGATGTGGACATGTTTAGGAGATGAAGGAATTTCTTGGCTTACTAAACTTTTTAATACTATTTTGAGACTAAAAAGATGCCAGATCAGTGGAGAATGAGTGTGTTAATTCCTATTTTAAAAATAAAGGTGATGCTCATGAGTGTACGAATTATAGAGGAATTAAGTTAATGTGTCATACTTTAAAACTATAGGAGCAAGTTATGGAGTGTAGGTTGCGACGTGACACTAATGTTTCTTAAAATCAATTTGGATTCATGTCGGGTAGGTCTACTATGGAAGCCATATATTTATTGAGAGGTTTGATGGACAAATATAGAGAGAATAAGGAGGATCTACATATGATATTTATTGATTTAGAGAAAGCATATGATAAAGTTCCAAGAGAAGTGCTATGGAGAGTTCTTAAAAAGAAGAAGTTAATAATGCTTATATTCAAATCATTAAAGATATGTATGCAGGAGCTATTACTTGTATTCAAACACAAGGTGGTTTGATCAAGTATTTTCCTATTTCGGTTGGATTACATCAAGGATCAGCCTTAAGTCCATATCTTTTTGCTTTATTCATGGATGCTCTCACTAGATATTTGCAAGAGGATGTACCTTGGTGTATGCTTTTTGCTGATGATATTTTTTTTTTGTTAGAGAGGGAGTTAAAGGTAGACTCAAATTATGGAGGTCAACTTTAGAGTCAAAGGTTTTCGCTTGAGTAGATCTAAAACTGAATATATTGAGTGTAATTGTTGACCCCAATACTAGTGTCCCACGTTTAAAATTGCGCAATAAAAGGCGCGCCTTGAGGCGCGCCTCAGCGCATTTTCGACCAATTAAGCCTCAAAGCCTACGCAATAAGTTTCGTTTATGAGGCTTACGCCTCAAGTTTACTGAGGCGCGCCATAAGGCGCGCCTCGCCTCATATATTTAAGGCGTCGCCTTTTTAAAATTTAACCTAATTTATTTTTTTTCAGTTCGGACCCCCAGTTGCCGACGTGGCGCGCCTAGTGAAATGTCGACGTGGCATCAACATTTAAACCCTTGTAAAGGTCGAATGGCGGAGTCGACGTTTCGATTTTCAAGTTACAGTAAACTTTCGAACTTTCAAGCATTCACCCGGAGGAATTTCAAGCATTCTTCACTCAGTTTCTTCTAAGATGGCGTCACCCACAAAGAAAAAGGTAACTTAATGCTATGTTTTCTGTTTCGTATTGCGTATTTTGTGGTTATGCTATGCGTTCGCGTTGAAGGGTCTGAAGATCTTTCGATTTTATGCTTATTCTATGCGTATGCATGGCTTCTCGAAACTTTTTAAATGTTTGATACTGTGATGCCATCGTGTTATCTCTGTATTCAGGTTTATATGATAAATTTATGTTGAGATTTGAAACATAAAACCTAACCAAATTTTAACCATCGAGTAAATATGCGTAGGCTGTGCGTACTCAATGCGTCGTTTGTGCATACACAATGCGTACACGTTGCTTACTTAGTGCTTACACTATGCGTACTTTATGCGTGCGTATAATTTGCTGTATGTTTCGTGCAATGTGCGTGTGATGTGCGTAATATATGCGTATTATATGCGTACACTGTGCATGACCGTTGCTTATATTATGCGTATGTTGTGCTTGTTTTGTGCGTATCTCATTTACTTATTTTTAATCTGTCATTTTTTACAATTTTCAGATATATGTTCGTCCAATTACCTATAGATGCTATGTTTCTTCGTTTCGAACAGTCTGTGATAACTTTGCTCGGCAAATTACTCCTGAAGTCAAGGACAGATTGAAACATTTAAAGATGATACAGTTTTTGGAATTTCCTGGGTTTGAGCAAAATGTCCCTCTTATTTATGAGCTGATCTCAAGGTGGGACATTTCAAAACAATGCTTTGTTATAAAAGGTCAACCCATTCCTTTCACTGCTGATGAAGTGGCCCTTCTCACTGGTCTGCCAAATAAAGGAGAAGAAATATCCTGGCATTCCTTAGCACATACTTCAGTTACATCAACGGAAATAAGGAATGACATGATGGAGTTGAACAAGCAAACCCCCCCGGAGACTATGTTAAGAACGTTTATCATGTATTTATTTTCAAATTTACTTTTTCAACTTAACAACTTCAAAACCCCTCGGTTGATCCAAAGAATAGCAAATAGTCCAGATGTTTTTTTGTCAATAAACTGGGCTAGTTCAATTAGGGAGTTTTTAGTTGGAGAGTTTAATAAGGCAGCCTCCAAGATTTCAAATAAGAAGCCAGCAGGTTACATCAACGGTTTTGTACCTCTGCTAATTGTGAGTGCTAAGTGCTAACTGCTAAATTCATTCAAAATTTTAATGGCTCAATATGAGCGCTAAAATTTTCTTTCATCTTATGCAGATTTGGTTCCTGGAGCATACTACTATTCATGCTCCTATGCATTCTGACAGAAGGCCCCGTTTTCTTCGATGGGCTGATGATATTGTATATACTACAGAGGTGATCACTAATTTATTTGCTAATATAAGAAAAAGTCAGATTTGTAATGTCCTACAGGCAGTCAACCAGGAAGAAATGGATATGGTTAATGTCGATAAATATCCACCAGACTGCCCTACATCCCCTCAGCAAGACCCCCACCAATCTCCCCAATCTCCCCATCATACCCCTCAATCTCCCCATCATACCCCACCTCCTCAGCAAGACCCCCACCAATCTTCTCAGCAACCACATTTAAGTTTTTCTGCTGAAGCACTTCAGTCTATACAAGAAACAATCATGAAATCCTGCCAAGAAACATGCACAAAACTTTTTCGAGAATTTGAAGACAGGCTGAGCACAAAGTTTGAAGATCTTACTGAGAGAGTTGGAGTTATTGAGGTCAAGCTCAATAATTACATTGATCAGAGCAAAGTAGTTCCTCAGAAAAGATCTATTAGCTACTCTTCATCTTCCAATAAGAGACAGAGATCAGATATCCAACCCCACAGCCCCAATGAACCAAATGAGCCAATCCCAGCAAAAGATCCAATCCCACCAAAAGATCCAATCCCAACAAATGAGCCAGTCCCAGCAGAAATGCAACTTGTTCCATATACAAAACCAAATGAACCAATACCAGTAGATAACATTCAAATAAAAACTGTAACTTATGTTCATGCAACTGAAATAGAAAATTACAGAGGACTTATGTGTTTGACTTCTGAGAAGAGAAATTTTGTGTTAGAATGTTTGAAAAAGTACTCTAAAAGGTAAAAAATTGCAAAATTTATTTTTGTTTGAAGATCTATATGCGTATGATATGCGTGTTGTATGCGTATGATATGCGTGGGTTGTGCTTATTATATGCGTGTGGTATGCGTATGATATGCGTGTGTTATGAGTATGATATGCGTGGGTTATGCTTATGAAATGCGTATTTATATTTTTTTTTTTTTTTTGCAGGGACGATAGTATCTTGTTTGTTATTAACAATCTTATTTCCAGATCTGAGATTGATGACTTATTAAGCGACAGTTGTTTAGTCAATGAACATGTAGATATTTTTGCCTATCTCTTAAATGAGAAGTGTAACCTTATGCCAGACAAGTACCATAAATTTCTATACATCTCTCCAATCTATTGGGTTAGTAACTTAATATTCAATTTATCAGTTTAACTATTGGATTAGTAACTTTGTATCCATTCTTAGTTCTTACATTTACTCACTTGCACTTGCAGGATAACAAAGGAAGGGACAAATTGTCCAAATTGCAAATCGACCACATAACCGAACTTTCTGTTTCTTCAAACAACATTTTATTACAACCAATCATTGATCAGAATCACATTACCCTTCTGGTTGGTTTGCTGAAAGAACATAAGTGGAAATTTTATGACTCATTGGTCCACCGCGTCAAAGAGCATAGGCTTGTTGTTCCAAAACTCGTAAGTGTTAGTCTGTCAGATACTTAGGTCATTAGATGAACATAAACTCTTCAATTTTTAAAAAATTTATAGAACTAATCCTTGCTCTACGTATATTTCAGGTTAAAGGCCTATATTCTGACACGAAAGGAGCTTTTGATAGTGATATCAGAAAATGGAAGCTTTCTACCATTAAAGGAATACCAAAACAGCAGAACTCTTTTGATTGTGGAATGTATGTCTGTAAATATATGGAAAGAATAATTCTTGAAGGCAACACTGATTGGACTGATAGTACAGATTGGCAACAAGACATGCCAAAGTATAGGGCAGAGTTTGCATATGAAGTATTTTGTAAAACGTTGTCAAAATAACAGTTTTTCATTCTGTGTATAAATGCTTCTGTGTATAAATGTTTTTCATTTTGATTCTGTGTATAAATGCTTGTGTATAAATGTTTTTCATTCTGATTCTGTGTATAAATGCTTGTGTGTATAAATGTTTTTCATTCTGATTCTGTGTATAAATGTTTTTCATTCTGATTCTGTGTATAAATGCTTGTGTGTATAAATGTTTTTCATTCTGATTCTGTGTATAAATGTTTTTTATTCTGATTCTGTGTATAAATGCTTATTTAAACATAATACGCACAACGAACGCATATAATAAGCATAATGAACTCGCAACATACGCATTACGAACGCATTAGAGTACGCATAACGCACGCATGATACACGCAGAGATAAACAGTAAATTTTATTTTGCTCAACATTCATTGTTCTTCTATATAATGCAGGACCACTTGAATATATCTTTCAATTCTGTGTATAAATGTTATTTACATTGGTTTGAGTAAAAAATTACATATTAAACATAGAACGCACAACGAACGCATAACATACGCATAATGAACTCGCAAAATACGCATTACGAACGCATATAGTACGCATAACGCACGCATGATACACGCACACATAAGCAGTAAATTTTATTTATAAAATTCTATTAAATATTTTAATTAATATATATCTTTGTTTGTAAATTACTTACATTAAAATGATGAAGAAATAAGGAATATATGATGTTTATGGCTCTTGTTAGATTTGTATGATTTCATTTTCTAATCTTGAACATGATACTTGAACAAGTACAAATGGTTTATGGCTCTTGTTGGATTGTATTTAGGGAAGAGGAATAAGGAATATTATGTTTGGAATGGAAGTTTGTGTTTGGCAATTTCGTTCAAAGATTAGTGTTTGAATTTCTTATTTGTTTTAAAGCAAAAAAAAATAATTTTATAAATGATTTTGAAATGTTTTTACATAGTACGCACAACGAACGCATACACTACGCATAACATACGCTTAAAACACGCACAACAAACGCATAAATTACGCATTTAGCACGCATAAAACACGCACACATTCTATTAATATATTTTTGATTACTTACATTTAGTATGGAGTATGGACTGAGGGGCCGTGACATGAATAATAATTTTCGTTAGCTGTGGACTGACGGGTGGCAGATATGGTTGGGAGGATAATAGGGTAGGTTGAGCCTTTATTTACAATTTATTACTTACTATTGCTCAACATTAAATTTTTCACTATATAATGCGGGAACGTTTGCCTTATGGCAAAGTGTCAAAGCAAGCTTCTCTTGTAAAAAATCTTACCTTCTGTTGTCCAATATAAATAATCTTTGACAACCAAGCCTTCCATTCATTACTGCGATATTTATCTTCCTCCCATGAAATTGATACCAATAACTTGTAAACTTAAACCTCTCTAACCTGACCAGGTTTCTGTTAACAAGTTATTGGCATCAGGAACATGGGAGGAGGATAAGTATCGCAGTGATGGAGGGCTTAGTTGTCAAGGTGATTTATATTGGACAAGACATCAATCATAATTCCTGTAGGAAAGTTGATGTTGTTGTCTTGTTGAAGATGTACATTAGGGTCTCTTGTAAAATTATATTTGTTATAAATGTTTTTTTAATTTGTTCTGATATTTTTTATATTGTACATAGTCATTAAATGTTCTTTTTTTTTATTTAAAGATGTACATTAAATGTTTTTTTTTCTCTTTGACTTTATCTTTCATTAAAAATACGCAATGTTGACGCAGAGACCACGCACAAAAAACGTATGGTGAACGCATAGTTTACCAATATATAACGCATAAGATACGCATAATGTACGCACAATAAAATAATTAACACTCCCAGTACTCAAACAATACCTAGAAAATCATGTTTTATTAACTATTAATACAAAATTATACATTAAATTACATCTGCTCCAAAACACGCAATGTGCACGTAGAGTGTACGCACAAAATACGAATAAAAATGCATAGAGTACGCAGTGTTCTGCTTTATCGACGGCTCGACATTATATAATACTGAACACATCCAGCACGCATATTAAACCCTAAACTTATTTGGCTTGGAGGTTTCTTCTACTGCGAGACTGCGAGTTGGGTTGCTGTCTTCTCCGTCTGACCAGCGTACGCTTCTGTCCGAGCCTCCGAGGCTGCTGTCTCCTCCGACCTGCATCAGGTCATATAAAAGATTAGTAAGAACTCGTTTGCTTCCTAAAATTTCTCTCATTCAGGATGGTCAAAAATAAGGATAAGGTTGCATCAGGTCATAGAAAAGATCCAGCATGGAAATATAGCACTCAGGTAGATGTAGGAGGTGATAAAACATATGTCTATCTGAAATGCAATTACTGTGATAAAGTTGTGAAAGGTGGTGTGACTAGGATGAAGGAACACCTTTCAGGCTCTCACAAGAATGTTGCTCCATGCTCCAAAGTTCCTGATGCTGTAAGGGAAGAGATAAAGTCATACATGAATAAGTCTACCACATCAAAACATCTTGCACAGAAGCAATTTGAGGATAGAGTTGATGCTGGATCTTACTACGGGAGTGAGCGCAGCGTCAGAGATTCATCTTCTTCTATGAAGCCCATTTCATCTAGGGGTGCTAGAGGGCCTATGGATCATTATATGGTTGACACATCAGAGGATAGGCCTTCTACTACACAGAAGATGGCCCCAGAAAATGCAAGAGAGGCGCGGAGAAGAGTGTGTAAGGATATAGGCAGATTCTTCTACGAAAATGCAATTCCATTTAATGTTGCAACATCACCTGCTTATTACAACATGATTCGTTCAGTTGGAGCATTTGGGAGAGGGTTTAAACCTCCAACTATGTATGATTTAAGAACATGGATTTTGAAGGAGGAGTTGGAAAGCACTGATAAAAGCATTGAAGAAATTAAGAAGACTTGGGCCCAAACAGGAGTAACAATTATGTCAGATGGGTGGTCTGATATCAAACATAGAAGTCTGATCAACATCCTCATTAATAATCCTTATGGTACTGTGTTTTTAAGGTCAATTGAAGCATCTGACCAGGTCAAAGATGCTGAGTTCATATTTAGATTATTAGATAGCATTGTTGATGAGGTTGGAGAACATTTGGTTGTACAAATTGTGACAGATAATGCAAGTTCTTATAAGGCTGCAGGTAATAAACTTATGGAGAAGAGGAAACATTTGTATTGGACTCCATGTGCTGCACATTGCATAGATCTGATTCTTGAGAAGCTTGGGGATCTACCTCAACATAAAAATGCACTCACTAAAGCCAAAAAAATAACCAAGTTTATTTACAACCACTCTTGGATTCTAGCTCTTATGAGAAAGTTTTCGAAGAAAGAAATTCTAAGGCCAGCCGCAACAAGATTTGCCACCGCATACTTGACCTTAGAGAGCATGCTGGATGCCAGACAACCTTTAGAGGCTATGTTCACATCTACACAGTGGTTGAGTTGTGCTTGGGCGAAGAAGGCTGAGGGAAAAGAGATTAGAAAGATTGTTTTAAATGACAGATTTTGGCAAAGTGTCTTATATGCCATTACAACCACTAGACCTTTGGTTCATGTTTTAAGGATGGTGGATGCTGAGAAGAAGCCTGCAATGGGTTTCATCTACAATGCTATGGATGAAGCCAAAGAGATGATTGCCTCCAACTTAGGAGGCAGTGAGGGAAGCTTTAGGGAAATTTGGAATATTATTGATGATAGGTGGGAACTACAGCTTCACCGACACTTGCATGCCGCTGGCTATTACCTAAACCCTCAGTATCAATATGCAGAGAACAAGTCTACAAACCCTGAAATAAAGTTGGGATTATATCATTGCATGGATCGTCTAATAAGTGATGCAACTGAAAGATCAAATGCTGACTTGCAATTGGTACCTTTTAGGAACAAAGAAGGTTTTTTTGGATTACAACAAGCAAAAGATACAATTGCCAAACGATCTCCAGTTGAGTGGTGGATTCAATTTGGTGATGGGACTCCAGAGTTACAACGTTTTGCTGTGAAAGTTTTGGGCTTGACATGCTCTTCATCTGGCTGTGAAAGGAATTGGAGTACCTACAACCAAGTGCATACAAAGAGGAGAAATCGCTTGTCGACATTGAGGATGAACTCACTGGTGTACATTATGTATAATAGGAGACTCAGAGATAGAAATTTGAAGAAAAAAAGATTAATGGATGATGAAGATCCTTTGCTTTGCGATGATGTGGCATCTGATGATGAGTGGTTTGTAGATGATGAAGTTGAAGTGATGCCGTCTGAATTACTAGATGAAGATTTAAATGTTGATTTCTTTGATGGTCTTAAAGCATCCACATCCACCACAACTCAAGAACAAATCAAAAAAGGTATATAAATAATATAGTTTTCTTTTCTTAAACTTTTATTAATGTATTACACTATTATTCATTATGATATTGTTCAAAAATATTTACTATTTAGGGAAGAGGAAGATAACTAATAATGAGGAAGAAGAAGCTGATTGGGAGATTTTGGACTCTATAGGAGAGGGGGAAGAGGAGAGAGCAGCTCATCATAATGATGATTCAAATGAAGACCCCCTTAGTGATGACTGATGAGTGATGATAATGCTAATGACTAGTGAGTTCCTAACTTCTTATGTGATATGTTAATGTCATTGCTATTTATCTTGTGCATTTTTATGTTTTATATATTATTTACTCATTAGTATATACAAAATTTATTATTTTATGTTTACGCAATTTTTTGATTTTGAGGCTTACGCCTCAAATCGCCTTGAGGCTTACGCCTCGCCTCACGAACGAAAAACGCCTCAATACCCGAATACGCAATTTTAAACCTTGCTAGTGTCAGGGTCGAGTCGACCGCGCAAGGTGAGTTTCAAAGCGAAAGTGCTCGAAATCGCGCAAAAGCTCACCCGACGTGTGTCGACCAAAAACCCAAAATAGCCGAGATGACCTCCGTTCGTGAAACGGACAGCGCCGATGCGTCCGGAGCAATGGAAACAACTAAGATCGACACCCATATTGGTGGGGGTCGCCGGTCGGCAAAAATTAAATTTTGGGAGCGCGAATCGAGACGACGACGTGTGCGAGCGGCGACGCGACGACCAACGCGATGCTAGATTAAAAACTTCTTTGTATTTTTGTGCAATAAAATTAAAAAATTTTTGAAAAGAGGGAGAGAAATGGAGCTTTTTAAATTAAAAAAAATGAATTTTCTTTTAATAAAAAATCCCTAAAATACCCTCCTAAACCCTCATATCCTCTCCTAACCGATCCCTCACTCCCTCCACGCCATTCTCACGCCAAAGCCGCCCCTCTCACGCCATTCTCACGCAAGGAGCCGGCCTCCCTCTTCTCCTCCTCCAAGCAAGGTTCCTACGTTGCCGTCATCCGCCGTCGCCGCCTCGATTGCTGCACATCCAAGGCGGGGAAAATGTCATATTTTAAATCTGTGATCAAAGACCCCGTGACCGCTTTTTTTAGCGAGCGGTGATTGGAATTGCGGCCGCGGTGTCACCCGACACCTACCGTGACTGCCTTTCTTGGCAGGCGGGAAGGCCTTACACACTCCGAGGCAGCCCCCTACGCGGGGACGACGCCGGAGTGCTGCCAAAATTTTCAGCAAAAGCCTATAACTTAGAAAATTTAAAAAAGATTTAAAATCCACTTAAATATTTTAAGTTAACCAAAAATAAAATATACGACACCCTAGGCTCCCGACACTGAAAAACAAATACAAAAAAAATATAAATCAATGTGAAATGCAACATATAGTGAGTCTTCAAGGGAATTAGTTGTTCGCCAATAGGTAGGAATCAAGCCTCTTCCTCCTAGCACCTGTACCCCTAAGTCCCTCACTAAAATCTCCTTACAGAAATGGGATGGGAAGAAATGAGTTGAAATCCCCTCCTATTTATAACATTGAATTTGAATTATTCGTGGGCCCCACTAACTTAGGATCCCTTGCTACAAGACAGGGAAAGTACACATGTGGGCCCCACCAGCCTACGATCCTTTGCTAAAGGACAGAGAAAGTACACCTGTGGGCCCCATCCACTTCGGATCATAAGATGCCATTTTGAGGCTCTGGCATCGGATTCCTACAGTATTCACTAGCAAGTAAAATACGTACGTAAATACGAATGTAAATACGAACGTAAATACACCCCGATACGGCTAGTAATTATCTTAAAAGAGGGGGGGCGGTAAAAGTAAAAGTAAAAAGAAAATTTACCTTTCCTACAAAATACTTTTGTGCTCATTGTAAACACATAGGAATTCTCGCACATCCCCGGTAATTTTTTGATTGAACCCCTTGTAATAAAATGTGCCCGTTGTATTGCAAGTCACAGGCGCTCTAAGTGGTGTGCAGGCCAGCTGTTAAAGTTAGGCAGCTCGTACAGCCCGTGATCATATGTCTTCAAAAAGAAATAAAATAACGCACTTTTATGTGTCACGGGTTGTACGACCCTTAATTAAAGTAGGCGCATCACCACTGGAAGGTTTGTCCCCTACGACCCAAAGCAGGAGATTAGTTGGTACACTACGATCCACCCGTAAAATGCGACGAGTAGTGTACAACAGTCTACCTGTACGAAGCAGCGAGCAACTTTATTCATAAGCTGCTACGCCCCGCCACTGGATCCGCAACACTCGTACTAGCGGACAGAAGGCGTGTACAAGCTCTCAAATGAAAAGTTGTGTGCACTCATAATGACAATTACCTACACAATTATAATTATTTCAAAATACCCCCGCACAAGTGCACCGTAGCTTGTATACACAGGTACACAAAAGGGTATGTCAAATCAATGAAATTCTAAAACACCCGCATGGGCCCCGGCGAGCGTGTTATTGGTACACACGTGACACCTAGGGATGCTGCGCGGGTCAACAAGTGAATTCAAATCTGAATCTGATCCTTCTATACGGATTAATAGAAGTCGACAGGGTTCGGACCATCAAATAAATACACGGTTATGGGGACCGGTGTATTTATTTTAATACATTCATATTAGGCCTTCAAAGCCTATAATCAATAGAATTCACTCACAAAGGCATAACGCCTACGAAACCCGATCCTCTGTCGACATCCAGACAGAGTTGACAATGTTCAAACTACAAATGAAAATGACCCCACCCCGATGATGGCCGTGTTGAATGTGAATCTCAACCGAAGGCGTTAATCTCTCAAATATTTCAAAATGTCCTAAAATTTCTACAAAATCCAAATTCCACAAAAAATCCAAAAATCATCAAACTCTAAGATATTTAAATTTGAAATCAATCATCAAAACACTTAAAGCAAAATCCATGCCCCCTCCGCAAAACGTTTGTCGAGGTGGACAAATTCAAATATAACTTCAGCTCACAAAGAGCCAAATGCCTAGTCGAAAATATCACTAGGATCTATTCTCAACCAATCTCCTGCCAATAAGGACGTGGTACGTGTCCTCTAACCGGCGGTTCGCCGCCAAATGGCACCGCAGGATAAACGGTTATGACCCGGGGCCCTCTGAACCGAGTGGTTTTGCCGCCAAATGGCACCACGAAATACCGGTTATGGCCAGCGCCAATACGTCCGTTATTGGCATCAAATCATTGAGATATGAATCAATAGGATATGATCGATAGGGCACAAAGCCCTCTGTTAGCTAAGGTGGATTCAAATTTGTCCCCTTAGACAAACATTCAACCCCGGTCTACAAGGTCCCCTTGGACGAAGCAACCCATGGCTGCCGACAAGGATCCTTCTGTCAGGTTGGGTCGACTACCTCCTCTGACTAAGTAGACCAGGGACCACGATGGTCTGGGACGACGGAACCATGGGATCTTGATCGAGTCTATCATCCATTCCCCCACCATCCGCTTTAAGTGCAAGATGGTGAAATTTCTATTTTTAAATATCAAATTTTCGAACTTTCAAATTCCAAATCCTAATCCCATTGCTGCTACTATATGCCAGATACCATGTATTATCTACGTATCTGATTGACGACTAGCCTTAATCGAAAGTTCTCTCTCATGATTGGGAGGGGTAATTAACTATAGGGGCTTGCGCCTATAGGAAACCAGAACTCAGATCATAAAGTCCTCGCAAAATGAGGGCGAAATCTCTGGGTAGTGTCTTATCTACAAACCCATCTGCCTTCCAAAATTTACCCCGGAACTTAATTCCGCTAAAACTCCCTCGCCGTATAAAAAAAGAAAAGCGAGCGGAGGCCGGGGCCGAATTTTCGGAGCCCACAGTAATTTTAGTAGCAATAGACCTAGTGATGGGATTGTGACTTTGGGCGATCAAGTCATTAATAAGAGTACACATTTTAAATATCTTGGATCTATTGTTTAGAGTGATGGTGAAATTGATGGGGATATTATATGCAGAATTCAAGTTGGATAGTTGAAGTGGAGGAATGCATCGGGCTTATTGTGCGATAGAAAAGTCCCCCTCAAACTTAAGGAAAAATTATATAAAATGGTGGTGAGACCTGCAATGCTTTATGGTGCCGAATGCTGGCCAGTAAAAAAGAAGCATAATACTAAGTTAAGTGTTGCAGAGATGAGGATGCTTAGGTGGATGAGTGGCTTGACCTTAGAGATAGGTTACGAAATGAGCATATACGTGAAAAGGTTAGTGGAAGATAAGATTAGAGAGAGACGCCTTAGATGATTTGGTCACATTAAACGGAGGTCTTCCAATGACCCGGTTAGGAAAGTTGAGGTATTATATTTGACTTATGTTAAGAAAGGTAAATGTAGACCTAAAAAGACATTGCTAGAAAATATTAGAAATGGTCTTTCTTTATTAGATTTAAATGAGAATTTGACTTTTAACCAGACACAATGGCGAAAAAGGATTCATGTAGCCGACCCCACGTAGTGGGACAAAGGCTTGATGTTGTTGTTGTTGTCGTCGTCGTCGTCATCAATTACTAAATATGCCCATTTCACACCCCTCTTAAAAAACTTCAACTGCCTACTTGGTGGCATCCACCTTTGTTGCTAACATTTGTCATCTCCATGGTGTATTCAAAATAATTATGTTGGATCATTATCACTTTTTGAGTGATTGAAGGCAAGCCTTATTCACTGAAATGGGAACTCAACTTCACCACAAACATCACACAGTCCCCAAAACAAACGGGCAAAGTCCAAGGTTACTAATATTAGTGTGGAGCAATCTAACATGCCTTCTAAAAATTTGACTTGGAAAGCAAACTCTTTCAACAGAGCCCATTATTCTTTGGGGTCCTTATGATGGCGTCTCTTTTCTAGTAGTAGGAAAACTCACAAGTTTCCAAGACTGATTTTGGCTAAATTTATGCACAAGTGCTAGGTGATTTCGTTTGGTGAGGTTGATAATTATACCTTTTAATTTCTAATGCCCGATGATAAGCTTCTTTGAACGCTTTTGAATCGCAAAGGTTCACTTGTTAATTTTTGTTTGCAAACCATTGGCATATAAGTCATCAGGATGATGGGTTCCTCTAATAAACTGCAACAAATGATCAAACCCCCAAAACTTAACGTTCTTTAGATACAAAATGAGTGCCTTTTCTCACATTTAACTATTGCTCTATTAGCTATTTATTTATGGCGATGCTAGAACTTATTGATGCTCAATTGGTATTCAGAGGGTAGCCTATTGATGCTCAATTGGTAAGTAAAATATTTCCCACTCAAGCAGCAACTTATTGATGCTCAATTGGTATTCAGCGGGTAGCCTAAGCAATCAATATTACGAAAGATCCTCGCTAATATCATATGGCTGATCCAGTTACCTTCTCTTTGTGAGCTAAATCCGCTGTTGATTGAATCTCATCTCATTTAAAAAGGTATTCTAAATAAATCCAATCTTGTAAAGCATTAGAGTTATGCCCACCATCTAATGTAGAAGTGTCTACCTTAATCTTCTTAGAAACATCATTATGATCATCCTCATGATTATGGTCATTAATAGGCGTATTGTCTTATCCTTATTTATGGCGATGCTAGAACAGATAAATAAACTCATCCATGAAATCTCCATCATGGTGATTGACAAAATGATATCTAGGGTGCATAAGGTTCCTGTGCGCATTTTTCTTTAGTAAGAATGTATCCAACATTGTAGGTGTACTCTTTTGATACAAGGAATTCTCTAACTTTTTTTTTTAAGTAGAAAAAACGGGGTAAGCAGGTCATTGATGTGACCTCATTAAATAACAAGGATTCCTAATTCCATAATGGGAAAGGTTACCAGACTCCTGGAGGTTCTTTTAGCATAGGCCCCAACTAGTGGAGAAGGTTGAGAGGAAGACATTAAGTTATTTGTCCAGGTCCTTAAGCTTACGCATAATTATTTTAACCCATAATTATCTACTCTTCCATTGGTAAACCCATAAGGCATTCCAAAGTCTCAAACCTGTGCACAAGTGTCCTATATTTGTCTGCAAATTTATTTCTACATTTTTTTCCCCTTTCTGACCCATTTGAAGTGTTTTCACAGTTAACGACACGTCTTGATATTGATAGAACTAGGTGTAATGCAATTTCACGAATGTTGCAAGATGAATGCAACTAGTTGTGTATAAAATTATTCCTGATGTTAAAAAACTATTGCATGCAATAGTCCCAATAAGCAAGCAAAAGGTAATTCCAGACAACTATAAAAATTTTCCAGAATCAGACAACCTAGATCATAAAATAGGAAATGGCAGATAAATGGAAGTTTCCTGATTTGAGAATTTCAGCATATACAATTTTAGACAGGTTTTATATGACGGGATGGTGTTATTGTTTGGCGTTTGGAGATGGCTGAATTTAGGAAAACATTTTAGTAAAAAACCAGTCACATTTTGCCACAAGGAAGCATGCAGAATTTCAGTAAGCTAAACTTCAGGTTATAGGTTTTACATCAAGAAGCACAAAGCAGGTTTTTCAAAATTGGTGTGGATGCTTAAAGTGGGAAATTTCAGCTAAAAGAGTACGGCAAGAAGCAGATTCAGCTTCCCGAATTTGAAATCATAAGTATAAAAGGAAAATTTTTTGCTTGTTATGGTTACTGGTTACTCACCCTGGATGGAGGTTTTGGATTGGGTTGCATAGGTTCTGGTTGATTAGAGGAGCTGGGCTGACTTGGTTCAATCAGAGGTGGGGCTAATTGAGAAGTTGTAGTGCTTTCTACAGGAGATAAAACAACAAATTGTTACAGCGAATAACAAGAAACGGCTTAAGAAAAAGTGGGGAAAGACAAGAACATGCAGCAAACAACAAAAGAGAGCTTACAAAGTAACTTAAATAGATATTTCCAGCAAAAAAATGCAATCACTAAATCAGAAATTCAGAATCAGACACCGATACTATTATTCGTGGTAGTTGAACACGGGAGGGAAGTAGGGGAGAAGAAAAAGAAAAAAAAGGTAGAGGAGGAGGAAGGAGAGGAACTGGTCGCAACTGGTGAGGGAAGAAAAGCATGCAACAAGCCAACAACAACTTAAAAGTTTTCATTTTGTTCATCAGAAGTTATTCATTCCATTCCCTGAGAGCTCTATTTATAACGAAAGACCATTAGGGCTTATACGTAAGAGTGAAATGTCTAAACAGCACAGTAGAGTTAACTCGATCAAGGGGGTGACAGCTGAGTCTATCAATAGGAAAATATTAGGTTGATGAGCAGTATACAATCTTAGTCAATCTGCAACAGAACATTGTTGATTTCAGTTGTGTGAGTGTGCTTGTGGCAGGTAAAGCAAATTTGCATGCATCGATAAAAACCATATTATTACTTTATGAATCAACATCAAAAGCAGAAGACCACTAATAATTTAATAATCTAAGACAACTGAGCATACGCCTTCATAGTTGATTGGTGCTTTCAGCAATTTACGATCAGAATTGACTGCATTCTCCAAACTTCTCAAAACAGCCTCCCCGTACTCATGAAAAGATCTGGAAGTACCACATGGGACAAAAAAGAAAATTGTCAGTAATGCATTGACAGTATTTGATGATGTCATCATTCCTCTTCAAGAGTCAACTAAGGTACAACAAAATGTATAAAATAAGACTGACACCTCAAAAAAATCAAGTAAAAATTATAATGAGAAATCAACTGCAAAACTTCCTGTAAATATTATCACCTACTTTTTAAAAAAAAATCATCTACAATAAACAAACAAAAAAACATTTAAAGCTTTATATAAATTAGTAGGTTTTCCATATCACAGAATAGAACTGAATTCTATTGAGAATAAACAATCAAGAGCAGAAAACAAAATTAGCATAGCTGTTTGAATACAGAAGCCATTCCACACACACAGTAACAACAAACAAGAAATGGTGAAGAAATAAAATCAAATGAAAATATTGTCCTGCTAAGTAACCAAGCAACATGCTTGGAATAATGACCATCCAAGTATAAAAAATTCATTTTAGTAACCAATGCTCACACATGGATTTTAAAAGTCGAGTCTGATTGTTCATAAAAAAAGAGTAGGGATATAGAATGGACCTATAGAGATCTTTTTGCATTTGTGATTACAATTATTAGTCATAATTATTCAACAAATTTTACACTGGTTGTTGACTACTTCACGCAATCCTCCACTTTTCTTATCTAGGGCTTAGGACCTAGCAACAACAGTGTTGACTTAGAAAAATTAATACAAAAAATATCTCTTGAAAAATAGTTTTTATTGGAGGGGTTAAAAGTATTCATGATAGCTATGAGTTTGGAACTACTAATGAATGTGGTATGACCATATTAACTTTTTTTCCTACCTGACGATTTTGTAATTGCTAAATACCTAATTTAAGAAAAAAGATGAGCATCTCATCACTTACAAGAATGGATATAGTAAAACTTAGATTGATTATTTTTTTGAAAAATAGATCGTTTAAATTGCATAGATTGTAAATTTATTCCAATTGAAAGTTTATGTACCAAGCATCACTTATTAGTTTTGGACTTTAAGATTATTAGGCGGAATATGAAAAATAAAGTATAATATTATTCTAGAATTAGATGGGGGCATTTAAATAATATAAAAAAAAAAATTTTTTTAGAATAAGATTCAAGATCTTAAGATTTTGACTATGCAAGATGAAGCTAAATGTTATGTGGGAAAAACAGCTAGTAATATTAAGAATGTTGCAAAGGATGTGCTTGTAGTATCAAAAGAAAATACTCCTAATAGTAAAAATAGTTAATGTGGAATCAAAATGTGCAAGAAAATATTAAAAATAAGCTTTGTTATAAAAATTAAGTTTAGGTGTAAAAGCACAAAAAATTTGAAAAGATATAAAAATGCCTGTAAGAAATTTAAGAAAGAAATATGAGAGACATATACTTTAGCTTTTAATGATTTATATAATAAATTAGATACTAAGATGTCACGATCCGGCCCGAATGCTCGAACTAACGAGGCGGAAACGAAAATCGGACGGTAGTAAATTTTTTTATTCCTTTTATAAGTAAAATAACATAAAGACTTCTCTATCCAACTGAAGAGCCAATAATACAAGAAATATTCCATTAAATCTATTTTTTCTTTATTTTTTCACTAATCAAGGCTAATATTTTCATCAATCATAATTTATTTATTTTCATTGATGTGTCATCTTCTATAAACATACTCTTCTCTTTCTGTCGTTTCTATTTCTTTGGAGATATATCTGAAACATTAATTTAGTGGGTTGAGTTTATCATGTAAACTCAGTGGATAATCATTATCAATCATAAAACAGTAACACAGGTATATCAAAATATATATATACATCTTCATATACTTCTTTCTTTCTTAATACAAAATCTATATACATACATTTTTCATGTATTATAAGCCCTATAATTTACATAAGTCATTTTATATTCATAATTGTACATTTTCACGTAATATTTCTTTTAACAGACATTTAATTTATTTTTATTTGTACAAGAGCACCATCTAAATGTATCAATTAAAGTACAACCATTTTCATTTCCATTTCTATTTTCATTTCCTTTTCCTTTTTAACGTGCACGGGCACGTGCTTCCCCAGCCAGTACCATACAGGGTTGAATTGTAAATTTGCATGCATATTATTTTCCTTTTTTTATTTATTTTTCTTTCATTCATATATGATTCATTCATATATACTTTTGATATACACATAAGCATCATATATATGTATAAATGCTTTGTAACTTTACTTTCCTTTTCTCTTATATGTATTCTCTTTACATACCTTTTCTTTTACATATTCGTATTTGTATATACATTTGTTCATTTCATATGTAATAGTTTCCATAAATAAATCATAAATCTTAAAATACTTATATAATATGTTTCTTTCAAAATGAAATAGAAAAACACAATAAAGAGATATTCTATTAATACCCAATTTGATTTTTCCAAGTCCTTGCTCCTTTGCACAACCTAAAGGATACATAATCATTTGAATTTATCATTTCTTCCATTAATTTTTCATAAATATTCATTTAATTAATGCTTACCTCAAATCTTATTTTTTTCTTCCTTGATGAATTCTTGAAGAATCAAAATCCTTCAATTTGATCTATTTCTTTCTAAAATCTCCAAAATCATACAACATAAACTTTCATGAAAATATGTTTTAAATAATAAAATTTAATAAAAGTTACACAATAAAAAAAATTCACTTACAATAGGAATTTTCCCAAAATCCTTCCTCTTTCTCTCCCAAAATCTCCTCCTATCTTCCAATCTCTTTTTTTACCTTATAAAAACATCACTTGCTTTAGATGTTTTAGATGAAACAAAACAAGAAAATTTATACAAAAATAGAAATAAAAAAACTCAACAAACCTTCTTCTCTCTTCTTCTCAGTCGTTCTTCTTGTTCACTGATATTTCTTCCAATTTACCACTTCTTCAGCGATAAGAATGAAAAGGAGTTGGTGATTATTATCCCTAAACACGATCAATAGCTAAAAATGATGAAATGAACTCTCCAATCTCTTCTATGCACTCGTAGTCCACTTCCTGTCGCGTTCGTCTCATGTTCGCTCCTTTCTGATCGCGAAATTAATAGGTGGCCAGACGGTTCAATTGAACAGGCCGGCTAAACCGATTATTACGATCTCCCTTATCAAAATTTCGTCCTCGAAATTTAAATCAAGTATAAGAAAACATACCTTAATTGAATAAATGTGGATATTGAGCTTTCATTTCTGTTTCTTTCTCCTAAGTCGCATCTTTATCCGATTCATATCTCCATAAAATTTTCATAAAAGGTATTGCCCTCTTCCTCAATTGTTTCACATCATATTCCAGTATTCTTTCAGGTTGTTCAACATATTTCAAATCAAGCTGCAAGTCAATTGATTTGGACTTGATTCTTTTTTACTCATCTGACACATACTTTCGAAGACTGATATGTCAAACACAATATGAATTCCTTGCATATGCACTTGCAGATCCAATCTATAAGCCATTTTTGCAATCTTCTCTAAGATTTCAAAAGGACCTATGAATATTGGCCTCAATTTTCCTATTTTTCCACATCATTGTACACCTTTCAAAATAATAATTTAAATCTCAATGGCGAAGGAACGAGTAGTGATTTAAATTACCATTTAGAATTTTTCTAATTGATGAAATAATAGGTGATTATCAAATAGAAAGAAGAAATCTCAAAAAAAAAAAAAAGAAATCTTATGGGAGAGACTCTATTCAAAGAGAAAGAGAAGAAGACTTATTGAGGAAATTAATTTTTATAAATTTAGATGGTTGCAATAGATTATGAAATTTAATTTAGATATATTAAATTAGAAGTCAATATTTTATAAATAATATCCAACACATTTGAAGTTTTCCTTAAGATCAAATTAATTCAGAATGTTTTGAAGATGTTTCGTTTTAATAAAGTTGTTAATGCAAATGGGTGTTATTTGAATAGAAAGATATTTTCATAATTGAGTTGAGATGAGTATTAAAGCCTATATTAAGCTCGAGAATTGGAAGGAAATTATAGCACACAAAAAATCAAGTGGGTAATTTCAATTGTGTTATAGAAATTCCAAATTTCTTTATGTTATTTCAATTTCTTTTTATTTATTATAATAATTGCATTATTATAGTATTTTGTGGTTGAATGATTAGCATATAAATGAATTGACTATGAAGAATAGAAGAAATAGAAATGTGAAATATTTGTTATATGACTATTAAAGAATATTATTACATGCTTAAGTGTTTGATATATTAAATATTAAATATACAATCAACTTGAGACTGACTTAATTAATGAGGTTTATAGTGTTATATATATATATATGGTATTGGTTGGGGAAGAAATAAAAATATCTATACAAATTAATATAAAAGGTGAAGAAAAATAAAATATTGAACAATGATTTAAATGGAAATGGAAGAATTAAAAGAAAGAAAAGGTGCATGCATGCAAATTAGAGGAGTTCACCCCCATATGGTATTGGTTGGGGAAGCAACGTAACCAAGCACCTTAAATGGAAATGAAAATGGATGAACTTTTATTGGTATATTTAGATGATGCTCCTATACTAACTAAAATAAAAAAATAATAAATATTAAATGGAAATGAATGAATGAAATTGAATAAAAATTAAGTTAAAAGAAAGATAATTTATAAAAATCTACAGTATATAAAAGATTATGCATATGTTAACTATGTAAGAAAGATAAAAGAACAAACATATTTTAATTTATACATTTAACTATTATATATGAAATGGTGATTATCCACTGAGTTTATTTTGTAGACTCAAACTGTAATACTAAATTTTTAAGGTATATCTTCAAAAAGGTAGAAATGGCTGAAAGAGAGGAATACATTTGCAGAAGACGGCGAACGAACGAAAGAAGTAAAATATGGTTTATGTAAATATTCAAATGTGTAAATGCTGTTAGTGACTCTTTAGTTTTTATATAGGATGTAATTGATAATTTGTTTTTGAATTTGAAAGAAATGTTTCAACTATCTGATTTTTTGTTTCCACCTTGTTAATTCAAGTCTCCGGGCCAGGCCGTGACACCTAACACTGGTTTTGAAATTTAAATAAGGTTAAAAAGCAATAGTAAGTCTTGTAATAGATTTTCCTCCTTCCACGATGAGTTAATCATGTTTCAAATGGGCGCCATGTTGATCTCAGGAGCACATCTATAAGAGGACCTATAGGTGGTCACGAGCACACAAGTCAGGTTTGAGTTAGATTTAAGTGCCTTTTATGGGAGAAATTTTGAGGAGCACGACAGCCCTAAATTCCCTGGGTACAACGCTCATAGATCACGATCTTAGAGATGATTGCATACCTTCCAGCATTAGACAAGTGGCTTCTAGCCCATAGCCCCTCCTCCCTATTAATCTTTGAACTGAAACCACACGTACAACTCCATGAGGCCAGCAGCGAGGGTAAGGTTGTGGTTGCATAGGAAAAGACGTTATGAAGAGAAGCTAGTAAAGTTTATGTTGTTTCAGATTATCATTATGATGTGAAGCCCAACCCCATGCAACATTGTAAAAAGGATTAATTCTACCCAAGAAGTCTAGCGTTCATTAAGAAAGTTGTGAGCAGGAACTAAACACCTAGAGCCTAAGAGCTCGCAGTGTGACAATTCTGAAAGCAAGAAGAACAGACTTGATGGAAAAGCCAAATCAAAATCTCAATGCCAACATTAAGTGGAGGCTGACTTTTGCTCACTTCTCAGCTTACTTGTCAAGATTATGAAGGAAGGATAACTTTCACCTACATGTAGCCTCTTCAAACAAGAAAAACAAAATTATGACTTTCTTTACTTATCAATACAGCTCATGCATAACCCTCTCTTCAGCCAAAACAGGAAAGCTGATACCATGTGGTGCGGGTAAAAAATATAGGAAGCCACAGGAGACAAGGAGGCCGCACGGAACCAAAGCACCACAGCCACGGGAAACCACCCAGGCTCGGAAAACCAGCAACTGGCCGGAAATCCAAGGGGCAAAAGCACAAAAAACAAAAGCCCATGGTGGAAGCCAAGTAGCCACACATAGGAAACAACACTTCTTGAAATTCCAAAAGCCGGTTTGAAATTCCAAGAGACAAACATAATTGAAACACAAAAAACAATAAAATTACATTTAATAAAAAGATAACTATGAACTAAAATGTTAGCTAATAATGAACTAACCCTTAGTTCAATAAGTGAACTAAAGACCAGCTCATAAATGAGATAAAATTTCAGCTCAATTTTGATTGAGCTTGTAGACTTGAGGGAGGCCAAAATTGAATTATTTTGGACATGAGTTGAGAACCCCCCCCCCCCCTTTGCATGGTACAGATAAGATAAAGGTGATAATAGTGGTAGGACAAGAAAGATGAATTTTTAATGATTAATTCAGCAAGGATGTATTAGTAAACTTTCAATATTAATTGGTTTATTTTGACAGGCTGAAAAACCAACAAATTTTCTAGGGCAATAAACCAAGGTTGGACAACTAAAAACCATTTAGCCAACTTGGAACTAATCATAGATATATAAATAGATGAAGATTACACAACCAACTGGCAGTAAGCATGACAATAAAAATGGAAAGATATACAGAAATGTGGCATACCCTCCTTTAAGATCTGCATGTTTTTGGTCTATCTTAAGTCTCACTTCTACTGCTACTGCAGGTTCATCTAGGCCCTGAACTAATTCAGTCAAAACTTTGCTACCGCTAGTAGAAACTGAAGCTCTGGCAGAAGCAAGTTTGTTTAAGATCTTAACCTGCAGGGAACATCAAAGCATTGAAATTGAAATTGCAGGGTGAAAAAAGAAAAGGAAGCACAAAAACTGATGACAAAGGAATTTAGGCTAATATAGTCTTAAAAGAACCTTAGACCACTCATGAGAAGAAAAATGGCGATTTAAAATACATTAGGTGGGGTATTGAAGAGCAAATGTGATTGTATGGGCCTACCATAAGGTACGCTCCATCATCAAGCCAATGATTCTCCTTTAAAGCTCCATGACCGCTGGTCTCAATAGCCAAATGTGTTTCTTGACCAATCGAATTCTGCAATTTTTTTATTTAGTTGAATTGTTAAAAAATAGGAAAAGCAGCATTGCAAGAAATTTATTCTAGAGGATATATGAGACCAGAACAATGAAGATAAAATCTGATTGATTAATACTACATAACATGGCATCATCGTCATTAGGACTCATATATTAGATTAAACTTTATAAATAAAACTCCATTTATTCTAAATAATTGATGCATTTGATCAAATGTTGCTATAATATTTTCAAACAGCATCTACCTAAGTCACTTTGGTCAATCAATTTTCATTTCAAACCCATTCACATTAATTTTATCCACCCATCATATTGATATATATTCAATGGTAGAAGCCCAAACCACCAAAGTCTTCCATTACCTTATCTTCAATAGGTGTAGCTCTCATTATCTCTTAAATAGAATCATTATGCTGTATATTCATCTAAATTTTACCTTATCAATCTATACACTCTCATTTTTGTCACACTCCATTTAGCTATTAGCAAGCTTTGAGGCCCAGCACTTAGTAACTTTGCCATAAGCCCAACAACTAATACAAGTAATATAGTTGATCAAATTGCAATTTTATAAGATGTAGCTTGCAATTCTATATGAAAGCTTGTGCTCACTTAGTGCCCATTTTATCCATCAAATTCAGTTCCAGAATTAGAATTGGTGCCCATTTTATCCAGAATTAGTGCCCATTAACATAAACACAATTAGGAAACATTCTTAAATAGCATAAACACAATTAGAAAACCTTCCTAAATAATTTAAAAAACCTAAATAGTATAAACACAATTAGAAAACCTTCCTAAACAACCCCTCCCTCCCCCCTCTCCTTTTGATTCCTCCTCCTCACATAATGAACAATAACTCCCCTCGACCCCACTCCTCTGCTGCCCCTATTTCCACCCAGCCAGCCAAGTGCCCCCCCCCCCCCCCCCCCCCGCCGGCGTAACAAAATCACACAAAAAGCAATCATCGTTGTTATTTAAATCTAATAATATTTTACTTCACAAGGTAAGAAAAAGTTTTGCGTACGTAATTTAGAGTGATTTATATACATAACTTGGATTAAGAGAATCCTTAACTTCTAAGTCCTAACAAATACTTTTTATTCATCAATAGTCAATCATGAATGCAAGCCATCAATCCTAATTTAGAGAAATAGAGTTGCAACTTGGAGTAAGAGAATGCTTAAATGGTCTCACAAGTACAATTTCTTCATTAATAGTCACTCATGAATGCAAGCCATCAATCCCAATTTAAAGAAATAGAGTTGCAAAGATAAATGCCAAATAATTTAAATTCAAATATAAGCTTATCTAAAATTTGATATAATCCTAACCAAACATTCAACTTCAAACCAAATCTTATCTAAATAATAATTCAAGTTTATTAAATAATTTTTTAAAAAATAAGAAAAATTTTGCCAAAAATAAAGATAGGACATAAAGGTCTAAATATTGGTTCGTTTCGGCCTTATTTTATCCTAGATTAATTTCTTGTAAATAGCTGATGAGAAACAAAAAAAATTATGGGTTGATTTGTATCAACCAATTTATACAACAACAACATCAAGCTTTTGTCCAACTACACGGGATCAGCTACATGAATTCTTTTTCGCCATCGCATCTTTATAGCTTTTCCAATTATCCGAATTTTTATATCTAAACCAATGTTTATAACAAATCTTCTTATTTTTTAATTTTTCTTGCATATTTGGATTCCACTACCAACTATTGTTACTATTAGGAGTTTTTTCCTTCGAAACTCCAAACACATCTTTTGCAATAATCTTAATATCACTAGCCATTTTTTTCCGCATAACATTAACATCCTCATACACAGACAAAATCTTAGGATCTAAAATCTTACTCTTAAAAATATTTTTGTTAATATTCTTTAAATGCCCCCATCTAATCTTAAAAAATTATTTTACTTTATTTTTTATTTTTTGCCCCTTTATCTTAAAGTCCAAAACTAATAATCGATATAAATTTTCACTTGGAATAACATTACAATCTTTGCCATCTAAATGATCTAATTTTCTTAAAAGAAAATTATCAATCTGTGTTTTAATATATCCATTTTTATAAGTATTAAGATGCTCATCTCTTTTCTTAAATAAGGTATTAACTATTAAAAATCATAACCTAAATAAAAATCTAATATGGTCTTACCACATTCATTTGTTATTCCAAACTCATGGCCACCATGAATGCTTTTAAAATCATCTACTTCTCTACTAACATGTCCATTTAAATTTCCTCCAATACAAACTCTTTCTTCAAGTGATGTGATACCACATGCGAAGGAGCTTCTTAAGAAAATTAACAGTGATTGACAATGGAATTACAATTAAGAGCTTATTGAGATAACAAGTAAAATCATTAAAGGTTCTTAGTTGTTAACTTGCTTAGGCGAAGGAGTACAAGTAGATTAACCAAAAACTCATGGATAACCAAGGATAGTAGCAATACCAAAAGCTATTAATCAACAATCCGTAATTTAATAACGAGAGTTTCACCTTGGTGATTGATCACTCAACTACACTAGGCTTAGCGGAAGAAGGTCTTTAGCAAACCCGACGATGCCACGAGGACGGTAACAACCACAACGGTCTTGATCCACGGGAAGGTTATCGGTGGCGAGGACGATGGACATGAACGACGGTCGATGCTCCAATTGTAGTTTGGATGTTGGCGGTCGATGACGCTTGCAAAGGTAGGAACCACTCGTTCCAAGTAATCTCCAACGGTGGCGTCGTCTTCAAATCCAACGTCAAAGAATAGTGACCGTAGGATATTCAAGCTTCCGTCGGCGTTGAACACAAGACCCCGCTCAAACTCCGGATCCGCCATGCATGCTTGATGTTGGAGAATCCTCAAAGGAGAAGAGATTTAAGTGAGGGTGAGAGGGAATCCTTGCGTTGGAAGAGGGGAAGATGAGGGAGGAGAGGCCGGAGGGATTTCCAAGGGGAAAAGGGGAGCTCGGCCACGGTTGGGAGAGGGGGGGATGTATGGTGAAGAGGAATTTAGATAGGGTGAATGAAGCAAGAGATTTACTAAAATCTGAAATTAATTTCAGGTTTTAGTAAATTTGGAGGGAATTACTTGAAGATAATTTCAAATTCAAACAAAGTAATTAGAGCTTTAATGAGCCATTAATGGGGCTCATCAAAGGGGGTGGCCGGCGGCTATTATAAGGAGAAAGGGGTTTTAAAATTCTTAAAACTGAAAGTTAATTTCAGTTTTAAGTAAATGAGGAGGGAATGATTTTGAAATCAAATTATGATTTCAAAAACGGTCATGGCATTAAATACACCATTAATGGGAATTTCTCCATGGGTGGCCGGCGGCTTGCATAGGGGAATGGGGAGAGGAATTAGTGGAGAGCTAGGTTTCCAATTGGAGGTGATGATGTGGCAATGACATAAAGATTTCAATTTAATTTAAATTGAAATTAAATTTGTCATGAAAAACTTTCCAAATTTGGAATTCCAAATTAGGAAAGATTTTGAAATTTGAAAATTCAAATTTCAAATTTGAAACTTGTGGGTGGAAGGGGTCGAGTGGATGAAGGGGCGTCATCGGCAAGGTGGCCGGCCGGAATTTGGGTGGCGGTCGGCGGCGGGTTCCTCACAGGGGCGGCGGCAATATGGGGAGAAGGATTTCTTGTGGAGGAGAGGGAAAGGAGATGGATACGAATACGAGCGAGAAGATAAAAGAAAATAAATCTAACCACGAATCGAGAACTCTTCCAACGATTGGTGGGCCTTGCGAATTGCTCCTCTTGAGCTCTCTTCCCTCTCAAGCACTCATGCTAGAAAAGTAGAAACAAACATAATTTTTTTCATTCATCATTCATTAGCTATTACAAGAGAAAAGACCCATATATATAGGTCTCAAGCATACAAGAAAAAATAAAGACTAAATTGCCCTCAGGGCCCCAACATGACTCAACTCAACATAAGGGTACAAAAGGAATACATAAAATAAAATGCATAATAACTAAAGATGTAAGCTCTGAATCGTGGCCGTCGATCTGTGATGCTTCCGGCGATACACCTATTTGAACCTTGGATCGATGTCCTCATTATCAAGAGGTATCTTTTGTATTAATTCTTCTAAGTCATTCAAAAATTTTAATTTTGAACTCATATACAAACATACTTAAGAAGCATAAACACTTATAATATTAACAATCTTTGCATCAACAATAATCTTTGAAGCTATAATTCTATCTTCAATTCTGTTAATTTTTATAACATTATCCTTCAAACTCTTATCTATAATCATACATACACTATTTATAGTACGACTCTTACTCAGAATACCATAGTTTATATCCTAAACTATTAATCTCCTTAGCCTTCTCTCCAGCTCATTTAGTTTCATGAATGCACAAAATATTTATCTTTTTATGAATCACAATATCTATTAATTCCATTAATTTTTCTATAAAGGAGCCTATATTCCAAGTTCTTATTCTAAATTTAGTTTCATGGACTAGCTTCTTTGCTCACATCCGTCCTTGATGTGGAAACTCTTACCTATTTAACACTGCATCCGGGCGCCGGTGTAGCGGCCCTTGCACACTTGTCTCTGTATTTAGGCCATACAGCACATCGCTTCTATGGGACGCCCTAGCATTAACACAATTTTTTAAAGGATTCATGTCATGATTATTCCACAAGTTTTACGCTGGTTGTCGACTATCTAACGCAATCCTCAACTTTTCTCATCTAGGACTTGGGACTTGGTAACGACAGTGTTGTATCAACCAATTTATACTACATCAAAATGATTTCGTAGAATTTTTTAAGATAAAAAAATGAGTAAATCATCTATCATTGAACACGGAGCACTCGACAACTTTTAAAAAAGGTTATTTTTGGAGGTATCCCATTATTGAATCACAAGATGATAATTAAAAAGTTGGAAATATGGCAAAATATTACAACATATCAAAAAACATTTAATAGTTGGAATATCACAAAAATGGTTATTACATCAAGAAGAGATAAAACAATAAAAGTCAAATTACAACTATTTGAGAAGCTTCTTTTTACTTACCCAATAATCAGCTTCCCAATCAAAAATTTAATAGTTGGTTTTCTATTCTTTTCACTTTTCACACTGCTACTTTACTTGTTGTTGACCTACTGCATCTAAAACAAAAAAAAAAAGAAAATGTCGTACATGCCCGCACGTCGTCGCCGCTCGAATCGACATCCCACACACGTCGACGTCGTTTCATCGCACGAAGATCCTAAAAAGAGTTCTCGCCAAATCAGCAATCATTGGTGCCAAAGTCCAGAAAGTCCTTCCCCGGTGATTGAGAAAGGGGAGTCAATGTCAAGACGAGAAAATACCTCATGACATCCAAATAACGACGCCACCGAATCCGCAACATTCGTACTAGCGGACAGAAGGCGTCTACAAATATTTTTCAAAGTACCCCCACACAAGTGCACTGTAGTATTGTATACACATAGGTACACAACGGGGTACGTCTAAATCAATATAAAAATCATCCGCATGGGCCCCGGCGAGCGTGTTATTGGTACACACGTGACGCCTAGGGATGCTGCGCGGGTCGATAAGTGAATTCTAGTTCGAATCCGATCCTTCTATATGGATCAATAGAAATCGACAGGGTTCGAACCTTTAAACGAATACATGGTTGTAGTGACCGGTGTATTTATTTAAATACATTCTTTTTAGGCCTTCAATGCCTAAAATCGAGAAAATTCATGAACAAAAGGCACAAAGCCTACGAGAAACCCGATCCTCTATCGACCAGTAGATAGGGTCGACAAGGTTCAATCAAATGGAAATGACCCCAAACACCCCGATGATGGCCGTGTTGAACGCTAATCTCAATCGGAGGGGTTTCCAAATATTTTCCAATGTCCCCCAAATATCCAAATGTCTTCCAAGCTCTATCCACAATGCCAAAATCCAATAAATTCCAAAATCTAGATATTTAAAAATGAAATAAATCCATCAAAAACTTAAAGCAAAATCCATCCACCCTCCGCAACAGTTTGCCGAGGTGGACAAATTCAAATAAACTCTAGCTCACAAAGAGCCAAATGCCTAGTCGAAAATATCACTAGGATCCATTCTCAAACAATCTCCTGCCAGTAAGGACGTGGTACGTGTCCTCTAACCGGCGGTCTGCCGCTAAATGGCCACCGCAGGATAAACGGTTATGACGACCCGGGGCCCTCTGAACCGAGTGGTTTTGCCGCCAAATGGCACCACGAAATACCGGTTATGGCCAGAGCCAATACGCTCCTTATTGGCATCAAATCCTTGAGATATGAATCAATAGGATATGATCGATAGGGCACAAAGCCCTCTGTAAGCCAAGGTGGATTCAAATTTGTCCCCTTGGACAAACATTCCCCCCAGGTCTACAAGGTCCCCTTGGACGAAGCAACCCATGGCTGCCGACAAGGATCCTTCTGTCAGGTTGGGTCGACTACCTCCTCTGACTAAGTAGACCAGGGACCATGATGGCCCGGGACGACGGAACCATGGGATCTTGATCGGGCCCATCATCTATTCCCCCACCATCCGCTTTAAGTGAAAGATGGTGCAATTTCTATTTTAAATATTAAATCTTTCAATCCAAAAGCTCAACTCTTCAATTCCCAAATCCAAACCTCCAAACCCAAATCCATTGCTGCTACTATATGCCAGATAACACGTATATTCTACGTATCTGATCGATGACTAGCCTTAATCGAAAGTTCTCTCTCGTGATCGGGAGGGGTAATTAACTATAGGGGCTTGCGCCTATAGGAAACCAGAACTCAGATCATAAAGTCCTCACAAAATGAGGGCGAAATCTCTGGGTAGTGTCTTATCTACAAACCCATCTGCCTTCCAAAATTTACCCCGGAACTATATCCGTTAAAACTCCCCTCGCCAAATAAAAGAAGAAAAGCGGCGGGGAGGCCGGGGCCGAATTTTTGGAGCCCACAGATTTCTGGCGACTCCGCTGGGGAATGGTTTCTCTTTCCATCTTTGGCTAGTTGTCTAAATGCTATAGTAGCAGTAAAAAAAAAAGTGAAATTATGGTGATGTTGAGCTATGTACGGTGAACATCAGGATGTGACATTTGGTCTTTATGTCCAAAGATCCATCACTGAAAGGTCCCGATAGAGCTAAAAGTTTCCATCTTTTATGATGGTAAAAAAAAGAATTAAGATATGTACGGTGAGCATCGGGGTGTGAGACTTGGATGTATATCCACGAACCCACTACCGAAAGGTCCCGGCGTAAAGGAAAAATAAATATAGAGACTCACATCTCTAGAAAAAATATATGTTCAAATAATGGTGTGACATCTAGTGTGTACCCCTAGAGATCCACTATTAAAGAAATTCGTCAAAAGTGGGTTCCAAAGATGGCCCCTACAGACAATATTTTCGATGGTCGACACCTTGAAGAATCCTTTAAGAAATCCCATCGCTTTTCAACTATATCTTCTCAGACTGAGGAAGATCTTTGTCTGACCTTCATCAGTGTCATTCTATTAGAAGACTAAGTAGAAGAAGTAAAAAGCTACTATGTGAATTCAGGGACTGCTTTGTCTGGACATATGCTGAGATGCCTGGCTTATCCCCTGAAGTGGCAGTTCACAGATTAGCAATAAAGCCTGATGCAGCACCCGTCAAACAAGCTCCAAGGATGAGGTTGGAGATTGAAGAACAGGTGATTGCAGAAACGAAGAAATTTATAGAAGCATGCTTCATCCGAGAAGAAAAATATGCTGACTGGATTGCCAATATCGTCCCTGTAAAGAAGAAGAATGGTCAGATTCGTATCTGTATCGACTTCAGGGATCTCAACAAGGCATGCCCAAAAGACGATTTTTCGCTCCCAGTATCAGAGCTTCTAGTTGACAACACTTCCAACTATGATATGTTCTCATTTATGGACGGATCGTCGGGCTACAATCAAATCAAAATGGCACCTGAAGATGAAAGACATACATCATTCAGAACACCCATAGGCATATTCTGCTACACAGTTATGCCTTTTGGTCTGAAGAATGCTGGTGTCACTTATCAACGAGCGATGACTCGTATATTTGATGATTTGATCCATCAAAAGGTCGAATGTTATGTAGATGATTTGGTCATTAAAAGCATGGATCGAAAAGATCACATTGATGATTTGAGAATTGTGTTCGAGAGGATCAGAAAGTACGATCTGAAGATGAACCCTCTCAAGTGTGCATTTGGGGTATCCTCAGGAAAATTTCTAGGGTACGTTGTTCGACATCGAGGCATTGAAGTCGACCCCAACAAGATCAAGGCGATCATGGAGATGCCACCTCCAAAGAACCTTCGTCAACTCCGCTCCTTACAAGGACAACTGGCTTTCATTCGGAGATTCATATCGAATCTATCGGGTAGGTGCCAGCCATTTTCAAAGCTGATGAAGAAAGATGTCCGATTCAAATGGGACGAAGAGTGCCAAGAAGCGTTTGACAGCATTAAAAGATATCTGTTAAGCCCTCCTATTCTCGCGGCGCCAATCCCGGGGAAGCCTCTTATACTGTATACAGCAGCACTAGAAGAGTCCCTCGGAGCATTATTGGCCCAGCATAATGAAGAAGGCAAGGAGAATGCACTCTACTATATCAGCCGGAGGTTGATAGGAGCAGAAATCCGCTACTCTCCAATCGAGAAGCATTGCTTGGCCCTGATTTTCGCAGTTCAGAAGCTCCGCCACTATATGCTGTCTCACAAAATCACCTTGATATCAAAGATCGATCCGTTGAAGTTCTTGATGACAAGACCAGCGTTGACAGGTCGTTTGGCAAGGTGGGCAGTGATCTTACTACAGTTTGATATCACATACGTGCCACAAAAAGCAGTGAAAGGGCAGGTGTTGGCGGATTTTCTCGCTGCACATCCTATTCCTGCAGATTCTCCGCTCAACGACGATCTACCTGACGAGCAGATCATGAATGTTGAAGAAGAGGAGATGCCACGAGTATGGGAAATGTACTTTGATGGAGCATCGTCAATCAAGCGTGCTCGGCCTCCAAATCTAGAGAAAGCCCAAGCCGGAATCGGACTCATTTTCGTGGCGCCCGAGGGAGGCATAATGAGATTCTCATTCAGCTTGACTGAACCTCGGACCAACAATGAGGCTGATTGGCTGAATATGAAGCCTTAATAGCCGGATTGGAGATTGCAATCGATGTCCGAATCCGAAATCTCCATATTTTTGGTGATTCTCAACTTGTTGTAAATCAAGTACTGGGAATTTACAAAATCACTAAGTTTGAATTAGCCTGTTATCATCGGCGAGTTCTTGAGCTTATGAAGCAAATTCCAGTTGTCAAACTAACTCAAGTTCCCCGAGGTCAAAATGGCAAAGATGATTCCCTGGCAAAATTGGCTAAAGAAATGGCGAATATGGATGACGAATGGCCTATAATAATTATGGTGCACAATCGGCGAATCCTAGAGCCAGCTCTACTACAATTCCCGCAGGCAGAGGGAATACCAAATTCAAGCCAGCAGGATGCAACTCCGGTTGATCCTCAACCTCCCCAACCAGTTGATCTCGAAGATCAGTCTGAAGAGAATCAAGTTCCTAAGAAAAGACGCAAGGCCAGTCAAGCTTCAGAATCATTGTGGTATTGTCTAGATATTGAAGAAGATGATTGGCAGCAACCTTTCATTGACTATTTCAAAGAAAACAGATTGCCAACAGACAAATTTTTAGCCACTCAAATCAAAAAGAGGGCACTACGATATGCATTTGTCAACAACACGTTGTATCGGCGGGCTTTCGATCAAATGTGGCTAAGGTGCCTAGGGACTCGAGAAGCTGATAAAGTGGTAGCAGAAGTTCACGAAGGACTTTGTGGAGCACACCAATCAGGTCCCAAGATGGCAGTCAAAATCAAAAGAATGGGCTACTATTGGTCGACCATGGTCAGAGATTGTATCAATCATGCTAAGAAGTGCCATGAGTGCCAGATCCACGGTGATGTTATACATCAACCGCCAAACCCACTGCACCCTACAATAGCATCCTGGCCATTTGAATGTTGGGGTACTGATGTTATTGGGCCGATAGATCCGCCGTCATCAGCAGGACACCGCTTCATCTTGGCAGCGACAGACTATTTTTCTAAGTGGGCAGAAGCGGCTCCATTCAAAGAAGTTACGTCTGAGCACGTAATCAACTTCTTCACTCACAATGTTGTTTACAGATTCGGTGTGCCACGGCGCATAATCTCAGACAACGGAACTGCTTTCAAGAGTACAAAAATCTATAAGTTCGTTGATCGGCACAAAATTGATTGGCGGTACTCTTCCATTTACTATCCAAGAGCAAATGGCTTAGCGGAAGCTTTCAACAAGACGCTGGTGAAGTTGCTAAAGAAAATTCTCTCCAAGAACAAAAGAGAGTGGCATACGAAGATGGCAGAAGCGCTATGGGCGTATCGTACAACTTATAAAACACCAACTAAAGCCACTCCTTACTCTCTAGTATTTGGAGTTGAGGCCGTACTGCCACTAGAAGTTGAACTACCGTCACTTCGGATTGCTATCCAGGATGAGCTGAATCAAGAACAAAATGCTCGTCTAAGAATGGAGGAGCTCGATGCACTCGATGAAATCAGGTTGCAAGCTCAACAAAATCTGGAAATTTATCGAGCAAGGATGACAAAATCTTTTGATCGAATGGTGCGTCCTCGATCATTTCAAGAAGGGGAATTGGTCCTGGTGCAGAGAAGACCAATCATCCCGCACAGAAAAATCGGTGGCAAATTCGTATCCAACTGGGAAGGACCTTTCGTCATCGAGAAGGTATTTCAAGGAGGAGCTTATCAACTGATCGATCTGAATGGTCAAAGGCCCATGCCGCCAATCAATGGCAGATACCTGAAGAAATACTACGCATGAAATATTGTGCTTAATGTATTGTGTTTTCATACATTATTATTAGCACATACATTTCATATTCTGAAATTCTACTCTGTCATGAGAATACTTTTCAAAATTCCCCTACTAGACTGGGGGCATTTTAAATATTTATTCGGGTCGACATCGCGCTGCGTGCCGAGATCCCCGAATAAATATTTAAAATTTCAAGATTCCAACTCTATCCTGCTCTAAAACGTCCCTGTGAGACAGGGGGCATTTTAAATATTTATTCGGGTCGACATCGCGCTGCGTGCCGAGATCCCCGAATAAATATTTAAAATTTCAAAATTCCAATTCTATTCTGCTTTAAAATGTCCCTGTGAGACAGGGGACATTTTAAATATTTATTCGGGTCGACATCGCGCTGCATGCCGAGATCCCCGAATAAATATTCAAAATTATCAATTCAAAATACTATTTTGTGCTAAAGGATACAAAGATTGCTTTTTCAAAGTCTATGCAGGTGATCTTTCAAAAGATCAAGACACCTTCTCCAACAAACCAAGACTCAAAAGTCAAGAAAGAGACTTTTTTTGGCTACACTCCTACAAAATCGAGCAGAAAAAGCTTGAAGTCTTTCGACAGCCTGAAGCTTAAGGTTCGAATGGGTGTAAAAGGTCGGATCCAAAACGCCCAAATATGGCCGGATCGCTGGCAGCTCCGTCTACTCAACAAGCCATAAGAAAGGCCGTAGTAGCGGAACCCCCACTTCGTCAACCCGTCAGTAGGGACTGAAGAAAGTACGAAGGCTAATTTGACTCGACCAGTTCAAGTGATCGTAGTCTACTAAATTCTCCAAGATGACTGGAGAATCAAAGTTCCAAGAAGAAGATGAGTCTCGAGCAACTACCAGATGTTCGTAGGCTCCAAAATTTAAAACCACGAAGAATGACTCCAAATCTGTCAACTTCAGCAAAATCAACATTGGGAAGCGCAATTCCCATAGCTCAAGTCTGAAGCCTGAATGGGTGTAAGAGGTCGGATTCAACAAGCCCAAATATGGCCGGATCGCTGGCAGCTCCGTCTACTCAACAAGCCATAAGAAAGGCCGCAGTAGTGGAACCCCCATTTCAGCAACCAGAGGACGAAGAGCTGTCAAATCCCAGCTCTCCCGATCTGATAAACTCAAGTAATTCAGATTAAAGTCTTCTCAAGTGGTTAAAGATCAAGATACTACCTACATTCGGTATTATCAACTGAATCTGAAACCTGCAAATCCTTCAATAAATACGTAAAGGCGTAAAGCACAAAGCGAGGATCGAAGGAATTTTTCTTCAACAAGTCCGCCAAAGCACAGAGCAAAGGACCGAAGAAAACTATCCCAAAGTTCATGAAAAGCCTATGGCCGAACTAAGTGGATTCTGTCATCAACAAGTCCGCTATGCACAAAGCTTTGGACCGATGACTTTTCGCCATTGACCTACCACAAACCTAACGGTTTAGGTCACCGGCATATACCCCTTCAACAAGCCCGCCAAAGCTAGAAGCAAAGAGCAGAAGGCCAAAAAACTTTCTGACAAGTCAGGAAAGACAAATCAGACAACCCTTCATCAAGTCCGCAGCACAAAGCACAGGACAGAAGGAATCAAAATCCCGGGGCTCTAGCTCAAGTTGCAAAATGAGAACCCCGATGACATCTACAAATGTCCCTAAAGACTGGGGGCATTTTAAATATTTATTCGGGTCGACATCGCGTCGCGTGCCGAGATCCCCAAATAAATATTTAAAATTTCAACAAGATATCAACAATCTATGGACACATTCAAAAGTGCAATGGAGAAAGAAGATTAGTGTAACATCCAAACAAATTTTGGAAATCCACTAAAAGAAAGTAGTGTGACATCCGAACAAGTTTTGGAGATCCACTAAATGAAAATCCTAGTGTGACATCTAGATCAAATATCTAGAGATCCACAGGGTCAATCAGCATACAACAAACGTGACCCGCTCTAGACGCCTACCACATTTGTTGGGGGGCATTTGTTGACCTACTGCATCTAAAACAAAAAAAAAAAGAAAATGTCGTACATGCCCGCACGTCGTCGCCGCTCGAATCGACATCCCACACACGTCGACGTCGTTTCATCGCACGACTCTGCACGATCTTACTCAAGCATCGTTAAAGAGACGAAAAGGAGAGGCCTTGGGCCTCTCTCACGATCCGATATCTCTTTCTCGCATCTGCTCTCTCCGATTCCTTCATGGCTTTTTCGGCTTGCTCCCCCAACGACTTACCCTTACAGTCGGATCGGAGTTACGACATTCCGATCGGAAGCAGGCACGGGAGCACGCTCGCTGTGGAGTAACTTTCTCTGTTTCGCGCTCTCCCACAGCTCCTTCGTCGCCGTTCGACTGTGCTCCACCGGCGACGTTCCCTCTTTGTCGGATCGGAACCAGGACACTTTGATCGGAAGCGGACGGGAGCTCCGCATGCTGTGAAGATCAGAAGTTGCGACATTCTGATCGGGTGCAAGAACGGGAGCTGCCGGCTGTGAGGGTAACTTTCTCCCTTTGCATTCTTCTTCGGCCAGATCCCGTAATCCGCCGAACCGAGAGAGGTAGAGGGAGAGATGAGTTTTTTTAATTAAAATTAATTTTAATTATAATTATTTTTAATTAATTTTAGTTAATTACTGTTATTATTTTTAATTAATTATAATTATTATAATTAATTACATTTAGTTCTAATTAAATTATTATAATTAATTTAATTAATTATAATTAATTTTAATTAGAATTAATTTAATTAATTATAATTTATAAAAATTAATTATCATTAATTAATTTCAATTAATTATAATTTATTAAAATCTAATTAATATTAATTAATTATAATTAATTACAGATTAATTATAATTAATCATATTAATTAATTTTAATAAATTTTAATTAATTATATTAATTCATTATAATTAATTATAAGTAATTAATTAAAAATAATTTCTTAATTAATTATAATTAATTAATATTAATTATAATTAGTTAAAAAAAAGAAAGAAATGCCTACTCCTTCTGCCTTAGTTTCTGTACCCCCCTACCTCGGTCCACGAGCCACTACCGGACTTCAAGGTATAATTTCTAACTCCAATCCCGTTCTCGACGTTTACAGCGGACCGGGGAACCACCTATACGCGCTCTTGTAGCACGGTAGGAGGGAGCCCGGTGCGAAGCATACGACGAGGCGGGTAAGCCCTATACACGCTCTTGTAGCGTGGTGGGGACGGTCCTCGACCTCGACACCGACACCGCCGACGACTGCTACGCAAAGGTATGATGTTCCAAAATCCCATTCTCGACGTTTGCAGCGGACCGGGGAACCACCTATACGCGCTCTTGTAGCACGGTAGGAGGGAGCCCGGTGCGACGCATACGACGAGGTGGGAGAGCCCTATACACGCTCTTGTAGCGTGGTGGGGAGTCACTGCTGTTCTGGGAGTCACTGCTGTTCTGTTGTACGGGTACTGCTGAAGGCCCCATACACGCTCTTGTAGCGTGGTGTATGAAATTTGTATGGCCGCGGTGTCCAAGGACACCTACCATACACGCTCTAGTAGCGTGGTGGGAAGGCCCAGCTCCCCTATTTTCCCCCAAACGGGGGATATGCCGGGGTGCTGCCGAAATTTTTACTGAAATGTACAAAGACTTGAACAATTTGAAGACCTTCTTGGGCAACACTGTAGAAGAACTGTACTCAGACAATAATACACAGAAATTGAACTAAATGAGCAGAGGACTTGTACGAAGAACAGAGAGCTTGTGGACCTAAACCTGAACAAAATCTAAATGATTTTTAAAATCAAGCTCAAATGAAATCAAATCCAAATAAAAAAAAAATGATACTGAACTTGCAAGAACTTCAAAAGATCCCAGTAGACTTTGAACAAGCACTTGAACTTGTTCTTGGAACTCGAACTGTGCAACATCAGGGGACCCGAACATAGAACTCAAACTCAAGTGAGCTCTAACATGAATTGAACAAAATTTTAGAAGGCCTGAACTCAAATGAGAACTTCATTGAAATAGAACCTGAACTCAAGTGAAATACAACGGATCTGAACTCAAAGCAGAAGCGTGTGAACATTGAATTTGAGTTGGGCAGTATCAAGTGGAGCTTGAATACAACGAACTCCTACAATAATCTCTATAAGATGCCTGTTGATTGAGATGGCAATACTGGAGACCAGCAATCAAAGTCATGTCTTCTACAAATACCTTCAGGAGGTCGTAGTTGATACAGCGGTCCCCTACAAATGCACATGAATATTTGTGGATAACAACAGTATGTTGCAAGTACGATGGATCACTGTGGGCACAAGTACGGTCCTCTACAAATGGCTACAAACCACCCGAGATTGGTGATAGGTTGATGCTATCAAGGATTTATGTACTTTTTATTTTGTTTGAACAATAGTATATTTTGTTTTCTATTTTATTTTCTTTTCTTTTTTTTTTAGCTATCCAATGATGGGAAAGCATCCAATGATCATGGTAAGTAGTGCATTTGGCTTGGTAGGCCTTTGGTTTGCTGGCTAGATTGGTCCCTGGCTGCTGGTGGTTCACGGATTGGCTGTTTTGGAGCATTTGGGTTTGAGCTGGTTCTCTAAGTTGCTTGAGCTGAAGTTTAGTAGCTCATTATTATCCAAAAAGGTACATCATTATGAAGCTTACTTTTGGAGTGGCCTTGTCCCTTCCCCTTCCCCTTTTCTTCTTGCCTCTTGGAAAACCGTGGCTTGTATTATTGGGAGATGACTTCTATGCATAAGAATTAATGTTGGGATACTTTACCTTTTTGGAACTCACGGCTGGCTCCTTTTCCGTGTGGTTCCTTCGTTTCCCGCGGCTGTGGCTCTCGGTCCGTGCATTCTCCCTCGTCTCCCGTGGCTGTCTCCTTGGTTCCTGTTGTGGGTGTTTTCCGTGAGCTTTGGGGAAGAATTCTATGCTTATTATTATGGAAATTTATGACATGTGGCTCTTGGCATTCCTCTCTCTTGCCTATAAAAATAAGATGAAGTTGTGAAGGAAAGCAGTTGATATTTGTGAGCATATTTGCTATTAACCTGCGGGTTTATTCGGAAATCCTGCGGGCTCTTTCCAAACCTTCTTTTCTCATCCCCTCCGGAAATCCTGCGGGCTCTTTCCACCCTTTCTTCTCGGGCTTCTAACCTCTTTCGTCTCTCCGCAAGTGCCACTCCATCTGTATCCTTCTTCTCAAAGTAAAGCAACTTTAGGGTGTCGTATCAGAGTTTATTTGAAGCATCTGTTGAAGAAATTGGCCAATCTTGCAGTGGTGGACCATCGGTTTGCTAGTTCTATGCACTTTACTTATTTAATCTACAAATTCGATGCATGTGAGGAACCCGCTCTGACGGTTGTCTGAGGATAGCGTATTTTTAAGTTTCTTTATTTCTTTAAAATCTCCTAGCATCTTTTGTTGTGTTTGTCAAGTTTTGGGTCGTTTGAGTTTATTTAACAAAATTTGTTTTAAGTTCTACTCACTTTGTCAGTTTTCTTCTTGTGTGTCATTTGTGTTCAAGAAATATAGGGTCCCCTATATTCCTTGTCTACATCAATTTGGTATCAGAGCAAGTTCGTCTTTGTTTTGGTTTTTAAGAGTCTTTCTCTTTAGTGTCAAAAAAGATTTAAAAAAAAAATGGCTAATGAACAAGAGGATTGGCAACAAGTAATGCAACAATTAAATGATTTGCAACATCAAATTAATACGGTAGCTGGGGCCATTGCTAATCTAAATGTCAATCAAGCTAACTCTAATCCTAGCATTATATCTTCTGGGAGTGAAGAGGAAGAACCTAGAAATCAAAATAGGCGACAAAGAAATTGGGATCACGGAATTAAAATCGACGTTCATAATTTTGAAGTAAAATTACAACCTGAACAATTCCTAGAATGGGTAGAAAAAATGGATCAGTTTTTTGAATGGAAAGAAATTCCAGAAAATCGAAAAGTTAAATTTGCAAGTCTAAAGCTAACGGGACATGCATTAACATGGTGGAAAAATTTACAAAACAACAGATTAAGAAGAGGCAAAGAAAAAATTCAAACCTGGGAAAGAATGAAGGAGAAAATGAAAGGAAAATTCTTGCCAACTAATCATGCTCGAGCAATATTCAAAGATCAACTCAATATGCGTCATATTATTAAAACTGACGAGGCTTATCGTATAAATTTAAAATTGGAAAAGCAACATCAAAGGAAAAAGGGAGACAATAAAATCGTGGAAACGTATAAACGTCGTTCAACGAGCGGGATTAAATCTCAATCTCAAACTTCTGGGGGAACATCAAGTTTGAAAATTAAAGCTTTTGAAAGTCAAATTCAAGAAAAAGGAAAAGGAGTAGCAGGAAATAAACCGTCTGAGCAATCTAAGCAAATTAGACCTTGTTACAAATGTGGGTTATATGGTCACTTATCAGCTACTTGCAGAAAGAATAATCCTCCACGAACTAATTTCATAGAAGATGAAAATGAGATAGAAGAAGAGGAGGAGAATGAAACAGAATCTGAAAATGAAGCTGAATTAGAAAAATTTGATTTAGAAGGAGATGAAAGTAAAAAGTCTTTGATAATTCGACAAGTTCTAACAACAACATTTGACAAAGGGGATAGATGGCTAAGAGGAAACATATTCAAAATAACTTGCATCATCGAAGGAAAAATTTGTACCCTTATGATTGATAGTGGAAGTTCAGGAAATTTTGTTTCTCAAAAACTGATCGACAAACTTAAACTCAAATCAAAACCTCTTGCAAAATCCTATAAGATCTCTTGGTTCAAAGAAGGAGGTGAGGTTCCAATCACTAAACAATGCACTGTCAATTTATCAATTGGGGGATCATTTAAAGATCAAATTGTTTGTGATATTGTGCCTCTTGAAGTTTGCCATATTTTGCTAGGACGACCTTGGCAGTACGACAACAAAACTGTTCACAATGGAGAGAAAAACACATATACTTTGATGAAAAATAATAAGGAGTTTACTCTTCATCCTCAAAAGAATGTGCCAGATTCACACGTTAAGGAAAACACAGTTGCCAAAATTACTTCTCCTGAATTGCTTTTAAATGATAATGATTTGAAACATTTTGAGGTTGCTTATTTGGTTTTGGGAAAAGAATCTGATACTGTTTTACTGGATGAGTTTTCTGATATAACTTCTGATGATTTTCCAATTGGATTACCTCATATGCGACAAAATCATATTGACTTGATTCCTGAAGCTTTTTTGCCTAATCTTCTTCATTATAGGATGAGTCCAACTGAACATGATGAATCTTTTAAACAAGTATCTAAACTGCTGGAAAAAGGTTTAATCCAAGAATGTCTGAGTCCCTGTGTTGTGCCTGCTTTGCTTACTCCTAAAAAAGATAGAATATGGAGGATGTATGTGGATAGAAGGACAATAAACAAAATCACCATTCCTAAACTGAATGACATGCTTGATATGCTGAGTGATGACTTTTGGTCTTTCAAATACTTTGAGTACTTTTATGAGAACTATGAATCATATTTTGACACCTCTCATTGGAAAGTTTGTTATTTTAAAGAGATTGTTCGCCTTCACGGTATCCCTCGAACTTTTACTTCTGATCGTGACTCTAGATTTTTAAGTCACTTTTGGAAAACTCTGTGGGCTAAGATAGGAACTTCTCTTCAGTTTAGTAGTGCTTATCTTCCTCAAATCGATAAACAAACTGAAATTGTCAATCAAAGATTTAAAAAGAATTTCAGTTCTTTGATTGCTCCTATTACTGATTGCTTGAAAAAGGGAATTTTTAGGTGGACACTTGAGATTATTAAAACAAAAATGAGTCAAGTTCCCATTCTGAAAGTACCAAATTTTGAAATCAATTTTGAAGTTGATTGCGATGTCTCTCATTTTGGTATTGGTGCAATGCTTAGTCAAAAAGAAAAACATGTTGCTTACCTTAGTGAAAAACTGACTGAGTCTAAGTCTAAGTATTCTACTTATGATTTGGAGTTCTATGCTATTGTGCAAGCTTTAAAATTCTGGAGATGCTATCTGATTCAACGAGAATTTATTTTGAATACTGATTACGAGGCTTTACGAATTTTGGGATCACAAAAAAATCTGAGCAAAAGACACGCCAAATGGGTTTCTTTTTTACAAGAGTACACTTTTCATATCAAACATAAATCCGGGGTTTTGAATAAAGTTGCTGATGCTTTAAAACGAAGATTTCATTTGTTGATAACTGTTTTTCCGACTGTTTCTTCTTTTGATTTTTTGAAAGACACTTATGCAAATGATTCTGATTTTGAAAATATTTGGAATGCTTGTTGTGCTTCTGGGACTGATCATTCTGCTCAATTTGTTATACATCAAGGTTTCTTATTTAAAGGAATTAGACTTTGCATATCAAAAAAATTCTTTGAGAGAACAACTTGTGAAAGAATTGCATAATGGAGGTTTGGGAGGACATTTTGGGCAAGGAAAAACAATTGCTTTAGTTGAAGAAAATTATTTCTGGCCCCACGTGAAAAAAGACATTGCTAAATTAGTAAAACAATGCAAGATTTTTTAAAAACTTAAGGAGGTTACTGCTAAATACAAGACTGAGGCTGATAAACATCGAAAAGAAGCAAATTTCAATAAAGGTGATTTAGTGATGGCTTACTTTTGTCGCCAAAGGTTTCCTGTTGGCACTTTTAAAAAGTTAAGCAGAAAGAAATTTGGTCCATTTCGTGTGATTAAAAAATTAGGTGCTAATGCCTATTTGCTAGATTTACCAGATACTGTTGGCACTTCACCTGTTTTTAATATTTCTGACCTGTCTTTGTATGAAGGAGATTCTGACGATTTTGTAGATATTGAAACTTTACCACTCTCTGCTCCTTTGGTAAAGTCTGAAGATCAAATCGAAGATGTTATTGATGTGAAGGCTATTCAAACAAGACATGAAGAACACAAAAAGTTTTTGGTCAAATGGAGCAATCGGCCATTGACTGACTGTACCTGGATTAATGCTGCTGATCTAAAAAAGAAAAATTTGGAGCTTTATGAACGAGTTGCTGATACGTTCTCATCAGGAGCTGAGAATTTTCCACCAGGGGAGAATTGATGCTATCAAGGATTTATGTACTTTTTATTTTGTTTGAACAATAGTATATTTTGTTTTCTATTTTATTTTCTTTTCTTTTTTTTTTAGCTATCCAATGATGGGAAAGCATCCAATGATCATGGTAAGTAGTGCATTTGGCTTGGTAGGCCTTTGGTTTGCTGGCTAGATTGGTCCCTGGCTGCTGGTGGTTCACGGATTGGCTGTTTTGGAGCATTTGGGTTTGAGCTGGTTCTCTAAGTTGCTTGAGCTGAAGTTTAGTAGCTCATTATTATCCAAAAAGGTACATCATTATGAAGCTTACTTTTGGAGTAGCCTTGTCCCTTCCCCTTCCCCTTTTCTTCTTGCCTCTTGGAAAACCGTGGCTTGTATTATTGGGAGATGACTTCTATGCATAAGAATTAATGTTGGGATACTTTACCTTTTTGGAACTCACGGCTGGCTCCTTTTCCGTGTGGTTCCTTCGTTTCCCGCGGCTGTGGCTCTCGGTCCGTGCATTCTCCCTCGTCTCCCGTGGCTGTCTCCTTGGTTCCTGTTGTGGGTGTTTTCCGTGAGCTTTGGGGAAGAATTCTATGCTTATTATTATGGAAATTTATGACATGTGGCTCTTGGCATTCCTCTCTCTTGCCTATAAAAATAAGATGAAGTTGTGAAGGAAAGCAGTTGATATTTGTGAGCATATTTGCTATTAACCTGCGGGTTTATTCGGAAATCCTGCGGGCTCTTTCCAAACCTTCTTTTCTCATCCCCTCCGGAAATCCTGCGGGCTCTTTCCACCCTTTCTTCTTGGGCTTCTAACCTCTTTCGTCTCTCCGCAAGTGCCACTCCATCTGTATCCTTCTTCTCAAAGTAAAGCAACTTTAGGGTGTCGTATCAGAGTTTATTTGAAGCATCTGTTGAAGAAATTGGCCAATCTTGCAGTGGTGGACCATCGGTTTGCTAGTTCTATGCACTTTACTTATTTAATCTACAAATTCGATGCATGTGAGGAACCCGCTCTGACGGTTGTCTGAGGATAGCGTATTTTTAAGTTTCTTTATTTCTTTAAAATCTCCTAGCATCTTTTGTTGTGTTTGTCAAGTTTTGGGTCGTTTGAGTTTATTTAACAAAATTTGTTTTAAGTTCTACTCACTTTGTCAGTTTTCTTCTTGTGTGTCATTTGTGTTCAAGAAATATAGGGTCCCCTATATTCCTTGTCTACATCATAGGTGGGCATGATGTAGACAAACGAGGGTCTCCTACAAACATTCCTAGGAGCTCGTATTAAACACAATTGATCGTTACAAACAAATACGAGCCACTTGTGGATAACAACAGTGGATATATCGTGAGCACCATGAACCACTGTGGGCACAAGTACAAATATCTCCTACGACGATCCCTACGATTATCTGTTGACTGAGAAGGCAATACTGGAAATCAGCAATTAAAGATCCATCCTTTACAAATAAATGCAGACATCGGACCACCCGAGATTGATGAAAGGGTGGATATGATGCAGAAGCAATGGGTCTTCTACAAATATTTTCGGGAGGTCGTAGTGAGTACAACAGTCCCCTGCAAATGGCTACAAACAACTTGTGGATAACAACAGTGTATTGTATAACGCATCACTGTGGACACGAGTGCAAATATCACCTACGATAGCGGTGATAAAAAATCTAAAAGTACATCGGGTACAAAGGCAACCCGATGTACGGAAAAGGATACCCCTGGCAGAAGGGAGGAAATGTTTGAACAAATTAGAACCAAACTTCCTGGTGTTCCAAAGTCTCTTTTTAGTTCTATACTCGAAAAGAGAACAGTTTGGGTGCCCACAAATACCTGAAACAACAAGTCTGCTACACTGAAGATCCTAAAAAGAGTTCTCGCCAAATCAGCAATCATTGGTGCCAAAGTCCAGAAAGTCCTTCCCCGGTGATTGAGAAAGGGGAGTCAATGTCAAGACGAGAAAATACCTCATGACATCCAAATAACGACGCCACCGAATCCGCAACATTCGTACTAGCGGACAGAAGGCGTCTACAAATATTTTTCAAAGTACCCCCACACAAGTGCACTGTAGTATTGTATACACATAGGTACACAACGGGGTACGTCTAAATCAATATAAAAATCATCCGCATGGGCCCCGGCGAGCGTGTTATTGGTACACACGTGACGCCTAGGGATGCTGCGCGGGTCGATAAGTGAATTCTAGTTCGAATCCGATCCTTCTATATGGATCAATAGAAGTCGACAGGGTTCGAACCTTTAAACGAATACATGGTTGTAGTGACCGGTGTATTTATTTAAATACATTCTTTTTAGGCCTTCAATGCCTAAAATCGAGAAAATTCATGAACAAAAGGCACAAAGCCTACGAGAAACCCGATCCTCTATCGACCAGTAGATAGGGTCGACAAGGTTCAATCAAATGGAAATGACCCCAAACACCCCGATGATGGCCGTGTTGAACGCTAATCTCAATCGGAGGGGTTTCCAAATATTTTCCAATGTCCCCCAAATATCCAAATGTCTTCCAAGCTCTATCCACAATGCCAAAATCCAATAAATTCCAAAATCTAGATATTTAAAAATGAAATAAATCCATCAAAAACTTAAAGCAAAATCCATCCACCCTCCGCAACAGTTTGCCGAGGTGGACAAATTCAAATAAACTCTAGCTCACAAAGAGCCAAATGCCTAGTCGAAAATATCACTAGGATCCATTCTCAAACAATCTCCTGCCAGTAAGGACGTGGTACGTGTCCTCTAACCGGCGGTCTGCCGCTAAATGGCCACCGCAGGATAAACGGTTATGACGACCCGGGGCCCTCTGAACCGAGTGGTTTTGCCGCCAAATGGCACCACGAAATACCGGTTATGGCCAGAGCCAATACGCTCCTTATTGGCATCAAATCCTTGAGATATGAATCAATAGGATATGATCGATAGGGCACAAAGCCCTCTGTAAGCTAAGGTGGATTCAAATTTGTCCCCTTGGACAAACATTCCCCCCAGGTCTACAAGGTCCCCTTGGACGAAGCAACCCATGGCTGCCGACAAGGATCCTTCTGTCAGGTTGGGTCGACTACCTCCTCTGACTAAGTAGACCAGGGACCATGATGGCCCGGGACGACGGAACCATGGGATCTTGATCGGGCCCATCATCTATTCCCCCACCATCCGCTTTAAGTGAAAGATGGTGCAATTTCTATTTTAAATATTAAATCTTTCAATCCAAAATCCAAAAGCTCAACTCTTCAATTCCCAAATCCAAACCTCCAAACCCAAATCCATTGCTGCTACTATATGCCAGATAACACGTATATTCTACGTATCTGATCGATGACTAGCCTTAATCGAAAGTTCTCTCTCGTGATCGGGAGGGGTAATTAACTATAGGGGCTTGCGCCTATAGGAAACCAGAACTCAGATCATAAAGTCCTCACAAAATGAGGGCAAAATCTCTGGGTAGTGTCTTATCTACAAACCCATCTGCCTTCCAAAATTTACCCCGGAACTATATCCGTTAAAACTCCCCTCGCCAAATAAAGAAATCGCGCGGCGGGGAGGCCGGGGCCGAATTTTCGGAGCCCACACTTGCATTGCTTTATTGATCTATTATCGTGATTGTGTGATGGAAAATATTGTTACATGGATGTTATTTGCTTTACAAATTGTTTTTGCTTTACAAATTGCTTGAGAAATTTGATCTTGCAAGTTGTACAAGTCACTAGAAAATTTTAATAAATCAATCTTGTGATTCAAGAAAAGTGTGTGGTGGAGAATACTTTTTAAAGATCAAAAGAATCTTGATAGAATAATCCTTTGTTTCAAGTAATTGTTTTGAGAATTTTGTTTTTGAAAAGATCAAAATAAAATTGCTTGGTTCTTGTTGAGTTAGCATATCTTGTTTGAACAGCCATAACTTGTTTTTAAGCAAAAGAAAAAGTAAAAATCATATACTAATTTACTGAATTTTTTTCACACCAGTTCAACCCCCTTGGGTGTGCCACACCTTTCAGATAGGAACAATCATTTCTTAAGAACAAAATCCAAATTAAAGTTCAAGAGAGATAGAAGAGAATGACTATCATCCACCTCTAAGAAGGAGAGCTTCAGAAATCAACATCAATGACCTTGTGTTCAATCATTCTTTATTTATCAATAAAATCATTCCCTTACTTCTATTTAGTAAATCTCTTTGATCGAGTAGTCTAATTTGGTTTATGCTTGATCTTTAGTCATCTAAAGTAGTTCCCAAACTCTATTTAATCTCCAATGCTCCTTTAGGCAAATGGAGACCCAATTATGTTCCAAAGTAGAAGTCTGCTAAAGCAATGTTGGCTAACGGTAGATGCCCAGGGCACGATTATGTTTCCATTCAGAGAAATAGAGTTCAATGTAACAATTCAATTAAAAAGTTGTCAAATCCAATACTATCATAGACAACAAATTAGTAACTGATCAACAAATTAGATCTCACCAAACGAATAGCTTCATCAATGACATTTTTGTATCCTCTCTTGAATCGATGATGCTTTCCTCCTTCAAAATGCAAAAATTATTTAGTCTTTCAATTTAAGAAAAATGTGTAGACCAAACGATGACTTACCAAGTTTCTTTTCGATAAAAGTAGTCAAACCATCTGAAGTCACACTGTCCGTAACAATAGTTGTTCCAGGATGCTACGTGGAAGTAAATACCAACAAGGTGAGACACATGCAATTGGATAGTTAAAAGACCAATATCAACACACTTTAAAAATAACAAAGACCATACTTCCTCAAGCACAATAGCAGACATCAAAGCTATCAATCTATTGCGATTGAACTCAGAACCAGTAGAATCCACAGCAGCGGATCTGAAAGAATAATTACATTCAGAAGTAGCCATTTTTTACTTCAAAATAGAAAATGATCAAAATGATCCCTCAACTCATTAGGTAGGACAAAAATGATCCCCAAGGACCCCAACTATGTTAAGTGACCATTTTGATCCCTCAACTCTTAAAAAACAAAAATAGTCCCACCTTACAAACTATTGGATGTTAAATTTAATGGGGTTAAAATTATAGGTATTTTAGGAAGTGACCTTTGGAATTAATTGGCCTTTTATGAGTGGGATGTGAAACAAGTGTGCAATAATATTTGAAAATTTATCAAACAAAATAGCAGTGCTTTCGTGATCGCGTGGGTGTTTGACCGAACGCGACGACTAGGCACGTGGGAGTTTAGTGTGCAACGATATTTTCCCGCCGAAAGACATCGACTCCATGGACGGGTCTCCTTGCTACTGATGGGTTCGACTTTGCTAGAGATTGACTGTTAGAGGCAGAATTTGGCAGAAGAAGCACGTGAAAAAAAGAAAGATAGTTACCTTGACAGCAAGCGAGCACCCTATTAAAATGTTGCGACTTTCAATATAACAGGAAGGTAACGTCGTTGAAGGAGCGAAGTCGAACAACAACAAAATAGCAAATGCAAAGAACAAGCGATTGTTGGAGTTCGATGTTGCTGGAGTTCAACGTTGCCAAAGGAGGCGAAGACCGATCAACTGCAAGGGTTCGACTTCATCGGTAGTTCGATGCCGGGTTCTATGCTAGCCTCCTTTGATTCGATCTAGGGTTTCAACGCTGAAGGAGTTTGGACGTTGCAAGGATTTTCGTACTAGTTAAAATTCTCGCAATTTTGATTTCGACTCTCGGAATTTACTGCGGCTTCGAAGACGAATTTAGAGTAATTAGTATATACCCTCTAGCGATGGATATTTTCGTTACTTTTTTGTTTTTTACCGTTAGAGAAGTACCAGTGATACTATTTTGGTTTGCTTTTAAGAGTTGAGAAGCCAAAATGGTCCCTTAACATAGTTGGGGACCATTTTGGTCCTACCTAAAGAATTAAGGGACCATTTTAGTTCTTTTCTTAAATATATATAAACATAAGCAAAGACAATACTAGCACCTGTCGACGTCAGTGTCAAAGATGATGCCCAAATCAGCTTGATTATCAAGGACTGCCTGAATAATTGCTTTCATAGCTGCTTTGTCTTCAGGGTTTGGAATGTGATTGGGAAAGAAACCTGATATCTAGAATAATATACAAATATGACCACTCTGCTGCTATGAAGCGTGCAAATTTATTTGTAAAGATATTACCATTTGGATCCAAGAACTGACTGCCAGATGTGACTGCACCAAGAGGTTCTAGCACCCTCGCCTGATAAAGAGCATTTTCAGAGCATAATATATTCATAAGCGGACTATGTTAACATAATTGCCATGAAAACAAATTGTCTACAAACAGATATAGGCAAAATAAATTGGTGCCAAGCAATCACTGGAATTATTATTCAAGACAAAAAAATTGAGAACCACGAAACATATATGAGCGCATTCCTATGGATTGTCCTAGCACACACTATTTTAGCTAACACCAATATTGGGATGACATATATCAAATTTACACTATGCAATCTTAACTTCCTCTTGAAATAGAATGTTAAGAGAACTTGAAAACTACTAAGATAATATAAACCTACTGGGTGATAATGCCACCTACATGTAAGGAAATTGACACATAATAGCAACTAGGCATAACAGATGTAGCATCAACATTCACTCTAAGAGCACAATAACGAGTGTGATTTATCCAGAAGTATCAGTGAGTTGGATGAGAAAAAGGAGCTGCGGAATGGACCAATAAGAAAGCATATTAGAAATACCATCAACTGTTCATTTTCTAATATTATGGTCTAAAGCATATTTATTGTATCAAGCATTTCAAGTCAATAACAGTATAGGAGGGAGATTTTTACTCTAGGAATCCTGAAAGCAAATAAAGGGAGCATCCCTGTTTGAGCTATAACCTATGTTGCACTGATACACCTATTTATGAAGGCGTGTTGTATCCGATACACCGATACGCCTCCGATACTACACCGATATGTGTCGGATACGGCTTTGTCGTATCCAATTAAAATACTATTTAATTTCAAAAGGACATGCGTATCCGATAAGCGTGTCCGTTGAAAAACAAAAAAAAAATCCGAAAAAAAGACCCGTTGTATTTACTTCTGCGGCTGCAAGTGAGGTTCTCTCATTTTCTGTGAAAACCCGAAAATACCGTTTTAGATCTCGCACGCTTTTCAAAGCGCCGCGACGAGTTTTAAGTGAAAAATTCAATGTTGTCAGATTTCGACGGGATTAATTTTATAAAATTCTACGCAAAATTCTAAGAAATTTGGTATATAAAACTTATATTTGATTTTGCTTAATTTAGGAAATAAAAATTAGAGAAGTTTCATAATACCAATAATGCCCTTAGAGGTTATTAAGGCTTGGAGAGTTTAAGTGAGGGTAAAATGGTCAATTGCAAAATCCCTAAACCACCAAAGCTTTAAGGGACCGAATTTTATTCGGTCCCTCATTCGATCCGTGCGGCCGAAACCGAGAGAAGGCGCACGAAAGGGAGGGCGGACGCACGCAAGGCGACGGGCGGCGGCTCCGGCGACTTCTCCGGCGAGATTCTTGGAAGGGATTTGTAGGAAAAAGCCTAAGGAACATTAAGGTGCATTTCTAAACTTAGAAATCTTTATGTTTTCCATAGATTTTTGAGATGAAGAATTTAGGGTTTTGTGGAATCATGGAAATTTCTTTAAGGAATTAAGAGGGAAGATCTATGAAACGATTTCATACTTGAGAATGTGCTTTTCTCTAAGGATTTTTAGGGTTTCTAAAATTAGGGTTTTTCCCAAATGTTGCTTTTTAGAAAATCTCTTAACAAAGTTTGTTCCTAAGGGTTGTGGGAGTGTTCTAATGATGAAATTTTGACATTTTTCATAAAATACTAATTTTTATAATTTTAGTTTAATTTAAATCCGAAAATAGAATTATTTTATATTAATTTAGATTATGGAGAAAGTGTTATGTTGATTAATATTAGGTAATTAGACAAAAATTATGAATTTTTAGATTATGATATGCTTTATGTGATCTTTTGGAAAGAGGAAGAGGAAGAACTTAGGGTAGATTGTAAAAATAGAATGGGAACATTAATTTAGATTTATTATAAATGTATTTGAAGAAGAAATTATATCTTTTAGGTGTTTTAAAGAAATCTCGAAGGAAGAAGGATTAGCGTGAAGAAATCAATTTTCCAAACTTCTGTAAGTGTGCACTGTTATTTATTTCAGTAATACTTTTGTTACCCTCAAGTTATATGCAATCATTATCATTTACTGTTGTCAAATTTCTTTATTGTTGTCAAGAGAATGATCATACAAATTACATGTACAATTTATGATATCTTACGATAAGGTTTATATGTTATAAGGAATAAGATGGAATGAAATGATATGCTTATGTATATTGAATGCTTTGTATGTGCATGTTGAAAGGATGGAGTTCACCCCCTTATGGTACTAGCTGGGGACGCTGTACTCGTGCACGATAAAATGGTAAAGGATATGGAAAAGGAAAATGGAAAAGGAGTACCTTTATGGTACAGACGGTGACTCCTGTGACGGTTGTAATATTTATGAAACGAGAAAGCTATGTATATTGATATGAATATGGAAAGGAAAATGAAAGATATGGTTTATGATATGATATGTTTAATGTTATGTTTGTATGAAATAAATTTTATGTCATGTTCATATGAAATCGGCATTTAGCATATTGTTCAGATTATCTTGTTTACTGTAGTTTAGAATTGTGTATGACTTACTGAGCTTTAGCTTAATGTTAGTTGTTAACATTTTCAGGTGAGCTTAATTTAATCAATGAGTAGAAGGGGCGGCATTGTTTATCGTAGGGCAGGAGCTCCGGAAGAAAGGTAAGGACGAAGAATATGTTTGCTTATATGTTTATGTGATTTCAAATTTTATTGTTATAGTGGCTCTTTCAAAATATTTTGGAGATTTATTTAGGGAATTGATAGATTTAGGAATTAGATATTTGACCTACCGTCCGACCTCTGTTCCCGCCTCGCCTACGCGAGCTCACCGGGCCGGGTCGTGACATTTTCGAGATGAATTTGAGTCTCTTGACGATATGGGAATATTAGAAATTGCTAACCTTTCACTTGATGAGCCTGAATTAGAAGCCATGATATTTATTTAAGATGATATACAAGTTCAAAGAAAAACCACTGAAGAAGCTAATCATATCATTCCTTCTATTGAATAGTTAAAAATTCATATGCTAGACAATTTAAATTTATGCTTTTGTTGTTGTACTAGACATTTAATGCTTACTTTTATTTTGATATTATAAACTACAAGGCTACAAATGATGTTACTTTTATTTTATTTTTATTTTTTTTTTGTAATTTCAAATATTATGTTTTGGTCGCTTTCTTAATTTTTAATTTTTATGTATGATTTATAAATTATAATGACGTGTCAGCGTCGTACCCGTATCCTGTATTTTTAAGAATTGACGCGTCCCGTATCCATATCGTGCCGTATCCGTGTCGCCGTATCAGTATCGGTGCAACATAGACTATAACCCATGCTCAGCCATTACAATATGAACATATAGTGAATGCATTTCTTATGTTCTTTAAAAATCTACAATACATAAAAATCAAACCAAGAACTTTTATGAAATAAATCCACATCATTTGATCATAATTATCCCTTTTCAATGATGTAAAACTCTTCCTCTACCAATCTTCACGGTTTTACTACACTACTTTCCCTGACATCATCACAAAGCAGCTCATGCTTGCTCAATGTTAAAGAATTTACACAAATATAATACCATTGATGGATAAGATTTGATGTCTGGATATTGAACTTCCAGTTAAACAAGTGCTGCTTTATATACATTTTTGCTATCAACACTAAAGGAACAATATCTTGTAGAACTAATAATAAGAAATAACGTGGGCAAAACAATAGAATCTAACTCACAAAATAATTAAAGGTAAATCAAAGGCCTTCACTATCTATAGATCCAAATAAGAAAAGATTAGTGATAATATGCATGCTGGTTTGGCAAAAGAACAAAAGAGGGGTAATGTTACCGCGAAGAATCCACCAGCACCATTACCCGCATCAACAACGATGTGGAATCCCTCTAATGGCTTCTCTGCAAGATATTTACTTCAGGAAAATAATATAAATTAAACTAACAGCAGGATTGTTTACGTATCAGAGATATCTGATAATCAGATATCAATAAAGACTCCCTCCTTTTAACTCTAGATCTTACAATCTTGAGTTTGTTACTTGCAAAGCAGCTATTGAAAATCACCTTTAGTTTCAACAGTAAGAAAATAAAAAAAATTGGCAATCCAAGTGTATAAGATCCATATATCAAAATAATACCTATATTACCAGCAGCTTGGCGGACGGCCTTTACAAGATCAGAAGTATAGACTGTCATATATTCAATCTTTTTAAAAGATAAAGATCTATCTTGTACGGATTCCTTCAAACTTTCAGGTAAAAACTTCTCATATATAATTCTTGCCCGCTCCAAAATGTCTTTAATGTCAGTTTTACCCAGTCCACCAGTATTAGTAAAAAATTTGAACCCATTGCGATTGTAAGGAAGATGGCTGGCTGTATACAAGAAAGTTTCAACAAAATATAAATAAATTTCTTAACAATTAATCAGAAAAAATACTTCTATAATGAACCCATTGCGATTGTTAGGAAGATGGCTGGCTGTATACAAGAAAGTTTCAACAACATCAAGCCTTTGTCCCACCACTACATGGGGTCGGCTACATGAATCTTTTTTCTCCATCGTGTCTTGAAGAAAGTTTCAACAAAATATTAAAAAAATTCTAAATAATTAATTAGAAAAAAAATACTTCAATAATTAAGCATAAAGACTTGAATGGAGGCAAGCATAAGTTTAGTGCATATTTTAACATATTCTTTGAAGTGATGAAGGAAACCTTGGAAACATGTATGATGCACGTCCTGAAAAATAAAGCAAAAAAAATCTAAAGCAACCAAGTTTTTAATGTAACTTAAAATCGAGTAAATTAGTGAACTGGTCTACAATAAAGGGAGTGCAGCACTGGAATTGAAAAAAAAATGGACAAGCGGTAGAAATTATTTCTATAGAAGAATGACAATTTGCATTTCCAAAAGGATCGAATAGGCCACAGATACTATTGGGAATTTCTTGGAGGAAGAGAGAGCTTCTTGAATGTAGAGGGAGAGAGAAGGGAACAGGGAGGGAGAGAGCAAACAGAATTTGAATGTTATTGCTTGGCTTGGAGAGGGTCCCTATTACAATCTTTTGCAATTATTTATTGACAAACAAAAGAAAACTCTAACCAAAGGTTATACAAGGCTACACAAAGAAATGCCTAAATAAAAATACACCTATAACTAACATGAATTTGGACCAAATACTAACAATCTCCACCTTGGTCTAATTTCACAAAAAAATGGCAAAAAAGAAAAATAGAATAAAGATCTTGAATGCTTCCCTGCCTTGACCGAGAGCCAATGCTCCACCTGCTTTCATCAAGAACAGTGTCCATCCAAGAAATAGGCCGTTTACCTATCCCCGAGCAGCTTCATACCCACACACACCTCTCACGCAACATGCCATGCTCACCTCCGGCACTCCTACGCACTTGCTTCTGCGCGGCACACGCCCATGCTTCAGCATCGAGCACACTTTGGCTCGCCTGCTTCCTTGGGCACCCGTGTGAGCTCCGACCCGCCACTACACACGAGCCACCACCCATCTAATCCCTAGCCCGACGCCCGCTTCTTTCGCACTCTTGCTTGCGGATGCCTCCGAGCAATCTATCCCACATGCTCCGCTCTGACTGAACACCAACACTGGTTCTCTTGTGCGCGCTCCCTACCGATCCCGACCCGACTCCTCCAAATCATGGAGGAAGCTGCTTTTCTCCATCGAATCCACTCCCACAGAAAAGATCCTACTTCCCAACTCCTTCGATTGCAATAGTAAATCCCCTCTTAGCTCCTTCTACAATCTCCCTTGGCATACCAAGACTCAACCAAACCCCTTCATATTCAACCCTATCTTCTCTCCCCCACATCTCCACCAAAAGCCATGCGTCCTATCCACAGCACCCAAACCTCGCACAACAACTTCCTCCCCCGCTTTCGCCCACACTAGCCAAGCCCGCACAACGCACGATGCCTGCCCCCGCGTATGCACGACACCTGCCTAAGTCATCCGCCCGCACGCATCCTGCGACCTACACCCCACGCGTTCTGCCATGCAACACCTGCTGCAAACCCGCGGCCCCACCTCCGCTTCGCGCTCAGGCGCCCGTTCTCACAATCCACATGCCCCTGCATGAGCCAAGCCAGCTCAACCTAAGCTAGCCTGTGTTCTGGCACCAACGAACAACTCCTATCTCCTAGGCACGATCACGCGCCCAGCATGAACTCCACCGCGCTCAGATCGTCCGACACGCCTGCCTATGTGCACTCTCAAGCCCGCGATCCGCCCGACCACCTCCTCTTTTTATCACAAGAACACCTTCCTCCTTCCCCGTGATCACCTCCATCAGGCTCTGATACCAATTATTGGGAATTTCTTGGAGGAAGAGAGAGCTTCTTGAATGTAAGGGGAAAGAGGGGTAGAGGGAGGGAGGGAGGGAGGGAGCAAACAGAATTTGAATATTATTGCTAAGCTTGGAGAGGGTCCCTATTACAGCCTTTTGCAATTATTTATAGACAAACAAAAGAAAACTCTAACCAAAGGTTAAACAAGGCTACACAAAGAAATGCCTTGTTGACACACTTTTTTTTGCATCGACCCGACTCCGATCGAGCCCGACTAGGCTCGATCGATTCGATTGAAGGTCGTCGAAACGAAATTGACTCAAATCAAACCCTGATTTAATTAAATTAAATCAATTTAATTTAAATCAATTTAATTTAATTTAAATCAAATCAATCCAATTCAAATCCAATCGAGCCAAACTCGATTCAAGTTCAATTTCATGAAATTAAATTGATTGAACCCAATCGGACCCAAACCGACTCAAATCGGTTTGAGTCGAGTCCGATTCGGGCTCAATTTCAGCCCTAACTTATCAATTGGGGCTAAATTAAATTTTCAAATCCAATTTCCAGATCAAGAGTTCAGATTTTATCTAAAATCCCATTCAATTTTATGATAAAACCCTTGTTTCATGTGTGAGAAGCGGAATTGGCCCATTGGGGCGGTGTTTTGATGCTGCTCGTGCTCTCCAAGAGCACGCAAGGGAGAGAGGGGCGCCAATTCGTCTCCCCGTGTTGTCTGTCCCAATCCTAGCGAGAGAAAGAGCAAGAGATCGGGAGACGGAGAGCCCGGCTCTCTCGCACGGTTCCTCCGTCCCAGGCGCGTGCGGGAAGGAGAGGGGGAGCATTCGGCCTTGCGTGCGACTCCACCGCACGGTCCGTCGCCCCTCTTCCAACGAGCCAAAGCTCCTTGCATGCGGCTCTTCTAGGCAATAAAGGAAGATGGAGTTGGAGATTTGAGGGCATTTTCTTCATTCTCAAGAAGCAAATCGGTTAAGCCCTCCATTCACTTCCTTTCTCAAAAATCAACAAAGTTAGCGGCTTCTCCCCCTTCCTCCTTCAACTCCGGCGAGTTCGTGGAGATTTGGAGGCTGTTGGAAGTTTCCAAACAGCAAAGGAAGCCTCCAAAACCTCCCAAACAGCAATTTGAAGGCTTGGGAGCACGTTGGACAGCAGCGACAACGTTGGGAAAAGCTTGGACAGCAGCCACACAGCCTCCGGAGGCTTCTAAACAACGAAAACTGCTGCTTGGGACGCTTGGACAGCAACTACGCAGCTTCTGTAGACTTCCAAACAGTGAAAACTGCTGTTTGGAGCGCTTGGACAGCAAACGACAACCTCCGGAAGCACTCAAACAGTGAAAATCTCTGTTTGGAGTGTTTGGACAACGGCGGTGGCGTCTGGAGAGGCTTGGACAGCGGTCTTCCTCTTTGGGAAAGTCTTGGCCATCGCCTTGGAGCGTTCAAAGGAGCTTGGACAACAAACTAGGAGCTTGGACAACGATCCAGAACTTGGATTGGAGCGATAGGACAAACCGGGGGAGGTAAAACACTAAAACTTAGTGAAACATAGGGTCCCCCAAGGCCAATTGTTGTGTGGTTGACGCCCCAAAGCCCTAGGTCCCTTAGAAACTTAAATTTATGCTTCCCCGAAATCCTATGATCGTTGTCCTCTTTGTAAACTTGGGAAAATCCGGTGATTTTTGCCAAGTTACTCTCATGTGAGAGCCAAAAGGGAATGGTGATGTGTGTAGGGTTGTTGGATTGGTATCCAACACTCTCCAAATGCATGTAATATCAACCATATTGTGCCCAATCCATCACCCACCATCATGCCCTAGGGTAGACGCTATCATTCGACCTCAAAGTCAATGATGATGCATAGGTTTGGATTGTAACTAGTTGCATGCATTTAACATTTAGATACATTGTCATGACAAAATGGACACCCAAATCTAGGAAAACTTTTGCATGCATAATATTAATTACCTCTAGAGTTTTGTTTAATACATGTGTTGAGTTTAATTGATTTGGGTTTTCTAGTCGTTGTGAGGCATAGACTTTCAAGGGTCTATGTAACAAATCTCACAACATAAAGAATCAATTAAGCTCATATCTTGTACCATACAAAACTTAGAGTATGTAGTAACAATCTTGAAACTCATCTATAAACTGCGTGCACCCTTCTTTCAAGTACGAGTCATGGCAAAAGTGACTTACGAGTTGCGAGAAGTGTGCATGTGGTGAAGTTTGTGAGCTCCAATGAGGTTTTGTGAGTGCTTGAAGATGAATTTAGTCAACTATTGGAAACATCAAATCATTATGAGATCTCCCATAGACTTTCCAAAGTCTATGTTGTAGATCTCACAAAGTATGTTGTTGATTAAGTTCATGTACAACATTGTGCAAAATCAAATACTTGATTGCTTTCAATTATCAAATTCCCTAATCTAGAGAATCATCTACACATGTATGCATTTCTAGGTTCTTCTTAGATCATACCAAATTTGATCCTAAACCTCCTAAAAGTCAAAAGGATAGATCTCCTCTATCCAAGTTTCTAAGTCATGCCAAAATTGGTTTAGAAACGTCTCCTAAAACCTTAGGAAATAAATTCTTCCCTCTCCTATTTGAGTCCAAAACACTCTAAAAGACGTAGGGGAATTCTCTTTTTCATGCACATCTACTTCCAAGTTTGATGCTTAGAACTTCCTCAAAGTTCTAAGCTCTATGTTGCTTGAGTTCCAACAAGTATAAAGAGCTTGCTTCCAAGCACTCTTTTCCCTTCATGTGAAGTATTTTGGAGCCCCTCTAAGGCTCCAAATGTTCTATCACATGAAACTCCAAGGCTTTAGGACCAAATCCTAAGTCCAACCCTTTCTTTGTTACGATATGAAAGTAACAAGTGAACCTCTCCCATTCAAGTTTCCTAATCATGTCAAAGTTGATTTGGAAATCCTTTCAAAGCCCAAAGGTGCATCCTTTCTCTCTTCAAATGAGCCCAAAACATTTGTAGGAGGGTAGGAAGCTCTCTTTCTTATATCCATCCCCCTCATGCATGATAGTTGGAGCGTCCCCAAGGCTCCAATTATTATAGTGTGTGAATCATTTTAACTTAGGGTCAAAATCCTAGGTTCATACCATCATGTTTGTTGATACAAAAATCAATAAACATTTATCCACCCTCCTTCATACATGATGTTTAGGGCCTCCTCAAGGCACCAAAATGTTAGATTGTATGAACTTTGGCTCTACTTTAGGAGCTACCAACAAATCATCTTCTTCCTTCAACCTCAAAGTTGTAGGAAGTTTATCAAATCATTTATTTATTGGAACACAAACCAATGAATAATCCTCTAGACATAGGATTCAAATCCTAGTCTTCCTCATTTGCTTAGCCACTAGTTAAGCAAATGAATGCTTCTCCTTGGACACCCAATGTTCAAGGAATCCCTTTCAACATGCAATCCATATGTTGCTTGTTGCTTCTCTTTTCTACAACTTAAGAGTTGCAGAAAGTCCATTCATTTTCCTAAACCCAAATTTAGGGAAATGGTTATCCCCTTTGAAGACCAAATGTTCAAGGGCACTCATGAATGTGGAACCTCTAAGTTGCACATTATTTCCTCCTACCAAAACAAAAGTGTAAAAAAAAAAATCTCCTCATTCACTTGGCCTAAATCAAGTGAATGTGTGTCATTTCCTTTGAACACCAAATGCTCGAGGAAATTTGTGACGCCCCAGACATCCATAGTGAAAGGATTCGTCGACAGTCTTGGTCAAACTCCATTCCAGTTGCCTTGCTCGGACCTGAAATTGCTAACCACATATAATGAGCTAACTAGCCCAGCAGATCACCAAAGCCTATAACTGAAATCAAAGCACGGCGATGCTATCAATATGCATGTCAGTCAATCAAATCCATATCAGTCAATGGTCGATGAGTCTATGCAATACGGAAATCCATAGTCAATGAAACCAGTCGATGCAGCAGCAGGCAAATCGATAAATCAAGTTCAATCAATACACGTCAATCTCGAAGAAATCCGTACACAGAAGAAAATCAATCAATCCGTCAAATCAGTCATGTCGAATCAATCAATCAAATCAAATCAACATCAATGCTATCTAGTCAATAAAATCCATCGGAAAAGCAATATGATAAATCTCAATCTATCCTATCAATAAATCAAATGTAGCAAGTCAATACAATGCAGAATCAATAATATCAATGAGTCTATAAGCAATATTAATAAATCTATAATATCCATATCCATAGCAGTGCCAGTATCCATGAATCAATACAACACAATATCAATGAAATCGTACAATAACGATAAATCCGCAAATCCATAAATCCGTCAATAAATCCGTTCAATAATAAATCAATTCAATAAATCCATCAATATCAATAATCAATCAGAAATCAATAGATCAATGCATATTAGGAAATCCATACGATGCAATATCGTATACATGCAATTCCATACAATGGTCTTACTGGACAAGCACAAACACTAGCTATGATCAATAGTGTTGTTGTAGAAATCCATAGTGCTGTTGTAGAATCCATATTGCTGTTGTAGATATTCATACGTTGGTTTCAATAAAAAGAGTCGTCACTCTATTGCCCGTCGGCCGCCCGTCGGCCGCCCGTCGGCTGCCCGTCGGCATATCTATAAGAACTCCTTATGACTCCCAATCGTTATATCGATAATCAATGGTTTAAAGGAAAGCCCGTCGGCCCACCATCCTGTACAGGTCACAATCTCCAACCAACGTTCAATCAAGTTCCCACTTGTCTTTCAGTATCAATAGTCCATTCAATAGTCAATATAGTCAATATAAGAACAATGTAGAGCAATCATATCAACATTCATATGCATATCTATTCAATTCATCAATCTCAGAACAATCGGAAATCATACGAAAATCCAGCGGCATAACGGCAGTATACGGAATTTACACAAAAAAATCTCCAGAAATTACAGATCACCAAATTAATACAGAACGTGCACAACAATAATATAAGACTATTATTCTACTGAAGCAACAATAATAAACATCCTGATATTTTTCTATTCGATCAAAAACGCACAGAACCCAAAATAACCGGTAGAATCGTTACAGAAAACAATCAAATCGTGTAGAATATTCATATCTATAACATTCTAAAAGTTGTGCGGTGAAAGTTGTCTCAATATAAAACCGGGTCCAAAATTCGACTACGAAAACGCAAATCTGTGCACAAAACGACCAAAACTCAACATCTTCGAAAACAGAAATAGGATTCAGAGTCCTTACCGCGAGATAAACAAATCTTAATTCAACTGCCTAGGTTCCATATGTCACACCTGCTCTTTTACCCGGGGCTAAGGCCTAGACTGAGGGGGAATCCTTTACCCCTGCAATAGGATTCTTACAACCTTTGAAAGGAGGAGTTAAGAATAGAAAGTATGCTGTGATAGATATTGAGACATACGTAGACCCACGTACTCGCCCATTAGTTCCATATGCAGTAGGTATATTGACCGCAAGTTTTCCTAAAGGAAAACAATCCACTCGCTCTGAAGTATTGCTTGCAGCACTTCGTGGGGATGGTGGAAGCGGCAAATCTATGGTAAAAGTCTTTTACAAAGACTTCTACATCACAGATTTTCACTCCTATCGAGAATTCTGGCAACAAGTCTTCGGTCACATCTTTACTAAGCTTCGTAATGCTAGAATATTTGCCCATAATCTGGCACGGTTTGATTCTGCTTTTCTTACCAATGCATTTTTATCTCACATGATAGATTTAGCACCAGAGGATGGTGCTTTCCCTTTATTAGGGACTTCTGGAGGATTGATTTCTTTAGACCTGGTATATAAAGGTCATAAGGTACATTTTCAAGATTCTTACTAGATGTTACCATAGAGTCTGAATAAATTGGGAGAATCTTTCAATTTGGCTACTAAATAGCCTTTTCCTCACTCTTTTGTATCAGAATCTACCTTGAATTATGTAGGCCAACGTCCGGATAATAATATGTATGGCTTAACCTTATCCAAGTATCAAGAGTTTGTTAACTTGGTGGGAAATACTTTTGATCTACGTAGCGAATGTTTATCTTATTTACGCCGCGACTGTGAGTTATTATTTAGTGTGTTGACACTAACGGCAGATAAATTTATGGGTATGTTTAACGTGAACCCTCTATCTGTGCCTACTATTTCTTCACTTGCCATGCTAATTTATCGTTCTAATTTTTAGTTGGGTCCACTCTCTGATCCAACTGCGCCATCGGACGAAAAGCGCTCCGCGGGCTCCAAAACCAAGCTTTTCCTTCTCTTCCTTCTCTTTCTCTCTCTTGCCTTCTCCTTCTCTCTCTTCAAATGAATCCAAAATATCTCAATCGGATATTTATCAACACTGATCGTCCCGGACGATCCAATTTTCGTCCCGGGACGACTTGCCCTCTGGCAGAATTTCGTACAGACTAAATTAAATAGCGTCCGGACGACTTGCTCTCTGGACAGATTTCGTACAGACGGATCGTCCCGACGCTCCAGGTTCGTACAGACGAAAATGACAGATTTCTTCACAAATTTCTTCAGTTCGTCCAGTACTAAATCCAGTTCGTACAGACGAACTGTACTAAAAAAATCAGCTTTTTAAGGGTTTTACAAAATTCCTCTAACTTGCAACCTACAAGTTGCACATGATTTCCCTCTTTCTACAACCCAAACGTTGTAGGAAGACCCTCTCATTATCCTAAAACTCAAAATTGGGAGAATGTACACTTCTCTTTGAACACCAAATGTTCAAAGAATGTTCTTGAACTTGCAACCCATAAGTTGCATTTTCCTTTCTCTTTCCTACAAGCCAAGATTGTAGGAGAGCATCCAAGTCCATCTTCATGCTCTCAAACCCAAGTTGGGAGAATGAATTCCCCTCTTTGAAATCCAAATGTCCAAAAAAGTTTTAGAAGCTTGCAACCCAAATGTCACGACCCGACCCGATCCGGGACGGATCCCGATCGCACCGGGCCGCGACACCGAAACGAACACGGACAAACAGACCAGGATCTGGTTTTGGGATTGGTTTCGGAACTGAATCTTCCAAATTATTTAATCAAACAAACACAAAACACAGAAACACAGAGCTACTATATATCACCAAACACAGCGGAACAAAACATCTATCTTTTCTTTTCCTCAAAACAATCATCTACAGATACAGTACATGGCTTTTGAACAGAAAGAAGGACAGAACAGAAAAGCCATGACTGTACAAAAATCAAAGAAAGTACAAAAGTACCTATTACAGATCGGACTCTGACTCTAGTCCTGGACTTCCTTCCCTTTCCCAGAACCTGAAAACCACCAGAAAACAAGAGTGAGCTCAACAGCTCAGCAAAGCAACAAACCTCCAATCAAAATTCTCAGAATCCAAAACCCAACTCATCAGACAGAAATCCGTACAGAAATCGGAACAGAATCGGACAGATATCAGAACGAAACAGAACAGATTAGAACAGAATCAAATCCAAACTTATACGGACATATATCACATCAGAATCAGAATCGTACAGATCAGATCACAACAGAGTACAAATCAGAACGGATTAAATCAATTGAGTCAGAATCGTACAGAAATCAGAAATTCCAATCATATCATCTCAGAATCATAATTGCTTACAGAACAGATACGGAAAGCAGAATCAGACTTACTTACAGAACATATATTGAATTCAAAATCATATCAAATCATATCATACAGAATTCAGAAATATTAATTTAGCACATAACAGAACAGATTCCCTGACACTGACAGAATCGCTACGGATTCTGGCCCCTTATGCCTCCCTTCCCAGACACTGACAGAATCTCTCGGATTCTGGCCCCTTATGACTCCCTTTGTGCTCACGGCACCAGAACAGATGTGCTTATAGCACTAGAACAAAATTCATCGGATCCGGAACAGAACAGATATCAGATTTTCAGATTTGAGCTCATTTCAGATTTCCCAGACACTGTCTGAATCACTTAGGATCCAGGCCCCTTATAACTCCCTTTTTATAGCACATACAGATATCATATCAATTCAGAAGAAATCCGGGCAAATCAGAAATCAGACAAAAATCGGACAGCACAACAGCAGTATATGGAATTTACACAATTTTCCTGAAAAATCAAAATTCAACAAATTCGCACAGAATGTATATAATCACATTTCAGAACATTTATTCTACTGCACAGATAATTTTAGAATACACAGAAAAATCTAGTCGACGAAAAACACCGTCGAATCAAAAATACCCGGACAAAAATCTCCAGAAAATAATCAAAATGTGCACACTCGGCACGTCAACGATATACAGAAAGTTACGCGGTAAAAACTGAACCAATCAAAAGATACGGACGAAAATCATTAACGGAAACGGAATCCGGACAGAATATACCGCCAAACACGACGGTTCTGAAAATTGAGAAAGGCGGAATGTGCCTTACCTTGCGTACAACAAAATCTTCAACAGTCTCGTCGAACGAAAACGGACCCGCGGCTTCCCGAAATCAACTTTTCCTTTTCTTTTCTTTTTCTCTTTCCTCGGATCAGAAAATCAGATTTTTAAAAACTATTTTCTCTCTTCAAAATATCTGATTTCCCTTAAGAAATACTCAGATCGTCCTGGACGATCGCACTTCGTCCCGGACGATATGTGCTATGGAAAATTCTCGTCCAGACGAAATTTAATTATCGTCCCCGGCGACAGGTCCTCGGGAGAATTTTCGTCCAGACGATCCTGATTTCGTCCAGACGAACCATACAGACAGAACAGTTTTTCTGCACAACCTGTACCGATCGTCCCGGACGATCCGAATTCGTCCCGGACGAACCTGGAGCAAAACTGATATTACACCAAAGTTGCATCTTCCCTTCTCCTTTCTACAACTTAAAAGTTGTATGAAAGTCTCATCCAAATCTCCTATTTGTTGAATCAAAATCAACAAGTAATTCAATCCAAAAATCATTTGTTTGTTGAACCAAATTCAACAAATAATTACATATCAAACAAAGGAATCAAATCCTAACTTTCTTTCATTCTCCTAACCCAAACCAGGTGAATGAGTTCCTCTCTTTGGACACACAAAAGTTCAAAGAATCCTCGATGTGTAGGCCCAAATCTACACATCATCTTCTTATGTTTGCTTAATCCAAACTTAGCAAACTAAATACCCATCATTGAACATAAGAGTTCAATGATAATCTCTCTTGATTTGTAACCCCAAAGTTACAAATTTTTCTCAATTATTGAGCTAAATTCAATAAGTGACTCACCTTTGTTTGCCTAATCCAAATTATGCAAGTAAAACCCAACTCCTTGAATACAAAAATTCAAGGAGTTTTCTTTGTATTTGTAGCCTCAAAGCTACCAATCTCTCCTTAATTCTATAGGTCCTAAAGGCCTTAGTAGATATCACATCTTAGCCCCAAAAGCTAAGGGGAACTCTTCCAACACTTGACCCAAAAGCTATGTGTTGGACTCTCTCCCTTCCCCTCTCTTTAGCTCCAAAAGCTAAAGGGAGTTTTCTAACACTTAGCCCAAAGGCTAAATGTTGGATTCCTACCCTCTTCTTAGCTCCAAAAGCTAAGGAAAATCCCTCAACATGTGGCTCAAAAGCCACATTTTGGACACTTATTCCTTAGACCTAAACTCTAGGAGAATCCTTAGTGTGACATACCACACAAGCCTCACACACTTAGGTGCACAACCCCTTAGGCATACTAGGATTAGGATTTTTCTTTGTGTGGGCATGTGATTGATGTTGTGGAGTGATTGACTTTTGGATTGTCTGCGTTGTGGGCACTTGCCCTTAACTGGTTAGTATAGAAAGATATACATGCTTTTCTGTGCAGGTGGCCATGTCCAAGAAGGGGGTAAAAATCATGATTATCATAATGTTGTTTTCTTGCAGGCGCTGCTTAAAACCCCCCAAGAGATATGGCCAATAGGGTAGAAGCAAGTGCTTAACACTCTAAGTGCTAGGCAAATTTTGGGATAATTATATGTTTATTATATAAACTGCCTCCTGACTCTATTTTGTAGATTTGAGTCTTTTTCTATTTCATATCATGTATTTGATTAGATCTAGAATGTAAAACTTGTGGGGCTTGGATTAAAAAGAAGGGAGGATTGAAGGAGAATGTACCCTTTTGGAGATGAAGCTCATAGACCCCTCTGAAGGTTAAAGCTTGAAGACCCCCATAAGTAGAGTCTGTAAATTTAACTGGGTTGTATAATGGCAGGCAACTCAGCTGCCAAACATGTTTGTAATAACTTGGACTCTATCTACATCTATTGCACTTTATTTATATACAAAAGCATGTGTTGTTTGTTTACTGGGTGTGCAATAGAACAGCATGTCTTTCCTAGGTTTCTTCTCTTATTTATTTGGGTGTGGCCTGGACTCTATTGCGTTAGGCTCTTAGGATAAAATAAATTTTCTACCCTCTTAAAATGTAAGCAACCTAAAAATGAAATTAGGCTCCATGTCTTTCAAGTAAGAAAAAGTGCATGGCTTCTTTCAAGGAGCCAAATTTTCAAAACTTAAAATAATCATGCATAGCCCAAAGCATGTTGTATATAGAAAGCCCTCACTTAAGGATTAGGTAACAAAAAGTCTTTTTCTTTATGAGTCAACATATGCATACCTACATAAATAGGCCTCAAAGCCAAGTTGTAAGTCCTACTTCTTAAATAAAAATAATCTTCCTACTCTACATTTGCATTAAGACCGGATGGCATGGTTTTAAAAACGATTAGAGGGTCTAACTGGTAGTCCCTTCCAGGCGGGATAGTAAATCCAGATGTCATGCAGGCTATGCCTCTTGTGAGGTGTGGTTTGTAAGCCCCTTTGCACTCGTTAGATTTAGGTTCGAGACACTACCTATCGGTAGTCCTCACCTTAGTCTTAGGGTCCGAGGCATGGATTGATTCCAAATCACCCTACAAGTCCTCACCTTTCGGGTAATCCCTCCAACATATGTTGTTAGAATGTAAGTCCCAACTTTCTAATAAAATTATCAACCTAAACCAAAATTAGATTGCTAAAATGTAAAGCCCAACATATGATAGTTTGAGCACCTCTGAGTTTTCCTCAGAATCAAGTGCTCCTACTTCGCCTCCCTTGGCTCTCATTCCAAAAATCTGATTCTAAGTTGATCAAACATCTTCCTTGAAATTCCTAAAGGGCCAAAACCTTTAAGCAAGACTTTCATGGATTTTAAAATAAAAAATCAAACTTTAGCCAATGTTTAAATAACTTCAAAAATAAGCAAAACCACTAGTTTAATCAAAAGTTTTCTCAAGCCAAAGCTTGGGATGTAATTAACCATAGGGGCTTGCCCCTATGGGACGTCTGTACCCTAGAAATAAATAAACCCCGCTCGACCAAACATCGAGTGGGGGAATCTCTATTCAAAATTGTAAATTTTATCATTGAGTCCATAAGGAAATATTTTTACCCTCTGATGTAATATATAATCATTCTTATGTCGTGCTTGATCATAGAATATGCAATCCGTTTGAGGATACAAAAATTCTCCAATATGTCTAAAGAAAAGTACACTTATAACTAACATGAATTTGGACCAAATACTAACAGATATATTTAACATATAATTCCTAGATTGTAGATGTAAATGTATATTATACATAATTTTTGGATTGCAGATGTAAATGTACATCATACATGAACACACAGAAAAAGATAAATCAGCTATGAACCTAACAGGAAAATGTGAGCTTTTCTTATACCTTATCTTTTTAATATATTTTAAGTTTTAACCTACAAAAACGGCATACCTAATGCATGAAGCTCCTCCAGTGTAAGGTCAAGGGAGAAGTTGGTGTATGCAACTGTTGCTACTCTTAGCTTTGACCTCCAAAAATATACATCACCAATGCTGTACTCATATCAACCATTATAATTAGGTTTGGACAAATCTATACTATTTTGTCTTTATTTTCAGTCACCAATCATGTAATTCTACAATTTCCTCTTATAAGACCAGAAAATTTTCTACAAAATTTCATTGTTTTAAAACTGCATGGTTAACTTTGCATTTGAAAGTTCAATGGCTATGAAATTCAAAATTAACTCCATAAATAAAACATTTAAGCATCACTATTTTGAGGTTTTGGTATCTTCTGATGCATGACATCCCACCAACCATCCTAAATCGGTTCCCAGCTATTCCTAAGTTGATTCATTTCTTTCCCCAATCCAAAGGAAGGCCATACTCTGACATTCATGCACCTTTATCTGTCAATGGCGCAAAATAGCGCGCGCCATGGCGCACGACGCGGCGCGGCGCACCTACGACGTTATGTTCATGGCGAGGCAGATGTGTTTAAAATAGCGCGCGCTATTTGCGTCACATGTGAGCCATGGCGCATTGCGCACGGCGCAAAATAGCGCGCCAAATTGTTTTTAAATTTCGGAAACTTATAAATATTTTTTATATTTAAAAATATATCTATATTTTAAGATAAACGCTATGTATATGCTGGATACCGCTCGGTACCGCTAGTTACATGCTCTGTACCGCTCGGTACAGCTTGGTACAACTAGGTACACACTCGATACATGATCGGTACCGCTAGGTACACGCTCGGTATCACTAAGTACATGCATGATACCCCTCGGTACCGCTATGTAAATGCTCAGTACCGCTCGGTACATGCTCGATACAGCTAGTTACATGCTCTGTACCGCTCGGTACAGCTCGGTACCGCTAGGTACACGCTCGGTACCGCTAGGTACACGCTCGGTACACGCTCGGTATCGCTAGGTACACGCTCAGTACCGTTAGGTACACGCTCGGTATTGCTAAGTACATGCATGGTACCGCTCGGTACTGCTCGGTACCGCTCGGTACATACTCGGTACCACTAGTTACATGCTCTATACTGCTCGGTACAGCTCGGTACAACTAGGTACACGCTCGGTACCGCTCCCTAATTTCCATACAAACGAACTTCAAAATTCCTCTTACAAATAAATTTTGTTCCGGGGGCACTACCCACGGAAACCCCCGCAAGGCCTCTGCCCCTTGACCCCGCGACTTGACCGGGCACGTCGAACCTCGCCAAGGGGCAGCGCCCCCTTGGACCCCCGGCAGCCCCCATATAATGTTTCTTGGACAATATTATGTTTCTTTTATCTAAATTTGTTTGTTTTTAGGTGACAATGTTGAAGAAGATAATTAAGTTTTTCTAACATTTGCTGATGATGATGATTCACAAGAAGAGTAGATTAAATTCTTATTTGATATTTTAAAAAAAAGATTGTAATATTTGAATTATGAGATATTTGGATGTTACTTAGTCGAACTTATATATGTTATGGTTGTCTTTTATTATTATGATAGCTTGTCTTTCATTTTTAATAATATTTCATATTCATGCTTATTATTTTATAATTTTTATATAACTTGCGTCATGTTCAAAATAGTGCGCGCCACGCCGTGCGCTATGCGCCATGGCTCCAAATGGACCTTTGCGCCATTCGCCGTTAACAGGTATGAATATGGAAGTATTTTCACAACCACAGCCTTCTCCTGGTACCCACCTCTTGCCTAAGGCCCTTCCTCCAGATCTCAATCTACTTCTCCCTCCTAACCTTAAACGTAATACACAAACCAACAGAGGCTCCACCATTTGAAAGTTTATCATACTCAAAGTGTACCCTTAGCTCTTCTTCCAAGTAAAAAACAGCTCCCAATAAAGCCCATTAAACTTTGAATCACATTGAAAAGCAAACTTTCCCGATTTTGACCCTCCTACATTAGTTTATTTTCAAATTAAAAATTTTGTATGCATGCCCTCCCTTAAACACAAATCTAAAACACCCTATACCTTCCACAATTTAAAAGAAAAAACAAAAATCAAAACCTTAAAATCTTAAACCTAATTCAACATTCTTTATTACTCAAATTTAATTGGAATATCAAGCATCTGAAACGAGGTTCAATGTCTTCTGTAGATGGAGCAACTACTTCCACAAATAATGTTATTCTCTAAGCCTTTATCAATCAATATTATACAAACTCGCAAGGAGGATTAGATCATTACTGATCAAATCACTACTAGATTATATAAGTACTTGGTTCATTAGAATAACCAACTTCCTCCAGAAAGCTCTTGAATATCAAAGGAAGAGTGATTAAAGATGGCATCAGTCTACTTGAAGTGTGATATAATTTTGACTCCCCGGGGGTAAGTTCCTTTTGGCCTAAAAGAGTTAAAGCAGCATATGGAGCCAAGTTCAAATTTAGAACTAAGTCCAGAATTTATCTAGATCAGACCAATGCATAAATTTGTATTAATTTTATCTTTGTCAGGCTCGTTCTTTTCCACTCTTAATCTTTCTATATCTAGACAGGAAGTTAGGCCTAGCCCCTACCCATCATTTCATTAAAACTAGTTAGTTGCAAGCGAGAGCCTTACATCACCTGAAATAGAAAACAAAAGAACAAAAACTAAATCAAGAAAAAAATACAATGCATCTTATTGTATGGGGCTTTCTCAGCATACCTGTTATCATTATGGAACCATCAACCGGGCAAAAAAAATCTTCATTTTCTGAAATAGTGCTGTTGAACATTGCTGGAGTAGAAGCCAATCTGTAAACAATTACTGATGGAATCAACATTTCAAGCCAATCATTTTGCAGCATGATTTAATGAAAATGATAGACCGGCGATTTGATTGGGAGGGAATTAAGAAGTTTCCTAATTAAGAGGGAACTATTTAGGAAGGTTCTTAATCAAAGGGGAATTGTTTAGGAAAATTTTTAATTACATTTGGCAAGGAATTATTTAGGGCAAGAGATCTAATTTGAGTTCAAAATCTAAGAGGGAATTATTTAGGAAAAAGGAGGAATTAAGGGAGATTGTTTAGGGAAGTTTTAATTACAATTGGGAGAGAATTAATTATGAAATTAAATCTAATTTAAATTCAAATCTGAGAGGAATTTATATAGGGAACGGGAGCTAATTTGGGAGAGAATTATGGGAGCCTATTTAAGACTAACTATGGGGTGATTTCAGAGGATATTTGGAATTTGCTGAAATTAGATTGTTCTTAGGGTGTTGGACTCTAGCCAGCGGCTAGAGATTTGGGAGAGTCGGATCGTCCTCTCCAATCGAAGATCCAATTGTATCTTATATTTTTCTTCTTAGTTCCTTCAATAAAAAAAGAGTTCTTGTGTGTTCTTCTTCCTAAATTTCTTGTGTTATTCTCTAGTTTTGTTGAAATCACATCCACTTCCTATCAAATTGGTATCAGACCACGATCCGGGTACCTATGGAGGGAAGAAAGGTAGAAATGTTGGAATGGGAGATCAGACAATTGAAATTTGAATTTGTAAAGATTTCAGGTTTCGAAAAGCTATTTTCAGCCATCCATGAGAAGATCAAAGAGAAATTTGCCATCATGAAGGAGATGATAAAGAAGCTTCTTGACGGCCAAACCAAATCGACAACATCGGAGGTGAGAGCATCGTTGACCGGACAAGAAAATTGGAGAAACCTTAATATAGGGATAATGAGGGAGAATCAAGAGGTGAAAATTTGTGGAAGTAGAGGAGATGCCATCTTTGAAATTACTTCCAAGGAGGGGAAATGGTGAAAGAGTAAGATTTTTTGTGGAACTGTAGAGTTTGGAAGAAAAAGAAGATAGGGAGAAGATAGAAGCACCAGACATGGTTCACCCACTCTTACAAGAATATCGAGAAGTGTTCCAGCCGATTCATGGATTGCTTTCTCCGCAAGAACACAATCATGCTATCTTTTGGAAGGACAGAGCCCCACATATCAGTGTTCGTTTGTACCATTATCCCCAACTCCAGGAGGATGAGATGGAGAGATTGATCAAGGAGATGTTGGAGGCAGAAATCATTCGATCTAGTGACAGTTCGTTTTTCAGTCTAGTTCTATTAGTTCATTGCTTCAACAGCAGTTTCCTTCGGTTCACCTTGAGGACAAGGTGGCACTTTGGGAGGAGAGTATTGATAGACCAGTTAATTTAATTGGAAGAGAATTGGGAAGTTTCCTAATTAAGATGGAACTATTTATGAAGGTTCTTAACCAAAGAGGAATTGTTTAGGAAAATTTTTAATTACATTTGGGAGAGAATTATTTAGGGCAAGAGATATAATTTGAATTCAAAATCTAAGAGGGAATTATTTAGGGAAAAGGAGGAATTAAGGGGGGTTGTTTAGGAAAATTTTAATTACAATTGGGAGGAAATTAATTATGAAATTAAATCTAATTTGAATTCAAATTTGAGAGGGATTTATATAGGAAAAGGGAGCTGATTTGGGAGGGAATTATGGGAGCCTATTTAAGCTATGGGGTGATTTCAGAGGATGTTTTGGAGTTTGTTGAAATTAGATTGTTCTTCGGGTGTTTGGGCTCTAGCCAGCGGCTAGAGATTTGGGAGAGTCGGATCTTCGATTGGATTCCTCTCCAATCGAAGATCCAATTGTATCTTATATTTTTCTTCTTAGTTCTTTCAATAAAAAAAAGGTTCTTGTGTGTTCTTCTCCCTAAATTTCTTGTGTCGTTCTCTGATTTTGTTGAAATTACATCCACTTCCTATCAGAGAGCAGTTAGGATGTTTGGATTCAATCCATGATTGTAAGCTCCTAAAAGTCATAAGAACATTTCAAATCAAATTTAAGGTTTTAAAACAATTATAGTGCTAAGAAACATGTCTATTGCACTGCAGAACTGGGATGCGCCAAATGCATGGGCTCCCAACAATGTGAGATTTGGGGAAGGGTTAAAATTCACATCGTTCCTTCGCATTGCAAAAGAGGTTGTTTTCATGGGCGGAGTGCAGATGAATTGGGGCATAAAATACACTCAGAATCATCATTCCATTACTGAAAACACAATTCACACTCGAATGGAATAAGCGACTCGAGAACTAACATAACAACGAAAAGATTTTTTGCTCACCCATAATGAACAACATCCAGTCCAGCACTTGCAAGTCCACGAGAAATGGCATCCTGAAGATGCAGCAATAAAACTTTCAATCATACTGAAGGTGTAGTTAGCAAAAGTTAATAAAGATCAATTACAACTTCCAAAATAGAGTTCCTATATATTTGGCTAGTTTATCGAGATAAAACCTACCACTGAAAATTGAATGATTACGCAAAAGCTACCAATCAAAACCGTAATAGAATAATGGTATGAGTATCCATATGATTTACAAGTGACGCAGATAATTCTGAGTGTGTATTGTGGTTGTGTTTGACAAATTTAAGATATCGATATACTTGAGGTACAGCTAGGAGCCTCTGCAACATGCCAGGTAGTCCATTTCTTTTAGTTAAAACAACAGAGTAGCTAGGAAATGCCAGAGTCATAGACATAGTTACCGCAACACAGGATTGAGTGCTCATCTAAACTGGCCGGTGATAAGGGAAGAAGGAAAGGGGAGAAGGTAACTAAAAATAGTCATGGTGGGTCACTAAGTCAAGGAGGGCATTGTGAATGTTAGAGAAAGAAAAATTCAACTGCGTATATAGGCCTGCAATACTTGTGAATATTCAAGAAGATTTATATAACCTTGTCAATGTTCGGAAGGTTGGTTATTCTCGGCGCCTCCTCCAAATACTTACATCATATACAGGCATAAAAAATTTAATAGTCTAATGTTGGGAAGAGAAGAGAAGATCCAGAGAAAGTTTATAAACATAGTAGAATGCCAAAGCCTCAACCCACTTGATCCATAACAAAATTCTAGGACTGCCCCTTAGGGGTGTCAATATTTGACACGACCCGAAACCGACCCAAAAATTCTGGGTTAGGGTCAACTCATTTGTCATATGGGTCGGGCTCGGGTTCAACAAACCAACCCGTTTCAAAAATCAGGTTGGGTTCTAGTTGACCCAGAAACCCGAAAATGACCCACTCGCAACCCGGATCCGACCTCCCGCAGTCTCGCTCCGCTCTCGCAACCCGGATTCGCTTCTTCCGGCGCGCGATCTCGCCTTCCCGCTCTGTGCTCACGATATGGATGGCCGGATACACCTCCCCCGTGGACCACAACCTACTAGGCTCCTACCCTAGAAGCCTAGCTCACCCGCTCCGTCGCTCCTGCAAGACCCACGCAGATCGTGAAAGTTCATTGAAGGGTGTTAAACCTCGTTGAACTACCCATGGCACACCAAGAGAGGGGGGGTACAAATTGGGATTTTAAAAAATTTCTTTAAAACAAAAATCTTTTTGATATTTTCAAAGAAATTAAATCACCCAATGTGAAGACTAATAAATGCAATAACAATCACAATGATGATGACAATTCAATCAAATCAATCTACTACCAACCACAACATTCTCAACATGAATTTTTCAAAAAAAAAATCGCATAAAATTAAAATGCGAAAATAAAGTGCATAAAAGAAAAGTAGAACGAACACACCATAATTTTATGGTAGTTTGGTCAATTTTAAATTACGTCAACTCCCAGGAGTCCTCTCCGAGTATTACGCTAAAAACTATAGTGTCTCTCATTTAGCCTCCACATCTAGGCGAAGAAACCCTTACAATCTTTTCATCAACCCGGTGCGACAGAGAACATTGACTCATTTTTCACTCTCCTGGTGAAGGCAGAGAATCTTGAATCGTTTTTCACCCTCATGGTGAAGGCAGAGAACCTTGACAATCTTTAACCTTGAATTTCTTCCTCCCAGAGCCACCCATGAAACCAAACAAGACACTTGGAGGAAACAAGGTAGAAGCTTGCCTGGAGTAGTCGTATGAAATCCCCTCACACTCCTCGCACTCAATCTCTCCATTCTTCTTCCCAAAGCTCTCTAAGATCACTCTCAAAGCTCTCTCTCTCCAGAAAAAACAACAGCCAAAGACTCTCAAAGAGTTTCTTAAGAAAGTATTTAAACAAGGCTTCAAAAAAATCTAATTTTTTTTTTAATTTGGACGTCACTGTTTGTACAGTACAATCAAGGGTCGTATACACTATCAAGGATCATACAGCTCAATTAGTTCAAAAAATTGGATTCGTTCAGTACAATGGAACAATCATGGGACGAATTGTTCAGTTTCTGTGTACAGATCGTATAGTATGATTAGTTCAATTTCTTCAATTCTTACAGGATGATCACCTGGACGATTGAAAATCGTCTCTGTCAATCGTTTAGTATGATTTATATCATACTATACGATTAATTCAAACAAAAACAAAGTTCATCCACTACGATATCCGAGACGATCGGATTTTGTCTATGTCGATCGTCCAATATGATTTATATCGTACAGTATGAATTATCATATTTATTAAACATTGATTTGATTGATTAATTAAAGTAAGTTTCAAATATAGTACAGTACAAATTGATCGTACAGTTTGATCAGTTTAAAGAAACAAAATTTTTAAACTTACTTAAACTGTTTGGCTGCTAGGGTTTATGTATTAAATTAATCGTACATTATGATTTGGATCGTATAGTATGATTAGCTTAAATTTATTAATTAAAAAATAGTCAATTTAAATCATTTTAAAATCAACTGATCGTATAGTACGATTAGGATTGTACGGTATGATTAGTTCAAAATTTTTAAAAACTTTATTTCTCACTCCCCTGTGAGTGTGTGCACGGTCACCAAGTTTAACATCCATCTTAAACAAGATTTTGACTCAAGAAATATATAAAAATAAACAAATAGAAAATACAAACTCTTGAGAAAATATAAACATATTCTACCCATTATTGAGTTGATCACTTTGCACGGTGTACGGCGGACATGAAATGTTAGTGTATGAAAATAAATATCCAATAATAATAGAAGAAAACATGATATACACACCAATAATATTTGTTATCATCAAAATCATAAGATCAGGATCCAGATTTGAAAGTTGAAACAAACCACGATCTCGCCCTCCCGTTCCCGCAGGATCCTCTCCAGCATGGCCGCATCCGTCTCGGACTCTCATCATGCGCGTCTGCACCCTGCTGGCGAGCACTATAGCCTGCTCATAACACGCGCTCTCACTCCGTCACTTAACCTGTTAAAATTCGGGTTAGCGGGTCAGGTCAACCCGGTAACCAGACGGGTCGGTCGGTTCGAATCTGAACTTTCAACCCGTTTACAAAATAGAGTCAGGTTGGGGTCAACCTGTTTGAACCATAATCAATTCCGGGTTCGATCCGAACTCGACCCAAAACCTGATTTTGATACCCCTACTGCCCATACCATAGAAATTGATAATAGTAGCTCGCTTGGTATCATAAACAAGGAAGAAATCGATAATGTCATAAAATGTAGACAATATCAGGAATAAATAGTATCAAACATCCAATTAAACCTTATTGTCAAGCTTAAATTCGTCAAATAAAAACACTTTCCAAAGGAGGAGATAATTTTCTAAAATAGCATGAATGCAAACCAAGGTTCTTTAAACTGCAAGAATAGCATCCACTCAAGGTTTAGCAATGCAAGATTAACAATTAAAAAGGAACAATCAGAGTTTGGCAGATCATATGTTAGGTCAAATGGAAGTGATAAGGTTACAACAGCAACAACAAAAGAAAAAAAAAAGTTGGAGGCAAATGACAGATCATATTTTGGATTATAACATCAATGATCGAAAGGGTCCAGCTTACAAGCGGTCACCAGAAGATATACTTGGAATACTGAAGCAGTAAGAACCTACGTCATATTGATGTAGGACTGCAATGCTAAAAGTAATTTGGTAAGAGCTTGCACAACTTATTGATTAGAATAATAAAGATTAGGACTGTTAGCAAATAAAACGACAAAGTAAAAAGTAAGAGCGGTCACTTCCGTTTAGCTAAGTTGCAAAATAAGAACTTTGAATCATCAAAATAAGATAGGAAATCAATAACATGCAAATATAATAGCTTTCAACGAAAATCCCTAATCTAACAATAAGATTAGAAAGAATGAAGTGCACTCAATCCCTACGTTTACTAAGCTCGGCAGAATTAAGCGAATATGATCTTCATGACTAAAATCAAATCACAAGAAAGAGGGTTAGACTAAAGAAATACAAGATGAGGAAGAGTGGAAGACCTTCGTCAAGGCTCGAATGTAATCCTCCACTGTACGGTACCAAGTTGTTCTTCAATAGCCTCGACCAAAGTGTCCAAGATGCGTTCTACGTACTCTTCTACGGTGTGATCGATGCACGGGTTGACGTTGAAGAAGGTCGAGTGCAAAATGCAAACAAATCCCTGCTCGTCGTAGGCGATGCCGTAGTCAAGATCTGGGTCGGCCATTCATGAATGCTAGATGACGGTCGCTTCCGAAGATCACTAACAACCTCGAACTCCATTAAAAAGAAATAAGTTTCTCTTCAACTTGAAGTGAAGATGATGAAGTATGGCCGGCCAAGGGAGAAGGCTTTGGGAGAGGAGAAGTAGGTTAAGAGGGTAAGAACAAATTAAAAATCTAAAATAAATTTCAGATTTTTAATGGGGAGGGAAATAGAAATCAAGTTTGAATTTAATTACTAGAAGGGAAAGAGGTGTTAATGTAGATAGAGGCGATTGGAGAGAGAGAGAGAGAGAGAGAGAGAGAGAGAGAGAGAGAGAGAGAGAGAGAGAGAGAGAGAGAGAGGGGGGGCCGGTAGAGAGAGGGGTGGATGAAGGAATTATTTCTAAATCTTATTGTTAGGATTTGGCAAGTAAATAAAAGAAGGGATCTTTGAGAATTTCCGCCAAAGAGGAATCATGGGTTTTGGAAATATTTCCAAAGGTAGGGAATTGGAATTAGGAAAGAATTTCAATTCCAATTCTCAAAGGGGGCCGGCGGCATTGATGGCCATGGGGGGCAATTAATGGGAGGGATTAAGGGTTTCTTAAATTGGGTTTAAGAAATAGGAAAAGTTTTAATTAAATTCAAATGAATTTGAAATTCAAATAAACTTCAATTTTGAAAACTTTCCTAAAATAGAGTTTATAATTTAGGAAAGATTTTAAATTTCAAATTTGGTGAATTTGAATTCAAAATCTGACCAAAATTATGGCAATCTATAATAGGAAATAAATCCAAGAGAGGGCAAGGGGCTAGGGGCCGGCGGCTTGCTTGGGGTTCGGGTAAGGGAGCCGGCGACTAGATGGAGGTGGTTTGGAGAAATCGGTGGGTGGAAAGAAGGGGGCTCGGGTGGTGGTGAAAGCTTGGACAACGGTGATGGAGGGAGGTAAGGCCGGTGGTGGTGGGGAGGGAGGGAAGAAAGAAATAGAAGATATAACCACGAATCCGACTCTTCTAGGTTGGTGGGCGATGCACAATTCTCCCTCTCCTAGAGATCTCACTCCAATCTATCAAGCTCTCATGAGAGTTCAAACAAAGAGAAGCAGAGTTTTCAAATAATCATTCATTAATTCTCAAAAGAAGAACAATATGGCTTTAAAAAGCCTCGTACAAAGACTCACAAAAATAAAAGGACGACAATGCCCATAGGGCTTACATACGACCTCCCTTAATAAAAGGGTACAACGGGAAACTAATAAAGCAAATACAATATGACATCATAAATAATAATAAAAAATACATAAAACAACTCATAAATACAATGACTCAATCGTGGTCGTAGATCGACGGCCACATCTCTAATAGACTCTCCACAACCCATCACATATTTTAGAGAAGTTTGTAGATGGGATTCTGGTTAAAAATAAATAAATATGTATCAAATCTATTTATGCCATTACATATTCTAATTTGCTAAGAAAAATTACCATAATTAAATATGGCTGTGAACATGGATATCACATGCTAAAACTGAATGCAGCAGATAAATTATGAAGCACTAAGCTATTGCCAATCGGCAACTTACAATTTTCAGCCTGCTTATTTTAAAAACACTATGCCACATAAATTTTAGCATAAATACTTGTAAAACTCAAGGTGTGTGTAACACGGTTGCTGAATCAACAATAGAAAAAAAAAATATTGCTGTGCAAGTCAAGGAAATATGCAGTAAAAAACAAGTTTGTCCCCATCACCTGTTTCGAAATCAATTTTACTATGTGCACAGCCCATATAGTTCACTAAATGAACATACAAGCTGAAAGAACTAGCAAACTAAATTTCAGTTAGATGGCATGAAATGCTGCATGATCTAGTCTCAATGATAATAAAAGATCAAACCTGCAATGTTTGTGCTGAAATTCGTGAATCATGACCAATTGAAACCCTGAGGCGCTTTGATGCAGCTGGTTTCTTTTTGTCTAATAGCCATGCAGCAAAAGCAGCGCCAATTGCTTCTGAAATAGGCTCCGTAAGGCTGATAGGTTCCCCCTCGACACCCTCAACTGCCACACCTCGAATATCACTGCGGCAATAAAATCAACATTTAATCTTCCACACACATATGTTTTAATAGGAGGACTTATATATTTGTAGTTCATCTTCTCCAAATAGATATTTTGTAAATATAAAACAAAGCCTGGTATTTTTTTCTCCAATGGATAGCTGATTATAAGGCTGATTTTAACAAACTGATAAAGGGTATTTTGTATATGTTTTAAGCCCAATAATTGCATATATATATATATATATAATCTCATTACATTAGCCATTCACAACACAGTTAAGCAAAATTTTGCATCATTCTCTATTTTAAGCCTTCTTGAATAACTACGTACACTATTATTATTATAAAGGCTGAGATCAAATACTTAGTGTTCTTTTAGTAGTCGCTTGTTATTCTTGGTTTCTCCTCCCCAACAAATAAACGGAAGGATTGCAATTGGCTGCTTAGCAACTGAATGCAAAAGAGGGGCATAGAGCAATTCTCAAAAAGAGCAAGTACTCGAAGAGATGATGTCGGCAAGGTTCAAGGTTGAACCGTTGAACCATAATAGCTATGTATCACATTTATTTTTCTACATATACTTTTATTTTGTATTATGATATATTCTTAGGTGAATTGAAATTGATTTTGCAATCAATTAAGAGTTTAATTAATAAACCAATTCACCTTGACACTCCTCCAAGGTTGTGCCCAAAACCCCTTTAATTTCCAAAAGGTTGTCAACTTCCTGTTTGATAGTTTTTCTTCCGAGCAATAGGCTTGAAACCTGGATCAGATTTGAGCAATTATATAAACAAGTTCAAATCATATAGATAAGTGATTCCCCACTGAGATGAACAAGCCCTCAAACATGACGATGCTCATCCCCAATACTTTGTGATGGACGCCTTCCCAATGTGACTGGGTAGAAGCATTACTCCAATAGGAGAGAGCATATCGGCGAGTGGTTCCATATGAACCCATCTACCCATCCAGGACGGTGAGTAACAAGGGTTAACAGCATGTAATCAGTTGATTGATCCTATTATTAATTGTGGAGCTCTGTGATGTCCTGTAGACTATATGAACATTTTTGTAGTTTTAATGAGCACGTACATGCATATTACATTGTTTTATTGATGGCCATAACAGAGGATTCTCTACTGAGCTGTGGCTTTGCTCCTCATTGTTTAGCATAATATATTTTGTAGTAAAAAAAAAGAATACTATGGAATCCGTGCATACACTAACACTTTCAAATAAGAATTTTTGGATTGTTTTTTTTTTTTTTTCATTTTCAAGATGAAAGTAAACTTCAAATGACGGATATTGTAAGTAAATGCAAATCGGAACACTTCAATCTCTGTTCTGAAATTTTGCTTCAAGTAATCTAAACTGTTTAAACTCATGAACTTAATCAGTCAATGGTGCTTCATTATTGATTCTTTTGAGGTATAACATAGTTGCACTTAACACCCTTCCTATAATATAGAAAACTCACAATGAATATGCTGCAAGCCAACCTCCAGCTATCTTTAGAAAAAACAAAGAAACATTCATAACATTTTTAAGATACCTGGCATACCTACGCATCCCTAGACAACGAAGAAACAAAATAAATTTTTTAAGAAGCTATATTGGTTTTTTTGCATAGTTCAACAACATCTATTTACTAAAGTAATAACGTAATGTATTGATGAATACACAAAATTGTACCTCCCATTTTGCAGTTTTAGAAAGTTGACTTTCTCAGATAATGGAACATCGCTTGTACTAGTAACAGCTGAAACAAATAAGGAAAAGAATGTGAAATATAAATAGATAAAGCTGCAAACTTTGTAAGGTAAAATTGCAAAAACAAACAAAATACTTCCAATTAGTAATAACCAATAAAATTGACGTAGTCAACGCCAAATTTTCACCACTATGATGTGGAGCTGTTATTCAAACTGAAATATGACAAATAAATCTACGAGCCCGATAATATTGTTCATTATGAATATGATATGGCCTAAAGTTATCCTTGAGATCAACCTGAAAGGCGAGTCTAGAACTGACCATTGCAATGAAAATTTGCTCTGTCTTCAATCTTATATGCTGGTAAGGAATGCAACTGAATTAACCATGTGCCAGAGTATGCTAGCTTCAATCCCTGCATGGGACGTCTGCTAAGCATTTCAAGGACAAAATTGTCCCTACGATATCGAGTATGAAATAGATTATTAAGTTTGCAATGGTGCGAGGCATGCACAATTTCACCAGTCATCCCCAGTATTGCTGCACCCAAATTTACAAATCTATTACGAATATCAAAATATATTTATATATAGATATAGAAGAAATAATAAAATGCTGACAATTTGCTACCAATTTGCTAAAAAATTACTAATTTAGTAATTTCCATAGAATTACTAACAAACTTAATGAAAGAGACAAAAATAACCTCAACAAATAAACAAAATGAAAAGTGATCCTCTAGCAATATTGACTCATACAAATCCATATCAGCCCATTAAGATTCAATATTGTATATTAAGTAGTTATTCTACGTAGCGCATCTTCCAAATTGCCTTCATAGTTTTATATACTACTTATTTCAATAAAGGCCATACTGAATATAATTGTATCATCTATAAATAGCATAAACCAAAACTGTAACACCCAATTTTTCCCTAAGGTATAATGCTAAATTGCCTCAGTTCAATTATACCCTAAAATACCAATTTTAATGAAAATCATCAAAAAATATGTCATTGTGTTCTACTCGTCAAATGAATCAATTTGATATATAGAAGTTTTGAATAATTTTTTTCTAAAGTTTACTTTATTGTTCCTTTATTAAAATTATTGTGGTAGTAACTTGATTCTGAGAAATCCACTAGCCTTCGCATGCAATGATGGAGATGTGACCAAATGGCAATGATAAAAGGCGGTGAAGGGTGTTGTACGATTAATGTATTTATTAATCTAATAAATATAATCAATTTTGACTAATAAGTAATTAAATAACTTCATTTAACAAAATTTCCTTCAGCTGGAGGCTTTTAAGTTTAAACTTGGAGTAGAAAATCAAGAGCAAGCCGAAAGGAGGAGAAGAAAAGCTAGGGTTGAGGGGGGAAATTCCAGTTTTCACACTTTCTTCATTAAATTGACTATGGATTGGAGTTGAGGACGTTCAGATTTATATGGAGAGAGATTAAATTTGGGGATAGTCTACTGGCAAAAAATTCCTTAGATAGATTGGTGATTAATGATGGAAATTGCTTCCATTTAAAAAAATAGTATAATGTGCTAAATGGAATAATCATCATCATCATAAATTTTATTAAGTATTAGTGATGTTACTTTAATGAGTTAGTAAAGTGTTTCTTTGTTCGCATCGTGTCGATCTAGTGAAGTTTTCATGGATATGACTGAAATGCCTCACTTTGGATATCTTTTGTTTAGTATCTCCTCAAACAATACTAAACATACAATTTAAAGTTGACTCTTCCTGTAATCCTACCTAGTTATGGGTAGTTATGACCTCTTCCATCACTCCACAAGTACTTCTAAATTCTAATACCAGTCAAAACTCCAAATTGACCTAAAGTAGTTTGCAAGTCTTATGGAGCTAAACTAAGTTCACGCTCATATGGGCTGGTTTCGGCTAAAAAACATAGCTCGGCTCAATTGACCTATGTGTGCACTATGTTTACTCTTAGGTTGAGCTACATTAGACTCTCGTGTGACAGTCTAACACCAATAGGCCCATAAAACTTCAAAATGTATTGTCATAACTCAAAGGCTTTTAACAAATTATTTCTATATTGCAAGCATTGAATATAGGTTAAGTTAGTGGTATGTTAGGATGAGCCTATTTAACTAAGTGACCACCTCACGAGCAATTCCCCTGTCGACTTGCGGGTTAACTAAACAAAGTCAAATGGTTATAGGATGACATGGCATTACCAAAGAAGGAAATTATATTGGCAAAGACCAGGTGAAGATTTCACCAAATCGAGCCAATATGTGCAGCCCATAATTTATAGGAATAACCATCAAACAAGGTCCTTTATGAGTCATAGGGCAGAGAGGATATCCCAAAACTATCATAATCCACCCCCAATTCCAATCAAGTTGAACATGACCAAATTTAAAGAGATTTGGTCATATTGGTTTATGTCTAATCAAAATTGACATGATTTAATATTGATCATTGTCCATCTCAAATTACGTGCAATTCATAGCAACAATTAGTTGGTCTACAAACCTTTGTAGTTGAACTTCACTTGCACCCAAGAGCCTCAAATTAGGAATTAATATAACTTAAATAGATGAATTCGGCACTAATTACTCATGCAAACCAAAAATTCCATTAGCTATAATAAAATAAGGTTATAAGGCTAATCAACGTAACTAAGCAAGAAGAATTTGGCTCAATCCTAAAAAAGAGCATGAACAAATCAACTTAAAGGGAATTGCAGCTACTCAATCTCCATATTCATAGTTTGAACCAGACTTAACCAAATCTTAAGCTAAATGAAACATGAGTCAATATCCATCTCTGAGATGTAAATCAAAACAATCTCAATCTAGTCTGATTTCAATTCTAATCATTTAAGATCAATTACAAAACCATTGGAACTAACTCGACTTAAATCACATCTAACTAATGGCGCAAATTTAACTAGAACAACTTGAGGATGCTCAACATTGACCCAACTAATTCAGGCTCAGCTTAATTGCGTTTGAGATTGACCTAAGGTGATGAAATCTAATCCATTAAAACAAGACTCAATATAGCAAGTGCGTGCTTGGAACGGGCTCAGGCACAACGTTATATGAAACTCATCCTCCTAAAAAACTTTAAAATGAACTTGAAAGAAACGGATTAGAAGATGATACTAGAAAGTGATGCAACTTGTTCCAAATACTCCTTATTCCACTCTATTTTTCTTCTAGTAAGTTATATCTTTATTCATGTCCTTCACTTGCATTCTTTTCATGAATGGTAATATATCATCTGCAAAAAACTATTAGCTCAATTCACTCAAACATGATATCGAAAAACCACTTAATAAAATGATATAACTCTTGCATCATGCTCAGTTCACTATTGCACCTTGTTTTTAGCTTTTAGTTTTTTTTCCATTTCGGCCGCATCCTAAGAACTAATTTAGTGCATTACACTCTCACACCACAATAATGCCGTCCACGTTAAACAGAAAACTTTAGCGCATTTCTAGAGACCATAAAAGTAATAGTAAACATCAACCCAACGCATCATTCAACAAGTGCATTGTTTCTAATGCTAAAGCGGTATTTTCTCACCATTAGGTGCAAATGATATCAACCTTCTTGCTTAACTGTTCTTATAAACTAGGAACCAGATAAGGCGGGAATGTTTTTGTGGTCTTAGTTTTGGCAAAATATTGCTTCCTCTAACACCTCATCGTGAATCTTGGGAAAAGCAAACGCATGTGAAAATAGATCAGAACCAATGCTGAATCGTTTGAATTTACTCATTTAATCCGATTGGTGAAATACCAAGGAATCTTCCTTCGCGCACCTACTCTGATCATCTCTCCGCATCGTCCCCAAGTAGTTAACTATGCAGTCGGAACTCCGGATCAACAAAAAAAAAACGCTACAGTAGGGGAGAAATATGACCGAAAAGCAAACTAATTAAAAGGTTTTTTATCACCAATTCCACTGCGGGTAAAACTCCATAGAATGGGAGGAAAAAAACAACCGTTAAGTAGAAGAGGAAGATGTAAAAGGCGTGAGTAAAACCTGCCATCCCGACTGAAGGAATTACAGAGTAGGATTCTTGAAGTGGAGATGACCTAGGGTGAGTACCTGGCTATCTGCAGTCCAAGGACCTCCCTCCCTCCGTCTGATAATTTATAAGGAGGAGCAGGTTTAGCGAATTCTGTATTTTTCCCGCATTTTGTAGAACGCGGAAAATTTTTTTTTTTTCTATTTATTATAATCCTTTGTTTAATGATATATCTAAATAGTGAAAATTAATAAAACATTACTTACATTAACTATAAAAAATATATTAATTTAATAAAAAAATTATATATTTTAGTATAAATAAATTAAAATAGCTTTAAAAAAAAATTTTGTGTACTATGATAAAAAATTTTGTTGAGTGACTAGAAATTATATTATTTCACTTAAAATATTTTATTGAGTGAGAGAAATTCTATTTGTAATATTCCACTAAATTTGTCTTATTATTATTTTATAAATATAAAATATTAGTAAGAATGGATATACTTTACTATTAATAAGTTAATTTAACTAAAATAATTGTTAATAATATTTTAACTTAGTATATTGTAAGAATAAATAAATTTTTGGCAAATTTTTAAATAGTATATTATTTATGAATTTAGTTTATTTTAAAATTTATTTAAATTAATGTTATTATAAATTCATTTGTAAAATTTTGTATTAATTATGTATATAATTTATTGTATTTTTAAATAAACTATTACAAAAATATGATTTCATTTATGCATTATAGAGATAATAGTGTATTACAATTGTATTAAAATAATATATTATGAATACATGATTACAATATATAGGTAAGTATTTGATTTGTAATAGGCAATAGTCTATTTCATATATGACAGCTCTCGAAAAATAGTTATTGTATTGTTGGTGTGGACATTAGATTCTTCTGTCTAAAAATCATTCAAAGCATATGATCCTTATAATGTTGTCTCGTTGTTCATTAATATAATATAGTAGCGTGCAGCAGCATATTCTATCATATGACCTGTAAAGTTGTAAGGTTCAATCAAGTCATGTTGTAATTTTAAGTTGCATGTGAAGTTGAGATATGTTTAATCTCTAATGATTAAAGGGTGCATAAATATATGAAGTATATTTATGAATATTTTATTTGAGTCAATAAAAAAATATTGATCGTGTATGGAAAGCTTCGAGGCATCTAAACAAAGAAATGTTTGACGATGTAAGCCAAAGAATGTATACTTGTATAACTTTGGTCGGTGACAGTCCATTGGAGCAAAAGGCAAATATGAATGAGATATTTTGGTGTTCACTACAAGAAATTCACTGAATACTGCAAACCTTTCAGCAGTAATTTGGTCGTCGAAATTACCTATGGTTAAAAGTTTTTGTATTATATATTTTATGTTTTGAACTGTCATCGTATATGTTGATTGTGGATGTTAGTGTATATTATATATTATGTTTTGAACTGTCTGAGTGTATGATTAAATGTACGTGTTTTATGTTTTGAACTGTTTGTAGATATTTGTGGAAAATTGTTTGAATAAAGGGGTTGTTGTTGTTGTTGTTTTTAGTTTCTGTTTTTTTTTTTTTTTTTCAATTGTTACAAGTTTCGAGCGGCTAACCGACGGTTTCGTGGCCAAAAACTTTGATACTAGATGGGTGAAAAACTGTCGGTTATTCTATTTAATGCCGGTAACGATCGGCGGCATTTGAGCCAGAATATTACGATGGTTTACATGCGATTTTGGGATCAGTAATTTTCGGCTATTATAGACGTCGAAAAATCGTCAGAAATATACTGCTAGTTTTAATTTCCTAAGCGGTTTATTACAACGGTCTTAAAACTGCCAAATTTTTTCTAAACAATCGGAAAATTGATGTATACCGTCAGAAATCGCTACCGCTAATGCACAATTTTCATGTGTTGGTTACGTTGATGAATGATCTGAAGATGAGGATAATGTATTCTAGAGTGTTCAAATTGAGGTAATTATGGTAAAACTTTATAAGACGATCTATTTTTTTAAATGTCACCAGTTAGAAATATCTATACAATTCTTGGAAGGTAATGGTCACATTATCAGTCCTCATTTCTTCAATATGTGATGATATGTGATGAAATGCAAGAGAGATGGTGCTCATTCGCTATATGTTGAATGCAATAACCTTGACATTGAGCATGTCATTTTATATCATCATTGGTATTCAACATTTGATGAGTTTATTTTGGGATTAACTAAGTTGTAGTCAATAAATAAAAAACCTCCAACCTAGAATATAGCTCATCAAGCGTCTGCTACATCGAACTTGCATATTTCCCATATTAACTAACAAATTTATGTGTAATACACATGCTATGTCTGATATAATTAGCATGTTAATACACAGTGCAACATTACTTTAAATTATGCTTAATCAAATAACTTAAAATGCAGAAATACACGTATAAGCAACCTTACTTACCATCATTCGCTTGCATGGAGACTTATGTAGGATATTTATGGTGGTTGTTGTGGAACATTCAGTACGTACAGGGAAGACCACGACCGGTACCATCTCATGTATACGACTAACTCCTCCCTTCCATTTTCCCATCGGTGGAATAATTAGAATGGTGTGTTCACGCCTATTATTCCATAGAATTATATGATTCAAGTGATAATGTGTCCATTCAACATTAATAAGGCCACACCCATCAACTCGCTTTAAGGTTCTTTCGATGTGTCATATATTTGTAGACTAGACACCACCAAACTGGCCCATCAATCGAACTACCATGTGTCACTCAACTTGCTTCCAACAAATTAGAAGGATGTGTGATTTGCATATCTCTACTGACTCATGACATATAGGAGGTAGCCTCGCAATAAGTTCATCGATGTATGGTGTCATTGTAACCTATTGAAAAAGATTTACGTTGGATGAGTATTAATGTCAGAAAATAATACATGCTTGTAGTTTATAAATGATCAACTACCTGGCTCTAAAGGAGTCATTCTAGCTCGTCTTGATAAGTTAATAAGTTTCCAGATGAAACCTCGGGCAAACGATCCTTAGCCCACATATATATAAAATGATGTTTAATTATTGGAAATGAATATTAAATAAAATATGATTTACACAAATTTAACAACAAATTATACCTATAACCAAGAGGTTTTTCCTCAATATATGAGAAAGTGGGCACTCTAAGTGACAGTTTACCGACATTAAGTTACTCTCATGATCAAACCTACAATAGAGGCAATCATTCAATAATATGCAATTTGATAGGCAGTGTGGCAAGATAGAGCTCTATGTATAAGTTTTTGAGGACCGAACTATCCAACGAGATCTAACTAAATATCATTAAATATTTTATAAGTGGGAGGTATTATAATGAGACAAGTGAGCCTGAGCAATCTAGCATGAAAATGCACCCAATCATGTACAAAACATACACTCTAATGTGCTGCATGAATACATTAGGGTCCAACTCATTATAAGACTCTCTATAAAAGGTCCAGAGCAACCATCGTAGAGGCACCATTGAATTAATATGTGATGCCCCCATGATAAAATAAACTTATATATCTTCATCTGCATGGCGATGATTAGGGGTGTAAACGAGTCGAGTCGAGTCGAGTATTTTCCTTATCAAGCATGGCTCGTTTAATCCTTAATGAGCTCGAGCTCGATAAGTGGGCTCGAGCTTGACTTGTTTAGGAAATACCAAGCTCGAGCTCGAGCTTGACTCGAAAGCTCGAGCTCGATTGGAAAACTGTAGCTGCGAATAGGTTTTTTTATATATTTAATAATATAATAAAATAAGCTTTCAAATTATATATATATATCGAGTAGCTTGATAACCTTTCGAGTCGAGTCGGGTTGAGCTCGAACTCGAGCTCGTTTATCATACTAGCTCGATTGTAGGCTCGAGCTCGAAGCTCGATAAACTCGGCTCGCGAGCTCGTTAACGAGTTAAGTTCGAGCCGGCTTACGAGCTGACTCGGCTCACTTACACCCATAGCGATGATACACAATTTTATCAATCTAGGTGTCTACCAAGCATCTCATCACAACAATCATGCAAACTCTCCCATTGAAGACCAGCTCCCATAATATGGGGCTTAACCATGGCCTCCTCATAAACCCTAAGTCTGGGCATAACATGTTTAAAACCCCTCCGAATTTCATATTTTTGGGTGCAGTTAGTCTGTACAAATTGACCTTAGTACGGGACGAACTGAAGAAATTTGTGAAAATCTGTATGGTTCGTTTGTACAAACCTGAGTTCATCGAGACGAAATTTTTCCCCAGAGCAACTCGTCTAGGGACGAAAGAATTAGAATTAATTTTCGTTCGTACGATCAGATGATCGTGGTGATCGTCCCGGGACGATCGGGGGCATCGTCGGGATGATCGAGTTCATTAAATAGATGATTTGAGATATTTTGAAGAGAGAGAAAATAGGAGAGAGAAAGAAGAAGCTTGGTTTTGGAGGCCGCGGAGCGATTTTCGTCCGTCGTCGCTGTTAGAAGAATTGTTTGTCTCGCAGTAAGGAATTCGAATCCTATTTCTGATTTCAAAGATTTTGAGTTTTGGTATTTTTATGCTCAGTTCTGTGTTTTCGTTACCGAAATTCTTGTATATCTTTGTATTGACGAAACTTTTTCCGCGTAACTTTTGGTATGTCGTAGAAATGATGATGTTGCACAATTTGAGTATTTTCTGGAAAGTTTTCATCAGATATTTTGAATTCTGTAAGATTTTTATCGAATAGGAAATTATCTTGATGTCGAAAAATATTGCTTCATTACAAGTAAAGTCTTAAAATGATATTTAATTCTATTCCTGATAATTTGATAATTTTCTGAAACTGTGTATTTTGATCATGTTTGTGATTTCTGTAGACTGTACGATATTTTAAGTATTTTCTTCAATTGAGTTGAATTGTGTTTGTTGATTGCCATGTATTGATGAGATGTATACGAATGTGGATATATGATTGAAATTACTGTTATATTACTGAAAGACAAGTAAAGACTTGTTGAACCATTGGTTGGAGATTGATTGACCTGTACAGGATGGTGGGCCGACGAGCTTTCCTTTAAAAAGGGTTTGGTGTTATCCTTTATTGATCACGTGATATAACAATTGAGAGTCATAAAGGATTATGCCGACGGGCAAAGAGTGATGAATCTATTATTGAGTCAACGGATACAACGATACATCGATATTAACCTTGAAAAACACCTTAATAGCAGTGATTATACTTGTTAAGTAAGACTATTGTATTGGAATGCATGTGTAGAGTATTGTTCTTATGATTACCTTATGGATTTATTGGTATTAAATTGATTTATTGATGAATGGATTTATTGACGGATTTACGGGTTTATTGTTACTGCATGATTTTATTAATATTGTATACTGTACATGTCACTGGATATAGATACTGACTTGGATATTGATATTGCATTGATTCATTGATACTATGGACACCGATATTATTGATTCATCGATACTATAGATTTATTGATAACATTGATTCATTGATACACCGAATATTAATCTGTTACATGTCATACACTGACCACGTGATATAGAATATATTTTTACTGTATTGATTTGATTTCAACTGTTCTTACGATGTATCGATTTGATTGTTTTATATGATTTCATATTGATTGATATTATTGACTGGAGATGATTTCTTTATTCAATGATTTGATTGATTCCATTGATACGATATTGATTTGATTGAAATTACTAATACGACAATTTTCTCTATGGATTTTTCTACTGTTTATCGATTCTCCTACCAATGACTGTGGATTTTATTGATTACTGATTTTCGTATCTTTATAGAATCAATGATCATATGCAAGTGACTGTTATTGATTTGACTGATTGACATGCATATTATTTCGTGTCGTGCTTTGATTTCAGTTGTAGGTTTTTTGTGACCTGTTGGGCTTTTTGAAGCTCATTATATGTGGTTAAATTTTCAGGTCAGGAAAAGGGAGCAGGAGTGTGAGGTTGATCTGAGTTCTTCAGGTTTTTGTTCCTTTTTGTTATAGATATTCTTTTGTACTCAGGATTGGATTGAATCGTGATTATTGTGTAAATCCTGAGTATTGTAAATGAACTTTTGGGAATGAATAGAAATGTTTCCATGATGATTTAAATTATAGAATTTTTGTTAGAGTGTTTAATACTTATTGATGACTATAGATAGCTCTGTTAGTTAATGATTTAATGGATTAAAAGAATAATTTTTTCAAGTTAGATCTTGGGGTGTCACAACATGCACATCTTGTAACATAATTTTCATTTTTCATATAGGCAAATGAAACATGTTTGTCAAAGGATACCATCATTCGATGAGCATAATAATAAGATAATGGTCCAATCTTATATAATAAACGTGCGTAAATGAATCGTTGGCAGATAACAAGCCACTCATGGGCCATACATGGGTGAAGCCCCAGTAACAGTGAAGCCTGTCAATTTGCACGAATTAATTTGTTATTGTTGTATAATTTGTAATTAGGAAAATACTTATTCAAAATATATGAAATTATACCTGATATGGAGCAACGGTCTTATGGCAGGTCCTAGTGCAGCAATGCTCGGAATATAAGTATCATATGCTAGCTTGCTTAGCCTAGGGCTGAGTCGTTGTTTGAGCTACTCAACGAGACCACGAGCTCTACCACCCTGATCTGCCATATCTACAAGAAGTTGTTCATATTGAATGTTAGATCATTAAAGTTTATCGTAGCATTTACGAATTATTAATTGTTAATATAAATAGTTCAAATACAAAAAAATTATGATTTAATTAAATATGATTTCAAATGTTAATGAAAAAGAGTAGCATAACTTTATTAATAAAATTATATATTGTAGTAGGGTGAAATAAACATATTGTAATCTCATATCTTTTATCCAACAACAACAATAGCATGGAGGCATGACATATGATATAATTGTGGCTTGTTACAACTACATCCACACATTATAGTCAAACTGATTTCTACCTTGAATGACCTATAAGACATATCAAATACCTAATACTCCTAGTTATTAATGCAAATGGAGGTTGGAAAATAACGTGCTTCACACTTATATCGCTCTAACGAGCTCCCTATATGTGGGGAAATGATGACTCAATGGTAGAAACCCAAGTGCTAACTTCGGTGAAAATGGTTATTAAATAGAGATACATGGTTATAATATATAGTTGTGATTAAACCCTATATGGGTAGGCCATGTGAACATTTTAGAACCCTGTTGAAGCGCTTTGAGGCATTCATGGTTATGATCCCATAATGGCACCCACCATCATACAGAAGGCTCCTCTTACAAACGTCTTGCTTGACCAACCACTAATGTTCTTCATGTTTAATATTTTTGATTTGTAACATGAGTTTGTTGAAGGTTGAGAACTCATTTGTGTTCCAAGCATAGTACATATTCTCGTAAAGACCCGCTGAATCAGTGACTTCAACATGTTGAATAAATTTATTGAAGTTATCCCAGAGGTGTTATAAGCAGTGCTAGTGCATTGCATGTAAAAATACTTCATGACATCCTCAAATAATATCAATGTCATATCAGATACAAAGCAAATGTCTGGTCAGGCTTGAACATGTGGAATAAGGCCGTGGAGCATTTGCAAGAGCTACGACCAAGACACATTTGACTCAACCTCCATAACATAAAATGCAAAAGGGTATAGTTTACCCTTTCCATCAATGCCAACAGTGGCAAGTACAGTCCCTTTGTATTTGCCCAATAAAAACATCCCAGCCAAGCTAAGCACCTGGCGACATAATTTTTATCCCTCAATTATTGGATTGAATGCTTAAAATAGTGTTTTGAAACGACTATTCCCAATAACTTGTATGTTATGAACTGATCCTGATAGTGTAGAATTAATGGCTTATATGTAACAATGTAGTGAGTAGTATGAGTCCTCAAAACAATTAAAGACCGATTTAATAGCCTTCCTATGTACATCTCAAGTCTTAATGTATGGAATCTTAATATAAAATTTAAAGTCCATCCGAGCAATGATTTCATATGGTTTCAAGTCTATTTACTGATAAAGAATGATGGTGATGTAGTAAGAAATGAACTTGGAGTTACAATTATGATGACCACCATACTTTATATGATTCATGCAAGTATATGGAGGACCACTAGTGAGACTTTCCATATACCACCAAGTAACTTGCTTTTTGTAGCATGCAAATGTCGTAGGCAAGGATGGGAGGGGGTTATGCACACCTAACTATAAGTATTTGTCTTATTAGATGTGCTTTTGATTCTTTCTAATTGTTGATGATTGACCATCCATTAAGTGCACATTGTAAGACATCCTTACTAATGAAAGTTATTCATTTGTACAATTATTATGTAATAATGACATCCAATTTCCCAAATAAATATGTAGTAAGAGCATCAACAACATCCATATAATCCCATGCATGCACTGATCGTATAAGTTTGATACCATAACCCCTAACTCAGGCTGGTTGTGAAAAGCATGCTCATGAACCACCTAATGACCAGGTAATGATACATCACAGTCTTCTACAGTTGGAATTCTTTCATCCCCTATGGATGTCTCACTCGAGCTCTCACTAGTTTAGTTAGTTATCCATTGCCTCATATCCTTCTACAATTGGTGTGCCTTCAACATCATTTTCTTGATAGAAATGTTGTGTTTGTTGGTGGAGCTAAAACTTTAGTGCACTTGAAGACATCCGGACACAAACACTTGCACGCCCTCTCGCATATGATTCTAACAATGTCGGATGCGAGCTCAGATTTAAGTGGCCTACACACATTAGTTCATATTGTAGTGAATGTTTACATAAAATAAAGCAATGACTTTCATGTGCAACAATGGGTAATGCTGTGAGCCTGCAACATGCAATACAATGTAACAATGATGTTTATATTCAAAGTCAACATTTTGACCGAACTAAGATCTACATCGAGTTTAAATTAGGTGCGTACAAACCTGTCTATTTGGTCATCATAATGCATCTGATGAGGAGAACTGTGACTTATGTCACGTCTTCGTAGTTGGTGGCAAAATATCAACAACAGGTAGTGTAGTGTGGCCATCAACCAACCCGAGTTAGGGGCTATGGTGGCAAAAGATCTTCCTTTTAATTTTTTTATTTAAATAAAATTTAATTTACTAAGATTACATTGTTTATGGAGATTCCATTTTGGGGGAAGCCATCCTAAGTAAGATGGATAATGTGTCATAATATGTTTGAGCCTTCAAACAATAATCTTATATATTATTTTGTAGAAATTACTAGCGAGATGAGAGCAATGCTAGTAACTTGAACTTTTTCTTTTTATAATGTAGTTCTTAGTAAAAAATGTTTGACAACGCAAGAAATTTGAGGCCCAATGAGATCCCAAGAGCTAGAGAATAAGCTAAAAGTAAATCCACCGAGTATTTTAGTTGAGTTTTTGGAGAAGGAGAATGCCACTTTTTGGAATTCTTCATTAGATACATGTTTAGTAAGCGAAGATATAAGATGAAGGAAAATTTATTACCAACAAGAATAGGCAGGACAACTTTCAGAGAAGTTTAGGAGCATTGAATATATTCTAAAAGTCGTTGATGGTCACATCTATATTATTTTGAGGATTATAGAAGATGCCAAGAGAGGTGATAATTTTCTTAATATATTTGTGATTTTTCATACCCTTGATATTCACATATAAGAATTTGAGGTATTCCTCCCATTGGGACATCCATTTTGTTTTAGCTTTTTGAACAATCCAAAAAGACTGGGTGGTATTATATATTGAAAGAGAATCCCCAAGGGCTTTGGTATAGGCATTAATGGTAGGCTTTCAAATTTTCGAAGGCATCATCCAAAGATAAAGAATTTAGAGGGCAAATTATTACGTACGACGTCCATATTCGTTCGGAGGTTCTAAGTTTCGTACTCCCTACTCCCTGCCCAAAAATTTAGAACTTTTATTATGTTCGGTGTAAGGACGTAGAGGAACGTCTGGTCGGAGGCAAAATCCCGCCAAAAAACTCGTATTTGCTAGGTATTATTTGATAATAAAGAGGAATATCGCTCTGTGAAGACCAATACCGAGTTATACCGAGCAATACCGAGTTGTACCGAGTTTTTTCTAGGAAAAACTAGGTACAATTTTTGTATAACTCGGTATAGCTCTGTATAATTCGGTATTGGATATTCACGTGATGGTATTCCTCATTATTGTTTGATATTGCTCGGTATTTCTCATTTTTTGACGCGATTTGATCTCCGACCGAACGTTCAGACGCAGAGGAACGTCCGGTCGGAGGACGTAATAATTGTTCCAAAATTTATGGGTAATTATTTGTCTTTTCTCGGCCCGACCCGTCTACTGTTCTGGTAAGCTGTTATATGCTTCCGAAATGAATTCCCGTGAACTAAGCTGCAGGCGAAATAGGGCAGGGAGAGGAAGCTCCCAATATGCGGACTGTCGTTCCATTGGGTCTTTCGCCCTCGCCTTCTCCCCGCCCTTCTGCATCTTCTTCTTCTTCGATAGCTGCCAATACGCCCATCATATCAACACCCAAATCTCTAGCTAGGGTTAAGTTATTTCAAAATTGCGGCCGAGGAGCACTGCCTCCGCAGTTATCTGACACTGGGATCAACTCACGAGCTGGTAAGAGCAATTTATACGATCCTTCTCTTCTCTCCTTATCTCTTTATCTAGCTCCGGTTTTGTAAGCCTTTTGAGTTGTATTGTTTCCTTGCCGCTCGTTCCTTCGAATTTGAATCTTAATTGCTATAGTCCCTCAAGTTACCGAAACTAGACTTGCTTTTGAGTATACACATGGGACTGACTTTGATTATGGTCTATCACATGTGGATTCTGGCTTTGATTATGGTAAATCATACGTGGATACAGTTGCATTTGCTATGTTTCTCTAGAAAAGATTATTGTCAGTTGGATTCTAGATTTGTGGCATCTCAGGCAGAATAGTTGTGCTAAGGTCTGAAATTTTCTCTTTAATTCTTCTGCTCAATATTTCTGCCATGTCTTTGCTTTCTTAACCTATATATATAGCAGTGCTATTATGCACTAAGCGCTCTCCTAGGTGACTGGTTGAGGCCAGGTGAGGACATCGTGTCTCACATGCCTCCTAGTTCTAGGAGGGCATCATGCACCATTATTAAAACACCGCCATGCAATTGCATAGTGTTAAGGCGTCAAGCAATGAGATAAACATCTAGCATTATTCTTCAATTTTAGAAGATAAGTTAGTTATTGGTAATGATAATTTTGCACATGAATTTATTGAAATGATTGCTAAAAGTTGGAGAATCAATAATGAAGACCATGAAAACAAGATATATCAAATGTACGTGCAAGTGCTTCACGTTTTAGAATAATAAGCTTCAAGGAAGAATATGATTTGTTCGAGGAGGCAAGAGATGGAGGGTAAAAATCTAGTATTGGAGAAGAAGACATGGATGCTGCTGAAAATGGAAAAGATAATAGTGATAATTAGAACAAATCTAGGCTATGCATGCTACAAAACTTAAGTTGCTTCAATATTTAAGTTTTTTAAACATGTCTTCTGATGATCTTGATTAAGATTTATATAGGAAACATTGTAGATCCAAGAGTGTAATTAAGCTTTTAAATCATTGTTTTAACCCCTTTAAAATTTCCCATAGTTAAGATAAATTTATCTAATCACATGTTTTTTTTTTTTCAAAGCCTTACTTTGTTTAGATGAGTGCCTATGATTGAGTCTATCTTATAAAATATCTATTAACCATAACACATGAAAGCACCTAGCACTTCGACCATTGGTCCAAAGAACAACTTTTGCTCCCCATAGTTGGATTGTCGTAGACTGGCGCCTCCAATGTCGTACATTCACCCCCTACATCTCATTTGATGAGAAAGTAGGTCGACATACCCCTTACTATGCCTCTGTGAAGTTCTTGGTATCAAATGACAACAACGTCAAGCCTTTGTCCCACTACTCGGGGTCTTCTTTATGAATCCTTTTTCTCCACCGTGTCCTGTTAAAAGTCAAATTCTCGTTTAAATCTAATAAAGAAAGATCATTTACAATATTTTCTAACAAAGTCCTTTTAGGCCTACCTCCATCTTTCTTAACATAATTCAAATCTAATGCCTCTACTTTTCTAACCGGGTCATTGGAAGGCCGCCATTTTGTGTGACCAAACCATCTAAAGGCGACTCTCTCTAATCTTATCTTCCACTGGAGCTACTCCAACCTTTTCACGTATATGCTCATTTCGTATCATATCTCTAAGGGTAAAGCCACTCGTCCACCTGAGCATCCTCATATCTGCAACACTTAGTATTATGTTTCTCTTTTAATGGCCAACATTCAACACCATAAAGCATTGCATGTCTCACCACCATCTTATAGAATTTTCCCTTAAGTTTGAGGGGGACTTCTCTATAACACAACAATCCCGATGCATTCCTCCACTTTAACCATCCAACTTGAATTCTGCTGATAATATCTACATCTATTTCACCATCACTTTGAACAATAGATCCAAGATATCTAAAATGCGTACTCTTATTAATGACTTGATCACCCAAAGTCACAATGCCCTCACTAGGTCTATTACTACTAAAATTACACTATATATATTTCATTTTAGATCTACTCAAGCAAAAACCTTTAGATTCTAAGGTTGACCTCCATAATTCAAGTATACCTTCAACTCCCTCTTCTAGTCTTATCAACAAAAAGAATATCATCAGCAAAAAACATACACCAAGGTACATCCTCTTGCAAATGTCTAGTGAGAACATGCATGACTATAACAAAAAGATATGGGTTTAAGGCTGATCTTTATGTAATCCAACCGAAATAGGAAAATTCTTAGTCGAACCACCTTGTGTTTGAACACAAGTAATAACTCTTGCATACATATTTTTAATGATTTAAATAGAAGCGTTATTAACTACTTCCTTTTCAAGAACTCTCCATAGCACTTCTCTTGGAACTTTATCATATGCTTTCTTTAAATATATAAATATCATATGTAGATCCTCCTTATTCTCTCTATAATTCTCCATCAAACCTCTCAATAAATGTATGGCTTCCATAGTAGACCCCAGTATGAATCCAAATTGATTTTGAGAAATATTAGTATCACGCCCCAACCAACACTCCATAACTCGCTCCCATAATTTTAAAGTATGACGCATTAATTTAAGTTCTCTATAATTCGCACAATCTTGTGCATCGCCTTTATTCTAAAAAATATGAAATAACACACTCATTGTCCACTCATCTGGCATCTTTTAGTCTACAAAACATCCTTAAAAAGTTTAGTAAGCTAAGAAATTCCTTCATCTCCTAAGCATTTCCTTACCTCTATTGGAATATCATCAGGTCCAACAGCTTTGTCCACATTTCATTTTCTTTAAAGCCTCTTTAACTTTGGTTTTACTAATACGCTGATAAAAACATAAATCTTTATTTTCATTTAGGGTGCTAAGGTCACTAAAGTCAATCATATTTTCACATTTTTCATTAAAAAGTTTAGTAAAATATCTCATTCACCTTTGTTGAATGTCATCTTTTAAAAAAATACTTTTTGATTTTCATTCTTAATACACTTCACTTGAACTAAATCTTTACTACTCCTATCTTTTTGTTTGGCTTACTTATACATATATTTTTTCCCTCATAATATATAATCTATTATATAAATCATTAAAAACTAAGATCTTTGCATCGCATATTTCTTTCTAAGATTCTTTACATTGCATATTTCTTTTAGAGCGCTCCTATGTAATTATACTTTATACTTCTCTTTTGTATTTACAACTGTAAACTAGGCTTTTTGATCAATAGAAAGTGATTTTTTCCCAAGTGCAATAACTTCAGTGCTAGCTTCAAGGACATGAAACAACTGGAAAAATCTTAGTTCTGTTTGGAGGCCCATGATCCCATTCATATTTCATGTGTATAGATTTTTTATGTAACAAAATTTCTAAAGCAATTTCTTATCTTTAAAATTCCATTGAGTATTTTTATACATTTTATTCTCCTGTTTAATTTCTATTGTCATATTCACTTTTCTTCTGTCTAATGGGCATAAAATTTAGCTTTTGATAATTTTTTAATATGGGACCACATCATGGTTGACATATCATAATTTTTAGATTAAGAATTCCACCACATTAAAGCTTGTGAAATAAACCAATGCAATTTTCATCCAATAAGGATAATCATGCAATGAAACCATGAATTTTTTTTTCTAGAAGCTCAAACCAATTATCTATTATCTTAGCTTTAATTGTTTCATCGAACTAAAGAAACTCCAAGATTATATATATCTCGAAGGGATGACTTTTTTGTTCTTTCCTTCTTGTACTTGTTTATGCTTCTTTGTTTGTTGATGGATTCTCTTTTATAGGTTGTTTCTTAGTGGATGTCTCTCCTTTTATTTGAATAGACGATGGTGGAGCAAATGATTGTGGCCACCTTAATCGTAAAAGCTTCAATGGCATCCATTATTGTAGTCATGAAAGGGCTACCATGGGATTTATTCCAAGGCAGTTTGGTTGTGCCTTGGAGAGGTTATAGGGACAGAGGCTCTGGTAATAGCCTAGACCCGATATTGGGGAGGAAATTTACATGTGGAATTTGAGGAGAAGATTTCAAACTATATCCAAATATAATTCTTATTATTTGAGGTTACATAATGGCCTATTTGCTGCCTTTATGACATTAGAATGTTGATAAATATCAATTAAAATTATCTCAATGCTTAAAATATGGAATTAAGATAACCTGAGCTTAAATCAAAGGATTGTTCCCTCATATTTCTCCTAGGGTGGTTAACCCTTGAGGATAAGGTGAAGAATTTATGGAATGAATTTTGGCAGTTTCCTTGATTCTCTCCAAATCATTTTTTAATTTGAAATTACAACTTTTGCAATGTTATCTATTTAATTCATATTCGCAAATGAATCCTATGATTAATTCTAAAATTTTTTGGGTGACTTCAGATAAAAATAGAGAATTCATCGTAGCCAATGATTAGCATATGTTATGTTAAAACAGTAAGTTTGAGAGGGAAAAGCTTAGCTTTATTTCATAATATCTTCCCTATTTATAGATCTATACAAGATATCTTAATGAGGAAACAACAAATTACAAATTTAATACATAAAATCCCTAATATATTCTTTCCTAAATTAGTCCCTTCATTAGGGTGCGATCCATGAGAACCTCCCACGGATTGCTTTCTGTGACCATTGGATCCTTTGCATTGGGAACGACTGAATTTCAACATTACTTTATTTGTTAAGCATATATTCAAACTAGTAATCCAGTTGTCAATGGCACGGCTGATGAATCCGTTGAAATATTTGTATCAAAACCATTTTTATGTGAGATTTTTAATTTTGGATGCTCGACAATACTGCGGACATTAAATTTCTGTCCATTCAGAGCAAAACACAAAAATTAACGCCTATAAATAACTGAAACTTTTGCGTACAAGCTCTTACTCATTTCAATTATCTGATTTCCTATATAGGGACTTGCAGAGCTAGTCAAGCTGTTGACTTGTTCCCTTCAATCTGCCCTGAGATTGTTGTTAGAGATGCTCGGGTGGAGGATTGCTGGGAAGTGGCTGATACACACTGTAGCTCCTTTTTTCCAAATTATACCTTTCCCATAGATCTGGTCCTACGAATTGACAGATTCATAGCTCTGCTTTCTGGCTTCTCAGTACCTCCAGGTTCCAGGCGAACATGTCTTGTTGCTGTTGCTGGTGCTTCTGGAAATGATAATTTATACATTGGAAGTAAAGACTTCAAAATTGGTGGATTTGATGGGAAATTTAATCTCAGCAGGGAATCTGTAGCTGGTATTCTCACTGTAGATACTCTGGCTGATTACCTTCCTCGAAAAGGTCCGCTCAGGCAAAAAAGGTCAGTATCATTTGTTGTGCTCAGCTTAGTTGTTGAATCTCATTAGAACCAGCGTGTGAATATTTGGAGCCCACCTATACTTTGGATTATACAACGTAAAGGGTTATTTATAATTAGTAATGGTAGCATATGCATTGAAATGCAACACTAATCCCAAGAAAATAAAATTTAATGATTTATGTAGAGAAAAGTGTATGAAAATTTTTCAGTAAATATGGTAGAAAAAGAGAGATTATTAGTACGGAAAATCTGAAATATGGTTAATATCTTATTTAGAATTAGAAGTGTTTGAACAGTGCGGTCTAAATTATTACCAAGAAAAGATAAAATTATGCCTGATTTTTATAACCCTCTACCATAATAATGCTGTAAGCTGCTTTGAAATTTCTGCAGGACTGGTTTAGCATACATATCAAATGTAGCTGTAAGGAATGCAGATAGGAGAAAGGGAATTTACTGACAACGAGGTCATTAAGACGATCGCGTTGGATGGGTTTAGTTAGGTAGTTTGCAGCATCTTTAAAGAAGGGGTTGTTTAGGATGTGATCAATAAGAGAAGTAGATAACAATGTAGGCGTTGGCTCTATGTTTGAAAATACCTGAAGATGAGAAGATCTCTAGTAAACCTTAATGATTTTAACAGAAACAGCGAGAACGATGTACAAATTCATTGGAAAAACCAAAAAACAGTAGCAATAATCAAACTAACGGAAGAAAATAACAAGATTCAATTGATCCTCAATTCAAGAGGAGGATCTATATCTCCCAATCCCTAGACTCCGCTAGAGCCCAAGTCAGCAAACTCCAAGAACATGAAAACAACCACAATATTCATCATAACCCTAACCCTAATCTCTCTTCCTACTTAAAGCATACAAATAATCCTCCTAGGCAAAATTACTCCCTCATCTCTAGCCGCCCCCTCCCTTTCTATTTGAAATCCTGAATGGGGTCCTCCCATGCTTGGGTGGCATCTTCAAGGGTCCGCCTCATATAAACCTAAACCAGCCCTTGGAAAGGGGCTGGCTGGACCAGTCCATGAGGGATCGGCCTAACACTCTAATACCACCTAATATAGAGATTATAAGAGAGATGCATAAGAAAAGAAGAGACATAACAAATATCTCAGAATTTTATCCATTCATGTTCTCATTAATACATGAGTACATGACCATAATCCTTTAGACAAACTTGGCTTTCAATATTTACCTAATAATTTCTAAACTTTTAAGGAAATGAATCATACATCCTCTCTCTCTCTCAAAACTTAATGAGTATGTCTTTAAACTAATATGACAGAGAATCCTAACATTCAAAGTTTCCACATCTTTAAATCTAAAGCTTCGTTTGGGACGGCTTTCTTATTTCTTCGTAAAGCAGTTTTTTTAGTACAAAAATTTAATTTTTTGTGCTAAAAAACTGTTTAAAGAAGCAGTAAGAAAGCTGTCCCAAACGAAGTCTAAATTATTACCAATAAAAGATAAACTTATTCCTGATTTTTATAATTCTCTACCATAATAATGCTGTAAGAACTAAGCTGCTTTGAAATTCGTGCAGGACTGGTATAGCATACATATCAAATGTAGCGGTAAGGAACGCAGATAGGAGAAAGGGAATTGCTAAACTTTTGATAGCAAAGGCAGAAGCCAGAGCCCTTAGCTGGGGCTGCCGCTCCATCGCTTTGCATTGCGATGTAAATAACGCTGCTGCAACCAGATTATACAAAAGCCAGGGATTCAAGGTCATCGCTGTACCAGATAATTCAAGATGGCCCCAGCCAAAGACAGCCCCAAATCTCCAGTTTTATTTCATGATGAAGCTCCTCACATCAAAGGTAAATATTTGATCTTTTATGTGTTATGTCAATGTTGTAATTATTTGAAGTTTAGAGGGTAGATGTTATGTCAAATGTTTAGTTGAATTGAAGAGCACTTTGAACTATAGGGATAAGTGTATATTGGTGGGATTCTTATGTGCTGGTGGATGCACCCTTCAATTTACAGTAATGGTTATATAAACAAGCTCTAAAAATTTATGTCAATTTTCAAATTTGTTCATTTATATGTTAAATTTTTTAAATTTTGTTCGAGTTTTTTTCGGTTTTCTTAATAATCGAACATAAGCAAAAGTAATATAATCGAGTATCAAACTATTTGTCGAGCATACTAGTTCGCTCATAAGTTCTAGTTAATAAAAGTTTAATAGAGGTGGGAGGGCGAAACATAGGGGTGTTAATAAATGACCTTATTTGATACCGACCCGAAAAATTGGGGTTCGGATTCTTCTGTTTAATAAGCGGGGTCGGGTTCAATTTGACCCTTCAATCCAATTTTGGCCCAAAATTGACTCGTTTAATATTTTTTTCTTTATTTCTTTTGTTTAGTGGGATAATTTTTTATTTTTGATATATTAATCTAAAATTTATGATTAATAAGCTAATAAAAATATTTTTATTAAGATTGATTATTGGGCCAGATTTGAGCTACTAGGTGGTCAGATTTGGATTCAATTTTTAAAAAATGGATTTTGTTCAGGTTGAATGGATTCAAGTCTGTGGACTCATTTTGACACGACTAGCGAAACAACTTGATATAAATCTCTCGAGAATAAAATAGCATAGAGCATTCAAAGAATATATGATGAAGCGATTCCGGAAAATTACGGCAAAAAATACAAACGATTGGAACCTGAATGCCACTTTTAAGCAGGACATCAGCAATTTTAAGTCTCTCAATGATAGCCATCCATGCATAACAAGCAAATCTAAGAGAAGCATGCTTGTGCCAAATAAATTTATACCATTGAACCTTCTACAAGTTAGAGTAAAAATTTTTAATGAGATGGAGAAAAACTTTCTTTGTCTTTGCATGCACCATTTATTTTCACAATAGGCATTTCTCTAATTCTTGAACTGCTCCGGATTCGGTGATCGAAGCTATTAAAGTATCCATCAAAGGGAAAACGAAAAGCTGGGAAAATGTTGATAAACTTAAAGAGAGTTTTGCGGTGCTTTCTTGATTCTTTACGTTGGTTTTGGCGGTTCTCATATGATAGTAAATTTTGGGATGATGATGTCCTAAGGGCTATCCGTGGCCGCGGTTTTGGCTATATCACTAAACGGGTCCTATTGGATGACCTTGTGCCTTTTTTGGTTTTTGGCTTATTGATTTCGCTGGCACTCTGGCAACCTGGGAAGTTTTCGATTTTTTCAGCCTATGATCAATTTTATGATTTCTGGGTGTTCTCTTCCAACCTAAATCCCATGTCCCCCTAACCCCTCTGTTTTCTTCACCTTTTGGCCCCTATTTTTCATGGCTGATTTTTGCATAATTGATTTTGGTTTTTCTTTCTTATAGATTTACAGGTTTACATGTAACTGAATTTTACTTTTAATACATGGGCTTTTGCCCCAAAATTCCCCAACAAAAATAAAATAGCATAGAGTGACTATAAGAAGAGCAATAAAATAAAGTTTGATGGGCTTTATTGCAAATTGCCAATTCAATTTCATGATTGGGCACCAGTGATAGTTGTACCAATTAAGGAGGTCAAGATTTCTTTTTTAACAAAACTTTAGAATTAAAAAAAAAAAAAAGAACCTGAAGAATAAGAAATCACATAGCTCATCATCAGAGATGATTGAAGAATAAGTTCACAACATTCAACAATGCAAACCACTTTGTTCTAATTGCTAATACTCACTACACTCATAAAGGATGAAAATGAGATAATCTAAGGGAGAGGTGCCAATACTTTAATATATATCTAAAATATATAAAAATTTCTTCAAAATATAGAATAATAAAATATATTAATATAAATCAAAATAGGATATAAACACATATTTAAAATATAATTGAGTTAAAATAATTATATAATTATTAAATTTATTTTAAACTAAAATAATATACAATTAATTAATCAAAATTTCTATCACACATCTCAAAATAAATTTAATGATTACAAAACTCATATTATTTAATTTTAATTAGAATATTTTGATGCAAACTTTTCTCATGCATACACTATTTATGCGTTTGAGTGTAAGACAACAAAATCATTCTAAGACTTTTAAGAGAAATAAAATTTTTATTATTTTTTAAAGCAATTTTTTAGTATAAAAATTTAAATTTTTATGATAAAAAACTATTTTAATAAGCTGTAAGAAATTCGTCTCAAACGAACTTTTATTTGGTCCGGTGTAAGGATGCAGAGGAACATCCGGTTATAGGCAAAATCGCGCCTATACCGAGGTCTACTGAGTTTTTTTTTGAAAAAACTCGGTACACCTCGGTATAGGCGCGATTTTGCCTATAACCGGATGTTCCTCTGCATCCGGTTGGAGGACGTAATAATTGTTCATCTCAAACGAAGCCGAATTCAGTATTCTCAATATCAGAGCATGGGACCAATCTATATGAAGCATGCACAAACAATAAAAAATGGCCCAAACCCAAATAAAAATTTACCTCATTTGTATTAAGAGAAAACAACTTTATTAACAATCAAATTTAATAGACTGTGATAGTTATAACAAAATATTTATAATATCCACATACAATTTCAAAAACTCTATTTTTATCATAATAATTTTACAATTACTGCATCAATCCCAAAGAAACCATAGCGTTCAATTTGATTCTTCAACTTATCAAAAACTGACTATTTTGATCTCTCAACTTGACTTACCTGATAATTTGGAGAAATTATTCTATGCGATATGGACGCCGTCCGGAGACGAATCAGGATGTGTCACATCACTTTTTTATTGTGTACCACAACTGTATACTGAATGACACGGCGCATTCTAATTCGCATACGAACGGTCCCGTGTCCGCATAGAATAATTTCTCGATAATTTGTGAGAGCAAATTGAAGGAAAAAAGAAGGTCAAATGATCAGAAGCTAAACAATCTAAAGAACCAATTTAATGATTTCCTCATTATATTGATATGAAGTACTTCACTGAATTCTGACTGTAATTGGCTCATTGGAGTCAAATTGATGAGTTATTACAATTACAGTGTTCCTTAGTGCTCATCAGTAACTCCACTTTCTTCTTCAAACTCTCATTTTCCTGAAAAAAAAGAAAGACATTTTCAGCCATTAAAAGCACATTGAAGTACAGAAGAAACAGAAGCCAGTGGCTACCTACCTTTCGCAGTGCTATAAGCCTCTCATTGGTTCCTGCTTGAGCAGCCTTAACCTGTTAAAAACAGGTATAGTGAAAAGCTTCATAATCATGGTTAGAATTACTGAATTAGAATAATAAGAATATTATGAAAATTAAATATACCTGTTAGGGCTATTAAGTGTAGTAGATCTTTAGATTCAGCTAATGGGTCTTAGGCTTTGTTTGGGACAGCATTTTTATTGCTTTCTAAAGCAGTTTTTTAGTACAAAAATTTTTATTCTAAGAAATTACTTTATAAAACAGTAAAAAAGTTATTCCAAATGAAATCTTAGACATGAAAGCGGTATATAAGTAAATATAAAAATTTAGGTGTTAGATATATAAATATATAAGAACTTTATGACATGTATGTAAAAACTCCAAAACTTGTAAGAAGAAAAAAAATAGATACCTTCACCAATTCATCCTCAAATTTTCTGCTCTTATCAAACTCTGCATCATATTTCATTCTCCATGCAGCTGATTCGTCCATGGCTTCCATATTGGCACGGTCAAACTGTCTTCTGCTATGAACAGCAGAAACATGTTAAGTCTGTAGCTTTGAAAGTCTTAGGGTTCGTTTGAGACTGCTTTTTTTTACTGTTTCTTAAATCATCTTTTTAGTAAAAAAAAAATTGTACTAGAAAGCTGTTTTAAGAAGCAGCAAGAAAGCCGTCCCAAACGAACCTTAAACTTCACAAAAGAATGCTGAAAATCACATGGAATTCAGATTAATCCCCTCAAGCCTTGATAAATCCTGTTAAAACTACAGCACTAGTTGTTTATAAGAATTAAGCATCTTTCATGTACAGGGCTCAAATTTCACTGAAGCTGGAAGAAGAAAAGAAGTTCATTTTCTTATATTGTAATTTACTTCCTGCAAACCCAAAAGGTATTTATACATGTTAAAGCTATCACCCATTGTCCTGAGGCATCAAGTATTGGTACAAGCAGAAATACACATGGTTGGGGGAAGAGAAAAGGCATTAATGTCTTGATGGCAGATGTCAAACGCACTAACAGTTTGCAATAAGATTTTGATGAGAGTAATTCCTCAATTTGTACAAGTTGTGGAAATTAGATCTAAATCATGTATAAAGATCATTCATTGCTATTGGAATGAGGAGAATAAAATGAAATGAGAGATAATATGATTGAATTTTATTTCTTTATTATGTGTAAAAAAATGCATATATGTGAAAATGCTGGAATAGATCCAGTGGAAGATAAGATTAGAGAGAGTCGCCTTAGATGGTTTGGTCACATAAAACGACAGCCTTCCGATGACTTGGTTAGGAAAGTAGATGTATTACATTTGACTTGTATTAAGAAAGGTAAAGGTAGACCTAAAAAACTTGGTTAGAAAATATTAGAAATGATATTTCTTTATTAGATTTACGAGAATTCGACTTTTAACAGGACATGATGGAGAAAAAGGATTCATGTAGCCGACCCCACGTAGTGGAAAAAAGGCATTCAATGAGTGATGATTGCTAAAATGGCTGCATTAGATATTGGCCTAGTGATTAACATTGATAAGAAATTCAGATATGTTGTAAATGAGGTACATTATCAATTTATTACAGAATCACTTAGGCTTTGTATGGGACGGCTTTTTTATTGCTTCTTAAAATAGCTTTTTAGTACAAAAATTTAAATTTTTGTACTAGAAAGTTATTTTAAGAAGCAGTAAGAAAGCTATCCCAAACAAAGCCTTAGTAGTGAAGAGGTTATAATTGGAAGAAAATTTATTTACTAAGGTACATTAGACAATTATTTTCTAAGTAGAATGATAGAGTTAAACACATCTATAGAGAAGAAAATCAAGCTCCTGATTGCTTGGCCAAAGAAGGCTGCAAACTAAAATTAAACAGGTATTTTAATACATATGATATCATGGTAAAATTAAACGTATTATTAAATAAGATAAGAAATGAGTTTCTTATCTTAGTTGTAGTATACTTTGTTGTTTCTTTATGCTGTTAAAAGGAGCTATCCTCCAATTTTTTGTTCTTGGCTAGAGCTAGATTTCTAGATTTTAATGATGGATGTCCACATGAAATTCGGGATGGGATTGATGTTAGTTGTTGCCTAGAGGCGCCTTTATTGGGACTGGACGAAATGTGTTTGAATTTTGTTCTGTTGGAACCATGATTGAAGTTTCAGCAAAGCACAATATATTCGCAGGCGAATATATTTAAGCAGATTATTCCGATAACCTGTCTCATATCAGTTTAAGATGATATTTTTCACTTCATTTTATTTATAGTTGACAACATATATTCTCAGTAATACTACTTAAATTGGTGATTTGAGCTAAGTTTCTTCACTTGAGTGATATAAGAAATTTGGCCAATCCTTGATATAAATCTTAGTGAATAGAATGAATCAATATTGCAGATGGGTGCCTTAGTCTAGACTTTCCTTTTGCTCAAATGATAAATTTTAATCATTATTGTAGATATAAATGAAGATTAGTTTTGAGCTAAGAGCTCCAACAAGTATTTATAGTTACTATCAATGTGGCATATGAAAGGTCATAACAAGTACCATGTGAAGTGTTAGAAAACTTTGATTAGGGTTCCTCCAAGGTTTTGTTTTGCAAGCTTATGGTTTTATTTTAAGACTTGGATTAATGGAGCTTCATGGTTGGATCTCCTTCTACCATTGTTTAAAATTGCACTATTCATTATTTTAATTCCATTGAACTTCAAACATTAATGAAAATCAGAAGTTGTGTATTTATCACCCCAATTCATCCTCTCTTGATGTTCCATGAAGTGTACAATCTACATCTCCTTTTCTTTCCTCAGATACTGTATAAATCAATAAAAGGAAAAGAAAAAGAAAACTCAAAACACCGGAGATGTTAATTCATAACAAGCTGTTCAAAAGACACAACTAGGAAGATCTGTCTGCAAGGTCCTGTTAGGGTTTGGCGGTGAGGTGCGTACATGCATAATTCATAAAGTTTTACAAACAGATTATAAAATTCATTTATAGAGATCAACAAAGCAGAATGTCAGAATCATAAAAACACATAAAAGTAAAGCAATTGTATCAAAGTTAGGAATTTGATGGCAAGAACAAACCGAAGATGAAGTAAATCAGTTTAATGTTTGACGCGAACCTTAGTTCTTCTCTGTCGTCTACAGTAAACGACGAATCAATGGACCATAGCCGGAAGTAGATGACGGTTCCCAATAAAAGGGCGACGACAAACCCTAGAATTAGGGTTTTTCGGCGCAAACCCATCGTCGCGTTGGATCGTCTGCCCATGACCGGATCGGATACTAACACTATCTGATAGGCATCTGGAAGAAAGGGAAAGATTTTTACCATTTTTACCGGTCTTTTTTAAGGTTTTACGGCGTTGAATTAGAGCTTGTTATCGAAATAGGGTTTGCTTGGTACGTGTAAAAGATTAAAATCTAATTGAAATATTTACAATTATTTGAATAAGTGTAAAAATAATGTATTATATTTTTTTTTTGTTGAAATAAAATTAATATAATGTGAATTAAATGATGGTGGTTGCTAGTGGGTGCGACAAACATTGATCGATGGTGGTCAATGACAAGCAGTTGTGGTCAGTTATTGGTTAGACAACTGTTATGATAGTGGTCAATGAAAAACTATTCTGTGAGGGCACCAGACGGCTTTCAGATATCAATCAAAATGCGTCACGACATTTTTTTGCTCTGTATTGGTGCTCAGTACTGCTCGGTAATATGGTGTGTTCTGATTGGTCTCTGACCGTTCGATGTCCGCACAGAATAGTTTCTCGTGATCAATATTCAATAGCGTCTTGCAATAGTAGCTGATGGTCAAATTATGGCGATGGTCAAATTGTAGTAGTTTGAGTGATGGACAAACTGCTAGCGGGTCATTAGCGGTGAAGGACAGTGACAATGTAGTTGGCTTACGGTGAAAAAAAAAATTCGATCAAAACCAAGTGATTTTATAATATAGTAAAATGAAGTTTGGAGTAAAAAAGAAACTCATTGAAAAATTACATTGCCTTCCTTTTGCAGAAAATAAAAATACAAATTTTAGTTTTTCTACGAAAAAATAATACTTTGCATTCCCTTTTTAGCGAACCAACTAGCCCATCAGCCTAACTTCATTTGAGAGCCTGTCAAATCTGAATCCTACACATTAACCTATGTATTACATATCATATAATTTTTTAGATCAACACAACTCAATTAATTTGAATGTAATCCATTCAACTCAATTAACCTAATCTGAATATGCCTAATTTGAACCCAAATAATACTTAGGGTTCAAGTTATTTAGATCTACCCAAACTCGACCCGATTAATGATTAAGTTCATAATTTAGATTCAAATCCATCCTCAATAGTTATCAGGTCAAATCAATCAGAATTTTTCGAGCCAATTCGATCAGAATTTTTGAGTCAGATTGTTGGTTTGAATCATTTATTTACACCTCTAAATTTAATCATTTATTTGAGTTTAGCCAATTTCAAATATAATAACAATAATAAGATTTAACATGTTCAAATTTTACACCTTAAAATCATATTCTATAACTACTATTTCTATTTAGAAATATAAAAAATCATTTTTCATATAAAAAATTTTATAATAACTCTAGCAATGTCACATTTTTTCTTTTCATTAATGGAAAAATAAAATTAGGTCAAAAAAATCTCAATCCAAAACGATATGATGAATCAGAGTTTCTCAATCTGGAGAGATTATTACGTGCAAAGTTCACATCGGTGCTGCATCCGAATTCTATGAATGCACACAATAAAAGCACAACAAAAGCACAATGTGCATAGTAATTACGTACGTTTTTACTGCACACAGTCACAGAATCCAGAAGCAACTCCGATCCAGACTCCACATGTAACAATCTCTCCTCAATTTGACAAAGCTAAGACAGGAGACTGCCAACCCTCTTCTCAAACTTCATTAATATATAAATATAGTTACCGTTACTCTAATTGTTGAAGAAAATCTTAATTATCATTGCAGGATAGTTTTTAACCAAAAAAAAAAAACGGATGGGATACTGAAGGCCTGAACAGAGTGTGAGGGTGTGGGGCGGCTGTTCTTCTATTTGGTGATCAATCAGCGTCCATCTCTTCCAGCGCGGCCACGGCAGCGGCTTTGGCTTCCTCAAGAAGATGCTCCGGCACCTATAATTGCAACATATTTTTAGGTAAAAGAAACAAAGAATTCACTACAGTCGATCAGTACTCATTCTAGCAGATTATGGCTTTATTTGGGCAGCTTTCTTAATGTTTTCAAAAATAGCTTTCTAATACAAAAGTTTTTAGTTTAAAAAATTGTTGTACTAGAAAGCTGCTTTAGAAAACAGTAGTCTGTAGTCATTTGGGGCGGCTTTCTTAATGCTTTCTAAAATAGCTTTTTAGTACAAAAGTTTTTAGTTCAAAAAATTGTTGTACTAGAAAGCTGCTTTAGAAAATAGTAGTCATTTGGGGCGGCTTTCTTAATGCTTTCTAAAATAGCTTTTTAGCACAAGTTTTTAGTTCAAGAAATTGTTGTACTAACAGGCTGTTTTAGAAAACAGTAAAAAAAATCGTCCCAAAGAAAGCCGAAGTAAACTGCATTTCGTATGTCAAAGAAGTGTTTCATCTCTTGTGACTGATGGTCATATACAAAGTAAGAATATTACCTTTTGATGCTGCTTATTTGATTCATCACAAACCCAGCTCAGTTCCAGTTCAAATGCTTTATCCTTGGCCTCGTCATGGACGCCATAGATTCTGAATGTTGCATAAAGTAAAACAAAAAGAAATTGCGGTAATAAATTCAAGAAGTTAAATTACAAATTGACAGCAAATATTCCAAGTAAGATGGATAGAACTATTTATTTTTCATATTTCTGAGTTTGAATGAAAAATCGGCAGGCCCTCATAATGATTCAAAACAGTCATTTGAAGTGAAAAAATGGCCCTTATCGGGACTAAAAAACTTTGTATAAGCTTAGGTTTCGTTTGTGACAGCTTTTTTAAGCTTCTTAAAGCAATTTTTTAGTACAAAATTTTAATTTTTATACAAAAAAGCTACTTTAAGAAGCACTAAGAAAACTGTCCCAAACGAAATCTTAATCAGATAAGCAGATTACTTATTTTCACGATTTTATTATGTTATAATTTTGTTTCTATTTTATTTAATTTAGATACACTATTTATGAGATATAGGTATTTTAAACATTTAATAAACGACTTTATTCTATAAATAGGGTGTTTAGAAGTTTTTGCTGTTTCTTGAATGATAAGGACTGATCCCATCAACAAATTGGCTGCTCCTCTTCATCCTTTGTAGGAGATATTATTACGTGCGGTGTCCGGACCGTCCAGAGGCGAATCCGGACACTCCACGTCACCAGGATGCATTGGGTCCCGGGTGACGTGGCGCGTCCAGATTCGCCTCCGGACGCCGCACCTAATAATTTTCCCCTTCTCGTAGAGACCAGCATCCTTCTTTTCTTTTGGGCCTCTCTCTCTCTCCTCCACTCTCCTACTTCTATTTTACACTATCTTCTTTCTATATCCTTCTGTTATCTTCTTACGCTGTATCCTAAGCTGTGAATGTGAGCCACTGAGCCCCATTCTGTTTATGGCTGAAACTGGCTCTGTAGACGTCCTTAAACCCATACAAACTCCCCTCCCAATACCATAAAAAAACTCATTTTTATCCTTCCAAAGGCAGCTCTTGAACCCTCTAATACTACGACTAAAATAATCCCACTCTTCCTGCAGTACTGCCGCACTTCCTTGTCTAATTTTCTAAAATTAAGTTAGGTTTCATTTGGAACGGCTTTATTATTGTTTCTTAAAGCAGCTTTTTAATATAAAAATTAAAAATTTTCTACAAGAAAGTTGCTTTAAGAAGCAGTAAGAAAGCCGTCCCAAACGAAACCTTAATCAATGTTTGAAACGATGGTTTAAAAAAATGCCCGGTACCCCTAAAATCAATGTAAGATAAGAACATGCTTGATTAAAAAACATTTTCTAGAATTAAGTGAATTACTCACATCTTGGCAACTTCAATGATCCCTTGCCTGCATGTTAGCTCAGAAAGCTTCAATTTCTCAATTTCTCTGTGAAAAACCAGAAAGATGATAAGAGCAGCAATAACTAGATATGATCACCTGCATGTGATGGTTTAAATGGAAAACGAGCAAAGAAACCATCTAGCATATGGTGTATGTCAGCAACTGGCATGAAATAAATACAAAACTTTATAAGAATTACTCACATGAGGATTTAGTGGATAAAGTTATTCTAAGTAAATGCAGTGTCCATGGTTTCGTCTACAAGACTAAACCTTCTAAGGGGTTCATGGAAACAAGGATTTAAAAAAAAAAACAGTTTTCCTTTTCTCTCGTGGCTTTGGCTCCTACAGATTTGTTGGTATGATTAATACTACCAATTAGTTTAAGTTTAGGCGTAACATCAAAAATTAGTTTAAATTTTGGATAAAGTTCTAGGCTTCTTTTGTGAAGGCTTTCTCAATATTTTTTAAAATAGTTTTTTAGTACAAAAAATTCTAATTCAAGAATTTTTTTAACTAAAACACTATTTTAAAAAGCATTAAGAAAGTTGTCCCAAACAAACCTTTAATATACATTAACAACAATTCAAATAAATAAATAAAGCATAGGACAAGTTAGCACTCTAAGAAACATATAAACAAATCTCATGCTGCAAAAATACATATTATTTCTCAAGATCTTTTTGACGAGTATTTAATTATTTATTAAACCTTACTTTGAGTAATGTTCTTCATGCCAAGTTTGCAAACCCACATTTCAGTAAATTTGATTGATTTCAATTGCTTAAATCCACATCCTCGATGAAATATAAGTACTACAAAAAATGTTATTTGGAGCCAATAGTCAGTTAATCTTATGACTAATAATCTATTTATACTCCTATAATTTAGGCTTCGTTTGGGACAACTTTTTTATTGCTCCTTATGAAATTTTGTACTAAAAAGCTGCTTTAAGAAGCAATGAAAAAGTTGTCCCAAACAAAACCTTAAAAGTCATTTTAAGTCAATATTCTTGCAACATTTTGATGAATAACCTATGCACACCAATATATTTTTGTAAGAAACAAACCAAGAACCATAAAAAATAAACATATAACCAATTTTGTCAGCTATTACCTAACAAAGCCAAACATATTGATATAGATGCTATGTACACTTCAAGAATACACAAATCTCCTCACAAAATAAAAAATGCATATAACAACCATATGTGGGACACTTACTAACCTGAAATTAGATAAGCTTAAGAAGATAACAACAAACTTACGTTTTGGCAGCCTGCTTACCCTTCCCAATTGCAGCACCAAAATATCTCTGCACATTGTAAAGGTATAATGCGTAAATTGCACGCTATACTTAAAATTACAAATAACTTAAAAGCCACCTTGCTTGCTGTTAGACCAGTCCCCATTGGACCGGTCCAACCAAGGGGCCGGTTCACACCTAAAAGAGCGGACCAAGGCAGGTCCGCCTCTTTTGAATTAGCCGCCAATAAGCAGGTGGGGCCCATAGGGATTAATGAGCCATTAGGGGGGGGGGGGTGTTAGAGGAGGATTGCTTTAAATAAGAAGAGATTAGGAGAATTGGTGCATGCTTATTGTTTCTCATGGAGTTCTCTTCGTGATTTTGGGCTCTGAAATTCATCGTTTAGAGATTGGGAGAGAACGATCCTCCTCTCGAATTGAGGATCAATTATATCTTTGCTTGTTCTTGTTTTTGGTTTGATTCCTATAATACAATCTACTGTTTTTTTATTGTTTTCATTGGAGATTTTGAGGTTTTCTCGCTGTTTTCACCTATTATGTTAGGGTTGCTTGCGAACTCAAGTATTTCCCATCAGGGTTACTTGCGAACTCAAGTATTTCCAATCACTTGCAAAAAGAGCTAAATTCAAGGAATTAACCAAAATATTTTGTAACGAATATTGGAATAGACTCACATACGAAACCCCCGATGGTTCAACCATATATAGCTGGGGTCCATCTCTATCATAGCCGCAGAGAATTACACCACAACCAAATGGTCTGAAACAACATAATACACACTTCAATTCTTCCAAGCAAATCAAATCAAATCAATCAATGTATCTGAAATAAAATTAGTACCTCAGCCACCAATAAAGTGTGCAAAGATGAACATAGCTGGCAACACGATCAGCAAGTTCTTTCACAGGAATAGGTTCACCATATATTCTGTTCATGAAATACATTCAGGCAGTTTTTCTTATACTCGGAAAGGGCACAAATAGTTGTACTTATCATTCAAGATAGATAAGGCAAAATCTATGATGATAAAATGAAGATACAAACCGTTCATAGTTTGTTGCTTCAGACTTTGCTCTGGCAATTATTTGTCTAGCATCTGCTACGAATCCAGCAAATGCCTGAATTTTAAGTTCATAGCCAAAATATGAAACCATGTAACTTAAGTTAAAAATGCATGTATGGAAACTAAGGCTTCGTTTGGGACGGCTATCTTACTACTTCTTAAAATAACTTTCTAGTATAACAAATTTAATTTTTGTACTGAAAAGCTACTTTAAGAAGCAGTAAAAAAACCGTTCCAAGCAAAAACTCAATGGTAGTAAGTTAAATAGTTTATTAGGTGGCAGGAAAAATTGACAGCGTGTGCTGGAAAAATAGATTTCTTCAGTTTTAAAGCAAAGAATGAACAATAATATTCTATTAGAATTCAAGTTATAGCTTCTATAGTATATCAAAAATATTTTCTAATGGCAATGTTAACAGGTCAGGAGTTGATAAAAAAAACCTTTAATCAAGAATCACAAACTATCTAGTTCAAGTAGGGGTGTCAATTCGGATCGACGGGTCGGGTTCGACACGAACCCGAGTTGACCCGGATATAAACGGGTCAACCTGAACCAGACCCGTTTTTGCAAACAGGTCGGACATCAACACGGACCTGACCTGTGCGGGTTGCCGGGTTGACCTGACCCGACCCGGATTTAGTAGATTTGGCCGAAGCAGCGCGAGGCCGCGAGCTGACACCGACCACATTCCATGCATATACTGCAAATTAAAATTAACAGCCAAGACCATTAAGGGGATCTTCTAACCTTCAATATGACTTCTAGTCACCAACTCAGCGCAACCTTGGTTGAAATAAAGTATGGAACTAAAGTATCCTAAAGGCGATTAGCATACACGTATATCATTTGAAAAATTCCTATTGCATCAAGAAGTTCAAAATTGATGATCTGAACTATAAGAACACTACTGACTATCAAATTAAATTGATCCATAAAACAACAAATCAAAAGAAAGAATTCAAAAATTGGATCAGATAAACTGTGGATTTCCTTTATTTTTATCCAAGGGTCCGGAAGTTTATAATTTGCAAATTTCGATTCACCTTTGAGGGTAGAAGGAAAACTATGGAAAGATTAATCACAAACCAAAAAAATCAAATTTCAAGAAAAATATCAAAGATTTCAGAAGACACAGCTAGAAGAGAAGTAAGATTATGATCTTCTATATAATTTGATGAACTATAAGAAAGTATATATTAGAATGAAAGGTAACAAACATAAAGGCAAATCAAAAGACAAATGATTTTAGGGAAAATAATTCAAGGCTGTGAACAAAAGTGAAGGACATAAACCAACTACAATAAAGAAGTAGAAGAGAAACAGGGAAGAAGAAAAACAGATTACTCCATGTTCTTTGTTGGTCAAAATCTCAGCCCTTTATAAAGTTTACCTTTAAGTCTATATGATATCCTCATAGCGCATAATAATCCTAAGATTTTTTTTAATTTAACCTTTTAACATTAACTCTAAAAGTTATATCATTATTTACTCAAGGCTATCATAACTAACTATCAACTTATCTTATAATAATTTTGAATGATAATTGTCAGTATCACACTACTAAAACAATATATTATGTACTCAATCATTATCCCACTAATTCTAAGTCATTTACTTTCTAAACATTTTCTCCATTGTTCTAACTTTTTTATTTATTTCAGCGGATATCTTGCCAAATTATAACATATTATTAAAAAAAAACTCACACCAATACTCACTTTGATTATCCTTTGCAAGTATCTATGTAAAAAGAAAGAGATTTATTCACTCGATTAAATTGCAAATTCTAAATGGTTAGTCTCGACTACTATTTCTTAGTGATTAATTAAATGGTTAATTATGTTAAATTAATTTTATTTTTGATTAAATGATGGAGGATATGTTTATCCTAAATGGACAAAAGCTGGACTTAACTATATGACCCTCAAAATGTTTGGCAAGATTTGCTTGACTTGAGCAAACTTAAGCTCAACCTAACCCTCAATAAATTGATTGGAAAACTAGTACAAATCAAATTCTAATTAGCCTTTCCATAGCAGAGAGCTAAAGAAAAACCCCAGTTCAAGTTTGATTCCAAAGACCTTCCCAAGATTTTGGTGCCATAGAAAAAAATTGAAGATTTGAAGCATAATTCATCCAAAAAAAAACTGCAGAAATCTTACGGGACCCAAAAAAAAGATTCGAGATGGTTACCATGCCAGAATGCCGGTGAACAGAGTGGATCCTCCGATTTGATCCCCCCAACATCATCTTCGAATTAATCAGCTTCTCCACGCCCTAAAACCCACCAATCACAAGTACGGTCACAAAAATAAGCCGCGAAAAGCACAATACGGAGCAGAAAAATAACCTCAGATCACAAATTTCTCACCATTACAATACCATCCTTACACTTGATAGCGATAACAGTCCTGACAGAAAATAAGAACTATAACTTAACAATCCGCCAGCCATTAAGAGAAGTGCGAGCGCAGTAGAGCAAAGACGAAAACTTTTACCCACTCTGGTCAACAGCTTTGGCCGCGTACTCGATCTGAAAAACCCTACCGTCGGGGGAGAAAGTGGTGACGGAAAGATCATACCCCGTGCCTATGCTGCTCATCGTTCTCCCCGACAAATGCCAATCCAAATCTGCCTACTTGGCTTGCTCCGACTCGAATATGCGAAAACGAAGGTTTGAATAGACTTAACCACTGCGTGGGTTTCTTGGATCACAAGTACTGAAAGATTGGCAAATTATTACTCCGGTCATAAGTTTTAATTGGATGTCCGGATCTAATAATTTGCTTGAAAGATGAGAGAACTTTATATTTTATTTTCATATTAATAATTATAATTTCATATTTAGTCTCATAAAATCAATTCTTTTAAAAAACATCAACGAACTAACATTTTGCTCATCTCCATTAACTTCTATCAAACTATAAATTATTACATGTGGTCATCAAATTATTCGGAGGCGAATCATGATACGCCACATCACTCAGTTATATCAGTACATAAACGTGGCGCATAGCAAAAAGGTAACGTAGCACGTCTTGATTCACCTCCGGATGGTGTTTTTGGTGACCGCATGTGATAATTTCACTTATCACACACAAGCTACCTTTCTCTTTCACACGTTCAATCTGACTTAAATCTCACATAGGATTTGTCTACGATGACTACAATATTTTATAGAAGTTGCAGTGAGACTCAACTCACCTTGGTCTGTTGATCAAGAGCTTTGACTACAAACCAATAGATATTGAGTTTGGGTCTTATTTATGTATTCTATTTGTGTGAATTTATCTTAATTGACCTAAATGTCCTTAAAAAAAATTTGTTTTGAGAAAAAATAACTTAACATTTCTCAAAATCAATTTGGATTCATGCTAGGTAGGTCTACTATGGAAGCCATACATTTATTGAGAGGTTTGATGGAGAAATATAGAGAGAATAAGGAGGATCAACATATGATGTTTATTGATTTAGAGAAAGCATATGATAAAGTTTCAAGAGAAGTGCTATGGACAGTTCTTGAAAATAAATGGGTAAATAATGCTTATATTCAAATCATTAAAGATATGTATGCATGAGCTATTACTTGTGTTCAAACACAAGGTGGTTTGACCAAGTATTTTCCTATTTCGGTTGGATTACATCAAAGATCAACCTTAAGTCCATATCTTTTTGCTTTAGTCATGGATGTTCTCACTAGACATTTGCAAGAGGATGTACCTCGGTGTATGCTTTTTGTTGATGATAATCTTCTTGTTGATAAGACTAGAGAGGGAGTTGAATGTAAACTCGAATTATGGAGGTCAACTTTAGACTCTAAAAATTTCCGCTTGAGTAGATCTAAAACTGAATATATGGAGTGTAATTTTAGTAGCAATAGACGCAGTGATGAGATTGTGACTTTGGGTGATCAAGTCATTAATAAGAGTACACGTTTTAGATATCTTAGATATATTGTTCAGAGTGATGGTGAAATTGATGAGGATATTATCAGCAGAATTCAAATTGGATGGTTGAAGTGGAGGAATGCATTGGGTTTATTGTGCAATAGAAAAGTCCCCCTCAAACTTAAGGGAAAATTATATAAGATGGTGGTGAGACCTCCAATGCTTTTATGGTGTCGAGTGTTGGCTATTAAAAGAGAAGCATAATACTAAGTTAAGTATTGCAGAGATGAGGGTGCTTAGGTGGATGAGTGGCTTGACCCTTAGAGATAGGATACGAAATAAGCATATACATGAAAAGGTTGGAGTAGCTCGAGTGGAAGATAAGATTAGAGAAAGTCGCCTTAGATGGTTTGGTCACATTAAACGGAGGCCTTCTGATGACCCGGTTAGGAAAGTTGAGGTATTAGATTTGACTTATGTTAAGAAAGGTAGAGGTAAACCAAAAAAGACTTGGTTAGAAAATATTAGAAATGATATTTCTTTATTAGATTTAAATGAGAATCTGACTTTTAACCGGACATAATGACAAAAAAAGATTCATGTAGCCGACCCCACGTAGTGGGACACAAGCTTGTTGTTGTTGTTGAGAAAAATAACTTAACAATTATGATAGTAGAAAATAGCCTTCTATTGTAAAAAAAAATTAAAAATTTATGAGAAAGTAATTGTCAAATAAAATTGTAACTGTTGTACGGAAAATAAAATAGCTCAAAAGGTATTAAAAAAAGACCCTTACTTATATTTATTTCTTAGGAATACAATCCCATTTATATCTTTTTCGCAGTTATATGTTATTGTAAGTTCATCACTGTCTCCTTCAATTTTTAGGAACGATAACATAGTGTTAATTTTGTAAATAAGAAATTATAGGTTTTGAAAATATGAATTGTTCTAAGTTAGATCTCACATAGGTCCCACATATTTTTTAAAAAGAATTTATATGCATATCATGTATTTTTTTATATATTTATAAAATTAATATTTATTTTAAAAGTAATATAATATTTAAATAATCATATTTATTTTTATATAATTTAATATTTAAATCACTTTTTTTACGAGACTTCCATCTCGCGCTCGCCTCCGCCTCGTTCCCGTCTCCACCTCGCAGCAGAAGCTAGGGATTTAATATCACTGAAAGCCATGGCAAGTTCAAGCTCTGCGGCTCGCATCGATCCCGAGCTCGTCATCTCCCACAAATTCCTCGAAGTATTCTCTCTTTTACCCCTTACTACTTCACGGTTCACCATAGGTTCTAAAGAACACGATGGTTAAATTACTGGTATTTTTCATGCAGGAGAGTTTCTCGTACAGTGAAAGGTCAGTACTAGTCAGCGATCGTGTTTCCTCCATTTGTTTTTGATAATTTTTTATTTTTTTTTTTGGTTTGTGGGGGTTTGTGGGAATTGGGGACAGAGATGCTGCGATTTATGCTCTAGGCGTTGGAGCTTGTGCAGGGGATGCGGTTGACGAGAAAGAGCTCAAGTACGTTTACCATCGGGATGGTCAGCGATCCATTGAAGTACGGATCCTTCATTTTTCCTAACTGTATGATCATGAGCTGTTTAATATGTTGGTTTGGGGAAGAAAGAGTGATACCATGGAGAAGATTTTACATAGTTGAATGATTATTTAAGATCTGCCAATTCATTTTGTTGATATACCGGCAGTTATTGATACAGTTTGCGGTTGCTTAAATGATTATATTATTCTTTTTGATGATTTGATACACAGTTCTTCCATTTTGTTCAGTTTTGGCCATTTTGGAGAAGTTGCAAATAATCCTAGATTTCATGTTGACCTTCATTTCTAATTTGTGTAGTTGTAGCAACTCGAATCATATAGTGTTATTGAAACTGCAGCTAATACTGCTTATCATAATCGCACAAAAACTTATTGAGTTTGGCTTTTACAAACTTCGGTAAGCTTTTGTATTATTTCTCTTCGGGACATATTGAGGACATTTTTATGAAAACCATGACACGAGAGCTACAATAATTTATTGTGGAGAAATTGATACTTCTTGAAAACTCGATATCAATGAGGGAAGAAATTGATACTTCTTGTTGTTTTTGGTACTGTAGCTGGAGTTGGTCTGTTTTGCAGCTGAGACTACTTGTCTTTCCTAGAAGTCAGAATTTATTGAGTCAATGAATGTTGTCTGAGCCCAATTCTTGGATTCTGAAAAAAATATCAATTTTAGGTCTATTATGATCATTAATAGGACTCTTGGGTATGTAAAAGTTCAGTTTATTACAAGATGAAATTTCAAAATTCGCTCAAATTTGTGTGCTGGATGGATGCAAATTATCTGAGTGCAGATGTGAAGTCCAAGTTGTAACTACAATTTTTTTAGGGAGGCCTAGATTTTTATTTGGTGTTTTTTATTTTTGCTCTTTTCATCTACTTATGTTTTTTATTTGGTGTTTTTTTTATCTTTGTTTTTTTCATCTACTTAACTTATGTTGGTTTGCACATATGATTTAGATTTAGTCAAGTATGCTATAATCTTAGTTTTCTTATTGCATTGTGAATCTTAATCATTGTATAGTTTTATGAACATTCATTAAATTATCATCTGGAATGGTATTTAAATATTTGCTGAGTTCCATTAAAATAGGGTTATAGCTGCCATTCTTGGTGGATCTGGAAAAGATGTATCTTGGCAAGCTTGCCTCAAACGACTTTAATCTAGATAGGTGAACTCGGCCTCTACATAAAAAGCCCTAGTTGTTGAAGTGGTGATTGTCATGCGTCAGGGTCTAACGGAAGAATTGCACTTAACCCTAATTATCTCATCATCAAAACTTATACATATCGGAACCGCTAAATTTTCAAAATCTTAGAAATTAGGATATAATTAACATTCATATTACATTCTAAAAGAATTGTATATATTTATCCAGCACATTTCAGCAAGCTCAAAACATATAGGATTTAGGCTACGTAACTCCTATTTGAGAAATCAAAGCCCAAATTTGCAGTAATATATGCACGTAAAAAAAGAAAAAAAGGTTCCATAGTTTAATCAGGTAACATTTATGGATATAAGAGGGAAACTTTAATGATTATAAGATAGTAACATAAACTTGCACTTATACAGTTAACTTTATCAGAAGGATAACACACACATTACCTGAATTTGAATATATTTATCAAGTACATCAACTAGAATATCTCTTGAACTTAAACATTACTTGATCTTGAAAATTTACATCAGAAACATTAATTTGAATGTGACTTGAATTTGAACATGAGTATCAATATACATTACTTGATTAACTTATATTGCAATGTATGAAACATGATATGCACATGTCTTGATGCATGCTTATAACTCCAATTTCACTTATACCTCTACTTAGCCTCTCATCCATACAGGACAAATGGAGTAATGTCTTATTCTCTTTATGACTCCACTTCCCCTTAACCGCCCTTGATCATCTCACATTTGTACAAAATAGACATAGGAAACATAAATATGTACATATAAGAGCCCTTGTAACTTAACTTGTTGTGCATTTGAACATCTCCCACATTCATCATGTCCGCCATGTGAACATGCAACACATCATATGAACATAACATTAATATTTTTAACATGTATAAATGACATATAATATAATACATGAATGCGTAAAGTGATATATGTATGACAATTTTAGTAGTATACATGGGATAAAATATATACACATCCAACAGAAGCATTTCAGAAAATCATTCACGGGGAATGTTCATAATATCATTTTGGGGCATTTATTGTTCAACAACATTTTCTTTTAAATTCAACATCAATAGTAAAATATGCGAAAATTCACACATTCAAAACCAACTGATGAAAATTCTAATTTTGTCAGTCAAAATGTTCAGCATTACTCATTCTACGACATATCAAAATTTACATAATAGAAAGTTTATCAAATTTCACAAAATCATTTAAAATCCTAAAAATATTAGCATAAACGTCAAAATTGAAATTAGAAACAAGGTATTGAGAGTCTATCTTGATATGAGCAATCCTCTTAACTGGGCTGATTGATGAATCCAGCTCTGTGGCCACCAAACCCTAAGTTTTTCTCTCTCTCTCTCTTCTTTCTTTCTCTTCTCCTCCTCCATCCTCTTTCTCAATATTTCTGGTGAATGGGGTGGAAATGGTGCAACAACTAATACTTTTAGATATTTATATAAAAATATAAAATTTTTACCCAATGTCACAATGCTCTATCTAAATACTCTATATGCTTCAGACAAAGAGCTCGGTGTTGCATCCTTCTTCTCTAGTGTCGCTACGCTCCCAAACAGAGAGGACAACGCTGCTATGTAAAACGTCGCAGCCCTCCAAAGGAACATTTTTACTACTCTTTCTACTCTAGTCTCAGGCATTATAGACTTAAATAAACATTAAAAAACTTAAATTTCACAAACATTTATGAGGGAAAATATAAAATTCTCACCGGGTTGGTTTGGATCACTTTTGGTGGACTTATTCCTAGGGCTGCAAGCGAACCAAACGTTCGAAGAGCTACTTGTTGTTCGGTTCGACTAAAGCTCGTTTGCAATCGTTTAATTAACTAAACAAACAAACTTGAACAATATTTTAAATACTCGATTCTTAAATAAACAAACTTGAACACTAATGCGTTCGGCTCATTTATGTTCGCGAACAACATCATTTGAAGTTCGTGAACAAGCTCGACATTAAGCTCGATAAAAGCTCGATTCATGTTCGATTTTGAACTAGTGAATAAGCTCGATAAAAATAATTATTATTTGACTATACAATTAATCAATATAAATAATCATTACCTTTGTTACATAGACAATTGATTTTATTATAAATGTGTTTGTTTATAGATGTGTTCATGAACATGTTTATTTGATAGTTAAAAAAATTCGTTAAATATGTTCGCGAACAAGCTCGATAAACACTAAACGAACGAACATGAACTGAACATGAACCGAACATGAACACTCCTTAATTTAAATGAACAAAACATGAACACAAACGCTAAAGCTCGAACAAACATGAACCAAACTTGAACAAGCTGATATTAAATGAACACAAACATGAACACTCACATACTCGGCTCGGCTCGGTTTGTTTGCAGCCCTACTTATTCCTATAGTAGTGGTTGTTACAGTGCCTATCACGTTCACTAAGATAGACTGACCATTGAATGGAAATCCTTATAATGATGCAATTATTTTTATGATGTTGATCACGAATTATCAAATCATAAGTATTTTGATCAATACGGAGAGCTTGAGCAACATTATTTTTAAAAGCATAATTGAAAAGATGAATATGAACGCTTCTCGCTTGACGCAAAATACATGTATTCTCTTGTATTTTTAGGAGAATAGAGAGAAACTAAGGGAATTATTGCTTTGTCGATCACTAGGGGAGAAGGCGAAAGATAATTCATTGCAATGAACGACTTTATCATAATTGACACTCTGACAACTTATGATGCTATATTCGACCGATCTCTCCTATATACTTTTAGAATCATAGTCTTCACTTGTTATGTCGTTGTGAAGTTTTCGATTGGTAGCCTAGTAATGATAGTGTGAGGAGACTTGTTACAGTTAAGGGCATGTTATCCAACAACTGTGGGGGTTGTTCCGGAGGAAGTTCTTCAACTCGAGGCTTTGAGAGGATCTAAACTTCAGACATTTGATGTAGAAGTGCCAATTTGTTTAGATCAAATTTGAATTTTTTGTTCAGCTCTTCTTTTGATGAAGCATGCTAGGACGAGTTGATTAGAACTCTTTAATAGAACATTGAAGCCTTTGCTTGGTCGACAACTAAGAGGCCTGGTGTCGACATCAATCTCACTTGACATAAGCTAAATGCTAACAAGAACATTAGACCGATTAAACAAAAACATTATGCCAATCACTACAATATTAGCTAAACCTACTTGTTGTGAAGTTTAAAAGCTTTTGGAGACGGGATTCATCAAAGAAGCTTATGTTAAACCGATACATTGGACTGGTCCAGCCGGTCCCATATGGACCAGATCACGCGAAACAGGCAGACATTTTCCGCCTGTCTGTGCTATCGACCGAACCGCAAATCTCACGGAGCAATTTAGGAAGGATTTTTGAGGGAGTTAGGAGTGAAAATTGAATGTAGGGATTATTTAGAGAGTTCATTCTGAATTGTATGTATTAAATATTTTGTTTTCCTACGATTAGGGCATCTTGAATTGGTGCTTCAAGTAATGAGGTCTCATTACACCCATCATCACAAGCCATCAATATATACTTCACTGTTCGTCCCCTAATATTCTTTGAAAAGATAAGCCATCATTCTCTAATGAATCGCATCTGTATTTTAAAAAAAAAAAAAAAATAAAGTATTACAACAATATAAACCATCACTAGTGATGAGTTCCATCTTCTCACCATTTGCATGGTCCATTTTGATTTGATGGTAGCAAGATTATGTATAGAGAAAATGATGAAAAGAAAGTCGACTGCTTAGTGGACGAGCACCAATTCTCTGAAGAGGATAGCTATCTTTGGGGCACGCCGAGTTCAAACTTGTGAACACAATGAACATTCTCTACTTGTCGTTTGATTTTTAGACCATCATCACATTGAACATTCCCATTTGAATGTTTTCTGATTAAAATGATGAATTTTGCCTAAATTACAAGTTGGTGGAGCGTGAATTTGATTTTTTTTGTTTGTTTTTGTCATCCCATGTTAAGTTTTCATTACGAAAATTATATGCTTTAGGATGCTTGCATCAAAGGGGAAGAGTTGCAATGGTTGGGAAGAGGAGGGGAATAACTGTGAAATTATAAGGAACAAAGACCAACTGTCTCGCCGCCCAAATTTCTCATGCTCTCACACTAACAGGCAAGTATGACAACCCGAAGACCCATCAAGGGCTGGACACAATTCTTAAGGGGGAAACTTGCAATCATCAATTCATCAAGTCATAAAATAGATACAAGGGCTAGTTATATGACTAGAATGGCTTGAACAATGAGATAATATCCCTGACATTTATTTGAAATAAAACACTAAATCTAATTCAAATTATTGAAGAGAGAAACTTTTTAAACTAAAAACTATTAACATCTTTTCTACTCTTGTATTTGATCGGACATTGATTTTTACGATGATGGCTTAATGGTCTCTCATGATGTGTTGCTTCATTAAGTCAAAGGATTTGATGTTAATTTCCACGCATCTTCATAATCCTTTAATTTATAAATTGGTGCATTTATGGATGCTTAGGCTTTTGTAACAGCTCAAGAGTTCCAAACCTATAGTATGTTCAAGGTGAACTGTTGAAAATTTAATGTAGATTTTTCTTGCAGTGACTGGATAAAAGTAGAGAATGCATAGCCAACTAATATACTTATCCATTGTCTTCTTTATTCACTTTCATCGAAGTTTGTTTTCTTATTCCAACACTTATCAACTAAGTTCATGTTTCATCGAGCCCCTTCACTTTATGGCTGATTATTCTATGTTATGGATCTTCATTGCAATTGTACTTTGTGGTATCTGAAGCCAACCCTAATTGTAGAATGAGTTATTCATTCTGATGATGACTTGTAGCTTTATGGTGCTGTAAATATCTGATGCTTTGTTTGATAACATGTTTGTGCAGGTTTTGCCTACTTTTGCTGCTTTGTTTCCATTTAAAAACAGTAAAGGTTTCATTCTTGCAGACGTGCCTGGTTTGGAGTAAGCACATTCCATTTTGCAACAACTTCTATACAATATATATTCCTCCAAGTTCATCCAACATAATCCAAGCTTTTAAAATTTTTACTTGTCTATTTTAATCTTTTTGTTTTACTTTCCAGAACATTTACTGTTATCTGTCTCTTTCTAGGTTTGACCCCAAGTTACTATTGCATGGCCAGCAATACATAGAAATCTACAAGCCTTTTCCTTCTAGTTGCTCTGTAAGAATTCTAACCTTCTATATTTTTCCTGTTGAGGGAAAAGCATCATAGTTGATCGAGGCCATCTTCTGTTTTTGACTTTTTGTTTTCTTTTATCATATTATTTTTTTAAAGGCATTCGTTAGTTGTTATTGCTTGGTTCATATGGTTCTTTTTCTGTTTATTTCATAAATTAATATTCTATATGTTGTTTTCAGAAGAAAACAAGAAAGTTTTTATAATTTTTAAATTCCTACTTATGATTAACTTGCTTCTTGAAGATCCCCCTACACCTATCATTTTGTGTAACATATACTAGCATGCTTTGTTTTACTTTATACGTGAATCTCATATGGTTGTTTCTCACTATCCATTTCTTCTTTTACCCCCCTTTCCCCTTGGCTAGCGTTTTTTTTTTCTGTTTTGTGTTTGAGTCTTACGGTTTCTCATGTTTTTCTTGGTGTAGTTTGCCGATCAGTAAATCCCACCGGCACTCAAAATTCATTTAGCGTTATCTTTAAGAAAAAACCCAGCTTTGATGATTCTTTTCTTTACTGATATTGAGTACTTGCTCTGACTACGTCATTAATTTTCATGGAATATTTATAAGTTGCTTCTCTTTATCCAGGTTAAGAATAAAGTAACCGTTGCTGGCTTGCATGACAAAGGTGTGTATGCGACTTTGCTTCTTCAAATTGGTTAAGATCTACTGGCAACATTTTTCAAACCTTTTGTTCTTGTATCAAACAATGACATTTTTTAATTATCATTTAAAAGAAAAGAGTGTTGAAAAGGTCGAAATGAGACTATATTAAGATGCATATGTAGTAAAACTAAGATGAATAGATGGAAAAATTATTATATTAAAGACTGGGAGTAACACTTATTAAAGATAAAGGAAAATTGACTTAGTATTTTTGGGCATGATAGAGGGCAGAATATGCACTAATAAGGTGCGTGGATAAAATGAATATTGAAAAACTTGGAAGGAAAAAAAAAGGCAGACCCAATAAGTTTTAAGTACTAAGGTCAATGTGATATCAAGGATTACTTTTTTGCTTCAATCCGCTTCGCGCAAAGCAAAGCAACACTTTTATTAACTAGAGTGCTTATTAATTGTATATTATGTGTATATAATAACCATTTCATTAATTAATTATTGAAATGAAATCTGGAATCGTGTCGTATAAGTAAAAAAGTGGTTTTTTATCAATCAATGAGCATCTTGAATTTCATAGAAATTGGGCGTAATATAATCTTTACGTAAGGGCCAGCCTATCCAACTTTCAGGCATCAAGATACGTTTAAGGCGAGGATGATTCTCATAAGAAATTCCCAACATATCATAAGATTCCCGTTCCTGAAAATCAGCACTTCTCCAAATCCAGAAAACTGACGGGGTTTGAGGATTACTCCTGGGAGCAAATACTTTTATGCATACCTCTTCTGGTTTATCTATACCATACTGTATTTTCGTAAGGTGATACACACTAGCTAAAAATCCGCCTGGTGCTACATCATAGGCACACTGGGAGCGTAAATAATTGTAACCATATACATATGAAATGACAGCAATGGAATCCCAATCCTCGGTTTTTCTTTGTAAAGTCTCTATTCCTCGGCAATCAAAGCCTAAAGATCTATGAATTAGCTCATGCTAATAATTTTAACAAAATGAATGATAATTTCAATAATAATAGTTAAAATGTAAAAGTGTGAATTATATAGTAAATAGCTTAAAATTTGATATAAAATTAAAATAAAATATAATATATGTAAATTGAATGATATTCAAAAGTGAGCCTACAAATTAAAAAATCTAACAATTTGTATAAGAGATAGAAATGAACACAATATTAAAAATAGTGTAGCAATTTAATGTAAAATGTAGGACCTTCAGGATTTCATGAAAAATTAAATTGAAAATTAAAATTAAAAACATGTTTAGTTCAGTACAAAAAAAATTTAAATTAAATGCATAAAATCTCAAATTGATAAAACAAGCTCATGGGTAATCATTTGTCATCTCAGAGTTGAGTGATAAAAAAAATTTATCGATTAAAAAATTGGGATAAAATCAGAATCGAGAAGGAATGAACAATGAAGAATTCTAAAACTCAAGGAAGACTATGTTAGAACATAAGATGCCTTGGTATTTCGAGTATTTCAAAAGTTGTTGAGGAGGAAGTGAAGAACTATGCAGTTGTTGATGCCTGCATTTGTGGAGGAGAAATTAGAGATGAACTAGTATGTGAACTAGAAGTCTTTAGGCAATTATTAGCGTCAGCATGCATGTGGAGGAAACTAGAGATTAAGAAGAGCATGAATGAAAAGGTCTCATGCATCTTCTACGATGTTCGCTTGCCCAGAGTATTTTCTTCAGGGAAATAGTTCTTTTTTATTTCATCAATTAAACTAGTCCACTCAAACGGTCATTTGAGCTTGACCCAAAGATGAACCACACATTGCCAACCAAACCTAATAAATGAATAATGCATCATGAGCACTTATGTGAGTTGCTTTGTTCTTGACTATATGTATAAATATGGACACAACATGTTACGAATATGGGATATGTTTGTAATTGAAAATATATGATATAGAATATAATCATTATAATTCTTATATATTTAAAATAAAAATAAAAAATATAAATTAAACGAATTAAATAGAATAAACTTAATAGAGTTATATTAGGGCTCATTATTTTTTAGTGCACATTGCGCAAACGGCAATACACATAAAAATATACATAAAATATGAATTATCACAATTTAAACAAATGAAAGATAAAATCATAGCATAAAAATTGAAATTATATATTATTTGAAAATTCTTTTATTAATGATGTCTCGTTGTGTAATAAATTATAGAATTATTGTTAAAGATTATTTTTTTTGGAGGATTCATGTTCATTATATTTGATTATTTAGTGTTATTTAGTGTTTATTTGGAGGGCTTCGGTCTTCTGCATTGAGAGGAGAGGATTTTAGTCGTTGCCTTATTGGGCTTTGAGAGGTCAGCTTTGGCATCGAGAGGGGAAAGGAGGTCGATCACGGACTTTGGAGTTGAGGTTTGACGTCGAGAAGGAAGAGGAAGTTGGGAGATGAGTATGCGAGAGTTGAACTTTGGAAGTTGGTGATTGGATTTGTAGATTCGACAATGTCAGACCATACACTAGCCAAGCATGAGAAAGGAAAAGGTTGGGTGGAAAGATTTGTGAGAGAAGTGTTTGAGAGGGAAATCAAAACTAGATTGAAGAACTTCTTACAGGAAGAAGTCGGGAAACCGAACAGAGCAAAGCAGAATAACAAGGATAAAGAAGATGGAAAAGTATTTTGTATATTTGTTCTACAGTAATACAAGCTATATATAGAGGTAGAGACAGATACAACACCAATGGCAATAATACACGTGTCATACAATATTCATTTAATTGAGCTATCTAATACGCCCTTGCAAACTGATGGGTGGGATTGCACCGTCAGTTTGTTTCTTAAGGTAGTAAATCTTGGAGTAGATAGCGCCTTAGTGAAGATATATGCAATTTGATCAATGGTGCTAATAGGTAGAAGAGTGATGTTTTTGTTGTGTATGTGATCCCGAATGAACTTTTGATCAATCTCTATGTGCTTGGTGCGGGCATGAAACACTGGATTGTTGGCTAAAGCGATTGCAGATGTGTTATCACAATACATGGTAGTCGGTTGGCCTTGTGGAATGCCAAAGTCGTTGAGAAGATGACGAAGCCAAATGGCATCCGATGTGAGGGCCACCAATGCTCGATATTCAGACTCAGTAGAGGATCGGGCCACAGTTGGTTGCTTCTTGACAGTCCAGGAAATAAGTGAGTCACCCAAGAACGAGCAGTAACCAGTTGTAGAACGACGCGAAACCGGGTCCCCAGCCCAATCTGCGTCAGAAAAACAACGAAGAACGAGATTAGATTTGACTATCGGAATGCCATATTCCAACCTACCTTTAATGTACCGAAGTAGACGTTTTAGTAGATAGACGTGTTCAGAGAGTGGTTGATGCATATGTTGAGATAATTGGTTATATTGCGGATCTATGGTTTATGATTTTGATAATAACAAACATTCTTATTTCTACACGACTGCTTTATCTACTGACATTTCAGGTCCACACGATCAGACTACAATTTGAAATCAGCTCAAGATTGGGTAGACTAGGTCTGAGTTAGTTTGTATTTTTTTCCTTTCTTGAGTTTGTTGTATTTAGTGTGGCACCGGATGATTTGTAACTTGGAAGATTCTCTGTTGTTCCCTTAAAGATTTCTATTTTTGGTAACATCGTCCGGGACAATATTTATATCGGCCTGGATGATCTGTCCAAAAACAGAAACCCTAATTAGGGCATCCTCATTAAGGCAGCCGTCATAAACTGATCGGCCTGGACGATACCTGTATCGTCCAGGACGATACCTGTATCGTCCAGGACGATACCTGTATCGTCCAGGACGATAGTCTCAATTCAGAAAGAATCAACCGTCATAATCAGTTTAGGTATTCTTTGTTTTAGGAAATCGGCCAGGACGATCTAACTCAATTATGCCTAAATTGATCTGGTATCTTTGGAAAGCATTAATGGTTGATTGATACGATCACATCGTCCGGGACAATCATAGGATCGGCCGGGACGATGTCCTGGACGATTTACATCGGACAGCTCGAATTCAGGGTGATGCTCTGGACGATTGAAATCGGTTTTAAACTAATCGGCCTGGACGATCGTGAGATCGGCCAGGACGATGTAACCAATTTTCTTCTGATCATCCCAAATCATCCCGGGCCGTTGAGCTGAATTTGTACTGATCGGCCATGACGATATGTCTATCGTCTTGGACGATAATGTCGGCAACTTGCATTAATGAGCTCGTTTTGAGAGCTTCTATTTAAGCTTTGTCAAGGCACTTTTGTAAGTGTCTTTGGCAGCCATTGTAGCTTTGTTCTTGTGGGGGAGACTTGAAGAGAAAGCTTGAAAGGGAGTGAGGAAAGGGTGGAGTTTGAGAGAGGGAGAATATCCTGTGAGTGGGGGCTCAAGGGAGTGTGGAGGGGATTCCACACGGTTGCTCCGGCAAGCTCGCACCTGAATACCGTCGGATTCAAGGCTTGTCTCGAGGGAAGTTCACCAAAGAAGAAGATCTCTTTGGTGTCAAAGGACCGAGACTCTGCCGCACCGGGGAAGGTGGAAGTGATTTTGTAAGAGCTTCTCCGTCTAGCTGTGGGGCTAAAGGAGAGACACTTAGTTTAGTGCAATACTTGGAGGGTGCCTCCAAGGAGTGGACGTAGGTCAAGGTTTGACCGAACCACTATAAATCCGGTGTGTTCTTTTCTTATTATTGCTTCCGCATTGGTTTTTATTTGTGGTGATTTTGGTTTGTACTTTGCTTAAAGTTTCTTCATTACCAATTCACCACTCTCTTTTTTAGCCTTGGGACTAGTTCAATAGGGCCTAACATCCCTAACGAACTCTCAGGTTCACACTATAGGCAATATCTGGTCTTGTGAGGATTAAATACTGCAGTGAACCTGTTAAACGCCGGTATAGAGTAGGATCAAACAATTTGGGATCTGCTATAAGATTAGACGGGATCTTAGTGCACGTCGGGTTTGCGAGGGAGTTATAGTCCAACAATGAGGCTTGTTTAAGTATAGAAGCCGCATATTTAGATTGAGAAAAAAAATAAGCATTATCGTGATAATCAATACAAATGCCAAGAAATTCATGAGCAATACCCAGGTGTTTCATATTGAACTGAGAACTAAGTTGGGTAATGACATTTGTTATTTCTTTGGAGCTATTACCGGTGATGAGTATATCATCAACGTATATAAGTAAGTAAATTTGAGTGTCGTGATGACGAAAAATAAAGAGCGAAGGATCGACATTGCTTGGAGTAAAGCCATAAAATAAAATATATGAGGTGAAAGTCGTATACCATTGCCTCGGAGCTTGTTTTAAGCCATAAATAGCTTTATGTAAGTGACATACATAGTTCGGGTGAGTATAATCTTCGAACCTTTTCGGTTGCGTCATGTACACAATTTCGGATAATTGGCCATGTAGAAATGCATTGGCGACGTCTAGCTGATTAACCTGCCAACCAAAATGAAGAGCAATAGTTAGCATAACACGAATTGTAGGTAATTTAGCTACCGGACTAAAGGTCTCCGTGTAGTCTAAGCCGTATTCTTGATGGTTGCCCTGAGCAACCAGACGAGCCTTATGCCTAGTTACAGTTCCGTTAGCATGAGTTTTGATGCGATAAGTCCATCGACAGCCAATGATGGCTGCATTTTTGGGAGGCTTGACCAGACTCCATGTTCCCTGTTGTTGAAGGGCCAAGAATTCAAGTGCCATAGCATTGCGCCATTCTGGAAGCTTGACAGCAGAACTATAGGAGGTAGGAGCCTCAGTAGCAGGAGATTCAGTAATAGAGTGAGAAAGTTTAAGACGAATGCAAGGTTTCAGGTGACCAGATTTGTGTCTAGTGACCATGTGGTGTGTGGGTTGAGTGGACGGTGCAGGTCGTGAAATGTTTTGAGAAATGTTAGTGGGAGGCAAATCTGGTGGGATATCAGCAGATATTTGGCTATTACTAACAGCAAGTGTCGGTTTATTGAGTTGATAACTAGAACTGGAGACGGTTTGTAGAAGAAACGGAGAGATGTCAGTAGGTAGAGCCGGAATGGATGAAGACTTGTGTTGAAACGGAAACTCAGTTTCAATAAAGCTAGTGTGCCAGGATATATAGATTTTGTTATTAGTAATATCCAGACAACGATAGCCTTTGTATTGATCTGAGTAGCCGAGAAACACACAAGAAGTGGATTTAGGTGATAGTTTGTGTCAGTGTTGCGGTGGAAGTAAGGGAAAACATTGACAGCCAAAAATACGAAGATGCTCATACTGAGGTTTAGTGTTGTGATATAGTTCGAATGGTGATTTGCAGTGATTGAGAGGGGACGACATTCTGTTTATAAGATAAACATACGTCAAGACCGCCTCAGGCCAGTAAACATAGGGAACCGAAGCAGTAGTGAGAAGTGTTCTAGTGGTTTCAATGATATGACGGTGTTTGTGCTCTGCAACACCGTTTTGTTCAGGTGTATAAGGACATGAGATGTGGTGTTGTATACCATTGGTTTGAAGATAAGATGTGAATTTGTTACTCAAGTATTCCTTACCGCCATCAGACTTGAACATTTTTATGGTTCTTGAAGTGTAGTTTTCAACTTGTTTCTTGAACATACAAAATATATCAAAAAAATCAGATTTAAAACGCATTGGAAAGATCCAGGAAAACCGTGAATAATCATCAACAAATAAAGCATAATATCGAAAACCTTGATTAGAAACAACTGGAGCCGGACCCCATAAGTCAGAATGAATTAGATCAAGAACTTGATTACGACGATTACTAGAATGTTCAAAAACAAGTTTATGAGATTTAGATTCTTTACAAGAAACACAAGAATCTTTAAAAGTTTGTATACTCAGATGTGAGTTACATCTCACAATTATTTGAATAACACCATCATGAGGATGGCCAAGCCTTTGATGCCAACTGGAGGTAGACTTTGACGAAGCAGTGAGAGCCGTCTGATCAGCAGCGAACTTCGGCTTCTTGACGGAGTACAGTCCATCACGGCAAGGACCTTGTAGAATTGCTTGTTGTGTCTGCAGATCCTTCACAGTAAAACCCGAAGCATCAAAGGTAATGGAAATATGATTATCTTGAATTAATTTTGAGATAGACAGTAAGTTATAACGAAGAGCAGGTGAGTGTAAGATATGATTTAGTTTTAGCTTACTGTTGGGAGTTGATAATAATCCAACTCCCGAATTCGCAATGCTGAGTGAGCGTCCATCACCAACGACAATGCTGTCTGATCCTTGGTAGGGAGTCGACATGGATAGGTTGTCCATGGAGTTAGTTAAATGTGTGGTTGCGCCTGAGTCAAGAAACCACGAGTTAGGGGAGGAGTCAGCCGCCGCGATGAGTGCCTGGGGTTGAGTTTGAGATGCCGGTGGAGTGTAGTTAGTGTTAAGCCGATGCCAGCAATCTGAGGCTGAGTGACCGCGCTTGAAGCATATTTGGCAAGTAATATTGCCTGTGGATTGATTCGATGGGCCAGAAGACGAATTCGACCGTCCTCTGTTACGTCTTCCGCGTCCGCGCGAGGTATATGGAGCCAAATTCGGATCAGGTGCCGGAGTGAATCTTGCCGTATCGGAAGCGATATTGATTTCTTCACTAAGAAGAAGAGGGTATAGTTGCTCAAGACTTATGGGAGTAAGCATAGTGCGGATAGAGGTTTTAAAAGATTGATAGGTGTTGGGTAATCCATTGAGAATATACAAAATGATATCCTCATTGTCAACGACAGCTCCGGCGGAAGCAATTTGATCAACCAGAAGTTTTATTTCAGAAAGATATTGAGTCATATTCATGCTCTTTCATCATATTCATGTTCTTGAAAGAGATGTTGTGAAGATAATTTTTCAGTTGGATAACTTTGGATCTATTAGTGGCTTGAAACCGATTTTCAAGCATAGACCAAATATCCGAAGTGGACTCAAGATTCACAACATAGGAAAGAATGGAGGAAGAAATCGTGGAGCATAAGGATGCAGCCAGATTTTGGTCGGTCAACCTCCATTGCAAGAAAGAGGGATTCGGCTGGGAAGAACCATCGGAGAGAACAATAGATTGAGCAGGAGAAGAAAAAGTTTTATCAAGAAAGGTGTCAAACCCGTTGGCTCTACAGACTTTCAGGATTTGAGAACGCCAGACAGAGTAGTTGTCCTGCGAGAGCTGAGTCGGAACAATATTTTTGATGTTCGAGACCACAAATTTGAGAGTAGGCGGAATGAGAGAGGATTCCTGACTAACAGGTTCCACCAAGATCGGAGGAAGCGGACGCCATTGTTACCGAGGATCAAAGGTCTAGGTCGCTGATACCAATGAAGAACTTCTTACAGGAAGAAGTCGGGAAACCGAACAGAGCAAAGCAGAATAACGAGGATAAAGAAGATGGAAAAGTATTTTGTATATTTGTTCTATAGTAATACAAGCTATATATAGAGGTAGAGACAGATACAACACCAATGGCAATAATACACGTGTCATACAATATTCATTTAATTGAGCTATCTAATATAGATAAAGTGAGTTTTTTTTATAAAATTTTAATTAAGTTTTTAGGACATATATATTGAACACGCATGTACTATTTATTATTATTTTTTAATCAGACACGTGATAATTATGCTTGACACGTGTTCAATGCGTGTCGGGCTCATGTCTCTATTAGACAATGTATATCCCTTTAACATGAAGTGCCGGTGCATCATAGGTTTTTGAGTTGCATGCAAGTGACGCAAAACACGTCTTACCTTCTCCTCGTGAGTGAGAAGCTAGTGACATGTAATTATGTAAACCATTTACATCACGCTGCTTTGCCTTTGACGTGCTCTTCAATGCACACTTTACAACACTAGGCAGGCCAAAATTAACATAGCTAGAAGATGTGCAAAAGAACATGTGCAAAATAAAGTTATAATCTTATTTCCATTTGATAAGTATGAATTAAGAATGAGGATTCCTGCCAAGTGAACAATTCTTGATACTTATCTAAATGCTAAATCCTGATTATATGCTTGCTTTGACTTTTCCATTTTTTCCATTCTCTTACTTATCCAGTTGCTGAGCGGTAAAGGGAATTAATGCATTACATATTTTTTCAGGGAAAGCAGCTATTATTGAAATTGAAACCACTAGTTATATAGAAGAATCTGGTGAAGCTCTATGCATGAACAGGTCCGCTCAAAGTTTATATCCTTTTTGTTCAGAATTTTTTCTTTGTATATGGCTATATGCCCTTACAGAGCGCCTTTCCAAGCAGAAACACCCTTTACCTGCGTGGCTCTGGTGGTTTCTCAAAGTCCTCAAAACCATATTCGTATGCAAACTATCCTGCCGGTCAAGTTTCTTCTTCTTCAGTTCCCAAAAATGAACCATTTGCGATATATGAAGACCATACACATCAATCTCAGGTATGCTGCATCTGTCTCACTTCCTCCAATTTCTTTCTTTCAATTTTCTTTGTCCAATATTCTGCTTTAATTATTTAAAAAAAATCCTTGCATGCATTCGAGCCAATTTGCGAGCTTGCGAGTTGAGCCTCGTCAAGTTCGAACTCGTTTAACAAACGTGCTCGAGTTTAAGCTCGAGCTCAAGCTCGTGGCTCGATAAACTTGACTTGCAAGCTGGTTATCGAGTCGAGTTCGAGCAGGTTCACGAGCCGGCTTGGCTCACTTACACCCCTAGTAATCAAGATAGCAGTTTGATGGTTTTTTACTGTATTTTTAGTGCTTATACTGCTTAATAATTTAATAATTGTTTTAGAAAGTTGTTTTTAACTATGTTTTTTAAATCTATTCACTTATCATCTAGTGATGAAAAGTTGCTTAATCATGCAGGCTTTGCTCTATAGGCTTTCCGGTGATTACAATCCTCTGCACTCTGATCCCGTGGTTGCAAGAATTGCTGGGTGAGCAGTCTAAAATACTCTCATGTAAAGCTTCTCTCCACCAATTTGCATCCAAAAAAACTGAAAGATTGATGGTATGTGACCATATTGGTTCATATTTGATGAGTTCAAAGATCAAATTGAACTCTTCAAAAAGTGCGGAATTTAAATGCACACACCTAAAGCCTTGAAATATTTTTAATCATTCACTCAACTTTTCAATCTTTTAAGCTTTGTTTGGGAAGGCTTTCTTACTGCTTCATAAAGTAGCTTTTTAGTACAAATTTTTTAATTTTTGTACTAAAAAGCTGCCCCAAATGAAGTCAAAATTTTTTTCTCTTCCGCTTCTCATCCTCTTTTGTGTTTGTTGAACCATTCTAAAGTGACCTTCAGAGATTTTTTCCATGTTTCTACTTGATAAATCCTTTTTGATCAAATTGATCATCAGGACATCAACAAAGGCTTCGTTTGGGACAGCTTTTTTACTGTTTCTTGAAGTAGCTTTAAAGTACAAAAATTTTAATTTTTTTACTAAAAAGTTGCTTCAAGAAGCAGTAAAAAAGCCGTCCCAAAGTTTATCTGATTCATTTGGGTTCACTTGTATACCCTTGGCATGTAGGTTTAACCGACCGATACTGCATGGTTTATGCACCCTTGGCTTTGCCGTCAGAGCCATTATCAGATCTATCTGCAATGGCGACCCGACGGCGGTGAGGAGCATATTCGGTCGCTTTCTTCTCCATGTGTTCCCAGGAGAGTCTCTAATTACAGAAATGTGGATAGAAGGCCCAAAGTAAGAAGAACAACCTTTCTTGGCTATATAGAGCTACTAGGCAAATTCTCTTCTCTACATGTTCTTACTATAGAACTCTACTTTTGTAGGGTCATATATCAAACAAAGGTGAAGGAGAGAAATAAGGCAGTACTTTCAGGTTATGTAATGCTAAAACACATTCCTTCCTCATTGTAGAGTATTGTGCATGTTCTAGGATCAATCGTTTCTTCCTTGACTGGCCCTGTGGTAAATAAAGATTGCTTGCATGACTCCTACTGTTCTTTTATTAAGAATGTTGAAATAATAGAATGTGTAATAAATAATATTGGTTTATTCCCAATTAAGATATTGTTTTGTATAATAATAATATAATTAGTGACATAATATCCGTTTGGTACAATAGCACCCCTCCCCCCCCTCATATTGCAGTGCATTCGGTGTGTAAGCGAGTCGAGTCGGGCTCGATTATGGGGTGTTCGAGCTTGACTCGCAAGTCAAATATTGAGCTCGAACTCGAGTCGAGCTCCAAAATCAAGCTCGAGTTCGACTCGCGATACTGTAACGAGTTCATCGAGCCGCTCGTCCAATTTTACGGCCTGATTTTTGTGTAGGTGGAGAGAAGCTTGCCGCTTTGGGAGAAAAAAAATGTTGCAACATAATGCTTTTGACGTCCAGTTATTATACTATTTGTGAGAAAAGAAGGCTTTCAGCATTTATTAGCATTGATATTTGAGAGAAAATTTTGGAATTTTTATATAGAGCTACCGCTTTGGGAGAAGAATATTGCTGTTAAACTTAGTTTTTTTAAAACTTAATTTTTTACTTTTATGTGTAATAAAAACATTAATAATTAAAAAAATTAGCTCAAAATATTGTTTTCGAGCTCGACTCATGGACTCGATAAGGTCGGCTCGTGAGCCCATAAACGAGTTGAGTTCGAGCTGGCTCGACTCATTTACAACACTAGAGCGGATAGATCATAAGATTGAATTTGTACAGATTGGAGTATTGAAGTTGTCTCAGAGCCTTTGTAGACACATTTGTTAATTGTTCTTTATTGGAGACAAAAAAGTGGTGCTCTTCTTTGATGGAACGCTATCTGTGATGAAATGATAATCTATTTTACTATGACTGTGTGATTATCGCAAAGCATAGGCTGATTATCAAGAAATCAAGCTTCATTTGTAAGAGTTTTTATCAACAGCATTTCACAAGCAAAATGCTCTACTAATATGTATTTGGCTTCAAAATTAGATCTAATAAAGCAGAATGCTGCTGTAGATGGAAAATTTCGCCTTTTCGTGCTAAATATTGGATTTTCTAAATCATATTTTTTTATTGGATTTACGAAATCCGTTGGCTCGAGAGTAAGAGTCCGCTCATTAAATTCGCTCTATAGCCAAATATGCACATGAAATTTAATAGGATTTATTATGAATGTTACCAAAAAGCTTTTAGGATTTAGGCTTCATAGGATTTCCGAAATCCGGATTTAGAGTATTTACATAATCCTACTTAAATCAAATATTGAGTCCTACCAAACAGCCCCTAAGATGGAGAGATTATTAGGTGCGGAGTGCGGAAGGGGAGAACCGTCCGCACAAGTATTGTTGGGGGTGAGGTATCTGCACTTGGTACAGATGGGCACCGCTAGGTACCCAATGCTTGTGCAGACGGTGTGCACTCCACACCTAATAACTTTTTAAGATGATGATCGTTTAGTAATGAATGTGCGCTGTAAAAAATTATGACGGTGTAGCCTAACTAAAATGATGAGGATTACACAATAGCCATGTGCATCAGATCCTTGACTACATATGTTTTCACCAGAGCTTTGAGGAGCGGCGTAACGGTGTACGTTTCTTAGAAGTTTTCAGGAGCGACGTAGGGAAGAATGATGAGGGAAGAAAGAGGAGGATTCAGGACTTGAGCCGCGTCGGAGAGAAAGAAGAACGAAGAAAGAAGGAAGATCGGATTCGGGACTTTGTGTTGCGTCGGGGATAAAGAAGAGGGAAGAAATACTAGGGTTCTTGACTTGAGCGGCATTGGGGAGAAAGAAGGAACTTTTATTACCTCCTCTGACCGGAGGTAGCTCTACGTTCGGTCAGAGGATTGTTACTCGGTTTTTGCTCGGTATTTGGTCGGTATGCTAGTTATTGTTTGATAATAACGAGGAATACCGCTTTGTGAAGATCAATACCGAGTAATACCGAGCAATACCGAGTAATACAAAAAAATACCGGTATTTTTTTGTATTACTCATAATTACTCGGTATTGCTCGGTATTTTGTTTTCACTTAATGATATTTCTCGTTATTGTTGGTATTGCTCGGTATTTCTCATTTTGTGTCTGCGCTCTTTGTGCCGGCCGAACGTAGCTTTACGTACGTTCACCGGACCAAATAAAAGTTCGAAAGAAGAGGGTAGAAAGGGATAAATTTTTAAAATAGATATGATAAAAAATTTAATTATGTAATTGAGTATCGTAAAATAAAAATTTAAAATTTAAGTAATTAGTCAGCATAGCTGAGTCATTGCCAATACCGACATAGAGTTATGTCCGAAATACTCGCATAATATTTTTTTGGGGTTCTTTTTGGAGGTATAAACATTATTGTCTTTTTATTTTATTTTTTTTTTAATAATTTTTTGCTCAATGTGAGGTGATGGTTGATAAGATGCGCAAGCATGAAAGGATTTTGATAAATATAAATGATATTTTTTAAAAAATTAAAAAAATAAAATAATTTAATTAAAAATATATTTTATTGTGGCTAGTCAAAAGTCTAATGGGTGATTTGCTAACACAACAGCTAATTGAACTAGCACCCACTATGTGGAGTCAATGAAAGTTGCTCGTTGATCAGGGGAAGAATCAGCCATAATTTTTGCGCGGCGGGGGTGGGGGTTGGGAGCGGCAAACTTATAAGTAATTGTTGGCATGTATGTCGGGGGTCCAAGGGGACAGCGCCCCCTGGCGGGGTTCGACCTGCATTAGGTGGGTATGGGTACGCTCATGGTCTCGTGGGTGGGTACTCAACATCAGAGGACAAACTAATTTACATTACTAATTACCATATGCATCCAGTATATTACAGTAATCCTTACTACGCAGAGCACAACACTGAACCGCGTTGTGACCACGATAAATTTTGATATGTGGCTTGAAAATTTGTAGTCAAAGAAATGACAAAAAAAAAAAAAAACTCAAGGCTATTAATCCGTGGCAGACTGCATTCAAGAAGTGTGAAAAGTGGGTGGGCGTGGGTGGGTCTCGAAAGTCACCATAGGTGGGCAAAGCCCGCTAGCGCAGAGCGTGGATACCCAACCAGGACCCCGTGTAGGGCTTTGTATCCTAGCCTCCAAAGGGTTCCGCCCCTACCGTTAATCAATTGACTTTGTCTAGTTTTAAATTGTTAATTTAAGATAATTATATAATTATATTTTTAATCATACACTTTAAAATTTTAAGAAAGACGACGATTATGGATTTGAGCCTTGAGTAGCGTGGGGGAGAAGACAATCCTAGGGTTTGATTTTTGCCTTTCAGAAATGGGAAGGTCAAAGCGGGAATTTCACTTTTGCAATCGCCTCTCTCCTATTTTATGTCATATAATTAAATATTATTATAAAATAAAAATAATTGTAATTAAATTGTACATAATATCAATTTAATAGATATTTATGATTTACTTTAATTAATATGTATTATGATGTTTAATTAATTTTAAAATTTATTAGTTAATAAATATTATATTATTATATTATGATAAATATAAAATATTTAAATTAGGTATGTTCATTTTTATAATCAAATATTAATAAAAAATTTAACCAGTTTGTTATTCATAAACATAAATGAGTCAAATATAAATTTTCACGAATAAATTTTAATTAAGCTGAGTTATGAGTAGTTTGTTGAATAAATTTTAAGGGCATCTCCAACTGAACGGCAAACACTTCTTGCTTTGCTCTAACCGATCGTCATTTCTGACGCCATTTTGATCGCGGATGAACAGTGCGACGCCAATATTGGCGTTGCACTGTTCATAGGCGCCATTTTTTTTCTCTATCGAACAGGTTGGGAAGAAAGGCGTGAAAGAAAACGATGGTTTTTTGCGGCAAAATGGCGTTGGATTGGAGATGAAACACGACATTTTTTTATTTCCCTGCATTTTGGATTGAAAAATGAGATTGTCGGTTGGAGATGGTCTAATACAGTGATTAGTAATGTATTTCATTATAGTTCATATGCATGCATCAAAATCCTATAATAACTATATTCTAAATTTCATAATTTATGAAATAATTATATTCACAAAATATTTTATTCAAATTAAATCATTATAAATACAAAGTTTATAGACTACAAAACACAAAATACTAAAGAGTAATATCACATAGGAGTGTAAACGAGTCGAGTCGAATAGTGACATTATCAAATTGAGCTTGTTTAGCTCATACTGAGCTTGAACTCGACTCGTTGTATAAAAATTAAGTTCGTGCTCGGCTTGATTGAAAAGCTTGAGCTCGACTGATTTATGAAGCTAGAATTTTTATTATCTTAAAAAAATATTAAGAAAATGACTTAAATTTTTTTAAAAAATATACTTAAAATCAAGTAGCTTGATGAGCTAACGTATTATAAATATTTTTTTTTATTTTTTATCTCATCAAATTTAATGGCCAACTCGTATTTGGATTAATAAACATCTCTTATTTTATTTTGAGCTAATAAATTAAATTTGAACCAAAAAAATTTTTCATGAGGGATGATTATATAAAAGTATTAATATAAATATATCTAAATTTAAATATTTATATTGCAAATTATTTATGTCAGCTGTTTTTTTTTTTATAATTTCACTTTTATTTTTTCTTTATTATCATTTAATCATAATAATTAATTAAATTGAAATGATTTTTTATTTTTCATACTAAATGTGTTCTCTCTAACTCTCATAAAATTAAATTTCAATTTGAGCTCAAATTTAATTTCCAATTTAATTAACTCATTTCCAACAAATTGGCGCGAAAATCTCTCTCTCTCTCTCTCTCTCTCTCTAACTTCTATATATACCTCATGGCCACTGGTGTCCCGGGCTAAACCTTTAATGGAATCCGATTTCCCGAAATCCTCACTCTTCTCTTCGGATCAGCGCCTCTGCTCCGCCCAAATACTTGATCCTTCCCAGGTTCCTCTCTCTCTCTTTTTGTTGATTTGGATCTCTATCTCTATGCTCCTTCTTCCCTAACGTAGGACTGTTGAATATTCTTCAAGGTTCGGGCAAGAATTGAGGTGGCCGTGATCAAGTTTCTCAATGCGTTGTCTTCTCCAACGCCTGCAATATCCTCTCTTCCACTGGTCTCTCTCTCTCTCTCTCTCTCTGAATTGGATGGTTGTCGAGATCTCGATTCAATCACAGGCTCACAGCTACCCGAAACATGAACTAACGATCAGATTGAACTTCATTTAGTTTAATTGGTTCTAGAGGACCCTTTAACCATTAATTTGATTTTTATCACACCATTGAGATGGTCTCTTTTTTCTCTGGAGCTTAGCTAGGGGTTTTTATCGAGATTTATTCCTCCCACTTCACTGCATAAATTTTCTCCATACTTCCGACAAGTTAACACTCTTTAATCTGCCCTAGCTAATTGGTTATTTGCTCGTTGCCTCTTTAAAGTTTGATGTTCAGTTCTGCAATCTGTCATTTGTAGATTTGCAGGAAATCGAGTAACAGTGATGTTCGCTGTGGGCTGCTTAGCGATGTTTCCTCCGTCTTTCTCTCTCATTCTTTCTTCAGTAGGTCATTCTTGCGAGCTGGCCATGCTAAGGCCTTCATTAGAGGTATGGTTAATTAGCTCTCATTTACTTCAAATAACGAATGCTGAAGTTTGATGAGCTTAATATTTCCTCAGTGTGGAAAGTCATGGAGATGTGTTTTCAGATCCTGAGTCAGGGAAAGCTGGTAACCCAGAGGGAGCTTTTCTATAAGCTGCTCTGTGATTCTCCGAATTATTTTTCTTCACAGAGAGATGCTAACAGGGCCGTTCAGGGTTTGTCACATCTGCGTTCATTCCTTTGATGTATGTTTCTTCGATCCCTTCATTTCCATGATTTCAGTTCATCACATGCAGACGTTGTTGCTTTGCTTCGTTGCACTCGTAATAGTCTTGGGATCATAGCTTCTAGTAGAGGTACAATCATTGGGCGTTTGTCCATAAAGGTGATTTTCGCTCAATATTGGCTTAATTATATTGTCTACTGAGTTACTGTTCACCTTTTAAAAATGAATATACTTGTTCTAACATTCCAAATTATGTTATTCACGGTGCTTAAAAATGGAAGTGAAATTCATGAGAAAGAAAACTTGATCAGTTTGCATAATAGAAGCTGCAATTTCTTTACGTAAATTCTGTGACTCTGATTTTTATTGCAAGAAACATGTATTTAGAATCAAGAAGGGGATGTAGTTGATTGTTCGGGGCTTGGACCTGCTGGATATGCTATTAGTGGAGACTTGAATCTATTAAGCAAACTGGAATTTCACTCCGATGCTCGATACATTATTGTAGTTGAGAAGGTATTTAACCATGATAAAAATTTCAAATTAAATTATCATTCTGGCTTTTAAATTATCAGTTGATTACTATTGTTAACAATTCAGGATGCCATTTTCCAAAGATTAGCTGAAGATTGCCTGTTCAATCTGGTTCCATGCATTCTAATAACAGCCAAGGGTTATCCAGACATTGCCACAAGGTAAAATAAAAGTTGACTTCCTTTTTTTGTCAGTTTTCATACTTTGTGGCTTTGCAAGCTGTAACATATCAGAATCTTCGATTGAAATTATAGAAAGACTGATTCTGAAAGCTTAATTTCTCTAAGATCTGGTAAGGTAGTAAGCATATTGAAATTAAAAAATTAGTTCGTCAACTGGAATGAGTCGAATGACAATGGAATTTCTTAATCTTGTAAACCTATGGAGGAATGCGGGAATAAAAAGAGTTTTAACTGTAGATTTTTTGAATCTATTTGCAATGTCTGTTATGATTCTTCATTTACTAAGGGAGATGAGATGCAATTATATCTTTAAATAAGGATTGATCCCACACAATAGTCGTTGGAACATGTGGTCAGCTCCTCAACTCTTCAAGTTCAAAGTGCAGAATTAATAGAATCTATAAACTCATAGATTTTCTATGCTAAGGGTATCGCAAATTTCCTTGTTGAAATTCGCTTATATGATCTTCTTGAAGGTGCCTTCATCTACTTCTTCGTATATAAGAAACAATGCCCTTCAATCGTTCATCCTGATCCTTCACTGGTTTGTGTTAATCTACATTAAAAATGACAACTTCTTCTAGGTTTGGCTGTATACCCGTTTGTGAGGATCACCCAACAATATTGGGATCCTAACAATAGCCACATTATAATGCTCATTCTCATAGTAGTTGTTGTTCAACTTGGGGATATACTCGCACTATGTTGAGTTTTGGAGGGAGGAGATAATTATCTCTAGGACCAAATTTGTTGTTAAAATTTATAGAATAGGAAGAGGTGGTGGGCTTCTAGGTGGCTACTTCACACCTATCTGAACTTTTCTCACGCTTTCTGTTTGTCTCTATTTCCCTCTCTATCATTCATGTGCATGCACACAAATATAAGACGGTGGACGAGTAAGGGATTGATGCAAGTATATAGCATTTCCTCTTTCATTTCCTTTTTTTTTTAGCTACAAATGTTGTACAAGGAAGCCCCGATTTATGTGTAGAAAAATTATTCTGTGCGCACGCCGACCACAAACCAATCAGAATGCGTCACGTCACCTTTCGCTGTATCGCAACTCGGTATTGCTCGATACCACTCGATACTGCTGACGTAGCTACACCTGATTCACCTCTAGACATAGAGCTGTGTCCGCCTCCACATAGAATAATTTCTCCAATTTCAAAAATTAACTAGGGAGTTTCTTTAGTTTACACTTTAACCTAACTTCAATTGTTCTTTTTTTTTTTTCTCCAAATCTCCATGCCTATTTAAATCATTATAAATACCAATCTTATTACTTTTTCAAAACTCTCTTATTCCTCATGCACATGCTTTATATTTGTTGAGCCGCACTAATCTGCTTCATTACTTTCATTGGTTGCGAGCAGGTTTCTCCTATTTCGACTAAACCAGACTTTCTCTGAATTGCCAATCTTGGGCTTAGTAGATTGGTAGGCTTTCTGAACTTCGGATCATCCAACCTTCTCCAGATGCATTGTATATCCATAAAATGTTCATGCAGGAATCCAGCCGGATTAGCAATATTGTCCACCTATAAGTATGGCAGCATTGCCATGGGCTTGGAGTCTTATAGATATGGCGAGTAGTAACTCCTCTTGATGAATCTTGCTTAACAACAATTACATATTAGATTACTCAACTATTTTCTTGTTACTTCTCACTTCCCAGCGTGCAATATTAAGTGGCTTGGGCTACGCAAAGATGACCTCCAGATGTTACCTCAGCTAGCATTTATAAAGCTGAAACCACGTGATCTGCAAATAGCCAAAAGTTTAATGTCATCAAAAACATTGCAGGTACACAAGTCTTCTCGAGATACTTTGAAATATATCGGATTGAAAGATAATAATTGGGAACCCCCAACTCGTGTTCGATTTCCTCGAGCGGCTGAACCTCTTAAGTTGGGCCCAATCAAGTGCGGGCTAAGAGATTTCTAGGGTGGTAGTTGGTGGATACCCTGTTCCAAAAAAAAAAAAAAAAGATCATGTCATACATAGTAAATCTTTCTTGTATTTAGTAGGGGTGTCAATATTTGACATGACCCGAAAATCTGATTCGAATCCGACTCGAAAATTTTAGGGTAGGGTCAACCCAAATCCGAAACGGGGCAGGTTTGGGTTCAACAATTCAACCCGTTTCAAAAAACGGGTCGGTTTGGGTTGACACTTTGACTAGAAATTGACCCGTTTTGACCTGAAAATCCATTTTGACCCGCCAACCTGAGATTGGCCCGTTTTTTACCTAAAAAGCGGAGATTGACCTGTTTTTTGACCTGGAAACTAGTAATTTTTTTATGGCATTAGGTCATTCGGGTCATGTCAAGTTGATTTGGGTCCGTAAAAATGACATGTTTGTAAAAACCGGGTCGGGTTCGGGTTGACCTGAATAGTGTCCCGACTCGTGACCCGAAATTGACACCCATAGTATTTAGAATTCATTCAATTTGAAGAAAAAAGTTAATATCATCAGATAAAAACATTCAAGCCTACTCTAAATCCATACAAAAAATAATTTATAATTGATTTACTTAAAATCAAATACCAAATATTTGTTTAAAAAAGGTGAGATTTTTCATTATGATATTTGTTTTTATAGGAAACATATAGAGCAGAGCTTACTGCAATGGTTGAGAAGGGGCATAGAGTGGAAATTGAGGCACTATACTTCCGTGGATTTAACTTCCTAAGCCAGTACATTGCTACAAAGATTGTAAAGTCTGATTATATCTAAGAATATGGAAATATCTTCATCGGCAGCTTCGTGATGTGTGGTTGCTATGAGAAGAACCTCAGTCTCACGCTTCTCAAATCTGCCTCACACTGGTAAGTTCTTCAATATAGTTTTCATGCTTATGTTCAGTTCTTTTTGGTAGCGCAGTGTTAGTTGGCCCAGCTTTTTCGGCAAATGGGTAAATTTTATGCTTATGTTCAGTTCATTAAATTTAGTCAAACTTTTATTTCAATATTTAAATATAACTAAAATATTATAATTAAGTAGATTGACTCTCTAAAGGGAGAAATTATTCTATGCGGTCGTCGAACGGCATCCAAAGGTGAATCAAAACGCTCCAGAGGTCAATCAGAACGCGCAACATCATTTTTTTGTTATGTACCGCTCGGTACCGGATGATGTGTCGCGTTCTGATTCACCTCTAGACCGTTTGATGACTGTACAGAATAATTTCTCGAGGACCCAATTTTTTTGTATAGGTGGTTATAAAGTTGTGGTAAAATTGTTTTGAAAGTTGCTCTATAAAAAAATTCTTAATATAATAATAATAATAAACTATGTGAAATAAAATCATCAAGCAGAAAATAAGCTATCACAAGTGAACCCTAAATAAGAAATCAACTTTAAATGATGGAATTCTACGTGATGTACACATATATTGAGAGGAATATGCATCTTTTCATACTTGAAATTTTGTACAGCAATATGTTATTGTTAATGATCTTAAAGTTTCTTAGTGACCATATAATTTGAACTGATAATGAAATCATATAATATTATCTTTTCATAAGAGTCGGAGATTATAATTAAGATAATATTGCTTAACTCTAATTAATTATATGTTTGGTATTAATAATTTAAACATAATTTGATTATTAGATATATTTGATATAATAATTTAAAAATAAAAAACATCGATATAACACATTGTTTGTTAAAATTTAAATAATGATACCAATAATATATTTAAATCTATTTATTTAGCTAATTTTTTATCATATCTATTTCTATATATATAATATAATATAAATATTTTAAGTCCGTTACCGAACAAGTATTTTATCACGATCTTAGTGAACTATTTGTTAAATAATAAATTATCATATTTACATATATAACAAATAAGCAAGCCAATGTTTAAGTTATTTATATGATGAGTTTTAAAATTTTGTTCAAGCCTGTTGAATTATTTAAAAAAATTAATAAAAATAAATATTATATAAATAATAAGTTTAAAGTTGTTCATCGAATGCATTTATTTGTTAATAGTCCTCAAAAGAATTTAAAGATGAAATTGCATTAATGAGAATGGATTACAAACAGTCAAAATTTAGGAACAGGTCATTAAAGAAATAATGTAACAGATCTCGAGGAGATTCAAATATTATTAGAGAATTGAAGCTTTTCTAATGATGTCGCAAAGCTGAGAAGAAACCTCCAGATGTTTTCTCCTTTTTTCTGTTCTCATCGTCTCCCAGCTGTTTAGAAAATCTTTCTTAGAAATAATTGAAAAATCTTTCTTATAAATAATTGCGATAGGTCAAGCAAAACAAGGCAACTAGAAATATATGGATAAATATATTAAACTAATAATTTATTAGAAAAAAAATTACATAAAAAATATCTGAAATTTTTTCTTTCCAAAAGTAGATGACAAACCTCTTTGGTAATTAGCTGAAGGATATCCAGAATCTCAGAGAAGTTTGGTCTTTGTACGGGATCTTGTTGCCAGCACATTTCGAGAAGTTGAGCAAGCTTTGGACAGGTACGCTTTGGAATGGTTGGTCTCAAACCCTGCAGTGACAATGCCGCGTAGTGTGATTTGAGAACACGCTATAGAAGACGTAGAAAGTGTAGCTGCCACTTTATTCTTAACAAAACCAATAAATAAAAGGGTAGAGTAATCATCCCTTCTTATAGGTTATTCAGGTTTTTTTTTTTGTGCTTACTTAGAAAGTCCTTAAGGGCGGAAGTGAACTAAAGGATGATTAAATAAAATGATAAAATATTCATCCTTTCTCATAGGCGTCCTTTCCAAGGGTTCATGCCAAATAGGAGATTTTTCTTTTTTGCCCACCAAAGTGTTCAAGGCTTTAGTTTAGCATCATCATGTAGGTGAAGAGTAAGTTTTCGTTTGGGACATATTTCTTATTGCTTTTTAAAATAATTTTTTAGTATAAAATTGTACTAGAAAGCTACTTCAGAAAGCATTAATAAATTTAAATTTTGTTTGGGACGACTTTCTCACTACTTAAAATGGAAGAAATATCCAAATTTTCTCATAGGTATCCCACAACACAACATTTTAAGGAGTTTTTTTGCCCACCAGAAAGTCAAGATGGGAGTTTATTAGGAACAAATCCTATGCATGAATAACTAGTTTTATAGGAACAAATGAAATGTTCATTGTAGGGCATCACAACTTTTGTGATTGAGCAATATTTCTAACAACTCCACATATTTTTAATGCATTTTCCCATATGGCACAAAGAGAAAAACGGTATCTAAGAAATATATATTATAGAGATAGCGTTGAAAATGAGTTAATGGGAATTTATGCATGAGAATTAGAGGCCAGCTTCTCTACGCCAAATGAGGAACAAGAAGAAGAAAACATGAGAAGAAAAGCATACCTTCTGAACCACACCAACTGCTGCTTGCAAAGGTGTCAGGTACTCATAAGGAAGCTGAGACACAGTAATCCGAATCAATAAATCAAAACCCAAAGTTTCATTGACATGAAAGCCATGAACACATTACCTTCCCCGTTAATAGCTCCCACAGCACGATTCCAAAACTGAAGACATCAGCCTTATGATCATAGGGCTTGTGCTCTATGACCTATATGACAACAAAATCCACCCATTAGACAGATAATCAATGCAGCTATATCGTTTCAAAAAAACTAACATACCATTAAAATTTTACTTTATGAATGAAAGATTACTTTGAATACTCATCCTATTGGAGTCTTTCTCACAAACAGAAATGAAAGCCAATTAGTATGAGAAGTTCTAGTGTCAAAAACCTCTCAAAAAATTCAAGTTAGAGGACTCGAAAATTATGAGTTTTCTTTCACAAAGGTGAGCAATATTAGTTTGAGATCTAGGGTGCCCTAGAAAAAATTTCCTATCAAACTAAATAAAAACATCGATTGAGATTCAAATATATACTCGTGTTATGGATCTTGTTGAATTTGTCTTCTTTCTTACAGGGAATTGAGCTTGAGATTTTATGTTAATGTCAATTTCCAGCTAATATGACTGTAGCATGCAATGAATTAGGGATGGGGTTTAAATCCTAAAGATTTGGGGAAGACCCAATGATTGAATTAATTATTTTGTGCGGATGGCAAACGTCGTTCAGAGACCAACGAGAATACGCCACGTCATCCCTTCGCTTGGTATCGCGGCTCAATATTGCTCGGTACCGGCAGTACTGCTAACGTGACGCATTTTGATTTGGTCTTTGGATGGCTTTTTGCATCCGGTCTCCGCACATAGAATAATTTCTCCAATAATTGGGACTCATAACCCCACTCTATAGGCAGGTTGGACCATCCGTTTTACTTTTCAAAATAAAATTTCATTATATGTAGTGCTTAATAGTTGAATCCTATATACTTCCATGTTTAGAAGATTATGATTGGACATTTTTGAGCTATGGGCCTGTACTCTACCTGTACAAATGATTGGATCCTATCAACTCTTTATCCGTATTTAGAGGATCAAGCATAAATATTATGATTTATGGCCCAACCCTAGTAGCAAGGTGGCTTATTTATTTTTCTTTTATTCCTTCTTTTTGATGATTCTCGCACTAGGGACCTTCCAGCCTTGTCAACTCCATTCATACTTCTTACACAATTTTACTAGCTTGAAATTAGCAACGCTTTTCCACAGGTTCGAGTTGCCATCAATCGAAACATGCCTTGCTAAAGCTTAACTCATTATCCCTGACTCTTATAAATGTATTATAGTTGGTAAGATTAATTGAAATCTTCCATTTGAGTGAAGACATTATTGACAGAAAAGGGATCTTTTCCCAACAAATATTCTTTGTTGACACGTAATGACATGTAAATTAGCCCTCTTAGGTTAAACAATATTAGTGAACTGACATGTTGGAGACACCAGCTTTCTAAAGACACATAATGCAAGGTTGCCTATTCTTCTAGCAAATTGGGCGCCTTCAAGGAGAAAGTACTCACCAAGTAAAAATTATTAGGACGTCTTATGTTTTGGCCATACTACAAAATAGTTGTTTGGTGTAGACAATTGCATCTTTAGCAGCTTCATTTGTCTTCTTAAAGTTTAGGGTTTAGTTAGTTTGTTTAACTTGTAGCAGAAGTATATGGGAATTTGTTCCTAAGAATGCCTAGAGAATTTTTATAGATAAACTGTATCAGAGGAATGTGAGGTCTGGAAGCTTCACAAACCTATATAGAGATCGACAAAGAGAGGGATTACAATTGGCCACATCATCATTCAACAAGTCCTGAACACGTTAGTTAATGGGCTCCAATGAATTTTCCATACATAGATACTGCCCCAAAAAATTATCATATTGCTTCTTTTAGATGAGGCACGTATTGCTTCCATGTCTTAATAAAAGTCAGCTATTAAATAAGATGATCAAGGATATCAAGGTATGGTCATGCCTCTAGTTGAACAAGTCCAGCTAAACTATATCAGATGTATGAATGGAATATGTTATAAAGTAGGGCTGGTGACATATAGCTATAGCAAATACATTTACTATAAGATATTAATACTAGATTAATCATTAGGACCCTTACCATTCATGTTTAGCATTAAAGATTAAAATTTGATTAAAGCTACACATGATTTTTGTTAGACCGGTCCAATGGGACCGGCCCGTGCGCGAAATGGCAGAGGAGTTCCGCCTCTTGTACAAGCCAAAGAATTCCAAAGAGCAGTTTTGGAAGGAATTTTGAGGGATTTGAGAGGGAATTTTGAATGTAGGGACTGTTTAGGGATTTCCTTTTGATTTGTATGCATTAAATAGTTTGTTTTCCTAGGGTTAGGGCATCTTGAATTTGGCTGAAATTTGAGATAGGTTTAGGTTTTTTTTGGGTTCTAGCGGCATCTAGAGATTTGGGAGAGATTGATCCTCCTCTCGAATAGAGGATCAATTGTATCTTGTTGTTTTTCTTCTTCTATTAGTGAATTTCAACTGTTTTCTCTTAGATTTCATACAGTTTTGTGGAAAAAAAAAATGCTGTTTACCGTAGATTTTTGCTCTGTTTTTCATTATTTTGGACTGTTTCCTATCAATTTTCTTCAAGCAGAATGTTTGAAAAAAAAAAAACCTCAGGAGCCATCCACCGGTAAGTTCCTGTTTCTGCTGTCATAACTCCAGTTTGGGCCTTCACACGTGCAACACCAAAATCTGCTACCTTGACAACCTATCCAGTAAAAGACATGAAACAAAATTACTTCAAAAAAAAAACACCTTGAAAGGGGAAATTTTCTATACAACAATAACAATAATATCAATCGTTTATCACCCAGAGTGAAATTTTCTATACTAAAAAATATAAAAAATGGAAAAACAGAAATACCAAAACTATTCTAACACGTCCAAAACCAAAAATGGAAGTGATTTTTAAACCATGATGATCAATACTAAACCAGGCATATAGTGAGGTTTTTTACTTGCCTCATTTTCATCCATCAGAAGATTAGCAGCTTTCAAGTCCCGATGAATTATATTATTTTGATGTAAATAGTTCATTCCTTTTGACACATCAATAGCCACTCTGAGCAAAGCTGGAAGCTTAAAAGTGCTCTTTTGCTTGTGAAGAATGTCATATACACTTCCCCCAGACATAAACTCTGACGATGTTAAAAATCAACTCACCATCAGTAATATTAAGATGCATAATTTGAGAATTTCTCAAACTAGCCGCACTTCCATACCTGTAACAATGCATAAACTGGGTGGTTTAGTGCATGCGCCAATAAACTGAACAACATTTCTATGGCGCACCTTCCTGCCATCATTAAGAACTCCAGTTATATAATCAGAAGTAATGGAAACAATGCTTCTTATTAGTCACAAAGCTACACAAATAAATAAGGAATAACCCCCATTGGAATCTCAGTAGCATTCATATAAGCACAGTAAATGGGGAAATTATTATGTGCGGAGTCCGAATGTAGAGGATCTTTCGGATTACTGGACGCACTACGTACGCTCTGCTTACACTCTGCGTGTTTGTAGATACGTAACAAATACGTAGAAAATCCTCAGAACTAATTATTTATTGCTTATTTACTGTGTATCTATAAATACGCAGAGCTTACGCATAGGGTACGCAGTAATCCGAAAGATTCTCTATGTTCGGACTACGCACAGAATAATTCCTCGTGAATGCATATCCAGTTACAATTAAATATTTCAGCATAACCGGGAAGTATTGTAATTCCAGAGGGCTACCACCTCACATGTTTCGCTTAATCCCTAAAAATAGCCCAAAAGAGATACCTTAGAAAAAAGTATAAAAATATTTCAAATATCAGGAGTCTTAAAAGATATGCAGGGTAACCAATTTACACATCTAACTAAAATATGACAAAAAACATCAGGAGTCTTAAAAGATATGCAAAAAGTGAATACTACTCATCACATTTAGACTTCATTTGGGACAGTCTTCTTATTGCTTCTTAAAGCAGCTTTATAATATAAAAATTTTAATTTTTAAACTAAAATTTTTTTTTAAGAAACAATAAAAAAGCCTTAATCATGTTGCTTTAAGGGTTGAAAAAAACGACAAATAATCACAAAGGGAAACAATTGAGTTTCTAGCTAACCTCATGATGTAGACTTCCTGCACAAATTCACGTTGCATATCCACGCTTACTCTCTCAGGCTTCAGTACCTTAATAGCAACATCCTGACTACAGTATGTACCGCGAAAACTAAAGCAGAAACAAGAATTAGACAAATGGTTATAGCATCATATATGTTCAATCATCTAGAATTGCTCCATATATTCCCTGATGACAACTTACAGGTCGCCGTATGAACCCGACCCCAGTTTGCTCTCGAATTTAAGCATCCCGAAATCTATTTCCCACACATCAGTTCCATCAGTTGGTATTTGAACATGGTCAGGATGAGAGCTCTCCCCAGCCAAAATATTTTCTGTTATAGGAGACCATGGATGAGGCTTAAAGCAAGCTTGCCTCTGACAAAAACTAGGAATTATTAAAAACATATAAATCATGAGAAAAAATAAACAGTTCCATCAAAAAATACAGTGATATAAGAATATCCATTTATTTATCCTCACATTACAATTAAATGTCATGGAAGCAAAGCATTAATACATAAGCATCATAGGTACCATGATAGATTATTGTTGAGGTTCATTATGCTGCATATATGCCATATCTCAATATGTGTAATTATATAGGGGCAGTGCAAGGGTTAGATGGGGTAACTTTTCTGCTTCAAAGTAAGTCAGCAATATAGGTTGATTTAATTAAATTACAAGTTAGGCTTGCAAACATTCTTATGAATCTAGGAAAGCAACAAGTTTAAATTCTCCCATTGACTTTTCTTTTTACCTTCATACATGTCTAAACTAGCTGTTAGTGTGGGCTCCAAAAATTTGCTCAATTGAGAGAGTTTAGGTGTTTTCCTAAGGTACTAACCAAAGATTTAAGCTTCATTTTACAAAGACTTCATGATCTGGTTTCAGGTTCTCTATAGTTATAAGCTCATATGGTTAGTTACCCTTCTTGATGATGAGAGATAACTTTCGATTAAGGGTAGTCATTAGGAGCAAAAAATTTAGCATATAATATTAACAATTTGAATTTAAATTGAGAAATTTATCGCATTCAACTTAAAAGCCTATGGTGGGAGAATTGTGATGAATCCAATCAGATTTTGTTGTCCCGAGTTGTCATAGTTGTTGGTCTAATTAACAAGAGGAAGTTATCGAATACAGCATGCCTTCATAAATAGGTGTATCGGTGCAACATAATATATATATATATATATATATATATATATATATATATATATATATATGCTTAGGATCATGAAAATTATAGAAAGGCTCGTTTGAAACATCAGGAGAGTGCGATAGATTCTCTTAGAGTCTACGAAACCATACTGTGACATAAATTTGCAATAGTTAAGATCAAGGTTATTCCAATAAAGAGCTAGGCGAGGAATTTCAAAGCAAATTCTATCTAATTTTGTTAACATTCCCATCAAGAACATATTAGAAATGTTAAAATGAATTAGCTGTAAAATATGAAAAAAAAAGCACCCTAAAAAGACAGAAATTCTGCATTTCAAAATAGAGACAAAAAACCTTACAATAGGAATTGATTGAAAAATATCCATAGCACATCCAAGATTTACGCCCTACAATTTTAGTCCTTTTGACAATCAAACCCAAAAAATATATATTACTAAAGAAAATATAAGAACATGCAAAACAGAGAAAAAATCACGTTTCCCCCATTCACTTCAAAAGCATTAAATGAAACTAAATTAAGGATCAAAATAACATGCCTTTCCAATTGGATATTTTTTTAGTTAGCTTCTTTTTCTGAATATAAAAAAAATATTACAACTTGGAACTTCATCCAATTTGGATAAGAAAATTACCTCCATATTTTGAATTTCCCGCTGCAATGCAGTCGTAAGTTGCTCAGCTTCCTAAAATTCACCAAACAAAAAAAAATCTCATTGAACTTGATTACAAAACAACTAACAGTGAACCTTTATATTAGCACTCAATGATTCACAACAGTACAGTTTTTTCTTTCTAACAGCCCAAAAAAACTATTGTGCCAAATTCAATTATCAAAAACAAAAGCATAGATTATTGATAATTGACCTTATACCCGATAATGTCCTTGATTTTTTTAATGAAATTATATGCACTAAGCCATACTAAAGAACATATATCATGATTTTTCAAACAAATCACACAGAATTAGTCCAATTTCCAAAATCCTCCATCTCAGTTTACTAGTTTGGTATGAAAAACAGCAAAAAAAAACTGAACCTTATTGCCACCACTAGTAAACCAACCATGCTCATCTCCACATAACAATCGATTCAAGAACAAAAAAGTATTGACGATTGTTCTCAACTGCTAATTAAAGAGTTCATTTTGCACTAAGGCAAACCGTTGAATTTATGCCTGAATAAAGAACATAACATGAAACTATTATGCGCATTCTTACGCTTCTAAAATAAAATAAAAATAAAATGTCAGGCATGAAGTGAAGTTTTGTGAGTACCTCGTATGGCCAACCAACAACAACAAAGACATCTAGCGAGAAGCCATCATTTGTTGAAAATGCATGTGCTTCTTGAATGTTTAGGCCAAGCTCAGCAAGAAGAGAAGTCAACTGGAAAATGGAAAAAAGTTTGATCCAGCACATTGCTTTGAAAAAATTCAAGCTCAAAATTTCATAAACATCACCTCAACTACAATAAATCCATTGAAATTATGAAAGAATGAAATTTCCTCTCAGTTTTATACATTCTTAAAGCACCCAAGTCAAAGCCCTATCTCAAATAAATGTTACTACCGCCATGCCTTTACTATAACTATTTATAAACATATTATTTTTAATTTTAGGGTTTATTCATTTTAACATTCTTATTTTTTTCCATAATCAATAACTTCTTAGTTCTTAACATTTAAAAGTTATTTCCATTCCCTCATTAATAATATCTTATTTATATTGTATGATAAAACTAAGATAAATAAATCTATCATAACAAAGAATAAATTGATCTTCTAGCAATCTTAATTAAAAATTATCAATTTAAAACTAGCTTAACATATTATGTACTCAACCTTTAGTTACTTAAACTAAGACTATTTTTTTTAATACTTTTCTATTATTTTAAATTTTCATTCACTTCAAAAGACAAATTATTTATAAACACACTATCATCTGCATAGATAGCATACATTGAAGTACCTAGCTTTAAATTGCTTATGTAAGTACCTACATAATCAATATAATACTAACTTGGGCTTCGTTTGGGACAACTTTCTTATTGCTTCTTAAAGCAGCTTCCTAGTACCCAAATTTTAATTTTTATGCTAGGAAGCTAGTTTAGGAAGCAGAAAGAAAACCGTCCCAAACGAAGCTTAATGTTACTTCCTGATATAATACTATTGAGTCTGAAAACACTTTTATCACTCTACCGCTACTCTTGATACTAATCACGACTAATTCAAATATATATTTATTAACTTCGACAAACCTTTGACATACATCTTCTTGAAACCTTCTGAAATCAATTCTTGTGATACTTAATTATATGCATTTTCAATGTCAATGAAGATCATATAAAGACCCTTCCATCACTCTTATTTTTTATTCACTATTAATTACCTTATCACAAAATACTCATCGATAATACATCATTCTTGCTGAAAAAAATAGTTCTACAACATTGATGTGATTTATAAGCAAATCTCGTAATACTTTCTACCATAACTTCTTTAGAAATATTTCAAATTTGATTCCCTGATAATTTTTATGTTCACAAAAATCTTCTTTATTTTTAAATATTAATAACAAAATAATTCTTTGCACGCAAGTGTCGTCATTAATGTCTTTAACTACTTTATTTAGAATATTGTTAACTAAACCACTCCAAAATCTATTATAACTCTATAAATCTCAAAATGAATCACATTCAAGCCTATAGCATCCAATACTATAGGTTTATATTTATGGAACATCTTTAAAGCTAACTCCATTTTTTTAATAAATTAATGATCTTTAAATCGAAGTAACAAATGTTGAAGCACCGAAGAATTGGACCTTATTGTCCCATAATAGTTGAGACTTCACAGAGTAAAGAAATTGATAGTAAGAGAAAAGAGTCAAATCTAGAGTTTATTACTACAAGAAGAAAGTATAGGACATAATAGAAAGTAAAAAAGGTGAGAGATATAGGAAAGAGACCAATAGACAATAGAGTACATAGCGAAACTATTATTTTTTTCAGCAGCAAGATAAGAACCTACTCAAAGTGCACTAAGGGTGTCTTCTACTCTGTGAGGCTACAATCTTGATATTTCAAAGAGCCAAGGATCATGGTGTCTAGGGGTAGAATTTCAAAGAGCCAAGATCATGGTGTCTAGGGGTAGAATCAGGAAGAATTCAGGGTGGGCAAGGCAATTGCCCACCCTGAAATTTTATTTTTCTTAGAAAAATAAACATTTTAACTATTTTGTCCACTTTCAATAAATGTAGTCGTCTAAATTCAAGGAAAAATTATGTTTTTATTTCATATATAAGATTATGCATTTCACAATTCTATTTTTTCCATTCTTAAAAAAAAGTTGGTTTCGCCCCTAAAGATGTCAAAATAATAGAGAGCATTCAGTGTAATTTTGGATTTCCAATGTGTATTAGCCATAAAGAAAACACTAGCTAGCCAGCCAAGCAAAAGTGCAACATGTCCCACCTAAGATAGATCCATATATGCATGAACTACCCAAGTGAACCATAGCCTTTTATTATAGCTCTAATAACTTATAGCAACAATTCCATTAGATTTTCCTTCATTTGCACATGAATTTTTAATTTTTTTTCTTCCATTCATTATAGCTACTAATTCTCCAGCCCTACATTCCATCTTTGTGAACTATCTAGCAAGACTAATCTTAATTTTAGCTACTCTTGCTTACTTTTATCGATAAATAGCTTAAGATATAGCACAAAATTAACAACTCGTAGCCAACCTTTGCCTACTCTACTCTTCCTATCATCTCAACTCCTACCAACTAGTAAGTCAAAGTTCTTAAGGTTTTTGGGATTCACTTTCCTTCAACCTTCCATAGGAGCTTTTTTCTCTAATTACTAAGGAGAACGTCCAACCCTTAATGTCATATAATTAAGGGTGTCAATTCATCAAAATCATCCCATAATTATCATAAAAAGAAGTCGACAAAGATACCATAATAAACTATTAATCTCATTTCTTTCCATCTAACATCAACTTGCTTTTCTAACAAGAATTTATTATGTTCGGAACATCTTCTTTAGCACATATAATAATTAGCATTGAAAACTATATTACTTTTGAGGCTTTTAAATTTATAAATAGTGTCGTCAGTTAATGAGACGCGTAAAACTGGAATAAAGAGTTGAATTCACAGGTGGCTCATTTTCCCTCACTTAGATCCTGTCTATTTCTCTCTTTTCCTCCACGATTTCCTTTTTTTTTTCCTTCTGAATTTTCTCTCTCCGTCCCTGTTGACCTCTAAACAATAACCAAAGGAATGAAAAGGAGAAGAAAGCAAAACAGAAATCCTATGGCACATACCCATCGGATCCACGAAAGCCTCCGCGAATCCTGCCGATTCGGCGCCGTCTGCGTCGTTTCTCCGAAAAAATCTGCGGAAATCCTGCCTAAATCCTGCGAACCGCTTCGATCGCCTCCCATTCGCGGCTATAAAACGAAGTCGATCACTCAGCTTCTTCGGACACACACAACCTCCCGATCTCTCTCAGCCCCAAGCCGAACTCTTCCTTCCCGCACTCAACCCCCATCCGATCTCCCAAGGTCGGAATCCCATCCTCAGCTCCGACTCCACACCGCCTGTAGCCTTACCCGACCCCGTCGACCTCCTGTCCGTGCCGACTCCACACACGAACAGACAGAGAGAGAGAGTGAGAGAGAGAGAGAAGAGCTCCCTTACCTGGCCGGCACCTCCTCTGCCCGGGCTTCCTCCGCCGACGCTGCACCACCGAACCCTACCTCTCCTACCCGAAGCCGACTCCATCTCCTCCGACGACTTTCCCTTGCCCGATCGGCAGTCACGACATTTTGATCAGGACGCAAGAACAGGAGCTCAGTTACTGTGAAGGTAACTTCTCCCTCATGCACGCTTCTTTAGTCGGATTTGATGAACCCGACGGGATTTAGCTCAAATCCCGTTCAAATCCTGTGATTTTGCTCAAATCATTTCATAAATAGGTTTAGATATAATTAGTTATAATTATTTATAATTAATTATTATAAATAATGATTAATTATTAATAATTATATTTAATCAAATTATTTATTAAAAATTATTATTCATGACTAATTATCTTTGATTATTTTTAATTTTGATTAATTATGATTAATTGATATTAATTGTAATTAATTATTATAATTAATTATTATTAATTGTTATTAATCAAAAATAATCATAATTAATTATAACTAGTCATGACTAATTGAAATTAAGAAAAATGTCTCTCTTGCCTCGATCCTCGATCCACGTGCCACCGTCAAAGCCCGCGAAGGTATGCATTTTCTAAACTCAGATTGTCGCTTTGTTGTATGCGGCGGACCGGAAAACCGCCTATACACGCCTTTATTGCGCGTGGTGGGATGGGACCCCGGTCCGACGCCTACAACGAGGCGGGAATCGCCTAAACTCTACTTCGGTGTTCGTGGCGCACCGGAAAACCGCCTATACACGCCTTTATTGCGCGTGGTGGGGAGGGACCCCTGTGCGGCACGTACGGCGAGGCGGGGTCATTCATAAGTATCCCCGAGCGGGGGGAAAGCAAACTGTGCATCTTTAAACCGCCGCCATCGAAGCCCGCGAAGGTACGAACTCTCTAAACTCAGATTCTCGCATCGTTGTTTGCAGCAGACCGGAAAAACTCCTATGCATGCCTTTATTGCGCATGGTAGGATGCGACGCCAGTCTGATGCTTACGACGAAGCAAGCAATCGCCTAAACTCTACTTCGGTGTTCGTGGCGCACCGGAAAACCGCCTATACACGCCTTTATTGCGCGTGGTGGGAAGGGACCCCGGTGCGGCACCTACGGCGAGGCGGGGTCACTTATAAGTACCTCCGGGCGGGGGGAAAGCAAATTGTGTCTTTTAAACAGGTACCGTCAGAGCCCCATACACGCCTTTATTGCGCGTGGTGGGAAGAAATATCACGGCCGCGGTGCCCTCGCAAGAGGACACCTACCATACACGCCTTTATTGCGCGTGGTGGGAAAGGCCCAGTTTTCTCGTAGTTTTTCCCTAAACGGGGGAGACGCCGGAAGGCTGCCGAAATTTCGGGTGAAGACGGACCGTACTTGGACTTGATTTGCACATCAAATGAACAAAAATGGGAATCGTACCTGTACTTGATTGAACTCAAAAGAACAAAGATGTGGACTCAAATGAACTGTGGACCAGAACCAAAACTCAAAATGATTTCTAAAGACCAAATTCAAATAAAATTGGAACCCAAATTTGAGTAATTTGAACATTCAATTGAACTCAAAGGACTGCATGGGACATAGCACCTTGAACTCAAATTGGATTTGGTTCGCACATCAAATATGATTCAGGCATTTAGACTCAAGCAAGAAACTTGAGTTGGACTCCAGAAGGATTTTAACACCGGGACTTAGATCAAGCATAGTGGATGTGAATCTGGATTTGAACCATAATTAGATAATCAAATTTAATGAATGCATGATTACCTGAATATCAATCATTAAGTTTGATTATGCAGGCAGATGTCAATGAATGAATGAAGGTCATTCATTAAGATCCTAAATATAAGTGAAATGTTAGTTCACTCACGAGCAACCATGCCTGTAGATTGAGAAGGCAGCATTAATACTTGATAGTAGAAGATCTGTCCTTGCAAGCAAGTACAATCGCCAAGATGGTACTGGTGCAGATGACTTTCCTACGGGCATCTTTAAAAGACAGTATCAAATATGACCCGTCTCTACAAAATACAATCAGCAGACCACCCGAGATTGGTGAAAGGGTGGATTCGATGCAGAAACAGTGGAGCTCCTACAAAATACTTTTAGGGGGGGGGGGTCGTCATAGAAGACATGTTTCCCTTGCAAATAAAGAGGTCAATGAATGAATGAAGGTCATTCATTAAAATCCCAAATAGAATTGAAATGTCAGTTCACTCACAAGCGACAATACGAACTCCTACAAGTCACTACAAAAGATCTGCAATACATACAATCTTTCTACGAATACGGATGTATGTATAACATGTCATTTATGGGTAGATGTGAAAAGATTTCAGTAAATGCAGTATCCTGAAGTCAATTTCAATATGTAAATAAATACATCTACCTACCTACATGCACCACTGGCGAATGTACTGAAAAGACCAAAGACCACAAGTTCCTACGAGTTTCTACAACTTAGGGCAGGAGATTAGTTAGTGCACTATGACCCGCCTACAAAAAGTAACAAGTAGTGCACGACAGTCTACCTGTATAAAGCAGCGAACAATTCTATCCAGAAGCTGCTACGCCACGCCACCGGATCTGCAACATTCGTACAAGCAGACAGAAGGCGTCTATTCCAAGAGTACCCCCGCACGTGCACTATAAATTGTATACACATAGGTACACTAAAAGGGGTAAAAATAATTATAAAACCCGCATGGGCCCCGGCGAGCATGTTATTGGTACAAACGTGACGTCTAGGGATGCTGCGCGGGTTGACAAGTGAATTCAGGCTCGAACCTGATCCTCCTATACGGGTTAATAGGAGTCGACAAGGTTCGAACCAATAAATAAATATGTGGCCATGGCGACCAGAATATTTATTTTAATACATTCATATTAGGCCTTCAATGCCTAGAATCAAAAGAATTCACTTTCAAGGGTACAAAGCCTACGAAACCCGATCCTCTGTCGACAGCCCGACAGAGTGACAAGGTTCAGTCCATAAAGAGAAATGACCCCGAACACCCCGATGATGGCCGTGTTGAATTCAGATCTCAACCGGAGGGGTTTCCAAATATTTTTCAAATATCTCCAAAATATTCAAAATCCATTTCAAATATTTCATAACTCCACCCAAATACCCACAAAAATCCTGAAATCTCATAAAACTCCACAAAAATCTCAAAATCCCAAAAATATTTAAAATGAAATAAATCCATCAAAAACTTAAAGCAAAATCCATCCACCCTCCGCAACAGTTTGTCGAGGCGGACAAATCAAAAAACTACTTCAGCTCACAAAAGAGCCAAATGCCTAGTCGAAAATATCACTAGGATCCATTCTCAAACAATCTCTTGCCAGTAAGGACGTGGTACGTGTCCTCTAACCGGCAGTTTCGCCGCCAAATGACACTGCAGGTAAACGGTTATGACCCGGGGCCCTCTGAACCGAGTGGTTTTGCCGCCAAATGGCACCACAGATACTGGTTATGGCCAGAGCCAATACGCTTCTTAATGGCGTTAAATCCTTGAGATATGAATCAATAGGATATGATCGATAGGGCACAAAGCCCTCTGTAAGCTAAGGTGGATTCAAATTTGTCCCCTTAGACAAACATTCAACCCCGGTCTACAAGGTCCCCTTGGACGAAGCAACCCATGGCTGCCGACAAGGATCCTTCTGTCAGGTTGGGTCGACTACCTCCTCTGACTAAGTAGACCAGGGACCACGATGGCCCGGGACGACGGAACCATGGGATCTTGATCGGGTCTATCATCCATTCCCCCACCATCCGCTTTAAGTGCAAGATGGTGAAATTTCTATTTTTTTTAAAATATCAAATTTCCAAACATCCAAACCTTCCAAATACCCAAATCCAAATCCAGTTCTCAAATACCCAAACCCATGCTGCTACTATATGCCAGATAACACGTATTCTCTACGTATCTGATTGACGACTAGCCTTAATCGAAAGTTCTCTCTCGTGATCGGGAGGGGTAATTAACTATAGGGGCTTGCGCCTATAGGAAACCAGAACTCAGATCATAAAGTCCTCGCAAAATGAGGGCGAAATCTCTGGGTAGTGTCTTATCTACAAACCCATCTGCCTTCCAAAATTTACCTCGGAACTTATTCAGTTAAAACTCCCTCGCCGAATAAGAAAAGCGAGCGGAGGCCGGGGCCGAATTTTCGGAGCCCACAGTCCCATATTTCCACAAGCACTTTCTTCTCTCATACTTTAGATTTATGCCTCTTAGGCTTCGTTTGGGACGGCTTTTTTATTGCTTCTTAAAGTTGTTTTAATTTTTGTACTAGAAAACTGCTTCAAGAAGTAGTAAAAAAACTGTCCCAAATGAAGCATTAACCATCTAGCACATTCTATTGATATGAATTTAAATCATCTTTGAAGCATAATCAGGCATGAAAAATTTTTTTTTTGAAGAATATAATGAAGCTTTAAACTAATCTTGGCTCCCTTCAATATATGTATAAAGAAAAACTTTTCAAAATTATAATGAATTCATGAAAGACGCAGATCTTATACTGGTACCTGACTAAGAAGCTTTGGCTTGTCATCCGTTGAAAATGTTATTTCATGCATAGGTCTGCAAAATCATTCAAGGCAACTAATGAAAGTCAAAATACCATACAAGGCTCTGTCTTTTTCTTAAGAAATTAAAGTGAGTTCAAGATAGCATATAATTGGAATAGAAGATTCAGCAAATATCTTCAACAAATAAAAATATTTAACACAAATAATCTAGCGATTTCGGCAGTTGAACAAGGGTAAAAATATATCAAGAAAAAAAAAGGTTGTAGGCATCCCAATTACAATGTGGGTAGCAAAGATTAGCTTTAAAAAAAGCCCGTATTAATGCACAAGAAAAATCAAAGGTGTACCATAAAAATTTCTAATTACTAAATATTGTGCCCAAAAAGACAACCCACTGTGGACTCCGAAAATTTAACTTTTGGGAGCCCAGACCTCTCACCAGATTATGTTCCAAAGAAAATTTTCAGAAGCAAATTAGTTAGAGATAAAAAATTACCTAGTTAGAGATAAACTATTAGTTAGAGATAAAACAAAATAAAACAAAATTTTACATGGTCCAACACATTCATTGCCGCAAAATTATCAAGGATGAAAAACATCTCTATACAGTGCTCCAAATATTAGGAGCTAACAAAAATTAATATAACTCATTTGAATCATCAATTGAGTTTTAGAACCAAGCTAAGGTTTTTTATTATAAGGAACTAGGAAATGTTAGCAATCATTATAATCACCAACCCATTCACAAAGTCTAGGTTAGCGTTCTTGTCGGTCCAATTCTTATAGAGAAAATTGATCAAATGATCAATTTTCTCTTTATGAAAGATCAAATTAGTCATCAACTCATTTGAATCATCAAAACAGCTACAACCAAAACGATTTTGAAATACCCTATGAATTAGTACTCTTTGAAAATATCACAGCATAATAATTAGTTACTAGCTCAGCTATACCTCTACTCCAGAGAAGTATGATACAAATGGAATAAACAAATGAATTACAAAAATTATGTAGTAGGAATTATTTGCAGGAAGTTTGCGTATACGTAGCAGTATAACTATATAGTTACCACCTAATTGGTCATGTGTTCATCAAAGACATTATCCTAGGGTTGAAAAAATGAAAGTTAAGGAGAAATAATTGTGATGATTAGCTTGCACGACAAGAAAAAGTATTCTCTTTAGGAATGCAAGTTGATAGGATGAAACTATAAATTAAGGAGATATATCTTAAGAATATGAAATAACAAAAAACTGAAATTGTTATGTGAAATCACACACAAAAAAATAATCTTATAAATTACTCGATTTTGTTACAATGCAAGGATGATGCCCATATTATATTAATTTATAATTAAATTTACTACTCTTATGTTTTATCCACGTGAAAACAGAAGTGAAAACAAGCTTGATGAGTTTTAGAAAGGCTATCGTACAATCAAACAAACTTTGATGGAAAGTTTCTCAATTTCTTCTACAAGGAAATTCAGGAATCAGAATTCATAATTTTTGAGCATACAAAACTTGATACCTAGTAAAGAAGCGTGGGCTGCCAACTGAAGCACTGTCTCGATCGTGCATGTGCTGCTTGCTAGCTTCAAGAGCAAGGGCCTCTAGGTTTGGGGATGAGCCAAAGGCAGGAGGAGGATGACTGTGAATCATAATAATTAAAATAATCATAGATGTTTGATTACAGAAATTGCATCAGAAAAAAGGTTAGTACAGTGAAAACCAAAAAAAAAGAAGAAGGAAAACAACTAGTATTATGCGTACAAACTTAAATGAAAAAGAAATAATATTCTGCCAGGCCGGTCTAGCAGGTTCATACAAGACCGGCTTAACGTAACGGAGACGGAACTCTTCCACCTCCTGTACAAGCCGCACAAGCCTCAGGATCTATAAAAGCTATTAAAGAAGGATATTTGAGGGAGTTAGGAGAGAAATTTGAATGTAGGGACTGTTTAGATATTTCCTTTTTGATTGTATGCATTAAATAGTTTGTTTTCATAGGGTTAGGGCATCTTGAATTTTGCTAAAATTTGAGATCTCTTAGGTTTTTGGGCTCTAGCGGCATCTAGAGATTTGGGAGAGATAGATACTCCTCTCAAATAAAGGATCAATTGTATCTTAGTATTTTCCGTTTCTATTTCATCAAATAATACAAATTATCTACTGTTTTTTTGATTTTGTGTGGATTGTTATGGAGAATTCTCGCTGTTTTCCAAATATCGTAGTCGCTAGGAAATTCTTGAGATCTTCAAGTGTTTACTATCATATTCACCTTCAAAAATTTTGGGAAAAAAATGCACAGAAAGAAGATAGCCAACACCTCTGCCTGAAGGAACTAGAGGAGCAATGAGCATCATCCTCCCCATCATGATCATCTTTCTTTCCATCCTGAACTGGAGACACCTAACCAAGAAAGACTTTGTGAATATGCCATTGAATTTTAGATCAACGCACTGAAACATAATGAGACTTTTTTATTCATGCAAAAGCAAGCAGTTACATCAAATAGGCAAAGGAAAATGTAATGCATCCCTTCCATAATATCTTCAGAAAATTTTATGTTGAAATTTACAAAAGAACGAATTGGTCCAACTAGCAATAATAAGCATAAACCAAAATCAATCGAGATCAAATTAAAATTCCTAAGGACCAAAAAAAAAAAAAACACGAGCAAGCAACCAGCAAGATCAAGCCTATTAAAGTTCATAGTAAGAATCATTCCACAAAAATAAAGGCATATGACAAATGACAAGCATTTTAAGAGCAATAGGCTTGTCATCCTGTGAATTCATAGCAGATCACCTGTCTCCACATGCTAAATCCACTTTGCAAGGTAAAATTTGAAGAAGAGACTACTGCAATTCCCCATATGTAACTTTTGCAAGGGGGTTGTTTGGTAGCACTTAGGATTTGATTTAAGTAGGATTTCGTAAATTCTCTAAATCTCGATTTCGGAAATCCTGCGAGGCCTAAATCCGGAAAACTGTTTGGCAACTTTCATGATAAATCCTATTAAATCTCGTCTGACTGTTTGGCTATAGAGTGGATTTAATGAGCGGACTCTTCCTCACGAGCCAATGGATTTCGTAAATCCGGCAAAAAATAGGATTTTGGAAATCTGGGATTTAGCACGAAAAGGAGGAATTTTCCGCCTACGACGGCTTTCATTTGCCGTGAGATTTAGTATTGCATTTAAGGCCGTTTGGCTATATTTCACTAAAATATGCCTCAAATCTGGGCTAAATCATGCTACCAAACAGCCCCAAAGTGTGAGGAAAAAATATCGAAAAGTTCAGAGCCTACAGTTGATTGTGAAAACTAAGGATTATGGTCTTAATGAAATAATTGATACGCCACCAAATTACTAAAAATATTTTAAATCAGAATGGACACCAATGCAGTGTAAGGTATGATGCAACACACTTAATGCTTGTACACATAGGAAAAACATATTCAAAATAAATTTCAAAACATCCCAGATCACTAAAAGCTTAGAAATTCAAATAAATATCTATGAACATATTAACAATTCGCAAGAAGAGAGAATTTTCCTAAACCATTAGATAGTAAAATCACAATCTTATCAACTTAATATATAATCTAATTTATATGTCATATTATATTATAACTATCTTAATTAAAATAAGGAATTATTTGAGAAAAAAAAGCTTCAATTTCTTAGTTATTTCAAGATTTCAACAAATTTTAAATTTAACATTAAATATTCAAATATTTTTTTAATTGATTTAATAAATATAATATAATCTATATATTACATTTTTTTTAGTTTATGTAAAAAATTCAATCAAAAAACATCCTAATTATTAAAATTTAAAACTGAACTTAATAAATATTCTTTTACTTTTTCATCTAATTTCAAATATTAAAAAATTTAAACAAATTAAACGTCTACTAAATTTAATCCTTTAGTTTTTTTAAGTGATCAAATTAATAAAATCGCATAATAATTTATTAATTTATCATTGAAAATTAAACTCAATGATTGAATACCGCTCAAAAATCAGATCAGGTGAGCCTAAAACTTGGCTCTAGATCAGATCCAACGGCTTTGAATCAATCTTGAACTAAGACCAGATCAACTCTGCATCAAATTATTAACAACACTATAAGAAAATATCCTAAAAATGCATGAAAATTACTAAACAACACTTTATTGCTTTTTATTCTCCCATAGATGCACATGGAATTACTTTATTGTATATATGAATATAGGTCCTTCTAAAACTTGATTTCTGCATTGAGGCAAATAAAGGAAAAGATAATGCTTACTACTTAATGGCTCCACCCACATATCCCAGCAAGCAAACCCTAAAACTTAAAGAATCAAGTAATCAACACAGCAGGCCGATGAGACAGGACAAACTTATCAATCTAAGCCGAACTTTCAAAGGGAAAAAAACATCACCCATCTTTACCTGAACTAAACGAACCGCAAAAACTGGTCTGTTCCGCGGATCGTTGGCCATCTCCAGCAGCCTCTTATGCGTTAGAACATCCTCCGCTCTCTCCACGTTCACATCCAATGCATATCTGCATCAAATGAGAGTAACCCAAACACCAATTTATTAGCAACATCTATGCTTCCCTCTAATCATCACGCCATTTGATTATCAATCAGACGGAATTAGATCTACTCTCGAGAGCTTTACCGGGCCGGAAGACGGTTGAAGTGAGCCCAGAGATCGTCGTCAAATGATGGATCAAAGACCTCCGAATTTCCAGACTCACGGAGACGGCGGATGACCTCGTTGTACACGTCGAGCTTGTGCCGCTGCTGCTGCCATGGATTCACCGCCGCCGCCGACCCCGCCCCGCTGCTGCAACTACTCGTATCCTCCATCGCCATCCGCCACCCCCGATCCCTCAACACCTCACTCCCTAAACCACCCCCGCTTTCGCCACGACGAAGATAAGCTCGCGATCTCCCATGACTCTCGCCGTCGAGCGATAGAAAACCGAGAGGAAAAGAGAGAAAGGGAAAGTAAGAAGCGGAGAAACGAATGCGACTGCGGGAAGGGAAAAAGGCGAAGAGAGAGAGCGAATGAGAAGCGAAGGATGCGCCTGCTTTATAAAGACGTTAAGGATTGGTGGTGAGGCAGCTTTTTTACTGTTTTGTGGATAATTTTATACTAAAATTTTATTTTAAAAAATAATAAAAAAATTATCTAAAATAAAATCTAAATGTTATAATAATATTTTAATTGAGGCTTAAGTAAATTTTAAGCTGATTATAATAAACTTTATTTATTTATAGAATATTTTTAATTATTAATGTGTGATTATGATTATATGATGAGAGATATTGTATGTTGAGTCTATTTTGAGTTGGATTTTGTTATGATGTTTGGTGATGAGAATTAATTTATGGTATATTATTATGACGTATATAATATATATTTTTATTGAATTTTTATATGTTATAGTTAACTTAAAATAAATTTTAAAGAGGATTGATGCATTCTTAAAAATTGTCTCGATCAGACACAAATCTCAAGGCATATCAAGTTGAAAACTTCCAAATTTAAATTTGAGATCATCTGAACTCTGATTTTAACAAATTTATAGTCAGATTGAACATCTCAAGGAGATGAATCCAAAGACACCAAAATCAACTTGATCCAAGTCCAAATGGGTCTGAATCAAGAGTCTGAAACATATTCAGAAGGTTCAAAGCATTAAACAGATGACAAAGGGATATGCAAATATGGCATGTTTATAGTCGAATCAAGTGGCTTAACGAAACGAATCCAACGAACCAAATATGGCATCCTTAAAGACAAAGGGGTATCAATTAATTGGACCATTGTCAGACCACTGCCCGGCTATTGGCCGCTGCCATATTACCACTCATCTGTCAACTGACATCGGACTTCTGCCCAACCATCGCATGGCCTCGGAACACCATTGCCCGCTAACTATGGTCCTTTCAACTACGGTCGCCCACCGACTAAAGTCCTTTCAACCACCATCACCCGCCAACTACAATCCCTCTTTCCACTGTCACCCACCAACTATGATCTCTTTGACCATCATCGCCTGTCAACTACGATTCCTACGACTACCATCGCCGACCGACTACGGTCCCTTCGACCACACTCGTCCGCCAACTACGACCCTTCCTACCACCGTTGCCCACCGACTATATCACGTTGAAAATGAGGTCATATCCTACTTATACCATTTTTGAGAAAGACATATTGATAAGTTTGATCACAATCTAAAATATTCCATCAAAACAACTTTTATTACTCATCTTAATTACAAAATTGTTTATTCAGCATTAGAGTTTCTTAATGACCTGAGAATTGAATCATCTTGAAATCATTGGATTTATCTACTCGATCCATTCAATTCGAGTTTAAGTGTGAAAGATTCAGAGATCATTTGATTATTCAATAATATCTTAAGAGTTATAAATATATTCAAGTGCTTAATTTGAATTCATTTGAACTCAAATTGGATCACTTGTGATCCATATATGTTTGCCTCATCACAACATTCAGTCCAATTATATGCAGGTTGAAATCATATTTTAGATGGTCCTAAATTTAATTTCAAATTTTCTTAATCAAATATTACCTCGAAAATCATGTTAATCAAATAAATTTTTTTAAGACACCACATTTCTACATACATATAATATATAGAAATATATATAATCAAATAAATTGTATTTGTATTTAATTCATTAAGGCTTCGTTTTGAACAATTTTATGACTACTTCATAAAACAGCTTCTTAAATATAATTTTTTTTTAATTTAAAAATTTTATATTAAAAATAGCTTCATAAAGCAATAAAAAACCTTCCCATAGAAGCCTAAGACTTCGTTTGAGATGATTTTTTTACTGCTTATTAAAATAACTTTGTAGTAAATTTTTGTACTTAAAAATTGATTTTAAAAAATTATAAAAAAGCTGTCACAAATGAAGTCTAAGACTTCGTTTGGTACGACTTTCTTACTGCTTCTTAAAACTGCTTTCTAATATAAAATTTTATTTAAAATTTTTATACTAGAAATCAATTTTAAGAAGCAGTAATAAAGCCGTCCCAAACGAAGCATAAGTCTAAATCTTAAACCTATGCTAACAAATTCCTCTAACTTCGTAATTTCGGAAAAGGAGTTTGAATTATTATCATAAACTCCCAAAAAATCTATTATTATTTAAAAGTTGTTTCACTTAAAATAATAAAAGCAATTATAAAGGGCTTATCAACGGGAGATTATTGGGTTCGAATGCCGGACATAGTTTACGTTCGGTACTTCACAGTACCGAGCAATACTGAGCTCGGTATTGAGCAATATCGAGCTCGGTACTGCCCAGTACCAAGCTCAATATCGAGTAGAAGGTGATATCAAGTATTTTCATTGAGCTTTGGAGAGGACGTCAATAATTTCCCCTTATCTGCAAAGGACGGGAAGTGATTTCCTTCCACGTCAGCCGCGCGCGGCGACTTCACCCCGTGTCCACTGTCCGGCATCAGCCAGGCTGGCGTCTGCTCGCAGTGGTCGGCTTTCGGGTCCCATTTCCAAGGCATTGGTGGGCCCTCCAACGGCCCAAAGGCCATATTCCACGTGTGCAGCAGGCCACTGGTACGCACGTGACCACACATCTAATTCTTAATATTTTGATAATTTCATGAATATTACGGATAAAGATCAAATGATATATTAAATTTATATGAAATATCAAAATGATCATATATTATATCAAAAATATTATTTTAGCCTCTTGATTTTTAAATAGGAATTAAAATAATTTTATGAATGAATTAATTTGGTTCCCATTTAAAAAAACTATATATATATGATGTCAAAATATATCATCAGGTAGGGTTTAAATTCATTGAACCAAATCGAATCCAATTAATCAGAGCCAAAATCATTTAATAAATGGGTCAAAAATGAGGATCAAAAGCCGACCCGCCAGCAACCCGAATGATCCAAATCAAACTCGATAACACGTTTTGATTTAAAAAAAAAAAAACTTTTTTAAATATTTTTAACAATAAAATTTAGATTAATTAATAAAAATAATACAATCATACCAACAAATAAAATAATTTAAGAAAAAAAAAAGTAAAATAAGTGACGAGTCATCATAAAGATAGGACTATTCACGCACATTATAAATATGATTCATGCATCCACATCTTTGAGTGGCTAAGGATTAACCCATGAGCGGAGACGTTGAAGAAAAATAAAATCAGGATTTTTTTTTCTTGAAAAAAACAAGTTTAAAATATCTGCAAACACTTACATATTTATATTAGCATTAATTATGATTAGTTTTATAAGCTGCTAATGATGATTAACAATATGTTTATTGATTAATTAATTTTAGCATTGGATTAATTCACTTGTTAGCGGCATATCCCTAAGGATTAAGCCATTAATTAAAGATAACTTAAAGCTAGTTAATTTTCTATAAATGAATGATATTATAATCTTATGGAAAACACTTTAGATTAATATTTCATTAGAAGGACAATTGAAAGAACTTTTATTACGTCCGGTGTAAGGACGTAGAGGAACGTCCGGTTGGAGGCAAAATCCCGCCAAAAAAACTCGGTATTTGCTCGGTACAACTAGGTATTATTTGATAATAACGAGGAATGCCGCTCTCTGAAGACCAATACCGAATTATACCGAGCTGTACCGAGAAATATTGAGTTGTACCGAATTTTTTCTAGGAAAAACTCGGTACAACTTTTGTATAACTCGGTATTGCTCGATATAGCTCGGTATAACTCGGTATTGGATCTTCAAATGATGGTATTCCTCGTTATTGTTTGGTATTGCTTGGTATTTGCTCGGTATAACTCATTTTTTGGCGAGATTTTGCCTCCCACCGGAAGTTCCTCTACGTCCCGTCGGAGGACGTAATAATTGTTCCAATTGAAAGGGTTTAGATAAATGCGTGCACCAAAGAAGTATTGATATAATTTACTTTAAGATTTGTGCAATATAAACTCTTTATATATATATAACACTAATCTCAAAGCAAATATAATAATTTTCAAACTTTTTTTTTTTTCAATTTCTATTTGAATATAAGGTGTATATTTTATATCTGACAATAAGACAGCTCTCCAATTTCATAGAATAATTATTAGCCAAAACAAGATAAATGGTTATTTTTTGCAAGATAATAAATTTTATAATAAAAGACAACATAAACAATAATTTTATAAAATATCCCTTTATCAAAATCTTGTCTGTCCAAAGTTCTGAACCAGATAGCATTAAAATGCAAATATTTACCATAGAAAATTGCAACATATACACTTATATAAAGTATTAATAATTCATGGTCATATATGGTTTATCAGATGCTGCCAAATTCTATAGTTTGGATTAACATAAAGGATATAATAAAAAAAATGCAAAAAAATAAAAATAAAAAAAATTAGCCATGTGTAGCCTAGCATGGTAATACAATTCCTGCCAATTGGAGGGGCTTTGTGTAATTTTACTTTTTTTATTCTATTTTAATTTTTTAGGCCTATATATGTGAAGAGATTTAGGTGAACAAATTTTTTCATAAGAGTTGAGTATATAGACTTGGCTTCAATCTTTTATTACGTCCGGTGAACGTACGTAGAGCTACGTTCGGCCGGCACTAAGATCGCAGGCACAAAACGAGAAATACCGAGCAAATACCGAGCAATACCAACAATAACGAGAAATATCATAATGTGAAGACAAAATACCGAACAATACCGAGCAATCCCAAAAAATGCCGAGCTTTTCTAGAAAAAACTTAGTATTTTTTGGAATTGCTCGGTATTGCTCGGTATTACTCGGTATTGGTATTCACAGAGCGGTATTCCTCGTTATTACCAAACAATACCTAGCAATACCGACCAAATACCGAGTAACAATCCTCTGACCGAACGTAGAGCTACGTCCGGTCAAAGGACGTAATAAAAGTTTTCATTTATGACAACTTTCTTACTACCTCTTAAGGCAACTTCTCAAATTTTTGTACTAAAAAATTATTTTAAGAAATAGTAAGAAAGTTGTGTCAAACAAAACCTTAAATCCACCCTGCTAATTTTAAACAAAATATTCCATTGCTTCATGTGTGAGATAATCTTTAGCATTTCTAACATGTAACAAGCCTCATGTCTATTTATCTATAACAAACATTATTCATTACATTCAAATAATAATTTGAAAATTGTAATAGAATAATATCATAAAGTCTATCTTGTAGAATAATGTAGTTGATTGCAATTACTTAAAGAGATCATTAATTCATGGAAGAGTGCATATGATTTTGCTCAGTACCTTATGTAGCTCTCTGTAGTCTAATCATTATCATATGGTCCTTCCATTCTTTCTCCTGAATAGGATTAGTGCTTGCCTCTTGAATCCGGTATGAGATAAAGTGCTACATGACAGGAGCTAGCTCATAGTCGAGGACGCCAGTTATAAGTGGGGGAGATTATGAAACCCCTCAAGTAAAGGCAGCTAAACTCTTAAATATCAAGACGCCTTTTAGTGTAATAGTTAAAATTTCATTAAGAAACTCTGCAGTTCAGCGTGCTCATCCCAGAGCAATTCTAGGATGAGTGACCTACTGCAAAGTTACACCGGCAAGACAAAATCATGAGGCTCTTAAGCCAAAGTGAACAATATCTCAATGGTAAATAGTTTGAACTGCTACATTTTGTACTAGAAAGCTGGTTTAAGTAGTAAGAAAATTGTCCTAAACAAAGCCTAACTATCTTGAGAGAAGACGAAAGCAGGCAATTCCAAAAAAACATCTATGTTTTCTTACTAGCATGTTACTCATAAAATATGATGAAAACCTATGAAACAGTAATGAGAACTACAATGGTGTTAAAACTGCGCAGAGAATTGGAAAAAGAAACATATTCAGCATACATACATGTTAAATGCAAGGATAGGAGAAGCAAACTAACGATAGTACTTTATTTTTCACAGTAAATTCTAAACTTCATTAATTTTCATAGACGAGCTCATTCATCAGCACCATGATATGATTTTCCATAGAGAAAGCATGTTCTGGTTTACAGCCAAGTAAACATTTTTTGATTGTAAAAGAAATAGAAGTTCATCATAGTCTATTGTTAGCTATCATAGCTGTACTGGGATGGATCTCATACAATGAATTCCTTACACATTTCTGCCCAGTACAATCAAACAGCAATAATACTTTTAAAAACTGAGAAAGAGTAACCACCATAAATTACATTCCAGTTTCATAAAACTCAATAAAGAGGACCCAAACAAAAAGAGAATCAGCAGGCAGTTCAAGCTTATCTGGACTCAATTCTGTACTTGCTGGTGAAATAACTCACATATTCAAACAGTAAATAGAAAAACTAGGAATTCCTAGACACATAACTTTCATTCATTTTGATCTGAAAGAGTGTACCTTTAGATGAACCAGCCTCTGGTTATTGTGCTTGTCAGAACTCCTAACTTCCAAGTTGGCCATCTCAATCCCTTTGTTTATCTCCATGTGGACTATAATTCTGCTGTGGAGGATAAGCACCTCCATCTTGCATAAAACCATTGCGAGAATATTGTTGATTTCCTGGTTGCATCTGTGGATTCCCTTGCTGCACATTTGGGTAGCCTTGCTGCATTTGTGAATTTCCATGTTGCATCTGCGGATTCCCTTGCTGCATTTGTGGATTTCCATGTTGCACTGGGGGGTATCCTTGTTGTGTGTCGCCGGGTCGACCGTAGCTCCGTCCATCTTGAGGAGGGCCATAGTTTTGTGGTGGACCATAATTTCTTGCATATCCTTGTTGCATCTGTGGGTGGCCTTCCTGCATTTGTGGATTACCTTGCTGCATTGGCGAGTATCCCTTCTGGATGTCTCCAGGTGGACCATAATTCCTCCATCCATCTTGCCCAGGAGGACCATAGTTCTGCCGTGGAGCATAATTTCCTCCATATCCTTGATTTGAACCTTGGTAGTTAGCATTTGGGTTTCCTTGATGCATTTGTTGATGCTCATTTTGAGGCGGAGGAGGATCTCTTCCATACATTGGAGATGGGGGTCTTTGCCTCTCGTATCTTGGTTGGTCATATCCCCTATTCCGACTACCATATCTCCCTTGCCTTCCATACTGAATAGGTGGTGGTCTTGGAGTAATAACTCCATTATCATACTTATCCCCTGCATTAAAAAAAGTGCAGTTAATTTTTTTTTTTTTGGATTTTTTACATAACTATTGAAAATACATATTAAACACCTAAACTTCTATATTTACTAATATACCACCTAAATTTCTCTTTTCCTTTTATTCTACCAATCCATTGAAGCAATGAGATAACCTGTATTCACTGTGAAAGGATGTCATTGACGGGTAAGACGGTTGTTGACAGTGATTTTTTGAGGGAAGATTTAAACTGAATGTTAGAATTGATTAAAATAAGGATTTTAGGTGGTATATGTAATATCAGTTTTTGCTCCAGGTTCGTCCGGGACGAAGTTGGATCGTCCGGGACGATCGGTACAGGTTGTGCAGAAAATCAGTTTTGGTTGTATAATTCGTCGGGACGAAAATTGGATCGTCTGGACGAAAATTCTCCCGTGAACCCTTCGCCAGGGACGATATGTGATTTGTCGTCTGGACGAAATTCCTCTCTTCATGGATCGTCCGGTACGAAGCTCGATCGTCCGGGACGATCAGTCTGGATATATATAGAAATGAGATATTTTGAAGAGAGAGAAAAAGCTGAGGAGAGAGAAAAACGAAGGAAAAAGTGGAAAAGCGGATTTTCGGGCGACGCCGAGCTGTTTTCGTCCGAGGAGACTGTTGAGGAAATTGCTGTGCACGAGGTAAGGCACATTCTACCTTTCTCAATTTTCAGTTCCGTCGTGTTTGGCGGTATATTCTGTCCGGGTTTTGTTTCCGTTAGCGAATTTCGTCCGTATCTTTTGATCGGTTCAGTTTTTACCGCGTAACTTTCTGTATATTGTTGACGTGCCGAGTGTGCACATTTTGGTTATTTTCTGAAGATTTTCGTCCGGGTATTTTTGATTCGACTGTGTTTTTAGTCGACCGGATTTTTCTGTGAAATTGGAATTTATCTGTGCAGTAGAATAAAGATTCTGAAATGTTGATATCTGTATTCTGTGCGAATTCGGTAAATTTTCTTTGCAGGAATTTTTGTGTAAATTCCGTATACTGCCGTTGTGCTGCCCGATTTTTGGGTAATTTCTGAATTGTCCGGATTTCTTCTGAATTAAAATGCTATGTGTATAAGCTATAAAAAGGGAGTTATAAGGGGCCTGGATCCTATGAGATTCAGTTAGTGAAACGGGAAATCTGAAATGAGCTCAATCTGAAATCTGATATCTGTTCTGTTCCGGATCCGATGAATTCTGTTTTGGTGCTATAAGCACATCTGTTTTGGTGCCGTGAGCACAAAGGGAGACATAAGGGGCCTGGATCCTATGAGATTCAGTCAGTGTCTGGGAAGGGAGGCATAAGGGGCCGGAATCCGTAGAGATTCCGTCAGTGTCAGGGCATTTTAGCTATATGTGTCTGTACTATTTTCTGTATCTGTTCTGTTCTGTACGAAATTGTGATTATGATATGATATGATCCGTACGATTCTGATTTCTGTTTCTGACTCTGTTGATTTGTTCTGTTCTGATACGCTCTGTACGATCTGTACGACTCTGATGTGATTTGATATCTGTCCGTAAGTTTTGATTTCCGATTCTGTTCCGACTTCTGATCTGATTTCTGTCTGATAAGTTTGGTTTTGTTTTCTGAGAATTTAGATTGGTGGTTTGTTGCTTTACTGAGCTGTTGAGCTCACCCTTGCTTTCTGGTGGTTTTCAGGTTCTGGGAAGGGCAAGGAGGTCCAGGATTAGATTTCAGAGTCTGATCAGATTAGGTACTTTTGTACTTTTGATTTTTGTACAGTCATGGCTTTCCTGTTCTGTCTTTCTTTTTGTTGAAAGCCATGTACTGTTCTGTAGATGATTATTTTGAGGAAATGAAAAGATAGATGTTTTGTTCCGCTGCATTTGATGTTTTTAGTAGCTCTGTTGTTCTGTGCGCTTCTGTTGAGTTAAGAATTTGGAAGATCAGTTCAGTAACCTAATCCAAAGCCAGATCCTGGTTAGCTATTTTCCCCGTCGCGATCCGGCGCGGGCGGGATCCGTCTCGTCTCGGGTCGGGTCGTGACAAGTCTTTTTGGTATCAGAGCCCTGGTTTTGGAAACAGGTTGGATTGTAAAACAGAGCTCTAGGAAGTGATCAGTGAGTCTGTCTGAGAGGTAGTTTTGGGTCGTTTGGCTTTTTATTGTGTTATTTTGTGTTGTTTTGTGATAGTTTTCCGGATTTTCTGGATTTTTCTGTATGGATCAGCCAGACCCAGACATGACAGACGGTCAGAGTGACGATCAGGCAGCACCAGTGGGGAGTACAGCCCCAGTGGTCGGTGCTGATACGCTTTCACAGTTTGCTTCACTTGTTGCTCAGATGATGAGCGAGACTCAGAGCAGAGCTTCGACTGTTAGATCTGAGGACATTGATCGACACCTGCAGTTATTTCTGAGGTTGAAACCTCCGAGGTTTGAGGGCGCTGTTGAGCCCAGAGCAGCCGAGGAGTGGCTGAGGAGATTGGAGAAGACTTTTGACGGGATGCAGTGTCCTGCAGACAGGAAAGTTCCGTTAGCTGTTTTTCTGTTGGACGGAGAGGCTGAGCACTGGTGGGATGGCCAGCAAGCAGCCAGATTTCAGGGCAGACTGAACTCCTTGATCACTTGGGAGGAGTTCACTGAGGTATTCAGAGACTGGTTTGTTCCCCCTTCTGCACGACAGCAGATGCAGGAGAGTTTTCTGAGGCTTGTTCAGGGGAGCAAGACGGTGATGCAGTACGAGGCTGAGTTTACTGCATTAGCCAGGTACGCTCCGCAGCTGGTTAGCACATCTGCTGAGAGGTGCTACAGATTTCTGAGGGGATTGCGAGACACTTTGAGGCAGCCCCTGATACCGTTCCGGATCACCGATTTCTCTGAGCTTGTGGAGCGAGCTCGTCTGATTGAGAATGACATGACGGCTACTCAGCAGCGGTGGACTGCGAGTAGGAAGAGGTTTGGAGGAGAGACATCTGGCAGTGGTTCCTCTGGGAAGAGGAGATTTGTTTCTGGATCTGGATCTGGAGATTCCAGGAAGAGCGGAGGATCGTCTGGTACTGCTACCAGTACGACTAGTTCTGGATCTGTCAGTACGGCACCTGTGTGCCAGAGTTGTGGACGGCGACACCATGGCCAGTGCTACAGGATGGCTGGTCTTTGTTTCAGATGTGGTCAGCCGGGACATAGGATTGCAGAATGTCCACAGATGGGATATGAGCAGCGATCTGAGAGCTTTGTCAGACCTGTTGGTTCAGCAGCAGGAAGACCGAGGACTGTTCCTCCACGCCCTGAGGGATTTGCTGGTAGAGGTGGTGGTTCTAGTTCTGCACCACGGAGACCACCTACGATTCAGAGGGAGCAGAGTAGTTCTGTTGCTTCAGCTCCTGTTCCAGTTCAGCCACGAGTTTACAGTCTGAGTCAGCAGGAGGCTCGTGATGCTCCGGATGTTGTGACAGGTACGGTTTACATTTCTGATCAGCCCTGTCGTGTTTTGTTTGACTCTGGAGCGAGTCATTCTTTTCTGTCCGAGCATTGTTTTGAGATTTTACATTTGGATTCGATGGTTTTACCGGTTTCTTTGTCTGTGATTTTACCGGCTGGGAATCCATTGATTGCTCGACAGTTTTGTTTGTGTGAGATCGAGATTTCTGGCAAGAAGTGGAAATCGAGTTTGATTCGATTGCCGATTTCTTCGTATGATGTGATTCTGGGCATGGATTGGCTGAGTCAGTATGAGGCCCAGATAGACTGTCTGAAGAAGCAAGTGAGTTTGCTTGTGGCTGGAGAGAGAGTTGTATTTCAGGGATTACGAGGTGTTCTCTCCAGTCTGGTTTCTGCGTTGGAGGTGAGCAGGATGTGGAAGAAAGGATGTCCGGTATTTTTAGCTTCGGTGCGGGATCTGAACCTAGAGGTTGGTTCTGTTTCTGAGATCCCTGTGGTACGGGAGTTTGCTGATGTTTTTCCTGAGGAGTTGGTTGGTTTACCTCCGGATAGAGATGTGGAGTTCTCTATCGATGTTTTTCCGGGTACAGCTCCGATATCGAAAGCTCCGTACAGGATGGCACCGAAAGAACTTTCTGAGTTGAAAGTTCAGCTTCAGGAGTTGGTTGACAGAGGGTTTGTACGTCCTAGTGTTTCGCCCTGGGGAGCACCTGTATTATTTGTGAAGAAGAAGGACGGTACACTCCGTATGTGTATTGATTACAGAGATTTGAACAAGGTCACGATCAAGAACAAGTATCCTTTGCCTCGGATAGACGACTTGTTTGATCAACTTTCCGGATCTTCGGTATTTTCGAAGATTGATTTGAGATCCGGATACTATCAGGTGAAGGTGAAGGAAGCTGATGTGGTGAAGACTGCTTTTAGTACTCGGTACGGGCACTACGAGTTTTTGGTTATGCCTTTTGGGGTAACCAATGCGCCTGCGATTTTCATGGATCTGATGAACCGAGTATTCAGGGAGTATTTGGATCAGTTTGTGATCGTCTTTATTGACGATATTCTGGTATATTCTGCATCTGAGGATGAGCATGCCAGACATTTGAGGATTGTGTTGGAGACTTTGAGGAGGCATCAGCTGTATGCCAAGTTCTCCAAGTGTGAATTCTGGCTGAAGAGCATTTCATTTCTGGGGCACGTGGTTAGCGGAGAAGGCATTTCTGTAGATCCCCAGAAGATTCAGGCTGTTGCTGATTGGCCAAGGCCGACTACGGTATTTGAGGTACGTAGTTTCTTGGGCATGGCCGGGTATTATAGGAAGTTTGTGAAAGGATTTTCACAGATTTCGACTCCTCTGACGAGACTGACTCAGAAGTCAGTACCTTTTGTTTGGACACCGGAGTGTGAAGCTAGTTTTCAGAGATTGAAGGAGTGTTTGACTTCAGCTCCAGTGTTGGCACTTCCGTCAGGTACGGAGGGTTTCCAGGTGTTCAGTGATGCTTCACTGAAAGGATTGGGTTGTGTTCTGATGCAGCATGGTCAGGTAATTGCTTATGCTTCGAGGCAGTTAAAACCACATGAGAAGAATTACCCGACGCATGATTTGGAGTTAGCTGCAGTAGTTTTTGCTTTGAAGATTTGGCGTCATTACCTGTATGGCGTCAGATGTGAGATCTTTACTGATCATAAGAGCCTGAAGTACATTTTTACTCAGAAGGATCTGAATCTGAGACAGAGGAGGTGGCTCGAGTTGATCAAGGACTACGATTTGACTATTCAGTATCAGCCTGGGAAGGCGAATGTGGTAGCGGACGCTCTGAGCAGGAAGTCTTCTGGATTCTCAGGTATTCAGCTTACCTGTGATGACTTTCTGATTCGTGATTTGGAGAGATTGCAGTTGGAGGTGGTTTCCTCCAATGATTTGGAGTTGGCTCAGATGAGTATTCAGTCTTCTTTGGAAGCACGGATTCAAGAAGCCCAGAAGTCAGATTCTGATTATTCGAAGTTGATTGCACAGATTGGATCTGGTAAGACTCCTGAACTTCGAATTTCTGATTCTGGTGTTATTTTCTGTAAGAACAGGTTTTGGGTACCTGTGTCTGGAGACTTGAGGCAGGAGATTCTGTACGAATCTCATCATTCTGGCTACACTGTTCATCCAGGCAGTGGTAAGATGTACGCTGATATGAAGCTTTTGTTTTGGTGGCCTGGGATGAAGAAAGATGTGGCAGAGTTTGTGTCGAGATGCGAAGCCTGTCAGTTGGTGAAGGCAGAGCATCAGCGACCAGGTGGACTGTTGCAGTCGTTGCCTATCCCTGAGTGGAAATGGGAGGAGGTAACGATGGATTTTGCGATGGGTTTTCCTCGATCTAGACAAGGACATGATGCCATTTGGGTGGTTATAGATCGATTGACCAAGTCAGCCCATTTTCTTCCGATCAGACAGACGGATTCAGTTGATCGCTTGGCACAGATTTATGTGAAGGAGATAGTCAGATTGCACGGTGTGCCTCGTGTGATCGTATCTGATCGAGATGGACGTTTTACTTCCAGACTTTGGAAAGGCATTCAGCAAGGCTTGGGTACGAAACTGCATTTCAGTACAGCCTTTCATCCTCAGACCGACGGACAGTCTGAGAGGACGATTCAGGTACTGGAAGATCTGTTGAGACTTTGTGTTCTGGACTTTAGCGGAAGCTGGGAAGATCATATTCCGCTGATTGAGTTTGCCTATAACAACAGTTTTCAGTCCAGTATCGGTATGGCACCGTACGAGGCTTTGTATGGCAGGAAGTGTCGTACTCCTTTGACTCCGACCTCCTTCGGAGATAGACAGGCTTTGGGGGCTACTTTTGCTGATGAAACTGCTCAGAAGATCAATTTGATAAGAGAAAGATTGAAAGCCGCTCAAGATCGTCAGCAGAAGTATTACAATCAGAAGCACAGATTTGTTGAGTTTCAGGTTGGTGACTTTGTGTATGTCAAAGTCAGCCCGATGAAAGGTGTGAGCAGATTTGGTCAGGTAAGCAAGCTTAGTCCAAGGTATGTTGGACCATTTGAGATTTTGGAAAGAATTGGAAAATCTGCTTATCGCCTATTGCTTTCTGAATCTATGCCTGATGTGCATAATGTGTTTCACGTATCCACTCTGAGGAAGTGGGTTTCAGACTCTGGGAAGAAGTTGTCAGCTGATGAGGTGGAGATTCAGGAGAATTTGGTGTACAAGGAAGAGCCAGAGCTTATTTTGGCATACGACGTCCGAAAGTTAAGAAATAAAGAGATTCCGATGGTTAAAGTCCAGTGGAAGCACCGGACTGCACGGGAAGCAACTTGGGAGAAGGAGTCTGATATGAGACGGTCGTACCCGTACTTGTTTTGACTGAGTTTGGACTGGATAATGTCGAGGACGACATTTTTCTGAGTTGGGGAGATTGTAATATCAGTTTTTGCTCCAGGTTCGTCCGGGACGAAGTTGGATCGTCCGGGACGATCGGTACAGGTTGTGCAGAAAATCAGTTTTGGTTGTATAATTCGTCGGGACGAAAATTGGATCGTCTGGACGAAAATTCTCCCGTGAACCCTTCGCCAGGGACGATATGTGATTTGTCGTCTGGACGAAATTCCTCTCTTCATGGATCGTCCGGTACGAAGCTCGATCGTCCGGGACGATCAGTCTGGATATATATAGAAATGAGATATTTTGAAGAGAGAGAAAAAGCTGAGGAGAGAGAAAAACGAAGGAAAAAGTGGAAAAGCGGATTTTCGGGCGACGCCGAGCTGTTTTCGTCCGAGGAGACTGTTGAGGAAATTGCTGTGCACGAGGTAAGGCACATTCTACCTTTCTCAATTTTCAGTTCCGTCGTGTTTGGCGGTATATTCTGTCCGGGTTTTGTTTCCGTTAGCGAATTTCGTCCGTATCTTTTGATCGGTTCAGTTTTTACCGCGTAACTTTCTGTATATTGTTGACGTGCCGAGTGTGCACATTTTGGTTATTTTCTGAAGATTTTCGTCCGGGTATTTTTGATTCGACTGTGTTTTTAGTCGACCGGATTTTTCTGTGAAATTGGAATTTATCTGTGCAGTAGAATAAAGATTCTGAAATGTTGATATCTGTATTCTGTGCGAATTCGGTAAATTTTCTTTGCAGGAATTTTTGTGTAAATTCCGTATACTGCCGTTGTGCTGCCCGATTTTTTGGGTAATTTCTGAATTGTCCGGATTTCTTCTGAATTAAAATGCTATGTGTATAAGCTATAAAAAGGGAGTTATAAGGGGCCTGGATCCTATGAGATTCAGTTAGTGAAACGGGAAATCTGAAATGAGCTCAATCTGAAATCTGATATCTGTTCTGTTCCGGATCCGATGAATTCTGTTTTGGTGCTATAAGCACATCTGTTTTGGTGCCGTGAGCACAAAGGGAGACATAAGGGGCCTGGATCCTATGAGATTCAGTCAGTGTCTGGGAAGGGAGGCATAAGGGGCCGGAATCCGTAGAGATTCCGTCAGTGTCAGGGCATTTTAGCTATATGTGTCTGTACTATTTTCTGTATCTGTTCTGTTCTGTACGAAATTGTGATTATGATATGATATGATCCGTACGATTCTGATTTCTGTTTCTGACTCTGTTGATTTGTTCTGTTCTGATACGCTCTGTACGATCTGTACGACTCTGATGTGATTTGATATCTGTCCGTAAGTTTTGATTTCCGATTCTGTTCCGACTTCTGATCTGATTTCTGTCTGATAAGTTTGGTTTTGTTTTCTGAGAATTTAGATTGGTGGTTTGTTGCTTTACTGAGCTGTTGAGCTCACCCTTGCTTTCTGGTGGTTTTCAGGTTCTGGGAAGGGCAAGGAGGTCCAGGATTAGATTTCAGAGTCTGATCAGATTAGGTACTTTTGTACTTTTGATTTTTGTACAGTCATGGCTTTCCTGTTCTGTCTTTCTTTTTGTTGAAAGCCATGTACTGTTCTGTAGATGATTATTTTGAGGAAATGAAAAGATAGATGTTTTGTTCCGCTGCATTTGATGTTTTTAGTAGCTCTGTTGTTCTGTGCGCTTCTGTTGAGTTAAGAATTTGGAAGATCAGTTCAGTAACCTAATCCAAAGCCAGATCCTGGTTAGCTATTTTCCCCGTCGCGATCCGGCGCGGGCGGGATCCGTCTCGTCTCGGGTCGGGTCGTGACAGTATATGAGTAAATATGGAAGTTTAGGTGTTATATATGTATTTTCAATTGTATTTCAATAATCCTTTTTTTCACAGAAAAAAGTAATAAAATTGTCTTCAGTAAAATAGCTACCATGAAATTGTAGAGGACAAACTAAATGAAATTAACAAACCTCCATACTCCTTGTTCACCGGATCAATATAGGAATCAGGCAGAATGAAAACAACTCCAGGCAGGCCTGAATTTAGAGAAGCAAAGACCGTGAGAAAACTCCAAAAAGGTTCATGACAAAGCATGAGAGATTATTCTGTGCGGACACCAGCCACAGCTTACCGTTCAGAAGCCAATAAGTTGCAGCCACATCATCCAGTACCGAGTAGGGATGATGTGGCGTATTTTCATTGGGCTTTGAATGGCGTTCGGTGACCGCACCTAATAATTTCACGCAAAGAATACTATTTCCAGGCAGAAAAGAAAATGGTGCTAGAGACCTGACTGATCAGAGTGTATCTAATTTTATAGAATAAGATGGCTTTGACAACCTCTACTTGCCAAAGTAAATAATAACACCAAGCACACCCACCTCTAAACTTCTCGGACATCTCTTCAGTCATTACTGCTTGAAAACCTTGATAAGTAGTCGTGCTACAAGCATACATTCTCTTCTTTGCCTCCTCCACGCTGGAACCAAGCATTGTTGATAAATAAGAAATACAATTGACACTAAACATTTCATTTACAACAGTCTTTATTAGCAGTAGAATAATAAATTAATAAAATAAAATACAACATTATTTTCCTGTGAAAATTTTCAAAGCTGCACCATACTAGAAAATGAATAACATCATATCTTTTTACTCCTTCACAACTTCCACCTTTAGATAAGCAATTGTTTATTCTCAGTAATCAAAACTTATGCTTAAAGGTTAAATAAGTTTAAGCTAAAGTTCAAATTACAGGAAATTAGAAAACAAAACACAATGAACTTGAATCACATTACAAAGAAATAAATGAGGTAAACTTTATGAATCCGCATTACCCATTTATTCTTCTTCAGTGTTACATAACATCAAACCTATTTTGTGCAAGCCATTCACACAATTTCTACTTATGTCCATTGTTCTAATCTTCTTCCTTCTTAATACTTCAATATTAAATTTATATATCCATATATTATTCATTTGCTTATAATTTTTTAGTACTTATAATTTTTTTAATATCTAAATTAATATAATAATAATATTTAAAATTATTTGATAAAATATAAAAGTTTTAGATAGGGTTTTATTCATTTGCTTGTTGCCTGCTGGAGTCGGCTGGACCTCCTTTGGCGAACACGTTTCGAAGTCACGAAGGAAGCTTTCCAACGCCTATTTGCCTTGTTCTTGCTTCTGACTTAAGATAACGATCTTCCTACATCTTTTTCTTTCTTCTACCGCCGAAGGTAAGGAGCTATGTTCTCTTCTTCATTGCTAGGTCATGAAAGGTGTAAGAACTTCATCGCCTCCTTTGACGAAGTCATTCCTGTTGGATAGGAGATCACAATGGAAGTTCGTTGTGTTAACATAACGATCTTTCTTCCCTATGCCATTTTGCTTGTTTCTGCTTTTGCCAAATGTAATGAACTCTCTTTTCTTTGCTCGAATGGTAATGATATTTCTTTATGCTAAGTAACGATCTTTCTTTCATGTCCGCTCGACTAGAAGACCTCCCTCTCGAATCGGAAGTTAGAAGCTCACCGAAGAAGTCCCTGTCGTGCTTGAAGTCTCTTGGGGGTTGGCTTTCCTTGGACCGACCAAGACGTCCATCTCAATTTGATCTAATCATGTTGGCATTTCTTGGTATGTGATCAAATTCAATTGATTTTAATTTAGTTGGATTTGTCTTTTGAAAAAGCATCATATTGATTATAATCTTTAATTGAACTCTTGACTGACTTCTAAAATAAATTTAAAAGTACTAAAATTCAATTCGAGTGTTTTTTAATCTAAAATTTTAAGTAGAAATCACTTGATTAGATTAATTGTGTAAGCCATATCAATCTCCATCATGAAACTTGTGAAACTTTGATGAGCATTAACAACTAATTTATACCTATTTTATTATAATTATTTCCTGTTTTACGACTTGTTTAAAATGGCTCACGTCATGCCGTGCGCTATGGGTCATGACTCCCCAGGAAACTTTGCGTCGTGGTTCACCATTCACTGTTGACAAGTATGTGCTAAACAAATGTCTTTATGAAAGGGTGCAACTTACAAAATTGAGTTCCGCACTGGCAAGAGATTCTTGCATGCAAGATACTCCCTAACAGGAAAACTCCACTTAGGATACTAAACCTCCCATGCTCGACTTTTTTGGAATAAAAGTATGATATATAAATTTCTACAATGTGAAGTTTTAGCCATGCATGTTGGGTGATGTAGGAAACAATCACTTGACAAGTCATCGCCTGCTTTATTTAAACCTGCATTTTTAGACATATCATATCTTACTATAATATAATTATTCATCTAATTAAAAAATAATCAAAAGTTTCTTTATTAAAAGATTATTTAATAAAATAATTTTTAATGAAAGATCCATAGTTAATTTCTTTTAATTGTACATAGTTTGTTTCCTTTTGTGATTTCATCACATAAAATCCCATTATAAATAAATTAAGCTTGTAAGAGAATTAATTGATGATGAATACAAAATATTTTTTAATAGATATAACTCTCAAAATTCTATCCCCATCAGCCATAAACCTCTTCTCCTATCTCTCTCCCTGTCTCTTATATATTTTCTTTATCTATCCATCTCTCAGCCACTCCTCTTACAATCAACTTTTCCTTCTCCTTCCTATGTTTAAGGGACTTCTAATACAAGCCTCCCTTCCTTTAACCACCGAAAAAACTCAAGGGAAATTCATCGTCACCATTACCAAGCCAAAACAATGCTCTTTGTCATCATGAGGAGTCATCCTACTTTCGCATTTGCATCATTAGGTTTAGCCTATCTTATAAACTCCGAAGAAGTTTAGAAAATTCAGTTGGGCAACAATTTCTTTCAAATGATGGATCTACCGGAAAAAAAAATGTCTTTTCTGCAACAATATCCATATGCCACTAGATACATCAAACCAATGCACATAATGAACCCTTCTGAACATAGGTGATTTTACACCTAACATGAACAAAGGGTTTATATCTAATCATGACCTGTTTAAAAACATTATAGTTTCATCAGATAAAGATTTTGAATGATCGTGGGGGTTATGAGATACTTTCAACATGTTCTAAAAAAAACAAAATAAAAAAAAATAAATAAAAAAATTCTCATCACATCACACAATCAACCTGCCTACATCATACTTCAAACCTTGACACTGCTCACGCTGCCAAGTGTCCAATCCTTGCTATTCTAGTCCGGATCACTTGTTTTAGAGAAGACAAGTAAATCGGGCCTATCCCATTTCCAAATGTGCATTTTAATGATAACACACATGAATAATTTCAAGAAGAAAATCCCATTCAAAAATTGCAAAATATACAATGTTCGTTACCTAACCCTTCAAACAAATAAAGATATTTCATTTTAACCACTGAACAAGCAGATGAAATGAATAGCCAAGTTGCAGTTGTAGTTGAAGTTCCAGGGAAAGCAAACTAAAGCTACTAATTTTCCCAACCATATTTTTGTCTTATTACTCCCAACCTCAACCTATCTTTTTGGACAGCTTTCTGACTGCTTCTAAAATAAGCTTTCTAGCACAACAAAGCCGCTTTAAGAAGTGGGAAGAAAGTCATCCCAAACAAAGCCTTAAGCTTCGTTTGGGATGGCTTTCTTTCTGCTTCTTAAAACAGTTTTCTAGTACAAAGTTAAAAAATTTTGTGCTAGAAAGCCGATTTAAGAAGCGGGAAGAAAGCCTTCCCAAACAAAGCCTTAGTCTTCATAAGAAACTGCAATGTAAAGAAGAATGTTATAGCTAGATTATCAATAGCTCCAACTCCCACAAATTCTTTCAAGAAAAAAGTCCCAATACAAAAAAGCTCAACTCCATTAAAATTTAAACTGACATTTTCTAGAGGCATAGAACGAACTATCATAATGAAATAGTACCAGAACATGAATAAGTTGTCCTGCAAAAAACAGACGCCATAGTCTTATACCATATATAAGAGACTAAGAGGTCTCACCTGCCAACGACCTTAGCTAGCGTTTGGACGTAGGTCTCAACCATCTCCTCAGGCGAGGGCTTCGGATCCTTGGGAAAGTCCATAGTGATGAGCCAATGATTGTAATCACATCCCTCGAAGAGAATTTCATCCTCAGGTATTTTACTGCCCTGGTCTGAATCAACCCGCCTAACTGAGCACGGAGTCGAAGAGTGGAAGGACGAAGACGGGATCAGCGAGGGGATTCGAAAATTAGGGTTTCCCAGAGGAGACGCGGTAGGGTACCGGGGATTTGAGAGAGTAAAATGAGAAGAGTGGTAGTCAGTGGAGGAAAAGGAGCAATCTTTGAGGATTGAAGAGGTGAGGGCGGCGGCTCGGCGGAGGCGGATCAAAAGCGCCATGCGGAAATTTGGTTTGAAAGGAATCGGGAACGGCCTAGGGTTTTAGGAATGGGTGACGACGGGGGTGAAGATTTATCAGGCGAAAAAAGGGTTTTTGGAAGGCTAAGAGGACTCGAATATCCTAAACAGAGCCCTGCATTGGGCGCCCATACCCACACCCACCCATGTACCCACCCATACCCAATAGGCATGGGTGGGTATGGGTACGCCCATGGCCTCATGGGTGGGTATGAGTGGGTACTCAATATTAGAGGACAAACTAATTTACATTACTAATTATCATATGCATGCAGTATATTACAGTAATCCTTATTACGAAGTGTGCAACACTGATCCGCATCGTGACCACGATAAATTTTGATATGTGGCTTGAAAGTTTGCAGTCAGAGAAAATGGCAAAAAACTCAAGGCCATTAATCCATGGCAGATTGCATTCAAGAAGCGTGAAAAGTGGGTGGGTGTGGGTGGGTATGACATCTCGAAAGTCATCATAGGTGGGCATGGGTGGGTAAAGCCCGCTAGCACAGAGCGTGGGTACCCAATGGGTACCCAACCAGGACCCCATGTAGGGCTCTGATCCTAAACTAATAAAAACAAAAAACCGCCGGCCCCGCTTTTAAGTTTCGTTTGGGACGGCTGCTGCTTAAGCAGCTTTCTAATACATAATTAAAATTTTTTGCTAACAAATTGATTTATTTAATAATAAGAAAGCCATTCCAAATTATAGGGGTGTCAATTTTTGACACGACCCCAAACACGATCCAAACCCGAAAAGGGTAGAGTTCGGGTTCAACAAATCAACCTGTTTTAAAAATCGGGTCGGGTTCGGGTTGACCCAGCAACCCGAAAATGATGCGAAATTGACATGAAAACTTCTATTTGACTTGGAAACCCGAGATTGGCCGGTTTTTTACCCGATTTTGACTCGAAAATCGAAGATTGCCCCAATTTTTGACACGAAAACTAGCAATTTTAGGTCAACTTCGGGTCGGGTTGAAGAACAGTGTCGGGTCAGTTTCGGGTTCGACCCGAACCCGACCCGTTGACCCGAATTGACACCCCTATTCCAAATAGAGTCTTAAGGTTCGTTTGGGACGATTTTCTTTCTGTTTTTTAAAACAATTTTTTATACTAAAAATTTTCTAATTCAAAAATAAAATATATTACAAAATTGCTTTAAAAATAATTAAAAAACCGTCAACTCCGAATGATGTTTCAATCTATCAAAGGAGTCAATTTACAAACATATATAGTGAGTGTTTTTTAGCTAAGAAACAAACTTGTTCATGAATAAATGAGTTTGAAAAATAACTCATCTTATAAACAAACTTATTTATAAACCTTTTAAACAAATAAATTTACAAACATGAACAATACCTTTTGCTCACGAGCAAATTCATTCTATTAAAATTGAATAACATAAAAAATAAATTTATTTTTTTATCAAATAAGAATCATTTTTTATAATAAACTAAAAATTATGTGAAAATATACAAAATAAATATTCAACGGAGCTTCTTAACAAGCTTTTATTCATATTGTTCATGAATATAAATGAGTCGAATATATAATTTGTCAAGTTTGTTTATTTAATAGTCAAGTATTTTAAAAATTGTTCCAACTTGTTTGATTGCTTAAACAAACGATCATGAATGCGCAATAATGTTGATACATCATCAAAAAATTTGCTTGATCGGGCACGAATCTCGAGGCAAAAGCTAGTTGAAAACTTCAAAATTTAATTTTGGGAGCACCCGAACTCCGATTTCAGCGAGCTTATAGTCAAACTGAGCGTCTCGGAAATACGAACCTGACGACACCAAGATCAACCCAATCCGAGCCCAAATGAATCCAAATCATGGGCTCAAAGTACTGTCGGAAGGTTCAAACCGCAATTTGAGTTACCAAACGGTCTTCGATTTTGACAAGCTTATACTCGAATCGAACGGCTCGACGAGACGAATCCAACGAGCCCAAGTTCGCCAAATTTTGACATCATTAAGGCCTCCAAATGTCCAACGAACGGTGCACGATCGAAGGGTTCACTATCGGCCGTCCATTCAAACCACTCCCTATTCGCCCTTGATCTCACACCTATTTATGGGCCATGCCACTCTAGAAAATCTATAAATAGAGCCCTCATTCTTCACAAGAAAGAAGGCAAGCAAGAGAGAGAAGAAGAGAAGAAAAGGAAGAAGAGAAGGAAGAAGCTCCTCGACAGCCGCCAGACCACCTGTGAGGGCTTGTCCTTTGATTTACTTCTCTGATTTTGATTTTTCCTCCCAGGATCGTCCTGGACGATGGTTAGATCGTCCAGGCCGATCAGTGTAAAGCTGATTCTTGAGGGGATCGTCCAGGACGATTTGGGATCGTCCTGGGACGATCAGATACGACAAGAATCCCGAGAGCAAGGGTTTTTATCGTCCGAGAAAAATTAATTATCGTCATCAGAAATCGTTTTGGACGATGTGAATTTGTTCACATCGGTCTGGACGATGGGACCGATCGGCCGGGCCGATCTGTTGAGTTTATATGAAAAATCAGCTCGATTCGAGGAGAGAGAAAATCATTTGATATTTTATAAAATATCTGAGGAGAGAGAAAGAGAAGGAATCAAAGAGAAAGAGAAGGAATCAAAGAGAAAAGTCGGATTTCGGAGGCCGCGGAGCGCTTTTTGTCCGTCGCCGTTGTTGGAAGGATTGAAGATCTCGCGGTAAGGACTCCGAATCCTATTTCTGTTTTTAGAGATATTGATTTTTGATCGAGTTGTGCACTGTTTTGTGTTTTTGTAGTCGAATTTTGGACCCGGTTTTGTATTGACACAACTTTCACCGCACAACTTTTAGAATGTTATAGATATGAATATTCTACACGATTTGAGTATTTTCTACGAAGATTTTACCGGTCGGAATTGGTTCTACGCGATTTTAATTGAATAGAAAAATATCAGGATGTTATTTGATATGGATTTAGTAGAAGAATAGTCTTATATTGTTGTCGTGAACATTCTATTGTAATTTGATGAATTGTGATTTTGCAGGATTTTTATGTAAATTTGATAGACTGCCTTTACTCTGCCAAAATTTCGTACGATTTCCGATTTTTCTGAGATTGATAGATTAAATAGATATGCATATAAATGTTGATATGATTGCTCTAGATTGTCCTTATATTGCCTATTGAATTGACTATTGAATTGATCATTGATTGATTATTGATACTGGAACACAAGTGGAACCTCGTTGAACGTTGGTTGGAGATTGACTTGACCTGTACAGGATGGTGGGCCGACGAGCTTTCCTTTAAACATTGATTATGGATATATGGATGGAAGTCATAAGGAGTTCTTATAGATATGTCGACGGGCGGCCGACGGGCAATATAGTGACGACTCTTTTTATTGAAACCAACGTATGGATATCTACAACAGTAATATGGATTCTACAACAGCAACATAGCCAGTTGATTGTACTTGTCCAGTATTATTGTATTGAATGCATGTTTACTGTATTGACATACGGATTAACTGCTTTATTGATTTGATTGGATTGATGGATTTTCTTTTACTGTACGATTTCATTGATTGATCACTGAGCATGGATACTATTGAGTATTGATATTGATATGGATGGATATAGATATTGTATTGATTCATTGATGCTATGGACATGGATACTATAGATTTATTGATATTATTGCTTATAGATTTATTGATTGTAGCCTACTTGATAGATCATATTGACTTGCTGCATTTGATTCATTGATAGTATATATTGAGATTTATTGTATTGCTTTTCTGATTGATTTCATTGACTAGGTAGTATTGATTAGATTGATTGATTTGACCGATCGATTGATTTTCTTCTGTGTACGGATTTCTTTGAGATTGATGTGTATTGATTGAGTTGATTTATCGATTCGCCTGCCGCTGCATAGATTTGATTTCATAGACTATTGATTTTCGTACTGCATTGACTACTGAATGGATTTCCGTATTGCATAGACTCATTGACCATTGACTGTATGGATTTGATTGACTGACATGCATATTGATAGCAGTGTCGTGCTTTGATTCCAGTTATAGGTATTAGGTGACCTGCTGGGCTTTGTAAAGCTCATTATATGTGGTTGATATTTTCAGGTCAGGGCAAGGGAGCAGGAGATAGAGATTGATCCGGATCTACAAGTTTTAGTTCTTTTGGTGATTTTGATTCTTTTGTACTCAGGACATGATAGATTTCAGTACTTGTGGGTATAGTGTAGTTCCTGAGTATTGTATATGATGTTTTGAGATATGAATCGACTTGTACATTGATGTTTTAAATGTTATAGATGTTGATAGACTGTTTGTTGACGTTATAGACGACTCTGGTAAATGATCGGATTTATTGAAATTCTTTCCAAGTTAGATCTTGAGGCATCACACCACCGCAGGACCACCACCGGACCACCGCAGGAGCACCGCCGGACCACCGCAGGAACCTCGCCGGACCACCACCGGAGTTTCATCGCACCACCACCTTAAGGCCCGACATTCAGTCCCGACGTCCTGCTTAAGGCCCGACATTCAGACCCGACGTCCTATTGAAGACCAGACGTTATGCTCAAAAGCCCGACGTCCTGCTCAAAGCAGGATTATCAACACCCGAACTTCCAAGTGATTTCAGGCCTAACACCCGACTTCTATCAAACAGTCATTGATTGTAAATCTAATCACCCTATGAGGGGATTCAATTCTTTGTAACCAACTCAAATTCTAATGGATTTATTTCAACTGGGCTAGGCCCCATGGTTTTTTCCCCTTTCTAAGGGTTTTCCACGTAAAAAATCTTGATTTCTCTATGTGTGAGCTAGTTATCCGTACAACGCTAAGACGTATAATTAAATCTCTATCGCCGCGTATTTTCTAGCCCGCAACAAATGTAGTTGATCCACAAGTAGCTTGTCGAACGCTCTATTCATTTACAACCCTAAGGAGAGGTATTTATGTATACAAAAAGCCAAATAAGTTCTTAGCCAATCTTGGGTATAAAGAAGCTTACGGACAAAGCATAGGATAACAGAGACAAAACATTTTGTGGAAGATGAACATAATATTCTTTTGTATATATTTTATTGTAGCATTGTTTATATATATATATATATACAAACTACTAGAAAAAAATTGAAAATGACCAAGTTGCCCCGGTTAGTTACAAAAAGCATAAAATAATAATGCAAAATGGAAAGCAGTTGGCTAAACCAGTGGCACAGCATGCTAGCGTGTCAGTTGGAATGGAGAAGAGCTGATTTTGAAATGCTCTTATCACTGTCCCTCAAGTTGTTGGGTGGTACAATCATTAACTTGTTGCGAAGATGTTGAAGTTTGGCAGATCATAGAAACTTTGTAAAAATATCGGCAACTTGATCTAAGGTTGAATTGTGATGAACGACGAGATGGTTGGCCTGAATGCAGTCACGGATGAAGTGATGATTGATCTCGATATGCCTGGTTCGGGCGTAAAAGATCGAGTTACAGGCAATCGGCATAGCATAAAATGTTATCACAAAATATATATTTAGCATCCATGGAAAGGCTGAAGTCCTGACAGAGACGACAAATCCAAATAATATCAAAAATACCAGTGACAAGTGAGCAATATCCAGCTTCCATTTAAGATATGGCAATTGTGGATTATTTTTTAACTGACCAAGTGATTAATGCTTGATCTAGATAAATGCAAAATCCTATAGTGGATTTCTAGCCAAGTGAATCTCTAGCTCAGTCGGAGTCGAAATAAGCAGAGAGGCGAAGGTCAGTTTTTGGTAGAAACAGCCCATAGTTGATAAGCGTTTCTTGTAGATAGCAGAGAATACATTTAAGAAGTTGATAGTATAGAAGCAATGGTTGATGCATGTGTTGGAAAAGTTTATTGACAACAAATGCTATGTCTGTCCGTGTGGAGTACAAGTATTGCAAGGAACTAGCAAGTTGCCAAAAGAGAGCAGGTTGGCTATGTGGTTGTTGTAGTGTGGGATCGGAGGGCAATTTAGAGGGAAGAGGTGTGGTTAATGGTTTGCAATTGGTCATGATAGCCGTGGAGAGAAGTTCTTGAATATAGGAGGTCTGTGAGAGATGAAAGCTGGAGGAGGATCGGGTAATGTCAATGCCGTGAAAGCGAGTGAGCAGACCGAGATTTCTTGTTTGAAAATTTGAATGAAGATTTTGAATGAGAAATGAAATGAAGGTGGGATCATTTCCGGTGATGAGAATATCATCAACATAGATTAAAAGGTAGACTTGGATGGTGTTTTTATGCATGAGAAGAAATGAGGGGCCGGTAGTACTAATTTTAAAGTCCCAAGTTAGAAGATATGAAGAAAGAGTGGAAAACCATAATTAAAGGGATTGTTTGAGGCCATAAATGGCTTTGTGAAGAAGAAAAACATGATTTGGGTAGTGAGGATCTTGGAAATCTTATTGGCGGGTCATGTAAATTTTATCGCCAATTTTGCCATGAAGGAATGCATTAATGACATCCAATGTTTGTTTTAGAACATATACACAAGAGTAGTGGTTGTAGTTATTTACCATAAGTAAATAATAGCATAAAGCATCATAAGATAAAATAGGGGAAGGTTCCCACACATCAACATGTATTAATTCTAAAGGAGCCTTAAATACATGTTGAGAAGGAGAGAATGTGAGCATGTGACTTTTTGCCATAGCATAGGAGGTACATAAGGGCAGAGCATCAGATAATAGAGATAGAAAATATTTTGTGGAAGATGAACAGAATATTCTTTGTGTATATTTTAATGTAGCAATGTTTAGATATATATACAAACTACTAGCAGAAAATTGAAATGACCAAATTACCTTGGTTAGTTACAAAAAACATAAAGCAATAATACATAATAGAAAGCAGTCAACTGAACCAGTGGCACAACATGCCAGCATGTTAGCTGGAGTGGAGAAGTGCTAATGTTGAAATGCTCTTATCAGTGTATAGTTGAATGGGTGACAAAGCTTGATAAAGAGAACTGTAGACCTCCGAAAGAGCACCGCGTGAACGGGTCAATTGGAAGGGACAGATTGGATCATGCATACGACTAACCATTGAGGATAGAGGCTGTCGCCAACACACCCCGATGGGTAGCAATATGCACGACCTAATCACGGGTTTCCCCCATCCGATGCAAGAGATTGAATGGGGTTTAGTAGATGTGGGACCGAGTTTCCCACGGGCGCAAGCCCCTGTGGTTAATTACATCACAGGCCGAAGCCTGAGAAAACTTTCGATTAAGGATCATGCATTATCCTCTCCTAAAGTGAGATTGGTACATGGGTATAGACTAGGAAATCCTATCCAAAAGGAAGAAAGGTCCGAAGGGCTGAATCAACATGCGTGGTTCACACCAGCATTCGGAGGCTCTAGGGTACTAGAGAGAAACTGGAGAAAATAAAAGTCAAGACATCCAATCACATGCGTGAGAGAAGGATGGAGGTGGCGTCATCCTGTGATGCGGATAAGTAGGATTTATAGTCCCTGAAAGGAAGGGACCTACCTACTATTTAAGGCATACTACGAGACCGAATGTAGTAGCCTCGAATCCTAAATCTAGGTTGAGCTTAGTGCTCTACGAAACACTAAGACCCGTGTCCTAGCTAATGCAGTGCAAAATCTGGACTTATCCCGGCCTAGATTGGGGAGCCAGCTAACCACCTAATCGCTTCAAAGCCATGCTATCAAGTCAATTATGAAAGATGGGTGGGTGGTACAGTTATTTGAAAATAGGACCGACATCTAGAGAATTTTCTAAGTGGTCCTAGACTTATGTGGGTCAGATGCTCCTAGTTAATGCAATTAAATCTTATTTAGTTGGTTACTAATGCAATGCATGCTAGTTGAATTGTCAGCTCATGAATGCTATAGAATTTAAAAAAAAAAACAGGCTTATAAAAAATAATTTTTTTAAAAAGACTGGGTCTCCCTAGGTCCGGCACTTCATCCTCATAGGCCAGATTATCCGGACTCTACCCGCAGGCAGGGAGATATCTTATAACAAGGAAAGAAAGATGCAGTAATATGCATGCGACCCCGGACGGTTCCGACAGTTCCCTAGATTCATTAAGTTTCTATGTTATTTAAACTTAAATTTTTAGAAATTAGTTATGAGTATAAAATATTTTATAGTCCTTAGAAGAGCCTAACAGATTTCAGGCAAAAACAAAATCGACATGCAAGAAAGAAACCAAGAAAAACAGGTAATTCTACTGCGCAATCAGGTAAACACATCAATATAAATCCAAAAATAATCAACTAAATGGCCATAGACAAATTGCCCTTATTACAACCCAGATATGCATAAAGTAAAGTGGCCGGGCATCACTGCCAACAACCCGGATTTCTAAACCTATGACAGACGCAAATAACTTTGAGTGGGATATTGGTCTTCAGGTCTTCAATCTTCTTTGGATCACTCCTCCTTGAACTCCTTGGAACTCTCCTCCTTAAACTCCTTGGATCTCCTCCTTGGACTCCTTGGATTCGTCGTGGCTTGAATATCCAAACGAAGAGACAATTCCCCCCTTGGAAGGGGGTTGCCTTTTCTCTTTAGATATCTAAAGTCATCCCACTCGATTTCCCAAATGGAAGAAGATTCTCCCCTATGAGGATGCCTTCTTCTTTTGGGATTCAAGTGGGATAAGAATATCCACACTCAAAGATCATTTTCACAACTCTTAACTTATTATTACAAATTTTTACATCCATTGGAAATAAAAAATTCTAGACTCCCAACATGGTTATCCTAATAAAATCCTAAGCAGTTATATATGAAAATGAAAATAACTCAAATCATTGATCCTGTGCCAAGCCATGCTCTTAGTTATGAGGGCTAAGCAGCTCCATCTGTGCAGTTATAATTATTACTTTTAGCCCTCATTTATATTTGGGGGAGTTAAGCAAGCACCTGCATAAAATATTATTAGAAATCATGATAATGCTCCCCCCCTTTTATTAGCATTGAGCATGGCCACCTGCATGGAAGAACAGTATATATATACATACATATGACGTTCCTAACCTAGGGGTAAGTCTAACGCTCATCACATCACAGAGTGCAAGAAATGTAAGCAAACACACCAATCATTTTTCAAACAGCATGCAATGAAATCCACGAAATGCTCCAGCACACACAGTAGAAAAGTAAAACCCAGCGGCCTAATCTAGATCTAGAAGTGGTTCCCTAGCAAATAATTCTATGTGTGTGTAAGGTTGGTGTGGTTTGGATAGGTCCTAAGCCGGGTAGTTAGTTAAAGTTATCTAGAGTTTAGGTTTGTTGGGGGTCTGAAAAGAATATTTTAGTTGAGATTCAAATATTAGTGAATTAGATCGTATTTTAATTATTTCAATTTGTTGATCAGTTTTAAGAGCTTAGGATACTGATATTTAAAGTTCAAGTGATATTAGCCATTTTTAGAAAGTCCTGGGTCCTCCTAGGAACTAGACTAAGGGTCCAAAAAGTCACTATATGAAATAGGCTAGGTTTGGGATTCCTAACACCTTAGGAAAATACTAGACCTTAATATGAGTAGTTAGACAGGTAGTAGGCTGAAATTGGAGTTCTCTAGGTAAAGTTATGAATTTTCTAAGTTTCAGACCCTAAATGAACTACGGTTGACCAAAAAGTTGACTTTCAAATCTAGGCCAACTTCAGGAAACCTACAATTTTTAATAAATACTAGGCCCTAATTGGAGTCTAATGCAAGTGAGTTTACCTAATTTGGAATTTTCTACAATTAGTTATGGATTTCTGAAGATCGGGTAATTAAGGGAATTTCTAAATTTCCTAATAAAGGGCTATTTTTATTTTTTTGATCCAAATCAGCTCCAAACTGATTGGAATCACTCCCAAAGGTCAGGAATGACCTAAGGAAGTGTTTGGAGAAAATTTGGGATTTTTAATAATTTTTAATGAATTTTTAGTGGCAAAACGGTAAATTCCACCTATGATCAAATTAGGGGTAAACCTAAAGTCAAACTAGGGAGCCCTATTTATCTAAGGTCAAGGATCAGATTTTGGTCAGTTTGAGGTATTATGGGTAATTTTCTGACCAAAAATATATTTATTGTAATTTTTGGAAGGTCTCAGGGCCTTATTTAATATGTTAATTAGAGTCGGTTAATTAAGAGGTCTAAAGGCTCCTAAAATTCCTAGCAAATTCTGAAATGTTTTAGAAGTCACTAAGTTTAAGTATTGAAGTTTTCATGTCAATCCGGGGTCTATCCTAGCCCCTAGAAAATTTCTAAGTTCGCTAGACATGTCCTTAATTTTTATCCTTAAGGTGTCACTACGTTATATGGGTTTGAATCGAAGTTTTAGCTAACCCTCAAGGTAATAAATGCACGGGCGTACAAAAATAAAATAAACACACCATGTCCTTAGATCTAGGAGAGCCTAGGCTAAGTGTTCGTGGTGCGACCTACACATACAAACTACGAATAATAAGGAAGTAAAGACACCTAAAGAAAGGATTAGTGAATGATTGAGACTCAACCATTCACTAACCCACTCCCCCATGATTACTGTTCACATATAGAAGTCAAGTTTAAAATTTCATGAAATAACGGGTCTCCCAAAATTAGGATTGAATTATAAGTAATTTCAAAATAGTTTCAAAATACTTATAAATATAAATATACATTTTGGAAAATAAAGTAATTAAAAAAGTAAGTCAATTCATAATACATAGATATAGGGAGACCCACTGACCACCCAATCGAGGCCTCAAAACGATTTGAAAATAGTTTGTATCTTGAAAATAATTGTTATAATCAATATTCAATATCAAAAATACCCAAATAATGAAACTCAAACAGTGATCTGCCAAAACAGCCAAAATCAGTGACTAGAAACAGTTTCAAAATAAAATACACATTTTTCTGAAAAGATCGAGGAGTTATACGCAAAAATTCGATTTAAAACGAAAGAGATATGCAATTTACAAGTTTAAATACCATAAAAGAATATTTTAAACTAATGCTGTTTTACTGTTTTTTGAATAACAAAAAATATAAACATAATTTTTATCTAAAAATAGTCTTAAAATATGCAGAATTCAAAATAAACTCAAAACAAGGTGCTGTGCATCGACAGCGGATTTGAAACGAGGAAGTTATGGTTTTTCAAAGTTTACATACAATAATTAAATGTTATTCAAAAAGAGTGCTATTGGCTGTTTTCAAAATAACTACAGACAGATCAAAAATATTTGAGCAAAACCAACTTTAAAGTGTGCAGAATTCAATTACGTTTAAATCAAGGTGTTGTGCACAAAAATCTGATTTGAAACGGGAAAGTTATGATTTTCCGAAGTTTAAATACAACAAAAGATAATTTAAAATAGTTTTAAAATAATGATATTTATAAATAATTAAATAATCACTAGACGATATAAATAATAGCAATAAAAAAATTTCTGAAATATAATGATAATTTGAAATATAATAATAATATTTTTAATTATTAATAAGATTTTAAATAGTTTAACTAATTAAGCTAATATTTAATTATTAAAAATATACCTTTACTTATAAATAAATATGATAATAATAATAATAATGCTAATAAATAAATAACAGTAATAAAACTGAGTTAACATAATCTAATTTCTAATATTATAATTAAAATAATAATATTATAATTAAAATAATAATATTATAATAAAAATAAGTAAAATAATATTTTTTAAAAATAGGATTTTTACTGTTTTATTAATAATTAAAAATATATACAATAATGAAAATACGAACAAAACGAGGTATTATGCGTCAAAATCGGAGCAAAATGAATTTTTGGTGATTTTTTGAAGAAAAATAGGTTTAAAAAGCATTAAAATAAATATATATATTATTTTAAACCCGGCGGGCGCCACGTGGCAGCTGCGGATAGGCTTCGCGGTTTCGGCGCAATCATTGGCAATGATTGCGGCGGCGCGATCGACGGTACTTAACCACGTAAGCGTCGATCTGAGCCGTTGATTCCGCGCGGTTCGGATTCAACGTCTCTGATCTCGTCGGACGGGCGCGATTTCGATCAGCCGTTGATACACGGTCGGACGGACGAGCGAAACAGCCAGATCTCGACCATTGATCACGAGATCAACGGTCCAGATCAGAGACACGGCGAACCCGAACCCTAATATAGAAAAACGTCTCGTTCTCTTGAAATACACGATAGAATTTCACGAAATTTTAAACATAAGATCCATGTATGAACAGAAATCGTGGGGGGTATTTGGTTTGACTTAAAATTGACTTTCTAAAAAGTTATTTAACACGAAGTTTTGTGAACTATTCTAAGAGTTTTAAGGGATTTTCACCGTGGAATCTCCAAGATCTTGATACGGTTGAGCTTGTAGACTGTCCTCGTACGTTTTCCTAGTTGAACTCGAGCCTTGATTCGTCCTTGATCAACGGGAAATCGTCCTGGAAGGTATATGCTCTCGGTCTCGCCGGAATCCGGCCGCCGGCGGGTTGGGGAGGCCGGGGTCTGGTCGGGAAAGGTCGAGAGAATGTCCAGGAGCTCTCACACAAACTCTCAGGGGTTGAGGGGGCTTGGGCTGAGAGCAAGAGTCAAAAAGTCCCTAAAACATGCTAATTTCTCCTATTTAAACTCCTAAACCTAAGGGGGACGGCTAGGATTGCATCAAGATGGAATTAGGAGGGAAAAGGGGCAGTTTTGGCCGTGGTTTGTATTTGAAATTGATTGTGAATCAATTGTGCATTAATTTGGGTATTAATGGGCTCTTAATGGGTCATATTTAACCCATTATGACTTGGGTTGACCAAGTCAAGGGTTGACTTGGTCAACCTAGTCAATTAGGTCCATGGGAATGAGGGGTTTGAGCCATGAAGCCATGAAATTAATTTAAAATTGATTTTTTGGCTTGAAGGGTCCAAACTGGTCAACCCTAGTTGACTTGGTCAACTGAGTTGACCCAGGGCCCAAGTTTGGTTCCAATAGACTTGGTTTGACCCACTGAATCGATCGGAGAGGGTCTTGGGGTCTGGCTTGGTCAATTTGACCAAGTCAACTCTCCAAGCCCAATTCTGGGCAAAATCGAGGTCAACAAGAACAAGCTTGTTGAGGGAAAAGATCTATGATCCATAATATGAGCATAATATAACATGAACACATAACTCTTATATTATGAAAATTATAAGACACTGAGACACATTACATCTATAATATAAAATGCTATGTATTTAAATAATTTAAATAATTTAGTGTCAGTAAATAAGTTATAATTTTTAGCGTGTAGTTGAAAAAATAGTTTTTTTATTTATTAAAAATAAAATTTTATTATAACTTTCATGATAAAATATATCATAAGAGAGAAAAATAACTATAGGGTTAAGTGACTATGGAGTTAGTTATGCAATTTTTTAAAAATAGAATATAAGAAGTATCATAATTAAATAAATAAGGCTTCGTTTGAGAAGGCTTTCTAGTTGTTTCTTAAAAAAATTTGTAACGAAAAGTTATTTTAAGAAGCAGTAAACAAAATTTCTCAAACAAAACCTAGATACTCAAAATTTACCCCTTTTTTATATATTTCACTCAATACTTCAAGAATCAAAGCATGGCTAAAGGATTAAGAGCTCTTGCGCAATTTTTATCCCGTCAATGGAAACCCTGAAGACGCAAGCGCTAAAGCCTACTTTTGGCGCTGGTATCGCACTGCCGTGTTTCATCAAGTATCGATCGCGGTTATCCTCTTCACACATCTCCATCCGCAGCTGAGTCACCGTCTCTCCTACGACTCCTCGGCTTCTCTTAGCTGGCAACATGTCACATTCTCTTACAATTGAGCCGACGGGCGGCGACGAGCGGTGGCACAGGACCTTCTTCATCGACGCCTTCCACCAAAAATGCAGTCTCAAGGCCTTGCTCAATGAGCTATCCAAGAATGGTTCTTACCCCCTTAGAATCCTTGCTAGAGATGGAGATTGGCCCTTCAAAAAACTTCGGGTGGTCATCGCCTTCCTTGCTGACGAGGGGCGGGCCACTGAGGCCCTTCAGGTTTTTTATTTTAAATTTTTATATATTTTTACTCTTATTTGCTATTTAGCTTCTTTGCATGCCAATGCTTTCATTCAAATATTAGGATAGTAAAAGTTTCGAGTAAAATGGAGATTATATAACAAATAGTGTGGATTACAAGCATTAGGTATTTTTGCTATATTTTAAAAAGTGATGCATTAAGTATTTTTGTTATTACTCATAGATAATGTAACTATTTACTATGATAATAAAAGGCTCAAACTGAAAAAGAAGACATGGTTGGTGATGTTATTACTCTCTTCATTTTCTGCTGTGAGTGTTTTTCCTTACTGTGGCTTAAAGCTTTTTCTTTTAACATAATTGAAACTTGCAGCACCCTCCCTCCCTTTGTTAACTTACTTTGCAACCCGGTTTCCACCCTCTCCCTCTTCTCTCTATCTGCATGTGGTTGTGGAATGTTATATACTTTATTGGATGACTTTTTTTATTGTGGTAGCAATAAATGAGTTTGGAGATATCTAATTTATTAGAAGTTTGACTAAGTTATTATAAGATCTGATGTGGAACATCATTAGCTAAATAAGCTCTTAGAATTAGCATGCCTTTTATTACATGTTTGCTTTTAATTTTCTATAATATTACTGCACTTATATATATTAGTTGTAAGGAAGTGAAGGTATTGATGAATATTATATATGTTTAAAGCTTTGAGCTTAGTTGGTTTGCTTGTTCTGAGTGTTCTTCTAGCAGATCTAATTCTTCCGCCGATCCACTACATCAAGATCTTTTAAAGTTAATAAGACTTTATAAGATCTCTAAAAATGCACACAAGGTTTATTTTTACTAAATAACTAATGAGGCATATGTAAGTCTCTATGGCTAATGGTGTCAACAAAGAGTGTTGCCATGGCGTCGGATGCCAACATTGAGATTAATTTTGTTGGGGATTGGAGTATATTTGAGGATCTCCAAGGCTTCGTTAACAATTATGCTTCCCATGTGTCCTCCTTCAAGTCTGAGAAGAATTAAGGCCTTGCCTATATAAAGTTTTTAAAGATTGTCTTATAGAAGAATTTAGATAGGACCGCTTGAGTTCTTGAATTGAGGAAGGAGAATATTATCCATCCATGATTGAGATGAAGTTTGCCTCCTCAAACTTCAATGAGGAGTCTTGTAAACTGTTTAAAAAAGTTCCTTGGCTCTGTCGATGATCTAAATTTTCTTCTAGTCATGCGATATACAGAAGTTTATGTTGTCTCAACTCAAGATGCAACCTTTTCCTCTAAAGACTATTATACATCATAATTAAAAAAAGTGACTACGACAATGAATAAATATGTTTACTTATTTTAGACACCTTTCTTTCATTATATTTTTGTCATTTTCATAAGCATTTTTCTTCTTGTATGTCTTTTATGATATATTTTTACTTTGACATTATTAATCTGATACGCCCTAGGGTTCCCAAGTTTGGGTTTGCCCTAATGCTCCTTTAAAGAAAAGATTTCTCCACCAAATAAAAATAAACATAAGAGGGATGAGAGGAAGAACAAGAACCTTTGCATTAGAAATCCAAAATAAACAAGATACAATTTGTCCACTTCGAGAAGGACAAGGTCTCCACTACAAACCCTAGAAAACTTAGAGAAATGAACTAAGGTGGCTAAGAGAAAACTCAATTCTTGCATAACCCTAGAAATCCCCCCTTAATCCCAACTTATAGCAAGCAAAAGACCAAACCAAACCCACTAGTGGGCTGCCCAAGCTGAACCGCCCAGCTCAGGCCTGACCCGAGCCAAACCGGTCCAGAAATGGACCGGTTCCGCTCAAGCCGACCCCCCCGCTCCGCTCTGCGTCAAGCCCCGCGCCCGCGTCGCTTTCGGCGGATCGGCCCGCGTAGTCTCCTTCCCGGCCGATGCCGCGTGCTCCGGGGTCGCCGGCTCTTCCTCTGCCGGTCGGCGGCGGCCTGCATGGCTCCTCCTCTGCCGGTCAGCGGCGGTCCACATCAATACTCCCTCCTTTAAAATTAACCATGTCCTCAAGGTTAAAGAATGTAGATTCCTTGGTGGTCGGAAACCCACAAAGGCTAGGGTCACCCTGTAGTGCCACCCTTCGACCATTACTCTTGTATTTAACCAGCAACTTCTCCCAATTGACCTCCATGTCTCCTAAAGACTGAAGCCACTGCATACCCAAGATGACTCGGCGTTTTCCAGATCAATCAGCAAAAAATCTTGAGTAATTACCTCCCCTTGCAAGATAACAGTGACTCCCTTGCATTTCCCATAAATACGGGCCTTCTGTCCTGTGCATATGGTCACCTCTACCTCTTTGCTTGTTATCACCTTTAGACTCAACTGTTCCGCCACTCGATAGGCCAAGGAGTTGTGAGTAGCTCCACTGTCAAATAAAACTCTCACCTTGCACCCTTCAATTTCACCCTCCATCTTCATGGTGGGGTGGAATGGTAAACCTTCCATCGAATTCATACTCACTTCTATCATATCTAGGTGAGGATGCTCTACCTCACATAACCTTTCCCTTGTTGCCCCTTCATCGGTGTCCTCATCTGAATCCCCCACCACTATCACGTGCAGGGTCTTCTCCTTACACTTATGCCCAGGTGCAAATTTCTCGTCGCAACGGTAGAAGAGGCCCTTGATCCTCTTCTCCTTCAATTCGGAGTCAGTCAGTCTCCTGAACCCTCCTTGGTTCACCACAGTGGTGGCTTTCTCCTGTTTTACCTCCTCGGGGTGAGTAGTGGCAGTCACCTTAAGTCCTTCGAGCACGAGTGGTGAGCGATATGTGGGGTGAGACCCCCCTGATTTCCGTGTCTGATCCGCCTTCTACTTGTCCTCAACAAGCTGAGCTGTCTCCATAATTCTCACTATCCCTCGTGGGTTGACCACCCTAATGGCGGCTCTGATGTAGGGTTTCAACCCTTTTATGAAATTCCCCTCCATGGCGTCATCGGGCATTCCCCTCAATCACCCGGATAGAAGCTCAAAGCGCTCCCAGTACTCTGCCACTGTGCCTTCCTGAACAAGAGACATGAACTGTTCATAATGGGTGCCCTCACTGGACACTCTGAACCTGTGCAGTAATAGGTCCTTGAACTCTTCCTAACTCCGTATATGTTGTCGCCCCTCAATCCATTGGAACCAAGCCAATGATTTCCCCTCCAAGCAAATCGGGACAGTCATCAGCTTTTCCTCCTCCGTGATGCCGTTAACGGCGAAATATCGCTCCACCCGGTAGACCCATCCGTACCCATCTTCCCCTTCGAATACGGGGACCTTCAACTTCCTCATCCGTGTATCTGTCCGAGGAGGATTCCTCCCATCCTCCCATGGCCCATGCTGAAATCCCTCCCACTGAGTTCTTCCCCTCCACTCCCCTGGATACGGGGTCTGAACCCCCCTTCTTGGTGGCTCCCAAGGGGCTCGGCCCCCCTCGTGTGTGCCTCCCGGTTGTCTCGGCCAACCACCCCCGACCTCTCCTGTGGCTCGACCCAACTCCAGCGGTCCTCCTGGACCTCTTGGCCCTCCTCCTTGTGGCTCCCAGTTGGTGCGACCCATCCCTTGAACTCCTTCCGACCTCATCGGCCACCCTCCATACTGACTGTGAGGGTCACATACGGCTCTTCCCCCTTGACCGGTGGCCCCCTCCCACGGTGCACCACCCACGCCGGATGCCTCCCACCTTTCCCTTGACCAAGGCTCTTGGCGCGAGATGTGAGGTGGTGCTTGCATGGCTTCCCCGGTTGGCTTGCTCCATCTTCCCTAATTGAGAAATTAGGGTAGGTTAGGGTTTGACATCGGCGATTTCCCCTTTTCCTTCGGATTTGATTGAGCAACTTGGGCGTCTACCAATTTACGGATCATCTCTTCTATTCCCCCAAATCTCTCCTCTAGGGATGAGAATTTTCCTTCCAATGACGAAAGCTTCTCTCCCACTTCCTCCTTCAATTGGCTCATCTCCCCCTCCAAAACTTCTATATTCTTTGATGCCATGCCGTCTAGGATCGAGAGCTCTGATACCAACTTGATACGCCCTAGGGTTCCCAAGTTTGGGTTTGCCCTAATGCTCCTTCAAAGAAAAGATTTCTCCACCAAATCCAAGAAAAATAATCACAAGAGGGATGAGAGGAAGAACAAGAACCTTTGCATTAGAAATCCAAAAGAAACAAGATAAAATTTGTCCACTTCGAGAAGGACAAGGTCTCCCACTACAAACCCTAGAAAACTTAGAGAAAGGAACTAAGGTGACTAAGAGAAAACTCAATTCTTGCATAACCCTAGAAATCCCCCCTTAATCCCTACTTATAGCAAGCAAAAGACCAAACCAAACCCACTAGTGGGCTGCCCATGCTGAACCGAACCGGTCAAGAAATGGACCGGTTCCGCTCAAGCCGACCTCCCCCCCCCCCCCCGCTCCGCTCCGCGTCTAGCCCCGCGCCCGTGTCGCCTTCGGCGGATCGGCACGCGCGGTCTCCTTCCCGGCCGATGCCGCGTGCTCCGGGGTCGCCGGCTCTTCCTCTGCCGGTCGGCGGCGGCCCGCACGGCTCCTCCTCTACCGGTCGGCGGCGGTCCTCATCAGAATCATATTTTAGTTGTTTTCTTAGGATTTTATAAGTTGCACAACTTTTTGAATGTTAGGAGTTATTTACATTACTAACTTCTCCTTTGTTCGAAAAGTCAGGACCTTATTGATCTTTAATGGTTGTCCCTCATGTTGTTATGTAAACGTTTTCCTCTTAGCTTAGAGGCGGAGAAAAAAAATATAGGTCTAATTTAGGTGCAAGAGGAATGGGCCTTAGGTTCGAGATTTGCAAAGTATGTTCACCCTATTATGTACAGTTTCTTACAATATTGCTCAGATTTTAAGATTGCTTTCAATTAATCTTTATGTGAAATTGACAATAAAGTCTATAAAAACTAGGAATTTTATTGTTGTTATTGGCGCATATTGGAGCTTGAACTCCCCAAACTTGACTAGCAATTTCATTAATATATTTGATTGCACGGGTTTTGGAAAAACAACTTTCAGGGTATGATCAATCTTTATCGACACCATATGAACTTGAAAATACAATCGAAGTCTTCTAATTTTGGTGTGAGAATTAGAATCAACTTCTCCATAGGCGCCGACACTCCACTTGATTAGTTGTCGTTAGATTAACAAGTGGATTTCCTTGAACGTTGGCATGTCATGGAAATGGAGCCAAATCTACCGCCCACAAGCCAAATAACTAAGGACTTATGTTTTGGGAGGCAGTGGCAATGTGGGCAGTGGAGGGGAAATTGTTAAAGCAAAACAAATTATGCCATTAAAATTGGTTAATGCACAGTTTTTTTGGATTATGATTAATATTGCGATTGAGCATGCTTGTACATTTGAAACATCTAATCTATTTCTTATAAAAAACCCAGCTTATTTGGTTAGGCTCACATCCCTTCTTTTCTTTAGATAATTCAGGCTTTAGTATTAATAGTCAGCCAAAGCTTTGTCCATTTTCTTTGGCATCTGTTTAGATCTTATACCAAGTTGCTTTCTATTTTGACCATTTGATTCTCCCACCGTTTTACTTTCCTTTCATGTTCAAATCGTTTTAATATATTTCATTTTGTATTTGCTTTATTGATTTTTTTCCAGGTTTTTAGTTTGTGGAAGAGCATGGATATATCAAAAGCTAGTGTCCTTAACTACTTCAAAATCATTAAATTATTATGTGAAAAGAATCTAATGAATGAAGCTATGCTAATCTTTCAAGATATGGAGAAGCTTGGGATTGCTCCATATGTGGCAATTTACAATGCTATAATTCAAGGATTTGCTCGGATTAAAAAGTTTAATGAATCTAAAGCTCTTTTAACAAAAATGGTGGAGGATTATTCTTCCCCGATTCCTGAAACCTATAATGGGCTTATTCAAGCTTATAGAAGCTATGTTTTCTATGATGATATGAGTATGTGTGTGAAGATGATGGAATCTGCAGGATACTATCCAAATGAGGTTGCTTACAATATATTGATTCAGGAGTTTTCTTGTGGTCGACTTCTTGAAAGGATGGAGAAGTTTTACAGAATTTTACTCTCCAAACGAATGAATCTGCAATCTTCCACATTAATCGCCATGCTTGAGGCTTATTCAGACTTGGGAATTTTAGAAAAGATGGAGAAATTTTATTACAAAGTTTTGAATTCAAACGGCTATATGAATGATGATCATATCAGGAAAGTGAAAACTGCTATGCCGATGAGGCTTGCAGTTGGCTTGAAATTATTTCAAGCAAAGAATGAAGAAGAAATCAAGAAATGGCAGACAAAGATAAGATTTTCTATATATCTGTTTCAGTCATTACATGAGTATTTATAGTTGTTTTACAAAGACAAGTGTATACAGTTTTTAACAGAAATAACCGTTTTGGCGGCTGAACACAAGCTAACTATTTGTTTCGTTTTCCATGTCTTGCTTAGCTGTCAACATTCCCCTGCAAACTAATGGCTCGACAGTGACAGTTAGTTTGGTAATAAGATGCTTGAAGCGAGAAATGGACAATCGTTTAGTGAACAAATCTGCTTTTTGATCTTTTGATGCGATGTGATGAACTTGTATGGACTGATTTTTTATGCATTCTCTAATAAAATGACAATCAATCTCAATATATTTTGTTCTAGCATGATACACAGGATTATTAGCCAAGGCGATTGCTGATGTGTTGTCACAATATGGTGGTGTTGGTTCATCTTGAATGCAATCTAACTCATTAAGCAACCGTCTAAGCCATATGATCTCTGTTGTTGTCAAAGCAATGACTCTATATTCAGCCTCAGTTGATGATCTTTCTACCGTGGTTTGCTTCTTTGCACACCATGAAATAGAAGTAGAGCCCAAAAAATTACAATAACCTGTTGTAGATTTTCTATCTTGTGAATCTCCTGCCCAATCGGAGTCTGTGTAGGAGCTGAGTGTTAACGAGTATGCACCGATCGGTATTCCAGTTTGTATTGACCCACACACATATCTCAAAATTCTTTTTAAGGATTCAAAATTAGATATGGTCGGTTGATGCATATGCTGACAAGCTCTATTAACTGTATATGTGATATACGGCCTTGTGAGTGTCAAGTATTGTAGTGCTCCTACTAACTGCCGATATAGCTTTGGATTGTCAAGAGCAGGGGAGTCAGCTGTGTTGTCTGCTTTAAGGCTGATAGGAGTAGAGACCATTTTGCTGTTGGACACTCCAGATCGTTCCAAAATTTGTTCTGCATAAGCTGTTTGATGCAGGATGAGTCCTTGATCTGTGTGTTTTACTGTAATTCCGAGGAATTGAGCTAGAGAGCCCAGATTTTGCATATGAAATCTCTGATTTAACTTTTGTAGTAAGTTGTTAATGTGTTGAGAGTCATTGCCCATTAATAACATGTCATCGACATAAATCAGCAAGTACATCACAACTTTTTTGTGCTTGTAAATCAAGAGTGATGAGTCGGAATGACTGGTAGTAAATCCCAGGCTGTGAAGAAAGCCAGTTAGTGTTTCAAATCACTATCTCGGTGCTTGCTTGAGACCATATATGGCTTTCTTCAATTTGCAAATGTAGTTGGGAAAGTTTTCATCTATGAATCCCATTGGTTGTTTCATATAAATGGTGTCCGATAGATTGCCATGTAGAAAGGCATTCGAGACATCTAATTGGTGTATGTTCCATTTGTGATACATTGCAAGAACTAAGAGTACCCGAACTGTTGTCATCTTCGTGACTGGACTAAATGTTTCATTGTAATCCAATCCTTAATATTGGTGACATCCTAGTGCAACTAACCTTGCTTTGTAACGAGAGACCGTTCCATCTGAATTGTATTTCTTTTTGAATGTCCACTTGCACCCAATAGGAATATGATTTGATGGTGGGTACCACGTACCCTGTGTTTGCAGTGCCTGAAACTCTCTGGACATGGCCATTCGCTAATGCTCATGTTTAATAGCTTGAGCATATGTAGTAGGATCATCATTAGTAAGTTTGTGGAGAAGATCAAACATCCTTTTTGGTTTCTGATGGCCTGTTTTGGAACGAGTCTTCATGGAGTGGGTTGGAACCATGGATCTTGTAGTATGGGGCGTGGGATGTAGTGTTGGTATAGAGGAATTTGAGGACGAATTGTTGGATGTATTGAGTGAGTTTGACATTGATCTGATAAAGGTATTTGGTGATTGTGGTGGTTTTGATATTGGTCTAGCTGGTTGAAATTTTCTGGGAGGGCAAGTTGGAACGAGTAACAGAGAGGGGATATTGTTTATGTGAGTATTGGGAGTGATTGGGGTGGTTATAGTATTATGAGTCTGAAATGGAAATGTGTTCTCATTGAAAATGACATGTCTAGAGACAGACGCGATTGTTTGTGGGATCCAAGCATCTATATCCTTTTTGTGCTTGAGCATATCCTATGAACACACACGGTAGAGAGAGTGGGGATAATTTTGATTTAGTGTAAGGTCTCATCCATGGATAGCATGGACATCTGAATATTTTTAGATGTGTGTAGGAGGGGCATTTGTTGTATAATTTTTCAAAATGTGTTTTGTTGTGAAGAGTGGGAGTTGGCAATCTATTGATGAGATATGTGGCTGTGCATAATGCTTCGGTCCAATACATGGGAGGGACATTTGAATGAATGAGCAAGCTACGAACTGTTTTTATCAAGTGTCGATGTTTTTTTTCGGCAACACCATTTTGAGATGGTGTGTGAGGACAGATGAACTGATGATTGATGCCATGATGAGTGCAATATGTTTTGAAATTGTTGTTCAAATATTCTCCACCACCATCAGTTCTGATGGTTTGAATGACACGGTTAAACTGGCATTTGATGTATTTATGAAATTTTATGAATGTACAAGTTACTTCAGATTTTTGACATAATGGAAAGATTCAGCAATATTTGGTATAGTTATCAATGAAAGACACATAGTATCGATAACCTTGTACAGATGTAGAGGGTGTTGGCCCCCAAAGATCAGAATGAACTAATTGAAATGGTGCAGTGGTATAAGAAGTTGAGGTGGAGAATGGTAATCGTCTGCTTTTAGCAAGACAACACATATTACATGTATGTGAAGTAGAATTACAGATATCGGAATATCTATTAGCTAGAAATTGTAAGGTAGTGGCAGCAGGATGCCCAAGGCGATTGTGCCACAGGTCTAGAATGGTTTGAGCTAGGGGTGTAAACGAGTCGAGTCGAGCTCGAGTCAAGGGGTGTTCGAGCTCGACTTGTGAGTCGAATATCGAGCTCGAACTCGAGCTCGAACTCCAGCCAAGCTCAAAAGTCGAGCTCAAGCTTGACTCGCGCTACTGTAAGGAGCCATCGAGCTGCTTGTCGAGCCGCTCGTCTAGCTTTCCCACCCGGCCTTTTGTTTTCCCGCCCAGTTTTACCAATGGTATTAGACAGCTACCGCATTCAAAAAAAAAAAATAGCTATTGCATTGGGAGAAATAAAAAAGCTGCTGCAGCATTTATTATGCTTCTTATTATATTATTTGGAAGGAAAAAAAGCTACCAGCATTTATTAGCATTTGTTAGAATAGACATTTGAGAGAAGACTTTTTGAAATTTTTTGAATTTTTATATAAAGCTACCCGTTTTGGTAGAAAAAAATTGATATAATTTTTTTTTAAAAAAAAAAATTGGCTCAAAATATTATTTTTGAGCCGGCTCACAAGCTCACTAGCCGAGCCAGCTCAAGATCGAACTCGAGCTCGTTTACGAAACGAGCTTGAACTCGAGCTCGAGCTCGACTCATGAGCTCGATAAGCTCGGCTCGCGAGCCTATAAACAAGTCGAGCTCGAGCTGGCTCGTGAGCCGGCTCGGCTCACTTACACCCCTAGTTTGAGCTGAGATCAGTGTGAGATGCGAAGGTTGAGCGGTGGGATGGATTATGTAAAGTCTATTATGGCATGGCCCTTGTAGCAAAAGACAATGAGTCTTTGAATCCTTTATTTGGTAGCCGTTTGAGGAGAAAGAGATGATACATTCATTATTAGTTTCCAACTGATGCACTGAAAGAAGATTGAAGGACATGTTTGGAACATGATGAATATTACAGAGAAGAAGATTACCTGATGGTGTAGGGAGAAGGCCACTACCGGTAATTTGGATTGGAAGTTGATGCCCATTACCTATGACTACTTGAGATGATCCACTGTATGGTTCTGAGGAATTCAGTTGAGATGAATCAGACGTTAGGTGAGTAGAGGCCCCACTATTAAGAAACCAGTCAGATTGAGATACTGTGTCTTGGGTTGTGAACAATGCACTCTGCATTCCTGTGTTTGTGTAAGATGGATCATTTCTGTACCAACATCTGATCGCAGAATGACCTATTCGACCACAGATCTGACATATAACATTCCGATTTGAGTTTCTGTCTTAACGATCTCCTCGTCCTGATGGTTGATTTGTTCGACGACCTCTGCTATTGCGAGAGGTATTATGTCTTCCTCGTCCTCGACCTCTGGAGGCTGTGAGAGCCATGGAATTGTCTGTCAGATTCAAGGATTGAAGATCACGTGTTGCTTTGGTAGCTAGAATTTGCTCTTCACTGCATAAGAAACTGTAAATGTCATCTAAGCTCAATGGTTGCAGATTGGTTCTAATTGCCGTTTTAAAGGATTGATAAGACGTCGGAAGTCAGTTTAATGTGTAAAGAATCACATCTTCTGGATCGATATTGCTGCTAGTGGCTGTAATGGCGTTGACCTTGGATTTCACCTCGAGGAGATAATGTGTCATCATCTTGTTGCCTTTAGAGGGATGATGCAGCTCGCTCTTTAACTGGATTATTCCAGAGCAATTTGTTGCTTGAAGTCTGTGAGATAGAGTCATCTAAATATCATGACAGTGAGTAAGCGTCAAGATGTAAGGCAGAATCGATGGTGAAATCACGGAGTATAATGCTGCTGCGAGATTCTGATCGGTGAGAATCCAGTTTTCGCGTGAAGTTGTGATGCTGATTGCAGACGATCCTTTGGACACAGACAATTGTAGCGGACATTTGGATGAACCGTCAAGAAAACCTTTAAAACTATTTGCGGTGAAGATTTTCTCTACCTAGCAGCTCCATATCGAGTAATTTTCGGATGTCAATGGGTGCGGAATCAAATTATTGATGTTGCTCATCAAAAATTTGAGCTGAGGTGGAATCACTGTGGCGGTGATAAAGGAATTTGACTCCATCGTCGGTGAGTTGGTGGATGATGCGGCCATGGAAGCACAGAAAAAAGAAAAGAGACTTTGATTTCTGCATATATTGCTCTGATATCATGAAAACTGCTATGCCGATGAGGCTTGCAGTTGGCTTGAAGTTATTTCAAGCAAAGAATGAAGAAGAAATCAAGAAATGGCAGACAAAGATAAGATTTTCTATATATCTGTTTCAGTCATTTCATGAGTATTTATAGTTGTTTTACAAAGACAAGTGTATACAGTTTATAACATAAATAACCGTTTTGGCGGCTAAACACGAGCTAACTATTTGTTTCATTTTCCATGTCTTGCTTAGCTATCAACAGAAAGTGGCCAATGTGTGCATTGAACATTCCAGATTTGCTCGACTAGAGGAGTTTGGGAATGAAATTGGTGGAAGAAGTGGTAGAAGTGAACTTGTTTGGACTATCCTTTTTCTTTCAGCTGCTGGTCTTTTGAGTAGAAGGGATATGGATTCTATCTCACAAGAAATGGAAATAGCAGAAGTAAGACTGAGCACAACTTTCATAAATATTTTTGCATTATTCTATCTTAGAATGAAAGATTTCAAGGCATTCAATGGTATTTTCTCTGAAGCTATAAAACACAGAGCAGAACCTGATTTTTTAACTGTTGCTATCCTCTTTGATGCTGGCTCAATTAGGTATAATTACACCCATACAACAACAACAACATCAAGCCTTTGTCCCACTATGTGGGGTTGGCTACACAAATCCTTTTTCACCATTGTGTCCGGTTAAAAGTCAAATTCTCATTTAGATCTAATAAAGAAAGATCATTTCTAATATTTTCTAACCATGTCTTTTTAGGTCTACCTCTACCTTTCTTAACATAAGTCAAATCTAATACCTCAACTTTCCTAACCGGGTCATCGGGAGGCCTTCGTTTAATGTGACCAAACCATCAAGGGCGACTCTCTCTAATCATATCTTCCATTGGAGCTACTCCAACCTTTTCACGTATATGCTCATTTCGTATCCTATCTCTAAGGGTCAAGCCACTCATCCACCTAAGGATCCTCATCTCTGCAACACTTAACTTAGTATTATGATTCTCTTTTAATGGCCAACATTCGGCACCATAAAGCATTGCAGGTCTCACCACCGTCTTATAGAATTTTCCCTTAAGTTTAAGGGGGACTTTTCTATTGCACAATAAGCCCGATGCATTCCTCCACTTCAACCATTCAACTTGAATTATGCTGATAATATCCCCATCAATGGAAAAGAAATGCTTATCTTAAGCTACAGTATAAATGAAAACTGATCATCTGGTTATCTCTACTTTTGGGAAGGGGCCTTTTATATTACAGTGTGAGAAGCTTTACACCTCTCTCACATCAAAATCTAAGGAAAAGAAGCTTTGGAAATATAAAGATCTGATTAGATTGGTTTTAGGCTTATATAATTTGATCGGTTTCTCAAATTGGTCGTTCATAGATACTCTCTGATCCTTTTGGAAGAATGGAGATATCTCATTAAGCAGAGAAATCAAATTGCTGATGGATAATCAAAACAAAGTTCTTTCACCGGGCTACTAATCATCTCAGGTGAGCTGCTCTTGCAGGACAATTATGCCATTTCAGTTTGTTTGATTTATTAAAATTTAAAATACCATTATATGCCTTGCTATACCTCCTCATTCCATTATCGAGTTAAAAAAAATGATATTCCTTCTTTTGAAATCACTTGATTATGTGATGATTAGATTTGATACTTTATTTTCTGTTACTGAAATTTTTGTAGAACAGTGTTCTTCTTTTGCTGTATTCACCAGACCAGTTAACCTTCATGCTGAATTAATGTGGGAAAGTAATAAGATTTTTTTGGGAAACTTTGAGCCTAATATCTTTAGGCTGCAAGCTTACACTCCCAACCAACAAGCTAAAGATGTCAGGATCCTATCAAATAGCACTTAATTCTTTTTTTTTTAATGTAATGTCAAAGCGCAAAGACTCGCATACATAATAATATTTCAAAAGGTATTGAAACTCTCTACCATGTGGCTAAGAGATGAGAAATTATTCTGTGTGGACACTGGATGCAGAAAGCCGTCTAGAGACTAACCAGAATGTGCCACATAGCGGCACCGAGCATAGGGGTGACGTGACTCATTCCGATTGGTCTCTGGACAACATTCGGCATCCGGACAGAATAATTAATCCCAAGAGACAGGCAGTTGACAGGATCCTCTCATATAGCCAAAAACCAGGTATGCCATATTACTTGTAGCATTTTTACAATTCCATAAATCATTATGTTATTTCTCATGATTTCATTCAACTAAAAAATGACAAATGTTGTTTATCAAATAGCTAAAAGTTGAAACTGTAAAGCCTTAACATATTCAATGAAAGACTCCAAATTTGACTGTAATGACTCATAGAAGACAAGAAAGATTAGTGACGTGTTGAAACACCCAGCAATATTTATGGTTTTGGGATAATTATACCATTCATGCAATATGGCATTTTGTTCTATTTTGTTAAGAACTTTATGAAATCCTTGTTGGATGTTGTTAAACGATGAGGAAATGAGGAAATAATGATGAAATTTTGTTGGGATGTGCAATAATATGATTGGGAGTGTACGGATGATGAAGAAGCGAGTAAGCCATGATGGAAGGACAACAAGTGAAAGATAAGAAGGGGAATGAAATTTCTAAAGATAGACGCGACGAGACAAACAGACGAAAGGAAGTCACAATGGCAAAGATGTTGGTGATGTGTGAGGGTTGGTGAGATTAGTAAGAAAGTCGCTATAAGGGACACCTCATAAGTGAAGAAATCATAATGGATGATCACTACATCATCGATGACATGTGAAATAGGACGAAGTGATCGACATCATTTCAAGGGTCATGAGATTATGGAATTATTATGTACGGTCACCGGACGCTGTCTGGAGGCGAATCAGGAAGCGCCACGTCACTTTTTGCTATGTAACAATGTTGTGTACCAAGTGATGTAGTGCATCCTGATTCGCCTCCAGACCATCCGGTGATCGCACATAATAATCTCTCCATGAGACTAGTTGCGTGGTGTTAGGATTGAAAAGAAGAATTCTATTTTGTTCTTATTTAAAGTTATGAGCAATTGAACATTATGGATTTAATTAATAAAATTTAAATGTTCATTTTATAAATGATATACTTTTTAATGTTATGTATGGAGTTTCCCTATGATTGCATCATAGGGGAATGCATGAATCAGTTAGTTTATTTCGAATATTTAAATGATAGTTTTGTAAATAAAATTTTAATATTTTATGTTATATGCATAAATATATTCAAAATAAAAATATTCTCCAACCCTTAAAATACTATTTTTTTGGGGGGAACCCTAAAAATACCCGCAATAATATTTTCCACACAGCGCCGCCGAAAAACATGCGACGCCTAACAGGCTTTCTCGGTCTCTTCCAATCCATCTCGCACCCGCCGCCGCCCTCATCGTCAATTCACTGACCGGCGATCATGGAAACCTGGAGTTAGGTGCTCTAGCATGACGCTGCCTCCTTCACGGCCCTTCGCCGGAAAACTGACAGCTGCCTTTCTCTCCTCCCTACTCCCTTCCCCTCCTCCTCCAGATCTTCTCCTCATCTTCGCCGCTGCCCTTTCCTTTCTAATCGTCGTAAAGAACCCCTTCTCCACACCCCCTCCTCGCCTTAACCTCCGCCGTCGCAGCCTTCCGCCTAAGGCCATGAGCCGCACCAATCCCCCGCGTCCGACCCTAGTATTTTCCTCGCCCGAATCTCTCTCCGATTGGCTCAAACCTCGCCTTCCTCCAGGCGCCCTCGCCTCCTGGGGCACCTCCCCCGGTACCAAAACTGTCAAAAATCTCTGGATCGAGCTTTCTCAGGGCGAGACCTCCCTATTTCTCCCTTCGCCATCCCAAGATCGGTCATTTGAAGCATCGAACTTAGAAGAAGACGAACAGCAGACGATTCCCCTTCGGGCCGTTCATGTAGCTATAGTGAAAATCCGTAATAGCCGGGGCGCTATACTTGTGGAGTCCCACCAGCTCCTCTCCGACGGCACCGTTCGGAAGCGAGGCCGGCCGCTATCAGAGAAGATGCGGCCGGGGGAGACAGTGGAAGACGCTGCTCTCCGAGCGGTGCGGGAGGAGCTCGGTATTGCTGCCTCCAGCTCCGTCAAGCTCGTTCCAGGTTCGTATCTGGTGCGGGTTGAGGAAAAGGCATCAGTTTCATATCCTGGCTTGCCTGCTCGGTATATACTGCACTCCATTGAGGCTCAAGTTGAGAGCTTGCCGGAGGAAGGTGAATTTTCAACAGAAGAAACAGGAGAAGGCGAGGAGGAGTTGAGTATTGGATCGGCTGTTTTTGTCAGAAAGCATTTCTGGAAATGGATTGATGATTATGATGGTAACAGTGGTAGCTATTTCGGAAACTCTTCTGTTTGATTCATTTGGTTGGTGCTTTCTTTATCATTTCTTTCGTTAATCTCTCTTTCTCTCTCTGCTTCTCAGTCTCTTTTGGTTCTTATCCTTTCCTGCATTGGGTTTTACAGAATGAAATTGCCTGATTATAAAGAGTAGGCTTGACTAGCATACATTAAGAATACATTTTGACTATAGTACTTATTTAATTTTGGCCTGCAAATAGGAAAAAAAAAAACTGCTCAGGATGTCCTGATAGAGTTTTTGATCAGTATGAGCCTCTAAACTTTGGATTTGCTTTTTGATGAGTATATAATAAGTTCTTCATGTGCAGAACTAATTTGAAAGCAAATCAAATGATTCTAAAACCCATTCTTATCAAAATTGTTTCAGGATATCCTGCACAATTTGTTTTCCTTGCAGATGCAGCAAATTTTCTTACTATTTTCCTTCTTGTCCTGTGCTCTTTTTTCTAATAAAGAAATCATTACATCAATATAAAAGAGTCATTACAAAGTTTGGATGTTCTCTTGCGATTTTGCTGCAACAATGAATGTTTATCTATTTGCATTTGCTGGTTGTCAGAATTCAATATCAGCTTCAACCTTCTGGAAACAGTTGCGTCTTGGAGTTTTCAATGGTTTTATTAGACAACTTTAAATCATGCTGTGATGTGATTCTACAGGCATACTGTACCTCAAGATGCAAGTGTGGCATGCAAGACATTACCTATGATGAAGTCGATTAGGGCATCTCCAACCGAAAAACCCACTTTCCATTCCAAAATATAGTAAAACTCTGAAATGCGGTAATTCGTCTTCAATCGAATTCTATTTCGCCCATTTTTTTATCGCACTGCTAAAGGTAACCGTCATTCTCCCCTTTCGCGTGCTTTTTTGGCAAATTCCGAATAACACAGAAAAAATAAATTGTGTGAACAGTGCAACACCAATATTGGCGTCGCACTGTTCACTCCTGGAGAATAGCGTGCGAAAATACGTTCGGTTGGCGGATGGCAATCACATGTTTATCATTCGATTGCGGATGGTCTTATATGCCTTTGCACTGTACAATCAAGATCGCATAAGAGTCCCAAAACTTTTTATCTTTGACCTTCTTTCCAATCTTTTCTTTTGAGTATTTTCTCAGAAGAACAAGTGCTCCTTTGAGTGTCTTTTTGGAGCCTATGTTTTAAAAGCAGTTTTTGCAGTAAGACTGGGGTTAAAAACAGATGTTTTTTGGTATGAATTATGCACACATCTCTTAATTAAGTGTGAGTGCATATGTCTAGGTATGTGAAACTTTACCCATAATTAGAGGTATCAATTTTGGGTTTAGGGTTGGGTTCAGGTCGAACTCAAAACTGACCCGGCACTACTAGGGTCAACCCGAACTTGACTCCAACCCGCTTCGGGTTCGGGTCAACCCGACACGACCCCGAATGACCCAGGACCGATAAAAAATTGTTGGTTTTCTGGTAAAAAAGGGTTAATCTTCGATTCTCGGGTCAAAATCGGGTAAAAAATGATTCAATCTCGGGTTTCCGGATCAAAAACGGGTTTTCGGGAAAAAAACTTAAATTTTAGTCTTTATTACAAGGATTTTTAGGCAATCCACCCCCCCCGTTTTAAAATACTATGGTCTTTATACAATTGCCCCCAACATAATTAAACACATTGGATAATTTATCCCATTCCATCTATTTTTTAGTCTTTATTACAAGGATTTTTAGATACCCCCCCGTTTTAAAATACTATGGTCTTTATACAATTGCCCCCAACATAATTAAACACCTTGGGTAATTTATCCCCTTCGATCTATTTTTTAGTCTTTATTACAAGGATTTTTAGGCAAATAGGGGTAAAGCCAATCAAGGACCCCCGACATATCTGCGAAGCGTACAACAATCAAGGATATGGACAAATAGGGGTAAAGCCAAATTCTATGCTTTTACTTATTAGTTTGCCCCCCCTGAAAATTAAGGCGGGTTCCCCCCCTTGGCTCCTTTGAGTGTTTCTTGGAACCACAATTTTAAAAGTAGTTTTTGCAATGAGTCTGAGCTTGTGCTAGGGGTGTCATTTTGAGTCACGTGTCGAGTTCAGGTCGAAACCGGAACTGACCTGGGTTTAAACGGGCCAACCCTAACTCGACCTGGGTATGTAAACGAGTCGGAAATTCGAACCAGGAACTGACTCGGCAGTTTGTCGGGAAGCCTCAGGCAGGTGCCGGGCAGCGGGCAGCTGCGCACAGCTTCACGAGTAGGCATTTCAAATGGGTTTTCGGGTTGACCCGCCAACCTGCTGGGTCAACCTGAACCCGACCCGTTTTGAAATTGGGTTGGGTATAACTCGAAATTTCTGGGCCGGGTTTATGTGTCGTGCCAAATATTGACACCCCTAGCTTGTGCTATAGGATTGTCCAGAGATAAAGTATCCTTAAGGTAGTCAGGTTAAGCGTTTTACTTATGGGCTGCACCCCCAATAGGGTTGGGGTGCAATTCTTGGTGCATGGTGCATGTCTTTTTGCTCTTAGTTGACAAGTGTCCTCTCCATGCTATATATTGACCTATATTTATTTTGAATGCGTTAAATTATTATATCATAGTCTATTATAATATAACCATTTTATTCAAGTAAAAGCATAAATTAAAATATTATTACATCAACAATAACAATAAGCCTTTATCCCACCGTGGGATCGGCAACATGAATATTTTTTCTCCATTGTGTCCTGTTAAGAGAAAAGATTATTACATCATTTGAAGAAAAAGACTATGGATGAGGGGCTTGAAGAATGAGGATTTAAAAGAATATTACATCTTTTGAAAAAAAAGACAAGGATGAGGGGCTTGAGGAATGGAGAAATTATTTTGTGCGGTCACCGAACGGCGTCCAGAGGCAAATTAGGATGCGCCACATCATTTTTTGATGTATATTGATGCTGTCTATTATTGTGTATTGGGTGACGTGGCGTATTCTGATTTGCCTCTGGATCGTCCAGTGACTGTACAGAATAACTTCTCTGGGAATGAGGATTTGGGACTACATAATAGATGTCTTGCTTTATTTGGACATTGAATTTAATTGAATTTAATATGTTTGTGTTTATGAAAATTTGGAATTTAATTAAATTGTTATGAAATTTGATTTTTTTTTATGTATTTGATATTTAGTGCTTTTTTTTAATTATTTTCATTACCGGCGGAATATTTATTTGATATTTAATGCATTGTGCTTCATAGAGTGCAAACATACACACTTGATGTTAACATGCAGCATCCAACGTTAATTTCATTTGAAGTGAATGCACATTGTTTTCTTTTTTTTAATTATTGTGTTGAACTATGCTAAGTACAATCTGCTTCTAATTACTGAGTTTTTAAGCTCTTAATTATTTATGAAATCCAAGGATTATCTGAAATTTCAAATTCTTGCTGTTAACCGTAGATTTAGGCTTCGTTTGTGATGACTTTTTTACTGCTTCTTAAAACAGCTTTCTAGTACAAATATTTTAATTTTTGTACTAAAAAGCTACTTTAAGAAGCATTAAGAAAGTTGTCCCAAACGAAGCCTTAGGCTTTGTTTGGGACTGCTTTTTGCTTCTTAAAGAAACTTTCTAGTACAATTTTTTTAATTTTTATACTATAAAGCTGCTTTAAGTAGTAAGAAAGCCGTCCCAAATGAAAACTTAGGTTTTATTTGGGACAACTTTCTTGTTATTTTTAAAATAATTTTCTAGTACAAAAATTTTTATTTTAAAAAATTTATGCACTAAAAAACTTCTTTTAAAAACAGTAAGAAAATTATTTTGAGAGATCATTTTGGTCTCTCAATTCTTTAAAACTGGGTAATTTTAGTCCTTACATCCAAACTAAAGGATGTTGGATTTAATGGTCTTAAAAAGTGATTCAAAGTAAGCCCTCAGTTTATTTCCCTTGTATCACAGGTTTATATATGCAAGCCATATGTCATGCTCTTTATATTGATCTTCATGCATAAAAGACAATCAAAACCCTTTATGATTAAATGGTAATTAATTTGATATTATTAAAAAGTATTTTTTTTTCATAAAAAATCATTTTATTCATATTAATAATAGGAAAAATACTTTAATCATTTTATGCTTGAATTATATGGATAATTTGTATATGATAATAATGTAGGCTTTTATTTATTGTAATTATTAAATATGTCCCATTATAGGACTTTGAATTTTTTTTATTATACAATGATAAGGAGTAAATTGCTAAAGAAAGTTGTAAATATAATTATGGCCATTATATTTTGAATGATAGGCATTCTTATTTTATGATTATGATGTTTTGCAAGGAATTTGGAAGGTTCTCCTTATTTTTAAGAAGATTTCTTTGACATTATAGAAGGTTCTTGTCTTTTGGAAGCTTCTACTAAAGCTTATTTTGGAAGGTTCTTATAATTTGTAAAAGATTTTTGCCATTCATTATGGATGGCCGATTTTGCTATAGACTCACTTGAATCAAAAGAGAACTTTGTTTCCTTATTGATTGACGCTAAGGTTTCGTTTGGGATGATTTTTTTATTGCTTTTTAAAACAAATTTCTAGCATAAAATTTTCTAATTTTAAAATATTTTGTACTAGAAAGCTGCTCCAAATTAAGCCTAAATTTAATTATTTTTATTTAATCCTACAAATTATTTTTTTGTTGTACTTCAATAGCAAAGAAAATTTAGCCTTTTGTGGTCGTAATGAATAGAAATTTTTTGTTCAAATAAAATATATCTCTTTCAAAATAAATTTTCTATGAAAGGATAACCATAAAAATATTAGGGACAATTAAATATTTATAACACTTAATTTTTGACTATTTATTACATTAAAATAATTTTTATTTTAATTTTTTTAATTCTCATATAAATATCCAAATGTCAAAAAAAAAAACTTTTTAATTTTTTTCTCTCTCTCTCTCTCTGCATCCCTTCACAACCACTAATCTCTTTAGTAAGTGTCCACATCATTTGTCTACTTACTTAGGCAGAAATTGCATCACCAATTCTAATTAGAAAATTACATTACATATTACTAAGACTTGATTGATCAAATCATTCAATGTGATTTAGGTTGTGACTTGTGAATGGAAACAAAAGATGTGATAGATAGAAAAAGACATCAAATTTCTATTTATGATGTAGATTATTATTTTTTATTCATTATAAAAAATGTTCAAAAATAAGGTGATGAGTATTTGGATCATAAATAATATATTTGTGAGTATAAATATTAATATGTTGCATGCATATGGAGGTATTTTGATGGATATTGAACTCAATGCAGGCTTAGATTTTATTTGGGAAAGTTTTTTATAGCTTTCTAAAGAAGTTTTATAGTACAAAATTTTTTTGTTTAAAAAACATCTGTACTGAAAAACTGCTTCAAGAAGCTGTAAGAAAGCCGTTCCAAATAAATAAAAAGTCATTCCAATCAAAGTCTTAGTTTAAGGAACTTTTATTCGGTCAAGACACCTGATGTAGCTTTACATCCGGACGCCAATAAAATGTCGCCACGTGCTCTTACTTTACCGCGCGGCCCGACGACCCGGCCCGGATCGGAACATGGTATTGCTATGTATTAGCTGATTTGTGCAGACCAGGGTATTGCTAGGTATTGCTTGTCAATAACGAAAAATACTACTATGTCAAGATCAATACCTAGCAATACCGAGTAATACCCCAGTTTTTCTAGGCATTGCTCGGTATTGGTAGGTATTGCTCGATATTGGTCTTGGAAGAGCAGTATTTCTCATTATTGACAAGCAATACCTAGCAATTCCGAGCAATACCTAGGAATATCGAGCAATATCTAGCAATACCAGTTTCCGGTCAGGTTCAGGTCATCAGGTCGCGCAGTAAAAAGTAAGAGCACGCGGCGACATTTTATTGGCGTCCGGATGTAGAAATACGTCAGGTGTCCTGACCTAATAAAAGTTCTAGTTTGAGACAGCTTTTTAAAACAACCTTTTTTGTATAAAGTTTTCTAGTTCTAGAAATTTTTGTACTGAAAAGCTGCCTCAGAAAGTAGTAAGAAAGTTATCTCGAAAAAACCTCAATGATCAAGAATGTGATCACACAAGCACATAATGGTATGTTGAGCACGATAAAGATCGAGTACATCTCAATAAATTAGTGACTGTCGAATCAGTTAACCTAGAGTATAATCGTGCATAAAATGTCGAACATCATTTGAATTTGATCATATGTGAGGGGAAGGTTAAGTGTGACAACCATCATAATCAACATAACTTTGACTAAGGGGTTTTCAACAAATAATACTCAAAAGTTATTTTTCCATTTAGAACTTCACAATCATTTTTACAAAAAAGGCTAAAGGAGCCCTAAACAATCCCTTAATACATTTAAAAATAAGATAATGTTCAAGATTACAACAAATAATGCACTATAATTCATAAAAAAAAAATCAAGTTTTACGTAGCTCACATTGGCCTGTTGGTTAAAAGATTTGGCTACCAATCAAGAGGAATTGGATTCGAGTATTGCATATGCGATATGTGTGTGAGTTTATCTTAATCGATCTAATTATCCCACAAAAATATCGACATCAATTTATGAAATCTTAAGCATTTTTTATCAAATTATTCTAATTTATTTAAATTGAACTTTTTTTAACGTAGGTATTTATAATTCAATAATCATCACTTTTAAAATATTTTTATAATTAATTAATAAATAAATTTTATTTTTAGGAATATTCCAGTAAATATTTATAAATTTTCATAAAAAATAATTATTAAAAATTATACAGATAATTCATTATTATTAGAAAAAGCATTATACTCCCACAAAAATTACTTTAAAATTCAAATATCACAAATATTTATATAAAAGCAAATAAGTCTATGCTGAAATTTAATTTATCATATACAAATAGAGTTCAAATAAATTGTTTTTTTTAATTCCTTTTTAACATTATTAATTTTTTTTTGCTGTAATGGCATATTCGTAAATATTTCCTCTTTGTATGTGCTCCGCATCTGCCCACTACAAGGAGGTGCCACTGCCATCCGTCACATAATAAAAGAAATCTGCACGGCAAACTAACCTTTTATGCCACGATAACCGCACCGGAAAATTCACCCACGTAGGCACCCTCGTTTTGGGCCCCACAATCCACTTTCTTTTATTCCAATTCTTTGCGTTGGAACTTAGAAGTTGGTCGCCGATTTTTTTTCTCTTTTAATAGTCATTAACGAGCAAGTGCTTGCACGCTGATTTCAAGCCCACCGGGACCACAAAATGAAACCATGCGCACCACCCACCAATTAACCTTTTCTTTTTATAAATATTATTACAAACAAATTATTATTTCGATCCCAAATTATAATCATTTTAAAATAATTTTTAAAATTTTAAAATTTATTATTGTTGTGTGATATAAAATTTGAGTCGATAGAATTTAAGTTTTACGTCTTAATGATGTATAAATATTTACCGCAAATAATAAAAGTAATAAGACCACATAACTTTTTATGTGGAAAATCTGGAAAGTGAAAATTTGAGTCAATAGAATTTAAGTTTTACGTCTTAATAATATTCTGGATATTATAATGGTTGTCGGTAGTAGTAACTGGTGGTTGTTGGTAGTAGTAACTGGTGGTTGTCGACAGTAATAGTTGGTGGTCATCGGCAACGGCGATGACCGGAGACTGCTAGAGAGCTCCATTTTTCTATTTTCTTCCTCCTCACCTTATGTGAAGAATGGGGGGCTATTTATAATTTTTTGGGATTAGCATGACTTGTAAGTATGTGGAAAATCAAGGGCATTTTGGGAGTGTTAGGATGGACGATCAATATTGATTCATTCAATCATAAAATCGTTGATCAAGCATTTAATTGCTTAATGATGGTCAAATTTGTTAATCTTGGGCTCGTTGGATTCGTCATGTCGAGCCATTCTATTTGACTATAGGCATGTCATATTTTGACATCATTTGGTTGTGCAATTAATACTTTAAGGCTTCCAAGTACCCTTTCATCCTTCGATTTGGTCCATTTGGGTTCACATTTGACCGATTTTAGTGTGGTTGGGTTCGTCCCGCCGTAAGATTCATGTCAACTCAAGGTAATTTTTAATGATAAATAAATTATGATCATATTTTTATCAAATACAATGGATTTAGGGTAGATTAGATGGGATGAAAATGAATGCAAGTAAAAATATAAAATATAATATAATGTAAAAAGCAATATAAATATTTGAAATATTTCATATTATTTGATTGAATTTAAATAAGTTAAATTGATTTTTTTTTTGTATGAACTAAAACATGTGGCTCTAAGGCAACACCTTCGACCTCTAACGCAAGATATTTTCTCAAAAAATTAAATTTATTTAAAAAAAAAAAAAAGATAAAAAATTTGGACGGCTGAGAAGAGTGTGACACCACACAATATCCGGTGAAAAAGCAAACGTACTGCAGACTCCTTCACAGCCGCATACCTCTGGAAGCTTCTTCTACCAACCACATGGCGCATCCTTGTCCTTAGATTCCCGCCGATCAGATCCTCACCGTCCACGTCGCATCGATATTCAAAATATCTGCCTCCGGCCGGCTGAAAAGCATGGTCCGCCAGGCTTCTTCCGCCCCTTAATATCACCGTCTGTGGCCTCCGTTCCGCCACGTCAATTTGGGCCCCACCTGAACCACTAGTTTGCCTCCTTCGGATCTGTCGACGTGGCATCCTCTCTCTCTCTCTCTCTCTCTTCCTGTAGATAACAATAGGAGTTTATATTTAAAAATAAAATATGATAATTTTAAAAATTATTGTATCTGCTTTAAGATGCATGTAATACAAATTATTATATATTATACAGATTTTAAAACAAATTTATATACATGAAAGCAATTTTCAATATTTTTAATTAAGATATATTGCCATAGTTTTTTCCTCTTACTATATATTTATTTTGCTTATTATAGTTGGAATTGCAAAATACTAATGGTATGTTTGGGATAGCTTAGCTTTCTGATCGCTTTATTTTCAAATAATAAATATAATTTCATTTGATTATTAATTTATTGACGATTTTCATTATTTTCTATAAATAATGCAGTGAAAAGTTACTTCTTGTAACTATAGTGATGAAAAGTTGCTTAGATATAAGAAATATACGTAAAGTTATGTATATGGAATAGCAGTAGCGTGTCAAAACGAGTTAACATGTCATATGTGAGTCCTAACAAAATTTGATTCAACCTAAATCTGATTAACTATAGTCCGACCTGTTTAACAACATGTCAAAAAGTATATCTAAATTCAACGAGTTTGTTAAACGAGTCAATTCAATTTTGGATGGGATCCGAATCAAATTGATGGATCAGGTCATTTATTAACACTCATGAGATGAAAAAGTTATTATGGGCTGTCACTAACGGCATCTAAAGACAAATGAAAAAGCTTCATACTATTTTTTTACTAAGTACTATTTAGTATCCGCCTGCTTAGCTTAGAGGTTAGAGCATCACATTTGTAATGTAATGGTCATCGGTTCGATTCCGATAGCTGGCTCTTTTTCTTTATCGATTGCTTTGGTGAGTCGTCCGAGATTCTTTCGATGATCTATGTTGTGTTGAAATCTATATGATCCGATCGATTGCGTAAGGGCCGTGGTAGCAATGGAAACCGGGGGGGTGTCAAGCTTGAAAGCTCGAATTAGTCCAGACAAAGGAGGAAATGGAATGTCTATCAAAAGAATTGCTGGAGCTGAACTGGACCAAGTTCGAAATAGCCCTAGCGGGGGCATCATATGCTGGTTTATCGAACCTACTAAAAGAGCACCGTCGCGATGACATGACAAGTTCTGATTCAACTCTAGATCATTATATATCACACATAATTATTTATTGATGAGATGAGTATATAGCCATGGATCTCTATATTGTGTATGTAGCTCCACGTTTATTATTAATTTTTAAATAATATTTTGCTAGCATAGCTATGTGTCTCATAGGCAGAATTTTTTTCAGTAAACATAAATTTAAATTTTTTTAGTAAATAATAAAGACGCAGCGACGTGTCATTCTGTCATTCTTCAGGAGACGAAGAGATGCAAAGGCGGAGATATTTCCGTAATGGTCGAGTGCTGAGGCGGTTACACGATGCAGCCTAATTGTTCGACGAATTGTCCATATAGACCACAGAGGGGAGAGAGAACCGAAGAACTGAAGAGAGAATGGGAGGAGAAGAAGTAAACAAGGCTTTGGGATCGGAGGAGGAGGTAGAGGAACAGGGCGAGGAAGTGACATGGGAGAAGTTGTTGCTTAGGGAACCCGTGAGGGTTCTTCTAGTCGAGCGGGATGATTCTACGAGGCAGATCATTGCTGCTCTGCTACGCAAGTGCGGTTATAGAGGTTTGCGTCTTCTTTTTTCACTTGATCCTCTTTCGCTGAAGTTTATGATCAGGTTTCTTATTCGGTTTAGTGATTGTTTGGAGAAGGGATGGATCGAGCTGCTTTGTTGGTAGTTGTTTAATCTTAGTTAGGAAATGGACTGGATTGAGCTGGCCGCGTTTCTGTTGTTTTCCTAGGATTTGGATGCAGACCGATTGTTTATTAGTAATGTGTTAATTTTAAGATCTTGAGAACGTTGGGTTTGTTTTGGAAATTTTGAAAAGCAGGCGTTGGTTGTTTTGTGTTTGTAATTATTAGTTTGGGGATTTCAAAGATTTTGCGATGATGGTTGTTATGAAATTGGTCATAGTTTATTCAAACTAATATTTCATCTTGTCGAAGTGGTTATGCTTGGATCCATCTTTTTTAGCTATTTTGTTGGCATATGTGTAGGATTTCAGAAGCTCCGATGCAATTTTTTTGTTGTTTGTGTACATTTTTTGTTCTTTGTTTTCCATTTACTTTTAGATTTTTTTTTCGAAGATTATGTACAGAAGAATTGCAGATGGGGGGTTATCTGGGTTGGTTAGCACTAAGAGGCTTCTAGAATGAGGTTCATATGGCTGTGATGTTAACTTATGAATTTGGTAACTTAGGTTTGATAATCATGTTTTTTGTTTGCTGAAGAATAATTTTTAAATCTGCTTACTAGAAACATGGAGGGACTAGCAACATAGCATAGAAGTAGGATTGCTAAGTTATTTCTAGTTTTAGATTTCACAATTTCTAATTTTTCATAAAATTGTCACCAAAGCTTAATTTATTAAATTATCGGCTGAAGATTGATCTGTAAGTCTGCTTTGAACAGGCTTGGAGGGTTTTGCATACAAGTAGGATTGATGGGTTATATCTAATTTCCTTGTCAAGATTTTCAAAAGAGTCTTGCTATCTTATTGTTTTTGGAGCATGATTGTGTGCATTCTTTAGCTGGAACATGCTTCAAGTCCAGTTTCAGACGTTTCTAATATTTTTCTTGTTTTTGTCCTGTTCTTTATTAGCAGTTACGGTAGCATCAGATGGATTGAAGGCATGGGAGACTCTGAGTGAGAAAGATCATAATATTGACCTTGTTCTTACAGAGGTTGAATTGCCTAAGCTTTCTGGAGTTGTCCTTCTAACCATGATGATGGAACAAGTCAGCTGCAACCACATACCCGTCATAAGTATGTGCCATGTCTTTTTATGTTGTTTATATAACTTAATAATTTATCTTTGGGGGATTTACATACACACCACGCCATTTACATATCTAACACAAAAAACATTAATATTACATGTCTACCACCCATATACAGCTGTAATATCAAATATATCACTCCTATATTTCATTCCTACCACTATTTCCACTCTATGAACTTTAATATTTCATTCCATGCACCCATATTTGTTCTATGTGTGGTAGGCATGTAATATTAATGTTTTGGGTATTAGATATGTAAATAGTATGAAATAAAGTGGCATATATATATAAATCTTCCTTTATCTCTTTAGAAGCACCATTACTCTTTTTTTGTTTTTTTTTTTTAAATTGCTTATTTTTATTCATGCAGTGATGTCATCAAATGATTCTGTTAGCATAGCCTTCAAATGTATGATAAAAGGTGCAGCAGACTTCCTTGTGAAGCCTATCAGGAAGAATGAATTGAAAAATCTCTGGCAACATGTTTGGAGAAAACGAAAGGTATCTTCTAGCTATACTTCTTAATTTATAAGGAACTTGTTATTTTTATCTCTGTATGTTGTGTACAAACATTCATTTTCTGCTGAGGATTTATTTTATTTACCAGTTAAGTGATCACAACATTTTGTTTTCTTAGCATCAGGGTGAAATTGCTGTAACTCGGAATGAAATGGTTGACTCATGTTATGATCATTGTCGAACTAAGAATGCAACCAATGACCAAGATGACGTGGATTGCTGCGAGAAAGAAAGTGATGCTCAAGTGAGTTCTTCTTCAAAGTCAGGCTCAAAATATTTAAACTATGCATACAAATTTGTTTATGGAATCATTTGAAATGCTAATTAATCATTCAGGAGAATAAACTGATTGTAGAAAACTAATAATCTGAGTTCATGCTTTTATACTGAAGTTTTATTCCCTCATGCTTTATGCAAAATGGCTGTGATTTTCATGTTGTTTTGTCTAATGTTTAATGCTTATTGGTCAAACCGGCAATTAATGTTTTATGCATGTTAAGGGCATCTCCAACCTAAAACCCCTTTTTCTCTAAAATGTAGTAAAACTTCAAAATGCGGTAGTTTTCATCTCCAATGGAACTCCATTTATTTTTTCGCGCCTTCTTTGCGAAGATAACCATCTCTCTTGTTTCGCGTGCTTCATGCGAAGCTAAGCAGAGTGCGAAGGTAATCTTTTTTTTTTTGGCGTAGGTGTACAGTCTAACGCCAATATTGGCGTTGCACTGTTCACCTACCGATTTTCGGCGTGAGGTTTGGAGTTCAAATGTAGCAATTTGCGGACGACAACAATGGTATGCGGTTTGGTTGAAGATGATTTAAGTACCAATTCATGTTTACCCAAAGAGAAGAGGAGGTTCCACTCGAGGTTAAGTAGAGACATGGATGCCAAAACATCACATGAGTTAAGGAGTCTTATGATTTAAAGTGCTTCAGATTCTTGCCAAGCTTAAATCTCTCCCCAAGTCCTTTATTGAACTGTTTCCATTAAGACTACTTTGTGGATGAAGCACACAATCCTTGTACATTATCACTCACAAGAATGAGTAAGTTTGATCTCTTTCATATTTTAAAGATTTACCTCACAAATAATTATTTGTTCGAAGCGAACCTGCACCAAGAGGTGTACAAGGAAAACATTCGTTATGCAAGCAAGCTTAATTACAAATGTGAAATCTCAAAATTTCTATTTACCATGCACGTTATGATTTGTTAAACTTATTTTTGGCGAGGGTAAGGCTATCAATAGGGTTGGGCCAAATTATATGCCTTTGAGTCAACACTCGAAAGCCTTCATGGGCTAGCCTAATGGGAATGAGATTGAATGAACTAACCTTAATGGGCTGGATGTCAGACCATCAGCCTATTTATTATTAAAATACCCTAATTCACCCCTTTATTTAACATTTGCTCTGCAGCTTGAAATTGAAATAAATAATATTTTAGGTATGGTTTGAATTCATGAACTCTTATAGACCATCAAATTTTTTATGTTTTGTATCAAATATATGTGAATATTATTAATGTTCAACTGATTCAAATCATTTTTGTCTTAAACTATGAAAAATTAGATAACAATTCAAAAGGTTTTTCTAGTTTGAAACTCTTGCTTGAAACTTGACTTGAATAGGGTTGTTGATTTGATTCGATTAAAAAAATGGAGTTCTACATTAATTTTATTGAAAAAATAGATTATATTTTAAATGGCCTTAATGATTAGCCTATTGAATCCCATCATAAATATAAACTTTTCAAAGTTTGAAACACCCACTCTATGCCCCTAATTGAGGTTCTTTTGTTGTCACATTTTAAATAGAAATTGAAGTTGCCAATTCACAAATATTGGTAAAATAATCTACATCAATGATCCCTTCCCTTTTTAAGATCAAATGTCATCATCTGTTGTATAACCCGCTCTAATTTCGTCTTCCAGTTATTTGCATAGTAGCTTGATGTGCTCATTTTCATTCTTACCGTGTCTTATACAGAGCTCTTGTACAAGGTCAGATATGGAAGTTGAGAGTACATGCAAGCTACAAAACAATATGGAGCTTAATCAAGCACGACACAGAAATTTATCTCTTTTTGATGATCTAATTATTCCTAATAATCATTTAGAGAAACAGTCGGATGGCATTTCCCTATTTCAAAATGATGAAGCCAACGGTAATGTTTGCTATTTGTTATTAATGGAGATTTCATTTTTGTTGTTGTAAAAAATGAGTTTAAATCTGGATCCTTTGTAATATAATCAATGATTTTACTATTAATAGCTGAGAGCATGCAACTAAATTCATTTTATATTAATATGGCTTTTGATATGCAGGAGTTATATCATTGGGTAGCGATATACAACCAGAAGGGAAGACCAATTGCCAAGAGGTGGATCGGGATGAGTTTTCTACAGAATTGTTTGATCTGATTGAAGTAATTAATAAACAGCCAAAGCGTATTTGTATTTCTGAGAACTCTCGTGATATAGAGTTGGAAAAGAAGTCGAGCTCCATACCTTCTCTTGAACTTTCTTTGGATGGATACTCCCATGATAATCCCAATAAGCAAGAGAATGATGGGTCAAATACATTACATCATTCAAATTCCTCAGCTTTTTCACTGTGCGTACATTTTCCTTTACACGAATAGTTTAATTTTGCTGAATTTTTATATCACATTATACCTAAATTTTTACACTGACAATTAGTTCAATTTTTGCTGTAGTACCTCTTAGGCCTCATTTGGAACAGCTTAATTTTGCCTTTTCCGTTTCGGAAATGGAGAAGTTATTTATTGATTACTGTTTGAATGTGACATTTTTTAAAATGCTTTCTACAAAACAGTATTTCTTTATTGTTTTTAGAAGCTTTTTGGTATGTGCTTTTCCGTAACAAAACTCCATTCTTTCAACCAATATTTTTAAAACTATCTGTTCCAAAAGGCATGGTAACAAACGAAGCCTTAGGATCAGAATCTTGTCTCATATATAACTGGCAATTGTATATGAAATTATTATTTTTTATTTATATTCTATATTATGAATTTATTGGTTTTCTCATTGAATTCTATTAATTGGTTGTTCTCGCTCTCCATTCAGCTTTATTTATAATTCTTTATCTCCATGCTTTTTTTTTTTCATCTACAATTAATTTGAGGCGCTTTTCCAAGAATTTATGCTCTATCAAATGCACTTTTGTCTAAAGAACAAGTATTTTAGTTTCCCATGGTGTTGCTATATTATCTTGTACTATTTCCTGCTAAAATTTATAAAGTTTTTAGCAAGTTAGATTATTCATGATGGTAAATAAAGACCAACTTAAGAACTACACTTGAATTTGAAAATTTATTCTTCACGGTGCTTTAGGCTTCGTTTGAGACTTTTTTTTACTACTTAAAGTAGATAAAAGCAGTTTTTAGTACGAATTTTGTACTGCTTCAGTAAAAAAGCCGTCCCAGAGGACTATGTGATTGTTTTAAACGATTTGTTCCAAATTTATTGTAAAAAATTTGATTAAATGTTTATGGTGTTATCAAAAAAGTGGCAAAAGAGTGTTGTTTGGCCTATTGTGCTGCGTTTGCATCGACATGTAGTATTTAAATATAAAGTTGGAAATCTATTTTAATATGTTTATTTTATCGTAGAATGACTAGTTCTTCCATGTTTAATGCCATTAGTATTTAATTTAATTTTACTTTTTATGTTTTTTTTTGTTTCGCAGTTACACAAACAGTACGGCGGTTCCCAATTTTCAAGCGCAAAACAAAGGAAGTTCTAATGGTTCTATTGAGCCGTTGCCTTATCAATCTGCTCTCAATCCTCTACATTATAATGGTTTGATTCCTGAACCTGATAAAACCAAGTTCATGAATGATGCCACACTTTCCAGTCAGGAAGGAACTGCATTTCGATGTACTCCTATTCGACTAATTCCCTTCCCTGTTCCTGTTGGAGAGATCTGCGCTAGATCTAATCCCCTCTTACAGTCCATATTTTATCCTCAATCAGCTCCACCTTTCTGGTGCCCCATGCCTTCCACATTACAGGGGACTTTTACAGAACATTTTTCTCTCAAAAGCCATGACTACCAAGGTCATCATAAGCAGGAAGAAGCTGTGATGGTGGATGAACAAAGACATTTTTCAGCTGTAACTGGGGATAGCGATAGTGTTTGTAATGACAGCAGATATAATCTGAATGAGAATGGATCAACTGGTGTTTCTAATGAAAGTAATAGACCTGTCACCACATTCAATACTTGTGAATCCAGTGCAAGGTCCGGAGATGAGGATTCTTTTCAGACCTTTGGGGAACTGAAATCGGCCAATCAATGTCATTTGAGCCAAAGAGAAGCCGCTTTGAACAAATTCCGGTTGAAGAGGAAGGAAAGATGTTTTGAGAAAAAGGTGTGTTCTAACTTCTTATTATAGCAAAACAATGATAGACTTCAAAATCCTTCTTTCGCACAACCAAGTTTTTCTGTAACTGAGAACTTTCTTTATGGTTTTGCCATCAATCATCACCATCACTGTTACCTTATCCTTATTAATTCAGCTTTTGATTTTTTGGATCATTGTTTTGAATTCTTCCTGTTGTTTTAAAGCAATGGTGGCAGTTAAATTTCTTTCCTGCATCTCTAAGGGGATTAATTATTCTGTGTGGATACCTAACGCCGTTCAAAGACCAACCAAAATGCGCAACGTCACCCATGCGCTCGGTACCGTTGACGTGGCGTATTCTGGTTGGTCTGCGGATGACGTTTTGTGTCCGGTCTCCACACGGAATAATTTCTCCGTTAAGGGGCAGTTTGGTGTCCTATTTTAGGCAGGATTTAAGCAATGATTCAGCTTAAATTCTGCCAAACATAATTTTTGGGATTTTTAAGTCCTATTATTTTGATAGGTCCTCTTTCAGCCCCTTAATTAGTTAAATATTTATTATTTTTAAATCCTTAATGAATTTAAGCATTTATCTCTCATAGATCTTAAATCCTACAACAAACAGCCCAACAGTTTATCAAAGTTTAACACAAACAATAATTATCATATCAAACAATCTTCTAGTTTTACCCATCTCAATATTTTCTAAATCTGAAATTACCCCCTAGCTTTAGACTACTTATTCTGTGCGGACATCGGATGAAGAGAACCGTCCGAATTTGTTGTGTTTTTGCTGCCTTTTTGTTACGTTTTTACTGAGTATTTGCAAAAGCACGATAAAAGCAGTAAAAATGCATTCATAATTAAATATTTGCTGTCCTTTTACTGTCTTTTTGCAAAGCACAATAAAAGGGCAGTAAAAACCTAGCAAATCTGGATAGTTCTCTCCATCTGATATTCGTACAGAATAATTTCTCCTAACTTTAACGGTCCATTCTGTCTCCATGGAGGCTTTCATGACATAGATATTCCAGTTTTAAGCCTAACAAACCGTTTGAAAGTGCTGACCAATAATCTAACCTTCCTCTCTGTACCAGGTGCGCTACCTAAGCAGGAAAAAGCTAGCCGAGCAACGTCCTCGAGTAAGGGGGCAATTTGTTCGCCAAGTCTAACCAGATCCTCCTCCTGTACAGTCAAATCACTGCCTCTGTGAATCCCCAGGTGGTTCGTTCGTTAGATTTCTGATTCAGATTGATACTAATAGTAGTGTTTAACTATGATGAGTTGAGACTAAGTTACAGGAGATCAATGTTTCTAACTGTTTGCTTGATAGTTATTTCTTTGTGTTCTAAGAAATCTCACAGATTTAAGATTGAAGTACTGATGTGTTGGAAGAATACTTGACTGTTGTTAAGATAGTTGTTACTGATGCTTGGTCTGTTGGTCATACCAATCTGTTCTGTTGTATATATTGCAAAACTTCTAAGTGCTTGTGTTGTTGAACCGGAAAACCCTATTTTTTTTATGGATACCCCCGCTATAAAACTGCTTTAAGAAGCATTAAGAAAGCCGTCGCAAACGCAATTTAAGGTTTCGTTTGGGACGACTTTTCAACTGCTTCATAAAGCAGCTTTTTAGTATAAAATTTGAAATCGTTGTACGTGAAAGTTATTTTAATTAGTAAGAAAGCCGTTCCAAATGAAGTTTTAGGTTTCGTTTGGGACGGTTTTTTTATTGCTTTTTAAAACGGAGTTTTAGTACAAATTATCAATAAAAAAGCCGTCCCAAAAGAAGCCTAAAACTTCGTTTGGGACGGCTTTCTTTCTGCTGCTTAAAGCAGCTTTCTAGAATAAAAATTTAAAATTTTATACTAGAAAGCTGTTTTAAGACGTAGTAAGAAAGCTGTCCCAAACGAAGCCTAAGTCTCTTACCAAGTTGGATCTCATTCAATAAATTGCTAAGGCTATAATAAATTTACATTTTTCTCTTAAAGATGAAAAAAGAAATTATTTCAAGATATTCTTAGAGATTTTTAGTACTTCTGAGATATGTGTAATATATAAATAATTTATATTACACTCATCTTAAAGCAAATAATTAGTTTGGAAACTTATCATAAGAATATAATGACAATTAAAGCCAACACTTTCTGTTTTAGGTACATTACCTTTTAGCACAATAAAAAAAAATTATGGTATCTAAATTTTTCAAGAAAAAAAATCAAACAATTGATAAATATTTTTGTAAAATAATATTTAATAATTAGACTTGACAAAATATAGGCTTTATCCTTCTGTTTTAGGTTTAATTTCGAACGATTTTCTTACTTCTTAAAATAATTTTTTAATATAAAAAATTAATTATAGTACAAGAATTTTAATTTTTGTATTAGAAAATCATTTTAAGAATAAAAAAATCGTCCCAAATAAAATCTTAATATTTATCCAGCTTGAATAAAAATCACATATCCCATAATAAGGCTTAGTTCATCAATGCATAAGCCTATTAAAAGGAAAAAAAAAAAAAACAACAACAACAACTCATTAATACCATTTAAATTAAAATGCTATTCATTTTCAAAAATAAAATAAAATAAAATAAAATAAATAAATAAATATATATATATATATATATATATATATATATATATATATATATATATATATATATATATATATATATATATAATACAACAACAACAGTATGAAGGGTTTATCCCACTATGTAGGGTTCGTTACATGAATCATTTTTCTTCGTTGTGTTTTGTTAAAAATCAAATTCTCTTTTAAATCTAATGAAGAAATGTCATTTCTAATATTGTGAAAATTAAAAAACTGCGAGTATATATATATATAACTGCGTGTGTTGGCACAAACAAAATTATTGTTTGTTTTGCTCATTTTAGAATTAAAAAAATAGAAAAAAGGTTAAATTTATATTTTCTAATTCTAGCCATGAAAGACATAGTTAAGATGCCTAAGTTCCCTATAAAAGTGCTCTACCAAACAATCCAAGCTTATATTTAGAAATCCTAAGTCTATAAATTAAGGAATTTCTCGCTTCTCCCAATAACCCATTCTTCAATACTATTGAGAATCGTCTCAATATCTCTTCAAATCCTCTAAATCTTTTCCTCCTAATAAAAGTCCATGGGTGCCTGTGCAAGCATACCCAAGGACATTAAGGGACAGGCTCCAGAGGAGCCCGTAGTCGACACCGTTGTTGCCCCCGAGGAGACCGACAAGGCCACCGAGCCCGTCGCTCCCCAAGAGGTTACTCATAAACTATAATATGTCTAGTCAGAGAGATTATTGTGTGCGGACACCAAACGGTAGAGAAACATATGGATTTCTCGTGTCTATAGTCAAATTGCAGTTAATGTAGTCTGTAACAGCTACGCTTTTGATTGTACACAAAGAAAAATCCGGACGGTTCTCTCTGTCCGGTGTAGGCACACAATAAAAAGTAGTTTAGTTTATCAAAATAAAATTTTTTTATTTTTGATTAGCTATTGAAAAATCGAGTTTTATGTATTCTAAAGTAAGGGCAAGTATTATAAATTTTGATTTTTTATTTATTCTAAATTTATATTTCACTTTCTATGACAATTGTTCTATTAATTATACTTATATGTCTTAAAGCTTTGCTATTTTCTCTTATATTGTGCGTCAAATGGCTTCATTATTGCTTGACAGGCTGAAGCAGCAGAGCCGAGAGAGACGGTAGAGGAGGAGGAGAAGGAGAAGAAGGAAGCAGCGACGTCCGACGAGTCGGAAACAAAGCCGGAGGAGTCCAAAGCCATTGAAGCAGAAGAAGGTGAGAGCGACAAGAAGGAGAAGGAAGATGAAACAGAGAAGAATGTGAAGAGCGAGGAGAGCTTGAAGGAGGAGCCTTCAGAGGCTTCCAAGGCTTAATATTTATTATTCCATTTGCAAGTAATTAGTTCTTCAAAGGATTTCATTGTTGTTTTTCTTTCTTTATTCTTTGTTGAGAATATGTAAACATGATGACTTTTGTGCATTTAATTTCTGTTTTTGATCAATGCTGAATTATTAGATTCTTAAATTTGGTCATATTATAGCTTTCTTTTCTAATTTTGATTTTTTTTAATATTATATGTATTCTTTTCTATGCTTAATAAGGTCTTAAGTCCTATCAAATAAGGGCATCTCCAACCGAAACTCTGATTTTTCAATGCAAAATGCAGTAAAATCAAAAAGTGCCGTGATTCTTCTCCAGTGGAACACCGTTTCTTTCGCGCCTTTCTCAGACGAGTTCGGTAGAGAGAAATAAATGGCACAAGTAAACAGTGTGACGCCAATATTGACGTTGCACTGTTCAACTGCGATCAAATGGAGGAAGAAATGACGTTCAGTTGCGACGTTTGTGGGCCTCCATTCGGCTGTTTGCCGAACGGTTGGAGATAGTCTAATATTTTGTGGTATTTCAATTTTATTATTTTGATAAATTTTATTTTGAGTATATTATTAATTACATTTGTGATTTGTTAAATATCATTATTCACAAGATTTAAAAATTTCAACCATCATAAATTTTAAATTCTAAAATAAAAAAATTATCAGTGCTTAATAAGATTTAATACTTATTATGCCAAATATCTATTTTGTTTTAATTTTCTTATGATTTATTAAATCTAGATTTATAGTTGTAAGAAAATATTTGAGATAGAGTGGGTTTGAAAGCTATTAAATTTTTTTAGATTAATAATATGATTAAGGAATAATTAATCAAAATTTAGGCTAATAATATCTTAAATAAAATATTTTTAGCTATAAATGTGTTTTAAATAGCTATAAATTTTAATATTTCTATTTTTTTGCTGTAATTTGTTCTTTTTTCAAACTAATTTGTAATAAAATGGAGTTTTTTTCTAACCAAATTGCCAGATTATGAGAGACTTATTATCCATTTTTTCTTAAAAAAATAATATTGAAAATAAATTTTTAAAATGAAATTCGTAAAAACTTTTTTGCAACTTATATTACAGATAAATATTTATTTTCCTAAGCTTACATTTTGAATAATTAAAAAAATAAAACTAAAACTAATTAAATGATATATTTTATCATATAAATTATATAAATATACATATCTAATACATAAATTTTAATTTTTATTTATATAATATATTTCGTATTAATAAAATTAATATAGATAATATTTTTATGTGATCAATGATTTGCATGTTATATAAATAAATATTAAAATTTAAAGAAAATATATGTAAATAAATAAAAATAAAGGGTACTTATGCAAATCTCCTTTTTAAATTATTAAAAAAAATCAAACGGTACATAACTTTCTCACTTTCTCTAAGTTCTGCGATGATCAGAATTTATTATAAGCAAACCTCCATTAATCTCTTCTCTTCTGTTTCACAAATCTCCATTCCCGTTTAGTGCGATTCTGCGTGATTCCCACTTACTGCCCTAATTCCTCGGTTAAACAGAGTTGCCGCACCACTGAACTCAATCATTGCGGCCTTTCCCGATCTCTCTCTCAGCTTTCCTCCCTTTTTTTCTGTTCTTTTCGAGCTTCTCTCTCACTGAAGATACTCGCAACAGACAATGAGGAAGACCTTTGGTTTAAAGCTCTGCATTCTAGGGCTTTCATGCCTCATTCTAGGTTCTGCTGCGGAAAATGAAGGTGCTTCCTTTGTGCTTTTGTTTAGGGCTACGGTATGCTTTCTGTTGTTTCTTTTGTAAAATGCAGGGCTTTTATGTGCGGATGCTTACTTATTGGTTCATATTACTTAGCATTTTATGATTTTCTTTGATAAGATGTGTAGTTTCACGAATTATGGTGGCTAATGGCTATTTTACTGGATGCTCGACAACTCTTATTTGCTGTTTTTGGTGGCAGGGTTTGAATGAGTTTTAACCAGAATATAGGGTAAATGTTGCTGAACAGTTTTCCTTTTTTGGTGTAAGATTTGAGACTCAACCAGAATTTAGAGTTGAATCTTGTTGAACAGTTTTTTTTTTTTTTGGGTTAAGGCTCGACTGAAAGGAGAGGAGACAGGCTCGACTGAAAGGAGAGGAGAACTTCTGTGTAAATTTTACAGCTTTTGAAGTCCTATTTTTGCTCAATTTTTGAGATGTAAGGGGCTGTTTGGGTGAAAATAGGATTTAACTCAAGCAGGGTTTAATAAATCTAGATTTAATAAATCTTGAGGGGAGTAAAACTTGAAATTTGTTTGGCATGAAAATTGTTAAATTTTGCTAAATCTCAATGAGCTAATTAACTATTGTTTTAGGATTTAAAATTTGTGAGGGAGAAATCCTTAAGGGGCTGTTTGATTGGGAATCATTTGAGTGTAAAGTAAATAGAGGGTTTTTGAAAATTTGGTAGTTTGGACAATTGCATAAGTATTTTAGGAGTGAATTTGGAATTCACCCTAAACTTCATTTTGAATATATTTGAAATTTGCGTGCTTTGAGCGAATTGGTAAAAGTGATGCCAGTCATCACTCGTTGCTGCTTGTTGCGATTGCCACCACCACTCAATGCTAGCAGCATCAGCTGCTAGCTTCCACCACCCTCAGCTGCCATCGTAGCCTCTCGTTGTCGGCTCCGGCCTGCCACTGCTAGCCGTTAGCCATTGCTCTTACCATTGTCCACCTTTGATAAACTATCGTTCCAAATACATTACTATTTTACTTTGCATTTCCTTATTTCAAACTAAACAAAAAGAAATATTGTGTTTGTAGTGTACTTAACGAAACAACTCAAATTTTTTTTCAATACAATACTTTTATTTTACATTGCATTCCTTTTACTTTGCATTCCTTTTCCTCAAACCAAACAACCACTAAATGTTTTTAATCTCAGTTTAAAAAATGTGTTTAATCTGGACCATCTGGTAAATGATGGGATTTGACAAATTGTGGATTTAACTAATAATTATGTGAAAAAGTGATTTATCAAAATAACAGGATTGAAAGTTTCTAAAAATCTATTTGGATGGATTTAAGCTAAATCTTGCTTGAATCTGACCTAAAACAGGATACTGAAAAGCCCCTTTCAAGAATTGCAACTAACAGGAAGATGTTCATGCCACCCTTAACCTAATGAATTTTATAGCTTAGAAATTTTATTTTAAAAATAAACTTGCAAATTGTTCTGCCATGAGTAAGCCATATGAGACAGAATGATAGTCTATCATCTTTACTAAGAACCTTATACACTTATAAATTGATTATAACTAAACTCATCTCTTGAAACTGTTTAACACCACCACTTAGTGTGAATTGATATGGAACTATCTTTCATTCTCTTACCTCCATTGAAGTATAACAGCTAGTTATGGCATGCTGTGTACTGAAAATGAATTCTGAAGGTGATGAAACTATCAAAACTCAATATGAAATTTGATGCAGTCCATGTTCATTCCCATCAACCTTGGAAATCTCTCAGATATCTCTGTAGTCTTCTAATAAGACTACTTTTCCAGTTGCTAGTATTAAAAGCAAAGGAGGGCAACATGATTTATATGTTAAAATTTTTTAAGGGAAAGCCAGTAAATTATTGGCCTTGCCGTTCACATCCTAAATTCTTCTATTCATGATTTTGCTGAGCATAAATATTCGCATATAAAATTTATTTAAGCCTGTTATCTTTTGCTTTTTTAACTACATTTTGTTCATACAATCTATTTTATGCAATCATTTTCCAATGATGCACCTTTTAATCTTTATCTAAAGTTTTTATCCATACAACTATGGCTTAAGTTCTTGTATTTATGCTACTCTTAATCATTAGCAACTTCCATTGAAATCCTTCTTCTATTTTTTTCTCGTGGCATTGTATTGTGCATGCGAAGGTGGATGTAGGAAGTCAGTGCATGTGTGTTGATAGGTCGGTTCATGAACCGACCTAGCTAGCCCTTGTGTAGAGGAGGCTGTTCAAACCGCCTAAGCCACAGGGGCCCATGCCCCAATTTGTTTGCCGCCCAATAATAGTGGGGTCCACTATTTAAATTAATTTGAATTAAGCTATTTTTGGCAAGGGGGTTGGATGGCTGGGGCTAGGAGGGAATTTTTAATTAGAAAATTTTAGGCTATAAAAAGGCATGAGAGGGAAGCGGTAGAATATGCTTGAATATTATTTTCTCTTCGAGTCTCTTGGGTGTCTTGGACTCTAGACTTAGTGTCTAGAGATTGGGAGAGAACAATCCTCCTCTCGAATAGAGGATCAATTGTATCTTTGCTTATGTTGCTTTGTTTTGAGTTATCTAATAAAATCTACTGTTTTTGGGTTGCTTTCTTTATGCTTCTTGTGTTCTTCTTGCTGTTTTTACCAATTTATTGTTAGGGCTTACAAACTCAAGTATTTCCGATAGGATTACTTGCGAACTCAAGTATTTCCTATCAAATTGGTATTAGAGCAAGTCTTGGGACTACCGGGAGGGCTGATTTTTTGAAATTTCAGCGGCAAAATTTCATCCGGAGGAAAGGATCGTTGCTGATTTCTGAAGCAAAAATCAGTTTTTTTTTTAATGGCGGCTAAGAAGGTGGACGCATTGGAAGAAAGATTTGATGGAGAGATGAGTCAAATTAAAGCTACGATGAAAGATCAAATATCATCCGTGGAGTACAAGGTTTCCGATCTTCATGCGATGATGAAGGGATTAGCTCAACAAAAACAACCTGTAATCATCAAGAAAATAATGTAAGCAAGAGTTTAATGATCATGGGAGACTTGGATGTCTTAAATAGCAATAATTGAGCAAAAAAAATAGACAACAACAATAAGCCTTTATACCCCTATGTGGGGTTGGAATTGAGCAAGCAAATGATGGGGAAAAATCTATAAATAGTACACACTGGCCCATGGACATTCTATATCTAAGATGTATACATAAAGTGTTGAACATGCTCCAATGATTCCCATTACTCAGAATCGACTCCTGTTGCATCTAATATGATGGCCCTCTCCCTCTCTTTCTCCAAGAATGATAATCTCTTTTGCTAGAACTTATTCTCTATTTATAGTTATTACAAAAAATGTTCATAATTACTGGCTTCATAAGCGACATCTCCTATTCCTCTCCTTTTGTTGTGAGGAATGGCCTCCCATATGATTAGGTCTCCTACTCTTTGTAGACATTTAAGGTGATGCGGACATCCAACCGTCCATGCCTATCCGAGGAGGAGCTGAAGATCGACGGCCGAGATCCCTTCATTTTATCTTATTTTATTAATTGTAATTTTTATTTAATTATGCATTTTTCCTTTTTACCCTTACTTAAGGGATTTGTTTTATGTAAGCCCAAGGGGCAAAATTGTCTTTTAGTTTCTTTTAAGGCCTATATATAGAGGCATTTGCTCTTGTATTAGGATGATGGATTATTAATAAAAAAAATTGTGTTTTGCACTTGGGTTCTTTGGGAAGAACGTTAGTGAAATCCCTATGGGAGGGAGTCAGAGTTTCCACCAGCCGCAGGATGGGTCCGGGCTCGTGGCGTGAAGTCCCTTGGAGAAGGGCAACGTAGTACCCGTCAGACGCAGGATGTGTCCGGGCTCGCGGTTGTATCTTTGATATTTTGTTTATTTGCTTTTGTTCCTTCTTATTGCTCTTCGTCGTTATCTTCATCTTCTTCCTCATCCCCATCTTCGTTTGGCCACCGGATTCTAGCCTCACCCGAAAACCCCTCTTTTCCCAGTCCAACACCCACGGCCAACATCCCACCCAAGCTCCCATACCGCCGGCCAACCCTCTAATCGCCGGTTCCCCATCCACCACCTCATCCCCGTTGAAATCCTTGCCTAATTTGGGTGTTCAAATTTTGGGCGGTTTTCAAAATTTCAAATTTCACTAATTTGAAATCTGAATTCTTTCCTAATTTATCATTCAATTTTGGAAAGTTACTACATGAATTTTATTTGAATGTCAAAGTCAAATAGGGTTTAATCTTTATTTCCTATTCTCCCAATATTGCTTTTGGAAACTAATTTCAAATCCCGTTACATTGCCTCCAGTAGATTTTTCCTAAGCTCTATTTCCTATTCTACTTCCTAAAACCAGAATTGGAATTTGGAAATAAAATTTTCCCACTTAATTCTATTCCCGTAACCCACCAATGCCAAACCTGTCACGGGATAATGCAAGTGGATTTCCCAATTGAATTTCCATTTAATTTTCCCTGTGGTCCCGCCGTTTCCCTCTCCTCCTAAATGCTCCAACAAGAAATTTCCTTCACTCCAAAGCTTTACTCTTATTTCCTAAAATCAGAAATCATGTTTTGGAAATAAAATTCCCTCTTTTTCCTGTGACCCGTCTCTCCCCTCCCTCTCATAACTCCCCTCCTCCTTTACTTCCCTTTGCTGGAACTCCATAGCTCTTGCTGCAAGTCCTTCCTCCCCACACATAGAGTTGGGATTCCTTTCAGATTTTTGAAAGCAGAAAATCTGAAATCTTTCAGATTCCATTAAGAAGAAATCCCCTCCTGTGCAACGCCTCCTTTTTTTTTTGTTCTACATCATAAGGTCTTTTAATGATTATGACACATGGTAGATTCTACATGTAAGATTTTCTAATGATTATGACACAAGTTCTTTTAGCCCATTTCTCTGAATCTACATGAATAGTCCCATCATTTAGCTCAACCTATTTAAAATGGTTAAAGAAGTTGAGGACCATTGAAGAATCGTATAGCTTAAGAGGTAGCTTTACATGTATCCAAGAAGAGTGGCAGTTACTTTCATTAGCATTGTCGACAAGTTCTGCTCAATCAAATTATTGAATAGATATTGGGCTCTCATTTTTTTACTTGATACACACAACATATGGTAGTGCATTTAGAATAAGGTTTTTTTTTTCTATCTCACTTGTCGCGATGACTCATTATTTAACCATAACCTGTAACACTATCTGGTCATCAATTCTCAATCTACTCATCCACAAACACCTTTGACGCACTCAGTGGATCACATTTCATAGGAACTATATCCCATCTCTCAAACAAGTAATTTCCAAGTAAGTTACAAACTATTTAGTCAATTGCTACGTAAAGTTATTTTTCAATACAAGTTGCCAAAGGAAGTCGGTTATAAATCAACTACAAGCTTGTCACCTACTTGACATAGAGTAAGCCACCTTATTGATAACTATGAAGTTGCTCCAGTCAAGTCACAAGTTGGTCTACTACTCAATTAAGACTACTTGGCTATGAGCACGACATAATCTTGTGAGTACTCCTAGTCGGTTCTTACTGAGTATTTCTATTTGGAAACTATCAACTGCTTACTACCTTGGCATATGAAAACCAACTAAAGGGTGTAATTGAGTCAAACCGGCTTGTTAGTTGGCTCAAGCTTAACTCGATAAATAGCTTATGAGCCGAACTTGATGAGCTAAGAAATTAAGATTGTGCTAACTTTGGCTCGACTTGCAGTTTGTGAGCTGTTTCTTTTAAAAATGTTATTATAACATACTCTTAAAATGCATTAGAACTCAATGATTTTAGTATATGTTGATCAAAATATTTAAAAAATATATATCTTTTTCTTATTTCAAGTGAGTTCTTATTTTTTCATAGTTGATTGATTTTCTTTTATCATGTCATGATTGTAACTACTCGAAGAAGAATGGCATTCTTTTTCATAATAAATGAGCTTGTTTGTGAGCCAATTTGAACTCATAGAATTAAGTTTTAGTTCAAACTCAAACTTAATTATTTGATTTAGCTCCGGCTCAAGCTCAGGGTGGCTCATGCTAGACTTGTCTCGTTTGCACTCCTAGAGCTAATTATAAAACTAACACATTTAACTCAGGTCCAATCTAGAGAGTATTCAGCTGCAAGAGTACTCAACCACACATGAAAGTACTCTATTAGAGATGATGCAGCTTAAGTTGGTTTAACCAAGTCGTTTCTGTAGAATTAATTTAGTTTCTTCTTGCCTTCAAACTCAGCCTCTGTTGATCTCTTTTGACTCTTCTCGGTGCAACTCACGATTTAGTGTCAAGAGTTTATACATTGTAGTTTAAATCTGAAGCAGTTTATGATAGATATATCACACTTCTGTTGATTTCCTTCAGGAAATCCTGCTAATGAGATTGCCAAACTTGTCAATGCAAATCGCACTGCAACCAAGCTAAGGAAACTGTACAACAATCCTGGGTTAGGATGCATGGCCTTGCAGTTTATATCTCAATGCCTAGGAAATTGCAGCAGCAACAACACACTCTCCTGTCATCCCCCAGAAGTTGACATAACTGAGGTCTATGCCCCTAATTGTGGGGTAGAATTAGCGACTGTTGGAATTATTTCAGGCTATCTTTTGGGCTGCCATTGGAATTTTCTAAACCCAGAACAAGCTTTCTCTAATGTCCTCATCAGAGACAAGAGAACAATCTCCCTTATGCATGGTAGAGACCTCACAGAGCTAGGAGCAGGCTTTATAAGCGAAAAACATGGAGGATTCTATTGGTGCATCTTATTCAGCAATGAAACAAGTAATTCTAGTTTTGTTCTTGAAGAAGGTGGGAAAGGTATTGAGCAGAAAACTGGCTGCTTCAGTGGATCAGATGTGCCTTGCAGTAGTGCTGGTATGAAACTTCTTATTTTAGCTTACTCCAAGCTTTTTGTTTTCATCCTGCTATTAAGTTTTCTGCTTTGCTATTAATATTTGGAAATCCTGGATTGAATATTTATATAGAGAGCATATATAAGGAAAATTTTCTGAATCAGACATTTTTTTGTTTAAATTTTGTGCATGCTTTGTCTTCTTTGTCTGATTTAGTTGTGTTCATCCTCTTCAGCTACAAACAAACTTCTTATATTGGAATTTCAAGTGTGAAATTGGTTTTCTATAGCTTGTTTTCATTGGTTCTCTTTTTGTTGGATGGTTGAGATGGAGCATCTTGGTATATAGATCAGAGCTATTCCAATCATTTGGATGGTTGAGATTAATTCTACAATTTTATTTATTCATTTGTCAGTAAAAAAATAAAAATAAATTAAGGTTTTGTTTGGAACGGCTTTCTTACTGTTTCTTATAGTAGCTTTCTAGTATTAAAAAGCTGCTTTAAAAAATAATAAAAAAGTTGTTCCAAATGAAGTCTAAGGCTTCGTTTGGGACGGTTTTTTTATTGCTTTATAAACGGAATTTTAGTAAAAAATAAAAAATTTTGTACTAAAACTCCATTTTAGAAAGCAGTAAAAAAGCCGTCCCAAACGAAGCCTAAATTGATCCACCACCTCACATAGCAAGAAGGGACATTTGTTAATAGAACTGCTTTCATAATATATGTTACTGTAAAGTGTGTTGCTTAATAGTCTTTCCTACATTTTTTTTATATTAAAAGATATTGATTTTATGAGCCTATAAATCATTAATTATTTATGAAAATATATTTTTAACGTATATTGGATGTTTTAGGATTTGCGGTAATTTGAGGTAATTCGATTTAATATCAAATTACTAATTTATAGTATAGTGTAGTTATATAGTATAGTGTAGTTATATAGTATAGAGTAGTAGTATATATATAGTGTAGTGTAGTTACATAATATAAAATAGTATAGTATAGTATATATAGTATAGTGTGGTTATATATAATAGAGTAGTAGTATAGTGTAGTATATATATAGTATAGATTAGTAGTAGTATTATAGTTTAGTATAGGTATATTATATAGAGTAGTAGTAGTATAGTGTAGTTATATAATATAGAGCAGTAGTAGTGGTATATATAATATAGTAGTAGTATAATAAAATATAATAGTGTAGTAATATAGTAGTTATAGAGTAGCAGTAGTATATATAGTTTAATGTAGTTATTAGTATAGAGTATTAGTATATAGAGTATTGTGTAGTTATGTATAGTTTAATGTAGTTATATAATATAGAGTAGTAGTAGTAGTACTACATAGAGTAGTGGTAGTATATATAGTATAGTGTAGTTATATAATATAGAGTAGTAGTAGTAGTATATACATAGTGTAGTGTAGTTATATAATATAGAGTTGTAGTATAGTGTAGTATATATGTTATAGTGTAGTTATATATAATAGAGTAGTAGTAATATAGTGTAGTATATATAGTATAGAGTAGTATTATAGTATAATATAGTTATATAGTATAAAGTAGTAGTAATATAATGTTTTATATATAGTATAGAATAGTAGTAGTATAGTATAGTATATGTAGTATAGTGTTGTTATATTGTATATAGTAGTAGTTGTATAGAATAATTTTATAGTATAGAATAGTTGTAGTATAGTATAGTATGTATAGTATAGTGTAGTTATATAGTATATAGTAACAACACTATTGTATAGTATATATAGTTTAGTGTAGTTATATAGTATAGAATAGTAATAGTAGTAGTATATAGTAGTGTAGTTATATAATATAGAGTTGTAATATATATAGAGTATAGTGTAGTTATATAGTTTAGTGTAGTAGTAGTATCTATAGTATAGTATAGAGTGATAGTAGTAGTAGTAGTAGTAGTATATATAGTATAGTGTAGTTATATAGTATATAGTAGTAGTATAGTATAGAGTAGTATATATACTATATTCTATATAGAATAGTGTAGTATAGTATAGAGTAGGGGTTACATAGTATATAGTTGTAGTAATATAAAATAGTAGTAGTATAGTGTAGTATATATAATATATAGTAGTAGTATAGAGTAGTTTATATAGTATAATGTAGTATATATAGTACAATGTAGTTATATTGTATAGAATAGTAGTAGTATAGTGTAATATATATATATATATATATATATATATTAGTACATATTTTTTTTTTTAAAATGGTCCAGGGGCTTTATCTTAAAAGCCCCGTTTGCTTAGCCCAATAAAGCCCACTCTCATCATAACTTGCAAGAAAGCCCATTTATTGGTCAAATATTTTTCTAATACTTGTTTGTACAAAAATAAAAAAGGTCTGCATGATTTTTTTGTTAGCTTATTTTTAAAGTGAAAAAATTAGGGCAGATATCAATTTACGACAAATGACTCAAAATTAGTATGCGTTCTTCAAAAAACGTGCAGCTGCTTCACCTTAAAAGCCCAGAGTTAGTTAATTACCTACAAATAAATCTGTCGTTCTGCTTAGATCAATTTCGTCCAATAGCTCATATCTTTATTATTATTATTATTATTATTATTATTTCACACCAACTCTTATATTGACTTACAAGAAAGCCCATTTATTATAAATACTTTTGGGGGCCCATAATCAACTGACAGCCTTAACCATAAAAGTTCTTATTTTACTTTAAGCTGTAATAATAATAATAATAGTTATAATTATTTAAACATACTCACCAGTCCCTACTTAGCTTCCTACTTATTTCTAGAATTTGAAATTATTTTTTTAATATTTATTTATACAATACAATAAAAGTGTCAATTTACAACAAAGATGACTCAAAATTCCTTAAAAGCCCATCGCTAATGAATTACTTCACCTTAAAGCCCAATGCCAATGAAGCTCAATTCGTGACTTGCAAGATAGGCCATTTATTGTAAATTCTCTTGTGGGCCAATGGGCTGGGCCTAAGCATCCCACAGCCCAAATCACAAAAAGCAAATATAATATAAGAATATACATTTAACTCCACAAATAATACAGAATTTCTCATACAATCCAATGTACATAAGCCTATCATATTTAACAGATAATATAAAAGGAAATATATATATATATATATATATATATATATATTATAAATTAAAATCAAAACACCCTTAGCATTATAAGATTTCATCACTAGTTGCATCAGAGGGGGTTTAGAAGCTTACTATACAGTTCTGAATCAAATCAAATAAACCTCCTAATGAATGCAGAGACTCTGCTTCCACATCATAAATATACAGTTCAGCCAGTGATGGAAAATTGCTATGGAGCCTGCAGTTGATTATATATATATATATATATGTGTGTGCTGCCTGATGATGCTAAGGGGAGATTGTACTCAGGTGGTCAGGAGGGAGGCCATCAGGTTAAGAGGGGAGGGAGGGCGATTAGGTTTAGTCATAGCTTGGCATATTGTCTCCAAGGGCATCCACCATCAAAGGCATATTCTAGGACATCTTCCATTCTCTTTGCAAACATAATCTGCAAAATATAGACATCTTGATCTAAATATCAAAAGTTGCAACCACAAGATAATTATAGGTAGAGGTCGAATTGTTGAAGATTTGATTCGGTTGCATGTGTCATTACAACAATAATGATTTCACTCATTGATTTTGTTTTTCTTTCAAAACACGATAAATTATAAATGTTTAATTTGACTTAGGCTTCATTTGGGACGGTTTTTTTATTGCTTCTTAAAATAACTTTTTAGTTTAAAAATTAAAATTTTTATACTAGAAAACTGCTTTAAAAGCAGTAAGAAAGCCGTCCCAAGAGAAGCCTTAAATATGATATGGGTTGAGATTTTTGAACCATTCATAAGGAATGGGTTAATCATATTTGGTATGAAATTTGTATAAAAAACGTTGGATGAGAACGATAGATGCAACAACTATTAAGGTTTTCAACAATTCAATTTCAAGAGTGAATTTGGATGCATACGATCAACGGGGCGGCTCTTTTCTGGTTTTTCTTATTAAGAATGAGAATTCTTTTTACCAAAGCAAAAAAATATGATAAAGAAAAATATATCTTGAACATATTAGATTGAAAAAAGTACCTCAATATCAGCAAGCACAGCTGATGGAACTTCAACCAAATCCTTCATGTTTCTATCCGGCAAAATTACTCTCTTAATCCCATAACGATGGGCGGCTAAAACCTGATTGAAAAATAACCAGAAATTGATTAACTTCAACTATTATCATGTGATGTAAAACTTATGGTTCATTTGGAGCAGCTGCAATAGTATGTAGAAGCTGTTGTAGAACTGTTGAGCAGAGAACAGATTTTTGAAAACTATTATGATATTATAAATTTGAAGTAAGACAATAACTTTTTCATAACTGAACGCTTTAGTAAATTTGATTAAAAAAAATTATTTCCCATCATATAAATTTTTGAAAAATAATAAGAAAACTATAATCAAACAGGACTGATTGTTGTAAAATAGGCTAAAACTGCCTCAAATTGGCGGAAAATTATTAGGTCCGGACACCGGACTTAGAGATACGTTCGGTATCCAATAAAATATTGACATGTGGAATGTACATGTGTCCGCATAATTTTAAGTCAAGCGTGTCAAAAGGGCAGGTAAAGTGCAGGTAAAGCGCAGTCCACATGGTAAATTTTAATTGGATATCCGGACCTAATAATTTATATTCATTATCAGGTAAGAGAGGCTACAAAAACCATACCTTATCCTTGATTCCACCAACTGGTAATACTAGGCCCCTTAGAGTCATCTCCCCTGTCATAGCTGTGTCTGCCCTAACTTTCCTTTGACTGAAGAGTGATACTAGTGATGTAACTAGAGTCACTCCAGCTGATGGCCCATCCTTTGGTACAGCGCCAGCAGGGAAGTGTATATGTATATCCCGATTTTCCAGAAAATTAATTTCAGCAGCAGGTGATAGTTTAAGATCTGCAGCTCTTGCTCTTACCTGAAATTTTCATGAAGAGATGTTAAAAAGGTTGAAAATGAAAGATGCAAGCTCATGATTTTGGATATTAATGCCTGGTAAATTCAAACACTCAGAGAGAAATTATTAGGTGTGAATAACATATTTAGGTTTTGTTTGGGACAATTTTCTCGTTGCTTTTTAAAACGGTTTTTTACTACAAAAAATTCTAATTCAAGAAATTTTTTTAACTAAAATACTATTTTAAAAAGCATTAAGAAAGCTGTCCCAAACGAACCCTTAAAATGGGGTGCGGACATCAAAAGTACATAGCTGTGTACTCACACTCACATGCAATACATATTTATGTATTCCCACCATCTACTATCTGTATCTACTAATTTCTGCACATATTGGGGAAGTTTAACTCAAACATGCCTTTATAAAGTAAGTTAAACTTTGGGAACCAAATCAACACAGTTTCCACGAAATCAAATGAAGCCAAAGTTCTCAGGATTCTATGCACATAAATGAGATATGAGCATGTATCAAGCTTTTGATCCACCAGATAAATGCATCTGGCAAAGTGTCAAAAATATTGCATAAAAATCTTATGAAGCTAAGGTAAATATGGTGAAATTTTTTAAACCAGACTCAGACAGTTTAAGGCTTCGTTTGGGATGATTTTTTTGCTGCTGCTTAAAACAGTTTTTTAGTAAAAAAATTTAATTTTTATATTAAAAAGCTGTTTTAAAAAACAACAAAAAAGCCATCTCAAACGAAGCCTAAATAAGCTTGGAGAAGAAGTTGGATATATGGACGTAAATTTCTATAAATAAGCTTGGAGAAGAAGTTGGATATATGGACGTAAATTTCTAAATGATTGGTGTCTATTGAATAATGGAAAATTACCCATGTGAGGGCTATTTGTGCTGATTCTTTGATGACATCACCAAGCTGTCCGGTGAGATGTAAATCTCCTTTCCCAGCCATGGTTGTGGCCTCAACAAACTGAACCTCTCCACCAAATGAAGTCCAAACCAGTCCCACTGAAACCCCTGGGTTTGATACCCGTTCTGCAGCTTCTCTATCATCGAACCTAGGAGGCTACAAATTGCAAACTCAATATATGTAAAACTACTTTCATTAATTAGATTTAAGCTTCGTGTGGGACGGCTTTCTTCCTGCTTCTTAATTTTTGTACTAGAAAGCCGTTTTACGAAGCAGTAAGAAAGTCGTCCCAAACGAAACCTTAATAAGCTCAAAGGTACAGGTTTTAACAATAAAGATTTCGATCAAAATTAATCAGCAAAGTATTACCCCTAGCACTTTCTCCAGTACAGACTCATCAACGATTAGTGCCGATGTACTTGCAAAAGTATTGATCTCATCATGGCTAGAATCGATAGGAATCACTTCCATTTCAACTTCCGCTGAATCAGCAAGCCTTGTGTCTAACAAGGAAGTTGTAGGCTGATGCCCATTTTTGCCAGCTTGAACTATGCATTCTTGTTCAGCCATCTTCACAGCAGCTGCTCGAGCCAAGGAAGCTAAACTCCTCTCGAGATTCCGAACACCTGCTTCTCTGGTATATCTTTGAATTACAAGTTTCACAGTGTCCTGAAAACCACGACAAGACACAAACTAAAGATTAAATGATGAAGCTTTAATGATATTTAGGTTCGATGCAGAATGAATCAATATGCATTCTTTTATGGACGCCAATGAATGTAACCAACTAAGGTTTCGTTTGGTACGATTTTTTTGCTGCTGCTTCAAGAAGCAATAAAAAAGCCGTCCAAACGAAGCCTAAGTAAGTAGTCTGTTGGTGTAAATTATTCATGTTTGGGACAACAATGATCATAAATCTACAGGGATGCTATATAAGAAAACTTTCGAATAATACCCCTCATGTCTTGTACGGTAATGACATTATTTTCTTGATGCAGGAGTACGAGGTGGAAGTAACAACAATCAGAAATCTATAGTGATGCTATATAAGAAAACTTTCAAATCCTCAAGTCTTGTATGGAAATGACATTATTTCCTTGATGCAGGAGTACAAGGTGGTCTAACCACTAAGAAGAATGAAATCAGAGGATAACAAGATATGCGTTGCAGAAGCCATATAAATGAGGGTTACCAAAATTATTTCAAAATGACTTAGCGATATGTTAAGCAACTGATTATATTAGAGAAACGGTGAAGTAACAACAATAAAAGAAAATATATCTGAAAAAAAACTTAGCGATTTAGACACATACAAGTAAAATTAGAAAATGCATAATTAAATGAGTAGATTAAATTAGTGTCATAGAATTAGGATGGGTAAGGGGTAGACTTATGTAGAATGGATAGTTGCTCAAAATGATTTCCAAAGAATAGAACACCTCCGACACCACTCAACAAGAATGAATGAAAAATAGCATTAATAAAGCCAACCACAAACAAAAGGAGAAGGCTAATGATGATGATTTAGGCTTCTCTTGGCAATTTGGTTCAACTTTATGAATCATTCTCCATACATTCCTATTGAGTGCAGCGTAAGGTGTTCAACTCTAATTCAAGCAATTTTTTAATGATTTAGCAATTACAGCAAAAGAGAAAAAATACCTCTGGAATTTGAAGGAAATCAGGACTTAGCCCATGCTGATCAATAACTCTTGGAATTAAATGCTTTGTTGCTATTCTCAACTTTTCTTCAGGTGTATATCCAGGAAGCTCAATGACTTCCATTCGGTCTAGAAGTGGAGGAGGTATAGGTTGAATCCTATTTGCTGTAGCAATAAAAATAACCTTTGACAAGTCGAATGGAACATTCAGATAGCTGGTAGTAATGGATTAAGGAAGTCAATTGGCAATGATGAAATAACCTTGATACGGACTTAGATTAACAGGTGATTCTAACCTGTTATTCAGCAACTTTCCACTAAACTTGTACATTAGATACACAATGATTACTATGAGGTAGGGGATGCAGATATGCCACTTATCCAGACAACTTATTTAGAGTCAACCCCAACTAATATTCCTATTTTTTATGATGAAACTGTAACCATACAACAACATCAAGCCTTTATCCCACTACGTGGGATCGGCTAAATGAATCATTTTCTCCATTGTGTCCTATTAAAAGTCAAATTCTCGTTTAAATCTAATAAAGAAAGATCATTTATAATATTTTCTAACCAAGTCGTTTTAGGTTTGTCTCTACCTTTCTTAACATAAGTCAAATCTAATACCTCTACTTTCCTAACCGGATCATCAGAAGGCCGCCGTTTTAGGACCAAATCATCTAAGATGACTCTCTCTAATCTTATCTTCTACTGGAGCTACTCCAACCTTTTCTCGTACAAAACTGTGACCATGAATGAAGAAAAAAAGTTTCCTAGAATAAAACTGTGAAAGGATACTGATCATTGAATGTTCCGTTCTGCTCAGGGTCTAGAACCTCAAGCAGTGCGGATGCTGGATCTCCACGGACATCAGAACCTGTCTTATCAATTTCATCGAGCAGCATCACAGGGTTGTTGACACCCACTCTCTGCAGTTAAATCAATAACTCCATGGATTATATATGGTAATGATGAAAAGCAGGAGCTTGTTGCAAAGGTTATTCTGAAAGCAGAGAACAGTTTAATTGTCACTTTATTCCTTTTGTTATCCTTATTTTAACAAGCAACTAAAAAACAAGTTTGATCAAACTCGAGCAAATCTCATATAGCTAATCCTGAATGTGGATATTTAACAATGTTTTCATAGATTGATTGAAAATAAGATTCTAGGAAAATGGTTTACCTAAGAAATTTTATAGGATTAAAAATAAATAAAAATATATATAAAATAAAATAAAAGATGTTGAAAATTAGACAAAACTGTTTAAAAAAAAATGATTTAATAAATTAGAAGAACACTTCGGTGGGCTGCTTTCACATTATGGGGCAATTTTATCTTGAGAGCATCGTAGGCTTACTGTTTTTTCTATCACTTTTTGCATGTTTAAAAACTCCAGCACAGTTGTAATGCTTCCTAACGATGCGAAGCCCTTTAATTTTTGCACCTAATTCAACTTTCCAAGTAGAAAAGCCTTTTTTCAACGTATTGCCTACGTATTGCCTATACATACTAGCTCTGACAATCGATGCAAGAACAATTTGAAGACCAACATAAAATATTGAACTCCCATATGAAGGCGTCAACAAAGGGGCCTTTTATAACCTTTACAACTAACAAGCTATCAAGCATGTCAGAACACATGCATTGGTCTAGACCAAAGAAAACAAACGTGTAAAAGCAAAAGACTATAAAACAGTTTTAAGAAGGGTTATACCTTCTTCACGATTGCAAAAAGGATGTTTCTAACCATTAAACAAAAGAACAGCCGACAATTGAATTCCTGTTCGCTTAATACGAGGATGTACAAAAAGAATCCCTTATTTAACATACTAATATGTTGAAAAAAACAAGATTGCAATACTGGGTATACATTTTCTTTCCCCTCAGAGAGGATTTTTGGAAAGATAAAAAACACAAGGCAGTTTACAGTTTTAACTAAACTGAAATTTTGATAGGGGAAAATGTTTCCTATAACAAGAGATTGGCAGGACTATGATCAGTTTTAAGACATACAAAGTAAAGATCCCCTGATGTATAATAAACAAATTGTATTTGTTCTCAAGTTCTTTCCCTTAAAAAAAAAAAAAAACTTCACACTGAAAATTTACCTAAATAGCAAAGGAAAACAATATTAATATGTCATACTAAAAATGAAATGCCCATAGATCAGTTTTATCTGGAACATCAACAAAATTAATATACCACCACAAAGAAAAAAGGACAAGTAAAACAAACTGGCTCAAGATTAAAGAGCCTTATCATGTTAATAATCCCTCTCACTAGGCATTTTTAAATAGAAATTATGCAAGCAATACGCAAATGAGATATACTAATTCCCAAAACTAGTAATCATTACATTAGCAAAGAGATGAATCTGAAAGACTACCCTGAATTAGTAATCACAACCACAAAGTCAAACTAGGAGGATATTTCAGGCACTAAGCATCAACAACCAACCATAAAATTCAGATAAGTTCTACGATAATCCGGGTCCCTTAAAAAACTTTACAATGTTAGACAAAGAAAAGTCAAACTATAGTTTGTTTCACAACAAAATGATATTAAAAGCATCAAATAGTGGCCTTGCTATGTTGCTCACCTTCAATCCTTCAATAAGACGCCCCGGCATGCTTCCAATGTAAGTTCTACGATGTCCTCTAATATCTGCTTCATCCTTTACACCACCAAGAGATATCCTTATAAATTTTCTATTTAATGCAGCTGCAATTGATGATGCCAATGACGTCTTCCCAACACCAGGTGGCCCTACGAAACAAAGCACTGGTCCTCTAGCATCTGGTTTGAGCTGCAATTTAGTTGATCCATTTAGGAAGTGTTAATTAACTAGCAAAAGAACCCTTAAATAGCACTTCAGTAGTTGAGGCTGAAACCACAAATGTTAAACCTAACCTTCCGAACAGCCAAATACTCAATAATGCGCTGTTTAACTTTGGCCAAACCATAATGATCACAATCAAGCTGTTCCTTGGCAGCTTTAAGATCGATCTCCCGTTCTTCTGTCACTTTCTCCCATGGTAGATCAGCAAGATGCTCCAGGTACACACGGGAACTACTGTAACCAGGCTGCTGAGGTTGCATTTTCTTCAAACGTCTAAAAAATAAAATAAATAAAATTATAAGTAAGAACCTTCTATAGGAAGCAGCTTCAGATTCATAATGTTCCGAGTTAAGGAAATTTCCAATAGTTTAAGCTTTCAATTATACATCAGCTCACTTTAGTTAATCAAGCAAATATGACTTCAATGTGCTTTCTCTCAGAGTAAAAAATGTAGGACCTGCTTGTTAGTATATTTGGAAATGAATTGAAGCAGAACAATATTCTTCTTATTAAATAACCTTTATGAGGTCCTGAATAAGTAAAAACTCTCGACAAACCTAAAAAAATGTAGAACTCAATTGATTTTTTGGCTTCTCAAGAAACTCCGATAAGCCCATATTTATAAGCTATTGGCACCATCCATGTTGACCAAATGAAAAAAATAAAATAAAAAAATCAGATCTGAGCGCTTCTCCCCCCATACCACAAGCATGTTGCGACCACCACCCTCTCAAAATGAGAACCAAGCCGGCCTCCCCTCATTCACATCTCTCTTGATCTCCATCACCCATTCTCTCCTCTTCCTCTCATCTTCTTCTCTCCAAGTTGATGAAAACCCATTGCCGCCCTCATCTTCCCTAGTCGTCAACAGCTAATCAACTCTCCTGTTCTCTCGAACTCTTGCATGCTTCTCTCTCTCTATTTCTCTATCTCTCTGATTGCATAACTTGAGCCCCAACTTGACCCCACTTGCTCTACCTCAACCATCGTGCAGGAACTCACCACCGTAGCCTGCCTTCACCCTTGTTGTTGCCGTCAACATTGTAGCCTAGCCGACCCTCTCCCTTTTTATCTCTTTTTCACCCTTTGCTTCTATCCCCCTCTCTCTCTCTCTCTCTCTCTCTTTCTCTCTATTTCTCCTTTCTCTCTATCTCTCCCTCTCTTCTTCTATCTCTATTTCACTTGTTCTCTCTATTTTTCTCAATCTCTCTCTCTCTCTGTAAGACTTTCTCTCTAAAATGAGAAAAAAACAAAAAAAGGGACAAAAATAAAGAGAGAAAAGAAGAAATAAAATCAAAATTAGATTGCATTGATGTGAGTTGCAGATGGATTTACTGTGGCTAGGGATGTTGCAAGTGACAGGGGTTGAATTATTTATATAATTATGATCATCATTTGTTGGGAATGTTGGAGAATTTGGATCCACGCCTTGCAAGTGAGGTGCCAGTGATCTAGAACTCTCGATTAGTGCTCTATCATATGTAGTTGAGCTTAAGAAAGGTGAGACCTAGTGGGATCACATTGTGAGGGTGCCCATTGACTTGTCTTGTGAAGGAAATGAAGGTCCTTTAGGATTTTTCAATATGACAATGGCAATTTTTACAGATGGTTATTAAATATGACTTCGCCAATTGGGCCAAGGCAGAGCAGTAGTTGGACCAAGAATTACCTAATTTATAGATTGATGCCTTAGATGATTATAATTCAAGTAAGTAGCTCCAATGTTATAGAGATTTCACTTGCTTGACATTGGAGATGAGTTAGCGATTGGTGATATAATAGGAGGTGGGAGGTCACTCCCATACATTATGCTTGCTGTTACATGGTAGGAAATTCACCATAATAAAGATTGAGATTTATGTTAGCTACATGAAGATCCTCCACACACCAAAAAAGAAGGGTAAAGCTGTGCAAGTCCAGAGAACAACGCACTTTTTATACGAGTTAAAATTAACGGGGCTTTGCAGCCATAATCCATTTCTTCTTTACCAATTGAAATGGGCGTAGAATTCAATTGATTTCTTGCTGGCCAAAAGTATTAAGTATTCCAATAATCTCGTGTTTATAAACTATAGCCTTCAAAGATAAACCATTTCATCTTAATATAATGGTAGATGAGGTGGGTGGAGCAAAGTAAAAAAAAATGGTATTTGCATCATAATCATGCTCAGTTGCTCACCAATATAAAAAAAATCAACCTCAAGTTTGTCATGCGGACTAGTGAATCATCACAAAAAATAAATGAGCTTAATATGTGGAACATAAGACTAGTGTGAGAATCCTAACTAAGAAGTAATTCATTCATGACATTTAGGGAATCAATCGCCCAAACAAGAAGAATCACTCCCTTAAGCTTTATAAAACCTCTCCAAACAGAAACCATATATATTGTCACATATGAAGCTCTGGCTAAATAATGAACTAAGGGAGAGGGACAGGTGGGAAGTAAAATTAAGTGATAGATTGGTCAGTTGTAGTTGTTGTTTGGAGATTCACTTAGCAGCTAATGGCTTGATAATTTCTCCCTCATTTAATTCATAATTTCTTCATTGGAAAAATTAGATGTCAAGTTTGCTATTTAGTGAGTCACTTCCTTCATCATGGCCGCTCTTGGATGGTTGACTTTTAAGTAGTATTCAAGTTTTGAGAATAGAGAAAAAGTTTCTCTAGGACCAAATCTAGTGTAGCCCAATTAACGTCTTGGCTGCCAAAGCAATCCCCATAATCCCTTGTTTATAATCGACCCATCCTTTTTTTCTTGGTTGTTTGTAAGGATGGAACTTAATATAATGGTTTTGGAGGTGGATGGAGACAAATTGATAATGGAAGAAACAGTTGTTTGGTTCATCACTTTGTAAGAATTTTGGCACATCAAGATTTTTATTGTTTACTAAAAGGTTATTAAAACGGCAGCCTTCTAATTATCTGGTTAGGAGAGTAGAAGTATTACATTTGGCTTATGTTAAGAAATACAGAGATAGACATAAAAAGACTTGGTTAGAAAATATTAGAAATAGTTGTTTGGTTCATCACTTTATTTTAAAAATTAAAGAGCATATAGATAGGAATTAAACTGTTAAGCCAAAAGACGCACAATTTATTATTGTTGTTCTACATATAGAACACTAACCGTAGTTCCCTCTGGGCATGCTTCCATATACTAGGAGGCATGCCCGCACTTTGCATCTTTCTTTCAAGAGCTGCAATGTCATCCTCATCATCATCATTGTCACCAAGTTCCTCTTTGATGGCCCTCATCTGAAAATGTGATACACTGTAAGCCTATAGAAGAATAGAAACCATAATATAAAATAACAAATGTAAGAAAAAAAAATTCTTTTGCAATCAAACTTCTAACTTAAATGGTTCAAAATTCAAGCCAAGACATAGAAGCGGGTGCAATGTAATGTATTGCTTTATTGAGCATCAAAACATGCCCATCAATGCCTTTTTCATTAACCTGAAACAAAAATGCTTTATCATATTCAGCAGAAAAACAGAGCAGTTTCATTTATTTTCTTCTGTTCATTCTTCTCCCTTTTGTAATGAGAGGTATGGTAGAGCATTAGGCAGTCTCAAAGCAATATGACTGCCAAAAATCTGACTTGCTCAAGTACGATGAATATTTTTTTCATACTAATAGTATGAAGTGATAATCATCAAGATAAGTAGGAAATATTATAAACTTTCTGTAAAACCCAAAATTTTATTTTAAAATTTACTATTATTAATTTACTGTTAAATTAGAATTAATTTGCAAATGATAAAAGTTAAAGGATTCATATTTTAGAATTGATACTAATTAAAAGTGTTAGTGTTACTTATAGGCTTTTAATAGTATAATATGGATATATGATTTTTTTTTTAGCTAATAATTAATTGAAAAGAGGCATCACTTGGCTGAAAAGAAGTTATAATAGCAGTTATGCGTGGGCCTCATTGTCCATATCTTACTTTGCTCCACGGGAACCAGCAAAATTCCTGTCTCTGTTAGGATTTCACGCAAGCCTGCAGCATTTCGGATAAGGGATTGTAGTGGAAAAATCGGCACAGTGAAATAATGTTGGCATAGTGCTTGAACTGTGAAAGAAAAAGGCATTGTGCAAAGCAGTAAACAACCAGAAGCGGAAGAATGGTTGAGTTTTGGCAGTAGGAGTCTTGTTGTCCAGTTCGGCGTAGTGCAGAGAACGGACGAGCTATAGTGACTCGCAGAAATTCCGGTAGAAGGCGGAGGAGATCCAGATCTGTGCAGGAATTACTGTAGCCAATTCGCTACAGTACCCTCTGCACTGTAGCTCAGTGAATTTCTGTATGGTGCAGTTGGTAGCCGAGTATACAGTCGAAATTTTCTAGAAAGGTTTAGTGGAGTATTCAGCACTTTCTAGGCGATTAGGGTTGAAGGAACAATAATTCTGGAGGAGTAATAAACAAATGAAAGTTGAGAGGAATAGAAAGAATAAGAAGGAAGTATTGGGAGAAAGAAGGAGATAGATGCAGAGAGGAGAATTTAAGATAGTTTATCAAAGGAAGAGGATATGTGGTGTAGAATTGGAAGGGCAGATCGTCAAAGAGGTAAGTTTTGCAATTATAAATTTAAAGTAAATATTCGAAACTCTTGATGCATACAATGTCAATTGATTTATTTCAAATGCTAATTGTGTTAAGATAATTCCAATTAGGAAATATGAAAATGCATCTCTTATGCATTTTATGAATAAATAAATTCATATCCATATGAATACTTGCAAATGAAAATCAGATAAAGCATATTTGTTTAATGTAATGAAATTGAGTATACTTTCAAATTTTCATGTATGATCAACCACCTGCATATATGTATTACTAAAGTTTAATATAAGATTCATGATGATGACTATAATGTTTTTCTAATTGATTATAAATTGAAAAGAACTTAATTATTTCATGTTGTCAATACATTATGACATGTAAATGTTAAGTGAAAGATACTTGTACAAGTTTGTATATGAAAAGTTAAGTATGAATAATGAATATGGAAAGTATATTGGATATCAATTTAAACTAAAGTTTGGCTATATATGATGCATGACTTACAATTGTGGTCGGGACGAAAGGGTTCCTAAATATGAGACTATATTGTAAGTGGGGCAAAAGGGACCCCAAAGAAATGAGACCTGTATAGAAGGTGGGGCAAAAGGGACCCCTAAAGAGGCAAAAGGGACCTCTATATAATTCAATGACGATAATGCCAGGTTTACCTGGGCTCCATTGAATATTTTTATGAATGAATAGCCAAATCTTTTTATGACAAAAATTGATATTCAGTATGGATTTAAAAGAAGATAAAGGTTAATACCCAACGGAATTTTATGATGTATTCTTAAGTTTGTTAACTTTCATTTATATTTTTAATGTTATGAATTTTATAATCATGCATTTATAAATGTTATTTAAAGTTGCATAACTTATGGAGCCTCATAGCTCACCAGTACACTTCTTACTGCCTGTTGTTACAGGACAAGAAAAAGAAAAGGTCGGAAACAACTAATGGCAAGGACTTAAATGTTTCATGTTAATTTTAATTCTGTTTGTAAAACTAAGTTTAAGGTATGTGAACATTCTAGTGCAGGATTTAATTGGTTTTTCTTAGTGGCTCTCTAACTATGTATTTGTTGAAATTTTCAATTATTAGATGCTTCCGTTTGATAAGATGAATGATAACTGTTGGATGTTTTATAAAGAGATTTCAAATTTTAAAAAGTAAAAAAAATGATGAAATTGTTATGTTTATGTTTGTAATACTCCCAATATCGTTAAGGGGTACTGTGGGGTGTTACACTTTCTAGTTAAATTGTATTCAAAGTCCAAAACTATTAGTAAATAAATAATCTTAAACAAGTATGATAAGCTACTTTACTATTTATAGCTTATCTTCCCTGCTATATTTTCCATCTTCAAAACTAACATATTCTTAATTCCATCATTAGTTTGTAGCCCTCCATCTCATCCTCCCTATAATCAACTTCTTCATCCTTAAGATTTAATGTTATATGACTTAAAGAACATGTACATACATTTAATTTAACTTCATTTCTTCAAGTCTTGATACTTCTTCAACATTATCGCACATCAAATTATCATCATGAAAAACTAACTCGACTTTTTAGTTTAAGAAGATAACACCTATCTTTTCAATTAAGGCAAGGCATTTGGCTAATTGGCACCTTAAGGCAAGGCGGACCCCTAATTAGGGGCATCAAGTAAAGACACTCTCCTAAGCATAACTTAGTAACGGCGGTGCCAACTTGGGAGATAAAAGGTGGTATGGCCTCTCCTCACATTTACTATCTAAGCATCTAACTTGCCTTCAATAACACTACAATATAGAATGATAGTAATAAATAAGGAAGCACTTAAATGGAGAAAAAAATGGATATGAAACTATATATTGTGTCACGAATCTTTATGTTTAAAAGGTGCTCTTCAACCTGACCTAGAAAAAGATTTAGACATTGTGTGCTAAAAAAAAGGATACAAACCTGTTGACGCAAAAGAAATTCTTTCTGAGACTTCGATAGCTGCCCCTCCACTTTTTGAGTTATTTTCTCTGCCACCCGAATAGACTGCTCAGCAGAGTAAGAAACTTAATCAATGCTTACGAATGAACAAATACAAAAAATCAAGTGACAATGCATCTATCATATATTATCTCATTACTAACTTCACGCATATGGCATTCAATTACCAAGTAGTATGGCATAAACTAAACATAAATACATAGAAAAGTTGATAGATATTTGAAAACCAAATTAAGCAATAATCACCTGCAAATGACGGTCAACTAGTTCAGTTGCCTTAGAAAGTCTGACTTTTAGGTCAACAGAATCCAGCATAGAGAGCTGCTCTTCAAATCCTATTTCAAAGCTAGCTACAAAAATATCTGCCAGTCTATGCACAGGTACTGTATCAAGAAGAACTTTTGTTCTGCCTGCAATTTTTTGCTTCTGCAACAAAAAATTAGAAAGAAAATAAGCCACAGCAAATATGTTGATGACTACGCATCAAAAAGGAAAAAATGAAAGAAAATACATAGAGAAATTAACTTAAGTACAAACATAGAGTTGTAATAAATGAATCAAAAATGCTTTGTTACCACCTAAGCATCTATCAAAGCCAAGGTTGAAAATGAGAAACGCAATGTGACGTGCAAGATGATTTTTCTTGCTTTGAAAGTGAAGCACAAACCAAAAATGTGCTTCGATTAATTGAAGCACTTACTAGTATTATATAATTCAATTATCTTAACGAAATGATCAATAGAATTTTCATCAAATATTATGAAGGATATAATAATGAATTACCTCACATAAACAACAACATAAATATTCAATAATTAGACTAAGAAAAAAAAACAACACTTGAAATTTTCTGGCAATTTTAAAGCACATCTGAAGAGCAAGCCATAAATATGACATTATCGCATAAGACAAAAGGTATGAAGAACCAATAGAGAAACTGAAAATGTAGAAAGAAAAATAGAGAACAAAATCTAAGAATTGAAGAAAAGAAGCAAAAAAAAAGATCTTCATTGATAGTACCATCACCTGGATGCAAATCACAGGATACAGAAAAAGTTCAGCTCTGGCTGAAATAAAGTTTATTCAAAATTCTTCTCTACCAAAACAAAGAGGAGTCTGTCCCCTTATATAGAGACTACCGACTAGAACCTAGAAGAGAAATAAACCTACTACCCATATTTTGGTTCAGCTACAGGTTTTACTGAACCGAACCAGAGGACAAGAAGGAGTTGGTGCTTACTATGGGTTCAGCTGTGGCTGGACCGAACTGCTAGAACATTTGGAGGGCTGTTTTCAGCTCCTGGATCACTCTCCCAGGCTTGAGAAGAACTTTCTTCAACAGTGGAGGAAATTGCATCTTCATAATAATGAGATAAATCTGAAACATTGAAAGTAGGGGAGACTTGTAGATTTCCAGGAAGCTCTATTTGGAAAGCATTGTCATTAATGCGTTTAAGATGCCATCTGCTTTGGGTTTGAGTTTGCTATGTCCTCTGGTTGGAAATCTTTCCTTGCTTATCCAAGCTAGAACTCCTTTAAAGTTTTGTTTCCTCTTCGACTTGTTAGACTGTTTTTGATACTTAGCATTCTGTTTATGAATTTGTTGTTGTACTTGTTGGTGAAGTTTATGAATTTCTTGAATTCGAGTTTCAGCATCAGGGTGTTGGGCTGTTGTGGCAACAAGTGGTACTAACTCTAGTGGCCCAATTGAATTTTGTCTATATACAATTTCAAAAAGACTGCGGCCTATAGATTGGTTCCTTGACCGATTGTAAGTAAACTCCACCTGACCCAAAATTTCATCCCATTGACAGATGGTCTTTCCAATAAAGCATCTCAAAAGGTTTTCCTAGACCTGTCAATTTCGGGTTACGGGTCGAACCCGACCTGACCCGTAACTGACCCGGCTTTATTCGGGTTCGGGTCAACCCGACCCGGTTTTATAAACGGGTCGGTCTTCGAAACCCGAACCCGACCCGCTTCGGGTTCGGGTCAACCCGACCCGACCCGTTTAGGGTTTAGGGTCACGCGAAGTCTCGGACAGCGGGTGGCGGACGGCTGACCCGACCCGCTTCAGCGGTGCAGTGGGCGGGTGAGATCGAGCGCGAAATAGAGCGCTGCAGTGGGCGCGGGCGAGCGATGCAATGCAGCGGTCGGGCGAGCGACGCGGTGCGGTTGGGCGAGGCGGCGAGCGACGCGGTGCGATCGGGCGAGGCGGCGAGCGACGATGTGCGGGCGGGCGAGCGACGCAGTGCGGTCGGGCGAGGCGGCGAGCGACGCGGTGCGGTCGGGCGAGCGACGCGGTGCGCGCGGGGCAGTGGCGAGCGGCCAGTGGGGCAGGCGGGCAGCAGCGCAGGGGCAGCGGGCGGGGGTAGGAAAATTCAATTTTTTTTTAAAATAAACGGATTTTCGGGTTGACCCGGCAACCCGTCGGGTCAACCCGAACCCGACCCGTTTTTGCAAACGGGTCGGTTTTTCAGACCCGAACCCGACCCGCTTCGGGTTCGGGTCAACCCAAACCCGAAAATTCCGGGTCGGGTTCGGATCGGGTTTTCGGGTCGGGTCCAATATTGACAGGTCCCAAACTCCTACTGACAGTTTCAGTTTGTCCATCTGTTTGCAGGTGTGCCAAAGAACTAAATTTGAGTTTAGCTCCTAGTTTGGTTAACAGAGTACTCCAAAAATGACTAAGGAATTTAACAAGAGTGATTGTTTTTGGAATACCATGTAGGCGTACAATTTCATGGAAGTAGAGTCTAGCAATATGTTATACATCTAATGTCCTTCGACAAGGAACAAAATGAGCCATTTTTAAAACATGATCAACTACAACCATGACTGAATCTTTTTTCCTTTGTGTGAGAGGGAGGCCAAAAACAAAATCCAAGCTAACATCTACCTAAGGTGAATCGGGTACTGACAAAGGTAAGTATAATTCAGTATTATGATGGGTTGTTTTAGCAATTTTACAAATTCTACACCTCTTAATGTATCTCTCAACATCTCTAAGTAGAAGTGGCCAATAGAATTTCTCTTGAATGATGGTCAATGTTTTATCATGTCAGAAATGCCTGGATAAGCCTCCATCATGGTTTTCAACAATAATAACATTTAGAAACAAGCATTAGGGAATGCACAATCGGTTGCCTAAGAACATATAGCCTTGTTGGATATGAAAAAGTTTGTAAGGGTGTTGTTGGACTTTTCCAAATCATGTGTAAGTTGGTCATTTTCATACAATTCCTGGACGACTTCAAACCCCATTGTTTTTACTTGGAGAGTGTTCAATAAATTGAACCTTCAACTGAGGGCATTGGCTACCTGGTTTGCAGTTCTAGATTTATACCTCAAATAATAATGAAAAGATGATAGATACTCTACCCACTTGGCATGCTTTCCTTTTAATTTGCTTTGATTGTGAAGATGCTTGAGAGCTTGGTGATCGAAAAATAAAACAAACTCTTGTGCTAACAATTAATGGCTCAAATATTAGAAAGTTCGGACAATGACATAAAATTCTTTATCAAAAGTAGAATACCGTTGGCGAGATTCATTAAATTTTCACTGAAATATGCCACTAAATGCCCACCTTGGCTTAACACTACTCCAATGCCCAAGTTGGAAGTGTCACATTCCACTTCAAATATCTGAGAAAATTTTGAAAGAGCCAACACAGGTGCTAAAGTTACAAGTGACTTCAATCGATCAAAACTAGCTTGTGTCGTAGAGGCCCAAGTGAATTGTGGTTGCTTGAGTAATTCTGTTAATGGTGCAGTGATTGTACTAAAGCTCTTGATGAAACGATGATAAAAGGAGGCCAATCTATGAAATCTCTTGGCATCATTCATGGATAAGGGCATCGACCATTCTTTACTAGCACTCACCTTGTCAGGCTCTATTTGTAGACCTTTCGATGACACCACAAATCCTAAAAATTTGATGGTAGTTACCAAAAATTGAGGCATGCAAATTTCATTTTTTTATATATTGTAATTTGAATTTTATGTGTTTTTTTTTTCCTACCCTATGATGGAAGGCAACCTATGATCATGTGTAAGTTGTGCTTTTAGACTTGCATTGCCTTGGGTGTGATAGTTTCTTTGGTGCCACGGCTTTTGGGCTGACTTGGTTCCTTAGTTTGGGCTTGGTTGTTTAGGGGTTTGCTGCCTAGTTGGTGAGCTGCTGTGTTCTACTTCCTTTTTCAGCTCATTATTGTGAGTTGCTGCCTTTTTCAGCTCATTATGCTGCTGGCCAGGTTCATTCCCCTCTGTTTTGGCCTTTGGGTTCTCCCCCAGCCCGGTTCCTTTTCCCCTGGCGTTGGCTGTTCGTTGGTTGTGTCCTGCTGGCCCTTCGAGTGATGCTCCATTATGCTGCCTTTTGGCCTTTTGCCTCCCCTTTGCTGATTGGTTTCATTGGGCGATTGTTTGGCCTGTTTGGCTCCCTCTCCTCTCCTATATATAGGGCTGATTTGTGACATTTTAGAGCAAATTTTGGTGAGTGAGAGCTACTTAAACCTAAGGGTTTTCTTCTTGGAAAGCTTGCGAGCTATTTCACTTCTCTTCTCATCTCTTTGATTTTGTCTTGGGCTTATTTTCTACTTCTTCTCTCCACAAGTTTCCACCCCACTTGTATCTTTCTTTTCAAGCTCTTGAAAGTGTTGTTAGCTGGTTTGATAGCATTTGCAGGAGGAGTCTTGTGGTGGACATTGGCCCAAAGTTGCTGTGGTGGACCTTTGGTTTGCATGTCTTTAAACACTTATTATCTCACCTACTATTTTTTTGCATGTGAGGTGACCACCAGTTGGTTGTTCTGAGGGTAGTTTGTTTTATTTTTATTTTAGTTTCATTTTTGTCTAACTTTTGTTTGTTTTAAGTTGATTTTTGATGTTTGCCTACTTTAAGTTGAATTGAGAAAAGTTCTCTAGGTCCTTGTGTTTTCCATTTTGATTTTTCTATCTAGTTGTCGGCATAAAAAATTCACATTTGGAAGAATTGAAAAACAATCATTGTTCTAGAAGAACCTCGAGTACTTGTTGAATGTGCTGTAAATATTCTTTTATGGTACGACTATATACCAGAGTGTCATCAAAATAAACAACAATAAATTTATTTAAAAAGGGACGAAAAGTTTGATTCATGAGGCGCATGAAAGTACTAGGCGCATTAGATAGGCTGAAAGACATAACTGATTTCGTATAATCCATCCCATGTTTTGAAATCCGTTTTCCATTCGTCTCATGGCCACACGAGGAATAGGAAAGCAATATTTGATAGTAATTTTGTTAACGACACGGCTATCAATACACATTTGTCAAGTTCCATCTTTTTTTGGCACAAGGAGGGCGGGGACAACACATGGACTAGAACTTGGTCTCACAAAACCTGTAATTATTAAATTGTTTACCTGCCTTTGTAAATCCTCATAATCTTTACGAGACATTCGGTATGTGGGATGGTTGTGAATAACAACTCATAGTATGAAGTCGATAGCATGTTCAACTTCCCTCAATGAGGAAGGCCTCTAGGAAGCGAATCAGAGAAAACTTGACTAAATTTTTGTAGTAGATTTTTTATTTAAACAAGTTGATGGAGTTGCTTTGTAATTTCTTCCCTATTGTGCTGACCATAGAGCTTGCAAGAAAAAAGATGGTTGTTTGATCACTATTTTGGAGGGTTCGGACACCCCATTTCATTCAATGGAATTAACACAATGGTTCGACTTTCTTGGTGAAAGGAATATGTATTTTGATAACCATCGTGAATGGTTCTCCAGTCAAATTGTCATGGTCTCCTAATATGATATGGTAGGCATCCATTGGCACTACGTCACATAATAGTTGTTCTCGAAGACGTTTTCCAATAGAAAATTGAACTAAACATTGTTTGTTGACTGATAATTTGTTGCCTTTTTTAAGCCAAGCTAATAGATATGGTTGAGGATGAGAACTAGTTGCAAATTTTAATTTCTCCACCATTAAGGTTGAAACTACATTCTCACAACTTCCTCCATTGATAACAAGGTTACACACCTTGCCTTGCACAGTGCACCTAGTGCGAAAAATATTGCGCCTCAACCATTCTTGTTCATGTTCATAACATGTATTCAGTGGACATCTAACTATAATTAGTTCTCCTTCATCAGCTTGCAAAATCTGTTCAGTTTCAGGAATCCCATTTGTAATTTCCTCTGAATAGTTATCTTCTCGTGGCATTTTCTCCATTAATGTGACAAATCATCGTGTAGGACAATTGGATGCTATGTAGCCAAAACCGTGGCATTTGAAAGATTTTCTTGCAGGAAATGCAGTTGCTGGTGCTACTCCTTGTGTTGTCCGAATCCGTGAGTGGCTTCCCGTGATTGGAACAATGTGGGAAGCATTGGGTTGTCGGTCTACTGAAGGACCCTGCTGGTTGGTAGTTCCACTCATACTATCGGCAACAAGAATTCTTTTTCCCTTGTTTTTGTTGTTTTTCAACCTTGAGAGAAAGATTGATCACATTGGCAAGGGTCCAATAAGGTTGTAATTGAACTATATTAGAGATAGACAGGTTTAAGCCTCCAAGAAAACAAGCAATAGTACTTTCCTCATGTTCTACCAATTGAAATTTAACCCCAAATGCTCGAATTCAGCTGCATAACTTTCACAGATAATTCTTATTGTTGAAGATGATGTAATAGGAGGAACATATCTTAGCAATAGTGTTCCGGTAAAAATTTCCATTGCAGCTCTTTTTTCATCTTGTCCCACATTGCAATCCTTGGTTTTTCCATCTCTTTGCCGAGAACGCTTCAAATTCTCTCACCATAAAGATGTGTTACCATTGAGTTTGATGGCAACAAGTTTGACAATGCATTCTTGCGGAACTTCTTTATATTTAATAGTTCGTTCAATGGTATATAACCAATTGATGAGTTCATCTGGATCTAGGCGTCCTTCAAAGTCCGGGAGATCAATCCTGATTCCAAAATCTGATGGCGATCTTCTAGCTTCACAGGAGAAATATCGCAATGGGGTAACATCTTCTTCGCTAGAGGATTCTTGGTGGAAAGGGTTTTCATCTACCCCATCAAGATGAGACTCTTCTCCTCCATTACGGTGATCCACGGGTTGCCTAACTTCCACGACAACAAGTATTTCTTACAATTGTCTAATTTCCCTCTGCAATTCTATAATGGTGTGTTCTAGGACAATACTTGGATTTTTCCCTTCTCGGTGGCATGCCAAAATTGGTGCTCTGATACCAATTGACACTGTAGTAAGAAAAACAAAGAACAAAATGCTAGACTGGTCCAGGAGGGACCAACCAAATTTTACACTAGGCATAATCCTGGTCCATCCCATGCTCTGTCTACCCCCCCTTGGGGTGGGGTCCATGCCACAATGAAGAGATAGGAGGGGCGGTTGGGAGGGAAATTCGAATTGAAGGGGCTGCTAGGGAATTTTGCTTTAGTTTGTATGCTTTTAATAGATTGTTCACCCTAGAGTTAAGGTTATGTTACGTTTTTGCTAAATTGAGTTTTCCATAGGAGCGAAAGGGACTCTAGTGGGCGACTATTGTTTGGGAGAGCCAGATCTTCCTCTCCAATTGAAGATCCATTATATATTATTTGTTTCTTCTTCTTATCATCAATTAAAAAGTTTCTCTTGCGTGATTCCACCTAGATCTTCCTTGTTTACTGTTTTGGGCTTGCTGAAATTCAATTTCAGCCAAGGTTTCCTTCTATTTTAAGAAGTGTTTCCTATCACAAAATCTAGGAATAGAAGAAAAGAAGAACAAAGAAATAGATCTTTATTGCTAGTACCATCACCTGGATGCAAATCACAAGATACAGAAAGTTCAGCTCTGGCTGAAATAAAGTTTATTCAAAATTCTTCTCTACCAAAACAAAGAGGAGTCTGTCCCTTATATAGAGACTACCAACTAAAACCTAGAAGAGAAATAAACCGACTACCCAGATTTTGGTTCAGCTACAGGTTTTACTGAACCAAACCAGAGGACAGGAAGTAGGCGGTGCTGACTTTGGGTTCAACGATGAGCTGGATCGAACTGCTGGAGCATTTGGAGGGTTGTTTTCAGCTCCTGCGTCAGAAACACCCAAACAACAAAGGGAGTAAAGCTTACCATGAATGCAAAATCAAGTGACATGAGTTGGAAAATAAAAATCAAAGGAATTCAACATTAGAAGTCAAATGAGGAAGAATTGAAGATAAACAATGGATAAATGAAAGCTTTTACCTAAAAATACCAGTAATAGAAAGGTATCAAGATTAGAAAATCTTTTAAGATGAAGATGGCTCGTAGGTTGACATGATCGTGTGAAGAGAGGAATGAGAAATCTCATTGAAAGGTCAAGAGCTGGAAAAAACTAAGAGGATTCATTTAGAGGAGAAAAATTATGTGACAACTTGAGAAAAATAATTGCTTCAAACTCAATAGCTGAAATGAAAAGTTAAAGTGTGAAATGGATTATGACCCTAAACCCTTTTGTTCATGATTTGACAAGTTAGGAAAACGGAGGTTGCATTTGAACTTCAAGTGAAATGTGATTTGTTTCAATAAATCTCAGAATGCTGCAATTGCGCATTCCATCATGCTTCCCAGCAGCATGCCACTTTGTGATCAATCAATGCAATGCAAATATAAGACGGAGTGCTTCATTCCATAAGTGTGCTTTTTAACAACACTGGTTACTGTTATAATCCATAAATAAAGAGGTCTAAATCTATGATGCACTGACACTTCTCTTCAAAGAGGCGTGCAGTGTCCGACACCGTATCCGACAAGACACTCGTCCGACACCGTATCCGACAAGACACTCGTCCGACACTCCTCCGACACGTGTCGGACACGCCGAAAACGTGTCCGATTAAAAAATATTAAATACAAATTGGACACGCGTGTCCGACAAGCGTATCTTAAATATTTTATAAATTTTTTTAAATATAGTTTCTTGTATTTGGCGGGATTTAAACTAATTTTTTTATTTCCTATCCACAACACCAAATCAACGTCCGTACTTAATACCAATCATCGAATATTCTCATTTTCATTTCTTTTTGGCAGTGAAGGTATTTTCTTCTCCTCTTTCGGTGACTGATAAACGGCATCGACGTCTGACTCTCAACATCCTAATACTAATCATTTTAAGCACAAATTCTAGTTAAATGACTTATTATTTTCAAATTATTTTTAAAATTATACTTATTTAATTTTTATACACTATTTTTTAAATATAAAAATTATAATGCCGTGTCTAATCCGTGTTCGTTTCCTATATTTTTAATAACTGACGTGTCCCGTGTCCGTGTCGTGTCGTATCCGTGTCGCCCTGTCTGTGTCTGTGCATCATAGGTCTAAATATATTTGCAACCAAGTCTAATGATTTATCATCCAAAGTAGACAGATCTATGTAATATGCAAAACTAAGATGATATAGATATAGCACAATATCCATGTAAATGATCAAGCATTGCAAGCACACCATGAACTTTTCGTAAAAGATATTATATAATATCAGAAACAAAAGAAAACTATAATATTCAGAAAATCTTAATATACACCTGTTCAAGAACGGAAATGAGCTCCATGGCAGTTGCTTTAAATTGGCGAGATAGTAATATTATGTCTGGATCTTGTTCAGCCAGCTCCAGCTCTAGAACAGTAGGAAATATCAGTTTGGTGAAAATTATAAAAGACCTTCAAAAAGACTACCAAGAAAATCATATTCATGTTAAAAAAAAACTGTAGGGTCCATAACTCATTAATTTAATCATGCAACATTAACAGATTAACTAAGTTTAATCAACAAGCTAATTATATAAATTATGTGCGGTTAGTATTGGGCTAAATTATAATATTTTATGCTTAATTATTTTGTAGAGTGGTTTCGTTTAATTCAAATTATGATCAAATACTTAACACGCTGTGGTTTTATTAGTAGCTTATAGATGAGGTGATGTGGTTTAATTGGCTGCATCATACAGCTGAGTCCTGGTGGCTGTGATAGAAAGTTTGCTTGGGTCCGTTGAGTGATGAAGTTAACTTGGCTTCATTTGGATAATAAGAGACATGCAGAGTAAACGTGATTATATCGATTCCCTATAGTTTCATTGTGAGAAAGTGTTTCCTATCTGGAAAGTGTAACCACCACTCTTGTGGTGGGGAGTGTGCATGGCATGTGGGAGTATAGTTCTAAAACGACCAACATACCCATCCCATGCTTTGTGAGTCACTCTGGTTCGCCAGTATACCAGTGAAGGAATGAAAGAATGGATGGATGATTGATTTTTTTATCTCCTAAATGATTGTAAATCATGTGATGGCTGTAAAAGAAATATGCCATGCCTTATTTTACTAATTAAATTACATTGTATATGAGATATTATGTCTCATTTACTGCCTCTTTGACTCCTACATCACACTTATAATAAAAATGAAGAGAAAATATTTATTCATGCTTATAAAATCTTACATATTTTAGCCATCCTTAACTTAAAGGTTGCTTAACCTACACGCCATGGCATATGTCAAATAAAAGGCGTGCTTTGTATTGGTCTAAGAATTAGGTGGGCACAACTGTATTAGCATTTCAAAAAGGTGGCAGTTGTGTAGCTATCAAAGGCCTAAGGACTAAAGAGCCATAAAAGGAGCTGTTAAGCTAAGCGTGGTTCTACAATATATTTATTCATATTGTAATTTGTAAATATGGTTGAGTAAGGACATTTATTGTACAAAGGGTAACATTGAGACATAAAACTCTAAAGATGTATTTGAGACTTGATATGAATTGTGCAGTTGAACTTAGTTTTATGTGTTAATGGATCACTAGTCCGTCATGTATTTGGAATTAGCCACTTTAATTATGTGTTTGATCGATAATCATGAATTTATAATATATGAATTGTTATGCAACAACAAATATGTAATCTAAATGAATAACTTGTTAACATCATGATCGTTTAGATTTTATTTTGCTGAAATTTTTTATGACAGTGAGACAGTGTATGACATATAGGTATTATAGCATAAGTTGCATCTTCAAGATTAAAACCTATTAAGGAGAGTGTTGGTAAATAGTCTTACAGGTGTATGACATGTGTTTCAAGTTCAGGATAATAAGTGATTCCTTGCAACGAGCAAATAGTAGCGACAACCTTAAATTTTAGTTATGGCAAGTGAAAAGATCTTAGCACATTGGTTAAATCTAGTCTTGTAGCATTTCGTTTGCGTGGAAAACAAATTAAAGCAAGGGAGTTTCGGTTAAATTTTCCTAAATAAAGACATCAGATAGCTTGGTAAGCATGACTATCATTATAAACTATACCACTTGATAAAAACAAGGTATCATATAGTGTTCCTGAAAGATTAATATCCCAAAGACTTGTCAAGAATGTTAATAAAGAACCCTCATATAAATGATAATGTGGACAATTTTGAGCATGTATTAAATATAAATCCACAATTTTAGTGCCCTTACCTTATAGGCGACACTAGTATGAAGTGGTTTTATAGTTTGTAAGTGCTTGATTGCTTGAGATTTGGGTTTCTGTTAAAACAAAGTTATCTCTACAATTTTGCTTGTCCAAGAGTTGTGGGCTCTGAGTTAATTACACTATCATGGTCAAATTTCCTAAGACTTAGATATGTTTTGTACTAAATGTAATGCTAAGTTAAGGGAAGTGTAGGCTTGATTTATCACAAATTGAGCAAGGGACAAATGTGAGTTTGCTTCTCTTCTTGTGAGGTGGATGTATGGTGAACACGCCATATCTTCTAAGGTTGTCATTTGATCCCTTCACTTGATGTGATGTTTATGATGAATGCTTATTGCTTAAGCATGTACTGCATACGATTGTTGTAGGTAAGGATAATATTAGACAGTACAAACCCTTTGTTCTAAGTTCCCATTGGACATGGGATGCTAGCTCTAAGAGCAATAGGATCATCCTAGCAGTTCCAATTATTATTGATGTGATGTGTACTGTTGATTAAAATGATTTGACTTGCAATGAATGTGTGCTTACCCAGAGGCTACCTTAAACCCTATGCATTACCTTTTGCGACAATGGACTCACACTTACATTAGTATTTAGACAGGTGGTGCTTGGGCAATTGCTGAAAACCTCCATAGAAGAAACCAATGCTAAGGGTGGCTCTAGCCTATGTTTAATCATATTGTAATTTGTAGTTGGATATGCCTTATTATTGTAGAATGTCTAACCTAGTGACATTAAGCTTTTGAGATGAATTGCTTGTCTTTGAGACTTGATATGATATGCATAGTTGGACTTGGTTTTTGTGCTGATGACTCACTCAGAGGTCATTTCCATGGATTTATATGCTCTAGGTGAGTGCTTTAACAGTCCACGAATGAATAAATTGTTATATAATTGCATGTTAGTTACTCTACTACTAAAATTTTTGTTGATAGTTATATAAGGCTTGACAAAGATCATATCCCTTTTCTCTAATTTAATATAAATTAATCTTATTTTATTAGCCAAAACAACATTTATGGATCATGCCAAGAGGTGCATTAAATTTGATTGGAAGGGAACGAAAGTTTAGATGAATAAAGTAGCACATAAAAGTGTGCATATCATTAATAGTCTGACCATAACATATCACTGAAATGAGTCAGTCTCATTTCTAAGTATACAAGAATTTCCAAATTTACTCTCTCTTTTAAATTATCTGAAAAACTTATTAGTCTTAAAAAATACATTAAAGCTGAAGCTATAAAAGAAATCTCCAATCATGAAATACACTATCTAGTAAAAAAGAATGAATTATAATTGCACATTAAGTAGGCTTATATATGGAATAGTAGGCTCACAAAAACCATAGATATGCATCCAAACAAAATCAATTAAATTCTTACCAGCCTTTGTCATATCTAGCCGGGAAATTCTTGCAACAAAATATGTTCCTCTTTCACTAATCTCTTGAACACTAAATCGACACAATCCCTCAAGAATCACAATATATGTTATTCTACCGCTTGGTTTCTCTACTCCTCTAGATAGACTTAGAGCTCTGGCAGCAACACCCCTGAATTGAAAGGAAAACAATTAATAGGAAATCTCCAAACATTATAATGATCAAAACAAATTGTGACATCATGTATTTACTGAAGAAATGGAGGGCTAGGTAAGCTACTTGGATTTCTCTTCCATATGTTGCATGATAACTTATTAAATTAGGTTTCTTTCAATCTTATTCTTTCCTAAAATTTACAAATCACCTAAGAAATAAAAATTCTAGCAAAAAGGGTAATCATTGCATCTAATTTACCAAAAGAAACATTTAGTTCACTTGTTTTTATGTTCTCTTTTTCAATCTAAAAAAGTCAAGCACATATAAAGTGAACTTGAAACCATAAAGAAGTGGCACTTTATTCGTTTTTATTGATGAAGATATAAACTAATAATATCTAGTCAATATACTAATGTCCAACATTCCCAGACATTTTGTTTTTTGCCTTCCTCAGCAATAGAAAAAAATATCTCAGCCACATATCGGAACACAACAACAACATCAAGTCATTGTCCAACTATATGGGGTCAGCTACATGAATCCTTTTTCTCCATTGCGTCTTGTTAAAAGTCAAATTCTCATTTAAATCTAATAAATAAATATCATTTCTAATATTTTCTAACCAAGTCTTTTTAGGTCTACCTCTACCTTTCTTAACATAAGTCAAATCTAATACTTAAACTTTCCTAACCGGGTCATCGGAAGGCCTCCGTTTAATTTGACCAAACCATCTAAGGCGACTCTCTCTCTAATCTTATCTTCCACTGGAGCTATTCCAACCTTTTCACGTATATGCTCATTTCGTATCCTATCTCTAAGGGTAAATCCACTCATCCACGTAAGCATCCTCATCTCTGCAATGATTAACATAGTATTATGCTTCTCTATTAATGGCCAACATTCGGCGCCATAAAGCATTGCAGGTCTCACCACCATCTTATAGAATTTTCCCTTAGGTTTGAGGGGGGACTTTTTTATCGCACAACAAGCCCGATGCATTCCTCCACTTCAACCATCAAACTTGAATTCTGTTGATAATATCCCCATCTATTTCATCATCACTTTGAACAATAGATCCAAGATATCTAAAACTTGTACTCTTATTAATGACTTGATCGCTCAAAGTCACAATCCCCTCACTAGATTTATTGCTACTAAAATTACACTCAATATATTTAGTTTTAAATCTACTCAAGAGAAAACCTTTAGACTCTAAGGGAATCTCCAAACGAACTCCAAACGCATGAATGGCGTCGCTTGCGAGCTCCAGCCGAACGGCAAAAATTCCGGTATTTGGTTGCGGGTGAACAGTGCGACGCCAATATTGACATAGCACTGTTCACCTGCGTTATTTTTCTGTCTCTACTGGATTTGCCAAAGAAATGCGTGAAGGAGAAAGACGGTTACTTGGGCGCAAAATGGAGTTCGATTGGAGATGAATCAAGCCATTTTTTGTTACATTGCATTTTGGAGTGAAAAATGAGATTTTCGGTTGGAGATGCCCTAAGGTTGACCTCCATAATTCAAGTTTACCTTCAACTCTCTCTCTAGTTTTATCAACAATAAGAATATCATCAGCAAAAAGCATACACCAAGAGTGACATCACGATAAAATATCACTATTTTCCTCATAACTTCTATCCACTTCCCTTTCCCAAAAGACTAACTAAAGGCATTTGAACACTATGGTATAAATAAACACAAAGAAAAACCAATCCATGAATTTTGTTGAAGAACACAAAATTTGGATCAAAAGGTTATCAAAGAAACCATTTTCAGCTAAAAAAAGAACCATTTTCAGCACCACGAACAGAAAATTCTGAAAAATTGCCACAGAAGGAAAGTAGAGGTTACCTGTTATACCAGCGGATAGGCTCCTCCTGGTTCTTTGCACCCTGCTTTTGAGAATCACCCAAAACATCAGCCGATGACTTCACAATCCGCTCTCCATTATCACTCCCCGATCCTTCATTGAAAAAAAAAAAAATATTTATAAACCTCCATCTACAATCACAAATCAAAAAACCATAAACATAATCAAACACAATAAAGCTCACCCGGCGATACCAAGTTACCAACAGCAGCCGCCGCCGCCGCCGCGGCAGCTTCCGTGACCCTCACAGGCAGCACTCCAATCAACCCTTTATCCTCCCTCTGCCACAGCTCCTGCTCCACCAGCTTCACACTGCACCCCAAATCTCCAGTAGATGATTCCAATTCCCACTCGAACTGAATAACAACCGATCGAAAACTTACCTTCTCGTAGATGTGCAGCGGATGCGAATGACGGCGCCAGGCAGAAGCACCTTATTTCTGAAGGGAAGAATCGCCAGACGGCTAGGAAGCTCCACTGTCTCAGCCATTCTCCCTGCTCCAAAGCGAAGAGATGAGGAGATTAGGGTTTCGAGGGTTCCTAATGGAAGGGGATGATGATGAAGAGGTTGGGAGTGAATTTGCTTCATCGTATCGATATAATGGATGAGAGAGCCTCATTCCTGCGTGGGTGACGTGTCACGACGCCGTCATCACGATGCTTCTTTATGATTGAATTTTTAGTGAAAATGATATCATAATTACTATATTAAATTTTAGAATTTATTTTGGATGGCATAAAATTATTGAGGAAAAAATAATTTTTTTAAGACTCCGTTTGGAACATCATTCGTAAGACTTTTTAAAACAGTTTTTTAGTACAAAAATTTCAAATTCAAAAAATTTTTGTACTAAAACGTTGATGAGAGCTGTCCCAAGGGAAGCCTAAGCTGCTTAAAAAATAGCTTTCTAACACAAATTATTTGAAAGCAACGAAAAAATAGTATTCAAATAAAAGTTGTGGTTGCAGTCTACAAAGCAAAATAGTAAGAAAGTTGCCTCAAACAGACGCTTAACTAATGGTGAGGAGTGTAATCATCATTTATGTTTACTCTTTATTTTAACGTGCAGTTTAGTATTTTCTTCTTCTTTTCATCTCCTCACTAACCCTATAGTAAGATATCTCTCCCTCTACATCCCATGCAAAACGAATTCAATCATAATCGAGGCTCCCGATCTCTCAACCCGGCCATGAAACATAATTTCCTCACCCATCTTTATACATATCTCCCCAGGTCTATTTAGACTTTGTTTGAGACAACTTTCTTACTATTCTCTAAATCAAGTTTATAATACAAAAATTTATAGTTCAAGAAATTTTTATATCAAAAAATTGCTTTAGAAAGCAGTCCGAAACGAAGGCTTAGGCTTCGTTTGTTTTTTTAGTGCTTTTGTAAAAGACAGTTTTAAAAAACATTAGTTTAGAAAATGGAGTTTTATAACGGAGAAGCATATATAAAAAGCTTTCTCAAAACTGCAGAAAAATGAAAAAAAGGAGTTATTTGGAACGTGATTTGACGAACCAAACAACACAAAAAAAAATTCCTCAGTTTCCAAAAACGGAAAAGGCAAAAAAACGCTCAAACAAACAAAGCCTTAGACTTTGTTTGGGACGACTTTCTTAATGTTTCTTAAAGCATTGAACTAAAAAACTGTTTTAAGAAACAGTAAGAAAGTCGTCGCAAACGAAGCCTTAGTTTTTTCTTAGCTTAAGATCCCTTCCTAACCATTCAACAAAAACCTTTGCCATTCACACTTAGGGCCTTAAATAACTCCAAACATCATAAATACTTTCTATTAAAGTCAAGCCCAAAACTTATCCTTATTTCACCTAAAATCCCAACTCCTATCATTAATAAATCATTATAGTCTTATTTATTTTTAAAATACACTCCATCTTCTCTTTATTATTTTCTTATACAATGTTTTAGAATTATTAAAATTTAGTAAATAAATAATTTATATTTAAAATTTAATTAAAATTTATTTAATTCTACTGAAAATTAACAATCAAATTATTGGCTAATAAGAATTTTAGTGCAATCAAGCTATGTACAAAGTACATGAGCACGTGTCACTATTCATTTACTAAGTCTCTGTTTGCTGTTTGCTGTTTGTTACTTTGCATAGGTTCCATTGGCAGATAGGAGGCCATTGGCGTGTAGGTGGGCCTATCAAATATTTAATTATTTGTCGTAATATCTGACATTTAGGCTATTAATAAATAAAGAGTTATTTATTATCTTATTTAAAATTTATTTATTTATTTATTTTAATTAAATTTTTATGTCAAATTTGATATGATTCTCTATTTTGAAATTCCATCAAATTTATTTTTTATTTTTTTGTTGAATTTGAATTATAATAATTCAAATATATGTTTATGATGTTTAATTAAAATTAATATAATTAAACACATAATATTTATAAAATATAATTTTAGTTAATATTTACTGATGTTTGCATCATATTTATAGCTCAAATAAATTAAAAAAAACATAAAAAGTTAATTACAAAAATATAATATGAAAAATCAAAATTTATTAAACAACAAACAACCCTTTTAAAATATTCAATTATTTAAAGTCTAAATAATTAAAAATTTAAATTTAATTTATTTAAAATAAACAATTATAGCAAAAATTATTCATACAATCCACTAATTTATACAGACAAAATTGGAAATTGCATGCGAGGACTCTGCAATGAGAATTCCTTTTTCTGCAAATGAGAATTTTACACGGCAACGCCTGACGAGGTACGGCCTTAGTTGTCCTTTGAAAAAATAAAATAAAAAGACTCAGACTGCAATTTTATTTATTTTATTTATTTTTATTTGCCATTAGGAAGTTTCCAAGCAAGAGCTCGCATGTCCCCATATTTATTTATTTTTTGTTTTTTATTAAAATGGGACATTGTCAAAGGAAGGTGGTTTTATTGTTATATTTAAAAAATAAATAATAAAAGTATTAATTATTGACAAGATAAAGGTCAACATTAAGATCATTTTCTAATTTTTACAAAAGTTGGGGGTATAATTAGAAAATGGTAAAAAGAATTTGTTAAGTAGATTTACCAAAGCTACTTATCAAATTTGTCATAATTAGAAAATGAAGGAAGAGAGTAATGCTTTGTTTGAGACTGTCTTTTTAATGATTCTTAAAGCGGGTTTTTAAAATAAATTTTTTAATTTTGTATTAAAAAGACGCTTTAAGAAGCAGTATGAAAGATGTCCCAAACAAAGCTTAAGTGATTGAGAAATTAGTTTATTTTTTCTCTTATTGTATAATTAATAATATGCCATAGCTTGATATGGAAATTGATCTTACCAAACTTCATCCAATGACCACAATAAATTGGTATGATGATTTTAAAGTCTTGTTATTATACATTATTTTATTTTATTTGCATGAAGTGAAGGTCAAGTCCATATTTATTGATAAAAAAGAGAAGATTTAATTTAAAAAATAAAGAGGGCCATAAAAAAATATCAAATAGTCAAAAATTGAGGCATGGAAAGAAACAAGCAAAGAGGCTAAGAATTATTATTAAATTTTCTAATTACTAGTAGCAAAGAAAATACATAAAATATGACATAAAATACATAAAAAATATAAATGATGTAAGTCTTCATAGCTTGAGTTTCATGTGCTCTTGCGCTTCATCTAATGATATGGCCATCTCCCTATGCTACATCAGACACCATAAGAAATAATATAAACCCATAAATAGACCTACATTGACATCATAGCGTATAGTGTAACAATATAAAGTATAACCTACATTGATAAAAACATCCAAGATGTCACAACCAATAAGATGCATGGTTGATCATTCTACATAAAAGTCTTTATGAGGGGGTTGAAATTGATCATGATATCACTTAAAATTTGTAGCCATTGACAATCGAGCACGATGTTTGCTCCATGTAGGGTTGTCAATAATTGACACGATTCGAAAACCCGACTCGAACACGACCCAAAATTTTCGGGTCGGGTAAATAAAAATGACAAGAATTGAATTTCGGGTCGGGTCCGGGTTGACCCGGTAACCCGTTACCGACCCGTTTGACACAGGAAATGTGGCGCCCCCAAGATCCGTGTAGCGAAAGGATTCGTCTGACATTCTGATCGAACTCCATTCCAGTTGCCTTGCTCGGACCTGAAATTTTAAACCACATATAATGAGCTACAATAGCCCAGCAGGTCACCAAAGCCTACAACTGAAATCAAAGCAAGGCGATGCTATCAATATGCATGTCAATCTATCAATCTGAATCAGTCAATGGTCAATGAGTCTATGCAGCGGAAATCAATGAATCAATGATCATCAATTCTATGCAGTGGAAATCCATAGTCAATAAAACCAGTCAATGCAGCGGCAGGCAATTCGATAAATCAACGCAATCAATCAATATCCGTCAATCAAATCAATACGGTCAAATCAGTACGATCTAATCAATGAAGTCAAATGAGAAAAGCGATACGAGACAAGGAATCTATAAAACAGTCAATACGGTATAGAACAATAGCAACAGTGAATCTATAAAATCTAGGCAGCAATACAATGAATCCATACGATGTCCATGTCCATGCTATCAATGCAGTATCTATATCAATGTCAATAATCAATAATCAATAGTATCAATGCTCAATGATCAATCAATGAAATCAATGAATCCGTACGATAAGAAATCAATTCGATAAATCCATCAAATCAATAAATCAATCGGAAGTCAATAAATCAATGCATATCAGGAAATCCATACGATGCAAGATCATACAATTCCATACAAGGGTCTTACTCGACAAGCACAAACACTAGTCATGATCAACCAGGTTAACTGGCTATTATCGATAGTGCTGTTGTAGAATCCGTTGCTGTTGTAGTCCGTTTAATACACGTTGGTCTATCAACAAGAGTCGTCACTCTTTTTGCCCGTCGGCCGCCCGTCGGCATATAAAACTCCTTATGACTCCCATCTATAGTGCTGTTGTAGAAATCCATAATCGATGTTTAAAGGAAAGCCCGTCGGCCCACCATCCTGTACAGGTCAAGTCTATCTTCACCAACGTTCAACCAGGTTCCCACTTGTCTTTCAGTGACACAATCAATTCAATGAATAATCGATGCAATAAGCAATATTAAAGAAATCTAGAACAATCATATCAATAGTCATATACATATCAATTCAATCTATCAATCTCAGATAATTCGGAAATCATACGAAAATCGGGCAGCGTAACGGCAGTCGGTCAAATTTACACAAAAATCCTGCAAAAAGACACGATTTCCAAATTCTACCAAATTACAATAGAATATCTATAACATCAATGCAAGACTTTTATTCTATAGAAACCAAGTCAGAAAACATCCTGATAATTTTCTATTCGATTAAAATCGCGTAGAATCAATTCCGACCGATAAAATCTTCGTAGAATACAGTCAAATCGTGTAGAATAATCATATCTATAACACTCTAAAAGTTGTGCGGTGAAAGTTGTGTCAAATCAAAATCATGTCGAAAAGTCGACTACGAAAACACAAAACAGATCTCAACTCAGTCAAAACTCAACTTCTTTGAAAACAGAAATAGGATTCGGAGTCCTTACCACGAGATCTTCACTTTTCCCAACAGCAGCGTCGGACGAAAAGCGCTCCGCGGTCTCCGAAAACCAGCTTTTCTCTTTTTCCTTTTCTCTTTCTCTCTCCTCAGATATTTTCGTTTTTATAAAATGATTTTCTCTCTCCTCAAAACGAGCTGATTTTCTTATATTTGTGAACTGATCGGCCAGGCCGATATTCACATCGTCCCGGGACGATCAGACCAAATCCTGATCGTCCTGGACCTCACCCAGGGCTATTGTCTGGCCGATAATTTCTACAGTACCTATCGTCCTGGACGATCTCACGATCGGCCCGGACGATCCTGTCCAGAAATCATCCAGAAAACACTCCAGAAATCAGCTGTTTTCCATGCACTGATCGGCCTGGACGATCTCAACTTCGTCCTGGCCGATTCTGGGAGGGAAATCCGATTCAGAGAGGAACAGTAAGGGAACGAGATATTACAATCTCCCCACCTTAGAAAAATGTCGTCCCGACATTTCCCTAAAGGTACGAAGCAAAACACGAAGCAAACCAAATCGATCGAAATCCAAATCCCAAAACAAAACTCGTCGAAATCTAAACAAACACACAATGCAATCAATCAAATGTCAATCACTATGTATACAAAATGAATAGAATGGATTCATTCTATCAAACTATCAATCAAATCCTTTCACTACACTTGCTCTGATACCACCTGTGGCGCCCCCAAGATCCGTGTAGCGAAAGGATTCGTCTGACATTCTGATCGAACTCCATTCCAGTTGCCTTGCTCGGACCTGAAATTTTAAACCACATATAATGAGCTACAATAGCCCAGCAGGTCACCAAAGCCTACAACTGAAATCAAAGCAAGGCGATGCTATCAATATGCATGTCAATCTATCAATCTGAATCAGTCAATGGTCAATGAGTCTATGCAGCGGAAATCAATGAATCAATGATCATCAATTCTATGCAGTGGAAATCCATAGTCAATAAAACCAGTCAATGCAGCGGCAGGCAATTCGATAAATCAACGCAATCAATCAATATCCGTCAATCAAATCAATACGGTCAAATCAGTACGATCTAATCAATGAAGTCAAATGAGAAAAGCGATACGAGACAAGGAATCTATAAAACAGTCAATACGGTATAGAACAATAGCAACAGTGAATCTATAAAATCTAGGCAGCAATACAATGAATCCATACGATGTCCATGTCCATGCTATCAATGCAGTATCTATATCAATGTCAATAATCAATAATCAATAGTATCAATGCTCAATGATCAATCAATGAAATCAATGAATCCGTACGATAAGAAATCAATTCGATAAATCCATCAAATCAATAAATCAATCGGAAGTCAATAAATCAATGCATATCAGGAAATCCATACGATGCAAGATCATACAATTCCATACAAGGGTCTTACTCGACAAGCACAAACACTAGTCATGATCAACCAGGTTAACTGGCTATTATCGATAGTGCTGTTGTAGAATCCGTTGCTGTTGTAGTCCGTTTAATACACGTTGGTCTATCAACAAGAGTCGTCACTCTTTTTGCCCGTCGGCCGCCCGTCGGCATATAAAACTCCTTATGACTCCCATCTATAGTGCTGTTGTAGAAATCCATAATCGATGTTTAAAGGAAAGCCCGTCGGCCCACCATCCTGTACAGGTCAAGTCTATCTTCACCAACGTTCAACCAGGTTCCCACTTGTCTTTCAGTGACACAATCAATTCAATGAATAATCGATGCAATAAGCAATATTAAAGAAATCTAGAACAATCATATCAATAGTCATATACATATCAATTCAATCTATCAATCTCAGATAATTCGGAAATCATACGAAAATCGGGCAGCGTAACGGCAGTCGGTCAAATTTACACAAAAATCCTGCAAAAAGACACGATTTCCAAATTCTACCAAATTACAATAGAATATCTATAACATCAATGCAAGACTTTTATTCTATAGAAACCAAGTCAGAAAACATCCTGATAATTTTCTATTCGATTAAAATCGCGTAGAATCAATTCCGACCGATAAAATCTTCGTAGAATACAGTCAAATCGTGTAGAATAATCATATCTATAACACTCTAAAAGTTGTGCAGTGAAAGTTGTGTCAAATCAAAATCATGTCGAAAAGTCGACTACGAAAACACAAAACAGATCTCAACTCGGTCAAAACTCAACTTCTTTGAAAACAGAAATAGGATTCGGAGTCCTTACCACGAGATCTTCACTTTTCCCAACAGCAGCGTCGGACGAAAAGCGCTCCGCGGTCTCCGAAAACCAGCTTTTCTCTTTTTCCTTTTCTCTTTCTCTCTCCTCAGATATTTTCGTTTTTATAAAATGATTTTCTCTCTCCTCAAAACGAGCTGATTTTCTTATATTTGTGAACTGATCGGCCAGGCCGATATTCACATCGTCCCGGGACGATCAGACCAAATCCTGATCGTCCTGGACCTCACCCAGGGCTATTGTCTGGCCGATAATTTCTACAGTACCTATCGTCCTGGACGATCTCACGATCGGCCCGGACGATCCTGTCCAGAAATCATCCAGAAAACACTCCAGAAATCAGCTGTTTTCCATGCACTGATCGGCCTGGACGATCTCAACTTCGTCCTGGCCGATTCTGGGAGGGAAATCCGATTCAGAGAGGAACAGTAAGGGAACGAGATATTACATGAAATAATTTCACGCGGAGATAACTTAAGTCGCGTGTTAGGGTTTTACGCGATCCATTTTCATTTCACGCGCCGTAGCTCTCCAGCCTCTCCTCTTCTTCGCTGCTTCGTCTAGGGTTTCCGGTGTTCTCTTCTCTACAGATCTCCTCGATCTGTCTCTACAGATCTCCTCGATTTGTCTCTACAGATCTCCTCGATTTGTCTCTGGTTTCCTCTTTTCTCCTTCTCTGGCATATTCTTGGTCCGTGGTTTTGTCCTTTCGTGGTGTTCATTGTGCACATCTGCTTTGGCTCAACAGGAATACTTACATCTCTCGCTGTTTGTATCTCTCATCTTTTTCCCTTTCTTCTCCTTTTAGAAGCATGATATATGAGATTATGAGCATACGAGAGATTTGTCTTGCTGTGTTGCGAAGTTCCGGCTCGATTTTCTAGTTTTTTACGGTTAGGGTTTTTCTGATATTCTGGTGCAAACGAGCCAAGTCGAGCTCGATTTTCTGGTTTTTTTGTCAGTTCCGGCTGGTTTTTCTTCTGTTCACTTACTGCTATATTTCTGTTCAATCGAGTCATGTCGAGCTCTATGTTCTGGTATTTCTGTGCAAATGAGCCAGGTCGAGCTCTATGTTCATGTATTTCTCTCATTCTGTGCTATTTCTGCTGTTATTTCTGTGCAAATGAGCCAGGTTGAGCTCTATGTTCATGTATTTCTGTGCTATTCAGCATGTTTCTGTTGTTATTTCTGTGCAAATGAGCCAGGTCGAGCTCCATGTTCATGTATTTCTATGCTGTTGAGCCTGTTTCTACTGTTATTTCTGTGCAGTTTCTACTATTATTTCTGTGCAGTTTCTGCTGTTAATTCTGTGAAGCTACTACTGTTATTTCTAGGCACTTTCTACTGTTATTTCTGTGTAGTTTCTACTTTTATTTCTGTGCAGTTTCTGCTGTTATTTCTATGCAAAAGAGCCAGGTCGTGCTCTATGTTCTGTGTGCAGTTTCTGCTGTTATTTCTGTGCAGTTTCTGCTGTTATTTCTGTCCAGTTACTGCTGTTTTTTCTGTTCAGTTACTGCTCTTAGTTTAGAGTTTAGAGTCCTAGTTATTTTGATGAGTTGTTGTTCAACAACACATTAAGAATATGCAATTATTTGCCCATTATTAGTTATTACTTATTACTAAGTATTTGGAGTAACAAGCCTTCAACCCATTAAGTATTGAAGTCTGTTGACCTCGTTTTTCGTCCGAGTAGCCTCGAGGAGCTTCGATCAATTTAATTGAGCCTCGTCGAGTTTAATTCGAGCTCGAATCGGCTCGACTTGAGCCGGATTAGACCCGACTACACTCGATTAGCTTTGATTGATTTGATTTGACCGCGTCGAGCTTAAATTGATCGAAATTACTGTCAATTTTAAGCCTAATTTCGTACGATTAGTTCTTTCGAGCTGGCTCGAGCCAAAATTGACTCGAATCGAGTCAAATTCGGACTCGAGCTTAACCCAATCTTAGCCAATTTTAGTCTGATTCAGCCCAATTTTATCACATTAAGAGCCACTTGACTTTTCAAGTTATTTGAATTTATTTCCTCAAGCCGGAAATTGCGTCGACGGCCGCGATTGGATTAAATCTTTGTTTCGGCTGAAATCTCGCGCTTCAATGATCTTCTGCAGCTCGGGCAGACTTCGAGCAACGACGAGAGCTGTTTATGGCATTTTCGGAAGCTGGAGCACGACGACGACAGAGGGCGGGCTTCATTTTCTAGCGACGAGTTTGATTTACCTAGACCGAAGGCTCTCACGCTGAAAAAAAAAAAACTCTTCCTCTCCCTCTCTCACGCCTTCTACCTGGCTCGAGCGCCCTATCTCTCTCGATCTCCAGAACTCCCTTTTCCTTCAGCCTTCTCTGTTTAAAGACACGCCTGAACCCTTCTCTCTGGGGTCTTCTTCCGTTCGCACGATCCCAGGCCGGAACCAGCCATACACCGCCCGATCCCTCCGTTCGCACGATCCCAGGCCGGAACCAGCCAGACACCGCCCGATCTCCCTGCGTTCGCGAGACCAAACCCGACGCCGGCCTCCCTGCGTTACTCCAGTCGCCCTTGTCGCCTCTAGCCAACGCCTCCAGCAGACCCGACTTCACCGCCACGTCAAAACCCGACGCCTGGATTGAGCCCAAACTCCCCTTTGTGAGTCTTCTTCCTCCTTTTCTTCTTCTTCCTCCTTTTCTTCTTCTTCTTTTTATTCTTCTTTTTCTTTTTCTTCTTCTTCTTCTTCTTCTACTCTAGCCACCATGATTTTCTCTCATTCAAATCTAGAGTTTCATGAGTTTTTTTTTTTGGTTGGTAGCAAATCATATCTATATGGAGTTTTGTTTTGGTTAAGTTTAAAATGTGGAATGAAACTTATAGTGTGTATGTCATCACACCTTTGATTCTTGGATTTCTAAGTGAAAGTATATGCCCTCTATAGTAGGTCTCATGACAACATTCAAAAGCTTTAAAAAATCTGAGAATGAAACCTCTTTAAGTTGTCCTTCTTTTTTTTTATTATGTCTATATCTCCTTGATGAAACTATTATCATGTTGATTTTGAGCATATTTTGGTAAGTCGTTTAGAGAAATTTGGTTGAGATTTAAGTGTAAACCACTGTTTTTATGAAGATTTGTTTCATGTAACTTCGCAAAGTTGCATGCTAAGTGTTTGATGAGATGTCAAAAGGAAGGAGTTATGATATTTTGGTAACTATGTTTGAAACACATATTGTTAATACCTATCAACATGCTTTAGCTTATGTCTCAAAGCTTTGATGACTTGTTTTTGAGATGTAATCTTGAGTGAGGGTAGTTCCCCTCCTTCATTCTAAAATTTGGTAGACTTTAAATTTCCTTTCATATTGATTTCGATGAAGCATGGGTGTAAAGAGTTTGTGATTATTTCGCTTGGTATAGCCTTATGAGTATTGCATATGTATGGTTTGGCGGAATGTAAACTCTCATGGAATTGAGAGAAATAAGTTGCTCTTGTTTACTTTATTCTAGTTGTTTTTGCTCGATATATGCGTTGGATTGAACCATGTATTTATGCAAGCATATGTTGACGAAGCTTTGGGGATAGTTGGGTTAAAGTTTCGGAATTGTCTTATTGCAAGTAAGGTTGGTTTTTCTTCGGCGCAATGTATTAGTTTCATGAATGGCTCTAAGGGTTATGTCTTTAACTTAAAGATTTCGGGAAGGCATGCAAAGGGACATATCGATTCATGACTACTTGAAAGATGAGTTTATTTGTTTATTGTATATGTGAAACCGACACTTTATCGTTACTTATTTTATTCGATAAATGATTTAGAATCCTATGTTTAGATTGTTGGAGATCATGAGAAAGCTATGCTAATTGTCAATATTTTGCACCTTAAAGTATTTTTTGTTTCGCTTACAAAAAAAATGCACGTGTAAACTCACTTGAAAGAAAATTCGTTGGGCCACCTCATATAAGAGAGCTACCTTTCTTTTTATTATTATTATGAATCGCGCCATGTGGAACGTCCTTTAGAGATATTTTCTATGTATAAATTGTTAAAGGCTAGGGGAGATTATGTTGTTCCTTACCAAAATATGCATGCAAGATGATTGGTAACTTTGACTAAATTTTGAAAGGGTTGAATGTGAGAATATGTTTCGATTCCATGTATACCTTTGATACCATAGGTTTGTCGATTCGTTCTAAATTTACTAAATATGTCCGCATCATAAACTTTTTTTAAGATTAGAGAGTTTTATATGCATGGATCTCTTTTTATTTATGATTTGGGCAAGTGGGTGAATATAACTAACTTTAGAAGAGTATTTTTCTTAGTGATAATTTTTCTTTTATAATGCTTAATATCAAAATTATAGTGCATTTCATAAGTTTTGATCAAAGGGTAATGTTGAACAAGCATAGTTTTATCTTCTTCAAGCATCTTAATTTAGTATTGAATTCACTGTCTTTGTGTGGTAGTCACGAGTGGGAAGTATGCTTATTTCTTATTGTTCTTATTTGCCATGAACGCTTTCAATGACCCATCATTGAAAGCTTCGTGAAGTATAAGTAGTTTGGCATGGAGATTGATGTTTTAGCCTTATGTTTGGTTATGTTGTAAGAGTTTTGTTGGAAACGAATAAATCGTTTTTTGCCGCTTCTTTCTCATGGGAAATTTTAGAAGAGTAATTACACGTCCTTTTTCTCTTACTTGTGAGCATTTATAAGTTTTCTTGTAAACGTCTTTTGAGAAATATTGGAATGTTGGCACTAAGTTCCTGTAGATGAAGGTGTAGATGCATGTGTAAATCCTTAGATTTCATATGGAAAGTGTTATCCAAATATCTTGAACTGTTTAAAACTTTTGCAAAGATTAATTAGGTGTATTAATGTCTCTTATGGAGAAGGTTTATGTGTGGCATTTGATTGCATTATAACAACTTTAGTAGAGGCATGTGAAATGATTTAGCATATGTTTTATAATCCCATTTGCAATTTTCAAGAGCATCAATCTACATGTCCATAGGCTTCTATAATGTGGTATCATTTGAAGTTTGCTTAGTTAAGCAAAAGAAAATCATTGGAGAATATATTTATGCATTGTTCCATTTACATTAGCAAAAAAAAAAAAAAAGAATAGAACAAGCAAGGTCTCTTTATACGCCTATACATGCCATTAAACATAAAAGCTGAAAGAGCATGAATTGGTAGCTTCGACATACACACATAGAGTATTGCATTTAGTTTTATATTCAAAATCCTACATGAATAGTAATTGGTGGTTACATTGGGTTTTATCAACGAATGCTTCTAGATTGTCATATTAGCACACAAGAAGCTTGTTTGGAACAAAGCTTATTTTACAAAAACGATTGTTTGAGTCATGTTTTCGTGCATATTTGTGTTAGATATTGTAGTTTTCTTATGCGTCGTTGCCACCTAATGACATTTGAGTTTCTTTTGGAAGAGTCTTATGAGTTGTCTTATATTTAGAGAGTTTTGTGAAACATTTCTCTTTGCTTTTATTGAAGTTTCCGCACGAGTTGCTTTGGATTGCAAATTTGGGAAGTTTCTTTTGATTGAAAATGTCTTGTTTTGCTTTAGTTGGAATGATTTATTAGTGGCTTTAGAGTTGTAAGTTTTACAAAAGGGCTTTACGAGCTGTTTTGCATCGAGAAGTTTTGTTATATGAGTTTTGCGAATCGGCTTGTGTTGAAATTTTATGTGTTTTCGTCTTGTGAATGTTTTATGACGAGGGCTCTACAACGAGGGATTTCTATAAAATCTTCTCGTTGGAAAGCTTTGTTTTTTTTTTTTAAACCCACTCCAAATGAAGGGTGAGACACTTGATTGTGGGTTGTTTTGGGTAGAATTGTGTGTCAAAATAGAGGATTTTGGTAAAGGATTTTTGTAGAGTTTTTGTGCCAAAGCAAAATGAAAAGAAAAAGAGATTTTGGTAGATAACCTTTGGGAAGTTTTGTGTAGTAGTTCAGCTAGAAGTTCTTGTGAGTTATTTTTGAGATTTATAATTTTGTGGTTAGACTTATTTAGTAAGGTCCCTTAGTGTTTTTTTTTTTTTTGGGTGATTAGTGCTTTCTCATTTGAGTGAGATTTTTCTTAACGTTTATCTCAAAATGAGTCACTAGGTTGGAACACTAAGAAACTTTGGGCTGGAAGATATTTAATGTCTTTTTTATAGCTTCTTTGATTAGTCCTTACTCGTTTAGATTTTCCCCCATTAATGTTAGTTTCTAAAATATAAAATTTCGGGATAAATATAAAGCAAAAGAGAATTTAGTTGTAAAATTCAGTCTTAGAAGTCTATTTCCCTTAGTCGATTTGGGCTTGGTTTAGAATGTTGTGGGTAGGTGTGTCAAAAATATCAAGTGCCTCATTCGGATGGTGGGAATATTAAAGGGCATTGTTGATGTTACTTTAGGATATACTTGATTGCCACGAGGTGTATCCAATAACAACAATGCCTACAGCCCTTTTCGTATCGGATTTTCGTTCTTTTTCTTTTCATTGCATTTATTTGTATTTTACTTCGTTCGTTAGCTTTCTTCGTCATTTTCTTTTATGTTTTGGTACTGCACACGTACAAACTAAGGAGAACCCAAAGCACAAACGACTCGACAAGTAACAAAAGGTACGTCCTAGTTCTTATTGCATTTTCTTCATTTCTTTACACTGTTATTTACTTATAGAACTGCTCTGATGCCTATTTTCTTTTATGTTGCGATGTACTCTTTTGGAAAGCAATGGATAAGGAGCGCTTGGAGCTGGAGCTAGGACAACCGGATCCGAGCATCAGTCGCCCCTATTCATTCCGGTAGGGGCGCTACGGGCGGAACCACCGGGTCGTAGCCCCCGGTGCTGTAAGCTTTCTTAAAAACTTAGAAAACCTTTAGGGGCCTAGATGTTTGTACGCCTCCCACCTTTAGGGCCTTGTAGAAACTTCAATTATATATATTTAGGATTGTTTTTACCTTTCTTTTTAGATCCCTAAAACCCTGTGACATCCGTATAGAAGTCTTAGGAATTAGAAAACAACATCACTTTCGATCCTACAACACTAGTGACATCTAAGGACAAAAATTAAGGATCGAGTCTTAGAAAACATAGACTTAGGGTACATGCTCCCTATAGGATAGAGATATTAAAACAAAAACCTAGTGACACATTTTCCTAGATTTGGATTTTATTTTCTTAATTCATTAATAATCAACTAATATATCTTAACCTAGTTCCTAAAATATGTTAAAACACCTAATCCTTAATTAAACTATTATTAACATTTTATAATCATTAAACTTTAAAATCTAAAACATAAACCTAAATCAAGTTTAACTAATTTAATAATCAACCCTTAACCAATCTAAAGTTTAAAAGAAGTAGATCTAATTAGGAGATCAAATTTTAAATTAAAATTTATTAGAATAAAAACATTTCTAAATATTAAACTTTAGAATAATCTCTAAAATCAATTAACAAATTTGATTAATAAACGATTAATATACTCTTTTCTTTTCTTTTTATAACCAACTAAAATAATCCAACAAAGTTAATTATTATTGGGTAACCCAGGCCTACGAGGCTATTAAGTTAGCCCCAAGGAGGGTGAAATAAACCTCACGGCCTCGGTGTGAAACAAAGGTAGTAGTTAATCAAACACTAAAATAAAACATCCCTAAAATTAATTTTAAAAATATTAAGATTTGAATTTTAATTAAAATTTCCTTTGCCCTTTTCAACAAACAAAAATACAAACAATTCTAACTAAAATAACCCTATATAGGATCTACCAAAACCACACAGCTTTCACACACTTAGATGAGTTTGCTAGGACACGACTATTAGCTTTAGGTTAGGTCGTTGCTCTGTTTTTCTTTTCTGTTCTTTGTTGTGACGCTCTGCATGTGACCCGTGTGCTGGTTGTTTTTGCTACCTGTTGTAGCCTTTCTGCGATGTTGTTTCTGTACTATTTTCTAGCTTTCTTTTCTGCACTGTTGTTGTGAGCGTTAGAATACCTATAGGTTAGGCACGCTTTTTCATACTAATGATGTCTTTCTACAAGTAGCCGTGCTTATACAACGCTAAAAAGGGGGCTAAAATTAATAATGTCATTTATAACTGCTTTAGGTACATGCTTCAGCTGCTTAACCCCCAATAATCAAAGCACGGCCAAGTGTGATTTATTTTTCAGCATTTTCATATCTATAACTGCTTGGATGAGTTTTTATTATAAACTGCTTAGGATAACCCCTGTAGGAGAGTCTAGATTTTTTTTTTATAATGTAATATATTTGATAGTAAATATTGTGAAAATTTAAAATAAGGCATTTTTAAAGAGATAGGAATCCAAAGGAAAAAGTAAACTCCTCAAGGGGTTTCCTTTTTCATTTGAATATCATTTTGAAGCACTCACTACGAGGAGTCCAAAGGGAAAAGTAAACCCCTACAGGAGGTTTCCTTTTTTTCATTTGGACATCTTTTTGGAGGAGCCACTACGAGGAGCCAGAAGGAAGAACGAAGACGATCCAAAGACGAATCAAGGAAGAGAAGAAGAAGACTGAAGAAATATAAAAATGCCTTATTTTAAGATTTGCGTCGTTCCCGGGTTGTTGTCGGTGGAGCCCGACCACCATTACTTACTGTACTCTGTGATGTAATATTATATGGCATTTGCCATGGACACTCTTTTTCGTGAAATTTATTTCTGTGTTGTGATTTACTTACTTTGTTTGCGCAGTAGAACCGGCATGCTTTTTTATAGGTTTCTTTCTTGCATGTGCTTGTGTCTGACCGCTAGGCTCTTTAGGAATAAAAATTTTTATACTCGTAATTATTAAATAAAAAATTTTAAGATTAATTCACATAGAAACCATAACGACTTTAGGGAATAGCCGGAATCGTCCGGGGACGCATGCACGCATTCTCTCTTCTATTAGACAAACTTTCCCGCCTGCGGGTAGAGTCCGGATAATCTGGCCTATGAGGATGAAGTGCCGGACCTGGGGAAGTTTAGTCATTCAAAAATTATTTTCTATAAGCCTTTTTAAAATTTCATACATCATTGATTTGGAGACTTTAACCAGCATAAATTGCATTAGTAACTAATTAAAATCAAAATTTAATTGCATTAGTTTTAGGGGCATTGTACCACTCATAAGTGTGGGATCAACTAGGGATTTCTTTAGTTGTCGATCCCAATTTCAGTGTCTAATCTACCCACCCATCTCTCATACAGACCGGATAGCATGAATTTTACACGATTAGGAGGTTTTAGCTGGCTTCCTTTGTCAGGCAAGGAATAAGTCCAGGACTGCATTAGTTAGGTCGTAGATGTTAGTGTTGTGTGTACAACACTGCATCTTTTATAGATTTAGGGTCTAAAGGTGGGGGGTACAAGTGTACCTCTATACACCTTATTGGTGGGTAAGTTCTCTATTTCTTTCGGAGACTATAAATCCTACCCATCTGCGTCACACGGATGATGCCACCTCCTTCCTTCTCTCGTGCATATTTGAGTGCAGTGTCTCCTCTCTTTTTCTCCAGTTTACACTTCTTCGAGCTGGCCGGATGTTGACTGAACCACGTGTGATTGATTGAGCCAAGTTGGGACCCTCTTTCCCTTTGATTAGGAAAGCCTAGAAACCCCTTTGCACTAAACCCATTTGGAGAAGATAATCTAACATCCTTAATCGAGAGTTTTCCTAAGTCAAGGCTTAGGATGTAATCAACTACGGGGGCTTGCGCCTATAGGAAACCGATCCCCACAATCAAATAAACCCCATTCGAGCTGATGTATCGAATGGGGGAAATCTCATGAACTTTTGGGTTATAGATATTATTATCCATCGAGGTTGGTAGGTGAAAGCCGCTATCCTCCATGGCTAATCGTATCTATAACTCCATCTGCTCTTCCATCGGCCTGCTTGTGTCGATTATAAAGGTCTACGACCACTTTGTCCTACGGGATAGTGTGATAGTACTCTTTGCATTCGAACCAAACGAGCAGAATCCTTTCGGAGACCCACAAAGTCATACTTCTTTTTAGTGTTGGATGGTTGGCTTGGGCAGTTAGTTGGCCGTTATAAAGACTTAATGTGTTATGTGTATTTTTTTGAAAAAGAAATTTAACAAATAGCATTGTGAAGTTTTAATATTTTTTAATTTTTTTTGTTAGAAGGAGGATTCCAATACCATTCATGGGAATTCTTCTTTTGCTGAAAATGAAGAACCACAGACTTGTGAAATACCTGTAGAGCCCTCTAACGATCAATGTAATGATGCGACAGTTACTAAGAAACGGCGAAGAATGACCTCAGTTGTTTGGGGCCATTATGAGATGTTACCTATTACGAAAGATGGAAAAAAAATGTAAATGCAAGAAATGTGGTACTACTTATCTATGTGATAGCAAAAATGGAACCGATAATCTTAGACGCCACCTCGAAAATTATAAGAAAAGAAATATGCGTGATATAGGATAGTTGATTTTACAAACCAACACTGAATCTTCAGTATCAATGTCTGATGACAAGTTTGATCATGCTGTATTTCGTTACTTGTTTACTGCTTCTATCATCATGCATGATTTACCCTTTCAATGTGTGGAATGGGTTGGACTTCGAGCAGTTTTGTTATATCTTCGTCGTGACTTGCAATTAATTTCTAGAAAAACTGCTAGAAATGATTGCAAAAGACTATTCCTTAAGGAGAAGATTAATTTAATGGAACAGTTATCTAGAAACACTAGCAGGGTTTGTTTAACATCCGACCTTTGGACATCTATAAATATTGATGATTTTATTTGTTTAACTGCTCATTATATTGATAATGATTGGCATTTGCAAAAGAAAATTATTACTTTTGCATTCATGCCACCTCCCCATAATGGAATATCATTGTTTGAGCAGTTACAGTTGCTTTTGGTTGAATGGAAAATATAATCCAAGCTCTTCAGTATTACTTTGGATAATGCTTCTGCAAATAATAGTTCAGTTGATTATCTAAAAAATCATTTGAATTTGCATGGTGCCTTGATAATGGAGGGTGCTTTTTTTCATATACGTTGCACAGCACATATCATTAATCTTGTAGTTCAAGAAAGTTTGAAAGACATTGATAGTGCAATTGCAAAAATAAGAGAAAGCATTAAGTATGTTAAAGGATCTCAGGCTAGAAAACAAAAATTTCTTGATTTAGCTTCACAAAGTTGCTTGGATGGGAAACGAGGTTTACGTCAGGATGTATCAACTCGATGGAATTCCACATTCTTAATGCTTGATAGTGCAATTTATTTTAAACGAGTTTTTCAACATTTAGAATTGGTTGATTCTAATTACAAGAATTGTCCAACATCTATTGAATGGGAAAGAGCTGAAGAGATTTGCAAGTTTTTGGAACCTTTCTATGAAATAACTTCTCTTATTTCTGGGTCTAAATATCCTACAGCAAATTTATACTTTCCTTGTATTTCAACAGCTTATGCGGAACTTAAAAATATTTTGGGCAGTAGCCATCAGTCCCTAAAGAAAATGGCTGCTGTAATGATTGTAAAATTTGAAAAATACTGGTCAGAATTCAGTGATATTTTGGCAGTAGCAGTGATTCTAGATCTGAGATACAAAATGGCATTTGTTGAGTGGTGTTATCAAAAATTGTATGGTGGCAACTACCTCTCCGAACTTAGGAAGCTGAAACTCAAGTTAATTTTATTGTGTGCTAACTACTATACAAGAACGACTTCTTCATTGGGAGGATGTACAAGCAACAATGAGGTTGCACAAGGGTGTCTTACAAAGATTAAGTCTAAATTTTTACAGGTTCTTTGTTGAACTTTGTACATATATTTACCACTTTATTTATTTTTGATTTTTTATTTCTAATACCAATCCAAAAAATATAGGATTTTGCTTCATTTCAGAAGGATGCTTATACACCTAGGAAATCTGAATTAGACATCTACCTAGATGAACCTAAGCTTGATAGCAGTATTGATTTAGACATTTTAAAGTATTGGCAAGGGAACCAATATAGATTTCCTAGTATTTCAGCAATGGCTCGTGATGTACTATGCATTCCAATAACAACAGTAGCATCTGAAAGTGCATTCAGCAATAACGGTAGAATTTTAGATCAATACCGAAGTGCATTAAAACATGATATTGTTGAGGCACTAATTTGTGCTAAAGACTGGTTATACGGACAGCATGATGATTATTCATTCATCTTACATTTTTTTTATTTAAGATCTCATTGTTTGCTAATTTATTTTTAATACATGCATCATTGTAGCAGTAAAAGACCCCGAAATTGATGCAATAACTGATGATATCCTAAATTTAGATGTGAACAACAATGAAGAAGATGTTGGTGCCAGCTCAGTGGTTGGATGAACATCAGTTTATGTCTTATGTGAATTTATTTGCTCTCTAATTTTCCTTTAAATTGATGTAATGAACTATTTTTATGGTGCTGTCTCTAAACAGCAAAAACTGGTGTGATGTGTGTTGTTGCTGGGTTGGTTTCTTGATGTGTGTTGTTGCTGTCTTTATGCATTTTGCTGGGTTGGTTGTGGTGGATCAATTTCGGGGGCCTATCTATCTGCCTAGTTCCTGGATCATTGTTATCTGAAACTGTACAGAAATAACAGCAGAAACTGCACAGAAATAAATTTAGGGTGTTGTTGGTTGCTGTCTTGGTGTTGCTGCTGTCTTTAAACATTTAAGGTGTTGGGTTGGTTGCTGTCTTGGTGTTGTTGCTGTCTTTAAACATTTAGGGTGTTGGGTTGGTTGCTTTCTTGGTGTTGTTGCTGTCTTTAAATATTTAGGGTGTTGAGTTTGATGTGTTTAGTTGGATTACATTGGTTGGATGGTTGGCTGTGTTGTTAGGTTGGTTGTTGTCTTCGTGTTGTTGCCGTCTTTAAACATTTAGGGTGTTGGGTTGGTTGTTGTCTTTAAACATTTAGGGTGTTGAGTTTGATGTGTTGGCTGTGTTGTTGGGAGGTTGTCTTTGGGTTGGTTGCTGTCTTCGTGTTGTTGCTGGGTGCTTCAAGAAGCCCAGGGATGTTGTGCTGAATAGAAAAAAAGTAGAAACTGCACAGAAATAAATTTATATGATGTATTTTATATGATGGTTTGCTGTGAGGTTTTGATAAACAGAAAAAATAGTATAAACTGCACAGAAATTACAGAACATAAAGAAATTTAGTGTTTCTCTGGCTGGGTAGCTCGGTTTGTTGTGCTGGCAGGGAGATTGGTTGGCTGTGTTGGCACTTGGCAGGGAGATTCTTTTGCTGTGTTGACAGTTGGCTGTGTTGTTGCTGGTTGACTGTGTTGATGGTTGGTTCCGAAATGATTGAAAGTTGAGTAGCGATGATGAGTACCCTCCTAAACTTATTGTGAAGTCAATTGTGAGAAATAAGTTATTGCAACCAGGTGGCATTTGAAGGGTTAATCAAACAGATACTAAGTATAAAATACAAAATGCCGCATTGGATGGCAATTTCTAGATTTGCAAGTCCGCAACCGAAAAAAATTATATTGTTGACTCACATTTCATTGAATGATGAATTATTTGGAGGGTTAATATGAGCTAATAACTCAAGCTTTCAACTAATTCATGGATTTCAAATTATATCTATTTAATTGTTTATATTTTTAGCAGTTAGCTTTTTTCTATGAGGGTAGGCCACAGGCACAGCAGCATAAGAGTCAAGACATCAAGGAGATGAAGATTTTGTAAATTGTAATTATGGTTTGACATTTTTAAAAATTGTAATTATTTGTGTAATTTATTTAATAGTTTAATATTTTGTATAATTTGTATATTGTAATTAACAAATTGATTTTGATTCTTAAATAAAATTTTTATTTATGCAAATTTCTTTATATAATTTTCTGTGTTTGTGTTTTTGAATTTTTTTTTTTAAATAAATCAGGTTAGCGGGTCATTCCGGGTTGGGTCGGGTTCGGGTCCTGAATATTGACCTGTATCCATTACCGGGTCGGGTTCGGGTCAACCCGTTTAGATTCGGGTCGGTTCGGGTTCGACACGAACCCGACCCATGACCCGGTTTTGACACCCCTAGCTCCATGTATTAGTAAAATAAAAAAGGGAGGTTTACATACATACAACTTTATTTTATGATATTTACATATCTAACACCCAAAACATTAATATTACATGCCTACCAGGCATGTAATATTAATGTTTTGGCTATTAGATATGCATAAAATAAAATGGTATGTATGTAAATTTTCCAATAAAAAATCAACTTGGAACTATGTTTGTTGGATGATGAGAGTTATATTGAGGCACCTATTATGACAAATGAGTTAAGCACCATTAGCAATATAGCAATGACGATATTGAATGGTGCAATAGATGCAATTGGGAGTTGTAAGAATTCGACAACACGATGTTGGATAATGTTGTATGTAGAGCCACTATCAATGAGGATTGAAAGTCGTCGCAAATTGAGAAAACTCAAAGAGACAAAATGTATGGAGTGTTGGTTGGCCGTCTAAGACATGAAAACTAATTCCAGGGTGCTCTAGTTCATGTAGGGAGTTTGTAAAGGTCCATATAGAGTTGGAAGAGTCATGCATATGGTCTCTCCACTAATGAAGGAGTTCACATACATGCAACCTTAGGTTTTTAAATATTTTGAGCCCTTGAAGAGGAGACCACAAAGAAATATGATTATAGAATATGCCAGTGATCAACAGTGACATCATCATAGTAGTGTATATTTGCAAGATTCATTTTTTCAAGAGATCATTAATCAATTAAGAAACTTCCAAAGCAAATATAAGAAGAAGATTTCCTTAAGAAAAAGTGATTTGATCATAAAATTTATTTTATGCGCTTTAATTAACATTCAATAAAATATTTAATAAAAAGAAATGATAAAAGGGGATCGAGTTCGACCGATGATTTTAACAGATTATCATAAGTGTTTAAATCTAAAGATTGTGTATTTTCATTTCTTATAATGAGCTTCTTTTAAAGAGGCCTTAAAGACATAATGTAAGCTTTAAAATTAAACATCAAGGTATATTTTGAGGCTGTATATATATTAGTAAATTATGATCTTGTCGACTCCGATCCTTTCAAGGAGATGGATTAGGCCTGAAATTTACTTTTTAATTTTACTATTTAACTTTTTTGGACCTAGGATTTTGGAATTTGATACAACGATCGAGGCATAAGCGGATCCGAAACCGAAGAAGACATAATTAGAATGAGTATGAATATGTAAGAGTATGGGTACAACATATTTTTCATGTGCCATATCCTTGTGATTTAAACTATAGTTTTCTATTGATATTATGAGCCCCACATAAGATTCTCCCTCCCCTTATAAATATGGGGGTGATGGAAGTTCATTTCATGCATTTCTCATGACTTGAAGTTTCTTAGGGTTTCTTGGGTTCCTTAGATCTTTTAAGGCTTTTGGAGGCTTTGGGAGTCTTGCTTGTGCACGAGTGAGCTTATTAATTTCAGTTCTCTGTGTAAAATCCAAGGATTTAGGTAATTACTATAATTTAGTATGAATTATTGTTTAATCCTGATGGAGTTAGTAATTATAAGTTATCCTATATAAGTTAAGAAATTGAAATGGGTGAAAAGAAATTCAAATGTCTAAATTGCTCTTGGGGTGCCATGGCGGCAGGCTTTTGGTTTGAACGTTGTTTGGGGAATCTAGAATATTCTATAAGAGTGCAATGACATTAGAAATATTGGTGTTGTGACGGCAGTGTGACACCTCCAGGTTCAACATTCAGTTCTACCCATTTTGACCCGATTGGAACAAGGTAAATATTTTAACTTTTGAGTTTTTAAATCATTTGCATATCTTTGGGAGTATTTTGGTGCATGAAAATGATTGTGCGCGGTCTAGAAAGAGTCCTAAGTTTTTTGTATGAATTTCGATAAAATTCGAGAAATGACACTATTGGGGCGCCTCGGCACTGGGTGTTTGAGTGCCTCTGCGTTACTATAGTATTAGGCCCCGAATAGTGACATTGCAACGCTCTAGTCTTGAGTTTTTTGAGATCTTGAACTAGTGCCGCAATGCTCGAATTGAGTGTCGCAGTGCTAGGCCATTATGAGCAATTTAAATATATTTTAAAAGAACTATTCCATTCATTTGATCGAGCAGCCGACAACCATATGAGAGAGAAAGAGAGAGCTTTAGAGAGGAAAAAGAGAAATTTTGAGCAGCATCCGAATGTTTTTAGCCATCAGGCCAGTTGAGAAAGTTGTTCATAACGAGATAAGTCACATTATGTCTTTCTCAATTTTTAAAAATACAAAGTTTTTTCATATTTTCTAATTACATTTTTATTTTTGTTACCGAAAAATGCGAATAACCTTGCACTGGAAAAACTTTTATTGCGTAACTTTTACAAGCTATCAAGATTGAAATTATGAACATTCTAAATATTTTATGGAAAATTTTTACTGAGTATTTTGAAAATTGTGTAGTTTTTATCTAATTAAAAATAATATGAATACTAAAAAATAATGATATAGTACAATTAAAGTCTTAAAATAATATTTTACACAATCTTTGATAATTTGATTATGTTTTGAAACTGCAAAATTTTACTTGGCAGTAATGTTGTTGGTTACCATTATAGAAAAGTGTATAATTCTAACACATGCTCAATTATATTTTAAATTACTATAATATGATGAAATATATGTTTATATGATTGACTTATAACTGTTGGGAGCTATAAGAGGCCATAATCCTTTAAGATTCTATCTGTGACAGAGAATATTTTGGCGCCTATAAGACATGTTCTCGTGGTTATAAAGTTATGTTCTGATGGTTATATGCCATGTTCTGGATCCTACGAGCATATTTTCAGGATCTAGGAAATGGAAGGAACTTATTGATTAGCAGTTCATGGTTAGATCTGAGTTGATAGGTATTTATTTATTTTGATTTTTGTAAAGTCATGATTAGTTTTTTTTTTCAGTTATGTAGCTTCTGTTTGATAGCAATGTATTGTAATATATATATATATATATATATATATATATATATATATATATATATATATATATATATATATATATATATATTATATATATATATATATATATATATATATATATATGAAATAAAAATAATATTATTGATGAATTTATTTAGTACTTTGAATATTTTTAGTAGCTTTGTAGTATGCAATTTATTTAAAATAAAATTTGGAAGAGGATCTAAGACATTTCTAAAACTAGATCTTGGGAATCGCCTGGTACAGCTCGATACGAGTTATAACTCAAAATTTTGAAAACATGATTTTTATCTACAACAATTAAGAATTTATTCAGGAGTTATTATAAGACTAAATCATAAATTATCTTCTCTATAACATCTCTATTATTGTATTTTAATTTCTCTAATTTTTTAATAATTTTTTAGCACTGATGAAATTCTTTAATAAATTAGCACATGACGATATAAGTGGTGATTTTTAGGACCGTCAGATGTACATTTTGTAAACTGATTTCACCAAAACTTTTTAAATAAAATGAACTATTATATTAATATTTTTCTATAATTTTTATATTCCTTAAAAGAATTTCTATAAATTTTATACTGAAAAATATATTATAATTTTATAATAATGTTATTATTAATATTATATTATTGTTTTATATAAAAATATAAAAACACTCATTTAAATTCCCTTAACCAGTTTGGTTTCGTTAACAGAGAAATTTCTTTTGAGAAATGATAAGAAAGAGAGGAGAGAAGGAAATAAGCTAGGTTTTGACAGGCGTAGAGCGGTTTTCGTTGGCCTAGTTCAAAAATTTGCTCTTCTCGAGTTAGGTTATATTTTGCCTATTTCAAATTTCAACAATTTTGTATTTTTTGTTATTTTTTTCAATCAAATTTATTTTTTGTTACAAAAAAATGAGGACAACTTTATTTTAGTAAAACTTTTTATCGTGTAATTTTGTATATGCTATAAAGATTGAGATTATGAACATTTTGAGATTATTTTGAAAATTTTTTGCTAGTTGATTTTAAAAAAAGTAGTGATTTTTGCCAACTTAAAAATTTATTTTGACATATAAAATAGTTTTTCAGTTTAATTAAAACTTCAAAATGATATTTTATATAACTAGTATAAATGCCCGTGCATTAAATGCACGTTACTAAAAATTTAAAAATAAAAATTTATATTATAAATATTTTAATTATATGATCATTATTAAGGTAAAAAAATGTATCATTCTAAACAATAAAAATCATTATGATAAGTTTTAAATGATTAGATAAGTAGTTTTATATGATATTTGGATTTTCTTTTATTCATGAATTAATTTGGTATTAAATTTTGTTTATTAATTAATAAACAATCTATTTATTTTTTAATTCAAATTTTCTTGAAAGTTATAAGTTCTTTTTTAATTACAAATTAATAAAATTTTAAACATTAATAATAAATAAAAAAATTTAATAGAATAAATTTGAGAGAAAATTACTTTTTAATTCATATATTTCCTTTAAAATAATAATTTTATTTTATCAATTTATAGTTATAATATAATATATTTGATAAGAGTAAGCTTTATTTGTGATTTTTTTATCATGATTGTAATCAATATGATACATTGTTCTCCTTATATGATATATGTTTTGAAATTTTTTATCTTTTATCCCATGAATTTATATTTCAATTTAAAAAAATTAAAAATAGTTCATAAATTTTAATTTTCTTTTTAAATAGAGAAGCAAGTATAACTATACCCCAATGAATATTCCAATAATTATTATAATCATAAATTTAATAATTTATAGCCCTTCAAGAAAAAATTGGATAAATATTTCATTTTTTTTGTTTAAATTTTTTAGAGAGAAAAATGAGTTATGTTTACATAGTTGAATCAAAAATAAATCTTCTAATTAAAATTTAATTGATTGTTAGGTAGTAGATTTTAACAAGCGTTTAATCTAAATCTACTAAACAGCCAAAATGGTAAAGTTAAATCCTACAAAATCTTAAGTGTTTTCCTATGTTTTGAAATAAATATCAAATTTAGTAAATGATGTCCTTTGCCAAATTAAACTTAAATACCTATTATTCATCACATGTCATTAATTTTGCCTGTTTTGGTGGGTGGTTTTGCTTCGGTCTGGGTGCTCTGTCTCTCCATTTATGTGTGGAGTGTTGGGCGGTGTTGGCTCCTGTTATATGTTGCTCTATTTTCTTGGCTCTTCCTTCTTCGGGTGGCTTCAGGATTATTGTTATTGTTATGTCGATTTGGCTGTGCTGGGTTGTGCTTATTGCTAAGTGGTGTTGGGTGTTGCTGTTACTGGTGCTGTGGGATCCTAGTTCTGGTGAGGTGGGTGCGTTTTTTGTTTTTTGTGGCCTGATGTTGTTTTGGCTGTGTATTAGGATTTCCCTTTTGTATTATTTGATGATGTGGAGTTTTATTCCTAATGTTGTTGGCTGGGAGGGGAGGTTTTACTTAGGGATTTTTGTGGTGTAGAAGAGTTGGTTTCCTTTGGTTTATTATTTGGGTGTGTGGCTTTGGTTGGCTGTGGGAAATTTTGTGGTTCTTTGCTTACCTGAGAGATTGTTTCCTGTTACCTGGAAGCCGTATACTTGTTCACGTCGTAGAACTGTTGTTATCATCTTTGTTAGCTGCTGGTGCCGGTACCATCAATGTATTTAATGCTTATTACTGTATCATTTTTTGTTGTGTTTTTGTGGATGCTTGTGCAGGTATTCTGTGCTGGTAGAAGGGATATCTGGATTTTTGCTGGGAAGAAGCTCGTGCTGGATAGGTTTCTTTTGCTTCCCTCTTTTTGGGTGCTCGTTCTTAAGCACCGTAGAATGTACCTAGGTTATTAAGTATTTTTCTGTAGTAAGGACCTTGTGCTTGTAGGTTTTTTTACATTTAATTTTGTAGCTCTTATGAGCAGTAGGGAGTGCGAGGTCCTTTTAAGGATTTTATAATTTTACCTTTAATTAACACGTAGGCCCTCCATGGGTTTTAATTAAAAAAAAAATGTTATTGCTCTCATTGATGTCTTCTCAATCAAGTTCACATTCATTGTGGTGCATATATCAATTTAAATTAGCATTACAGGGCATTTCAATTACCATATATCATTTGTTTCATGCACATAGACATTTTACTTCAATTACCATACAAAAAGCCCACATTAAATTCTAAATTATAAATTAATATGACATGTAATTATGGTAAAGTGCTTTGTAAATTTATATAAATAATTGGTTTAACTTTGTTAAATGCAAGAATTATTAATAAATATGAGATTACAAATTTCACATAATTTTTGCGTAAAAAATGTAAAAAAAAATTGCTTAAAATACAAAATCTAAGAAATAGAATTAGTATTTTTTTAATATTGAAATGATTCAGTTAGAGAAAACATCCATGAAATCACTTCAACAAGAAGTTTAAGTTGTCATTTTAATCATATACTTGTGTAATTTCTATATTATTTTAATCAAATACTTATATATATTATTTCTATATTATTATGCAGAATTCACATTTTAATATAACTTTTAAAAGATTAGAAGTCTCATCAGAAAAAGAAAACTCTTCCTTCTCCTCAATATTTTTCTCCATTTGTTATCTTTTGTGATTTTTTTTTTTTTTTTGAAAGAGTGGAAGTGAAATATATATACGAGCAGAGAGAAGTGGAAGGGGAGCTCTTTAATTAATTAGATGGAGGTTGAGTTGTTTATTTCACTAAAAAATAAATGGGAGACTGGGTAGGAAGGTTTTCAAGCTAAGAATTAACCCTTTAATTTGAATTTGGTTAATATTTGAAGTGGTAATTTACATTGGAACTTGAAGAGATATCTATCTGGCTTTGTGCATTCTTTCGATTGGATGAGAGAATGTTATGACTTGGAATATGAAAGGTTGCAAATAGAGCTAATAATTTTAAGGTATATTTAAAATAATGATGTAAATAAAACCAAATATCTTAAAAATAATAATTAATAAAAATAATAACACCAAATATTAATGTAAAATTTATTTCTACAAGCAGATCTAGAAATCTGAATTTAATAATCACCAAGTGATAAACAGTTCTATTTGTAATTAATGCACATAAAATAAAATAAAATGTAAAATTAAATATATTAATTAGCTTAACTAAAATGAAATGCTATAATTTTATTTGAATAATTAAAATAAAAGGCCAAAAGGCAAAGATTTTGCTTGAAAAGAAACACATGCAGGATAATATCTTTTAAAGATTAAAACATGATCAATTAATAAGATACAAGTACTAACTATTTCTCCCTATTTTTGAAACTATTCAATGACCTAATTCTACAACCATTGGGCTCATACTTAAAATTAATGCTATGAATAATTGTATGAGAATGGCACTCTCAAACTACGATAAGGTTAAATTTATCGAATAGCCTTTGGCAAGCCTGACAATGATCTCTATACACTGTGTTTATTGAATCCAAAAATTTGGATTGGATTATCATGGCGATTTCAGGAAGCAAATCCGTAAGGGGGCTTCATGGAGGTCAAGGAACTTAAAAGCTTCTCTGAAGACCGATGACCAATGCTGATGGCCTCAACGAAACTTAGAAGTCGAATAGCCGCGCGCTTCACCGATTCAACAAAGGGGGTATCGTCTCCCAATAGGAGATAAAAAATCCAATCGCAAAGGCGATGCTCGCTGGCGAATATGATCCGCAAGGAAGCCATAGCTACGTGAATCCATCGACAGATTTTGGACTCTAAAGTGTCCACTACAGTCGTCGAACATCGTTGATGCTAAGCCTTTTGATCCCCAAATGTCTGAAATAGAGTTCCAAACAGACTTATGGATGCCATTGTACACTTGAAAGCATTTTTTGGTCATAGTCGACGAAGGACGAAGAAGGCAAATAAGTTGTCAATTTTAAGACTATTTTTCAAGTAAACCGAAGAATAAATCGGGAATAGCATCGAAGCGGTAATGAACCATTCTGCTACTCTCCTAAAACGCTTAGCTGGAAATAGGGGTGCAACCGAGTCAAGCCGGCTCGCGAGCCGGCTCGGGCTCGACTCGTTAATGGGCTCGACGAGCCGAGCTTATCGAGCTCGCGAGTCGAGCTCGAACACGAGTTCGAGCTCGAACGCTAAACGAGCTCGAGCTCGGACAATGGGCTGATCGACTCGTCGGCTCGTCGAGTAGCTCGGGTCGCGTCTGCGGGAGGCCAGGAGCGGGTGCGAGGGAGCGATCGCGGGATCGCGCGGGCGCGGCCGGCGGAGGCGGGAGCGGACGGGCGCGTGCGCGGGATTTGGCGCTGGATCGGACGCGGGCGAATGCGCGGGATAGGGCGCGGGCGCGGGCGCGGGATTTGGCGCGGGATCGGACGGGGCTGCGGCTGCAGGAGGCGGGAGCGGACGCGGGCTGCGCCAGCCAGAGCGGCCGCGTGCACGGGATCGGGCGCGTGCGCGACGAAAGGCTCGATAGCGAGCTCGACGAGCCGCTCGATTTGACGACGAGTCGAGCTCGAGCTCAGATTTTGAGCTCGACTCGAGTTCGAGCTCGAGCTCGAGCTCGGGTTTTGATTGTCAGGCTCGACTCGAACACCCCCTGGCTCGAGCTCGACTCGACTCGTTTGCACCCCTAGCTGGAAACCTGATATTTTCCATCAGGTTTTGATTAAATCATAGTGTGACCATGGCAACCTTCGCGAAGCCAGAGAATGCTTTGAAGCGGGCTGAGGAGTTGATTAATGTTGGTCAAAAGCAAGCTGCCTTACAAGCGCTCCATGATCTCATCACTTCAAAGCGTTACAGGGCTTGGCAAAAGACCCTTGAAAAAATTATGTTTAAATATGTTGAATTATGTGTTGATATGCGGAAAGGAAGATATGCAAAAGATGGTCTTATCCAATACCGCATTGTTTGTCAGCAAGTAAATGTTAGCTCACTGGAGGAGGTTATTAACCTACTCAAAATGCTCGGCCGAAGAAATTGAAGTGTGAAGTATTAATAAAAAATTAGTGTGAAGTATTAATAATTTTTTTTCTTGCAAACCATTCAAGGGAATATGAAGCATCTAAAATGAACGTTAGAGATTTATTTTAAGTTTATAAATGTAAGATCAAAATTTTTATGGGAAGAATTCTTAGTCACACTTATGTAGTAGTATATAAATATTTAGATTTAACAGGTTTTTAATTTGCTTAAATGAAAAGTTGAACAAATAGTTAATGGGTCATTAAATTGCTTAAATATAAAGTTATTATATATATTTAGATTTATTAATTAATAGTATTCAGGTCATAAAAAAGCAATGCATTTAAATAGATAAATTAAACATATTTTAATATAAACATAATGCTATTTAAGTATTAAACAAATGTATATGTGAAATTGAAATTAAAAAAAGTAATGGATTTAAACGTAATGCATTAAATGTTACAGTAATTTAATAATTAATAGTATATTTGACATTAATAAAATAATTATAATTATAATAATTAAAATGAAAGGATGGGATTTGATTTGAATAATTAAAATTAATTAAAATAGAAGGCTAGGATTTGATATGAAAGGGAATTCAAGTGGCTTTTATAATAGATAGTATAGATATGTATAGATATAGATATATATGATGAATATTAATTAATAAACTATATTATTAATTGCTAGAGTATGTATTAATTAATAAATAATTAAAAATTAAATCTAATTGAAGATAAAAGAAAATATAATTGAATGCACCAATTGGATCTTACTTAAATGCAATTAATGTAAACAAAATTAAAAACGTCATGCATTTAAATGAACAAATGAAGTTAATAAATAAGTAAATTAAATAAATAGATAAAATGAGAGGATGAGACTCATCTTTGATAATGAAATAGAATGCTAGGATTGCATTTGTGATAAATCTAAAGCCACACTTATATTGTTGTATGTATAGTATAGTATATAATTCAGCACCCACATTTTAAATACACTTAAAACAACAATGCTCATTAATATAATTCTACAAATATAAGTAAAAAAATCTAAATATCTACCACTCAAGGGCAAATATAAGAAATACATATTACAATTATATCCAAATCTTCGCACAAAAAATGGGAAGATCAGAAATCAACCTTTACCTGGAGTGCACCGCCGCATGGTGAATTGCTCTTATTATGAAACTTCATCTACGCAATGCTTAAAAAATATGTGCCTTCCGGTTCAAATTGGTATCCTGTGAATAGACGACACCAATAGACGTCGGGATGAGATCAACAGTGTTGCAAAGTGAATGGAGGATAGACCATGAGACATAATGTATTTGACATGCTTTGGCTGCAGATTTGGGGTTATGAGTTTCTACTGAAAAAATATTAACATAACGGGGATATGGTGACTTGCTCTAAACCTTCTTAATCAATCACAAAAAAAAAAAAAAAAAAGAATATATAGCACCTACGCAAATTTGCTGTGTAGTGACTATATGTTTCCTCAAAAGAATTCTAGCAGAGCCATTCTTTATTTATCATATAATATCTGGATGATTAGAATGATAAAATACATTTAAAGATAAAACCAACTTCCCTTATCATGTTATTTCCTTCCCTATCCCAAGAAAGGAGAAAACTCTAAATTGCTGCTGGCTTTGATGTTTAGCTGAAGAAAGAAAGGATTCCAGCAACTATCATTTGATTTATGGAAGAAGAAAAAAAAAAAGAATAAATCTCAATAATATGTTTTTATTTGTTTTGGAGAAAAAGGGCTGAGAATTTCTTACTATTTTTGATTGCAGAAGGAAGAATCTCCGAGACCAGATGTTCTCCGATTTATAGGACCTCACTGTATTTTATAGCCACAGAAATCTATTTCACTTAGGCAGTTAGACGAATGATATCCCCACATCCTTCTACGTCATTAGAAATGATCTCCCCATAATAGGAATGCCTATCGATATATATATATATATATATATATAATTATTAAGAGAAACGGAGTTTATAATTATTAAGAGAAACAAAGAGGCATTTGTTTGCATTCATTGGTTGTAATTAAACGAAGTTCATAATTATCAAGAGAAACGAAAAGGCATTTCGATCTCTGCATTCATTGGTTGCAATTAAGAGAAAATGAGTTTTATTTGATATGTAATTAATAGAGAAGAAGCATCATCAAAAAAGACGTTTATCTGCAATAATTTCAATTTGAGTATAAAACGTCACCACAACTAAAGATTTATAAAACGTCACCACGACAAATAAAACATCACGATAATAAATATTTGTATTTGGCATTAATAAAATAATTAATATAATTATAATTATTAATAAATGATAAGAATTAAAAAAAATCAGTTAATAAAACATTTATTACTCTTTTTTGAAGAGTCATAAATAGACATTTCAAATTAATTTAAAATTTATAGATGAACGATCAGGATTTGCTAAAAGTGGAATCCCAAGCCACTTTTATATAGTAGTATAGATTACTTGATATTTGTTTTTGAGGTGATGTGAACTGGCTTTAAAAGCAGGACAATGAATAAATAAATGAGTGAAGTGAAAATTAAAAGAATTTGAAGAGTTATAAATGAACGCGGTAGATTAATTTAAACTTTAGAAATAAAAGGTCAAGATTAAATGTTTTGGAGGAAGTGAAAATTAAAAGAATTTGAAGAGTTATAAATGAACGCTGTAGATTAATTTAAACTTTAGAAATAAAAGGTCAAGATTTGCTATGGGTGAAGTCCCAAGCCACTTTTATATAGTAGTATAGATATCCAATAATTTGGTTTTGTTTGAAAATTATGAATTTTTTCTCAATAGTATTTTTGTTGTATACCGTCACAACATTTTGATAATTTTTGAATTGAGTTCAATTATGCTTTAATTAATGAAATTCATTGAAAAATATGTTGTGAAGTATTGTGATGTTATGCTGGTGCCAGCGGGCGACAAATGTGGGATTTTACTATGTCGACACTAGTAGGCGGCCAAGGTGAGATTTTGTTATGTGAATACTAGTGGGCGACCGAGGTGGGATAATGTTATGCCGTGATGGGATTTTATTATGCCGACGCCGGTGGGAGACCGATGTGGGATTCTTTTATGACGATGCCAATGAGCCACCGAATTGGGATTCTATTATGCCTACACCAATGGGCGATCGGGCATGATCTATTATGACAGTGCTAGTGGATGATTGAGGTGGGATTCTGTTACTGAAGTATTTTTATGTAAGAGTAAATGGGTTTTCGAGATGGGATTATATTATGAAGTGTTTGTTTATAATTCAGTTCATTTCATTATTTATTTAATTGTATTTAATTCAATATATGATTCAATACATTATTCTTAGTTTCTTGATTTTAATGATTAATTTCTATTTTAGGCTACGATAGTTTATTAAGTCGTGTTAACTCATCCCTGTTTTTGCTTTTATTTTCAGGCATGAGAAAAGGTAAGGAGAAAGTTGAGTTGTTCAGATAGTAGGTTTCGATCTGTGTTGTAGGTATTTTTTGGTTAGTTTTAATTTTTTGCAGGCTTGACTTTAATTTTTGTTGTGCTATCTATTGACAAGCACTGTTGTAGATATATTTTTGATTATATATATTTTAGATGATATATAAAAAATCATGTTGAGATTCAATAGTCTTCCAATTCAATAGTGGTTCTATCTAATGTATAAATTAAAAGTTTAGTTTCAGTATTTTTCTGATCAGATATTGGGGCCAATCTTGCCACAATCGGACACTATATGACCTGTGTGATACTGGGTCGAATTGAGACAATACAATAGGACATGTCCTAATCAAGTTAGGTTATGATAAACTTTTGTGATATCAGAATAATATTTTTATAATTGGATCGTAAATTAGAGCTATATGATTTGATATGTAAGTCAGGTGGGGGTAATTTTGAGTCTATTTAGGTATTCATTATTATTTGTTTCATATGCATTTATGTTCAGCTGCATATTATGTGCAATTATGAATTTGTAAGACCCATACATGATACATGATAGATGGCCAAAGTGCCAATCAGACAGCTCCTGTACACAGTACGATTATGACAGTTGGTTTTGATATAACTTTACAGTTTGCTACTCTGATAGCCCATATGATGGGTGAGGCATATATTAGGGTTCTTATTGTGAGATATGATAAGGTAGACAATCATCTGCAGATACTTTTGAGAATGAAGCCTTTGAAGTTTAAGGGTGTTGTTGAGCCCAGGGCAGTTGAGGATTGGTTGAGGAGGCTGAAGAAGATATTTTGACAGGATGTAGTATCCTCCTGAGAGGAAGTTATCATTAGCAATCTTTTATTAGATGGTAAGGTTAAGCATTGGTGAATGGACCAATAGGATGAGAAATTTCAAGCAAGATTGAATTATCTAATTAGTTATGAGGAGTTCTCAGAGATGTTTAGAGCTTGATTTGTACTCCCTTCTACATAACAGCAGATGTATGAGATTTTTCTAAGATTGGTTCAGGGGAGCATGAAAGTTATACAATATGAGGCAGCATTCACTATTTTGGCCAGATAATATTCCATAGTTGGTTAGCACTCCCGCGAAGAAGTGCTATAGATTTTTTAGAGGACTTCGAAATAATTTGAGACAACCACCGGTGCCATTTCATATTTTTAATTTCTCTAAGCTTGTGGAGAGAGCTCACCTGATAGAGAATTGTCTGATGGTGACTCAGCAGTGGTGGACTACTAGTATGAAGAGGGTCAATAACAAGACTTCTAGCAGTGGCTTTTTTGGGAAGAGGATCCTTTGAGATTTTATCTGTGTTAGAGAATATTCTAGTGTCTATTAGACATATTCTGATATTTATAAAGTCATGTTATGGTGATTATAAGACATGTTCTGATGGCTACGAATATATTCTGGTACTATAAGCAAAAAAGAGAGCTATAATGAGCCATAATCCTTTGAGATTCTATCTGGGATCGAGATATGGGTTATATACTGCTATGTGATATGAACTCCTTTATAATATGAATTATTATTTATTTATCTGCTTAGTATTATTATCTAAATAATTAGATAATGGCTATGCTTTTATTATCTTTTTCAGTACAATGATTTCAGTACCATGTTAGAGAAGAAAGGGAGAATGAGAGAGAGAATAAAGAGGAATTCAGAGGCTAAAAAGTTGCTATCATTTGTCGGATAAATTAGGGATTTCTTAAAGCTCGAGCTAGACTTATGAACTCTTATATCTGATTTCAATTAGTGGTTTTATAGAAAAAAAATAATCAAAAAAGTTTTTTCTCGACTTATACGATGTTTTCACCGTGTAACTTTTAATATGATATTGTATGATTTATTCTAAATATTTTGACTATATGAAGTATGATTTTCATCAATTAGTTTTTCCTACAAATATATCTAAATATATGAGTTGACTGAGGCTTTTTTTATATTTGTAATAGTTATATAAAAGTCTTAAAATATCAGTTTAAATATCCTTCTAGAATTAGAATTTGAATGAGAAAAATTTAGTGAGCACAATGTGATACAAGTAGTGTGGCTTCTTATTGATAATTCTAACAATTGATGCATCATCTATGTAATGCATTTAAATCATATCTATCAACTATTGCATTTACATTGCATTTCTCGTAGCATGACATTGGAAAAGTTATGAATTCTCTGAAACATGAAAAGCGTACTTCTGAAATGTTACAAGGACTTTATATGTTCTATTTTGGCCCCATTTGTCTCATATGGATGTGGGAGGGATGCAAAGCAACCCTACCCAAGCAACCCTAGTAGGTTTTAATGTATTTGCATGGATCCATAAATTTGTATGCATTTGAATCTTCCCAATTTACAAAACAAACCACCCAAGATTTAAATAAACTAGGCAATCTATGCATTTGATTTTCTTAGAAGGTAAACCATGCTCCAAGGTCTAATTTTCAAATAACCTATGAAAATAATGTCAAATATCCACTTGCATGATTAACTATATGAGATTTGCCTGAGTTCAAACTTGTTCAATTCTACTATTTATTATGATCTCCTCCCACTCCTAAAATTTAAAAGAAGTTGCTTTACATAATATGTTTTATAGAAAAACATAAACAACATATCAAGGTATCAAGGTATTTGTTAGGATGGGTTTTAATCCTATGCTCCACATATTAGACTATTCACTAGTCCACCTAGAAGAGGTGGCAAAGGAGAAAGGGTGCAAAGTTAGGGGTGTAAGTGAGACGAGCCGGCTCGAGCTCGCCTCGTTTATGGGCTCACGAGCCGAGCTTATCGAGCTCATGAGTCGAGCTCGAGTTTGAGCTCGTTTACTAAACGAGCTTGAGTTCGAGCTCGAGTCGGTCGGCTCGAATAAAAATTAATATTTTTTTTTTAAATAATTTTATTTTTTATATTAAATTTAAATATTACAAAATTAATAAAAATCACTTAAGTTTTATTTAAATGTTAAAAATTTCATCTTTTTTTCTAAATTTTAACTAAGTTTTAAAAACCCGCTTAAGTTTTAATAATCCTGCCTAATTTAAAAATCCCGCCTAAATTTTAAAATTTTCGCCCACGGCTCGCGAGCCAGCTCGAGCTTGTTTATAGTTAGACGAGCTCGCTTTCAAAGTGACGAGCCGAGCTCAATAAGGGCCTAAACTCGACTCGACTCGACTCGTTTCGTTTACACCCCTAAAAGAACTAGAGGAGCCTATTCGATGGTATAACAAGTAATTTTTACTTTCCTTTTGTAGGTAGGTAGTATATTATGGCTCATGTCAAAAGCTTCGCGTCACTAGGTTTGATATTCAAGCAATAAAAAGGTTTACCCAACTACAAATTACAACATGGTTAAACACAATCTAGAGCCAACCTTAGCTTATTGGCTTCTTCAATGGAGGTCTTCAATATCTCACATATTTTGAAAGTTAGGAGCTAGAAAATTTTCCTTTTTTCCATTGTGAAAACCAAGATGTATTTCAAACTTCTTTTTCATCATGGAACTTGGGTACATGGTTATTTATACCCATGAAATTCTATCGGGTAATAATAATACTAAAATAAGTACCCCAAGAATTGCATGATAGATGAATAGCGCAGCATGTTGTAATTTTTAGTTGGGTAAGAATTTTTATTGTATAAATGTGAAATCTAGTAATATGAAGCTTTTAACATGAGCCATAATTTGCTACCTACAGAAGGAAAGTAAAATTACCTGTTATACCAGCGAATAGGCTCCACTAATTCTTTGCACCCTTTTTCCTTTACCACCTCGTCTAGGTAGACACAGGACCTTTCGACCACCATTGTCAACTGCGACCCCTTTGACCACCATTGCCCGACTACGACCATAATTGCCCAATTGCAGTCCTCCCAATCAAATAAACATGCCAACACTCTCTCAAGAACAGCTCTCCTACCTCTAGGTTCTTCTAATTCTGACCATATAATGCACCCTATATAATGAATATTTGTTATATCATGCCAACGCCTTCCCCTGAGGAAAACACAATTTATAATCAACAACAAGAACTAGTGAAATCATTTCAACTGAGTTAGACTCCGTGAGTTTTTCCTTTTCTGGATTTTTCATGTAAAAAATATGACGTCTCTTGTAATTCTTGCATCATTCTCTCTTTATCTGTGAGTGCTAAATCTTTGTACAAAACTAAAACATTAAACCCTATTTCTCTACTATCGCGAATGTTCCAGCATGCAACAAAATATATGTTGATGCATTGCTTATAGCCTTAGTTATATGATTTTCTCCCTATTATTCAGGCCTGTGTGCAAGAGAAAAAATTCTTTGAAAATTGCAAAATTGTTACATTCAAGTATAGGACGGTGTATGCATATAAAAATCTTGAGATTGGATAAAAATTTAGAGGGATTAAAAATTCATTTAATTCAAAGCTTAATAATCAATATTGTGCTTCTAATAACTGTTGCTTACATCCAAATTTAAGGGTTAAAATAGAATGAGTCTCCATTTATCTAAAAGCAATATGAGAGCACATTGATTTAAAAGCCCTGAAAGGCACCTAATGTTGAAAAGGATCTTACTAGAAAGTCATCAGGAGGGCTTATCATCATATGAGCCCCCAAGAAACATATAGCAACAAGGAGAAATAAAGACCACCCAACTCCATTCGACAGATCAGATCTTGTGCTATCTCATTGAGAGAAAATATCATTTTGCTATTGAAAATTTAAAGTTCTACCACTTCAGCAAAACTTGGAAGTTTCACATCACCCTTAAAGATATATGAAAGGTTTAGTCTTCTTTACGGGGCAAAGTCTTCGAAAATCCTAGGCACTTTTAGGGGATGTTTGGCGACAAGTAAGACTTAATTTTAGTGAGATTTAGTAGATCCTGTAAATCTAGAGGGTGTTAAATCCTAAAAACTATTTGATATGACAAATATCCTATTAAATCCTGAGAAACAATATGGTAACATATTTTACGATTATGACAGTTAAGGATTTAAATGTGAAGAAATAGTGTTGAATTACATCAATGAGTTAGTTATAAATTCAAGATAAGATCATACAAAATATTAAATCCAAGATGAATTCATACAATAGAAACTGGAAAACCAATAAATAGTACGTGATAGACTAATAATGAACATGACACAGATCAACTACTAATTAACATTACACTTCAATATGATTTGATATATCGTCATGACATTGATTTCTTTGACTAGATATCAAAAATCAGAAAATCATGAATTATTACAAAATGTAATTTTGATTAAAATATTTTCTACGCAAAGCAAAATTCTTACATAAGCATTCTACAAATCAATGGGGATGTCGCGCGTCTCTTATTGCTTCACCTTGAATTTTTTCCCCTATTGTCGCATGTAAGTTAGGATCCTCAACAAACATTTTAAGTTTGCCATGTTGAGCACCATGCTATATTTCTGTCTGCAACATATTGAAATAGTGATCATGCCCGTTGTATGGGCCTATAAAATTGTGCAAAACTGCACATGCAATAACCACATCAGCTTGAACACTCAAAAGAAATCATCACATGTGCGTCAATACTAGAAATTGTGCCTTCAAAATCCCAAAAGTTCTCTCAACCACAATGCGAAATTGTGCATGTCAGTAATTAAATAACTCTTCTTAAACTACATATCTTCTAGATGTACTTCCACAATAATCACCAAAGAGATATCGATATCCTCGAGATGGAGCAATCAACTTATCAGTATTAGCATAATCACCGAAGTAATAACTATTGTGGGGTACTCCAAACTGTTCTTACTCCACAACCCATATAAGCATGCACATATCCGCAACAGAACCCTCCCATCCAAAGGCTACATATACAAACTTTCGATCAAATTACACCGCAACCATTACATAAGGAGAAGTAAAATTCTTACGATTAAGATAACGATTTTATAAATTATTACTTACTACTGCAGGAATATATGTACAATTAATTGCACCTACTGCATTTCTAAAGGGTAAAATTGTTCATTTGTACGTACAATCAAATGACATTCTGCATCTGGTGGGAGTAAATTAATGAAGTCATATGCTAAAGACACAATAGCACGCAGAACATGATTGAAGAACATGCTTATAATTTTTAGTGAATGCTGAAAGAACTCACATAAATGTTTATAGTTGTGAGCATGCACTAGCCCATGTAGAAAGATGCCAAGTTGATTTGTTGCAAGCATATTTTTTATGTCACTCAAATGACCATGGCTCACTAATAGGTCCCTTAGACTCAAGAAAGCATCAGGTGGCAGCCTGAAGCATTAGTAAGCTCGTCCTGGATGACCAACCGGCACATGCAGTACATATCGATGACCCGTGTACGTTCTATCAAACATTAATCATTTGATCTCCGCTTTATCATCTGTGTATGCACTCTCTTCTAGAATAGGAGTTATTTTTGCAATGGCCTCAACAACTTGTAGATACAAATAAGCCATCTCACATAACACATCAGGAAGTACGCCACGCAAGTAGTTCGACATAACCGAAAGTAAATTTTGAAATGCACAATTAATTATACATAAATGAATTTGTAATAATGCAACAAAGTTTTTGAACTATACCATGCAAGTAATTCGGACAAAATAAATCAGAATTTTCTAGAAAAAAAAATTGAAAATGTTGAAAAAATATTTGAGAAGAAAGAAGATTGGGTAATATGAAGAGGAGGAGGTGGCGGTGGTGTCAAGGTTGCTGGGGTTTGTTGGCAATGGCATAAGTCGGATGGTGGTAGAGAAAGTGTGCGACTTACACTGGACTAGGAAATACAGAGTTCACTCATGTCGTCTCAGCTTCGACTCTCAGGTGCATGCGTGTGATTGCATTAGATTAGGTGTTAATATTGCTTCTAATGAAAATACATTAAAGCATGAGGCATGCACCTTAAGCCGAATAGGTGAGGTGCACCTCAACCAAAGAGGCGTACACCATAGAGGAATGATTCGAGCCGTGCGCCTTGAGGCTTTCCTTATAATTGTACTAAGATGTGCCTCATATTGTGCTATTTTAAATAGTGATAGTAGGTAAAGTAGCAATTCTCTTAGGCCTTGTTTGGTAGCAAAACTACTTTTGTAAAATTTTGGTGCGAAACGTATTGTTTCAAAACTGTCTTTTTTTAATAGAGAAGCAAAAATAAGAAGCTTTGGAAATCGGTAAGACAATGGAAATTTGAAAAACACAGTTTTACAAAAGTTATGCATCCAAACAACAACCAAAATTATTTTTCACATTTCAAACGGAAACGACACTAATTAAGCCGTCTCAAATGAGACTTTAGGCTTTAAAAGGGACTGCAAAGATTTAATTCCCCTCATACTCGACAAAAGCCTAAAAATTCAAAAAAGAAAAAAACACTGTCAAATTCATATCCCATTGAATGTTTTATTCTCTTAGATAAGGAAAAAATGATCGTATTCAGGATTCTAAATAAATTGAAACAGGAACATCAATTAAACTATTGTAGCAAACATCTTCCCATTGATTGTCAATGAACAGTAAGTAGAATCACAATGACCTTAGCCTTTGAAAGGACTGCAGCCCCTCAAAAACAAATCTGACAACGTGAAACGGTGAAAGTATCTAAAAACTAACAGAATAGGATACCTCAAAGAGAATTTCTCAAGAACCTTCATTGGATGCGGAAGCATCGGGCATGGCGTTGCCGCGGCGGAGGTGATCGATGAGTTCTTGGAGATCTTTGCGGGCAGATTCCCTCCCAAACATGAAGCCGTACCTGCCAATCCAAAGGTGAAAAGTCAGAGCTGAAAAACCTAAACCCTAGAACCCAAAAAAGATCAAAACCTGTCCTAGCAGATGAATTGATACCAGAAGGAGACGGCGGAGAAAAGTCCCGCTGCTGCCATTGTTTGAACCAATGTTAGCCGCTTCTCCATGGCGAGAGATGATCTTAAACAGGCACCTTGATTTTGCCCGCAGCTGTTTGGATGCAGGATTGAGCGGAATTTAGCCTAAATCCTTCAAAACAGCAAAAATGACAACTTTAAAATCCTACAGAAACTTAAATCCCATCCCTTATCGTTTTGCCTTAAATACCTTAAATCATGTAGTTCGTTGCATTCATCGGATTAGCCGAAGAAGATCCCGAATGGGGAGAAAGATTGTTACCTTCGCGGTGAGCCCCCGTCGTGGCTTCCAACAGGAACAACGTCGCCGTCGCGGCGAGCTCCGTCTAAACAAGCTTCCTTGAACAACTCTTTTAAAACTCTGCTTCACGCGAAGCCGAAGTAGCAACGGCGACGAGGAAAAACAAACCCTAGACGGTCCAACGGCTCTAAGAAGCACAGAGCACGACCAAGCAGAAGAGAAACGAGTGGCAGAGAAGAATACCGTCTGGGCCTTGCTCTGTTGGATTAATTATTATAGAATCACAGCAAGTCAGGTCATCTCTGTGTTTTATTCGCATCCACTCTCCTTTGTGTTGTGTATGGGGTGATGCGTTTTGATTCGACTCCGGACACAGAATTATGTCCGATATCCGGTGTCCACACAGAATAATTTTTCGCTCTGATGGGGTTTCATGACCCCAATGTTAACCGGACGTTGGATTGGACCGACCCAAATAACCTGGACCTGTTTAATTAAAGATTTGGATTGAGATCAGAATTTTGACATGTTTATAAAATAAGCCGAATTCAAATTGGTCAACTAATTCAATTTTGACCTGAAAGTCATATTTAATTTTTTTCTTGATTTTTTTTGTTTATTAGTATGATATTCTTACTTCTAAATAATTGATCTAAAATTTATTATTAACAAGTCATAATTTTTTTTAATTAAAATGGATTAATGGGTCGGGTTTAGATTGTTAGCGGGTCAAATTTTAGTCTCGTTTATCAAACAAGTCTAATTTAGGTTGATCGAATTCAGGTATGATCACAATTTCGGGTCAAAATCGACCTATTATCCTGTTTTGACACCCTAGATCTAATATGAGTTATAATAGGAAAAATGAAGTGTTGAGAATAAAATGTGTATGCTAAAGACTAATTGAAATGCAATGATGTCAACCTTGAAGTATTAGTGTAATTTTTGGTTAGTAAAGATATGTTGGAGGATTATAAATTATGAAGGAGAGAGAGAGAGAGAGAGAGAGAGAGAGAGAGAGAGAGAGAGAGAGAGAGAGAGAGAGAGAGAGAGAGAGAGAGAGAGAGAGAGAGAGAGAGAGAGAGAGAGAGAGAATTGAATATTATTACTTGTCATCTTCTTTATAATTTCAAATATAATATTTGGCAATGGAGCTCTTAAGTTTTGAATGTTCACCTTACTATTTGATAAAGGCTCATAAGGAATGTGAATTGTGATGATGTGAAGGTAGGGCATAAGGAAGCTTCCAAATTGTGAGAGGCTTAAATGCCTCTTTGCACAATTGCTTCAACTCCTCCATCTCTTTAGTGTCACATCATTAGAAGAAGATAGAGAGGTGTGCTTACTAGTAACTATAGAGATAACCTAAAGGATGGCTAAGTGGTGATCATTGAGTGGCTAAAAAGAAGGTGAAGTTATTCTCTAGTTTTCATTATAATAATAGAGATATGTAGTGTCTAATATGTTGGCTATTTCAGGTGATTTGAGGAGTAGCCGCATGCCATTTACGTAGAAGCAAGCATATATTCAATAATTCTTGATCTAATAAATTAGGGCGATTTACATACATACCACTTTATTTCATGCTATTTGCATATCTAACACCAAAAATATTAATATTACATACATACAACACATATACAGCTTTAATATCAAATATACTACTTATATATTTCATTCATACCGCTAATATCACCCTATAAATTTTAATATTTCATTCCATGCACCCATATTTGTTCTATGGGTGGTATGCATATAATATTAATGTTTTGGTTGTTAGATATGTAAATAACATACAAAAAATGTTCTGTATGTAAATGCACGAAAAAATTATTAATGACAATCTTATATAGAAGTTATTGAGCACAAAAAAAAGATGTAAATTTAATTAGTTATTATTTATGGAGGAATATTAATCAATAACTTATCACATAGAGTTGTTAGTCTCTAGTTTAGCATCGCTCTTTGATTTATATAGGTCTTACTTCCAAATATAATCATTTTGATGCACAATGGCTTTTAACCTTTTGCATTACAAAGTAGAATTATCCTTAGGTGATTAGGTTTACATGAGAGGAATGAAGGAAAAGTGAATTATCATAATTCATCTATATTAATTTAGGTTGAGATCAACATGTGGACCAAATTGGATAATTCTTAATGCTTCTTATAAAATGGGTTATATATTTACGCCCTATCTAAGTTCCCTTGACTTTTAGGCCCCATTTTGGTCCAACAAATTTAAAAGAAAAAAAAAATCATTTTCCTCTTCATCTTCCTTTAAGCTAAATACAATCCTCATATTATAATGAACTCTAACAAACAATTAGGCATAACTGAGGTTCCGGCTATATTACATAAAATGTAGATAGGAGCGATCCCGTTAGGGCTGCAAACGAACCGAGCCGAGCTGAGTATGTGAGTGTTCATGTTTGTGTTCATTTAATATCAGCTTGTTCAAGTTTGGTTCATGTTTGTTCGAGCTTTATTGTTTGTGTTTATGTTTGGTTCATTTAAATTAATGAGTGTTCATGTTCGGTTCATGTTCGTTCGTTTAATGTTTATCGAGCTTGTTCGCGAACATATTTAAAAAAAATTTTCTAACTATCAAACAAACGCATTCATGAACATATTTATGAACTAACACATTTATAATAAAAGCAATTATCTATGTAACAAAGGCAATGATTATTTATATTTATTAAGTCTTTAGTCAAATATTAATTATTTGTATCGAGCTTATTCATGAGTTCAAAATCGAACACGAACTGAGTTTCTTATCGAGCTTAATGTCGAGCTTGTTCACGAACTTCAAATGATGTTATTCGCGAACATAAATGAGTCGAACACATAAGTGTTCAAGTTTGTTTATTTAAGAATCGAGTATTTAAAATATTGTTCAAGTTTGTTTGTTTAGTTAATTAAACGATCACAAACGAGCTTTAATCGAACCGAACAACGAGTAGCTCGTCGAACGTTTGGTTCGCTTGCAGCCCTAGATCCCGTTGAAGTTCCTTTGTACCAAATCACCTATAAATGGAGATGTGAACAACCCGCTTGAAGTTGCTTTTATACCAAATCACCTTTAGTGCTTGATAGTATGTTGCAGGGTAATGTTATGTCTTTTTCTTCCTTTTTAACATCAACAATTGGTCATAGAGTTTTTTTTTTCTTGGTTCCTTCCTTAAGTAGGCAATACTTCTAAAATTAAGGGCCTACAATTATGCATGCCACTAGGAAAATAAAGCCCTTATCAATGATTTTTTGTTGTCACCAAATTATGATGTAAATGCAACTTCCCCAATGGTTTCTCCCCCAAATAATGAAGGTAGGGCCATTTTCTTTCTTGACATTGACAAAGTTCCTAGCAAAGATTATTATGATGTATATTGGATCAAATAGATCAAACATGAGATCCATGATGTTGATAGCAGAGCCTTGCATTGGATACCCATGCCCACACCCAAGTACCCACCCATACACAATTGGTATGGGTGGGTATGGGCACACCTATCCTCATCAATAAGTAGTCAACATCGGAGAATAAATTGATTTACATTGCTAATCAATGCATGTTGTATATTACCGTAATCTTCAGTGTGCAGTGCACAACAATGAACTGCGCTGCTATCATGATAAATTATGATATGTGGCTTGAAAGTTTACACTCAGAGCAAAGCGCAATAAGCCTCAAGGCCATCAGTTTGTGATGGATTGCGTTCAAAAAATGTTGAAAGTGGGTGGGTATGGGTGGGCACGATAACCCAAAAGTCATCATGAATGGGCATGGGTGGGCAAAGCCCGCCGGTGTAGAGTTTGGGTACCCAATGGGTACGCAACCAGGACCTCATGTAGGGCTTTGGTTGATAGGGAGGTGAGGTCAACTCTAGATTATATATCAATTTGAATTAGGTCCTACTAGTTAAATTGGTCAACATAATATAATATAAGATTAAAAAAACTTAATTGTCCCTCCAACAAAAATAATTCCAACCTTCTACACCCATCTTCTCAAACTTCATTCTCATAATACTTTTCTTCGAGTTCTTGAGAAAAAAGGGTTGTTTACTAATCTATTGGGATACATTCATTGATAGGAGGTAGGAGTTAATGTTTAAGAATTTCTTTTATTTATTAGTAAGATAGAGTGACAACTCTTGAAGCTAAAATAAAAATTAATAACAGAGATATATTATAATTTGCTTTATTTATTGGTAAGATAGAGATAATTATTTTTTAGTACAAAATTTTAATTCAAAATTTTTTGTACTAAAAAAACTACTTTAAAAAACAAGAAGAAAGTTGTCTTAAGCAAAACCTTAATGATCACGTAGATCGTCATTTTAAGTTTTGATAATCCGAACCCAACCCAACAAGCTAATCCCCAAAAAAAATTTAGGTTTATCAAACCATAATATACCTTGAAGGGCTAAATTAGGTTTTTACTAAATTTATGCCAAACCTAACCAAGTAAACTAATCAAGAATCAAAATTCAAGTAACCCAAATCTAGATCTTTCATGAGGGAGCTAAACTAAATCTTATACCCCCTAAAATTTAAATAATGATTACCTTGACCTAATCAATGTTCATCTTGCATGTTCCCAAATATTGCATGCCCTCACAAATTTATAGTTCCATCCATGTTCATCAACATTGAAGTTTCATACCATCATAACAATAAGATTTCAATTCACCAACTTCCATGAATTCAGCAAGAAAAAAAAAAGTACATTTATAGTTAAAATGCTTCAAAATATGATCAAATTGTTCTCAAATCCATACTAATTACAACAATAACAAATGATGAATAAATATAGGTAGCCATCAAATTCTCTCATTTACTACAATTTCATACCCAAAAAATATTAAAAAAAAATCAGAACAAGGAGAGGTTTTTCTTCCTGAACCTGCTTCCCTTAAATCATCATTTAACAATTTGATGATTCAGGCCGCTTCCCCTTGTCCAAATCAGCCACAGTACTATACTCTTCTTTGGCCTCTACCTTCCCACCTGAAGCTATTTCAGTCATTTCCACAGCTTGTTTTAACACTTGTACAACTTCACTCATCTTGGGTCTTTCCTTGGCATGCTTCAGAAGGCAACTATTTGCAAGCTTAGCAACTTCTCTTGCAGTTTTCAGAGAATATTGGTATCTCAACTTTGGATCCATAATCATGTTGAATCTCTTACTTTCGATCGGGAACTGTTTAACCCAATCCAAAAGCTTTTGTTCGTTAGTTGGACGGTTTCTATCGAGGGAGCGGCGACCGGTGAGGAGTTCATAGAGGACTACTCCAAAGCTCCATACATCACTCTTGGTTGTAAGATGGCCTGTTTCAATGTAGTCTGGTGCAGCATAGCCATAGGTACCTACTACCTGATCATACCAGAAAATAATTTCACAGACTCATACAAAGCTTTATATTCTATAATTAAATGGAATTTGAGAGGAGATTTTTTAAAGTCAATTCAATTAGTTTGAGCAAGCATTAAATAGTGAAACTGACCTTAAAAGGTCTAAAATGTTTTCATAGAAAGCTTCCCACACAGATTTTTTATAAGTTGATGGTAGGACCAAACACCAAATTGATTCATATTTAGTGCGTTGAAGAAAACCCAAAAACATTTACAACTAAAATACAATAACAACAACAACAAAAACAACATCGAGCCTTTGTCCCACTACGTGAGGTTGGCTACATGAAACCTTTTTCGCTATTTTTTCCTGTTAAAAGTCAAATTCTCATTTAAATCTATTAAAGAAAGATCATTTCTAATATTTTCTAACCAAGTTGTTTTAGGTCTACCTCTACCTTTCTTAACATAAGTCAAATCTAATACCTCAACTCTCCTAATCGGGTCGTCAGAAGGCCTCCATTTAATGTGACCAAACCATCTAAGTCGTCTCTCTCTAATCTTATTTCCACTGGAGCAACTCCAACCTTTTCACATATATGCTCATTTCGTATCCTATCTCTAAGGGTAAAGCCACTCATCCACTCGAGCATTCTCATTTACAACTAAAATAGACAAACTTAAAAAATTTGGGAACTATTTTGATTATTTACTCTAAAACAAAGTTACCATGAGAACCAACGGTTGACTATAATAAAAAACAACCTAGAATTTACTTACATGTAGAAGCAAAAAAGCAGAAAAGTTAATAGCTACTCAAATCTCCATAAGGATTAAAGGCTTTACAGGTAAAATAGGGGCATAATTTGAAAAAATATAGATCAAGCATTAGCATAAGTATAATTTCTAAGCTTGGAAATGATCATCTTACTCCCAGTAAAACATTCATAAGATATGAGATAAAGTGAAACTTAAGAAAAATTGGCAAACGAAAAAAATTGGTTCCGAACATCCTAATCAAATTTTTTACCTGGATGAATCTCTCACGATAGATTTCAAAGCAATTAAATTTATTTTAAAATGAGTTCAATATAAATTTTAACTGAGCAAATGCAATAAATTTGAGATCTATCCTGACCAAAATTTCGCAGGATATCTAAAAAATTTTCCTTTGGCAAAGCTCCAGTTTAATCAGTTCATTCCTTTTTGATGTGAGCAAATTTCCATCAGTTTTAGATACCAGAAAAAAAACTAACACATATTGGTTATATCTCAAACAGGACTTACCGCTGTGGACACATGAGTATTGTCTCCTGCAGGACCCTCCCTTGCAAGCCCAAAATCAGACAATTTAGGCTTAAAATCAATATCTAGCAAGACATTTGATGTTTTGAAGTCCCTGTAAATGACCTGTCCAGAAGAGAATTTTAGTGAGAAACTGTGCTGCATCTAAAAACAAGGTAATTATAACGAAATAGTATACCAAATAACTCGAAAATCCAAAGCAAATCTTAGATAGTTTGACAATAAAATAAAATAAAATAAATCACGTTAATGCATGCTCTATTATGAGTTAAACTAGCCAAGAGACATGAATACATACGTGAAGTTCTTAGATGTAGCCATTACAACTTTAGAAGTCCAATATTTAATGTTCTCCTGCATACCCCTATTATTTTCAAAAATACACACAACCCCTCACGCATAGTCTGCGTAAGTTTTTATACACAAATCTGAGAGCTATGGGTGTTATGTGTATAATTCAAAAATAAATGGGGATTATATGTTAAAGTTAAATATATGGGCTTTTTTTTTTTAATTAACCACAAAAAAAAAGCTAAAAGGTTAGCAAAATAGCCCATAGAAGACGATTTCCTAGAAATTAAATAGCAAGTTTGAATTTTTATTTTATTTTTTGCAAATATTGAATCTATTTAGCATTTCTCTGTCCTAATTTCTTTTGTGAATGCAAAGATTCTAGTGCATGTGATGCACCTTGGTATCAAAAACAACAACAAATTCCAAGAAATTCAACAAAAAGATAGATTTTTATTGATAAGAAATCAAATATGAACAAAACAAGATACAATGGTTCTCTTTCGAGAGGACCTTTCCTCCAAAACCCTAAACACGGCTAGGATCCCTTACAAAAAAAATACTACAGCACTCTCAATTCAAATTCTACATAAAAAATAAAATTAGCCCTAAATAAAGAAGTAAAAGCTTAAAATAATCCCCTGACTATTGATAAATGTCCAATTTAGTCCCAAAATTTTGCATTGCATTAATTTAGTCCCTCAACTATAAATAATTGAGTCAATATAGTCCCAAAACCTGAAATAAGAATTAAAGTTAACTCCAAAGTAAAATATGAAGGATATTTTTAGTATTTTTTTAGAGCGAAATCTAACCTAATAAAAATTACAATTAAATTAGATTTTGCTTTACAAAAATATAACTAAAAAACCCTTCATATTTAACTTTGGAATTAACTTTAACTCTTATTTTAGACTTTGGGACTAAATTGACTCAATTCTTGATAATTGAGGGTTAACTTTAACTCTTATTTTAGGCTTTGGGATTAAGTTGACTCAAATCTTAACTATCTTGCACCTATACACCTATTTATTAAGGCGTGTTGTATTCGATACACCGATACACGGATACGCCTCCGATATGGCATCGATACATGTCGGATACGGCTTTGCCTTATCCAATTAAAATACTATTTAATTTCAAAAGGACATGCGTATCCAATTCACATGTCCGTTAAAAAACAAAAAAATCCGAAAAAAGACCCGTCATATTTACTTCCACGGCTGCGACTTAGTTTCTCTCATTTCAGAGATGGATTTGAGTCTCTTGATGATATGGGAATATTAGAAATTTCTAATATTTCAGTTGATGAGCCTAAATTAGAAGCTATGATATTTATTGAAGATGATATAGAAGTTCAAAGACAAACCACTGAAGAAGCTAATCATATCATTCCTTCTACTAAATAGTTAAAACTTTATGTTATAAAAAATTTATGTTTATGCTTTTATTGTTGTACTAAACATTAAATGTTTACTTTTATTTTGATATTATAAGCTACAAGGTTACAAATGATGTTACTTTCATTTTTTTTTGTAATTTCAAATATTATGTTTTAATTGCTTTCTTAATTTTTATGTATGATTTATAAATTATAATACCGTGTCCGCGCCGTACTCATATGCTGTATTTTTAAGAATTGATGTATCCCTTATCCGTATCATGTCGTATCCGTGTCGCCGTATCCGTATCGATGCAACATAGATTCTTAATAATTGAGGGTATAATTGGATCAATACGAAACTCTAGAACTAAATTAGAAATTTATCAATAGTTGAGGGACTAATTTGAGCTTTTACTCTAAAATAAAGAGTGGAATAGGACGAGTCACAAATAAAAGAACAAAATGCAACCAATCACAGCTATAACACTATGGCAACTCTCAAATCCTTCACAAAACACAACAACACGACCAATCTGTTAGGCTGGCCCTAGGGCCAATTGAACCGGTCCAACCTGGATCGGTTCTTTGCTGCAAGAGGGGGCGGAAGTGCGGAACCAAGGGGTTTATAGCTGAAACCCCGTCGCACTTGCAAATGAAAGAAAAATAACCCTGCATGCACCATAAATTATGCAAATGACTAAAATACAATTAAATGAACCTGAATGTGAAACTATAAACAGTTTTTGATATAAAAAAGGTCACAAACAAGACAAATAATTGAGCTTTGATGGTTTCAAATGGCAGAAATTTTTCTTCACATACAATTAAACACTTTTCTAATTTAGCTTGATGATACGTGCTTGCATGATCCAAAGAGCATGTCAACCGCCTTAAAGCAAAATCTTACACGCATTTCAATGACACGTTAGGTACCAACAATAACATCAAATAATGAAATTCACCGTCGTGAGAACTTGAGACAACGAAACCATGGAATCATGATCAGGTTTGTTATCATTTCCCCAACATCTATTGTTAGAAGTGGTATATATTTCTCCCCAATCCAAATTGCTTTGGGTAAAATCCAAGCATCATAAAGCATACCGACTAGCCTTAATAAAAAATTCTCTTTCACGGTCTCAAGAGAAAATTAATCATAAAATCTTATGCCTATGGGAAACTTTGAACTATAACATGAAGTCCTTGCTAGAGAACAAAATCTTTAAGTAGTATCTTATCTGATATCCCATTTGTTTAAAAAAAAAACAACTCAAAATAACTTTACTATACATGAACAGATTTGGATGGGGGTTTTCATAGCCTACAACGTAACCATCATTATGAAGACCATGAGAGTATGCAATTTTTTTGGCATCTTTCAATGTTATTTAATTCTTTTTTTAACTTAGGGATTGCAAAATTTCAGCTATGGTCTCAATCAAATGTTTATTGTCAGTTTCATAACTCTGCCTTTCATATTTCTTGTTCTTTTACACAGATATTATGAAAGTAACAGAATCAAATCCAGTTTGTACGTTTATTGACAAGGTAATGAACTTTGTTTCATTAAACAAAGCAACAAATTGCATTTTGTCCATGTTTTTGCATTACTTTCTTAGAATTTAATAATCATGGATGGAGGATAACACACAGTGCATTACAATTAATAAGAAAAGTTTATGAATAGGAACCTGAAGTTCTAAACCTTCATGCAGAAAAGCCAAGCCTTCTGCAGCTCCCAAAGCAATCTTCAGTCGTACATTCCAGGGAAGGGGAGGGGCAGCTCTGTTGAATAGATGGTATTCTAAACTCTTATTTGGCATGTATTCATAAACCAATAGCCTTTGTATCCCTCTTTCATCCTCATCAGAACAGTAACCTATGAGTTTCACAAGATTTGGGTGCTCAAGAACTCCCAGAAATTGAACTTCAGCCAACCATTGCTTATGACCCTGACAGAAAATAATATATAGAAGTACAATATATTTAAGCATAATTAAATAAACTAGAAATATTGACTTGTGGAAATTTGCGAGAGAAATTTAACATCATTACAGTATCCAATAGAAGTTGAATCATGAAAAAAACAAATCCCCCAGAGTAAATACTTCGCTTTAATTACAGTTATAAGCATCGGATTTAACAATCACTCAGAAAGCAAGAAAATTAAAGTTCATGCAAAGAAAAGATCTTAAAGATTTCTCATATATAGAAAAAAAAAACCACAAAAAATTATTGGCATATATTGTGCGGTAACTTTCAAAGAGAAAGTCGGCCATAGGAAAATATGTTCACGAGACAACCAGCAAATAGCACAACAGTAAGCATAGTACAGATACAAAAGCACAAAAGCTGAATTTGAAAAGAGCGTTTAACATTGGAGTAAATCAATCAACTGACAGCCAAAATAAACCAATGGCAAATATCTACTAAAGTGAAGTGAGAAAAACTAAAAATAAAATTTTGATACTTTAGCCATGGTTTGACAAAAGTATATCTTTTATGTATTAACCTCTTAAAATACATAAAGTTAGACATAATAACAAGCACCAACCCTTAGAGAATCTGTTGAAGTGAAATGTCATCGTCTAGTAAACTTCATTCATCACCATCAACACTGCCACCATTGTCATTTAAATCACCCTTTAACTCATAAGCTTCCTCATTGAAATCCCTTCCATGCAATAGGTGATTTCTTAGAAATTATTTCTTCACTGGATTGTTTGATAACATGGTTCTCTAGTCATTTCCTTGAAAACAAATAATTATTGGCCACAACTTGTCAATGCTGCCATGCAGCCTCCTATGACAAAATAATGATATATGTGGCCCAAATCTGGCCCAGAACATGAGTTCCTTAACCATCTATAGGAGGCGTACATGGTAGCCTCCAAAATGTTTGCTGTACAATCAACACCATGCACATGTGGGCTCCAAAAATTCGGCCCCGGCCTCCGTTCGCTTTTCTTATTCGGCGAGGGAGTTTTAACTGAATAAGTTCCGAGGTAAATTTTGGAAGGCAGATGGGTTTGTAGATAAGACACTACCCAGAGATTTCGCCCTCATTTTGCGAGGACTTTATGATCTGAGTTCTGGTTTCCTATAGGCGCAAGCCCCTATAGTTAATTACCCCTCTCGATCACGAGAGAGAACTTTCGATTAAGGCTAGTCATCGATCAGATACGTATAGAAATACGTGTCATCTGGCATATAATAGCAGCATTGGATATTGGTATTGAGGATTGGAAGTTTGGAATTTGAAGGGTTTGGATATTGGGAATTGAAGAATTGAGTTTTTGGATTTGGAATTTGGTTCGGAAGATTTGATATTTAAATAGAAACTGCACCATCCTACACTTAAAGCGGATGGTGGGGGAATGGATGATGGGCCCGATCAAGATCCCATGGTTCCGTCGTCCCGGGCCATCGTGGTCCCTGGTCTACTTAGTCAGAGGAGGTAGTCGACCCAACCTGACAGAAGGATCCTTGTCGGCAGCCATGGGTTGCTTCGTCCAAGGGGACCTTGTAGACCTGGGGTGAATATTAGTCTAAGGGGACAAATTTGAATCCACCTTAGCTGACAGAGAGCTTAGTGCCCTATCGATTATATCCTATTGATTCATATCTCAAGGATTTGATGCCAATAAGGAGCGTATTGGCTATGGCCATAACCGGTATCCGTGGTGCCATTTGGCGGCAAAACCACTCGGTTCAGAGGGCCCCGGGTCATAACCATTTATCCTGCGGTGCCATTTGGCGGCAGACCGCTGGTTAGAGGACACGTACCACGTCCTTACTGGCAGGAGATTATTTGAGAATGGATCCTAGTGATATTTTTGACTAGGCATTTGGCTCTTTGTGAGCTAAAGTAAACTTTAATTTATCCGCCCCGCCAAACTGTTGCGGAGGATGGATGAGTTTTGCTTTAAGATATTGATGGATTTATTTCAATTTTAAATATTTGGAATTTTTGGGAATTTTGGAATTTTCTGGGATTTTGGGTGGAACTTTGGATTTTTGGATGTTTGGGAGTCATTTGAAAATATTTGGGAACCCCTCCGGTTGAGATCTGCATTCAACACGGCCATCATCGAGGTGTTTGGGGTCATTTCCATTTGTTGATTGAACCTTGTCGACCCTATCAACTTATCGATAGGGGATCGGGTTTCTCGTAGGCTTTGTGCCTTTGTTTATGAATTTTCTTGATTTTAGGCATTGAAGGCCTAAAAAGAATGTATTTAAACAAATACACCGGTCACTACAACCGTGTATTCGTTTAAAGGTTTGAACCCTGTCGACTTCTATTGATCCATATAGAAGGATCGGGTTCTATAGGCTTCATGCCTTTGTTCATGAATTTTCTTGATTTTAGGCCTTGAAGGCCGAATATCAATGTTGTAGATGCCTTCTGTCTGCTTGTATCAGTGTTGCAGATCCGGTGGCGTAGAGTCTTAGTGTTGATTCCCCTTTTCTCATTCATCGGGGAAGGATTTTCTGGATTTTAGAGTCAAAGACTGCTAATTTGGGGAGAACTCCCTTCAGAATCTTTGGTGTAGTAGACTGTTATTTTCGGTATTTGTAGACATCAGAACTGTTTTCTTCTCGAGTATATAACTAAGAAGAGACTTTGGAACACCAGGAAGTTTGGTTCTAATTTGTTCAAACATTTCCTTTCTTTCTGCCAGGGGATGTCTTTTTCGTACATAGAGTCGCCCTTGTACTCAACACACTTGTAGATCTTGATCATCACTGTCGTAGATGATATCCGTACTTGTGTCCACAGTGATTCATTGTACTTTCAATACACTGTTGTTATCCACAAGTATCCATTTACAGGGGATTGCTGCATCTACTACGACTTCCTGAAAATATTTATAGAAGACCCATTGCTTCTGCATCATATCCACCCTTTCACCAATCTCGGGTGATTGACGATTGCACTTGATTGCGGGGGGGGGGGATCTTTGATTGCTGGTCTCCAATATTGCCATCTCAATCAACAGGCATTTGTAGAGATTATCGTAGGAGATGTACTTGTGTCCACATCGGTTCGTTGTACATACGACATACACACTGTTGTTATCCACAAATGGTCATTTGTAGGGGGCCCGTACTTGTGTCCACAGTGGTCTGATATGCTTACGATGTGCCCACTGTTGTTATCCACAAGTAGTTTGTACTCATTTGCAGGGGACCGCTGTATTTGCTACGACCTCCTAGAAGTATTCGTAGGAGACCCATTGACATTAGTATCGTGTCCACCTTTCACCAATCTCAAGTGGGATTGATGTATTTGCACTTGCTTACAGGGGACGATTCTCCTATTATTGGTCTCCCATATTGCCATCTTAATCAATAGGCAATCATAGGGATCACTCATGCATTCTGGAATCATTCGTTGATCTTGCAGGTACGATGCACCCGATCTCGTAGAGACTGTTGAAAGAGTCCTCTACATTCTTTACTTGTATGTATTGAGATCTTATAGTTTGAGTTTGCTCGTATCTTGATTCGTCGTATGTCGTGTAAGAGAGCGGGGCACTCATTTACAATCAAATAATATTGATTGTGCAAAGTGTGTATTTGCTTTGGATTCTTCAAATGCACATTCTTTGTTAGCTCGTTGTATGCTGGATTCCCTTGTCGCTCGTAGATGAGCCTCATTATAAGTCTTGACATAAATCTTTGCATATTCGTTTGAGTGCACTGAGGGCTTGATTCAAATCAAATTTGAGTTCATAGTACAAGTTCAAATTGATTGTCCAGGATCCTCTGAAGTTCTTTGCAAGTTCACTTTCTTGTTCAAATGATTTGAATTTTGGTTCCAGTTTGGTTTCATTTCTTTTGATTTTGGTTTTTAGAAATCATTTGAATTTTGGTTCTGATTTAGGTCCACAAGTCCTCTGTTCTTGTACAGGTCCTCTGCTCATTTTAGTTCAAGTTCTGTACATTTTTGTTCGAGTACAGGTCTTCTATATTGTCGCCCAAGAAGGTCTTTAAATTGTTCAAGTCTTTGTACATTTCAGTGAAAATTTCGGCAGCACCCCGACATATCCCCCGTTTGGGGGAAATTAGGGAGCTGGGCCTTCCCACCACGCTACTAGAGCGTGTATGGTAGGTGTCCTTGGACACCGCGGCCGTACAAAATTTCATCCCACCACGCTACAAGAGCGTGTATGGGGCCTTCAGCAGTACCCGTACCAGAACAGCAGTGACTCCCAGAACAGCGGTAACTCCCCTACCACGCTACAAGAGCGTGTATAGGGCTCTCCCACCTCGTCGTATGCGTCGCACCGGGCTCCCTCCTACCGTGCTACAAGAGCGTGTATAGGTGGTTCTCCGGTCCGCTGCAAACGTCGAGAATGAGATTTTGGAACATCATACCTTTCGTAGCAGTGTCGGCGGTGTCGGTGTCGAGGTCGAGGTCGAGGACCATCCCCACCACGCTACAAGAGCGTGTATAGGGCTTACCCGCCTCGTCGTATGCTTCGCACCGGGTTCCCTCCCACCGTGCTACAAGAGCGCGTATAGGTGGTTCCCCGGTCCGCTGCAAATGTCGAGAACGGGATTAGAGAGAAATTTATACCTTGGAACCCGACGGGGAGTCGTCGGCGACTGTCGGCTCGTAGATCGAGGCAAAAGGGACAGGCATTTCTCTTATTTAATTATAATTAATTATTAATTATACTTTTTTTAATTAATTATATTGATTTATAATTAATTAAAGTAATTAATTATTATTATAATTAATTAAAATAATTAATCATATTTATCTTTAATTAATTAGAATTAATCAATATTAATTAACTTTAATTAATTAATAATAATTAATTGGAATTAATTAAAAAAATATATAATTAATTAAAATAAATTTTAATTAAATTAATCATAATTAATTAACATTAATTATAATCATTTAATTAAAACTAATTAAAATTAATTATACTAACTATAATTAACTAAAATAATTATAATTAAAATTAATTTTAATTAAAATAGCCTAATCCTCTCTCCCTCTACACTCTCTGGTTCGGGATTTGGCCGAAGAAGCGCGAATGGTAGAAAGTTACCTATACGGACGGCGAGCTCCTGTCTTGCTTCCGATCGGAGAGGGGAAGTCGTACAAGGAGCGGCGTCGAACAGTCACGAGGAGTCGAAGAAGCGACGGGAAGGGAGAAAGTTACCGTCCCAGCAAGCGAGCTCCTCTGCTTGCTTCCGATTAAATGTCGAAACTTCCGATCTGGCAGGCAGGGCAAGCCGTCGAAGGTGCGAAGTCGACCGGCCACGAGAGAATCGAAGAAGCCGTGAAAGGGAGAAAGTTAACTTCACGCCAACGAGCTCCCTGTGCAGCCTCCGATCAAAATGTTTTAACTTCCGATCCTTCAGGAACCGTCGTCGAAGGAGCATCGTCGAACAACCACGAAGGAGCTGAAGTAGAGGCGAGCTCCCGTTGCTATGTCCGATCAAAATGTCGTAACTTCCGACCCAACTGGAAGGGAAAGTCGTTGAAGAGGCGAAGTCGTTCGACCACGAAGGAGCTGAAGATGCGACGAGAGGGAGAAAGTTTCCTTCACAGTCGGTGAGCTCCCGTCCCTACTTCCGATCAAAGTGTCGTAACTTCTTCTCCAGCGGGAGGGGAAAGAAATCGCAGAGCGAGAGAGAGAAGAGAGCGAGTGTAGAGGCCGAAGGCCTCCTTCTCGTGTGCATTTAACGAAGCGAGGTGGGATCGTGGGTGACGCGACGTCAGTCATGCGGAGACATACGAAGCACGATGTCGAGGATTTGAACGGGATTTCCGCAGTCGTGTGAGTCGGCGCCGGACAGGTAAGTTAATTCTTTTTTTTTTGTTTATGTTCATAGGTCAACAGCACAACAGCCTTTTTTGTTAATCAACACAAAGTTAGGATAGAGAAAATCACCAAATTGGTCCCCTAACTTTTTTAAAGGACCAAAATAATCCCTGACTATATAAAAGTGCCAATTTGGTCCCTTCACTCTTTAAATAGGGACCAAATTAGCCCTTTTATGGGATTATTTAGGTCCCATTTAAAAGTAAAGGCATTAAAATAATACTTTTAAATAGTTGTGGATCATTTTGGCCCTTATCTCAATTAGGATATTATTCTTATTACTGATGTTCTTATAAATTGTTTAGTCCAATTTAACATTCTTTATAACATTTGTCCAATCCAGAGCACAACTAAATAGTATAAGTGATTCCATTTCATAACGTAAAGTCAGCTTAGAATTTGTTTGAAGGTCATACTCATCATAGTAATTGGATGAGAAATGATCATATCTATGAGCAAGTTTGACAAGGCTAAAATGCCTTACTTCCAAATCAACAAGAAGAATCGGTTGAGGATGATGTACATGTCAAGTAGCTCGAGCCATTCCTACACACACTAAGTAAACAAATTATCAGCGCCTTACACAAGATTAGGTTCCCCTACGAAGGACTTCAACACTTAAGTTAATGAGGAAATGTTAAAAGGGTTAGACTATCCAACTGAGTTGGCCTGATTCTAATAAACATTTCGCACGCTTAGACCTATTTACGCTTTTAATTCTAGAGGATATCACAGAGAGTGTGAAACATGACAATGAATCTAGTGAATGAAAAAAAAAAAAAAGAGTTTGCACTAATAGACAAGGAAAATGATAATATTCTCATTAGAAACTATAATCATTGATATTATTGTTCCAGTTCTATCATGTTATCTCTAAGTGTGCCAAGAGGCATACTAACTGATGTACTACATGGTCGTTTTTAATACATTGAATATCCTTTAATGACCCAAGATGAATAGGTTTACATCGTATTTGACCTTGCACTAGTCTGAGCTAGGTTTCCAGTAACCATTCTGATGCGGACATCAATACGAAGATTTGGCACATCTATCACAGGCGGCATCGTAAATCGACAGCCATTATTTAAATTTTCATTTATGTATTATTTTCTAAATTTTAGCTCTTGTTTTATGTATTTCCTATTTTACCCCTAGGATAGTTTATGTGAGTGTTTTGGCCCAAGGGGCATTTTTGTAATTTTCTATTTTTTCTCATGTTATGGCCTATAAATAAGGGTCTTAAGCTATTGTAAGAGATGGTTAATTATTGATATGAAAAACTATTTTCCACACTTGTGTTCTTCTTGGGAGAGAACGAGAGTGAGATTCCTATGGGAAGGAATCGAAGTTGTCACCAGCCGCAGGATGGGTCAGGGCTCGTGATTTGAAGTCTCTTGGAGAAGGGCAATCGGATCACCCGTCAGTCTTCGGAAGAGTCCGGGGCTCGCGGACTTTATTATTTTAAAGAGAAAGAAGCTTGGAGCTTGCTTCCCCTCCCTCTCAAGAGAAAATCTGAGATTCTTCTTAGGTTTTGGGCAAAGAAGTCAGAATTTCCTTCAGAATTCGGAGAGGAGATTTGTTCCTAGCAAAGCCGTCATTCTTCGTTCTACATCAGTTTGGTATCAGAGCATGGATTCGGATCGACTTGGAAAGACGTTAAACTGGTTGGTAGGTCAACTGGGTGCCGTTAGTCAACATCTCAAGGAGGATCAAGCAGACTTAGCCGACCTCCACCATCAAACAATCGAACGATTCGATCACCTAGAGCGAGGTAGGACTAACCCACCGTTTTATGCAAAAACCCCTTCATCAAAAGATAAAACGAAGGAACTAAGAGACAGAGAGATAAGGGATAGAGTGGACAAATGGATGGAGGCTAATGAAGTTTTCAATCTCCCAATCACTGTGCAAATCAAAGAGGAACCTAAGGTGATCAAAGAAGACATGAAGAAGAAGATAGATTGATTGACAAGGAGGCTAATGAAGAGGAAGTACTCGCTATTGATCCTGTCATAGGAGCTATTGCAGCTGGTAATGTTGTTGTCCTAAAGCCATCAGAAATTGCTCCATCCACATCAGCTTTGTTTGCTAGATTATTACCGAAGTATGTAGATAACTCTTGTATTAAAGTTGTTGAGGGCACTATTCCTGAAACTACTGCACTTTTGGAACATAAATGGGACAAAATACTTTATACAGGATATGCAAAAGTTGGACGCATTATTATGGCTGCAGCAGCAAAGCATTTAACTCCTGTAGTTTTGGAACTTGGTGGAAAATGTCCTGTTGTTGTGGATTTCAACGTTGACTTAAAAGTTGCATAAAAAATGATTATTGTTGGCAAGTGGGGGTCCAACAATGGTCAAGCTTGCATCGCACCCGATTATATCATTACAACAAAATCTTTTGCTCCATAATTAGTGGGCGCTTTAAAAATCTCTCTCAAGAACATGAGCAGTTGTGATGCTTACTTGACAGAGTCGAGTATTCTCCCACCTGGGGAGAATGACGCGGACATCAATACGAAGATTTGGCGCATCTATCACAGGTGGCGTCGTAAATCGACGGCCATTATTTAAATTTTCATTTATGTATTATTTTCTAAATTTTAGCTCTTGTTTTATGTATTTCCTATTTTACCTCTAGGATAGTTTATGTGAGTGTTTTGGCCCAAGGGGCATTTTTGTAATTTTCTATTTTTTTTCTCATGTTATGGCCTATAAATAAGGGTCTTAAGCTATTGTAAGAGATGGTTAATTATTGATATGAAAAACTATTTTTCACACTTGTGTTCTTCTTGGGAGAGAACGAGAGTGAGATTCCTATGGGAAGGAATCGAAGTTTTCACCCGCCGCAGGATGGGTCCGGGCTCGTGTGATTTGAAGTCCCTTGGAGAAGGGCAATCGGATCACCCGTCAGTCTTCGGAAGAGTCCGGGGCTCGCGGTTTTTATTATTTTAAAGAGAAAGAAGCTTGGAGCTTGCTTCCCCTCCCTCTCAAGAGAAAATCTGAGATTCTTCTTAGGTTTTGGGCAAAGAAGTCAGAATTTCCTTCAGAATTCGGAGAGGAGATTTGTCCCTAGCAAAGCCGTCATTCTTCGTTCTACATCACATTCAGTCTCACGCTTCCCCTCCTCACTATCCCCTTCTTTCCCTCCATAGCCAAAACAATCGACTTCTCTCCACTAATATTCAAATACCCACCAAACTTTCACTTTCTAGAGGTACACCAATCCACGAGTAGGTCTCCAACATTAAAATCCTCTAATATTTGATATTAAAGCCGGCCAAAGAAAATTATTATTGTTCATCTGAGACTTGGTGAAAAAGGTTAAGGATTACTTTTAAGTTGACAACCAATCAAAATTACGCTGAAATTCTTAAATTGGATGCAAGTTTAAATTTGGCTTGATATTATCTAATCGGTCATTCGTTTGGCGCCTAAAATCAGCTAAATCAATTTGGGTGTTGCGGATTTGCTGCGTAACCGTGCCGAGTTGTCCTACTATGAGGTCTAGAGTCGCTTGTATGTGTTCCGGATCCATTGATTAAGGTTGGGGAATGCTACGGGTGGTTTACAGGTAAAGGACAGCAAGGAGACACGAATGTTAACACTCCTAAAGGTCACTAAATGAAGCTGAAACGGAGTGGACAGCAAACTCCAGCAAGGGGTGAAGTCACACTGGTGATTAGGGTAGGTTCTGACCTGAGAAGTTCTGAGGTGGAAACAGCACTTATACACTATGTGAACAAGCTCTAAATGCCTCTAAACGGTACAGTTTTTGAGTGGACAGCAATCTAACACAACTAGGAACATTAACCTAAGTGTTTAGAGAGATTCCTAAGGTGTGGACAGCACCTAGGACTTAAGTTAGAGACTCCCAAAGACCTCTAATCACTGCAGGTATTAAAGGACAGCAGCTACACGATGAAATAAAATTTTTCTAAGTGGTGATATGCAAGCAAACAAGCTAATAAATGGAAAGGTAACGACTAGGACAATGTTTAGCATGAGATTACCTATCCTACCATGCTCTGATACCAGAAATGATGTGATGCAATCATGCAAAATTAGGAATTGCACGTTAGAGATTAATAATAGAATATTACTTTGCCTTTCACTATAAAATCTAGCTTACTCAAGTAAAGTTCAAGAAAAGTAGAGAGAAATTAAGCCATGGTAGTCGACTACAATTAAAGATTACAAAACCTTTGCGCAATAAGATCCAATAAAAACTTAAGTAATGCAAATAGCTAGGAAAACAAAAGCCACACGTTTAATATATAGATCCTTCACCTTGAGGTCCTTTAATTGCTCTCGAAAATATGGGCTAGCGGAGGAGGATTGTAAGTAAACTCAACGATGTCACTAATAGACAAGTAATCCCGAGAGGACTCGTCGCTGGGGAAGTCGCCGGATTTGGAGGAGCGGGTGGGTGGCCGTCGATGATCCACTCGGAGTCTGGACGTTGTTTGTCGATGACGTGTATGAGGGTCGGTAGAATCCGATCCAAGTAATTTCCAACGGTATCGTCGTCGGAATCAAATCCTGCGTCGAAGAACGGCGATTGTTGGACGTCGAGATTGCCGTGGACGTCGAATACAAACCCCCATTCAAGCTCGGGGTCCGCCATGCATGGTGGTGAGGGGTGATGAGGACAAAGAGGGGAGAGGAGAGAGCAAAAACGTGAGCTCGTGGAGGGAGGAGAGTCACAGGTGGGAGAGGGGCTAGGGGCGGGTGGAGTTGTGGGGGGAAAAAGCTAGAATCTGAAATTTATTTCAGATTTCCAGAATTGGCATCCTTTTAATTTTAATTTCAGAAATTGAAATTGAAATTAAGATTAGGAGGGAAGGGGTTAATGAGGTATTAAAGAAAATTAAAAGGGGGAGAGGTATGAGGGTTGGTCGGCCATGTAGAGAGGAGAGAGGTGGGAAATTTTAAGTAGGTGGGGACCACAATTAATTAATCAAAATCTGAAATTTAGATTTCAGATTTTGATTATATCATGTAACTCCCTTCTTTAAAGAAAATTGGGGGGAATTTGAATTTCAAAAAAAGATTGTAACTCCCTTAATTAATTCCCCAATTTAAGTGACTTAATTAGGAAAGTCATTAAGGGATGAAATTCAAATTTGCAAGGGGAAACCAAAGGGGGCCGGCGGCACTAGGGTGAAGGGAGGGGAAGAAGTGAAAATCTGAGATTTTCGTTGCTTTGATTCCACTCACCTCGTATCTCTTCAATACTCTACCTCCACACAATAATCTTTGGACTAAATCTAGAACTCACGAAGAGATCTAGTTTTCCCGTTGAACTCACTAAGAGATCAAAGGGAAGTGCACTCACAAAGAGAACAAAGGAAAATATTTTTCATTCATAAAAAACTAACTATTACAATCCATCATGCCTCATATAAAGAGGCCCAAAATAAACATAAAATAAAACGACGTAAATGCCCTCAGGGCTACATAAGCGAAACAATGCCCTCAGGGGCAAACTAGAAAAATAAATGAAATAACATAAAATGCGAATACATCAAAAATAGAGACTCTGGATCGTGGCCGTCGATCTGCGCCTTCGGCGATGGTACACGTGTCGAAATCTGATGTCCCCATCAATTTAACTATAAAAGACCACACAATTTTCCCTAGCGGCGACTTTATGCTTGTCTTGCCTTCTGTGCTTGGCCAGGATCATGAGCCTTCTTCCTTGTGCTCGCTATAGGAGACCTATCACACATATTGTTGCAAGCCTTTTTTGGCATGCTCGCAGATGTTTGTTGTCGTTGTGGGCATCCTTCACACTCGTGCCTTTACAAATCACGTCTCATCCTTCCCATCACATTTGCTTCCCTAATCGTGTTCACTGCTCTTGCAAGCTGTTGCTCACATATAGTTGCATCCTTCTTGCATTACTACTCACGCTCTTGTTGTCACTTGCTCGCTCATGTGCATGTCATGATTTTGATGGCATCCCACCTCCACCTTCCATTGTAGATCCTGTCTCCTATCTTGCTTCCTAGGGATTCTTTGCCTCCTTTGCAGCTACCAAGCATTAACGTCATGCTTCAGCCTCAAGCTTCATCTTTGCCCATTCCTATCTACAAATCATTTGTTGATGATCGTGTGATAGGTGATCCCATGGTATTTGATCCCACTCCTTTAGGTTGGCACTCCCCGAATATAGGTGTTCAGCATGCCTAGACTAATACTCCTCTTTTTTTTTTTTTCCTTTGAGGCCTTTATTAGATAGAAAAGTTACTCACAATTGAACCCGTCTATTCGTTACTCTTTATTCCTTTGGCCTAGCTCGAATTCTATTAGGCATAAGTCGACCACTACCTTTCATGATAAACATGTTTTATTATTTTAGAGGCAAATGGGGTGAGAACGAGCACCTTTGTCATGGCCTTCCTAAGCCCTTCTCCTTTACCATTTGATGAGATTGAGAGCTTCCATGATAGTAGCTTCGGGACTGCGTTGGTGTTTAGTAAGAGAGGCAAAGATGATTTGAAAGAAAGATGATAACATTTCGTGAGTGGACAATACCCTAAAGTCGAAGATGAAAGAGACTGCTTAGAATTGAAGCCGAGAGATAGCTTAGAGTTTAACCCGAGAGAGATGGAACCCAAGGAGAGATGGAGTCGTTCGATGCCCAAGTTGAAGTTGAACAAAAAAGTCGAGAGGATGGAGACTAGAGGAAAGCGAAAAATAGAGATGTTTTGCTTGGGTATTACTTGATGCCATTGAGATAAAATAAACCATGATATATTATAAAGTAATTCTCGAACCAGGTTTTCCATCTATAATAAATAGTTTCACAATACAATGTTGGGAATAGTTGTTGAATGTCTGTGTATTGTAAAATATTTAGAGCTCCTTGTTCAGTGTATTATATTGTCACTTCTCTACCATGGAAATAGTCTTCGTTTAAGCCAAATCATATATCTTGATGTCTCTTTGTGTACTTGATCTGTTCTATGTTGTTTTGGGGCATATCATATTTCATTCTTGCAGGCTGTTCCACATTGAGTTAGGCATTTCATTCTAATGGAAATTTTGCTTATAATCTTTTGGACAAATAAGGATTTTCTACTTCAAAGTGAATACGACAACAATATGGAAGATGCATGATAAATGCTTGTGAGAACTACTGGAGGTGACAATGAGACAATGATCACAAGACAACTCGACTTACCAACGAAATGAATCATATTTTATTTTATTTGCTCGGTTAGCAGGTAAATTCAAACATCTCTAATGGGCTGTGTTGCATAGTCGAAATATACTCACAGTAGAAGCATTCCAAGGTAGGCAAAACATGAAGTAGAACATAATAGTCTTGTGGCTACATGAGTTATCTTGAAACTGACTTGAACATAAGTTGTATATTCTTTTCAGTGACAAAAAGCTAATGCCCTGTTCATCTTCCATGGCGCTATTGTTACAATCACAGAAAAACTGCTCAGCACATTTAACTACGTAGTTCCACTTCACACTAAATACTACAGCAATATGGATAACATTTACAAGAAAGTTTCAACAAGTGTAGAAAGAACCGTTGCTAACTAAACAACCTGAGCTATCATGGAAGATGACAATATTCTATCTTATCTGTACAGACTCAGCCCTCAATTAGCAGCATAACTGAAATTACCCCGATGGGCAATGCCAAAATATTCAAAAATATGATTTAAAAAATAAAAAATTATCGCATCTTTCTAGAGTTTCAATTCGGTCCTTGCTGCTTTCTTCTAAGTTTCCTATTTATATATTCCCACACGTTTTTATGTAAGCTTTGGAATGATGGTAACAGTTCAATCTCCATCAATTCTACACGCAGGAAACATTCAAATCTAATACTAATTTAAATTATTTCAAGAAGAAGACAATGACCAGTGCCAAAAATTTGACGCCAGCCCTTTATTTTAAATTTATTTATAGTTTTGGTTCAAAAAACAACAAAATACAGCTCAATTAAATAGTAATCCGAACAATACCTGCAAACTTCTCTGATTTAGGGTCTTCACGGCCACCGTAATCCTACCGCTCTTCTCATCCAAAGGCTTAATAAATCCTTTATAAACGCTCCCAAACCCTCCTTCTCCAATCTTAAGCGTCCGATTGAAATCATTAGTAGCGCTCCGCAGCTCGGCGAGCTCGAAAACGCGGAGAACGCCAGCTTTCTCCTCAAACATGGCCGAGATGCTCGGCTGCGACGAAGTCGAGACTGAGGATTTACTGGTCTGCTTCCCACCGGTCGAGTCATGCGATCGGCTAGTTTCGTAATTGGAAGACGAAGTTGTCGCAGCGGAAACAGCTAGGGCTTCTGATCCGGACTTTCCCCGCTCCTTACTGCTCTTCGGCTTCGTCTTCAAGAACCCGAAACACCCCATTATCCCACAGACGTGCTCGCCTTTGAACGATCTTCTATTCTGTCGCGCGCATTAAGCTAACCAAGATGAAACAATGGAACCGACTCAAGCCAACAAAGTAAGAATCTGAAGATTGGAGAATCGAAGAGAGGAAGGAAACTGGAAGGCAAGAGGATGAAATAACTATATAAGAGAGAGAGAGAGAGAAGGAGAGAGAAATTTGCGGAGGTATTCTGCAAGCTTCGAGGCAAAGGGAAGATATAGTTTCCACTTTCCACAGAGAAAATCGGTGATGAGTACGAGGCGAAAGGAAGATTGCGTTTTTAAGTTTTCTCTCCTACAGTTTCTTCTCCATTTCCCATCTGATTATTCTAAGAAGGCTGAGAGGACGGAACTGAAGACCGCATGAATTCAAGTCAATTTCTCTGATCACATGGCCAATTTATTACGTGCAATACATAGGCACGAAAAACTATTCTTTGAGGTCAATTCGGAAGCATTAAGTTCACATATTAATCCGGATTTTTTTTTTGAAAAAATTTGGGATAAAGTCAGTATATTAAATGAAATAAAAGGTTACAAAGAACCACAAAAAAACATTTATACTGAAAATACAAGTGTGAACTATACTATCAAAAAGAAGAACCAAAGAAAATAAATGAGGAGACCAAAAGAGCATGAACGGGCTCAGATAGAACAGGAACTGATACATAGACTTACAATCATAGCAGCAAAACATTAGATGTCACAACCCAACCCGACCGGGACGGATCCCGCTCGCATCGGGCCGCGACAAAACTATTGAAATTCAGGATCTGGCTTTGAAATTTACTTCGGAACTTTCTTCCAGATATCGTATAGACAGAAAAACACAGAGTTACTATAAACATCCAAATACAGAACAGTTCATCTATCTTTTTCTTTCGTCAAAACAATCATATACAGATACAGTACATGACTTACAGGCAGAAAGAACAGAACAAAAAAGCCATGACTGTACAAAAATCAAAAGTACAAAATACCTAATCACTGATCAGACTCTGAAGTGCTAATCCAAAACTTCCTTCCCTTTCCCAAAACCTGAAAACCACGTAGAAAACAAGGATGAGCTAACAACTTAGCAAGACATCACTCATCAATCCAAATTATCAAAAATCCACATCAGAAAATAGCCATATGAAAATCGTAGAACAGACAGAACAGATACTTGCTCAATCAGAATTTAGCTTACAAATACAGAAAACTGAAGTCATTTCAAATCAGAGTTCAGAACAGATATCATAAAGCTTTCATGTCACAGAACCGACAGAATCGTACGGAATAACCAGAATCGTACGCACATTCATATCAGATAGTTCTAATCAGATAATTCATAAAACAGATCAGATAAGTCACAGCACATATTATCAGATATCAAACATCAGATTTCAGATTCTCAAACCCTTACAGAATCGTACGAATTCTGACCCCTTATGCCTCCCTTCCCTGACACTTACAGAATCTCGACGGATTCTAGCCCCTTATGTCTCCCTTCCTTGACACTTACAGAATCTCAAAAGATTCTGGCCCCTTATGTCTCCCTTCCCTGACACTTACAGAATCTCAAAAAGATTCTAGCCCTTTATGTCTCCCTTTGTGCTTATAGCACCAGAACATAACAGATATTCGGAATTCCGAAACAGAACTTATTTTCAGATTTCAGAGCTCATATCAGATTTCCCTAACACTTACAGAATCTCAAAAGATCCTGGCCCCTTATAATTCCCTTCTGATAGCATACAAATACTTCAATTCATTTAATGTATTAATTCAAAAAAATCAGAATTCGTACGAAAAATCAGAGGCATAACGGCAGTATACGGAATTTACACAAAATTCACAGATTCAGAAATTTACCAAATTACCCCAAAATATCCATAACAACATTATAAGACTTTTACTATACTGACATAACATTTTTCAACATCCTGATAATTCGCAATTCAATTCAAATGCCGCAGAATTCAAAATATATGGTAAAAATCTTCCAGAAAATACTCAAAACGTGCATAATTATCATCTCAAAAATATACCAAAAGTTACGCGGTAAAATTTTTAGCAGTGCGAAATAAAATCAATTATTCGCTAACGGAAACAAAATTCGGAACAGAAAACGCGTCAAAAATCTCGTTTCTGAAAATTGAGAAAGGCGGAATGTGCCTAACCTCGAGTCGATCAACTTTCCCAACTACGGCGACGGACGAGAACGAGTCGAAGTCGCCCAAAAATCCACTTTTCTTCTTTTCCTTTCGTTTTTCTCTCTTCTGGACTTTTTCTCTCTTCAAAATGACATTATTAAGATATTTATTAAGTAGGATCATCCCGGACGATGTCCCGATCGTCCCGGGACGATCTTCTCTGGACATAGATAATCCAGACAAAAATAAATTTCAATTTTTTTCGTCCCTAGACGAAACTCTCTGTCTGGTTCGTCCCGATGGTTCATCCTGACTGTTCCAGGTTCGTACAGACGAAAATGCAGATTTCTTCACAATCTGTACAGATCGTCCCGGGACGATACACTTCTTCCTGAACGATCCTGGGAGGAAAACAGCCTTTACAATCTCCCCAACTTCAGAAAAATGTAATCCTCGACATTTCCAAACCATATTGAGTCAAAGCAGATACAGATATGAGCGCCTCATGTCTGACTCCTTCTCCCAAGTCGCTTCCCGAGCTGTTCTGTGTTTCCACTGCACTTTAACTATTAGAATCTGTTTACTTCTTAACTTATACACATTATAAGCCAAAATTTTCTTAGGTTCTTCTTTGTACTACAGATTCTCCTGAATCTCAACCTTATCAGCAGATAACTTCTTATCAGAATCAGATATCCACTTTCTCAAAGAGGATATGTGAAATACATTATGCACATCAGACAGCTGATCATATAACAACAATCTATAAGCAGACTTTTCAATCCTTTCAATAATCTCAAAAGGTTGTCAGGTATGTCGGACCTTGAACTGAACTTGCTCACCCTTCCAAAGTCTGGAAGTAAACCGTCCATCTCGATCAGATACAATCACTTTAGGCACACCATATAATCTAACAATTTCCTTCACATATACTTGTGCCAACTTATCCACCGGATCCATCTGTCTGATCGGAAGAAAGTGTGCAGACTTCGTCAATCGATCCACAATCACCCAGATGGCATCATGCCCTTGCCTTGATCGAGGAAAACCCATAGCAAAGTCCATCGTTACCTCCTCCCACTTCCACTCAGGGATTGGCAACGACTGCAAAAGACCTCCTGGTCGTTGATACTCTGCCTTCACTAACTGACAGGCTTCGCATTTCACAATAAAATCTGCTACATCCTTTTTCATTCCAGGCCACCAGAATAAACTCTTCATATCTCTGTACATCTTACCACTTCTCGGATGTATCGTATAGCCTGAATGGTGAGATTCATACAGAATCTCTTTCCTCAAATCTCCAAACACAGAAATCCACAGTCTATTCTTACAGAAAATAACACCATAATCAGAAACTCGGAGTTCAGGTTTCTTACCAGATTCAATCTGAGTAATCAACTTCAAATAGTCAGGATCTGATTTCTGAGCTTCCTGAATCCTTTCTTCTAGAGAAGACTGAATGTTCATCTGAGTCAAAACAACAGAATCCAAAATAGTTGAGGAAATCACCTCCAACTGTAATCTTTCCATATCTCGAATCAGATAGTCATTAGAAGTGAGCTGAATACCTGATAATCCAGAAGACTTCCTGCTCAAAGCGTTTGCTACCACATTAGCCTTATCAGGCTGATACTGAATCGTCAGGTCATAGTCTTTAATCAACTTAAGCCACATTCTTTGTCTCAAATTCAGATCTTTCTGAGTGAATATGTACTTCAAACTCTTATGATCCGTAAAGATCTCACATATGACGTCATACAAATAGTGACACCAAATCTTCAAAGCAAACACAACTGCATCAAATTCCAAGTCATGCTTCGGGTAATCTTTTCATGTGGTTTCAACTATCTCGAAGCATAGGCTATTACCCTACCATGCTGCATCAAAACACAGCCCAAACTTTTCAGTGAAGCATCACTGAACACCTGAAATCCTTCCGTACATGACGGAAGTGCTAACACTAGAGCTGAAGTCAAACAATCCTTCAACCTCTGAAATCTGGCTTCACATTCCGGTGTCCAAACAAAAGCTACTAACTTCTGAGTTAGTCTCGTCAGAGGTGTAGAAATCTGAGAAAATCCCTTCACAAATTTTCTATAATATCCAGCTATGCCTAAGAAACTACGTACCTCAAATATCATAGTAGGCCTTGGCCAATCAGCAACAGCTTGAATCTTCTGGGGATTAACAGAAATACCTTCTCCGCTCACCACATGCCCCAGAAAAGAAATGCTCTTCAGCCAGAATTCACACTTGAAAAACTTAGCATACAACTGATGCTGTCTCAAAGTCTCCAACATAATGCTCAAGTGTCGAACATGATCTTCCTCAGAAGCAGAATATACCAGAATATTATCGATGAAGACGACCACAAACTGATCCAGATACTCCTTGAACACTCTGTTCATCAGATCCATGAAAACAGCTAGTGCATTGGTTACCCCAAAAGGCATAACCAAAAACTCATAGTGCCTGTATCGAGTACTGAAAGCTGTCTTCCACACATCAGCTTCCTTCACCTTCACATGATAGTATCCAGATCTCAAATCAATCTTTGAAAACATAGAAGAACCAGAAAGCTGGTCAAACAAGTCATCAATCCGTGGTAATGGATACTTGTTCTTGATCGTAACTTTATTCAAATCTCTATAATCAACACACATACGGAGTGTTCCGCCCTTCTTCTTCACAAACAGTACAGGTGCCCCCCAAGGAGAAACACTAGGACGAACAAATCCTCTATCCACCAACTCCTGGAGCTAAACTTTCAACTCAGAAAGTTCTTTCGGTGCCATCATGTACGGAGCTTTTGATATTGGAGCTGTACCCGGAAAAATATCAATAGAGAACTCAACATCTCTATCTGGAGGCAAACCAACCAACTCCTCAGGAAATACATCAGAAAACTCCCGTACAACCGGTATATTAGAAATAGAACCCGCATCTATGTTCATATCCTATACAGAAGCCAAAAATATCGGGTAACCCTTCTTTCACATTCTTCTGACTTCCAACACAGAAATCAAATAGGATAGAACACCTCGTAATCCTTGAAATACACATCTCTCACCATCCATAAGCAAGCTCACTTGCTTCTTTAAACAGTCAATCTGAGTCTCATACAGACTCATCCAATCCATACCCAAAATCACATCGTAAGAAAAAATCGGCAATAAAATCAAACTCGACTTCCATTTATTGCATGAAATATCAAGCTCACAGAAACAAAACTTCCGGGCGATCAAATTACTTCCAGCCGGCAAAATAACGGAAAGAGAAACCGGTAGTAAAACAGAATCCAGATGCAAAGCATCAAAACAGCGCTCGGAAAGAAACGAGTGACTGGCTCCAGAATAAAACAAAACACGACAGAGATGTTCAAAAATATAAATTGTACCTGTCACCACATCCGGAGCATCTCGAGCCTCCTGCTGACTCAAACTGTACACACGTGGCTGAACTGGAGCTGGAGCTACTGAACCATTAGACTCCCGCTGACTACCAGTAGGTGGTTTCCGTGCCACAGAACTCGACCCACCACCTTTACCAGAGGATCCTTCAGTCACAGTACGTGAAGGAATAGTCCTCGGCCTTCCTACTGAACTGGCAGGTTTACTATCAGATTGGAACTCAAATCGTCTATCAAATCCAGCCTGTGGACACTCTGCAATCCGATGTCCTAGCTGACCACATTTAAAGCACTGACCAGTCGTCCTGAAGCACTGGCCAAAATGTCGTCGTCCATAAGTTTGGCATACAGGTGCCCCACTGACTGATCCCGAATTGGTCGTACTGGTAGCGGCAGTACCAGAAACTGTAGTGGATCCCGACTGTCCACTCCTCCTAGAGTATCCAAAAATAAATCTCCTCTTGCCAGAGGAACCACTACTAGAAGCATCACCCCAAACCTCTTCCTACTCGCAGTCCACTGCTGCTGTGTAGCCATCAAATCATTCTCTATCAGACGAGCTCTCTCCACAAGCTCAAAGAAATCAAAAATATGAAACGGTACCAAGAGCTGCCTCAGACTATCTTATAGTCCCCTCAGAAATTTATAGTACTTCTCAGCAGAAGTACTCACCAGCTGCGGAGCATATCGGGCTAAATCAGTAAACTCTGCCTTATACTGCATCACAGTCCTGCTCCCTTGAACTAGCCTCAGAAAAGTCTCCTGCATCTGCTGTCTTGCAGAAGGAGGTACAAACCACGATCGAAATACCTCAGAAAATTCTTCCTAAGAGATCAGAGAGTTTAGCTTTCCTTGGAACTTTTCCTCCTGCTGGCCCATCCACCAGCGCTCAGCCTCGTCATCCAACAAAAAAATTGCCAATGGTACATTCCTGTCCAACGGACACTGCATACCGTCAAAAGTCTTCTCTAACCTTCTCAGCCACTCTTCAGCTGCTCTGGGCTCAACAGTGCCCTCAAACCTCGGAGGTTTCAATCTCAGAAACATCTGCAGATGTTTATCTATATCCTCAGATCAAACAGTAGAGGCTCTACTCTGAGTCTCGCTCATCATCTGAGCAACCAATGTAGCAAACTGAGAAAATGTATCAGAACCAACCACTGGGGCAGTACTACTCACCGGAGCTGCTTGACTTGCACTCTGCCCATCCGTCATATCTGGGTCTGGCAGATCCATAAGCATACAGAAAACTAGGCACAAAATAAGAGAATAAAAATCCAGACAACCCAGAACTTCCCCGACAGACTTACAGATCAATTCCTATAGCTATGTCTTACAATCCAAATTCCAAAACCATTGCTCTGATACCACTAAAACTTGTCACGACCCAACCTGACCGGGACGGCGACAAAACTATTGAAATCTAGGATATGACTTTGTAATTTGCTTAGGAACTTTCTTCCAAATATTGTATAGACAGAAAAACACAGAGCCATTATAAACATCCCAATACAGAACAGTTCATCTATCTTTTTCTTTCGTCAAAACAATCATATACAGATACAGTACATGGCTTACAGGCAGAAAGAACAGAACAGAAAAGTCATGACTGTACAAAAATCAAAAGTACAAAATACCTAATTACTGATTAGACTCTGAACTACTAATCCAAAACTTCCTTCCTTTTTCCAGAACCTTAAAACCACGTAGAAAATAAGGATGAGCTAACAGCTCAGCAAGACATCACTCACCAATCCAAATCATCAGAAATCCACATCAGAAAATAGCCATATGGAAATCATAGAACAGACAGAACAGATACTTGCTCAATCAGAATTTTGCTTACGAATACAAAAAACTGAAGTCATTTCAAATCAGAGTTCAGAACAGATATCATAAAACTTTCATGTCATAGAGCCAACAGAATCGTACGGAATAACCATAATCGTACGCACATTCATATCAGATAATTCTAATCAGATAATTCATAAAACAGATCAAATAAGTCACAGCACAGATTATCAGATATCAAATATCAGATTTCAGATAACATATCATATATCAGATTTCAGATTCCCAAACCCTTACAGAATCGTACGAATTCTGACCCCTTATGCCTCCCTTCCCTGACACTTACAGAATCTCGACGAATTCTGGCCCCTTATGTCTCCCTTCCCTGACACTTACAGAATCTCAAAATATTATGGCCCCTTATGTCTCCCTTCCCTGACACTTACAGAATCTCGACGGATTCTGGCCCCTTATGTCTCCCTTCCCTGACACTTACAGAATCTCAAAAGATTCTGGCCCCTTATGTCTCCCTTCCCTGACACTTACAGAATCTCAAAAGATTCTGGCCCCTTATGTCTCCCTTTGTGCTTATAGCACAAGAACATAACAGATATTCGGAATTTCGGAATAGAACTTATTTTCAGATTTCAGAGCTCATATCAGATTTCCCAGACACTTACAGAATCTCAAAGGATCCTGGCCCCTTATAACTCCCTTCTGATAGCATACAAATACTTCAATTCATTTAATGTATCAATTCAGAAAAATCAGAATTCGTACGAAAATCAGCGGCATAACGGCAGTACACGAAATTTACAAAAAATTCACAGATTCAGAAATTTACCAAATTACCACAGAATATCCACAACAACATTATAAGACTTTTACTGTACTGACATAACATTCTTCAACATCCTGATAATTCGCAATTCAATTCAAATGCCGCAGAATTCAAAATATCCGATAAAAATCTTCCAGAAAATACTCAAAACGTGCATAATTTTCATCTAAAAAACATACCAAAAGTTATGCGGTAAAATCTTTAGCAGTGCGAAATAAAATCAATTATTCGCTAACAGAAATAAAATTCGGAACAGAAAACGCGTCAAAAATCTCGTTTCTGAAAATTGAGAAAGGCGAAATGTGCCTTACCTCGAGTCGATCAACTTTCCCAACTACGGCGACGGACGAAAACGAGTCGAAGTCGCCTAAAAATCCACTTTTCTTCTTTTCCCTTCGTTTTTCTCTCTCCTGGACTTTCTCTTTCTTCAAAATGACATTATTCAGATATTTATTAAGCAGGATCATCCCTGACGATGTCCCGATCGTCCCGGGATGATCTTCTCTGGACACAGATCGTCCAGACGAAAATAAATTCCAATTTTTTTCGTCCCTAGACGAAACTCTCTGTCTGGTTCGTCCCGACTGTTCCAGGTTCGTACAGACAAAAATGCAAATTTCTTCACAATCTGTACAGATCGTCCTGGGACGATACACTTCGTCCCGGACGATCCTGGGAGGAAAACAACCTTTACATTAGAAGCCTAAAAGAGCGATAGATCAGCCCCGGTTGCCGAAAGAACAACCGATAAACGTTCTGCAGGTTGCAGCAAAAGTCCATCCAAATGCATAAACCTGTAAACCGATCATCCAGGCCATCCAGGGGCAAGACAATTAGAAGTATCGGTTCTACACATCCTCGCCTTATATATTGAAAATCAGCTAGAAAATGGTGCTGCAGTAAGAAGCACGTAGGAAAAGTAGATTGTAGCTTGTCAAATTGTTTCCATCTTCTCAATTTGGCGATAATAGAAAATGAAACCTTCCGGCAAATAGATAGAGACGAGCTGTGACTACCTCCAAACCTTTTATCATTTCTTGCCCTCCACAAAAAATAAACCACTCAGCAAATAACCAAAAAACAAAAGTTCTTCTCATAATGTTTTAATTGTTGTTGCCTGTCAAAATAATCAAAAATATGGAGAAGAGAATGCCTAAAAAGGAAGCCTTCAAGGTGAGGCAGAAGAGAGGTAATAACCTCAAAGCCAAAATTGCAGTTAAACATAAGGTGTGGGTTGGTTTCCTCATCCAGCCAGTGGAGATGACAAACCCCTTTGAATGTCAATATTTCTCTTCCTTAAAACCTCCGCAGTTTTCCAACCCATCATTAATAGCCAACCAAGTAAAAGAGGAGAATTTAAGCGCATAATGCTTGTGCCATATAAATTTACTCCATGAGATAGTAAGAATATCAGAAAAGAATAGGTCTTTGTAAGTTTTGAAATTAGGCTTCCCAATCCCCACCCAGGTAACAACTTCAGTAGGCCCATCCAGAGGGGTCACATAATTAATAAAAAGTATAGTATTAGGAGGGAAGTATGCAGGCAAATTCCTGATCTGATAAAGTTCTGCACTCTAACGTGACCACAAACGGGAGGGTGAAATAGCTCAGAAAGGGCAATACCATTAATCCAGGGGTCCCAAAATATATCAAAATTGCAATTAATACTATTAATAAAAAAATTAAGGTGCTGCTTAATACGGCCTGCAGTTGCACAGATAAATCTCCAGTACTTAGAGGCTCTAGTAAAAGGAGGTTTCCATGGCGAAACATACTTAGATCTAAACCATTCAGCAATCAGCGAACTATGGCTAAGAGACCGCCAAATAAAAGAGCAGCCAAAACCAAATGACAGGGACTAAATATCAGGAATACCAAGCCCACCAACCGAAGTTGGGAGACATGTATTTTTCCACGAAATGAGGTGCAATTTCTTCTCAGTAGTGGATCCATGAAACATCCAGATAGTTCATATAACTCAATGTCCGGACACATCACGTCACTCAATAAATAGTACATTGAATGATGTGGCACATCTGGAATAGTCTCATAACATGGAACTTTTTTATTTGGTCCGGTCATAGGACGTAGCTCTACGTTCGGCCACCAGTAGAATCGCGCCACTCGTTTTTACCGCACGCCCCGACAACCCGACTCAGAACAGACCCAGGATGGCTCGATATTTCTCGATTTTGCAAGGTATTGCTCAGTATTGCTAGGTATTGGTCGATTTTGCTTGGTAATAACCAATACTGAGCAAATACAGAGCAACACCGAGCAAATACCGAGTAATACCGAGTTGTACCGAGTTTTTCTAGAAAAAATCAGTACAACTCAGTATTACTCGGTATTTGCTAGATATTGGTCTTCACAGAGCGGTATTTCTCGTTATTGTCATGCAATACCTAGCAATACCGAGCAATATCAAGCAAATATCCAGTAATACCTCGCAATACGCGAACATAGCATTCCCGAGTTCCGGTCCGGGTCAAGTTGTCGGGCCGCGCGGTAGAGAGTAAGAGCACGTGGCGACATGTTATTGGTGGCCGAACGTAGCTCTACGCCCGGTCAAAGGATGTAATAATTGTTCTCTAACATGACGCATTATGTCATTAATATACTGAGTATTATTATTATGAGTTGTGTGTATCAGATGACGTGGTGCGTCCTGATTAACCTTTGGACCGTATAATGACCGCACATAATAATTTCTTGATCACATGGCCTGACATGGGAAAATGTTATATATATATATATATATATATATATATATATACAATTTTTATAAAATTAACATTTTTCATCTATTTTTTTTAAAGTTTTCACCTAATTATTAAATTTAGTAATTTACACTAAAATCTCAACCCTAAACTTTTTATTTTTTTGTTAAATTTTTTAATAATTTAATTCTAGCACGTGCAAATACATGAATTTTATACATCCAAATATCTTATAGGTGCTCCTCAATTACGATTGGACTGACTAGAGCTAAGTCGACATAACAATTACGGGTGTCAATTTTTGACACGACTCGAAAAAATCTTGGTTCGGGTCAACCCGAACCCGAAACGGGCCGGGTTCGGGTTCAACAAATCAACCCGTTTTAAAAATTGGGTCGGGTTCAGGTTGACCCAGCAACCCAAAATTGACCCGAAAGTGACACAAAAACTCATATTTGTCCGAAAAACTGAGATTAACCCGTTTTGACCCGAAAATCAAAGATTGACTCGAAAACTAGCAATTTTGGGTCAACCCCGGGTCATTCATGTCGGGTCGGGTTGACCCGAACCTGAATTGGGTCGGGTTCGGGTCTGAAAACTTGACCCGTTTTTAAAAATGGGTCGGGTTCGGGTTGACCCGAATAGTGCCGGGTCAAGTCCGGGTTCGACCCGAACCCGACCCATTGACCCGAATTGACATATTTTAAGCTACTTGATTTAAATTTAAATTTTGAAATTTTTCTCTAGTGTAAATTATTGGCTTAAATTATATAAATTTTTTATAAAAGAGAATTTGGAGATTTTAAAATTATTAAAAAAATTGTTGAAATTTTTAATTTTAAGAAAATTTGTAATATGAAGATAAATGATTAAAATGGATAAATATATAAATAAAGAGAGAAATATAAAAAAAAAAGGTTTAAGATGATCTAAAAAAATTAATAAAAAAATAGGTAACATCATAATAGAGATAGTGGTAAAAAAAATAAAAAAAATTAAAATCATCTCACCCTCATGGGAGAGAGAGAGAAGAGAGGGAGAGAGAGAGAGAGAGAGAGAGAGAGGTATAAGCCTATAACTAGAGCAAGTACAAAATAACAAAAGGTTTCCCTTAAAAAAAAATGGCAATAGAGACTAGAGAGAGACAGAGCTCTCCTTGGCTTATTGGTTGAGAGCTTAGGCTTTCAACTAAGAGGTCTAGGGTTCGAGTCTATGTATATGCGTTGTGTGTATGAATTTGCCTTAAATGACCTAAATGTCCAAAAAAAAAAAACTAGAGAGAGAGAGAGTAGAGGAGAGAGATATAGTGAATTTTTTTTTAACTTTCTCCAATATTTGCCTAATTTTATATGGAAATATTTTTTACCCCCTAAATCTGCCAATGCTTGCAAGTCAATGACACTGTTATAGAAGCATTAAAGATCTCATAAAGGCCTACTGGCCCACTCATGGGGCTAATTCATCCCAACTCAATAATTATTAACCTAATGAAAAAAATTGCTCAACAACTTCTAGTCAAGGTCAACAATTTTATCAGAAAGTTGGTAAAGCCTACTAGCCTCATGATTTCTCTTTCTTTCTTAGGATTTTTCACGTAAAAATCCTGACCTTTTCTTTATCAATTGTTTGTGTGTTGAGATTTCGTATATCGCTATGACAAAATATTTTCGCTCTACCACCACGAATTTTTCAGCTCGCAAAACGATAACGATGGTAAATTTATCAGATTCAACATTTGGTATTCATTTTAAAGTTGGAGAAAAATTGGGGGAGAATATTCTGAGTAAAATTTTCTCTGGATAACTTTTTTACTATTTTTGAAAAGTTGCTATAGAGAAAATAGCTTTTTAAAGCTGTTGTAGAAAGCAACTTTCCAGCATAAATTTTTTTGAAAAGCAATAGTCAAATAAAAATTGTGATTGCTGTCTAAAAAATAAAGCAGCAAGAAAGCTATCCCAAATGAAGCCTCTTGGTTTGAGTTTAGCCATATTTGTATGTTAAAATTAGTCAATAGTCAATAGTTAATAGTGAAGATATTTTTTTTCGAGCTGGAAATTAAGAAATTAGAGTAAATTGTCTTATATATCATCAATAAAGTTTACTACAAAGAAATATATTAGTAAGAATTTAAGGTGCATGCTATGCTTGCTAAGAAATTAATTAATTTTTAAAATTAATTATGCATATTAATAAATTTATAATTTTTTGATAGTGTAAAAAATAATTAATTAATTATTTTTATATTGTATTCATTTGAAGGTAAAATTAAAAAAAATAAAATAAAAATAAAACTTATGATATTGAAGTTTATGAATTTCTTCTTCAGCCAAAAAATAAATTTAAGATATATAAATATATAAGAAGCAAAAACTTTTTTACATCTGATTTGTAATAATTCACGATTAAGTTGGTAAAGTATAATTACTTTAAAATATACCTAAAAGGAAATTCGTAATGAGACTATGGCTTTGTTTGGAACAGATTTCTTATTGCTTCTTAAAACAGCTTTCTAATACAAAACTAAAATTTTTGTACTAAAAAGTTGCTTTAAGAAGCAATAAGAAAACGTCACAAATGAAGCCTATAATAGAAATAAATTAAATAATTTTAAAGTCGTACGTCTCTATGTGTGGAGTTCGAACGATGTCTAAGCTCCAATCAAAATAGGCCATGTCGCCTGTACACAGTACAATTTGTATATAGACAGTGTACGCGTGACATGTCTAATATTTTATTTGCAAAAAGATGTAGACAAAAATGGTTCAACATACTTTTAAACCACCCTAAATTTTGTATGCCTTTTGAGCTATTATTGGTCATGACTGATACATTTAAAAGACAAATAGTCATGCTTCATAATCCTAAGTTGCATTCATGTAAGCCATAAATAGTCATGCATATCGATTCAACATCATTAATTATATTCAATACATCAAAATCGTGTTGGTCTCCAAAGGAAGATCAGATAACTTCTGAGAAATGTAAGGGTGGTGAAAATTGCGAGCTTCTTGCTTTCATTGTCCTCAAATAGTTCCAAACACTGTAAAATTCTTCTCATAACATTTTCGAAGTTTTTAATTAGAAAAGGTAGACGCATTATGATTTTTTTGTAAATATAGAACGTACTATGGGTGTCAATATTTGACACGACACGAAAATCCGACCCGGAAAATCCGGGTTGAACCCGACCCGATTTCAAAACGGGTCGGGTTCGGGTTCCAGAAATGGACCTGTTTAAAAAACGGGTCAGGTTCGGGTTGACCCGTCGGGTTGCCAGGTCAACCCGCGAACCCGTTTAATTCGAAAAATTTTAAATCCCGCCTCTGCCCGCTGCCCATCCGCGCTGCCCCCCGCGGCCCATCCGCGCTGCCCGCCCGCGCTGTCCCTGCGCCCGCGCCCGTGCGCTGCGAGCCAGCGTGCCCAGCGAGCCCGACCGCCCCCGCGCTGTCCCCGCTCGCGTCCGCCCGCCGCGCTTGCGTCCCCCGCAGTTTGCCGCCGTCGTTCCGGCACCGATAACCCAAACCGGGTCGGGTTGGGTCAACCCGGCAACCCGCCGGGTCGGGTCCGGGTTCGATTTTCCGACCCGTTTGTCTACCCGGGTCGAGTTAGGGTCGACCCGTTTGAACCCGGGTCAGTTCCGGGTTCAACCCGAACCCGACCGGTGACCCGAAATTGACACCCCTAGAACGTACATAAGACAATATAGTTTCTCGTGTTGCCTCATAATCTATATATAAAAGAATTAGATTGTCTCTCTTTCTCTTTCATTAGGTTTTATTGTGCCTGATGAAAGAGATAGACATTCTTATTATGTTATATATTGTGACGCAACATAAGAAGATATATTGCATTCTATTCTCTATTTAGAAAAAAAATCATAAGGCGTCGACCTTTTCTAAGAAAAAAACTTAGAAAATGCTATGCGAAGATTTTTACAGTGTTTGGAACTATTGAGGACAATGAAAGGATGAAGCTCAAAATTTCCATGGCCCTTACATTTTCTCAGAAGTTATTTGGTCTTCCTTCGGAGATAGTCTTCAAGCCTTCGCTCAAGGATATTCTTGTTGCCAATGGGCTAGTTCTTTCATTCATTACTGATTTCTTGAAGGAGTATATGAAGGACAATGACATAGATGATTCATCCCTAACGAAACTCTCGTCTGGTTCGCGGTTCGTCCCGACTGTTCCAGGTTCGTACAGACAAAAATGCAAATTTCTTCACAATCTGTACAGATCGTCCTGGGACGATACACTCGTCCCCCGGACGATCCTGGGAGGAAAACACCTTTACATTAGAAGCCAAAAGAGCGATAGATCGCCCCGTTTGCCGAAAGAACAACAATAAACGTTGCAGGTTGCAGCAAAAGTCCATCCAAATGCATAAACCTGAAAACCGATCATCCAGGCCATCCAGGGGCAAGACAATTAGAAGTATCGGTTCTACACATCCTCGCCTTATATATTGAAAATCACTAAGAATGGTGGCAGTAAGAAGCACGTAGGAAAAGTAGATTGTAGCTTGTCAAATTGTTTCCATCTTCTCAATTTGGCGATAATAGAAAATGAAACCTTCGGCAAATAGATAGAGACGAGCTGTGACTACCTCCAAACCTTTTATCATTTCTTGCCCTCCCAAAAAATAAACCACTCAGCAAATAACCAAAAAACAAAAGTTCTTCTCATAATGTTTAATTGTTGTTGCCTGTCAAAATAATCAAAAATATGGAGAAGAGAATGCCTAAAAAGGAAGCCTTCAAGGTGAGGCAGAAGAGAGGTAATAACCTCAAAGCCAAATTGCAGTTAAACATAAGGTGTGGGTTGGTTTCCTCATCACCAGCCATGGAGATACAAACCCCTTTGAATGTCAATATTTCTCTCCTTAAAACCCCGCAGTTTTCCAACCCATCATTAATAGCCAACCAAGTAAAGAGGAGAATTTAAGCGCATAATGCTTGTGCCATATAAATTTACTCCATGAGATAGTAAGAATTCAGAAAAGAATAGGTCTTTGTAAGTTTTGAAATTAGGCTTCCCAATCCCCACCCAGGTAACAACTTCAGTAGGCCCATCCAGAGGGGTCACATAATTAATAAAAAGTATAGTATTAGGAGAAGTTTGCAGGCAAATTCCTGATCTGATAAAGTTCTGCACTCTAACGTGACCACAAACGGGAGGTGAAATAGCTCAGAAAGGGCAATACCTTAATCCAGGGTCCCAAAATATATCAAAATTGCAATTAATACTATTATAAAAAAATTAAGGTGCTGCTTAATACGGCCTGCAGTTGCACAGATAAATCTCCAGTACTTAGAGGCTCTAGTAAAAGGAGGTTTCCATGGCGAAACATACTTAGATCTAAACCATTCAGCAATCAGCGAACTATGCTAAGAGACCGCCAAATAAAAGAGCAGCCAAAACCAAATGCAGGGACTAATATCAGAAATACCAAGCCCACCAACCGAAGTTGGGAGACATGTATTTTTCCACGAAATGAGGTGCAATTTCTTCTCAGTAGTGGATCCATGAAACATCCAGATAGTTCATATAACTCAATGTCCGGACACATCATCACTCAATAAATAGTACATTGAATGATGTGGCACATCTGGAATAGTCTCATAACATGGAACTTTTTATTTGGTCCGGTCATAGGACGTAGCTCTACGTTCGGCCACCAGTAGAATCGCGCCACTCGTTTTTACCGCACGCCCCGACAACCCGACTCAGAACAGACCCAGGATGGCTCGATATTTCTCGATTTTGCAAGGTATTGCTCAGTATTGCTAGGTATTGGTCGATTTTGCTTGGTAATAACCAATACTGACAAATAACAGGCAACACCGAGCAAATACCGAGTAATACCGAGTTGTACCGAGTTTTTCTAGAAAAATCAGTACAACTCAGTATTACTCGGTATTTGCTAGTATAGGTCTTCACAGAGCGGTATTTCTCGTTATTGTCATGCAATACCTAGCATACCGAGCAATATCAAGCAAATATCCAGTAATACCTCGCAATACGCGAACATAGCATTCCGAGTTCCGGTCCGGGTCAAGTGTCGGGCCGCGCGTAGAGAGTAAGAGCACGTGGCGACATGTTATTGGTGGCCGAACGTAGCTCTACGCCGGTCAAAGGATGTAATAATTGTTCTCTAACATGACACATTGTCATTAATATACTGAGTATTATTATTATGAGTTTGGTGTCATATGACGTGGTGCGTCCTGATTAACCTTTGGACCGTATAAGACCGCACATAATAATTTCTTGATCACATGGCCTGACATGGGAAAATGTTATATATATATATATATACAATTTTTATAAAATTAACATTTTTCATCTATTTTTTTTTAAAGTTTTCACCTAATTATTAAATTTAGTAATTTACACTAAAATCTCAACCCTAAACTTTTTATTTTTTTGTTAAATTTTTTAATAATTTAATTCATGCACGTGCAAATACATGAATTTATACATCCAAATATCTTATAGGTGCTCCTCAATTACGATTGGACTGACTAGAGCTAATCGACATAACAATTAGGGTGTCAATTTTTGACACGACCCGAAAAAATCTTGGTTCGGGTCAACCCGAACCCGAAACGGGCGGGTTCGGGTTCAACAAATCAACCCTTTTTAAAAATTGGGTGCGGTTCAGGTTGACCCAGCAACCCAAAATGACCCGAAAGTGACACAAAAACTAATATTTGTCCGAAAAACTGAGATTAACCCTTTTGACCAAAATCAAAGATTGACTCGAAAACTAGCAATTTTGGGTCAACCCCGGTCATCAGTCGGGTCGGGTTGACCCGAACTTGAATTGGGTCGGGTTCGGGTCTGAAAACTTGACCCGTTTTTAAAAATGGGTCGGGTTCGGGTTGACCCGAATAGTGCCGGGTCAAGTCCGGGTTCGACCCGAACCCGACCCATTGACCGAATTGACATATTTTAAGCTACTTGATTAAAATTTAAATTTGAAATTTTTCTCTAGTGTAAATTATGGGCTTAAATTATAAAAATTTTTTATAAAAGAGAATTTGGAGATTTTAAAATTATTAAAAAAATTGTTGAAATTTTTAATTTTAAGAAAATTTGTAATATGAAATAAATGATTAAAATGGATAAATATATAAATAAAGAGAGAAATATAAAAAAAAAAGGTTTAAGATGATCTAAAAAATTATAAAAAAAATAGGTAACATCATAATAGAGATAGTGTAAAAAAAATAAAAAAATTTAAAATCTCTCACCCTCTGGGAGAGAGAGAGAAGAGAGGGAGAGAGAGAGAGAGAGAGAGAGAGGGTATAAGCCTATACTAGAGCAAGTACAAAATAACAAAAGGTTTCCCTTAAAAAAAATGGCAATAGAGACTAGAGAGGACAGAGCTCTCCTTGGCTTATTGGTTGGCTTAGGCTTTCAACTAAAGGTCTAGGGTTCGAGTCTATGAATTTGCGTTGTGTGTTGAATTTGCCTTAAATGACCTAAATCCAAAAAAAAAAAACTAGAGAGAGAGAGAAGTAAGGAGAGAGATATAGTGAATTTTTTTTTAACTTTCTCCAATATTTGCCTAATTTTATATGGAAATTTTTTTACCCCCTAAATCTGCCAATGCTTGCAAGTCAATGACACTGTTAGAAGCATTAAAGATCTCATAAAGCTACTGGCCCATCATGGGGCTAATTCATCCCAACTCAATATTATTAACCTAATGAAAAAAATTGCTCAACAACTTCTAGTCAGGTCAACAATTTTATCAGAAAGTTGGTAAAGCCTACTAGCCTCTGTTTCTCTTTCTTCTTAGGATTTTCACGTAAAAATCCTGACCTTTTCTTTATCAATTGTTTGTGTTTGAGAATAGTACTTCTCAGCAGAAGTACTCACCAGCTGCGGAGCATATCGGGCTAAATCAGTAAACTCTGCCTTATACTGCATCACAGTCCTGCTCCCTTGAACTAGCCTCAGAAAAGTCTCCTGCATCTGCTGTCTTGCAGAAGGAGGTACAAACCACGATCGAAATACCTCAGAAAATTCTTCCTAAGAGATCAGAGAGTTTAGCTTTCCTTGGAACTTTTCCTCCTGCTGGCCCATCCACCAGCGCTCAGCCTCGTCATCCAACAAAAAAATTGCCAATGGTACATTCCTGTCCAACGGACACTGCATACCGTCAAAAGTCTTCTCTAACCTTCTCAGCCACTCTTCAGCTGCTCTGGGCTCAACAGTGCCCTCAAACCTCAGAGGTTTCAATCTCAGAAACATCTGCAGATGTTTATCTATATCCTCAGATCAAACAGTAGAGGCTCTACTCTGAGTCTCGCTCATCATCTAAGCAACCAATGTAGCAAACTGAGAAAATGTATCAGAACCGACCACTGGGGCAGTACTACTCACCGGAGTTGCTTGACTTGCACTCTGCCCATCCGTCATATCTGGGTCTGGCAGATCCATAAGCATACAGAAAACTAGGCACAAAATAAGAGAATAAAAATCCAGACAACCCAGAACTTCCCCGACAGACTTACAGATCAATTCCTATAGCTATGTCTTACAATCCAAATTCCAAAACCATTGCTCTGATACCACTAAAACTTGTCACGACCCAACCTGACCGGGACGGCGACAAAACTATTGAAATCTAGGATATGACTTTGTAATTTGCTTAGGAACTTTCTTCCAAATATTGTATAGACAGAAAAACACAGAGCCACTATAAACATCCCAATACAGAACAGTTCATCTATCTTTTTCTTTCGTCAAAACAATCATATACAGATACAGTACATGGCTTACAGGCAGAAAGAACAGAACAGAAAAGTCATGACTGTACAAAAATCAAAAGTACAAAATACCTAATTACTGATCAGACTCTGAACTACTAATCCAAAACTTCATTCCCTTTTCCAGAACCTTAAAACCACGTAGAAAATAAGGATGAGCTAACAGCTCAGCAAGACATCACTCACCAATCCAAATCATCAGAAATCCACATCAGAAAATAGCCATATGGAAATCATAGAACAGACAAAACAGATACTTGCTCAATCAGAATTTTGCTTACGAATACAGAAAACTGAAGTCATTTCAAATCAGAGTTCAGAACAGATATCATAAAACTTTCATGTCACAGAGCCAACAGAATCGTACGGAATAACCATAATCGTACGCACATTCATATCAGATAATTCTAATCAGATAATTCATAAAACAGATCAAATAAGTCACAGCACAGATTATCAGATATCAACAGATTCCCAAACCCTTACAGAATCGTACGAATTCTGACCCCTTATGCCTCCCTTCCCTGACACTTACAGAATCTCGACGGATTCTGGCCCCTTATGTCTCCCTTCCCTGACACTTACAGAATCTCAAAATATTATGGCCCCTTATGTCTCCCTTCCCTGACACTTACAGAATCTCGACGGATTCTGGCCCCTTATGTCTCCCTTCCCTGACACTTACAGAATCTCAAAAGATTCTGGCCCCTTATGTCTCCCTTCCCTGACACTTACAGAATCTCAAAAGATTCTGGCCCCTTATGTCTCCCTTTGTGCTTATAGCACAAGAACATAACAGATATTCGGAATTTCGGAATAGAACTTATTTTCAGATTTCAGAGCTCATAGCAGATTTCCCAGACACTTACAGAATCTCAAAGGATCCTGGCCCCTTATAACTCCCTTCTGATAGCATACAAATACTTCAATTCATTTAATGTATCAATTCAGAAAAATCAGAATTCGTACGAAAAATCAGCGGCATAACGGCAGTATACGAAATTTACAAAAAATTCACAGATTCAGAAATTTACCAAATTACCACAGAATATCCACAACAACATTATAAGACTTTTACTGTACTGACATAACATTCTTCAACATCCTGATAATTCGCAATTCAATTCAAATGCCGCAGAATTCAAAATATCCGATAAAAATCTTCCAGAAAATAATCAAAACGTGCATAATTTTCATCTAAAAAACATACAAAAAGTTATGCGGTAAAATCTTTAGCAGTGCGAAATAAAATCAATTATTCGCTAACGGAAATAAAATTCGGAACAGAAAACGCGTCAAAAATCTCGTTTCTGAAAATTGAGAAAGGCGAAATGTGCCTTACCTCGAGTCGATCAACTTTCCCAACTACGGCGACGGACGAAAATGAGTCGAAGTCGCCTAAAAATCCACTTTTCTTCTTTTCCCTTCGTTTTTCTCTCTCCTGGACTTTCTCTTTCTTCAAAATGACATTATTCAGATATTTATTAAGCAGGATCGTCCCTGACGATGTCCCGATCGTCCCGGGATGATCTTCTCTGGACACAGATCGTCCAGACGAAAATAAATTCCAATTTTTTTCATCCCTAGACGAAACTCTCTGTCTGGTTCGTCCCGACGGTTCGTCCCGACTGTTCCAGGTTCGTACAGACAAAAATGCAAATTTCTTCACAATCTGTACAGATCGTCCTGGGACGATACACTTCGTCCCCCGGACGATCCTGGGAGGAAAACAACCTTTACATTAGAAGCCTAAAAGAGCGATAGATCAGCCCCGGTTGCCGAAAGAACAACCAATAAACGTTCTGCAGGTTGCAGCAAAAGTCCATCCAAATGCATAAACCTGTAAACCGATCATCCAGGCCATCCAGGGGCAAGACAATTAGAAGTATCGGTTCTACACATCCTCGCCTTATATATTGAAAATCAGCTAGAAAATGGTGCTGCAGTAAGAAGCACGTAGGAAAAGTAGATTGTAGCTTGTCAAATTGTTTCCATCTTCTCAATTTGGCGATAATAGAAAATGAAACCTTTCGGCAAATAGATAGAGACGAGCTGTGACTACCTCCAAACCTTTTATCATTTCTTGCCCTCCACAAAAAATAAACCACTCAGCAAATAACCAAAAAACAAAAGTTCTTCTCATAATGCTTTAATTGTTGTTGCCTGTCAAAATAATCAAAAATATGGAGAAGAGAATGCCTAAAAAGGAAGCCTTCAAGGTGAGGCAGAAGAGAGGTAATAACCTCAAAGCCAAAATTGCAGTTAAACATAAGGTGTGGGTTGGTTTCCTCATCCAGCCAGTGGAGATGACAAACCCCTTTGAATGTCAATATTTCTCCTCCTTAAAACCTCCGCAGTTTTCCAACCCATCATTAATAGCCAACCAAGTAAAAGAGGAGAATTTAAGCGCATAATGCTTGTGCCATATAAATTTACTCCATGAGATAGTAAGAATATCAGAAAAGAATAGGTCTTTGTAAGTTTTGAAATTAGGCTTCCCAATCCCCACCCAGGTAACAACTTCAGTAGGCCCATCCAGAGGGGTCACATAATTAATAAAAAGTATAGTATTAGGAGGGAAGTTTGCAGGCAAATTCCTGATCTGATAAAGTTCTGCACTCTAACGTGACCACAAACGGGAGGGTGAAATAGCTCAGAAAGGGCAATACCATTAATCCAGGGGTCCCAAAATATATCAAAATTGCAATTAATACTATTAATAAAAAAATTAAGGTGCTGCTTAATACGGCCTGCAGTTGCACAGATAAATCTCCAGTACTTAGAGGCTCTAGTAAAAGGAGGTTTCCATGGCGAAACATACTTAGATCTAAACCATTCAGCAATCAGCGAACTATTGCTAAGAGACCGCCAAATAAAAGAGCAGCCAAAACCAAATGTCAGGGACTGAATATCAGAAATACCAAGCCCACCAACCGAAGTTGGGAGACATGTATTTTTCCACGAAATGAGGTGCAATTTCTTCTCAGTAGTGGATCCATGAAACATCCAGATAGTTCATATAACTCAATGTCCGGACACATCACGTCACTCAATAAATAGTACATTGAATGATGTGGCACATCTGGAATAGTCTCATAACATGGAACTTTTTTATTTGGTCCGGTCATAGGACGTAGCTCTACGTTCGGCCACCAGTAGAATCGCGCCACTCGTTTTTACCGCACGCCCCGACAACCCGACTCAGAACAGACCCAGGATGGCTCGATATTTCTCGATTTTGCAAGGTATTGCTCAGTATTGCTAGGTATTGGTCGATTTTGCTTGGTAATAACCAATACTGAGCAAATACAGAGCAACACCGAGCAAATACCGAGTAATACCGAGTTGTACCGAGTTTTTCTAGAAAAACTCAGTACAACTCAGTATTACTCGGTATTTGCTAGGTATTGGTCTTCACAGAGCGGTATTTCTCGTTATTGTCATGCAATACCTAGCAATACCGAGCAATATCAAGCAAATATCCAGTAATACCTCGCAATACGCGAACATAGCATTCCCGAGTTCCGGTCCGGGTCAAGTCGTCGGGCCGCGCGGTAGAGAGTAAGAGCACGTGGCGACATGTTATTGGTGGCCGAACGTAGCTCTACGTCCGGTCAAAGGATGTAATAATTGTTCTCTAACATGACACATTATGTCATTAATATACTGAGTATTATTATTATGAGTTGTGTGTATCAGATGACGTGGTGCGTCCTGATTAACCTTTGGACCGTATAATGACCGCACATAATAATTTCTTGATCACATGGCCTGACATGGGAAAATGTTATATATATATATATACAATTTTTATAAAATTAACATTTTTCATCTATTTTTTTTAAAGTTTTCACCTAATTATTAAATTTAGTAATTTACACTAAAATCTCAACCCTAAACTTTTTATTTTTTTGTTAAATTTTTTAATAATTTAATTCTAGCACGTGCAAATACATGAATTTTATACATCCAAATATCTTATAGGTGCTCCTCAATTACGATTGGACTGACTAGAGCTAAGTCGACATAACAATTAGGGGTGTCAATTTTTGACACGACCCGAAAAAATCTTGGTTCGGGTCAACCCGAACCCGAAACGGGTCGGGTTCGGGTTCAACAAATCAACCCGTTTTAAAAATTGGGTCGGGTTCAGGTTGACCCAGCAACCCAAAATTGACCCGAAAGTGACACAAAAACTCATATTTGTCCGAAAAACTGAGATTAACCCGTTTTGACCCGAAAATCAAAGATTGACTCGAAAACTAGCAATTTTGGGTCAACCCCGGGTCATTCATGTCGGGTCGGGTTGACCCGGACTTGAATTGGGTCGGGTTCGGGTCTGAAAACTTGACCCGTTTTTAAAAATGGGTCGGGTTCGGGTTGACCCGAATAGTGCCGGGTCAAGTCCGGGTTCGACCCGAACCCGACCCATTGACCTGAATTGACATATTTTAAGCTACTTGATTTAAATTTAAATTTTGAAATTTTTCTCTAGTGTAAATTATTGGCTTAAATTATATAAATTTTTTATAAAAGAGAATTTGGAGATTTTAAAATTATTAAAAAAATTGTTGAAATTTTTAATTTTAAGAAAATTTGTAATATGAAGATAAATGATTAAAATGGATAAATATATAAATAAAGAGAGAAATATAAAAAAAAAAGGTTTAAGATGATCTAAAAAAATTAATAAAAAAATAGGTAACATCATAATAGAGATAGTGGTAAAAAAAATAAAAAAATTTAAAATCATCTCACCCTCATGGGAGAGAGAGAGAAGAGAGGGAGAGGGAGAGAGAGAGAGAGGGGTATAAGCCTATAACTAGAGCAAGTACAAAATAACAAAAGGTTTCCCTTAAAAAAAATGGCAATAGAGACTAGAGAGAGACAGAGCTCTCCTTGGCTTATTGGTTGAGAGCTTAGGCTTTCAACTAAGAGGTCTAGGGTTCGAGTCTATGTATATGCGTTGTGTGTATGAATTTGCCTTAAATGACCTAAATGTCCAAAAAAAAAAAAAACTAGAGAGAGAGAGAGAGTAGAGGAGAGAGATATAGTGAATTTTTTTTTTAACTTTCTCCAATATTTGCCTAATTTTATATGGAAATTTTTTTTACCCCCTAAATCTGCCAATGCTTGCAAGTCAATGACACTGTTATAGAAGCATTAAAGATCTCATAAAGGCCTACTGGCCCAATCATGGGGCTAATTCATCCCAACTCAATAATTATTAACCTAATGAAAAAAATTGCTCAACAACTTCTAGTCAAGGTCAACAATTTTATCAGAAAGTTGGTAAAGCCTACTAGCCCCGTGGTTTCTCTTTCCTTCTTAGGATTTTTCACGTAAAAATCCTGACCTTTTCTTTATCAATTGTTTGTGTGTTGAGATTTCGTATATCGCTAAGATAAAATATTTTCACTCTACCGCCACGAATTTTTCAGCTCGCGAAACAATAACGTTGGTGAATTGATCAGATTCAACATTTGGTATTCATTTTAAAGTTGGAGAAAAATTGGGGGAGAATATTCTAAGTAAAATTTTCTCTGGATGGATAGATTTCTCTGGATAACTTTTTTACTATTTTTGAAAAGTTGCTATAGAGAAAATAGCTTTTTAAAGCTGTTGTAGAAAGCAACTTTCCAGCATAAATTTTTTTGAAAAGCAATAGTCAAATAAAAATTGTGATTGCTGTCTAAAAAATAAAGCAGCAAGAAAGCTATCCCAAATGAAGCCTCTTGGTTTGAGTTTAGCCATATTTGTATGTTAAAATTAGTCAATAGTCAATAGTTAATAGTGAAGATATTTTTTTTCGAGCTGGAAATTAAGAAATTAGAGTAAATTGTCTTATATATCATCAATAAAGTTTACTACAAAGAAATATATTAGTAAGAATTTAAGGTGCATGCTATGCTTGCTAAGAAATTAATTAATTTTTAAAATTAATTATGCATATTAATAAATTTATAATTTTTTGATAGTGTAAAAAATAATTAATTAATTATTTTTATATTGTATTCATTTGAAGGTAAAATTAAAAAAAATAAAATAAAAATAAAACTTATGATATTGAAGTATATGAATTTCTTCTTCAGCCAAAAAATAAATTTAAGATATATAAATATATAAGAAGCAAAAACTTTTTTACATCTGATTTGTAATAATTCACGATTAAGTTGGTAAAGTATAATTACTTTAAAATATACCTAAAAGGAAATTCGTAATGAGACTATGGCTTTGTTTGGAACAGATTTCTTATTGCTTCTTAAAACAGCTTTCTAATACAAAACTAAAATTTTTGTACTAAAAAGTTGCTTTAAGAAGCAATAAGAAAACGTCACAAATGAAGCCTATAATAGAAATAAATTAAATAATTTTAAAGTCGTACGTCTCTATGTGTGGAGTTCGAACGATGTCTAAGCTCCAATCAAAATAGGCCATGTCGCCTGTACACAGTACAATTTGTATATAGACAGTGTACGCGTGACATGTCTAAGCTCCATTCAAAATTCTTCTCTAAGGCATTAGAGAAATGTTTAATGATCATACTCCAATTGGTAAATATTTTATTTGCAAAAAGATGTAGACAAAAATGGTTCAACATACTTTTAAACCACCCTAAATTTTGTATGCCTTTTGAGCTATTATTGGTCATGACTGATACATTTAAAAGACAAATAGTCATGCTTCATAATCCTAAGTTGCATTCATGTAAGCCATAAATAGTCATGCATATCGATTCAACATCATTAATTATATTCAATACATCAAAATCGTGTCGGTCTCCAAAGGAAGATCAGATAACTTCTGAGAAATGTAAGGGCGGTGAAAATTGCGAGCTTCTTGCTTTCATTGTCCTCAAATAGTTCCAAACACTGTAAAATTCTTCTCATAACATTTTCGAAGTTTTTAATTAGAAAATGTAGACGCATTATGATTTTTTTGTAAATATAGAACGTACTATGGGTGTCAATATTTGACACGACACGAAAATCCGACCCGGAAAATCCGGGTTGAACCCGACCCGATTTCAAAACGGGTCGGGTTCGGGTTCCAGAAATGGACCTGTTTAAAAAACGGGTCAGGTTCGGGTTGACCCGTCGGGTTGCCAGGTCAACCCGCGAACCCGTTTAATTCGAAAAATTTTAAATCCCGTCTCTGCCCGCTGCCCGTCCGCGCTGCCCGCCGGGCGCCCGCCCGCGCTGCCCGCCGCGCGCTCGCCAGCGCTGTCTCTGCGCCCGCGCCCGTGCGCTGCGAGCCCGCCCGCCCCCGCGCTGTCCCCGCTCGCGTCCACCCGCCGCGCTTGCGTCCCCCGCAGTTTGCCGCCGTCGTTCCGGCACCGGTAAACCAAACCGGGTCGGGTTGGGTCAACCTGGCAACCCGCCGGGTCGGGTCCGGGTTCGATTTTCCGACCCGTTTCTCTACCCGGGTCGGGTTAGGGTCGACCCGTTTGAACCCGGGTCAGTTCCGGGTTCAACCCGAACCCGACCATTGACCCGAAATTGACACCCCTAGAACGTACATAAGACAATATAGTTTCTCGTGTTGCCTCATAATCTATATATAAAAGAATTAGATTGTCTATCTCTTTCTCTTTCATTAGGTTTTATTGTGCCTGATGAAAGAAATAGACATTCTTATTATGTTATATATTGTGACGCAACATAAGAAGATATATTGCATTCTATTCTCTATTTACAAAAAAAATCATAAGGCGTAGACCTTTTCTAAGAAAAAAACTTAGAAAATGCTATGCGAAGATTTTTGCAGTGTTTGGAACTATTGAGGACAATGAAAGGATGAAGCTCAAAATTTCCATGGCCCTTACATTTTCTCAGAAGTTATTTGGTCTTCCTTCGGAGATAGTCTTCAAGCCTTCGCTCAAGGATATTCTTGTTGCCAATGGGCTAGTTCTTTCATTCATTACTGATTTCTTGAAGGAGTATATGAAGGACAATGACATAGATGATCTTATAGCCCTTTTTAAGAAGGGGAAGATGGAGGATAATATACTTGAATTCTTCCCAACAGCAAAACACAATGCTGAAGGCTTCTTTGAGCATTTTTAACGAAAGGACTATCTTTTCTTGTTGAATACAATCAAAAGAAAATTTTTAATTGTTGTCAAGCTAAAGAAGATAGAGTCAGCATTGAAAACACAAATTGAAGAAGAGACTGGTATTTCGGAAGTGATAGAGGAGGCCATGAAGCAGCAAGAACACAATGCTAATGCGACACTACGACAGGTTAAAATGTGGGCTGAACTTTTAAACGAACGTAAAAGCAGAAAACCGGCGGCCTACGTACCCTGGGGTTATTTTACTGTCGGCATTTTCGGTGGTTTATTATTAAACACCGTCGGGTAAACCGCCGGTTAGTACCGGCGGTCAAACAACCGGTTAAACCGCCGGTAATTCCGGCTGCCACCAGAATTACCGCCAGTAATCGTTGATTTTCCTGCAGTATCAAAATCCTTTATGATCAAGATGTACTGGTTGAGGATACAATTCTTCTTTGGTTTCCAAAGGTTTAAACCCAAAGGCACTACAGGAAAAACACTGATTTCCGGCGGAAATAAATTCGTCCGAAATACTGACAGATTTTCAGACAAATTTCTGGCAGAACATTTCTGGTGGATTTTCTGACGGATTTCAGACGGTTTTTTTGGAGGTATTTCCGGTGGATTTTCTTCCGGCTTTTCCAACGAAATTTCAGACGGATTTCCGACGGATTTTAGGCATTTTTCGGCTCATTTTGCCTGCCTGTAACACACTATTTTTCTGTAGCGAGGGAAGGCAACTTTTGTTAAATCTCTTGAGCCATTTGTTAAATGGCTTGAAGAAGCTGATGAAGAAGTATTAACCATTGTGCTAGCTAGTGGAAGTTGTAGAAGTCCTGTATTATTAGAGAGGAGTATTGTAGTATTACATGGATCCTTATTTGAAATTGTATTCACAGTTGAACATAGTCACCTATGCCAATTAAGTATTTCTATTTTTTAGTTACATGCTTGTTTACCTATTTTAACTGTGATGTTCATTTAAAAAACTTTCTATTTGGATTAAAAAAATTGAAAAAAAAAACATTTCTATGGTTGTGTGTGATCACTCAGGCTTCGTTTGGGACGGCTTTCTTATTGCTTCTTAAAGCAGCTTTCTAGTATAAAAATTTTAATTTTTGTACTAGAAAGCCGCTTTAAGAAGCAGAAGAAAAGCTGTCCCAAACGAATCTTCAGTCTCATTGCAACTTTAAGTCCATTTAAAGCATATTACATCTATATGTTATTATTTTTCATTTTTACTTTATGAGTTATCTCTCTATCTTACTAATAAATAAAATAAATTCTTAAACATTAACTCTTTATCTCAAGTTAATGAATGTCTTCCCCATCAAATGAGTATACCACCTTTTTTTTTTAAATAGGGATAATTTGCTTTTTAAAATAAAAAAAACTAAAAAAAAAAACATATTAATATTTTTGCTTTGCACCAACTACATACATTTCCTCGCAATAAAAGTACTATTGTTATTATTAGAATTAATACCACTTTCATTTTAAAAAATGTCTAATAGCTTCATGATTCTCTTAATACCTTTAATAGACAATTGTAAAAATGATAATAACATCAGCAAAACAATGATGAGAGATACTAATTAATCCACCAAAATCCTATATGATAAACTTTTATAATAAGTGAATAATAAGTCAAACTTCTAGATAAATATTCAACAACTATAATATATAGAGTAGGAGATAAAGAGTCTCCCTACCTAACGCCCTAAGAAGCTTTGAAGAAACTTTAGCTCTCATGCTAACAATTATAGAAAATTAAATAGTTTCAATAATACTTCTAATTAACTTAATGCAATGATCATCAAACCTAAAAAGAAGAAGAATATTAAAAATGAAGGACCAATTAATATTATCATAAGCTTTAGAGATGTCCAGCGTAAAAATTAAATTATTCCCACACGCACACTTTTTTGTTAATGTCAGGAATCATCTTCTTAGCAAGTAAAATATTGTCAGAAATGCATCTACATTTGATTTAAAGAAATAATCCTAGGAATTATAATCACCAATATAGAAGCCAAAAGTTTTTGCTTTATGAGTTATCACTTCATCTTACCAATAAATAAAATAAATTCTTAAACATCAACTCTTTACCTAAAGATGATGAATGTCTTCCCCATCAAATGAGTAAATCACACATTCTTTCCAAAGAACTTAAGGAAAAGTTATAAAAAAATGAAGTCTAAGAAGATGGATGTAAAACATGTGGAATAACTACTGGTGGAAGGACAAATAATGCATTTCATCTTCCATTATCTTATCTTGATAAATTTTACTAAGGAGTAGGACCTAAATTAGGTTGATGCTTGATCTGGAGTTGACTTCACCCTCCGTATCAACATCATGGATCTCATGTTTAATCTATTTGGTCTAATAAAGATCATAATAGAATTTGATAGTAATTTTGTCAATGTTAAGGAATAAAATGACCCCTCCTTCATTAGTTGGAGGAGAAGACATTGGTGAACCTGCATCTACATTATAAACTAGTATGTGGTAATATAAAGTCATTAATTAAGAATTTATTTTCTTGGTGACATGCATCATTGATGTTGGGTCCTCAATATTAGAGGTCTGGCCTACTTATGTGGAGGTATGGTCTAGGAAGTTATTATTATTATTATTAATATTTTGGACACAATATTAGAGGTCTAGTCTGCTTTTTTTATACCACATTGAAAAAATTAGTCACCATGGAATAACAAATAAACATCAAAATTCTATGCATTGCTCTATGAACAATTGTTGAAATGCAAATATTATCTCAATGAACCATCAAGCACAATAGGTGATTTGGTACAAAAGAACTTCAAAGGAGGGCTGCTCCCATCTCCATTTTATGCAATATAGGATTCTCATTCATGCTTAATGGCTTGATGGAATTCATTAATTTTAACATGAGGATTACACTTAGCTTAAACGAAGAAGAACATATAGATGTTTTTTTTTTGTTCTTTTAAATCTTAAGGACTCAAATGTGGAATAAAAATCAAGGGGGCTTAGATGGGAATTTCCATTTTATAACTGGTATACTGAAGATCCAATTTGGTCAACACATTGAACTCAATTAGAAATAATTAAGAAAAATAAAAATTGATACTATCCCTTTTATTCATTCCTCTCATGTACTAATGACCCAAGGATAATTATACTTGAGAGTGCAATAGTTGTAAATACCATTGTACATCAATAATATCATTTTTGAGGATGTAGGGCCTATGGAAATTAAGGAGTGATGATAAACTAGAGATTTACGACCCAATGTGATAATATATTGATCAATATTTTTTGGTAAATAATAACTGATAAAATTTACATCATTTTTTATGTTCAATAACTTACAAATAGGTAGGCCAATATTAATTTTTTAGATCAAACTACTAGATATTTGCTTATTTCTCAATAAATGACATGTGGCTACTCCTCAAATCATTCTGAATAGCCAACACTCTACATATGTCTGTCATTATAATAGCAATTAGAAAACAACTTCACTCTCTTATTAGCCAATTAATGATCACTATTGAGCCATTTCATAATGATTTCTTTTTAGTTACAAGTAAGCACATTCATCTACCTTAATGTAATGAAGTAATAATAGGGGGAGGTCAAGGAGCAAAATCAATTGTGTGAAGAGGCTTCTAAGCCTCTCATAACTAGGAAGATTCCTATTGCCTTGGTACAATACACTTTCCTTAAAAAACATGCATGGGGACATTGGACCATTTGCATGTTTGATTTCTATCATGTTAATGATACAAGTTATGATCTTATCCTGCCCATAGAAAGACATACACGTTGATATATATATATAAAAGGTACAAGTCCTTAAAAGGGATCGATAACTAGCTAATGCTCAAAGAGCTACAAACAAAAATTAAAAGCAAACCTAATTAGTATATACACATAGACATCCAAAATAGTAATGAAACTATATATAATAGAAATAAATTAAATAATTTTCATATCTCTACTTCTTTCTATATGGTCTAAGTCAATGTTTAATGATGTGAGTATGTGAGAAATGAAATAAAATTATAATAAAATCACATATGGTAATATTTAGCCATATGCATTAATGGGGAATAATATCTCCCTCTTTGCTCTTTAGGTATTGATTTATTATTTATTTAAAGTTATTTTAAAACTTTTTTTTTGTTGATTTCTGATATATATATATATATATATATATATATTAGCAACTTTTTATAAATTTATGATTAATTTGTATATGAAATTATATATAAATGGTAACAATATAACTTTATAATAAAATTTTCTTTATTTGCTTTAATTATGATAATTAATTCATTCCTATATTCAACATTAATTCATGCCATACAGAAAGAAGGAAGGAGAGCAAATTTAATTATTTAATTAGTTCCAATTATAATCTATTTACTATTTTAAATATAAATATATGTATATATAAAGCACTTCAACATGAAATGAAATGCAGAAGAAAAAATTCTTCTCAGGCATTTCAGAAAAGCTGGAGAAGCAGAACAGAAGTTGCTGACATGTTTGGCTGATCTCTTTAATCAGATAAACTCATCAAAGAAGAAGACTGTTCGTGGGCAACAGATAAGTTGTTTGAGGAAGTTTTTTCTCAATGCAATATTGATAATTTGAAGGTATTGCAGCTAGACTTCTGTGGTAATTGCTTGCCTGATTATGTATTGCATTCTATATTTGCAAAGGCTCCAAAGTGTTTGCCTTTGCTTAATAGAAATTCTTAGATGTGAATTGTTGCTTTAGCTCCTCTCTTAACGCCTTAACTTTGAGTCAACGCCTCCTTATAACATTTAAGGGAAGCGGATCTTATAGATGTTTGCCACAATATGGATGCAATGTTTATTTTTCCTGCGTTGAAGAAGCTAAAGTGTTTGGATGTTATAGCTGTAACTCATATGAAAACAGTGACTGATAAAGTTTTAAAGCATCTAATTCCTACTTCTGGTCTGAAATTGAGGGTGCTTATCAATGCTGGCTGCCATAATTGACCTATGCCTCAATGAAAGTTTTTGGTGAAAGTTGTCCTCATCTTTCTTTTTTGGTGAACGATCCAACGATTTACTCCCCACATCACAAGCCATCTTCATGTGAATGCTGTTCAGACTTCAGTTCAACAGAGACTTTGAATACTGAGGATAAATTATTCTGTGACAACTGCTGCAGTCTGCAAGGAAGCCCAGAAAAGAATGAAAATAAAGAAACCTCCTAACGTCCTAGTCATCCATCTCTAGCGCTTCAAATCTTTAGATGAAGGCAAAGTGAAAGAAAAGCCTTGAAGGAAAAAGAAGAAGTTAAACGATGGAACCAGAAAAACAGCTCCAGCTGATTCAGATCTCCATATGGTAGATGCTTCAGGTGAATGCAAACAGAGACGGGGTAGGAAAGGGTGCAAGAATGATTCCAATGGAGAAACACCTGTAAATGTGGATCTACAGATTGTAAGCAGTTTTCATGATGGTGGTACTAAAAAAAAGGAGAAAGTTTGCAAGAATGTTGCTATAAATTCACAGAATCCAGTTTTAATGAATGAGAAAAAGAGAGGAAGTAAGGAAGATGATAATGACAAAAGAATCAAATCAGCTCGTGTCGTGTTTGCAAATGCCACAGATGCTGAAAATGCTTTTAAAGATAAAGCACTTCGAGCATCATGGTGACTGAGTCCATTCTTGTACTTATTATAAATAATTTTTAGTTCCTTTGTTTAGAGAGTTGTATCACTTGAAGTATTTTTTTTTGTACTTTTAGTGTATTCTTTTGGTGCCCATTAGAGTAAAGTTTAAGGTAGGATAATGAAGTATAAGATACTTGTATTTGGAGATCTTAGTCTATCTTGTGTAAGCAACTCTATTGTTAGAGGAAGGTGTGTGAAGAATATTAATTGATCATTCCATATGATACTTATTACTTCTCTTGTATCCCTTATAAGAAGATTTGTTATAAAAATTGGTTTAATTTTAAAAATTTTGATAATTGGGAAAGATATAAAGAGGCTCGCAAGGAATCTAAGAAAGCAATCTGCGATGCAAAGACTTTAGCTTTTAACGATTTATATAATAGATTAGATACTAAGGAGGGAGAAAGATATATGTATAAGTAGCCAAACAAAGAGATAAGAGTAGTAAGGATTTAGTTCAAGTGAAGTATATTAATGATGAAGATTAAAAAATACTTGTCTTAGAAGATGATATTTAACAAAGGTGGATGAGATATTTTGTTAATCTTTTAAATGAAAATTGTAAAAATAAGATTGACTATAGTGACCTTAGCATCCTATATGAAAATAAAGATATCTGTTTTTATCAGCGTATTAGTGAAACCGAAGTTAGAGAGGCTTTAAAGAAAATGAATGGTGGAAAAGCTATTCGACCTGATGATATTCCAATAGAGGTGTGGAAATGCTTAGGAGATGAAGGTATTTCTTGGCTTACTAAATTTTTTAATACTATTTTTAAGACTAAAAAGATGTCAGAAGAGTGGATAATGAGTGTGTTAATTCCTATTTTTAAGAATAAAGGTGATGCACAAGATTGTGTGAATTATAGAGGAATTAAGTTAATGTGTCATACTTTAAAACTATGAGAGCGAGTTATGGATCATAGGTTGCGGCGTGATACTAATGTTTCTCAAAAATCAATTTGGATTCATGTCGGGTAGGTCAACTATGGAAGCCATACATTTATTAAGAGGTTTGATGGAGAAATATTATAGAGAAAATAAGGAGGATCTACATATAATATTTATTGATTTAGAAAAAGCATATGATAAAGTTCCAAGAGAAGTGTTATGGAGAGTTCTTGAAAAGAAAGGAGTTAATAATGCTCATATTCAAATCATTAAAGATATATATGCAGGAGCTATTACTTGTGTTCAAACGCAAGGTGGTTTGACCAAGTATTTCCCTATTTCGATTGGATTACATCAAGGATCAGCCTTAAGCCCATATCTTTTTGCTTTAGTCATGGATGTTCTCACTAGACATTTGCAAGAGTATGTACCTTGGTGTATGCTTTTTGCTGATGATATTCTTCTTGTTGATAAGACTAGAGAGGGAGTTGAAAGTAAACTTGATTTATGGAGGTCAACATTAGAGACTAAAGATTTTCGCTTGAGTAGATCTAAAACAGAATATATGGAGTGTTATTTTAGTAGTAATAGACCTAGTGAGGGGATTGTGACTTTGGGCGATCAAGTCATTAATAAGAGTACACATTTTAAATATCTTGGATCTATTGTTCAGAGTGATGGTGAAATAGATGGGGACATTATCAGCAGAATTCAAATTGGATGGTTGAAGTGGAGGAATGCATCAGGCTTCACTACAGAAAAATCAGTCATTTCCGGCGGCAATTTCCGGCGTTTTTGCAATTTAGCGGCGGTTTTCCGGCGGTTTAAATGCCGCCGGTAAAAATCGCGTAGGAAAATAAATTCCGGCGGTTTTTTCAGGCGGCTAGTTTTTTCGGCGGCTTACCGGCGGTCTTAAACCGCCGGTCAAATATATAAAAAAAAAAAACGGATCCGGCAGGCCACCCCGCTCCCGCGCCCGAACCCACAACCGGCCAGGCTACCCCGCCCTCCCGCCAGGCGCGGGCGGCGCTCCGGCCAAGCTCCCCCCCCCCCCCCCCCCCGCGCGCTCCGCGATCAGGCCAGGCGCCCCCCCCCCCCCCCCCCCGCGCGCGCGCTCCGCGATTCGGCCAGCACTCCCCCCGCGCGCGGCTCGTGCGAACGTTTCCCCCCGCGTCTGCGCGCGTTGTGATTCGAACGGTGGTTCTCCGTGTAGACTCCAAGCAACCCAACCGAAATGCTAGTTATGCAAATAAGATGTTTTTGTCAATATTATTTATTTAAAGTAAATTCTGAACAGAAAGAAATTAATTATTTAATTTTCTTTAAAATAAAACTAATTAATTTAAAATAAAAAATAATATTTAATATAAAATAACAATTAACTAACTAAATAATTTTAAAATGAAAATTAATTAAATAGTGCATATAAATTAATTATTTAATTTTTGTTAAATCATTTACATAGTAAAATTTTTATTCATTTTCAATAAATTTTTTAAAGCCGCCGGAAAAGTGAAAAAGCCGCCGGAAAATTCCGCGGGATAATTTTGCGGGAAATTAGCCGTCGTAAAATTTTGCGGGGAAATTAGCCGTCGGAAAGCCGCCGGTAATCCGTCGGAAAGCCGCCGGAAAATTTTGCAGAAAATAAGCCGTCAAAAACCGCCGGAAATCCGCCGGAAAGCCGCCGGAAACCAGACCGCCGGAAAGCTGCCGAAAAATTCCGCCGGTAATAAGTGATTTTCCTGTAGTGCTTATTGTGTAATAGAAAAGTACCCCTCAAACTTAATGGAAAATTCTATAAGATGGTAGTGAGGCTTGCAATGCTTTATGGCGCTGAATGTTGGCCATTAAAAGTGAAACATAATACTAAGTTAAGTGTGGCAGAGATGAGGATGCTTAGGTGGATGAGTGGCTTTACCCTTAGAGATAGGATTCGAAATGAGCATATACGTGAAAAGGTTTGAGTAGCTCCAATAGAAGATAAGATTAGAGAGAGTCGCCTTAGATGGTTTGGTCACATAAAACGGCGGCCTTCCAATGACCCGGTTAGGAGAGTAGAGGAATTAGATTTGACTTATGTTAAGAAAGGTAGAGGCAGACCTAAAAAGACTTGGTTAGAAAATATTATGAATGACCTTTCTTTATTAGATTTAAATAAGAAATTGACCTTAATAGGACACAATAGAGAAAAAGGATTCATGTAGCCGACCCCACATAGTGGGATAAAGGCTTAATGTTGTTGTTGTTGTTGTCAAGTCAGGCTAATTTTCTAGCTTTGGACTGATGATGTAAAAGCATTACAGTCACTAATATAGACTCTTATGCCTTAAATGATTATATAGATATTTTTAATGTGACGCCCCAATGATCTAACTTAGAAGAATTATTCAGTCGATCATTTAAATCAATCAACTACCAGAGCTATCTATAGACATCAATCAGTATTAAACAATCTAACAAAATCTATAACTAAAACATCATGTAAATATTTCTATTCATTCCCGAAAGTCATTTACAATACTCAAGAACTTCAACAAAATCATAAATCTATTCAGTCCTGAGTACAAAAGAATAACTATCACAAAAGAACAAAAACCTGACCATCTTGATCAACCTAACTCTTCTGCTCCCTTGCCCTGACCTGAAATCATTAACCACATATAATGAGCTTAAAAAGCCTAGCAGGTCACCAAATACCTACAACTAAAATCAAAGCACGGTACAGAAGCAATATGCATGTCAATCAGTCAAATCATAGCAGTCACTTACACATGATCAGTGAGTCAATATAGAAATAGAAATCAATATAGAAACAGTAATCAATATATAAATAATAATCAATACAGAAACGGTAGTCAATGAGTAAACAATATCAATACAAAAATAGTAAAATCCTCGATCGACAGTAGAAGAATTAATAAACAGTATAAAAGTCCATAAAACTTAATGAATCAATACGTGCGTAAAATCTCTAACGATAATCGTCGTATCTATAACATCAGTCAATTCAAAAGAGAAATCATCGTGTCGGTAATATCAATCGAATCATTCAATAAATCATCGTGTTAGTAATATTAGTCGGTATAAAACATCAAATCAATACCAATCACTTACGCATGATCATTAAATCGATGCAAATACGAAAATCAGTACAGAAAAAGAAATTAATACATATTCAGTAGAATCCAAAATCATCAGTTGAAGAATTGGTAAACAATAGAAAAATCTATAAATCTCAATAAATCAGTCCATATATTAATTCTTAAAAGAATCCATCATATCTTTAAATATCGATCAAATCGATAGAAAAAATCATCATATCAATAATATCCGTCAAATCAATATTGTATCAATCATATCAATAGAATCAATCAGATCATTAAATAAAGAAATCAATTTCGATCGATAATATTAATCGGTATGGAATCACATAAAACAATTAAATCAATAAAATCGATAAAAATAGTTGAAATCACAGCAATATAGTAAAATTATATTCTATATCACATGCTCGGTGTATCACATGCAATACAGTTAATCTATATCACTTGTTCGATGAATCGCATGTTATCAGTCTTATCAGTGTATCACTTGTATCAGTTAGTATTCAATGTATCACGTGCTATAAGATCAGTATAATGAATCAGTAGTATCGGTGAATCAGTAGTAGAATCGGTAAATAGTATATAATATCATTGAAACCGTGCAGTGATAGCAAACTCATTAATCCGTCAGTAAATCTATTCAATATCAATAAATCCGTCGATATCAGTAAATTCATACAGAAATTAATAAATTCATTCAATATCGATAAATCAGTTCAATATCGATAAATTCATGAAGTAATCATAAGAACAATACTTTACACATGCATTCCAGTATAGTAGTCTTACTTAACAAGTACAATCATTGGCTATTAAGATGTTTTTTAAGGTTAGTATCGATGTTAGTAATCCGTTGGCTCAGTAAATAGAGTCGTCACCCTTGCCCGTCAGCATAATAATTTCCTTATAACTCCTATCAGTAATCACATGATCAGTAGAGGATAACACCAAACCCTTTTTAAAGGAAAGCCCGTCGACCCACCATCCTGTACAGGTCAATAAGTCTCCAACCAACGATTCAATCAGTCTTTACTTGTCTTTCAGTAATATAATAGTAATAGATTCAATCATATATCTACATTCATATATATCTCATTAATGCATTGAAATCAACAAGCACGATTAGCTCAAATGAAGATAATCCTTAAAATATCGTACAGTCGACAAAAATCTCAAATATAATCAAAATACACAGTTTCAGAAAATTACCAAAATACCAGAAATCGTGTAAAATAACATTTCAAAGCTTTACTTGTACTGAAACAATATTTTTCAACATCCAAATAATCTTCTATTCGATAAAAATCTCACAGAATTCAGAATACCCGGTAAAAAATCACAAATAATTACTCAAAACATGTAAAATTATCATGTCTACAACATACCAAAAGTTACGCGATAAAAGTTTCGTCAATACAAAGATATGTACGTTTTTCGGTAACGAAAACACAAAACTGAACAGAAAAACTTGATATCTTCGAAATCAGAAATAGGATTTGGATTCCTTATTGCGAGACAAACAATTCTTCCAACTATGCCGACGGACGAAAATCGCTCCGCGGCCTCCGAAACCAAGCCTTTCCTTTCTTTTCCTTCTCTTTCTCTCTCCAGCTTTCTCTCTCTTTAAAAATATCTCAAACAGTCCTTTAATAGTGAAAAAGATATTTACGTTCGTCCAGACGATGTTTCTCATTCGTCCCGGGACGATCTCCTCTGTACACTGATCGTACGGACGATAATGGATTTTCGTCCCTGGACGATGGATTTTGTTCGTTAAGACGAACTTACGATTCGTACATACGAACATGCACTTTACTCAGTTCGTACAGGCAGTTTGTACAGACTAACCATACATATTTTCAAAACTTTCTTCAGTTCGTACAGACGGTTCATACGTACTAACAGCACAAAAAATTTTTTTTTTCCAACAATAAATTAAAAAATTTAAGGGTTTCACATTTAATGTCCTCATTCTTCATTTAATGCTTCAATGATCATGTATATAGTTAATATCTAGTGTGATGTATAACCTCGATGGAGAAACTTTGGAACAATTAAGAGTATTTAAATAGAATGCTGGCATGTTTAGAAATATAATGTTTAACTTTATAGGTTCTATGTAGATGAAAATTTTTTTGGAAGACCATAAACCTTTCTTTTCACCCCTACATGATCGACATAGATCTATGAATGCATATACTCTGATTCACATTTAAAATTAAGGGTCTTGCATTCATTAATCTGAAACATTTATCATCATTGGTATCAAATCTTCTTGCAAGTTTCTTTAAGTGACAAAAGTTCAAAAATATTAAATTTTACTTTCAGTGAGATAAATTGTGCATTTGAATTAAGCAGTAGTAATTTAATTATAATTAAGCAGAACACTTTCTCATGAGATTGATACTTTACTTTATTACTTTATTACTTGATCGGTATGTATACTTGCATATTTTAGTGGACTTTCATTATTTTTGTATCAAAGAAAATATAAGCATATTCTAATATAACACAATAACACACATCAAGCTCCATAATAACCCACAATCCCCATTAGAGATCCCATCCACATTTTGTATAGGCTCATCGTTAGAGAATGAGTAATTGATGAGAATAGTAATAATCGGGACCAAGTTAGAAACATCAATAGACCTAGAAGGATCACCATCATAAACTTCCACGTTATGATCGGTGGGAAAAATCTCAACATTATTATCTAGGAAGGGGTTGCATAATCAACCATATTAGGATCAAACACATCAACATTACCCATAGAAACATTGACATGAAAAGAGGGGATAGGCAAATCAGCAATGAGATCATTATTTGTTTTAGTAGTTGAATAAAAAATTAATACATTATCCTCATTAGCTGTTTTAAAGTCATTTTTCATAAATCTAGAATTAGTGCATGGTTTTTTCCTAAGGTGTAGATGAAACAAATAACATTCATTCTTACATTGACCTAAGGTTTTGAATGATCACAAAATGCAGGGAATTCATCCATAACTATATTTTGAACATAGCCAAACTTATCAAGGCCAAGCCAAGCATAATTTGGAACTGTTTAGTGATATCAAGTTCCACAAGGAACTTAGCAATAGAGGGTCTGGAACCAACAATAATAACATTGTCAATTTGCAATGGACGTCCAAAATTAGAGCCTAATCCATATAAAATCCTGGACAAGAAAAGTTGTGGCCTAAGCTCAAAAAAAAGAGATCCATATAGGAACAATAGACGATTCAACTAAACATATAACAATTATAAACAAAGGGGACCATTTTATGAGCTTCATATAACAATTACAAACATAAGAAGATCTATGTCCAAAATGCAACTAGAATTCAAATCATTGGACAATTTGATAAGAATATGTCGAGGATCAAGGAGGGTGACTAAAACATTTTTCAGAGAGCTTGAGATTAAAGAAAAAACTATGAATTAAATTGAGTTTGAGTCTACGAAATATAAATTTTGCAACCAAAACAAACTGAAAAGGGGCAGCTAAGGCCTCAACTTCTTCCTCCGAAATCCATAATACTTCCATACCACAATGAGTGGTCACCTTCAGGTCTAGAAATAGGGTAGAGGAAGAGGAACTAAAAAACATGTATTTGAAAGAATGTGATTTATTTTTACCATTGAGAAATCTCAGATTTGAGAGCATACCAAATAGTCAAACCCTAATCAACCGAAAGGGGGCCGAAGGAAAACCACAACATTAAAAGGTAAAAGAGAACTTCCCTAACTCACGGAGGAAAATATTGGAAGAGCTGATGATCAGAGTGTGATCTCGATGATGGATGAAGACCAGGGAGGCGGAGGGGAGAAGTTTTTTTCCATGTTGTGTTATTATTTAATTAATTTTTCTAGGTTTTGTGGTTTTACATCTTATTTTTGTTTTATCATCTAGTTGTGCTGGTTTGCTGGTGGGTCTCTCTCTCTATTTTGTTAGGATTTTGTTGTGGTTGCATTTTGTGACATGGTTCAAGGCATTTCAAGGTATGTTGGCTATGACAAATTGCTATTTTGGTGACCTATCTTTTTTGCAGGAGGAATGTTATTTATTGCCTTTTGTTTTTACTATGGATTCTCACGTTGGCTACTTCCTCTTGACTTTTTTGGGCATTGGCTTCTTGCATGCCATTTTACTTTATGCACTATTTTGTATCTTAGATAGGAATCTTGTGCTCTATAGATTTTTTTATCTTTTGATTATAGCTCTTTGAGTAATCGTGAGTTGTAGATTTCTTCAAGGACTATGTAATTACTTTCTTACAACAACAAGCCTTTATCCCACTATGTGGCCAGGGTTGGCTACATGAATCTTTTTTCTCCATTGTGTTATGTTAAGGGTTAAATTCTCATCTAAATCTAATAAAGAAAGGTCACTTCTAATATTGTCTAAACAAATCTTTTTAGGTCTACCTCTACCTTTTTTTAATAAAAGTCAAATCTAATACATCTACTTTCCTAATCGGGTCATTGGAAGGTCACTGTTTTATGTAACCAAATCATCTAAGGTGGTTCTCTCTAATTTTATCTTCCATGGAGCTACTCCAACCTTTTCACGTATATGCTCATTTCGTATCCTTATCTTTAGAAGTAAAGCCATTCATCCACTTGAACATCCTCATCTCTGCAACACTTAATAAAATTTAACCCTTTTCAAAAAAAAAAAAAAGGTTTATTACAAAGAAGTATATTAGTGTGAATTTAAGGTGTTATGACAACAATTTTAAAATTTAATTATGAATGTTAGTAAATTCATAATTCTATGATAGTGTAACAAATTATTAAATAATTAATTTTTATATTGTATCATTTGAATGTAAAATTAAAAAAAAAAACTTATGATATTGAAGTATATGAATTTCTTCAACCAAAAAATAAATTTAAGCCATCTAAATATCTAAGAAATAAAAAAACTTTTTGCATCTGATTTGATGATGAATTATGATTAAGTTGGTAAAGTATAATTACTTCAGAATTTACCTAAAACAAAATTTGTAAACATTAAAGATAAAAAACATCTAAAATACTAATGAGACTAGAAAATAAATAAAATAATATATGGTCACAGTCAATGTTTAATGATGTATGTAATTAAGGTATGAAATAAAATTACAATAAAATCACATATGACAATAATATTTAGCCCATAAATAATTGCAGAAGGTAACCTTGTAATTTTTTATAAATTTATGATAAGAGAATTGGTTTACCACTAATTTTTTATATGAAATTATATAACTTGGCAACAATATAACTTTATAATAAATGTTATCATATTTGCTTTAATTATAATAATCAATTCATTCCTTCATATATTCAACATTAATATTTACTATTTTGGATATACATATGTGTATATATAAAGAAGTTCAACATGAAATGAAACGCAGAAGAAAAAATTCTTCTCAGGCATTTCAGAAAAGTAGAATCATAATCTCCATGAACAGAGCTCCAGTTTCATCATAGTGAGCTTCCAACTTAGCATCTTCAGGTATACGAGTGGGTAGAGGTATCTCCTCCACCTCGTGTGGGACATCGGATGCAACTTATCGTCCAGAGACGAATCAGATGCAGTCACGTCATCCAGTACCGAGCAATACCGAGCCGCGGTACCGAATAAGAGGTGATTGTGGCGCATTTTCATTGAACTCTAGACGGCGTTCGGCACAGAATAATTCATCCCTCGTGAGTTCCCAGGAGGATCAGTCAGCTTAAATTTTCTTTCATGCATGGCTCTTTATATAAGACATTCGAGCAGTACTAGCCTTCAAGGAGACGCCTTTTCTCTCTGCTGATCAGATAAAGGCATGCGGATTGCTGAATAAGAATTGTTAGGAGCAGAAGTCTTCATCCATTCCATGAGGAAAAAAATCCCTCTTGCAAGGAAGGTCGGTCTATCCCAGTAGCAGTTGAATGAAATATTTAAAGCAATGGAGTTGATTCTTGATAAATTGTTGAATGAGGATGAAGACAATCATGATGTTGATGGTAGCATAACATTTTGTTGAAATTTCTGTCAGACGAGAAAAAGGCTAGCAGATTGCATGGAAATATATATGCTGAGTTTGTCCTTCTGGAAACAATGCCGTTGCCAATTTCCAAGTCCTGGATGAGAAAAATCGAGGGTTGCGTTAGGTAGCCGACATTCAGCGTAAAACTTATTGAATAATCATGACATGAATCATTTAATACATTTGATAGCTTTGAAACAAAGCTGTCAATCCTTTCATCATATGTTAGATCATCATTTTCTACATTAGGATATATCCACCTCCATGGCGAAGAGGTTGTTAAATCCATTGACAAGTGCGGGGATAAATCTTGGTGAATTGCTACTGAAAAGCGTCGCTTAGGTTGTGGGCGGGATTGGTGGATGTCACGTGGACCAAATGCCTCATTGAAGCCAACAGAATTGATAGAATCGAGCTGCAAGTGGTCTTTCCCATGCCTCCCTTTTCACCCACAAACACCCACTTTCGACTTTCTTGCTCCAATATATTCCGCAAAGTTCCCTTACGAGGGTGGTGATTCCCAAGGGAACTTTGCGGAATATATTGGAATGTTCGTGGGTGGAAAGGAAGGTGTGGACGTCTTGCAGCTTGATTCTATCGATTCTGTTGGCTTCAGTGAGGCATCAGGTCCTCATGATATCCACCAATCCTGCCCACAACCTAAGCGAAGCTTTTCAGCACCAATTCACCAAGATCCCCACCTTGTCAATGGATTCAAAAACCTCTTCGCCATGGAGATGGATCCTAAAATAGAAAACAATGATCTAACAAATGATGAAGGGATAAAGTAGAACTCGCGAAGTTTGAGATATGTGATGAGCTCAGCAAGATATGTGATGGGATCTTAAAGCTGCTTGATTCCCATGCATCTCATTCCTTCTGCTAAGGCAATAATTTTTTGTTCTTTTCTTCTTCTTCGGGGGTTCTGGTCTTGCTAACGTAGAATATGTAATGATTGCTTCAAAAATCAAATAGATTTCATTTGAAAGAACTTTGTCGTGTGGCATAGTTACTGTTTTTTTTCCATTGAAAGGAGGTTTGATTGGTTTATTATAGTGGTTGCTGTTATTTCTATTATAGATGTTTTGCTTTTGAGCTGCAAAATAAATAAATAAATAAACTTATGTAGTTATATTTACTCTGAACAAAGTAAATAAATAAATTTATATTAAAAAATATATATATTTCATCTCATATGACGCCGAACCTGTCGGGGTCTTTTATATATATATATATATAAATTTGTTACTTCATAGTTCAATATAAAATTAATGTCATATTTTAATATATTATTTGAATATTATATAAAAAACTAATTTTAATATTTATTTTTACTTTGCGAAAGAAAAATACTTCAATACCCAATTGTGTAATTTTAAATCTTGCGAGTACAAGACTGCAGCAAAAATATGGTACATAAGGCATTGAAAAACTTGGTAGCTCGTCAAAACCAGACGATGAAGAAATTCATTGAAAAAATTGATAGACTATACCCCAGATTTTGTGCTTCTCCAGATGTGTTGTCATGATTGTTATAAAAACAGAATTATGTTCAATGCTTCCTTTGTAAATCTTGCTTTGATGTGTTGCATTTGATGGTGTTGTTATGAGAGCTAATGATTGATACTTGATGGTGTTGAAGAGCATTTATTTATGGGTGTGATGTTCGAAAAATTATTCTGTGAGGAGTTCGGATGGGAAGAATTATCCGGATTGCTGATTATTTGCTGAATACTCAATAAATACGCAGTGAATCAGCGAATACTTATAAAATATTTAGTGAATACCCGCAAAACAAGTATTTGTTAAGTATTTGAAAATACGTAGCAAATACTTAGTAAATACGTAGTAAATCCAGACGGTTCTCTCCGTCCGGACTTTGCACAGAATAATTTCTTGTGATGTCCATAGAGTTCTTGCATGGGGAAGATTTTGTTAGCTAGGGTATGTGAGGATGTTGGGTTTAACCCCGCATCAAGATTGGGTTTAACCCAACTGTGCACCTATGATAGATCTAATTGAGTCTCTACCATAGGTGTATGGTTGGTTTGACGATATGGTTTAACAACTTGTATATGTTGCAACTTTGATTCCCTTTGATTTACTACCTAAGAGCAATTACATGTTAAGTCATTTAACAAGATTAGATCATTTATAAGTAATTAGTTAACTTAATGCCTATGGTTGTATAATTGATTCAAGGTGGAATCCTTCATATTTTTGTATGTGCAAGCTAATTGGATGTTGATTCAATTATTTATTTATTTATTTTTGCTGCACTGGCTTCAATAATTGTTATATCTATTTTTTTTAGAGGGAACAGAAATGCCCAACTGAAGAAGAATGTGGGAGTGGTTAGATGAGGAAGGTTGGAACACCTTGAAAAAAGATAGAGAAGAATGCTCCAGCAATGATTTAAGAGGTAATTATCACCTTGCTACGTTGATCCCCTTCCTTGTTGTAGGTAGAAGTTTTCATTGAAGGAATTAAATCAAAAGTGTTAAGGGATTGTTACCGTAAACAATTTCAAATGGGTTGTGTTTCGTAGTTTGATTTGTGGACCGGTTGAAGGAGAACTACATTTGGGCTAGGATGAGATCCCATTGTTTAATATTCTTCTCGGCAGAGCATCACAACAAATTGCCCGAACTCCGATTAACTATTTATGTTTGCCCATCAGTTTGGGGATGAGCTGCTGAACTAAACTGGAGATGAGTTTCTAGTTTTCCCCATAAGGTTAGCTAGAAATGGCTAAGGAACTTGATGTCCCTATCAACAATTTCTTTGAAGTCAAGATCATTAATATGAGTAGCTTCAAGTGTTTTTTTGCAAGCCACAAAATGCGCCATCTTGGAAAATCTATCAATTTCTTTGACCCAATGCACCTTCCACCTCAATCCCACCACTTGGCTTGACCCAGGTCGCACCCAAGTTGACCCAAACTATATAGGTTTGGGTGGACTCGAGCTCATTTTAGTAATTGGGCTGTCTCCTTCCCAATTGAGCTCATGGGTGAGTTTTCCTGACCCCCAGCATCCTTTCCAGCTTAACCCGACCCAGTTAGTGGTCCGAGCAAGCGAATTGGAGCTTCGGTGGTCCCTCTTTCCTTGGGCCTCCTCCAAAGCCTTCCATGCTCTGGGTTTACTAGGGTCAAGATCATGAGACTAAGGGGATGTCTCCTCTTCTAGTTGGCAGGAATCCAATGGCTTCCCCAGTTGATCCTAGCCGTCCAAAACAGCGGGTAAAATTTGAATGGGGATCTCTCATCTGAACATCCACATTCAATTCCAACATTTTAAAAGCCTCCCTAGAGCCTTATGTGCATTCCTCTTTATTCCCCTAGCTTCCTAGACCCTTCCAGCTACGATCTCAAGCAAGCTCTGATGAAATCCCTCTGTGCTCCACTCAAAGTCATGCTTCCGATTGTCCTCCAGCTCTGACGACTGAAGGAGAAGTCTCTACCTTTGTCCCCTCAAGCTTCATGATAGAAAAACCCATTTGTTGGGGTTTCTACATGATGATAATCCATTCTGAAGCTCCCTAGTTAGGTAGTCTAGTGAATTGTGAAGGAAAGCTTCAACCAAACGGATTTCCACAGTTGGATTGAAGGTTGTCATTATCTTGATGTTCCCTGCAAATTTTGGTGAGGTTTCATAGGTGAGATATCTTAGATCATGCTAAAATGTTCTAGTAGCTATGAGAATGAGTGTAAGGTGTAAGATACAATCAGAGCCATTCATTTCAATCAATAGCTCTGATTAGATCTCGCGATATCAAGTTGTTAATAATCGTAGCCATCTGATCAAAAAGCTGATTGCTGTGGTTAATCCCGCATTATCAAGTCAGCTGCCAATGATTAGCTGGCAATCATGCGTTGCCCGTGTGAAAAAGCATTGCTAACTGGGTAATTTAAAATTTTAAAATTCCAAAAATTGCATGGAACTTCAAAAATTAATATCTCCCAATCCACTTGGCCGATTTAGGTGTACTTAGGCTCATTGGAAAGATGATTCAAAAGCCTTATGGTCTCAAGCTTTGATCTTGCATGCAACTTAGTGAATTTAAGTAACTATCCTAGGGGAATTTCAGGTAATTCTCTTAATATTGAACTCATCATGGCTTTAGACTTTGGTAAGTTAAATTTGGGCATGTCTTTGACATGTCCAAATTTTCTTTCCCTTGTTTGAATTATTTAAGGGAAAATTTAAGTTAATTTGGATCTAGGGGTCATGGTTTGATCAATAAATTCAAGTTAGCTTAATGATTTATCCAATGAGGTTTAGGGTTTGGATGTTTGTGTACTGATTATGCTTAAGATAAATAGTTTAGAGTCACTTATTGCACCCCCTCCCTTGCCCTAGATAGTGACTTAGAAAATTTTTAAGGTAACCTAGTGGTTACCTTTGGTGGTTTGGTTAACTACCTTAGGAGATCCATCTTGGGCACAAATTCAGTGGGCTTGGGCTTTGAGATCAATTGATCTCATGGCCCAAGTTTCACTAGAATTGGTGTCCATTTGGTCCACCAACTAGGAACCTCAAAATCCCCTCCTAGATTTGGCCTAAAAATTTAATTAATTCACATTAAATCATAAAATTCAGAAAACCCCTCTAATTACTCATAATTGAACTCTTAACCCATAAAAAATAAAACCCCCATGACAAGGCTTTTAATTTAGCATTAATTTAATTTTTAAGGGAAATTTATAATTAATTCATTTAATTAATTAAAAATATTTAAAAATTAAAAAAAAATCCTGAAATACTTGGAAACATCCCCTTAGGTCATTCCTGACCTTTGGGTGTGATTCCAAGGGTTTGGGACTAAGTTGGATTAAAATCTAAAAATCCCTTGAATTATTCAATTTTAGAAAATTAAAAAATGTCTAAACTTTGAAAAATCCCCAATAATTCTAAAAAAATCCAATTTAATTAAACTCAGAATAATTCAACTCTAATTAAAATTTAGTATTTTTTAAAAATGTCAAACCTCCAAAATTAAGTCAAAGTCAAATAGTCAACTTTTCGATCAACTATAGTTCAAAATTTGGTCCAAACTTCAAAAAATTACAATTTAATGTAGAAAATATTAAATTGAGCAAACTCAAAGTCTAATTACTCAACTTAAGGTCTAGTATTTAAGAAAAATGTCAAATTTTCAAAAAATACTTTAAGTCTAAAAGTTAATTTCGACCCTTTAATTAATCTAATTAAATAGCTCTAATAATTCAATAAATTCTTAAAAGCCAATAATTCACTTAAAATTTAGAAAAATTATAATTTGATCATTCTAAATAATATTCAATCTATCAGATTAAAATTTATCAACCTTTAATCCCTAACCAATTAAATCAACTTAAGCAACCCCGGTTAGTACTAGGTAACCCATGTATACGAGATTATTAGCTTAGCCTTAAGGAAGGTGAAATAAATTTGACGACCTATATAAGAAACAAAGTTAGTAATCATTTAAATATTAAAACATATCTAAACTAAGGTTTAATTCATTAATATTTAAACTCAAACATAAATTTACCTTTCAATCTTTAACAAACTCGAATATGAGACAACTTCAACAAACTATCCAGCTTAGGATCTACCCCAGCCACACAGTCTTTTTTATACACCTTAGATGATTTTTTCTAGGACAACCTACTATAGTTTAGACTAGGCCGATGTTTTTTTTATTGATGTGTGCAAAGTTTTCTCATCTTCATTGCATGCTGTGATTGGAAATTAATTGATGTGAGTGTTTACTTACTTTAACTGCAATTTATGAATTAATTTGATGGACGAGAGTTTACCCTTAGGTTAGGACAGATCTGGTTGCTCACTGAATTTTTAACAGGTGGCCACACTCATGTAGGGTAATAAAACGGGCCTAAATTAATAATTTTTATAACTGCTACATGTGCTTCAGCTGCTTAACCCCCAAATAAATAAAAGCGTGGCCAAGTGCAATTTACTTTTTATTACACATATATATAAACTACATGGGACTTATTTAATTTTTAAGTAGGATAACCCTATAGGAGAGTCTAGATTTTTTATTTTTAATATGAATGTAATTTGTTTAAAGTTAAGAGTCATGAAAGTTAGACTTTTTAGTCGGGATACATAGATCTCAACTTAGATTCCAAAGAGGAAATGACATCCCTCAGGGGAGGGTCCTCTTTTTTTTGGAAGCTCAAATTTGAATCATTTTACTACCCAATATGAAAAGAATAACTTCCCATAGGAGCTAGGAAGTTTTCTTTTTCATTTGAGTATCCAAATAAGATGAATCCAAGGAGCCCAAAGAGGAGAAGACCGAGGAGTTAAAGACAGATTATCCCACTCAATGTTAACTTGAATCGATTTTAGGATTAGAATACAGGTTTGTGTTTAGTGGTGCCTGACCACTTTTAATTTATGTAATTTCTAGATTGTAATAAAGAGACAATTTGCCTATGTGTATTTATTTAATTGATTTGATTGATATGTTTGATTTAATATGATTGCGATTAGGGTTGCCTACTTTTCTTAATTTTTTGGCGACTTACATGCCATTTTTGGTTTAGCCTAAAATTTGATCAGAGGCTCGTGAGGGCACATGTGATATTTTTTCTACTTAAATTTATATAAAATTTTAAGATAACATAGAAAGTTTAATATTCTAAGAAGTAAGTCCGGGATCATCGGGAGTCTATATGATCATATTAATTGCTTCTCTTCCTTATTATGCACCTCCCTATTAGCTGGTTCTAGCAAACTACCTTGCCTTTGAGGGTGTAGATCTGTCAAGGAAATGTTGTGTAATCTCTAGGAAAAGGTAAATTTTAAGCCTTTTTAAAAAATTGTTACATTTTATTTTATGCATTTAATCGAGTAGATTGACATGCATTGTATTAGAAATCAGTTAAGTGAGCTTAAAACTTTAATTGCATTTGATCTAAGCATTTTCACCCTACATAAGTCGAGGGACCAATTAGGATCCGTTTTAAACATCGGTTCCAATTCTAAAAACTTTAACAATAACGCCCCTACCACTCTTTCATAATAAATATTGGACTCATGGATTTTAAATAGACTAGTTGCTTAGCTAGCTCCCCAATCGAGGTTAGGGTAAGTCCAGGTTTTGTATTGCATTAGCTAGGTTTGAGTCACTATTATCTAGTGCCCAATTTAGATTTAAGATCCGGGATAGATTTTGAATCATAAGACCCCAATCTTCAAGAATATAATACCAAATTTCTAATAATACAATCAACTTAAATAAAAAAGAACTCTCTCAATCTAAATTTAAAGCTCAACACCTAGGGTAGGTTTTTGGGACATTTCTAAATTATTTTAGAATCTTAAAGTGTCTCTTACCTCTCCTCCATTGACTCTAGAAATAAATGTTCAAAATTCAATTCAATCCTTGTTGAAATTTCAAATTCACCTTCTTTAATATCACTCTTAGAAAATATCTAAACAAAATTTCTGTCCTTATTTTAATCAAGAGTAGTCGTAGGAAACTCAGCGTCCATATGATGTAATTAACTAAGAGGGATTGTGCTCGTAGGAGATATAGGACCCACAACAAATTTTCAAAAATCAGTTTTCAAAACCCTTTGGGAAAATTGAAATCAACGACGATTGTCATCGTCATGTTCGAACAATTGATAATGAATGATATTTTCTTTCATTGGGGAGATATGTCATTTGTTGACAAATCTTTGAATATGAACTACACTTTGGCCCTTTAGGGCCATATACGATTCTTTCTTAAATTTATTTATGATATTCAAGATGTAATTTACAATTCTAAATCTGGACCCCATTTTAAAATCTTATTTCCACCTCTTGAGGTGGTATACCTTTTCTAATAGGATATTTGATTTCAGAATTAAAATTTAAAGTCAATTTCAAATTTCTCAAAGAAAGTAATCTTTTCAAAAACCACTTTTCAACCCAAACATGAAGTATTGCAAATCCTTTCATCCCTCTTATAGTTTTTGTTTTTAAATGGCAATTCGCTGTTTGGCATAAATTGTGTAAAATAAAGTGGTTGGGTGAATCTTTTATGCAATGGGGTACTGTGGAAATGACAATTATTTTTTTTGCAAGATAATTTTATGTGTTTGGGTTCTTTATATTCTTATTTCAATACTCATTATATATAGAATTTGAATGTTACTGACTTTTTATGCAATGATAATTGGAATTATAACTTATTGCTTGACTTCGTTCCTAAAGCTGTGGCTGATGGTAATAGAATGATCTTTATTATATCTGTTAATGCAAATTTTTTCCCAAAGAGGTTGGAATTGCATCAGGAATTGGTCTTCTAATAAGATAGTTTTTAATAGAATTCAAAATCTGAATATTCCTACTTCATATTCTATTTTTAATTGGCATCTTTTAAAAGGTTTCATTCTTGTTGATGAGAGATTTTTGTCTAAGGGTTTCAACATTGTGTCCAAATGCCAATGCTGTTATCATGCTGAGACTCTTAGTCATGTTTTCTTGGATGTTCATATTACGAACAAGGTTTGGCTCTTTTTGGATAATTCTTTGGGAATCAATTTGGCTTATTATGATATTAAATGTTACTCTTTTTTGGCTCAATGGTGCAACAAAAGGTCTGCTAGTCATATTGCTATTATTGTCCCTATGATTATTTTTTTGGTTATTATTATTGTTGGAGAGGAATATTAGTAAACATCTTGGCATCAAAATGAGCTCTGACATAATCATTTTTTGTCTTAATTTCAAAATCTATCAAATGATTAACGTTAATTTACTTTTACGTAAGCATTTCAAAGGTGTTATGTATTGGACATGTTTTTCAGATATATTTTTTGTAAAGAAAGTATTAGAAATCTTTTTAGTATGGTTTATTTGCTAAAGCTGTCCTTTAATCAATATAAATTAAATATTGATGGTTCTCTTTCTAAAGATGGGATCGGTTGTGAGAACAATTATTACGTCCTCCGACTGGACGAAGAGCTACGTCCGGTCGAAGCTAAAATAGCACCAAAAAACGATAAATACCGAGCAAATACCGATCAATACCAAATAATAACGAGGAATACCATCATGTGAAGACCCAATGCCGAGTTATACCAAGCTATACCGAGCAATACCGAGTTGTACAAAAAAAATCGAGTTGTACTCGATATTTTTTGTGAAGACCCAATACCGAGTTATACCATCATGTGAAGACCCATGTACTCGGTATTTTTTTTGTACAACTCGGTATTGCTCGGTATAGCTCGGTATAACTCGGTATTGGGTCTTCATATGATGGTATTCCTCGTTATTACCAAATAATACCTAGCAATACTGAGCAAATACCGAGTTTTTTTGCGAGATTTTAGTGCCGACCGGACGTTCCTCTACGTACGTTCACCAGACCAAATAAAAGTTCCGGTTGTGAGGGTATTTTTAGGAACTGCAGTGATGAGATGGCATTTGCCTTTGCCTCTCAAGTTTTAATTGGTAATGTGCTTATTGTTGAAGCTTCTGTTATCTTACTCGGGCTTAAATTTTGTTCTCAATTCAATATCCAGAATATTTTGATTGTGCCTGACACCATAATCCTGTTTAAGCTTGTTAAGAATAATTGTTGCAATAATGCTCCTTGTTTAATTTTTTAGAAATATTATTAATTATTTGAAGAAGGTTTTATTTATTTATTTATTTATTTGAAGAAGGTTGAGTTCACTATCTCCCATATTCCTAGAAGTGATAATTCTTGTGCTGATTGGTTGGCTTAGAAAGGTATTTATGTTCAAGACATTGAGCTCTATAATGATTTGTCAAATTTAAAATTTTGAAAGGTTTGGTGATAATAGATAAGCTTAGGTTTCCTTCTTTGTAGCATAAATGAGCACCGGTTTTCTTCCATTCTAGGTCTTCTGTTCTTGTGCTGTAGCAATCTTAGTTGTGGTCCTGGTTCTGTTGACCGTCAGCTCATTCCTTTTTAGTTTATTTTTCTGCTTGTTTGGCTGTTATTGATGGTTTTAGGGATCGCTCTGGTGTTTCTTTTGGTGGCTCGATGGAGGGTTTGCTTGATTTTACCCAGTGTTCCCCTTTGCTTTGGTTCTTTTTCTAGTTTTCATATCCTATGTAGGTGTGCTGTTTTGTTCTTCTTAGGCCGTTCGACTGTGCTGCTGGTTTGCTTCTACTTACATTTTTTCCTACAAGTGGATTGGGTCTTCATGGTTTTCCTGCTTTAATTGGATGATCTTCCGTTGTGTTGAATGCTTATCTCAGCTTGTGGCTGGTTTTGGGTTTGGCTTCTTGTTGACCTTGCTTTTATTTATTTTTTAAGGCTTTTAATTTGTAAGTAGGAAGAGATTTTTGGCTCTTTGATTTTTTTTTTATTGTAGGTCTTTGATCATTAGTGAGCTTTCGATCCTTCTAAGGACTTGTAATCATTTTGATTAATTAGCACGTAGGTCCTATATAGGTTTCCTTATATATATCCAAATATAATTTTCCTAAGAAAATATTTCCTTCACCACAATATTATCTAAAAATGTGGTTGTTAAATCACGATTTATATGCGGAGGCATTGCTGATTATTGCTTGGAGTCTTATACATGAATTATTACTATACATAAAATATATTCAACTTAAGACCAAATTGAGGATAAGTATATGGAAGGTGGTGTACAATATAAGAAAGTAATTGAGTTAGCTTTAATGGCTAACCTTATACCAAATTTAACTATATTACATTATTGGTTAGTGCTTAATTATAAATTAATTATGTAAAAACATTTCATGAATGCTTAATTATGTGAAGACAATTCATGAATGATTAACTAATCAATTTTTATATTTATTTATCTATAAGTAAATTATAAATATTAAAAATATATGATGATGAAATATATGCATTTCCCCAACAAAATGATTAATTGTAATTGGTAAAGTATTTGTGATTAAAGGCCTTCAATCATGTGAAGCAAGGCTAAGAAAAAAGACACAAAATGTAATATCAAGATCTGCTCCAGTATCGTCCAGGACGATCTGGGATCGTCCTGGGACGATCAGTGGAATTCAGCTCCAGTTTTAGCCCAGTTTTGCTCCAGGTGATTTTCTGCATGCATCGTCCAGGCCGATTGGAGACATCGGCCAGGCCGATCGGCACTGTAGAAAATATCGTCCATGCAATAGCCCTGAAGGGAGACCAGGCCGATCCTTTTGGTCGGATCGTCCCGGGACGATGCTGCGATCGGCCGGGCCGATCTGTGTATTATAAAGCTGATTTCAGTCGTTTTGAAGAGAGAGAAAAATCAGAAAAATAAAAATAAATATCTGAGGAGAGAGAAAGTCGAGGGCATTTTTGGAAAAGTGGATTTTCGGACGACGCGGAGCCGTTTTCGTCCGAAGTGGCTGTTGAGGAAATTGCTGTGCTCGAGGTAAGGCACATTCTACCTTTCTCAATTTTCAGAACCGTCGTGTTTGGCGGTATATTCTGTCCGGATTTTGTTTCCGTTAGCGATTTTCGTCCGTATCTTTTGATCGGTTCAGTTTTTACCGCGTAACTTTCTGTATATTGTTGACGTGCCGAGTGTGCACATTTTGGTTATTTTCTGAAGATTTTCGTCCGGGTATTTTTGATTCGACTGTGTTTTTAGTCGACCGGATTTTTCTGTGAAATTGGAATTTATCTGTGCAGTAGAATAAAGGTTCTGAAATGTTGATATCTATATTCTGTGCGAATTCGGTAAATTTTCTTTGCAGGAATTTTTGTGTAAATTCCGTATACTGCCGTTGTGCTGCCCGATTTTTGTCTGATTTCTGATTTGCCGAATTTATTCTGAATTGAAATGCTATCTGTATAAGCTATAAAAAGGGAGTTATAAGGGGCCTGGATCCTATGAGATTCAGTAAGTGTCAGGGAAATCTGAAATGAGCTCAATCTGAAATCTGATATCTGTTCTGTTCCGGATCCGATGAAATCTGTTCTGGTGCCGTGAGCACATTTAGCTATTAATTACTCAGAGAATTTCTGGTGCCGTGAGCACACTTAGCTATTAATTACTCAGCTATTATTCTGGTGCCGGGGGCACACTTAGCTATTAATTACTCAGCTATTATTCTGGTGCCGGGGGCACATTTAGCTATTAATTAAATATCTGATATCTGATATATGCTGAGTTTATTCTGTTCTGATATGATCCGTACGAATCTGATTCTGTTGATCTGATATGTCTGATCTGTTCTGTTTCTGATTTAATACGACTTCTGTTTCCGTACAGTTCTGTTTGATTTGATATCTGTCCGATTCCGTTCTGATTTCTGTACGGATTTATCTGCTGTGTTGGTTTTGAGTTTCTGAGGATTTAGATTGGTGGTTTGTTGCTTTGCTGAGCTGTTGAGCTCACCCTTGCTTTCTGGTGGTTTTCAGGTTCTGGGAAGGGCAAGGAAGTCCAGGATTAGATTTCAGAGTCTGATCAGATTAGGTACTTTTGTACTTTTGATTTTTGTACAGTCATGGCTTTCCTGTTCTGTCTTTCTTTCTGTTGAAAGCCTTGTACTGTTCTGTAGATGATTATTTTGAGGAAATGAAAAGATAGATGTTTTGTTCCGCTGCATTCGATGTTTTTAGTAGCTCTGTTGTTCTGTGTGCTTCTGTTGAGTTAAGAATTTGGAAGATCAGTTCAGTAACCTAATCCAAAGCCAGATCCTGGTTAGCTATTCTCCGTCGCGATCCGGCGCGGGCGGGATCCGTCTCGTCGCGGGTCGGGTCGTGACACAAAAGCAGCCAAAACATCAATACACTCTTCAAAAAAGAATTGCATAGAAATAGATCAACATAGAATAAGTGATACAATTCTTCATAGCATACAAATGCACTAAGAATTGCAATTTCACATAACATTCAAAACCCTAAGCCATAAGCACCTAAAATGACTTGAAATGTAAAAACAACCAAAGTACATCAACTCTAGTGCATATATCTTCTTCCTATGTGGGAAAGGAAAATATTACCCAAGCTAAGTTCTGCAACTTATCATATCCTTAAAGAGTATACATTATAAAAAGTGCTAAATAAGTTAAAATCTAACTCATTCTGACTTTTGATGGTCCCCTTTTTAGATCATATCAAATTCAATTTTATCAATATCCATACTAGTTCCCACTTACCGATAAACAACCCTATTCTTCATACCAATTTTCTCTTCATTATTTTTAGATTGTGAAGCTTGCACACAAACCCAATGATGCAAACTATCAGACTTTGGTAGCACACCATAACATTTCATTTTGCTAACTGCTATAATATCACTTTTATTTCTAATTTTAGCTTAATAGTGCACTAGCCACTTTTTAACCATTATGCTCATATTAGAATGAAGAGCATTAATCATAAAAATACTCACAAAATATCATAATAAAATTCTTTTTACACAATTTAGAATATATATAATTAGGTTTTCTCATCTACTTCTTTTCTTCTGAATATCATACTTGCAACCTTCCACACAAAAATTGGTTTTAGAGCTCAATGAAGAAAACTTATGGTGGAGGTTAGTAAGCAACTAGGACTCAACAACGATCGGTACTTGGATGCCATGTAGGCGGCTCAATCAAATATCACATATTCACATGTCAACATGCACAACTTACAACTAAGTTCTTCAGGTTCTCATCATATGTAAAAAGATATATCCATCTTTTCAAGGGAATTGATTACGCAAATCTAGTGACGTGAAATGCAGCTTCAGCAACCACACATATACCATGAGTAGATAATAGAAATCAAAACCAATTTGAATGCCTTATGTATCACATTCTAAAGAAGAATGCAAAATTCAACAGCAGTTCAATATCTTGGACTCCACCAATGGTGAGTATCAACACTATTATGGTCCCCCACATATGATCATTGTATACTATAGGCATTAAGGAAAATTTCATGTTAAACTAGCCATAACCTTCTTTGATGGTCACTTACACATCACGGGCTAGCTTTGAATATAAGGAAATTCCTCCCAACAAACAAGTTAAGTACATGGCCTGGTGATTGTTTAAAAGGAGCAGGGACTGTGTGGTGGTTATAGCTACAACCAACAAGACATCAGGAAAGGAGGGGGTTTGTACAGAGTTTATATTGAATGAAATAATTATTAAAAGAAAACTTTCTATCAATAGTTTTTTAATAGATGTTGTATATGCAGTACTAACATTGTTTACAACAATCAAATAGTGGGTGAATACACTGAGGAATTTTTTAGGTTAATTGCTTGGAATAACCTGAATGAGTTAAGTAATCATCAGTTCTCTCACTATAATGGTGGATTAAAAGACACAATTCAAGATAAACTTGAATTAAACTCCTTTTGGACTCCCTCCCAAGCCATTAATTTTCCTCTAAAATAAGAATTATAGCTCAACTGGCATTCACACAGTCATTTAAAGTGTCGTTATACAAATGAACGTCAAGTTGAAAATAACAAAGGACAAATTCATATTGGAGGAAATCCTTTGGCATAGGCTAGAGTTCATGCTAGGGTTAATACTAAACCAAAAGCACCTAATAAATCAAAGTTCCCTTTTGAAGACAATCCTTATAGCAAGCCAAAAAAATTGAGGTGTTTTGGATGCTTCTTACCCGATCAATAATCCCATGAGTATCCCAATAGGTAGTAACTCCAACTACTTGATTGTGAAGAAGCTAATCACAGCACTGTCGAAGCCAAAAATGAGGGTGAAATAGAAGAGGTGTATGCTGATGAAGGGGAACCTATAATTTGCATCCTTGAAAAGCTATTGTTAGCCCTACAAAAACAACTCGTCATATAGTTTAATGCCATATATATTCTGAACCCATTGTACAATTAATGGCAAGTTTTGTGATCCACTTATCAATTATGGGTGCAAAAAAAGATTATTTCTAAAATAGATGATTAAGACTTAAAACTCAAAACAACAAAGAATCCACTCAATTCACTACCTAATAAGCTGAGTTAATAGGGGGATTGACATACTTGCATCTTAAATGTGCCACATCATATTTTCTATTTGAGAACACTATGAGTACTTTTGATTTAGGTGTGGTCCATGATGGGCGTTCCATTATTTATGCATTTGGATAGAAGAATCATAAAATTCAACTCCTAAAGAGCTCAGGCAAAGTCTATATAAGAAGAAAATAAGGAAACTTGCTATGTGCAACCTTTTGGGCCCAAACCTACTACAATGCTAGTGTGAATCCTCTTGTATTTTTTTCCTAATTCTTGATAAGAACTCCTACTGCTAGAACTAACACCCCATCTAACGAGAACTAACACCCCATCTAACGAGAACTAACACCCCATCTAACGAGATAGAATATTAGTTGTCCTAGTTTGCTAAAATTGTGCACTTAGGGTTGCCTGCATGCCTTCCACCCCTTCGTAATATACAACATCAGATTTACCTTCACCCCAGTGCTTCCTTACCAAACTTACTATATTATAAAATGATCCCCAAATAACACGATATTTTATAAAGAAATCATTGATGAATTATTGCAAAAGTAATTAATACAACACAGCTTGAGCTCGTGAACAACCCCGACTTTACTTTTGCCAAAGAAACATGAAAATTGGCATATTTGTACAATAACATAGCTATAAATTAAATTATAGTCAAATATCATTTTCTAGTGTTAAGATTTGAACACAAGATAGACAAATTATTGTGTGCATTTATCTTCTCAAAGCTATACCTTCGTAGCAGATATCATCAAATTTACATGAAACCCAACAACAAGTGGAAGACAAAATCTAAAACAAAGGAAGGACTATATAAATAGAAGTTGATGCCCTGCGATTTATGCAATTCATCATCAACATTCATGTGGTTAATGAATGAGGCACTCAAACCAACTTTGGGAAAATTATGTGTCATCTATTTCAATGATATATTAGTCTACAATTTTTATTTAATGACCATTTACAACATTTGACTACCATTTTTAAAATTTTGCGCACTAATAAGCTATATTTAAATATCCCGATATGTGAATTTGTTACAGTTAATGTGAACTTTCTTGGTTTTATCATTTTTATGGAAGGAGTTCATATGAATCATTGAAGAGTCATAGCCATTCTGGATTTGCCTTCGCTACAGACGCTGCCCAACATGCGTAGTTTCCATGGATTGGCAAATTTGTATCATTGATTCATTAAAAGATTTAGTATTCTCATGGAACCAATCATCAATTATCTTAAATCTAAGATGTTCAAATGGACTCGAGAGAAAAAGAAAACACAGCTTTAATAACATAAAATATGCTCATGGTTATTGCATGTTTAAACTCTATTGAACTTTGAAAATCCCTTTCACGTGGACATGGAAGCTTTGTCTATTTGCATATGAGCTATTTTTTATCAAGAAGACAAATATGTAAAGTTTTTTTAGTGAGAAACTTGGCCGAACTCTTTAAAAGTGAGTTGTCTATGAACAAGAACATCAAGAATTCATTCTAAATAACAACTAGAAGGCCTTGAAATTCATCTATAGCCATGAAAACCCTAAAGAAAAATACAAACATTTGGATGATGTTCATAGATGAAGAAAAATATTAAATCTAGAAGAACTTGTAATGATTCAATTAAAGGAGTGTTTCCCTCAAGCCACATACTCAAAGCTAAGTCCATGAAAACCTAGTAATATTAGAAAGAAGAGGAGTCATAAAATACTTACAACATATTATAAAATGATAATGTTTTACATAATATAGAAAAGATACACTCTTCTTCTTTGTTTCTTTTCTTCTAGGTTTTCATGGCTACAGCCTTCCACGCCACCCAACCTCTACATCCACGGTTGTCTTTCTCAAAAAATTTTGCCAAGTTCTAAGACTCTCTTCAGACAACGTTCACGTGTTGCTCTGGTCTCTTGCGTGACTCAGGGAAGTTATTTTCTCTCCTCCATTTTTACTCCTATTGTTGTATCAGTTTTAGGCTGGTGGCATTTAATTCTCTGTTTCTTTTTGGTTTTGGGTTGGGGGTTTTTGCTGTTTATCGCAAATAACTATTTCTCTCGTTATGATCCTAGTTTTTTTATGGGGAAAACCTCAATCTAAATCTTTCAAGGATGTGGTGTCCGACTCTTCTTCTTTAATTTTTCTAGAGCTGAGGGATTGTACCCATTGTGGTTTTCCCTCACTTTGGATCTTTGAGGAGGAGATTCAAGCCTTAGCCACACCCTTCAAGGTACTCATTGTTTGGAAAGTTCTTTGGTCAGAGGCCAACATTGATTGAAATACAATTTTTTTTCTTTAATTTGATACTCTCTACAAATTTTGTGTCACTCTCTTGAACCCTAAACACGTGTTAATTAAATTGTCCAATGATTTGGATTATAGCAAGAATTTTGCTAGGGTTTTTACTATGTTAACAACTATTTTATGAAGTGAATTAAATAGTTTCTATTGTTTGATCTTAGCAAAGAATCTCCTAAGATTCTAATTTGGATTTCATTTCTTAAGCTTCAGCCTCATTTATTTTCTCAATGTATTTTGTTTGGGTTGGGCTCTCTTTGGCCACCCCTCTAATCGGATAATGTGAATTTGTCGGGATCTAGGCCATTAGTTGCTCATATTCTTGTCAAATTAGATATTATAAAGAAATATCTTAACAAGGTTTGGATTAGCCTTGAAAATTTTGGTTATGTTCAAAAAGTTCTTATGAGTGATTTTCTTTTTTTTTGTGGGCACTGTAAATGCATTGGCCATGACAAATTTGAATATATTTTTTTTAACAACCTTATTTGAGGAAAGTTAAAACTAATGAAACTAATGGTGATGCTGGGAATACTGCTGTTTAACATCACCTTTTTCACCTTATTGATCCTATTGCTTGGGATAAATCTAATAATATTATGCTGGAAGACTCTGGTGGATTAAATTTGGTGGTGGACATCCCAGCTCCATCGCTTGTTAACTTGCCAGGCCACTCTAATGTTGAGGTTGTGGAAGGTTGTAAGGGTAATATTGATAATCATGTTTTCTTAAACTCCTTTAAGGTTGACTTGTGTACTTCCTCCTAGACAGATTATAATGCTAATATCCTGACTAATTCTAATATGAATGAGGTTGTTGGTGAGCCTTCAGAGGGTTTTGATGCGTCAAACTTAGTCCCGATAATTCTCATTCCTATTTCTTTGCACTTTAATAATTACCCTATGAATAATATGGATGGGCTCTATATGGGAGTTATGGATTGTAATGTGGACCCTAATGTTCTTTCGAATGGGGTGAGCCCTATTGTTAGATCAATTTCCATTTAGGATGATGGAGAATTTTATTTGTATTATGTAATTTTGGATCATCTCGATTCTCTTGATTTAGATAAACTAATTATTATTAAAGTTTCCAAAGATGGTTTGAGTCGGGTTTCTTCTAAGAGCAAAAAATACAAGAGGAAGAACAAAATGCAAATCAATCCTATTATTTCTTAGGTGACTGGAGCTAATGTCTATTCAAGGATTGCTTATTTTTGTTGGCCCTTCATGGTGGTGGTTGGGTTGTGGCTATTGGGTGTTTTTGTGGTGGGGGTTTTGCTATTTTTTTGGTGGTTGGTTGGTTGTTTCTGCTCCTAGCTATGCGGGTGGTTCTTATCGGGCTGGGTGCTCTTTTTGTTCTTATTGCTCGTTCTGTGGTTTTCATTTTGCGATTCTTGTTCTAATTTTTTTCTTTTAGTATTCTTTTCTTGTAGGTTTAGCTAGTGGGTTTGTCTTGGTTTGGGTTAGATTGATTGTTGTTTGTTGTTGTTACTGGTCATGGTGGGTGCTTCTGCTGTTGTTCTTCAACTTCTGTGGGCATTTTTGTCCTATTGTTGGTTTCTTATGATCTCCCTTTAGTGGTGTTCTAGTCTTCTTATGCTTTGGCGATCTAAACCCTTTTATTGTTCGCCTCTTTTGGGAGCTGACTTCTAGCTATCCTAGCTTCTTTTCTTAGATTTTTTTCTTTTATTGTAATTAGTTGGAATCTCCCGCTCTAGATTTTTTTGTTTTTCCTCTTTTGATGTAGCACTTTTAAGCGTTAGGGGGCTAAAGATTCCTTTAATAACTTGTACTATTCCTTTTAAATTAACGTGTAAGCATATTAGTGGATTATATATATATATATATGTATATATATTATAATAACCTTAATATATTTTGTAGATACCCACACACAAAATCTAACTTTGATTCTTTACTATTTCAGATGTACATATATACATAATGAAATTTAACAAAAAAATGCAACATAAAAGAAATTTATCTCCCAAACATTTTTTAATTTGTTCATTTTTCATTTATTCTTCTAAAAGAAAAAAAAAATATAGGAGGATTACAATATCTCAAGAGGTAGAGGAAGGGTATAATTGAAATAAATATTCATGATGGTTAAATGTTTCCATATGTTATTTAATTTAACTTTATTTCATTCCTTACATGTTCACATTTCCAAACATTCATATTTTGACCCTTTATCTCAAGAGGAGAGCCACTATTTTAATTTATTTATTTTATTACAATCTCTTTACTTATTTGTATGTAAATGTTTTTATATACTAAGTTATCTAACATGAAGTGTAAGAGAAGAAAAATCATCTTCTCTTGATCATTTTTTTATCCTGAAAATCATCTTATCAGTTTAAAGCAGCTATTAGATCAGATAGTATGCGTAAAATCTGACTCAAGAAAGTCACTTCAACATGTTTTTAGACATGCTAATTATCATACAAAAATGGCAATGGTTATTGATGATCTTACCAAAAAAAATAATAAATAAATAGATAAAAAGAAATAAATAGAAAAAAAAAATGATAAAACAAAACTTTTGATAGCTTATCTAGCTAAATTGAAGTTTTATGAATGGCCGAATCAGACATGGTCAAAGTTTGTATACATTCTAAAAACATGTTGAAGTGACTTCAATGAGCAAGATTTTATGCATAGTATTCGATCCAATAGCTACTTTGAAATGATATGATGATATTCTGGATGAAAATTTTTGAAAGAGAAGATGTTTTTTCATCTCTTACACTTCGGGGCTGTTTGGTATGCGGATTTAGGCCGGATTTGGGCGAAATCCAGCCAAACGGCCTAAAATGCAAATCCAAATCTCACGACAAATGAAAGCCGCTGTTGACGGAAAAAGACCACTTTTTGTGGTAAATCCCGGATTTCGCAAATCCACCGATTCGATGGATTTAACTTCTTATTCGGGCCAGAGGAGGAAGTTCGAACAAAGTCCGAACATTTCCAGCTCTTTTTCTTTTAACTGCCTTAAATCCTGACTTGCATAGCCAAACAATCACACAAAATTTAACTGGATTTATCATGAATGTTACCAAAGGATTTGAAAAATCCGGATTTGGAGGATTTATGAATTCATAATTAAATGAAATCCTAGATTCTACCAAACTGCCCCTTCATGTTAGATTACTTACTTAGTATATATAAACATTTACATCCAATTAAGTAAAGAGACTGTAATAGAAATAAAATAAATTAATACAATGGCTCTCCTTCTATCATTATATAGGGTTTAAATATGAATGCTTGATAATGTGAACATGTAAGGAATGAAATAAAGTTATAATTAAATAACATATGGAAACATTTAACCCATGAATAGTTATTTCAATTATACCCTTCCTCTACCTCTTGAGATATTGTAATCCTCCTATATTTCCCTTTTAGAAGAATAAATGAAAAATGAATAAATTAAAAATGTTTGTTAGATAAATTTCTTTTCTATTTTATTTTAGGTTAAAATTCATTGTATCTCTATATACTTGCATCCAAAATAGTAGGGGTGTCAATATTTGACACGACACGAAAACCCATCCTGGACCCGACTTGGAAAATCCTGGTTGGACCCAACCTGTTTGAAAAATGGGTCGGGTTCGGGTTCGCAGATTCGACCCGTTTGAAAAAATCGGTGGGTTGCCGGGTCAACCTGAAAACCTGCTTATTTTAAAAATATTTGGATTCCCGCCTTTGCCTGCTGCTCCCGCCCGTTGCCCCCGTCCGCTGCCCCGCTGCCTCGCTGCCCGCTGCCCCGCTGCCCCACGCCGTCGCCCGCTACCCGGCGAGCCTCGCGAATCGCCCCACGCGCCTCGCGATGCTGCCCCCGCCAGCTGCCCCGCACTGTCGCTCGCTGCCGCGCCCCGCGCTCCCCTCTGCAATGCCCCGCAAAACCCGCGCGCCCGCTGCTGCGCCGTTGTTGGAAACCGGGTCGGGTCGTGTCAACCCGGCAACCCGTCGGGTCGGGTCCGGGTTCGAATTTCCGACCCGTTTACCTACCCAGGTTGGGTTCGGGTTCAAATTTCTGACCCGTTTGAACCCGAGTCAGTTTCGGGTTCGACCCGACCCCGACCCGTGACTCGAAATTGACACCCCTACAAAATAGTAAAGAGTCAATGTTGTATATTGTGTGTGAGTATCTACAAAACTTATTAAGGCTATTATAATTAATACACGTACATATGACAACATATATGGAACACATAGTACAAGGTGACCATCACACACTCAAATTAACGCATGATGCAATTAAGAAGAAAAAATAACTAACAAGAAATAATTGATTTTCTTAAGGAATTAATTTTTATATTAATTGATTGTTATTTACAATTTGAAATTTTGGAGAGAATTGAATTCAAATATATTTGCTAGCTATCATTCCAAATAAACTCAATGTAGAAATAAATCTTGATTTTACCAATAATAAAGAATTATTATTATATTGTTAAGCCTCTACCAAATGCATTAATTCAATCAATGTAGAAGCAATTGGTTGTAAACTTTAAATGGCACCACCAAATAGTCTCTTTCATATATAAGCAAATGCTTTTTCATATATTATTAAATTTGAATCCATTTGTTCACTTCAAAAAAATTTCTTTCAACATTATTAATCATTTGGGAATAACACTATAGATGTGTTAAATTAGAATCTCATTGCATATGACCAATTTTTTTTCTTTTTATTTACTTTTCTAATTTTTAAGAGGCCTATCAATCACAAGGTGATGATAATCTAATCAATTTTAATTCTTTCTTAAAAAGAAAAGAAAATTATTTCATAACTTAACTGAAATATTTAATGATCGTCTGCGAACAAGAAATCTTGACACTTAAAAAGCAAATTAAAATTAAATAAAATTCAAGTTAGAAAAAAGATGGCATGAGAAAATCATAAATCAATAAGGACTTGAACTAAAACCTAACCGGTTCATGATCTTTTCAAATGATTGACACTAAGACTGTCAAATAAGGGTTGAAGTTTCTTAGAAGAATTTATTATTTTAAGGTCACAAATGCACACCTATAAGAATACTCATTGAAGTAGCGTGCAGTTGCACCTATTCTGACCCAGACTGGTAAGGGTAATATAATAGAATTTTCGTATTAGAACTCATACATGTGTATGTTAAAGTTATGCATGCAAGTGTTAGAAAAAAATTTGAAGAGGGTCTAAGGGATAGGTGTGGATGTAACCAAAAATATGAATTTTTTCTCTTGGGAACATTGTAGCTCAAGGGTAGGTGGCACTATGGCATTTAGCTCTAAGTACTTTTTGGAAAATTTGGGAACATTACAGTGTCCAAATTTTGGTGGGTGGTGGAATTGGTTTTGATTTTAAGATACTTTCATATGCATGGATATTTAATTGGTGCTATCATTTGATGTTCCTGCTCCCTACTTGGGAACATTTGTGTTTGTTGGTTTTTTAGTGGATGGTTTATTTTTAGGATTGATTGGATGCGGTGCTTGCTCATGGATTCAAATCGGATTCCTTGCTGCCTGTGGCTATGGGATTTTTAGTGAAAGCTATAAGTAAGTCTTTTTGTAAGGATTACCTAAGAGCTTGGATTACTAAATGATGTTAATACCTAAAGCAAACTAGAGCCAGGACTGAGTAGCACGTGAAGACAATAATTATAAGTTTTATCTATGGTTGTTTGCTATATCTCTGATGGTGCTAATCTATGGGGTCACAAGCATTCTAGATGTCTTTCAATGCTAGAAGTGCATTTGAATCCCAAGAGTGCTTAGTTCTAGGATACTAGTGTTGGATCTTTGGGTTGGAGGATTTAGTTTCTTTTTACTTCAAGCATTATTTTATGTTATCTTCCCTATGCTTTAATTTTTTGCAGGTATTATCTTTGGTAACTGATTGGACTTCATCATTGATTTGATCTTGGGCTTTGTTTTTTGGTGATGGTTCCTTACCTCCCTTACCTTTTTTCTATAATATTGTAATTAGTAAGGACATTAGCTCTTTAGGTTTATTTTAGTTTTGATGTAGCTCTTTGAGCATTAGTGAGCATTTGATCCCTTTGAGGACTTATAATACTTTTTTATTATTAACATATAGGCCCTTATATATATATTCAATTGGAAATTTAAAAAGTACATTATTTTTAGTAAATTAAAATATAATTTTGACCATAGAAATTAAGGTTGTAGGATAATTAAAGCTTCAAAATAATATTCTTAACAATCCATCATAATTTGCTAAATGTCTGAAAACTAAAAGTTTGCTCATTTGTTCAAATTGTGGGCTACCAATATAACATAATATAATTTTTTGCAATTTGATTTGTTTATATTTCTTTTATGAAAATATGTTTCTTATCTTCTTAAAATGTGTGATTCTAAGGAGATCTAATATTGGAGGAAGTTTTATTGTGCTGAATACATAAAGAGTCATAAGAGCTTGAAACTTAGAATATTTAATATTTATTAAGCCTTAGGAGTTATAAGGGCCTATTTTTCTATATGCTAGTAAATGGACTATTAAGGGCTTGAATTTTTATATATGATTTTGATTGGAGATTTAAGGGCTTGATGAAAATCGATTACTTTTTGCTTATATATGTAAAATACTCATCTATTTATATTTAATACAAAGTCTATTATTATTTAATTACCCATAAAAAATATTCTTCTTACTATAATTAATTATTATTGATTATTTTTAATTCTGTTAAATGCATAATGAGTTAATTAAGGTCGATAGGTGTGATATGCTTAATTGTGTTGGCTCACACCTATTATGTGTTCTATATTAGTTCAGAAGAAAGGGAAGGAACTTATTGAGTAGCGGATGTTATAGGGTCTAATATATGTGAGCCAGTATAAGTAGATTCTTTATTTGTATATATTCATGGCTAGTTTTACTTTATTTTATATATATATGAAAAGAAAAGAAGTATGGATGAGTTTATTTTCTACAAATTAGAAGCTAATTAGTGGATCTATAGTCTATTTTAAATTAAAGAAATTTGAAAAGTCTTCAAAACTTAGATCTTGAGCTTGATCTGTCTCTACATAATACAATATGACCCATCCTATTTGTAATTCATATTGGGTAGGGTTATGATAATGCCTTTTTGGTAAGTAATGATTTTGGGAGACTAATTGTAAAATAAAACTATAGAAAATGATTTATAGTCAAGTGAGGTAGTTCTTGTTAGTATTGAGCATTCATCCCTAGGAAAAGTGGTACAAATTTGTGAAATAGCTCCAAGATAGTTTAAGACAGCCAATCGTTCCATTCCATATTATAGATTTTTATGATTTGATAGAAAGGGCTCGTCTGATTGATAATTACCTACCAGCTACTCAATAATGGCGGGCTGCCAATAGGAAGTGGTTTAGAAGTGAGGCTTCCAATTGTAGTTTTTTTTAGAAGAAGAGCATGTTTGGGTCTGGAGATTTCAAGAGAGGTAAACTGCTTACTTTAGTTCTTGGTGATGGTAGTAATTCCAATCCTAGAGGTTTTGTCAATGGGGCACTTGTGTGACATGATTATGGTAGGAGATAATTGGATAGCGTTATATGATAACATGTCAACATTTTAATGTGGTCAAACTAGAAATAGGGTAGCTAAGTGTCCACACGTAGAACCTGATTGACATTCTGAGCCCACGTCTAAGAGTTTTGTTAAATCGATATAGAGAACAAGGACTATTCCATCTCATGTGTTTTCTGAGGGATCTTCTAGCATAGATAGTAATTTTGGTTTGGAGGAAGAGAGGCCATTTTAGAGTGGTTAAAGAGAACTTAGTAGTTCTCTTTTTCTTGCTCTAGTTCAAACATGTTGTATAATTTGACTCAACATGAGGCCCATAATGTTCAAGATGTGGTTATAGGTTCATCTTACATTATTGATATGCTATGTCACATTTTATTTGATTTTAGATACAATCGTTCATTTATTTTTGAAAAATATTTAGATTTTTAGATTCTTCTTCCATACTATTGCCTTATTCTTTTTCTATTATTTTGCCAACTAGGGATAGTATGATAGCTAGTAGAGTATGCTTCTAAGATATAGAGGTGTCTGAGAAGAAGTTGAGCTATTTTTTAATATTATTGTTCATTTATAAGTTTGATGTTATTCTGGATATGAATTGGTTGAGTCATATATTTGGAGCTTCTATCATTCTATAGCAAATTTTATCAAAATTCAAACATAGATCAAAATACTCAAAACTCCGTATAATCATAAATACCCAATAAAAAATTAAAAAGTAATCTATCAAAATATATAGAATAATAAGAGAAATAATATACCAAAAGTTAAACAATAAAAGTTTTCTAAATGCTAGAATATTCCCACTTTTGTATGGATAAAAATCCATCTCATAAAATCTCATGTTATTACAAAAAGAGATGGTGTAAATACAACATAACTCAATTTGAACAACTTTTTCAACTAGCATATTGAAAGAGAATAGTTTGAAGACCTCCAAAATAGACTTTCTCTCTCTAAAAATCCTTTCCTCTCTCTAAGTTAGTGAATCCAACGGTAAAGATTTGAAGATAGAAAATTACGGTGGATTTTGATATTTATTAAAATTTTGTTCATTGCACTCCAAGAATTTTTATTTTATATTATTAGTACAAAGAACTTAACACTGTAGTGATTAGAGACCAATGTTAAAGCACCCTTAAAGGACCCAAAGAGACTAAAAACATTTAATAAAACACTATGACACTCAGAATCTTACATTGCAACATTATAAGAAAACTTATTTTTCAACCTAGAAGTAGAGAAGATAATGTACACCACAACGACCAGAAGTCAGTGCTATAGTGTTCTTAAGTATTTTCAAACACATGACCCTTAGGACTTATCTAATGAATATATATATATATATATATATATATATATATATATATATATATATATATATATATATATATGAATATTCATAAAAATACAAAATGAACATGTCAACATACCAAAATTTTTGGGATACTAACATGTTCTATGATCATTGCTACAGTGGTTTTTATAATATCATATTTAAGGGGTTTTTGAGAAGATGACCCTATGTTCTATCCACTTGGCCTTAACAATAATCCCACTCTACAAAATTTTTAGAGAACAAATGGAGATGGAATGAGTGATATTCTCCCTTCTCATGAGGAGATTGAGTGTGTTAATATATGATAATAGTTGACTTTCTTACAGTGGATGCCCCAATAACCTACAATGTAGTACTTAGATGACCAATTTGAATACCTTTAGGGAGATAGTTTTCAAATATTATAAAAATTTCAACAAAGTGGTAAGAAATTACATTGACAGGATAATTAATAAATAAAGGACTATTATATTAAAGCTAAAGAGATTGTACAAGAAGATGTGATGTACCTAGAAGTTAATATTGGAGAGGGGATGAAAATATCACAAGATTTAGAGAAGGATTCAATCATTGATGGGGTTATAGAATAAACTCTCTAAATCAATATGTCTTTCAACACTAAGTAAAGATGGTGTTTGATTCAAGCACTCAAGGGGGAAATTGAAGTGTTTGCTTATAAATTTATTTAAATGCTATGGGTAGATATTAATGTTGCCTAAGAAATGTTAAACATAAGGAAGGAGGCTAGACTCATCAAGCACAAGATTAGAAATGTAGCAACCACCATGGCTAAACCTTTAAGGCAAGAGGTCTACAAGCTGCTCGAGGCAATGTTTGTGAAGGAACTCAAATACCCTGATTGGATCTCAAACATAGAGATTGTATAAAAGATGAGTGGTAAGTGGAAGGTGTGCTTCGACTTTGGTAATTTAAACTTTACCTACCCAAAGGATGGCAACCCACTCCTTATAACGAATGCATTAATCAACTTGGTAGGAGATTTTCATTGATTGGCCTTTCATGATTATAATTAGGATGATCCTCCTTTCTTCATAATGGGGAGTTATACTCCATCTTCTTATTATAATGGACAAAGGTTAATTATCCATTATCAAGGGAGATGGTTTTGCAACCCAGGAAAATAGTCCCTATTCATATTATATATGATTTTATAGTAAAGTGTATAATGGAGGACATGGAACATGAATAGGAGGAATAAAAAAAATATTATTAAGGTAATTAACTATGAAGAGTGCACTTTAGTAAGACCTCATTAGGTTTTTGAAAAGATGAAAGAGTTATAATCAAGCTTGTGAAAAATTGAAGATGATGATGCTGAATTTGATCTCAACTAGCATAACCTAATGGGTAAGGGCACTAAAGGATCAATTTTGATCTAGAGGCTGATGATTTAATGGTTGTAGTTATTTTGCAATAAAGCTTGTGAATAATTATGCTGTGGGGGAAGATAATTTAATGGTTGTAGTTATTTTTTTATTGAGACTAAAGGATCAATTTTGATCAAAGGCTGATGATTTGATGATTGTATTAATTTTGTTATTGATATTAGAGGATCTTTATTAAGAAACCAACAACACAATGTTGGTGTTAAAGATGTTAATGGTCTTAGAAGAACATGCAACAAGCCTTACATAGAGACTACTACACCAACTGAATGCATAAGATTATCATATCATAAGAATGGAATAGGAAATATAATATATGATGTCCATGATAGCTATATTTTCCCAATTTAATGAATCTCTTCTGATTAGAACTTTCTTTTATTGGTCGCACTCTTTTAACCAGATTTACCCTTTGTCTAGTCATGAATTTTGGCTAAGCCTACCAATGAATTAACCATGCTCTTTAGAATAAGTTATTTTTTTAGTGAATTCATACTCATTTAACTATAGTATCCCTATTTTAGCTTCCTTCCTTCTTAGAATCGAATTAGCCTTAGCCATATAATATTTGGTTAAGTCCTATCCTAACCTTGTCATGCACTTTTGATCATGTCATTTTATTTTTCAATAATATTATTTGATATGATACTTTTGGTTCATTCCTTCTTGTAATAGATTATCTCAATTTAAACTTATTTTTTCTCTCTAGGCATTTAAAACTCTTATTTAAGACTTAGAATATTTCTATCCTTCAAGTATTTGCACCACATTTAATCTATTGAATATTAAAGTTTATTGTTAATTGATCAACTATATATCAACCCTTTATATTAATTCCATTTGAGTACAAATGAAATTGGTTAGCACTTGATTAAATAAGTCAACTCCTTTAATTTTAGGATTTGGCATGTTGCTTTAATCAGTTTAGTATGATTATTGATAGATATTTTACCTAATAAAGAGGATTATCTTATCATAAGTAGACCACATATGATTATTTAGGCATATGAAAAAACTAGGTAATGTCAACATAACTAATTTTAAAAATTAACTCGATTAATTTATGTTATACCCTAAACTGAGGCAATTCAAATTTAATATGGTTGGTGATTACATCTATTGGAAGATTGAAGTTTGATTTTATCAGGACTTAATATCATTGGAAGGCTCAAATTTAATTAGAATTGGATTTAGAGCTCTATCTATGAATTGCTAGGAACGTTGAGTCTTACGTCCTTGCCCTATAGTTAAAGTGATGCATGTATTATTTGTTTGGTAAGCTTGTGTATGCGATGTGTATGTGAATTTGCCTTAATTGGCCTAAATAAGAGAAATGAGTGCGAGGTAGGAATAATTGGCATAGAGAGTTTCATATAGATATATTAAGCATTAAATGTGCTTTACATCTATTAACTACATTACATTCTTTTTGCAGAAATAAGAGTCTGTGTATAGTTAGATAATTGCTTTCCAAAGTTGCAATCAACACCACATCTATAATCCTCTTGTACTTATGATAAGATTTTGATTTCTTTTAAAGCAAGAACTATATTTGATTAGATCATAACAATGTGATTTTTATGTCCCTTAAGAATTAGAAAGTGAATAAATATAGGTTAATATCATCAAATATAGGGATTGTAATTTTGAAATCAACTTGAATATTTGAGTATGTCAATGCACCATTTGCATTTTCTCCCTTCAATAATATTGTATGAACTTTGCATTTTGGTTGCAAATGATTTGTATTTATTTCATTTTACTTTGAATTGTTTTAAATTCTTTGTACATATTTTTGAAGTTAGAAAAAAAAAAAGAGAGATGGTTAAGCTATTTTACATTAAAAGGCTATCTAAAGATTGTTACAAAAAAAATTTGGTCTAAAATTTTTAAGAATTGTGAACCTACTTAAACCTTTGTAATAATTAGCGAAAATTAATTTAACATAGTTATATATGATTTGTTTTCTCAATGACGTTTTTCTTTGTTAAAATCCACCATCAGGCCTATGTGTAAATATAAAATAGAAATACAATAATATATTATGCAGTAGATGGAAAAAATAAAGAAAGAAACATTTCCTTATATTTTCAAGATACAATTTGGTGGTGAAGTTCAAATCCATTTGTTTCTACATTGATTGAAACAAAGTATTTGCTTTAGTAACAATATAAAAAAACCATTCTTTTTTATTGGTAAAATCAATATTTATTTCTATATTGATTTTATTTGGAATGATAGCTAGCAAATATATTTAAATTCAAATCTCTCCAAAATTTCCAATTGTTTCCTCCCTTGATCCATGCATATAACATTAAAGTTAATGGAAAATTAATTCCTTAAGTAAATCAATTCTAAATGTGTCATGGCTAATTATATCATGCACTAATTGGAATGTATGATGGACATCATGTAATTTATGTGCCTTATATGTTATCATATATACGTGCATTAATTATAATAACCTTAATAAATTTTGTAGATGCTCACAATATACAGCATTAAAATTTAATATGAAATGTAATAGCGGAAAATTCCTCTGCCTAACTTTTTTTTTTTTTTTCATTTTTCATTTATTCCTATAGCTCAAAGTGAAATATATAGGATTGCAACAACCCAAGAGGTAGAGGAAGGGCATAATTGAAATAAAATGGTTATCTAATTCTTATATATATCCATGGGTTAAATGTTTCCATATGTTATTTAATTATAATATTATTTCATTCCTTCCATGCTCACATTACTAAACATCCATTTAGACCATATACAATGAAGGAAGGAGAGTCATTATATTTATTTAATTATTTCTATTAAAGTCGCCTTACATTTTTGGATGTAAATGTGTATATATACTATGTAATCCAACATGAAGTGTTAAAGAAAACTTTTTTCTTCTCTCAAGCATTTTTGGGGAAGATGAATCATCTTTATCCAATATGCAAATGCTTTATTTTGTTATATTGTAGAATTTTTTTCTTAAACATCAAAGATGAAGATGCAACTACTCAGCCTAAGGTCTCATATGGTTAATAGGTAGAAAGACATAAAATAACTTCAAACATGGAAGCATATCTTAACCACAAATGGGATGCTCTTCATATTTGTCTTGACCACAAACTTAATTGAAAGTTGAGATTTCAGATCTTGCCCCCTTTGATCCCACGAAGAAGCTCGTGGCTCAAGATCATGTTGAAGAGGTGGAGAAGTTAGTTGAAACAATGGAGAATTTATTAGTCAGATTCCTCTTCTGTTCATCACGATAATATGAGATAACATGATATCACAATACAAGAAAGTTGATTTGAGACGTATATCTCTTCAAATAAATTCCCATAAGAAATTATCATCCACAACATCAATTAGATCTTCACCCAAAGATAGGAGATCAAAAACATAATTTTTAAATCTAAAGACACTCCCCTTGCATTCCAGGTTCTCCATTGCCCCAATTCCGAAATAAAAAGTGTGTGCAAGTCTGTCTTAATTGGCCTAAATGTCCAAAAAAAAGAAGATATTTTTAAAATTCGTATAATAAATTCTTTTCTTCTTTAAGTGTAGGACCATAACAAGCAAAAAGACCAGCTTATAATCTTCCTAGAAGTGCCATATAAACCTATCCTCATCAAGTCTTTTATGAATTTGATTGCTACTTAGCAGCTTTTTTACTAAGTTTTTCCTACTTTAATTATCCATTTTCTATAACCAATACTTGAATTTTGTACCTAGTCTCTTGCTGACAATGCTATTCATCTCTTATGATTTTTCTTTTTTGCTTTTTATTTAAAATTGGGACAATGGAGAACCTGGAATGCAAGGGGAGTGTCTTTAGAATTAAAAATTGTAATTTTGATCTCCTATCTTTGGGTGAAGAATTGTTTGATATTGTTGATGATGATTTTTGGTGGGAATTTATTGGAAGGAATATATGCCTCAAATCGACTTTCCTGTATTGTGATATATATCAATCATGAAAAGAAGAGGAATTCGACTGACCTTGCCAACAAATTTGTTCCATTACATGGAAGAGGTAATTTTTAGGTTTAATTTTTCCTTCAGTTCTTACTAAACATCAACTTAGACCATATATAATGAAGGAATGAGAGTCATTATATTTATTAATTATTTCTATTAAAGTCTCCTTACTTATTTGGATGTAAATGTGTATGTATATGTAATTCAACATCAAGTGTTAGAGAAAAAGAAAAAAAATCTTCTCTCAAACATTTCCAGTAAAAAATTCTTCCTTTGTCGTAGAGTCTATTCTTCTCTTCTGTTGCTCCAAACTTGGATGAACAGTTATCATTCTTGCAAATGATGAGTATATATGGGCTAACCAATGGATGTTGATGATCTTTATTACAAAGGCTTTTAGGCAATTCCCCCTCCCCCCCCCCAAAAAAAAAAGTTTTAAAATACTATGGTCTTTAGGAAATTTCCCCAACATAATTAAATGCATTGTATAGAGATGTTATTGTTAGGGAACAATGAACCAAATATAAAGAGAAATGTTAAAGAGAATCCAAAAATATCCTTAAACTAAAATTTATTCCGGGGGCGCTGCCACTGGAAACCCCTGCAGGGGCGCGACCCCCGACATTTCTGCGAAGCATATGAAAATAAATGATATGAACAAATAGGAATCGAGCTAAATTCAAGACAACTTCAACCTTCATTTTTAAAAAATTGAATGATTAATCATCTTTAGCAATCATTTTCTTTTTGTTTTTATTGTTTGTCACTATTGACCTAATTATTTTGTAGTGAAGGGTCGAGCCAAATTTGAGGCAACACCAATAATTACTTACCCCCACCGCCCCCCCCCCCCCCCCCCCTTTCAGCTGATGGTGTTGATGAAGTTGAGGGCGTAGATGACCAAGCTATTAAGGTGGATGATATTTTTGACACCTTCCATCTTTAGGAGCCACATGTTTTTTGATAAGAAGTTGTTTGTCACCTTTATGAAACACTATATCAAGAATCTAACTTTATGAAACATTATATCTAATTTGGGTGTTAAATTCTTGATATAGCGTTTCATATAAGTGACAAATTGCCTCTAATTAAAAGCAGGTTGCTTCTGAACAAAAGAGGTGTCAACAATATCAACCTCCTTAATAGCTTGGTCTTCTACACCCTCATCCTCATCAGCACCATCAATTGAAGGATTTTTCGCTAATATCAACAGTTATAGCACCTTGTACTACCCACTTTCCTTGAACTTCCAACAGCATGCCATTTTCAATTTCTGTAGCTGGTAATGAGTCTAACATAAACTCATCACCAAAGAGGATATCCTAGTAGACCAGCATGGTGCTTTCGATGAATTTCTACGCAAACCCTAAATTTCTAAACATCTGATGACAACAAAAAGCTTTAGGGTTTATTAGGTGGCGCAAGTACGAGAGAGTTTTGTTTTTTATTGGTCAACCAACCTAGCATGTTTTAAGGCTAGGTGAAGGCTGATTTGCCCCACCACCACCCACGGAGCAACATCGTCATTAGTGTGATTCAAAAAGTTAAAAACTTGTACACAATCTCATTTTTGGGGGTTATAAGGTTAGGGTTTCTGACTGAGGAAGAGACCGTGGGGAGGGAAGTATGCTGATCACGATAAGGGTTTACCTGTCATCGGAGATCCTTGTTGTAGGCTATAATATCGCCTTCTTCTAAGGCATCCTGTCAATTTCCTTTCGAGCAATGATGTACCCGAGTATGCAGCCCCCACCCCCGCGTTGTCTATTACATGAGATATGAGTGGTATTACATTCAAAGTGACAAAAAGTTACATAGTGTATGCCTAAATGAACTAGAAAAAATTCCTCAACTAAATTATCTCCTAATGTAAATATACCTCTTTTTTTGTGAGATCTCTACTACGATTTTTTCCTAGACATCTCCCCTTGTCAGAGAGGTTTGACTTCTGGTCGCCAACTGATTCTCTCACTCAGGGAAATTCTCTCTTATCTTAATGATTATTTTCCTCTCCATTTCTAATATTTTTCAACTTTCTTAGCTTGCACTTTTTTTGTTTCTGGGATCTTTCCACGTCAATCTTTTTGAATGGTGGTTAATCAAGTAATAATAGTCAATTCAGACGTTTTAAATGGTAAATCTAATTCTAGATCATTTCCTGATGCTCTCTAAGGGGCTTCTTCTTCAGTGTCTTTTTATGATCTAAAAATTTCTATTCTTTGAGGTTTATCGTCGCTTTGGACTTTTAAAGATGTTGGGGAAGTGAGCATTGGTAATTGTCATGATTTGTAGGCAGATATTAATTTAGATGTGGTGTAAGTTGATAATGATGGATTTACTATTGTGTCTACTATAAAAAATACATTGTTGCTAACTCTACTCATTCTAATGCTCCTCTTGACCCTTCTTTGAAAGTTTAGTCCCTTTTATGTTTCTTTTTTTCTATGAAGTGGTGTTTCTATCTTTCGTGTGCAGTTGGTTGTTTCTTTATTGATGTGGCCTAGGTTCTCTGGTCTTTATGGCCTTTTTGGGGTCTTTGGCTTTCAAGTTTGGTTCTTGGGCTTTTTTGGTGTTGGTGGTTGTTCCTGGGTTTTAGCTTGGGTGGTGAGTGCTATCCAGTTCCCTGTTGTATGTGGTTGGCTGGTGGTGGTGGTGTTTCATCTTGAAAGTTTTTTTGGATGGAGGTTTTAGCTTATTGGCTCTTGTGATGGTGTTGCTTCTTGTCTCCCATTCAAATCTTTCTCATCCATTTTTTTAGGGTTGGCTTCTTGTCTACTTCTTGTCTACTTGGTTTTTTCCCTTTGCTTGTTGTTGTTAGATATGATCATTGGCTCATTAAGTTTTATTTTGGTTTTGGACGTTTTTTTTTGTTGTAGAGATCATTTGAACCTCTAAGGACTTGTAATCTTTTTCTTAACCAACTCGTAGGCCCCACTTTGGGTTTTATCAAAAAAAAAAAAAAGACATTAGCAAAATTACATTAATAGTATGTTATAAAGCATAATAGTTTAAAATATAACACACACTGACAACAACATTTAACTATTAATGTGAATAAAAAGCATATTTAAAGGAGTATTTTGCATGTTAATTTCCACGATATATAATTTAAGAAAAATAAAAATATCTAAAAATAAATAATTTATTAAAAATAAAATAAAAGCAACAAATCAAATATATTCCAAAAATAAGAAAAATGTTAATAAAAAATACAATAAAAAGATAACAAAAATTAAACTGAATAAAATTTTTTTAATACAATAAAAAAATCAATTAAATTACAAATTCATGAAGGGAACATTTGATTTCTATATAAAAAAATCAAACGATAATTAAATCCTCATAGATTAGAACTCTTTTCAACCCACAAAAGGTGTGTGACAATAATCAATCCAACGACATTCAATTAGAAAAATAAAAAATCTTCTTTCTTTGTATGTACATTGTATTTCTTGATTCTAGCTCAATACAAAGCCGCGTATCCCTCCAAGAACAAACTAATCAACAAAGTTACAAATCCAAACAAATCAAATTAATTAAGATTATTAATTAAGCACACACTTTTAAACCAATCTTCATATCTAGTTATCTTTTAATTAGCACCTCCACATAATTATGAGGAGCATCACATTGGCGCCGCCATAGGAAGTGCAACTCGCCAAAACAATTTTGGAAGAAAACTAGATAGGAAGATTGGTTTAAAAATGTGTGCTTAATTCATGATCTCAATTAGTTTGATTTATTTTGATTAGTAACTTTGTTGATTCATTTGTTCTTGGAGGGATAAGTTACTTTGTATTATAACAACCTAATCCACAAAGTTACTAATCCAAACAATTTGAACTAATTAAGATGACTAATTAAGCACACACTTTTAAACAAATCTTCATATCTAGTTGTCTTTTAATTAGCACCTCAACGCATTCGCGAGGTGCATCACACCGTCGCCACCGTAGGAAACACAATTCGCCGTATCAATTTTCGAAGATAACTAGATATGAAGATTGGTTTCAAAGTGTGTGCTTAATTAATGATCTTAATTAGTTTGATTTATTAGGATTAATAACTTTGTTGATTAGTTTGTTCTTGGAGGGATAAGCTACTTTGTATTATAACAACCTAATCCACAAAGTTACTAATCCAAACAATTTGAACTAATTAAGATGACTAATTAAGCACACACTTTTAAACAAATCTTCCTATCTAGTTGTCTTTTAATTAGCACCTCCACATATTAGTGAGGTGCATCACACCTCCGCCGTCATAGGAAGCTCAATTCGCCATATCAATTTTGAATGATAACTAGATAGGAAGATTGATTTAAATGTGTGTGCTTAATTAATGATCTTATTTTGTTTGATTTATTGGATTAGTAACTTTGTTGATTATTTTGTTCTTGGAGGGATAAGTGACTTTGTATTAATAAAAAATGTTACTAATCGAAATACATCAAACTAATTAAGATCATTAATTAAACACACACTTCTACACCAACCTTCATATCTAGTTATCTTTTAATTAGCACCTACACATATTTACAATCGAGGTGCATCTCCACACTGCCGCTGCCATAGGAAGCGTAACTTGCCAAATCAAGTTTGGAGGATAACAAGATAGGAAAATTGCTTTAATGTGTGTGCTTAATGAATGATCTTAATTAGTTTGATTTGTTTGGATTAGTAACGTTGTTGATTAGTTTGTTCTTGTAGGGATAAGCGGCTTTGTATTATAACAAACTAATCAAAAAGTTACTAATCCAAACAAATCAAACTAATTAAGATCATTAATTAAGCACACTATTTTTGTTGCGCCCCATAATCTAATTTAGAATAATTCTTTCATTTATCTTTTATTGGATAATAATCATAGCTATCTAATTTCATTTATCACTAATAAAATCAAATATCAGTATTATATTGATCAAAATATTCATATGCATCTCTATTTTTTTCTTCAATATCATAGATAATACATAAGAATCATACAAATACAATCAATCATTTTAATCTTCAGCACAAAAACAATAACTACAATAACAACAATGACAACATCATCAAGCCTTCATCCCATTACATGGGGTCGGCTACATGAATCCTTTTTCTCCATTGTGTTTGATTAAGATTCAAATTCTCATTTAGGTACAATAAAGAAAGGTCATTTCTAATATTTTCTAACCAAGTCTTTTTAGGTCAACCACTACCTTTCTTAACATAGGTTAAATCTAATACATCTACTCTCATAATCAGGTCATCGGAAGGCTGTCGTTTTATGTGACCAAACCATCTAAGGGAACTCTCTCTAATCTTATCTGCCACTGGAGCTACTCCAAACTTTTCATGTATATGCTTATTTCGTATTCTATCTCTAAGAGTAAAGCCACTTATACACTTGAGCATCCTCATCTCTACAAAACTTAACTTAATATTAAGTTTCTCTTTTAATCGCCAACATTCTGCGCCATAAAGCATTGAATGTCTAACCACCATCTTATTGAATTTTTCCTTAAGTTTGAGTGGTACTTTTCTATCACATAACAAGCCCAGTGCATTCCTCCACTTCATACATCCAACTTGAATTCTACTAATAATATCCCCATCTATTTCACCATCACTTTAAATAATATACCAAAGATATCTAAAACATGCACTCTTATTAATGAATTGATCACTCAAAGACACAACCCCCCCCCCATTAGATTCTATTACTACTAAAATTATACTCAATGTATTCAGATTCAGATATACTCAAACGAAAACCTTTAGACTCTAAGGTTAACCTCCATAATTCAAGTTTACCTTTAACTTCTAACTCCCTCTTTAGTCTTATCAACAAGAAGAATATCGTTAGCAAAAAAAGCATACACCAATGAACATCCTCTAGCAAATCTCTAGTAAGAACATCCATGTCTAAAGCAAAAGATTTGGTCTTAATACTGATCCTTATTGTAATCCAACTGCAATTGGGAAATACTTGGTCAAACCACCTTATGTTTGAACACAAGTAACATCTCCAGCATACATATCCCTAATGACGTGAATATAAGAATTATTAATCCATTTCTTTTTTAGAACTCTTTGTAACATTTGTCTCAGAACTTTATCATATGCTTTCTCTAAATCAATAAATATCATACGAAGATCTTCCTTTTTCTCTCTAAACTTGTCCATCAAACCTCTCAATAAATGTAAGGCTTCCATAGTAGACCTACCCGGCATGAAACCAAATTGATTTTGAGAATTATTAGTATCATGTCATAACATATGCTCCATAACTCTCTCCATAGTTTTAAAGCATCACACATCAATTTAATCCCTCTATAATTTGCACAATCTTGTGCATAACCTTTATTCTTAAAGATAGGAATCAACACACTCATTCTCCACACATCTAGCAACTTTTTAGTCTTAAAAATAACATTAAAAAGTTTAGTAATCCAAGAAATTCCTTCATCTCCTAAGCATTTCCTCACCTCAATTGGGATATCATCAGATCCAACATTTTTCTCACACTTCATTTTCTTTAAAGCAACTCTAACTTCAGTTTTAGTAATCTGACGATAAAAACAAAAATCTCTATTTTCATTTAAAGTTTGAGGTCACTAAAGTCAATCATATTTTCATAATCTTTATTGAAAATTTAGCAAAATATCTCATCCACATTATTAATGGCACCATTACAAAAAATGATGATGTCATCAGCAAAGGACATATGAGAGACGTTCAAGCCACCATTATTTTATAAGAAAGTTTAGGATGATGCAAAAAGAGGTGGAGCAAGCCTCGAGACAAGTAATCGGCAGCAATAATATAAATAGCTGGAGAGAGGGGATCCTCTTGTCTCACTCCCTGCCCACCTTTAAAGAAGCCATAAGCTTTACCATTGACCATAATAGAATACCAGACATTCTCCACTATCCCCTTGATCAAGGCAAAGCTAGAAGCATTAAACCCAAAAACATGCAAGATTTTAAAAATGAAATCCTAGTTAATATTGTCATAAGCTTTAGAAATATCGAGCTTTAAAATAAGCACTAGAGGAAAATCATCTATTACCGGCGATAATTTCTGATAGAATCCATCAATTTTCTGGCGGTTATGAAAAATTCTGGTAGTTTTAAGACCGTCAGAATAAACCGCATATGAAATCGAAACTAGCGGTATATTTCTGGTGGAGATTTTTTGGCAGCTATAACAGTAAAAAATTATTATTTTCAATACCCCAGGTAAACCACCAGAATATCCTGGAGCAAATACCATAGGTTAACCTCCAATCGTTGCCAACAATATTACCGACGATAAAACTGCTGGTGTTTACAGTGGCCAAATAGTCTGATAGCCGCCAATTAGTACTGATAGCGAATAGAATAACCGACGGTTTTATCACCCTTTAGGTCTCAAAGTTTTCGATGGCTAAAATGATGGTTAACCGCCAGAAACTTGTAACGTTTACAATAATAATCTTTGAAATAAATAAAATGTAGACACGTTAAAAATTAAATCAATATTATAATTTCTCAAAATTTCTAATATATGGGGGAAATATCTAAACTTTCTAGGTTAAAACCCTCCAAAAATGTCAAAATTTTTTGTATAAGTATGCATATTCATATATGAGTTTGTGTGAATTCATGCATAAAAAGTATCAAATCCTGCCTTGGTCCATGATCTTTTATGGAGCAATATAACAAATCTCTCAAGCACTTACTTTAATCTTTACAAGTGGCATTCTCTTTTTCATATGATCAAAACTAATCAACTTAATCTATGTTTTTAAGTTAAACAATAAAAATTCTACTTAAAACATCAATAGGCTTATTTTCTACTTAAAACATAATTTTTTAAAGCTTGATAATCTGAATACAGTACAAACTCTTTAGATAAAAGAAAATTGTCTCCAACATAACAACATAAAACTTTAAATAAAGTTTATTTTGTTTATTTCTAAAGAATATAATGACTAACGAGATGTATTTCTTGAATAAATAGACCTCTAATGTCAACACCAAACACATCAAAAGAAACATTAAAATGCAATCATCCAATACAATTTGGTGAAATGAAAGGTAATCCTTTTGTAAGATTGAACAATTTTGGAATGAAACCAGGATTTCTCTTATAATTTTTAATGTAGATGAAATTAAAAAAAATACCCTAATTAAGGAGATGGAGATCACCTTCGACTAAGGAGATAGAGATGAAGGCTAGCAGACAAAAATTGGCTAGGGCGGAAGGTCGGTTATGCGTCGCCGAGGCTAGGGTGGAATTCAACGAGGGTGAAAGGTCGCATGCATTCTCTGGATGAACCAAACAAGGCAGACAACCAAGGCTAGGGTGAAATTCAATGAGGGCAGAAGGTCGTGGGCGTTCTCTGGATGAACCAAAAAAGGTAAACAAAATGGGGAAGATGGAGAGAGGGGTTCAGTTTTAGGGCACTTACCGGCAACATTTTTTAAGGTTTCAATCACCAAAAATAAGTCACTTAAAAATGGCAGCTAAACCACCGATAAATGGGTCATGAAAATAGTATACTGACGGTTTGTTCAGCCATCATTTGACCGAAGAAAAATACTAGTTGTTTTTGGTTTTTTTCTAGCTGTCCAACCGCCGGTAAACAACAGTGGTCAAACCGGCGGTTTCACCACTGGTAATTCCGGCGTTCAAATGACCGCCGGAAGTATCGTCAGTAAGCAATGAATTTCTTGTAGTGGAGGTTGCAACCACGAACCTTAGCGTTAATGTCATGAAGAAGCTCCTAAGCCAAAAGCACATTGTCATAGATGTATCTACCCATAACAAAACCTTAGCGTTAACACCTTTTTGCATGCTTATTTTATTTAGAAAGTATTGATGTCATTACTTATTATTCTCTATTTTAGTGACAGCTTTAGAAGAGGTTTTAACTAATAATATTTGGCTTTGGAAACTTCAAAGAAATGAAGAATTGCTTTCAATGTTAAATATTCAAAGAAGTGGATGAATGGTATAAGATTTGTGGAGACTATGGGTACCATTCTTCTAAAAAACATAGCAGTTCGCCTCTCTCTCTCTCTCTCTCTCTCTCTCTCTCTCTCTCTCTCTCTCTCTCTCTCCCTCCCTCTCTCTCTCTCTCTCTCTCTCTCTCTCTCTCTCTCTCTAATAACTCGCTTACCATTATTTGTTATTATGCTGATGTTATCATAAATCGATTTTGGCGCTTATTCTTCTTCCTTTATGGTTCTTAAGAATGGGATATATCTTGCTAATCACTAGTAGATGACTTCCTTTTCTTCTATTATGAGCCTTTCAATTATCATGAGAGTTGAGGGTGTTAATTTTCAGGGTGTTTTTTTATCTAAATAGTAGCAATCAATGACATCTAAGGTTTAAGAGAATAAATCTTCAATATATTTTTTTTAATTCTCCTTAAAGTGCCATTTGAATATTATAAATAATATATTCTTATTAACTTTAAACATATTTTGATATATTTTATTATTGTAGACCTCTCGTATGATTGTACTTTGGGGTGAAGTTTGCAACTGATTGCAAATTGTTAATGATAAATTAAATATGCACATGTTTAAAATCATTATTTTAAATTTAAAAAGTTGTCAAATTTGCAACAGTTTTAATCGTTGTCATTGATCTAAAATGCAATATTTCCACGGTTAAAATTGTTGCTATAGGCCCAATTCCAAATTTGTAGGTGTTAAAACCGATGCTATATACCCGTCATCCAGCTTTGCAGGTGTCAAGACCGCTGCAAGACAACATATTTGTAAGGGTTAAAAACCCTACAAAAACTACTGCTGCCAAATCTAGAACTTTTACAATGGTTTTAAAGCGTTACGAAAGCTGTTTGCAATGATAACAAATATGGCAAATGTGCAACAATTTTGAAACCGCTGCAAATTAAATAGCAGGTGTTTTAACTGCTGTTGTTGGTTAAAAAAGGTACTGCTATAGCCTGTTTAAATAGTAGTGGCAAAAGTTTTAAAATGTTTGCATAAAAAATCTATAGCCACTTTCTCTTGTTATTTTAATAAAAAAGAAGAAAAGGGTAGCTCAAATTAATTTGTTGACCAACTATAAGATGGGAAGCGCTATATGAATAAATATATGCACCCTTCCCATGCCTAAAAAAGAGTTATAACCAATTTTTATTTAGCAAAATAAAGGTTATTTTATATGCTTTAAATAACCAACTTTTAGTGCATGTTAAAGCTTTATGTAAGGCTTTCCGGTGGTTTTTTTCGTCAATATAAATCGCGCAGAAAAATAAAACTGGCGGTTTAATTGTAGCAGCAAATATTTTTAGCGGTGTTCTAGTGGCCATAGCAGCCGAAATTAAAAAAATAATAATAATTAAAAAATGAAGTCGCTCGACTGGCCGCTGCCCTGGCTACCTCCCGTGTTGCCCGCTGTCCTTGTTACCTCCCACGCTGCCCGTATCCTGCTCGCTATCCCGGCTGCCCGCACGCTCTACCCACTTGCTATGAGATTCCAAGTGAGTATGCTTCAAAGCCCCAACCAGTTTGCTAGAAGGGAAAAATTGTTAAAAGTGTTTCATTTTATTATTTAAAATGCAATAAGGAAAAGCTGTCGGATAGCCGTCAAGAAACCATCGAAAAATCTTAAAAGAAAAAAAAAAAACTCAAGCATATTTCGTCGTAAACAGCCGGAAGGTTGCTGGATAATAGACCGTCGGAAAGCCGCTGAAAAGTTCCGCCGGTAATGTGTGATTTTCCTTTAGTGTTAAACACACCGAATTTGACTTCCACATCTTAGATGGTCAACTATGACCCCATACATTTCGCCTCTATGGCTTTCTCAACTTGCACCCAATTCTCTACATACAACATTATCCAACACCATGCTTTTGAATTCTTACTACCCTCAAAATTTTCATTCAATTTAACAACCAAACAATATATAAACAACTTTCAATTAAATTAGAATAAGCTTTAATAATGATGATAATTTTAATTTCAATCACAAAAAATAAATTGCAAGGTTTATCTTACCTATAAGGAATAATTGTTAGGTTTAAAACTACTGAATGAAATACTATTACATTAGGAGAGGAACAATGGAAAGAAAAAGAAATTAAAATGTTTAGGAGAGGAATTTTTTTCACTTGCATTTATTGTTAAATTATATGGTATCTATACGAATTTAAATCCAAAATAATGAGGAGTTAAGGTTGTTATAATTAATGCATGTGCATAAGGCAATATTTAAGCCACGTATAGCACAGGGTGACCATCACACATTCCAATTATTTAGGAAGAAAATGAGCCAATTAGGGTTAATTGATTTCAAGATTTATTTGTTGAAGGAATCATTAAAAAAATAAAAAAAATTAAAAAAATTGTTAACGGAATCATTTTTGGCGTTAATTTGATTGTAATATGCATGGATAAATAGTTGAAAAATTTTCAAATTATTTTGCTAGCTTTTTTAAGGAGAGGGGGGGGGGGGACCCACTAACGGGCCTAGGCATTAATTTTGAAAAAAAATTACAAGCTCTTAATAGGGATCTAATGCTCACTAATGCTCTGATGAGTTACAAGCAAAAAGAAAATAAAATTATACGAGCCAAAGACCCCTAGCTCCTAATTACAATAAAAAAGAAAGAAAAATGAAACCTAATATAAAAAGAATTAGGGAGGCTAGAAGCAATCACCCAAAAGGGGTAATCTTGACATGATAGTGCTTGAAGCTCATGGTAGTTATGTTGTATGTTTTGCCAAATCTAAAGCAATGGCATTACAACTATAAAAGTTTATATCCATTATGAGATTTACATAATATAATTGCAAAATTTTGTATTTCACTTTAGCAATTATACTCCTAAACTCCATTTTAATATCTCTATATTTAGAATCATTTCTAGCCATCCAAAGGAACCAAATAATGAGGATAGGCCTTAAGTTGAAAATATGCTCTTTGGAAGGGTTAAACGAACACTATAAAGTAGTCATCACATCACTATTGCGGTTAAACTCGCCTATATTTACCCAATCAAAAAAATAACTCCAAAGTCTAATGGGAATACCATCATTGACGAACACATGATTGATAGTTTCAATGTTAGAACAACATTGGCATTTTGAAAGCAAATTAAAACCTTTTTTTATCAACAGCTCATTAAGAGGTAACCAATTATGGATATTTCTCTAAACAAGAATGGGATAAGATAAAATAATGTTCTTGTGCCAAATAGCAGATAAAGCATGAGATTTATCATAAATAACTCTAAAAGAATTAAAAACATCATTCAAAGCATACTTATAAGAAGAACACAAGTTAAACAAAATGCCATCCTTACACTCCATTTGTAAAGGGATCCTCATGATAATATAGTAAAGTAGAAGGAATAACCTTTAATAATTTATTAACGTTCAAATTACCATTCTCCATAAAACTTTTAACCTTAATATTATCAAGAGTATGAGTATTAAGAAAATAATCTATAGAATAAAGCCCAATTCAATTATCTTATCAGAAAAACACCTCACCTTGACCCATTCCCCATTGTATATATTACTCAGCCTCCCACTCAATGTGGCAATGCCTTTTCCACCATAGAATCAAAACACTTCTAACTGCATAAAAGAGGGTGAATATTATTACAATATTTGTCTCATAAACTTAGCCCAAGAGCTCTTGTTAGATCTGAAGGAGAACCATAACTCATTAGAAAAGGCATGCATCATATCCATAATATTTTTACATCCCAAGCCCCCTTCATCAAAAACACCACAGATTTTATTCCAAGAGAACCAAAATATGTAAGAGTTATTGTTCTTAGAACCCAAGAAAAACTAGTTAAAATTCTTTGCATTCTAATACAAATATTCAAAGTAGGCTGAATAGTGTGAAAAATATAAATAAGAACCAAATTCAAAACACTTTTTATCAAAACAAGCCACCACCAAGGAGAGAAAATTAAAATCCCAAACAATAATCCTTTGAATATAATTAAGTAAAAATATCTTCGAACAAATGTGACCTCTTTCTACCTTTGAAGAGAAGGGTCCCCAAATACTTAATCGGCAAATAATTCAAGTTAAACCCACATATCCTTTGAATAGCATTAATCCTACAATTGTTAACTATTTTGGCAACAATGAAACCTCTCTTGTCTTTATTAATGGATAGGCCACTAACTTTTTGAAGTTAGGAAATAAATCTACGTAAAATCTTGATGTTATCAAGAGACTCATTCAAAAAGATAATAAAATCATCAGTAAAACTGAGGTAGGTTATAGGGATACCACCTAATGTATGAAATAAAAGATTAGGATACGCATTATAAAGATCCTCCAAACCCCTGGATAGATATTAAAAAACAATAATAAAAAAGCATGAGAAATGGGATCACCTTCTCTCAACCCTTCAAAAGATTTAAAAAAACCATGATTCCTCACATTAAAAATAACAGAAAAATAATAATTTTCAATGCTATTCTTAATAAGTAAAATGAAGGAAGAACTAAAACCAAATAAAGCCAAAATATTATAAAGAAACTTCCAATTAAGATTATCATACACTTTTATCATATCAAGTTTAAAAATAATATTTTTCCCTCTGCACTTTAGTATTAATATCATGAGTGATCTCTTAAGCCAAAAGACTATTGTCAAAAATATTACACCCTTTCACAAAACCGGTTTGATTATGGGAAATAATTCTAGGAAGGTTGTTAACCAATCACCCCATTAGGATTTTAGAATTTAACTTATTAAGAAAAGAGCAAATGCTTGTCAGTCTAAAATTATTCCAATGAACTGTTTTTGCTAGCTAGCTATCATTCCAAATAAACTCAATGGAGAAACAAATCTTAATTTTACCAATAATAAAGATTGATTTTATTCTCTTTTATATGGTTAAGTGTCATGTACCAATAGATGAAACTAGACTTAAAAAAGACACTTCCAAATAGCCTATTTCTTATGTAAGTAAATGCTAGTTTTTTTTTTTAACTCTATAATAATATTATTAAATTGAATAATAAAATCTTTATAAAATCAATCAATTGGACCAACACATCATAAATGTGTTAAAAATATATTTTTTTAAATATTGTACCAATTTAATTAGGTTTGTAATGCTATAAAATTTTTACTCTTTATAACTTAATTTGTAGCTACGTAGCTCATTTTTGATATGTTGGTTGGGAGTTTTAGGTACAAACTAAGAGGTTTTGAGTTTGAAGCTTATGTATGTGAGATGTGTGTGAGTTTGTCTTAATTGACCTAAATGTCTTATGTAGCTCATAGTCTTTGCCTCTGGTTTAAAAAGTGTGCACCTGATTTTTCTGGTCCTTAGTACTCAATGGATAAAATTTTAGAAAATACAACAAATAAATATGAAACTCATACAATGCTTTTCTTTTATTTTTAAAAGCCAATTGACAAAATCATAAATCAAACTCTAGTAAGAAAATTTAAAAATCAAAGAGCATAACGATAAGGCCCCAAAATTTATATTATGAATATTTCAACCTCATGGCAAAATTCTTTACTCAAACCACTCTATCAGTGAGTATATTATTCATCAAACTATGATATATTTATGTGAATAACAATCATAATAAAAATAAGATTTTTATTATAGATTAAGACCAGAAAAAAAACAAATAACAATCATTTCTATATGAGATAATTAAAGATGAAAGAGGATATTGCTTCGAGAGAAAAATTTTATGCAGAGCATCTTAATTAGTTAAAATGTTCCTTAGGAATATGTGATTTAATTTGTTACAATTTGTTGTAGGATTTTAGAACTTTCTTGATTTCTCTAGGTTTCTCTTGCTAGCTTATACTAGTTGTAAAAAGGGAGAGAATGAATCTATTTTTGGGATTTAGTTGTGTTTTCATTTGTTTTTGGGTTCTAGCTGTAAGGAGCTTTGTTTGTGATGCTTCTTCGATGATCTCCCTACATCAAAATTGCAGGTGTCTCACTTCTAATCAAACTTAGGCTTCTTTTGAGATATTCTATCATTATTTTTACAGCAATTTTTTATTAAAATTTTTTTTTGAAAGCAATAAAAAAAACTCGGACTAAAAGTTCTCCTTGTTTGGCCTAGTTTTTAACAATTGATTATTCATTGTATTCAAGATATTTTCTTACAAAAAAACTGCCATAGAAAACAGTTAGGAAGCTATCCCAAAGGAAACCTTAAAGTTGAGGAGATTCATTAGGTGATATAGATGAGGAAGAAACTAAGGTTTTGTTTGAGACAACTTTCTTAATGCTTTCAAAAGCAATTTTTTAGTACAAAAAATTTTAATTTAAAGAATTTTTGTATTAAAAAATTTCTTTAGAAAACAGTAAGAAAGCCGTCCACAACTTTTACTAAAGTAGGGATGCCATTATTATCAATGGCTTTTACAACATTTTAATTTTTAGCACCATTGCAAAGAGAGAAAGTAGATCCAAAGAGATGACAGTGACTGCAAAAAGTAGTTGAGTCATTTATATTACCTTCCTTTGACTACATCTTCCATCCTTTCTACCAATCCCAATAGAATTGGAAAAATTATTAGGTGCGGAGTGCAGACGGGGTGAGAACCGTCTGCACAGACACAGAGTACCGAGCGGTACCCAGCGGTACCGAGTGGTACCGAACGGTACCGAGCACTGTTTTATACTAGTGTGCAGACGGTTCTCTCGTCCGCACTCCGTACCTAATAATTTCTCATAGAATTGGCAATTATTTTGTCTAGCTCATTATAACAGTCATGAAGCAGAAAAACTCTCATAAGTTGAAAGAAGGGGCTCGAAGGAGGACGGACGCCGGCACCTGGCGGCAGCAGGGCTGACGTAGGAAACGAGGCAGTTCTAGGACAGTGCGGAAAAGAACTGGGACAAAGGGGACGACTGCCAAGAGAACGGAACTAGGGGGCGTAAAACTTCAACAAGAAAGGGACAGCTTGGCCGCCGGCGACAATGGCTGGCGGCATCATGGCACCGCCGGAGATTTTTTGCTAAAATAAATAATATAATATAATATAAGAAATTTTCAATATTAAATGTGCAATTCTATTTAGGGGTGTCAATACTTGATCCGAACCAAAATCCGAACCAGACTCGAATCGAAAAATTATGGGCTCCGGTCAACCTATTTGCGAGATGGGTCAGGTTCGAGTTTCGTATTCTGATTCGTTTCTAAAATTGGGTCAGGCTCGACTTGACTAAGAAACCCGAAGATGACCCAAATGCAATCCGGGTGGGTGACGGTTGGCTCATTCTCTTCTCGATTCTGCGCCTGCAATCAATCCTCTCAGTAGCCACGCTCACGTCGCACCTAGCACGCACACTCAATCGCACTCGCATCGCGCTTACATTGCACCAAACAACGCTCCGCTCGCACCCTGCAGTTGTACTCGCACACTGCACTCGCTCTTGTGTCGCGCAACTCACGCCTCGCCCTCCCTTGTGTGCTTCTTACACCTTGCACCTGAGCTGGCCCAGCCACCCCTGCCCTTGCTGGCTTGCTGCCCTGCTCGGAACCCAGGTTAGCAAGTTAGATCGTGTCAACCCAGTAATCGATAGGTAATGTCCGGGTCTGAATTCCTAACATGTTTGCCTTATTGCCTAATGGGGTCGGGTTCAGTTTGTATTAGTTAAACGAGGATCAATTTTGGGTTAGAATCGAACCCTATCCAAAACCCCATTTTGACACCCCTAATTATGTTCATCAATAATAGTAATTTCACAAGTGAAAATAGAGAAATAAAATATACTTAAAATTTTTATTTCTTGAATTAAAAATAAAGAGAAAAAATATCATAGGGTTTCAAAATTAAAATTACAATTTCAAAATTCTAATTTGACTAATTATATTGCATGATATTTATAATTAAACTTAAAAAATAAATTATGAAATAATGATTTTTGTGGGTGATTATGGAAGAATTAACTCCCTTAAAAATAAGATAATTAATAATCATTAAAGTAAATTAATCAATCATATAAACTTAATACATGATTAGAAACAAAATGAGATATATTTAAAATAAGTCAGTAGAGATTTAACAATAAAAGTATGATAATTATAATTATAATTATTTTAATATAATTAATTTTTTATTTTTTATTTTTATTTTTTTTTCTTTTGGTTTTTTTCTATCCCTTTCACCTTTTTCTTTATGGCTTAAATCATGAGAATAAACTGAAAAACTATTGGCAACAACATAAAGGATAAGTATATAATTTTCCATCATAATATATACAAAAAGTTATCATAATAAATATAATCATTACAACAACAATATAAAATATAAGCACATAGTTTCCCATCATAATACAAAAGTTATCATTATTAATCAAATCATAACAGCGACATTAAACCGATTAGGTCAAAATAACGGTGGCTCGAAAGTAATGTACTGACAAATCAAAAATATATAAAACGAATTCATCGTAAAGTAGAATAAACAGAGAGCAATAACATTCTCAAAACCTAAATACATAACTCATTCTGGTTAATGATAACCTGATCATACTTTCTTACTATTTTGCTTTTTCAGATTGCAACCATAATTCCTATTTGGTCAGCTTTTTCACTGCTTCCAGAAAATTTTTGTTCTAAGATGCTACTTTCTACATCAACGTTCAAAAAATTATTTTCTCCACAACAGCTTTATAATCATATTTATAAAAAGCTATAACATTCTCAAACGAACCATTAGAGACGAGTTCAATACAATGCACGTAAATTTGATGATTTTGAGATCCAACATTTAAAAGAAAAAATATAGTTACTTAGTTAGCATATTTTAGGCAAATGTTCTTTTCAAAAGCAAAAGTTGTTGAACAAACATCAATAGGACTAAATAAAAGGAATGATAAAGACTTCATATATAGCAAAAAAACAAATTAGTTGCATAGAAAGCTTAACCAAAATCGCTTTGCAATAAAATAAGACAATAGTTAACACAAAAGCAAAAGCAGAGAAGACAAATTGCCAATAGCTCCACAAGAAAAAAGGTGGAATTTATTGAATAATAATATCATTATCCATCTTATAAATACTAATTACAAGCCAAACCTCCAAAATTTAAAAATAAAAAGTTTGACCTCTCTCAATTCTCTTTAATTTTTTTTTTTTTTTCATGGATATATTTTCTATATGTAAATCTTTATGATTATTTAGAAATATATATAACTTTCTCTCAACATTTTGCAATTTAAATACAAAATTTACATCAAATATCTTCATGAAATTCAAATTTTGCAGTGTAATTAATATGTTTTGATGTAATATCTATTTAACATTTTTTAATATTTTTTATGTTAATTACATATAATCATCTTAATATTTAATTATTTTATCATAAGTTTTATATCAAATATCTTTATTATTCACAAATTTTTAATAAAATAAAAATTTATAATTACATATCATTTAAATATAATAAAAAAATTAAATGGCATAACTAAGGATATATATTCTTCTAAAAATGAAATGGTCTTCTAATTGATGCTCCAATTATGATAACTTGGACTTAGTAACATAATCACCACCGTTAAATAATGGATGGAAGGCTAAGCCAATTTTATTTTATTTCAAATATTAGTTATCAATTTAAGACAATTTTGTTCTTAAGCATTTGTCCAAAAAATTCAAAATTTGAAACTTTATCATGTCAGCTAATTTTTGAATTCAAGGAAGAATTCTTGATGATGAAAAAAGTAGAAAGGTTGATTTTCTAAACCAACTAAAGAATCATTCATGAGATCGTCAAAAATAAGATTATTATGATCAAAAGAATCCAACAAAAAAATACATCGTCGAAAAAATTCATCTAATGTACATCGTAATTTTCGATCAGATCTTAAGGCATTTGAGTATTTCGGTCATAAAGTATTTGAATCAAATTTTTCGGTAAACTCATATTTAAGATTGTGTGCGGTTCAATGAGATGAACCAGATTATATCAATTGGGACAAGTTGATATGAGTCCAAATGAGATAAAGTCCGATATTATAAGGACAAGACAAACAATGAGGTACCCAAATGTAAGATTCAAAATGCAATAACAATATTGTTACATATAGAATAGGGTTATTGTAAATAGGCTAGTGCTCCACTAGGTCAAATTATTCTTCAACTTACCTCCAACTTGTCCACCATTTGTATCAAAGGTTTTAAAATCATTGTTATTTAGGTTTCGTTTGGGACATATTTCTTATTGCTTCTTAAAACAGCTTTCTTGTATAAAAATTTTAATTTTTAAACTAGAAAACTGCTTTAAGAAGCAATAAAAAAGCCGTCTCAAACAAAACCTTAATCTTATTATAAATAACTTTAAGGAATCCTAAGGAAATCCAAACATTTGGCAGTCTGAGCAATATTATAAGTCATTTTCAAATACAAGATATATTGCTAGCTAGTAGCCATTAATTTTAGATCCAATTCAAATTTATTCATATTAAATTTTGTATTATCTCTCCATAAGGAATAAAGCAACATAAGGTCTAGAGAGACTTCTTGTTGCAAAATCAAGAAGAAGATAACTATATGAAAACTTCAGCCATACAAAAAAAAAAAAAGGATTGTCGTTAAGTCTTTAAATTTGCTTTGGGGGCTCTAATTCTTTCTCTTATAAGAGGCTTTCCATTGTCATCTATAAGCAGTGTGTAAATACCCCTTCACATGCTTCAATAAAACATTAAGAGTAATAAATTATTTTGGTAAGGAAAAATATATTGGTAGATTTAAAAGAGATGAAAATTACGGCAAAAAATTTCATTGGAAAACACGCAGTTAATTAAGTTTCCAAAAGTGAAAATTTTTGTCCGTAAATTATACTTAAATCTTCATCTCATTCTATAATTTCTAGCCTAAGTAGCTTTATATATTTTCAAGGAACTACATATTACTTAGTCGTTTGTCTTTTATAGAAATAAATAAGCACATGAATGGGAACCAAATATGTGGGAAATACATACACAATATTAATGTTAGGAGGGGTAGATTAAAGATCTAAGAAAGCTTATTTAAGTATTAAATTTTTCATTTAAATTGTATATGATTAAGTTATTTATATATTTCATATATTTTAGGAGGACTGCAGAAGAAGATTGTGTGATGCATAGTCACATTCTACTGCTACTGAGGGATTTTCTGTGAGATCTACACATGCTTCAAAGTATAATTTGCGGTCCCAAGCTATTGGAGGGATGTATCATGGAAGAGCGTAAGGATTAAGCTCATAATCCTATGCATATAAGGCTCAGGCATCCAGTTCAGCATTCTTCACAAGCAGTGAGATTGTGGAATTAATCAGTAGAAGGGAGACTGGCCTAGTAGAAGGAGGGTAGCAGCTGGCTTTGACGCCTCAACCGATAAGTAATGTAATCAACATGTCTCCGCAGATCCCTTTTTGCGACTGCATCCGGCAGAAATTAAAAAAATGAAGGTTGTACATTAATGTTTTCTTTGAATGGATTTCGGTGTTTATTCCACCGGTACTTCCCGCATAAATTTTGACCCAAAATTACCGGCAAATAATTCGCTGCCTATTCTCATTATAGGAAAATCACTCATTACCGGCAGTTTTGGCCGGTGGTTAACTCTAGTTTTTTGGCGGTTTTTCTGCAGTTTACAAACCGGCGGAAAAAACGGCGCCGAAAACCGTTACCGGTGGTGTTTTTCCGGCGGCTTTCTTCACCAACGATATACCGGCTATTTTTACCGCCGGTTATCTTCCGGCGGTTTGAGCGCCGGTCACTGCCGGTAACAGTACCGGTGGCTTACCGGCGGTTACAACTGGAGGAATTGCCGGCGGTGTAACCGCCGACGTGTTGCCAGACTACCACCGGATACTGCCGATAAGTACCAGCGGTTATAGTAGATTTCCAGCAGGATCAATCAGCCATCCTGTATCGACGTTTCCGGCGGCTAAGCCTTGTAGATCTCACCACCATCTTATAGAATTTTCCCTAAAGTTTGAGGGGGACTTTTCTATCACACAACAAGCCCGATTCATTCCTCCATTTCAACCATCCAACTTGAATTATGCTGATAATATCCCCTTCTATTTCACCATCACTCTAAACAAAAGATCCAAGATATCTTTAACGTGTACTTTTATTAATTACTTGATCGCCCAAAGTCACAAACCCCTCATTAGGTCAATTGCTACTAAAATTACACTCTATATATTCAGTTTTAGATCTACTCAAGCGAAAACCTTTAGACTCTATAGTTGATCTCCATAATTCGAGTTTATCTTCAACCCCCTCTCTAGTCTTATCAACATGTAGAAGATCATCAACAAAAAGTATCAACTAGGTACATCCTCTCGCAAATGTCTACTTAGAAAATCCATGACTAAAGCAAAAAGATACTGGCTACATCCTCTCGCAAATGTCTATTGAGAACATCCATGACTAAAGCAAAAAGATATTGACCTAAGACTGATCCTTGATGTAATCTAACCCAAATCACAAACATCAACAAGTAAAATATCATCAACAAAAAGCATACAACAAGGTACAACCTCTTGCAAATGTGTAGTGAGAAAATCCATGACCAAAGCAAAAAGATATGGGCTTAAAGCTGTTCCTTGATGTAATCCAACCGGAATAAAAAAAAAACTTCTTCAAAAAATTAAAAACGCAAACCTCGATCGTAGGAAGGCGTCGCGAGAGTGGTGAGGTTGTCATTCCAGCCTTGCAGTGGGGAGCTCTTCGGCAGTTGGAGGGACCTCGTCGGTGGCTGGAGGGATCTCATTGGCGGCCTAAATCGTCTCGATTGTGAGAGGGCGGGCGGAGGAGAGGAGGAGAGCACAGCGCAGGAGAGAGAGCGAGGGAGATTGAATTGAATGAAATGGGAGGCTCAGGATGGTTAATTTTAGGGCTTCTTCCAGCGGCCCAAACCGTCGGTACCAAAATCACTAAACACCGGCGGTTCTAGCCGTTGGTAACGCGCCGGTAATTTTAAATACCGGTTGTTTAACCAGTGGTTTTTGGACTGCACTATTGCCGGCGGCTTATGCTTGCATTACGGCCGATTTAGCTGCCGGTAATAACCGGTGGTCAGACCGCCGGTTAAGCCGCCGTTAAAATCGGCGGCTGGACAACCACCAGTCTAGACCGCCGGTAATCAATGAGTTTCCTGTAGTGTCTATTGAACTATTATCGACAGATAAAACAGCTGATTATTTGCCAAAAATACCGGCATAATAGTTCCGTCGAAAATATCAAGTACATTTCATCGTATCGTATTTGCCGTTGGATTTCCGATGGGTAACCTGCCAGAAACCTGTAGAATATCATCAACAAAATGCCGCACATATAATTTTTCGACTAGATTAAAACTGAAAAGGAGCAACAAATCTAACAACATATATGGTGGATTGAGAGCAATAATATTAGGAGGCACTACCTAAGTAATATTAAATGAATCAATCTCAATTTGATAGGTTGATTTTATGACTGGAGAATTCCATCGAACTGGCTTCCTTTAAGAGTTGTAGAATTTAAACTTAAGTTCTTTTCCAAATATACGTACGATCTTTCAAAATGAGGCTTATGAGATATTTACCACCTATATTATGTTGTCCTTAACTAAAATATTATTTTCCATCCATCAAGGAAATATTTATAGTATGTTGGGAATATTTCCTACAGACTGCACTAAATTGTTATCTACTAAAAAATTTGCAGCACTATAGTATTTAATATCTTAGCTTTGTATAAAGATCCAATAAAGACCAATCATGCATAGATTAAAGTTGTAATAGTCCAGAATTTTTTATTTGAAAAACTCATAAGGCTTGGCCCAGTTGTAATAATCTAACATATATTTATAAGTGTAAGAATATGATCTCCCCTATAGTTGAGGAAGATGGGATTACACAATTAAAAATAGTTATTTGATTACTAATGTAATAGGGATTATGGAAGTCAGCTGTCCAAAAGTGGTCAATTAAAGTCTAATAATAAGGTTTGATATTAGCAGTCAAGCAAAATAGTTGGATTAAGAAAGTCTGTGATGGAGGCAAAAATTGCTGATTGTGATCTTTGGTGGTGATTATCAGGAAATACAATGTAGTTCTTTAGTTCTCTCAACTTGAACCTCTCTTCATATAGAAAATAGAGCTCTATTTAATATCTATAGTTTTTTTTTTCTTGAGAGAGAAAGAGGTGCATTTTAGTAATTTAGCCAAAATCCAAAATACTTCATCAAATAATTTGTTTACGTAGTATTTAAGTACATTAATAATGTTAGAATTGAATTATCATTGGCTCATTTTACTTGTCTTGTCATGCAACTCAATTGGATTTTAAACGCACAAGATTTAAAGGTATTTAGTCCTTTAATTAATGTTCATAACTTTTCAAACATCTTCAAGTACTTAATTGGGGTTCATTTGGACTTAGATCAAATTATTTGTCCTGTCAGTGGGTTCGTCTCGTTGAGATGTTCAGTTCAATTATAATTTTGTTAATATTAAAGTTTGTATGGTCTTGAGTTTAATTTCAAAATATTTCAATTCAAACATTATCTTGAAATTTGCGCTGATTAAGTGAATTTTATGAAGACGTACCAATCCTAAATAAAAATAAGAACCACTCCATCTTTGTATAACAAAAGTGCCTATGAAAAAATAGTTTTTTGTCCTCCAATCTTGCAAGAGTGATGGTTTACTCAATTAAATTATTAAATATTTGTAGCATTTGGGATGCAATGACTCATATGTTAACCTAATTTTGAAAATTTGGGTAACTAAAAGTAAGAAAAAAAATCATATAAAAATATGTTAAAAATACATTGACATTTTTGTGGGCCAAGAAAGTATTGCTCTTCTTTAAAGAGACTTCCCAAATTCATTTCTTAACACTATGATTTTGACTCAAAACTCTCTCCTCTCTCTTGTAGCAACCCCCCTCCCTTCCAAAACCCATAAATCCCCCCTCTTTCTCTCCTTCTCTTTCCATCTCTCACATGACATACAGCTCCTCAACATCTCAACATGCAGAAGACATACTACCAAAGAAAGGCAGTTCAAATCACTGTGTATTCAGAGAAACCAAGAAGAAGAATAAAGCTTGTAAAGAGCACTCATGAACAGTTCTCCGACAGCAGCCGCGGCCACCACCAACCACCCAGCGCTGGAGCCGCCTATGACCGGAAAGCTGAGCTTCTTCTTTACTCTCGTCAGCTGAGAGCTGAAGCTTCCCTTGAGAAATCTTCCAGTTACAAACCTCAATCACAGTTCAAAGTTAAAGAGATTCTTCGGATTACATCGATGGACAAACTGAAACAAGCTCACTTGCAGAAATCAAATAGCTATATGTCTAATCAGAAACCAGAAGAAGATCTTCAGATTACTTCCGGAAAAAATCCTCATCAAAAAGTTAAAGAGGTTCGACAGATCAATCCTGCTGTCCCGTGGAAGGTCTGTATTCATCTTTCTTCAATTGTTTACTGTGAAATTTCTGTCATAAGAAATATATAGTCCACGTAAAAAAAATTGTTAGATTTTTTCTGAAGAGAAAAAAAAATACATAATCTATAGCTATTTTTACAAATAATTATTCTGCAACTTCTATAATTTGTTAAGGGATGTGTTAAAAAGGCTTTGCTTATCAGTTTTCAGTCACAAAATCTATAACTTAGACTGTTTTTTATGCTCCAGATCTGCAATATTTTATGATACAGTTTTTGATCTATCATCAAAATACTAAATTCTTTGATGTTCTAAATAATTTTTTAAAATTTTATTTTTAATAATAACTCTATAGTTATTTTTACTTGCAGATCTCAATTTTTTAATCATTTTCATTCAATAAACAGTTCAATTTTATCATTTTGAAGGTTGTTCCACTGGAAAATAAACCATCACAAGCAAAGTTACCAAGGCCACCTCCTTCTTGCTTTGGTGATTGGAGAAATATTTTTCTTCCTGCCTTCTGCATGAGAAAGATTGAGGTAAAGGGAGAAGCAAATGAGCAGAGAAAGAAGAAGAAGAAGAAGAAGATGAACATGAAGAAGAAGAAGATCACAGTGTCTATTAGTGACAAAATGAATGCAATTATGATGAGCTCCAGGGTACTTACTAATTTAATTAATTATTGAATGATATATGATTTTTCATATATTTGGTTAATGATAATTACTTCAACATAACAATAATAATAAAAAAATTTATTTTGCAGATGGAGAAGGAGAGGATTGGAGTAATGGCTAAGTTCCTAACTGCGATGAGAAAACGTCGTTGAAGAAGAAGACATTGAAGGTTTCAACTTATGTAGACTTTAATTACATTTGGATGATTAAGCTAAGTATATTAGTTAGTGGTGAGATTACTTTAAACTTCTCCTTCATATATTTATAAATATATGTAAGGAATCATTGTCTCATGTTGTGTTTGTTATATTGAAGTGCTCAAAATTTATAAAAACATCCATTTCTTACACCTGTAATATATATATATAGAGAGAGAGAGAGAGAGAGAGAGAGAGATTTCTCTAAAGGTTGTAAAATTTCCATTTTCCAGCTCTCTTTGTTTTGCTTTTATTATTTTAAATGATAGTAAGATGATAGAGTATAATAAATATATTTGAATTGAATTTGCATTTATTATTTCATAATACACCTCTAATCTCACTCTGTTACACGCAAAATTATTACGTGCGGTCACGGATGCCGTCTAGAGGCTAATAATCAGGCCGGACACATCACGTCACCAATATATTTATTGTATATCATTGCTATGTACCGTTGTGTATCAGGTGACATGACGCGTCCTGATTGACCTCCGAATGATCCAGTGACCGCACGTAATAATTTTTTTTTATATACCTCAAATTACTCCTAAGATCACTAATAGGGCTCTAATTTCGAGGTTTGGGCCCTTTAGAACTTCACAATGAACCTTAGTTAAAGCTATAAAAATTAGAATTCTTTGAGAATAAATGCTAAAATTCTTATTCAAAAGGATAGAAATATATTTCAAAGATTTAGTAGGCAGTCCAAGAATTAGTTATAGATATAAGAGGCATGAGATTTCTTACTAATATAAGTATCACACAAATCAGATCGAGTAAAATCTTGAAGAAAGAAATTATGAGAAAGAGTTTGGACAAGGTCTAGAAGAAAAAGAAAATAGATGATTTGGTTTATTCAAATATAGAATACTTATATGGCCTTATAACTTATCTATTGTGAACCTAATGGAAGGGGTATAATTACTTAATCCAAAAATTAATTTACTCGTCCTCTAATTATTAACAACCAGAGCTACTAATATCCAAAACATAAAAGTAGAAAACAAATTTTTATTTCATCAAAATAGAAATACTTAACTAGTCGACTTTCAATTCTATACATGTATTTGAATGAATAAAATTGGACACGGAAGTCTGCTTTTACCATCCCCTATTCAACCAGACCCTTTTCTTTGCCTGAAATAGTTAAGAACAATAGAGTGAGCTCAAAGCTCATTAGACTCCCTCCTTTATCCCTCATAGATATTATATAATATCCAATTTAAGCATTGAAAAGTAATTAATTAAAAAATAGGTAAAGACTTGTATAATAATTAAAGTATAAACAAAGTTGGAATTTTTTAGTGTTTCAATATGTATACATGATTTTAGAGCTAGTATTATACCTTCATAATCACATAACCACTAACACAAAATTTTTTTGATACAACACATAATATTTATTCTTAGAGGTTCATGTTCATATCACTTTTTCTTTTACTTTTCCAAACAAAATTCATACAAAATCTCATAGTTTTCTAATGTACCTTTCAGAACATTTTTTAAATTATACCATTAAAATATTATCAAATAAGGTGCAATTATTATAATCCACACATACTAGTGCTTACTTATAGCTCTACTTTCACTTATATCTCTGTTTACCTCTCACACCTGCACATAACAAGAGGGGTCAAAATTCCTCCCACATTTGCATCAGACAAATCGGGACAAGTGAGTACATACTTATAGTGTTATTTAACCTCTCACACCTACTTTCAAGAAGTGGGGTCAAAATCTCTCCCATATATGTATCAGACACATATATGGGGCCAAAAGAATACACTCAAGGCCCTTGCAACATAACAGAGAGTGCACTTTTTCACATATCAAAAAAGAAATGCATATTGCAAATGCCATGAAATGCATAATGCAAATGCAATACAATAGTACTTAACTTAAACATCCAATGTATTATTCAGATGATTGAAGAATTGTCAGTAAAAAGACATATTGCTTGTAAAATAGAATACTCACTAAATTTTTTTTCTTTTAAATTCTTAATTTCATAATAACCTTCACGTGAACATTTCAAGGGTTTTATATAACTACTGCATTTGTCGAAAAAATCTCAGTTCAATAATATACTTAGAAATTCATATAAAAAATATTATCCATTGAGAACTTTATTTCATATAGCCAAAAAATTCATAATAAGGGGTACAACAACATACTAAATATCACTTGGTGAAAACTTCATAAAACCAGAGGATAACACACTTTTGTTCATGACTTTTAATAAAGATATTGCCAACTAGTGTGAAAATTCTAGTTTTTTTTTTCTTTTTTATGTACAAATTGTAGTTGCATTAACTCTATATGGCCTTCATAACCTTGTCACGAATGAAATGGTAGTTAATTTCTATGTGGTTAGTGTACTCGTGAAATTTTGAACTATTTGCTATATGAATTCCTACCTATTAATGTAGAAAATCATGTTTGGATTTGCTAATTACACGTAGAAGTATTTCACGAAATGTGAGCCACATAAGTTAGTTGTAGTGGTAGCTTTGAATGTTCATCTCAAAACTATATATATATATATATATATATATATATATATATATATATATATATATATATATATATATATTCATGAAATATATATAAAAGCTAGTGTCGCTAATATCCTAAAATTTTGATGACAATATAAAATTCTATCATATGCAAAATTTTTCTGCTTTGTTTCATTTAATTTTTCACTAAAAAAAAAACTATTGATGAGGTCACATAAGTAGGTAGAATAGAGATACTTGAATTAGAATAAAAATTAACAATATTATCCTTATTATTAGGGGTTTCTATGACAATTAATTGAGGCATAACACCTTTCTTTGTTGTGGGTTTGGATTATAAATCAAACTTTGCCTTGTGAGGTACTATAATAGATATCTTATTCATATGTTTAATTGGTCAAAATTTAATAATTTTATTATTATGTTTAAATATATAAGTATTTTTTCTAACATAATAACTAACCCTCAGTCAAACAACAAATATTTTTCTAGCAAAATATTAGCAATATCCCTGAAAAGGGGATCAAATCAGATTTGATCGTCATAGCTACCAGTTGTGATAAGAAAGGGTAAAAAAGGGAGGAAAAATAGGGTAGGTTGTCATTAATAAGGAATAGTTCAAATCATCTTTTTTTAATGCTTCATTCTTATCATACTATGTCATAGTTGGACATATAAGTTTCTAGATAAAAAATAAAATATAAATTATATTTAAATATTCTAAGTTATGGGCTTTTTATTAGGATTTTGATTAGGCTCTGATAATTGGGCCTTTTTTTATATTTTCCATAGGCTTTATTCTTAGCTCTTTTTTTTTTCTTTTTTTTTCAAAAAAATAGATATATTAATATAAAAAAAAAACAACGGTTACAGCAGTAGTAGAAAAGGAAATAAAGATAAAAAGGGAAATTACAACCAAAAGGCGGGCTCAGAAAGCGGCCAAGGCTTCCAGCGTCCCTGAAGCCTCGCACGGACCATCCAATAAGGTGGAGACAGCGACCCAAAAAAGAACCGACCCGAAAAAAGCCACACCAAAGGTTTTCAACAGCAAAACGACAGAGACGCGAGCCCCAACCACATCATTGCCCTTAACCCAGCGCACCAGCAAATCGAACAACATGAAAGCACAGAAATCCCGAAAAGGGAACAGGGAAAAAACAACAGAACACGGATACATTATCGTCTACGTCGGCCTCTCCCACGAAGTCTCGATCGAGAGGCAACAGTGAAAGCAGGTCTAGCACGAACCAGAGTGAAATCGTTACCAGGATCAGAACCCCCACAAAAGTTCGGAGAAGCCAAGCCACCTTCTGAAAATTCGGATTCAGATTCACAATCAGACGAACCATTCAACCAATTAAGATGGTTCCTAATATCCAAACCAGAAATATCACCCAAACGATTGGCCATAGTTTGCGTATCGACCAAATTAACAGGGACATCAATTAAACTATTGACAACCGGACTGCACGCAGCTTCAACACCTGACGAAGGAGTTACAGCCTCAGCCACAACAGGAACCAAATTATCCATAGAGTTAACCGGCAAAATCACAGTACTAGCAGACGCTAAAACAGGGGGGGAAAAAGGTACAACATTTGGAGATAAAAAATATTCATAACAGCATCAGAATTAACGTCGCTAGCATCCAACACTCCAATTTCCTCCCTAGCTAAACCAGAATCCACAGAGCAGACACAGACACATTCAACGCATTCTGTGCTATTGTAACCGTAACAGGATTGGCATTTTTAGGAGTAGGTTCTACAATTATGGGAACAACAGATAATTCCAGAGCAACAGTTTTAGGTCGGCATTCACCCACAGCCGGAAAAACCTCACAATTAACATCCGTCAATGAAACAGAAATCCCCCCAACAGCAGGGGTAGCAGACGGAGAATCAACAACAGGGAAAACCTCGGGAACAAATACAGCATTCAAATTCTCACATTCCAAAACAGTATTAGTAATAACATTATCGACATTTCCAACATATAAATTAGCGTTAGGGGGGTGGGAGAGTTCTGAATCACAGGCGCAGCAGGATGGCAATTGCCTAGAGAGTGGCCAATACATTTACAACCGGCACAGAATTGAGGAAACTCGTCAAAAACCACCTCTTGAGTGTAACCTAAAGATTCTGAACCTAACCAAACTTGCTTAGGGTAGGATTTAGTTATATCAAGCTCAACTAACACACGGGCAATGGATGGACGGGATCCAACTGCAGTTGCTTCGTCAATTTTCAGGGCTTTCCAAACAATCCGCCAAGTCCAAAAAGAATTCTAGGAGAAAAGAAATGAGGACGAAGACGAGGAAACGAAATCTAGATTGGGATAACCGGGGTCTCAACACCGATATCCAAAGTAGGCGACCACTTCGTTAATTTCATATAGCAATTAAAAACTAGGTAAGAACGGTGACAGAACACTCTATAATAATTGAGATCATTAGATAGCTTGATCAAAATGTGAGAAGCTAGGATCCAAAACAGTAACAGATACCTCATTTTTCAACTTCAAATTGAAAAAAAATTTACGAATAGAATCAAGAGGAGGTCTTTTAGAAGGAAAAAATCCAACTAAAGAGAATTGAAAGGGGGCTGCAAGCTCGTTGATTTCTTGATCATAAATCCATAGAGACGGTAAGCCACGGAACGTAGAAGCATGCAAATCCGGAAAAGAAGGCTTAGAGCCAGCAAGAGCTTCAAGAAACGAACGTGGGTGAGAAACCCCTCCAAAAAAGCCAGGGTCCTTAAGCTTAACAGCCGCCATGCCAGCACAACCGGCAAGAATGAAAAGAAACCAAAAAATAAAGTTACCAAGCGAAATAGAGGAAGCAGAGTAGGAGGAATCTTCCCTGAAATCGGTTGATCACCGGAGAGAAAGCCCCCGACGGGCAGGGAAGACGCCCGGAGCCACGAAATCCTAGCAGAGCGGCTAGGGCGAAAGCTTAAAAGCAAGGAGTATTTTCTCATCAAGTTTGGCAATTCGAAAGAACTTAATTGGTTTGGATTAAAATTCCAATCAAAGTTTGATTGATTTAATTGTATTTTGAAACTATTAAATTAGTTATTCAATTAAGCTTTAGTTGAATTTATAAAAAAAAAAATTGAAAGTTTCTGATTTATGCCTTAGCTCAAAGTCATGATTAAAACTTTGGTTTTAATTTAATTTTACATTCAAATTAATTCAAAGGTTTTATTATTAATTAAGTTATCAATTAGTCAAAATAGAATTTTAATCAATTTAATCATCATACTTTATTCAGCTTGATTTCCAAGCAATTAATTGACTTAATAAAGCAACTCAAGCTTTGAATTCCTGATTAAATTATATTCCAATTTAAAGTTCTGCAATTAATTAAAAATCTTTTAGTTTGGACTTTAATTGGTTATCAAATCATTACCTAATTAATTGTTTAAGTTTCTGAGCCTTAGTTAAGGGTATCTGATTAATGAGTTATTTAATTTAAATTGGTTAGAATGATTAGTCAATTGATTATAAATTTTATTTTTCATTTAGAAATAAATTTAAATCCATTAATTAGTGAATTTCAAGTTTAATTGAATCTCAATTTACAGCTCTCAAATTTACAAGCCCAATTGTTCTGGCGAAATTTCGGCAGCATAATCTGCCCAGCCGGAAAGATAATCAACGACTGAGGGTTTCAAAACGTTGTCGAGTCCCGGAAATTGTCTTCATATATTCGAATTACTGATTGTAGACTCTGATTGACGATTGCGAGCATCTGACTTGTCTTCTTTTCTATCTTATTAATTATAATTATTGTTGCGTCCGGGAGTATTCGCGGCGGTAGAGAAATATATGGTTTAACGTCTTAGCATTGTACGAAAATCCAGCACACGAGCAGATAAGAGAAAGGGTGTAGCATTCATAAGAGACACCAGAGTTTTTACGTGGAAAACCCCTAAAAAATGGGGAAAAAACCACGGGGCCTAGCCCAGTTTGAATGAATCCACTAGTATTTGCAGTCGATTACAAATGAGGCCCTTCCTTTGGAGAAGGCCTTGTATTGATGTAGCAACTATACATCATATAGATTGCATTACATGGTAGGAGTTACATATACATGTTTGTTTGGTCAGAAGGATCGTAGTCGACAGGAGACCGGGGTCAGAAAGACCGTTGTCTGGTGATGGAGGTCGGAGTGACCGTAGTAGGCGACGGAGGTCGAAAGGACCGTAGTCGGCAGGAGACCAGGGTCTGAAAGACCGTTGTCTGGTGATGGAGGTCGGAGTGACCATAGTAGGCGATGGAGGTCGGGAAGACCGTAATCGGCAGGAGACCGGGGTCTGAAAGACCATTGTCTGTTGATGGAGGTCGGATGGACAGTAGTAGGCGACAGAGGTCGGGGGGGACCATAGTCTCCGACCATAGTCGGCAGGAGACCGGGGTCAGAAAGACCGTTGTCTATTGATGGAGGTCGAACGGACCGTAGTAGGCGATGGAGGTCGGGAAGACCGTAATCGGCAGGAGACCGGGGTCAGAAAGACCGTTGTCTGTTGATGGATGTCGGACAGACCGTAGTAGGCGACGTAGGCCTGAAAGACCGTAGGCGGTAGGAGACAAGGAGTCAGGTGTTAGACCCAGTGTCACTTGGAAGATCGGGTGTTGATGGTCTAGCCTTGAGTAGGACGTCGGGTCTGAACGTCGGGCCTTAAGCAGGATGTCGGGTCTTCAGCGGGATGTAGGGACTGAACGTCGGGCCTTAAGCGGGACGTCGAGTCTTCAGCAGGACGTAGGGACTGAACGTCGGGCCTTAAGCAGGACGTCGGGTCTTCAACAGGATGTAGGGACTGAATGTCGAGTCTTAAACAGGACGTAGGGATTGAACGTCGGACCTTAAGGCAGTGGTGCAATGAAACTCCGGCGATGCTTCGGTGGTGGTCCGGTGAGGTTCCTGCGGTGGTCCGGCGAGATTCCTGTGGTGGTCCAGCGGGACTTCTGCGGTGGTCTGGCGGCCGTCGAGGAGGAGCTTCCTCCTTCTCTTTCTCCTTCTCTTCTTGCTTCTCTTGCTTGGATCCCCTCTCATGAGAAATGAGGGCTCTATTTATAGATTTTCTGGAGTGGCATGGTCCGTAAATAGGTGTGAGATCAGGGGCGAATAGGGAGTGGTTGAATGGACGACCGATATTGAATCCTACGATCGTGCACCGTTCGTTGGTCATTTGAATGCCTTAATGATGTCGGAATTTAGTGATCTTGGGCTCGTTGGATTCGTCTCATTGAGCCGTTCGATTCGAGTATAAGCTCGTCAAAATCGGAGTCCGTTTGGTAACTCAAAATGTGGTTTGAACCTTCCAACAGCGCTTCGGGTTCATGATTTGGACCCATTCGGGCTCGAATTGGGTCGAATTTGGTGTCGTTGTGTTCATATTTCCGAGACGCTCAGTTTGACTATAAGTTCGTTGAAATCGGAGTTCGGGTGCTCCCGGAATTAATTTTTGAAGTTTCCAACTAGCTTTTGCCTCAAGATTCGTGCCCGATCAAGCTAATTTTTGTGATGCCGTATCAATTATCATTTGATAATTATTTTTAATTATACTTATTACTAATAGCAGTATACATTAATAATAATAATAATAATAATAATTCAATTCCATATATTTTTTTTAATTCAATTCCATATATTCTTCTTTCTATCTGATTTTCAAATCAGAAAGCAACAAGCTTGCTCGTTAATGTTAAGATAATAACAAATTCGATTATTTAATGATAATGATGTCTTTGTATTGTTGATGGATGCCAAAGAACTTTGCCTTGTCAATCATCTTAGATTTCTCCATTTTTTTCAATCATCTTAGATTGCTCTTAATTTGTACAAGTTGGCTAAAATTGACTTGTATATAACTAGACCTCAAATTGATTTAAATCAAGATCTGGTTGGTAGTGGGAGTCGGTTGAATTAGTCATTTGGTCGTTTATGGGTCAACATTTTACTTAGTCGTGGTCGTATTACCTTGCTTTTGGCGAGTTGGAAAGCTAAATTGCTTTTTTTTTGCTGGTAGGATTCAATTTCTTAATTTTACTATTTCTAATGTTATTTCTTATTGGATAAGAGGTGTTTCTCTTCCTAAATTATGTCATGTTTTAAATGTATTAGAAAAGTTTGTTCTTATTTTCTTTTTCATGGTGGTTCTTCTAGTAGGAAGATTCACATTATTGCTTGGAAAGATGTTTGTAAGCCTAAGAATATTGGTGGTCTTGGTATTTTCGATCCTCAAGCCCTATATTTTGCATATAGTTGTTCTCTTATTTGGCAAATCATTAATGATTCTTGTCCTTTGGTTAATTAGATCAAATTTAAATACATATCATTTTGGAGGCCTTGGTCACTTTATGTTTTTTACTTTTTTGGAGGAATGTTAGCTATATAGTTAGAGATATTAAAAGCAAGGTTTTGTTTCATATTTCTCCCAGTAGTTCTCTTTCTTTGTATTGGGATCCCTGGTGTAAAGGGATTGCTATTCATGAATTTGATGGGATTGTTGGCTTTAATATTGATCCTTCTTGCAATCAAAGCTTGTTGAGGGATTGGATTATTGATGGTTGCTAGAATGTTCCTACTCTTATACCCCTGCTATTTGTTCGCGCGGCTGTTTCTTCTATTACTATTGAAGTTCGTAAGGATTCTAATATCTCTTGGTATGAAATGTTTTTTCCTCTTTTAAAATGTTCCATAGTGCCTTTTATAATAACATTACTAAAGTGTAATATTGTTCTTATATTGGGCATAAAAGATATGTTATGAGGTTTTCTTGTTATGCTTGGATGGCTATATTAAATGGCCTTAAAACTTCTCATATTCTTGCTAAGAGAAACTTGAATGTCCCTCTCTCTTGTATCCTAGTTTAAATACTGAAGAAAGTCATAATCATCTATTTTCTTAATGTGATTTTTCTTTCTGCATTATTTCCAAATTCTTGCCAGGAATTAATTTTTTTATGTTTAGGCCTAATTTAATTCAATTACCCGATTTTATTTCCTCTTTTCATTTGGATTCTAATGTTAAAAATTGATATTTCCTTTTTGTGTGTTGTTCTATTTATGCCATTAATATTTGGAAAGAAATAATAGAATATTTTCTTTTAAGAAATCAAGTGTTGAGTCAGTTGAATGGCTTTGTTAGCCAAGTTTTCTATTGGAATTACTTTCATTACATTAATAAGAACTATATGTAATAATGTGTTGTTTTTGTTTTCTTGTTATCAGTTTTTTTTTTGGTTTTTTCTTCTATTGTTTTTTGTTTGGGCTATGTTGATTGGGATCTCCGATCATTTCTTGGAAAGTTTTTTACTAGGCAACATTTGGTTCTTAGCAGTTGATTGCTGATCTTTGGTTGTCAACATTTGGTTCTTAGCAGTTGGAGGCCAGTTCATTTATTCAAATATTCCTTCTGCAATCAATTATTTCTTATGGTAGGAATGAGAATTTGTTTTTTTTTTTTTTTTTTCATTTCTGTTTGATTGTCTGTTGTCTGTCTTTTTTCTGTAGACTGTGATGTATTTTGAGTTTTCTTTTAGTTGGCCTTTTTTAAGGCCTTTCTTTTTTTCTTTTAACATTTTTGTAAGGTTTTTTTTCCTTAATTTTCTTACAAAAAGTTGTATTTCGCTTCTAATATTTCATTTTTAATGAAAATAGGCATGTTTGCCCCGAGGTTGTGAAAATCGGACCGGAAGAAGGAGAGATTCACCGTTCAATCGGTTCAACCGGTCTAACCGGAGTCGAACCGGACGACGTAATAAATAATAAATATTATTAAAATTTAATGAAATTAACATAATAATAATGTTATCATTCAAAATTTGAGACAAAAATTAAACTAAAAAATATATATATAAAACATAAAATTTACATAATTTAGTAAAATAATTATTTTAAAATGTCACATAGAAGAAAAAAAAATTAAATCTCATAATTATAAGAATTTACACTTATAAAAATATGATAATTTTCAATTTAAATATTTTTCAAATTTTAAATTTAAATTTAATTTACATATAACCATATAATTTAATATAAATTATTACTAATTTATGATACATATTTAATATAAATTTTATAAATTTATATCTAAAATCATTAATAAATACATAAAATTATTAATGATAAATTATTTTTATAGTGTATAAATAAATAAATTTTTATTATTAACTAATAAATAAGTATCATTAACATAAAAAATAATTAATTAAAAAATCTGTTTAAAAATAGTTTTTATATGCATTATATATGTTATGAGCTCATACACATCTCAACTCTTTTCTTTAGTCCCACATCATTTGGAAAAACTTTCTTGTTATTGTTTATATAGCATTTTGAGTTTACTTGTGTTAAAAGCTCACATTGAGTGGTGGGGTCATATAAAATGTTTCATGGGACAAATGTTAATAGTGAAAGATGTATTATAATTATTAAATATTTTAAATATATGTTAATTAATTTATTTTAAAAATATTTAAAAATCGTGGAATTTGAACGTTCTTCGGATGAACCCGGCGGTTTTGACCGATTCAACCTGATTCAATGCAGACGGTTGAACCTATCAAACTGGCCGGTCATGTCCGATTTTTAAAACATTGATTTGCCCTTAATATTTCAAATGCATGGATTTTGAGAATATTTGTGTTAGATTTGTAGTAAAACAAACATGGTGTAAAATTTTGGTACATTTGGAATTCACCCTCTAGTTTATTTTTGGCATATTTGAATCTTCATATTTGGGCGAGTACCAAATACACTAAAAATTCATTACAAATATCGTTGCCCAATCACTAGCCACCATCGCCAACCACCACTTGCCGCCGCCAGCTACCACTGCCGTGTGTCAACCATTGTCGCAAGCTACCATCGTCGTACGACTGTGATCTTTCTGACAAATGTCATCAAACTACAGTCCCTCCAACCTCCATCACCCACCAACTACGATCCCTTCAACCTCCATCGCTCATCTATTTTGATCTCTCCGACCACCATGGCCCGTCGATTATAGCCCTTTCGACCACCATCGACCGCCGACCACAGCCCCTTCGACCATCATCGCATGACTACGTCCTTTCGACCATCGTCATCTACTACGATCTTTCTGACCTCCATCTACCGCCAACTACTGTCTTTCCAACCATTATCATCCAACTACGATCCTTCTGGCAACTATCGTTCGACTACAATCCTTTTGACCTCTATCGACCAAATACAGTCCTATCAACCAAATGAACATGTCATCACTCTCTTAAAAATAACTCTCATGATATTGAATTCTTCCATGCCCAACTATATAAAGTGCTCATTATGATATATCTCAATTATTTTATTTATCTTATGAAATGTTAGAAGATAAATGTTTTAGAATAATATGTATTTTAATATAAATAAAGGCAAAGAATTCATCTAGAAATATTCCTAATTTTTTTAATTTTAACTACATTTTGTCTTCATTTGAATAGAAAGGTTTAAGAATATTCCAGAAAATAATATTTTTAAAGACTCCTGTGGTGAGCACCCGAGGGGAAATTATTATGTGCGGTCACCGGATCATTCGGAGGCGAATCAAAATGCGCCACATCACCCGATATACAATGGTACACAGTGCTGTCACACAACAAAAAAGTGATGTAGCATATTATGATTTGCCTCCATACGATATCCGGTGGCCGCACAGAATAATTTCATGCACCCAAGAGACCAACGTTCCTTTTTTCTAAGGGGAACATAATAAAAATATATTCTAAGTAGGCTTTCTTGTTAGTGGAAAAATCATAATTTATGTAAACTTTTTTTATTTTTGGCAATTTTTTAATATTATTTTAAATTTTGAGGCATCAATTGGTTTGAAGGAATTAAAAGAGAATAATAAAATATAAAAATTGAAATTAAAATAATAAAAAATTATAATGAAATCAGTTTTAACTCATTTGATTGAAGAAAAATATAATGTAAAAAAAAAAGTATACATTTTAAAGTAAAATTAATTGTTTATTAATTATATTAGAATCAAAATAAACACCATTATAAAAATATATACTAAAATAAACTTATATTCCTACTAATTTCTTTGAAAATATATCTCCATTTTATTCAAAGAAAATTTAAAAAAAAAAGTAAATAATTTAAATTACTAAATTATAATTATTTTCCCTATCCTTTGATACTTGTTATGGTCTAACTAGGGGTGTCAATTCGGGTCAACGGGTCGGGTTCGGGTTGAACCCGGAACTCACCCGACATTGTTCGGGTCAACCCAAACCCGACCCGTTTTTAAAAACGGGTCAAGTTTCCGGACCCGAACCCGACCCGATTCGGGTCCAGGTCAACCTGACCCGACACGGATTTTCGCATTTGGCTTAAGCACGTTACAAAATATTGGCGGCGGTGTTGGAGGCTATAGCGGTGGAGGCGGCGAGACAACGACTGGCAACAGCAGCAGCGGCGGTGCGACAACAGCAGCGCGGCGGACCGGCGGTGCGGCAGCAACAGCGCAGCGGCAGCACGGCGAGTCGGCGACAGCCTCGAAGGAGGTGAACTGGCGACTCGATGCGACTGGACGCGCCGCGCGCGGGTCACTTTGCGGGCAGGGCGGGCACGCCGGGCAACAGAAATGGGCAGAAGCATTTCTGGGACATTTCCGGGTCATTATCGGGTTTCCGGGTCAACCCAAACCCGACCCGGAACTCAAATCATGTCAGATTTTCAAACCCGAACCCGACCCGTTTGATAACCGGGTCGACCCGAACCCGGATTTTTCCGGGTCGGGTTCGGGTCGTGTCAAAAATTGACACCACTAGGTCTAACATTTACAAACCATCCCCTTTTGGGTAGAAAATGATATACCAACCCAACAATTTAATCCGAAAAAGTCGAGTTCATGCTAACTCATTTGATAAATGAGTTGAGTTTTTTGACCTATTTATTAAACAAGTAACATTTGGGTAACCCATGAATTTGCTTTTGACCTAAGAATAACACGTTTAATATTTTTTTTCTTAAATTTTTTGCATGTACATATAATCTTTATATTTTTTTTATCAAATATTCTATATTTTATAGTTAATAATCTATAATTTGCTTTAATCAAAATGAGACAATGGGTCGGATTCTAATCATTCAGATTGCTGACGAGTCAGATTTAAATTTATTGAATTTAGATTGCGTCAATTTTGAGTCAGACTAAATCCAATTCATCAATCCATTTTGACACCTCTACCAATATCCGTCACAAATCATCCATCATGGGATGACAAATGACAAATACCACATTAATTATTTTTCAAGTACAATAATCTTGGGTAGCTTTTTTAATATTTTATCAAGCAATTTTTTAGTTAAAAAAATATTTTGAACAAAAAACTTTTGCACTAAAAAATTATTTTAAGAAAAATAATAATAAAATTGTTCCAAAGGAAACCTACTTTTTTTCAAGCTTTCCTAAGCAAATTTTTTAAAGGGTAAAAAGTTATACAAAATAGGTCTTAGATTTTTATTTTTTGGAACATTTAAGCGGTTAAGACAAACTCACACACACAAAACGTATTCACGAAAACTCGAATCCAAAACCTCTTAGTTGATAGCCTAAGCTCTCAACCAACAGGCCAAGATGAGTTGTGTATAAGTCTTAGATTTCATTTGAGATAGCTTTTCTTACAGCTTTTAAAATCAGCTTTCTGCAAAGTTTTTTGAAGTAAAAATTTTAATGCTTGAAAGCTGATTTAGGTTTTGTTTGGCATGGCTTTTCTATTGCTTCTTAAAGCAACTTTTTAGTACAAAATTTTTAATTTTTGTATTAGAAAGTTTTTTAAAGAAGCAGTAAAAAAGCTGTCCCAAACGAAGCCTTAGAAATCACGAAAACCATCCAAACGGGAGTAATTATTGCGTCCGGACATCGAACGTGTCCAGAGACCAATAAAAAAGCGGCACATAACTGGGCGTTCAGTATCACGCTCAGTATAGTGCTCGATACGGACCGCGGTACCACTCGGTATGACAGAATAATTTTTTCTCCAAACGGAGCATTAATCTCTGTTATAAATAGCTTGGCTGTTACAGTACGCTGAGAACTAAGGAAATGGATTCCTGTTTTGCTCCTTCATGTGACTTTCGCATCTCTCCCTCCTCCTCCTTGCTCCCCTTCGCCGCCGCCGCCGCCGCCGCCGCCGCCGCCATAATAATAATAATAATAATAATCAGCAAGACGTTCTTCCGCCTCCCCTCCTCCCCTCCCTTACCACCTTGCCCATTCCGCCTCCCAATCGTCGGTAACCTCCCATTCCTAGACCCTAATCTGCACTCCTGCTTCGCCCAACTTTCCTCCACCCACGGGCCCATCTTCCGCCTCCACCTCGGCTCCAAGCTCGCTATTGTTATCACCTCCCCTTCCCTTTCCCGCCAAATCCTCCGCGACCACGACCCCACCTTCGCCAATCGCGACGTCCCAGCCGCCGCCTCTGTCATCTCCTACGGCGGGTCTGACATCGTCTGGAACCCTATCGGCCCCACCTGGCGCATGCTCCGCCGAATCTGCGTCCGTGAAATGCTCAGCCCAACTAACCTCGACGCCGTCTACCATCTCCGCCGCCGTGAGCTTCGCTCCGCCATCCGTCAGATTCAGTCCGCCGCCATCTCCGGCGAGGTAGTCGACGTTGGTGCGGAGATGTTCCTCACTGTGCTGAATATCATAACTAGCATGCTTTGGGGAGGAACAATGGAAGGCGAAGAAGAGAGGAGTGCGGTGGGGAAGATGTTCAGGCATCTCGTCGGAGAAATCACCGAGCTTCTCGGCCTGCCAAATGTCTCCGATTTCTTTCCGGCGATGTCAAGATTCGATCTGCAGGGTATAGAGAGGAAGATGAGGGTTTTGCTGGAGAGATTTGATGGGATTTTTGCGAGGATTATAGAGATGAAGAGAGAGAAGAGGCTGACAGATGAGAAGAAAGTGGAGGAAAAGATGGATTTTTTGGATTACATGCTCATGTTAGAGGAGAAGGGCAATGAAAGCAAAGAACCTTTCACTTTCACTCATGTCAAGGCACTGCTTATGGTAACTTACATCTTCATTTTACTTTTTTTTTTTACATTTAGGCCACTTAAAATAAATTCTCACACACATCAAAGATATAAAATTTAAATCCAAAATCTCTTGACTGATAATCAAAGCTTTTAATCAACAAATCAAAGTGAGTTGCATACCGTGGAAAAATTATTATATGCGGATTGCGAACATCATCCGGAGACCAATCCACGTCACATTTTCACTTGGTACTGCGACTCAGTACCGCTGACGTGGTTGCACCTGGTTCACCTCCGAATATAGATTGCATCCAGCGTACTCACAGAATAATTTCTCGCGTAGTTGGGGGGCACGGTTTCAATGAGTCGAGTCGAGCTTGAGTTACTGTTGATTTGAGCTTGAATTTGATTAATTAATCTAGTTCGAGCTCAAATTTTATATACGAGTTCCAGCTGACTCGTGTCGAATCTAACTCGAGTAATCATTAATATAAGCTTGAACTTGGTTGAAATTCTGACTGAATGCAGGATATGGTGGTTGGGGGAACTGAAACAAGTTCAAACACAATAGAGTTTGCCATGGCTGAAATGATGAACAAACCAGAGACCATCAAACAAGCACAAGAAGAACTAGACAAAGTTGTAGGCAGAGACAATGTAATAGAAGAATCACACTTACCAAATCTACACTACCTAAATATGGTCCTCAAAGAAGTTCTCAGGCTTCACCCGGCCTTGCCTCTCCTTGTTCCTCACTGCCCGAGCTCGCCGTGCTCCATCGGCGGCTTCGCCGTGCCGAAGGGAAGCAGAGTGTTCATCAACGTATGGGCCATTCATAGAGATGAAACAATGTGGAAAGATCCGTTGGAGTTTAAGCCTGAGAGGTGGAGCTATGGTGATGCTGCAGGAAGTGGTGAGTTCAGTTACTTCCCTTTTGGATCTGGGAGAAGAATATGTGCAGGGATTTCAATGGCTGAGAGGATGGTTTTGTACTCTTTGGCTTCACTTCTCCACTCTTTTGATTGGAAAATGCCTCAAGGAATTACAGAGATGGATCTGTCTGAGAAGTTTGGGATTGTTCTTAAGAAGGCTAAGCCTCTTGTTCTACTGCCAGTTCCAAGGCTTTCAAATCCTCAATTATATTCTTAATTTGGAAGGAGAGTTTATGATATATTTGGGGCTGCTGCAATTATGTGTAAGTTAAGGCAAATTATTATGTCCGGTGTCCGGATTCGTCCGGATACCAATCCAGATATGCTACATCACCCAAATACATCGGGCCCAGTGTATTTTGGTGACGTGGTGCGTCTGAATTGGATGTCCAGTGACCGGACGTAATAATTGGCCGTAAGTTAGACTTCCATTTGGGTAAAAAATTGCTTTAAGAATCACTAAAAAAAAGTTGTCCAAATAAAGCATCAGTCAAATTGTTATCCGACAAATAAATTTTATGAAAGTTATTGTGATTATTATAATTTTTTTTTATTACGAAAAAGTAGAGCAATAGGTGTCTTGTCGTTATTATATTTATATAAATTAAAAATTGCCATAAGTCAACTTGTAGAACAAAGAGAGAGAGAGAGGGAGGGGTGAAATTATTCTCTGCGGACCTGAAGCGTTCTGATTCACCTCGTGACCACGGTCTAATGTCCGCACATGAAGTCAGCGAATATCTTCCAAGTAACCAATACGTTATGTACCATTATTATGTATCGGGTGATCTGAAACATCCTAATTAACTTCTGAACAGTCCGATGACCGCACGTAATAATCTCTCCAAAAAGAGAAGTCAGAGAAACTACTTAGAAATTAGAAGTGGTTGTAACTACTGCAAAAAGTCCAATCCACACGTCGTCAACTTGTGGAACAGCACAGCACCAATAATTGCTATCTTTCTTTTTTTAGCCTAATAAAAAAATTCACTCAACATGCATTAGATCCACTTGGCAGGCTTACTCATCTGGTCCATGTTCATTTTTATCCTTTCTTGAACTACACCTTATCCATGCAATTGTTTGTATTTTTTTATTCCTCATATGGCTTTTTATGTTGTCTTAAGCTTTATAAATATGAGATCAAAGACATATTTTAAAAGGGAGATTTATGTAGTAATCCTATATATTTTATATTGGCAATAATTTCTAAAAAACATCTTTATAGATTCTCTAATTTTTCTCTATCTTTTCATTTGTATTATCAATTATTTAAATCGTGATACACAACAAATAGATGATGTGGCTTATAATCAAATTGAATAATCGAATCAACGAGATGAATCCAACAAGCCTAGAATAGTTTAATTTTGAGATCATGATGATACTAAGATGCTAAGTAAATGATTTATGATTATATTATGATAGTTTGATGAAGTAATTTTTATTTCCGGTCAAATTTATCAAAGGTACCTCTCAAAACGATATAATTATTAATCCAATTTCTACATGGATAAGGTTTTAGATCTGAGAGATCTAAATAACTCTATTAAAGCTTCATTTGATACAACTTTCTTATTGCTTTGTAAATAAAATTTTTTATACCAGTTCAAGAAATATTTATACCAAAAAGCTACTTAAAAAAATAATAAGTTATCTCAAATGAAACCTAAGATAGAATGAAATGAAATATCCATATACTTGTTCATGTTAAAAACAATTCATTTATATAATGAATTTTAAAATTTATTTAATCTTGTTCATTTATTTAAATGTATATAAATTAGATATATATTAAAATTCTTTATAGTTTGGGATGACTTTCTTATTATTTTCTAAAACAATTTTTTAGTACAAAAATTTTAATTTTTGTAATAAAAAGCTGCTTTAGGAAACAGTAAGAAATTCGACTCAAATGAAGCCTAAGATTTCATTTGGAGCAGCTTTCTTTCTACTTTCTAAAATAACTTTTTAATTAAAAAAAATTTGATCATATGCATGAAGAGTGATCATATGTAGAATTTCTTAGTGGAAAAGCCAAGTTTAGGAAAGCATTTTAAAAGATGTATATAATATATCAATACTTAAATGTAATTTTGTTTAATTATAAATGAAATCTTTACCATACTTCAATAGCATTCATGATCCTTGAAACTTTTAGTTTAAGTTAAATGAATTTACTTATAATTAATGATTTCACCTTAGTTAGAAGATCAAAGTTCTAATGCTCCGTTTTGGAATGTTTTCTTACTATTTTTTAAAATAATTTTTTAATAAAAAAATAAATTTTTATAGTGAAAAACTATTTTAAAAAGCAATAATAAAATCATCTCAAATGAAGCCTAACTTAATCCAGCGAATCCCCGATCCGAGTCCATCTAATGAGAAGTTTTTCAGCTTGAAACTCTCTAAATGAGAATTTCAATTTTGCAATTAACCCTCAAATAAGGAAAACAAGAAAAAAAATTCTGAAAACAAGACCAAAGTCATTTCTGTTCTATACTCCTAATTTCTTCTAAGTTCTCAACCAGCAGTAAGGCTTCGTTTGGGACGACTTTTTTTATTACTTATTAAAGTAATTTTCTATTAAAAATTTTAAATTTTTATAATAAAAATTTATTTTAAGAAGCAATAAAAAAGTCGTCCCAAACGAAACCTAAGCCTTATATATACTACTAAGGATGAGAATTTTAATTATTCTACTGCAAGATCAAAATATTTCTTACCATTATCACCTCAGTGATCATCAGCCTCATCAGTCTACTGCTGTTTCAGGTTTGAATTAAGGAAAAAAAAAACAAAGAAAAACCCTAAATGTGTTGAATTTGGTGTGCATCAATGTGATAAATGACAATTAAAATTAGCAAAAAAAAAATTAATGAAAGAAATATGGAATGTTCAGTTCATTTCAAGGGATATAATATGTCAATTGCAGAAACTTTCTAAATATTTTCAACTACACAAACTTCATACTGCAATAAGAATATTGTGGAAAAAATAAAGAAATTCACCAAATGCTGAAATAAAAACAGTACTGCAATATTTCTGAGATGAAGAAACTTTGGATCATCTTCTGAAATGTATATTCACAACAGTTGGTTGCATGAAGGTCTGCTGGATGGAAATGGCGAGTGGTAAATAAGGATGAAATAAGAATGATGATATTCTCTTTGGCCTCGCATCTGAACCACTTGCTTCTGAACCTGCAACAAAGCACAAATTTGAGTTATGATAAATTTTGCTTCAGAAGGAGAAGAAAAATATCATTTCAGATGCGAGGCTCCAGTGGCAGATAAGATTAGAGCGAATTGTCTTAGATGATTTGGTCATATAAAATGTCGGCCTTCCGATTTAGCCTATGTTATGAAAAATAAAGGTAGACCTAAGAAGACATGGTTATAAAATATGAAAAATGGGCTTTTGTTATAAAATTTAAATGAGAATTTGACTCTTGAGAGGACACAAAGGAGAAAAAAGATTTATGTAGCTGACCGCACGTAGTTGAATAAAGGTTTGATGTTGTTGTTGCTGTATATTTACCTCATTTTCTAAAGAACTTTATGTATTATTATATTCTTATTATTTCAATGAAAAATAGTATTGATCTCTAGCAAAAACTTTTGTACAAAGATGTTGGCATGTTGCCATAATTTGAATTGGAGGTATGAATCACACACAAAGTTTATGAACTCTAATATATCATTTTTTTTAATAATTATTTCTTATTTTCCTACATCTCTATCACTTGCCCAAGGCATCTTAGCCCCTCAGCTTCCTCAAAAATAGTCATATTCCCCTTACCAAAATGCAACTCATGTGTTACAAATGTTATGACTAACCTGCAAAAGAAATTCATAGCTTTCTAACCACTTATTCAATTGGTCTAAAACCACCACCATTAATTAGCTAAAATCCCAAGCCTATGATATATATGTCCTCATCATTTTCCAACAAAGAAAACCTGACAATCTACTCTCATAAAGCTTCAACCAAAAATCTATCAGCTTATGTTCGAGTGGAGCTTTAGGCTCTTGATCCCTCCCGCACCTTAGGTAGGCCTCGTATTGTGGCATTCTATTGTTTTCTCACATGACATGGATTTATGTTCTTCATCTCGCATTTGTTTTCAAGCTCATTCTCTTCCTTTGATTCCAAATAGGGCTATTACTACCAATCCAACCTCCAATTTGGCTCCTCAAGACGCCCTTCCTCCTTTTCAACAAGCCCCCCTCCTCTTTCTTTCTCATCGATTGTTCCTAGGATTTTGGATGAACCAACCTAGTTAGGTCAGCACCTCTTAGCCAGGTGGCTCCTTGCTTCCCAGAGGCTCCTCCCATTGTCCACCCTCATTATTTCTTTGTAAAGGTAGTTGGTGATTTGAATGCTTTAGGCTAACATTCTGTTAGACCGGTCCAATTTTGGGCTAACAGTTTGTTAGACCGGTCCAGCCGGTCTATGCGGGACCGGCTTACGAAACAGAGGCAGAACCCTCAGCCTCCCGCAAGATCCGACCGCACAAACAGAGCATTTTAGGAAAGTTTTTGAAGAGCGTTAGGAGGGAAATTTGAATGTAGGGATTGTTTAGAGATTTCCTTTTAAATTGTATGCATTAAATAGTTTATTTTTCAAGGATTATGGCATCTTGAATTTGACTGAAATTTGAGATCTCTCAGGTTTCTGTTGGGCTTTAACAATGTCTAGAGATTTGGGAGAGATAGATCCTCCTCCAAATAGAGGATCAATTGTATCTTGGTATTTCCCGTTTCCCATTTAGCAAATAATACAAATTATCTACTGTTTTTGTGGTTTTGTGTGAATTTTTGTGGAGAATTCTCATTGTTTTCCGAGGATTAATAGGAAATACTTGACATCTACAAGTGTTTCCTATCACATTCCTCCCCATCCAACCACTTCAATTATTTTTTACCAAGATTTAAACAAAAAAAAGAAGATATCGACTTATCAAGGCAAATCTGCTCCATCTTCTCTAATAAGATATATGTGCTTGCTATGCCACTTTCTTGTTTATTGTTGGCAAATTCTCAATGGGCCAACCCAATCTCAAATAATTTGCATAATCTTGTCTAATCTAAATTTGAGGGAGAAAAAGATCAAAATAGTCTCTTGATTCTTTATGAAAGATCAAAATAGACCCCAACTATATTAAAAGACCATTTTGGTCCCTCAACTTCTTAAATAGAAACCAAAATAGTCCCACCATAGAACTATTTTGATTCATTTTTAAAGATTTGAGAAACAAAAAATGATCATTTAATATAATTGGAGATCATTTTAGTCCTTCATCAAGATTCAAGGGACCATTTTAATCATTTTCTCAAATTTGATGGGTGATTTATTATATTGTATTCATCATTCCTCATCATATCATCATAAGGAGTAAACTACACCGAGCCTTTTTCTCGACGATCATATTATGTATGTCATGGCTTTCCAATGCATATGCTAAAATAGTCCCACCCCCACCCAATTATCACCTTTGACAAACTCCTATCACCCATAATTGGATCCCATTCTCATAGCTTTGTCTATAATATTTCAACCAATCCACTTTATATTCAAATAAGAAATCCAAAAGACCAAAGAGCAAATAATTACTAAAACACCCCTACAAAAGACTACGCTAAGAAGATATTTAAAAGAAAAAATAAATAAATAAATAAGATTAATAGTTTCTACCCAACTCATATCAAATTAATCTAAAATCACTATCATTAGTTATCTAACATCAGAAGCCTCAAATATGGGGTCCTTACTATTTCCCATTCAATAAAACTTAACCATCAACTGTCATAAAGTTTCAGCAAGAAATTTTTCAAAATTACTCACCATCTTCCTTAGCCTGTTAAAAATCCTAAACCTTCCACCACCACTCCAACAACCTTTAAAACCTCTTAACCATCTCTCCATCAAAATTGCACTTGGGCGCTCAACTCTCTCAAAAAGAAAATTCCCAAGAAAAAAGAAATCATTTCTTATTCCGTCAAACCGCAATAGCTGTTGGTTTCACAAATACAATTATTTCATTGAGCAGAGAAAACCAGAAAAAAATATGTTAGAACTCAAATTTTATATTAACTAATTTTTTAACAATTTTTTTGAAACAAATGTTATCTACTTAACTGCACTGTTGTCATTTATTATAAAATTTGTACATAATTCTAATTCCTCTATGTATGTTTTACTATTTTTAAACTTTAAAGCATTTTAAGCATGTATTTTGTATGTAATATTTAATTAGTAATATACTTAGGGGGATAAAAGCTTGTCAAAATGGATATCAAAACAGAACGCTAAAACTGTTGAAACCATCTAAACCAAAATTTTGACGGCGAGATGGAAAAATAAAACCAAAACCTAGTTTAAACCTATAAGAAAACCAATCAATAACCACTATTATGTAGTATAGAACAAGTAAATACTGGCAGTCCGATAATTATAAAATTACTGACTAGTGAAGAAAAAATCTTGCAGCATATGAGAAAACTAATATTGCATTTTCAAGGCTAATAAGTACTCATCAGATAAAATATTTCTGAAACTTAAAACCATGGTTTTTGAACTTTCATTCGAAATGGAAACAAGAGGAAGAGAAAACTATGAACGTTTTATCTCAACAAGTATGAAATATTTAAACATTTGCACTAAGCATATGAGAGTAAACTTAAAAAGTGAGCAGAAAACCATTTCCATTTCAAAATTTCCTACGAATTATTCTAAAGACTTCAACGAACATATGCTCATCATAACAATTTTTACCAAAGTTAAAATGTCTTCAAATATCATTGTTGAACATTAGTATGAACAACTATTATCATCAGAATCCAGAGCTGATCATTTGGAAGAGTAAATGCTTTATAGAACATGTCATCCGCCTTTTCTTTTTTCATTTCCCATATAGTTTTCAATTCGCAGATCATAATTCAATTATTTGACTAAGCATTGCATGCTTACCTGGCTTTATCTTAAATTTGAGGATGTGAGGCTGCCTCCTTGAAATAAATTTAATAGGATGCTCAGTTGAGTATCTATGCCGATCAGTAGCAGAAATTAGCTAAAGAAACTTAAAATCAGATTCCAGCATTACCACCAATTCCAGCAACTAGAAATAAACAAAAGCAGTGCCAAAGATTTGTGATAAATTTGTAAGCAGTTATGCAGGTTTTGACAAAATCATGAAAGAGATTATTAGCATACATGCAAAGGAAGTCCATATCAAAAAATAGTCAAAAAGAGGAAATTAAAATTGCATATTTTGATTCAAAATCTGACCTTCCTACTTAAAAACAGATCGATAAATGACACTAAAAGATGGGGTAACTCCAAGAAGAACGTGAAAAAAGAATTCTTTAGGTATAATGAATTTGAAAGACTGAAAGATGGCACTTACTTTTTAGTATCAAATCTATAGGTATAAGAGATATCTAACAGAAGGAAAGAGAAAATGATCAAAATGGTCATTTGATTCATTATAAAGGACTAAAATGATCCCGACTTATTAAAAAATCATTTGGTCTCTCAATTCTTTAAAGAGAAACCAAAATAATTCCACTATCCGAACTAATGGATGTTGGACTTAACATTCTAAATTAGGAGTAGTTTTGATTTTTTTTTTAATTAAGCTATTTATTAAATATAGTTCTCAAGAAATTATATTTTTTCATCTCCAATAGGAGCTTTCGTATATAAGTAGGAGTTAGATAGATATTGTTTGCTGTTGTGGTGAATTTTTTTAAGATGATGAATTTAATAATAAGATTATTAATAAAGTTAAAAATTCATGGTCTAAAAATGAAATATTGCATGATTAATGGCATTAAATACATGATTGGTCTGAATAACAAAAATATGGCATCAATTATTTCATTCTCTTTTTCTATATTTAGATGAATTTCCATCTCATTTACAACTGGATTGCACAATAACATACTAAACAAAACTTCTGCCAATGCAGTTCATCTAATTAGTATATCCTACATAAGTTGAAAATAGAGGGAAATAACAATCAATTTGAAAATCGGAAACATCCAATTCAGTTTATCATTACATAAATTAATTTAAAAAACAAGTAGGTGAAAGCTAATTTCAATTCAATTTATTTACTGTTTACTTTTCCTCTCTTTCAATTTCAATTAAAACCAAACAGAAGCAACTATTTGCTCTAAGGAGATTCACATGAATCCATATTAAATCTAGCACTTCAATCAACTTCTCAATTAGCACGCTAAAACTCCTCATAAAGACAAACTTCTTAATATTTTACATAGTAATAAATTTAAATTTTAAATGTATTATTTATTTTTCCATCAAACTTGTAGCAAACAACATAATATAATAACATTTTATAATATAGATATCAATAATAAGAGTATTAAAAATATATATTTCTAAAAAAAATAAAACTAAAAATTCATCCATTTAGTTAGAAATAAATCATCAAACGACAAAAAAGTACTCTTTTATAGTTACGAAACATAATATTTATGCTAATCCTTGTATTTTTTCTCATTATATTCAAAAGATGAAATAAAACACGAACTATGAATCTCTATTTACTGTCGTCCCACAATCTACACGTTCGAATTCGCAGGTGGCTACTCGATCAAACTCGACTGGCCAAGTGGGGCTTGAACAAACGCAGACATTTTCCTTGAGCCGAAGGTCTTCAACTCCGAGTGAAGAACGAAAAGGTCTCATTCGCAGCTGTGATGCAAAGAATGCTTGGTCGATGAGTTCGACATTGTTGAAGTTTAGCACAAGGTTTCAATTATTCTGAGGGTTCGTTGCTACGGTTTTGCCGCTACTAGAGGTTTGTCGTCAAGGTTCAATGCGTGCTCATTGCTGGCCTGAGTTTGATGCTCGCTGCTTCGATTTTGATTTTGATTTTGATTGCATCTCGACAACTGGATTCAAAATTTTGCAATTGCTACTAGGTTTGATGATTTTATAAAATTCTAGATATACCATCCCACCATTCGATATAATTGTTAATTTATTAATTTTTATTATAAACTTCTAACGATGTGACTATTTTGGTTATTTTAAAGAGTTGGGGGACCAAAATGTTCATTTAATATAGTTGGGGACCATTTTGTTCATTCATAAAGAGTCAAGTAACCATTTTAATTCTTTTCTCTAGAAGGAAATAAGGATAGCAATGAATATTAACTAACCTCAAAAATTAACTATCAAGTTGCAAATGTCCAGAAAAATCGCTATTGTATTTAGATATTTGTATCATGAAGCCCCAGAAATTTAGCATGAGTTGTGTAAACCAAAAATTATCTAAACTGAGCTTACCAAGTCTTCATGATCAACTTGAACCACGTCTAAGGCTAGTTGACCGGTAAAAGAATCCAATTTCAAGCCGCCCATAGATATTCAACAAATATTAGACCCAGAAACTATAATTGTTTTATCATTGTTGCTTATAATTAATGACTGTAAAAGTTACGTGTAACTATGATTATGATGATAAATAAATTGAATATTTCCTCATATAATTTTCATATCTTCCTTCTCCCTCTAATAAAATTGGGCGGAGACACCTCAAAATAGAGCCTCTCCTCTCTAAACATCAAAACACAAAACCTATCATAATTAGGATTTAGGAGAGGCTTGGCCCACTTACCATCATTTTAGTCCTCTCTTCAATTCTGTATAAATCTTATAGCAGGAAGAAATCTCCTATGAAAAACTTAAAAGCTCCACTTATAAACCATTAACCTCAATATTCTACTAGTTGGAAAACTTTTCTTCACCCACCATTCCAAATTAAGAGGCTTCGTTATACTTGTGCAGTTTAATTGCTTGCATCCCAAATCACTCTTGCGACTACATCAACATATGTACCTCTCTATCACCCATTCTAATATCGAGTTCCTTGTTAGTGTTATAAGACAAACAATGAACAATCTTGGTAAAGACTACATAATAACTATTAACCGCATTCTAAGGTAACTGATGATGACATTATGATAATATCTACTTTATAAAAATTCATCCAACTGTGAAATCAAAATTTTCACAAATGTTGATTGGGTTGGAAACGTGTGAAACCAAAGATCCAACTCTAATTATCGTACACATGGAGAAATTTGATTATGTGGAAAAGTAAGAAACAATGCGTTGTCACAAGATGTAGTGCTGATGCTTAATAGAAAGCGGCGTCACTTTGAATTTGCAAAAGAATGTTATTACAAAGATAATTAAAACAACTAAACTACTAAATGGAAAAATCTTTAAAATTACACTATGACAATCAGGCTGTTATAAGCATTCCAAAAAATCCTATGTATCATAATAGAATAAAACACTTAGAGATAGAATGATATTTCATCTTATAAAAAATTAAAAATAGACTAGCCCAACTAAATTATGTTCCAATAAAATCTCCAATTATAGACATCCTCACCATGGCTTTATCCAAACTGAATTTTGATGATCTAATCAACAAATGGGACATAATCAACTTATACAACTTAGATTGAGGAGTTGAAATAATACTGAATCCATGGCAAGCAACTTCATATCTATTGCAACACAGCAATCCATAGACAGTAATTTTTCATCCATAGTAATATAGTAATCAGTGGATAGTAGCTTTCTATCTACAACAAACTAGTAATCTATTGACAATAGCATTCCAATTTTGGTGTGACGTTAATTATGGATTCCAAAAATAAATACTAATTTTTAGATTTGTTTCTTTCCTAAATAGTTGCTCCACCTATTTCCATGACTTTTTTTTTTGTAATCAAGAACAAGAGAATAAAATTTAGTCATAATATCTTTCATTTCTACTCTTCTCATTTCTCATTGTTATTTTTAAGAGAAATAAACAAGAACAAGTAATACTAGGAATGACAACTAATAAGTGATATAAAAAGATAATTGCAGAAGCAACTATTGAAGATAAGATGACGAAAATAGCTCAAATAGCTCAAGTGATTTGATCATGTCCAATAGAAGACATAAAATGCACTACGAAGACATGTACATGGAATAAATATTAAAGGAAGAAAAAGAAAGCGGTAAAACAATGGTAATATGACAAGATGCTCCATAGAAAAGTTGTGTAACCGAGAGTTTTTTTTTTAGCATCTCATATAGCATTCTATAAATATGAATATAAAAGGAAGATTCCAAGAGATGGACATAAACAATATTGTGATAAGCCTAAATGTTGAATAAGAATACTGTTTTGAATCAAATGTTAATTTTTAGCCTTACGAATTGTAATTGGCCACCTAAGATTTGAAGCAAACTGATCTAAAATCATCTGCATGACATGACCAGTTTCTATGTTTTCTCGCAAGCATTACTGAATAAATGGTTAGGATCGGACAGGCATTATGGAAGCATTTAGAGGTACTAGAAGTTTTCTATATTTTATTCTATTTTTTCTCTCCATTCTGTTATGTTCCAATTAGTTATAAAAAATATACGGCAACGAGGCAAATAGGTTAGTTAGTTCTCTAAAAAGGAGAACATTCTTTATATTGATTGTTCGTGAATGTATGAGTTAAGAGTTTCTCATCAATGAATGCTCAAGATTAAATATGAATGCTTATGAGTAAAACCAAAAACTGAATTTTAAAATTCTTCTGAAAGATTACATCTTAGAGCACAGACTTCACAACTCATAATTCATATAATCTGATATTTAAGTTTTAATGTGAATCCAAACATATAGTTGATGCAGATTATGATAATAAATCTTTAAAAACCTGTCATTCAAGGAACTTGAGTTAATGGACTGTTTCCGACCTTCTCGTCATACCGAAATAATGAGAGATCAAAGTACGGCGAAGGGCTTTGAGACTGGCATGTGTAAGGCAATGATGTCACCATCTTCTTCACAAACTGTGAGGGATAACAATAAGGGTCAGCAGTGTCTATTAGATATTATGATGATGTAATTGGTGCAAAGTTATGCATGTCCATATCTCTAGCATGAAAAACTCTTGTTGAACACATTATTTGCAAGACAGCATATTCATGAAAAAACAAGCCAACATATCTACTTGAAAATATGATGTGGACATCCGACAGTGGACATTAATCAAAGGAAGAGACGAAGATCGACGGCCGAGATCCCTCCATTTTTTATCTTAGTTTATTAATTGTATTTTTGATTTAATTATGCATTTTCTATTTTTACCCTTAATGGTCTTATTTTATGTAAGCCTAAGGGGCAAAGTTGTCTTTTAGTTTCTTTTAAGGCTTATATATAGAGGCTCTTGCTCTTGTATTAGACAATAATGGATTATTAATAAAAGAAATTTGTTTTGCACTTTTGTTCTTTGAGAGGATGTTAGTGGGAATCCCTATGGAGGGAAATGTGGTATCCACCAGCCGCAGGATAGGTCCGAGCTCGTGGCTTGAAATCCCTTGGTGAAGGGCATCGTATCACCCGTTAGTCTTCAGAAGAGTCCAAGGCTCACGGTTCTATCATAATCATTAAAGATATGTATGCAGGAGCTATTACTTGTGTTCAAACATAAGGTGGATTGACCAAGTATTTTCCTATTTCGGTTGGGTTACATCAAGGATCAGCCTTATGCCCATATCTTTTTGCTTTAGTCATGGATGTTCTCACTAGACATTTGCAAGAGGATGTACCTTGGTGTATGCTTTTTGCTGATGATATTCTTCTTGTTGATAAGACTAGAGAGGGAGTTGAAGGTAAACTTGAATTATGGAGGTCAACCTTAGAGTCTAAAGGTTTTCGCTTGAGTAGATCTAAAACGGAATATATGGAGTGTAATTTTAGTAGTAATAGACCTAGTGAGGGGATGGTGACTTTGGGCAATCAAGTCATTAATAAGAGTACACGTTTTAGATATCTTGGATCTATTGTTCAGAGTGATGGTGAAATAGACGGGGATATTTTCAGCAGAATTCAAGTTGGATGGTTGAAGTGGAGGAATGCATCGGGCTTGTTATGTGATAGAAATGTACCCATCAAACTTAAGGGAAAATTCTATAAGATGGTAGTGAGGCCTGCAATGCTTTATGGTGCCGAATGTTGGCCATTAAAAGAGAAGCATAATACGAAGTTAAGTGTGGCAGAGATGAGGATGCTCAGGTGGATGAGTGGCTTTACCCTTAGAGATAGGGTACGAAATGAGCATATACGTGAAAAGGTTGGAGTAGCTCCAGTAGAAGATAAGATTAGAGAGAGTAGCCTTAGATGGTTTGGTCACATAAAACGGCGGCCTTCCGATGACCCGGTTAGGAGAGTAGAGGTATTAGATTTGACTTATGTTAAGAAAGGTAAGGGTAGACCTAAAAAGACTTGGTTAGAAAATATTAGGAATGACCTTTCTTTATTAGATTTAAACGAGAATTTGACTTTTAATAGGACACAATGGAGAAAAAGGATTCATGTAGCCGACCCCACGTAGTGGGATAAAGGCTTGATGTTGTTGTTGTTGTTTGTTTTTTCTTATTTCCCTAAACCAACACCTCCTCAAGCCCTCCACCAAGGCGCCGATCCTCTCACCCCCATCACCTCCACACCATCAGCCTACACCAGCCCCTCCCTTCCTCCTCCCTCCCCTTAGCCGAAATCCACCATGGCTACCCACCCGCCGGCAACCTCCTTCCCTAGCCCCACTTCCCTCAAAAGATCTATCTTTTCTTATTTAAGTTGTCATTAATTTGGAAAGATTTTAAATTCAAATTAATCTAATTTAAATTTCGAATCCATCCTAATTAATTACCTTATTTTTTTAAACTTCTTTCATTCAATTAATTAATCAATTCTGAAATTGATTGATTAATTAATCCCTAGTTCAAATACATGGAACCTAGACACCCCTAGTCCCCCCTCTCTCTCTTGGTCGACCCCATACCCATGCCCTCTTTAAATTTCTTCCCAAAATTAGATTAATGATTATCTTGAAAATGTTTTGAATTCAAATCCAACACAATTTGAAATTCAAATACTTTCTTAAATTAATTGATCTATTTTAGGAAAGTCTTTAAATCAATTCCAAATTAGATTTGAATAAAATTCTCTCCCTTAATTTAAGACTATTGAATAGGCAAGCTTTATTCCACCCCTCTCACTCTCTCTCTCTCTCTCTCTCTCTCTCTCTCTCTCTCTCTCTCTCTCTCTCTCTCTCTCTCTCTCTCTCTCTCTCTCTCTCTCTCTACTTAATTAATGCTTCTCCATTAAGGCCCCCTCTCTCTCCTATTTTAATTAATGTTTCTTCATTAAGGCCCTCAATCTCTCTCCATTTTTTAGATTAATTAAGTATCCCTTCCCTCCTTTTTCCATTTAATTTGAAATTCAAATTTCAAATGACCCCCCCCCCATATCCGTTCTACATCAAAATATTTCAACCATTCATTTCTCTGAAAAAGATATCCTACTCCATAAATGGAATTCTCTGCTTTTGTTTTACTTTTCTTTATATGACAATTCTTTATGTACAACCAAATCATGTATTTAAGCACCACGTCCGGATGCAATATCAATAATTAACATACAATACAGGATGCATATGATCGCATGCTTTAAGAAGTTGACCTTCCATTCCAAAGGTCATTTTCCTCGTACATACATACTGTGGCAAATGGCTTGACAAAGAGCAGCTCATCCAATTCCTTCATGTTTCTTTTTTCTTATTGTTCATATTTTATCCACATGCTGCACCAAAAGTAAGTGTGTCCAAAATTGACCCGACCCACCAACCCAACCCAGAAATTCCGGTTTTGGGTTGACCCATTTAATAAAAAGGTCAGATTTTGATCAACCCGCCAACCCAAAATTAACCCAATTTTGACTCGAATCGGGTGGATTTATGGGATTTGGTCGAAGAAGCATGTGAAATAGAAGAAAGGTTACTACCGTCGCATTGAGTGAGCTCCAGTCGTCGTTGACTAAAGAAGGTGAAGTTTGCAGGGGCGGATTTATGGGATTTGGCTAAAGAAGCATGCGAGCCGAATGTAACTTTTGGCCAAAGAAGCGTGCGAAATGGGAGAAGCTACCGTCGCAACGAGCAAGCTCCCGTGACCCATCACTGTTGAAGGAGGTGAAGTTCACAGCTTTTGTTTCAAGTCAGCGGCTCAGGTTCAAGTTTAAAATTTTTTAGAGTATTAAGAGCAGGTCAATTTCCGATTGGATCCGAACCCGACCTAAAAACCCATTGTGACACTCCTAACCAAAAGCTTGTTATGAATCATTAGATAATGCTCAATATAGAGCATCCATGCTAAAAAACCTTTCCTCTATTTCAAACACTCTCAGCATCTAATAGACTTCAAGCAACATATCTATCACATAATCTAATGGCTTGATTTTTACATGAAACTAACATAAGAGATGCATCTACACAAAGTCCATTGTTTAAAAAAAAATCTGAAAGAAGTGATCAGATAGATGAGTAAACTGAAATAAAAGAAGCCAATATATTCTTCAATCATACAATCCATTGGCTTGATGTGCACATGAAAATAACAAAAAAGATGCATCTAAGCAAAGTCACTCATAAAAATAAAAAATAAAAAATCTGACAAAAAGAAAAAAGGAACAAAATTGGTCTATTGACTCTTGATAAATAACCAAAATGATCCTCAACTATATTAAAGGACTATTTTGGTCCTTCAACTCCTTAAAGAGGAACCAAAATAGTCCACAAAATAGTCTCATGATCGGACTATTTTAGTTCCTCTTTAAGGAAGTGAGAGGCCAAAATTATTTTTTAATATAGTTGGGGACCATTTTGATCCTTCATCGAGAGTCAAGAAACCATTTTGATTCTTTTCCTATAAAAGAAGTGATCATATGAGTGAACTGAAATACCAGACGCCTGTATATTCATAGTGACATGCACACTTACAATCATCGTCATTATTACCCTCATCATATCTATTTTGGTTTGAAATCCTAGGAATTTTAGTAATTGCAAAAATAGCTTGTTTAAGAAATCAGGTGTAAGGCTCTAATGCACACCATCACATCATGATGGAAAATCCAACACAAGAAAATGGCTGGTTTGGCCTGAACTTAATAGATAGTTGGATCTGTCATGCACTATGGAACTTGTTTATAGGATGATACCGGGTAACTGGTATGAATTTCAAGTGAAGTGATGTGGTATTCAGCGGAAGAAGCAGGTTCAGAGAGGCAAAACAGAGAACTAACAGGATAAAGGCCTGAACCTGAAATTGTATTATTAGCAAAAACTACTTTCATCTTCTCTGAAGGGAGAAGATATACAAAACATTCACTATCAAGAGGGTTCTTCCTCTTGCAGAAAATAGCTAAATGACAGAAGAAGAAGTTTTGTACTATCATGCTCAAAATAGAAACTATAGTAGTGGGCTGGCAACTAATAACAGAATGCTCAGCGGTAAGAAATTATATAAACTATGCAAAATTACTATAGGAGCAGAATAACTATAGATAACCGGGACCATGATGGCTTGATGCATCGCATCATACTCCCCCTGCGACAGAAACATCAGACTCTGATGAAGAAAAGCTTGTTTGCGCGTCATCCGGTGCGTGGTAACGTGAGATATCCGCGACATTAAATGTAGAGGAAGTGTGAATGTGTTCTGGTAAGTCCACAATGTATGCATTTGGATTGATCTGTTTGAGAATAGCAACTGGGCCAATTTTCTTTCTACTTAGTTTTGAATAAGCTCCAGGATTGAATCGCTCCCACCTTAAACGGATAATCACCAACTCTCCAGGTTTGAATAAAATACATATGACAATAAAATACATATGACAATATGTTCCTACATTTTTTTTTTTTTTGTGCATGAGAATTTAAGTACAATATTTTCCTGTGCACACTTTCCGTATGATATTTGTTCAAATAGCGATCATTGATTGGTGGCATGAGTTTTTAACCGTTCAGATCAATAAGTTGATAGGCTTCTCCCTAATACACTTTCTCGATGACAAACGAAACTTTCCAATTAGGCTTGAATTTACCACCAATTTTTCGGTGTGGGGTGATTAGTCTTCTTAATACCATGACTGTGACAACCGGTTCAACTGAACCGGCCGGCCCACCCTTTTAATACCGCGAACAGGAGGGTTTGCGAACAGAGAGGGGCGGGCGACGAAGCGTTCGTGCGGGAGAGCAAAGTGAGTTTCGTTTTTCTAATTTTAGCACACGATTGTTTTCAATGATAGGAAATAATGATTCATTTTCATTATTATCGTTAATAGTGTTATTTTGGGAGAGATTTGAAGATCGAGAGAAATGGACGATAAGGATTAAGGGAAAGATTTATTGATTTTCTTTCGGATTTCTCGTATAAATTTCCTTCCTTTACTTCATTCAAAGTGAATGATATGTTTCTTGAAAGATAAGGAAGGGATTGAAGCGAAGAAAAAGGAATTTGCGAGAAGAAGGATTTTGAGAGTTTGAGAAGTTTATATTCAAAATTGTAAGTGAATTCCTTCCAATTTAATTTTAATGATATTTAGTATTTAAATCAAAATATTATTTTGATAGAAGTTATTGTTTTAAACTAGGGTTTTAGAAAGTGAAAGATCAAGTCATAAGTGTTGATCCCGCGAGGATTCAAATAGAAGAGAAATTGATTCAAGAGTAGATCAAGCAGGCCTGAAAAGTTTAAAGTGAGTAAATTATATTATTTTATGTTTTATTCATGATTTCAATTTTCTAAATAATTGATTAAAATCTTGTATTATAAAATGTTGAAGACAAATCCTTATGATTTTATAGTCTTAAGAAAGAATCTATCTATGATAAGCTTATGAGAACAGAAAAGAAAGGAAATAATTATAAGGATACATATAATATATGTTATATGCAATGGTAATTATAAGAATGAAAATGAGAAAATAAAAGAAAATAAAATAAAGAAAAAAGGTATTGAAAAATGACAGGAGTCACCCCCTTATGGTACTGGCTGGGGACGCCGTATTCGTGCACGAAAAAGGAAAAGGAAATTTCTATGAAAATGGGAAAAGGAAATCAAATGGAAAAAGGTTGTACCTTTGTGTACTTTGAGACGGTGCTCCTGCCCAAATCAAATGGGAAAAGGAAATGTAAATGAGAAATTAAAGATAACAATTGTTTTAAAATTATAAATGAAAATATCCAAAGAAGTATAAGTTAATGAAATAAAAGAATTAAGGTTAAGAAAGGATAAAAGATATCTTAATTAATTAATTATAATGATTAATTTACATAATTACCCACTGAGTTTACTTAGTAAACTCAAACCACGAGTTTAAATGTTTCAGGTAATTCCTAAGAAAAGAAATGGCAGAAAGAGAAGAACATGTTTACAGAAGACGCTGTGAAAATCATAACAGGTAAATTAAATTTGTGTTTAGTGGCTCTTCAATTTATAGAAAAGTTTTTGATGATGAGTTATTATTATATTGATGAAAATGTACTATCATCCAACCTTTCGTAGCCGCCTCGTTAGATCGAGCATCCGGGTCGGGTTGTGACAAAAGTGGTATCATAGCCCAATTAAGATCTGAATCATGCTGAAAGAGCCATTAGAATGATTATAAGGTTAAATGTTTATGTTATGGTCAACAGGAACCAAAATGAATATGAAGAAGAGGAAGAAGTGGAAAGAACAACACCAAATGTTCCTGTTAATCCTGATGCATTGGCTCAAATGATGACAGCTGTGACTCAGCTAATTCAAGATTCAAGAAATCAACCATCGGGGAGTAATAGTGGTGGTGGGACGGTTATGGATAAATATCTGAAATTATTTCAAGATATGAGACCACCATTATTTAAAGGAGTAGAGAGACCAATAGAGGCTGAAAACTAGTTGCTGAGAATTAAAAAGATATTAGAAGGTATGAACTGTCCAGAAGAGAGAAAAGTTGCCTTGACAACCTTTGCACTCGAAGGAGAAGCTGAAAGGTGGTGGAGAGGACTGTATCAAGACAAATTTGGAGTAATCCAAAATATACAAATCAAGTGGGATGACTTCACTCAGATATTCAGAGATTGGTTCATGCCTCTTACAGTGAGAAGACAGATGCAAGATAAATTTATGAGATTAGTACAAGGAGAAAGATCAGTGATGCAGTTTGAGGCTGAATTCACCACCCTGTCCAGATATGCTCCCCAGTTAATACAAACGGCAGAGGAAAAATGTCACAAGTTTTTATCTGGACTGAAGGATGTAATTAGGCAACCCCTGGTTCCTTTTGAAATTGAAGATTATGTAGTGCTAGTGGAAAAAGCTAGAAAGATAGAAGCAGACATGCAAAATACTCAAAGGAGACGTGATTTTCAGAAGAGGAAAAGTGGTGAGGTTATGGGAGTCCCTCAGGATTCACATAGCAAGTCTTTTTCACAATGTGGGAAATTTAATTGGAAAAAAGACAAAGTCCAGTAGCAGTGACAGTTCAAGTGTGAACAGTTGTAGTAAATGTGGAAGACAACATAAAGGAGAATGCTTATCTGGTACAAATACTTGCTTCTGGTGTCATCAACTAGGTCATATAGCCAAGAATTGTTCTACTTTGGGGCAAAGATCAGCATGAGAGTCAAAGATAAATACTGGATCTCAGAGGAATGTAGGAAGACCAAGAACAGTGGAATCAGCTGCTTCTACTCCAGGATCAAGTCAAAGCCGACCGAATACTCTACCTAGAGTATATGCAATGACTCATAAAGATGCTAAGGAGTCACCTGAAGTGATTATAAGTGATAAAAATTAGAAGTGAATGAATATGTATTATGAAAGTATTATTAAAAGAATGTGATGGAACTTGAGATGTGCAAAATTCGGAATCCAAGAAAACAGCCCAAAAACAATGGAAAAATGGAAGATTTCTTGGATAGAAACACTCACAAACACTTGGATTACTTAAATAACAAAAGACTTACAAGTTTCCACGGATACAATGCTCTCAATTCGAGAAGAGAAGCTTTCTCCCAAGCCCTAGATTAGAAGAAAGCTAAAACAGCCACCAAAACAAGATCCCCTTCAAAATAAACCCTAACCCCCCTTAAACCCTCACATGATCCCCCAAAATACCCTAATTACCCCTAGGGCAAACAACTTTCCCTCCCTTATTCATTTGGTGGCCCCCTTGGGCCCACCCGCCCCCTTCCTTTTCCTTCGGCCGACCGCCCAGGCAGGCGGGTTCTCCGCCTGCAGTAAACAAGAACCGGCCCTTTTTGGGCCGGTGTTGAAGATGGATGGACCGGCTGGTCCGGTCCATCATCACTCCCCGCCCAAAGATTAACCTTGTCCTCAAGGTTGAAAGCGGGAAACTGGGCTTGTATGCTCTCATAAGCCTCCCAAGTAGCGTCATGTGTTGGTAGATCTTTCCACTCAATCAACACTTCTTTCCCTCCTTTCTCAGTGTGACGAACCCCTTTCAATGAAGAAGGCTCTAATAGGCTTGTACCCTCTTCAGACAATGTTGGCGGTAAAGGATCGACTGGTACAGAATCTCCCTTGAACTTCTTTAACTGGGACACATGAAAGACTGGATGAATCATAGTCGTGGGTGGTAACTTCAAGCGATATGCTACCTTCCCGATCTTTTGTTCCACCTCATAGGGGCCATAATACCTTGGGGCCAACTTCACACTTAGCCTCCTTGCTAAAGTATTCTGCCTGTAAGGCCTCAACTTCAAGTATACAAATTCCCCAATCTCAAAATGAACATCCTTTCTATGATGATCTGCTGCCTGCTTCATGATGTTCTGGGCTCGTAACAAGTGTTTCTTCAGCTCCCCCAAGATCTCATCCCTTTCAGATAATTGTTGCTCCACCAGAGACACGGATGTAGAATGAGACTTGTATGGCATCAGGGTTGGAGGATCCCTTCCATAAAGCACCTTGAAAGGTGTGACCTGTGCTGCTTTGTGAAATGAAGTGTTATACCAATATTCAGCCCAAGGTAGCCACCTTACCCAATGCTTGGGCTTTTCCCCCGCAAAACATCTAAGGTAAGTCTCCACACTTCTATTGACTACCTCAGATTGCCCATCTGTCTGTGGGTGGTAGGCAGAACTGCGCTTCAAGAGTGTCCCTTGTAACTTGAACATCTCCTTCCAAAAGTGACTCAGGAACACTTTATCTCTGTCAGAGACTATCGACTCAGGAAAGCCATGAAGCCTAACAATCTCTCTGATGAAAACTGCTGCAACGGTAGGGGCATTAAAAGGGTGTCTCAATGGTATGAAATGAGCATACTTACTAAGCCGGTCAACTACCACTACAATGACAGTGTAGCCTTCCGACTTGGGTAAGCCTTCGATGAAGTCCATAGTCACCTCCGACCAAACCTGATCAGGTAAGTCAAGTGGCTGCAACAGTCCTCCAGGGGCACATGCTTGGTACTTGTTCCTCTGACAAGTATCACATTGGGCCACCATTTCCTCCACATCTTTCCTCATCCCCTTCCAGTATATCTCTCTAGCCAATCTCTGATAAGTCTTCTGCCCTCCTGAATGTCCTCCAATAGCACTGGCATGAAACTCCTGGAGTATCAGTGGAATCTGGGAAGAGGTCCTAGGCAAAACCAACCTCCCTTTATGTAGCAACAGCTGGTCCCCCACTGTATATCCTGCTGGTATTTCTTTCCCTTTCCTTATGGCCTCTCTGAAGCTCCCCAATTCTTCACTAGTCATATTTTCAGTCCTCAATTTCTCCCAATCCACTAACTGAGGCACAGATGTAGCAATAAGTTGTGAGCACTCCACCTTCCTGGATAAGGCGTTAGCAGCTTTATTCTCCAATCCTGGCTTGTACTGAATCTCGAAATCATAGCCCAGCAATTTGGAGAGCCATCTCTGATGTTCTTCTGTCACCATGCGTTGCTCCAACAAGTATTTTAGACTCCTTTGATCAGTCCTCACAAGGAATCTTCTACCCAACAAGTACGGTCGCCACTTCTGGATGGCCTTAACAATGGCCATCAGTTCCCTTTCATAGATAGATTTGAGCCTTGCCCTCCCTGATAATACCTGACTGTAGAAAGCAATGGGTCGCCCTTGCTGCATGAGGACCGCTCCTAACCCCAAACCAGATGCATCAGTTTCCACCACCAGCTGCTGCTTGAAATCCGGTAATGCTAACACCGGGGCACTAACCATAGCTCTTTTCAAAGCCTCCATAGCACTATCGGCCTCCGGCCCCCAATTGAAGCTGTCTTTCTTCAACTGTTCAGTGAGTGGAGCTGCAATAGATCCATACCCTTTTATGAACTTCCTGTAGTATCCTGTGAGTCCTAAGAAGCCCCGGAGAGCCCGAAGGTTCTTAGGAGTTGGCCAGCTCGTCATGGCCTCCACCTTGGAAGGGTCAGCTGCTACCCCTTCTGCTGAGATAATGTGCCCCAAATATTCCACACTTCTTTGAGCAAAAGAACACTTTTTTTGATTGACATACAGCTGATGATGTTGTAAAGTGTTCAAAACCTTCCTCAAGTGCTCCAAGTGCTCCTGTAGGGACCTGCTCTAGATCAGAATGTCATCAAAAAATACTAGAACAAACCTCCTCAACATGGGTTGAAACACTTGGTTCATCAGGGCCTGGAATGTAGAAGGAGCATTGGTGAGCCCAAAAGGCATCACCAAGAACTCATAGTGTCCTTCATGAGTCCTGAAAGCAGTCTTGGGGATGTCCTCCCTCCTCATCCGGATCTGATGATATCCGGACTTCAAATCAAGCTTGGAGAACATGGTAGCACCCCCCAACTCATCAAGAAGCTCATCAATAACGGGGATTGGAAATTTGTCTAGAACAGTCTCCTTGTTGAGAGCCCGATAATCAACACAAAACCGCCAACTACCGTCCTTCTTCTTTACCAAAAGTACGGGGCTCGAAAAAGGGCTCACGCTAGGCTGGATGACCCCCGCCTCCATCATTTCCCTGACTAGCTTCTCAATCTCCTCCTTCTGAGCATGAGGATATCGATAGGGTCGCACACTAACTGGATCTGCTCCTCCTTTCAGTACAATGGCGTGCTCCTTGCTTCTCTGTGGGGGAAGCCCTGCTGGCATCTGAAAAACTGGGGTGAAATGCTCCAACAGCTCTCCCACCTCTTCTGGAATATTATGCTGCTCCACTGGCTCACTACCCTCCAATCGCCATAACTCTATCAGAAACCCCTCCCCCTCACTCCTAAGGGACTTGAGAATAGTCTTCAGAGCCACCTTAGACCGGCATAATTTGGGGTCCCCATGCAATGTAACTCGATGCTCCCCTTCACCATATTCCAACCTCAAGGTCTTCCAGTTGACCTTCATCTCCCCCAAAGTTTGTAACCACTGAATGCCTAAGATAACATCAGTATTACCCAGCTCTAACACCAAAAAATCCTGGGTAATATTCTCCCCCTGTACGGATAGAGTAACCCCGCTGCATCTTCCCGCACACTGCTCCTTCTTACCGGTCCCCAAGGAGACCCCCATTCCCCTCCCTTGGACCATAGGAATTCCCAACTCTTCCACTAATCTGCAAGCTATAAAGTTGTGGGTGGCCCCACTATCTATCAGCACTGTGACTGTATGCTCCCAATCCTCCCTTCCATCTTCATGGTGGAATGTGCTGTCAACCCCACCACTGAATTGAGGGAAACCTCAATCATATCAAGATGTAGATGCTCTACACCTTCTTCTCCCCCTCCTAACTCTTCCTCTGCTTCCTCCACCTCGGGGTCTTCCACCAATAGGACGTGGAGTGATTTGTCTTTGCACCTATGCCCTGGCCCAAACTTCTCATCACACCTGTAACAGAGCCCCTTGGCTCTTTTTTCCTTCAACTCTGCCTCAGTGAGCCTCCTGAACTCCCCCTTGGCCGGTGCACTCCGATCCCTCTCCTTCTGTCCTTCTCCTCCTGTCCCCAAGTAAGTACCCTTGGCTCCTCCCGTAGGATTTGCCACCTTCTGTCCCCCTCCAAAGAAAGTAGGCTTACGGTATTGATCAGAAGACAATCTATCCTCTATCAGCTCAGCCAGCTCCAAAGTCTCCCTCAGACTCCTTGGTTTGGCCGCTCTAACTGCCGATCGAAGGTGAGGCTTCAAACCCTTCATGAAGTTCCCCTCAAGCACCTCATCCGTCATCCCACGAAGTCTGCTGGACAACAACTCGAACCTGTCCCTATAAGCAGATACTGTACCAGTCTGAGTCAGTGCGAAGAACTGCTCATGATGAGTTCCCTCCTTGGGCGGTCTGAAACGGTCTAGGCACAACTCCCTAAACTCTGCCCAACATCTGAATCTCTGCCTTTCTTCCATCCACTGATACCAAGCTAGGGCTCTTGCCTCCAAACATAAAGGTACCGCTAAGAGTTTCTCCTCATCCGTCATCCCCATCACTGCGAAGTATCTCTCCGCCTTGAAGATCCAACCATATGCATCCTCCCCTTCAAAGATCGGAAGCTTCAACTTCCTCATTCCCCATTCTCCTCTCCCATTCACCCTACCGTAGCCCATACCTCCTTGCCCATATCTCCCCTCTGGTTGCCTCTCCCATGGCCGTGGGTCCACCCCACGATTCTCCCTTCTTTCCCAAGCCTGAGGTGCCACCGGATCCCCCCTTGCAAAACCAGCCGACCCCCAATGAAGCTCCCTAGGGTCGGCCTCCCCTCTGCCTCGATACGATCCTCCTCCCCCCTGACTGTAAGGCATGCTTCCTCCCTCCCTTCCTTGGTAAAATTGATCTGGATGATTCTGAGTATAGCTTGCCCTAGCATCTCCCATAAATCCGGCGGTGGAGTAGTCCTCCCCTCCCCGGTTTGGGCCATACACGCCCCTCCTTGGGCCGGCGAACCATGCATCCCCTCCATGGTCGATAATGTCAATGGCCTCCTTCCCTTTTGCATTAGGTCCCTCACGAACCCTACTTCCACCTTCACCATCAACCTGCGGCGCATTAGGGTTAGGGTTAGGGTTAGGGTTGGCCGAACCCCCTATGTTGTGTTGGCCCGCTACCATTTGTTTGATCATCTCCTGTAACCCTGACATTTGAGTCTTCAATTCTTCTACTCCATCAAGCTTTTCGTCAACGGATGCAATTTTCTCTTTGAGGGCGGTGAACTCCACTTCCCACTCTCCGACTTTCTCTTCAATCGATTCAATCCTTCGTGTACCCATCCCTTCCTTGTGGATCTAGTGCTCTGATACCACTTTGATGGAACTTGAGATGTGCAAAATTCGGAATCCAAGAAAACAGCCCAAAAACAATGGAAAAATGGAAGATTTCTTGGATAGAAACACTCACAAACACTTGGATTACTTAAATAACAAAAGACTTACAAATTTCCACGGATACAATGCTCTCAATTCGAGAAGAGAAGCTTTCTCCCAAGCCCTAGATTAGAAGAAAGCTAAAACAGCCACCAAAACAAGATCCCCTTCAAAATAAACCCTAACCCCCCTTAAACCCTCACATGATCCCCCAAAATACCCTAATTACCCCTAGGGCAAACAACTTTCCCTCCCTTATTCATTTGGTGGCCCCCTTGGGCCCACCCGCCCCCTTCCTTTTCCTTCGGCCGACCGCCCAGGCAGGCGGGTTCTCCGCCTGCAGTAAACAAGAACCGGCCCTTTTTGGGCCGGTGTTGAAGATGGATGGACCGGCTGGTCCGGTCCATCAGAATGATGTATGTTTATGTCTTTTTATGTAATTTTATATGTATAATTATGATGCAAGGAAAGCCTGTACGGATTCTGTTTGATACAAGAGCTTCACACTCTTTTATTTCAGAAGAATTTGTTAAAACGGTTGGATTGAATGTTTGTGAGACCAATATAGTTTTGAAAGTTTTAATGTCAGATGGATCATTTATAAATGTGAAAGGCATATGTAAAGTGACTTTCAAATTAAATGAAAGAGAGTTTGAAGCCTCAATGAATGTTTTATCATTGCAAGAGTTTGATATGATATTGGGAATGGATTGGTTATCAAAGCATTTTGTGGTTATTGACTGCAACAAGAAAATTGTGAAGTTTAAATTTTCAGAAGGAGAATTGAAGTTTTATGATGAGAGAGGAATCTCTTCAATGATAATCACCTATATGAAAGCATACAAATTTGTATCCAAAGGATGTTAGTGTTTTCTTGCTCAAGTAAAGGATACAAATAAGGAAGTTAAAGAGTTGAAAGATATACCTGTAATCAGAGAGTATCCAGAGGTGTTTTTAGATGATTTGCCAGGATTACCACCAGAAAGAGAGATAGATTTCACTATTGAATTGATACCGTGTTCAGAACCAGTGGCAAGAGCACCTTATAGGATGGCAATCAAAGAGTTACAAGAGCTAAAAGGTCAATTACAGGAATTGCTCGATAAGGGGTTCATCAGACCAAGTTCCTCACCATGGGGAGCTCCAGTACTGTTTGTAAAGAAGAAAGATGAGAGTTTCAGAATGTGCATAGATTACAGAGAACTGAATAAACTTACTGTTAAAAATAAATATCCATTGCCCAGGATTGATGATCTTTTTGACCAACTGGAAGGGGCTACAGTTTTTTCTAAAATTGATTTGAGATCTGGATATCATCAGTTACGGATTAAGGATGAAGATATAGCAAAGACAGCTTTCAGAATCAGATATGGCCATTATGAATTTGTGGTAATGCCGTTTGGGATGACAAATGCACCAGCTATATTTATGAATTTGATGAACAGAGTTTTTAAGCCATTTCTGGACATATTTGTAATTGTGTTTATTGATGACATTCTGATTTATTCAAGAGATGAAGAAAGCCATTCCAGTCATTTGCAGGCAGTGTTGCAAAAATTAAAGGAGAATAAGTTGTATGCTAAATTTTCAATGTGTGAATTTTGGCTAAGCAGTGTTAATTTTCTGGGGCATGTGATTAGTGGTGAAGGAATTTCAGTTGATCAGAATAAAATTCAAACCAAATCAGATTGGCCAAGGCCAACGATAGTTTCAGAGGTGAGGAGTTTTCTTGGACTTGCTGGTTACTACAGGAGATTTGTATAGGGGTTCTCTCAGATAGCAATGCCATTATCCAGATTAACCCAGAAAGCAGTAAAATTTGAATGGAGTGATTAGTGTGAAGGAGCTTTTCAGAAGTTAAATAATTGCCTAATGACCGCCCCAATTTTGACGATTCCATCAAGTTCAGAAGGATTTCAAATTTTCTGTGATGCTTCCTTAAGGGGACTTGGATGTGTACTGATGCAACATGGTAGAGTGGTAGCCTATGCTTCAAGGCAACTGAAAATTCATGAAAGGAACTATCCCACTCATGATTTAGAATTGGCAGCTGTAGTTTTTGCACTCAAAATATGGAGACATTATCTGTATGGGATCAGATGCGAAGTGTTTACAGATCATAAGAGTTTCAAATACATTTTCAATCAAAAGAAGCTAAATTTGAGACAAAGAAGGTGGTTAGAACTCATTAAAGATTATGACTTGAACATACAGTACCATCCTGAAAAGGCAAATGTGGTTGCAGATGCACTTAGCAGAAAAACATTTGGAAATGCAAATTGGCTAATCATCCAACAGGAGCAGATCATCAGAGATATGAAAAAGTTAGAGATTTCAGTGGTCAATCAAAAAGAGACAAAAGATATGATGTTGAATCAGCTGATGATCCAATCTACTTTGAAAGATAGAGTTCTCAATGCATTATCTCAGGATGAGAAATCTTAGGCCATCATAAAGAAAGTTCAAGCAGGACAGTTAGAGAACTTCGTTGTGAATGGAGAATGATTATTAAAATATAAAGGTAGAATCTGTATTCCAAATGCTGAAAACTTAAGAGAAGAGATACTACAGGAAGCTCACCTCTCAACATATGAAATTCACCCGGGCAGTACAAAGATGTATCAGGAACTTAGAGGATTGTTTTGGTGGCCAGGATTAAAGAAGAGTGTTATAGAATTTGTAGCAAAATGTATTCCCTGTCAGATAATTAAAGCAGAACATCAAAAGCCAAGTGGTCAACTACAACCCTTACCTATACTTGAGTGGAAATGGGAGGACATTGCAATGGATTTTGTGATTGGATTACCCAGGTCAAGGTAGAGCCGAGATGCAATATGGGTTATTATTGACAGATTAACCAAATCGGCACATTTCTTACCAATCAAACAGACATATTCAGTGGAAAAGTTGGCAAAATTATATGTTGATGAAATTGTGAGATTGCATGGGATTCCAAAATCTATTGTTTCAGATAGAGATGCCCATTTCACTTCTAAACTATGGAAGAAAATTCGGGAGGCTTTGGGTACATGATTGACTTTCAGTACAGTATTTCATCCACAGACAGATGGGCAATCAGAAAGAACAATTCAGACTTTGGAGGATTTAATGTGATTGTGTTCTAGATTTTGGAGGAAATTGGAAGACTCGCATACCATTGATTGAATTTGCTTACAACAACAGTTTTCAAGCTAGCATTGGAATGGCACCATATGAAGCCCTTTATGGAAGAAAGTGCAGAACACCCTTGTGTTGGGTAGAAACTGGTGAAAGAAAGGTAATTAAAACTGAACTAGTGGATGAGGCTACTAGCAAAATCAGATTGATCAGAGACAGATTAAAGGAGGTCCAAGATAGGCAACAGAAATATTATGATGCAAAGCACAGACCAGTGGAATTCGAAGTTGGAGAGTTTGTTTTCTTAAAAGTTAGCCCAATGAAAGGTGTTCAAAGGTTTGGAAAGGCAGGAAAATTGAGCCCAAGATTCATAGGTCCCTATGAAATCATTAAAAAGATTGGGAATATGGCATACAGATTGGATCTACCAGTACACATGCAAGGAATTCATAATATGTTTCACATATCAGTGCTTCGAAAGTATATTTCAGATGATTCCAAAAGAATACAGTCTAAATCAATTGAATTACAACCTGACTTGAAATATGTTGAGGAACCTGAAAGAATACTGAACTATGATGTAAAACAACTGAGGCGTAAAACAATACCATTTGTGAAAATTTTATGGAAGCATGGATCAAAAAGAGATGCCACCTGGGAGCGGGAAGCTGAAATGAGAAGTCAATATCCTCATCTTTTTTATTAAGGTATGTTTCATTATACTTGATTAATTTCGAGGACGAAATTTTTTTAAGGAAGGGAGATTGTGACAACCGGTTCATCCGGCCGGTTCAGTGCCCACCCTTTTAATACTACGAACAGGAGGGTTCGCGGAACAGAAGAGTTCGCGAACAGAGAGGGGCGGGCGATGAGCGTTCGTGCGGGAGAGCAAAGTGAGTTTCGTTTTTCTAATTTTAGCACACGATTGTTTTCAATGACAGGAAATAATGATTCCTTTTCATTCTTATCTTTATCAGAGTGTTATTTTGGGAGAGATTTGAAGAACGAGAGAAACGGACGATAAGGATTAAGGGAAAGGTTTGTTGATTTTCTTTCGGATTTCTCGTATAAATTTCCTTCCTTTACTTCATTCAAGGTGAATGATATGTTTCTTGAAAGATAAGGAAGGGATTGAAGCGAAGAAAAAGGAATTTGCGAGAAGAAGGATTTTGAGAGTTTGAGAAGTTTCCATTCAAAATTGTAAGTGAATTCCTTCCAATTCAGTTTTAATGATATTTTGTATTTAAATCAAAATATTATTTTGATAGAAGTTATTGTTTGAAATTAGGGTTTTAGAAAGTGAAAGATCAAGTCATAAGTGTTGATCCCGTGAGGATTCAACAAGAAGAGAAATTGATTCAAGAGTAGATCAAACATCGAAGACCTGAAAAGTTTAAAGTGGGTAAATTATATTATTTTATGTTTTATTCATGATTTCAATTTTCTAAATAATTGATTAAAATCTTGTATTATAAAATGTTGAAGACAAATCCTTATAATTTTATATAGTCTTAAGAAAGAATCTATCTATGATAAGCTTATGAGAATAGAAAAGAAAGGAAATAATTATAAGGATACATGTAATGTATGTTATATGCAATGGTAACTATAAGGATGAAAATGAGAAAAGAAAAGAAAAGAAAATAAAGGAAAAGGGTATTGAAAAATGACAGGAGTCACCCCCTTATGGTACTGGCTGGGGACGCCGTACTCGTGCACGAAAAAGGAAAAGGAAATTTCTATGGAAATGGGAAAAGGAAATCAAATGGAAAAAGGTTGTACCTTTGGGTACTTTGAGACGGTGCTCCTGCGCAAATCACATGGGAAAAGAAAATGTAAATGAGAAATTAAAGATAACAATTGTTTTAAAATTATAAATGAAAAGAAGTATAAGTTAATGAAATGAATGAATTAAGGTTAAGAAAGGATAAAATATATCTTAATTAATTAATTATAATGATTAATTTACATAATTACCCACTGAGTTTACTTAGTAAACTCAAACCACGAGTTTAAATGTTTCAGGTAATTCCTAAGAAAAGAAATGGCAGAAAGAGAAGAACATGTTTACAGAAGACGCCGTGCAAATGATAACAAGTAAATTAAATTTTTGTGTTTAGTGGTTCTTCAGTTTATAGAAAAGTTTTTTATGATGAGTTATTATTATATTGATGGAAATGTACTATCGTCCGACCTTTCGTACCCGCCTCGTTAGATCGAGCATCTGGGCCGGGTTGTGACAATGACCAATTCCCCTTATTGAAATGCTCGATGGCGTACCATACGGTCAAAAGATTCTATCATTCTTGCTTGATAATTTTTTAAATTTTGTTAAGCTTAGAGTCTGACTTCATCTAGTACATCAAGCTCTTTCATTCATAAGCAAGCATTTTGTTCTTCCGTGAGGTTGTAATAAACAGATGCTCGAAGTGATGGCAACTCAATTTCAAGTGGCAGTGCTACTTTAGCTCCAAACACCAACGCATAAGAAGTGGCTTTTTTTGGCATTTTGTAGATAGTTAAATATACCCATAATGCTTTTATCATCTTGGTATATCATTCTCTTTTATTTTTATTGAGAATTTTTTTAAGTAATTTTACCAGCGTCTTGTTTAAAAATCAAATCCCCTCAAAACATCTATTGTATTTTCACTTTCTGCTCTTCCAGTGTCGACATCCATGCAAGTCTGTATGAACTGACTACAACTATCCACCGCCCGCGTAGCTTGTTGGAGATCCTTAGCTGTTGAGTTGTTGTCATCTTCATCTCCTAATAGCTAAACACACACTCTTCTAATCTGAGTCATCACTGAACCAACGAACACGCATATACATAAAAAATATAGGTACCCACTAATAAATCAAAAAAAGAACATTTCATAGAACAGGCCCAAAAACGTGTTAATGGTTGGAAAATTTTACTTTAAAGTACATAAAGGATGACAACAAGAAATATTCCAGCTGCTGAGTTGTCTCAAAAGACGTGCATAGAAGCAAAAAAAAAAAATAGAAAAATCCAACTGCAAATGTATAAGAAATTTGTGCACCCAGTTCTGAGTAAGCATTACCTGTAAAAAGTTGCTTGCTCTATTTTTTATTACACACAGTTGATCAAAAGCATAGATATTGTTTGAGTGAGAAGAGATGAAATTTGCATGCAAAGAGGATCTTGAGGATGCCGTAAAATGATCGCAAAACTGCTCATATAAATAGTAGAGCTCCTCTGTGGAATTCTGCATAATAAATACAGAGCATAAATGGAAAGCACGCATAAGAATTTTTCATGAGACACCAAACAATTAGAGTGAAAGTATGTGACCTGAAAAAATGAGATAATTTCAGCTTTTTCCATGTTGTACACAGCGAAAAAAGATGGATGTTGTTCAGTGGTACGAGAAACCTAATAAGCACACAAACTTAGTCAACTCATCATAACAAGCGAAGGAATAAATGCCGTAAAGCATGAGGGAGGCTTGAACTACGTATGCAAGATTTACAAATCTAGGAGTACATAGAAGTACTTACCACTCCATCTACACTACCAAACTTGATTAAAAGATGATGACGATCCAAAAACTGTACCTGTTGAAGTTATTGAAATTGCAAATTATTCCGGTAGCATATCCTTAAAGATTAGAAGAATATAAAGATAAGCTAAAAAAAAAAAAAAGGGAGAACATTTGCAATTGAAAATATCTAGTCCATGGCTTCAAATGGCTTTTTAACCACAGGTTAGTGTTTTGAAAGCAATAAACAAGTGTTTAACAAAGAGTAATAAGCATAATCTTCAAATTTTTTGAAGTGTCGTTGTAAAGCAACTAGAAATATAAACGACAAGATGAGTACCTTCCACATGATTAGATCAATGTAATCTTGAAAATGAAAATAAAACTTTTTCTTCAGATGTTGAATCCTCTGCACCAAAAAACTTCTAATCAATATTAGGCAAGTGGATATGGGAATGACCAAATCAAAATCATAATGATGATAATTTCCTAAAAGGGAGGATATTATTTACAAGGGGGGCCTCTGCATAAGCGTCACATAGCTCTAACATGCCTAAGATAATGGCACCTCAATTCATGTGCCATAAAATGTTTACATGAGCAGGTTGATCATTTACCCAGGACAGAGAACATGTCTTGCACTGTTTTAAGGGAAACAAAAAAAAATACAATTGCTAATAATTAAGGTCCACTTTTAATAACAAAGTAAAAAAACAAGTTGTAATTAACCAAGCTAGTTTACATTCTCCTCGTGAATTTATGCCACAAGTCCCAATATTGACACATAAGAAAGGAGAGAAACAGCATTGAGCACCACCTCAAATAAAAGCATATTTTTAAGGGATGTTCTGGCCATGAGTATGATAAAGGAGGGATCCTATAAGTAATGTTGAAGTTTGGAGGTTCCAAATCCAAGAAAAAAAAAACAAAAATACTCTGGGCATGGGATTAAACACTTCAAGCTAATAATGTTGCAGTTCTACATTCTATCATATCATATAGATAAACAAAACAATTAAATTCATAAAATGAGCATGCACATGGTTAAGCTGAAAAGTAGGGTACCAAAAAGTTAAGAATGTTTTATTTGTTTCTAACTTTTTAGGAAATCAAATTGCAACAAGTGCACTTGTTGTAAATTCAGAATATGGTTTTGTAAAAAAACATAACAAATTTATCATGTGCATATATGATACCCTATTGTGACCTAGAGACCATGGATACTCATCATGCAAAAAATCTGCTAAAAAGAGAAATTATGCACCTCAAACATTACGAAGAACCTGCAAGTTGAACCTTGTGAACCGGGTGCAGCTGTACTAGCATTAGGGGTGTAAACCAGTCGAGTATCTGCCTGATCGAGCTAAGCTTGTTTAGTTGTTGCTGAGCTCGAGCTCGAGCTCAAGCTCGACTTGAGCTCGTTTACTAAGCTCAAGCTCGACTCGCTAAAAACATCATAGGCTCGAGCTCTACTCGATTGCTCAAGCTCATTTAGAAAACTCGAGCTCGATTTCTTAGTTTTAAAGTAAAAAATTTAGTGTTTTTTATTTTTATATTTTAATACATAATTAATTTAAAACTATTAAAATAATTATATAATGCTAATTTAAATTAATTATTAAATATATTTTAATTTAATAGAGTGGCTCAACGAGCTTTCGAGCCGAGTCAGGCTCGAGCTCGAGCTCAAACTAGTGGCTCGATAAGCTTGACTCGCAAGCCTGTTAACAAACCAGCTCGGTTCACTTACACCCCTAACTAGCATTGAATATATAAATAAGATAGGTAAGTAAATGTTGTTATAAATAAGTCAAACCTTGTGAACAAGGTGTCGCCAAGGATCTAGAATTTTTTTTATGGAAGCTTTGATCAATTGCCATCAAATAAGTGACCAAGTGGGTGCCATATTGCATATGCAAGAAGTATCATGTACATATATGGAAGTGCTTGGAAAAATACAAGTCACACTTATCATGGAAACATGGACAGTAGCTTTAAAGAAGTGTCGTGAATTCCTTGCTCAGAATTTTCATAACATAAAATTTAACAAGGATAATATTAGGGTATATGCGTGTGCTCCATCTCACCCCAAAAAGCACTTAATAAATAGAAAATCAAAATGAAAGAAATAGTTTAAAGTCAATACAGCAAAAATAACTCTTGATATATCAATTCCAAATACATATATGGAATTGACCAAGTGGGTGCCATATTGCATATGCAAGAAGTATCATGTACATATATGGAAGTGCTTGGAAAAATGCAAGTCACACTCATCATGGAAACATGGACAATAGCTATAAAGAAGTGACGTGAATTCCTTGCTCAGAATTTTCATAAGATAAATTTTAACAAGGATAATATTAGCGTATATGCGTGTGCTCCATCTCGCTCGAAAAGCACTTAATAAATAGAAAATCAAAATGAAAGAAATAGTTTAAAGTCAATACTGCAAAAATAACTCTTGATATATCAATTCCAAATACAAGGCCTAAGCCAAACAACATTAGATTTTTAAAACTTACCATTCAACAAGAGGTAAAAGAAAAAGCTCATAAAAGTCCTTATGAATACTTTCATCCCAGGAGAACACCCCCACCAGTACATGAAAATAGTGTTTGCTCTACAATAGAATGAGTAAGAAATTTTCAAGCTCGACAATGAGAATTCAGCAATCTGATAGGAAACACTTGAAGTTATCAAGAATCCTTATCAATCTTTGATAAAACAGCGAAAACTTTCCTCCAAACTCTAACGAAAATCAGATAAAACAGTAATTTTATTGCAAGAATCAAATAGAACGGAAGAAAATAATAAGATACAGTTGATCCTCAATTCGATAGGATGATCTATCTCTCTAAAATCTCTAGACGCCACTAGAGCCCAATAAAACCTTAGAGATCTCAAATTTCATCTAAATTCAAGATGCCCTAACCCTAGGAAAACAAACTATTTAATGCATACAAAAATTTAAAAAAATTAAAAATTAAAAAATGCATACAATAAAAAAATAGTAATAATAGTAATAATAATGCAAACAATCCAAAAGGAAATTTAGAAACAATCCCTACATTATAATTTCCCTCCTAACTTCCTCAAAAACCTTCCTAAATAACTCTTTTGGTCCTGGTGATTCGAACGGCATGTACAATAGGCGAAGGATTTCCGCCTCTGTTGCCCGTAAGCCAGCCCCGTATGGACTGGCTAGACCAGTCCAGTGGACCGATCTAACAATACTCCCCTTCCAAAGACCCACCTTATCTGCAAGGTGGAAAGATGACACCCTCCTCCATTCTCTCGTCATCACAAACGATAAGAACCTGAAGAGTTTGGTCCTTACACCTGTTCCCCATAGTATATCTCTCGTCACACCTGAAACAGATCCCCTTCGCCCTCTTCTCCTATAATTCCATTTATATGAGCTTCTGAAAGTTGTCCCTAGGCCTTCCTTCTGTAGTCTTTTCCTTCGAAATCCTTCGAAGTGTACCCGGTGTTGGCTCATTGGATGCCAATAAGGTGTTAGTCATCCTGTACGAGCCTACTAACCTGCCTCTCGTTCCTCTCTCCAGATGCCTCTGAGCCTCCACCAACTAAGCTAGTTCCATAGCCTCTTCCAAGTCACGAGGCCTCATAATGCAAGCAAAAATTAGGGGGGGCCTAATTTTTGCTTAACAAAATAAGACTCTACTAGGTAATAGAAAAGACATTAAAAAGAAGACAAATTGGACAAAATAAACTTTAATATTATAAAATAAAAGACTTACAAATTTGACCCTTGTTGACCTTCATGTTATACCCAATAGAATCAGAAATGGAGAAGAAATGAAAACAAAAAATCCTGCACATAAGCCTCTTACCCGTCGGACCCGCGATATCCTGCCAAAATCGCGCTGATTCGGCGCCGCTTGAGTCGTATCCCACAAATTCTGCCCGAACCCCGCTCGAGGTCGTTCATCCACATCGTTAAATACCCAATCGAATGGAGCCTTCGACTATTCCTCTTCACGACAATTCTTCCACACACGCGAAACCTCTGCTCCCGTCGCCTCCAGGCTGCCGAAGCCAGTCTCTGCCTCTCGATTCCTCCATCCCGCAGAGAGAGAGAGAGAGAGAGAGAGAGAGGAAGAAGAAGCTGTCACTCTTACCTAGCCGAAGCCGATCGGAAGCCCCGACGGTCGTCTGTCCTCCACCTTCCCTGTCCGAAGATCGAAGCCCCGATCTCCCTTACCTGTGCGCCAAACCTCCGAGCTCCCCTACCTCTGCCGCCGTCCGATCCCGCTCCTTCTACGACGTCTCCTTCCTGTCGGATCGGGGGACACGACATTTTGATCGGAAGCTACAACTGGAGTTCACTGACCGTGAGGTTAACCCTCTCTGTCGCGCCCCTCTTCGGCCAAATCCCGTGCCTAACAGCCCTTATGGGCATTTTCTTTATGTTATTTTTATTTTTGTTTATTATTATTATTAATTATTATTATTTTTAATTATTAATTAATGATAATGATAATTATTTATAATTAGTTATTTAATTATGATTAATTATCTTGATTATAGTTAATTAAAATTAATATGTAATTAGTTTTAATTAATTAAAATAAATTATTTTAATTATAATTAATTAAATAATGATATTTAGGTATGATTAATTATTTAATCATAACTAATTATCTTTCATTTTAATTAATTATTATTAATTATAATTAATTTTAATTAATCAAAATTAATTATTTTAATTATAATTAACTACTAATTATGATAAATAGTTATAATTAATTACTTAATTATAATCAATTATCGTTATCTTTTAACTAATTAATTATTATTAATTATAATTAATTAAAAAGTAATCCCCCCACTCTCCTTCCTCGATGTCCGTGTCGGACCGGCAAATCACCTAAGCACGCCTTTAGTGGCCGTGGTAGGAGGGAACCCGGTGCGACACCTACGACGAGGTAGGCGAGTGACCCCTCGATCCACGTGTCAACCACGACAACCCCGCGGAGGTACGTACTCTTCTAAACTCAAAACCTTGCTTCAATTTTCGTGGCAAATTGGAGAACTGTCCTAAGCACGCCTTTATTGGCCGTGGTAGGATGGAACCCCGGTGCGGCACGTGTGGCGAAGCGAGGTCACTTTTAAGTACCCCCGGGCGGGGGGAAAGCAAAAATTGTCTCTTTTCAAAAAATACTTTTTAAAACCCCAAGCACGCCTTTAGTGCGCGTGGTGGGAGAAAAAACAAAAATACAACTGCCGCGGTGTCTCACCAACACCAACCGTGCACGTCTTTATTGACGTGGCGGGTAGGCGGTCTCTTGGTTTTTCCCCTTAACGGGGGAGACGCCGGGAAGCTGCCGAAATTTTATCTGAAATACAGACAAGGACTTGGAGCAGAATGAGATTTGTGGACTTGACTTAATCTACTTAATCAAACTTGAATCCAAATAAAGAGGAAATATTCAAATGAGATTGAACTTGATTTATACATCAAGTGGATTGAACTCGAACTGAAGTCAAACTTGGAACAATTTGGAGCATGGACTTGGTTTAGACAACAAGACTTGGACTCAAACTTGAACTCAGATGACAAAGAATTTGTACTTAAAATTGTAGTTTGGGACAACTACAAGGATCACTCAAACAAGAATTTGTGCAAGACTTGAGTTGGACTCAAGTTGACCTAAACTTGGACTTTCATTCGAACTTAATAAGACTACAAGAACTTGATTGAACTTGAAAGAACAATACAGAAGATCATAAGGAGTTTTTTTTTTAAAAAAAAAGATCTTAATTTGAATAATAACAAATGACCTTGAATCATATGCAAGAGGGCTTGAACTTGCAAGCTTGGACTTGGTTGGGATCATGCATGAAGGACTTGAGTATGAACTTGAACCTCACTCAACCTAAATGAATCATGAAATGAATGGTTTGAATACAAGAAAAATGTTGAAGACTCATTTTGGGACTCAAACCAATTGAGACCAAAGTGGATATGACTTGGATCATTTGAACTCAAAATTCAAATGATCAAAAGATTAAACTCAAAGTTGATTTGAACTTGACTCGAATCAAGAGACCACATGAAACCCAGGGATGATAAATATTCAGTGTACATAAATGGAATTCAATCAAATTGAAGCATTTGGACGATTACAAGATCATGAACTATTCTTAAAGGGATGTCATTATAAAAGATCTTCAATGTATGATTTAATGTCCTTGTCAATGGATCCTCAAGTCCATTCAAAGAAGTTGGATAGCCTTCAACGAAAGAATCCCTCAATGAATGATACAATCTATCCACATTGATTATACCAACCCAGATGCCGGTGTTAAGTGGAAATAATAACAATGTTGTTATCCATGTCATGAGCCTTCAAGAAGTATAGTGGGCGTAGTGATTTGCTATTTGTTATACACGATAAATTCAGCATGCTTGCAAACATCGAAGGGAAATAACTTGATTGCAATAGTTTATTAGTGTGTTCATGGATAGACCACCAAGGCTTATACACAACCGATGTCCCTCAAGTGTAAATAAATACACTAGACTCCCTCGAATAACAACAACCAGCACATGAAGAAATGAATGGTGAGAAATACAACAAATGCAAACTCATCCCAGTCATTATAAAAGACTCTTCATATATGCAACGCACTATCTACAGAAAAATATAGAAGATCTGCAACACACAAAAAGTCTACGAATATAGATTTGAGCACCATCTGTGGGTAGATTAGAAACAAAGGCAGGAGATTAATTAGTGCACTATGACCCACCTACGAAAATCAACAAATAGTGCACGACAGTCTACCTGTAAGAAGCAGCGAATAACTTTATTCAGAAGCTGCTACGCCACGCCACCGGATCCGCAACTTCTATGCAAGCGGACAGAAGGCGACTACGAATATTTTCAATAAATACCCCTGCACGTGCACTATAAATTGTATACACATAGGTACACTAAAGGGGAAATTACAATCTCAACCCGTATGGGCCCCGGCGAGCATATTATTGGTACACACGTGACGTCTAGGGATGATGCGCGGGTTGACAAGTGTATTCTAGTTCGAACCCGATCCTCCTATACGGGTCAATAGGAGTCGACAAGTTTTGAACTCTCAAACAAATATATGATTGCTACGACCGATATATTTGTCTTAATACATTCATATTAGGCTTTTAAGGCCTATAACAAAGAGAATTCACTGATGAGGGCATAAAGCCTACGAAACCCGATCCTCTGTCGACAGCCCGATAGAGTTGACAAGGTTCAATCCATAAAGTGAAAATGATCTCAAACACCCCGATGATGGCCGTGTTGAATGCAAATCTCAACCAGAGGGGTTCCACAAATATCTCAAATTCCACTCAAATGTCTATCAGAATCCAAACTCTACAAACTCCAAATTTCAAGATATTTAAAACTCAAATCAAATCATCAATATCTTAAAGCAAAATCCATCCACCCTCCGCAACAGTTTGCCGAGGCGGACAAATCAAAATTTACTTATGCTCACAAAGAGCCAAATGCCTAGTCGAAAATATCACTAGGATCCATTCTCAAACAAATCTCCTGCCAGTAAGGACGTGGTACGTGTCCTCAAACCGGCGGTTGGCCGCCAAATGGCACTGCAGGATAAACGGTTACGACGACCCGGGGCCCTCTGAACCGAGTGGTTTCGCCGCCAAATGGCACCACGATATAGCGGTAATGGCCAGAGCCAATACGCTCCTTATTGGCATCAAATTTTTGAGATATGAATCAATAGGATATGATCGATAGGGCACAAAGCCCTCTGTTAGCTAAGGTGAATTTAAATTTGTTCCCTTATGCAAATATCCATCCTAGGTCTACAAGGTACCCTTGGACGAAGCAACCCATGGCTGCCGATAAGGATCCTTCTGTCAGGTTGGGTCGACTACCTCCTCTGACTAAGTAGATCAGGGACCACGATGGCCCGGGACGACGGAACCATGGGATCTTGATCGGGTCCATCATCCATTCCCCCACCATCCGCTTTAAGTGCTAGATGGTGCAATTTCTATTTTAAATATCAAACCTTTCAGATTTCCAAACTTTCATCTCAATTCCCAAATCCAAATCCAGTTCTCCAAATTCCAAACCTATTGGTGCTACTATATGCCAGATAACACGTATCATCTACGTATCTGATTGACGACTAGCCTTAATCGAAAGTTCTCTCTCGTTATCGGGAGGGGTAATTAACTATAGGGGTTTGCGCCTATAGGAAACCAGAACTCAGATCATAAAGTCCTCACAAAATGAGGGCGAAATCTCTGGGTAGTGTCTTATCTACAAACCCATCTGCCTTCTAAAATTTACCCCGGAACTTATTCCGTTAAAACTCCCCTCGCCGAATAAAAATAGAAATCGCGCAGCGGGGAGGCCGGGGCCGAATTTTCGGAGCCCACAGATTTCTGGCGACTCCACTGGGGATTGGTTTCTCTTTCCATCTCTGGCTAGTCATTCATAAGCTATAGTAGCAATTATTTCAACCCGTACTCAAGATTTTGAGTCTTTCAAAATGATCGTTTAATGATTCAAAATTCTGAATTTTCTAAAATAATCATTCAGCAAATTCATATGCATTTAGTAATTTTTAAATTTATATTATTTTAATTGCGTGCTAATGTTATCTTCTCTTATTTTTGTGTTCTATGCAAGTCTCTGCATTTTGAAAGTGCGGGATGACGTATCAGATTCTGATTACTAACCCTTGCCTTTCATTTATGCAGATGGATCTACAGAATACCCCGATGACCGTCCAGCTGGGACGAGGAGCCAAAATTCAGCTGGCTAATGCTGTTATTGAGACTGGAAACACTGGAGCTACCATCCAATTTGGTAGTGTTGATTTCCCTGCTGTCGTTGCAAGAGCTTCCGAGGCTCCTACTCGTCGCACGCATCTGCCAACGCAACAACCCGCTACTGAAGCTCCTACCCGTTGTGTGCATCTGCCGGCACAATGACCGGTTGCTGAAAATTCTCGTGGGAGAATTTCTGTGTTTGAGAGGCTGTCACAGCCTGAGGCCCTGACCACCAGAAGAATTGTGAATGGTGGAAGAGTCTCTGTGGTGACTACAAACACCACACCCCTGCCGACCAGGTTATCTGCACCTGGGAAATACGATGTTGAGGCCTCCTCATCTGGAGGAAGGCCTACAAGGAGGCAAAGAAGGAAGATGAATGCTGAGCTCCGAGCTCAGCAACAACAACTCCCTGTTCACCCTTCTAATTTGCCGGCTCAAGAGCCTTAAGCCAATGTTCCTACCCGGAACAAATTTACTGACCTGAAATGGGTTAAAAGAAACAGCTCTACTGGGGAGCTGAAGAAGTCTTTTTGAGAGCAACGACGTAAAGTCCCAGCTCCTCCAAAGAGAAAAGAACCTGAAACTCTCTCAGCCCGGGTATATCGGGTCCTGAAGACGGTAAAAGATAAAGGTCTGAAGAAGAAGTTTCAACGACCTTTAGAGATCGAGACTAGACGAACCCCGCCAAGGGAGCGTCTATCCTTTGTTGCAGAGAAAAGAGAAAGACAGTATATTTCACGCGGTGAACATCGGGGCGTGACACCTGAACCATATGTTCAGGGATCCGCTGCCGAAAGGTCCCGGTGGAAAGGAAAACAAGTCTGGAGGCCAAAGCCTCGGAGAAATGAAAAAGAAAGAAGAGAAGGAGGAACTGATCTGGGCGTGACATCTGGTGAGGCTTCCCGGAGATCCGCCCCAATTTACAAACAACGTCAGAGGTGGGCCCCAAAAAGGACCCATAATGATATTCCTCCAAACGGTAGACACCTTGGAGAATCCTCCAGGGGATCCCGTCGCCCTCCATCCCCTCCAAAAGAAGAAACCAACTTTGACCGCAGTCCGCTGGTTGAAGAAGTCCCCGTGCCTAACCAAGAGCCGGAAATCCAGTGGCGGCGCCGCTCGGAGATCCGAGTACTAGAAGAGGAAGGAAATATGCAAGGGGAAGACAACATCGAAGAAGAGGAATTCCTCGAAGAGGATGAAAATATACAAGAATACCTTGAAGGGGACAAAAATATTGAAGAAAATATAGATGAATTTATGGAGGAAAACTTAGAAGAAGAATTAAAAGAAATAAATGACACCTTGGACATGGAGGTAGTCTATATGGTGAGACACACCAATACTAATGAGGAAGTCTACTACGATGACGATGAAGATGATGACGATCAACAACCGCCAATTAGGCGAGTTTATCAACGTCGTCGTGAAGCTGGGTCCACCACTGGCAGAGGTGGTCATTCACAAGCTGAAGAAAGAGAAGAAGCCGAGGAGAATCCCTTCGCTGACGAGAATGTCACGCTTGCAGACATGCAAAGACATATGAGGCGACAAATGAGAGCCAAAGATAGAGAAATCTCTCAGTTGAACGAGAAGATGACTGAGATGATGGCTCAAATGGGGGCAATGATGCAGATGATGCAGAGAACTGTTGTTGTTGGCGTCATGCCCAATCCTCCTCCGGATCCTCCAAACTTTCAAGTACCTCAAGTCTCAGGAGTACGGGGCACTCTTGAAGGTGGTCACGAGGCTCATAATGTCATCCGTCAGCCCACTCCACAAAATGTTGCAAGTACTTCCGAACCAGTAATTGCTGCACAATTAGAAGGAATCATCACAGAAAGGATCAGGGCTATTATAGTTGTTGACCAAGCAGAAAAGTTGGTGGGCAAGGGTCGTCCGTATCCTGCTGAATACGACCAAGTACCATACCCGAAAGGATATTCGGTTCCAAAGTTTAACACTTTCAATGGTAATAACAACCCCAGGCAGCACCTGGCGCAGTTTAAAGCCACCTGCGGGAACACAGGAGGCAATGACGCCCTACTCTTCCGACAGTTCGTTAGTAGTTTAACAGCAACTGCTTTCGAATGGTACGCTGAGCTGCCAAATGACTCTGTAAAGACCTTTGCAGAGTTAGAATCTATGTTCGTGAAGAAGTTTGCTAGTACAACTGAGAAGATCACGATCGCTGACCTCGCTCTTGATAAAAGAAAAAGAGAAGAATCAGTGACAAAATATATCACTCGCTGGCGAAATCTAAGTATGAAATGTGAGCAGCAGTTAGAAGAAGAGCATGCCGTACAGTTATTAATGGGCAACATTGATGACAAGATGCAACCCTTCCAGTGCATGGCTACGATAAACACATTTCAAGACTTGCTCGATAGAGTGGCTAAATTTGAGAAGCTGAATTTCTCCATATCAGAAAATCACTCTGATAAGCCCAAGAAAGCTAAGGCCCCAGGTGCTAGAAGGGGTGAGGCCGACTCTACGTTCTTCTCCAGAGCTGATAGAGAAAAGCAGTTGATTTACAATGTAGACAAGGGCAAGCAGCCGATGCAATATCAAGAAAAGCCCAAACAGGCCTACAACCCCAACCCCCAGCCGAAGCTGATACTCGGGGGCAATGATAAGCCACGAACTTATCAAGGTGGAGGAGAACGTCCGAGACAAGTAATAGGAACTGGTGATAGAATGTTCCAATCCCTCAAAGATAAAATGAATAAAGAATATTCATTCAAGAGGGAGAGTGTCGCCAAATTATTTCGACAAGTGTCGAAACCGGGTTTAGAACTACCTGAATGCAAGAGACCCGAAGAGTCGAAGCACATTGGTGACCCAAATTATTGCCCATACCATCGAGTGCTCAGCCATCCTATTGAAGATTGTTACATCTTCAAGGATTGGCTTGAAAGAAAATATCAAAAAGGGGAACTCACATTGTCTGACAATGTACTGTCTCACCCTAAAAAGGAATCAATTCGGGTGGTCACGTCCTCTTCCGTACCCATGGTTGAAGAAAGAAGAAATGAAAAGAAGCCAATTCAAGAAGAACAGTGGGAGACTGCGGTCTCTAAGAAGACTGTGAAAATGTTGAAGCAGCTTGAAGGAGTTTCAGGTGTAAAGTGAAAGTCTCCTATTGAGCCAATGATAGATTTGAAAGCACTGCCAGTGGTACGACCTTCTACTTCAAAACAGTTTTCCAACCAAGTTGGTTCTTCAAAGGCTAAAAAGAAAAAATCATCCAAGAAGAAAACCAAGTTGAAGAAGCCCAAGGAGAAGATAACTGCAACTCAAAGGGTTATCGATAGTTTGGATGAATACTATCAGACTGTGAGGCGACCTATCGAGCTTGTTGACTTCATGGCAGAGCTTAAAATTGAGGAAGCCAGAGAAGATGATAAGAATTCTCTTCCAACAGAAATATGTCGGGTCATCTCAGTGGCACCGAGTACCTCGATAAAAGAGGAATACACAGAAGAAATACCCTCTGAATCCTGTATGATCGTTTTGCCAATGGATTACAGTTCGGAGGAGGATTTGTATTTTCCAGAGGGAGACGAATCAGACCATAGCATAGCGTCTCGGATGGGACATGTAAACCTGGGTGGTGATTCTGAATCAACAGATGAGTCCCTAGACGCAACGATGGCTGACTCTGAAGAAAATATACGGTTAAATGACTCTGAACCAGAGGAGATTGCTCAAGTGCAGTTAAGAAGCGGCAAGGTGCTACTGCCTCCACCGAAGAAAGGGGTCTCCAACAAATATAAAGAGAAAGAGATAGTTATCAACGATGATATTATCCCTGAAGATCCTAAGAAAAAGAACACTTAATCCGAGGGGATATATTATAATATCTTATCCCATTTGAGAAAAATTCCAGCACAACTCAGTATATACGATGCCCTGGTAATGTCTAAAGACCTTCGGGAGACTCTGATTCAGACTCTCAAAGATTCTCAAAGATACGAGGCATATTTTGTTGAACGTAGTTTGACTGAAGTTCTACAAACTCGTAATGAGCCATTCATTACTTTCTCCGAAGAGGACATGATGCTCGGAACTGCAGACCATAATCGTCCTCTGTATGTTACTGCAGAGAGCAATAAGCTAATCATCAGTCGAATCCTGATCGATTCTGAATCCTCCATAAATCTGATAAGCTTGAAAGCAATGAGATCCCTCTGCCTTGATGTGGAACACCTCGGGCCAGATAAGTTGATGGTGCATGATTTCAATGAAAAAGGGCAGAAAACCCTCGGATCATTTATGCTCCCTCTTGTATTTGAAGAGCTCCATACAGAAGCTAAATTCCATGTGATTGACGCGGATACCTCATTCAAGGCGCTACTAGGTCGTCCCTGGTTGCATGAATATAGCATTGTCCCATCAACACTACACCAGTGTATGAAGTATCTCAAAGATGGAGAAGAATTCATGATCTCTAGCGACATTCAGCCCTTTACAGTTCATGAAGCAACAGTTTATGAAGATGCACGGTATTTCATGCCAAAGAAGCAAAAGTCTTCGAGCTCCCTCTAAGCTAAAGCATCAAACTCAAAAGCTGCAAAGCGACCTGAACGAGAAGGTGAGAAGAAGCAGGTGGGGAGAAAGAAGGCAATGCCGACTCTTCCCAAAGCGCCGACCATTCCAAAAGAAAAGAAGTATGTACCTCATCTTGGGAGTGACACGGATGAAGATGATGTTACTCCTGCTAAATCTCGAAGAGTATGTCAGTCCACAGATGAATGGAGTAGGCATGTTGAATTTGCAAATGATGATTACGACTACGATTCTATTTATATGAACACGGTGCAGAATGTGTTCTCTAGAAGAATAGACAGTCTGTCAATTTCAGACAGCGTCCTCGTAGTCACACGTGTTCCCTTGCAACATTTCAAAGAACTTATTTCGCGCGAGGTTCATAAAGTTGAAGAACTCGCCACTCTCTATCTGCCTCCCCGTAAAAATGGGACTGTGCCAAAGAATGTGTTATATTCCACGGGAGTTCGTGAAGAGGAGAATCACGACTGGGATTGCATGCTCCTCGACTCCGAGGAATTATTTCCTACGAGGCTACCTAGGTTCAATACCAAAAATATTCAGAGAATGTTACGAAAGCAAGTCAATATTCCTACTACCAAACGACAACTTCGTATAAGTTTGGGCCTTTGGTATGGGAGAAGTCCGCGTCCGTTACAACAGAAGGATACAGACGCATATAAAGGTATTGGATTCATCAAAAGAAAATTTCTCCGGAAAGAGATTTGTCGCGCCATCACATGCGTGGAAATTGAATCCGAAGATGGTGATGCTGAAGAGACATACGAAGCTGATGATTATGATGAACAGCCCGTAGAAGCCGAACCTGCACCAGAAGAGCTTGAAGATGGTGGACAGGCAGCCACTATGGATGAACTAAGAGAAGTCAACTTGGGGACTGAGGAGGATCCTCGCCCAACCTTCATTAGTTCTCTACTACCCGAAGACCAAATAGAAGAAATAAAAGAACTTCTCTGTGAATTCAGGGATTGCTTTGCCTGGACATATACTGAGATGCCTGGCTTATCCCCTGACGTAGCAGTTCACAGATTAGCAATCAAATAGGATGTAGCACCTGTCAAACAAGCTCCTAGAAGAATGAGGTTGGAGATTGAAGAACAGGTGATCGCAGAAACGAAGAAACTCATAGAGGCAGGTTTCATCCGAGAAAAAAAGTATGCCGATTGGATCGCAAATATCGTCCCAGTGAAGAAGAAGAATGAACAAATTCGTGTTTGTATTGACTTTAGGGACCTCAACAAGGCGTGCCCAAAAGACGATTTTTCACTTCCTGTATCCGAACTCCTGGTGGACAATACGTCCAACTACGACATGTTCTCCTTTATGGATGGATCGTCAGGATACAATCAAATCAAAATGGCGCCCGAAAATGAAAAGCATACATCATTTAGGACGCCTATCGGGATTTTCTGCTACACAGTCATGCCCTTTGGCCTGAAGAATGCTGGTGCCACCTACTAATGGGCGATGACTCACATATTTGATGATTTGATACATCAGAAGGTCCAGTGTTATGTAGATGACCTCGTTGTCAAAAGTCTTGGCCGAAATGATCATTTAAAGGATCTCAGAATTGTATTTGAAAGAATCAGAAAGTTTGATCTGAAGATGAATCCTCTCAAATGTGCTTTTGGGGTCTCCTCCGGCAAATTCCTGGGGTATGTTGTTCGTCATCGAGGAATAGAGATCGACCCCAACAAAATTAAGGCAATCACGGAGATGCCACCACCAAGGAACCTTCGACAGCTTCGCTCGTTGCAAGGACAACTAGCTTTCATTCGGAGATTCATATCAAATCTATCGGGAAGATGTCAGCCCTTTTCAAAGCTAATGAAGAAGGATGTTCGTTTCAAATGGGATGCAGAATGTCAAGAGGCATTTGACAGCATCAAAAAATATTTGTTGAATCCACCCATTCTCGCAGCGCCAATTTCGGGGAAGCCTCTCATACTGTATACAGCTGCACTAGAAGAGTCCCTCGGAGCACTATTGGCCCAGAATAATGAAGAGGGCAAAGAAACTGCGCTCTACTACATCAGTCGAAGGTTGATTGGAGCAGAAAGCCGTTATTCCCCAATTGAAAAGCATTGTCTGGCGCTGATTTTTGCAGTTCAGAAACTTCGCCACTATATGCTATCTCATAAAATCACACTGATATCAAAGATCGATCCGCTGAAGTTCTTGATGACAAGACCAGCGTTGACAGGTCGTTTAGCCAGATGGGCGGTATTGTTATTGCAGTTTGAAATCATATACATGCCACAGAAGGCGGTGAAAGGACGGGCCTTGGCAGATTTCCTCGCTGCACACCCAATCCCGGCCGATTCTCCACTAAACGACGATTTGCCCGATGAGCAGATTATGCAGGTCGAGGGGAATGAAAAGCTACCGTTCCGGGAGATGTACTTTGATGGGGCATCATCTATTAGACCTGTTCGACCTCCAAATATTGCAAGAGCCCGAGCCGGCATCGGTCTCATTTTCGTAGCACCCGAGGGAGGCATAATGAGATTTTCTTTCAGTTTGACTGAACCTCGGACCAATAACGAGGCCGAATACGAAGCTTTATTAGCGGGGTTGGAGATTGCGATCGATGTCAGAATCCAACATCTCCAAATCTTCGGTGATTCTCAGCTCGTGATAAATCAGGTCCTCGGTATCTACAAGGTTGGCAAAGTCGAATTGGCCCATTACCATCGGCGAGCCCTCGAGCTTCTGAAGCAAGTACCAAATGTTGAAATAGCTCGAGTTCCTCGAGGACAGAATGCTAAAGCAGATTGTCTGGCCAAATTAGCCAAAGAAATGGCGAACATCAATGAGGAGAGTCCTATATTCATCGGGGTTTACACTCGTAGGGTCTTGGAGCCCGCTTTATTACAATTTCCAAGGGTAGAAGAAATTCCAGATTCAAGTCAGCAGGATGAAACCCCAGTTGACCCTCAACCTCTCCATCAGATTATTATGGAGAATTATCCAGAAGGATATCATATGGCCAAGAGACATAAAGCTAGTCAAGCTTCAGAATCGTGATGGCATTGTTTAGATATTGAAGTCGAAAATGATTGGAGACAGCCATTCATTGACTACTTCAAAGAAAACAAACTCCCGACAGAAAAGTCTATGGCCGCACAAATTCAAAAAAGGGCGTTGCGATACGCATTCGTCAATGATACGTTGTACAGACGAGCCTTTGATCAAATGTGGCTAAGGTGCCTAGGGACCAAAGAAGCTGATAAAGTGGTGACAGAAGTCCACGAAGGGCTTTGCGGAGCACATCAGTCAGGTCCCAAAATGGCTGTTAAAATCAAGAGGATGGGATATTATTGGCCAACTATGGTCAAGGATTGTATCGATCACGCTAAGAGATGCCACAAATGTCAAATCCACGGTGATGTTATACATCAACCGCCAAATCCACTGCACCCAACAATAGCGTCCTGGCCATTTGAATGCTGGGGTACTGATATTATCGGACCAATAGATCCGCCGTCATCAGCGGGACACCGCTTCATTCTGGCAGCGACGGACTACTTTTCCAAGTGGGCAGAAGCGGCTCCATTCAGAGAAGTCACATCTGAGCATGTGATTAATTTCTTTACCCATAACGTCGTCTACAGATTCGGTGTGCCACGCCGCATAATCTCAGACAATGGTACTGCATTCAAAAGTACAAAAATCTACAAGTTCGTTGATCGGCACAAGATAGATTGGCGATATTCATCCATATACAATCCAAGGGCAAATGGCTTGGCGGAAGCCTTCAACAAGACACTGGTAAAATTGTTGAAGAAAATTCTCACAAAGAACAAAAGAAAGTGGCATACGAAGATGGCAGAAGCTCTATGGGCGTATCGTACGACCTACAAAACCCCAACCAAAGCCACTCCTTATTCATTGGTGTTCGGTGTTGAGGCCGTATTACCATTGGAGATCAAACTACCGTCACTTCGGGTAGCAATTCAGAATGATCTCACTCATGAATAAAATGCCCGCCTCAGAATGGAGAAGCTTGACGCACTTGATGAACTCAGGTTACAAGCTCAACAAAACCTGGAAATCTACCGAGGAAGAATGGCAAAGTCCTTTGATCGAATGGTGCGTCCTCGATCATTTCAAGAAGGGGAATTGGTCCTGGTGCTGAGAAGACCAATCATCCACATAGAAAAATTGGTGGCAAGTTCGTATCCAATTGGGAAGGCCCCTTCGTCATCGAGAAAGTGTACCAAGGAGGAGCATATCAGTTGATCGATCTGAACGGTCAGAGGCTCATGCCGCCTATCAACGGCCGACATTTAAAGAAATATCATGCATGAAAATTCTATAACTAATGTATTTTGTGATGAACAAAGTTTCATGTACATAGTTATCAAAGCATGTATATATTTATATTTTGAAATTCTCTTGTATAACGAGAATGCATTTCAAAATCCCCCATCAGACTGGGGGCATTTTAAATATTTATTTGGGTCGACATTGCGCTGCGTGCCGAGATCCCCAAATAAATATTTAAAATCTTAAAGACAAAAAGCCTATCCAAAATGTCCCTACGAGACAAGGGGCATTTTAAATATTCATTTGGGTCGACATCGTGCTATACGCCGAGATCCCCAAATGAATATTTAAAATCTTATATTTCAAATCTATTCCATTCTGAAATGTCCCTGCGAGACAAGGGGCATTTTATGTATTTATTCGGGTTGACATCGCGCTGCATGCCGAGATCCCCGAATAAATATTTAAAATTATCAATTCGAATATTCTTTTGTGCTAAAGAATATAAAGATTTGTTTTTCAAAGTATATGCAGGTGATCTCTCAAAGATCGAGATAACACATTCTCCAACAAACCGAGACTCAAAGGTCAAGAAAGAGATTTTTGTGGCTACACACTCCTACAAAATTGAGCCGAAGAAGCTTGAAGTCTTTCAATAGCCTGAAGCTTAAGGTTCGAATGGGTGTAAAAGGTCGGATCCAACACGCCCAAATATGGCCGGATTGCTGGCAGCTCCGTCTACTCAACAAGCCATAAGAAAGGCCGTAGTAGCGGAACCCCCACTTCGTCAACCCGTCAGTAGGGACTGTAGGAAGTACGAAGGCAAATTTGACTCGACCAGTTCAAGTGATTGTAATCTATAAAATTCTCCTAAATGACTGGAGAATCAAAGTTCCATTGGAAGAATGAGTCTCGAGCAACTACTGAATGTTCGTAGGCTCCAAAATCTAAAACCACGAAGGATGACTCCAAATCTGTCAACTTCAGTAAAATCAGCATTGGGGAGTGCTATTCCCATAGCTCGAGTCTGAAGCCTGAATGAGTGTAAAAGGCCGGATCCAACAAGCCCAAATATGGCCGGATCACTGGCAGCTCCATCTACTCAACAAGCCATAAGAAAGGCCGTAGTAGAGGAACCCCCATCTCAGCAACCAGAAGACGAAGAGCTGTCAAATTCTAGCTCTCCCGATCTGATGAACTCAAGTAATCAGATTAAAGACTTCTCAAGTAGTTAAGGATCAAGATACTACCTACGTTCGGTACTATCAACTAAATCCAGAACTTGCAAATCCTTCAACAAATCCGCAAAGCACAAAGCGAGGATCGAAGGAATTTTTCTTCAACAAGTCCGCCAAAGCACAAAGCAAAGGAACAAAGAAAATTATCCCAAAGTTCGTGAAAAGCCTATGGCTGAACTAAAAGGATTTCGTCATCAACAAGTCAGTTATGCACAAAGCTCTGGACCGATGACTTTTCGCCATCGACCTAATACAAACCTAAAGGTTTAGGTCACCGGCATCTACTCCTTTAACAAGCCCGTCAAAGCAAGAAAGCATAGGGCCGAAGGAACACAAATCTCCTGACAAATCATTAAAGACAAATCAGAAAATTCTCCATCATGGTCCGCATCACAAAGCATAGGACGAATGAAATCAGTATCTCAGCCATCTATTGATATATCCAAGAGATCTATGGAGGAAGAAAATCTTAGTGTGACATCCAAGCAAATTTTTGGAGATCCACTAAATGAAAATCTGAGTGTGACATCCAAGCAAACTTTTGGAGATCCACTAAATGAAAACCTCTGTGAGACATCTAGAACAAATATCTAGAGATCCACAGATTCAATCAGCATACAACAAACGTGATTCGCTCTAGACGCGTACCATATTTGTTGGGGGGCATTTGTTGACCTTCATGTTATACCCAATAGAATCAGAAATGGAGAAGAAATGAAAACAAAAAATCCTGCACATAAGCCTCTTACCCGTCGGACCCGCGATATCCTGCAAAAATCGCGCTGATTCGGCGCCGCTTGAGTCGTATCCTACAAATTCTGCCCGAACCCTGCTCGAGGTCGTTCATCCACATCGTTAAATACCCAATCGAATGGAGCCTTCGGCTATTCCTCTTCACGACAATTCTTCCACACACGCGAAACCTCTGCTCCCGTCGCCTCCAAGCTGCCGAAGCCAGTCTCTGCCTCTCGATTCCTCAATCCCGCAGAGAGAGAGAGAGAGGAAGAAGAAGCTGTCACTCTTACCTAACCCTCTCTGTCGCGCCCCTCTTCAGCCAAATCCCGTGCCTAACAGCCCTTATGGGCATTTTCTTTATGTTATTTTTATTTTTGTTTATTATTATTATTAATTATTATTATTTTTAATTATTAATTAATGATAAAGATAATTATTTATAATTAGTTATTTAATTATGATTAATTATCTTGATTATAGTTAATTAAAATTAATATGTAATTAGTTTTAATTAATTAAAATAAATTATTTTAATTATAATTAATTAAATAATGATATTTCGTTATGATTAATTAATTAATCATAACTAATTATATTTCATTTTAATTAATTATAATTAATTTTAATTAATCAAAATTAATTATTTTAATTATAATTAACTACTAATTATGATAAATAGTTATAATTAATTACTTAATTATAATCAATTATCGTTATCTTTTAACTAATTAATTATTATTAATTATAATTAATTCAAAAGTAATCCCCCCACTCTCCTTCCTCGATGTCCGTGTCGGACCGGCAAACCACCTAAGCACGCCTTTAATGGTCGTGGTAGGAGGGAACCCTATGCGACACCTACGACGAGGTAGGCGAGTGACCCCTCGATCCACGTGTCAACCACGACAACCCCGCGGAGGTACGTACTCTTCTAAACTCAAAACCTTGCTTCAATATTCGTGGCAAATTGGAGAACTGTCCTAAACACGCCTTTATTGGCCGTGGTAGGATGGAACCCCGGTGCGGCACGTGTGGCGAAGCGAGGTCACTTTTAAGTACCCCCGGGCGGGGGGAAAGCAAAAATTGTCTCTTTTCAAAAAATACTTTTTAAAACCCCAAGCACGCCTTTAGTGCGCGTGGTGGGAGAAAAACAAAAATACAACTGCCGCGGTGTCTCACCAACACCAACCGTGCACGTCTTTATTGACGTGGCGGGTAGGCGGTCTCTTGATTTTTCCCCTTAACGGGGGAGACGCCAGGAGGCTGCCGAAATTTTGTCTGAAATACAGACAAGGACTTGGAGCAGAATGAGATTTGTGGACTTGACTTAATCTACTTAATCAAACTTGAATCCAAATAAAGAGGAAATATGCAAATGAGATTGAACTTGATTTATACATCAAGTGGATTGAACTCGAACTGAAGTCAAACTTGGAACAATTTGGAGCATGGACTTGGTTTAGACAACAAGACTTGGACTCAAACTTGAACTCAAATGACAAAGAATTTGTACTTAAAATTGTAGTTTGGGACAACTACAAGGATCACTCAAACAAGAATTTGTGCAAGACTTGAGTTGGACTCAAGTTGACCTAAACTTGGACTTTCATTCGAACTTAATAAGACTACAAGAACTTGATTGAACTTAAAAGAACAATACAGAAGATCATAAGGAGTTTTTTTTTTTCTTTAAAAAAAGATCTTAATTTGAATCTTAACAAATGACCTTGAATCATATGCAAGAGGGCTTGAACTTGCAAGCTTGGACTTGGTTGGGATCATGCATGAAGGACTTGAGTATGAACTTGAACCTCACTCAACCTAAATGAATCATGAAATGAATGGTTTGAATACAAGAAAAATGTTGAAGACTCATTCTGGGACTCAAACCAATTGAGACCAAAGTGGATATGACTTGGATCATTTGAACAAATGATCAAAAGATTAAACTCAAAGTTGATTTGAACTTGACTCGAATCAAGAGACCACATGAAACCCAGGGATGATAAATATTCAGTGTACATAAATGGAATTCAATCAAATTGAAGCATTTGGACGATTACAAAATCATGAACTATTCTTAAAGGGATGTCATTATAAAAGATCTTCAATGTATGATTTAATGTCCTTGTCAATGGATCCTCAAGTCCATTCAAAGAAGTTGGATAGCCTTCAACGAAAGAATCCCTCAATGAATGATACAATCTATCCACATTGATTATACCAACCCAGATGCCAGTGTTAAGTGGAAATAATAACAATGTTGTTATCCATGTCATGAGCCTTCAAGAAGTATAGTAAGCGTAGTGATTTGCTATTTGTTATACACGATAAATTCAGCATGCTTGCAAACATCGAGGGGAAATAACTTGATTGCAATAGTTTATTAGTGTGTTCATGGATAGAACACCAAGGCTTATACACAACTGATGTCCCTCAAGTGTAAATAAATACACTAGACTCCCTCGAATAACAACAACCAGCACATGAAGAAATGAATGGTGAGAAATACAACAAATGCAAACTCATCCCAGTCATTATAAAAGACTCTTCATATATGCAACGCACTATCTACAGAAAAATATAGAAGATCTGCAACACACAAAAAGTCTACGAATATAGATTTGAGCACCATCTGTGGGTAGATGAGAAACCAAGGCAGGAGATTAATTAGTGCACTATGACCCGCCTACGAAAATCAACAAATAGTGCACGACAGTCTACCTGTAAGAAGCAGCGAATAACTTTATTCAGAAGCTGCTACGCCACGCCACCAGATCCGCAACTTCTATGCAAGCGGACAGAAGACGACTACGAATACTTTCAATAAATACCCCTGCACGTGCACTATAAATTGTATACACATAGGTACACTAAAGGGGAAAGTACAATCTCAACCCGCATGGGCCCCGGCGAGCGTGTTATTGGTACACACGTGACGTCTAGGGATGCTGCGCGGGTTGACAAGTGTATTCTAGTTCGAACCCGGTCCTCCTATACGGGTCAATAGGAGTCGACAAGGTTTGAACTCTCAAACAAATATATGATTGCTACGACCGATAATTTGTCTTAATACATTCATATTAGGCTTTTAAGGCCTATAACAAAGAGAATTCACTGATGAGGGCATAAAGCCTACGAAACCCGATCCTCTGTCGACAGCCCGATAGAGTTGACAAGGTTCAATCCATAAAGTGAAAATGACCCCAAACACCCTGATGATGGCCGTGTTGAATGCAGATCTCAACCGGAGGGGTTCCACAAATATCTCAAATTCCACTCAAATGTCTATCAGAATCCAAACTCTACAAACTCCAAATTTCAAGATATTTAAAACTGAAATCAAATCATCAATATCTTAAAGCAAAATCCATCCACCCTCCGCAACAGTTTGCCGAGGTGGACAAATCAGATTTACTTGTGCTCACAAAGAGCCAAATGCCTAGTCGAAAATATCACTAGGATCCATTCTCAAACAAATCTCCTGCCAGTAAGGACATGGTACGTGTCCTCTAACCGACGGTTGGCCGCCAAATGGCACTGCAGGATAAACGGTTACGACGACCCGGGGCCCTCTGAACCGAGTGGTTTCGCCGCCAAATGGCACCACGATATAGCGGTTATGGCCAGAGCCAATACGCTCCTTATTGGCATCAAATCTTTGAGATATGAATCATTAGGATATGATCGATAGGGCAGAAAGCCCTCTGTTAGCTAAGGTGGATTTAAATTTGTCCCCTTATGCAAATATCCATCCTAGGTCTACAAGGTACCCTTGGACGAAGCAACCCATGGCTGCCGATAAGGATCCTTCTGTCAGGTTGGGTCGACTACCTCCTCTGACTAAGTAGACCAGGGACCACGATGGCCCGGGACGACGGAACCATGGGATCTTGATCGGGTCCATCATCCATTCCCCCACCATCCGCTTTAAGTGCTAGATGGTGCAATTTCTATTTTAAATATCAAACCTTTCATATTTTCAAACTTTCATCTCAATTCCGAAATCCAAATCCAGTTCTCCAAATTCCAAACATATTGCTGCTACTATATGCCAGATAACACGTATCATCTACGTATCTGATTGACGACTAGCCTTAATCGAAAGTTCTCTCTCGTTATCGAGAGGGGTAATTAACTATAGGGGCTTGCGCCTATAGGAAACCAGAACTCAGATCATAAAGTCCTCACAAAATGAGGGCGAAATCTCTGGGTAGTGTCTTATCTACAAACCCATCTGCTTTCCAAAATTTACCCCGGAACTTATTCCGTTAAAACTCCCCTCGCCGAATAAAAATAGAAATCGCGCGGCGGGGAGGCCGGGGCCGAATTTTCGGAGCCCACAACCCTTACAAACTTGACTCAACCAAGACACCCTAAACTTGCTTCACTTATAGAAGAGGGATACAGGTGGGGTGTAAACTTGCGGAGAGACGAAAGAGGTTAGAAGCCAAGACGAAAGGCGGAAAGAGCTCGCAAGATTTCCTTGGGAGATGAGAAGAAGAAGTGGACAAAGCTCGCAAGCTTTTCCAACGAAACCCGCAGGTTTACATTTCCAAAAATCAATCACATAACATATCCTAACATTATAACTCTTAAACATCTCATATATATAGGTATAAGAAGGGAATACAAATAGCCACAAAACATTAATTTAAAAGCTAATTAAATAGGGAATATGAAAAGCCAACAGTCAATTCCCGGAAACGAAGCACCAAAGCCATGGAAAAGCACCCCCCCCCCCAACAACCACGGGAAAGCAGCCCAGGCGGAACCCGAAGAGGCAGCCGCAAGAACCAAGGAGGCCTGCACGAAACCAGGGCATCAAGGCACGGGAAAGGCCACCCAGCACTGGAAATCGAAGAGGCAACCGTAAGAACCAAGGAGGTAGCCGTGGGAACCAAGGAGGCAAACGTGGGAACCAAGGAGCCAAGGTACGGGAACCCAAGAGGCCAAGCACAGAATTTAAAAAGATAAAGCTACATAAATAAGATAATAAATTAACTAAAACCTAGCTAATAATGAACTAACCTTTAATTCAATAAATGAACTAAAAACCAGCTCATAAATGAGCTAAATTCTAGCTCAAAATTTATTGAGCTAGTAAGCACAAGGGAAGCCAAAAATCAAATTATTTTGGGCTTGAGTTGACCCCCCCTTTGCCTACATCACCGCATCGCTCTAACTGCTGCCCATATCTCTAGTTTCAGTCCCTTCATGAAGTTCCCCTCTAGCACGGTCTCAGAAAGGTGGTCTAATCGGCTAATAAGATACTCAAACCTCTCCCGGTACTCTATCACTGAATCATCTTGTGTCAAGGTGAAGAACTGCTCGTAAAAGTCTCCTCCTCTGACGGTTCAGAATCATTCTAACATGCAATCCTTGAACTCCCCCCAACTCCGTATGGATCATCGCATGTCTCTCCATTAGTACCAAGTCAAAGCCTTCCCTTCCAAACATAGGCCAGCAGCCGTCAATCTCTCCTCCTCCGTCAACCTATTGACTGTGAAGTATCTTTTCACCCTGTAGATCCACCCATGTGCATCATCTCCCTCAAAAATAGGCATCTTCAGTTTCCACATTCTCAGATCTCCTCCGTCAACCCTGCTTCCTCCAAAATTTCTCATTCCCCAAGCAGGTGGTTCCCCCAAATTGTGCCAATCATCTCTCCTCCGCTCGCACCCAAACCTCACATCATAAGCCCACCTTCTTCCTTCAAATTCAGCACCCTTTCGATCATATTCAACCCCTCTCCTTTCAAATTTGACATCTCTTCGATCATAATTAAGTCCTCGTCTTTCAAACTCTACCCCTCTTCTTTTAAATTCAACACTCCTCCACTCATGCCCAATCCCCTCACTCCTCTCCACATACCCTTTACCTGACTCGTCCCTAGGAAGCCTTAGGGGAGGCATTTTTTCTGTTCCCACTAAAATCTTCACCTCTTGATCTTCCCTTTGTCTGATCGACTAAGGGTTTTCCCCACTTCCTTGGCTGTCGGCGCCTTCCCTCACCTCCGACGGCGATATTTTGGTTTGGCCCTTGAGCACTTTCTTCAACATCTCCTCCATGGAAAACTTCGAATTGAACTTATAATGGATGACTGAAATATCTTTTTTTAATTCTAAAACTTGAGTTTGGAGATCTGAAATTTCAAATTTCATTTGTCTGATCTCCCCCTCCAATACTTCTACTTTTCTTCTAGCCATGGGAACCTGGATTTAGGCTCCAACAGCAAAGAGAAACAAGTTTGAAGCGAATATGGCCTCCAAACAGTAAAAAATAGCAAGATCGGAGAAGAAAACACAGCAGAAATCGATGAGGAAGACTTCTATTTCAGCACAGAAAATTGCTCTGATACCAATTTGATAGGAAACACTTCAAGTTATCAAGAATCTCTATCAATCTTTGATAAAACAGCGAAAACTTTCCTCAAAACTCCAACGAAAACAAGGCAACCATATGGGCTAATTTTTATGTCTTAAGAAGGCAAGGGTTGGGAGACTGAAACAATGAGAGTGCAAGAGTGAGAGCCAGACTACATCAGAAAGGGAACGAAAGCAACCAGGCAAGGTGAGGGCATATGGTATGCGCGTAAGCCACAGCAAGGAGTTTGATCTTCATAGATAGACTTTAAAGTTGAGTGGCTTGAACAAATTTGACGCATTTTTTTATTTTTTTTATTTTTTTTTTGGGTGGCGGTGTGGGTGTGTGTATGTGTGTGCGCGCGGGTGTTAATGGTTGGTTCAATTGAAACAATCCGAGGGGCCAATTTTCATGTCTTAAGAAGGTGAAGGGAGGGAGGTCAAAAAAAGAGAGTGCGGGAGTAAGAGCGTGCTAGAGAAAGAGCCAGACTAAGTTAGAAAGGGAGCGTAAAACAAGCAGGCGAGGGTGAATGGCATGTGTGAAAGCAGCCTGCGCATAAGCACACCAAGGAATTTGATCTTTACAAATAGACCTTGAAGTTGAGTGGCTTAAACTAAATTGGCTTTTGGTGGTGGTGGTTGGGGGGTAATGGTAACCAATCTAAGGAGCCAATTTTCTTGTTTTAAGAAAGTGAGGGGTGGGAGACCAAAAGAAAGAGAGCACAGGAGTGAGAGCGTAATAGAGAAAGAGCGAGACTAGGTGAGAAAGGGATTGAAGGCAAGCAGGCAAGGTTAGGGCAAATGGCATGCATGAAAGCGCTTTACGCGTAAGCCACAACAAGAGTTTGATTTTTACATATAGAACTTCAAGTTGAGTAGCTTGAAGTAATTTGGGAAGGTGAAAGTATTGCTGAAGACTTCTTCCTTCCTCTTGCTTCAAATTTAAAGGTAAACTCTAAGCTTACCAATTCTAAATTTGAACTTCCGTCCAACCATCCATTCCCTTTATCAAGCTCAATGGAATCCTTAAGCTCTTGTTAAGTAGGGGCTTGGACTCGTGGTTCTGTATTCCACATTGGTTAATCATTACTAAGAGATAGCACCAAATTCAATCACCTTATGTTATCCACCTTTGTTAGTAGATCCTTATGTTGACCTGTATGTTGTAGTAAAAGAATGAAAAAAAAATTACGCTCATACTTGTACGCCAAACAGAGCACTTCGAAATTGTGCCCAAATCGCGAAGATCCCGTGACTCGGACGTCCTACACATGTCGACACTGATCCCACCGCTCTTTGCGCGTCATCTTGCTACCTCACACGGATATTTGCTCGTCGTTAAATACCGAAGAAATGAAGCCCTCTCCTTCCTCTCCCATTCGCAAAAAGCTCTGTCATCTCTGCCCGAAGCAAATCCACGATCTCACCTTGTCGATCCAACTGATTGCCCTAGCCAACGTCGATCCATCATCTTCCTTCCTCATCTAACCTAATCCCCCCGACCACTTCAACTTCTAACCTCTACGCCTCTTTCATTGCTAGCCGACTTCGCTCCTTCGACGATGTTTCCCTTTCCATGTCGAATCAGGAGTTATGACATTTCGATCGAAGGCAACGACAAGAGCTTGCTCGCAATGAAGGTCACCTTCTTCCTTCCGAGCGCTTCTTCGGCTGAATCCCTAAATTCGTCGAACTACATGATCTAGCAAATCTAGGATTTACTGTAAAAAGAGGAAAATAGATGATTTAACTCGGCTGCGACATTTAACTATTCCTTATATCCTATTTTAACAGGATTTAGCATAAATCCTACTTAAATCTTGCATAATCTCGCCCAGTCCAAGCCTTCTTGCATTAATCCTATTTAAATATTGTCTAAACCATGCTAAAACTCTGCTTAATTTAATTGATTTACAATTAGTTTTAAATTAAATATGACTAATTATAAATTAAATATAATTAGTTATAAATCAAATCAAATTGATTTATAATTAATTTTAAAATAAAATATAATTAATTATAATTAAATATGAATAATTATAATTAGTTTAAAATTAACTATAAATTAAATAAAACTAATTTATAATTAATTATAAATTAATATAATTAATTATAGATTAATATAATTAATTATAATTAGTTTATAATTAATTGTAAATTAAATCCAATTAATTTTAAATTAAATACAATTAATTATAGATTAATATAATTAATTATAATTAGATTATGATTAATTGTAAATTAAATCCAATTAATTTATAATTAATTTTAAATTAAATATAATTAATTATAGATTAATATAATTAATTAAATTGATTTAAAATTAATTGTAAATTAAACCCGACCAATTTATAATTAATTTTAAATTAAGTATAATTAATTATATAATTAATCATAATTAGTTTATAATTAATTGTATTTAAATCCAATTAATTTATAATTAATTTTAAATTAAAATAATTAATTATAGATTAAACATAATTAATTATAGTTACTTTGTAATTAATTATAAATTAAATGTCCATATGCCTTGACCGTCGTGTACCCAACCTCGCCGTCACCGACACCTCACTGACCGCCAAGGTATAATCTTATGAACTTGAAATCTTGTCCTCGACATGTGTGACACCTATACATGCTTGTCTTAGCATAGTAGGAGGAAACCCGGTGCGACACATTCGATGAGGTAGGTAGGCACTATACACACTTTTCATAGTGTGACGGGGACAACTTTAAAGCAGGTACCTTTGAAAACTCATACACGCTTTTTTTAGCATGGTGGGATTGAACACCATGGTCGCAGTGTCTATGAACACCTATTATACACGCTTTTTTAGCGTGATAGGAAGGCTCAGTTCCCCACATTTCCCCCAAATGGGGGATATGCCAAGATACTGCCAAAATTCAGAGTAAAATGCACAGAGACTGAATAACAGGAAATTTGTACTGTACAGCAAACAACATATATCCTGAAGAACCATACATATTTTTCTCAGCGTGGTGGGATTGAAGACCTCTACTGCGATGTTTACGGACACCTACCATACACGCTTTTCTTAGCGGGGTGGGAAGGTCCAACTCCCTAAATTTCCCCCAAACAGGGGATATGCCGGGATGCTGCCGAAATTTAGATTGAAACATACAGAACATGAACAACAAAAAGACTTCACTTGAGCAGCAACACAGAGGACATGTACTTGAAAAGAAATACACAAAACTTGAACAGCTATGCAGGGAACTGAACATGAACTAAACAACAGGGAACAGAAACCTAAAATGCTAAAATGCATAATAATAATCAAAATATAAATGTCAAATGATAATTTTTATTTTTCAAATAAATATTAACAAACATCAAATCAATAGCAGGCGACTTATAATGTACAAGACTTTGATGCATATAAACAATGAATGTTAATCAATCCACAACAATTACAAAACAAATATCAATCATTAATGACTGAATACATAGCACACAATGAATGATGCTGGTTGATACATGATAGATGTAGTAGATTCCTATAATAGTCCCTACGAGGTCAAATGCCCTGTACTTGCAAGCAACAATAGAAAGTTGCGGAATGCATGGACTTCTTCCACATGCATTAATAAAATCCCCCAGCAGAGCTTATAAATTGAAAAGGCGACACTGGAAATTAATAGTGGGAGATATGTCATTGCAAATAAGCACAATCAACGACCACCTGTGTGTGAATGATGAAGGTGGATATGATGCAAGTACAACGGCTCTCCTACAAGTACGTCCAGGAGATTATAGTGAACATGAACATTCTCTACAAGCAATGATAGTTGATATGATACTTATGGATAACAACAGTGGGCATATCGCAAGTACGATGAATCTCATGTGGACACAAGTACACATAATTGAGTCCTTCAATTGATAATCTCATGTGCTACCGTCACTATCATAGCTGATAATTTTGTTGATCAAGTACAATTAAGTCCTTCAATTGATAATCCCAAAACAATATGATAGTGACGGTAGGGTACCGAGGTAACTCGATGTACGGAGAAAACTCACCGACACATCATCAAAGAAAGACCTCGACTATAACGTGAAGTACACATAATTGAATGATCCTGTAAAATCAAAGAATGATCAGTTGAGAAGTTCTTTCATCAAATCGCCTCTACATAGATCCTGAAGACTTCCAACAACAGCATGTATCTGCAAACTGCTAAAAGAAGCGAGTTGGTCTGTTATTAGCGGAAGGCCCCAATTACGACATTAACCGCATAAAGATGAATGTTTTATTATTGATTATGTAGAGTCAAAGAATAAGCACTTAAAGAAAAAAAAAAAAGAAATAAGAAAGATAAAATGTCTCATTCTATCATCTCTTCAAAAATACATGGGCTCCCAAAAATATGCCGCGTCACTCAAATGAAGACCCAGAGATCAAGCCCCTCAACTCAATGTCCTACCCTTGTGACGAGTCAAGGATAAAGCAATATAACGATATGCGACCTCCCGATGAACGAGAAAATGGAGCCTACATCAGAACAACGAAGTGCCTCACGACAATCAAATGATAACGCTACGATTCACTTGTAAGCAAAAGCAAAGAATCAGTAGTGTGAACCACATGTCGCTGAAGCACGAAGCCACGCCACCAAATCTGCAAACTTCATATAAGCAGATAAAAGGCGTCAGCAAAGCCTGAAATAAAGCCCCACCCATTCAGCAACAATAATCACTTATGCAGTCAAACACCCCATTGCACAGCATGCAAACATCTTAAAATGCCCCCCTCATACATGATTTGTAATAGGCATAATAGGTCATATAAGCATATCATCATACATTAACATATAGATGCATTGTATGTGTATATCTAAGGGCCTTTATACATGCATTTCAAGAATATCCTCGTATGCATTGACAATAAGTAAAGGGTTTCACTCTAGTATGTCATTCGACACTACAATTATATTTAAAAAATCGTATCATGCATACATATGAATGCATCGTATGAGAGACATCCAATAGCATCTACCCACATAGACCCTGGTGAGCGTATTGTAGGTACACACGTGACGTCTAAGGATGCCGTGCGGGTTAAGAAAAAAATGTAGATTCGAATGTGATCCTCTGTTGGCAAGCAGACGGAGTTCACAATATTCAATCAACAGAAATATAACCCATATGTCCCCGATGATGATTGTGTTGAATATAAATCTCAACCGGAGGGGATCATATATTTTTCAAACGTCCTCAAACTTCTACAAAACACAAATATTTTCAAATGACCATATATTCCCCGATGATGGTTGTGTTGAACGCTCATCTCAACTGGAGGGGACCACAACCATTCCAAATACCCCCAAATGCCCATAAAATTTGAAATTTTAAAAATACCAAAATTCAAGATATTTAAAATGAAATAAATCATCAAATACTTAAAACAAATACACATCCACCCTCCGCAAAGGTTTGTTGAGATAGACAAATCTGAAAACTACTCCAGCTCACACAGAGTTAATGTCTAGTCTAGAACATTACTAAGATTCATTCTCAATCTGTTTGTTGTCAGTAAGGATGTGAAATGTGTCTTCTAACTGGTGGTTTGTCCATCAAATGGCACCACACCTAGGGTTTTGCCACTAAATGGCACCACAAGTAAACGGTTATGACTGAGACCCTCTGAATCGAGCGGTTCTCCGCGAAATGGCATCATTATATTACGGTATGGTCAGTGCCCGTATGCTCCTCAATGTATTAAATGATTAATCAATGAATCAATAGAATAAAATCGATAGGGTACAAAGCCCTCTGTTAGCTACGGTGGATTCAAATTTGTCTCCTTAGACAAACATCCACACGAGCTCTACAAGGTACCCTTGGACGACGCAACCCATGGTTGTTGATAATGATCCTTGTATCAGGTTGGGTCGACTATCTCCTCTGACTAAGTAGATCAGGGGCCACTATGGTTCGGGACGACGGAACCATGGGATCTTGATCAAGCTCATCATCAGTCCCCCCACCATCCGCTTTAAGTGCAAGATGTGAACTTTTCAATTTTAAATATCAAATCTTCAAACACCAAACCCATGCTGTTACTATCTGTCGGATACAGCGTATCTACAGATACGACGTACTGGCCTTAATCAAAAGTTTTCTTTCGTGATCGAGAGGGGTAATTAACTATAGGGGCTTACGCCTATAGGAAACCAGAACTCATATCATAAAATCCTCGCAAAATGAGGGCGAAATCTCTGGGTAGTGTCTTATTTCAAACCTAATCTGCCTTCCCAAAATTTTCCCCAAAACTTAATCTGTTAAAACTCCCGCCGAAAGCGAGAAAGCAGCAAATCACAGGCACGGGGAGGCCAGGGTGCAAATTTTCGGAGCCCGCACCTTCATTAAAACTTCTCTAAGATAAAGCTCTTCATGACTTAGCATCTAGTGTGGACGTTTATGTAGAGTTGAGGCAAGTCCTCATATGATGTCCTAGTTGGCGACATAGAGAACATACATTAGAGCCAACAAGATATTCTTCTATATGCACCTTCACACACTCAACAAAAATTACAATAGTATTACTGGCAATACCTCCACTAACTTCATTAGCTTAACGATTCTTCCAATCTGCTCATCCTCTTCAGTGTTCTTTCTCTTAATGTAATTTTTTACTCTTAGTGGCCTGAAAATCAAGTTCAATTCCCCTAGCATTCTCTATCAGCATTGACTGATATTCAATCTCTAAAAGAATTAAGGGTTTTGTATCCCTCAGTCCATATAAGAATCGATAATATTTTTCCCCTAAATTAGGGGCTAACTAAGGCGCATACCTTGAAAGCATAGCAAATAATGTCTCATACTAAATGATTGATCAATCTCCTTGCACTAACCATATAAACATGTTTGCATTTGCCATCATGCAGAGAGGGTCACAAACCTTGCAAACTTGTTTTGCATTTGCCTCTAAATTGTGCAAAAGGACTAGCAGAAAATAATTTAACACCAAATATTGCACCAAGCAGAAACAAACCAAGAAAGAAAATGCATAGAAGTCAATATCAAAAAATGCATAGAAGCCAATAACAATAATACAGACTTGCTCGAGGATTATAGAGGTAAAGATGTATATACAACAACAATAACATCAAGCCTTTGTCCCACTACGTGGGGTCGGCTACATGAATCCTTTTTTGCCATTGTGTCCTGTTAAAAGTCAAATTCTCATTTAAATCTAAGAAAGAAATATCATTTCTAATATTTTCTAACCAAATCTTCTTAGGTCTACCTCTACTTTTTTAACATAAGTCAAATCTAATACCTCAAAGTTCCTAACCGGATCATCGGAAGGCCTCCATTTAATGTGACCAAACCATCTAAGGCGACTCTCTCTAATCTTATCTTCCACTGGAGCTACTCCAACCTTTTCGCATATATGCTCATTTCATATCCTATCTCTAAGGGTAAAACCACTCATCCACCTAAGCATCCTCATCTCTGCAACACTTAACTTAGTATTATGCTTCTTTTTTAATGGCCAACATTCGGCACCATAAAGCATTGCAGGTCTCACCACCATCTTATAGAATTTTTCCTTAAGTTTGAGGGGAACTTTTTTATCACACAACAAGCCCAATGCATTCCTCCACAGCTCCACTTCAACCATCCAACTTAAATTATACTGATAATATCCCCATCTATTTCACCATCACTCTGAACAATAGATCCAAGATATCTAAAACGTGTACTCTTATTAATGACTTGATCACCCAAAGTCATAATCTCCTCACTTCCAAAATTCAAGTTTACCTTCAACTCCCTCTCTAGTCTTATCAACAAGAAGAATATCATCAGCAAAAAAGCATACATCAAGGTACATCCTCTTGCAAATGTCTAGTGAGAACATCCATGACTAGAGCAAAAAGATATGTGCTTAGAGTTGATCCTTGATGTAATCCAACCGAAATAGGAAAATACTTGGTCAAACCACCTTGTGTTTGAACACAAGTAATAGCTCCTCCATACATATATTTAATGATTTGAATATAAGAGTTATTAACTCCTTTCTTTTCAAGAACTCTCCATAGAACTTCTCTTGGAACTTTATCATATGCTTTCTCTAACTCAATAAACATCATATGTAGATCCTCCTTATTCTCTCTATATTTCTCCATAAAACCTCTCAATAAATGTATGGCTTCCATAGTAGACCTACCCGGCATGAATCCAAATTGATTTTGAGAAACATTAGTATCACCACAACCTATGCTCCATAACTCACTCCCATAGTTTTAAAGTATGACACATTAACTTAATTCCTCTATAATTAAGATGTACATCAGCTTTATAAATACATCAGTCACAAAAAAGTATCTAGCATAATGAGATAAATATTGTGAAATTTTGAATTTGTTGATAATAGAAATCAACATAAGCTAGAAACGATAGAAACATGAAAAATAATACGAATATAAATACAAATCTACGTACCTATCCACATAGGAATGAATAAGCAAATGCACGAACAAAGGAAAAGAAAAGTTAGACTACTAGCCTTCTAAGTAATTGATCTGATGCAATGGAGTTACACAAGAGTTTAAAAAAAAAAAGAGAATTAAATTCAAGCTCAACGAATTATCTATTCATGCATCAAAGTTAAGTTGATTACAAGTAATTCGCGATGTTCAACTTATTAGGCAAGAAACTACAACAAGAAAACTAGACCATTTAAGCATACGCAAAGGAGAAACATAACACAAAGGCTAGTAATAAAATCCCACAATTAATACAAAGTTGTTCACACCTTGAGACCTTTAATTCTCTCTTCCTACGGAGACTAAGTTGAGCGACGAAAGATTGTCCATACTAGCATTGAGGTTGCCACTAAGATGGAGGTACCAAGGAACGTCGCCGTGAGAAAGGATCTCGGAGGCGGAGGAGGCACAGTAGCTCGACCTTTGATAATCCAAGTGTAGACGGAGAAGTGTTCGTCAATGGAATCTACTAGCGTCGGCAAGATCCGGTCCAAGTATTCGTCGACGGTATCGTCGAAGTCAAATCCGACGTCGAAGAATTGTGATCGAAGGATGTTGACTCTTCCGTTGTTGTCGTATTCAAACCCGAAATTCCATTCGGGTTCTTCCATGAATTTTTGTAAGGGAGAACGGTGGTCGCCGCAAGAGGGATCTCCAAAGGGAGGGAGATAGGGGTGGCGGCTTGGAGAGGGGAGAGGCTTTGGCCGTGGGTTTGAAAGAGGTGTGGGATTTTTGATTGGGGGAAGATGGGTGAAGTGGTTGCTGCCTTGTGTGAGAAACAGAAAAAGAAAACAGGTTCTCAAATCATGTCAGGATTTGCTTAGGTAATCAAGATTGCTTAGTAATTTCAAATCAGATTTTGAAATTAAAAGCTTGCTAAGCAAGAGAAAAAGTAACTGAAATATTAGGCAGTGCTTAGGGGCCATTAGGGAGGTAATTAAGAAACAAGGGGGGCCGGCCATAGAGCATGGGGGGAAAACGTGGAAATTAGCAGGTGGGGTCCACGCCTAATCAAATAATTCCTCAATCAAATCTGAAATTATAATTTCAGATTTGATTATATTTTAAGTAACTCCCAAATTTGAATTATTAAGAGGGAATAGAATTTGAATTCCTCACTAAACATTTATCCCCTTAAATGCCTTTCTTAATTGGATGAAGACCAATTAGGAAACTAGCTTAATTAGGGGTAATTTGAAATTCCAGCACGTTGGGTCCAAGGGGAAAAATCCGGCGACATGCTGTGGGCTGGGCGGCGGGTTGGGATGTCACGGGAGGGTGCTGGAAGGGAAAACAAAAGGGATCGGCAGGGCTTGGTAGCGGGATGGGTAAGTGGCCTGTGGCCAATTTTCCTGGCCAGGCCGGCGGCAAGAGAAATGGGGGGAAAGGGAATTTCTGGGCTTGGAAACAGTAAGAAAACAGTGGAGAAAACTAAGAATTTCCTAACCTTGCACACCCCTCTTCAAGATCTCAAAGAGAGATCGTAACCACGTCGGAACTCACAAAGAGATCCAAAATATTCTCCCAAGAACTCACAAAGAGAACTAGGAAGCGGAGAACTTACAAAGAGATCAAAGTAGAAAATTTTATCCAATTTTTCAATAATCCTCATACAAGATACAAAGGCCATATAAATAGGCTCCAAACAAAAGAAAAATGCGAAAGTCTAAAATGCCCCTTGGGGCTACAAGAGCAACTACTACCCTCAGGGGTAAAATGGGAAACTACGAAAATAAAAGCATAATATATAAACTGCTGGTACAAGTAAAATCAATAATAAAGACTCTCTATCATGGCCGTCGATCTCCGTGGTCGTCTTTGATAGACGCGCCGAAATCTCCTATCGATGACCTCATCAGTAATAGCCAGCTTCAGTACAGATTTCTGTTAAAAGGGACTAAACGGCATGGCAAAGTAAGTTTAATACAAGCAGTCTACCATAGCAAGATGCACTAACTTAGTAAGAGCTTAGGACGGCACATGAGAAGAATGGTGAGTTTTCTTTTGAATGCAGAAAAAGAAATTGTTTTTCAACTAATCAACGCTAAATTACAAGCTTCACTGAAACCACACTCCCAAATCTATGACTCTAAGAATTTCTCCTACAAAATCGTAATTGTTCTCAAGATGTGTAAAATCAATTTATAACATAGTAGGAGACATAAATTCATGATCTTTATAGTAATTTAGTATCCACGAATCAAGTTCCTAAGAGTATTAACCAGGAGAATGAATTAAAAAATATTAATAATAGATAAATATTATGGTATATAAAATCTTAAATAACATTTAAATTTTATGAACATGTAGTTTACAACATCTGCAACAATTTAAATACTATTATTAAAATATTGTGGTTGACAAGTATTTTGGTGAAGTAATCTTTGACAGTGGTTGGATTGTGCGCCTTTACATGCACCCGTTCCAACATGACATTTGTTCCAACAAAACGCATAAATAAAAACTGATATCAATTTAATATGTTTTCTTTTGTTGCACTTCAAGCATATGTAAAGAGTGAAACGCATAAATAAAAACATGTGTAAAGAGTGAAGACTTAGAAATTTCCTCAATACTATTAACAAGATATGGAATTTGCTTTTTTATATTTTAAAGATAAAATTAGCAAGCAGGAGGCAGAAATGAAAAAAGCAATATCTGGATGGCATACCAATGTTTGATCCGTTTCCTCACTCCAATGCTTGCGAAAAATATAAGAAAGCAACCTCTGTTTGATGCCACTAAGAAAAATTTGTCCCTCTGTAACCTGATGATATTCATCCTATCTCAAGTTAGCCGATGCTTAGAAATATTAGAGCGAGCCAAATGTTGAGAAGGCATCAAAAACATGTAGGATATGCGTGGGTGTGCCATGCATGCATGAAAACGAGGGGGAGGGAGCGAGTGGGTTAGGGGGAAGGAGGGAGGGAGGGAGGGAGGGAGGAAGAAGAGAATAGAAGCCAAGCTTCCAGGCTAAATTTAACCATGAACACATATGTGGGAAGAATAGGAAGTTTTCAGTTGCAAAACTAAAAAAAAAACAAAGTTTGTTTCATGAAATTAAAGAGCATCCTGCAGTTTAACTGTAAAATTGGATCTCATGGAGTTATACCAAATATAAAGGATTCAACAGTACTTGGGCTTCATGTGATATGATAACACAAGTTTGGTGCCTAGAAATAACTTTAAGGTTATAGGTTCCCAACCTGCTTTAAAATCTTTTTATTTATGAATTACCCCTACAAAAATGATGAAAACTTACCTGAATATGTGACCCAATAAACAATTCATCATCTTCATGGCAAAATGTGCCTACTATCCTAACGTCGACAAGGTTTCCAGAATCCGTAATCTGTACAATGTGTATTGCTTGGTAACGCAGTGACATTATACACAACAGATCCTCATGCAAGAAAACGCCCATGCTGTGGTTCAAATTGACAAAGTCATTGCAGAAGACCTTCTCATCCAATACAAAACCATCTTCTAACCTGATGTTTGAATATAGAAATTACATAACAAATTTATGTGCTTCCAGCTCAAAAAAAATTAAAAGCAAGTAGAAATGAACAGGAGAGGATGACCTCTTGGTGATAATAAAGGAAAAAAATGCTAATAATAAGTAAATGAATGCTTCTAACAACTTAAGCCAATACCTCACAAGATGAAATACAATTCTTTCTATACATTGAACTCCATTGACTGCGCCCTCAATAGCAGGCGCCTCATGAGATAGTGCAGTAGAGGTTGCAAATATGCCAAATTCCAAACCCTCCACATACAGAAAGAATTCTTTGCAAATAAACTCATTACTTGTTGCAAGTGATACAGTGTACAGATGGATGAAGAAGCTGTCAAACCTTTTTGCTCTCTGAGACAGAGCATCTGAATCGCAATCCTCACCTTTGTATGAAAAGGATAGCCATGTAGGCCTGTAAACTATCAGCTCCTGGTGATTTCTGCTGAAACTTATTAAATATTTCCCATCATCAGTAAACTTGCGGAATGAATTATCCGGACAATCAATGTCATATATGGTACAACTTGGAACAAAATTTTCATAAAACTGTCGAACAGAATTAACCTGCAGCATTTAAAAAACTCATTCTATCATTACACCTTATATTTAATTGAGAAACTACTTAAAATAAATTTGAATACTTTAAAGTAGATAATGAAAATTATGACAAATAAATATTAAATTTAATCCCACATAAACAACTCAACAAGAATGAAGATTCATAAAACTTATCGCAAGCAATTGGTATAAAAGGATAGTACATTGATGATCAGCTCAAATATTGCGTCTACTCCAAGTGCTTAATCTTTTACGGTTAGCACACTTTTATCCAGAAACTTTTATTTCAAAATTAAGCAAGCAACAATTGACAATCAAAATAATATATTAAGCTCTAATTTTATCCGGGCAAATAAGGATACATTTGATTAATGTCCCTAATTTCCCAATATCCAGGATTCTAACAGTAATTTTTGCAATAATTTAATGATGATGGCAAAAAGGACAATCAATCCTAAGGAAATTAAAAAAAGAAAATTATGTACAATGAACATTAAAATATGATTTTTTTTATACCCATTATCATTTTTTATAATATTTCAATTTAAAAAAATAAAAAACTCATTCAAAAATAACACTAAAATGTAAAGATTACTGATAATGAGTATTGTTGCATGTCATAACATTCGAGACGGTAGAAAGAGAGTTTAACATCTTAGGATGACATGAAAATCTAGCCTAATAAAAGAGAATAGCAAGAGATTACAGGGCTTTTAATCAGAAATTCAAATGTTGATCCTTGATAACACATGATGCCCTTTCCCATGATTGAGAAAAGTGTTCATACAATATAATAGACATAAGTTATACAGGAAAAAAAAATAAAATCTATTATGAAAATTTGAAGAGCCTTATGGCATGAAAGTTTTCATCAAAAAATAGTTTGTTGTCTGTTTGGTCGTTCATTTCAACAAGATGAAACTAAAGACCATGAAGTTTGGTACAAATCTTAGTATTGACATCGAAAGTTAGATTTCATATCGATTGTGTGCATCGGCAATCAGGTGAAGGCGCTCGTCAATATTGTTTGGGATGATGGGCAACAAAGTTAGCGGGTGTCGGTGTAGTTGGAGGATTGTAGTCATACAAAGGTGATCAAAGGACCATAGTCGGGCAACAAAGGCCAAGGGATCGTAATTGAGTGACGATGGTTGTAGGATCATATTAGAGTGATGGTAGTCAGAGGATCATAGCCGAGCAAAGGTAGTTGAAGGATCGTGATAGAGCGACATTAATCAGAGGACTATATGATGGGGACATCAGCAGCGATTTCGACACATGTACCTTCAGGAGATGCCGGAGATCGACAGCCACAATCATGATTTGTATTTTCATCATTTTATGTAGTAGTTTATTTTTATTTTATGTTTTTCCATTTTTACCCTTATGGGTATTTGGTAGCTATTGTAGCCTAAGGGGCATTTTAGTACTTTACTTTCTTTGTCATTTTGAGGCCTATTTATATGACCCATTTCTCATGTAAGAGTTAGTTTTGATGAATGAAAAATATTTGCTTTGTGTTCTCTTTGTAAGTGCAAACCTCCACGATTTCTTTGTGAGTTCGTAGGAGAAGCTAGATCTCTTTGTGAGTTCTAGGTTTTTCTCGTTCTACTATGTTCTTTTATTTCTCTTGATCAAGTCTTCCAAATTTTCTTCTTGATTTTCTAGCCTTACTCTTCCCCTCCCCCATCAACCCCTTGCCACCGGCCACCTGGGCCGCCCAAGCCACCCGTCGACCACACCAAGCCCGTCCAACCCGCTGGCCGCCGTTCTCCCTAGCTTCCCCTCTTGCCCCCCCCCCCCCCCCCGCCCCGCGGCCCTCTCCCCTTGGTTATGAATTTGAAATTCAAATTCCAAGAGGTATTGATTACCTTCCAAATATAACTCCTAAATTTTAGGCCATCTTCATAATGGGATTTCAATCCTAATATTGAAATTCAAAAGCAGCCTAACGTTTACATGTATTTTAGGAAACTCTTGCCATACATTAAACCTGAAATTTCAATCCAGATTTCTTATTAAATCTGCTGTAATTGTGGGCCCCATTTTATTTAATACCCAGCCCCCCTCTCTCCCCATATGGCCGGCCACCTCACCTTTATTGCCTCTCTCTAATTGCCACCTCATCACCATTTAAACCCCTCTTAATTACCTCCCTAATACCTCCCCTCTCCAACATAATTACAGTTTTTATTTCAGATTTCTAACCTGACATTTGAAATCAATTATTCCTTCTCACCTCCACCTCCCCAAGTCCCGCCCAAAGCCCAAACTGCCTCTGTCCTGACGTTTGGCTTGCTGCCCCCTTACGCCAGCAGGAAGACCTTGCTGTCCAGCACACTGGACGCCCACAATTTGATGTCCCGAGTTTCCAGCAGCCTAGAAGAGCCATCCAACGTCTCTTGCACCTTCAAGGTTGCTGTCCAAGACCAAACTGTTGCTGTCCAGAGGAATTCGGCATCTCTTCCTGCCGTCCAGCCAGTCGGGAGAGCTTCGGATGCTATCCTAAAGTTTCCGATTGCTGTCCACCACATCAAGAAGGGTTTGGTTGCCGTCTACTTCATCTCAAGCATTCAAACAGCCACTAAAGCTTCACGTCTTCTATTTCTTTGGGTAAACTCATCATCCGACCCTTTTATCTTTGTAGTTACTTCTCTATTGTTGTGATATCTTGATTCATGGAAATCATGCTAATCTTCTCCGCTAAAATCTAGTAATTGGATGAGTTGTGTGAGGGATCTTCTCAGAACAACTAATATTATTGTTAGTCTAGGGATATTTGTGGAAAATCATTCATGTACGCAACGTTAGATTGACTTGATTGTTATATGATCTTAACTCTTACCCGTGTGAGTCAACCGTAAGCTCGTTTTTTTCGTTCCTAATGTTTTATCTCGTCGTTCAAATTATTATAAAGATATAATTATTTGTTCTATCTAAAATTAAGCGTGCAAGCTTTCATTACGAAACCCATCAGCGCATGTATGTTTCACATCATCTTGGTATCAGAGCATGGCTAGCATGCTTTGCTTGTGCTAGAAGTTCCTAGGGAGTTAGTCATCATTTTATGGCTCATTTGCATGCGTACCCTTGCTCATTTAATTGAATTTTTCTGCTTTACTTTGCTGTCCAGAAAAATTTCTGCATGTTTTAAGCATCTTAAGCAAGCATAGTTCATTACATAAGTGTTGTCTTAGCCATTCCAACTCACCTAAGTATTTAGGCCACTAACTACATTTGAAAACTTTGCTGTCCAGCACTTTTCCTGCACCATTTAGGGACTTTTAGGTGCCCTTAAACCCTTGTTAAGTTGCTTCCCCCACTCTACACTCAACCCTAAACGCTTCGACAACTTACGCCATTGTGTTAGGTTGCTGTCCACCGCATTCCAACAGCATATAGAGGCCTTAGGACCATCTTACCCTAGCGTTTAGGTGCTGCCCACATCCCAAAATCCATCCTATACACCTAGGCTTCTTCACCAACTATTGTGGTTTGCTGTCCAAACATTTGCTGCACCCAATAGTGAGTCTAAGTGAGCCTAACTTGGTGTCTAAGTCATGTATCATGCGCCCATTCTTCTTTAAGCTTCACTTAGCACTTTCCAATGGACTCGATAGGATTTCAAAAGAGGTTAGACGACCTAGTTAATCTTGTAGGCTCACTAACGAAAACCACCAATGAGGAACTTGTTGACTCTCCCCACTCTAGGTACGTGACCCAGTCGGTCAATCATGTTAGTCGGAGGATGCCCCACTCAACTTCTCAACTTAGACCTGATCCTAGACAGCAAAGACCTCACTTAGAGTCACCTTACCGTTTACCCACCTTTGATGGTTTCTCGGACCCTTACTACTTTAGGGAATGGGCTAAACAACTAGATGACTATTTTGAATCATGTCATATCCTTGAACCCAACCAAATTAGCATCGCTAAGTCTCACCTTAAAGATCGAGCTCTTCAATTTTGGATGAAATTGGAAGATCATAAAGAGTCTCGTGGTGAGTACCTTACTTGGAGAGACATGAGACGAGAACTTAAGTTGAAATACCGACCCCCTACTAGTGACGACCGTCATCTAGAGCATCACCATACCTCGTTTGTTGGGATGACCCGTGGACCTTACTGTGGTCGAGACCACCCACCCATTAGTAACATCCGGGTTGCTGCCCCACCCTTTAGGTCCTCACGTAACCTAGATGGCCGACCCTCTACTGGGTCTTCTGTTAGACAAATCTCTTATGACTCCCCATTTGGACCTACCCCTGGCCAGCTCAGTCAACCTGTAGCCTCCCCAGTCTTTGACCCTACAAGAGTTATCTTAGTAAAGAATTGCAGTAAAAAGAAGAAATCTACAGAACCCGAGACTGAATACACCCATTTCGTGGATACTATCGATAACGCAGACTTCTTTGAGGATGCAACAAAAGAGATTGAATCAGACTCTCAAAATGACTTAAACCCTGAGCTAGAAAAATTAGAACCTTCTTCCATCAAGCCCCACTGGCCGGCTGATAGAAATGGACCGACTACAAGATATATTCGTGTGACTTCGTCTGCACTTGTTTGTACCCGAATGTTAAGAAAATATAGCAAAATTATTTTGTGAAATTATTAAAGGCTAGTTTTAGCCAAGAAATTTTTTTTAAACGAGCATATTTCCCATAGGCATGAAATATATCATGGATGAATCCAACCTTTTATAGTTGAGTTAACTTTAAACAATATGCAAAAATAATAATGCTTTACATACAAATGAGATGCATCTTAAGATTAGTCAATGTTAGGAGATATTGGAATTGATCGATTAACATATATTTTCAGTGAAATTTAAAGAACTAAAAGGGTAACAAATAATTGAAAGAAAAAGTATTTTGGCATCAATATTTTTTAACAAAGAAAATGTTTAAGATTATCACAATTATAAGAAAATCAAACGATCACACAATGAACTCATGGACTAGGATCTAGAATATGAGCTTTAGAAATTATGTCGATATCGGAAAATCAATCTGGATTGATACCAAGAACATCCATTATGGAAGTGAATTAGTGCCAATACAACTTACGTAAAAGTAGAATAATTTGCATATGATTTTTATTAATCATGAGAAGGTATATGATCAAGAACGATGGGGACTAATTTGGTGAGCATTAAGAAGAAAATGCATATGTCAAATATATATTGGATTTTAAACAAATGTATGATGAAAGCATTAAATAACATTAGTATCTCTGGATTGACTAAAGAATTGTCAATCCATTAGGATATATTAAGTATCAAAATTAAGAGTGTGCGTTTTCATATTATTTATAGAGAAGAATACAAAGGACAATCAAAGTATGGTATTCTAGTGTATGAATTTGCATATAACAATTATGGAGACTTACAAGCATATTTTATAAAGCTATAATTAGACTAGTTATGTTATATGGAATCAAGTGTTCCTTGATAAAAAAGATAACAATAGCTAAGTTAAGTATGGAAAAAATGATAATGTTAAGATAGATATATAACAAACTTGAAAGGAAAACTGAGAAAGATTCTATGAGTTGCGGCCAGACAAGTAGCATCTATAGAAGACTGCCTAGTGCAAAATACACTTAAATGACATTGACATATGTACAATAAAAGGCCAAATATGCACCAATAAGAAAAGCATCCGTAGTTAACATGGAAAGGGCAGACCAACTATAACATGAATAGAACTACAAAAAAATTTACGCAAAATATGTTTGACAAGCAAATGGGGCAACCCTGATGCCTCAAGTCGCAATTACAAAGGCAAAATGGTACTCATTTCTAGGTTTTAAAACTCTTTTGCAACAGCCTTGATGCCAAGTTAAACTAAATCTTTTGAGCACAACATGGCTTCCTCCGATCCCTAATCACCAAACCTCAATAAGCTACTACTCTATCTCAGTTACTCGTCATCATACAAACACAAGCCCATTAGGCCATTAATCACCATGGACATAAACTAATCCCAATTTGCTCCCTGAAACTTCTAAGGCATGCCATCCAATAACATACACCGTAGAATAAATCATGAAACTACCCTCTGCCCAGCGAGAGTTGCAGTCTCTAAATGATTATAGTTCCAGAAAATAACCAAATAGAAACAGATATGCTTGTGCGTGAGAGAGAGAGAGAGAGAGAGAGAGAGAGAGAGAGAGTACACTAGCGCTGGGACGGGGCTGGACGATTTGGCGCTCGAAGACCCTCGCCGTAACGTTCAAGCTCTTAAACATCAGTGATTGGCGTAAGAGTGTAAATCCCGAATGGGCAAATGGGATGACTCGCGGTGCCTCTCCGGCATCCTACCAGCGGAGGGGATATGGGGACGGAGCTGGAGCTGGCAATCAAACTCGAGACCGAGTTCACTCCTCCCTGCGAGGGTCTGAGTTTTTTCCCTAGCTTTGCCTTACAGCCTCGGCTTCGGGGCCGTAGGCATCCATGGCCTGTGAGGACATCAACCGAGCACGTAATACGCAGAAATTCTCGAAATTTTGGAGATTTTTATTTTTAATTATATAAATTTTAAATTAAAACATCCTAATTTAAATTAAATATAATAATTTTTTAGATATATATTGTTGCGTGCTAGAATATACGCGGCAGTAGAGTTAGGAAATATTCGTCTTAGCGTTGCATGAGTATTCCGCACACAAACAGAAAAGAGAAAAGGAACACCAAGGTTTTTACGTGGAAAACTTAAAAGAGGGAAAAAACCACGGGGCCTCGCCCAGTTGCAAAGTTCCACTAGTATTTGTTTGAAGTACAAAGGTTGATCCGTCTTACAAATCAAGACGATCAATTTACAATCAACTTCTCACAAAGTTACAAAGTTCTGCAAATTCCCGGCGTTTCCCAAAAATCCGGCAGAGTTCCGACGTCTTCAGGCAGCAGGAAGAGCTCCGGCGGTGGTCGAGGAGGTGAGGAATCTCCTTTTCCCCTTTCTCCTTTTCTTCTTCTCTCTCTTCACTTGAGTCCCTTTGGTGTAGAATGGGGGCTCTATTTATAGTTTTTCTGGAGTGCATAGCCCATAAATAGGCGTGAGATCAGGGGCGAATTGGGAGTGTTTTGAATGGACGGCCGATATTGAATCATTTGATCATGCACCATTCGTTGGGCATTTGAAGGCCTTAATGATGTTGGAATTCGGCGATCTTGGGCTCGTTGGATTCGTCTCGTCGAGCCGTTCGATTCGAGTATAAGCTCGTCAAAATTGGAGACCGTTTAGTAACTCAAATTGCGGTTTGAACCTTCCAACAGTGCTTTGAGCCCTTGATTCGGACTCATTTGGGCTCGGATCGGGTTGATCTTGGTGTCGTTGGGTTCGTATTTCCGAGACGCTCAGTTTGACTATAAGTTCGCTGAAATCGGAGTTTGGGTGCTCCCAAAATTAATTTTTGAAATTTCCAACTTGTTTTTGCCTCGAGATTCGTGCCCGATTAAGATAGTTTTATAATGACGTATTATATATATATTTAAAGTTATTAACATCATAAAATTTTTTATGTCTTTTTACATATAATATTTAAATATTTATATTTATTTATATAGCACTCATGAGCAAAAAGTATAGGATGAGATTACTATTAAGTGATGCATGAAATGAAGTGGTACACAAAGTTCTCATCAAGTAGTGAAGGGCGTAAATGAGTTGAGTCAAGTATCTGTCTAATTGAATTAAGCTCGTTTAATTCTTGCTGACTTGAACTCAGCTCATTCGAAAATTGTTATGTAACAACTCGAAAAAGGTAAATAGTAAATAATTGAAATTTTGGGTTTGGACCCATTTGCATTTGTTTTGGAGTGTTTTAATGCTTGAAAATGCATGGTATTCTAGAATGAGTCCCAAGTGTTATGTATGAATTTCGGCAAAATTCGAGTGTCAGTTATGGAGCACCACAATGTCGCATGTTCATTGAGTAGTAGCTGGTTGTTATTGCTTTTATTAGAATAGGTGAAAGACAAGTAAAGACTGATTGACCCGTTCATTAGAGGATGATTGACATATACAGGATGATGGGCCGACGGGCTTTCCTTTAAATACGATAGTTTTGTGTTATACGATATAATGATACAACGACTAGGAGTTATAAGGAGATGATTATTGTGCCGGCGTGCAAAGAGTAACGACTCTGTTTATTGAGGCAACAGTTTACTAATATTGATACGATACTAAAAACACCATGAAAGCCGAGACTTCTTATTTATTTAATGTGGCTACTAAAATGCTTGTTCATATTCATTATTAATATAAGAATTACTATTATATTATTGATTTATTATTACTACTACTGGATTTACTAGCACTGATATGTACACTGCAACTATTATGGATACTCATATCGACTCACTATATTGTATTGATTACTGATATTGACTTAACATTGAGCATATGATTAAAACATTTATATGATACTGATAGACTCATTGTATAGTATGTTTACACTTATATACGATTTAATCGCATTAGTATGATTTTGACCGTTTTTACTAATGATTTAATTTTATCGCTTTGATATAACGATTGCTTTATATATTTGACCTTGTACTAATTTATTAGCTTTTGTACATTATTTTATATATTTTAATGCAATTGCATATGATTTTTACTATTTATATATTAATTCAATGATCATATGAATGACATTACTATTATTTGATTCTTGGCATACATATTAAATTCAGTTATAAGTTTTAAGTGTGGCATGCTGGGCTAGTTATCTTATTATACGGTTAAATAATTTCATGTCAAGTCAAGATAGCAGGAATGAAAGATTGATAAGGATCCTTCAAGTTTAATTTTTTTTGTTAGTTGTTCTTTTGTACTTAGGATTTGGATAAACATAATATAATTAATGATTCTTGAGTATTGTATATGATTTTTAGAGTAATGAATATAGATGTATATTGATGTTTTGAATTACAGAAATTATTTTCACTATTTATGGCTGATAAATGATATTATATAGCTCTAGTGTTGTTATTAAAAGAAAAAAAAAAGAAAGAATTATTTCAAATTAGATTCTAAGGCGTAACATAACTCAAGCTCGGCTCAATTACTTGATCAGCTAATCTGGAAAGCTCAAATTTGACTCAAGAAATAATTAAAATTATTTAGTATATGTGTTTATTATATTATTTTTAAATGATTTTTTAAAGACATTTTAATATAAATTAGCAACTCGATAAGCTTATAGGGCAAGCCAAGTTGTGCTTGAGCTTAAGCTCGAATAATGTACAAGCTCAAGTATAGGCTAGAGCTCAAACTAATGGCTCAATAAGCTCATCTCTTGAGCTAGTTAATGAGTCAAGTTCGAACAGACTTGGCTCACTTATAATGCAAAGACTAAAAAGGCTTTAGAGGATAAAAAAGCTTTTGTAATCATTAATCATAATATGGGTTGATATTCAAGCTCGTGAGCATCATTTAAATGATATCTACTAGAAAAATGGTCAGAAAACCCTAACCAAGATCAAATCTATAAATTTTACTTATGGAATCAAAGCTCATTAAAGCAAGCAAAATTGCACTAAAGCCAATATTCATTGATACCAAGAACAAAGCAAAGTTTGGGAAACTCAAAACATGAAAATTCAAATTTGTAAAGATTATTAATTACTTATTTATTGGAAAATAAAACTATATCAAAATCATGAGCAATGTAATAAGAACCATGAAAAACAATATCGAAACATATATTTCAATGCTAAAATTACTAACAAAAATGAAATAAAGGTAAAACTAAATATTTTTCACAACCTTACTAATTTTGATAATTTTCTTGTTATTGTTGCTTATGATAACACATTTACTATCAGCTTATTTCAATGAGAATATTTACTTTGATTTGTCTTTAGTTATTAGTTTAAGCATTCATCCTCTAAGTACTATTTGTCTTCTTCTATCTAAGTATGATGGTATAGTTATTAGTAAGATTATTTAGGCAACCAAATTAGTTTCTCACAAATTTGTAAACGTAAGGTACTTAAGCTTTGTCTGGGACGACTTTTTATTGTTTCTTAAAACAACTTTCTTGTACAAAAATTAAAATCTTTGACAAGAAATCTACTTTAAGAAGCACTAAGAAAGTTGTCCCAATCGAAGCCTTGACCTTGCATGAACGAAAGAAACTTTTGAATATTTATGTTGTTGTGAATGATCATGCTTTTTGTGCCACTTATGATTTTTATTAAGATAAGAGATGTTATGTGTAGCCATAGGAGAGGTCTTAAGACTTTTCTTTAACTTGCATCTTGTTTAATGAGTTTTTACTTTTTCATCCTGCAATATTGATTTATCACTAAGAATAGTTTAGAAATAAAAAATTAAACTTAGTAATATTTTGTGCGTAGTTTGTGCTCGTTCTACAAAATATTTATCTTTTAATTTATCATATTCAAAAATGAGTTATAATAATAAAAATTTTGATTCTTTATTTAAATATAGCTTACACACTCATTTGCATATTTATTATCGTAGTTTTTCTCATGATTTGTTAAATATGCTGCTTGGAGTTTCGTATTTTTACCCTTGATGAGCTTGAGCATTTTTAGTACAACAAACTAGATCTTCATTTTTCTTGTTTATATGAATGTTAGTATTGTTTTTTTATCAAAAGATTGTTAATTCTTCTCCTTCTGTTTAAGAACTACTTTCATGAATATCTATAGGATTTTTCTTTGTCTCATTAATGATGGAGTTGTTCTCCCTATTTTTATTTCTAAACAATTGGGGTTATATTCATTTAAAAAATATAACACTTTTTCTATAAGATGCTTATTAGTAAATTATGTATGGAGAGAGATAAATTCATTAGTGATGTTGAGAAAATTAGTTATCCTCAATCGACTCATTTAATATAACATCTTGAGAGAGGCCCTTAGTCATATTCTAACATGTTTATTACTTAACTTGATTGGCCCCCTCACAAGTTACTCTAGGTTTCTTCAAAAACAAATGAGAAGTTTTGACATTACTTGCATAGTTAAACTTACTAGGAGCTAATCCTTGAAGAACTAATCCATGGTGAATTAAATTGTAAGCCTTGGCACTCAACCATATCACATGCCTTTCATCTTATAAAAACTCAATGAAAAGTTTAGGAAACACTTTTCCATTAACCATTTTCATTGGGATTTTGTATTCATTAATCACAACCTCACATTAATGTAGGTGGAGGATTGAATCTTGATGATCAAGGCAACCTTGAATGCTTCGTGATAGATTTAAGTGATATTTGTGAGATTGTTGAAAAGTTTAGAGGATCTTAGGGTATATTTTGTGTGGAGTTAAGAGAAATTTGAAGAGGAGGGTGGGGCTATTAAGGTTTAGAAGGGTTGTGGGGACAGTGGAAGAGCATTGGAAAACTTGGGTATTAGAGGGTCGGGGTTTAGAAGGCTTTTGAAGGGCTATTTTAGGATTTGTCGTGCCAAATCTATGATTTGGTGTTGAGGGGATGGTTTGATCATTTATGGAGCCTAGATGGGATGTTTATGAATGTTTTGGGGCCATAAAGATGTGAAGGATGAGAGAAACAAGCTCAAAAGAGGAAAATCATTGCACTTACCAAAGCGGTAATGTTTTGATTGTCCATCAAGCCATATTAGAATAGAATCAAGCCACCAAACTTCAAATCACAAGTTGCAAAAGAACAAAATTGACTTTTATCTATAATAAAAAAATATTCTCACAATATTACATTGCTTAGGCATTTATTAAAAAAATCATCAAATCTAGTGGTGATTAGCTATTTCGTATATGGAATCAATTTTAGGCCACTTGCAAAGATTCTCATAGATTTGTACCATGGTTAAAAAAATAAAGAAATAAATTAATATAATCAATTAAAGCAATCAAAAGGATTAGGTCAGTATATTTTTGGAAGAAGATCTATTTTAATTTTCTAGAAATCATCAATCTTAATTTCCCTTTATTTGGTGCATTTGCATCTTTGAAGTAAATTTAGAGTTTTTCCATCAATTTTTGTGGAGTAGGAGGACATCCATCCTTATATGAAAAATATAGTGATACTGGATTGGAGCATGAGCATGTTTTCTCTTTATAAAGGATTCCATCTTGTGATGATCATGCTATATTTCTTTGTGATATATTTTGATGCATGATGATCTTCCATCTTGATTCAATGCTCTTGTGATGGTCATAGTCATGTCTTTATGTTGCATCATCTCTACCATGCCTTACAGAGCTATACACCATATATTTGAAGTTTTTTTGTAGCCATCCCAAGGGCGAGAAGGTTGCTCAATACTTTTTTTTTTCTTTTGCATTGAATTTGGTTCTAGAGTGTATGTAATTGTTTGAGCTTTTGGTTGGGAATCTTTATGGATCATCCACATGTTTGTAAATGAAGCAAGTTTTGTGATTGTCAAAGTATCATATGATAGAATGTATACTCACGTATGGAAATGTGAGTGCAACTATAAAAATGGATCTTTACCTCATGCATATGGGAGTTTGCCAATCCATGCAAGAAAGAGAACATGCCAGGAAACAAAGATAAGCAAATAAACAATCAATTCAAGGGTCTTATACATAATGTAATATTTATTGGTTTCATAACTAAGGAATTATGTGTAAGGTAAAACATAATAATTGTCATTATATTCCTAAGGTGAATGATCTTGAAAAATAATAATTTGCACTTATTACAGCATGCTATGAATGATAAGTTGTATCAGATAAGTAAAAAAAAAAAATTCAAATAAAGTGCACATGACATTATAGAACTTAGAGTGCTCAATAAAAGGTTTCTTATCAAACAATGGGGACCAAGAGATAATATCTAAGTCACATTATATACCACATAGGGATATAACTCATCAATTAGTTCAATAAAAGATGTGTTAACTAAGGCAAGTTGAGAATCTAATAGTGCATTAAACATATGTATCTTAGGAGGCAATGGTGCATCTCATGATGACCTTAATTGGCTTTGGTAATCTTCATTCTCAACTGCAATATCACAATCACCCATATCATGCCCCTTAGGAAACATCAAAGCCTCAACATCCTTCTATTTTGTGGAGCCATTGCTTTTTATGCTATTAATATGTTCAATGAGATTGAGCATAACAACCTTTGATTCAATAAATATATCTTCTAGACTCTGAGTAAAGACTCATTCATTTCTCCCTATGATAACATGGTTCTTAAACTTTAGCACGGTCGTTGGTTCTACATTTGAGATTGTATAAAAAAAATTATGTTTTATATCCAACATGCATGAAAGACTAGTGCATTTTCTTTTCTAAGAGAAGGATCACAATAGAAGTTCTTGGCTTAAAGATGTTGAGTTTATGGTGCACTTAAAATATTAAGCTATAACTAAAATAGACTAAATTTTAATATATCTAAGATAACGTTTAACTATTAAGGGACTAACAGTAATGATTACTCTTTGGCAATATTTAGGGGTCTAAATCTTCTAAAGGAGGTCTTAACCAAGCAAAATTAAGATGAAGATCTGAGTTAAAACCCAAATATAAGACAATTAGTTAATTGCAATTGGTTTATGGATTACCCAATTTTTATGAAACTTAATGAACTTTCCTCTCTTAAACTCCTTTTATGATTAAACTTCTCCTTCTTTTATCTTCCTTCAATAATTATTGATTATTCATTTATATTCCTCCTGATATAGATCTCAATTTTGAGAGTTATAGAGGTTAAGAAAATATAGAGAAAAAAAGATGGAGAGAGAGAGAGAGAGAGAGAGAGAGAGAGAGAGAGAGAGGTGATGAGTAGGGACTTTTGGAAAGCTATTTATTAATTGATTACATTAAAGTCCTATAAAACATGATATACTAATTGAAATCTTTTAAAAAAAAAAACCTTAAAACTAAGTAAAATAATTTGAATGTCTTTTACTTCTTGATGGGTCTACCATTCTAAAAATATCAGGAAAAATTTTATAGAAGAATAATTAAAACTTTAAAATTTTATGATAACTAATTTCCCTTCTATTTATTTTATAGAAATTTATACTTTGACTTGATCCATACTGCTGCTAAAGTATGCATGCATCTCTCAAAATATTGCCTTTGTTTCTTATAAAGTTTTAGGGCCTATATATAATGCTCCTAGATACTTTTGAAAAGTTATAAAAGTTCCCCTTGAATGTTCTAGAAGATTTCTAGAATATTCTAAAAGATTTTATGAGCTTCATATCATGTCCTTTTGGATCACTAAATAATATAGAGTTGGCATATGTTACCCAACCATGATGTTACTCTATCAAAGACTTAACTTGAAGAAAAGGGGAATTAAGATTTGAGTTAGTAAATATAGTTAAATCATGGTTACTAATAGAAATGATAAATCCAAATAAATAAGTTTTCAAAAAGACAAATATTAATTCATAAAGGAAGTTTTTATACTTTCGGGCCCAAAAAATAATACAAATAATAAAAAGTAAAAAAAGAAATACTAATTTCCTTACCTTTATTTTATTTGATTCACATATAAAATAGGCCATAAAAATATGTAGGCACTACCATCTCTATTAGTTCCCCATTTCATGGAGATTATAGCCATAGTGACATCATTTAAGGTACACGACATCATCTTAAGTAGGGGTGTCAAAACTTGACCAGACCTGAACCCGGGCCATAAAATTTCAGGTTCGAGTCAACCCGTTTGTTATACTGGTCGGGTTTGGGTTTGAGATTCCGACCTGTTTATAAAATCGGGTCGGGATTAGATTAACCCGAAAACCTGAAATAAACCTGAATTGACCTGAGCCACCCGTTTATGATAATGTAGCTCAGTTGATAATTCAATTTGCTACATATATCAAAATCCCTCTTGTTGGCTTAAGAAAAATGATAACTTCTCGCCGAGTACCCTTAGATCAGGTTTAAGATAAGATCTCTTAAATGTTGATCTATGGGTCCACCTAACTCACTACAAGCTTTGGCTCTTCCACAGTACTCAAGTTCGGGATTACCATATATAACATGTTTATCGACTTCTCCTTTATTTTCCATCAAAGGTTAGTCCACAAACTATTCTTCTTCCAACGGTCTTGTCAATGCATTTACCACATCAAAATTCTATTGTATTTTTCTATCCTCTTCTTTGTCTTCGAGACCCATTCATAGTTGATCTCTTGAATGTCATTATTACCAGTGAAATTCTATCACAACTTCCTCAGTTCTTTTCATCTTCGGGGGTTTCAAGAGTAGGGGTTTTCACTTGTCACTCGTCTTGTTGATGAGAGATTATTCTGTGCGGTATCCGAACGCTTCCGGAGGCCAATCTGGACGCGCCACATCATCCAATACACTGTGCATTAGGTGACATTGTTCATCCGGATTGGTCTTCGGATGCGTCCGAACACCACACGTAATAATTTTTTCCTTGTTTATCACCCATCCCTAATGAGATCCTATTGCAACTTCTATTCTTAGTAATTGAGGATTTCAAAAAGACAAGAAACGACGTTGTTAGACGAAGTGATATTGTGATGGTTCATTAAAAAGAAAATTTTATGTGTTAAGTAATGTTCCATTTGAAATAATTTTTTACTATCATTTTTTTGCTACTTTAAAAAAAAAATTAAAATAGTACTTTAAAAAATAATAAGAAAATTGTTGAAATCTAAAACTCTAATTTACGAGGGATGATCATAAACATTCGTCTAAAATTTTTATAGGGTTTTGCCGTTTTGGTAAGTAAAAAATATGTTGATTATGAGGAATATAAATATATATAATAGCTAAAATTTCCGTTACTATTTTTGCCCTTGCAAGTTACCTAAAGAGGCTACCTTTAATTTTTTTCAAAATTGCCGTTGCGGTCTAAATCCGGCGCTGAGAGGTTTTTTCTCGCTCCAACCTGGTCTATGGTTTCGCTCAGATCTGCCGGCGACCTCTGATAAGACTCGCAGATCCGAAGTCCTCTTTAATCTTTCCGTTCTTGCGGATCGGAAAGCTTCTTCTTTTACCGAAGGATCTTATCCAGAAAGAGGCAGAGACGTCCGTCTCCGTTTTTGTTGACTAAATTCCCTCTCTTTTCCATCGGAGTCGACGAAGATCAATGGGGGAAAACCCGGCGGCTTCACGCTATGTGAAGCTAACCAAGGAGCACGATACGCCGATCGAGGAGATCCGCCCGGGAGAGCTTAATCAGCCTGTTAGGGTTCCTCAGGTCGGTTATTTTGTATATTTCCTTGCCCTATGACCTTTTCGTGCTGATATTTTACTTCCTGTATCGGGAAAATTTTTCAGCTTGTTGAAATGGGATCTTTGCCATGCGCAAGTTTGGTGTTTTAGAAATGTTGATTTGGTCTTTTTGTTTGATTGGAACCTTTTAGTTTATTTTTGTATCTTAATTGGTGATGTTGGAGCAGTTGGAAGTTCGTAAATGTAATGAGTGTGGGCAGCCGCTGCCAGAGAGCTATGAACCTCCAGCTGATGAACCCTGGACGACTGGAATCTTTGGTTGTGCAGAGGACCCTGACAGCTGTAAGAAATTTCCTCACTTTGTGCTTTTGTTGTTAATTGAAGCTCTGTAAATTATTTGTTCTTTTTAGATACTTAGTTAAGTGATGTTAGATCTAATGTTGAAATCTTGTCTTATGGAAGTCTAAAGAATGAAATTAGATCTGACAGTGGCAGAGTGTCATATGGAGCTCTAAACCGTCTGAACTAGCAGTGCTGATTATTGATTTCAAAATTTTTTTTAAAGTCCAGAATATGGCTCATTAAGACCTTAGGGAATTCTTTTCAGCTGCATTATTTCTTAAAAAGAATCTAATGTCTCTTAATTCTGTTTTCTGCAAGAATCTTCTGAAGCAGAGTCTTATATTGCACATTTGCCTCCCTTAGGGCTTCAAGATTATGAGTAACACACTTGCAAAGCTATTTTGCAAAATACCTAAAAGAGTAGTGGTGACTTTATTTTGCAAAATACAAGACAATTACAAAAAATAAAAAAAACAAACAAATGAGGCCGAAGTTTGTTGTATATGTTAATTTGTTTGAAGCTGAAGAATTGAATACAATTACAACGACAACAACATCAAGCCTTCATCCCACTACGTGTGATCGGCAATTGAATACACTTAAAAAAAAATTGCACCCCACCTAACAGCTTTAAATTAAATGCATTGAATTTACTTTATACCACATTTCTTTTATGCTACATTGCTTTTTAAGAAATCTTAATGGCCCCTTAGTCAGTTTATGTTTTGGGAATTTCTTGTCCTATGTGTAGATGGAGGTGATAACTATGCTTAACTTGCCTTTTTCCAGTTCTTCTTTCTTCCTTATAGAACTAAACTTATTACTTTGCTGACATGAGTTTTTCTACAACCTTTCTCTATCCAAATGTGATAATATCAATTGCAGTACTTACCAGTGCAGTAATGTTTCATTATATTTCTATTTTGTCAATACAGTGTACATACAGAATGGAATATCCAAAATTGACAATCTGTATTTTTGGATGAAAATATCATAGACAAGTTTTATGTATTCAAAATTAGCATACCTTTGATACTGGCATCTTTAGATTGAGAGTCTTTGTAACTAGATGCCAATGGAAATTTGTTGCAATAATGAACCTACAACCAGGTTAATCAAAATTTAGCTTATAAGGTATCCTTTTTATATTTGTTATCCTAGAAGTGCAAAACTTTCTTCATTTAATTTCTAGCATTTTGTTATACATAGAATTGAATAAGTCAAGAAGCTCTTAATGAAAGTTGTTATGGGAAAGTCATCTGAAGGCCAAGACAATAATTGAATGCTGATAAGTTCTGTACTACATATTATTGGTTTATTATGCTTAGTTATGTTGATTTTTGGTGCAGTCATGGAGGATACATTAGTCAGCCATCTAAACAAGTTTATAGCAGCAGGCTAAGCAAGCATAACCTCACTTTTATTCTACTTTGTATAAAAATTATAATGACTTTATTTGAGTTTCTGAATACAGTTTGTGGTCAAGACTAATCGTTAATTCCCAGTTTTTATGAACTATCATTTACATTTTATGCATAATCTGTTCACTTAGATATGTTCGTATAATATTTTAAATTTCTGCTTCATTTGAGGTGTTACGTAAAGTGCGCAAATCCTGCAACATAAATTCTGATATCTATTGATAGCACTTGTGAAACTAATACTGTTTTAAATATGTTTGTCAATCCTTCATGCACTTTTATAGTTGGTCTGTGTCTATGCTAAATGAATTGACTAAATTAATGGCCAAATAGTCTGGTCTTTGTGTTGCATACATGAGCTGAGGTTGAACTCAACTTGAGACTAAGGCTTCGTCTGGGATGGCTTTCTTACTGCTTCTTAAAGTGGCTTTCTAGTATAAATATTAAAAAATTTGTACTATAAATCTGCTTTAAGAAGCAGTAAGAAAGCTGTCCCAAACGAAGCCTAAATCGTACCGGTAACTCTGTTTATATGTTCAAGTACATAATATCTCTCAATTGAGTTTTTTTTAAAGGAAAATATCTAAACATATAGATTTTTTGTTTATGCTGTCTTGCATCCTACTTTTTAGATTATTGTATGGGCATTCTTATGCTTACACTTTGTTGGTGCTTTTATGGAGATTTGCAGATTGTAACTAGCATCTTATCCTTTCAGAGGACCAAAATTGTAGTCCTCTTTCATGATAACTTCATGTGAACGGGCATCAGTAAATACAAAGAGAAACTTCTGTTGTTAGCTTTAATAATAGCTCACAAATTCTAGTTCCCCTAACGAGGGACTAAAGAACTGAATTTCTCTTAATCTTTTGTCTGTCTTTTTTGTACTTCTAAATCTGAACTTTTTCTCTCCTTTCACAGAATAATAGCTCCAAGTCAAGGCCCATTGCTTGCTTCTTTAATATTTCTATTTCTCAATTTTTATTTCATTAAATTTATCAGTAACTGGTATTGTAAATTAACTTTATCATAGAAACATTTGCCTGAACTAAAAGAGGACTTTGGCATGAGCATCTATGAAATTTTCTTTTGATAGGTTTGACTGGGTTGTTTTGTCCATGTGTACTGTTTGGTCGTAACGTGGAGAGGATTAAAGAAGATATTTCATGGAGACAACCATGCGTTCTACATGCTATCTGTGTAGAAGGAGGTGTTGCACTTGCAGCTGCTACAGCAATATTCCATGGTGTTGATCCTAGGACTTCATTTCTTATAGGAGAAGGACTATTGTTTGGTTGGTGGATGTGCGGTATATACACTGGTATATTTCGGCAGTCTCTGCAGAAGAAATATCATCTCAAGGTAGTGCACTCTCTCTCTCTTACGAAAAATTATTCTGTGCGGAAGCTGAACCCCGTTTGGATAACTAAGCCCGCGGCCCAGTACCGGGGCTAGGTACTGCTTGGTACTGCAGCTCGGTATCGCTGACGTGGCTCATTCTGATTGGTATTCAGATGTAGAGTTGCATTCAACGTCCGCATAGAATAATCTCTCCTCTCTCTCACACACACACACAAAATAATAAGTCTTTTGTAACATAATATAAGAAAAATTATGGCCATATCATTCAAATCTTCCTTGTTTACTAACATCCTATCCAAAAACAACTCTTGAAATTTACTGAAAGTGAAAATTGTTGTGATTTTGTTCCAAAACTAACATAGAGCTGATATTTGTATTTGTATGATAGTTATATAAATGTGAAAATCAACCCAATTGTATAACTAACATTTTTGTTACAAATAAGTTTTTATGTTCTTACTCTTACATATTTCTGACCATGGCCTGCTTCTCTTCTGTGTTCTTTCTGATGGGTAGAACTCTCCATGCGACCCTTGCATGACCCATTGCTGCTTCCACTTGTGCGCGAACTGTCAGGAACACAGGGAAATGAAGGCTCGTCTGTCTGAAAGCACTGTTACTCCAATGACAGTCGTTAATCCACCTGCAATTCAAGAAATGAGTGCAAATCAGAACCAGGAATCTGTAGCTTCTGGTAATGGTGGCCCTCAGAATCAGCATGCAACTACTTTGGAGATGCAGGCTTTGTAGGAATGCTTAGGGTTTCTTTACGGATTAAGGTTTAGTTTGGGACAGCTTTCTTGCGGCTTTTTAAAATAATTTTTTAGTATAAAAATTTTAATTTTTGTATTAAAAAGCTGCTTTAAGAAGTAGTAAGAAAGTTGTCCCAAACGAAGCTGAAGACAAGTGATTTGGTACTTGGCTCAGTTTTTACAGCTGATTTTTTTTTTTTTTGTTGAAGTATATCTCTATCAATACAGTCCATTTCTTGATTTCCCTTTGATTATATTTCAAATGGAAAGTTTATGCTGAACTATTCTTTTTATTATTTGGTGCTTTGAGCCCATTGCATGTTTCTCAGCAGTTAAAAGGTATAGAATATTAGCACATATGATGTAACATCAAAGTTTTTTCTTGTTTATAACATATATATTATTTTTTTTATAACTATTGGATTCATGTATTTATATGTTTCACTCTTAAATAATAGAAAATTTGATAAAGTGAAAAAAAAAAGTTATTTATTTGTGAAATTTTAATATTTTGATGAAAATTTAAAAATAGTGATAAAATGATATTGATTTTATAAAGAATTAAAATTTAAGTGTTATAATGTATATGAAATTAACATTTAGATCATTTTTTAAATCATTAAGCTCTTGTATTTATTAATTCCACCTTAATAATATAATATTTAGAAAAAAATTTGAAAAAAAATGAAAATAGAAAGGTTTTAATTTTTGAAATGGTTAAAATTTTGATTGAATATGCTTGAAAATAATATTTATTGGGATTGGGTTGCAGGCCAGTTGGTTGGCCAAAGAATATTCCTGATCTCGACCTCGCTCGAATCCCACTATGTGGGGTTGATTACATGAATCTTTTTTCTCTATAGTGTCTTCTTAAAGGTTAAATTCTCATCTAAATTTAATAAAAAAAGTTCATTTATAATAATTTCTAACCAAGTCTTTTTAGATCTACATCTTTTTTTTTTAATATAAGTCGAATCTAATACATCTACTTTTCTAACAAGGTCATCGGAAGGCCGTCACTTTATTTGACCAAACCATCTAAGACGACTCTCTCTAATCTTATCTTCCAGTTGACCTACCCCAATCTTTTTACGTATACGCTCATTTCATATCCTATCTTTAAGAGTATAGCAACTCATCCACTTGAGCATCTTTATCTCTGCAACACTTAACTTAATAGTATGCTTCTCTTTTAATGGTCAACATTATGCACCATAAAGCATTGCAAGTCTTCCTACCATCTTACAGAATCCCCTAATATGAAAACAAAAAAACAATATATTGATTGGATGCATTGATTGCCCCTGCTAAAACTTTATACAAAAAGGAAAACAGAACTGTACAGAATCATGAAGCTAATATTATTAAATTTGTCAAACAGAAAGTTGAGAGTGCATTTATCTGAATGCCACTGGCAAACAAATGATATGAAGAAATAACTGAACAAAAATTTCTTACTTTTAATAAGCAGACAACACTTCATCAATTGTTACAAAACGGCCTTCTTTGATGGAGAGCTGGCCAGCAACTCCTATGGCTACAGAGAGCAGACCATCATTCAAATCAACAGCAGGAGAACCATCTGAGCTGCTCTGCGCTTTAACAGCAGCCAAGAAATCCAGGTGCTCCAGATAGCTGGATCCATGATGCAGACCTTCATACCTGTTAAAAAATAATAAAATCATCACTACTCTCATAGTAAAATAGGCTCAGACCTTTAGGATGGTGAGGAAGAATTGTAGGCCATTTTTAGCACAATTACTGCACATCAAAATCATTATGAAAAGCCTAAAAATCTGATAGGAAACCCTAGTAGATCTCAAGTTTTTCCTATCCATCTTCGAAAAACAGCGAGATTTCTCCACCAAAATCTACACAAAATCATGAAAACAGTAGATACTTTGTATTATTTGATGAAAAGGAAGCGGAAAATACCAAGATACAATTGATCTTCTATTCGAGAGGATCTATCTCTCCCATTCTCTAGACGCCGCTAGAGCACAAAGAAAAACCTAAATCTAGGAGATCTCAAATTTCAGCCAAATTCAAGATGCCCTAACCCTAGGAAAACAAACTATTTAATACAGAATTCAAAAGGAAATCTCTAAACAATCGCTACATTCAAATTTCCCTCCTAACACCCTAAAAAATCCTTCCTAAATTGCTCCGTGGGATTTGCAGTTTGGTCGGCAGCATAGACAAGCAAAAAAAGTCCACCTGTTTCGCGTGATCCGGTCCATACGGGACCAGCTGGACCGGTCCAATGGACCAGTCTAACAAAATCATTACCGAAAAGCAAGGATTATCAGGAAAGCTTAAGCGCTACTTTGTGATATACTCAAAAGATCCAATGTGTAGACGTCTAAAACACAGTAAAACAAGCATTTAGCACTATGGAAGCAAATTGAGATCTACCATAATGTTTCAGTACACAATTAACTGACTCTCCTTAAAACAATCAGGATTGTTGAAACCTCTAATGATACTAATGCATAACGGAACTTTGGATGATAAACATGACAGGCAAAGATGCCATTTCTAGCTCATAAATTGTGCAAGCACTTATAGCATATGAACATTCATTGGGATACTGATTGATGATCAAGGAAGGAAAGACCTGCTCTAGTGATTGACGAATAATACCCATTACTTTTGAAGCATGTACAGTTATACAGACCAATTAGCACTGATTAGATGCACATTGCTTATAAAAGAAAAGAGTTCTTAGTGTATATACTTTATCCTTTTGTCCTGAGCTTCGACTGTTATGACTCCAGGTCTCCCATCTGATCTGCTTCCAACTCGCACGATACTTTCAGGAACAAATGCCTCTCCCTAGTACAAGTGTCAATAGTCAGAATAAAATACTAGTAAAACTGCAGTACAAGCTATGTATAAAGATGATATTATAAAAGAAAGGATCACAAGGACTAAGACTTCCTGATTTTAGTTGTTTTATCTAAGGAGGCTTCAAAGAAATAGAAACAATTAACTAGCAGAGGAGGGCGATATCCTTTTAAAACTCACATAAATGACTGCCATTATGATCCTTAATGTTATCTTACGAGGTTTATTACAATAAATAATTTTCTTTTATTAATCCTATAGTTAATGGTTCATTCAACAAATAACAAAACATTCTTTTTAGAGAGGAGTTTTAATGATCTAGAAGAAGCCCCATCCTTAAATCTAATAAGACATTTAAGCTTTACAATTTTACATGAATTATCCAAAAGCTTCCAAAATCCTAGGAAGGCTTCCAAAAATGAAGCTAGGAATTTTACAAAGATAGGGAGAAGCCTCCAGCACCATATTGCATCAAAATTCAAGCGTGGCTCTATATGAAATTTAGTAAAAGGATGCTTTATTTGATTTTTTTAATTGCATTTAATTTGAATGTCTGTTAGCATGTAAAGTGGACCCCAAATTTTGGTTTTATAAAAAAAATCTGCTCTCATGCATGATTGGAATTCAATTCCACTATTTAGGGTCCACCTCAACCATCATGTTAGAAAATACCTTTGGAATTGTATATATGATGGTCAATCGTACATGCGATCAGAACAAAATTCATTCGAATTTTAATTGATCTTACATATGATCATCATATTGGCAATTTTTCTAATTTTACTTTTCCAAATCACCTTGGGATTCGTTTGCTGCCATTGGAAAATGTTATAAGCTATTAGGGACTTCGAATGTCCCATTTCCTTCACTTCCAAAGGCTAACGGATCCATTAGTGATGTGCTTTCATTGTAAATCATATTTGACAGACTTTGAGAGAAAAATCATATTGAGTTCAAGGTGTTCATCAAAGTCTTGTGTTGACAAAAAATCTCAACATGAGCAGACTAGTTGATTTTAAAAAAATGCCTGTAAGTTCCAAAGTTTACCACTCTAGGCTCAAATTATCATAAAAATCCAAAATTCAATATCTATCAAAATTTAAATATTTAAGGTGAAATTAATCATTTAACCAACTAAATCATTAAGAAAAGTGTTATTACTTTCACTTAGGAGTGTAAGTGAGCTGAGCCAACACGAGTTCAACTAGTTAACGAGCTTGCGAGCAGAGCTTATCGAGCCCCGAGCTCGAGTTCAAGCTTATGAGGCTTGGCTCGAGAGCTCATGAGTTGGCTCAATGTCTATTAATGCTTTTTAAATAATTTTTATTTGTTTATTAAATTTAAAAATCCCACTTGATATTCCCGCTTGGGTTTTGATATTCCCAAATCCCGCTTGTCAGTTCACGTGGACGCGCGGAACAAGGCGGAGGCTCGCTCGGTCGCGTAAGGCTGACGACGCGAAAGGCGGCCCGGACCACCGAGACTCGCAAGCCGGCTCGAGCTAGTTTATAGTGGGACGAGTTCGAGCCGGCTTTCTGACTGAAAAGCCGAACTTGATAGTGTCATTACTCGACTCAACTCGTTTACACCCCTACTTTCTAACTAGAAATCTTTCAATGGCCATTGAGAGTGACACAAAGAATTCCAAAGAATCCTTCTGAATAATAATCTGATTCTGACAAGCAAATAAAGAAGTTCGTAGAATGCAACAGACCTTCCCAATATCACCAACAACAGAAATTTCTTGTTCATTTTTACTCCCCTCAGCGAACATACAAAGATCAAGCATGCCACGAGAACCATTGTTGAATTCTACAATCACGTATGCATTATCAATGATATCTGGAACCTGTGTCAAACACTTCATTGTGAATATTCAAAATACAACACGCAAGTTTCAAAGAAATATGGCATAATCTTCTATTCAAAAGAGAAGTAAAAAAGAATATTCTACAAATTAAAAGTTTCCATGTCATCTCGCAAAACTAATTACAGAAACATCATAATTAACCTTATTTCCTGAGTATTTTCCTAATATGGATGTAGCACCTTAGACTGCTTTAAGAAACTAATAAATCATTCTCTAAGCTGTTTCTGCATATTTAAAAACTAGGATATATGGATAAAAATGATATCATATACAATAATACATCGGAGAAGCTAAATAATAATTCATATAAGAGAACACTAGTACTATGTTTTTTTATAAGTCTTCAAATTTAAAAAAGCACAGAAAAATATAATTAGTATTAGCACAAGTTGAGTCCTGTTTAGGTATAACTTACACTTGAGGTCATGCACCTCGCCGGATTTAGTTTCAGTCTACTTGGATATACGGGTAAATCGATTGGCCAATCCACCCTTGAAACATATTTTGTCTTCTTATTTTGTTAGTTTCAAATTATCTTATTTTGTGTACTTCCCTTTACGCCTCTTCGTTTTAGCCTAAACTCCACCCCTAGCCACAGTCCACAACACTTCCATAACCCTAGAAACCATCCTACAAAGTTTTCAAGGCTGCCTATCATCATCCCTCTTCACCCAACATCAAATACCAAATTGTTTCTTTCTACGTTTAAACCTTTCACCACAAATCCTAACTTCACCCAAGCCCTCCACTAGCTTCCCATATTCCATCCAAGCTCCACAAACGGACAAACCTATAAGACCCCTCCATAACTCTCAGCCAAATCCAAATCAAGGCATACCCAAACCCATCTCCTCCATTTGAGGTTGTTTGGTTTGTTGAAAAAGCAATACATGAGTAAAATGGAATACAATGTGGCCGGAATACAATATATTTGAAATGTTTGAAATTTTTGGATGAGTATAAAATAAATACAGGTAATTACTTCTTTTTTTTATTTTGAAGTAAAATGAATATAGTGTCAAGTTTAATGATGGTGGTAGACGATGGTCGATCGCGGCGGGGAGCAACAGCGAAGGACAACGACAGAGATGAGTGGCGACGGCAACTAGCAAGTTGATGGAGGTGGTGGTGGTGGGAAGGAGGGTGGCTGTGTTCGACAAATGGGGGCAGTCAGGTGAAGATAGTTGCCTGCAGGAAGCGGAGGAGCGGCGGCTAGCGGAATAGAGGCTAGTGGGTGGTCTGCTATGGGCAGGTGGTCAACGACGCCAGTAGCAAGGGTCTGCAGTTGACGACGATAGTAAAATCAACTTACGATGTATTTAAAATTCTGCCGATAATGATTGTTTAAAATACATAAAAATATGAACTACAAAGTAAGTTTAAAATTCACCAAAATTTTACTCTGCATTCTTTCTTCATCAAACCAAACATCCATCATTTGGAATACTTCAAATTCACTATTCATCAAACAAAACAGCCCCTCAGCCTCCAAATAAATCCTCTTTACACTACAACTCTCAGCCATCCAGCCCTAATTCCCACTAAATGTTGCTTCATAACACCACCATCCATCTCAACCAAGAAGAGTGCCTTCTACACATAAAGATCCTCCCACCACCCCACCAACACAATTACTTGATCATTATTAAAATGAATTCAATACACCTTACTGTCTTATTAAAATTAAGAAACGTGATAGGAATCATTTACTAAGGTAAATTTGATTATCATAACTGAGCTTCTAGACAGTTTATTCATCTTTTTGGGCTAAACTACAAATGCAAGAGAAACCTATTCTAGAACAAAATGGACTGTAGCATAGTGATTGAAGTAGCTCTTCTAAATTTATCTAGTCTGGTATCCACAATTAGTTCCCTTTCATTTATTAGTAATAGATGGCATCAGATCTAGATGTACACAGCAGGAAAGTGCAATTGAATCCATGTCATGAAGTTTGCATAAATTGCAAAATAATTGAAAAATCCATAACATACTTTCCCCACATCACGAGCTTTTATTGCTTAAAAAATACAATAGAAAATAATCACGGTATAACACGTCATCAATTTTAAGCACGTTTGGTAGCAACACACAGGATTTACTTAATCATCCAAAAGGGCATGTCGATTACATGAGAGATTATAATGTGCAGAGTCTTGACGTGTCCGGAGGCCAATCTGGACGTGCTACGTCATCCACTGCACTGTGTATTGGGTGACGTGAATCTGGACGTGTCCGGACACCACATGTAATATATTTTTTCCTATTACAGGAAAAAAGGTACACAAATATACAATATATGGGTGCCAAATGAGTCAATTTACCTTTCCATCATATATTTCATCCTTGTGATTGACATCAATAGACCCCGAAGCCATGACACGAACTGGATTTGCAACTGTAAATAGTCTCATCAAATCAAAAAAGTGACAGCATTTCTCAACCAAGGTTCCACCAGTGTTAGCATTAAATCTGTTCCAATTGTTTACCTGTACTACTCTTGTATAAGAAGGCTATAGGATCTAACATTATAAACAACCAAATGTTAATTGCATCATAGAATCCCTTTGACCTGATGAATACATTTTACATATTAAGTCAACTGTACCTTAACCAAAAAAGGGAATCGATGTTCACGAATAGACACCATTTTTATTTGTCCGATTGTTCCACTTTGAACTATCTCGATAAGTTTAGCTACTGGAGGCATATACCTATACTCCAAGCCAACTTGAACTAATATCTCGGGCCTTTTTGCAGCTGCTTTCACAACCTATAAATAAGAAGTAGCACCATACTTGACAATACTAAAAGAGTAGAATAGTAAAACAACAAATTCATATATTCAGAGTTGCTTGCCATAAAAATCCCTATATAAACATGACAAACTGATTTAAAAAAGAAGCAACCAACAAATCACAAATCACCTTTTTGCAATCCTGCACAGTAGTGCATAGGGGCTTCTCTACCAGAACATGATGAGGCCTTGGATGTTTGATAATATCCATCAGAATCTCAAAATGGGTCATATTTGGAGATGAAACCACCACCACATCGCACAACCCACTCTCAAGCAATTCTCGGTGTCCCTTAAACACCTAAAACAGTCTTCTCCAATCAGACACCAGATTACATAAAATAGCCCCCAAAAAAAGTTCATAGCAGCTGAGATTTACGATTGGGAAAAAAACTACCCTCTAATTGTAATGAATTTTTATTAGGTTCGGTGTCCTGACATAGCTCTACGTTCGGACGCCAGTAAAATGGTGCCACGTGCTCTTACTTTTTACCGCGCGGCCCGACGACCGGACCCGGACCGGACCTGGGATTTCTATGTATTGACTGATTTGTTTAGACTATGGTATTGCTCGATACTGCTCGGCAATAACGAGAAATATCATTTTGTGAAGACCAATACCTAGCAATACCGAGCAATACCCCGATTTTGCTAGGTATTGCTCTTCACAGAGTGGTATTTCTCGTTATTGACAAGTAATACCTAGCAATAACTAGCAATAACGAGCAATAACGAGCCATACCTAGCAATACTCAAACATAGGCACATAGCAATCCCGGGTTCCGGTCCGGGTCAGGTCGTCGGGCCGCGCGGTAAAAAGTAAGAGCATGTGACAACATGTTATTCGAGTTCGAAAGTAGAGTTACGTCAGGACACCGGACCTAATAAAAATTCCTAATTGTAATACCTGGAGAGGAGGGAACTGCAGAGAAAGGGCAAGGTCGACTGCGAGGTTGAGAGAAGGAGGATGGGGATCGGCAACAGAGGTGAGAACGGCACCCTCGCTGCGGAGGTAGGAGAGATTAACGATGTGCTCCCTCCCCATCATTCCCACGCCGACGATGCCGTACCTCACCACCGTCTCCATGGATCCGATGGCGGAGAAGCTAGAGGTCCAGCAGAGAAGGAGATCGAATGAAAGTGCGGAGTCCAGCTGAGTGTTTTCAAGGATTTTGTGAGTATTTGTTAATTAATTGTTTAATCCAATCGGGCTTAGTTGTGCCAAGCATGATTGGGAATCTCTAACTTATATTCAAATTCCCTTTCATATGGCACAATTTTATAAATGGGGAGAAAATAATTTCGGGTCATGCACCTGTGAGGCTGGTTGCTTGTGGGCTCATCGAGGGATTAGTTACGCCGCCAAGCAACTCCTAAAGGAGATGCCAGTAGGCAGAAAACTCCGCTCCCAGAGAAAAAAAAAATTGTTTTATTTTTACTAAGTATGAGTATTTATTGAGTATTTATAAATACTCAATAAATCCAAACGATTCTCTTGTCCGGACCCTACCAGTAATAATTCCTCGAATGAAAGAGACGAGAAAGTGTTAGATCTTCACTATTTTTATGTGAGTATAATATTATTACTATACAGACCTCATCGACATAAATAATTATGAGATTTTGGCTTCTTTTGAACGATTTTCTTATTATTTTTTAAAATATTTTTTTAGTACACAAATTTTATTTTTTTATACTAAAAATTTACTATAAGAAACAATAAATAAACCGTCCCGAATGAAAACTTTATAAGATAATTTTATAGATTTATATAGATTAGAATTTAATGGGTTTCGTTCTGATTAAATAAGCTGCATTTAGATTAAACACTCCTTTTGATTTAAAAAACTATAATATTTATACGATAAGATGGCCAAATCTGACGTGTTCATATCAAGTATTTTGACCCATATGATAAACATGACGAATCTAGGTCAAGTATATTTAACTTGAGTTAATTTTAGGTCAGACTCGAACCCAACCCACAAACAAGAATTAACACAATTAGATTTTTACATATTAATATTATTTTGTATATATCACATATATCCTTTTATTATTATTTTATGGAAAAAAATTAACATTTTACTTTATATAAAATATAGATCTTAGAAATGTATTGATAATTCAATAGTGAACATTGGTGTGCATAAAGTCATAAGGATCTATATATTTATGTACACACATTATTTTACAAAATAGTTGGAATTAAATGTTGTACAAATTTGTGTAAGTCATGGGACTCATTTTTATTTGCTATTTTATTGTAAAATTATTGAAATTTAATGTTAAAATGTTTGCAAGTCAAGTGAACACATATGTAAATTGTAATTTTGCAAAATAATTAAAATTATATATTGCGCAATTGTGTGTGCATATTATATCACTTATTTTTAAGTATTTTGCATAGCTATGCATATTTATTATTCAGTAAAATAAGGAGGAATTCAGCATTGTACAAAAATCTAATACACACAAATAATAAAACAATTTATTTTTACGTGGAAAACCCAAAACAGAAAAATTACGGGGCCTGCAGAGTTGAAAAATCGACTATGTGATAAGCGATACAAGAATTCTTATTTCTTCATGGTTGAAGAAGATGGGGTTTAAACAAATATCTGATTTTCTCTGAGGGACATTACAAAAATCAAGTATCCACAAAAGGATAATCTATAGCTAATAAAAGGGCTTGATTTCTCCATTAGAAATTATGAAAGACAGGTGTCCACAAACGGATATCTTTACCCAACAATATGATTAAATCTCATCATTATTCTTGAGATGGTAGATATTTCTAACGTTGATCCTCAGTAGCAATGGTGGTTGTTCACGACAGCAGCTGATTGTGGTCATGGGCGATGATGAATGAAAAATGCAAGAGAGCTCTCTCTAGTTTTCTCTATTCGTCCTCTCTCTCATGTGGAGAATGACTCTATTTATAGGCTTTTTTGGATGAGCATTTTAATAATTTGAATCAGAATCTAAAACACTTCATCGTATAACCCATATTTTAAATTCCTTGGTAATGAAGTGTTTATTCAACATTTAAGTGTCTTAATAATGTCAAAATTGAGTGATCTAGGCTCCTTGGATTCGTCTCGTCAAACTACTCGATTCGACTATAAGCATGTCAAATCTAAAATTCATTTGATCATCCAAGTAATGCTCTGTATCTTCTAAATATGCTTAAGCCCTTGATTTGAGACTATTTGGGCTCAGATTGATTTTGATGTCGTTGGATTCATCTTGTCTAGACATTCAATTTGACAAGTTTGCTACGATTAAAGTTCGGATGGTCACAAATTTAATTTTAAATATTCAAATTCAATTATGCATCGAGATTTGTGCCTAATCATGATGATTTTTTGTAACATATCAATTGCTCCACCATATTCAAACGTCGAAGCTCACAAAGTCCGAAAAAAAAGTTAACGAGTTTTACAAAATGTTGCAACAAAGCCATAATTTTAATTATTTCATGAAGTCAGGGTATTGATCGAAGCAAAAAAAATATATATATATATATCAGGGATTTTCGCAAAAAGGAATGTAGGCCTATTCGGGCCCAAAATTGGGCCAGGACTAAACAGGTCCCATTTGACCGCCTCGCCACCGTCATCGACAACAGTGCCGACTACCCGCCCTGCACCTTGAGCGCGCATTACACGGCACTGCTTGGATTAACATGGGAGATAACGATAGGGTTTGGGGAACTCCCTCACCTTCTCCTAGCTTAAACTAACATGGCAATGTTTTGAAGGAGGGGATGCATTAGTACCCTCTACCTTGGACATGTAGAACAAAAATCCCCCTTCACTTCACCACTTGGATTAATGAAGTGAGCTCCATCAAATAGTTCTAATGTTGCAACAAAATCTTGTCAAAATCAAAGTTTCTAGCGAGCCCTTATCATTACCTAATACAAGATTTGTTGCATTAGCATTCTGAAAAAAAAAAAAAAAAATCTTAGAATATTTCAGCCACAAAAACAATTGATGAGCTCCAAATATTGTTACCAAACCTCTATAGATTCTATGCTATGAGATGAGCAAAACTTAAAAAAGAGTGAAAACCTGCGATAAAAACATCCAGCATGAATGACCATCCAAATCAAAACTATACATAAACATTGAATATACAGCTATTTTTCTATTAAATTTGAATGATAGGACCTTTAAATCACACTATAGTTTCATTTGGGACGACTTTCTTACTGCTTAATTTCTACTTTAAGAAGCAGTAAGAAAGTCATCCCAAACAAAACCTATATTAAAAAAATCATAACAACAAGCCTTTAACCCACTTTGAGGTCAGCTACATGAATCATTTTTCTCCATTGTGTCATGTTAAGAGTCAAACTATCATCTAAATCTAATAAAAAAAAGTCATTTCTAATATTTTCTAACCAAATTTTTGTAGGTCTACCTCTACCTTTCTTAACATAAATCAAATCTATTGCATCAACTTTCCTATCCGTGTCAGTAGAAGAACGTCGTGACGAAATCATCTAAGCCGCCTCTCTCTCCAACCTTTTCATGCATATGCTCATCTAGTATCCTAACTCTAAGAGTAAAGCCACTCATCTCTGCAACACTTAACTTAATAATATGCTTCTCTTTTAATGACAAACATTCTGCACCATAAAGCTACAGGTTTCACTTAAAAATCACAAACAGAGAGAGAGAGAGAGAGAGAGAGAGAGAGAGAGAGAGAGAGAGAGGAAGGAGAAATCAAATTATTCATCATGCATCACAACAAAGTGCCAATTTGAGATTATAAAATGCTGAAAAAACTCATAATCTGCACAGGTACTAGTCATGAATAAGTTATAGGGACCAAAAGTATATTACAGTCAACAATCAAGTTTCAAATCATGAAGCACATTCAAGAGCACTTTCCCACATATAAAAAGATGCATGTAGTTTCTCCTTGCATGCTCTCAAGGACTAACTATAGCAGATGCAGCAGAAACGCAACTTCTTCAAGGAACAACTCTTTAGAGGATGGCAACGCTCAAGTAATCCCCAATCTTCAAGGAAAAAAAATCAACCATATAGATATTTTCTTTCATAATAATTAATTTTTAGCACAATATTTTTTATGAAAAGCGCTTTCTATATAGTACTTACCTGAAAGCTGAGTTCATCCAATGTCTTAACATCATCAATTCGCCTCCCATTTCCAAAAGAGTATGTCATTCCCACCTTTTACGTGCGATTGGGCAAGAAACAAAATTAGTATCTCAATCCTATGACGCAATTTTTATGACCGTTAGATTTCAAATTTCAAAAGCCAAGGAGAGTAGATCACACAATTCACCATTAACGCGCATTCAACTAGCAATTAAAATGAAAGAATCCGGCTTAAGCCAACCCCAGCTTGAGTATGACTGCTTAATTGAGCTTGAGCTAAATTTTCTAACTGCAAATTGACTGCTGAGCTGGCTCATTTATATTATAAAAGAAAGATGATGATTCCAATTCAAATTGTTGTAATGAAATGATCAAAAGGATAAAAAACCTATGAGAGAAATAATAAGAACTAGCTGAGATAAGAGAGAAATATAATTTTAAGATATTCTTCTAACTTTGTAAGTGAACCATTGAATTCTAATAGATTTTAAGAGTAATTATACTAATATTTTTTAAATTAGCCAATTGACAAACTAACAAGTCAAGTTGGGGCTAACTCAAACTTAGTCTACTAGCTCAGTAGACTGTTAAATTCAGCTCACAGGTCAATTATCAATCCGACCCCAAGCTAACTCATTAATCAACTTAACTCAATTATATCTCGGAATTCATTATTCAACCCAATATATAGGGATAAGAAAACCCAAACATGGAACTCATAAAACTCTTTTGCATGGATTCAAAATGATGTGGATTTTTAAGCCATAGGGCTTCGAAAGAACACTTTCAACTTGAATTCAAAATAACCACAACCACAAAATTTCATAAGACATACATTTAAATATAATATCAAAAAAGCATGTTCATCACATGCATTAATATAGAATTTAAAATGAAGCTTAACTTCAAAATTACTAAATAAAACTAAAGCCCAAAATAAAATATTCATATATATATATATATATATATATATATATATATATATATATATATATATATAATAAGTTATACATGATCAATGGTGGATAAGAATAATATACCATGTATTCAATAAATAAGAAAAAAACCTAGGATTATGGGCATACATAAAATTAATATAAATTCATAAATTAATGCTTCAAAGCTCACAAACCAAAAAATTTATATACTAAAGAAAAATTAAGACATTATAAATAAAAAGAAATAAATATTAAGAAATATATGTGGAAAATCAAAACAATACACTTTAGGTAGCATTCAAAATGAATGAATAAAAAATGAAGACTCGTAAAATAGTTGACAAAAGACTGATAATGACGAAGATGAGCATTTTAAGCAAATTTAAATGACTATTTTATATAGGAAAAATAATCAAAATAGCCCGAAGACTTTTTATGTGTATTCATTTTAGATGAAAATTTTTCAATTGTTCAGTTTAATCTTTCAACTAACCAAATCTAAATCAATTTGATCTGATGATTAACTTTGTAATTTTTTAGATGAAATTAATGGGAAACTTTTAATGAGGGCATTTTAAAAATTTTAAGATCAATCTATTTAGTTTGATCTAATATAAAGTAAAGAAGTTGATACTAAAATGTTCTAAAATACCATCATGGATAACTTCACTCCACCAATTTTAATCCAAAAAAAATGACAAAGTTGGCAATATGAACAAATATATTCGAATTTGATGAATTAAGGGACCAGATTGAACATTTGGAAAAATACAAGACTAAAATAACACATCTAACAAGTTTAAGGGCCAACTTGATTGATTACTAATTTTATTTATCTCAATTAACTATTTTAAATGCTAACAATATATTTATAAGCTTAATTATATTTTGATAGTTGACATGGTTTCAAAGTGTGTATTTTTATATTAAGCTTAAATCTCCCTTATTATACTTAAGCTGAACAATATTGACTTTTGGGTTAAATAAAACCACTTGGAATGTGTTTGTTATAATTAATCAAGCGTATGTTTCTACTTGCATTAATTTTGGACCTGTAGTTATTTATTGGTCAAAGCTGAATTTTCTATTTTTTTACTCAAACAAATTTTTTAATATGTCGAAATTACTATTTTCCCTTAAATTTTTTATAGTATCTTAATAACATATTCAAGTTTATCTAGAAAATTTTTTATAAGCAAAAAAAATCATTTCATATATTTAAAGCATCATGCAAAGTGCCATTAGATTTTTTTTAGAGGAAGTTTAGCAGGGGCTAAATTAACTTATTGGCTTTGTAAGCACTCAAGTACAGGGTTTTTGGCCTCTTTCCATATGGATACATATATGAGCGCAAAGGAGAAACCATTAATCCGGTGGATGTGAGAAGATTATGAACTTAATGGTTGATCATTTGGAAGAATTTCAAGGTGTTCATCAAGTAATCCTCTCATAGATGTTTTTGTATTATCTCTTCCTCAACCTCTTGTTTATTTAATTGGTTTCATATATTTGAATATCTTGCAATCATGTATAAAAGATTGTGTATATCTTAATTGTTAGTATTTATTTTATACAACATCAAAAAACCATTGAAGGGTTTGGACAAACATTCATCTTATAATCATCCTGAGATTTGTCTTACCCATGGGAATTCTTGTAGTTCATGACATGTTGGCAACTCATTAAAATGAGAGCCTCACTACTGTGAGGTATTGTAGTGAAATTATAAGTTACGGTTCTTTGGCATAGATTTAGGCCAGTTGGACTGTTGGGTATCAAATCATGTAAAAATCATCATATCAATTACTTTATAGCTATTTTTTTTTTCTCTTAAATATTTACGGGCTTAGTTTGAATATTTCCATGCTTTATGTGATGATTAGAAGGCTATTCAATCATGTAATTATAGTAGTTGAGTAATCTTTGCGTTTATGCACAAGATTGTCATACTCTCCCTTAACAATGTATATCCTTCTAATCATCATTGTTAACTTGTGTGGATACTCATAACTTAGATTTATGTTTGATGTGTCACAGGAATCGTAGTTGTTCATGCAATCAAAAAAGCTAGCAGGCAGCTCCAGGAGCAGCACTCGAAGGGACCACACGGGGGAGAGGAACGAGCAACCACGGGGAACAGCAACAGCCAGCCACGGGATAGGAGCCAGCCACGGTACAGGAGCCAGGCGGAGGAAACCAAAGGCCAAACAGAGAGGGGATGAACCATGACATGTTTTGTTTTAAAGGAAGACATCTGATTTAGGCAATCTAGCTCCCCTTTTAGCTTTTTTGATTGCATCAATTTGGTATCATCCCAAAACTAAGGCCATTAATTGCCCCTCCCCCCTACCTACATCACTTGTGTAATTGAGTTGATCCTACATTATTATGCTCACCTTCTTAATTACTAACACATGTAGCTCACTTTGTCTCAACACCATTATACATTTATGTTTGTGCACTCCTAACTTATATCACTTACTCACAAGTTAACATGCTAATATTAACCAGATCATTTATATGCAAGTTTTAGCATAACACATCTTGTACACTCCCCTGCAATCGCATGTGTGTTTGATTTATTTACTTGTATTTAATATGCATATTGTGTGGGGGTTGAATTGAAAAAAATTTGAAAGAAATTCTAAATGTATGTCGCACATTCAATTTACACACCCATCGTGATGTGCCTAGACTCATGGTTGGTATAAGAGTCTTGGCTCTTGCTTTGGATTGAGACACTAGGAGTTAAGATTCTAATAGTACATACAACGTTTGTATCAGGTAGGTCTACTATGAAAGCTATGCATTATTGAGAGGTTTGATGGAGAAATATAGGGGGAATAAGGAGGATCTATATATGATATTTATTGATTTAGAGAAAGTTTATGATAAAGTTCCGAGAGAAGTGTTATAGAGAGTTCTAAAAAAGAAATGGATGATGCTTCTACTCAAGTCATTAAGGATATGTATGCAGAAGTTGTTACTTGTGTTCATACACGAGGAGGTTGGACCAAGTATTTTCCTATTTTAGTTGAATTACATCAAGGATCAGCTTTGAGCCCATAACTTTTTGCTTTAGTAATAGATGTTCTTACTACTCACTTGCAAGTGTTAATAAGACTAGAGAGGGAGTTAAAGGTAAACATGAATTAAGGAGGTCAACCTTAAAGTCTAAAGGTTTTAGTTTAAGTAGATCTAAAACTGAATACATAGAGTGTAATTTTAATAATAGATCTAAAGGAGGGTTTGTGACTTTGGGCAACCAAGTCATTAATAAGAGTACACGTTTTAGATATCTCGGGTCTATTGCCCAGAGTGATGGTAAAATAGACGTGGATATTATGAAGTATAATTCAAGCTGGATGGTTGAAATGGAGGAAAGTATCAGATCTGTTGTGTGATAAAAAAGTGCCCCTCAAACTTAAGAGAAAATTCTATAAGATGGTAGTGAGACCTGCAATGTTTTATGGCGTACAATGTTGGCTATTCAAAGAGAAACATACAATTAAGTTAAGTGTTGCAGAGATGAGGATGCTCGGGTGGATAAGTGGCTTTACTCTTAGAGATAAAATGCAAAATGAGCATATACGTGAAAAGGTTTAAGTAGCTCCAATAGCAGATAAGATTAAAGAGAAACACCTTAAATGATTTGGTCACATAAAATGTCAACCTTCTGATGACCCGGTAAGGAGAGTAGATGTTTTAGATTTAGCCTATGTTAAGAGAGAGAAAATATTAAAAATGATATTTTTTTATTAAATTTAAATGAGAATTTGACTTTTAACATAACAAAATGGAAAAAAATGATTCATGTAGCCGACCCCACATAGTCAGATAAAGGCTTGATGTTGTTGGAAAATTCACTGATAAACCAATATTGCTTGATTATTTGTATTTTGATCATTGGAAAATCAAATGATTATGTTTTAAAACTCCATTAATCCTAAATTCCTAATCAATGATATATTATTATGAATGGCTACACATCATCTTATATTTATGTGTATGATACTTATCTGGAAAAAATATTTTGATTTGTGATATAAAAATGAAATAGAACTTGCTCATTTAAATGCCGAAGCTGTTATATGTTTTTATTACGCACGTTCACAAGAAATACAAATGTTTAATGCTAATTAAAAATCTCTAAAAGAAGCTTTGGATTTTCTTTATTTTTATCTATGAATATATTAGAGTAACTATGAAGGGAAAGGAGGCAGTAAAGAGACAAAAAGAAGAAAAGTCGACAAAGGAAATTAATAAAATGGAATAAGTTCATATTGGGCTTGTAGCTCATGTTGAAGAAGCACAGTCCACCCTCTTCCAAATATATTAAAAGATGAGCTAATTGAATTATCCTATGATGAACTATCTAGTGTTGTTGATAATTTGTTTGATGAGTATGAAAAATTAAAATATATCCATGCCAAAAAGGAGTCCTCCAACTTTGATGATATGATTCATATTTGAAAAAAATGAAAATGAATCTATCAAGCATAATATGATCAAAAGAGAATTTAAATCATGTTTCGCACCAGAAAATGACAATGAAAAACCTAGAGATGAGGTTGCTAGTTTGAAATGCAAACTTGCTAATTTACATTATTTTACTATCACTTCTACATTTGGTTGTAATACCTTTGCTTGAGAGCATAATCTTAAAGATGTGCATGGGCCATGGAAAGATAAAAAATTTGGAAATTGAGAATCATGGAGCTAAGGTCAATGATTTATCATCTATTTCCTCTTCCAGCATTACTTCTACATGTTCACATGCTTATCATTCTTGTTGCAAATCAAATGTGGATGCTAGTTCATCTCATAAAGAGCGTGATAACAAATTTAGTCTTTTATGCAAGTTTTGTCCAAAATCTAATACAATTTTTATAATGGATTGTGCTTTTAGATCTTTATGCCCCACTAGTTTTCCATCTTATTCAGCAGGAGAAAAATACATTACCAAATAAAAATTAGATAAGGTACTCTTACCGGTCTTACAACAAAACGACCATTCTTGTCAGGGTAGACGAACGCAAATGAAAGTTTTGCATCTCTTTTCCTAGCTGCAGGAGCAACCTCTTTGACCTATCAGGTTATGATGATAAGAAACACTGAAAAGCTTCACTTGCTAATAATAAAACCATCTGCACGATAAAAAATAGGAAATTCCATGACAAATACAGAAAGTTGTCAAATGTATACCAGATCAGTGAGCTCTCTAAGTGTAGCATCCTTCCACGTATAAATCTGAACTTCATCCTTAGGTTCCTTGCCCCTAACTGCGAAGTCCTCTTTGGGATGGTGGCCACCAACCTGAATCCAAAAAGCACCGAAGTTAAAGTAAACCACTTATGCAGTATCAATAGCAGAATAAAAAAACAGCTGGGAAAGAAAATTCGTTTAAAAAGATAACTCCCATTCAAAATGAGCTTAGAATCATTGACTGATAGTTGAAAAGTTATTATTGAATTTAAAAAATGGAATTGGCCATGACGGAAATATTTAACAGTGAAGCAAACAAAAACTGGAAAAAAATAGACGTTCTTCTACAAATCTAGAATATGCTACTGTCTGCCTGTAGGGCCGTAAGCAAAAAAGTTTCACAACTCGGTGCTTCAATTGATGGTACCAAACCATTTATCAAGTAGACTAGTTATTTTTTAGTTGAGCATTTTTAGGTATACGCATTCTCTCATGCCAAATGTTGGCTAGGCATGTATAAGTTGAAAAGAGAAGATATTTAATATAAGCTAGGGCTGCAAGCGAACCAAACGTTAGACGAGCTACTCGTTGTTCGGTTCGATTAAAGCTCGTTTGTGATCGTTTAATTAGCTAAACAAACAAACTTGAACAATATTTTAAATACTCGATTCTTAAATAAACAAACTTGAACACTAATGTGTTCGGCTCATTTATGTTCGCGAACAACATCATTTGAATTTCGTAAACAAGCTCGACATTAAGCTTGATTCGTGTTCGATTTTGAACTCGTGAATAAGCTAGATAAAAATAATTAATATTTGACTATAAAATTAATAAATATAAATAATAATTGTCTTTGTTACATAGACAATTGCTTTTATTATAAATGTGTTTGTTCATAGATATGTTCATGAATGTATTTGTTTGATAGTTAAAAAAAATTCGTTAAATATGTTCATGAACAAGCTCGATAAGCACTAAACGAACGAACATGAACTGAACATGAACCGAACATGAACACTCATTAATTTAAAAGAACCAAACATGAACACAAACAATAAAGCTCGAACAAACATGAACCAAACTTGAACAAGCTGATATTAAATGAACACAAACATGAACACTCACATACTCGGCTCGGCTCGGTTCGGTTCGTTTGCAGCCCTAATATAAGCTATATCATTCAAGACCAAGTTAAAGAGAAAAGACAATGGATATCATCAGACTATCAATGGGATGTCAATGAATATCAAGTTGAATATAGAAGGCTTTGGATTATTATTTTTATCTTCTCTGGAATATATGTAAAGCCTTTCTCGTGGGGAATGACTTCAGGTAATATTGGGTTCTAATTTTCAGGCATGACACAAGTTCATACATCGAAGCATATATATCTTTAGAAAACTCCAAAATTATGTCATGGCCTTTCTTGAAATGCATTATTTCGCATTTCCTGCATTATGCAATGATAACACCCTGAACTTGAACCTAGTTGACCCTGTTTTAGTAAAAAAATTTAATTAACTACATTATTTCTACTCTTTAAGCAATTTTTTTTGCATATTGATTCAAATTATTGATTCTTGCTTTTCAAGTAAGTAAACATTCTTTTCAAAAATATATAGTTCGACTTATGAATCATTTACTTGTGAACGAACCTTTTATCAGATACAGGCTTAGTTTGGGGCGGCTTTCTTACTGCTTTTTAAAGCAGGTTTCTAATACAAAAATTAAAAATTTTGTACTCGAAAGCTGTTTTAAGAAGCATTAAGAAAGTCGTCCCAAACAAAGCCTCAATCTGATAAAACCAGCTTCTTGACACACAACCACTCTTTTTAACATGACTTTTCTACACCACCACAAAAGTAACGCTTCATTTATTGGAAAGATCTCCAAACCTTTCCAGTAATGTATTATATCTATTACATACCAATTTTACATTCTAAAATAAGCACTGCATTTGAATTTGAATAATGAAAATCCCGCAAGGATCCTGATCAGACCTGAGATAACACTCCAACCGTTCTAAATGGCTATTTTTAAGTCTCGGGTATCTATAACATCTATATCCTTCTTCAGGACATCTAACATCTCTCCAAAGGCCTAAGCTAACACTTCATATCAAAACCATCCTTAAGCTCTCTATAACCATCCTAAAAAGTTCTAGTGCCTTTCTTGACAAATCTTCTAACCACAAAGCATTATTTCCTCTCTTTCTTCTGAGTTTTAACCACTTTCCTCTCAAAGAGAAATCAAAACATTTTAGAGATATGTGCATATAAAGAAAGATTCAAAAAGTGCTACAAGGTTTTAAGAGATGCTCTGATTGCCTAAAAAGGAATATATATATATATATATATATATATATATATATATATATATATATATATATATATATATATATATATATATATCGAACTAAATTAATAAATCTCTCTAACCCTCATCTCTCATTCTTTATTATTCGCTATATACTTAATTACTTACATTTCATCAGTATACCCTCCCAGTTAGATGGAAGTCCTAGGATTCTCAGGGTTTTGTTGCCCTTGCTTTAGGGCAAGATTGTGAGGCTTTAAACTTTCCATTAAAAGTCTTAGATTAGCATCCACATAAAGCTTTGGATGTTTTCTAGGAGGTGGATCTAGGCATGATTTGTGCCAAAAACATTTGAAAATCTATTGTTTATTTTATCTTGTGATTATGTGCTTATTTTCTTTATATCCTGTTTAACAACTGAACAAAACTACTTTTTTAACCAACCATTCATCCTCCTCTTAGTGGTTGCCATTGTTGCACTTCATCCCATATTTAGTATTGAAGCTTGGCTCTTAGGGATTTGACTTCAACTCATCCTAAGACTCTATCAAAACTAGTTCAACTTCATCATATCATGAGGGGTACTCTATTACTTGTCCTCCATTTTTCAAAGAGAAGGTTTATCCTTACTAGAAGACTCATATGTTTATCTTTATTTAGATCACAAGGCCTTAAGATTTAGGATATGAATAAATGAGATCATATGGCTCCTTCAAAACCATGTATCCTTGTGTTTGTGGTTTAGATAAAAATAAGTATAACGGAGTTTCTATTTGTAAAAGGCATATAAAATGTTGCAAGTTAGTGTTACTCAAGTTAGAGTACAATAATAATATGCTTGCTCACAAAAATAAATTGCTCAAAATGAAACCACATAATTCTATGTTAAAAATGTTTACTAATTTTACACATTACTAATGAGCTTAGTTTTCTTGGTTGGAAATTAGCCTTTAAAGGGAGATGCTCAAGATCTTAAGGAGACTAGCGCATTTATGAGACCAAAATTAAGAAAACCATGAAAGCAAGAATTTAGTACCACGTTGGTAGAAAGGCAAATAGGGCCTTGATAGGCTATGAGATGCATTTGACAACCAAGGCTATGAAGTAAGAACCAAAAACAAAATCTATAGCTCTCAAAGTTGAAGCCAAGAAGAGCTAAGTAATTAAAGCGAGGATGATAATGAGATAGTTTGCATCATTAGCTTGACAAAAAGGTTCAGAAAGAAACAACAAAAGATTGCAAGGAAGCACATACACCCAAGAATGCAATAAGATTGCTCACAAGCGAAAGGATTGTCAACTTTTGAAGAAATCTAATATAATAAAGGAAGAAAAAGGGATATATTGTAAATTAAGATGAAAATGACGCTAGCTCATTTGGTTTTTCAAGATTCATTTAGAATCTCATGGCATGACTTCAAGAAAAAAAATGGTAAAAACACTTCTAGATTGCAACTTCATGGTGAGTTATCACATGGTCATGTATAAAAGGCACATTCTTTCGTTCCAAAAAAATAAATAAATACTTAAGATTGCAACACCATTTGTTGATCAATCAGAAAAATTATGTAACTTTTACAAAACCCAATAATGTTTCATAACAAAGTGATAAGCTCATAACTTAGTGATAATTCATACAGAATGCTATCCTTAGCAACTTTAACCAATTCAAAGAGAAAGAATCAATCATAAACTAGAAGAAGACAACTAAGCTTATGGATAATAGTTATTTCTTCATATGGAATTCAAGTTTATCCATACCTTGGTGAAAACTCTAAGTAGAAGAGGACAAGTCTGCAATTTCATAAGCAAAATTGTCAGCCAAAATATTATGTAAATATAATGAACAAAATAATAAATCATGTTAAGCTGCAAAAAAATAAATGGGAACACAGATAACTTATAAATTCCAGATGAAAATCACGGAAAATTCTTGAAAGATTCACCATAAATGACACATAGTATTACCAACCACACCCAAGCTTCTCCAGCCACCATACCCCTACCCAAAACATCACCTCGCTACTCAACACAAAGAGGATTAAAAATGTACCTAGTGGCTGGTACAATGAAGATTAAGTAGGGAACTCAAAAATATAAGAAAATTCAAGTTATATACTATTGAAGGATCGTGAGACCCACAAGTCGACCAATATTGCTTGGAATCCTTGAGTACATAGATTAAGGGTAACCGTTGGATTGGACCTCTAGCCTTAGATTTCAATCAGTGTGCCTCCTTGATGAGGACATCGGAGACCAACGGCTACGATCATAAGTTATTTATTTATATGTTTTCTATACTAGTTTATTTTATATTGTTGTTTTCCCTTTATATCCTTAATGGGTGGTCATGTAGTGTTGTAGCTCGAAGGGCATTTTAGTCTTTTATTTCTTTTCTTTTCATGAGGCCTATTTATAGGCTAGTTGTTTTGTATTTTGTGATGCTGATTAAGATAAAAAAAATTTAGCTTAGGCTTATGGATCTCTTTGTAAGTTCTAAGTTTTCTCTATTTGGATGATCTCTTAGTGAGTTCGTGAGAGGAGAGGCCCAAGTGGGGCAAAAGCAATACCCGTCAATCTTGGTGGATTCCAAGGATCGCGGTTCTCTTATCTTTCTTTTTCTTCTACTTTTCCTTGCATCAAATTCCCTCCCCAAACTTCCCACCCGCCGGCCCCATTTCCCCCAAAGCCTTTCTTTGTAATTCTCCCTAACCCGAGCCACTCCCCTTGCTGCCGGCCTCCTTGGGCCCCCTAGCCACCGACCATCACCCCCCCCCCCCTTCATAATTTTCCCCTCATTATGTTGATTTCGATCACCATAATGACTTCCTAATTTAGCTCAAGCATGAGAGGGAAAATTCGAATTCTTTTGAAATTCAAATTTGAATTTCAAATTCTTTCCATATAGGGAATCTCATATTAGGAAAGTATCAATCATGAATCTAATTTTGAAATAAATCAAATTGGATTTATTATTCCCTTTCCTCAATTTGAAATTTGAAATTCAAATTTCAAAAAATTTCCTTATTTGCAAATCAAAATTAGGAAAGTGCATAACTCCAAGTCTATTTGAATTTCAAATTGGATTTGAGTTGTCATTCTCTTTCATAAATGACATAAATTGATTTGGAAGTTACAAAACCTCTCCCCAAATCCCTCCCTCTCTCTCTCTCTTCATGTCGCCGGCCCAAGCATGGGCTTTGCCCCATTAATTCCCATTAAAGCCCCCTCTTTCTAATTAATTTGAATTCAAAATTCAAATTAGTTTTCCATCCTATTGTACTCAAAACCTGAAATTATTTTCATATTTGGGATAAAATTTCTTTTCCTCACCCAGATCTAACCTAATTCCCCCAATCAAGCCTCCCATTTAGAATTAATGTGAATCCCAAGGTTATTCCTGCTGCCATTCACAGTAGGAATCGTTGGAAATCTGAGATTTTTCCCTGCCAAGCTATTGCTCAGGCTTCTGGGCAAGTCCTGTGATCCGTCCAAAGGGTTCCTAGCCTTACAAGCTGCTGTCCCTAGCTGTCCAGTTGCTGTCCAGCATTCCAAGTTTGTGTAACTTGCTGTCCAGACTTTTGGAGTCAAGAAAACTGCTGTCCAGCATCCTTGAGGACCAAAAGCTGCTGTCCGGAATCTGCCCCAGGTCGCCTACTTGCTGTCCAAAGACTCCAGCAAGGATTTGTTGCTGTCCAGCCGCCAGTTGTTGTCTACTTCCTCTCAAACCTGCAGACTACCACCAGAGCTTCGTAGAACTTCTTTCTCTGGGTAGACTCTCCCTCCTAGTCTCTTATTTCCTAGTTTACCCCTCGGTTGTGGTTATTGTGGAGTCATGAAGATAATGTTAATACTTTAAACAATGCATTCACGTATGCAACGTTAGATTAACTTGATTGTTTTCTGATCTTAACTTTTACGCACGTGATTCGGCCTAAGTTTGTCTTACCGCTCTTAGGGTTCTATTGCGCCGTTTAAATTCACCATTAAGATATAATTATTTGTTCTCGGGATATTAAACGTGCAAATTCCTTTAAACAATGCATCCATGCAATTATGTTTCACATCACACTTCTTATTCTAGTTACCATCCCCTCTTAGAGATTTTTTCCATTTTTCTATACATAACTTTGAATTATGTTCATTTTAAACCTTTTGAAAAAGTCTACAAATATTTACATGCTTTACACATAAGCAAACGATAAAATTCAAAGTAGTTTTTCCTTTCTACTTTTCTACTATTTTAAATATACCAATTTGTGTAATAATCTATTTAAAGTATAATCATTGCTAACTTCAAATGCCTAGAATTATTCAAGCTGCTTTAGTGAGTTGTAACATAACCAAGAAAGCCTTGTAGTGAAAACTTTAATATATTAACACATGTAAACATCTAAAGTAATAACTGGCTTAATCTAAACTTATTTAATGACTAGATTTAACTTTGGATTCAAACATGAAGAAGGCTACAAAAATGATACTACTTTAAGGTGGATCCTACAATACATGTCAGATATATGATTGTCATATAAAATGTTCTAAAAGCTGCAGATATCCTAAATTCCTAATAATCAAAAGACTTTGGATACACTGCTGCTTGTATCTTTCTTCTGCTGTATTAAGTATTTGAACTGTTCATACAGAATAAAACAAACTATTTAAAGAATTGCTTGTTACATTTCATCTTCCACACTCACTAGTATAACTGTCTAGCTTATGTAACCTTCTAATGGACGGAAAAGCATATTTCCAACCAAACTAACCCAGCAGTGATATATCCAGTTCTGCAGACAACTTCCAACATAACAAAAATAATAATAACAAAAGGCCAAGATCGACTGCAGCATGATATAGATTGAATTGAATGATGAGGACATCGTCAGAGATTGCGACACATGTACCATCAGGAGATGCCGGAGATCAACGGCCACGATCATGATCTTTATTTTCATCATTTTATGTAGTAGTTTATTTGATTTTTTATGTTTTTCCGTTTTGGCCCTTATGGGTATTTGGTCATTATTGTAGCCCGAGGGGCATTTTAGTCTTTTGCTTTCTTGTCATTTTGAGGCCTATTTATATGGCCATTTTCTCATGTAATAGTTTTTAGTTTTTGTTGAATGAAAATTTTACTCTTGTTCTCTTAGTGAGTTCATCTTCTCCCACGATCTCTTAGTGAGTTCGTCGGAGAAAACTAGATCTCTTAGTGAGTTCTAGCCTCCGAATTATCAATCCTCGTGGAAGATCAAAGTAGAAACAAGCGAGGTTAGTAAATCCGTATTCGTCGTCGCCGTGGAATTTCCATCTTCTTTCTCCCCTTGCCTTGCCGCCGCCCCTCCCAGCTATTTAAAGCCGCCGGCCACCCAACCTCCCTTTTCCGCCGGCCAACCAGCCACCGGCCAGCCGCTAGCCTCCCTCCGGCCAACCCCTCACCGGCCAACCCAGCAGCCACCTCCCGCCGCCCCTTGTTTCCTTTAATTCCTTGAGTATGAATTTCAAATTGTGTTTACACTCTTTCCTAATTGGTTCCCTATCTTTATGGGAGCTCATTAATGAAATTAACTCCTAATTTGAAATTCAAATTAGATTTCCCTCTCATTTTGAATAATGGGAAGTTACTTAAGCCACAATTAAATCTGAAATTAAAATTCAGATTTAATTGAATTTCTTACTTAAACTTGGGCCCCACATTCATAACTCCCAAACCTTCCTCTCTCCTCCTCATATGGCCGGCCACTCTTAGTGGGCTTCTCTCTCCTCCAAATGACATAATAATACCACAAATTCAGCCCAAATCCCCCCTCTTTACCGCCCCCCCCCCCCCCTCCCCTCCTTGATTTAATTTGAATTTCAAATTAAATTCCCCCATTAAACCTCCCAAATTCTGAAATTAATTCAAAATTCCTGCACGCTACCATGTGGATCCCACCATAACCAAGCTCCCCTCTTATCCCGGATGCTCCATCAACTCCCGGCAAGAATGCATGGACGTTGGATCATTAATGGCCGCCCACCCGCTCCTCCAAATCCGGCTTCTTCCCCGGCGATGAGTCCTCTCGGGATTACTTGTCTATTAGTGGCATCGTTGAGTTTACTTACAATCCTCCTCCGCTAGCCCATATTTTCGAGAGCAATGAAAGGACCTCAAGGTGAATGATCTAAATTTTAAACGTGTGGCTTTAGTCGTAGCTATTTGCATTACCTAGTTTATTTTGGTTATATTTTGCAAGACTCATGTAATTCTTAAATGTAATCACTGCCGTTAACATAATCTATCACGAAGTTTCTTGAATCCAACTTGAAAAAGCTAGATTTTATCGTTAACATTGCAAAGTTAAACTCTCATTAATCTCTAACGTGCAATTCATGTTCACCGCATGTGGTTTCACATCATTGAAGAACTGAGGATCATCCAATGTGACCTTCTTCTGCCTACTGCAATACTAATAACCAGCATCAATGTGAGTAATAAACTATAAATTCAATATTTTTTCAAAGACTAATTTTTCCTTCATTAATCAGTTAGACTCAGTACTTGATAATTTAACCTGAAAAGTTAATGTTTTTTGAACTTTCTGCCAACATCATTTGCTTTATAAAAACATTGCAAAACATTAATTACACACTCAACAACAATTTCAGGAGACTAATTTTGTTCAACTTTATCATAAGCAAGGTTATCAAAATTCCCGTTGTGTGCCAAGGATGAACCACTAAACTCTGCAATGTCATCTTCATTTTATTACAAACCAATTCAGGCCATTCTTCTCTATCTTACTGTGAACTAAACTTGCATCAACCTCCAAGTAATATATTTTATGGCCAACAAATGTGATTTTATTCTAAAAAAAATGGAAGCAACCACAGAATCCTTCCCTGCAGTATGTTAGAAAAAGAATATTATCCTGAGCATATAATAACAAAACTTCCAAACAAATTTTGCTAGTTAGTTTTGAAACAATGTTCACAAGTCTACCTATAAAGAAAACCAGTTCTACTTGCTTAAGGAAAATTATGGAAAATTCACCACATCTGTAAGTACCTCCCATCAGCTAGAAGATAAATGCCAAGAAAAATATTTTATACAATGTTGTTAAAAGTATTTTAGGAGTTAATAAAGCGATATGTTGGCCCATGCATCATCACCTACAAGTGTGAGCTCGTGTAGGTGGATGTGCGTCACATTCCTCTTCCAAATCTTAGCGTTGCACACTCAGGTCAAGCTCAAATGAAACCCTTATATTTTGAAGTTCAGTTCAACATCAGCCACGATAACAAAGGTACAAACAGTTGCTTTTCCCAATTGGTTCACATAATCATCGAGCACTGCTTCTTGTATCTCCTTTCTCTCTCATTGTACTTAGTCGCTTCTCGTCAATTCTCCTCTACATGCTCTCGTGTCTATGGTTTTCTTATAAGATTCTCACTAATTGTCATTAGAGGCTTCTTGACAACACTTTTCAATGTATCCTATGTAAACTTCTTAGCAGTCACACTCTTAATCTCACAAACATTCTTAATTTCAAAATACTTTTTATCACTTCATTTTTCCCTATCTTTGATTTATTTTTTCTTTCAAATAACTGAAAATTATTTTCAATAATCGAATCACTGTATATGTTGAAAATATCACTTATATGGTTTAAATTTGATTAATTAAATGGTTTTTATATGCACATAATATATGTATTTATAAAATACAAAGCAATTCTACTAGTTAAAGCGACACTTCGCTTTGTGCATTGAAATGATAACGAACTATTACACATTGCATTGCGCTTTGAGAACACTAAGCATACATAAGATTAAATTAGTCAAGAGAGATAAATGTACCTAAATAGGAGAAGCAGGGCTAAGAGAGGCAACCCCCATTACATGAAAAAAGTAGACATGGGTAATTCAATAATTGAATAATATTTTTTAATTAAAAAATGTATATTTTATACATAACTCTATATATGACAAGCAGGACCAAACATCTATAAAAAATGTTCAAATTTCAATTCTTATATGCCATAATATCCACAAAAAAGAAACATTTTTTGTCTGACAATCATGTACATGAACCCGCAGTATGATAGTGAAAAAAAGGGTGTGACAATAGAACACCTTCATCAATCTCGCAATTTAATAGTAACATATTGCATTTATTATTTATCTTTCAGCCACAACTAGATTAAGTAGCTTTATAAAGTTTACACCCAAATTAGCTAATGTAAATGATGTTTACAAGAGCGTACAGGAATCACAAAGCCCAATGGAAATGCTACATACTAGTTTGTTTAATTTCTCTATCAAGATCAAACTTAGAATTGCATTCCACATGTAAAGTTTAGGTGAAGTATCGTCGGCTATTCAATATTTTGTTCAATAAGTCAACATATTACAACAACAATTTGAAAATTAAAAAAGAAAAGCGCATGAAGGTCAAAAAGTACCTTTTCACGATCAATCGGCATACCGGGACGACGAACATGTGGTGGAGGACCTCGAGCTTGAGGTGGAGGAATGGGCCTGGCTTGCCTATTTTGTGGTTCAGCAACTTCCGCCATGTTTCGAGAATGCTACATTTTTACAAAGCAAGCTACATAGTGATATACATGGTAAGAATAAGAGAGAGTAAATGCTACTCATTAACTGGAAAAGACGCATACAAAAAAAGAAACTTAATGACATGTTTATAGAATAGATATGAGAGATACTCAAGAAGATGCAATTAACATAACTACAGAAAATCTAATGCTCTATCTAGGATGAAATATAAATATAAAAATAAAAGGTTAGGTTGTAGGGACACTAGTTGGAGATTGAAATCTATACTATCTATTTTAAAATTAAAAAGCAGCTTGAAATTTAGTCATGGGGTGGTCTAGGCCATTCATTCTTATAGTTCATCCAGATAATTAATTACTACTACAACCAATTGATTCTATAATTCAAACTAATGATTAAAATCAACCGCATTTCATGATTTTAGGGATTTGTATAGAAAGATACGTAATAAGTAACAAAATGGATCTATACTTCCACCTAATTTATTATTTTACTTTCAAACTTTGATCAATAATGCAAACTTAACACTGTATATGTACCTTACAAAATTTCTTTAAATAGTGAAAAAATAGTTGAAGGAAAACAGATCATAGTGGAGTCGGTGGAATTTAACCATAAACGAAGATGATGCAAACAAATGATAAAAGGAAAAACATAGTTTCCTGAACGCTCTCTCACATATACCAAGCTCAAGTAGAACCAACTATTAATATATTCTTGACACAGTTACATGGTGCAGATTATTTAAAAAAAAAAAACTTTTTTCAAAGACAGCTAATACATAAAGCCGTAAAAACCGGACCAAGGCTCGTAACGCCGCCGATTATGATGAGGAAGATAAGGTATATGCCCCCAAAAAACCATCAGTTCCAGACATTTCAAGAAAAATCGCCATCTGATTACGCTACCCAAAAAAAAAAACTCTTTTAACAAAGCCGTGGTAATCTACACGAATTTGGAATGAGGAAGGGAAGATGATTAGGAATTACGAGTTACTGTCTAAGCATAGAAGGGCCTTGAGATACCTCGAGAAATATAAAAGAGAAGGTGAACGAGAGAGAGCCGGAAACTGCCTTAGAAGAACCTCTGCGGCTTGTGAAGAGCGGCCGATGGCCTAAGTCGCGGCCGAGGGTGAGAGAGAGAGGGGTCGCGCACTGTCGTGCTGGACGGTGGAGCCTAGGGTTTAAGGTGGGAGCTCCGGGGACCTCGTAACAGCTGGGTGACACAAGTGAGGGAATATAAATGCGTCCGGTTACAAATAGAGTTTAATTAGTTGTGCAATATATATTTTTTTTATATATTTAATATTTAAATTATAATATTTATTTATATATGATCCTAATATCTCAATTATATTAAAATATATGCATCCAATATATATATTTGTTTTTAAAATTAATATTAATGATATTGTTATATGATCTAAAATTTTTAATATTATATAAGCAAATATTAAAATTCATATATAAGAATTGTGTAGTATGTATGTCAATTCTGTATTTTAAAATATAATCTATTTAGAATGTATTTTTTATGTTGAAATTATTTATTTGATACAAATTAAATACATAAAAATATAAAAGTTTATTATGATATATTTTGAAATAATTTTATTACATAAATGAATAGAAGGCTCAATTTGGAGTTTGAAGTGAGAGGGTTAACATGCAAGGAGGGTGAGGGGGGTAGGGGTGTGCATTAAGTTGGTTAGGATAGATTTCTTGACATATTTTATAAACAAGTTGGTTTGAATAAAAAATCTAAAAAAATTAAATCGACCAAAGTATACTCAAAATCAAACAAAACCTCAAATGCCTCAAGAACTTGGGACTATCATGATCAACTAGAGTAAAGCATGTACGCTCACATACCTCAATGACTTGGCATCATCTAGATCGATTTGAATCAAATTTGTACACACAAAACCATCTTACTTGGATCTAGTTGACTCGAGGCAAGTCAATAAGAGATATTGTCACACTCTATGATATATATATTGGAAGAATTACATATGTTGTTCATTTTAATCATTTAACGAGAGCTTATCAATGAACAGTAGAAAGAAACATGATTACATTTATGACTTGTCCGAAATCTCATATTATAGGATCCTTACCTTTTTCTAAAAATATGTAAAATCACATAATTAACACATAGCTCAACAATTTACTAAAATCTTACAACTGAAATCAATGCAAGATGAAAGAGAATAATATGTTATAACTCATATAAAAATATATATGCATCAAATACTATAATAATTATATGTATCAATTTATCCTTCTATAGTTCATCACATCTCAATCTATTACATCATTAGTCATAGTAGTAGTAACAGTCAACATCACTAACCAATAACATTAAATAGTGATAATGACATAAAATAGTATTAGTGTAAATCACAATATCAGTACAATGTTCGTAGCAGTGTAGATATCATTATTCAGATATTCAATGAATATATCTTAAGGATATCTTGCTCCTGCACTTATGACTCCCAATCAACATTCACTTATAAGTCTCAATTAATGTACTCTTTATAACTCCCCTTAAATCACATGAATTAATCGCTCTGATTTCTTATAACTCCCAATCAATCTTCAGCTCCTTATGACTCTAACTTAGTGAATCACATGGATCAGTAGGGTATCACGTGAAGTTATCATATTATATATTTGATATTATTTAACACTTCATTTAAAATGCAATAAAATCACATCAAATCATTCAAAATGATCAAATCTATAATATATCAAAACTTGCATAGTGAAAGCTTATGAAATCAAGAGACAATGCATTTTCTACATATTCAAGAGAGATAAATATGTAGAAATCAAAATCATTGAAATAAGAAGTAAGAGCTTAGCCACTTACAATGAATAAATTAAAATCTATAATAGGAATGATTGACAAATATTATCCAAAGGTTGTTCTCTCTCCTCCCTCTTCTTCCCCACTTTTAATTTCTTCCTGACCAAGCAATCAAGTGAGGCAGTCGATGGGGTGAGATATATATATAGCACCGCAGTGCTCACCATATTAGAGCCAAAGCGCTCTACTTTATTTTTTATTTTTTAAAGAAAATTTATTTCATGTATTTGAGCTATTATAGATAGATCAGACGATACAAATATAGTTAACTCTCCATGATTTTTTGAGGATCATGTCAAATTGATGACTAAGTCATAAAATTATGAAGGATTACTCGTCCAGCAAACAAGCCGACCCACTCAATTATCAAGTTTGTTTGCCCTATCTTAAGGATCACTTGCCCCATCCTATGGGGACCAAACCATTCACCAAGCCTCAAAACTAAACCGCCTTAGTTGAGGGATCACTCACCCACATCCCACCAAAGATGGCAACCTCGCCAAAAAGTATATGATTTCAACCAAAAAATTGGTAGCTATATCTAGGATATATAACCTCATCCATCAAGTCAATGACTTCATCTAATAACTCGCCAACGAAGTTGTTTATGTGTACTAACTAAAATTGAACTCTTATTTTCACATGTACATAACAATCTTACCATCACTTACTACAACTTAAAGAGAAAATCAAGAAAAATAGTAAGATAAATAGTCAAATTTATCTTTTTAACTCAACCCTAATATTTAGCAAAAGTTTCCTTCATTTTTGCAGTCATATTTTTCACATTGGAATTAGTATCCATTTGTCAAATTTGAACAATACATAAAACATCCACAAATTCAAATAAGAATGTATTTAATGCTGGTTACTTTGTAAAAAGTAACCAACATGTTAATATGTCATCATAGATTCCCAACAATTAGGTTGATCAAATATGCTCCCTTCATGGATTTCTTGCTTGTCAAAGCTAAGATTTGTATGGCTCATCATTAAAAAAAAATCAAAATGGTATAGCAAAATCAAACCTTTCAATCTTTTGGGCTTCTTTCAAAGGCTAACAACCTTTGAGCAGAAAAGTTTATAACTATGTAACATTGTGGTAATAACTTGTTTCTAGATTAAGAACATAAATATTGAGAGTTATGAGCATAATACTCTGTTCACAGTGATAATGATAACCAAAACATCTCCAAAACTAAGGCTACTAATTCTCTGCTCCATAAGTCTTGTGTAGTCATTAGATAAATATTATATCATTATATTCACTTATGTATTAGATCGTATTGTTCATTTCCTCTACTCATTACTGTTCTTCTTCCTTACATGAGTAAACAGCTGTGACAACAAGCTACCTACAGGAAGCTTAATTGTCTTCACGGTATCAAAGAGGCTAGCTTGACCGCCAACCCATCCATCTCGTATCAATGGGAGACTTATCGGTCTCTCCCTCCACAGCTCCACCAACTTCTTCAGCTCATTTGTCATCTTCTTCTTCAATTGAAACTTCGATATCGTCAACACTTAAATTTTTGGTATACAATATAAAAAGGGTTGTTTATATCCAACTTCTTCTAGACAACTATTAGGGCTGCAAACGAGCCGAGCCGAGCCGAGTATGTGAGTGTTCATGTTTGTGTTTGTTTAACATTAGCTTGTTCATGTTTGGTTCGTGTTTGATTCGAGCTTTATTATTTGTGTTCATGTTTGGTTCGTTTAATTTAAGGGTGTTCATGTTTGGTTCATGTTTGGTTCATGTTCGTTTGTTTAGTGCTTATCGAGCTTTAAACAAGCTCTGTTCGTGAACATATTTCGCAAACAATCTGTTGAACAAGCAAATCTTAAAATTTGTTCATGAACATCCTAAACAAACAATCTAACAAACATGGAAAAATATGAAATGTTTCTTGTTATTAATAAAAAATAATTATATTATTATGTTATAATTAAAGTTTTTATATTATGTATATTTATCAATTTTATAATAACATATTATTTAAGTTTTTATCGAGCGGTTTTAATCGAACCTGAATCAAGCTTTTTATCGAGCTTGTTCATGAACATCAACTGATGTTGTTCGTGAACATAAACGAGCTGAACGCATTAGTGTTCAAGCTTGTTTATTTAAGAATCGAGTATTTAAAATATTGTTCAAGTTTGTTTGTTAGTTAATTAAACGATCACGAACAAGCTTTAATCGAACCGAACAACGAGTAGTTCGTCGAACGTTTGGTTCGCTTGCAGCCCTAACAACTATCATACTTAGTGATCTCAAATATTCAAATTGTACGCCGCTAACGAATTCTGCAATCATCTCGATGGCAGCACCTCGTGCCCATCAAAACACATTTTCTCTGCAGAAAATCAACTCACACTTAATCCCCTATTCTCTTCCTAGCTTTTAGTATATCAAAATCTTTTGGTAGCTTTATTTTCTGCAATTTCTCCATCTATTCTACCATACATTCTTAACCTTGATACCTGCTCTTTAATTTGGTATACTCTTAAACAGTGTTTCTTCTCCACAAATGGTTATAGAGTAATCCAATTAAAGAATGAATTGCATTCTATTTCAATGTAAGCGTATATGTCTCATGTAAAGCGGCTTGTTAACAACATTTCAATAACCAACGATTATATAGCCTCTATTCCACAATTACTCCAATTACTGCAGCTACCGTAACTGTCTCCACCTCTTTATCCGACCTATGGCACCAAAGGCTCGGTCATTCGAATTCGGCTACTTTAGCAGCTGTTTCTAAATATATTCCTACAAAATTTTCTTCTACCTATAACTTTTGTAATGCATATACTCTCACTAAAGAGTCACCAGGAGTTGTTTAGCATTTCTACTCATCTATCCAAAATTCCTCTTGAACTAATACACGTTGATGTCTGGGGTCCTTCTCCAATTATCTCTCGTTGTGATTTTTAATTGATGATTATTCAAAATATTCATAGTTTTATCCACTCAAATTAAAATCTGAAGTCGCTTCCACAATAATTAACTTCAAAATTTTAATTTAAAAATAACTTCATCATATCATATGCACACTTATATCAATGGTGGTGGCATCAACAATAATTTATGCTCATGTTTCTCCAAAAATGGTATACATCACTAATACACATGTCCTTATACTGCCAAACAAAATGATGTTGTTGAAAGCAAACACAATTATCTTCTTGACACCATTCGAACACTCCTAATTGACTCCAATCTTTCTATAACTTTTTGGCTTGACACCATTCTTACTGCTGTCTATTTAATCAATAGGCTACCTTTCCACCAAATCTTCCACATCCATCCCAAGCCTCTCCATCACACCACTTCACTAAACCATTACCAAATTCTATTCCATCCCCTAACTCTTCTTCCAATCCCTCCACTTCATATAATAACTCAGCCTCTGCCTCCTCATCCACTTCACCAAACATTTCATCTACTGCCCCTATACTTCCACCACGTCATCCCATGACCACTCGTCTCCATACAAGAAGTTTAAACTTTGTCAAATTCTAGATATTCAACCTTCTACACCCTCTATCACGACCCAGCCCGATGAGCTCGCATAGACAAGACGGGAACGGATGTCAGACTTAAATGATATAACATAGTATTTCAATATCAGAGAAACGTGAAATATAAATCTAAAACAACTCAAGAGATAATTTAGCCCCTCTTAAAAAAACAACTTCCAATCTCAACAAAATATTTCATATAATAAGTCAACGAAGTACAAAGGTGGATATTTTTTTTCTTTCATGCTAACTTCCACCCACAAAATCATTCCACAACTGCAAAAAAATATACATAAGGAACATGTCATCCGGTTCTCTACGGCTTTACATAAACCAGGGTCGATCAGTCATTCACCTAGCAGCAGAGTCTCCTGAAAATATCCTAAACTAGATAATGAGCTAACGCTCAGCAAATAACAATTACATCTAAATTCAGGTGCAATGTAAATGAATCAATATGCAAAGTGGTTAATATATTTACATGCAAAAGTAATCCAGCAATTAACTCCTTCCTATATGTTATATGATTATATGTGTCGATGTCATATGTTATGTGTATGTCAATGTCATATGTTTCTTCCTATATATCATATGCTCATATGTGTCTATGTCATATACTATGTATCATATGCTTACCATATTTATTTATTACATGATGTCTATTGTATCATATGTAACATATGTTTATATACCTATAGTTTATGCAAATCTTATACATCCGTATCAGAGTACTCTTATTGCACTGATCAGGTACAATATCATATTTGATCATTTATTATCATTTTACCCCTAAGAGTCGTATTATGCAAGTGCACCGTATTTAGTACTTCTCCTCAACATGCACAAACTTGCATTTTGATATCATAACATCTTGATTTAATAATATTAAATATACATATGAAGAATTTGATTTAAGCATGAAAATAAACTTCAACATATGAAGAGCTTTCTATTTAACATGCAAAGTACAATATAACGTATACATAATAAAGTGCAATATAACATGCAAAGTACAATGTAACATATACATAATAAAGTGCAATATAACATGAACATAGTAAAGTGCAATGTAACATGAACATAGTAAAGTGCAATGTAACATGACAAACTTAAAAGAAAAATATGAAATTTAAAATATAATATCACTTACCTTAAGCTCTTCGCAAAACTCCTTGAACCAACCTCATCTTAAGTTTAACCTAAAAAACACAATTACTAAAATTTATTATACATGACAATTTTCTTATTAAAAGTTCTCATTAAATATTAAATTCTCTAAATTTCTCTTCCTATTTGTTTTACTTAAGAGATTAATGAACTTTAACATAACATTTTTCGTATTTAATTAAAATCCATATTTTTTGAACCCAAAATTTTCATATTTACTTCCAATTACTATTCAAAACATTTTTCCTAACCTATATCATTATTAAACCTAATTATTTTTGGATTAAAATAGTTTTGAAATTAGGGGAAAATATATTTTTTAACAAATTCTCTTTTTTTTTTTAATTAGAGACTTCCCAAGACTCCTATGAACAAGATTTGTTAACAATTTAGCTAAAAATCACAAAATTAGGACAAGCCCTAATTTTGAAACTCCAAAAACTTTGGGAAAAAAAAATCAAATTCTTGCTTAAACATGCTTATAAACCCTTCCTAACAATATTCCTAAAACAAATTTAAATTTTCATGAAACCCTAATTTTAAAATCCTCAAAATTTTGGAAAGAAAACTAGAGTTAGGGTTAAAATCATGCTTTTAAAATAATCCCCTATAATTCTTCTATGAAAACCCTAACATTTGAGTAAATCCTAATTTTAGAAACATCCAATTTCTTTAGAAAAACTTAAAATTTGAGTTTTAAATTTATCATGAAGTCTTCCTACACACTTCCCTTTAACAAATTTCATGATTGACAAGAACCTTAACTTTTTAATCATGAAAAATCTTGGAGAAAAAGAAATATTTATAGGTTTAGATCTTACCTTTCCTCTTCCTTAAGCTTTCTCTTTGATTTCCCCCTAAAAGCGTCACAGGAAAAGCTGCCAGCCGCCGGATTCGTGGAGCTCCCGCCGCCCCTTCCTCTTCTCTCGTGTGCGGCCGAATGAAGGAGCTAAGGGACCGAATGGTTTGGTCCCTTAGGCAGATGGGGGCTTTAGGAAAAATAGTTGAGTGCCAATTTACGCATATACCCCATCTCCTAAGAATTTCCTTAAGGCTCATGAGGGTAGTTTGGGCAAAATGGCTAAATTTTATTTAAACTATCTTCAATGTTTTTTAGTTTTAAAATCGTGTGAAATTAGATATAGGTTCTTTATACCGTTTCGATCAAAATTTTGCATAGAATTTAATAAAATTATTTGTATCGAATTCTGATGACTTTGAAATTTCGCCTAACTTTGTTGCGTGTATCAAAATGCATGTGACGCATATGATCGATAGTTTTCGAGTTTTACACCCTCCACTCCTACCTATTACACATCTGCCACCAAGCTTCCTCATTGGTGGGAAGCCATGTCTTCTGAATTATGCTATTTAATCTCAAGGAACTTGGCCCTTAGTACCTCCTCCATCAAATCAATAAATCATTGGATGCAAGTGGATCTACCAGATCAATGGTCATGCCAACAAAACCATTGCTCGTTACAAAGCACGCTTAGTTGCTCAAGGCTTCAAACAAGAGTACATAATTGATTATCAAGATACATTTAGTTCAGTGGTTAAGTTCCCAACCACTAGAACCTTCATAATTATTGCCTTACATCATGGTTGGTCTATCCTTCAACTAGTTGTAGTTAAATGTCTTCTTACATGACAACCTCACCAAGACAATCTATATGGCCCAACCTAAAGGTTTTCAAGATCCTCAACAACCCACTCATATTTGTAAATTGCACAAAGCAATCTATGGTGTTAAACAGACACCAAGGTAGTGGTTTGCAACCATATCGTCGTTCCTTCTCGCCAAAGGTTTTAAGATCAGTTTTGTCAATCCTTCATTTTTCATTTATGATCAAAACCAAATAAAGGATAATTTACTCATTTATGTTGACGACTTACTGCTTTGTGGAAGCGATTCACAATTCACGTCTACCTTGCTACAATAGATCCAACAACAATTCCAAATTCGGAACCTTGGAGCTCTCTCTCGGTTTCTCGGCATTGAGTTTGTTCACACTTAAGCTGACTATCATCTGTCTCAATAAAACTATATTGAACAACTCTTATCCAATGCCTCCATGACCAATTGCAAACCACTTGCAACCCCATTACTTGCAAAATGTCCAACTGAACATGAACTTCAACTTCCTTATAGTCAACCTGCATATTTCCGCCAAATTGCTGGCTCCTTACAATACTTAACCAACACCATACCTAATATTTCCTTCACCGTCAATAAATTGTGTCAACATATGCATCAACCGTTACTCTGCCATTTTCAACTTTTAAAACACAACCTCCGCTATCTCAAAGGCATCTTAACACTCGGTCTATTTCTACCCAAGGCTGGTCTCAATCTATCAGTTTATGTCGACTTAGATTGGGCTGGAGATATTTTTGATCGCAAATCAACAATAGGGTATTGCCTATGTCTCGGCTCAGCTCTTATCTCCTGGTCCATCGAGAAGTAATCCACTATTGCATGCTCTTCAATTGAAGCAGAATATCACTCTCTCGTTGCTGCAACTATGAACATTATTTGGCTTCGCTGCCTATGCCATGATTTCTCCATAAATCTACCTTCCACCCCACTCTACTGCGACAACATTTCAACATTGTCACTAGCTTCAAACCCAATCTTTCATGCATGAACCAAGCACATCAAAATAGATCATCACTTCATTCGTGACTGTGCTCAAGCTTGGCATATCACAGTTCATCACATCTCCACAGTGGATCAGATCGCAGACGTCTTCACAATGTCCTTACACATTCAACGCCTCACACTTTTACGTTCCATACTGATGGTTCTTCCACACCTCAATTTGAGGGGGGATGATAATGTGTTAGGCCGGCCCAAGAGGGGCCTGCTAGACCGGTCCAACCCGGACCGGTCCTCACCTACTCGAGGCGAAATCGCACGGGGCGGGCGGATCCGAGCAGCGCAAGCCAAACCGACGGAGGCCAAGGAGGAGTTTTGGGAGGGAAATTTTGTGCGAGGGGCTGTTTAGACATTTTGTAAAACTCCTTTATGGTTAATTAGGAGGTTAGGAGGAAAAGGGGGGATTATCTTGAATTTGAATGAAAAGTTTGAGATCTCACAGTGTGCTTGGGCTCTAGGGTTTGCTAGAGACTTGTGGAGAGTTGTTCTTCCTCTCGAATAGAATAACGTTGTATCTTTCTTTGCTTTCTTGCATCTACTAGTGGAAACCTTGTTTCTTCTCCTTATTTTTCTCTGTTTTTGTGCATTTCCTACTGCGAGGTCGCTGTTAAACTGCTGGGACAGGTTTTGCTCACTGTTTTGGGCTAATTTTGACTAGGATTGCTTGCGAACTCAAGTATTTTCTATCAAATTGGTATCAGAGCCTCTTTTTTGGGACTGTTGGGGGCTGATTTCCTAAAGATTTCAGCGGATTTTCTTGTTCCGGAAGAAGATCCTCGAGAATCTTGAGAAGAACAATGGCCGGAAAGAAGGTTGACGTTCTGGAAGGCGAATTCGACTAATTGAAAGCCGATTTGGAGGAAAGATTCTTCAACTTCCCAAATCAACTCAGCTCCAACAATGAAAGATTGGAGGGGATATTCACGGCAATGGAGGAGATGATGAAGAAACTTCTCGAGATGAAAACCAATCCAGCGACATCGGAAGTAAGAGAGACCACCGACGGTCATGGCATGGGAGGAAATTCGAACCCTTTGCGGGGGAGGAGAAATTCGGAGGTGGAGATCCTAGAGGAAGAGAATGACATGCCACCTCTAGAGCCTCTTTCGAGGGAAGAGATGAGTATGGGATATGACAGAAGGGGGGCTGATTTTGGTAGAAGGAGAGAGGGATCTCATCACCGAGGTGCTGAATTCGAAACGGGGGATAGTTCAAACGGCTAACTGAGAAGGAGATGTAGGAGAAGAGGACAAAGGGGTTATGTTTTCAATGTGATGAGAAGTACATGCCAAGACACTGGTGCAAGGATCGAACTCTTCAGGTTCTCCTCGTTTGTGAAGACGAGGAAGACGAAGAGAGAGGTGGGAGCGGGTCAGAAGGAGAGGAGAAGCTGCACCTGGATGTGGCAGAAGTCTCTTTGAACTCAGTAGTGGGATTCACTCTGAGTCACACTATGAAAGTAAGAGGAGAGATAGCTGACCGCGAAGTGTTGGTGTTGATCGATAGTGATGCAACCCACAATTTTATTTCTGCTTAGATCGTAGATCAGTTAGGGATGGAGCTAGTCGACACAGGAGGCTATGGGGTGATGATGGGCACGGGGAAGGTGGAGATGGGGAGAGGAATTTGCAGGGGAGTGGTCCTGACCATCTAAGGGCTACAGGTCAGGGAGGATTTCCTCCCCTTAGAATTGGGAAGTACATATGTCATCCTGGGGATGAAATGGCTACAGACTTTGGGGGAGACCAAGGTCAACTAGGGTGCTCTGAGGATGGAGCTAATGATAGAAGGGCAGAGGAAGGTGATCCAGGGGGATGCAGGGCTGACAAGGGCAGTCGTATCTCTCAAATCCATGATCAGATCCATACAAGAGGTGGGAGGAGGATTTTTTGTGGAGGTTCAACGTTTGGAGAGGGTCAGTGTGGGGGAAGAAGGAGACATTCCATAGGTGATGCAACCTCTCATATAACAGTACGGGGAGGTGTTCCAGCCACCCCAGGGGTTGCCACCCCCTAGAGAGCAGGAGCACGCCATTCTTCTGAAAGAGGGAGTGTCACCGATCAGCGTTCGATCATATTGCTACCCCCAGATTCAGAAAGATGAAATTGAGAAGCTGATCATGGAGATGTTGGAGGTAGGGATCGTCAGACCCAGTGTGAGTCCTTTCTCTAGTCCAGTCTTACTGGTCAAAAAGAAGGATGGGAGCTGGAGGTTTTGCGTGGACTACATAGCCCTGAACAAGGAGACAGTACTGGACAAATTCCCCATTCCAGTGATCGATGAGTTATTAGATGAGCTGCAGGGAGTGGTGGTGTTTTCAAAAATGGACCTTAAGTCAGGCTACCACCAAATCAGAATGAAGGAAGGGGACATTCAGAAGACTGCGTTCAGAACACATGAGGGGCACTATGAGTTCTTAGTGATGCCATTTGGGCTCACTAATGCCCCCGCTACCTTTCAGTCCTTGATGAACAGGGTGTTCAGGCAACACTTGAGGAAGTTTGTGCTAGTCTTCTTTGATGATATTTTGGTGTATAGCAAGACCGAGGAGGAACATTTAGAGCATCTAAAGGAGGTATTGGGGATCCTACAGACACACCAGCCTAACTTAAAGAAGTGCAGTTTTGCCCAATCAAGGGTGGAATATTTGGGACATGTAGTGTCTCAAGAGGGAGTTGCAGCTGACCAGTCTAAAATTGAAGCAATGTAGAAGTGGCCCATGCCCAAGAACATCAGGGGATTGAGAGGTTTCTTGGGACTGACAGGATACTATAGGAGGTTTGTGAAAGGGTACAGTTCCATCGCTTGGCCATTGACAGAGCAGCTAAAGAAAGATAACTTATCCTGGGGTGATGCAGCAACCCAGGCCTTCAAAAGGTTGAAGAAAGCCATGACCATTGTACCAGTTCTAGCGCTCCCAGATTTTAACCAGGTATTCATGGTGGAGACCGATGCATCAGGATATGGCTTAGGAGCAGTGTTGATGCAGAATCACAAGCCTATAGCATATTTCAGTCAGGTGCTATCGACCAGGGCTAGATTGAAATCAGTGTATGAGAGGGAGCTGATGGCCATAGTCTTGGCCATTCAGAAGTGGCGCCCCTATCTTTTAGGCCAGCATTTCATTGTTTGTACAGATTAGAGGAGTCTGAAATACCTGTTAGAGTAAAGGATGGTGACTGAGGAGCATCAGAGGTGGTTGTCAAAGCTGCTAGGATATGATTTTGAGATCTAGTATCGGCCTGGGGTGGAAAATAAGGCAGCTGACGCCTTATCTAGGTGTGTGGGGGAACTTCAGGAGGTGGCAGTTTCAATACCCCTGATGGTTGATTGGGGGGCCATCAAGGAAGAGAGCATGCAGAACGAAGAGTTGAAGAAGATCAGATAAGGATTAAAGAAGGACAGTATCAGCAAGTCAGGATACTACCTGGAAGGAGAGAGGTTGTTATATCAAGGAAGGTTTATGATGCCACGAACATCGGTACACATTCCTCACCTATTACAGGAATTCCACGGCAGTGCGGTTGGGGGTCATTCAGGAGTACATAAGACATATAGGAGGTTGGCATCGGAGCTGTATTGGAAGGGGATGTTTAAGGATGTTGAGGAGATGGTAGCAAAATATGAGGTGTGCCAGAGGAATAAGTACATGGCAATGGCGTCATGAGGATTACTCCAACCATTAGCACTTCCGAACAGAGTGTGAGAGGAGGTGTCTATGGACTTCATCGACGGCCTACCCCGCTCAGAAGGATTCACTATCATCTTAGTCTTGGTGGATCGACTCAGTAAGTATGCACATTTTATCCTCCTACGACACCCTTACACCGCAGTATCAGTGGCGGCAACATTTATCAGAGAAGTGGTTCGATTACACGGGATTCTAGAATCAATTGTGTCAGATAAAGACAAGGTGTTCTCAGCCAGTTTTGGAGGGAACTTTTCAGAATGCAGGGCACAATTCTCAAAAGAAGCCCCGCATACCACCCACAGACAGACAGGCAGACAGAAGTGGTTAACTGGAGCTTGGAGACATATATGAGGTGTTTTGCTTCTGAAACATCACAAAAATGGGCGAAATGGTTGCCTTGGGCGGAGTACTGGTATAACACTTCGTATCATTCGGCATCCCAGATGACTCCTTTCAAGGTGCTTTATAGAAGAGACCCCCCACACTCAGTACATTATGGGAAGGGAAACACACATGTCTCTTCGGTCGAACAATACTTAGAGGAGAGGGACCGAGTGTTGGAAGATTTAAAGAAACATCTGGAGAGGGCCCAACAATTAATGAAGAAGCGAGCGGATATGCACAGAAGAGACATACACTATGAGGTGGGGGAAAAAGTGTTCTTGAAGCTGAGACCCTACAGGCAGAAATCAGTGGCTAGCAGGAGGAACGAGAAACTGGCCCCAAGATACTTTGGTCCCTATGAGATCTTGGGGAAGATTGGAGCAGTAGCGTATCGTCTGCAGTTACCCTCCTCCGCTACTATACACCCAGTGTTCCATGTGTCACAGCTGAGGAGAGCTTTGCGGGAGCAAGCAGTTAGCGCCGAGTTACCAGCAACAATGACTGAGGATTGGGAAGTGATGCTAGAACCCCTGAAACTTATGGGAGTAAGATCAGATCAAGAAGGAAACAAGGAAGTGTTGATTCAATGGAAGGACCTTCCTGATTTCGAGGCGACTTGGGAGCCATTTGAAAGAGTGAAAGAGCAATTCCCCTCCTTTCACCTTGAGGACAAGGTGAGTTTTTGGGAGGGGAGTACTGTTAGGCCGGCCCAGGAGGGGCCGGCTGGACCGGTCCAACCCGGACCGGTCCTCACCTACTCGAGGCGAAATCGCACGGGGCGGGCGGATCCGAGCGGCGCAAGCAAAACCGACGGGGGCCATGGAGGAGTTTTGGGAGGGAAATTTTGAATGCGAGGGGCTGTTTAGACATTTTGTAAAACTCCTTTATGATTAATTAGGAGGTTAGGAGGAAAAGGGGGATTATCTTGAATTTGAATGAAAAGTTTGAGATCTCACGGTGTGCTTGGGCTCTAGGGTTTGCTAGAGACTTGTGGAGAGTTGTTCTTCCTCTCGAATCGAAGAACGTTGTATCTTTCTTTGCTTTCTTGCATCTACTAGTGGAAACCTTATTTCTTCTCCTTATTTTTCTCTGTTTTTGTGCATTTCCTGCTGCGAGGTCGCTGTTAAACTGCTGGGACAGCAATTTTGCTCACTGTTTTGGGCTAATTTCGACTAGGATTGCTTGCGAACTCAAGTATTACCTTAGGGTTACTTGCGAACTCAAGTATTTCCTATCATAATGATAACCAAACCATCTCCAACACTAAGGCGACTATCTCTCTGGTCCATCACTCTGAGTTCCAGCTGACGCTTGTACAGAAACACTTTTCAGCTTTATGTAACTACGTATGGGTAGTTTAGTAATTCTAGCTTTAGTAGTCCTTAAATAAATACTATATCATTGTATTCACTTACGCAATAGATTGTATTGTTAATTTCCTCTACTCGTTACTGTTCTTCTTCCTTACATGAGTAAGCAGCTGTGACAGCAAGCTACCTACAGGAAGCTTGACTGTCTTCACATAGTTCTACTTTTCTTTTCCTAATGAATAACATTATTGAAATAAAACTGAGAAATTCAAAAACCTTTAATACACAAGCATATAAATACTGAAATTCATTATACTGTTGTGTAAGAATAATACAATTACCACTCATTAACTATGAGGCAAACACTTACAAACTATGCACAGTGTCTCATACAATCTCATTATTTGGTAATTAACCAAACAAATAACAAATGCAAAAAAAATAAAAAAAATTCAACTCCATGTAAATATTTGCAAATCACTGAGCTTTCTTAATCATCTTTTCATAAATTTACATGATAAAAACATCACTGCAACACCATGAAACAACTCAAATCCGATAGCAACTCATCAATCAACTCTGCAATAATCAACCCCTCTACTTCCTTCTCCACATAGCCAATGTCCTCATAAGATGAAGTAAACCAAGGCCTCAACTTGACATCCCATGACACCACCTTATCTATTGATTGGTGTTGAACAACCTTAGGATTTGCATAAATCTTGATCTGATGAAACAAGTCATCAAGCAGTTTTATTCCACAAGGCAATTGTGCTAAACTATCTTTCCATCTTCTAGACATCAAAGGGGTCACAGGAGAAGCAATTACAGTTGGTAAAGCCTCGTTCACCAAGTCAAATAACAGCTTTCGATCCATGTCGATATCACCGAGTTTGCAGGAGTTGGCTTCTATCTTCTCAGGTTTACAGTTTATTTCTTCTACTTGATCAAAAACAGAAGAAGATATTGATTCTGTTTGGCCATCCAGCGTTGAAAGCGCTTGATCTAAAGGCCAAGCCTTGTAAAGTCCAGAAACAATAAGGATGTCTCTTACATAAGACTTTGCATGGCTTTCAATTGGCATTATTTCATTAGTGTCATTAAGCTGAGCTTCAGCTGCCACTTCTTGAGAGTCTTTGCTTTCAATTTGTTCTGGATGAATTCCAGAATCTGGCAGAAAATTAGAAAAAATGGTTTCAGGTTAGCGTCATATATGATGCAAATTTCAGTTCTAAATGAACAAAAAAATTATTGATATGGAATAAGGAAGGGGATAATTGTTGTGCATTACTTGGAAGTGATCTTGAACATCATCAAGCCTTCAAATGGCGTGGGTTGATACTATCATTATCATTGTGTATGACACATCTAATGTAGTTATGGTGGCAATATGATGGCGTTGGATAATAGTAAAACAAGCTTCATTCGATCTTTAGATGGTGGAAGGTGAACTATCAATGTCAGCTTTTATGGTGCATCTAGCACTGACTACCACAACAATAGAATGATCGCAAACAAGAGCACGATGAGCGTCATATGGCCTTCAAGTGAATATTGGAGGTCGGAGCTATCATTGTCATCTAGGGGAGTAAGTGTGCCGAGCCAGCTCAAGCTTTACTCTTAAAGAATTTGGGAGTCGAGATTATCGAGCCACGAGTTCGAGCTCGAGCTTGGTTTAGCTCGAAAGCTCGTTGAGCGGTTCGATTAAATTAAAATGTATTTAATAATTAATTTAAATTAGAATTATATAATTTATTTTAATAATTTTAAACTAATTCTATATTAAAATATAAAATTTAGAAAAAATGATTTTTTTTTAATTTAAATTTAAGAAATCGAGCTCAATCATTGAGTCGAGCTCGAGCTTTCTAAACGAGCTCGAGCCTATGAATTTTTTAACAAGCCAAATTCGATCTTGAGCTCAATAACAACTAAATAAGCTTAACTCGATTAGGCAGATAATTGACTCGTTTACACCCCTATTGTCATCACATGCAACACGCCCATGGCTTATTCCTGGTTCACTCGGAACTTTGGTACTAACAATGGAGAATATTGATTCAAATCTCCTAAGATTAAGACCATATAATAGTAATACATTTTATCACAACCCCGTAGTCTTGCATTTGTATTTCCATTGTAGGTATCTTGCAATCCCTTCGTGTTTTGTATTGTATAATCCTTGTGATAGTTGGTGATATCATTGGACAACCAAAGGTCCAAAAGCGTGGTCTTCAATCACTTTGGAAAAAAGGCATTTCCTATAAACTTGATAAGTATTGGCCTAAAAGAGTTGCCCTTACCCATAACAAAGGTGGGTGTTTGATCCCTCTTTAAGAAAGAGAGTGTGAAGGCATGCTTCTCCTTGAAGGAAGCGTTGGGGCTGGTTTTTCCGGATGTGCATTGTGCATAATAGATTTACAGATGTAGTGGAATTCTAAGTATAAAGGGTACTTAGGTGTGGGCATAAGCCACCGGCTATGATAAACCATATAACTATAGATTTTGTCCATTTTTGCTCAATAGATTAGATTTACTATCATTACCCATTCACTTCACTTATTATTTATCCTTTCATATTCATTTAATGATCTATTTGATTAAATTATTCAAATGTTAAACCAGTTAAGTGATATTAATCATTCCACTTAACAAATCAATTTCTCCCTCTTAAGCATAGATTTATTTATATCATCATCATACCATCATTGTGTGGACACTTATGTTTTGGTATTTAAAAAGAGTAATCCAATAAGCTTGTGTAGTGTTATCATTCCTTAAGTTTGTGCTTAAAGTTAAACACTCTAACTAGTTTAATCATTTATTAAACTGATGTGAAACGTAATGCATGGAAACAAGAACTGTTTGGGGATTTTAATATAAGATTGTTAAAGCTTTGCTAGTTATAGAATTAATGCTTACCCAATTTAAGTTCTCGGAATTATCAAGTCGAAATTAAGTAAGGCGTGTGGTTACAACTAGATTAATGAGACAATATCAAATTGACAACATAGAATTAGATAGTAATGTTATGGAGAGAAACAATAATCCACAATTAACAAATAGAACTTTTCACCTTGGGTCTCTCACTCACTCTCTTGTTGGTGGCACTTTTAAGGGAGGAAGATTGAGAGCAACCGAGCGATGCCACTAGGAGACAAATGGCGCACAAAGTGTAGTCAGTTGGAGTGGTAGCCGGTGGCGGGTAGTCTATGGGATGACTAGAGAGCATCCAACGTCTTATCCTTTCTTCCTTGATCATCAAAGATGAAGCCATGGTCGATGACGGGATCGGCCGTCCATGGATGTGGAGAACTCTCTTCTTGAGCCCTTGAGCCGGCCACTTGTTGAAGCAAAAGAGGAGAAGAGGGGGGGAGTCGGTTATGGTGGGGGCTAAGAGGCAAATGCAGGAAATATGAAATAAAATTCAGATTTTAGTGGTTTAGGAGAGGGATTTAATTTGAATTTCAAATTAATCCAAGGAGGGAGAGAGGGCGGCAATGGGGAGAAGATTTGGGGCTGAATTTGTGGAGTTATTAAGGTGATTAGGAGAGAGAGGAGGCCATTAAGGGGCCGACCACATGACTAGGAGAGAGGGGCTTGGGTTTAATGCAATGGGGACCACAAACTTAATCACATTTTTTTACAAAATCTGAAATAAAATTTCAGATTTCATAAGGGGAAATAATTTCTTAATTTGAGGGCAATCAATTGGAGCAATTCGAATTTCAAATTTGAAATTGAAACTCAATTAAGTTGATTGCCTAAAATTAAGGGGCTAAATTAGGAAACAAGTAATGACTCATAAAACATTCAAATTTCAAATTCGAAATTCAAAAGAGTGGGGAGGAGGTGGCGGCCGGAAGGGGGAAAGGGAGCCGGAGGGCTGGGGAAGGGGGCTGGCCGGTGGCTGCTGGCCGGCGGTTGGGGCTGCAGGCCGGCGGCCTGGGCAATCCAGGTAGGGGGTGGCGGCAAGAGCAAGGGAGGAGAGAGTGTGGGGGAAATTCTCGGGATCCAAAGCATGAAAATTCAATCTCCCACTAGTGGCTTCAATCCAAATCTCCACAACACGAAGTGATCAAGAGAACTAAAGAAAATGAAAGACAAGAAAAACCTAGAACTCACAAAGAGATCTAGTTTCTCCTACGAACTCACTAAGAGATCGAGGAGGGTGAACTCACAAAGAGAACATAAGTGACAAATTTTCATTCATCAAAACTACTATTACATGAGAAAAGGGTCATATATATAGGCCACCAAATGACAAAGAAAATAAAAGACTAAAATGCCCCTTGGGCTACAATAGTGACTAAATACCCATAAGGGCAAAAACGGAAACACATAAAAATCAAATAAACTACTACATAAAATGACTCAAAATAAAACTCATGGTCGTGACCGTCGATCTCCGGCGTCTCCTGATGGTACATGTGTCGAAATCTCTGACGATGTCCTCATCATAAACACCATTACTTTTTTGCATCATCATTTGTGTGAAATAGATTTAATTGAGTGCAACCTTGTTACAAAGTTGAGCAACAAATCAATTACATTTTACATAATCTCTATAGCTTACAAATCATATCATTAATTGCTTCTCTTGTATTTTATAGCTTTCGCATTGCACTGTGTCGAGTTGAGAAAAATTTCACAAAGAAATTCAGGAGCACTAAAAAGTTGCACACTCAATTAAGCACCCATTGATGTGCGTTAAACAAAGAAAAGTACATTTGGAGTGGTGCGCAAGAATCATTGCCACACCAATATTCATTGGTGTAACCTAAGTTTTTCTTCTCTTTGAGAAACAAAGAAAGCTTCCCATAAAGCCAACAAATGACAATCATGTGTAGTATCCTAGGGCTCACAAAAATAGTTGAATTTATGCTTAGCTTGAGAATAGCATCTAAATTATTTAGTCATAGACTATGAAACACATGCACTTCAAAATGTCCTTCGTATTCATACTAGATATATGTCAAAAACGAATATGCCTATGGCATGCCCCAACACATGTTTGATGATCTTAAAATCGTGTTTAAGATATTTCTTGCCAAATTTAGAGTTAAAATGGGTAGAACAAGGCCCAAAATAAAAGCAACATGTGTAAGACACACAAGGGGAATGTTTTAAGATTTTTTTTTCTAATATTTTTTTTCTGATTCAATAATATGATGGCTTGATTTATTATTACTTCAAACCCCATTTTGACTTCCATCACTTTTTGTTGGGCGCAAGTCCTTCCGCTCTCATTTTTAAGTATCTTTAATGAAGTTTATTCTCCCTATCATAATATTCTCTCTCCCATCAATAATTCAACCATATCTTTTTCTTTCATTATATTATTAAACAGGCTTAAACCTCATATATATCTCTCTATTCCTTTCAAAAATCACAACTCAAGCAAGGTGATACAAATCCAAAACCAAAGAGATGTGAATCCTGTGACAAGGTTTGATTTCAAAGGCAAAATCCCCATTGTTGCCTCTCCTCACAATCAAAAGGAATCAGCCCTCTCGCTTCCTCGCCAAGAGCTTGAGGAAGCATTGCATAAAAACCCTAATTAGGGTCTGGAATCATCTTCTTGCATGGTAATATACTCATGTTGATCCTCTTGAAAAGTCCTTGCACAAATATTTGAAACCCTATTCCCTCCATTTACAAAGATTCGCATAGGAAAACTCAAGAAACCTAGTCCTCAGCATTGGAAACCCTAATGCTAATTTTTTTCCTAGTTCTTCAAGTAATCTAGAATTTAAATCCTACAAATTCTAAGAGCTTTCACATCACAATTTCAAATCAAGTTGGTATTATAGCTATTTGACTCCAAATCGCCACACGATGGCCATGGATGATATGGAAGAACTCAAAACAAACCAATGATTTATGCTCCTAGTTTACTGGTAAAAGTCAAACTATCTACAATAGCATATATGAAGGTGTCAAAGATCGAAGAAATAACAAATAAAAAGCAGTGGAGCTGATCACCACAAGAGCATTCAAAATAGTTCTCACCGAGAAGGGTGCCTAATTCGCCCGAGACTTGCGTTGAAGAATGATCTTCAACAAAAGGAACCTCTAATGGGGATATAGGACTATGGTGTTCAGTGGTTGGACTGCTGTAAAATGAGGCAGGACTTGGTGGAACCTCCGTAGAGTTGTCCTAAATTGAAGAAAATAAATATCAGAAATCATTGTGAACAAAAAACAAGCTTTTTTAGCAGATTGATTTGATCAAGGAGTTTACCTCTACTATTCCATAATTTCTGATCACTGAAGGCAAGGTCTCGATGGACTTCAAATAACTGAATGTTTCTGAGGTTGATTCCCCTATTAAAGGCATCTTCTTACCAAAAATTTTTCCCTTAAAACTGAGATTTCGTCTCAAACTGGAAACTCTGCCTTTAAAGTTCAAGCCATCTTTTTTGTTTCTTCCTGAATCATTTTCAAATGTTTCATTCCTTCGACTTAATTGAGCTCCAGTTGCTACACGCTGATCTTCTAACAGAAGTTTACCAAAAGCAGTTCCTGAGACCGGGGCGGAAAATGATCTAATAAGGTTTGGAGGTGACATTGCATCATCATCAAATTCGGCCATTTTCATCTGTTCCCTCCTTAAGTACTTAGGAATTGACTCATTTACAGCTTTCTTATCCTCCCAAAAGCTAGCACCTTTTCCCTCCTTCAAGAAATCAGTCATAGATTTTGATCTTTCCTTTTCTTTTATCTGGAGAGAATTTCCATTAAACTTACTTTTCTCAATCTCACGATCATCCATCAACACATTTTTTAGTCTATCAGATATAATTTTTCTTGTATCTTTCTTAATGGACTCCTGGGATTCCTGTTCATTTACGTGAAAATCATTCCTGTGTGATCTGGTGGATTCCGACCTTACTGATGATGTCCCAAGGTCCCTGGTAACACTTTCTCTGATATGCTTTGCGATATCCCGGGCCAACTGTTTTGGGTCGGTTGACCTTTCATGTAGGGAAGTATGAGCTGAATTACCCCTCCTGACAGAATCATTTCTACCCTTTCCTTCCATTTCCAATCTGAGCCTTTCCTTCACCTCTTCAAGAAAATGTTCCATACTACTAGCTTTTTCAAGTGCCTCAGATGAGCCACTCCATGGCTCTTCTATTTCATTAATATCAGAACTAGGTTTCAGAATCACTATCCTTGTTGGTGAACAAGATCTACTTCTTTTCTCCTGAAACAAAGTTCTTGGTACTGGTTCAAAACTGTTAGCAGCTAGTTTCCTCCTTATAGCCTTGTCATCTTTCATTCTGGGGACACATTGCTTATCTAGATTGGCATCTTGATAGAGATCATCAGCCGGATTTGGAGCACATTTAACTTTATTCACCGAAGCGTATATATCTGTTTCTATAGGTTTCTTTCGCACATGAACTCTATTAGTATTAATACATCTCGACATTTTCTCCATGTTGAGGTTTTCAAATGCAAGATTTGGCTCATTTTTCAATCCTTGACTGCTATCGTTTTGATCGAAATTGCTTGAACTCTCCCATAACTTAGATGCTTGCCATGACTCAAATTCTTTTTTAAATTTCTGCAGTAGCTCTTCTTGTGGATGCTCTCTTCGGTGTGGTTTAAATGAATTCAAGTTTTTGGACGACGAGCTAGAATATTGTTGTTTATTATAGATCAGAGGCAATTGTTCTTTCGATTGGGCGAAAGTAGTCAAAGAAAATGAGTTCAACTCAGATTTAGCACTCACAAAACGGGGCACTCTTGATATGTGTTTCCTCGGGTTTTCGTTAAAGCATTCCTTTGCATGAATTGTTTGACCTTTTTCATGTGGCAAAGTATCCATGCCCATTAAGCGAGCAACAACACTAGGTCCACTGCGCTTGGTATTTTCTCTATTACTAACCTCCTCATTGATCAACAACTTGACTGGAGTATTTCCTTTGTGATGAAGGTTCATTTCGGAGGATGGTATCTTTACCTGACAACAATGGTTATTGCATTGAATGAGCGCAAAATCGGTAGCTTTTCTAACTTCAACATAAGCAATAATTGAAATACTTAAATAGAAGAAACAACCTAGACAATAACTGCAACAAATGATAGTAGAGTTAAGAAACTCACAGTTAGAAATATCAAGCTGTTAAAACTAAAACAATATAGTTTAAACCCATTGAAATGATTCCATAAGGGCACATTCAGCTACTTTTAAGTTTGAAAACATGTTAGAAATCAAAAATAATTTTAAGCTCAACAAGCTCTCTCAAAATTTCCTCAATAATGGTTTCATTTTTAAATGTAGAATGAGTAGAAATAAAATCATAATTTTATAAAATATGTTTCCTATTTACAATGTAAGAATTTTCCCAATTTATTAGCATGCTTTAGCTATTAGAAAGTGTTGGGAATGAGAAAATCACATTCAAATATAGACAATGGAATGAATATAGAACAAAAAAGAAAATCAACTCATCAAAACAATGAATTTTGTACATGCCCTATCATCGTCGCTATATATTTCATTATGATTTGATTATGGAGAATTACAGTCCTAGTTCATTTGATACAAATATACTAAAGAAACATGTAAGGCACCCAAAAATATCCTAGAAGTCCTAAAATGACGTTATAGTGAAATAACCCCCAAAAATTGGATGCCTTTTGGAGCCTTGGCCCCCAAAGCCTTGGGAGGTGGACTCCCCGCCGCACTTCCAACCACAATAGTGAAGTGAGTTTTCTTTAAAGCAAATAAATTGGACTCCGCAACTTGACAAAAAAATTGTTTTGGAATAGGAAAGTATAACTAACCATTAAATTCTCATTAATGACATGATGCCTATCAGCTGTTTCCAAAGGTAAGTCCAAGCTATTTCGAGGTGCTTCAACACCTACACAAATTACAATACCTATATTAAAAATGAAAGGCAATTGTGTAAAGCAAAAGCAATATTAAGAATGACCAAAAAGATTTTTTGTTTTTTATAAGTGCGCTCATCATAAGGTTTAGGTAGAACTCAAGCATATTAAAATATCATATGTTGTCTATTGATGCTAGTTTGGAATGACCAAAATGCTGTAAAATCTTACCATCATGGTGCTTGTTGTGTGTAATCAAGTGCCTAGCTGAATTAGACCCACCAAATGAAGAAACATTTGACCTCCCTCCCATGAATCTAAGATATCGCGAAATTTCAGGTTTCAAAAAGTTGGAAAGCTTATTACTTAATATGCAACAAATGCTTATTCTCTCCACTACCAGATATCATCTCATAAAAACAAGCAGTTTGATGCCTGCATAGTAAGCATTATATGATTCAGACTTCAATAGAATAAAATATTTCATATCAGGAAAACTGAGGAACTCTGTGCATTCCTATAAAAGATCAATTTTATCTAAAACATTGCACTCTTCCTCAAGCAAATTGAACAGTTTAGAGACCCATTACATGATCCAATTTTTTTCCATTTTATTTTTTCACCAAGAATTAAATTAAGGCAATCATGAGAAGAAAAGAAAGTTAGCAAAGAAGAAAAAGATGTCATTTTAAAGATGCCCTTCCTATATTAACTATCTAAATTTATAATGAAGATTGCAATAAAAATGAGATAATAAAAGAAATCTCCATTCATATTAAATCCAGTACTAATTAGGTCTAGGTAAAACTTCATTAATAGAGCATGCAGGCATTGATTAAGAGAGGAACACAAGAACCTGATCAAATCCTCACAAAAAACTGAAACTCAGATGAGGATATAAGAGAATTTCAAAACACATGCAGGTTCTCAAAGCATCCAGAAAGTGAAAAATCCCAACTTTTTTCCAAGATAAAAAAGAAAACTCCCAAATCAACAGAAATTGTATATCATTTCTGACACAAATCACTTAATCCCAATTAAATTCTCTTCCTTCTGCTTCCTTAATTTGTTCTCCTTACCATAAATTGACAGCACCTCGCAAAGAAGAAGGGTAAAGCCAGCTTCCTGGTGCTCGGCACCCTGTTAATGGCGGCAATGTAAACCCTTTACAAGCTCTCATGAATGGAAATAGGGGAGAAAGAAATAAAAGAAGAATAAAGAAGTAAAGCGAAGACGGCTCCTGCTACCTCGTAATAATATTTCTTGTTTTCTTCTTCAAAGCCCAATTTTTACTCCATTTTTTTTACTCTTTTACAGAGTTGACGCCATGTGAGAAAGCTAGGTCACAATTTCCGTTTTATCACCATTTCCATTCTTTTTTTGCATTGACACCCTTGTAAACTTTGATATTGCATCTCAAATGAAAATCATCAGCGCCTAAACTGAACTTTGACTACATATTTAAAATAAAAAAAAACGAATTTTGACTGCACCGCTTCATCAAAATCCATTCTTTTTTTATCCCCCCCAAAAAAACACTCAATCTCTAGATCATTTATAAGTCCTTTGACTTGATCTCGAAATTGATGGCCAGCATCCACTGCTATCACAGCTGAAGCATTATTCCTCCATATAAAACAGTTTTTTTTTTCTGACCAGAAGGCCCAATAATGTGAAATCAAAAGCAAATCGTATATAATTTTTTGTTTTTTTTGAACTAACCATCATTCTCGATAGAATTATAAATACAAGTAGCAGTTGATGATTCTAAATAAAGCATTCTTTAATACTTTTCAGACAGAAATCAGAGCTTCGTTGGAAAGTCCGTTGGGTTAGTTGGGAGACGTTAATTCCATTTGGCGCCATTTTTTAAACTTTTTCCAGCTTGTTTTATTGTTGTATTGTTACCTGGTGTCCATCAATAACTTTGTCTTTCATTTTCTAATAAAAATTAATTAATTATACATTTTTTTTCTTAATTGAAAGGATAAGTTAACATATATGGAATGAACTGGTCTTGTGCAAATTGGGGCCTCCATTTGGCACCATTTTTATGTCCTTAGTGGTTTGTTTTGGTGGATTTATGGTGTATTATCTACTGTAGATTGGCTTGTAAAATTAAGCTAAAATTGTATGATGATCGGCTCAATAAATAACCAATAAGATGAAAATTAAGTAGGTATAAGATAACATTCATTTAATATATTTTGGGTGGTGAATCTGCTCATTTAAAAATTAATTGGGTGATGAGCTGATTTTTTTCATACATGCTAAAATAAAAGGTAAAAGCTAAACTATTAAAGAAGTTAAAACCCTCATCTCTCTCTTATAGTCTTTTATTCTTCTCACATCATTTGAATATTCCTCTGAGTTTTTTATTTTCATAGGAGAGAGATGTAGTTGTTTTGTAGTTAAAATTCATAAGGAAAAGAATCAAGGCACTAGACCTTTAAGCAATTGATTGACATCATATTTTCAGTGCAGTGTGATGTCAAACAATTAGAATGTAGATGACATTATTCAGGGCATCATTAATGATAGTCTCATACAATAGCTATAAGTACTACTATAGCAAAGGCAAGCAACATCATGGGTGATAGTGTCTTTGGGAGATGTAAATATGAATAGCAGTGTTGATAACATCATCACCACATTAGTGATAGTTATCAACAATCTCTTGTAGTTTGTTGAACGATATGAAGATAAAAGTTATAGCATGTCAACGTCATAAATAATAAATGACTTCTCATTTTTACTAAATAACACCTGACCATCATATTCAATGAATGGTATCATGCACGAGCTAGTAAAGGGAACATTTCATTATAAAAAAGTGATTCCACATATATTATTAACAAGAGGAAATGCATCATAATTAGTGATGATGTTACACATGCCATTGCCAAGCTGTGACATGAGCATGTAACTATTGCCCATTCATTTGACCTGTCATTATGTTCTAGGTTATTTTCTTTACAACCATAGATCAAGTCATGATCTCTTACGAAGTCTTAAATCTTAATATGACATCACATTGTCCTAGTTATCTTTAAGAGTATTATAAGTTGATCATTTCTTCTCGGGCGACTCGTTGTTTTACCTCAAGACTTGAGCACACCTCATATATCCTTGAGTGACACATTGTCATCATAAGCTTGGGACTCACTTATTCTAGCTTAGTGCTATAATGCTCATGCCTTGGACTATATCTAATGTGATTTGAATAAGTTTATAAATAACTATTATAGCTCACTCTTCAAGCTAGAAAACTCCAACATCTTCTAATTTTTTATTTTATGCTCTTTAAACCTTAACAAAAACCCTATATAACCCTCTCTCTCTCTCTCTCTCTCTCTCTCTCTCTCTCTCTCTCTCTCTCTCTCTCTCTCTCTCTCTCTCTCTCTCTCTCTCTCTACATACCATATCTAACCTAACCAACACTCAATAGACCCTACATCCCCAAACCTCAATATAATTTTTCGGCCAAACCTTGAATGCCAGAATTATGATTCCTCTTTGCCTTATCACTAAACAAAATAATCTTATAACCCCTTCACCTCTCTGCTAACACTATTTCTAAACTAAATCTTAAGTTCTTGCCAACCCCTTCAAGCTTCATCATATAATACCATACAAGCATCAAGGGTCAGAGATTAATGTTGATTAATTACATCATCTAAAAGGATTATTGTCATTAAGGAAAACATAAAAATCAACTTGAACGTAAGGTTAATGACAAACTCTACAAGATTGGGTAACATTTGAACTTTTCTTTATTATTATTTGCAATAGCGGTACATATATAGATGTGCAATGTTTTATGTTAGGTAAAAGATAGACATTCATGTGGAGTTCACTACTTGAGGGCCCCGCAAATTACATAAAATTATAACAAAGCATGGAATTATGTAGGTAAGTTCCACTATCAACCAGCCTTTACAAATCTATTGAATATTCAATTAAACCAAAAGAATCAAAATGTATCATGTATTGAATATCGTTTTTCATGCATCTTGCATATTCATGAATCATTATACATTAATCATCACACATTAAGCATCTTTTAAAAAAATAATAATTTGAATTATGCATTCAATGTTTTATCATTAAGCCACCCAATGGTGTGCCATTAGATTAATTTGAAGGTCTCAAAAAATTGTAGATGACCTAATTTATAGGGAAAGTGAAATTGATCATAAAATGTATTGTCATTCATGAAATGAAACTTAGAAACTTTGTCACTGAAGCAAGGTTGTCTGACCCATTTGCATACGAATCGAACAAAATGCAATATTTTATGTTAGTTATATGATCTAAAATAATAAAACATTTTTCACATGAAACCAACATAGCATGCATATGATATGCATTAACTAAAGGATGTTGTTGATATGAAGCCTAACTATAATGAATTACATTATTCACTCAAAATGTTAACTCATCAAACCATAAAATATGAAGTTCACATCAAAAAGAGAGGTAATAATAGTTTATATATATATATATATATATATATATATATATATATATATATATATATATATATATATATATATATATATATATATATATATATATATATATATATATATATATATATATATATATGACTTGTTTTAATGGAATTGATTTTAAAAATAGAAATATTAGTACTTGAAAGCATATCAAAATAATCAATCATAGTGAATAAAAATTAAAAATAAATAATTTGCAATGTATCTTGGTTATATACAATACTCTTAAAAAAAGAAAATATAACTTCCATTTGGAAACATAAATAAGATGTCATGTGGTTCTTTAATTTTTTGACTTGCACTCATTTGGAATCTCATCAAGGACCCTCTCTTATTGTTTCCTCGCATATATGTTTATATGACTTTCCAATATATATAAAATTATATATTGAAAAAGAGAATTACATTTGCGCAACACAACCATACACACATATAACCTCTAAATTTTATTTTATTTAGCACACAACATTATATTAATCAAGCATTTTAGCTTTTAACATATTCAGCTCCTGTAAATGATAAATATATCTATCATAACACATAATTACAACCAGTTAAGATTGTATCGCATAGGGGTGTAAGTGAGCCGAGCCGGCTCGAGCTCGACTCATTTATGTGCTCTTGAGCTGAGCTTATCGAGCTCACAAGGCGAGCTCGAGCTCGAGTTCGAGCTCTTTAGTAAACGAACTCGAGTTTGAGCTCGTTTAGTAAACGAACTTGAGTTCGAGCTTGAGCTGGCTCGGCTCGTGAGCTCGCGAGCAATAAATATTAATATTTTTAAAATAATTTTATTTTATTTATTACATTTAAATATTAAAAAAATTAATAAAAAATCATCTAACTTTTATTTAAATGTTAAACATTTTATCTTTTTTTTCCTAAATTTTAACTAAGTTTTAAAAACCCCTCTTAAGTTTTAAAAATCCCGTCTAAATTTTAAAATTCCTCCCATGGCTCGCAAGCCAGCTCGAGCTCATTTATAGTGAGACGAGCTCGAGTTCAAGCTCGATCTCTCTTTCCAACTAACGAGCCGAGCTCGGAAAGGGCCTAAACTCGACTCGTTTACACCCCTAGTATTGCTTCAGTTTTTAATGATGGTTAAACATATTTATGGATTTATAATTAAGAAGTTTGATGATTCGAATGCATTATGCCACTACAGGAAAATCACGTATTATTGGCAGCAAAATTTTCACAGGTAAAACAAGCGTCGAAAAAATTTTCCGTAAAAAAAAAAAAAAAAACTTCGGAAAAAGCCATTGGAATAATTAAAAAAAAAATAAAAAATAATAATCCTGCAGTAGCTACCCGGAATCAACCATTTTGCTGTAGAGGGAAATATGTTACAAAACCTATATATGCTTATATATTTAAATAAAATGATACAAAAATTAAAAATTAAAATAAATAATTAAAATAAAATATTTAAATTAATAAATAATTAAAAAAGTTATCAAATTAATAATTAATTAATTATTAAATTAATAACCTATTTTAATTATTTAATAATACATTAAAATAATATGTTAGAGTAGATAATAAATTAACAATTAATTAAACTAATTTATTAAATTAATAATTAATTAAAGTAAATTATTAAATTAATAATGACTTAAATAAGCTATAAAACTATTAATTAATTAAATTACAAATATATGAATTTTTTAGAAGTTATTAAAATCCACTAACAATATATCCGTCGGAAATCAAAAATTAGTTGGAAATATTTCATCGTAATCCGTTGGAAACTCGCCGAAAAGCTACTGGAAAATCAGTCGGTAATGAGCGATTTTCCTATAGTGTGCACCCTTAATAATCGTTTACATGAATTTAAATATAGGTTTTATTTTTATGTTTTATTGAAGTTTTAGTCATTTAAAAATTAGGTTTCAAGGGGTTTGTAAACATCTCAAGGGTTTGCAGTTTCACCATATGGAGAATAACCTTAGGATATTTTTAAACAATATTTTTCTATCATTTTAAATAACTTTTTTTTATTAATATTTTTAATAATTATTTTAATTAAATAGATGGCTTCAAATCATATAAATGAGATTTAGTTAAATCTAACCAAATTAAAAAATACTCTAATATCAAATGCCTTAGGGTGATCCATTTGAGCATTTTGGTGCGTGATATCGCAATTAAGCGAACTCGGGCTTATTTGAATCTTCTTGTCAAGACCCACGATGTGTTTGTTGTTTGATTCTCTAATTAACATTATGAAGTTTACAGCTATGTTTCAAGTGCTTGATTAGGACTCGTTTAGAATCAGACAATATCACTTTTACTGTTGACGAGTTCATCTCGTCGACACATTATTTATTAAGTAAAATTTCAAATAATACACTTTATCATCATCATCATCATCATCATCATCTTGATAGATGTGAAGAAAATCCATCATAAGATCCCTTTTGAGCTTACTACCCTAATCTCATGCATGCACTATAACAAAGATGCCATAATCATGATTCACCCCTTAATTAATTTATTTAGGCCCTCGTACCACCCTAAACCTACATATAGAACTAATCATTTAAACCTCCAAAACCAATTGGCATAAACACCAAAAAATACCCACCGATGCTTAGCTCGGTTGGTGGGCGTGCTCGGTTGGGAACCCCTCATCCCGAGTTCAATTTCCTCGAGTGGCAGTCGGCCCTTAATTGGGGGCTCCAATTATGGCTTTGTGGCCTGGGTGGCCCATTAGGTCGGCCGGGGTTTACGGACCACCAAGCGCGCTCAACGAAGTCGGATGTTGCAGCGGACGGTTCCTCGAGTCATAAAAAAAAACACCAAAAAAAATAATGAAAAAAGAAAGGCCCAATAAAGAAACAAACCAAGAAAAGTAGAAAACATGGCCTTATTATAGCCAAAGGAATGTGTTGTAATATATATATATTTTTTAAAGAAAGTGACCACCTCAATTTTTATTTGATAAATGTTGTCACATGGCATGGCCAGCTATTTCGATAATATTTTATTCCAAAAGTCCTGAACTAAAATAAGGGTCCCCATTTTTTTTATCTCTCTTGTGGTCATTCTAATATGATTACTTTCTTACCTAACTTCTTCCAATCATTATCTTTGTTGAAAAAGAATTGGGTAATTATCTTTTAAATATAATATAATTGTATGTTATTCTTATAATATTAGAAACAATCATCATTCAACATTTAGAATATATAATTATTTTAGAAATTATAAAAATACCATTAATTTTTATTTTTTTAATCTAAAAAAAAAAGTTAATGAATTTTTAAAGTCGTAGTGATTAGTACAAATAATTGTTTTTAAATAATTTATTGTTAATTTACTTTAAAATTCTATTTGAAGTGTTTCTATTTACCAAAGATCCCATGTAAATGTGTTGAGCTGAGCTCGAGTCACCCCTGGCTTGACTACGACTTTGATTAATTAATCGAATTTGAGCTACCTCACAAATGGGTTCGTTGATAACGAAAGAGAGAAATTGATTATGATTCAAGTAATTATAATAATAAGATTAAAACAGAATTAACAATTATAAGATAAATAATTAAAAAAAATCACATAATATAAGAAAATGAGATGTAATTTTAAAATATTTTTAATTGATTTATACTTGAACTCCTAAATTATGATATATTTTAACTGTATGTTATACAGTTAAAATATTTTAACTGTATGTTATATAATGAAAAAGAGAAACTGATTATGATTTAAATAATTATTATAATAAGATTAAAAAAGAATTAGCAATTAAAGATAAATAATAAAAAATCACGTAATATAGAAAAATGAGATATAATTTAAAAATATTTTTAATTGATTTATACTTGAACTCCTAAATTCTGATATATTTTAAGTGTATGTTATATTATAAAATTTTAAACTATCTAACTAGTAAGCTAATAAGTTGAGTCGAAGCTAGCTCAAACTTGGCTCGTCAGCTCATCGAGCTCAGCTCACAGACCCTTATCGAGCATACTAACGAGTCGGCTTTACTCACTTATAACCCTAATATCGATGAATATATTCTTCCCTGCTTTCTAATTAAAATTATGAAAGTGCACTCTCTGTTTAGAATATAAATAATGAATTTCAAGCACAATTAAAAATTAATACAAGTGCAATAAAATTATTTTTTATGATCTAATAAATATTTATTCAAAAGTTTTCTCATGGAAATGATGATATTAGTGGATGGGATATGCTGGCCATAATGAAAACTGTAGCTGATCTATATATTTTTCATGAAAGAAGATCTTAGCAGTATTGATTATTATAGAACTTTATCAATATAATATTATAAAGTTTGTCACCTTAATTAATGACATTGAACTAATAATTTAAATAAACTATATTTCATATTTTACAATTCCAAACATTTTTCTTTTAAAATTGCAATAATTTTCATTTGTTATAGCTTGAATTGGTCAGACAAATTAAAATCAGAAGAAAATGTGGCATTTTTGAAAAAAAAAATTGCAAAATTAGAGATTTGTTTGTTCATTTGCAATAATGCAGTAGCTATAAAATAATATCAGTGGTAGGAACCAAATGAACATAGAAACATATGATACAACAAGTCATTTGTATGATGTAGGTAGAATAAATGCTTATGATATATGTTTAAACAAAAGAGATTGATACATGCAAAACTAAGATGATGTTGATGTTGGACAAATGCGAATGATAATAACGAGGTGTATTCTACGATTATTTTTGATAAGGACATGATAGTCTTTATATATATAAAAAAAGCGACATGCTATTGTGCTTTTTTTTTTCCCACTTTTTGAACTTCGGGATATTTAAAGTTATGGAAGATTTTTAATTTTTGACTAATTCGAATGCAACCATACGACCGCACAAGTTTTCCAAAATTTATGTGATATGCACCGAACAACATTGTCTAACTTTGTGGTCAAGCAATATCTGTAGGCGTTATACTCATGATGCCTTTCAATGCACTTCGCCAACACAAAAAAATCAACATGACCCGACTTCAGAGTTGATTGACATTCATTGATGCCTTAGTCTTGATGACCTTCATCACCCGTTATCGATGTAAAATATTTGGTGACTTATATAATCTGACTTTGTAGTTCATCGATGCCCATCATCGTCTGTTCCAAACTCTTAACTTTATCAATATGAGATGTTAGTGAAACAATGTGTCGACCACATAGGCGATTAATAACTATACTCTCACCTTCTCTTGTTGTAGGGAAGGGAAAATCTTTACAATTTCAAACACAAGGTAGTAGATCTACTTGACCACACAAACTCATGCTTTTTCACTCATGTGGAATTTCCATGTTAAAAATATTTGTGCCTTCCAATATTGCACAACCTTGTATCTCTTTATAATCAAAGGCATGACCTTATTCATAATCTACTTATCTAATTCTTGAAGTTTATTAAAAAGATTTGGTAGACTCTCTTTCTATTCTAATAGAATTCTTTTTTCTTTCAAATCTTTTTTTTTTTTTGGTCTGGTCTGAAGAGTCTGATGCGTTCCGCCTCCGATCAGCAGAGGGGGGGCCGACGACCACCACGCGAGCGGAAGCGGCGGGGGAGGGAGCCGCGTCGTTCGGCCAGCCGAAGGGAAGCACGGGGCGAGGCGGAGCGGGTGGGGGGGTTTCGGCCTTGAGCGGAACCGGTCCAATCCGGGACCAGTTTGGCTCGGGTCAGCCCTGAGCTGGGCGGTTCAGTTTGGGCAGCCCACTAGTGGGTTTGGTTGGGTCTTTTGCTTGCTATAAGTAGGGATTAAGGGGGAATTTCTAGGGTTATGCAAGATTTGAGTTTTCTCTTAGCCTCCTTGGTTTCTTTCTCTTGTTTTTCTAGGGTTTGTAGTGGGAGACCTTGTCCTTCTCGAAGTGGACAAATTGTATCTTATTTTTCCCTTGGATTTTGAATGCAAAGGTTTTGGTTCTTCATCTCATCCCTCTTGTGTTGATTTTTTTCCTTGATTTGGAGGAGAAATCTTTTCTTTGAAGGAGCATTAGGGCAAACCCAAACTTGGGAACCCTAGGGCGTATCAAGTTGGTATCAGAGCTCTCGATCCTAGACGGCATGGCATCAAAGAAGGTAGAAGTTTTGGAGGGAGAGATGAGCCAATTGAAGGAGGAAGTGGGAGAGAAGCTTTCGTCGTTGGAAGGAAAATTCTCATCCCTAGAGGAGAGATTTGGGGGAATGGAAGAGATGATCCGTAAATAGGTAGACGCCCAAGTTGCTCAATCAAATCCTAAAGAAAAGGGGAAATCGCCGATGTCAAACCCTATGTAAAGGCCATTTTTCTCCCAGGATCGTCTGGGACGAAGTTGGATCGTCCCGGGACGATCGGTACAGGTCATGTTGGAATTTTGGGAGACTGAACAGTTCGTCTGGACGATAGGTGGATCGTCTGTACGAAAATCTTACAGAGCCTGATCGTCCAGGGACGATATTTAATTTCGTCTGGATGAAAATCGTCCAGAGCCCAAGTCGTTCGTGACGATAATTAATTTCGTTTGGACGAAATTCGTCCAGAGCATAGATCGTCCGGGACGAAGTTGCGATCGTCCGGTACGATCCGTCTGGATATATATAGAAATGAGATATTTTGAAGAGAGATAAAAGCCCATGAGAGAGAAAATCGAAGGAAAATAAAGGAAAAGTGATTTTTGGGCGACTCCGATCCGTTTTCGTCCGTTGTTGTAATTAAAGAAGTTGACCGACTCGAGGTAAGACACATTCCGCCTTTCTCAATTTTCAGAAATGAGAATTTTGACGAGTTTTCTGTTTTGAATTTTGTTTCCGTTAGCGAATTTCGGATATTATTTTCTTTTGACAAAAGTTTTACCGTGTAACTTTTGGTATGTCTCTGAGATGTTAATTGTGCACGTTTTAAGTATTTTCTGGAAGATTTTTATCGGAAATTTTGGATTCTGTGGTGTTTTAAGTGAACTGCAAATTATCAGGATGTTGAAAAATGTTTTGTCAGTACAATGAAAGTCTTACAATGTTGTTGTAAATGTTCTGCGATAATTTGATAAATTTCTGAATCTGTGAGTTTTGTGTAAATTCCGTATACTGCCGTTGTGCCGCTGAAATTTTGAATGAATTCTGATTTTTCTGAATTGATTCCTTGAACGAGTTAAAGTATTTGTGTGCTATATAAAGGGAGTTATAAGGGGCCAGAATCCGTAGAGATTCTGTAAGTGTCAGGGAAGGGGGTTATAAGAGGCCAGAATCTGTCTAGATTTTGTAAGTGTTAGGGAATGGAGACATAAGGGGCCAGAATCCGTTGAGATTCTGTAAGGGTCTGGGAATCTGAAATCTGATATGTGATATGTTATCTGAAATGTGATGTTTGAAATCTGAAATCTGTTATGTGACTTATCTGAGCTGTTTTATGAATCATCCGATATATGTACGATTCTGATTATTCCGTACGAATCTGTCTGCTCTGTGATTTGAAAGCTTTATGATATCTGTTCTGAACGCCGATTCGATATGACTTCAGTTTTCTGTATTAATTGTTGCTTTATGATTGATCAAGTATCTGTTCTATGATTTTCGTACGGCCATTTCTGATGTGAATTTCTGATGATTTGGATTGGTGAGTGATGTCTTGCTGAGCTGTTAGCTCATCCTTATTTTCTACGTGGTTTTCAGGTTCTGAGAAAGGGAAGGAGGTCTTGGTCTAGACATTCTGAGTCTGATATGTGATTAGGTATTTTGTACTTTTGATTTTTGTACAGTCATGGCTTATCTGTTCTGTTCTGTTCTTTTTGTCTGTAAGCCATGTATGTACTGTATCTGTATATGATTATTTTGAGGAAAGAAAAGATTGATGTACTACGCTGTATTCGGATGTTTATAGTAGCTCTATATTTTTCTGTCTGTGTTATTTTTGGAAGAAAGATTTGAAGCAAATTCCAAAGCCAGATCCTGAATTTGTTGGCTCCGTCGGGACCCGATGCGAGCGGGATCCGTCCCGGTCGGGTTGGGTCGTGACACCCTAACCCTAATTTCTCAATTAGGGAAGATGGAGCAAGCCAACCGGGGGAAGCCATGCAAGCACCACCTCACATCTTGCGCCAAGAGCCTTGGTCAAGGAAAGGGTGGGAGGCATCTTGCGTGGATGGTGCCACGTGGGAGGGGGCCCCCTGCCAAGGGGGAGGAGCCGTACGTGACCCTCACGGTCCGTATGGAGGGTGGCCGATGAGGTTGGGAGGAGTGCAAGAGATGGGTCGCACCACTTAGGAGCCACAAGGAGGGTGGCCGAGAGGTCCAGGAGGGCCGTCGGAGTTGGGCCGAGCCACAGGAGAGATCGGGGGTGGTTGGCCGAGACAACCGGGAGGTACACACGAGGGGGGCCGAGCCCCTTGGGAGCCACCAAGAAGGGGGGTGCAGACCCCGTATTCAGGGGAGTGGAGGGGAAGACCTCAGTGGGAGGGATTTCAGCATGGGCCATGGGAGGATGGGAGGAATCCTCCTCGGACAGATACACGGATGAGGAAGTTGAAGGTCCCCGTATTCGAAGGGAAAGATGCGTACGGATGGGTCTACCGGGTGGAGCGATATTTCGCCGTTAACGACGTCACGGAGGAGGAAAAGCTTATGGCTGCCCCGATTTGCTTGGAGGGGAAATCATTGGCTTGGTTCCAATGGATTGAGGGGCGACAACCTATACGGAGTTGGGAAGAGTTCAAGGACCTACTATTGCACAGGTTCAGAGTGTCCAGTGAGGGCACCCATTATGAACAGTTCATGTCTCTTGTTCAGGAAGGCACAGTGGCAGAGTACCGGGAGAGCTTTGAGCTTCTATCAGGACGATTGAGGGGAATGCCCAATGACGCCATGGAGTGGAATTTCATGAAAGGGTTGAAACCCTACATCAGAGCCGCCATCAGGGTGGTCAACCCACGAGGGATAGTGGGAATTATGGAGACAGCTCAACTTGTTGAGGACAAGCAGAAGGCGGATCAGACACGGAAATCAGGGGGGTCTAACCCCACATATTGTTCTCCACTCATGCTCGAAGGACCTAAGGTGTCTGCCACTACTCATCCAGAGGAGGTAAAACAGGAGAAAGCCACCACTGTGATGAACCAAGGAGGGTTCAAGAGACTGACTGACTCCAAATTGAAGGAGAAGAGGGCCAAGGGCCTCTGCTACCGTTGCGACGAGAAATTTTCACCTGGGCATAGGTGTAAAGAGAAGACCTTGCACGTGATAGTGGTGGGAGATTCAGATGAGGACACAGATGAAGGGGCAACAATGGAAAAGCTATGTGAGGTAGAGCATCCTCACCTAGATATGATAGAAGTGAGTCTGAATTCGATGGAAGGTTTATCATTCCATCCCACCATGAAGATGGAGGGGGAAATTGAAGGGTGCAAGGTGAGAGTTTTGTTTGACAGTGGAGCCACTCACAACTCCTTAGCCTATCGAGTGGCGGAACAGTTGAGTCTTGAGGTGATAGCAAGTAAGGAGGTAGAGGTGACCATATGCACAGGACAGAAGGCTCGTATTTATGGGAAATGCAAGGGAGTCACTATTATCTTGCAAGGGGAGGTAGTTACTCAAGATTTTTTGTTGATTGATCTGGAAAACGCCAACGTCATCTTGGGTATGCAGTGGCTTCAGTCCTTAGGAGATATGGAGGTCAATTGGGAGAAGTTGTTGGTTAAATACAACAGTAATGGTCGGAGGGTGGCAATACAGGGTGACCCTAGCCTATGTGGGTATCCGACCACCGAGGAATCTACATTCTTTAACCTTGAGGACAAGGTTAATTTTAAAAGAGGGAGTATTGATGCGTTCCGCCTCCGATCAGCAGAGGGGGGGCTGACGACCACCACGCGAACGGAAGCGGCAGGGGAGGGAGCCGCGTCGTTCGGCCAGCCGAAGGGAAGCACGGGGCGAGGCGGAGCGGGCGGGGGGGTTTCGGCCTTGGCGGAACCGGTCCAATCCGGGACCGGTTTGGCTCGGGTCAGCCCTGAGCTGGGCGGTTCAGTTTGGGCAGCCCACTAGTGGGTTTGGTTGGGTCTTTTGCTTGCTATAAGTAGGGATCAAGGGGGGATTTCTAGGGTTATGCAAGATTTGAGTTTTCTCTTAGCCTCCTTAGTTTCTTTCTCTTGTTTTTCTAGAGTTTGTAGTGGGAGACATTGTCCTTCTCGAAGTGGACAAATTGTATCTTGTTTTCCCTTGGATTTTGAATGCAAAGGTTTTGGTTCTTCATCTCATCCCTCTTGTGTTGATTTTTTTCCTTGATTTGGAGGAGAAATCTTTTCTTTGAAGGAGCATTAGGGCAAACCCAAACTTGGGAACCCTAGGGCGTATCAGAGTCCTCCTAAGATTCTGATGTTAGATAAGTTTCGATTACTCCAAAAGAAGAGAGCCCGAAGCGTTCTTCGGCACTTTCTTTGAAGCTTATCTGAAGGAACATTTCATTACCTGAAAAGAAACTAAGACTTCCGAGTTGACTAGGCAGCGATCTAGCCTGGCCCAGATTTTACTACGAGAGTGGGATATAACCACATCTGCTTATACGGAAGTCTATACTTGTAACCAGCCTAAGGAGGCACAAATTCCTTTGAAGGTATATTCTTCTTCTTCGAGGCCCTAAAGTTCAACATCCAAATGATCATCCAAAGCCATGCAAGCATCCAAATCCACATCTGAATCCGGCGCATCAGAAGCAGCAGGTGATAGTGGTGGATAAGAGATGCATGGCTTTGTTGAATCCCACCATATGCTCAATGGGAAAGCAAATTTAAGTAAGAAAAAATTCAATCTAAAATTGGATATGATGTAACACTTTGGTGAAGCATTGTTAATTCCTCTGATTGAGCTACTTATAAATGATTATACTAATTTTTTCTTAGATGGGATTTCCCAATCAATTAAAATCGATCATCACTCCTATACATATTTCAAGTATAGTTCTTTGTGCAAATGAAGTTGATTCAAGATCGATAAGTTCACCATATTTTGCCGATGAAGGTGATGTTATTGAAATTCAACGTGCAGAAATAAGTGATATTGTGGATATATAGGATGCATGTGATAGTGATTCACTGAATGCTTCAAAACTTAAACCTTCAATGAAGAAATCAACCATAGTTTGTGATCAACCCAAAAAAAAACTAGCAAACAACTACGATTTTATAACTATTAATGTAACTTAGGTTAAGTTATCATCTATGTTAGAGGGTCCCCGAAAGTATCCTTTTAGAAATTACCATCTTATCATGTTATACAACACAAAAAAAATCACAAATAATTATCGATCTCCACCAAGATACTTAGAGGTGTCAATTTCGGGTCACGGGTCGGATTCGGGTCGAACCCGGAACTGACCCAGCATTAATCGGGTCAACCCTAACCCAACCCGTTTTTGCAAACGGATCGGTTTTCTGAACCTGAACCCGACCCGCTTCGGGTTCGGGTCAACCCGACCCCACCTATTTCAGTCGAATCCCGCCGTCCGCTCCTGCATTCAAAAATTTTGCCAAATCACGCGTGGGCAGCGGGTCACACGTGGGAACGCTACGGGACCACGGGGCACGCTGCGGGAGTTTGCGGCTCGAGGCGGTGATGCCGTGACGGCTCCAATTGACGGGGCAGCGAGGTGATGCGGTGACGGCGTGACGCCGGCAGGCTCCAATTGACGCGGGAGAGTGGAGTGGGACACGCCGACACGGAACTGACGCAAGCCTCGGGACGCGTACGCAGGCCTCGGGACGCGAAGCGATTTACCGGGGCAGTCGGGCAGCGGGGCAGGCGGTTGCGAGGCAGCTGGGGCACTCGGGTTTATGTGTTATTTTGGGTCAATTCTGGTCATTCTCGGGTTTCCGGGTCAACCCGAACCCGACTCGGTTTTGCAAACGGGTTGGTTTTCCAAACCCGAACCCGACCCGCTTCGGGTTCGGGTCAACCCAAACCCGAAATTTTCGGATCGGGTTTTCGGGTCAGGTCCAATATTGACAGGTCTAAAGATACTGATGGCGGTTTAAAGCATGTATGTTTTTCGGTGATTTGTATACAATGATTCAAAACTGCAAGCCATTCAATGTTAATTATGGATGGTACCCGTTGAGCTTGCACTCATTATATGGCAATGAATATCAAGTCAAATTTCAAAAATGATAGCTATTGTAAGGAGTGTCACTTGACTTCAAATATAGAATGTTTAATACAAATATTTACTTTCAAATATATTTTTTCAAAAAAAAAAATATCGAGCATAATTTTAAAATTTATACAAATATAGTTTTTTTTTTAAAAAAAAAATATTAAATTTGATGAAATAATTAAAATAATAAGGCTTAAAAAGATGAATGAGTCATTAAATATAATATAAATTTTTTATCCAAAATGATATTATTTTTTGGAGCTTATTTTACTATCATAAATATAGTAAACAAATAAATCCCAAAGCCATAAGCCCAAAACCACCTAAGGAATTTGCAAAATGGAGGGGCGAAAATGTAATTTTCAAAATGAAATTTAACGGACGCTATCAACGAAGGCCGGCCGGCGTTAGGGTTTCGCTCTTTAGCTCGACACGTTGTATCCTTCTCTATCGTCCAGAAATGGGACCGTGAAGTCGCAGCTTGGAGTCGGGGATTTACTTCAAGGGGGTATGTAAAAGGAAACTGAAACCCTAAACCTAGTTCTGTATTCGCCTGGAAGAAATGTTTGTAATTTGCAGAGCTATTTGTTTTCTTGTTAAATTTAGTTTCGTGGTTATTTTTCTGGTATTTGTCTGCTCTTTAGATTTATTGATATGGGTTCTGAGGTGGGAGTTTGTAGATGATTTTTCTTCTTTTTTTTGTTGGGCTTGCTGCGTGAGACCGTTAGTTTCTACTCTACTTAGATTAGGGTTTTGCGAACATTTTGAGGAGATATCAGTTGATGTTGGGATTGAAACCAGTAGTTCATGTCCATGTGAAAGTTTATAGTTGACCGTGTTTCTTCTTAGGGGCTGTTTGGCATGCGGATTTAGGTCGGATTTGGGCGAAATCCAGCCAAACGGCCTAAAATGCAAAATCAAATCTCACGGTAAATGAAAGCCGCGGTTGACGAAAAATTCTCTCTTTTCGTGGTAAATCCCGGATTTACGAAACCTTTGGTTCGGCGGATTTACGGGATTTGGCCGAAGAAGCGTGCGAAAGGGAGAAAGTTACCTTCACAGCAAGCGAGCTCCCGTTGTTGCTTCAGATCAAAAAAATGTGGTAACTTCCGATCCAACAGGAAGGTAATGTCGTCGAAGGAGCAAAGTAGAACGGCGATGATGAAGAACTCAGTGAAAAATTCTACATTCGTGCGAAGGACACTTCTAATTGTTTGATAATTTAATTAATATAATTTAAAATATTAATAATTAAGTGAAATTAATTAAATAATTGATAAAATTAATAGTTAAATACTTAGTTATTTCAAAATAATTAATAGGATTAAATATGATCTAAAATAAAAATAATTATTATAAAATATTATAAATAATAAATAAATATTAATTAGTATTAATAAAGTTTTGTTATATTTTATTTAAACTTTTCTTGTTGTGCTTTAATTATCCTAATAATGTATGTCAACTCTTTTAACCGCTTTAAATCCTAAATTAAACAGCCAAACAGTCACATAGGATTTAACTGAATTTATCATGAATGTTACCAAACAGTTTTCAGGATTTAACCCCCCAAGATTTCATAAATCCGGATTTTGAGGATTTATGAAATCCTACTTAAATGAAATCATAGATTCTTCCAAACAGCCCCTTAGTGATTTTTAGATGCTTTCAGAAAGGAAAGTCTTCTTGTGCTTCATACTTCCATGATCTGTAGGATATTGTGTGGTAAAAAAAAAAAAAAAAAAAGCTTTAGGTGGTGAGCAAGGATCATAGAAGTAACCATTTAACTCTTTAGTCATGTCTAATAGGGTCGGGTTTATCTATATCTATTTATGCTTGAATTAAAAGCTGCATACTCCAGTTGAAAAGAGTCTATAAGGTAAATTGAAAAGTAAAAATAAAGACTCGCCAATTATGTCTAGGCATCATTTCTTAAGTCCTTAGTTGAGTACATTATCATAAAAAAAAACCCAATATGTTATGGCATTAATAAGACATGCAAGTTACCACATGTGACACACTTCTTGATTTATCATATTGTGTTGTTGATAGTCATGTTGCCTGTAATTGGCCTTCTTATTTACTATTTGCTGCATGACGTGACTTGATATTATTATCAGTGATTGTTAAGGCATATAAGAGTAATGTGTTTAGTTATACATATTATAGTTAAAAATATTTATTGTAAAAAATTTCAAAATTTGTTCCTTTATCGTGGTTGAAGATTTTGAATTGAAAATGAGTTCGAGCACTTGGATCCCTTTGATTTACTCTATAAGAAGTGTTATCTGAGCCAATGATTAATACCTTTTGGTGTTGAAAAGCATTCATTTATGGTTGTGATGTCTAAAGAGCTCTTGCATGGGGGAGATTTTGTTTGTGTATATGAGAATATTAGGTTTAATCCTATGTCCAATTGTTACAAAAAATGTTGTGTAGAAATACCATCTAATTGGCCCTCTATCATAGGTGTACCGTGTACGGTTTTGGGTTGATAATCTGGTTTGATAACTTGTATATGTTGCAAATTTGATCCCATTTGATATTCTCCCTAATTGAAATTATGTTTCTTCAAACATGTAAGTCAAATAAAAAGGTTAAAGCATTTATAAATATAGTAGGTAATTAGTTATCTTAATGCCTATGGTTCTATAATTGATTCAAGGTGGAACTCTTCATATTTTTGTATGTGGAAGCTAATCGGATGTTAATAAACAAAATTAAATATGTAGAATTTAATCATTCAAATTTGCGTTCATATGTTGTACATTTACAGATTTACTATATGGTATTTATACGATACAATCATCTATACTTTTTGTAGGATGAGAATAACTTGTTTCAACAATATGACATATGGAAATTAATAGATTGAATACAAGTTGACATACAGATATATCAAAAGTCAAAGGGAATAGTGTTAGACAAACTCATAAATAGCCCATAGCAAGTAGAAATCTTCAAAAGTTAGAATCTATTATATATCAATGCAAATAATAACTGAAAATTTAAATTAGTTCATGATCGTACTAATGCTAATGCAAGGAGTAAAAAATACGGTTGGTGAAAATGATTTGGCAATGCAGCTATTGGTGCATAGCTAGTGGATCCCATAAAGTTTACAGTTGCATGTAACGAGTTTGATTACATGCTGCTCTGAATGCATTTATGCTTGTTAGACTTGAAGATTTGATTGCTCTTCTCGCTGACATAAAGTAAAAAATTGTTGAAGATCAAAAGTTTGTGGTAATTTATGACATTTTGAAATGTGCTCTTTTTAATTTATCAAAGTGGAATATACTACTGAGTGAATAATATAATTATTTGTCCTTATGAAACTACTAGTTGATAACATGTGTTTTTTTCTCTCATTAAGACTTCGTTTGGGATGGCTTTCTTACTGATTCATAAAGCAGTTTTCTAGTATAAAAATTTAAAATTTTAAACTAGAAAGCTGTTTTAAAAAGCAAAAAAAAAAAAAAAAAACCGTCCCAAACAAAGCCTTAGTTGTTGGCTTTGTTTGGCTATATAAAGCTGCTTTAACATTTATTTTTTTATTACAAGATCATCCTGAAGATTTCTTATTAGCCGTAAATGTTTAAATGTTTGTATTTAAGTTTAAGTTTGAATGGAAAGTATTGAATTTCTGGTTGTATATTTGTTGATTTTGCAACTTTTAGATAAATGAGCCCCCTTATTTCATTGAAAATATGTTGTTTAGCATTTAGGTGTAGCTCAAAAACAAAAGTAGAATATGATGCTATAGATTGGAATTTTAACAGAATGACCAAGGCCCTCTATTTGCAAGTTGTATGCTTCTAGGCAAACTTGGGTTTAAACTAATAAATTGCAAATCTAAAATAAGGGGTTGTTTTGATACAGGATTTGAGGTAAATTTTGCCAATTATAAAAATCGAGCCCTCTAAATCCTACAGGAAAATAAATTTCCATTTCATTCGTCTTTGACTTAGACTTTATTTGTGACAGCTTTCTTACTATTTATTAAAGCAAATTTCTTGTACAAAATTTTAATTTTTATACTAAAAAGTTGCTTTAATAAGCAGTAAGAAAGCAATCCCAAACAAAATCTTAAATCCTGGCTGTACCAAATCTGAAAGTTCAGTGGATTTAATTCGAAGCTTTTGTTATTGATCTGATATTTTCTGAACTACTACAAAGATCAAGTTCTGGTGCAATACTTAGCATGCAAAAGTTGACAACATTTTGTATTTTTTTAGCTTCCCTTTGTGTAGAATTAAGGATTTATAATGTTCTGGCTTTTAATGATAAATTTGGAATCTAAATTTTTGATTATAAACGTGTTCATGTCTGTTATATAAAAAAAATGATTTTTTTTGTAGCTTTTTCTTTCTTGTGAAATTGCCTTTATGCAGAAATTGCCTATATACGTGAAAAGGTTGGAGTATCTCCAGTGGAAGATAAGATTAGAGAGAGTTGTCTTAGATGGTTTGATAACATAAAATGGTGGTCTTCCGATGACCCGGTTAGGAAAGTAGAGGTATTAGATTTGACTTATATTAAGAAAGGTAGATGTAGGCCTAAAACAACTTGGTTAGAACATGTTAGAAATGATTTTTCTTTATTAGATTTAAACGAGAATTTGACTATTAACAGGACAATGGAGAAAAAAGATTCATGTAGCCGACCTCACATAGTGGGACAAAGGCTTGATGTTGTTGTTATTGTTGCTGCCGCCTTTATGCAGAATTGAGAATATTTCATTTTCTAGCTTTTATAGGAAAAAAATTCACTAGGATTTGTGGTGGACGGGTAATAAAAATGCATGAGAACAATACCTGCAGAAATGGTAAATTCAATAGGAATAATAAAGTTTTGATTGATTTACAGCAATCAAAATATTCCAACAGAAATTTGTAAAAATGCTTCTCTATTTGTATCAAATCTTTTCTTATTTAGGAATGTATAAATATGAGATTTTCAGGTTAATAGGAGTGATTGAAGTATCAAATCTTTGTTAGTAAAGTTCATCTCCGATTATAAATATGTAATGTTACAGTTAGTCTTAATAAAGAAAACACGAGTCACCTTTTCCACATGATAACAAAAGCTGGTTTGCATCTTCTTATTCAGAAACCTTGAAGGATATGTGCATTATTTGTAATTTTGCATTCTATTTTTTTTTTTTTGGGGAAGTAAAATTAATATTAACGAATTTTTAAAGTCAGGGCAACTTTAGATGAGTCACTCATAGGATGTCACAAGTTACTAACAATTTTCCAACAAGGAGGTCTAAAAGTAGGCCATAGTCACGAGAAATTATTCTGTGCGGATACTGGGCGCTGTCCGGAGGCCAACCAGAACGCGCCACATTACTTTTTTGTTCGGTACCGGTGCTAGGTACTGCTGTGTACCAGGTGACGTGTGGCGCGTTCTGGTTGGCCTCCGGACCGTCCGGTGTCCGCACAGAATAATTTCTCCATAGTCATACAAGTAAAGTCTGGACGAACTCGAACAACAACATTCATTCATTGGCGCGCCCTTTGGGCAATTTAAGACAAAAATTTGTGATCCAAATTCATTTGACAATTTTGATTTCAGCTACGTCCATTGTAGTCGAATTGAACATCTTTGTGGAAAATCTGAATATAGCAATGGTACACTTCCAGCGCCATTATTATTTGCTTTAATAAAAGATAGCATACATACAATTCTTTTATATAAAACACTAGTTTTACCTGTTGTGCAGCAAGAATGAAAAAAAGTTTTGAAAGGGAAGGTTCTACAATGCTGCAATTCAAGTTCTTAGTTCTTACCCACATGCTAACGAAGAGGTCTCTCTCCAGACTGGTCCACAGAATAACCGAGGAGTAGGACGCCGGCTGCTATGGAGAAAATTCCGATAACGACACTTCCTCTAAGAATTTGTTTTCCTAAATGTGTAAGCTGGATGACTATAAGAAGAGTAGCCCAAGCTAAGAAGCTCACCAGAGCAAAGGCTACGCTGGTTCTAAGGAGCATGAGCTCCACCAATGTCGCGACGTAGGTGAGCTTAGAACCAGACACCGTGGTGGAGCTCATGCTCCTTAGAACCAGCGTAGCCTTTGCTCTGGTGAGCTTCTTAGCTTGGGCTACTCTTCTTATAGTCATCTAGCTTAAACATTTAGGAAAAAAATTTTTTAGAGGAAGTGTCGTTATTGGAATTTTCTCCATAGCAGCCGACGTCCTGCTCCTCGGCCTGAACATCATGATGTAGTCATCGTTCTCGTAGAAGCTCTGCTAAGATAATGCACTGTTTGTTTTTCTCCTAATTGATGATGAACTTAATTGTATGTATATGGAATGCTTTTCTTGTGGAATTGAAGTTATGGATGACATTATTCATGATTTGAAGCTCAGTATTTATGAATTTGAATGGATTTTATGAATAATAATGATCATAAAATTATACTATAAATATTTGACTCATATTCTGATATTCATATGGTAGTAAATAATTCTAATTAACTCTAATAAAAAAAGAGATTGAGGTTCTCAAATTTCTTGCTTTGCGAGGTGGTCGCATGGTTTTCTACAAGAAGGTGAGAGAGTTTGAGTGCTCAGCGCTTCCTTCTATTTTGGGTATCTTTGACCTAACCGCTAATGATATGATTTGAGTCCAAGTGAATCCAAATGAAGCAATTGAAGCATACTTAAAACTTCACGACATCAATTGTGGGATCAATGTTCTCCAATTTGGGCGTTCTTATAGTCAAATAGAACAGCTCTACGAGACAAATCTAATGAGCTCAAGATCATTTGATTCTGACATCATTAAGACATTCAAATGCTTGATAAATAATTTAATATTACTTGAATCAGTATGGACCGTACGATAGAGAGTTTGTATTATGTTCACATTTATCAAAATGATTGTCTCAAAAAGACTATAAATAGAGCATCATTGTCTACGCAGAAAAATTCAAGAGTGGGTAGAACTAAAAAACTCTATGTCAATTTCCTGCAATCACCATCGACGACTAACATCCACAATTGCCACCACCAATGCTAGACTTCCGTCATCCTATCATTGTCATTTAAAATGTATTAAAATGTATAAAGATAACTATTTTTGTGCATCAAGATTAAATCACTTTTATTTCTTATGAAAATGGAATCCCACCTTTTCTTTGAGGATTTAACAATTTTTTGCTTGCGCTCTACTTTTAAAGGATTAATTAATTTTGATTTTTAATTTTAATATTTATTTATAATAAAAATCTACAATAATTATTAGTAAAACAAATTTTTAATTTTATTATTTAGACATAAATAGTATTATTATATTAATAAGTATATTATTCAATTCAATAAAAAAAATGCTACGTGCAAATATTCAGTAAATATATAATAAGTTTGGACGGCTCTCTCCGTTTGGACTTCGCACATATTAAGCGATCGAAGAGCTTCATTTGCTTTGGTTGGAATTTAACAATCAATCAAAATTCATGATTAAGATGAGGCAAGCAGTGTTCATAAAATCTATTCAAATTCATAAATACTGAGCTTCAAATCATGAACACATCACGATGTTTTATTCCCTAAAAAAACCATATATTCAGTCCATGCAATCCATAAACCTCATGTGAGTGTATATTTGAAGAAAAACACACTGAGTAGCGTAAACAGAATGACTTCTAGTACTAGAACTGACTTCAGCCATTGCCTAGCGCTACGCTGGCTGCTATGGAAAAAATGCCGATAACGATACTTCCTCTAAGAATTGTTTTTCCTAAATGTGTAAGCTGGATGACTATAAGAAGCATAGCCCAAGCTAAGAAACTGACCAGAGCAAAGGCTGCACTGGTTCTAAGGAGTATGAGCTACCTACGGCTTCTGGAGCTCTTATTCGCAATGTATAGGCTACTATCATTGTGACGGCAATGCCTAGGGAGACGCCGCCCAACTGCTTTGCCGTCTTTTCCAATTTTTTTATTTCGGCTTCCGCTTGCTCACTTTCCGTCGCCGCGTCTCAACCTCCGTCGCCACATTGAGAAAAACTACAGTAAGAAATTGAAATGGAAAAAAAGGGGAAAAACAGGGCTATGGACTCATAATGTCCAAAACGGAACCTCCCACAGAAAAATGAGCATTAAAATCATGCTTTGATATGTTGCATTTCAATTTCTGTGGGAGGTTCCGTTTTGGACATTATGAGTCCATAGCCCTGTTTCTCCTCTTTTTTTCCATTTCAATTTCTTACTGTATTTTTCCTCAATGTGGCGACGGAGGTTGAGCACGCGGCGATGGAGAGTGAGCAAGCGGAAGCCGAAATAAAAAAATTGGAAAAGACGGCAAAGCAGTTGGGCGGCGTCTCCCTAGGCATTGCCGTGGCAATGATAGTTGCCTACATAGCCAACAAGAACTCCAGAAGCTGCAGGGAGCTCATGGTCCTTAGAACCAGCGCAGCGTTTGCACTGGTAAGCTTCTTAGCATGGTCTGTTCTTCTTATAATTATCCAGATTAAACATATGGGAAAAAGTTTTCTTAGAGCAAGCATCGTCATAGGAATTTTCTCCATAGGAGCCGGCGTCCTTCTCCTCGGCCTGAACATCGTGCTGTAGCTCTATGTAATGGCTGAAGTCAGTTCAAGTAGAAGTCGGTCTGTTTGCGCTACTCAGTGCGTTTTTCTTCTAATTTATATATACTTAAAGATCTTATATAGTGATAATATATGAATATATGTGTTTTTTAGGGAATAAAACATCGTGATGTATTCATGATTGAATAGATTTTATGATCAATACTTTTGCCACATGCTGACTGTTTCTATTTGATTTTGGAGACGATTGAGCAGCTTGTTTTAGCTGGCCGCTTCCATGAGGTTTATGGATTGCATGGACTGGAGAATAAGGAGGAAAGCTTACAGAAAGTCTGAGCCAGCTTTTGAGTTCTTAGATTATCCTTAGTAAATATCTAATCATCTTCATCATCAGAGGAAAATATGGAGGAGATTATACCAAAAAAAAAAAAAAACCATGCAACTACCAAGCATTCATAGATAGAATTAGGAGACTAACCTCTGCAAAAAGATATCCGGTGAAGAGAGAAAAGCATTTATAGGAGATTGAAGGAGAGGTGGTGAAGTCTAATGAGCATATAAGAGTGGCTATATATAGGCTATAGAATAGAGTATTATAGAAAATAATAATATTCTTAATAATGATGATATTTTATAATAATAATGACTATAAAATTCTACTATAACTATTACACAGATATTCTAATATTCATATGGCAGTAAATAATTCTAATTAATTCTAATAGAAAAGCAATCTGGGTTATTCTAAATTTTCATGTTCCTACATTTCAAAGCTGTTCGCATGGTTTTCTGGAGGAAGGAGATGGTCTTGATTGGTTGCACTGAAGGGAAGGATCAGTCATTGCATGGGTCTAGGTGCTTGACTCTTCTTTCTATTTAAAGTATATTCTTATAATCGAATATAATATATCTCTACAAGAGGAAAACATCGATGTCACCAGTAATGATTTGATTTGAGTCCAAATGAATCAAAATCATTCAATTAAAGCATACTTAAAAGAGACAAATCTAAAGAGCTCAACATCATTTGATTATGACATCATTGAAACATTCAAATATCTGATAAATAATCTAGTATCAATGGAATCAATATGGACCGTACGATAGAGAGTTTGGATTATGTTCAAATTTATGATCAAAATGCTCCTCTCAAAAAGCTTATAATTAATATGGTATCGTTGTCTATAAGATAGGGTACGTAGTTCAAGTCTTCAAGAGTGGGGAGAGCTAAAGAATTTTATAATAATTTTCTGCAATCACTATCGACGACTACCATCAGCAATTGTTGCCACCAATGCTAGACTACGATCATACTTCCATTGTCATTTAAAATGTATAAAAATGTATAAAGATGAATATTTTTGTTCATCAAGATTAAATCAATTCTATTTCTTATAGAAAGTGAAGCTGCATTGTATTTGGGGCTTTAAGATTTCTTAGTTTAGGATTAATTAATTTTGATTATTAATTTTAATATCATATGTAATATTTATATATAATAAAAATATATAATAATTATTATTAAAACATAGTTTATTTAGGCATAAATAATAGTATTATTTATTTAAATAAAAAATATTACAATTGTTAATTGAATAATATTATTAATTTAATAAGTTATTTAATACTTCAATTCATTCATTTATTCAAAATTTTATATCATATGAATTTAAAAAATGAACATAAATATTAATTAAAAAGCTAAATATTTATTAATATATGTTGTATTAATATTTAAATTTATCAAATAATATAATTAATATTTGATGAATTATATCAAATTAAATTAAAATCCATAGAATCATTTATATTTAATAATAAGCCTATACATTCAAATTATTATACAAAATAAAAAAATTAATTAATCAATTAAGAAAGATCACTGTGTGTATTAAGCTAATTTTTCATTGATCGATCTCCTTCTATTAAAGTCGCCATTGAAGATGTAGTTATTGAAATCTAATAATTTAGAAGGGGGCAGAGAGTTACCAACAATAATCCATAGGATAATGGTTAAACAAATCTTTTGGTGAGAAGACCAGCTAGCAAAATTAAACTGTACATACTTTTTCAATTTTATCTTCCTCCATTAATATCTAAAACATAATCGCTTATATATGCTTTCTAAAAGCTGAGGAGAGAAAAGGCGGCGCTGGTTCTAAGAAGGATGAGCTCGTCACAGTTTTTGGGAGCCCGACTTGGTTGTGTTCGTGATGACGGCTACAATCTCCGATGCACTTATTGTAGCAGTCGTGATGAACACGAACAAGTTGGGCTCTAGAAGCCACGGGGAGCGGGGAGCTCATCCTCCTTAGAACTAGCACAACCTTTGCTCTAGTGAGCTTGTTAGCTTGGGCCACGCTTATGATTGTCCTCCAGCTCAAGAAAATAGGAAAAATCATTCTGCAAGGTTGGCAGGTCGTTTCGGTTTGACCCGGGTTCGGATCCAAGAAAATGACTCGTTTTAAAAAACAGGTCGGGTTGGGGCAGGGCCAACTACTGTCGTTTTAGTTCTGAATTTGATCCGAGCCCATCCCGTGACCCGATTTTTGCAGCCCTGACAACAGTAGCTTGTTTACAACCAGTGAAGCAAGTTACATGATGCTTGGCAATCAAAGCCAATTTGAATGCTAAAATGGCGCTGTTGAGTTATACTCTCTGTTCCAATTACACAGTACTTTGGCTTCTGCGTTCCAAAAAGCTTGCTCTGTATAGAATTAATACAGTTTGATCCTTAGATATGTAGGTTATGCTGACTCGAATCTGGATTTGGCTATTCAACCCGAGGTGGTTCATGACATTGGGAATAACCACGGTAAGGATTCACGTCTTCCAAATCTTAACCTTCCTCAAGCTGAATCTTCTTCTTCTGATTCCCATTTCACTGCCAAAATTTTGCTTCCATCTCAAGTTTTGATTGCTAATAGCTTTGATTCGCTTATGGTGGATAACCCGGTCATTCCTGTAGATAACCTCTTGGAGGAAGATCTCTCTTCTTCTTCCAAAACTGTTGAGGATATTCCTCCTCCTTCCTCTAAAATTAATGTTGCCTCCTCATCTTCCAAAAATTCTCCTCCTAAGTCTGCCACCCCTCCAAAAAAAGCCAAATCGAAAACGGCCAAAAAGGCCAAGTCCCACAAATAGCCATGTCCCTCCCTCCTATTGCTGCTTGGAACGTGCGTGGGTTTAACAACCCTGTCAAAGTCAAGTTGTGCAAAGATCTTATTGCCACCTTCAACTTAAAGCTTTTTTGCATTTTGGAAGCTAAAATTAATGCTGTTGTTGTTAATGACCCCTGGTTTAATTTTACTCATAGTTTATTTGAGAATGAACTTTGTTGTAACAATTTTAACCTTTCTTCTCCTGGTATAATTTGGGTTAAGTGAGATTCTTCCCATTTATCATTTTCCCCTTCTTTCTTCTCCTCCCAAGTAATTCACGGTCTGGTTAATGTTGGATCTCTTCATCCTTTTTACCTTTCGGTGGTCTATGCTGCTAACTGACTTGAGGATAGGAAGGTCCTTTGGGAGGATCTCTTGAGGCTTTCTTCTTCTACTTCTGATTTCCCTTGGATCATCATGAGAGATTTTAATTGCTACAGATTTTCCTGTGAAAAAGCTGGTGGAAATTCCATGTCCCCTGACCGGGTGGGGAGATTAATAACTTCATTTTTTATGCTGGGGTTCAGGATCTTGCTTCTGTGGGGCTTCAATTTACTTGGTACAATCAAAGGGTGGATTCTCCTATATATATCAAACTCGATAGGATGTTGGTCAATCAGAGTTTCTTGGAGGTTTTTCCTGCTGCTTACTATAAAATTCATTCCCACTCTAGGTCAGATCACTCTCCTTTGATTCTCTGTGACTCTATCTCTAGGATATTGGCTTCTAGATTTATGTTCAAAGACTTCTGGACTACGTTGGATGATTTCTGGGTTGAAATCCTATTGGTTTTTGAGAGGAGACCTTGTGCTAGTCCCATTGCCTTTTTTTACGATTGTTTAAAACATCTTAAAGAGGTGATCCGCAAGAAAAATTGGGGTTCTTCCAACTTTATTTCTAATGGGATCCTGGAGTTAAAATATAAACATTCCCAATATTTGGTGGATATTCAAGGTGACCCTTTGAAACGGGTATTAAACAATGCTCTTAAAAATACTACTGATCTTTTAGCCTCTTACCAAGCTGCTTGGTTCTCTTGGATCTCCCAAAGAGCCAAAGCCCATTGGTTGTCCCAAGGGGAGGATGACCTTGGATTTCTCTTTACTAAAATTCGGTCTAGAAAGAACAGGAATGTTATTAAAGAAATTTCCTCTACCAATGGCATGCTTACTTTTCATGAGGATATGGCCCAGGCTTTGATCAATCATTTTAGGTTACTTTACAATGCTCCTAACCCCACTTTGGATAACTCTTACAATATTTCGGTTGGAAACTCTATTCCTAATCACCTTTTAGCGGGTTTGATTGTGCCTGTCACTAATGATGAAATCAAGAAGATTGTTTTTTCTGGCACCTCAAAATCGGCTCCTGGACCAGACGGTTTCTCCTTTGGTTTCTATCAAAAAACTTGGCACATTATTGGTTTTCATCTTTGCAAAGCGGTAAAACATTTCTTTATTTCGGGGAAGATGCCTAGAGGGGCTAAAGCAACGGCCATCACTCTCATCCCTAAGGGCTCTCATGCCAACTCTATTGCTGACTACCGGCCAATTTCATTATGTAATGTTTTCTATAAAATTGTGGCTAAGATTTTAGCTAATAAGCTGAAGCCTATTCTGTAATATCTCGTTCCCTTACTGTTCCTCTCTGATTTGGATTTTCCTCCCAGAATCGGCCAGGACGAAGTTTGGATCGTCCAGGCCGATCAGTGCATTGAACAGCTGATCTCTGGTGTGTTTTCTGGAAGAATTTCTGCACAGATCGTCCAGGCCGATCGTGAGATCGTCCAGGACGATCGTACTGTAGAAATGATCGGCCAGACAATAGCCCTGGGTGAGGTCCAGGACGATCAGGATTTGGTCTGATCGTCCCGGGACGATGTGAACATCGGCCTGGCCGATCAGTTCACAAATATAAGAAAATCAGCTCGTTTTGAGGAGAGAGAAAATCAATTTTATAAAAACGAAAATATCTGAGGAGAGAGAAAGAGAAAGGAAAAAAGAGAAAAGCTTGGTTTTGGAGGCCGCGGATCGCTTTTCGTCCGACGCTGCTGTTGGGAAAAGTGAAGATCTCGTGGTAAGGACTCCGAACCCTGTTTCTGTTTTCAGAGATGTTGTGTTTTGACCTAGTTGTGATCTGTTTTGTGTTTTCGTAGTCGACTTTTCGACCTGGTTTTGATTTGACACAACTTTCACCGCACAACTTTTAGTATGTTATAGATATGATTATTGTACACGATTTGACTGTATTCTACGAAGATTTTACCGGTCGGAATTGATTCTACGCGCTTTTACTCGAATAGAAAATAATCGGGACCTGATTTGATTTGGATTCTATAGATCGATAGTATTGTATTGATGTTATAGATATTCTATTGTAATTTGGAAGATTTGGATATTGTGTCTTTTTGCAGGATTTTTTGTGTAAATTTGACCGACTGCCGTTACGCTGCCCGATTTTTGTACGATTCCTGAATTGTCTGAAATTGATAGATTGAACTGATATGCATTGATTATTGATATGATTGCTTTAATATCGACTATTGAATTGTTTATTGATTGAATTGACTATTGATACTGATCGCAAGTGGAACCTGGTTGAACATTGGTAGAAGATTGATTGATACCTGTACAGGATGGTGGGCCGACGGGCTTTCCTTTAAACATTGATTATTGATATATTGAAGGGAGACATAAGGAGTTTATTGATATGCCGACGGGCGAAAAGAGTGACGACTCTTATTGATTGAACCAATGTATTATTGATATCTACAACAGCAATATGGATTCTACAACAGCAACATGACCAGTAGATTGTACTTGTTCAGTATATAGTATTGAATTGCATGTTTACTGTATTGCTTTATAGATTCATTGTTTTATAGATTCCTGCTTTATCGACTTTGATTGGATTTACTAGATCGTACGATTTCATTGATTTCTATGCATCGACATTGAACATTGATATAGAAATGGATGGATATAGATATTGCATTGATAGCATGGACATCGTACTACTGCTTCTAGATTCATTGATATTGCTGCTTATAGACCTATAGATTCACTGTTGCTACTGTTCTATACCGTATTGACTGTTTATAGATTGATTGTTTCGTATCGCCTTTCTCGATTGATTTCAATTGATTAGATCGTATTGATTTGACCGTATTGATTTGATTGACGGATATTGATTGATTGCGTTGATTTATCGAATTGCCTGCCGCTGCATTGACTAGTTTTATTGACTATTGATTTCCGCTGCATAGACTCATTGACCATTGACTGACATAGATTGATTGACTGTGATAGATTGACATGCATATTGATAGCATAGCCGTGCTTTGATTTCAGTTATAGGTATTAGGTGACCTGCTGGGCTTTGTAAAGCTCATTATATGTGGTTGATATTTTCAGGTCAGGGCTCGGGAGCAGGAGATAGGAGTTGATTCAGATCTTCAGGTTTTAGTTCTTTTGATCGATTGATGATTCTTTTGTACTCAGGACAGGATAGATTTCTCTACTTGTATTGGTAGTGTAGTTCCTGAGTTTTGTACATGATGTTTTGAGATATGAATCGACTTGTATATTGATGTTTTAAAGTTATAGATGTTTGATAGAATGCTTACTGAAGGTTTATAGATAACTCTGGTAAATTGTTGTGAAATTGATTGACATTCCTTCCAAGTTTGTTTCTGGGGCGTGACAAAGTTTTGGTATCAGAGCAGTGTTATTGGAAGAATGGATTGTTACCAGAGTTGTAGGATTGGATTGAGAGATCGGGTAGATTGGGTAGCTTTAAGAGCTTCATTGGCATACATCGTTGCATGTGTGTATCATTTGTTTTGAATTGTGCAGGTGAAAAAGATATGGATCCTCCAGCAGAATCCAGTGTACCAAATGAGCAGCACAGCGCAGCTCCAATGCCTTCAGAGAGTATGATGCAGTTGGCTACTGCGATTGCACATGTTATGGGAGATGCCCAGAGCAAGATGAGTGGAAGCAAGGAAGAAGAGGTAGACAGACATTTGCAGATGTTCCACAAGCTGAAGCCTCCGTTGTTCAAAGGGGCTGTAGGACCACAGGCTGCTGAGGATTGGATCATGAGGGTGGAAAAGATTTTTGATAGCATGCAGTGTCGGGGAATAGAAAAGTGTCATTGGCAGTATTCATGTTGGAGAGTGAGGCAGAGAGATGGTGGATCGGACAGCAGAGAGAGAAATTCCAGGGGAAGACAAATGCTGAGATCACCTGGGATGAGTTCACTACAGTATTCAGGATGTGGTTTGTACCACCGTCAGCTCAGCGACAGATGCAGGAAGCTTTCATGAGATTGGAGCAAGGCCGCAAGTCAGTGATGGAGTACGAGGCCGAGTTTACTGCTCTTGCGAGGTATGCTGCTCATCTGATTCCTACGGCCGAGGAAAAATGTTATAGATTCCTACACGGATTGAACAGAGAGCTGAGGCATCCACTAGTACCTTTCCGGATCCATGAGTTTTCTGAGCTAGTGGAGCGAGCTCGATTGATAGAGATTGATCTGGCGACACCGGTATCGAGGTACGAGGATACCAGAAGGAGGAGAGATGACGTACGACGAGATGATTCTGGTAGAGACAGAGATAGAGAGAAGAGAAGCAGATATGAGAGTTCGAGAGGATCTGCATCGGGATCTGCGTCACGATCAGCATCGATAGTATCATCTGGTGGTTCTGGCACGTGCATTCACTGTGGCAAACGACATGCAGGTCAGTGCTACCTAGTGACGGGACAGTGTTTTCACTGTGGACAGCAAGGACACAGAGCAGCAGAGTGTCCTCAGAAAGGACTGGGTGGAAGGACTGATTCTGGCACAGGTACAGGACAGCAGAGGACTGTTGCCTCGAGGGCCTACAGTGAGAGATCAGGAAACCGGATGGATGATAGGACTGTCAGAGATCAGAGGGAGACGGTTGCGCCACGACCTCCAGTGGTGCCACGCATCTACAGTCTACAGAGTTTACAGCATCAGGATCAACAACGACCAGAAGGTTCTACTGGTAAGATTGATTTGACTAACCGATTGCTATTGACATATGAACATTGCATATTGACATTTGATTGATTGCATTGTGTGTTCTGTATGGATTCCGACGAGTTTTGATTTAGATTTGGTTTTCGATCGATTTGTTTTGCATTGTCGTTTTTGCTTCGTACCTGTAGGGAAATGTCGGGACGACATTTTTCTAAGGTGGGGAGATTGTAATATCTCGTTCCCTTACTGTTCCTCTCTGATTTGGATTTTCCTCCCAGAATCGGCCAGGACGAAGTTTGGATCGTCCAGGCCGATCAGTGCATTGAACAGCTGATCTCTGGTGTGTTTTCTGGAAGAATTTCTGCACAGATCGTCCAGGCCGATCGTGAGATCGTCCAGGACGATCGTACTGTAGAAATGATCGGCCAGACAATAGCCCTGGGTGAGGTCCAGGACGATCAGGATTTGGTCTGATCGTCCCGGGACGATGTGAACATCGGCCTGGCCGATCAGTTCACAAATATAAGAAAATCAGCTCGTTTTGAGGAGAGAGAAAATCAATTTTATAAAAACGAAAATATCTGAGGAGAGAGAAAGAGAAAGGAAAAAAGAGAAAAGCTTGGTTTTGGAGGCCGCGGATCGCTTTTCGTCCGACGCTGCTGTTGGGAAAAGTGAAGATCTCGTGGTAAGGACTCCGAACCCTGTTTCTGTTTTCAGAGATGTTGTGTTTTGACCTAGTTGTGATCTGTTTTGTGTTTTCGTAGTCGACTTTTCGACCTGGTTTTGATTTGACACAACTTTCACCGCACAACTTTTAGTATGTTATAGATATGATTATTGTACACGATTTGACTGTATTCTACGAAGATTTTACCGGTCGGAATTGATTCTACGCGCTTTTACTCGAATAGAAAATAATCGGGACCTGATTTGATTTGGATTCTATAGATCGATAGTATTGTATTGATGTTATAGATATTCTATTGTAATTTGGAAGATTTGGATATTGTGTCTTTTTGCAGGATTTTTGTGTAAATTTGACCGACTGCCGTTACGCTGCCCGATTTTTGTACGATTCCTGAATTGTCTGAAATTGATAGATTGAACTGATATGCATTGATTATTGATATGATTGCTTTAATATCGACTATTGAATTGTTTATTGATTGAATTGACTATTGATACTGATCGCAAGTGGAACCTGGTTGAACATTGGTAGAAGATTGATTGATACCTGTACAGGATGGTGGGCCGACGGGCTTTCCTTTAAACATTGATTATTGATATATTGAAGGGAGACATAAGGAGTTTATTGATATGCCGACGGGCGAAAAGAGTGACGACTCTTATTGATTGAACCAATGTATTATTGATATCTACAACAGCAATATGGATTCTACAACAGCAACATGACCAGTAGATTGTACTTGTTCAGTATATAGTATTGAATTGCATGTTTACTGTATTGCTTTATAGATTCATTGTTTTATAGATTCCTGCTTTATCGACTTTGATTGGATTTACTAGATCGTACGATTTCATTGATTTCTATGCATCGACATTGAACATTGATATAGAAATGGATGGATATAGATATTGCATTGATAGCATGGACATCGTACTACTGCTTCTAGATTCATTGATATTGCTGCTTATAGACCTATAGATTCACTGTTGCTACTGTTCTATACCGTATTGACTGTTTATAGATTGATTGTTTCGTATCGCCTTTCTCGATTGATTTCAATTGATTAGATCGTATTGATTTGACCGTATTGATTTGATTGACGGATATTGATTGATTGCGTTGATTTATCGAATTGCCTGCCGCTGCATTGACTAGTTTTATTGACTATTGATTTCCGCTGCATAGACTCATTGACCATTGACTGACATAGATTGATTGACTGTGATAGATTGACATGCATATTGATAGCATAGCCGTGCTTTGATTTCAGTTATAGGTATTAGGTGACCTGCTGGGCTTTGTAAAGCTCATTATATGTGGTTGATATTTTCAGGTCAGGGCTCGGGAGCAGGAGATAGGAGTTGATTCAGATCTTCAGGTTTTAGTTCTTTTGATCGATTGATGATTCTTTTGTACTCAGGACAGGATAGATTTCTCTACTTGTATTGGTAGTGTAGTTCCTGAGTTTTGTACATGATGTTTTGAGATATGAATCGACTTGTATATTGATGTTTTAAAGTTATAGATGTTTGATAGAATGCTTACTGAAGGTTTATAGATAACTCTGGTAAATTGTTGTGAAATTGATTGACATTCCTTCCAAGTTTGTTTCTGGGGCGTGACATATTCTGCCCAACATTATTCATGAGAGCCAGTCGGGATTTATTACTAAGAGATGCTCTACTGATAATATCCTCCTAGCTGTTGAAATCTTGAGAGATTTTAATAAAAGGAACTCCTTTTTCTGTGCCAAGTTAGACATAAAGAAAGCTTTTGATTCTATATCTCATTCCTTTTTCCTTAACAGGCTTAAGCAGAAAGGCTTCCCTGATATTTTCATTTCCTGGATTCAAGGGTGCATTTTTGAGGTGCACTTCTCCATTAGCCTTAATGGGGTTTTGGAGGAGTTTTTTAACTTCTCTTCTGGGTTGCGGCAGGGCTGGCCCTTATCTCCATTACTTTTTTGTATTTGTATGGATGCCCTTTCTCATTGCCTGGATTCTAAGGAGCAAAAACCATTCATTGGTTTGCAGCATAATAACTTCAGTTGTAGTCATCTCATGTATGCGGATGATTTGTTGGTGTTTGGCCGAGCTACTGTGGATAATGCAAATAACTTGAAAGACTCTCTTAAAATGTTTGTTGATGCCTCGGGTCTTCATATCAATCCGGCTAAGAGCTCTTTACTCTTCTCTAGAGACTTCTCTTATGGGCCTCAAATATCTAACTGTCTTGGAATTAATTCTGAAGAAAACACTCTTACCTACTTGGGCCTTCCCATCTCTACTTGCAGACTCAATTTTTCTCACTTCTAACCCCTATTGAATAGAATTTCTATTCTACTTGAGGATTGTAAAGTTAAGTTTCTCTCTTTTGTAGGTATAGTTCAATACTTGAAATTCACTATAGCCAACACTATTGCTTATTGGATTCGTGGGGCTATATTACCTAAAGCTTGTTGCAAATTTATTACTCGATTATGTTCCAAGTTCCTCTTCTTTGGGAACATTAGGGAGAAGAGATTACATATGATTGCTTGGAAATCTGTTACTTTGCCTAAATCTAAAGGCGGACTGGGTTTGGCTTCCTTTGATTCTATTCAACATAATATGATTTGCTCTTTTATCTTCAGAATGTAAAATGATAATAATTTGATTGGTAATTGGTATAGAGAAAAATTTGACTCAATCTGGAAATTGCCCCCTACATATGCTTCTAAATTCTGGAAACTTGTTTGTCGGAAGGCTGCTACCTTCTCTTGTACTGTCACGTTATCTGTCCATCGGAATTGCAAATTGTCTTTCTTATGGGATCCTTGGTGTGATAATAAATCGGTTGCTGAATTTTATTATTCCCTCAGTTTGGCTCATTTGAGGGTTAAAGATTTCATTACTCAAAATCACTGGACACTTCCTGATTGTGTCCCTCCTACTGTCAAATCAATTATTCTGAAAACTGCTATTGGGGAAGAGCAACCAGTTCTTTACTGGGACGGCTCTTCGAATCCTTCTTCTAGGAAATTTTTGTCGTTGTTGAATGATGATTTGGAGGATGTTGTTTGGAGTAAGTTTATTTGGCACAAAGGGTATGCTTTGCGTTATGCCTGCTATGCTTGGATGACTTTGCTGGGGAAATTAAAAACAGCATATAACCTTATTTTGAGAGGTATTTTGGTTCATGATGGCTGCTCGTTTTGCACTGAAAATCTGGAATCGCATTCTCATGTGTTATTTGAATGTGATTTCTCTTTTTCTATTCTTACGGCTTTATTCCCTTCGATGGCAACCTTTTACCTTAGACCAAATCTGTTACAAGCATATGATTTCTTGGGGAATCTGAGAAGTTATGGCAGAACTGAACGTAACTTTTGCTATTTTTCTCTGGCTGTTTTGGTCTACTTCTTATGGAGGGAAAGGAACAATAGGCGATTTACTGGGAAATGGAGGAGTCCAATTGATTTAAAAATTACTATTATTCATGCTATCAAGGCTAAAGTTACTCACTGGAAGCATTTGGATAGGCTTAAACCGCAATTTTTGGAAATTCTGGGATGATTTTGTTTTTCCTTTTGGTGGTTGGAGGTGGAAGTTTTCTGGGCTTCTTTACTCTTTAGCGGATGGAATTTTGGAATTTTTCGTTGATTGCTCTCTGACCAATTTTGAGGTGCTGATTGTTTACTTATGTTGGCTGATACTTCCTGGGAATTTTTTGTTCTGCTACTATTTGGCTGGAAGGTTTTGGAAGTTTTTTGGGACTATGATGACTAAGGTCTACATCTCCAACACCTCCTTGGACGGTCTTATGGCAACCAGGAATACGTTTTTGGGGCACTGTGATGGCCCGTGCTGCATGGGCAACCTGTGTCCCTGTAGCTTTCGTGATTTTTTCGAGTATGATTTTGGCATTGATGCCTTTGAGATGTACTCCTTTAACCTGAGTCCTTAGGTCTGTTCTCCTTTTTCCTTTTGTTGGTTCCTTTTTTGGGTGGTATAATTTTTCTATACTTGTAATTTTCTTTACTGTAATATTTGGTGATTAATATACGGGCTTACGCCCCCATTTTTCAAAAAAAAAAAAAAAAAAGATATGTAGGTTGTAGCACGGTGGGTTATGCAGCTCAAATGGGTACATAAAAAGAGAATCTGTCCCCACCTACAATGTTTGTCTCTGTCCTGTACTCTGTGTACGTTTGTCTAACGTAGGATTTGATCGCCCACTCAATTTAGAAAAAAAATGGCGTTCGCGTTCACTACTGCTGTCAACGGACAAGAGAGCCGTTGCATGTACCTGACCATTTCACTACTGCTCTCAACGGTAACAATATTTCTTTTCTTTTCCACCACCACCACCATCGCCTCCACCAGAGGCAGCAGTGCCTTCAGCTTTCCTTTGTGCAACTGTGCCGATCTCGACGTTCACAAATTCTCCGCCGGGCTGGATGTGGTTGCGCGACTGCTTGCTCGTGAACAAGAACAGACGCTTCTTCTCCGGCGAGGCATTCGCCGTCATATATTGTCCCATACAGGCCATTTGAGCTGAAATGAGCGGTGGATAAATTGCGCAAATTTATGTTAATATAACATATTTTTATTTGTCCGTATTAGTGAGAAATTAAAAATTAAATTTTTTTTGAAATAATTTAATTTAAAAATAATATTGTATTGTAGCAAGCAACTAACTACAGTAACTTTATTTTTTTATTTTTTGAGTGATGATCGAATGCTGACTAGAGTAGTAAGTCGCCCGTTAAACGGGCGGCTTTGTCTATTTTTAAATTTTTTTTTTAAAATATGTTTAAGCTCTTAATATAATTTATAATCATGCTTAGTCTTAAAATTTTCCCTGAAATCATTCACCAAAAATTTCAAATTTTTTTCCAATGAGTATGCAGCAGTTCTTTGATGTTGGAGATTTCTGATGATTGTAACTTTGGATAAATTTATTCAATGAGCATCTTTATGGAATCTAATAATTAAATATAATATTATTATTGCTAAACCAAGCTCATTAATTTAATATGGGTCAAATTAGGTGCACCACGTCACCCGGTACACAGCAGCACATAGAAAAAAAATGATGTGGTGCATCTTAATTTGCCTCCGGATGGCACTCTCCGCACAGATTAATTTGTGCAATAAGCACGGGGATTCAGTCCTTTTCTCAGTGTAGTACTAAAAATATAAAAAAAAAAATACAAAAAACTATATATATATATATATATATATATATATATATATATACATATCGAAATTCTAAGCAAAATCTTATATTTAATTATAATTTATGAAATAAAAAAGAAAATTATAAGCTTTGTATTCTATTTTATATTTTTGATAATGTTGCATAATGATCTCATTCCGAACAAAGTCAGATATTTATAATAAAATTTTCTTCATTATATAAATTAATTTAATAGATTATATAAATTCACGAATATATTTTTTATGAAATTTATAATAACATAGCAAAATAGCAAAAAATCATTAAAACATATTGTATATTTAACAAATTTTTTAGCATATTTTAATATTGAATGGTTTATTAATATTAGCTATTTCTTCGAACATATATAGAGAATAAAAAAAATTATATTAGAATATTTTGATATAAATTATATTAGTAAAAATTATTAATATTATTTTAAAATTAATATAATTTAATTTTTTCACAGTAACTGCTCATAGAGACCTAGTATATATGGATTATTTATACTGGGAAATTATGGCCCATTGACTTGAAAAATATATATGAGAGTCATTGTATGATATTATTTTTATTTTTTTGTTTTTAAATCCTCATTAAAAATTAAAAAAATCAGAATATTCTTATAAGATTTTTATTATGATAAGCTTAAAATTTTAGTATGTGACATTTAAATGTCATATATAAAAAAATATTTAATTTTAATTTTTTAAAATTTTTATTGATATGAATAAAATAAGAAATTATTGAGAAATTTATATTTATTTGATAGTAAATATTAGAAAAAACTTAATATGAATTAAAATTGTAAGCTCTTTTTTGATAAAAATTTGGTCAGAAATATTCTTACACAATTTTAATTATTAATTAACCCTTTCAATTATCATGATTATTCATTTTATGAACTTAATACTTGCAATTTTGGATTTCTTTTTAATGGATGGGATTAAATCCACAATTTTATTTTTTCATAATTGATTAATTTTATGATATAGAAGTAATTAAATCTAACAATTTTCATAACCTATATGAAATTGCATCTAATATAAGTCAAATGCCTTTGATTCAAGGAAAAAAGATGAAATTGGGAAATTATGTTCGCTTTATATTTTCTTGGAAAAATATGTCTAAAAAATAATTTTGCATAAAGTTGCATTCAATGAATGATAATTTTATATATTCATGATCTACCTTTTGAAATTGAAACATCTAAAATTGATTTGAACATTTTCAAATTTAAATATGGTTTGAACTTAGGTTTGATTTGATGTGTACCGAGCATCGAACGTCATATAAGGTTCGTGAACAACTCTTTGTTTGAACTAGTTCACTGACGTATGAAGGAGAAAAAAAGTTCATTAAAGGTTGGTATAATCGATGGGATCCAATGATGTGTGAAAGAGAAAAAAATGTTCTTGATGAGCAATAAAGTGAGCTACCTAGGTTAAGGCATTGAGGGGATTGTCAGCATGTAAAGGATAAAATTGGTTTCAGACGAGAGTGCGTTGAGGAAAATAATTGATGAGATCGGTGGCTTGTGGAGGAGCGGGGTTATTGATGGGAGCGATATAGAGATTCGAGCATGGTTTGAATTGTGAGGGTTAAGGCGAAATAGCGAGTTTGAATAACTAATTTGAACGAAAAAGAATGAGTTTGAATGACAATTTGAATCATGATTTAAACTTTGGTTTGAACAATGGTTAAAAATAGGTTGAAATCAGGTTAAAATTTGAATAAGTTTGAACCAATTTCACATTCCTATGATTTAAAATTTGGTCTGCAAATACATGATATTATTTCATTATTCGTTACTGGAGGTGATTTCATTCAAAATGAACTTTCAAACATATTTCTTTAATAAAATATAAAACAAGAATATTTTCCCTATTATTGTTATTATGAAGTGTGTGTTTATGTACATGTGCGCGTGTATTGATTCATATGATAGCCCTTTCTATATCATTTCACATGATAGACGAGGATAAGAATGAGACAGAGGTTATGGATCCATCACTTGGTTATTGTACATATTGATCATTATACTTCACACTGATGTGTTATTGTCCATATGGATTTATATTATTCATATTATATGTTATATGTTCACATTGATGTGGAATGAATTATTACATGCAAATTGTTTCGATTTCTGTATATTGAATGCATTTGTAGGTTCGAGTCACATACTAGACTTTTAGCTGTCACGACCCGACCCGATCCGGGACGGATCCCGCTCGCACCGGGCCGCGACACGGAAACGAAAACGGAACGAACTGACCAGGATCTAGTTTTGGAATTGGTTTCAGAACTGAATCTTCCAAATTAATCAACACAACAGACACACAAATACAGAAACACAGAGCTACTATAAATCACCAAACACAGCGGAACAAACATCTATCTTTTCTTTTCCTCAAAACAATCATCTACATATACAGTACATGGCTTTTGAACAGAAAGAAAGACAGAACAGAAAAACCATGACTGTACAAAAATCAAAAGGTACAAACAAATACCTACTGATCAGAACTCAGAAGTCTACTCCTGGACTTCATTTCCTTTCCCAGAACCTGAAAACCACCAGAAAACAAGAGTGAGCTCAACAGCTCAGCAAAGCAACAAACCTCCAATCAAAATTCTCAGAATTCAAAACCAAACTCATCAGACAGAAATCCGATCAGAAATCGGAACATAATCGTACAAATATCCAAATCGAAACTTATCAGAACGAAACAGAACAATTTAGAACAGATACGGACAGATATCACATCATAATCAGAATCAGAATACAAATCAGAATGGATTAAATCAACAGAGTCAGAATCGTACAGAAATCAGAAATTCAGATCATATCGTATCAGGATCATAATTGCTTACAGAACAGATACGGAAAGTTTACAGAACAGATACTGAATTCAAAATCATATCAAATCAGATATCAGACAGATCAGATCAAATCATATCGTACAGAACAGATACAGAAAGCAGAATCAGATCAAATCAGATATCAGATATAAATTTAATAGCTAAATTCCCTGACACTGACTGAATCTCTTTGGATTCAGGCCCCTTATAACTCCCTTTGTGCTCACGGCACCAGAACAGATGTGCTTACAGCACCAGAACAGATATGCTTATAGCATCAGAACAGATTTCATCGGATCCGGAACAGAACAGATATCAGATTTCAGATTGAGCTCATTTCAGATTTCCCTGACACTTACTGAATCGCTTAGGATTCAGACCCCTTATAGCTCCCTTTTTATAGCACATACAGATAGCATTTCAATTCAGAATAAATCCGGGCAAATTAGAAATCAGACAAAAATCGAGCAGCACAACGGCAGTATACGGAATTTACACAATTTTTCCTGCAAATCAAAATTCACCAAATTCGCACAGAATGTAGATAATCACATTTCAGAACATTTATTCTACTGCACAGATAATTTTCAATTTCACAGAAAAATGCAGTCGACTAAAAACACCGCCGAATCAAAAATACCCGGACAAAAATCTTCGGAAAATAACCAAAATGTGCACACTCGGCACGTCAACAATATACAGAAAGTTACGCGGTAAAAACTGAACCAATCAAAAGATACGGACGAAAATCATTAACGGAAACGAAATCCGGACAGAAAATACCGCCAAACACGACGGTTCTGAAAATTGAGAAAGGCGGAATGTGCCTTACCTTGCGTACAGCAATATCTCGAACAGTCTCCTCGGACGAAAACGGCTCCGCGTCGTCCGAAAATCAAATTTTCCAAATTTCACCTCGACTTTCTCTCTCATCAAAAGATATTTTCATTTTATTTGATTTTCTCTCTCCTCCAAATGAGCTGAAATCAGCTTTAAAAACTTCAGATCGGCCCGGCCGATCGCCAGATCGTCCCAGGACGATCAGACCATTTTGGATCGTCCTGGACGATTCCCAGAACTATTCTCAGGCCGATATTTTCTACAGTGCCGATCGGCCTGGACGATGTCCTCAATCGGCCTAGACGATATGTACAGAAAATCACCTGGAGCAAATCTGGACACATTCTGGAGCAGAATTTCCACTGATCGTCCCAGGATGATCCAGATCGTCCTGGACGATCCTGGAGCAGATTTTTGATATTACAATCTCCCCAACTTCAGAAAAATGTCGTCCTCGACATTATCCAATCCAAACTCAGTCAAAATAAGTACGGGTACGACCGTCTCATGTCAGACTCCTTTTCCCAAGTCGCTTCTCGTGCAGTCCGGTGCTTCCACTGGACTTTAACCATCGGAATCTCTTTATTTCTTAACTTTCGGACGTCGTACGCCAAAATTAACTCTGGCTCTTCCTTGTACGCCAGATTTTCCTGAATCTCAACCTCGTCGGCTGATATCTTCTTCCCAGAGTCTGAAACCCACTTCCTCAGAGTGGATACGTGAAACACATTGTGCACGTCAGGCATCGAATCAGAAAGCAAAAATCGGTAAGCAGATTTTCCAATTCTTTCCAAAATCTCAAACGGTCCAACAAACCTTGGACTCAGCTTACTCACCTGACCAAATCTGCTCACACCCTTCATCGGACTAACTTTGACATACACAAAGTCACCAACTTGAAACTCAACAAACATGTGCTTCTGATTATAATACTTCTGCTGTCGATCCTGAGCCGCTTTCAATCTTTCTTTTATCAAACTGATCTTCTTAACAGTTTCATCAATAAAAGTGGCACCCAGTTCCTGTCTCTCTCCGACCTCCGTCAGAGTCAAAGGAGTACGGCACTTCCTGTCATACAGAGCTTCGTACGGTGCCATACCAATACTGGACTGAAAACTGTTGTTATAAGCAAACTCAATCAGCGGAATATGATCTTCCCAGCTTCCGCCAAAGTCCAGAACACAAAGTCTCAACAGATCTTCCAGCACCTGAATGGTCCTCTCAGACTGTCCATCGGTCTGAGGATGAAAGGCTGTACTGAAATGCAGTTTCGTACCCAAGCCTTGCTGAATACCTTTCCAAAGTCTGGAAGTAAAACGTCCATCTCGATCTGAAACGATCACTCGAGGCACACCGTGCAATCTGACTATTTCCTTTACATATATCTGTGCCAAACGATCCACCGGATCGGTATGTCTGATCGGAAGAAAATGGGCTGACTTCGTCAATCGATCTACAACTACCCAAATGGCGTCGTGCCCTTATCTAGATCGAGGAAAACCCATCGCAAAGTCCATCGTTACCTCATCCCACTTCCACTCAGGGATAGGCAACGACTGCAACAGTCCACCTGATCGCTGATGCTCTGCCTTCACCAACTGACAGGCTTCGCATCTCGACACAAACTCTGCCACATCCTTCTTCATTCCAGGCCACCAGAACAAAAGCTTCATATCAGCATACATCTTACCACTGCCTGGATGAACAGTGTAGCCTGAATGATGAGATTCATACAGAATCTCCTGCCTCAAATTCCCAAACACAGGTACCCACAACCTGTTCTTACAGAAAATAACACCAGAATCAGAAATTCGAAGTTCAGGAGTCTTACCAGATCCAATCTGAGCAATCAACTTCGAATAATCAGAATCTGACTTCTGAGCTTCTTGAATCCGTGCTTCCAAAGAAAACTGAATGCTCATCTGAGCCAAATCCAAATCACTGGAGGAAACCACCTCCAACTGCAATCGCTCCATGTCACGAATCAGGAAATCATCAAAAGTAAGCTGCAAACCTGATAATCCAAAAGATTTCCTGCTCAGAGCATCCGCTACCACATTCGCCTTCCTAGGTTGGTACTGAATAGTCAAATCACTGTCCTTGATCAACTCGAGCCATCTTCTCTGTCTCAAATTCAGATCCTTCTGAGTGAAAATATACTTCAGGCTCTTATGATCAGTGAAAATCTCACATCTGACGCCATACAGATAATGACGCCAAATCTTCAAAGCAAAAACAACAGCAGCTAACTCCAAATCATGCGTCGGGTAATTCTTCTCATGTGGTTTCAACTGTCTAGAAACATAAGCAATTACCTGACCATGCTGCATCAGTACACAACCCAAACCTTTCAGTGAAGCATCACTGAACACCTGAAATCCTTCCGTACCTGACGGAAGTGCTAACACTGGAGCTGAAGTCAAACAAGCCTTCAATCTCTGAAAACTAGCTTCACACTCCGGTGTCCAAACAAAAGGTACTGACTTCTGAGTCAATCTCGTCAGAGGCGTCAAAATCTGTGAAAATCCCTTCACAAATTTCCTATAATACCCGGCCATGCCCAAGAAACTACGTACCTCAAATACCGTAGTCGGCCTTGGCCAATCAGCAACCGACTGAATCTTCTGGGGATCTACAGAAATACCTTCTCCGCTAATCACATGCCCCAGAAAAGAAATGCTCTTCAGCCAGAATTCACACTTGGAGAACTTGGCATACAGCTGATGCTGCCTCAGAGTCTCCAACACAATCCTCAAGTGTCTGGCATGATCATCCTCAGAAGCAGAATATACCAGAATATCGTCAATGAAGACGATCACAAACTGATCCAAAAACTCCCTGAATACTCGGTTCATCAAATCCATGAAAATAGCAGGCGCATTGGTTACTCTAAAAGGCATAACCAAAAACTCGTAGTGCCCATACCGAGTACTGAAAGCTGTCTTCACCACATCAGCTTCCTTCACCTTCACCTGATAGTATCCGGATCGCAAATCAATTTTCGAAAACACAGAAGATCCGGAAAGCTGATCGAACAAGTCATCAATCCGAGGCAAAGGATACTTGTTCTTGATCGTGATCTTGTTCAAATCTCTGTAATCAATACACATACGGAGTGTCCCGTCCTTCTTCTTCACAAACAAAACAGGTGCTCCCCAGGGCGAAACACTAGGACGAACAAAGCCTCTGTCAACTAACTCCTGAAGTTGAACTTTCAACTCATAAAGTTCTTTCGGTGCCATCCTGTACGGAGCTTTTGATATAGGAGCTGTACCCGGAAAAACATCGATAGAGAACTCCACCTCTCTATTCGGAGGCAAACCAACCAACTCCTCAGGAAAAAACATCAGCAAACTCCCGTACCACTGGGATCTCAGAAACAGAACCAACCTCCAGGTTTAGATCCCGCACCGAAGCCAAAAATACTGGGCATCCTTTCTTCCACATTCTGCTCACCTCCAAAACAGAAATCAGACTGGAGAGAACACCTCGTAATCCCTGGAATACAACTCTCTCTCCAGCCCTAAGCAAGTTCACTTGCTTCTTCAGACAGTCAATCTGAGCCTCATACCGACTCAGCCAATCCATGCCCAAAATCCCATCATACGAAGAAATCGGCAACAAAATCAGACTAGATTTCCACTTCTTGCCAACAATGTCAATCTCACACAAACAAAACTTCCGAGCAATTAAAGGATTTCCAGCCGGTAAAATCACAGACAAAGAAATCGACAACAAAACTGAATCCAAACGCAAAAGCTCAAAACAGCGCTCGGACAGAAAAGAATGACTAGCTCCAGAGTCAAACAAAATACGACAGGGCTGATCAGAAATGTAAATCGTACCTGTCACAACATCCGGAGCATTACGAGCCTCCTGCTGACTCAGGCTGTAAACTCGTGGCTGAACTGGAGCAGGAGCTGAAGCAACAGAACTACTCTGCTCCCTCTGAACTGTAGATGGTCTCCGTGGTCCAGAACTAGAACCACCACCTCTACCAGCAAATCCCTCAGGGCGAGGAGGAACAGTCCTCGGTCTTCTTGCTGAACTGACAGGTCTGACAGAACCCTCAGATCGGAACTCAGAACGCCGATCAGATCCAGCCTGTGGACACTCTGCAATCCTATGTCCCGGCTGACCACATCTGAAACAAAGACCAGCCATCCTGTAGCACTGGCCATGGTGTCGCCATCCACAACTCTGGTACACGGGTGCCGAACTAACAGATCCAGAACTCGTTGTACTGGTAGTAGTACCAGACGACCCTCCACTCCTCCTAGAATCAACAGATCCAGAACCAGCTACAAATCTCCTCTTTCCAGAGGAACCACTGCCATAAGCCTCACCTCCAAATCTCTTCCTACTCGCAGTCCATCGCTGCTGAGTAGCCATCATATCATTCTCAATCAGACGAGCCCGCTCCACAAGCTCAGAGAAATCAGAAATGTGAAAAGGTACCAGGGGCTGTCTCAAACTATCTCGCAATCCCCTCAAAAATCTGTAGCACCTCTCAGCAGAAGTACTAACCAGCTGCGGGGCGTACCTGGCTAACGCAGTAAAGTCAGCCTCATACTGCATCACCGTCTTGCTCCCCTGAATAAGTCTCAGAAAACTCTCCTGCATCTGCTGTCGTGCAGAAGGGGGAACAAACCAATCTCGAAATACCTCAGTGAACTCTTCCCAGGTAATCAAAGAGTTCAGCTTACCCTGAAATCTGGCTGCCTGCTGGCCTTCCCACCAGTGCTCAGCCTCTCCATCTAACAGAAAAACAGCCAATGGAACCTTCCTATCAGACGGACACTACATTCCGTCGAAGGTCTTCTCCAATCTCCTCAGCCACTCCTCGGCTGCTCTGGGCTCAACAGCGCCCTCAAATCTCGGAGGTTTCAACCTCAAAAATATCTGTAGGTGTCTATCAATGTCATCAGATCTGACAGTAACAGCTCTGCTCTGAGTCTCGCTCATCATCTGAGCAACAAGCGTAGCAAACTGAGGCAATGTATCTGCACCGGACACTAGGGCTGTACTCCCCACTGGTGCTGCCTGACTGGCACTCTGCCCGTCTGTCATGTCTGGGTCTGGCTGATCCATACAGAAAATCCAAAATCCGGAAAACTATCACAAAAACAACAGAAAACAACACAATAAAAAGCCAAACGACCCAAAACTACCCCCAAACAAACTCACTGATCACTTCCTATAGCTCTGTCTGACAATCCAACCAATTTCCAAAACCAGTGCTCTGATACCACTTAAAAAGCTTGTCACGACCCGACCCGATCCGGGACGGATCCCGCTCGCACCGGGCCGCGACACGGAAACGAAAACGGAACGAACTGACCAGGATCTAGTTTTGGAATTGGTTTCAGAACTGAATCTTCCAAATTAATCAACACAACAGACACACAAATACAGAAACACAGAGCTACTATAAATCACCAAACACAGCGGAACAAACATCTATCTTTTCTTTTCCTCAAAATAATCATCTACAGATACAGTACATGGCTTTTGAACAGAAAGAAAGACAGAACAGAAAAGCCATGACTGTACAAAAATCAAAAGGTACAAACAAATACCTACTGATCAGAACTCAGAAGTCTACTCCTGGACTTCCTTTCCTTTCCCAGAACCTGAAAACCACCAGAAAACAAGAGTGAGCTCAACAGCTCAGCAAAGCAACAAACCTCCAATCAAAATTCTCAGAATTCAAAACCAAACTCATCAGACAGAAATCCGATCAGAAATCGGAACAGAATCGTACAAATATCCAAATCGAAACTTATCAGAACGAAACAGAATAATTTAGAACAGATACGGACAGATATCACATCATAATCAGAATCAGAATACAAATCAGAATGGATTAAATCAACAGAGTCAGAATCGTACAGAAATCAGAAATTCAGATCATATCGTATCAGGATCATAATTGCTTACAGAACAGATACGGAAAGTTTACATAACAGATACTGAATTCAAAATCATATCAAATCAGATATCAGACAGATCAGATCAAATCATATCGTACAGAACAGATACAGAAAGCAGAATCAGATCAAATCAGATATCAGATATAAATTTAATAGCTAAATTCCCTGACACTGACTGAATCTCTTTGGATTCAGGCCCCTTATAACTCCCTTTGTGCTCACGGCACCAGAACAGATGTGCTTACAGCACCAGAACAGATATGCTTATAGCATCAGAACAGATTTCATCGGATCCGGAACAGAACAGATATCAAATTTCAGATTGAGCTCATTTCAGATTTCCCTGACACTTACTGAATCGCTTAGGATTCAGACCCCTTATAGCTCCCTTTTTATAGCACATACAGATAGCATTTCAATTCAGAATAAATCCGGGCATATCAGAAATCAGACAAAAATCGGGCAGCACAACGGCAGTATACGGAATTTACACAATTTTTCCTGCAAATCAAAATTCACCAAATTCGCATAGAATGTAGATAATCACATTTCAGAACATTTATTCTACTGCACAGATAATTTTCAATTTCACAGAAAAATACAGTCGACTAAAAACACTGCCGAATCAAAAATACCCGGACAAAAATCTTCGGAAAATAACCAAAATGTGCACACTCGGCACGTCAACAATATACAGAAAGTTACGCGGTAAAAACTGAACCAATCAAAAGATACGGACGAAAATCATTAACGAAAACGAAATCCGGACAGAAAATACCGCCAAACACGACGGTTCTGAAAATTGAGAAAGGCGGAATGTGCCTTACCTTGCGTACAGCAATATCTCGAACAGTCTCCTCGGACGAAAACGGCTCCGCGTCGTCCGAAAATCAATTTTTCCAAATTTCACCTCGACTTTCTCTCTCCTCAAAAGATATTTTCGTTTTATTTGATTTTCTCTCTCCTCCAAATGAGCTGAAATCAGCTTTAAAAACTTCAGATCGGCCCGGCCGATCGCCAGATCGTCCCCGGACGATCAGACCATTTTGGATCGTCCTGGACGGTTCCCAAAAGTATTCTCAGGCCGATATTTTCTACAGTGCCGATCGGCCTGGACGATGTCCTCAATCGGCCTGGACGATATGTACAGAAAATCACCTGGAGCAAATCTGGACACATTCTGGAGCAGAATTTCCACTGATCGTCCCAGGACTATCCAGATCGTCCTGGACGATCCTGGAGCAGATTTTTGATATTACATTAGCTCATTATGTGGTTTACATGTTTCAAAAAAATGAGAAGAATTGAGTGGAATAAGGCTGATCTAGAGCTATTGCATGGTTTAGGTATTTTGCTTTATGTTGTTATTCTTTTGCATTCATGGGTATTATAATAGATTAATGTAATAAATAGTGGTCTATGGTTATTGCATATGCTTCTCTTAGGACTAAAAAAAAGGTGTATGCGTAAATGTTTTGATGATAAATGAAATGTTGTTTCCGTTGTATAAAATTATGTATATAGATGTGGTTAGTTGCTATGTACAATATTAAAAAATTAAAGAGAATCTTTCAAATTAGATCTTAGGATGTCACACATGAGACTTCGATGAATGAAGTGATATCTTAAAAAAATATTGGCGTGCAAAGCAAATTTTCTTATACTTATCAATCATAAATGGCGTATGCATGTCTATTAAAGGATAACACAATGCAAATATTTTGTACATACAACAACAATAACAACATCAAGTCTTTGTCCCACTACGTGGGGTCGACTACATGAATCCTTTTTATTCATTGTGTCATGTTAAAAGTCAAATTCTATTTTAAATCTAATAAAGAAAGAACATTTCTAATATTTTCTAACTAAATCTTTTTTAGGTCTACCTCTAGCTACCTTTCTTAACATAAGTCTAATCTAATACCTCTACTTTTCTAACCGGATCATCGAAAGGCCGCTGTTTTAAAAATAAATTTTGTACATGAAAAAATAAAATTTTTTATTGACATACTAACCAATAAATAATCATGTTCGCAAACATTAATGTCAATGGAACTATTAATATCATCAACAACAACGATGTTACTTGTGTGTGTCATTTAAGAGGCAACTATTGATAATCATAGTAAATTGCCTTATTTTTCACACTCAACCAATGAATCACCTTTGCTACTTCACAAACTTCACTAGATGTTATATGAGTTGAAATCTAGCTAGCACTTACATGATAATGGCACACTATGTTAACCACAAATATTGAATTATCATAATATAATGCACAAAGACCTCTTCTTTTAAAATTTTTAATGAAATGAGTTTTGAAACTTGTAAGTGATGATATCATTAACCAATATAGGTCAATGTGAAATCTTTTGCTATTTGACATTTCATTCTAAAAACATTTCATGTTTGAAAAATAAAATACCAAATTTATGACTTGAATTGTGTATGCCTTAGCTAACCTCATATGTCATAATTTATTTAGAAAAATATCATGCATTTATTTTGTATTTATTTAAATAGCTAAAAAATATTTTAAATACACTACATTCATGTTATGATGTATTTCATTTTACTCTGAATTATTTTTCAATCCAACTTGTCACATCCAAGATCTAAATTTGAAAAAATTGTCTATTCTATCACATAATTAATCTACTAGAGTTACTAATCTCATTTCAATAATTAAAATTTTGTTGAATCAATTTCTAAATTCTTCCTTCAATTTATAATTTCATTCATTTTTTTAAAATTCATATACAATAGTTAGGAGGTCAATTAATATATCAATATATCATTCTAAACTTCAGACTATATAAAAGAATAAATCAAAATACATAATAAAAGAAAATTTGAGAAAGCCTGATCTATCTCACTCAAGTGGATCTGCACCCCCTTTTGAAAACAAGTAAAAAATATGAAGTGAACTAAAGCTTAGTAAGTTACTAGAACATATAGCTATAATCAATGCATGATAATAAAAAATAATATGCATGTAATCATTCAATAGGTATCAATATGAACATATCACTGTAAAAATATGTAGCATTCAATGTGAACAGTGTCATCTCATATGCGCAAGAAAAGTCTATATAATCAATGTAATTAATAATCACTAATTTATATTCATATAAAGGATCAATACCTTTTGTCATTTCTTGTACCCATCAATTACAAAATAGTTTCCATTTCATTTTATATAAATTAGTTCACCTATCATTGACTGAATATTTATTATGTTATATCTTAATTTATTATGTTACATCTATCATATATATGTATATCATATGTATATACCTCATTATTCCTATCAATTGTAATGTATCAAATATTTATCTTATCAACCATATCAGCTTTATCAGTAGTGTCATATGCTAGTATATATATATATATATATATATATAAGCAAAATATGACACCTAATTACCTGTAATATCCTATATCATGTTATGTAAGCCACCATACGAGAATTAATTTCAATCATATCAATCTTGTTGTCATGAATCACTATCATATCATATGTCACAAGTTATTTAACTTTCATATAATTAGTTGTCACTTTCTGCCGGTCATTATATTATATCATATCAATATGTCTCCTTATATCTCATTTTTTCATATCATTTAGGATTACAACATAAATCTTATTTAAAAGAAAGCCCATTGGCCCACACTCATGTAGAAGATAACATGTCTCTAATAAGTCCAAATTAATTAATCATTTTCAGCCAACTTTTCTTACCATTATACACATTTTATATTATGTAGATCATAATAATAAACATCATTAGACACCCAATATAATTATCAATATACTCATCAGTATACTTGTAATATGTCAAAAATACATTTTGGACTAAATAACAATAAATATATGCATATATATCATATATCTTATATCCAAATGCAATTTACTGACTCCATACTATTTTATACTCAATATTAAAACCACCAATGAAATTTTACTATTAACCAGTCAAAATGCATATGATAATAATATTAATAACATATCAAAAGTCATGGTGGAAAATCATTAAAGCAAGAGATATTATATGTTTATCAAATTTAGAAGGGATAAAAAAAATGCAAAACACAAATTCATTAAAAATGGAGGCAAAGTTATGGTTATCTACCAAGATTGAAACACTTTCCCAATAGAAGCGACGGAAAATGCCATGTATAACCATGATTTCTATCTCCTCATTTCTCTTTCTCTTTCTTATTTTCTCTCCCTTTGTCTCTCTTCTCTCACCTGGCCAAAATGAATGAGAAGCGGATGGGGGTGAGGACAGCGCTGAACTCAGTTCATTACTTAAAATAATAAGTTTTTAGATATTTAGCATCTCACCACTTTGAACTCAGCGCTGCAGCGCTTCCTATTAGAGAACACTTTACTGCAACACCCGACCCCAACGCAGCAATGTTAGTTCAATTTCAAAAAAATTACTGGAGAGCTTAATGCCACGATGTTGCCACCCACCATCACGACAATTAGCCAACCAAATTCCTTGAATTAATGTTAAGGTCATTACTCAACCAAATGAGCTCTAAATATCCTTGACAAATTATATTGGGTCATTAATATTTGATGATCAATAGTTATGAAATTGTATTTATTGATGTAATTAGGCTTGAAAAGTCCTAAAAAAAAAAGCTCGAGGTGAGATGTAGATAGATTTGTTAGTATTGGAGATGAATTTTTTAGCAAAAGTGATGATAATTGAAAATTAGAGTAGAGATCAATGAGGGAATAAAAGCATTATAACAAAGAGAAAGAAAGCTAATCCTAATTGTTACGAAAACCACGAAAGTGCCATTTTAGGCGTCATCCTAAACATTCAATAACTATAGGACTTGCTCCATATAAATTTTTTAAGATATTGCCACTTAAAAATAAGTAATTTCATCATCCCTTCATAATTTACTCTTTTTCTTATTATTTGCATTCCATATTATCATTTTTTAAATATTGACCGGTAGATTCAAGTGACATGAAAAATTATTAACCACAATTGATTTATGTTAACATATAATAAGATTAATTTTATATATATATATATATATATATATATATATATATATATATATATATATATATATATATATATATATATATATATATATATATATATATATATATATATATATATAAAAACATGAAAATCTAATATATTTTAAAAAATAACAAATAATAATAATAACAATAATATTGCTCAAATTATAAGGAAACATAATGAAATTATTAATTTTTATTTTTCAACTATTTATTTTTATCATAAGAAATTCATATTTTTAAAGTTTATTTAAAAAAATTAAAATTAGTTTTATAAATAAAAAATAATTTTTATATTTTACATATAAATCATAAAAAAGGTTCATAAAGATTTGATTTCCATCAGTTGGAGATATTTTAAATTTTTTATGACACGACGGCCCAACCAAGTCCAATCACTCATTTTTACCTTTAAAAAAAAGAAACCTGAGAAAGCACCCAAGTATTTAGGGTTTTGGCGGGCGAAATATCATGTTTTACCTACAAAGAAATAAAAATGAGAAATATGTGAAAAAGATGGAAACTAATTCGAAGGACGTTGCATTCTCTAATGAGATGAAGACTTACTACCATATGAGAAAAATTATGGTTATTATCAATAAATTTCAAACTCTTTCCAAGTTTTATTGTGTTTCCTTTAAATATATAGTTTTTTAGAGTTTAGGGTGAATTCTTTAATTATTTATTTGACGAATGCCATGAAGAAGCGTGATTTTGCTATGTAAGGATGATTTTAATGTGAATATATAGTTTTTTAGGGTTAAGAGTGTATTATTCAAATTATGTGTATTTGTGAAATTATATTAGAAATATTTTTTTTAATACGCACTATGTATTGCTGTGTATAATCTTATATACAAGCTTATAATTAAACATAGGGAAATTATGTTGTGAATGTGTTTATTTTTTATTAATAAATATTGTATTGAGCTGTGTATTATTGTATATTTATATCTATTATTGTGTATTTAGCTCTGTATTATTGTGTATTATTATTAATTAAGTTATGTATTGTTGTGTACTGCTGTATATTGAGCCGTGTATTGTTGTGTATTTAGCTGTGTATTTATTTGTATGGCTGTGTATTGTTGTGTATTAAGTTGTATATTGTTGTATATTATTATGTACTGAGCTATGTATTGCTGTGTATTGTTGTATACTGAGCTGTATATTATTGTGCATTTAGCTATATATTGATGTATATTACTGTGTATTAAGATGTGTATTACTGCGTGTTATTGTGTATTGTTGTTAATTGAGCAGTGTGCAAGTTTAAATTCAATGATTTGAATAATTTCTCTTGTACACATGGTGTTTATATTACGAGAATGAAGCATATAAAATATATTGCAATTATACTCATAATGTTTGTTTTGGTGTTCGTATAGAACATTATAGTTACTAGTCATATTTAAAAAATAATAATAATAAAAGATCTAAAGACTTTATATGTTCAAAAGTTGATTTCAAGAAGGGTATTGACTTAAATTTCTAATCAAAATATCAAAAATCAAACACCAGAATAGGGTGTCATGCTATGATTAGATTTATAGTGGATGAAGATGGAATTTAAAAGATTGAAAAATGTATAGAAAGCCACAATCACGAATTGGCTAGGGCAGAAGACAATCATCTATTTAGATCATATAAAAATATTGGTGATGAGAAATCATTAATTCTTAAATAAATGATAAATGTCGGGATAAGAATCATTGATAAATTTACCTATTTTATTGATGAAGTTGGAGGTTTAAAAATGTTGGATTCTCTAAGTGGAATGCATATAATAACAATCAGAAAGAGAAAAGAGCAAAGTTGTGTATGAGAATACTAATTGGCTAATTCATTTATTTGAAGATAGATAAGTTAATAACAATATGTTTTTAAGGGACTTCCAAACTAATGAGTTTGATAGATTTTTTTTTTTTTTGAGTTGATGGGATGTGGAGAATGTATTATGAATTCCTTGAATAAATGATAATTTTTTATACTAGATGCATGATTAATAAATATAATTTTGTATGTACACAATTTGTTGGAGTTAATAATTATCAATAGAATATTCTGCTTGGGTAGCCTTTCTACTAGAGAAAATAATTGATTTTTCAATAATGACTGATAAATATTCAATAATAATATTTATTAATGATTAAGACCAAGAAATGACTAGGGCCATAAAAATTGTATTATCTTAGGCACATCATAGATTGTGCCAATGGCACATCTCTAAAAAAGATCCATCAAAAGTTTTGTGCTTCAATAGCAACAACAAAGTTATAGCACTATTTTATAATTATTTGAGTAAGTATGACTCTAAGGAGGAGTTTGAGAGAATATAGGCTGAAATGATCACATAAGGGGGCCTCGAGAGCTATGATTAATTGAATAAGTTTTATAGGATAATAAATAAGTGATCAACAACATTTTATAAGAATTGCTTTAACATGAGCATTCTATCAACACAATGTAGTGAGTCCACCAATAATGTGTGCCATGACATTTCGAAGTCAATAAGTTTTATAATTGATTATTTTATAGGGTTAGAGAAGGTGATGACAATTTGGCACCAGAATGAGTAGGATGAAGATTTCAAATGTAGCTAATCTGAAACAATACTTGTGATAAAAAGCAGCCCAATACTAAAGCAAGCTACTCAATTTTATTTTTAAAAAATCTTCATTTTTTGAAGATGAATTTTTACAAGGTGTTGATGGAATGTGTATATATTATGCCTCAAATGATTCATCAAAGTTTTTTTTTTCAAGAATATAGAGCATAAGTGTGAGACCTCGTTCCCTTACTGTTCCTCTATAGATTGGATTTTCCTCCCAGGATCGGCCGGGACGATAGTGAGATCGTCCAGGCCGATCAGTGTATTGAAAATGGCTGTTTTCTGGATCGTCCCGAGGACCGCCCTGGGAACCGTCCAGGCCGATGTATTTTGGTCTGATCGTCCCAGGATGATCTTGCGATCGGCCGGGCCGATCAGCCTTATGATATAAGAAAATCAGCTCGTTTTGAGGAGAGAGAAAATCATTTTTAAAAATCAGATATTTTGAAGAGAGAGAAAGAGAGGAAAAGTAGAGGAAAAGCTGGGTTTCGGAGGCCGCAGAGCGCTTTTTGTCCGACGCCGTTGTTGGGAAAAGTGAAGATCTCGTGGTAAGGACTCCGAATCCTATTTCTGTTTTCAGAGATATTGTGTTTTGACCGAGTTGTGCACTGTTTTGTGTTTTCGTAGTCGAACTTTTGACCTGATTTGGTATTGACACAACTTTTACCGCACAACTTTTGGTATGTTATAGATATGACTATTGTACACGATTTGAGTATTTTCTGCGACGATTTTACCAGTCAGAATTGATTCTACGCGATTTTAATTGAATAGAAAAATATCATGACGTGATTTGATTTGGATTCTATAGAACAATAGTCTTGTATTGATGTCGTGGATATTCTATTGTAATTTGGAGAAATTTGGAATTTGTGCTTTTTGCAGGATTTTTGTGTAAATTTGATAGACAGCCGTTACTCTGCCTGATTTTCGTACGATTTCTGATTTTTCTGAAATTGATAGATTGAATTGATATGTGCATGAAAATTGATATGATTGTTCTAGATTGCTTTAATATTGATTATTGAATTGATTATTGATTGATTATTGAATTGATTCTTGAATTGACTATTGATACTGAAATACAAGTGGAACCTGGTTGAACGTTGGTTGGAGATTGAATTGACCTGTACAGGATGGTGGGCCGACGGGCTTTCCTTTAAACATCGACTATGGATATCTACAACAACACTATTGATGGGAGTCATAAGAGGTTTATAGATATGCCGACGGGCGGCCGACGGGCAATAGAGTGACGACTCTTTTTATTGAAACCAACGTATGGATGTCTACAATAGCAATATGGATTCTACAATAGCAACATAGCCAGTGATTGTACTTGTTCAGTATTATTGTATTGAATGCATGTTTACTGTATTGACATACGGATTTACTACTTTATCGATTCCTGTTTTATTGATTTGATCGGATTTATGGATTTATTGTATCGTACGGATTCATTGATTTCATTGATTGGTCATTGAGCATGGATACTATTGATTATTGACATTGATATGGACATGGATGGATATAGATATTGTATAGATTCATTGATGCTATGGATATGGATATTATAGATTTGTTGACATTGCTTATAGACTCATTGATACTATTGATTCTGCATTGATTTGACTTGCTACAATTGATTTATCGTATTGCTTTTCCGATTGATTTTATCGACTTGATTTATGGATTATGGATTATGGACTATTGACTATGGATTACGGATTATGGATATGGATAGTATTGATTCATAGATACCGGCACCGATATTGATATGGATTTTGTGTATTGATTCATAGATATTGACACCGACATTGATATAGATTGTATCGATTGATAGATATCGACATCGACATTGACATGGATTATGATATTGACATATGGATACTATTGATACGACAGATCCTGACATGCTATTGATACACTGATACATTGATTCGTCGTACCGATTATCGATTGATTGATTGAATGGATTGTTGCCGTATGGATTTGATTTACCGTAGAATAGATTTCTTTATGGAGCTGATTGTATTGATTTCAATTGACCTGATGATTTCGTTGTATGGATTTGTTTTCAATTGCTAGGTTGATTTATTGATTTGATTCGATTGTTCTATGGATTTCCCTGCTGATAGATATAATTGACTGGAAAGTGCTCTATTGATTGAGATGATTTCCCTATTGTAGCATCGTACGTCATCATTATTGAACCGTTCTCGCTGCCGTAGTGTCATTGAATATTGTATATTGATATCGAGTAAATCGTATTGAATAATTGGATTGACTGATTTGCAAGAGTACGTTCTGACACGAGTCCCTTATTGAATTAATTGATGCTATTGATTGCTATTAATTGACACAAACATTCTATTGATTAGACAGATGATATAGATACAACGAATTGACTAGATGACACGATTGATTGAATCGATAGTATTGATTGATAGACACTGCTACGATGGATAGATATTGACTGGAAGCACTTACTGATTTGATTGCTGGGGCGTATTGATTTATCGATGTTTTTACCGCTGTATTGATTATTGACTATTGATAGATCTGATTTGATTTGATTTGATTGGATTTCCATATTGCATAGACTCATTGACCATTGACTGATATGGATTTGATTGACTGACATGCATATTGATAGCATCGCCGTGCTTTGATTTCAGTTATAGGTAGTAGGTGACCTGCTGGGCTTTGTAAAGCTCATTATATGTGGTTAAAATTTTCAGGTCCGAACAAGGGAGCAGGAATGGAGATTGATCAAGACTGTCGACGAATCCTTTCACTATTGATATCTGGGGCATCACAATAAGGGGCAGTCGATCCATTAGACAATTAATTGTGATGCAAAAGAGGATATCATTCAATGTAGCTGTAGGAAGTTTGAGATAATTGAATTCAGTTATCAGCTCCCTCTCAAAAAATTCTACTATTTTTTTATTGGCTTGGTGATTGTAGATACTCCCTCATCCACAAAAATGATTGCAGTAGGTGCATGTACTTTTTGTGTTGGCTACTTCTTGGTTATTTGATTGCCACTTTTCCTCTTTTGACCCTTCCAATCCGCTGTCTGAATTGTCTGGATTTTACTCTTAGAAGATGCATCAACTTTTTATGTAGGCTGATTCTTTGCTCTTTGATTACCTCTTCTCTGTATCTAACCAAGTGCGAAGGGTGTCTTAATATTAATCTTAGCTCGGTCCTCCCTACTCTTCACATGACGTGTTACACTCGTGCTGGGGGTTGAAGCAAAAAATTCATCAGCATCCTCATCTTTCTCTTCGACTGGAGTATGAGCAAGTATTTTTTTGGGTCACTTGATCATATGTGCTAGTGGTAGATAATCATCCTCGTTGGTGTCAACAACATTAGGATTTATAGCATAAGGGAAATCATGATGAATTGTGATAATGGTGGATAGTAGAAGGGGCATTAAGAGGATCTATAGTCGAAGGGGTTTGAATTTAGGCATTTAAGGCCTAATGAATGGAGTTGATGATGAAGATTCTACAAGATGTTGCATTTTGTTAGCTTTATATGCAGGAACCTATTTCGACAGAATCTTCTCAATGACAGTAACTTTATCTTCCAAGTGGATGTGTTCCAATGCATGTTGTTCAAGAGCAACAACCCTCACTCCAAGAAGGCTAACCCTGGAGCCAATCTTCTCCATCCCATTTAATATAGAATTATACATTATGCATATTTCTACGATGCTTTACTGGAAGCTCTGTACATTTATCTCAAGAGTTTATGTGTTGTTGGAGGGGTGGACTTTATAGAGAGAATGAGGAGGATGGCTGGGGATTTGAAGGGAGATGGAAGGTGGAGAGGGGACTTTCTCAGAAGAATGAGGGGAATAATAAGGGGGTTGTGTCACGCCCCAAGATCTAACTTGGAAGGAATTTCAATTAATTCATCAACCAATTTACCAGAGCTATCTAAAACCTTCAATTAAACAATCTATCAAACATCTATAAAATTTAAAACATCAATATACAAGTCGATTCATATCTCAAAAAGTCATGTACAATACTCAGGAACTACACTATAATCACCAGTACTGAAATCTATCCTGAGTACAAAAGAATCAAAATCATCAAAAGACAAAAACCTGAAGATCCGGATCAATTCCTATCTTCTGCTCCCTTGCCCTGACCTGAAAATATCAACCACATATAATGAGCTTTACAAAGCCCAGCAGGTCACCTAATACCTATAACTGAGATCAAAGCACGGCGATGCTATCAATATGCATGTCAGTCAATCAAATCCATATCAGTCAATGGTCAGTGAGTCTATGCAATACGAAAATCCATAGTCAATAAAACCAGTCAATGCAGCAGCAGGCAAATCAATAAACCAAGCTCAATCAATCCACGTCAATCTCGAAGAAATCCGTACATAGAAGAAAATCAATCAATCCGTCAAATCAGTCAATCCGTCCATCAAATCAAGCTGTCAAATCAATCAAATCAAATCTATACTATCAAGTCAATAAAGTCAATCGGAAAAGCAATACGATAAATCTCAATCTATCCTATCAATAAATCAAATGTAGCAAGTCAATACAATACAATGCAGAATCAATCTATAGGCAATACCAATATCTATAGCATCAATGAATATATACAATATCTATGTTCATTTTATCCATATCAATGTCAATAATCAATAGTCAATAGTATCCATGCTCAATGATCAATCAATGAAATCTATAAATCCGCACAAAATAATAAACTCGATCAAATCAATAAAGCAGATATCGATAAAATAATAAATCCGATCAAATCGATAAAGCAGTAAATCCGTATGTCAATACAGTAAACATGCATTCAATACAATAATACTGAACAAGTACAATCGCTGGCTATGTTGCTGTTGTAGAATCCATATTGCTGTTGTAGATATCCATACGTTGGTTTCAATAAAAAGAGTCGTCACTCTATTGCCCGTCGGCCGCCCGTCGGCATATCTATAAACTCCTTATGACTCCCAATCGTTATATCAATAATCAATGGTTTAAAGGAGAGCCCGTCGGCCCACCATCCTGTACAGGTCAATCAATCTCTAACCAACGTTCAAACAGGTTCCACTTGTATTTCAGTATCAATAGTCAATTCAAGAATCATTTCAAGAATCAATCAATAATTAATTCAATAATCCATATTAAAGTAATCTAGAACAATCATATCAATAGTCATGCACATATCAATTCAATCTATCAATTTTAGACAAATCAGAAATCGTACGAAAATCGGGCAGAGTAACGGCAGTCTATCAAATTTACACAAAAATCCTGCAAAAAGCACAAATTCCAAATTTCTCCAAATTACAATAGAATATTCACGACATCAATACAAGACTATTGTTCTATAGAATCCAAATCAAATCAAGTCCTGATATTTTTCTATTCGATTAAAATCGCGTAGAATCAATTCCGACCATTAAAATCGTCGTAGAAAATACTCAAATCGTGTACAATAGTCATATCTATAACATACCAAAAGTTGTGCGGTGAAAGTTGTGTCAAATCGAAATCATGTCCAAAATTCGACTACGAAAACACAAAACAGTGCACAACTCGGTCAAAACTCAATATCTCTGAAAACAGAAATAGGATTCGGAGTCCTTACCACGAGATCTACACTTTTCCCAACAGCGGCGTCGGACGAAAAGCGCTCCGCGGCCTCCGAAACCAAGCTTTTCCTTTTTTCCCTTCTCTTTCTCTCTCCTCAAATCAGATATTTTGATTTTAAAATGATTTTCTCTCTCCTCAAAATGAGCTGATTTTCTTATATCATAAAGCTGATCGGCCCGGCCGATCGCCAGATCGTCCTGGGACGATCAGACCAAAATCATCGGCCTGGACGGTTCCCAAAACTATTCTCATGACGATATTTTGAACAGTACAGATCGGCCTGGACGATCTCACTATCGTCCCGGACGATCCTGGGAGGAAAATCCAATCTAGGGAGGAACAGTAAGGGAACGAGGTCTCACAGGTTGAAAGGAGATGGAATATGGAAAGTGTACTTTCTCAGCATAATGACTAGGGGTTGATGGGAGATGGAAGGTGGAGAGTGGACTTTTCAGGAGAATAAGGGGGATGGCTGGGGAGTTGAAGGGAGATGGAAGGTGGAGAGTGTACTTTCTCACAAGATGAAGGGGAAAATTATGGAGGAGAGCTGTTTCCTATTGAGTAACCCCTATGAGGAAATAAAAAATCTGCATAAATATGATTGTCACAATAAGCTCACAAATAAATCAAATTACTTATCTAAGTATTATGTGTGGGGAAGCTGTGTATCTGTATATCTAGAAGATCAACAAATAATTTTGACACCTTTATATCATTATAAAAGATGTGACTGTCCTAACAAAAAAATGGGTTCTTACGTTCATATGCAGAAGGGCTTAAACGGATATGTGCTGTCCTAACGAAAAAATGGGTTCTTACGTTATAAAAGATGTGACTGTCCTAGCCATTTGGATTTAGCAAACTTTCTGGTAGTCACATCAAACTGCCCAGCCAAGAATTCCCTTATGGTCTTTTCCCATTTATCAGATGATAACTCATCTAGATTATGTGCAATAACAATGTCCCTTCTCGGGATTTTATAGTTATGAAATGGAAAGAGCAAATTGGACACCATAAACATTATAATTTTTTTTAGAACAAGGTTAGGTGGAGTTGATTTAGTGAGGCTTTGCATTCCATGTTTAATATAGGTTGAGAATTTTTCTGATACAGTCTCACTTTCCAACTTGAATTCGGCTTCTCAGTTCAACAATCCTGTAATCAGAGCCATTGCATCTATAGTGAATGCTAGCTCATGCGCTTTGATAATGAAGCATTGCTTTGATATATCTCATAATGATAACATATTGTATAGGAGGGGAATATACTGCTGGAATGCAGGGATCTCCAATAATCAATATAAGTGTAATTGCTTTAATCTCTCTTAGAAATCCTTGCCAAAAGTTTAAACCAAAGAGACGCAGATAAGTCTAAAGGTTGATATTCTGTAACGAGAAGTGATATTTATAACATACATCTGTAAAATATTCATCAATATATAGTAATACCCAGTAACTTAATAGAGAAATAATATCATTTCCCACCAAATTTCTCAAATACACAGCTGTTAAAAAACTTAAAATAATTTTCAAATAAACAAATACATTAATGTCTAGTTATCATAAACTTATATTAAGGAAATACTCAACAATGCAAAGCAATACGTAATGAGTTAACTGAGAAAAAAAATAACATTTCTCACAAAATTTCTAAATTACACAGTTGTGAAAATGCTTAAAAAATTTCAAATGAACAATCATAGCAATGTTTGGTTGCCACATATCTTGTCTCATAGAAATACACAGCAATACATAGTAATACATAATGACTCAACAAAGAAATAATAGTATTTCCCACATATAAACAATTACAGTAATGTATGGTTGCCATATATCTTGTATCATGTAAATACTCAGTAATACCCAATGACTTAATAAAAAAATAATAACACTTCCTAAAAAATTTTTCAAATACATAGTTGTGAAAAAGCTTGAAAAAGTTTTCAGATGAACAAGTACAACAGTGTTTGATCGCCATAAGCTTACTTTCTATCTGGAAGAAAAAAAGCGATTGAACTGAGAGTGGAAAATAAGATGATAAAAATTTTAAATTCCGAATGCATACACTTTTGACTTCCCGAAAGATGATAAAAGCTTCAGCATATGCACGTAATAATTTCTCAGCTAAACGACTCGAACCTTGGCGAAGATGAAAAGCATCTGCCTAAACTGAGGGCCGAGAGGAACCGAAAGATGGTGAAAAGTGAAATGTTAGAATGCCACAACTTTTGATTTGCACATATTTTAAATTTTTCATAGACCAAATTAAAAATTTTCACCTTTCAACTAGTGAACCGGGTCGAATCGTCAAGCCACACGCATCACCTCTGAACCAGCGGACCGGCTCTACGTCCAGACTACCCCCACATAATAATTTCTCTCGAGCCGGAGTTCCGCACGATACGAGTGCCGCGGTTGTCACGTGATACAAACTCGGCTAAGGCCGATGTCACGTGCTGACGGTCTACTAAACCGCGCTACAGAAAAGAAATTCTAAAATATTCGACTCTCGGCTGTAGATAGAGAGAGGAGAGAGAAAATAGGGATAAAGAGAGAGAATAGAGGGAGAAAGAGAGAGAACAGAGGGAGACATGGGGAAACCGGTGGAGATGAAGAGGAAGAAGAAAGGCCGCCCATCTCTCCTCGATCTCCAGAAGCGAAGCCTCCGTCTTCAGAAACAGCAGGAACAGCAGCAGCGCGAGCTAAGGCAGCTGAAGCGAAACCCTAACCCTAGCTCCAACCCTTATGCCCGCTTCCCTAACACCCCTCCTGTCCGCCTCACCCACCGGAGCCGTAATCCCGACCCTGAGCCGCCATCGCCGGAAGAGGACGTGGACGATGCGTCTGTGGCGGCTTCTGTGGAGGACGATGAGGACGAAGATGAGCCCGCCAAGAGGAGAAAGGAGAAGAAGCTCAAGCTCGTGTTACACCTCCCTCACGCCGACGCCAATTCTTCCGATGCGGCCTGTGTCGCATCCGAATCGGACGGGGCTGCAACCAAGAGGCGGAAGATCGACGCTGCGGGAAAGGTCCGATTGGCTGACTGCAACTAAATGAAGCAAAATTACTATAGTTTTACGTTCGAATTGATCTGTGTTTGCTCTGGCATGCGGCGATCCGTTTTGTTGCAATGGAGTATCCCAACGTTTCATGGTTTTCGAGTATTTATAGATTTGGTTGGTTAGGTACGGGTTCTTGTTGGGGATCGGAATCGGTGCTTTTATTTCGGTGCGTGCTTTTTTTGGAATTTGTTCCCAGTTTGAATCTTTTTACTGGCGGCTTTCCATTCTGCGAGTTAGGAAAGCTTTTGCATTTGACGAGGTCAACGTTCTAAACTTTTAATCCTTTCTTGACGTGCCTCAGAGTCTTTATTTTGGGGGTCTAAATTTATCTTCTTTTAGTTTGCGTCTATCGTTATGTTTTCCTTCTCTTTAGATTTAGAACTCAAACTTCACCCAATTCTCCTTCGATTAATTGGAAAATTGGCTTCTGTTTTTGGGTTTTCCAGATTTCCCGGGGTGGACTTGCTTGCTGTATTATGGATATTTTAAAAATATACCTTTTTTAAATGTTCTCCCGCTTTACCACTGTATATTTATGTGCATTTCTTTCTGTTGACTAATTTTATGATTTGTTTTCTAGCAGGCAGAAAGTAAAAATTCCTCCTGGAAAGCGACGGAAGCTTCTCAAGGTTTGATGCTCGTACATTTATTTCAAGAAAGAAAATTTAAACTTTTGAAGGGCGACGATTTATCTATTGTGGTGGTTATTTTGGTGGTTTTGTTGTGATATTTATTCTTTTATTATTTTTTAATTATTCTCTGTTTTGTGCCAGGAGATAGATCAGATTTGGGCCCCACAACTGCTCTTCCAGACAAAAAATTATTGGAGTTCATCCTTGATAGACTACAGAAGTGAGTGCTTTGGTTTCTTTATGCTTTTGAATTCTATTGTTGTAGTAGTGTAGCTGTGTTCGCTGTGGCTGTTAAGTTCTTTTAACTAACTGACTCTGCTTTGCCTTCAGGAAGGACACCTATGGAGTTTTCTCGGAGCCTGTTGATCCTGAGGAGGTAAGATCTCTTTCTATATTTTGTTAATTGTATCAATTTATCATTCTGCCTGCTGATAGCTGATGATTTGGTGATCGTATATGTAGCTTCCAGATTACCATGGCATCATTGAACACCCAATGGATTTTGGGACTGTGCGAAGGAGACTCTCAAGTGGAGCTTACAGGAATTTGGAGCATTTTGAGGTGGGAAACAAAGCTGTTAAAGTTCTTAAGTCATTTGTTTGGCCCCAAATTATTGTTTTTCTTTCTGCTTTTTTCATAAAGTTGCCTCCTTGGTAAAAAGCTAATGGACTAATTAGTGGGTTGCATTCTTGCTGCAATCTGTTGAATTTTGTTTGGTATTTTATATTAGAGGAAATATTAAAGCAGAACTTTTTTGTGAATTTTTCCTGTCCATATTGCTAAGTTCTTGCTGTAAGAAGTGCAATAATTAAATTGTTGTCTTCCTTGGACTACCTGTCCTTATCTGTTATGTTGTTATCTTATGTAGTTAAAACATTTATGTATGCTCCATAAGTAAGATTTTTGTTAGTTGATTGGCTTGTGTTTTTATATTATAGTTGAGGCCGACATTTGTTTGAAGGCCTTAGAAATATGTGGGATTTAGAAGAGATTTGAACAGGTCTTTAGTTATTTGCTGTAAGCCTGATAAACAAACAGTACCGTTTATATTCTTTTAAAAACTGTTCATATTATCACCTTTTGTCTTAAGTAGCTCTTCTTGATGGTTAAACGACTGATGGATGCTATCTGTAAGCAATTGATAACAACAAGTCAACAACAACGACACAAACATCAAACATTTGTTCCACTACATGGGGTCGGCTACATGAATCCTTTTTCTCCACTGTGTCATGTTAAAAGTCAAATTCTCGTTTAAATCTAATAAGGAAATATCATATCTAATATTCTTTAACCAAGTCTTTTTAGGTCTACCTCTACCTTTCTTAACATAAGTCAAATTTAATGCCTCTACTTTCCTAACCAGGTCATTGGAAGGCCACTGTTTTATGTGACTAAACCATCTAAGGCGACTCTCTCTAATCTTATCTTCCACTGGAGCTACACCAACCTTTTCATGAATATGCTCGCCACTCATCCACCTGAGCATCCTCATCTCTGATATTTACTGAAATTAAATTCCACCTTTCAGTGGTGCGACATTGTTGAGAAATAATATGACTGTTTTGTTTTTGGTTTTTAGCTGCTTTTGAAAACAATGATTCAATGACTAATTAGCAGCACCAAATAGTGAACCGGAGAAGATGATTGATTTATGATCATTACTGGAGAGTTGTGAAATAAATGCTCATCTTTCCTTCTTTGGCATCTAACGAAATTGAGTTTATTGTTTCTGGGGGTCATACTAATTAGGTTCATCCATTTGCTCTACTTGGCAATAGTAAGTTTATTGAATCATGAAAGATCAGTGCATTGATTACAGGTTCTGTGTTCTGTCTTGTTTAAGCTATTATGATGGCTTGTCTTCTTGCAGGTGCAAGGCTGAGCTAGTTATAAAAACTGTTTGTTTTTCTAGTTAAAATTCTAGAATGTTCTTGCTACTCTTATAGGATTACCTCAATCATGTCAGTCTGCTAATTTTGATGTTGAACAATACAACATGCAAAATTCCTTAGGGGTCACCTTCCCCTGAGCTGTTTACCTTGACCTAGTGCTGGGCTGCTAGGTTATGTGCTTCTGTTTATTTGATTTCCCCTTTAGTAAGTGGTCAACTTGTAAATTAAGGAGAAATAGGTAAGTGTAATTTGGTTAGTTTTCTTGATTCTCTCCACTTAAATCTCTTCCTTTTTCCTTTCTTGGCCATTGCCTTAATTTTTAGATATTAAAATTGCAATATTACATTTAAGTTCCACCTAAAATCATATTTGCAAATCAATCCTTTCAAAGTTGATTTACAAATATTTTTGAAAGCCTTCCATTTCACGGTTCCTCATTTTGCTCCTGCAAATGAGAACACTTATTCTTCTTTTGTCTCTTGGGCTTGTATTTTCTTCTTGCATCCATAGGCTTCAAAGTAAGATGCGATGAATCATTCCTCTTCATTGATGCAAATCAACAATTGAGATGACACTTATTGTGCTTTTCATCAGGAAGTGAGCTCTTGTTTTCTTATTAGGATCCTTTAGTATGGTAACCTTCTTCATCTCCTTGAAGGTGGAATAATAGAAATTTTTTTGCCTTCTAAAGTAGATAGTATCAATATCTCATATATAATGCACTGTCTAGTAGCACAAGGCTTGCACTAAGTATTGCAATTTTACTTACTACATCAGTGAAATATCTAGAGAAAGCAAAACTTAAGAGCATATTGTCTAATGACCTAATAATATGTTGCTTTTTGAAACCAACTTAGTGAATAAGTTTTTGGATACTAAGTAATTACTAATCCTAATCTCACAACCAAAGTTGTAGAGGTAAGATTTTTTTCACTACCTGGATCCAAAAGAGTACAATGGAGGGTAGATTCCATGTGAATCTTGAGGTGAATAAGCTCTCTAGCTTCATCATTACGTGTGCATGCAATATTAAGGACAATGCAGGACCCACCTTTATCACTCCTTCAATTACTTGTTTTTAAGTAACATTGAAGGCATTTTTATTCTTTTTTTCACATTTTGACCTCTCTAGTGGATGTAAATTCTATCCATCCCTAAGTTTTTGCTCTAGTTTTTTGCAGCTGCAACATGATGGTCTGGTACCTTGTTTCTCTGTAGTTGAGCTTCTAGTTTTCTCCCTTTTTATAATTGCAAGAAGATTTTTTTTTTTGAATGGTAAGTGTTTTGTTTCTTTCCTCAAGCTATTCCACTTTTATGCTAGCTTCATGGACATGAAAATGATGGACTAGCTAAGCTAGTCCAGCCAATCAACTCAACCCCAACAAGGGGGTGTGGTTGGAAGCAGTGGCGGATCTACAGTGGGGGCCCTGGGGGCACGGGCCCCCACTGACAAAATGAACGACATTTTCCAGTACTCAAGCCAAAACAACAACTCCTGGTTCAGCCGTCCCTCAGCTGTCCTGTTCCATCTTTCAATATAGCAATCAGCTGTCTCACTGTTTCGTTCCCGCTTTCAATGTGGCAAAACATAAATTTGCTTTTATCTAGCATAATAATTTAAATCCAGGCGATGTGGGACTAAAGAGCCTACAGTTTTTTTTTTTAAATAAAATTTTTAGATGCTGTGGAGGAGAGAGAAAGAGGCTGGAGTTAAAAGGGGATTAATTATATTTTTAATTACTTACCATAGAAAATTAAAATTGAGAGGGAATTAGGAATGTTTATTTTGGGAAAGAGGGTTGATTTGAATTTAGATTTGGGAGGGAATTAGGAAGGTTTATTTAGGGAAATGGGGTTGATTTGAATTCAGATTTGCGAGGGAATTAGGAAGGTTTATTTAGGATTAATTAGGTTATTTTATTTTCATTATGTGATTCTGTGTTTTGGGAGTAATTTTCTTTTGCTTTGTTCCTAGTGGCACATAGGATTTGCGGAGAGTTGATTTACCTCTCAAATAGTATATCAACTTGTATCTTGCTTTGCTTTTCCGATATCAATAAAATTAGCCCATAATATCTTTTTTTTCCTCGTTAATTTATGTTGTGTTTGCTCTTCGTTATTGCTATTTTTTTGGCTGTGTTAAGATCGAATTCCTATCAAATTGGTATCAGAGCAACTTTTTTTGCACCTATGTTGGCTAAGAAGGTTAATGCATTGGAGGAGAAGCTTGATGGGAAAGTTGGAAAATTGAAATATGAATTCGGAGAGCAAATTTCAGCAATTGAGGGCAGATTTTCAAATCTGAAAGAGATGATGAAAAGGATGTTAGAGTTTCAATCTAAGATGACATCATCAGAAGCAAGGGCTTTGTTAACCGCACAAGGAATTGGCAAAAACCTTAATATAGGGATGATGAGAGAGGATCAGGAGATGAAAATTTTGGGGGAAGAAAATGAGATGCTACATTTGGAGCCACTTTCAAATAGGGGAAAGGGTGAAGGGTATGGTTGGAACTGGTATGAGGAAGAGGGAAACATAGAGGGATCACAACATCCGTTACACCGGATGAGAAAGAAGCAATTGGGGTTGTGTTGATCCTAGGGTAAGAAAGTTGAAGATGCTGGTTTTTTAGAGAGAATATGCTTACGGGTGGATTTATCATGTGGAGCGATATTTTGATATAAGTGGGTTGACATAAGATGAAAAATGCACTACAGTGGCTTTATATATGGAGGGGAAGGCTCTGTCCTAGTACTAGTGGAGAGACTTGCGAGATTTGATTCGATCATGGAGGGAGTTCAAAGACTATTAATGTCACGGCCCAACCCGACCGGAATGGATCCCGTTCGCATTGGGTCGCGACAGAAATTGAAATCCAGGATCTAGTTTTGGAATTTGCTTCAGAACTTTCTTCCAAGTATTCAAACAAACAGAAACACAGAGCTGCTATAAACTTCAAATACACAGAACAGTTCATCTACATTTTCTTTCATCAAAATAATCATGTACAATACAGTGCATGACTGCAGACAGAGAGAACAGAATAGAAAAGTCATGACTGTACAAAAATCAAAAGTACAAAATGCCTAATCACTGATCAGACACAGAACTGCTAGTCCAAGACTTCCTTTCCTTTCCCAGAACCTAAAAACCATGCAGAAAATATGGATGATCAAAGAGAAATCAAATAACATATACATGAATTCAAATCAGAGTGCAGAACAGATTTTATAAAACTTATAAAACTTTCAAATCACAGAACGGATCGTACAAATCAGAATTCAAATCAGATAAAATAATCACATTTTAGATATCACATATCAGATATCCCTGACCCTGACAGAATCTCGACGGATTCTGGCCCCTTATGCCTCCCTTCCCTGACACTGACAGAATCTCAGATTCTGGCCCCTTATGTCTCCCTTTGTGCTTATAGCACCAGAACAGAACAGATATACAGAATTTTCAGAACAGAACTTATTTTCAGATTTCTCAGATTTTTCCGACACTGATAGAATCTCAAAGGATTCTGGCCCCTTATAACTCCCTTCTGATAGCACATCACATCAGAACATTCAATTCAGAAAATCAGATTTCGTCAGAAAATCGTCAGCAACATAACGACAGTATACGGAATTTACACGAAATTCACAGATTCAGAAATTTACCAAATTACCCCAGATAGTGTAAAACATCATTCTATGACTTTCATTGTACTGAAACAACATTTTTCAACATCCAGATAAATCGTAGTTCAACTAAAATACCGTCGAATTCAAAATACCCGGTAAATATTTTCCAGAAAATATTCAAAACGTGCACAAATATCATCTCAGAAACATACCAAAAGTTACGCGGTAAAAAGTTCATCAGTACAAAACGGAATCAATTATTCGCTAACAGATATAAAATTCGAAACAGAAAAGTCGTAAAAAATCTCATTTCTGAAAATTGAGAAAGGCGGAATGTGCCTTACCTTGAGTCGGTCAACTTTCTCAACTGCAGCTACGGACGGAAACAGACAGAAGTCACCCAAAAATCACTTTTCTTCCTTTTTCCTTCGATTTTCTCTCTCCTGGGCTTTTCTCTCTCTTCAAAAGATCTCATTTCCATATATATCCAACCAGATCGTCCCGGACGATCCCAAATCGTCCCGGGACGATTTGCCCTATGGACAAATTTCGTTCAGACGAAATTATTATCGTATCAGGACGAGTTGCTCTCGGGAGAAATTTTGTACGGACGAACCTCATTTCGTCCTGGAACGAACCTTCCAGCCAAAATTTTCTTCACAACCTGTACCGATCGTCCCAGGACGATCCAACTTCGTCCTGAACGATCCTGGAAGGAAAACATGAAAAATGAGCTTTCATAATCAATTAGAACGTTTTTGAACTAATTAGAAAGGAGACTTCTATGAACATTTTTTTGCTCTGGTGCATGAGGGGTCGATGATAGAGTACCGGGAGAAGTTCGAATATTTCTCAAGCCGATTGGGAAGGTTGTTAGAGACTGTGCTGACGGGAACATTATGAAGGGGCTCAAGCCTGATATTCGAGAAGTTGTTCGAGTACTGAGACAATGTGGCTTAAGGGAGGCTATGGAGTTAGCTTAGTTGGTGGAGGATAAGAACTCCTTGGAGAGGAGTAGCCGTAACAACAGTTTGGTAGTCTCGTACAACCACTACATTTCTGACACCAAAGGTGCAAACATTGCCTATTCAGAAGGAAACCCCGAGGGAATAAAGTCTCGGGGAGTACGATCAGGGGGAACTTCAAGAGGTTGGTTAAGTCCCAAATTCAGGAAGTGTGAGGGCCAAGGGCTTATGCTTTAGGTGTGCTGAGAAGTTCACTTTAGGCCACCGTTATAAAGACCATTCATTATAGGTCCTAATAGCCTGCGATGAGGAGGAAGATGCCTCAGAGGAGGAATTATAGGAGGAAGATGATCACCTACACTTAGATCTTGCAGAGGTATCTCATAACTCAATGGTCAGGTTCACACTGAGCCACACCATGAAAGTTAAGGGGAAGATTGATACACATGTGCTGGCCCAGGAGGGGCTGCCCGGACCGGTCCAGCCCGGACCGGTCTAGGTCTACTCGTGGCGGACGAAACAGGGAAGGGGGGCGGAAGCAAGGTGGGCCCCATGGGGGGTTTAATGCAATCTTTTGGAGGGAAATTTTGAATGTAAGGGCTGTTTAGGAATTTTGGAGAAATCCATCATTGTTAATTAGGAGGTTTTGGGGGGAATTAGGGTTATGTTGAATTTGAATTGTTTTGAGATCTAGGGTTTGGTGTTCTTGGGCTCTTGGCTTCGCCGGAGATCTTTGGAGAGTTTTTCCTTCCTCTCGAATTGAAGGAAAGTTGTATCTTGCAAGTGCTTTTCATCGTTAATTGAAATAAAAGCGTTTGCTTCGTTTTCCTACGAGTTCTCCTACATTTCCTCTCAGTTTTCCTTGTGTTTTTTGCTGTTTTTCTGCTGTGGACAGAAATTTTCTACTGGATCTACTTCAGTTTGGCTAGGAACACTTGTGAATCCAAGTGTTTCCTATCAAATTGGTATCAGAGCATCGTTTTGGAACCATCGACGGCTGAAATCCTGAAATTTCAGCGGGTTTTTTGGCATTCGGAGAAAGATTTCTTGTGACTCGTAGAAAGAAAAATGGCCGAAAAGAAGATCGAAGTCCTAGAAGGCGAATTTGGCAAATTAAAATCAGATTTGGAGGAAAAATTCATTGAAATCACCGCCAATAATGAAAGGTTGGATGGGAAGTTCACGGCCATGGAAGATATGATGAAGAAATTATTTGAGATGAAGACTAATCCGACGGCGTCAGAAGCAAGAGAGACTATCGGCGACCATGGCGTAGGAGGAAATCCGAACCCGCTTCGGGGGAGGAGGAATCCGGCAGTAGAGATCTTTGAGGGAGAGGACGACATGCCACCTCTAGAGCCACTTTCTAGAGAGGAGATGAGCATGGGAAATGATTGAAGAGGTGCTGATTTTGGCGGTAGAAGATAGGAATTCCAGCATCGAGGTGCTGAATTTCAGCGTTGAGGTGCGGAATTTGAAGGTATGAGAGGGGAATATGATGAAAGTGCAGATATTGACGGAAGAAGAGAAGAATTTCAGCGTCGAGGTGCTGATTTTGAAAGGGGAAGAGAGGAATATGATGACGAATTCGAATATAATCGTCGGAGGGACGATTGGGACACTTGGGGAGCACCTCCCCTTCGAGAAATGGGAGATTATGGAGGATACCGAGGGTACGGAGGAGATCCCAAGGTGAGGAAACTGAAGATGCCCATCTTTGAGGGTGAGGATAGCCATGGCTGGATCTACAAGGTGGAACGGTATTTTGCAGTCAACGGGTTGACAAAGGAGGAGAAACTGACAGCGGCAGGACTATGTTTGGAAGGGAAGGCACTGGCATGGTACCAGTGACGGGACACGAGACGACCCATTCGAAGCTGGAGGGAGTTCAAGGATTATCTGCTAGAGCGTTTCCGAACCAGCAGGGGAGGAGACTTCTACGAGTAGTTCTTTGCGCTGACACAGGAAGGGACAGTAGCAGTGTTCCGGGACCGGTTTGAGTACCTAGCTAGCAGGTTGGATCATCTTTCTGAGACCGTGCTTGAGGGGAACTTCATGAAGGGGCTCAAACCAGAAATCAGGGCAGCTGTTAGAGTGATGAGACCACACGACCTGGGGGAGGCCATGGAGTTGGCACAGTTGGTCAAGGACAAGAAGCATCTGGAGAGGGGGGCTCGAGGCAGCAGCTCTGGGGGATCCTACAGGATGACGACCACTTTTTTAGCTTCCAAGGGAGCTGCACCGGGGGGTACACGAGAAGTACCAAAGGAGAGGACTGGAGGAGGAGGGTCTGGGGGAAATTTTAAAAAGTTTACTGATAAGGAGATACGGGAGAAGAGGGCCAAGGGATTATGCTTTAGATGTGATGAAAAGTACATGCCGGGACATAGGTGCAAGGACCGAACTCTTCAGGTTCTCCTTGTTTGCGAAGACGAGGAAGACAAAGAGGGAGGTGGGAGCAGGTCCGAAGTGGAGGAAGAGGAGAAGTTGCACCTGGATGTGGCAGAAGTCTCTCTGAACTCCATAGTGGGATTCACTTCGAGTCACACTATGAAAGTGAAAGGGGTGATAGCTGACCACGAGGTGGTGGTTCTGATAGATAGTGGGGCAACCAACAATTTCATTTCCACCTAGCTTGTTGAGTTGCTTGGAATGAAATTAGTAGATATAGGAGGCTTTGGGGTGATGATGGGCACAGGGAAGGAAATGGGTAGAGGAGTTTGTAGGGGAGTGGTGTTGACCATTCAGGGGATAGAGGTGAGGGAGGATTTTCTTCCCTTAGAATTGGGAAGTACATATGTGATTTTGGTGATGAAGTGGCTGCAAACTTTGGGGGAAACCAAGGTGAACTGGGGAGAACTGCGGATGGAACTAGTAGTGGGGGGAAGGAGAATGGTGATACAGGGAGATGTCGGCCTGTCTAGGACGGGGGTGTCTCTCAAGTCCATGATCCGAACCATCCAGGAGGTTGGGGGTGGATATTTGGTGGAGCTGCAACGATTGGAGATATTCAGTGTGGGAGAAGAGGGAGACATTCCTCTTGTAGTTCAACCAGTCATACAGCAGTTCAGGGAGGTGTTCCAGCCACCTCAAGGGTTACCACCGATCAGAGAACAAGAGCATGCAATTCTTCTAAGGGAAGGGGTGTCACCGATTAGTGTACGACCCAACTGCTATCCCCAGATTCAGAAAGATGAAATTGAAAGGTTGATTAGTGAAATGTTGGAGGTAAGAATCATCAGACCTAGTGTGAGTCCTTTCTCTAGCCCCGTATTACTGGTCAAAAAGAAAGATGGAAGCTGGAGATTTTGTGTGGAATATAGGGCTTTGAATAAGGAGACTTCCAGATAAATTTTCCATTCCTGTGATTGATGAACTTTTGGATGAATTGTATGGAGCAGTGATATTCTCCAAACTGGATTTGAAGTCAGGATACCATCAGATCTGGATGAGGGAGGAAGACATCTCTAAGATGGCTTTCAGAACACATGAGGGGCATTATGAGTTTCTGGTTATGCCGTTTGGGCTTACCAACGCCCCTGCAACATTCCAGTCACTGATGAATAGGGTATTCAGACCGTATCTCAGGAAGTTTGTGCTTGTGTTTTTTGATGACATCTTGGTGTACAGTAGAACTGAGGAGGAGCATCTGAAGCATTTGAAGTTGGTATTGGAAGTTCTACATGAGCATCAGCTGAGAGCCAATCTGAAGAAGTGTTGTTTTGGCCAGTCTAGGGTGGAATACTTGGGCCATGTAGTATCCAGGGAAGGGGTGGCAGCTGATCAGTCAAAGGTGGAGGCGATGTTGAGATGGCCATTACCTAAGAATCTGAATGAATTGAGAGGATTCTTAGGGCTGACAGGATACTATAGGAGATTTGTTAAAGGGTACAGTACTATAGCCTGGCCACTAACAGAGCAGCTAAAGAAAGATGGATTCCTATGGGGAGAGGCAGCCACAGCAGCATTTGAGACACTAAAGAAGACTATGACCACGGTTCCAGTCCTAGCTCTACCGGACTTCACTCAGACCTTCATAATGGAGACTGATGCTTCAGGATATGGATTGGGGGCAGTGCTCATGCAGAATCGGCGACCCATTGCCTACTTCAGCCAGGTATTAGTAGCCAGGGCCAGGCTGAAGTCAGTCTATGAGAGGGAATTAATGGCTATTGTATTAGCCATCCAGAAGTGGCGACCCTACCTATTAGGTAGGCATTTCATTGTCAAAACAGATCAGAGAAGTCTGAAGTACTTGTTGGAGCAGCGGATGGTGACTGAAGAGCATCAGCGATGGCTTTCAAAATTGTTGGGGTATGACTTTGAAATTCAGTACAGACCAGGCGGGGAAAACAAGGCGGCTGATGTCTTGTCCAGATGTTTGGGTGAACTACAAAAAGTGGTTGTGTCTGTTCCTTTGATGTTAAATTGGGAGGCAATCAAAGTAGAGAGCTCGAAGGATGAGGAGTTGGGAAAGATCAGGGCTGATTTATTAAGGGAATGTGATAGCCACCCAGGGTACTCAGTAGAGGGGGACAGATTGCTGTATCAAGGGAGGTTCGTGATGCCCAGGACTTCTATCCACATCCCAAACATACTCCAGGAATTTCATGGGAGCGCGGTTGGGGGTCATTCTGGGGTGCAGAAGACCTACAGGAGGATTGCTGCTGAGCTTTACTGGAAGGGAATGCATAGAGATGTAGAGGAGATGGTGGCTAGATATGAGATTTGTCAGAGGAACAAATACATGGCTATGTCACCAGGGGGGCTACTACAGCCGTTGGCGTTACCAGGGCGAGTATGGGAGGAGATATCCATGGATTTCATAGATGGGCTGTCCCGTTCAGAAGGCTTCATAGTGATCCTGGTGGTGGTGGATAGACTGAGCAAATATGCTCATTTTATTCCCCTCCGACATCCTTACACCGCAGTAACAGTGGCTTCAGCCTTCATTAGAGAGGTGGTCAGGTTGCATGGGGTACCAGAGGCAATAGTGTCAGATAGAGACAAGGTATTCCTCAGTCACTTTTGGAGGGAGTTGTTCAGGTTACAAGGAACAGTTTTGAAAAGGAGCGCCGCTTATCACCCACAAACAGATGGCCAAACGGAGGTGGTTAACAGGAGATTGGAAACCTACTTGAGATGTTTTGTGTCGGAGACACCTAAGCTTTGGGCCAAATGGCTATCCTGGGCAGAATACTGGTACAACACCTCTTTTCACTCAGCTTCACAGATGACGCCATTCAAAGTATTGTATGGAAGGGACCCCCCTCACCTAGTGCACTTTGGGAATAGTAGTACTCCAGTTTCTTCAGTGGAGTACTTGGGGGAAAGAGATCGGGTACTAGAAGATTTAAAGAAACATCTACTGAGGGCACAACAAATCATGAAGAAACAGGCAGACTCACACAGGAGGGACATGCAATTTGAAGTAGGGGAAAAGGTTTTTCTAAAATTACGACCTTACAGGCAGAAGACAATGGCGAGAAGGAGAAATGAGAAATTAGCTCCAAGGTACTTCGTGCCCTATGAAGTGTTGTGGACAAAATTGGGGCAGTGGCGTATCGACTGAAGCTTCCCCCATCAGCTATCATACACCCAGTTTTCCATGTGTCACAGTTGAGGAGAGCTATTGGGGAGCATACAATTAGTACGGAGTTACCAGAGACACTGACGGAGGATTTGCAGGTGATATTGGAACCACTGGAGCTCCGAGGTGTCAGGTCAGATAGAAAGGGAGAAAAAGAAGTGCTGATTGGATGGAAAGGCCTCCCCGAATTTGATGCTAATTGGGAGTCGTTTGAAAGAATGAAAGAGCAATTCCCCTCTTTTCACCTTGAGGACAAGGTGAGTTTTTGGGAGGGGAGTAATGATACGCATGTGCCGGCCCAGGAGGGGCTGGCTGGACCGGTCTAGGTCTACTCACGGCGGACGAAACAGGGAAGGGGGGCGGAAGCAAGGTGGGCCCCATGGGGGGTTTAATGCAATCTTTTGGGGGGAAATTTTGAATGTAAGGGCTGTTTAGGTATTTTGGAGAAATCCATCATTGTTAATTAGGAGGTTTTGTGGGGATATAGGGTTATGTTGAATTTGAATTGTTTTGAGATCTAGGGTTTGGTGTTCTTGGGCTCTTTGCTTCGCCGGAGATCTTTGGAGAGTTTTTCCTTCCTCTCGAATTGAAGGAAAGTTGTATCTTGCAATTGCTTTTCATCGTTAATTGAAATAAAAGCGTTTGCTTCGTTTTCCTACGAGTTCTCCTACGTTTCCTCTCAGTTTTCCTTGTGTTTTTTGCTGTTTTTCTGCTGTGGACAGAAATTTTCTACTGGATCTACTTCAGTTTGGCTAGGAACACTTGTGAATCCAAGTTTTTCCTATCAAAGATCAGGCATCGGGAGGTGGCAGTATTGGTAGATAGTGGAGCTACCCACATCTTCATTTCCAACAGGATGGTGAATCAGTTGGGATTGGAATCAGTGGACATGGGGCTTTGCATTTATGTTGGGATCATGAAAAGTAGAGAGGAGTAGAGGAATTTGCAATGGTTGATTCTAATTCTTCTAGAGGTTCAGGTATTGGAAGACTTTCTACCATTGAATTTGGAGAACATGGATGTGATACTAGGAATGAAGTAGCTGCAGAAGTTGGGGAAGACCAAGATTGATTGGAATACTCTAACGATGGAGTTCAAGATTAAGGGGAGGAGAGTGGTTATTAGAGGGGATCCCAGTTTTTCCAAAATTATGATTTCACTCAAAATCATGTTGAGTGCAATCCGGGGTGAAGGAGTGGAATTTTTGGTGGAGCTGTAGAGTTTGGAAGGATAAGAGGATGGAGACAAAATAGAAGCATCAGATATGATTCAACAACTCCTATAGCAATATGGAGAGGTGTTCCAACTGATTTAAGGGTTCCCTCTTTCGCAGAAGCACGAGTATGCTATCTTCTTAATGGAAGGAGTCTCACATATATGTGTTCGTCATCCCCAAATCTAGAATGATGAGATTAAGAGATTGATCAGGTATATGCTTGAGGTAGGGATCATTAGACCCAATGTCAGTTCATTTTCTCGTTCAACGCTATTAGTGAAAAAGAAATATGATAGTTGGAGGTTTTGCATGAACTACCGGGTGTTGAATAAGGATACAGTGCCAAACAAGTTTCCTATTCCAGTGATTAATAAATTGCTGAATGAGCTTTATGAAGTGGTGTTTTTCTCGAAGATTGATCTGAAGTTAGGGTGCCATCAAATCCGAATGAGGCCCGAGGATTTTCCCAAGATGGCATTTAGGACTCATGAGGGATACTATGAGTTTTTAGTGATGCATTTTGACCTCACTAATGCTCCAGCTACTCTTCACCTAATGAACAGGGTATTCCAACTCTACGGTGGTTTGTGTCAATCTTCTTTGATGATATTTAAAGTTGGACTGAGGAGGAGCACTTAGAACAGTTGGGATTTGTGTTATCCACTCAGCGAGACCATCACTTGTTTGCCAATCTAAAGAAATGCTCATTCGCTCAACCTAGAGTGGAGTATTTAGGGCACGTGGTATCACAGGAAGGAGTACCAACTAACTAGAGCAAAATTGAGGCCATGCTGAGGTGGCCAATACCCAAGAACTTGAGGGAGTTGAGAGGGTTGTTGCGACTTACAGGCTACTACAGAAAGTTTCTGAAGGGTTGCAGTTCAATAGCTTGGCCTTTGATCGAACATCTAAAGAAGGATAATTGCAATTAGGGTGAAGCAACTACTAAGGCTTATGAGGAGTTGAATAAGGTGATGACCAGCGTGCCAGTGTTATCCTTGGCCACTTCGATCAGGCAGAAAGTGATATTGCCACTGCTGTAAACTCCTTGGCTTCATATATTTAAATGCAATTAATCTCTTCCACATGAGGGAAATCACTAGTATTTTCTTTATAAGGTTTTGATGAGTCTATTGAAAATACATGGAAGGAAGAAAGTTCCCCTGCAACGAACCATTATGCCTAAATTTTCCCAAAACTTGAGAGTTGAAGGTATGGATATCATCTTCAAAAGCTCTGATACCAAAGCCCCTTCTTCAAGATGATAGCAAATAATGCGCCACTTAGTTCAAATGATTTTACTTCCATTCTCTTTGACCTCCCACATAAATTTGTTAAAAAATTTATCAACAAGGTTAATAACTTTCATAGTGGGAATATGTGAGTGTATATGTGTGTGTGTTATTGTACCCGGTAACAGGTATTAATCATATAGATATAAGTTTACTGTTATATATGTATGTCATGTCATATTTTTGAAGATTTTCCATGTTGCTTTATTCATCTTGTGTTTGACTGTGCCTGACAAATTAAAGCAAAATTTTGAGAAGCATTTAAAACACAACTTCGCTACAAGTTGCAGCATTGCATATGGAAGGCTTCATCTCTATTAAATTTTGTTGGGCTCAATGGGAAGGTCTGTAATAATTTAGTAATCCCAACCTTCTGGATATCAACAATGGATCAGCATTGCAAATGACAATCGTTATCAAGAGGACCTTCTATCTTACAAGAAGAGGGAATTAATTATGAGATTTGTGTTCTCATTCATTTGGTTTGTACTTGCATGACCAAATACGGCTGGCTCGCACAATTTGCTAATGTTTCGGACCAAAGATAGGCCTATACGACTGTATTGCTTGCTTTAGTGATTTCATGATCTAATGGCTACCTTGATTCTTGAAAACGTATTGCATAAATACCAAAATATACATTTTATAGAAAAGGTTAATCAGCAGTTATCTGGGCCAGCCTGCTATTGTAATAGGCTGCTACTTATCTAATGAAGGTTCTGAATAAATTTTGAAATTTCTACCATACAGCTTTATACTTCTTGGATTGATAGAATTACACAAGAGCGTCAGTTATGCATTTGTCCTGATGTTTGTTCTTGGCATTGTAATATTTGCTCATGGTATGAACTTGCTTGAGAAGATTTTCCGATGAATTTTCTAAGTTATTTGTGCTTTAGGCTGTAAACTATGGCCTCATTTGTTTCTCCTTAATTACGTCGTTTTCGATTTAAATCGGCGAAAACAGTTACTGTGTGTTGTTTGGTAACACGCCTTTTGCATAATCTCTTTTCCTATACCTCCGTAATGCTGCCGATCTCAAATGAAAAAAAAATGTCGCTTACCCAAACTCCGCTTACTCCATTTCTTTAAACTCCGCTTCTGCAAAAGAAATGCCGCAACCAAACGAGGCCTATGACTTAAAAAGTTCTGCTATTAGCTGTATTCTTATCTTTATCAGTCACCTTATTTTGCTAGAATTCTACAGAAGCCTTATTTTTTATTGTATGTTGTTACATATGCAGAAAGATGTATTCTTAATAAGCTCGAATGCCATGCGTTACAATGCTTCAGATACAATTTACTTTCGGCAGGTATATTATCACAAACTGTACTGAGACTGTAAAATGTGCTGTATATGATCTTTTCTCTCAGGAAACATCTAAAGAAATTGGTTTTCTTATCCAGGCACGGTCCATTCATGAGCTGGCTAAGAAAAGTTTTGAGAACTTGAGACAAGAGAGCGATGATAATAATGATCCAGAGCCAAAAATAGCCCGCAGAGGTCGGCCTCCTGGCACCGGAAAGAACAATATTAACCGGCCAGTCGGCAGGCCTCCGGCAGAGCGGGCGGGTTCTGAATTTTCTTCTGAAGCTTCCCTTGCTAATGCTTCTAATGGCAACCTTTCTTCAAGTCCCATGACTGAGGCTCTTAGAAGAGGATCAGGATTTCATAAGCCCGATGTACCAGATTTATCTGCCATGGCTCCTCAATGTTTTCAGAGTTCTGATTCATATATTTTAAACAGTGAGCATAAATTAGAGAAAAGTGAAGATTTTTCAGGTCTTTATTTGTATTGTTGAATTAGTTTCAATCATGATGGTTTTAATTTTTAATATTTTTCCTTGAATAATATCAGTTCTTATTCCAGTTTCTTAATATTTTAGGCACTACTATCGTTGCAGGGAGTGTGTGGAAAGGGCCCTCAAAATCTGGAAAAAAACTTTCTGCTAAAGACGAGAATTGGCGAGATACACATAAGCAATACCAGCTCTCCTCCACGCCAGAGTTGCCTGCGCGGACAGCTCCTGCTGGAGACAGAAAAATTTTGGTGCCAGTGAGTGTAGTTTTAATTCACGCTTTCTTTTAAAGCTGATCTTAATTTTGGTTTCTAGAATGCTATGTAGTGGCTTAAGTCCTTTTTTGTAATCATTTCAATTCTATCCAATGACTTCACAATCCCTTTTTTTATAATACAACAACAACAACATCAAGCCTTCGTCCCACCATGTGGGGTCGGCTAAATGCATCCTTTTTCGCCATTGTGTCATGTTAAAGGTTAAATTCTCATTTAAATCTAATAAAGAAAGATCATTTCTAATATTTTCTAACCAAATTTTTTTAGGTCTACCTCTGAATTTCTTAAGATAAGTCAAATCTAATACCTCAACTTTCCTAACCGGGTCATCGGAAGGCCACCGTTTAATATGGCCAAAGCATCTAAGGCGACTCTCTCTAATCTTATCTTCCACTGGAGCTGCTGCCGTTGCCAGGTCCCAAGTCGTAGATGAGAAAAGTGGAGGGTTGTGTTAGGTAGTCGACGGCCAGCGTAAAACTTATCGAATAATCACATGAATTCTTTAAAAAATCCTATTTTTATAATCACTACAACAAAGACGTGTTCAATTCTCCAGGAATAAAAAATAGTTGGGATAACGTGCTGCTCACAAAAATTCATAGCATTTGGTTATTCTCTTGATGATATTTGTCACTAATCCATGTTTGCCTGATATCATTTGTCTCAGGTTGGTCTTCATGTGGAGTTCGCATATGCCAGGAGCCTTGCTCGTTTCGCGGCAAACCTGGGTCCAATCGGCTGGAAATTGGCTGCGAAAAGGATCGAGAAGGCGCTCCCTCCCGGGACCAAATTTGGACCTGGATGGGTTGGGGAAAGTGATCATCCTCGGCCACCTCAGTGCGGACTGTTCTTGACACCCTCTCTTACTCCTTCCTTAACACATTCAAATGTCTCAACAGCGTCAAGAGATAAATGTTCAGAAGTGGCTGAACAAGAGTGTCACTTTAAGACTTCTCCATCTACAACTTCTGTAGCTTCTACCAGCAGAATATCTGATAGCAATTCGGCTAAAGCTTCATCCCAGCTTCATCAGATAACAATGTTGCAAGCACCAGTAAATGGATTCAAAGCTCCATTCTCGCCTAGCATGTATCAATTGAGTAAGTTTGCCACGCCGAATGCCACTCCGAGCAACTTTGGCTTATAGGTAGTAACAGCTACAGTTCAGTTTCAAGCAACAGCACTACAGCAGCAATCAATCCCAGTCATCAAAGGCTTGCTACCCAATTCCTGGGTAGGATGAGAGTTGCCAAGCCCGGGCGGAAACCATGGAATCCCTTTGCCTAGTTCCCGTGAAGGGCGATCGCATTTTTGGAAACTTGGAAATTCAGTTTCCAGTTAGGTTCTGCTCCCTGCAGGGAATTCACAGCAGCCTGATGATCTAGCATCGCAGTTGCGAAAGGAAACCGGTCGCTACTTATTTCACCGCAAAGCGTGCTCCAATGCTGGAGTTTTGGTCATAATTAAAGCTTCGTTTGAGACAGCTTTCTTCTTGCTTCCTAAAATAGCTTTCTAGTACAAAAATTTCTTAAATTTAAAATTTTTATACTATAAAGTCGTTTTTAAAAGCAGTATGAAAGCTGTCCCAAACGAAGCCTAAGAGAGATAGTTCTTGAAATTTAGGGGACCTTCCAACCTTCCAGATGCTGCTTCCAAGCTCTTCAGCTTCTAGTGGCTATGTGCTCCAATGAGGCAAGGTATCATTCCTCTTATTTTACAAGTATAATTCATCAGAGCTTTTAGAAAAGCTGCAGGCGTGTTTTGAGATTTATCTTCTCAAAATTTTTGTCAAGTTTTAGTGATTTAATACTGGGAAGAATCAGTAGAATTGAGGTTCCATTTTTGTACAGAGAAATTGATGAACACATCAGTGAAATGAAGTAGGAAATTGTCATCTTAGCATTCCTTATACCAAATTCTTTTGTGCAGTTATACTAACTGAGTTTACAGTCTTCTTCTTATAGTTTTATTGGTTTGAGAATATGAGAATTTGCTTCCATATCACAGAACTTTTATATATTTACATATATAACATTGAAGTGAACATGAAGATTTAGATGTTAGATATGTAAATATATGAGAAAATTGGGGCATATATATAAACTTCTTTTAGAAAATGTATAAATGTATTAAGTGATATTTTGGTGTCAATGAGTACTTATTTGAATGATTAAGTTTAGGGTTTAGCTTAACCTATGGTTAGCAATTTGTATGTATGGTTGTACTGGTTATTGCATACTTAGGGAATTTACATAAATACCACAAAATTTTGAGTAGGGATATTTTGAGCCAATCATTTGCAATTGTTTTCATTTAGGCTACTACACTCATTTTATTATTATTAGTATTATTATTATTATTTTAAGGAATAATGAGTGTTCAAAATAAGAGAAGATTGGAGTTGGTGACTGCAAAGCAAAGTCTTTGTTTAGTGGTTGTTTAAAAAAAATTGTTTTGTTTTTATATTTTTTATTCTATTTATATTTTAATTGAAATAAAGTAGATATGATATATTAAAAAGTTTATTTGTTTAGTTAATATTAAATAAATTGATTTATGTGATACTGACGATAATTTTCAATTGAGTGGCAGCAAAAGTCATCGATAGGGGTGTCAATATTGGACTCGTCTCGAAAGCCCGACCCAAACCTAACCCAAAAAATTCGAGTTTGGGTTGACCCGAAGTTGGTTGGGTTTGGGTTCATAAAATCGACCCGTTTACAAAATCGGGTCAGGTTGACCTGGAAACTCGAAAATGACTCGAAAAATCTGTCTACTTGCTCTGGCAGCGCTGCCCGCAGCGCTGCCCGCGTTGCCTGCCCTAGCTCACCGTGTGCATTGAGCCGGGGAAACTGCCTGCGTAGCCTGCCCGCTGTTACCGCTGCCCCGCCTGCTGTGCCGTCGCATCTGTCGCGTTGTTGTGTTGTCACGCTGCCGAGCCTCGCGTGACAGCGTTTGCCGCGCTTTGTCGCTGCTCGGCTGCTAAACATCGACTGCCCCGCGATGTCGAAGCCGACGTTGAACACAGGCCGCCGAAGTCGTGCAATTTGTGCCGCTGTTGAAGTCGAAGCGGTTCGGGTCGGGTTGACCCGAACCAGAATTCGGACGAGTTTGGGTCCAAAAAATCGATTCATATACAAAAAATGGGTCGGGTTCGGGTTGACCAGAATAGTGTCAGGTCAGTTTCAGGTTTGACCCAAACCCGACCCGTGACTCGATTTTGACACCCCTAGTCATCGAGGTTATATATATATATATATTGCGTGTTAGAAAATTTGAGTGAATAGAGATTATATTTTATGTCTTAGCAATGCATAAAAATTCAAAACAAACAGATTAAAAATGATAGACCTAAAAATTTTTTATGTGAAAAATTTGAAGGGATAAACTATGGGGTCTGGCCAGTTGCGGAATTCATCTTCTAACAAGTGATACAAAAAAATTCTCTTCATTGTTCAAGAGGAGGAAAGTACAAAGATAGAATTTTTGCACTCAACAATATGGTCAAATCGTAACAGTATTCTTGGGATGTTGGTGATTTTTGATGTTGATTGTCAATGATGATGGTGGTTGCCGGTGGTAGTAACTGGTGCTCGTCGGCAACGATGATGTCTGAAAAATATAAGAGAACTCTTTAGTTTTGCTCCTCTTACATTCTTTCTTTCTCCTCTCCTCTTAAGTGAAAAATGAGGGTCTATTTTTAATTTCTTGCAGTGGTATAGCTAGTAAATAAGGAGAAGATCAACGACATGTTTGGAGTATTTCAATTGACAGCCGATATCAATTCCCCTCCCTCGATTATGGATCATTTATCAAGCATTTAAGCATTAATGATGCCAGAATTCAACGATCTTTGGCTCGTTGGATTTGCCTCGTCGAGCCACTAGATTAATTATAAGCATATCACATGTGAATATCATTTGGTTATCCAATTAATGTTCTAGAGCTTCCAATATGCTTTGGTCATTTGATCTAGATCCCGTTGGGCTTGGATTGGATCGAATTTGGTGTCGTTGGGTTTGTTTACTTGAGATGTTCAATTTGACTATAAATTTGCGGAAATCAAATTTCGAATGGCCCTAATTTAAAATTTTGAAGTCTCCAACTTATATTAGCATTGAGATTCGCGCCCGTACAAGATAATTTATTGATGATATATCAAGTAGTTCTTATTCACACTAATGAATAGTGCTTAGGGCATAGTAGTTTATTTACTCTTTTAAGCATATAATTTGGTAAACCAAGTTAGGCTTAATCAGTAAAATGCTAATTAGGTTGAGAATGGAGTAGTTATGAGAAGTATATATTTTTTATAAAGGGTTTTGTTGGTTGTTTGAAATTAAAGAATATGTTTTTGAGGATGTTCAAAGGTATAACATGCAATTGATGTAGTTAGCAATTAAAGTTAATTCATAATTTATTACATCTAAGAATGATATACACAATAATCAAGATCTTCCAATAATTCTATCAAAATATATTTAAATTCATGATTAAAAAATAATTCATATGTTCCTGGCTTCCTGTTAGAACATATGAATATTAAAGAACAGTTCAGTATATTAAATGAAACTTACAACTGCAATCAATGCATGAAAATAGAATAATTTACATGTTATGCACAGTTGATCATGAAAATTAAACATGTGTCTTTCAATTCATTCATTTATTTGTCTTACTTGTGATAGGGAATATTTCTCAAAATACATAAATAATTGATAAAAAAATTAACATAATCATGTCAACAAGTGTATAATGATTATAACTATAACATACTGAAAGTTAGATAATAAAATTTTGGTAGAAATCGAGGTATTGTCACTTTTGTAAGTTCTGTTCAATTTGAAATTTACAAAATACAAAATACACAAAGTCATTGAAATTAAAGCCATGATAATGATAGCTTACGTTGAGATGAACAAATTTCTACGCTGGCCTAATGAACGAAATCAACTCGGCGACATCCTAAATTTGATTCCTCTCTCTCTCTCTCTCTCTCTCTCTCTCCACCCCCCCCCCCCCCTCATCCTTATCTTGTTTTATTCTCCTTCTCTTGGCCAAATGAATTAAATATGGATGGAAATGATTTTTGAAGTAGATTTAGATATTTATGCAAATTATCTTGTTAACTGTCACAATCTAATCATATTAAGACAGGTCCTATCGTGTTGAAATATAAAAGGCAAATCTCAAGATCTAATTTTGAAATGTTTAAATTCTTTCAGATTTAAACTTTAAAATAAATAATATACTACATAGCTACTAGAAACATCCAAGAACTGAAAATAAATCCATCTACAATATTTATTTTATTTCATCCAAATGTATTTACACTATAGTACATGGCTACAAAAAAAAATACTATAGAAATAACTAATAAACTAGTCATGACTCTACAAAAATCAGAAAATAGAGATACCTATAAATGCAGATCTGATCATAAATTGCTAATCAACAAGCTTCTGTCCTTTCTGATCAAATCCTAAAAACTAGAACTATATTAGAATGAGCTAAAGTAGCTCAGCAAGCCACACAAACTATTCTAAATGTTCAATCATATTTGATCCTGAACTATTAATCAACAACATAGAAATACTTATAAGCTCAGATATGATCCTGAACTGTTAATCAACAAGCTCCTTCTACTTCCTAGATCCTAAAATCCTAGAAGTAAAATCATGGTGAGCTACAACAGTTTAGCATGCCACACAAATTGATCTCAATTTTTAAATATATATTTTATTCATCTTTTTAGAGTATTTAAATTCAATTAAATGCAACTTAATAAATCAAGGTACTAAGCATAATAATTATCCATATTCTAATAATAATATTGAACATATAATTAAAACTAATATAAAGTTCATATCACAGAGCTATTGATATCACATATCTTGGACCTAAATAGAATCTCAAAATGTTCCGACCCCATTTAACTCCCTTTTGTTCTTATAACATCAAAACATGCTCATAGGCACCATAACCTGGCTTATAGCCATCAGAATATACCTTATAGCACCAAAATATTTCCTGACACAAATAGAATCTCAAAGGATTTTGACTCGTTATCTCTTCCAATATATATAATTTAATCACATATGCACATGTTCATCATATTATAATAGTTAAAGCATAATTAAGTATGTGTTAGAATTGCACAATTTTTTATGATGGTAGTCAACAAAAAATCCTACTAAGCAAAAATGCACATTTTCAATAAATAACTAAATTATTAAGAATTGTGTAAACATAATTTTAAGATATTAATTGTACTACAACACTATTTTTTGGGGTACATATAATTTTTTACTAGTAAAAACCCCACAAATTCGAAATCCCTTGTTGTAAAATTTCTAGAAAAATATTCAAAATATTCATAATTTTAATCTCTATAATATAGAAAAAGTTACGTGTTGAAGGTTTTACTTGTGCAAAACTATTCCTATTTTTCGGTAACAAAAATAAAATTTTATTAGAACAATTTAGTAAAAAAATTATGTATATATATTTGGTTGTATTATTTATGAGGTCTTATGATACAAATATTTTCCTTATTGTTCCTCTAGATAGCATAGATTAAATAAATATTGCTTGATCAAAGTTTTGTTGTGTGAGGCCCACAAAGAATTATATAGATATTTGTATGAACTAATGTTGGATGATTGTCTCTTTAATATCGTATAAGATCTAAAATAAATGACATTGATATTTTTAGGTGAAGTGATAGATTCCTTCTTAATTTTTTATAAAATTTAAAATACAACATTATCAAGTTTTTATCTTACTATATAAAGTCAAATTCTCATTTAAATCTAATAAAAAAATGAGGTTTCTAATATTTTCTAACCAAGATTTTTTAGGTCTGCCTCTACCTTTCTTAGCATTGGCTAAATGCAATACATCTACTCAGCTAATCGGATCATCAAAAGGCTGATGTTTTTTGTGGCCATCTAAGGCAACTCTCTGTAATCTTATTGGCGACTGGTGTCACTCCAACCTTTTCAAGTATATACTCGTTTAGTCGTTTCACATTTTGTCTATGAGAGTGAAAGCCTCTCATCCGTCTGAGTGGGGGTGTAAATGAGTCGAGTATCTGTCTTATCGAGCTAAGCTTGTTTGGCTATTACTGACCTTGAGCTCATTTATTAAGCTCAAACTCGACTTGTTAAACAATTCATAGGCTCGAACTCGACTTGATTGCTCGATCTTAACTCAATTGTTGAGCTTTTAATGGCCAACATTCTGCGTCATAAATCATTTCAGGTCACCACCAACTTGTAAAATATTAGAAATTTTAAAGTAAATAAATAATTTCTTTTTAATGATATTATTTATTAGTTAACCTATAGGCTAGTGCCACGTGGCCATTTCTCCCTTCCCTCTCGACTCATCTTACCTACCTCGACAGACCTGAGGTCTTCTTTGAAGCTACCTACCACTCTAAGAAGACCTGCAACGAGTTTTTCATTTCCCTTTTGATTTTTTTTTTTTAATTTCAGAAAATATATTCTGATAAAAATTAAATTAATATAAATTCAGAAATCAATAAATTTATTTTAAAATTAGTATTCCATATAAAAACTTTATAGTATTTGAATATTATATTATTTTAAAATGCATATAATTAATTTCATATTATATTATTTTTATGGCATATATAATTAATTATAAATGATATTTTTAATACAATTAAATTAGTAAATAAATATTTTAAAATTATTTATTAAAATTTAATTTTTAATTTTGAGTCCTCTCCATTGCTCCTCATTTATTTAGGATAAATAATTGGCTAAAAAATATTCTATTTAAATTTAATTAATTTATATAAATTATGTTTATTTAAAAATAATAATAATATGATATTTTCACATAAATGTCCACCAATTTCTGTTATTTACAAACTTCTCTGAAATTAGTGTGAACTGAGAAGGAAATTTACATGAAACATACACGGGTTAGTGTATCACCCTATATAAGGAGAAATTCTGTCCCGCTGAGAGAGAGAGAGAGAGATGGAGAGAGCGGTCGATAGGCAGAGGGTTCTTCTGCGGCATCTGCAGCCCTTGTCTTGCAGCGACCCTCCATGCCTCTCGGTAACTAGCTCATTCTGTAGCTGGATCAGCTTCTATTGGGAGATTTCTTCGTCTCATTGTTTGTTTGATCGGATTTGGGCAATCTGGGTTTAAATGGTTTTGATTTCACCTGGTTTGGGGTGATTTGAGCTTCTTTTGGTGATAAGAAGGGGGTTTTTGTTCTTGTGCAGGGGTCTAGTTGTGCGGCTACGGAGAATTTGGTGTATCAGAAGAGCAATGGCTTTGATGACGATGTTGTTATCGTGGCGTAAGTTATTCGTCTTGTGCTTGAACTAACGCAGTGGTTGCTTTCTGAGTATTCTGCATATATTTTATTCGAACTGGGGTGGTTTGCCTATTTGTTTTAAACTTATGGAGTTTTAAATTACTTTTGGAAGGATCCTTGTTGACTACAAGTTCTTGTGTTTAAGGCCTTAATTTATGACGGTCTGAGCTTGAGTTTATTATTAATTTTTCTCAAAAATAAAGAAAAAATCCTTATTTTTTATGGCTAGTCGTGAAAAAATCCTTATTGTTTAAACTAGACCGAGTAATTTCAGAGTGTTTTTATTTTTTATTGCTTTATTTATGTTTGATGTGACATAAAGGGTATTGATGCCAGGTTATTTTTATGTTGTTTTTTTTTTTCTTTTACTATGAGAGAAGTGGTCAGTCAGGATGCATTTTTGGCACGGTTGTGCGTGATCGGCGCGGCGGCATGCATCGCTGATCGCTGGGTGAGACTGGGGAGAGGCTGAGTGCAGCGGAAGATGCTCGTGGGGTGACTGGCCGTGAGAGGGGGCGGGAGCAGGGTAGTCCGGTGGCAGGCATGGAGGCATGGAGCTGCATGAGATCATTGAAAAAATAAAAATATTTAAAAAATATTTTGAGTGTTTTTAAAAACAGTTTGTTTTTATTTTTTTAAATGAAAAATAAAAAACATTCCAAAGAAATTTATTCAAATTAAAAAAAAAACTTGGCGTGATTCTAAACAGTTTAGTATCTATGCTTCTTGAGCATGTGCCGTGTATTCCCATGTGAATCTTGTTTTAATTTGATTTGTCTTATACAAAGGAACTATTAAGATCTTTTGTAAATTCCAATTTTTCTGTAATGTTTTAAGAGTATAATTACTGGATCCAAAATTCTCTTGTGAAAATTGGGGCAGACTTTATCAGAGGATTTAGTGAATGTTATAATTTCTTCAGCCAAACTAAGTTGATTTTTTCCAGTTGGGTTGACAAAATAGAGAGAAAGAGGGACAGAGAGTAAGGGATTTATGAAAAGCCCCTTCAGATGTGACATGAGAATATTCTCTTCAGACTTGTTTTTTTTTTTTTTAACATTTAAGCCGCTAAGGCAAACTCTATACATACAAATATACAAACTTTGAATCCAAGAGCTCTTGATTAATAGTCAAAGCTCCCAACGAATAGATTGCGTTCTTTGGCTTTGCTATCTGTATTAAACTTTAGAAACACCTGTTACAGGTGTGATGTCAATTCAACTTTTTTACATGGTGACTATATAATAGAACTAATAAAGTTTATATCCAATTATATGGTCAATATGGGAGGTCATTCTTTTTTAGGAGAGTTATCAAATCACTTATTTTTAAAGTCAGAACATGGGTGAGATCTTTTTTTTGGCTGACCCTAAAGTTCCTTCTATTGGCAACTGAACTTGTAAGTTGGATCCAATGGTGTGGGATCTCTGTTTATGATCAAGGCAATTCTGCTCTTCCAATCACCATGATAAGCTCTTGAATCAGATTTTAAGACATGTTCTTAGTATTTTATTAAGTATTATCATTTGTAATGTAGCGCAAATCCTGAGTTGCAATTCCTCTTCTGCATCTTCGTGCACTTGGAGATAATTTTCATATCTTCATCTAATAGAATCCATGTATTAAGATGCTACGCTCACACTTTGTTGAAAGCTTGCACTTCGTAAGCAAACAATACAATGGACCATTTCTTCTATGATTCAACATTTGTTTTTGTACTTGCAGTGCTTGCCGACTTGCACTTCGTAAGCAAACAATACAATGGACCATTTCTTCTATGATTCAACATTTGTTTTTGTACTTGCAGTGCTTGCCGAACTGCAATTTGCAAAGCCAACAAAGGAGGTTTCAAGGATGCACACGCAGAAGACCTTCTAGCTCCTCTTCTAGAGGTTTGTTTAAATATTACGATAGAAAAATGTTGGAACTTGCATCAAAGACCAGATATCAACTTGTTTGAGAAAACTTTCTAAGTTTCACTATTTTGTTTCTGGCCTTAATTAGGAGTTGTTGCAGAAGACTAAAGTGAACCCAAATGAAGTTGGTGATATCATTGTTGGTACCGTCCTGGCCCCTGGGTCTCAAAGAGCTATTGAGTGCAGGATGGCTGCCTTCTATGCTGGTTTCCCAGGCATTTTTTCTCCAATTTCTTCTTCTTGAACATTCAATGTCTCGTTTTTAGCATTTAATTCTTAGCTTATACTGTATTCTCTCCCCAAATAAACCAGAGACTGTTCCTCTTAGAACTGTGAACCGACAATGTTCATCTGGTCTTCAGGCTGTTGCAGATGTTGCTGCTGCTATTAAAGCCGGATACTATGACATTGGTAAAATAATTTTCTGATGTGTTTTATTATTCAGTTCTTATGGTACTTCAGAAATTATGTTGTTTTTTTTTTCTTTTGCCTTTCTGTGAAAGGTATTGGAGCTGGTTTGGAGTCTATGACTTTGAACAAAGTTGGATGGGAGGGGTCGCCTAATCCAAAGGTTTCTCTATGTTTTCCTCACGTTTTTTTCTGACTGTATGCCATAACATACTTCTAATGTATAGGATGATCAGGATTAAAACCTTTATTTCTAATGAACTTATTCGATCTCAAGGCCAAATATCTTCAACAAGTCCAAGATTGTTACCTACCAATGGGCGTTACATCTGAAAATGTTGCAGAACGCTATGGCATTACAAAGGAGGAGCAAGACCAAGCTGCTGTGAGTGCCATGCAAAGATATTTTTGTTCTTCACCCCATGCTGTATTATGACACTCCTAAACATTGATCAGGTCGTATCTCATAAGCGTGCAGCTGCTGCAATTGCTTCTGGTAAATTCAAGGAAGAAATTGTACCTGTCACAACAAAGGTGAAATTTTCATTATATTAAGGATCTGCTTTTTAATTGTTGGGTTTTCCTGATTCCTACTGTTTACTTGTTCTCATATTGGAAAGAGCTAGAGATTATAATAAAAAATAGTTAAACTGAAAGCAACTCAGCTAATAAATTTCAAGCAGGTTCTCCCCTCGATATCAGGGGTTCCTGTACCTATTTCAAAAAAAAGTACCTCCAACAACATAAATGTTTGAATGGTTTAGAATGTAACTCACTGTGATCAAACAAGATGCTCAGAGGGCTTTATCTTGTGTATTTTTTATCGTCAACTAAACTGAGTTGAGGTGATCGCCAATAATGTTAAAATAAATGTGAAACATATTATCATAACAAAGCCTAACAGGTTGCCAAAGCCCACCACCATGTCATGGTACCATTTATTATTCTCTCTCAAATTTAGAAATCTGCAAACTTGATGCATATAATAAAAAAACTACGTATAAGGGAGAATTATAGTGATTTTCATGCCCCCTATATGCATATATTTGTTGTTGTTTTTCAAGAAACTGTATTATTGTTCTTGTGAAGATCATGGATCCAAAGACTGGAGTTGAGAAGGTGGTTACAGTCTCCATGGATGAGGGTGTTCGCCCTAATACATCCTTGTCTGATCTTGCAAAACTCAAACCAGCATTTAAAAAGGGTGGAAGCACTACAGCAGGTGCAGGAGACTTGTATATTTGTTTCAGTAATTTTGATTATCTGCGGCTTGAATTTTAGTATTAATTCAACATGTACAATTTTGCAGGCAATGCTAGTCAACTTAGTGATGGTGCTGGGGCTGTCCTCCTCATGAGGAGAGATGTCGCAATACGAAAGGGACTTCCCATTCTCGGTATTTTCAGGTTTGGGTTTTTCTTTAAAATGGATTTGGTTATTTCTGTCCTGTTAAAAATCATTAAGATGATGTATTTCTAATTCATCTAGCATTATATCGACTTTGAATTCTAGATGATTACCAGTAGTTTTAGTTTTCTTGTCATTAAAATTGACAACAGGAAAAAACTGTGGAAAAGATTAAATCGCATAGTCACCAAAATATCTATGTTGTCTTTGGTACAGTCTGTTGACCTACTGCCCACCTTAGTGTTGGTAGGCGTGCATTTTTTTTCCATCTCTTAAGAGCTATACTTGAATTTGTTTAAGCTTCTTAATGGATTATGATGACACATTCTCTTTTATGAAATTAAGACTTTTTTATGGAAAACGGCTATCTAAGAAACCCCCACCCCCACCTACCTCCTTTTTGCATGTCATATTCTTCTTTGCGGTTCAATCAACTTGGCAATTCGAAAGTTATTTTTTATGTTTACAAGCCTTTAAAGATCCTATTTCATCACACCCGAGGTTCTGATTTCTCCTTGAACTAAGCGAGCGCTGCCTTTGGTAGAAGCTGGTGCATATATGTACTTATTATTGCTTCTTATGGTTTCTGCAGTTTAGCTCTTTCTGCTTGATAAAATTTAACTAATTTTCAGCCGCTTGCTCCCAAAAAGGAAGGACTGAATCTTCCTAGAAACGCTTTGGGCAAAGGGTTAGAATATCTTTCTGGGTTATCCTAGTATTTGTCCCTATTTCAAGGAATATTTGGAAAATGACAAATTTACTTTATGTTTTGTACTTTGTGGGGGCATAGAGTTTATGCCTGCCATCTCTTTTCTACTCACAATTACAAATCCCGCTTTTCTTTTGCTCTGTTATCTCTAAAGTGGTCATTTATCATATTATCTCCCTAGATTGTGTTATTTTATGATCATTCAGCTGAACCTCAGTCCTGCATATTTCTAAATAATAATGTCTTTATAGTAACTTGAGAGACTGCCATCTTCATAAATTCTTGACCGTGCTACTACTACTGCCTGTAGGAGCTTTGCTGCAATTGGAGTTGATCCTGCTGTGATGGGCATTGGTCCTGCTTTTGCTATACCTGCTGCAGTAAGAGCAGCTGGCCTTCAAATTAAAGATATTGACCTATATGAAATAAATGAGGTAATATTTAAATCCTACTAATAAAAATCTCGGTTCCCATGCATTTGTACGCACATATTTTCCACCCCGAAGTGACAAACTTGTTTGTGATGCATCAGGCTTTTGCATCTCAGTATGTATATTGCATCAAAGAGTTGGGGCTTGATCCCGAAAAAGTCAATGTTAATGGCGGTGCCATTGCTCTTGGCCATCCCTTGGGTGCAACAGGTATTTTAGTACTCTATTGTCAATTATCTGAACATTGCAATAAAAATATAGAAAAACAGAAAAACCTTATCATTGTCTTATCTTTTTTTTGCCTTGATCCTTCCTTTTGAAAACTTTGATTTGATATTAATAGTAGTCATCACCTCTTAGGCTTCATTTGGGACGGCTTTTTTGCTGCTTCTTAAAGCAACTTTATTGTACAAAAATTTTAATTTTAAATTTTTACTAAAAAGCTGCTTTAAGAAAGCCGTCCCAAATGAAGCCTTAGTTTCATAGATCAACTTTTTGGTAGTAACATTACATTTAAGATTTGACGTTTTGCCTATAGGCATAAAAACAATCTTTAGTATTGGATGGGAATTGGGAAATTTGAGCTGTTGTTCATGGCAACCATCGTAATCTTTTTTCTTTTTCGTTTTGGATTAAATTTAGGGCTTAGCTGATATGGACTCACATGGGTGTTTCTTGTATATGTGGCATATCTTCTGGTTCATGTTGCGTTCAGCCATGTAGCTTTGTGATCCTGTTGCAGGTTTCTGTTTCAGCAAAGCTTTGGCTATGTAGTAGCCTATGTGGCTCCTGTGTCGGGTGCTCTCCTGTAGCTTCTTGTTTCATGCATGCACTATACAGATTATGCGATTATTGCATGACTTCTTATTATTGAAAAGTGCCTTTTTGTTTGGGGACTACCTAGACTTACCATTTGGCCATTTTATAGAATCATATTTGACATGACCTAACCATGGAGCTCAAATAAACAAAGTGAATGGATGGTTTTTAGATCATGTGACTGATACGCCTTGGTTTCACAAAATTAGGGTTTGCCCTAATTTCCCTTCAAGGTTGGAATTTCTCCACCAAATCAAAGTCAACACAAAACAAGAAAGATGAGAGGAAGAACAAAAGAGCTTTGCATTAATCTTCAAGACAAAACAAAAGACAAAGCTAGTCCACTTCGAGAAGGACCAAATCTCCCAAAAGAAACCCTAGAGAAAACAAGAAGGAAAAGAGAAAGAACTTTCTTCACATGATGCCCCCAAAATAAACCCTAATGGCTCCTTTCATACAATCTCACAACTTCCCCCTCATCCCTAAATTACCCCCCATCATCCACCCTCCATTTTCCCCCCAAAACTTGGCCTCCCAACTTGATGCCCAAGGATTTAAGTAAGTGGGCCCAAAGGGCCCACCTTGACCCTCTCCCTTTTCTCCCCAGATTCGGCCGCCCCCCCCCCCCCCCCTTTGGCTCGCCCGGGCCGAAGGCCCCGCCTTCCGCCTCCTGTAGACCCGTAAGGGTCTCGGATGGACCGGCTCAGCCGGTCCATCAATACCGCCCTCTAGAAGATCAACCTTGTCCTCAAGGTTGAAGTCTGGAAATTGCTCTTGCATAGCCTCATATATCTCCCACGTAGCCTCATGCGTCGGAAGGTCCTTCCACTCAATGAGTACCTCCCTCTTGCCTTGATCATTCTTCCTTACTTCTTTCACCTGTAGTGGTTTTAATAAGAATTGCATATCTCCTGTGAGGCCTCGTGGTATGGTAGGAGTGGCCATGATGTTCTCCCCTATGCTCCTCTTCAATAGTGACACATGGAAAACCGGGTGGATGGAGGATTGAGGTGGTAACTTGAGGCGGTAGGCCACCATCCCTACTTTCCTCTCGATCTCAAAAGGCCCGTAGTATCGTGGGGAAAGCTTCTCACTTCTTCTGTTAGCCACAGTCTTCTGTCGGTAAGGCCGCAGCTTTAGGTACACCATTTCTCCCACCTCAAATGTCACATCCTTGCGATGCGAATCTGCCCTGATCTTCATGATCTGCTGGGCTCGCAATAGGTGCTCCCTCAATTCTTCCAACACTCTATCCCTCTCCTCTAAGTATTGATCCACTAGATAGACAGAAGTCGTTCCCTTCTGATAATTCACCAAGGGTGGTGGATCCCTCCCATAAAGGATCTTGAAAGGTGTAAACTGAGATGCGGTATGGTAACAAGTATTGTACCAATATTCTGCCCATGGCAGCCATTTGACCCATTGCTTAGGCCTCTCTCCAGCGAAGCATCTCAAATAAGTCTCCACACTCCGGTTCACCACCTCGGACTGTCCGTCTGTCTGTGAGTGGTATGCTGTACTCCGCTTCAAGAATGTGCCCTGCATCTTGAAAAGCTCCTTCCAAAATGAACTCAAGAAAACCTTGTCTCTATCTGAGACAATAGAAGTGGGGACCCCATGCAATCGAACCACCTCTCTGATGAAAGTCGATGCAACAGTAGGAGCTGAAAAAGGATGCCGTAGTGGAATAAAATGGCTGTACTTGCTCAGACGATCCACTACCACCATGATGACTGTATATCCCTCCGACTTGGGTAACCCCTCAATGAAATCCATGGTGACTTCCTCCCAAATCTTGTTTGGAAGCATCAAGGGCTGCAGCAATCCACTAGGGGCACAAGCTTGATACTTGTTCCGTTGACAAATATCACATTTGCTCACCATATCTTTGACATCTCCTCTTAACCCCTTCCAAAAGAATTCGGCTTTCACCCGCCGATAGGTCTTCTCCACCCCTGAATGTCCACCAATACGGCTATCGTGGTACTCCCGTAGAAGAATGGGGACAAATGCTGAGTCGCGGTGTAGTACTAACCTCCCCCTGTATAATAAAAGAGAGTTCTCTAGGTGATACCCTTTGAACCCTCCTTCTCCCTTCTGGATAGCCGCGCGGATTCTCTCTAACTCCTCCGTATGTTGATTTTCCCTCACCAATTCACCCCAATCAACCAATTGGGGAACAGATAGTGCCATCAGCTGTGAGCACTCCACACGGGATAGAGCATCTGCCACCTTGTTTTGAGCCCCGGGCTTATACTGAATCTCAAACTCATACCCCAATAGTTTTGCCATCCACCTCTGATGTTCCTCTGCCACCAACCTTTGCTCTAGTAAGTACTTGAGGCTCCTCTGATCAGCACGAACTATAAATCGTTGCCCCAATAGATAAGGCCGCCATTTTTGAATGGCCAACACAATGGCCATCAGTTCCCGCTCATAAACTGACTTCAACCTCGCCCTCGGTGATAGGATTCTGCTGAAGAAAGCAATCGGCTTGTGATTCTGCATGAGTACTGCTCCCAAGCCCACTCCCGAAGCGTCAGTCTCAACCACAAATGGCTGGGTGAAATCTGGAAGAGCCAAAACTGGGGCACTAGTCATGGCTTCCTTCAGAGTCTTCATGGCTTTCTCTGCCTTCTCTCCCCACTGAAAGTTGTCCTTCTTCAGCTGATCAGTCAAAGGGCCGGCTATGGAACCATAGCCCTTAATAAATCTCCTGTAGTAGCCAGTAAGTCCCAAAAATCCCCTTAGGCCTTTAAGGGATTTTGGTGTAGGCCACTTCATCATGGCCTCTATCTTAGTGGGGTCAGCCGCCACCCCACTTTTCGAAATGATGTGCCCCAGATACTCCACCTCCTTCTGCGCGAAAGAACACTTCTTCTGGTTGGCATATAACTGATGCTCCAATAAGGTAGTGAGTACCACCCCTAGATGGGTGACATGGTCCTGCAGAGATTTGCTATACACCAATAGATCATAAAAAAAAACTAGAACAAACCTCCTCAAGTAGGGCTGGAAGACCTGATTCATCAAGGCTTGGAAGGTGGAGGGAGCGTTAGTGAGCCCGAATGGCATCACTAGAAACTCATAATGACCCTCATGTGTTCGGAACACTGTCTTCTGAATGTCTTCAGTCTTCATCCTAATCTGGTGATAACCAGATTTCAGGTCCACCTTGGAGAAGATGGTGGCTCCCCCAAGCTCATCCAAAAGCTCATCTACCACCGGAATAGGGAATTTGTCCAACACAGTCTCTTTATTGAGGGCCCGATAGTCCACACAGAATCGCCAACTTCCGTCTTTCTTTTTTACCAAGAGTACAGGGCTGGAAAATGGGCTCACACTGGGCTGGATCACCTGAGCCTCCATCATCTCTGCTACTAACCTCTCAATCTCTTCTTTCTGAGCATGAGGATATCTGTAGGGTCGCACGCTGATGGGTGCTACCCCGGTCTTCAACACAATAGCATGCTCCCTAGATCTGATAGGGGGTAGCCCCTGGGGCATCTGAAACACTGTGGAGTGCTGTTGTAGAAGATCCTGGACCACCTCAGGTATGTCTTCTGGCTCCTTTTCTACCTCTATGCCCACCTGCTGTAGCTCTATCAAATAGCCCTCTCCCTCATCCCTCAAAGTCTTGAAGATGGACTTCAAGGCCACTCTGGATCTGCACAAACTGGGGTCTCCCTGTAGCGTCACTCTCCTGCTCCCCTTCCCATACTCCATGTACAATTTCTTCCAATTCACCTTCATCTCCCCCAAGGACTGGAGCCACTGCATCCCAAGTATCACGTCAGTGCTTCCCAACTCCAGTAGTAGGAAGTCTTGAACTATCTCCTCTCCTTGCAATGTTAGAGTCACTCCCTTACACTGCCCGTTACAGTTCTCCTTCTTCCCCGTGCCCAAAATGACACCTACACCTCTCCCTTGTGTCACTGATAGCCCCACCTTCTCCACTAATCTGCAAGCAATGAAGTTGTGGGTGGCCCCACTATCAATCAGAACCATCACCTTGTAGCCTGCAATCTCCCCTTCTAGCTTCATGGTGGAATGCGATGTCAGTCCCGCTATGGAGTTGAGTGAGACCTCCACCATAGCCAAGTGAGGGTGCTCTTCCTCACTTCCACCCTCCTCAGTTGCTCCTGTATCCTCTTCTTCCCCCTCTGAATCCTCCACTAGGATCACATGTAGTGTCTTCTCCTTACACCTATGCCCTGGTGTAAACTTTTCATCACAGCGGTAGCAAAGGCCCTTGGCCCTTTTTTCCTTCAGCTCTGAGTCAGTCAACCTCTTGAACCCCCCTTGGTTCACTGCTGTAGTGGTTCTTGCCGTGGTTACCTCCCTAGGAGGGAGGATGGTAACCGCCTTTGTAACTCCACCCATGGGGGTGGTCGGAAAGTGGGGTAAGACACCCTGATCTCCTCGGTGGCTCCACCTTCAGCTTGTCCTCCACCAACTGTGCAGTCTCCATGATTCTTACTAACCCCTGTGGAGCCACTACTCTGATGGCTGCTCTGATGTGAGGCTTCAACCCCTTCATGAAACTCCCCTCTAGAAGGTCATCCGGAATCCCTCTTAGTCTGCCTAATAGTAGCTCAAAGTGCTCTCTCTACTCTGCCACCGTGCCCTCCTGCACTAAAGCCAACAACTGCTCATAGTGGGTGCCCTCACTTGACACCCTGAATCTATGAAGTAGGTCTTTGAACTCCTCCCAACTCCTAATATGTTGTCTCCCTTCAAGCCACTGAAACTAGGCCAGAGCCTTCCCCTCCAAGCATACCGGTACCGCCATCAGCTTCTCCTCTTCTGTGACACCGTTCACCGCAAAATAGCGCTCCACTCTGTAGATCCATCCATACGCATCCTCCCCTTCAAAAATAGGGATCTTCAATTTCCTCATGCGGTTGTCAGCTCGGTGGAAGGTTCTTCCATCTCCCCATGTCCCCTGAGTAAATCCCTCACCTTGTGGTCTTCCCCTTCTCTCCACCGGTAAGGATTTTGAAGTCCCCTCCCTAGTGGTTCTCTTGGCTCTCCATAGCCCATGCCGTAGTCCTCCCTTCTTCCTCCCTGCTCCCACGTGGCACGATTTCCTTCACGTGTGCCGTGGGGGCCTACCGAGCCCATGTATGGCCGGCCTCCCTGACCACCTGTCATCCCCCAAGGGCCACCTATTCCAGACCCTTCTCCTCCTTCCCTTTGCCATTGGCCTTGCATGCCATCTTCACTTTGATTTACTCCTTCTTCCCTAATTGGACAATTAGGGTTAGGGTTTTGATTCGTCACCGGAGATTTCCCCTTTTCCTTAGGGTTTGGTGGAGCAACTTGAGCTTCTAACAATTTTTGGATCATCTCTTCCATTCCCCCAAATCTTTCTTCAAGGGATGAAAATTTGCCTTCCATCGACGAGAGTTTCTCCCCCACCTCTTCTTTCAATTGGCCCATCTCCCCCTCCAAAACTTCCACTTTCTTTGACGCCATGCCGTCTAGGATCAAGAGCTCTGATACCAAATTGATACGCCTTGGTTTCACAAAATTAGGGTTTGCCCTAATTTCCCTTCAAGGTTGGAATTTCTCCACCAAATCAAAGTCAACACAAAACAAGAAAGATGAGAGGAAGAACAAAAGAGCTTTGCATTAATCTTCAAGACAAAACAAAAGACAAAGCTAGTCCACTTCGAGAAGGACCAAATCTCCCAAAAGAAACCCTAGAGAAAACAAGAAGGAAAAGAGAAAGAACTTTCTTCACATGATGCCCCCAAAATAAACACCTAATGGCTCCTTTCATACAATCTCACAACTTCCCCCTCATCCCTAAATTACCCCCCATCATCCACCCTCCATTTTCCCCCCAAAACTTGCCTCCCAACTTGATGCCCAAGGATTTAAGTAAGTGGGCCCAAAGGGCCCACCTTGACCCTCTCCCGTAAGTTATTCGTCTGTGCTTGAACAACGCAGTGGTTGCTTCTGAGTATTCTGCATATATTTTATTCGAACTGGGGTGGTTTGCCTATTTGTTTTAAACTTATGGAGTTTTAAATTACTTTTGGAAGGATCCTTGTTGCACAAAGTTCTTTGTTTTAAGGCCTTAATTTATGACGGTCTGAGCTTGAGTTTATTATTAATTTTTCTCAAAAATAAAGAAAATCCTTATTTTTATGGCTAGTCGTGAAAAAATCCTAGTGTTTAAACTAGACCGAGTAATTTCAGAGTGTTTTTATTTTTATGCTTATTTATGTTTGATGTGACATAAAGGGTTTTGTTGCCATGATTTTTATGTTGTTTTTTTTTCTCTTTTACTATGAGAGAAGTGGTCAGTCGGATGCATTTTTGGCACGGTTGTGCGTGATCGGCGCGGCAGCATCGCTGATCGCTGGGTGAGACTGGGAGAGGCTGAGTGCAGCGGAAGATGCTCGTGGGGGTGACTGGCCGTGAGAGGGGCGGGAGCAGGGTAGGCCGGTGGCAGCATGGAGGCATGGAGCTGCATGAGATCATTGAAAAAATAAAAATATTAAAAAATATTTTGAGTGTTTTTTAAAAACAGTTTTGTTTTATTTTTTTAAATGAAAAAATAAAAAACATTTCCAAAGAAATTTATCAATTAAAAAAAAAACGGGCGTGATTCTAAACAGTTTAGTATCTATGCTTCTTGAGCATGTGCCTGTATTCCCATGTGAATCTTGTTTAAATTTGATTTGTCTTATACAAAGGAACTATTAAGATCTTTTGTAAATTCCAATTTTTCTGTAATGTTTTAAGAGTTAATTACTGGACCAAAATTCTCTTGTGAAAATTGGGGCAGACTTTATCAGAGGATTTAGTGAATGTTATAATTTTCTTCAGCCAAACTAAGTTGATTTTTTCCAGTTGGGTTGACAAATAGAGAGAAAGAGGGACAGAGAGTAAGGGATTTATGAAAAGCCCCTTCAGATGTGACATGAGAATATTCTCTTCAGACTTGTTTTTTTTTTTTTTTAACATTTAAGCCGCTAAGGCAAACTCATAACATACAAATAACAAACTTTGAATCCAAGAGCTCTTGATTAATAGTCAAAGCTCCCAACGAATAGATTGCGTTCTTTGGCTTTGCTATCTGTATTAAACTTTAGAAACACCTGTTACAGGTGTGATGTCAATTCAACTTTTTTACATGGTGACTATATAAAAGAACTAATAAAGTTATATTCCAATTATATGGTCAATATGGGAGGTCATTCTTTTTTAGGAGAGTTATCAAATCACTTATTTTTAAAGTCAGAACATGGGTGAGATCTTTTTTTTGGCTGACCCTAAAGTTCCTTCTATTGGCAACTGAACTGTAAGTTGGATCCATGGGGTGGGATCTCTGTTTATGATCAAGGCAATTCTGCTCTTCCAATCACCATGATAAGCTCTTGAATCAGATTTTAAGACAGGTTCTTAGTATTTTATTAAGTATTATCTTTGTAATGTAGCGCAAATCCTGAGTTGCAATTCCTCTCTGCACTTCGTGCACTTGGAGAATTTTCATATCTTCATCTAATAGAATCCATGTATTAAGATGCTACGCTCACACTTTGTTGAAAGCTTGCACTTCGTAAGCAAACAATACAATGGACCATTTCTTCTAGATTCAACATTTGTTTTTGTACTTGCAGTGCTTGCCGACTTGCACTTTCGTAAGCAAACAATACAATGGACCATTTCTTCTATGATTCAACATTTGTTTTTGTACTTGCAGTGCTTGCCGAACTGCAATTTCAAAGCCAACAAAGGAGGTTTCAAGGATGCACAGCAGAAGACCTCTAGCCTCTTCTAGGGTTTGTTTAAATATTACGATAAAAAAATGTTGGAACTTGCATACAGACCAGATATCAACTTGTTTGAGAAAACTTTCTAAGTTTCACTATTTTGTTTCTGGCCTTAATTAGGAGTTGTTGCAGAAGACTAAAGTGAACCCAAATGAAGTTGGTGATATCATTGTTGTACCGTCCTGGCCCCTGGGTCTCAAAGAAGCTATTGAGTGCAGGATGGCTGCCTTCTATGCTGGTTTCCCAGGCATTTTTCTCCCAATTTCTTCTTCTTGAACATCAATGTCTCGTTTTAGCATTTAATTCTTAGCTTATACTGTATTCTCTCCCCAAATAAACAAGACTGTTCCTCTTAGAACTGTGAAACCGACAATGTTCATCTGGTCTTCAGGCTGTGCAGATGTTGCTGCTGCATTAAAGCCGGATACTATGACATTGGTAAAATATTTTCTGATGTGTTTTTATTATTCAGTTCTTATGGTACTTCAGAAATTTTTGTTGTTTTTTTTTTCTTTTGCCTTTCTGTGAAAGGTATTGGAGCTTGTTGGAGTCTATGACTTTGAACAAAGTTGGATGGGAGGGGTCGCCTAATCCAAAGGTTTCTCTATGTTTTCCTCACGTTTTTTTCTGACTGTATGCCATAACATACTTCTATGTATAGGATGATCAGGATTAAAACCTTTATTTCTAATGAACTTATTCGATCTCAAGGCCAAATATCTTCAACAAGTCCAAGATTGTTACCTACCAATGGGCGTTACATCTGAAAATGTTGCAGAACGTATGGCATTCCAAAGGAGGAGCAAGACCAAGCTGCTGTGAGTGCCATGCAAAGATATTTTTGCTTCACCCCATGCTGTATTATGACACTCCTAACATTGATCAGGTCGTATCTCATAAGCGTGCAGCTGCTGCAATTGCTTCTGGTAAATTCAAGGAAGAAATTGTACCTGTCACAACAAAGGTGAAATTTCATTATATTAAGAATCTGCTTTTTAATTGTTGGGTTTTCCTGATTCCTACTGTTTACTTGTTCTCATATTGGAAAGAGCTAGAGATTATAATAAAAAATAGTTAAACTGAAAGCAACTCAGCTAATAAATTTCAAGCAGGTTCTCCCCTCATATCAGGGTTCCTGTACCTATTTCAAAAAAAGTACCTCCAACAACATAAATGTTTGAATGGTTTAGAATGTAACTCACTGTGATCAAACAAGATGCTCAGAGGGCTTTATCTTGTGTATTTTTTATCGTCAACTAAACTGATTTGAGGTGATCGCCAATATGTTAAAATAAATGTGAAACATATATATCATACAAAGCCTAACAGTTGCCAAAGCCCACCCACCATGTCATGGTACCATTTATTATTCCTCTCTCAAATTTAGAAATCTGCAAACTTGATGCATATAAAAAAAAACTACGTATAAGGGAGAATTATAGTGATTTTCATGCCCCCTATATGCATATATTGTTGTTGTTTTTCAAGAAATGTATATATGTTCTTGTGAAGATCATGGATCCAAAGACTGGAGTTGAGAAGGTGGTTACAGTCTCCATGGATGAGTGTTCGCCCTAATACATCCTGTCTGATCTTGCAAAACTCAAACCAGCATTTAAAAAGGGTGGAAGCACTACAGCAGGTGCAGGAGACTTGTATATTTGTTTCAGTAATTTTGATTATCTGCGGCTTGAATTTTAGTATTAATTCAACATGTACAATTTTTCAGGCAAGCAAGTCAACTTAGTGATGGTGCTGGGCTGTCCTCCTCATGAGGAGAGATGTCGCAATACGAAAGGGACTTCCCATTCTCGGTATTTTCAGGTTTGGGTTTTTCTTTAAAATGGATTTGGTTATTTCTGTCCTTAAAAATCATTAAGATGATGTATTTCTAATTCATCTAGCATTATATCGACTTTGAATTCTAGATGATTACCAGTAGTTTTAGTTTTCTTGTCATTAAAATTGACAACAGGAAAAAACTGTGGAAAAGATTAAATCGCATAGTCACCAAAATATCTATGTTGTCTTGGTACAGTCTGTTGACCTACTGCCCACCTTAGTGTTGGTAGGCGTGCATTTTTTTTCCATCTCTTAAGAGCTATACTTGAATTTGTTTAAGCTTCTTAATGGATTATGATAGACACATTCTCTTTTATGAAATTAAGACTTTTTATGGAAAACGGCTATCTAAGAAACCCCCACCCCCACCTACCTCCTTTTTTGCATGTCATATTCTTCTTTGCGGTTCAATCAACTTGGCAATTCGAAAGTTATTTTTTTGTTTACAAGCCTTTAAAGATCCTATTTCTCACACCCGAGGTTCTGATTTCTCCTTGAACTAGCGAGCGCTGCCTTTGGTAGAGCTGGTGCATATATGTACTTATTATTGCTTCTTATGGTTTCTGCAGTTTAGCTCTTTCTGCTTGATAAAATTTAACTAATTTTCAGCCGCTTGCTCCCAAAAGGAAGGACTGAATCTTCCTAGAAACGCTTTGGGCAAAGGGTTAGAATATCTTTCTGGGTTATCCTAGTATTTGTCCCTATTTCAAGGAATATTTGGAAAATGACAAATTTACTTTAGTTTTGTACTTGTGGGGGCATAGAGTTTATGCCTGCCATCTCTTTTCTACTCACAATTACAATCCCGCTTTTCTTTTGCTCTGTTATCTCTAAAGTGGTCTTTTATCATATTATCCCCTAGATTGTGTTATTTATGATCATTCAGCTGAACCTCAGTCCTGCATATTTCTAAATAATAATGTCTTTATAGTAACTTGAGAGACTGCCATCTTCATAAATTCTTGACCGTGCTACTACTACTGCCTGTAGAGCTTTGCTGCAATTGGAGTTGATCCTGCTGGATGCATTGGTCCTGCTTTTGCTATACCTGCTGCAGTAAGAGCAGCTGCGCCTTCAAATTAAAGATATTGACCTATATGAAATAAATGAGGTAATTATTAAATCCTACTAATAAAACTCCGTTCCCATGCATTTAGTACGCACATATTTTTCCACCCCGAAGTGACAAACTTGTTTGTGATGCATCAGGCTTTTGCATCTCAGTATGTATATTGCATCAAGAGTTGGGGCTTGATCCCGAAAAAGTCAATGTTAATGGCGGTGCCATTGCTCTTGCCATCCCTGGGTGCAACAGGTATTTTAGTATCCTATTGTCAATTATCTGAACATTGCAATAAAAATATAGAAAAACAGAAAAACCTTATCATTGTCTTATCTTTTTTTGCCTTGATCCTTCCTTTTGAAAACTTTGATTTGATATTAATAGTAGTCATCACCTCTTAGGCTTCATTTGGGACGGCTTTTTTGCTGCTTCTTAAAGCAACTTTATTGTACAAAAATTTTAATTTTAATTTTTACTAAAAAGCTGCTTTAAGAAAGCCGTCCCAAATGAAGCCTTAGTTTCATAGATCAACTTTTTGGTAGTAACATTACATTTAAGATTTGACGTTTTGCCTTATGGCATAAAAACAATCTTTAGTATTGGATGGGAATTGGGAAATTTGAGCTGTTGTTCATGGCAACCATCGTAATCTTTTTTTTTTTCGTTTTGGATTAATTTTAGGGCTTAGCTGTTATGGCTCACATGGGTGTTTCTTGTATATGTGGCATATCTTCTGGTTCATGTTGCGTTCAGCCATGTAGCTTTGTGATCCTGTTGCAGGTTCTGTTTCAGCAAAGCTTTGGCTATGTAGTAGCCTATGTGGCTCCTGTGTCGGGTGCTCTCCTGTAGTCTTGTTTCATGCAGGCACTATACAGATTTGCGATTATTGCATGACTTCTTATTATTGAAAGTGCCTTTTTGTTTGGGACTACCTAGACTTACCATTTGGCCATTTTATAGAATCATATTTGACATGACCTAACCATGGAGCTCAAATAAACAAAGTGAAATGGATGGTTTTTAGATCATGTGACTGATACGCCTTGGTTTCACAAATTAGGGTTTGCCCTAATTTCCCTTCAAGGTTGGAATTTCTCCACCAAATCAAAGTCAACACAAAACAAGAAAGATGAGAGGAAGAACAAAAGAGCTTTGCATTAATCTCAAGACAAAACAAAAGACAAAGCTAGTCCACTTCGAGAAGGACCAAATCTCCCCAAAAGAAACCCTAGAGAAAACAAGAAGGAAAAGAGAAAGAACTTCTTCACATGATGCCCCCAAAATAAACCCTAATGGCTCCTTTCATACATCTCACAACTTCCCCCTCATCCCTAAATTACCCCCCATCATCCACCCTCCATTTTCCCCCAAAAACTTGGCCTCCCAACTTGATGCCCAGGATTTAAGTAAGTGGGCCCAAAGGGCCCACCTTGACCCCTCCCTTTTCTCCCCAGATTCGCCGCCCCCCCCCCCCCCTTTGGCTCGCCCGGGCCGAAGGCCCCGCCTTCCGCCTCCTGTAGACCCGTAAGGTCTCGGATGGACCGGCTCAGCCGTCCATCAATACCGCCCTCTAGAAGATCAACCTTGTCCTCAAGGTTGAAGTCTGGAAATTGCTCTTGCATAGCCTCATATACTCCCACGTAGCCTCATGCGTCGGAAGGTCCTTCCACTCAATGAGTACTCCCTCTTGCCTTGATCATTCTTCCTTACTCTCTTTCACCGTAGTGGTTTTAATAAGAATTGCATATCTCCTGTGAGCCCTGTGGTATGGTAGGAGTGGCCATGATGTTCTCCCCCTAGGCTCCTCTTCAATAGTGACACATGGAAAACCGGGTGGATGGAGGATTGAGGTGGTAACTTGAGGCGGTAGGCCACCACCCTACTTTCCTCTCCGATCTCAAAAGGCCCGTAGTATCGTGGGAAAGCTTCTCACTTCTTCTGTTAGCCACAGTCTTCTGTCGGTAAGGCCGCAGCTTTAGGTACACCATTTCTCCCACCTCAAATGTCACATCCTTGCGATGCGAATCTGCCCTGATCTTCATGATCCTGCTGGGCTCGCAATAGGTGCTCCCCTCAATTCTTCCAACACCTCTATCCCTCTCCTCTAAGTATTGATCCACTAGATAGACAGAAGTCGTTCCCTTCTGATAATTCACCAAGGGGGTGGATCCCTCCATAAAGGATCTTGAAAGGTGTAAAACTGAGATGCGGTATGGTAACAAGTATTGTACCAATATTCTGCCCATGGCAGCCATTTGACCCATTGCTTAGGCCTCTCTCCAGCGAAGCATCTCAAATAAGTCTCCACACTCCGTTCACCACCTCGGACTGTCCGTCTGTCTGTGAGTGGTATGCTGTACTCCGCTTCAAGAATGTGCCCTGCATCTGAAAAGCTCCTTCCAAAATGAACTCAAGAAAACCTTGTCTCTATCTGAGACAATAGAAGTGGGGACCCCATGCAATCGAACCACCCTTCTGATGAAAGTCGATGCAACAGTAGGAGCTGAAAAAGGATGCCGTAGTGGAATAAAATGGCTGTACTTGCTCAGACGATCCACTACCACACCATGATGACTGTATATCCCTCCGACTTGGGTAACCCCTCAATGAAATCCATGGTGACTTCCCCCAAATCTTGTTTGGAAGCACAAGGGCTGCAGCAATCCCACTAGGGGCACAAGCTTGATACTGTTCCGTTGACAAATATCACATTTGCTCACCAATCTTTGACATCTCCTCTTAACCCCTTCCAAAAGAATTCGGCTTTCACCCGCCGATAGGTCTTCTCCACCCCTGAATGTCCACCAATACGGCTATCGTGGTACTCCCGTAGAAGAATGGGGACAAATGCTGAGTCGCGGTGTAGTACTAACCTCCCCTGTATAATAAAGAGAGTTCTCTAGGTGATACCCTTTGAACCCTCCTTCTCCCTTCTGGATAGCCGCGCGATTCTCTCTAACTCCTCCGTATGTTGATTTTTCCCTCACCAATTCACCCCAATCAACCAATTGGGGAACAGATAGTGCCATCAGCTGTGAGCACTCCACACGGATAGAGCATCTGCCACCTTGTTTTGAGCCCCGGGCTTATACTGAATCTCAAACTCATACCCCAATAGTTTTGCCATCCACCTCTGATGTTCCTCTGCCACCAACCTTTGCTCTAGTAAGTACTTGAGGCTCCTCTGATCAGCACGAACTATAAATCGTTGCCCCAATAGATAAGGCCGCCATTTTTGAATGGCCAACACAATGGCCATCAGTTCCCGCTCATAAACTGACTTCAACCTCGCCCTCGGTGATAGGATTCTGCTGAAGAAAGCAAGCGCTTGTGATTCTGCATGAGTACTGCTCCCAAGCCCACTCCCGAAGCGTCAGTCTCAACCACAAATGGCTGGGTGAAATCTGGAAGAGCCAAAACTGGGGCACTAGTCATGGCTTCCTTCAGAGTCTTCATGGCTTTCTCTGCCTTCTCTCCCCACTGAATTGTCCTTCTTCAGCTGATCAGTCAAAGGGCCGGCTATGGAACCATAGCCCTTAATAAATCTCCTGTAGTAGCCAGTAATCCCAAAAATCCCCTTAGGCCTTTAAGGGATTTTGGTGTAGGCCACTTCATCATGGCCTCTATCTTAGTGGGGTCAGCCGCCACCCACTTTTCGAAATGATGTGCCCCAGATACCCTCCACCTCCTTCTGCGCGAAAGAACACTTCTTCGGGTTGGCATATAACTGATGCTCCAATAAGGTAGTGAGTACCACCCCTAGAGGGTTGACATGGTCCTGCAGAGATTTGCTATACACCAATAGATCATAAAAAAAAACTAGACACAAACTCCTCAAGTAGGGCTGGAAGACCTGATTCATCAAGGCTTGGAAGGTGAGGGAGCGTTAGTGAGCCCGAATGGCATCACTAGAAACTCATAATGACCCTCATGTGTTCGGAACACTGTCTTCTGAATGTCTTCAGTCTTCATCCTAATCTGGTGATAACCAGATTTCAGGTCCACCTGGAGAAGATGGTGGCTCCCCCAAGCTCATCCAAAAGCTCATCTACCACCGGAATAGGGAATTTTGTCCAACACAGTCTCTTAATTGAGGGCCCGATAGTCCACACAGAATCGCCAACTTCCGTCTTTCTTTTTTACCAGAGTACAGGGCTGGAAAATGGGCTCACACTGGGCTGGATCACCTGAGCCTCCATACATCTCTGCTACTAACCTCTCAATCTCTTCTTTCTGAGCATGAGGATATCTGTAGGTCAATAATATTGAACATATAATTAAAACTAATATAAAGTTCATATCACAGAGCTATTGATATCACATATCTTGGACCTAAATAGAATCTCAAAATGTTCCGACCCCATTTAACTCCCTTTTGTTCTTATAACATCAAAACATGCTCATAGGCACCATAACCTGGCTTATAGCCATCAGAATATACCTTATAGCACCAAATATTTCCTGACACAAATAGAATCTCAAAGGATTTTGACTCGTTATCTCTTCCAATATATATAATTTAATCACATATGCACATGTTCATCATATTATAATAGTTAAAGCATAATTAAGTATGTGTTAGAATTGCACAATTTTTTATGATGGTAGTCAACAAAAAATACTACTAAGCAAAAATGCACATTTTCAATAAAAAACTAAATTATTAAGAATTGTGTAAAACATAATTTTAAGATATTAATTGTACTACAACACTATTTTTTGGGGTACATATAATTTTTTACTAGTAAAAACCCCACAAATTCGAAATCCCCTGTTGTAAAATTTCTAGAAAAATATTCATAATTTTAATCTCTATAATATAGAAAAAGTTACGTGTTGAAGGTTTTACTTGTGCAAAACTATTCCTATTTTTCGGTAACAAAAATAAAATTTTATTAGAACAATTTAGTAAAAAAATTATGTATATATATTTGGTTGTATTATTTATGAGGTCTTATGATACAAATATTTTCCTTATTGTTCCTCTAGATAGCATAGATTAAATAAATATTGCTTGATCAAAGTTTTGTTGTGTGAGGCCCACAAAGAATTATATAGATATTTGTATGAACTAATGTTGGATGATTGTCTCTTTAATATCTTATAAGATCTAAAATAAATGACATTGATATTTTTAGGTGAAGTGATAGATTCCTTCTTAATTTTTTATAAATTTTAAAATACAGCATTATCAAGTTTTTATCCCACTATATAGAGTCAAATTCTCATTTAAATCTAATAAAAAAATGAGGTTTCTAATATTTTCTAACCAAGATTTTTTAGGTCTGCCTCTACCTTTCTTAGCGTTGGCTAAATGCAATACATCTACTCAGCTAATCGGATCATCAAAAGACTGATGTTTTTTGTGGCCATCTAAGGCAACTCTCTGTAATCTTATTGGCGACTGGTGTCACTCCAACTTTTTCAAGTATATACTCGTTTAGTCGTTTCACATTTTGTCTATAAGAGTGAAGCCTCTCATCCGTCTGAGTAGGGGTGTAAACGAGTCGAGTATCTGCCTAATCGAGCTAAGCTTGTTTGATTATTACTGACATCGAGCTCATTTATTAAGCCCAAGCTCGAAACAATTCATAGGCTCGAACTCGACTCGATTGTTCGAGCTTGACTCAATTGTTGAGCTTTTAATGGCCAACATTCTGCGTCATAAATCATTTCAGGTCACCACCAACTTGTAAAATATTAGAAATTTTAAAATAAATAAATAATTTCTTTTTAATGATATTATTTATTAGTTAACCTATAGGCTAGTGCCACGTGGCAAAATCTCCCTTCCCTCTCGACTCATCTTACCTACCACGAAAGACCTGAGGTCTTCTTTGAAGCTACCTACCATTCTAAGAAGACCTGCAACGAGTTTTTCATTTCCCTTTTGATTTTTTTTTTTTAATTTCAGAAAATATATTCTGATAAAAATTAAATTAATATAAATTCAGAAATCAATAAATTTATTTTAAAATTAGTATTTCATATAAAAACTTTATAGTATTTGAATATTCTATTATTTTAAAATGCATATAATTAATTTCATATTATATTATTTTTATGACATATATAATTAATTATAAATGATATTTTTAACACAGTTAAATTAGTAAATAAATATTTTAAAATTATTTATTTAAATTTAATTTTTAATTTTGAGTCCTCTCCATTGCTCCTCATTTATTTAGGATAAATAATTGGCTAAAAAATATTCTATTTAAATTTAATTAATTTATATAAATTATGTTTATTTAAAAATAATAATAATATGATATTTTCACATAAATGTCCACCAATTTCTGTTATTTACAAACTTCTCTGAAATTAGTGTGAACTGAGAAGGAAATTTACATGAAACATACACGGGTTAGTGTATCACCCTATATAAGGAGAAATTCTGTCCCGCTGAGAGAGAGAGAGAGAGATGGAGAGAGCGGTCGATAGCAGAGGGTTCTTCTGCGGCATCTGCAGCCCTTGTCTTGCAGCGACCCTCCATGCCTCTCGGTAACTAGCTCATTCTGTAGCTGGATCAGCTTCTATTGGGAGATTTCTTCGTCTCATTGTTTGTTTGATCGGATTTGGGCAATCTGGGTTTAAATGGTTTTGATTTCACCTGGTTTGGGGTGATTTGAGCTTCTTTTGGTGATAAGAAGGGGGTTTTTGTTCTTGTGCAGGGGTCTAGTTGTGCGGCTACGGAGAATTTGGTGTATCAGAAGAGCAATGGCTTTGATGACGATGTTGTTATCGTGGCGTAAGTTATTCGTTTTGTGCTTGAACTGATGCAGTGGTTGTTTTCTGAGTATTCTGCATATATTTTATTCGAACTGGGGTGGTTTGCCTATTTGTTTTGATCTTATGGAGTTTTAAATTACTTTTGGAAGGATCCTTGTTGACCACAAGTTCTTGTGTTTAAGGCCTTAATTTATGGAGACCGTCTGAGCGTGAGTTTATTATTAAATTTTTCTCAAAATAAAGAAAAAATCTTTATTTTTTATGATTAGTCTTGAGCACTAAGATCGACTAATTTCAGAGTGTTTTTATTTTTTATTGTTTTATTTATATTTTGATGTGACATAAAGGGTGTTGATGCCAGGTTATTTTTATGTTGGTTTTTTTTTTTCTTTTACTATTAGAGAAGTGGTCAGTCAGGATGCATTTTTGGCACGGTTGTGCGTGATCGGCGGCATGTATCGCTGGGTGAGACTGGGGCTGGGTGCAGCGGAAGATGCGCGTGGGGTGACTGGCCGTGAGAGGGGGAGGTAGCGCGGGCTGGGCGATGTGCGGGAGCAGGGGAGTCCAGTGGCAGGCATGGAGCTGCAAGAGATCATTGAAAAAATAAAAATATTTAAAAAATATTTGAGTGTTTTTAAAAACAGTTCTTTTTTAATGAAAAAATAAAACACATTTCAAAGAAATTTATTCAATTAAAAAAACTTAGGGTTATTCCAAACAGATTAGTATCTATGCTTCTTGAGCATTTGCTTTGTATCCCCATGTGAATCTTGTTTTAATTTGATTTGTCTTATACAAAGGAACTATTAAGATCTTTTGTAAATTCCAATTGTTCTGTAATGTTTTAAGAGTATAATTACTGGATCCAAAATTCTCTTGTGAAAATTGGGGCAGACTTTATCAGAGGATTTAGGGAATGTTATAATTTCTTCAGCCAAACTAAGTTGATTTTTTCCAGTTGGGTTGACAAAATAGAGAGAAAGAGGGACAGAGAGTAAGGTATTTATGAAAAGCCCCTTCAGATGTGACATGAGAATATTCTCTTCAGACTTGTTTTTTTTTTTTTTTACATTTAAGCCACTAAGGCAAACTCTATACATACAAATATACAAACTTTGAATCCAAGAGCTCTTGATTAATAGTCAAAGCTCCCAACGAATAGATTGCGTTCTTTGGCTTTGCTATCTGTATTAAACTTTAGAAACACCTGTTACAGGTGTGATGTCAATTCAACTTTTTTACATGGTGACTATATAATAGACTAATAAAGTTTATATCCAATTATATGGTCAATATGGGAGGTCATTCTTTTTTAGGAGAGTTATCAAATCACTTATTTTTAAAGTCAGAACATGGGTGAGATCTTTTTTTTGGCTGACCCTAAAGTTCCTTCTATTGGCAACTGAACTTGTAAGTTGGATCCAATGGTGTGGGATCTCTGTTTATGATCAAGGCAATTCTGCTCTTCCAATCACCATGATAAGCTCTTGAATCAGATTTTAAGACATGTTCTTAGTATTTTATTAAGTATTATCATTTGTAATGTAGCGCAAATCCTGAGTTGCAATTCCTCTTCTGCATCTTGGTGCACTTGGAGATAATTTTCATATCTTCATCTAATAGAATCCATGTATTAAGATGCTACGCACACACTTTGTTGAAAGCTTGCACTTCGTAAGCAAACAATACAATGGACCATTTCTTCTATGATTCAACATTTGTTTTTGTACTTGCAGTGCTTGCCGAACTGCAATTTGCAAAGCCAACAAAGGAGGTTTCAAGGATGCACACGCAGAAGACCTTCTAGCTCCTCTTCTAGAGGTTTGTTTAAATATTACGATAGAAAAATGTTGGAACTTGCATCAAAGACCAGATATCAATTTGTTTGAGAAAACTTTCTAAGTTTCACTATTTTGTTTCTGGCCTTAATTAGGAGTTGTTGCAGAAGACTAAAGTGAACCCAAATGAAGTTGGTGATATCATTGTTGGTACCGTCCTGGCCCCTGGGTCTCAAAGAGCTATTGAGTGCAGGATGGCTGCCTTCTATGCTGGTTTCCCAGGCATTTTTCTCCAATTTCGTCTTCTTGAACATTCAATGTCTCGTTTTTAGCATTTAATTCTTAGCTTATACTGTATTCTCTCCCCAAATAAACCAGAGACTGTTCCTCTTAGAACTGTGAACCGACAATGTTCATCTGGTCTTCAGGCTGTTGCAGATGTTGCTGCTGCTATTAAAGCCGGATACTATGACATTGGTAAAATAATTTTCTGATGTGTTTTATTATTCAGTTCTTATGGTACTTCAGAAATTATGTTGTTTTTTTTTTCTTTTGCCTTTCTGTGAAAGGTATTGGAGCTGGTTTGGAGTCTATGACTTTGAACAAAGTTGGATGGGAGGGGTCCCCTAATCCAAAGGTTTCTCTATGTTTTCCTCACGTTTTTTTCTGACTGTATGCCATAACATACTTCTAATGTATAGGATGATCAGGATTAAAACCTTTATTTCTAATGAACTTATTCGATCTCAAGGCCAAATATCTTCAACAAGTCCAAGATTGTTACCTACCAATGGGGGTTACATCTGAAAATGTTGCAGAACGCTATGGCATTACAAAGGAGGAGCAAGACCAAGCTGCTGTGAGTGCCATGCAAAGATATTTTTGTTCTTCACCCCATGCTGTATTATGACACTCCTGAACATTGATCAGGTCGTATCTCATAAGCGTGCAGCTGCTGCAATTGCTTCTGGTAAATTCAAGGAAGAAATTGTACCTGTCACAACAAAGGTGAAATTTTCATTATATTAAGGATCTGCTTTTTAATTGTTAGGTTTTCCTGATTCCTACTGTTTACTTGTTCTCATATTGGAAAGAGCTAGAGATTATAATAAAAAATAGTTAAACTGAAAGCAACTCAGCTAATAAATTTCAAGCAGGTTCTCACCTCGATATCAGGGGTTCCTGTACCTATTTCAAAAAAAAGTACCTCCAACAACATAAATGTTTGAATGGTTTAGAATGTAACTCACTGTGATCAAACAAGATGCTCAGAGGGCTTTATCTTGTGTATTTTTTATCATTAACTAAACTGAGTTGAGGTGATCGCCAATAATGTTAAAATAAATGTGAAACATATTATCATAACAAAGCCTAACAGGTTGCCAAAGCCCACCACCATGTCATGGTACCATTTACTTATTATTCTCTCTCAAATTTAGAAATCTGCAAACTTGATGCATATAATAAAAAACTACGTATAAGGGAGAGTTATAGTGATTTTCATGCCCCCTATATGCATATATTTGTTGTTGTTTTTCAAGAAACTGTATTATTGTTCTTGTGAAGATCATGGATCCAAAGACTGGAGTTGAGAAGGTGGTTACAGTCTCCATGGATGAGGGTGTTCGCCCTAATACATCTTTGTCTGATCTTGCAAAACTCAAACCAGCATTTAAAAAGGGTGGAAGCACTACAGCAGGTGCAGGAGACTTGTATATTTGTTTCAGTAATTTTGATTATCTGCGGCTTGAATTTTATTATTAATTCAACATGTACAATTTTGCAGGCAATGCTAGTCAACTTAGTGATGGTGCTGGGGCTGTCCTCCTCATGAGGAGAGATGTCGCAATACGAAAGGGACTTCCCATTCTCGGTATTTTCAGGTTTGGGTTTTTCTTTAAAATGGATTTGGTTATTTCTGTCCTGTTAAAAATCATTAAGATGATGTATTTCTAATTCATCTAGCATTATATCGACTTTGAATTCTAGATGATTACCAGTAGTTTTAGTTTTCTTTTCGTTAAAATTGACAACAGGAAAAAACTGTGGAAAAGATTAAATCGCATAGTCACCAAAATATCTATGTTGTCTTTGGTACAGTCTGTTGACATACCTGCCCACCTTAGTGTTGGTAGGCGTGCATTTTTTTTCCATCTCTTAAGAGCTATACTTGAATTTGTTTAAGCTTCTTAATGGATTATGATGACACATTCTCTTTTATGAAATTAAGACTTTTTTATGGAAAACGGCTATCTAAGAAACCCCCACCCCCACCTACCTCCTTTTTGCATGTAATATTCTTCTTTGCGGTTCAATCAACTTGGCAATTCGAAAGTTATTTTTTATGTTTACAAGCCTTCAAAGATCCTATTTCATCACACCCGAGGTTCTGACTTCTCCTTGTACTAGGCGAGCGCTGCCTTTGGTAGAAGCTGGTGCATATATGTACTTATTATTGCTTCTTATGGTTTCTGCAGTTTAGCTCTTTCTGCTTGATAAAATTTAACTAATTTTCAGCCGCTTGCTCCCAAAAAGGAAGGACTGAATCTTCCTAGAAACGCTTTGGGCAAAGGGTTAGGGTATCTTTCTGGGTTATCCTAGTATTTGTCCCTATTTCAAGGAATATTTGGAAAATGACAAATTTACTTTATGTTTTGTACTTTGTGGGGGCATAGAGTTTATGCCTGTTATCTCTTTTCTACACACAATTACAAATCCCGCTTTTCTTTTGCTCTGTTATCTCTAAAGTGGTCATTTATCATATTATCTCCCTAGATTGTGTTATTTTATGATCATTCAGCTGAACGTCAGTCAGTCAGTCCTGCATGTTTCTAAATAATAATGTCTTTATAGTAACTTGAGAGACTGCCATCTTCATAAATTCTTGACCGTGCTACTACTACTGCCTGTAGGAGCTTTGCTGCAATTGGAGTTGATCCTGCTGTGATGGGCATTGGTCCTGCTTTTGCTATACCTGCTGCAGTAAGAGCAGCTGGCCTTCAAATTAAAGATATTGACCTATATGAAATAAATGAGGTAATATTTAAATCCTACTAATAAAAATCTCGGTTCCCATGCATTTGTACGCACATATTTTCCACCCCGAAGTGACAAACTTGTTTGTGATGCATCAGGCTTTTGCATCTCAGTATGTATATTGCATCAAAGAGTTGGGGCTTGATCCCGAAAAAGTCAATGTTAATGGCGGTGCCATTGCTCTTGGCCATCCCTTGGGTGCAACAGGTATTTTAGTACTCTATTGTCAATTATCTGGACATTGCAATAAAAATATAGAAAAACAGAAAAACCTTATCATTGTCTTATCTTTTTTTGCCTTGATCCTTCCTTTTGAAAACTTTGATTTGATATTAATAGTAGTCATCACCTCTTAGGCTTCGTTTGGGACGGTTTTTTTGCTGCTTCTTAAAGCAGTTTTTTTACAAAAATTTTAATTTTAAATTTTTACTAAAAAGCTGCTTTAAGAAAGCCATCCCAAATGAAGCCTTAGTTTCATAGATCAACTTTTTGGTAGTAACATTACATTTAAGATTTGACGTTTTGCCTATAGGCATAAAAACAATCTTTAGTATTGGATGGGAATTGGGAAATTTGAGCTGTTGTTCATGGCAACCATCGTAATCTTTTTTCTTTTTCGTTTTGGATTAAATTGAGGGCTTAGCTGATATGGACTCACATGGGTGTTTCTTGTATATGTGCCATATCTTCTGGTTCATGTTGCGTTCAGCCATTTAGCTTTGTGATCCTGTTGCAGGTGTCTGTTTCAGCAAAGCTTTGGCTATGTAGTAGCCTATGTGGCTCCTGTGTCGGGCGCTCTCCTGTAGCTTCTTGTTTCATGCATGCACTATACAGATTTATGCGATTATTGCATGACTTCTTATCATTGAGAAGTACCTTTTTGTTTGGGTACTACCTAGATTTACCATTTGGCCATTTTATAGAATCATATTTGACATGACCTAACCATGGAGCTCAAATAAACAAAGTGAATGGATGGTTTTTAGATCATGTGACATAGCATTTACATTTTAAGATAAATATCTATACATTCATGTTTACAGCCCTATTTTTATTTCGCATTGAAAATTTAAGTCATCTCTAGTTGATATATCCTCCGTTGGAAAAACAAGTGCAACTCTTACGTATGCTATTGCTTGTGGGGGAAATGTAACTAACATACCATTACTCGATACATCTCCTATCAGCATAGTGGGGCAGAACTCTTACATATGCTACTATATTTGGTTGTTAGAATCATAATAGGTGAGTACATTAGCAACTCCCAACTAATATTATAAAGAGTATTCTATTAATCAACATGCACATGCTAACATTCATATATATGATTTAGATATATTCACTTTACATGGGATAAATCTTGTGGATAGGAGCAATGCTATATAATTTAAAAATCACATATGAAGCAATTATAATTAAGGAATTGTAGCTCAACGTGCACAGACCTTTTAGCAACTTATCATAGCATTCTAGCTTGTAACTAATAGCAGTATGTCCATTAACATGGTATAAAAGAGAATATTGAAACTAAATAGCATTTCTAGCATTATAGAGAAATAATATGAAGAAAGAAACTCGAATCAAAACCTTATGGCATCCAATTTGCTCCATTTAACTATCAAAAAAAAAAAAAAAAGAGATGTCAACATTACTCTTAATTATAAAAGAAATTACCTACTTTTATTCTCTTTTGGAGAACTAGCTTATTGACACCAATTTCAACTCATCCTTGATCAAACCTAATAAAACATATATCAAGTAATCACATTAAGTATGACTCTTAAAAAATATAAAAAATAAAAAATAAAAATAAAAACAAAAACATTAAGTATGACTCTTATCATGATTTAATCATCTAGTCCTTATGCTAGCAACCCAATTACATGAATATTGTTTCTTAACCATAATATGCATAGATACATTGCTTTTTTTTGTGCCTTGTAAATAAATTTCCCACACAAATATAGATCATCCTAAGGTAGACTTTACGATCCATAGTTGAGCTTGCCCAATCAACATTAATGAAAATCACAACTTTTTTATTTGAGTTTCTTTTGAAGATTAATTATTTATTTGGAGTCATTCTCAAATATCTTAGGATTTTGGAAATAACTTCAATATGATATGATTTTCGATAAGAATATTCATAAACTTACTAGCCCGGTGAAGATGGTTGCATTTTTCAATTGATCCAGAAGGTCATCAATGCATGATGGTGTATAATAGTTCTTTACTCTTATTTTATTAAGATTGTGATTGTTAGCATATAATCTCCGGGTGATATCTTTCTTTGGGATCATCAAAATTGGTGATCCATGAGGAGGAGAATTGTTAGGCTATATAACTCCTTTTTTTCAATAACTTTGCAACCTATATTTTGATCTCTTCATTCTTAATGACCAAGTTTTAGCATTTGAAAGGTTTGGTAACGGCACGTTTAAAATCAACTCAATATGATGCTTTGTTGACCTCTTTGGTGGAAACTCATGTGCCTCCTAGAAGAGCAATGCATATATTTATAAAATTTGTTGTAGTTGTAAATCCTTTGCCATGCCTAATGGAGATATAGCAATACTATTTTCTTCCTCCACAACAAGCGTGATAATCATACATAAGAATTTTTGTGTAACATCTATAATTTTACCTACTTGTCTTGCCCTCACGCCTTCACGACATTTGTTGTTACTACCATATAGTCCTTCAGCAAATTGTTCTTCCCATCCTCAACCATCTAATATTGGTAAGGACATCGATACAACACCTCATGCATATGATGCAGGTATGGGCTACTAAAGATGACTTGATAGGTTCTGTCTAACTACCTTGCATTACATCTCATTGATGTAGTGATTGGTTATTACAAATTGCTACAGACTTTGGCAATCTATCTTAAATATAGATCCCTTTTGAATCCATCCCAAAGAGTAAGAATTATGTGTATGTGTCTTTAAGCCCAATCTTGTCACCAACTCGATAGTGATTAAGTTCTTCTTAATGTTGATCAAATTTTGCTTGCCTGTATCCTTAGGGTGAATAAGTCTCCTTATGTATCCGCATTGGACAAGGATTCCATTGTTTTTTAATGAAAAAGTCATTTCCTCTTAAAAGATTTTTGGGGATTATCCTTTTCTCCCACAATTTTTTTCTTCTATAGCCATTGCCATAATATTATCCTAACAGGTCGATAATAGGCAAAAGGAAAATTTCACTAAGGATTTAGGAAAAAAAACTAGAGTTGTTCATAAGTGTTTGTGCTTCCTCAAGGTTAACTCCCAAATTCATTGTTGCCTTCTAAACTCCATGGTGTAATCCTGATAGGTTATCTTTGATATTGTCTTAGACTGTCATTTTTTCCGTCAATCCTCAATATAAATCATTGGTGTAACTTAGAAAATTGTCTACATCTTGGAGGCTCGTCGCAACACTACACATGATATTAATCAACAAACTTGCATTGCTATCTTTCTGCGTAGTTCTTGTTCTGCCCGTCATGGGATCCTCCCCGTGAAGACCCTCGGAGTGGTCCTCAACCTTCCTCTTAGTGAATAGGCCTCAAGAGGTTCTCAAATTATTCTTGCCTTCATGTCAACCTCATATATGACGTGTTATAATATCTCCTCCGCACCATCACTCTTTTGGCATCGTTTAGGTCCCAACCCCGATGATTGTTGCCCCGTCAACATCTTTGTCTCTATGATCTCATTTTCAACAACCTTGATAGCGTATCCCGCATCACGGCATGCAATGCCTGACACTACGTCCTATAATCATTATCTTGCAATGGTACCATGTAGCAGGTACCCCTAAAGAGAAAATTATGGACTTGTAAGCACTCTTAAAATGAAGCAGCAGGTCAAATAAGAAAGGCAGGCAAGGAGACTAAAGGGGGCACACAGTGAGAAAACAAGGAGTTGGAAGTTGCGGACTTCAAACCATTCCTCCACTAGTGTGAAGTCATATTCGGGCTTCTTATCTCTTCTCCTTCCCTCTTAAAGGGGAGAATCATAATAGCCTGGACTATAAGATTTTTTTCCACTTTTTCTCTTAAAAGGGATCACTTGGATGCTTTCTTTGTAACCACTCTCTAGGTTGAATAATAGCATTTCAATCGCATAGTGGACATAGGTTGCTTGACTGAACCACTGTAAAATTCTTCGGTGTTCAATCTTGCTCGTTCCTATTTTTTTGAATCTAGATGATTGTGCTCCTCTCCCCTCCTCATCAAGTAGCTAACTCGGGTTGCGCTTTCGCTTCTCGCTCTTTATGAACTTTTGATGTGTATATTCTTCGTTATTATTGGCTCAATAAGTTTTCTTTGTTAAAATTCTTTTGCATCATCGTCTATGAGATTTTTTTGTTCTTGCTTCTTGCATTGAGGAAAGGAGACATAGAAGAAGACTGTTAGCATCATCTTGCCACAAGTGAACCTTGGAGTAGCTACACCTTTGTTAATCACGAGTAACTGGATGCAAATCTTGACGAGCTTTGTAAGCAAATCAACCACCTCTCCAACCTTATCAATGTCTCCCTATAAAAGCCACCAACTTCCGCCGCCCAGCCGAAACAAACACAAACTGCAAGAATCCCATAAAGATAAATGTTACCTAGTCATTGCTCCTAGCACATAAACTCGTTCGAACTCTCCTTTCACACCATAATATCATCAAAAGAGGTGGTCACACTGAAGTTCAAGTCCACTTGGCTAGAATCTCATTGGGGAACTTCTGACTTTGCGGATCACTTTGATCAATTTAGTTTTATGTAATTTCTTTCATTTTTTTTTAATTATCTTGTATGTAGATCTTCCCTTCAATATTTTTTTTCTCATAAGCATGGTATGTGGGTCTCATCTAAGTTGGTGTATCATTCAAGGAAACGATACACTAATCATGATTTTTATTAAATTGAGCCATTAACCATATGTTTGTATGGCGAAAATGAGTTGCACTATGATAGGAATCCGATCTCCATATAGAAAAAACAACAATAACTAAGAGAAAATGCAATAGAAATCAGCGAGAAAGAAGGAGGTTATGGGCTAATTTTATTGATATAGACACAACAAATCAAGATACAAGTTGATATACTATTCGAGAGATAGATCGGCTCACCGCAAATCCTTGGTGCTGTTAGGAACAACTTCAAATAAAAACTATAGCAAACACACATATCAAATAATGAAAATAAAACAACACATTAACCTTAATATAAACCTTCACACTTTCCTCCCAAAATTGAATTTAAATCGGTCATTTTTCCCCCTCTTTCTCTCAATAAATCTTTGCCTCCCAAATCTGAATTCAAATCAGCCCTCTCCCTAAAAAAACTTGCTTAATTCCCTCCCAATCAAATCAGTCATCTTTCCCTAAAAAAACCTTCCTAATTCCCTCTCATTTTCTATTTTTTATGATATATAATTAAAGTGAAATTAATCATCTTTGCTTTTCTTACCCGCCGCCCATCCTAGTGGAGCCCACAGGCTCAACTGGTCCATCATACTATTCTGCATTCCTTTTAAGGAAAGGCTTTAGGTAAACATTATTCGGTCCATCCAATAGGAAAAGTAACATAACCCTTTTTATTGAGTTTTAAGGTCTGTTTTTTTGTAGGGTGGAGTTATTTTGGTTCTTCCGTTTTAGTACACTAGCTTCAATGACAAGAAAGCCATCACAAACGGATTGACAGGACTGAGTGTTGTTATTTTACAAGCAGTCTCTGGCTATTTGAACATTGATACAGATCATCATCATTAGCCTTATCCTTGACATTGAAAATTCTCTCTGAATCTTTATTTTTAATCTTCTTGATAAAAAAAACTATTTGAGATATTAAATTTATTTTTCGCAAATTATTTGAACAGCTTCTACTTGAATAACTTCACTTTTAAAACCTTTTTTTTTTTCCGAAAAGGACCATAAACTGCTATTTGGAACATGAGTTAGGCTTCGTTTGGGATGGCATAAAAGTAGTTTTTTAATTAAAAAAATAAAATTTTATACTAAAAAGTTGTTTTAAAAAACAATGAAAAATCCGTCCCAAACAAAACCTTAATTTCATCTGCAACACGCTTGAACCTTCTTCGGTCCCATACCCTCTTTATTTTCAATAGGCAATGCAACATTCGAATTGTCACTTGATTAGTTCTATCAGATGCTTAGATGCAATCTACCTATATAAGTAGCTCTGTATTGATGTGAAGCTTCAATCTGTCTAAATGTTGTCTTGCGTTAGAATTTGATTTGTTTTCGTAGTAACCTATATGCTCTGATTTCAAAAAATTTCTCCTGGCTGTGCATGCTTTCCACAGGTGCTCGCTGTGTTAGTACATTGTTAAATGAAATGAAGCGCAGGGGCAATGATTGTCGATTTGGAATTATTTCCATGTGCATTGGTACCTCTCTCTCTCTCTCTCTCTCTCTCTCTCTCTCTCTCTAAATTGAAAATCAACGCAACTCATTGATATATTAGTTGGGATCTTTGACTGTCAACTAAGAGGTCTAAAATTTTTTTTGAAACCAAACAATTTCTCTCTCTCTCTCATGAAAATCAACGCAACACATCTTGATATGTTGGTTGGGAGCTTTAACTCTCAACAGGAGATCTAAAGTTCGAAGTTTGCGTATAAGATGTGTGTGTGAGTTTAACTTAATTGGCTCAAATGTCCCCAAAAATTTTTTTGTTGAAACCAAACATTCTCTCTCTCTCTATTGGAAACCAAACAACTTTGTTATTATTTTCAATTCCAATAAAAACCAATCAAATTGGGCTGCTTGGGATTGTTTTCCACCCAGACCTCTACTAAACTGGTTTATTGACTGGTTTCGATAATTTTGGAGGCCAAGCATCAATGGAAAAATTATTTTGTGCGAACCCCGGATGGTGTCCGCTGACCAATCAAAACGCGACACTTCATTTTTTTGCTCGGTGTCAGTGTTTGGAACAACTCAACACCGGGTGATGTGGCGTTTTCTGATTGGTCTCCGAACCGTCAGGTATCCGCTCAGAATAATTTCAATAAAACAGCTGAGGCCTCTAAAATTTAAAAATAAATGAAAAGGGCTAGCATATCCTGATAAGAATTTATTCAGTATGAGTTCTAAAACTCTTAGGACTTTTTCTTAGATGGTAAAATATAAAATTTGGTTGATCTTTCAGGTATTGCATTCTTCGAAAGAATAAATAAATCAACGGCTTTGAAATTCATTTTGGTTCAAATTTCTCCTACTAAACTCAATTAAAACTGCCGATCTTTTTACTGAAATTCATCCAAAAAAAAAATCAATATTTAATTATTAAATTATGCCATATTATATTTTGAATATACCAATTATTATGTTAAATAGTTTTGAAAACCTGAAATCATTGAAACTGAACATCAAAGTTTAAGATTTCGTTTGGGACGATTTTATTACTGTTTCTTTAAGCAACTTTTTATGCCCCAAATGAAGCCTAAAATTGAATCTATCGATTTTCAGTACACATATGATTGAGGCTTTATTTGGGACGGCTTTCTTATTGCTTCTTAAAGCAATTTTTAGTTAAAAAGTTAAAAAAAATATACTAAAAATCTGTTTTAAAAAATAGTAAGAAAGTCATCTCAAACAAAATCTGAAGCTGAGATTCAAAGTGAAAATCCTTCTTTGTGCAGGCTCTGGAATGGGAGCTGCGGCTGTTTTTGAAAGAGGAGACACAGTTGACCGGTTCAGTAATGTGCAGATTGCCCATTCTTAATGCCTGCTATTTGAATTTGACTGTTGAGGCAGAACTCTGTTGTTTTTTTCTTTTTTTAAAGTTATTGAACTCAAACACTACCTTTCTTTTCCCTGATTAATAATAAAGCAGTCTCATTCTTATATAAGTTTAGGCCTTCCTAATTGCATTTTTGGATTATTTAGGGATTGCTTGAGATCACTTTATATAGATTTTTTATTTTTTTTATATTTTAATATGAATTAAAATATGATTGATCTTTTATTTTGGTTTATATTGTAGTCCTTTTGAAATATAGATTGTTTTTATCTTTATTGAATATTAAATAAGTTAATTTACCGAATTTAGGCTTCATTTGAGATAGCTTTTTTACTGTTTCTTGAAGCAGTTTTTTAGTATAAAATTTAAATTTTTGTACTAGAAAGCTGCTTCAAGAAGCGGTAAAAAAGCCGTGTCCCAAACGAAGTCTTAGGCGACAATGGTTTGTGAAGATGGTCGATGATGGTCATTTGTGGTTGTTAGAGGCGGTTGGCTTTCGGCTAGTCGTGATGGTGGTAGGTGATAATAGTTATTTTTAAAATTATTTAAAATTTATTTTGAAGTTTTGTAAATTGTTAAAAATTTCTTAATCACACTTAGGTTCTCTCTCTCTCTGTGTGTGTGTATATATATATATAGGGTTGACCACTAGGTTAATTGAGAGAATTTATTTTGTGCGAACATCAAACGGTGTTTAGAGACTAATCAGAATGAACCATGCACTTTTTTGTTCAATATCGCTATGTACCCGGTGACGTGGCGCATTCTGGTTCCTCCTCGGACCGTCCAGTGGCCACACAGAATAATTTCTCTAATTGAGGACATTGGATTGATTTGATGCGACCCATTGAGTAAGGAATTAGACCAATCCAAGTTTAATGTTTGGAACCTTTGGGAAGTGTGGTTGGGCTAACTTAGGAGAGCTATGTTCACTAAAGATTATATCATGCCATGGGATCTATAGAAAAATGGAATATAACCCTATTGTTCTCATTTTCAATATGAAAAGCATATCAAAGGAAACTTGATATTCCAAAAATAATTAAAGCGATATAAACATCTATTTAGATTTCATTACAAAAGAATTATATATAATTAATCCAATAATACATAAGATATTGGACTAATAAAACACCTTGTAGTTGAACTAGCTCCTAATGAACTCTTACATCATCAACTCCTATTCAACCATAATTTTTCCCTTTCTTGAAATAACATGAGCATCCCTTTTTAGGTCCACCTGCACAAGATAAATGGAGTAAACCCATGCTTCGATCCTCCTTGTAACTCCGTTTTCACTTATAACTCTCTCGATCATCTACACCGGTACAAAGTAAATAGAGAAACATGAACAAAAATAAAACATACACAAAAAAATAAAAGAACAAAATAGAATAGAGAGGGCCCTTATAACATTTCTTATAATGCACTTTAATATTTCAAACATTAGAACTTCCACCATGATATGATATGCTTTAATATTTCAAGCATCAAAATTGAATTCAAAAATAGGGTATTGGAAGCCTACATTGAGTTGGATGCTTTCTTTAACATGCTTGATGGACTAATCCTGCATCTTGGCATCCAAAATTCTCTCTCTTCTCCATCTTTCGACGACTAAGGCTTCGTTTGAGACAGCTTTCTTACTGCTTCTTAAAGCAACTTTTTAGTACAAAAAATTATTTTATTTACTAAGAAAATGGATTTGATATTTTATACATTAAAATTTCATTTCTAATTCAACATTGTGACACTCCTCTTCCTAGTGCCTCTTGAATATTTGAGATACTCTTAGACAAAAAGCTCATAGCGGCATCACTCTCTTGAATATTCGAGATACTCATAGACCGAAAGCTTAATGTCAAAGCGCTTTCACCAGCGCCACCGTGTTCCCCAAATTATCATCTCAATATATAGAGGGAAGCACTGCAACACCACCATGCATACACCGCTACGCTCTCTCAACCACAATTTTCCAAATAAAAAGGCTAGCGTTGCAATGCCACCACATACATCACCACAGTGCTCCCAATGAGCTTTATTCACTTAACCTTTCTACCATTTTCTAAATAAATCCTAGATTATATAAATGAAAATAAGCACGCAATAACTTGTAATTCATAAACATTTAACATATATAAGAGTATACATGAAACTTTTACCAAATTTGAATTAGGTGAACTTCTTTTTGTAGCTACAGTTATTCTGGATTAGTCGGGGTGGTTCAAATTTTAGACAAGCTGAGGGTTAACTTATGTTTATAAATAAACTAGCCTATGTTTCACTAGTACAAGTTTTTGGGTTTTGATGACTATGTATAGACTTCAAGTGTGTGTGCTAGAGAGTCAAGAGTGGACAAACCATATATCAAATCAGGATAGGGACATTGAGTCTAACCTAGAAGATGTATTATTGGATACTAAACTAGCTAAGTATAAAGTTTGCGTACTTGTCAGGTTAGTAACATCATCAAAGGCAATATTTGGGTCATAAACAGGTTAGTATGTCTCAAGACAATAGATCCAATATATTGTAAAATATCTAAGTTAGTAAACAGAATAATGTCCAAAGCTCATGGCATACAAAGCCAAGTAGGACTGGCTCATAACCCTATTATATGTAACAGAGAATGAGTAAACTAATGAGATATGAAGTAATATAGGGAAATATGATTTAACCAATGCTAGTCACTAAAACAATGGCCACAACCCCACAAAGTCTCAACATAGTAATGCCATGACATAAAGGCCACATGTATGAGTGTGAAAGTCATCAATTAGACCTATTGAGAACATGCAAGGTATAAATGATTTGCTTGTCAGAAGTGCAAATAAAAATGGTCCTAACAAAAAGCCCCTAACATGTGTAGTGAACGATTACCAAATATCTTATACATGTGTTGGAGAATATGATAAGACATAGAGTGATGCATATAGAAAAATACTGTATTTATGTCTCATAATATAAAGATAAGAGAAAAGAAAGCAAAGCTTATAACTAATTAAAAAAAAAAACTCTCACATTGAAAGAATTTTCTCATAAGGTCTATGGTAAAGACCAATTTTAAAATGAGGTTCTTTACTATATTTCATAATACATAATTAACTATGAATATATATTATCTAGTTAATTAATATAATTAATCAATATAAAAAGAATTTTCTTATAATTAACAATAATAATTAAAATTAATTTTAAGGCTAAATTTATTTATTTTTGGCATGAAAAAGGTTTACCTTTAATTATTAATCAATTTACAAGTATGATAACATTTTTATCTAATTACATATATAACATCAAAATTTTATATATACTTTTTATAAGATCTTGGTATCTAAATCACATAAAAATTTATACGTAAAAATGAGAATTTCACTTTATATAAATTAAGATTAATGATTTTTTATATGAATTAAAAAATAGATTGTTAAATTATTAAACATAAATATTTAAATACACAAGAATTCAATTTTATGTATGTAAACCCCTCAATTTATATATATTAAATTAATTAAATTTTAAATAAATTATAAACTTCAATACTTTTACTTTATAATTTTATTGAAAAATATAACAATTTATTAATTTAATCCCTTAAAATAACCATATATATTAATTATAAAAATAAAATAATCCTAATTTTTTTTCTTTATTATTTGGTATGAGATTAATTTCTTCCATATGCTTATAAAAATATTTATTTTATTTTTAATTTTCTATTTTAATTATAAAACTTTTATTTTGAAAATTATAAAAAGGGGCATTATTCCGTACAAATGCTCCGTCTCTTACGTCTCCCTTCACCCAAAGGCCGCCGTTAAAAATCTAAAGCGGAAAAGGCGCTCACCGCGCCGACGGGACTTCTCGCCTTCAGGCGCGCAATGTTCGATTCCACTGGTGACGAACCCTAGCTTTCTCCAGGTAACAGTGTTTCCGTTGCTCTAGTCCTAATCGATAGTGGTCTGTGAACTACTGCTTTTCCATCAAAATTGGTTTCCTTTGCTCGAATCTCTGGTTTTGTTTGGATTGTTTAGTTGCAAGGGATGTTTGGTGTGCGGCGGTTGGATATTCAGTTGTTCCGCGGCAAACGAATTTGATGGAGATATTAGGGTTTTGGTTTGTTTGGGTCTCTTCGAGTTCTGTGGCTTTATGGCCTTTTTTTAGGCTTGATGGATTGATTGGGGAATAGGTTTTGATTTTATTCTATTTCTCGTGGAAATCTGAAGATGTCGTCTAAATTTCTTTTCATTTTACTGTAGCGTCGGGTTGTTCGGAAATTCAAAATTGGTGTTTGAAAATAGGGCACTGATGGGCGTTGATTGGAGTTTCAGTTGCTTCTTTTTGGAGGGAGCTCGCGTTAGATGGGAATATCCGCGGTTTTGCTTGGTAGAGTTTTGAACGAGTCGCTAATTAACTTCTTGGCCTTCTTCGACGACGTTCCTTCTTGTCGGATCCGAAGTCACACTTGCTTGCCGTTCGTCTGTTGGATTAGAAGTAACGACGACGACGGGAGCTTGCTCGTTGCGAAGGTAGCCATCTTTCTTCCTTTCGCGCGCTTATTCGGCCAAATCCGGTAAATCCGCCGAACTCCCGGATTTAGTAAATCCGAGATTTATTGCGAAGAGAGGGAAACGGATGATTTAACTTGCTGTTAGATTTAACAGTTCCTGTTTGGCAGGATGCTAGGATTTAGCACAAATCCTGTATCCAAACAGTCCCTTATTGTGCTTTTGATGCGTTCACTAGGGAATTTAATGCTTAATGAATTTTGACCTTACTCGTTTTCATTGGCATCTCAGCCTTGATTACTTTGAAATATAGCATTTTCAATGTTATTCTGGGAATTTCTCAAATCACACTCGACTACCTCTTCTGCTTGTCAGACTGTTTGAGATGGCCGTCCAATAGTAAAGTCTATTGTTTTTCACAGGAAGTGATCGTGAAATAATTTGAACGCTAGATTGGTTGAAAACTGTGGGAATCAATGACGTTTTTCTTTGTCAATTTGATTTTGGTTTAGCTAACTACATCACATTAGGTTTCATTCAGCAGTTTATGTTTTGGCTAATGTTGAGAATTTTTATGATTTTTGGAGTGGTTTTTGTTTTAGGTTTCCACTAGGGTCAATGTTGACATGGAGATATTTGTTTATTATTTTTCATTAATATGCGATGAATGTTATATGCACACCCTTGTTCATGAGACCTCAATTACCATATTTATGAAAACATTCATCTGTGATGATTCCAATGCATATTTTCATTGCACTTTGATGCATCCTGTACAAAAGAATAAGTTGATCACTATTATCTTTGATGTTGTTGGCTTTATCTTTATGAGCGTGAAGGCTTCTTTAGCTCTTAATTTACTATGTTCTGACCTCATCGTTTTTTTCCATGCTTATTACTGGCTTTTTTTTTTTTAATCTACTAATGCCCATTTCACTAATATTAAATTCATATGGTTTGCTTGGCAAAATGAAATTTGTAAATCAACACAAGTTTAGTTAAATTTTTACTGTATTTAAGTATACATTGATTATTAATATATAATTGATCATCTTCATGTTGTTTTTGGTCATCAGTTCTTTTCAACTACTAAGTTAAGTGTTTAATCTTCAGTTTCCATATGAGTAGCAGTATTTAGTTTGCTGTTTTGCAGATTGGCTAGATTAGCTTAAAGGAACTCATTGGCATTAAGCCTATTTACCAGCGAACACCTTTTTGTATATCTGAACTTGTCACAATATTGTAGAAAATTTCTGGTATAAATGTTTACATATTTCCTTTCCCTTGTGCTGTGCTTTGACCTAGCTACCACGTAATGATTTAAGCGACATGTGCTACTATTATGAGGTTCCCATGGGTTATTATGGAATTTAGAAACTTTGCTAGTAAATTTAAAATTTAGGGGTTTAGGTATGGGGAACCTTTTGAACCAGTTCTATTGCTATATGCATAATTTACACAATCTTAAGAGATTTTTCCCGTTGTAAGAAGAAAGCCAAGTTAATGTAGAAGCCATATGTATGGCTTCTATATTAGACCAACCCGACATGAATTCAAACTGATTTCGAGAAATATTAATATCACGTTGGAACCTATGGTAAAACGCAAATGACCAACTACTAGAAACATTACTCTCATAGATGGCTTTAATATCAAATTTCTACGCAAACAACATTATCTGCTCCTATGGTAGGAATAATGGAAATTCAACTTTCTAATGATGAATGATTACTAATGAAAATTCATCTTTCTTGTTCTTGATCTCTTTGTGAATTCTTGGGAGGAGAAATCCTAAGAGAGGGTCACGCATCACCCGTCAGCCGCCGGTGGATTCCAGGATTCACGGTTAGTACTCGTAGTATTTTCTTATCATTTCTTCCTTTCCTTTACATCCGGCCACCTATTCTTCCCTAAACACCCGCCGACCACTTCAAGTCCTCAAGCCGTTGGTCAACCTCAACAAGATCCCTTCCACTTAACCCACACTCCTTCCTCCTTAGCCAAACGCCACCCAAACCCCAAACCCTAACCGCCGGCCTTCCCTTCCCATGGATCCAAAATTGATTGTCTTGCCTCTTTCCAAAAGTGGAGCATAAAGATTAGGAGGAAACTCCAATTCAAAATCTGATTTCAAAATCAGATTTTGAATTCTTTCCTTAATTGACATAATCCATATTAGGAAAGTGCTCAATTCATGGATCTAATTTACCTAGTTCAAGCCCTTGGCCGCCTGCTTGAAGCCTCCAAACCCCGCCCCGTTCTCTCCCTAACCCGCCACCCTCACCACCTACCTAAGCCGCGGACCTCCCCTCCTCCGCCCGCCGCCGGTTTCCCCAAGCCCCTCACTGCCTGCCTCCCCTAGGCGCCAGCCTCCCCTAGCCACCAGCCCCTCCCTACCATGACCCTTGAATTTTGAATTTCAAAATTCAAATCAATCTTAATTACTTTCCTAATTTATCCTTCTATTAATTCGGAAAGTTGCCTCATTTGAATTCAAATTATATTTGAATTTCAAAACTTTCCCTATCAACCAACTTAAATTAGGAAACATTTCAGTTACATTAAATCTGAAATCAATTTCAGATTTAATGACAATCTCTAAATAAATCCTCCCCAGGCCCATACATTGAACCTAGACACATCATAAGCCCCCACTGTTCTCTTTCTCCTTTCCCACCGCCGGTTCCCCTTCAAGGCCACGAAGAACGAAGAAGCTCCTCCTAGTCCATGGATGGCGGATCCCGACGTTGATCTCGGGTTCGCTTATGATGACCAAGGATGAACATTCCTCGATCTACCTTCTTTGATTTGAACTTGAACGTCGACGACTCCATGGAAGGCTACATTGACCGCATCACCTTCACGTTGGCTCCGTCAATTGAGGAGCACCTCCCAATTGGATCGTGGTCGATTGCGGGACGCCCACCAATCCATCCGTCGCCGGCAACCTTTCCATCAACGAAGGTCTTAGGCGTCTTCTTCCGCTAACCTCATGAGTGAATGAGTGAGAAGGTCCTCAAGGTGAAACCTCTCATTATTAAATTGTAGATTTTTGTTATGCTTTCGTAAAAGTTACTCTTGTCTTTGGAGTTTGATTGAATTGTCTTGTTAATTTAACGTGCACTTCTTTGCCTAAGCAAGTTGAAAACTACGAATTCCTAGAATTTTTCTTTGTTGTGAACGATAACTTTATATTGAAAACCTTTCAACAATTGCTCTTATTAATTTCTCGTTAACTCCTGGTAGTATCACATCATTCTAGCATTTTGGAGAAATATTCCAGCAATTGTGAATGATAACAGGAGAAGAATAATATGAAGTTCTGCCATATACTCTTTTACAATTATGCATGCAAGACTGTTGGATTAATAACCAATTATAATTGCTTGATTCCTTTAAATCTCTGACAGTGCAAGTGTTTGGAAATAAAAAAGTAGTGGTTGATAAGGCTTCATTTTGTAGAACTTTTTTCATGCTTTTCTTTGCTAATAATTTATTAGGACAATTATCTTTGGAAAAACTCACTGCTCTTTCTATATCATCTTGAGGACAACATACACACTTGAGAAACACCTCCATTTATATATTTGCATGGTTTTTTTAATTTTATGTTAAACACCAATAGCACATTAACACATCATTACCAAACATGGCCCAAGGGTAATAGAAACGAGTAAGGTAAGATACATGTGTGGTAGAACTTGGAAGGAGTTAAAAATGATTTTTTTAGAGATGTCTGTGTATGACTTATTTAGGATATGGTTGTAAAGAAGATTTAGATGTTTTGAGTATGGCAAATGAGAGGAAGAGATAAATCAATAATGTGGGCGGATGGAAATTTTATGAAAGGCAAATGAAGTGAAGGCAGGTAGATCAAAATAACATGGATAAAAGCTATGAAAAAACTTCAGTAATCTAAAATTAAGGCCACTTTTAAAACTCAACGGAAGGGAGAACAAGGATTTAATAAAGATAATCCAACTAGTTCTGAAAATGATTATGATGATCATAGTTGCAACTTATTTTTTTTAAATGCTATTTTTTGTTAAGTTTTCTTATAACTTCATGGATAATGGGATTAATTTTATGTACACACATTTAATAAAGGTTTGTGATTTTATCTTAGCATTTCTTTCAAGGTGGAATTGAATGTATCAACTTAAAAATAAAAATGGCATTTTTGTTGACTTTTCTTTTAACTTCATGGATAATTACTAAGTTGTGATTGCTTTTATGTATACACATTTAATAAAGGTGTGTGATTTTATCTTAGCATTTCTTTCAAGGTTGAAGTGAATTCATCAACTTACTTAAAAAATCAACACACATATGGAAGTTTAGTTCTCTTTTCCATATAGTTGAAAACATTCAACTTAAGTTTCTTTGTTTAATCATGCTCATTTTTTTTCTAAAATATGTTTCAATAATTCTTTCTCGTAGTTTGAAATAGAACATTTTGATTCTCATATCTTCTTCATCATCATCATTATTAGCATTATCATGACTAATATGGGTTAGGTTTTTGAATCTTTTATATGCATTCCTTCTTGCTTAGCACTACATGAGTATCAAATCAATTTTGCATATTTCATTTTACCCATCTTCTGAGTTAACTTTAATATGCTCCGATTTTTCTTAGTCCATCAAAGATTAATTTTATTTATCCATCTTGTTGGTTAATAATATGCCATTCATTATACTTGCTTTGATCATCTATTACTTTCCCCTGACATATGATACTCTCATTGCCTTGTTAATATAATTAAATTTTAATCTAATCTTCCTAATTTTACAACATATCCATCTAAGCATTTTTTTTGCCTTGTATTTTTCTACGAATGACCTTTTTGTTGCCTAACATTTAGATCTACACAGCATAGCTTGCATAATAATAGCTTTGTTTGTCTTCATGATCTCTTTTTGACTATTCAGTTGGGGCTTCTCTATTTAAACAACATAGGCTTAGCTATATAAGTTATATGCTTATCTAAATCACCAATATTCTACGTAATAGTTCCATGATAGTTAAATCTACCGCACCATGGTTATATTTTCTCCTTTTTTAATATTAGCAAATAAATAATAATATCATATCCATAGAAATAACATTATTTTATATTTAGTATTTGTTCTACTAATTAGAAGCTTTTATCTTCTATACATTTTCTCCATACTATTCAACTCTATTTATTTCAACAGAAGTCTCATTGAAAGAAGTTTTCATTTGCATAAAGCATTCAACAATGTCCTTCACTTCAATGTTCCATGTTAATGCCTTATTGTTTATACAAAAGGATATTGAATTAATGCCTATTTTTCCATTTGCATAAACCATACAACTATGTCTTTCACTTACACGTCTCATGTAAATGCCTTGTTACTTGCACAAAAGGATATTGAATTAATGCCTATTTTTGATATGAACCTACTTGGACTTGAAACGACTTAGTCACTCATAGATGTCTTTAATAACTTCAACATAGCTTGGCAAACATCTTTTTTTTTTTAATTAAAAGAAAAATATCAAAATGGTCCCTTGACTCTTCATGAAAGGTTAAAATAACCCTCAACTACATTAAAAGATCATTGTGGTCTTTCAACTCCTTAAAGATCAACAAAAATAGTCTCATCATGGGACTATTTTAATTCTTTCTTAAAGACTTAAGAGATCAAAACGATCCTTTAATATAGTTGAGAATTATTTTGGTCCTTCATAAAGGGTCGTAGGACTATTTTAGTCATTTTCTCTTTTTATTAATGAGCACCAAATCAATTCTTATGGTACTTGGACATGTCTTCTCAAGATGAATACAAATCACATGAAGATATTTGCTTTCTCTTTATGTTTTTCTTATTAACTGGTTTATCAAAAAAATCACATCTATAGTGAATCTTCTTTGCGTAAAACCAAACTTATTCTTTGATAGTTGTGATAAAGCTAATGAAGATGATGGTTATGATTTATTTCTTTGATCTTGCAGGTGTGATATTAGTAGATAGTAAGGGGAACCAAGAGAGATAATGGAGGATGGGGAAGGTTCGAAGAACGTCCTAGGAGAGGAACATAAGAGCTTATTCAATTTGGACCTTCAAATGAAAGAAAAATTTTCATGCATAGATGGTCTAAAATCTTTGAAGAATAAACAAATGGATGTTCTCAGTATTAAAGCTGATGACCTTGATACAAAGATTCCTCAAAATATAGCTGAGGCTGATGCTAGAAAGGATTTACAGTCAGAAGGATTGCTTGTTATTTCAGATGGCAGTGAAAGTGATTCCGTTGCATTGCTTGATGATGATTCTGATGTTGAAGAAACATCATTATCAGGAAATGATGATGAAAGGATTTCGGAGGTCAGTAAGATAATATTTACTTAACAATATAATCATATTAATCTTTGCCCATTTTGTAATTATTTAAAGAGTGCTAATTATTCTATTATTTGTTCTGAATAATGAACGTGCTTTCTGGCCGCAATAACTCTTTAGTTTGCTAAAACTCTATCTATATTATGCATTATTGTTAGATGATACAATAGCAACATTTAATTTATTCCAAAAGAAGTATTATATAGTTTATTATGATAATTTTTATCCTCATCTCCAACTTTCATTGATATATATTTCCTAATTTTTTAATAATGTCTTTTCAAATCATTGTATTGGTTGTATCATAAAATTATGATTTTTCTGGCATTATGGTCTATGTGTGGCAGTGGTAGGCATTGCGCACGGGTACTATGCTCTAAAAGAGGGTCATGCAGGTTAATGTTGTTTTGCTGGTCTATATGATATTTAAAACTATATTTAACAAAGGCACAAAAATGGTGGTTCACTTTTTAAAATTATCCATTTATAATGTTGTAACATTCACCTAATTTTATTATTATTATTGGTTTAAATATAATTAATATGCTTATTTAATCAAAATAAACAAACAATGAGAGATTGAATGCTTATTTAATCAGAATAAACAAAAAAAAGAGCCTAATAGATTGAACCCAACTTGAAAAATGTAGATCTTTGTTTACCTCTCGACATATGCATTGTTTAGCATGTTGTCAACTCACCATTTTATTGATGTTATTCTCATTTCGGATAAAATGTTATGACTTTTGACCACCATGAGTATGCCATCATGTGTCTCTCATCGCCCACAACCATCAAATCCGATATAAAAATAACTTAAGATAGGGACGCTATAAGTTTCAGGACATTAGCATGAATCCATTGCTCCACACCATACGTGGCTGAGCTCTGCCTCTACATATTGTATTTATACAACGAGCTCTATTACCTAAAGCTTCCTTTTTTTCAATTTAGCATCTCTTGCCCAGTCTTGCGCATCCTCTCACCAAATCTTACAAGGCTTCTTTTACCATCACTCGTCTTCAAGGAGTCTCTCGCTACTGTTCACCGACCTCATTATTGCTAGGAAAAGTTATTTTATAATAATTAATATGATCAACGACAACAACAACAATATGAACAAACCTTTATTGATGCAATCAAACCTTTATTGATGCAATCAAACCTTTATTGATTTGGGGAGGGACCCAAATTTTTGATCACAAAAAATAGGACTTACTAAATAAAAGAAAGACACAACTATACTCAAAAGGAGAGACAACTTAGAAACTTTAGAACAAACTATTACATTTCATATAGAAAGAACACTTAGAAACACAATACTAAAAGACTTTTTTTATATATTAAGACTCTTACAAGACGCTTACAAATGACTCAAACAAGACTTATAAAAGAAATCTAAGCTTGCTTTCCTAAAGAAGAAGGATACAATGGAGTGGATACTTGCGGAGAGACGAAAGAGGTTAGAAGCCAAGAAGGAGGAGAAGCTTGCAAGCTTTCCTAGAAAAGGAGAGGAAGAAGTGGCATAGCTCGCAAGTTATCCAAGAAAACCCTCAGGTTTCTTTCCAAAAATCATTCATATAACATGCTCTAAAAAAGCCACAAACAACTCCTATTTATAGGTAAGAAAGGGAATATAAACAGCCACTAAAACCATTAATTAATATTCTATATTAAATAAGAGAAATGAAAAGCCAACAGTCAACTCCAGGAAACGAAGCACCAAAGCCACGAAAAAGTCCCCCATCAGCCACGGGAAAACAGCCCAGGCGGAACCCGAAGAGGCAGCCACAAAAAACCAAGGAGGCCCGCACGGAACCGAAGTACTAAGGCACGGGAAAGGCCACCCAGCACGGAAAACCAGCAGCCAACCGGGGAAACTAAGGAGCCAAGGCACAGAAAACCAAGAGCCAGCCGCAGGAAACCAAGAGCCAACCGTGAGAACCAAGGGGCCAAGGCACGAGAACCCAGCAGCCATCCACGGGAACCAAAGGGTCAAGATCTACCATAATGAGCTACCTTTTAGTTCAATAAATGAACTAAAAAACAACTCATAATGACCTAACTCCCTACTTGACATTAATGAGCTAGAGAAGTCAAAAATCAAATTTTAGGATTTGATTTGACCCCCCCTGCCTACATCAGACTCCCCTACTTGAAAAACTCATCTCCCGATGAGTTGGCTTTAGATTTGACTACCAATAACTACTATGACTCACAAGATTCACAAGATTTACCGAAATTCACTTGACAAACTGACTCATAAACCTAGGACTTCCTAACTTGCTCTGATACCAAAATGATGTAATAAAAAATTTGGGAGAGGGACCCAAATTTTTGATCACACGAGTAGACTCTTTCTAGGATCTAGAAGATTACAAGAACTCATAAAAATTATACGAATTAGACAAAACAAACTTTTTATAAAATAAAAGACTATTACAACTTGGACACTTACAAATGACACAATAAAGACAAATACAACAAGACACCTAAAGAAGCTTTGCCTTGAGAAGAAGGATACAGGTGAGGTGGCACTTGCGGCGAGAAGAAAGAGATTAGAAGCCAAGATGGAGGAGAAGCTCACAAGCTTTCCTAGAAGGAAGAAGAAGAGAAGTTGGACAAAGCTCGCAAGCTTTTCCAAGCAAACCCACAGGTTATGGCTTCCAAAAATCACATTTTCTCACTTCTTAAACAACCCAAAACATCTACTATTTATAGACATGAGAGGGGAATACAAATAGCCATAATAACCTTTAATATTCATAATATAAATGAGGGAAATAAAAAGCTAACAGTCAATTCCAAGAAACAAAGCACCACAAGTCACAGAATAGCCCCCCAAAAGTCACGGGAAAGCAGCCCAGGCGGAACCCGAAGAGGCAGCCGTGGGAACCAAGGAGGCAGCCGTGGGAACCAAGGAGCCAAGGCACGAGAACCCAAGAGCCATCCACGGGAAACGAATAGACAAGGGGAAGGAGAAGAGATAAAATTAATGAGCTACTAATAAATTAATAAGTGAACTAAAAACATAGCTCATACTAAGCTAACTCTTAGTTCAATAAATGAACTAAAAATCAGCTCATAATGAGGTAAATCTTAGCTCAAAAATTAATGAGCTAGCAAGCTCAAGGGAAATCAAAACCAAATTTTTTTGGATTTCATTTGACCCCCCCTTGTCTGCATCATTTATCCAACTATGTGGGGCTAACCTCTTGAATCATTTTCCCTATTTTTGTTCTATTAAGAGTCAAATTCCATTTAAATCTAGTAAGAAAATGTCATTCTAATACTTTATAACCAAGTCTTTTTAGTTTTAACATAGGACAGATCTAATACATTGTTAGACCAGTCCAACCAATCAACATGGGACCAACCCAGGTGGAGCAGAGGCGAAAGTTCCGCCTCTCCTGCGTTTGCTGATTGGATCGCAAAATTTAAGGGAGCTTTTTGGGAAAGGTTTTTGAGAGATTTGGGAGGGAAATTTGAATGCAGGGACTGTTTAGAGATTTCCTTTTGGATTGTATGCATTAAATAGTTTGCTTTCCTAGGGTTTAGGGCATCTTGAATTTGACTAAAATTTGAGATCTCTTAGGTTTAGGTTTTTTTGGGCTCTAACGGCGTCTAGAGATTTGGGATCGACTGTATCTTGGTATTTTCCTGCTGTATCTTTGGTTATTGCAATAAAAACTATTGTTTTTCTGATTTTCATCGGAGTTTGGAAGAGTTTTCTCGCTGTTTTTCCAAAATTGATAGGATTTACTTGAATTTTTCAAGTGTTTCCTATCATACATCTACTCTCCTAATCAATTTATTGGAAGGCTAACATTTTATGTGACCAAATCATCTAAGGAGACTCTTTCAAATCTTATTTACCATTGGAGTTACTCCAACATTTTCATGTATATACTCGTTTCACACTCCGTCTCTTAGTGTACAACCACTCTTCCACCTAGCATCCTCATCTCTGCAACATTTAATTTAATTTTATGCTTCTTTTTTAGTGGCTAATATTCTGCACAATACAACATTGCATGTCTCACCTCTACCTTATAGAATTCCTCCCTTAAGTTTTATGGGTACTTTTCTATCACACAATAAGCCCGATGCATTCCTCCACTTAAGCCATCCAATTTGAATTTTGCTAAGAATATCACCATCTATCTTACCATCACTTTAAACAATAGACTCAAAATATCCAAACTCTTTTTAATGGCTTGATAGCCAAAGTCATAATCCCCCACTAGATCTATTGCTACTAAAATTGCACTCCATTTATTCAGTTTTAAATCAACTAAAATGAAAACATTTAGACTCTAAGGTTGACCTCCATACTTTAAGTTTTCATTCAACTCCCTCCCTGGTCTTGTCAACAAGAAGAATATCATCGATAACAAGCATACACTAGGGTACATCCTCTTGCAAATGTCTAGTAAGATCCATGATTAAAGCAAAAAGATATTGTGGGTCTCCGAAAGGATGCTGCAGCGGGGGTTGGAATGCAAATGATGTGATTGCACTATCCCGTAGGAAAAAAAAAATGGTCGTAGGCCTTTACATTATGCGCAAGCAGGCTAATGGGAAAGCAGATCGAATTATTCATGGAGAATGACGGCTTTCACTTGCACATCTCGATGGATAATAATATGCATAACTCGATAGCCACGAGATTCTCGCTATTCAATACATCAGCTCTAATGGAGTTTATTTGATGTGAGTGTCGAATTTCCACGGGTGCAACCCTCCGTGGTTAATTACATCCTAGGCCTTAACCTGATAAAACTCTCGATTATGAATGCTATTTTATTATCTTCTAGGTTTCACTTGTAGTGGAATATCTAGGATCTCCTAATCTAAGGGAATGTAGGCTCAACCATGATATTCAAAATGCAAAGATCATATAGTTACTCAGACGATCAAAAGGAGGAGAAATCAGGATAATAATCATCTCATACCAAGCATGCGTGAGAGAAATATGGAAGCTGCGCAATCAATGTGATGCAGATGTATGAGATTTATAGTCTCCGAAGAATCGATAACCTAGCCAACGATAAGGTATATGAAGATATACATATACCGCTAGCTTTTGACCCTAGATCTACGGAGGAAGTATGGTACACTCACGACCCAACTAATGTAAGACACCGTCGATGGGACTTATAACCTAGACCCCTCTAGGGATCTAGGTAGTCATGACTTAGATTTATCACCCTGCTCCGAAAGGGGTACTAGCTAAACTCCATATAGCGTATCAAATCCATGAAATCTAGTCTTATGCAAATGCAAGAGTGATGGGAGACAGAGAAGGGAAATGAGCATCGAGCTTGACCATGAATGATACTATGATATGTAAAAGGTGAACTATCCCTCTATATTATAAAAGAAAATCTACATGCTTTGACTCAGGCTATCCATGTATGGGTAGGGCCAATCAGAACTAGCCAATAGCCACTGTAAGGTGTACTTGGTTTGAACTTTGAAATAATAATTGAATTTTAAAAATGACCCACCAGAGATATGCATTAGTTTTTGAAAAGTGGGTTGATTTTAGATCCTATGTTCATTTTTTTCCTGTTTAAAGAAAATTTTAATTTTATAGAAAATTTAATATCCTAAGAGCCTAACAAGGACTCCGTCCGAGCCACCTTCAAGCAAAACAAAGTAAAAAACTTATAAAAAAACATTCAGTTCTAATACAAAATCATAGTAAACACACCAATCATCAAACAAGAAATAATAGTTAATGGCCATAAATGCAGCTAGGTTATGCAATACACCCCAGGAAAATAAAAAAAGGTAGTTGAGCTCTAGCATAATTACAACTCAGCCTAAATCTATACATCACTGAAATGGTGTGTGGGTTCTTGATCAGTCTTCATATATTTGGCATCCTTCCTTAAAAAATATCCACACACCTACACTATTTTCCTGATTAAAATTACATTTAAAAAGAAAAATTATATAATTACCCTACAAAACAAACGTTACCATAATTATAATATGGCAATCATATATATGCATTCAGACCTAGTCTTTAAGATCGTATTCCCAAGGGTTTATCATTTATCTTAGTACCTATTAGCAAGTGTATTTAGAATCATGATTATATTATTTTTATTTACCCTTTGAGAATATGACCACCTGCAGAAAATATTTCTATAAATATCTCACAACTTAAGGGCAAATGCCCACTCATCAGTCAATAAAACAAAAAAAAGAAAGCAACCATAAACAAATCATGCCAAAAGCACATCATCACATATGCAAAATGTAAAAGAAAGAAAGTATAGAATGTTATCCTAACTACACTCTACTCTAGGATGCCTACAAAAATTGTGTCCTGTTTAGCACCTAATTATATGCAAAATTAGTGTTACCCAACAACCCCAATTTAGGTGAAAAGTTCAAGTTGCAAGATCCAATTCATATTTTTTAATTTATTAGCCATCAAATTTCTCTTTAAGTGTTAGTCATTTTTGGGTTATTAATTAACATTTAGTTTTGGAGTTATAATTCTAATTATTATGTTATGAAGAGTCCAGATACATGGTCCCTAACCTATGCTAGAGTTACGCAAAATTGAAGGGCAAAATGCCATCCTCCATTCTATACCTAATCAAGACTGAAATAATTATGATGTGGTAAGATCGGTTAATCTTTCCTTGATCATCTAAGCCTTAAGGTAGGGCCAATGGGTGACTCACTAAGGTGGACCTATTGTCAAACACAGAAGAAAATATCCTAAGCTTCCTATGTCTATGATTAGTGAATTTTAAAAGATGACATAGGAATAGAACACTAACTACCTATAATTATATGTAGGTTTTACCTGACTTAGGGTTTAACATTTGGGTGGTTAAGAATTTTGCTTGGGTTCCTAAGGGCGGCTTTAAATTTTTAAAAGAGAGAATTTATATAGATCTTTGAACCATTCTCTCTTAATTTGTGAGGTATGTGGTGTTGTCACAACGGGCACGAGGATCAAGAATTCCTTAGGATGCATAGCCCGCAGCTCGAGATAGTATAATCTATATACCTTACATATATTAAGGGGGAGTGTAAGAAGATGCATATAAATCCGACACATGTCAAGACACTAAGATGTTGCTTGAACTTCATTTGCTCTTCCAATATCTTCATTTGCTTGCTTAGAGTTAAGGGGTTTCTAGTTTGAGGTTTAAATTTTAGTGCCTTAGTGTTTTATTGAGTGTCGGAGAGTTTGTGAAAGAGGATTTTATTGTTTTGTTTTAGTTTTGTCTTAATTAATATAGACATTTGTTCATGATTATGTTAGGAGTTTATAGGAATTTATTTTGCATTTTTTTTTGACTTTTATTTTATTTGCTATGATTTCTTAAAGTTATAGTATGATTAAGGGGTTTTAGTGATTTTATAAATTTACATGAATTTATTTAGAGGTCTTATGCTTTTTTATGGATTTTATTGGGTTGGGTTGTGTTAAAGATATACATGTTTGTTACATTTGGTTAATCACTTTTAGCTCTTAAAATCTTATAGGTTTGATACATGTTTACTCTCCAAATTTAATTTTATGAAAGTTACGAAAGCTTAGTTTATTGATGATTTGTTACTGATTATTTAAGTTGGGTGATAATTGTCATTGTTAAACCAAGGCCATGAGGTCTATTTTATCATTCTTGGAACTAACTTAATAGCCTCGTAGGTCTGGGTTGCCCGACAATTATCTTGTTGTTTAATAAATTTTTGTTTGTCACTTGATGGATTTTAATTTGTGGTTATTATTTTCAATTACTAATTGCCAATTTTTATGATTGATTATAGTTGCTTATATTTTACCAATTAAATCATGTTGTATAGTATTTGAACTTCAGAATGTAGGTTAAATGAACTTTTGAATGTAAGTTCTATACTAGGTTCAAGAAATAAAACTAAGCTTAATTTGGATTGCATTAAGGATCAGCTTTAAGCCCATATGTTTTTGCTTTAGTTATGGATGTTCTCACTAGAGATTTGCAAGATGATGTTCCCTGGTTTATGCTTTTTGCTGAAGATATTTTTCTTCTTGATAAGATTAAAGAGGGAGTGGAAGATAAACTTGAGTTATGGAGGTCAACCTTAGAGTCTAAAGATTTTTGTTTGAGTAGATCTAAAGCCAAATACACGGAGTGTAATTTTAATAGTAATAAATCTAGCGGGGGTTTGTGACTTTGAGCGATTAAGTCATTAATAAGAGTACACAATTTAGGTATTTTGGGTCTATTGTTCAAAGTGATGGAAAAATAGATGGAGATATTTTTGGGAGAATACAAGTTGGATGGTTGAAGTGGAGGAATGCATCAGGCTTGTTGTGTGATAGAAAAGTACCACCCAAACTTAAGGAAAAATTCAATAAGATAGTGGTTAGACTTGCAATACTTTATGGCACAGAATGTTGCGCATTAAAAGAGAAGCATAATATTAAGTTAAGTGTTGTAGAGATGAGGATGCTCAGGTGGATGAGTGGCTTTATTTTTAGAGACAGGATACGAAACATGCATATACGTGAAAAGTTTGGAGTAGCTCTAGTGGTAGATAAGATTTGAGAGTTGTCTATAATGGTTTGGTTAGATAAAACGGTGGCCTTTCAATGATACGGTTAGGAGAGTAGATGTTTTAGATTTTTCTATGTTAAGAAAGGTAGAGGTAGACCTAAAAATACTTGACAAGAAAATATTAGAAATAACCTTTCTTTATTAGATCTAAATGAGAATTTGACTCTTAATTGGACACAATGGAAAAAAGGATACATGTTGCCGATCCCACGTAGTGGGATAAAGGCTTGATGTTATTGTTGTTGTATGAATCATAATATCTATTACTTCCATTATATTGCTTATGAGAGATTTATATTCTAAGATCTAATTCTAGTTTCATGGACTAACTTTTGTTGCCTACATCCGTCTATGATGTTAGAACCCTTGCTCATTAAGCGCCGGTTCAATAGTCATTTCACACTTCTTGTTGTATTCAGACCATACAATACAATGCTCCTAGGGCACAATGTATTAAAGGATTCATGTTATGATTGTTCAACAAAATTTATGTTGGATGCCGACTATCTAATGCAATCCTCTACTTTTCTCATATAGGGCTTGCAACCCGACAATGACAGTGTTAAAATTACTAAAAAAATATTGGGACTCAATTGAAAAATATTCATTTTAATATATATATTTTTTCGCTAATCTAATTCAAGCTTTGAATCAAATAAGTTAATTAATTAAGTGTTAAATGTGTGAAATAAATAAATAAATAAATAAATAAATAAATAAATAAATATATATATATATATATATATATATATATATATATATATATATATATATATATATATATTATTCTTAATCAAAATTTAGAATAAGCGTCATATACAATCTTAATTGAGTTTCTTTATAAGCTTGTTTGCAAGCCTAAATGATACGATTTATGACCATGAATGAGTTGAACAACAAGATGTTTAAGCTTGTTCAATTAGTTAGTTAAACAAAATGAAAGAGCTCTTTTCAAGCCGAATCACGAGTAGTTTGTCGAATGCTTGATTTATTTGCAGCACTACTCACCAATCACTTTACTCCACCTTCGATCCTTAGAGATTTGCCTTGAAAGAGGTTACCCATGTTTTCTAACAGGGTGCCAAATAGAACAACTATGACTCATGGACTTAAAAGCTCTCAAGGCACAAGAAGTTTATTGCTCAAAGTTAATGATCACAAAAACTCGACTTATTGCCCTTAGTTGAAATACTTACCTCATTGACTTAAAGTTATATTGTAAAAAATAAGACTCGTTCACTCATTAAATTAGGATCTTGTCAATGCACCCACTACAATAGAACTGTGAGTCTTAATAAGCACCCATGCTCAAACATGCAACACAAAATCAAGAAATATTTGAGAACATTCTCGTAATAAAGTGAGAGTATTTTTATATGAATCCGTTAGTTGTAAAAGAATCGTAAGTTTATGCTTCAGGAACATAAATAACACTTGCAATAACCTTTAGATTTTTAGCGAATTCTTTAGGTATATTTTCTTTCTAACTTTTGATTAACATCCAAATTTTAAATGCACTACGAAGTGTGCCTACGTAAATGTTATAGTGTCCATTTAATTTTGAGCTTCATGTTAACTTTGCTTTAGTTATATTGCAAAATTTAAACGTTTTCTCTTTATGCATAATATTAACTCTATGATTTTATTGAAATGACAGCATAATTGCTTTTTCACAAAACATCATAACCGTGATGCTTAGGGAGTGGTCAACTTATTGCTTCTTGTAGTCTGTCATAAAAATTGATGTTGTTGGCACTTCCTTCTAGTTTAAGACCATCTTGAAGGCTTCTCTTCATGTGAACTACTTCAACACATGATGTCATATCGGTTAAGAGGGCCTTGGCTTAGTTGTCATTTCTTACATCCTAGTCATGTCTCCCACCTAAGGGGATGAAGCCCATTGTCATTGTTCTTAATGGGCCATTGCACTATCCTGCCAAGGTTTCTCATGCTTTTGAGATTGAAGTGCCTCTTAAGAGTGTTTCGATCATCTTTAGACTCATGTTCATGACTCCAATCATGAAATGAAGGATTCTAAGCCCAAATTCAATGTTTCCATGAAAGGGCAAAATTGAGGCTTGGCACCCATGATTCTTTGCACAATAGTAAAAAGAAACGTATGGATTCGGATGTCATCCAACATCATGCTTGAATTAGTGAGATGTACAACAACATCAATTAGCTTCCGATCAATTAAGCCTATCGACATTTATCTTATATAATTCTTGATCAGAGAATCCTTCAGCTGTCATAGATCCACCAGTAGTGGCAAGTGGTTTGGTTTAGGCTTGACTCTTTTTTGTCTAAACTGGCATATTTGGTTTGGTTTGGATTTTGCTATTTTGTAAAAGTGAAATAAACTTAAGTGATTCAATTTAGCATTATATTTATATATACATACATACATACATATATATAGTTGTTGTTATCTTATAACAATCTTAGCTAGAGAATCCTCCAGTTGTTAGAGACAACCAGTAGAGGCAAGTGGTGCATAAAGTTGGTCCTTTAATAATTGTACTAGCTTCTTACTACATGTGAAAGATTGAAGCCTGCATGGAAGGGAACTAATCCATAGCTTTTTTTCATATGGAGGCCATAGCAAAGAATCATATTGAAGATTTGAATAACAAAAAACTTATGTAGGTACCATGACAATGGAATTTGTCAATGCATGTGGTGTTTTGCCACAAACATAGATACAGGTTACCATGTGTAGGGCTTTGCAACAAAACTATTAATCCGCAAATCTGAACCAAATTGGCTGAACTATTTTATTCTGTTTATATTTGACTTTTTGTCTAAACTATCATATTCGGTTTAGGTTTTGAGTTAAGTTAAACCGAATCAATTTGGTATATATAATTAAAAATTATATTCTAATTTCTGTTACCTGCATCAGTTCAATTAATCTTGGAGCAATCACAACCCTGCTTTGTATTGTTTTTATGAAGCCTTATAGATGTTTTAATTAACCATCAATTTAGAGTAAACCAGTTGAACGAGACTAGACAGAGTCATTGAAAACCCTTTAAATCAAACCTAACCTAATTGGACTGATCGAAAATTGAGAAATTGATTCTCGAAAGCAAATAAATGTATTTAGATAATCCTAGAAAAGTTGACCCATAAGGCACATACCCATGGCCCATGCTTAAATTATTAAATTTCCTAGTGGAAACAGCAATGATGTGAGTTTTGAAGTAGTCTTTAGCTCAATTGTTTTTTAGGTTTCTGTATTTTACTGGAGTTTACAATATTTACTGATGCATGCCCATTTGTTTATATTTATTATGTATATTTCTTGTGTCAGTATTACTCCGTCAAAAATATGATTTAAGGGTATTTCTTATTTACCCATGCTATGTGTAACTTTTAGGCACCTTTAAGTGATGCGGAGATTGAAGAATTAGTTGTGGAGTTTCTTGAAATTGAGAGCAAGGTATTTTTTTCGTTGTCTTGTTTCTTTGTTTTCTCCATGGTTAAGTTCCTCTCTTGTCCATTTCTCATCCTACTTTTTAGGCAGCAGAAGCTCAAGAATCACTTGAGGAAGAGTCTCTTGCTCGAGTTGAAAAAGATGTAAGGGAAGAATTTTCCGAAAATCTTCATGGTGATGCGGTTGGACCCTTTTCCTAAACTATATTTGCATAAATTGTATCAGTATGAATTATATGTAACTGAAATATTGATAAAGCTTTTCAATCTTTCGTGTGTAGCTTGATCTTGCGGTATCAACTGAAATGCAAACATTCAAAGAAGAATGGTTGGCTGTGCTTGATGATCTAGAGACTAAGAGTGCTCTGTTATTGGTGGGTATCTTTCTGCTGCTTCAGCTATTGCTATTTATGGTGAAACTGTATTGCTTATATGCATATACATGTCTGTTTTTTTTTTTGGAGTTTTATATCTAAAGTTTTGCTAGTATGAATTGTTCGGAACATCCTCTATATTCAAAATATGACGTTCTAGGAGCATCGCAATCTGCAACTCAAATTGTCTTAATTTGTCTAATTTGTGCACCTTGTGAGCACGTTGGGATCCATGAAGACAAGTTCTCCAATGTTCTTCTAGACTTTTATCTGGAAGTTATTGGAGAGACGTAACTCCTATTATAATGCTCATCATATGTGTTAGCTTTTTCTTTTCTTATACATAATTTCAGGGAAATATAATCTGTGTTCATATTTTGATAAAGTGTTTGCTGATGTTTCTTCATTAAAATTAGTGCTTTCCATACAATTGGTTTTAACTGAGCCTTGCTTTGTTGTATTGTCAGATTTCTGTAAATAGGTGCTGGCTATAGGTGCTAGCTTTTGCAGCTAGATACTGTAATGTAGCAAAATATTAATGGATCATTGATTTACAAGTGGTTGTAACAAGACAAGTTTGACTGAGCTTTAGTTCAAGTTCAATAAATTCTATTCAAGCTAGGCTCATTTGTTATCAAGCTGGACATATATTAAATATGAATTATATGTCAAATCAATGATTATGCATGAAAAGTTTTTTTTATCGATGGTTTAGATTGCATTAGAAAATTTTGTGATTTTAATGGCATATAGTCTTTCTTTTTTTATTTTTTTGTGGAATGGTGAGGGACGAATCATGAATTTGGTGTAGGCATAATTCGAATTTACAACTTTGGACAATAACTTTCAAGATCATTACCAGATAGATAGGGAGAGGGAGAGAGCAAGGGGGAAAGAGAGGCCAACACCAATAGTCTTGATCTTGCAGTTGAAGATAGCAGCATTAAAAAATAATTGCATGGAGAATGAACATTTTCAAAAAAGTATATATATATATATATATATATATATATATATATATATATATATATATATATTATTTTTATTGAAACAAACTTGAATTAGTCTCCATGTATTTGTACCCATCTTTTAAAAAAGTATATGCATCTTGTTTAATAGCTATTTGCAACTTTGACTATCGCCTCGAGCTATTTTTTTATGAGGCTCGTGCCTCAACTTGGCTATTTATAATTTAAAATAATAGAAACAAAGCATATTGAATTTCGTCGTTTATTGTTGGCCATTATACTTTGCTGCACTCTCAATACATGTTACAATTAGGATGAAAAAAAATATAATAGATAAATAAGAATAAACATGCGAAGTATTTGTTGATCCCAAAAATGTTCTGTAGCTTTTCTGCTTATTGCTGCATATGCTTGTGAGCTATGCCTTACGTGATGTACGCTTAATGTTTTGACGTCTACATATTTTCGGTGGACTGAAGTAGGGTTCCATGTAGAGTCAGATCAATGAACGGACAACTCAATGGGGGCAACTCAGCAGTGTTTGGGCCATGTTCTAGCCTTGAACATGCATCACTATCCTGCAATACCTATGATAGAATGAAAATATATTAAATGGCTAGTCATAAATATATTTATGATTTTAAACTTATACAGCAATTTAGTTATATTTTATAGCTAATTTTAACTTTGCATTCTTTATTTTTCTACCACCATGTTTGGTCCTGGTTGTAGAGGGCGAGGTGCGACCCACCCTTTGATATTTCTTGCAAGCAACAAGGCTTTATTCCTTTTAAATGCACCAGTATTAACCATCCTTTTTAAATTGAACCGCATGAGTGTGATAGGGATGTCTAATGGGTAATTGTGGCTTTGTGGGTTAGTAGCTAGAAATATAAGTGATAATAATTGTAATGAGCAAGTTCGATAAGCTGAGTGGTCAATAGATAGCTAATGTGTCTTAGTGTGTCCTAAGTCTACAAATAATCCCTATTAAGGAGAAATTGAAAATGAATGAAATCAATTTCGACCTTTTCCCCTTGTTATTCTTCTGTTTGTGTCTTCTTCCTTCCAATTTCTGAAGTTTCCAGTAACTTTAAATTGCCATTTATTGTCATGGTTTGTCATTGAGTTCTTATAATTACCTCTCATTTCTTGGCATGATCTTAGTTCGTTTATCTACTTATGTTGTAGCTGTATGCACTTCCATCATGCTTGAATTGAAATGAACATTTCTTTTTAAGTGATGCATTTGGTTTGTCACTAACACTGAGATTTTCAGCTTTCCTGCCCAAATTAGATTAGGACTATTGGGATGCACTGGGTTAGTTGAATTTGAACTTATTTGGATTTAAAGGCTTGACAATAAGTCTAGGATGGTGGTAGAGAGATTCTCCCCGCATAGTTAAGTTAGCATTGCAAACTGAAATAACTTGGCAGCTTGGTTGGAATTGAACCAGCTTAGATTGCTTTCCAGCTGACTTGGCTATTAGCAAGAACTTGGAATGACTTTCAGCAAAATTTAAAATGGTGGGGCTGAGATTTAATGAAAAGTTTGTTAAAATTTCTTGATTCTTCTGGCAACCAGGTTTCCTTCCATGTGATCTTCTTTTTACCATGAATTGACTCTTTAGCAATGCAACTTCTTGTAGGAGCAACTTGATGGTGCTGGCATTGAGCTCCCTGCTTTGTATAGGTGGATTGAAAGTCAAGCTCCTAATGGTTGTTGTACTGAAGCTTGGAAGAAGAGGACCCATTGGATTGGTTCTCAGGTTTCTAATGAAGTCAACGCATCTGTTAGGGAAGCTGAAGAAGACCTACAATCTAGTCATCCTGTACTGAAGTATGTCTTTATGTTACATTTTCCAACAGTTTGCATGTGTACCCGTTTACCTCCTCTTTGATTTTCTTCCATCTTGGTCAGGCAACGTGGTAGATTGTTGGAGGTTGGTGCTAGTGGATTTCTGGCAAGGAAGTTCTCTGATGGAGATAAGAATGACATAACAGATTGGAGTTCATTCAATGAGCTTATTCAGTCACAGAGATGTCCTGAGGGTACTTCATTTGGCAGCAAGAACTGGGCATCTGTTTACCTTGCAAATACACCCCAACAAGCTGCTAACTTGGGGCTAAAGTTTCCAGGTGTTGATGAGGTAGTATCATAGGAGAGCCTGTATTTTTTAATTAGTTTATTGTTTACAATCTTACCTGCCATTGGTATGCTATTGTTTACTTGTTATATCCTCTCGATCACTTCCATCCTTAAGTAGATCACTGGAAATTCATGCATGTCAATTTAGTCTTCCTTGGGAAATGGTCACAAATTGTCTTTATTAAGCAATTTTATTAGCATTATTTTGTGGATACTTTTTCATTTTCATCTCGTGCTGTTATATTTATTTTCCAAAGATTTTGGAAAATGGATAATTGGATGGAAAATTGTGAACCATTATATTGGCCCAAAATATTGGACATTGTGTATGACACATTGGCTTTTCTTCATTGCGGAGACATTTGTTTTTTGTCAGAAATTTGGATAAGGTTGATCACTGTGATGTGAAGGAGGTGCTGATTAGTAATTCATACTTTGTAGTTGTGCTGAAGTGGTATTATTTACTTGATTCTGTCATCTCCATTTCAAAATCAATTGATAAGGCTACTAAATGTATTCGCTATTTTTAAATGGCATAACTTTTTTTATCTGTTTATTAAAATTGACTTATTTATATTATTTTTTAGTGTGATGCATTAGATACAATGGAAGGTTTTTCTTTTTCCTCAAGTTAGGATTATTTGCTGCTCTATTTATTCATTGTTAATTTGAGTTTTATTGCTGTGCTTATGTAGGTAGAGGAGATTGGCGAGATTGACTTTGATACAAGAGATCCATTTTATTCTGATGCAATTGCAAATGAAAAGGAAATTGATCTTACTGAAGAGCAGAAGAAAAATTTCAGGAAGGTTGCGCTCTTGTTTTTTATATACATTTTTAAAATCTAGCAAAAATGCACATGCCCTAAGCGTAAGCGGACATTTTTTTTCTATAATTTATTTTTTAAGTTTATAATTATGTATAATTTGATTATTTAAAATAATTTATATTTAGAGTACTTTGCCAATGACTCGTTGAAATCATCTCTAAGAAATATCTTCTGTTATGAAGGAGAGTAAATTATTAAGGTAGATATAAATACCTTTCACTAGATGCTCCACATCGGTCATACACAAATTCTCTTATCTAACTCATTTTATTATTGGTATATTTTACTGTAAATATTTATTAAATAACAATTGTGGGTTATAAACACAACTCAGTGCATAAATTATAATTTTATATTACAATAAATCAAAGAAATTTGGAAACAATATGTATGTTAGTTCTCATAACTGGATCAATATAAAATCAAATAATTTTTTGTTGTACTCAAAAATGAAATATAAAAGAATTTGAAATACTCTCTCCTATAATAATAGCATAAATGGAAATAATCATCTCATATCTTACTTTTTTTACAATATAATCATCATAAGAGTACCATCTAGATTGTACCATTTAAGATACATCAATATCAACATCATTTTCCAAATCTATGAGCAGCTAATCATTTTACGCATGAGTACAGGCGTTCCCGGCCAATAGCATCCATCTTTCAAAATATAAATTTAATCATTCTCATATGTCATATTGTTTACATTCTTTTCATCGTGCATTTACTTTTAGCAATTACTTTTATATAATATTTCTTGAGATCATTATTGGAGGTTGAAATATGATGAATACCATATAACATTCATAACAATATGAAGATTATGTGCATGGGAATGATAAAATCATTTAAAAAATTTTTCATTAATGGTCTCCTATTAATAAGAACATTTTTCACTGTTCATAAGAGGCCGCCATAACAGTAATACATTAAACTTTTAGGAGAACATAATTCATTACTATAAACTAGAAATATAATTTTCCACCTAAACCTCAGAAGATTTACTTTTTTTTCTTAATCCTTAAACTCCACCTTCTTTAGTTTAATACCTATATCAAATATATAATTTTATATAAAACATCCCCATTGACTGATTTCTAAAATTCATCTTTTAATTTATGCATCTCTTTTTATTATCTTCATTTAACTCTATATCATTCTTTTTTATAATTTATTATTCTATAATAATTTATTTTTCCTTCAACTATATAAATCATGATTATTAAATTTCTCTTTTAATTTTTTTAAAAATATAAATTCTAGCAAGTCTGTGAAAGTTCTAACTTTATATTTTATGTTTAACATATCGCTATCATTTGGCATTTAACATTTCAGTTTGATTTAAATCATATCATTATAATGAAAAAGGATTCATATAGCCGACTTCACATAGTGGGACAAAGGCTTGTTATTGTTGTATAATTTAATATAATTATTTAATAATGTTGAACTATATAAATTATTCTTAATTTTTTTTCAATAGGACTTCATAGTACATTACTTGCTTTCTTATGTTTGATTCATGTGAACAAGTAGATATGACTTGTTTGAGTGTAATCTACACAGCGGTTTATTGGTGTAGCTGACATCATTTGACTTATGATGGTGGAATGAATGTATTTATATCTTCATAATAACATTTGAGAGTCCTGTGGCCATAGACAACATTTGTCAATCTATATAACTTTTTGTTTTTTTGGTGTGGATTTTTTTCTTAAAAGGATAAGTTAATCAATATATGCTTTAATAAGATTCAGCTATAGTTAGGTGAAGTTGTCTTTTCTATGCATCCCTTCCTACTCGCCTCTTGTAGGAAGATGTTAGTAGTAGTAGTATTCATATAGTTTGTCTGATTTCAGTGCGAGTCAGTTCTGTTGTGTAGATGCTGCAAGCTGCAAATTTTTGTTATATGGGTTCACCTTTTCTCTACATGAGTAAATTGTACCTTAAGGTTTTTGCATATCGACCAATTCTAATTATGGTTTTGCCATCTTTGCGTTTTTTATGTAGAATTTATTATCTCTGCACATCTTCAATAATGTGTCTCAATTCTATACACTTTCTAATATACCAATTTAAAAGGTATTTTGAAATTACAAATGTTTTCAATTTTCTTACTTTATCAATAGGATGAAGTTTTGTCAGTTATTCTGAAATTAATGAAAGAAGCAGCAGCATATTGTCCTATTATCAGAATTCTAATATTCAATTTGCTGAAACTGACCCAATTATAGGGATAAGTCATGATCATTTTTTTAGGACCTTCTTTAATAATATCAAGTTTCATTTCTTGTAATTGATTTTTGAGGGTAGACCTAAAGTATCAGTTGTGTTGCAGCCATTATGACTTGGAGGTTATGGGTTAAAGTCACAAAGATGACCTCTTTGCATTGCCAGGGTTAAGTTTGCTTACTTTAATGCCTCTGCATACATTGCATTAAGGTTTAAAATTGTGAAATTGGGTATTGATGCATTTTTGGTTTGTGAGGCGAGGCACAAGCCTCAAGCTATTTTGAGGTATGAGTCTCAAAATAAAAAAAAAAATTACATTAAGTGAAAATAAAGGTCAAACGCGACTTTTTATATAATACCCAAATAATTTGTTAAAGGATGACATATTAAATTTCCATTGAACTATGAACTAAAAAATTTATATATATATATATATATATATATATATATATATATATATATATATATATAATAAAAATTGCACAAGATCTAAAATGACAAGTAATAAATTGTTTGAAATTTAATTAAAATCCAAATATTATAAGAGAAAAATAATATTAAATATAGGAATTGCAAAAAGTTTAATATAACATTAAGTTCAACTCAAAATTTCTTCTTTTTCAGTTCTCTACTCATCCACATTTAATTCCTAAAAAAAGCTGAAATAGTTGACAACAACTCAGAAATTATATGTACTGTCATAACTCATAAACCACTTGCATTGTTATCACTGAGGGGGTCTTTATTTGAGTCATCATTATAACAAATTAGTCTCACCCCTGTCTCATCCTGTGGACTCCAATGCCTCCTAATATACTTATTCGTCATTTACTTTAGTCTTCCTTTTTCATCAATATAAAGATGTGATTAATACTTCACAATTTTTAAAAGAGGAGTTGATGTAGTGCGGCTTTCAAGAGATCCCAACAACGGCTAAAACGGTGGTGGCTGAGGAGAATGTAGCGGGCTGGAGGTCAACGCAGTCGAGAGGAAGTTGTTGCGACTCTGGGTTGCATGAAGGCTTGATTTGTTCGTGGCTTTAGTTTAGGATTTAGGTAAGTTTAATAAGAAATATATAAATAGGGTGAGTCGGGTGAGGCGTAAGCCTCACGCCAACGAGGCGAGGCGTGTCTCAAGGCAAACCTCAACCAAGTTGAGGCGTAAGCCTCATGAAAAAATCTTAAGGTGTAAATTTCGAGGCATTTTTCATTGGAATTGTAAGCCTCATATTGCACTATTTTAAACAATGCATTGTATTGATCGGAGCTTTATGCACTCGGCTATGCCCTTTCTATTTCTAAGAAATTTGATAGTATTTTCTTTAGATTATTCATTTCCATTAGTTGTGACTTTTTACCAATTTTGATTTTTACAACATTACTACATGTAGGTCATTTGCTTCTAGATTTTGATCAATAGGTGTCATGTCTGTTTGTCCGAACCATATTTGACCCAGATTTGTTGTGTATGGGCTGAAGTTTTAACATAAGAGTCCTTCAGAGGGCAAAATTTATGCCAGGCCAAAAGAACTTGCGATGGCCTCACTAGCTTGCCGTTTTTTAGTTGAAACATTTATTTTTAACCGAGTATTGAAACGACTGCATTTCTGTCATATTTATTTGGTTGTAGTTCTATGGGCTTTTCCGCTTTTTTTTTTTTTAATTCTAATTCTTAGTAATATTATTTTGACTAGGTAATGGAGCAGGATGATGCCAATTTCACACATAAATTGCAACAGCGCTTGAAGCGGAAGCGACAGAATAGCAAAAGATACAGGGTAAATGAGCTATATCGAAAATTTACATGTTAAACGCTGTAGAAGCAGAAAAAAAATCCTTCTCTGTTTGCTGTTGTTGCTAATTGTTCGCTATCTTTCATGAGGTTTTCAGATCAATTTTGCTAAAACTATTGAATTCTTCTGTACAAATCTTTTTTATATTCTATATGTTACAAATAATGAAATAAAGTAATATTCTATAACAGGTTCCAGTTGTGAAAGATGCCCTCACTTGTTTTTCTTCATATGAATGTTTTCAGGTAGACTCCTTGTTGCAAAACCATTCTGAAAATGGTTTTGTGGATGCTAACGATGGTAATATATCTGCAAAAGATATTGGGAATAGTTTGGATATTACAAATATAACTGAAAATGCTAGCCAAAATTTTAATGGTGACTGGAATCTTTCACCCGATATTGAGGAATTTGAAACAAAGAATAAGAGGTGCAAAACTGTTTCCGTAGACAGTGATGATGAAGTCCTGGAGAATAGAGCTGCTTCTAGTGTTCACGGTGCAGCCAACACTGAACAGCACTCACCAAAACAAGTTAAAACCATTGATGTTATTGATGTTGATGAGGTGTCATCACCAGATCCAGGAAAATGTAAAACCTTTGAAAAGGAGATTCTGTGTACATCTTGTTGTGATACCTTAAAGCCTCATCTAGTGAACAGGCATCCACTTTTGGGAGTTGCTGTTTGTGGACGTTGCAAATCTGTCATCGAAAGAAAGATGCAAGCCAAGGTCGGCATGATCTCAAAATTTATTTTGTTCTTCTAGACAAGTATTATCTTAACCTAAACCTCATGTTTATGTATTTCCATTGAGTATAGACACCATTACTTAACTATTATGGTTGCAAGAAAAAAAAAAGAGCATAGACGCATCCTCAGTCATTTCAAACTGTAGGAGTGCTATTCATACATTTTGGGACAATCATTCCTTTGGGTTTCCTATTAGTTTGTCTCATAAGGTATGATAGGGATAGAAAACCTTTATTATTCTTTAGCTAAATTCTGTTGTCCGATTTTGATGTATAATCCTGATAGGAGCATGCATTTTGCTGAGTTAGTTGGGGAAAGTAAATCCATTGCAGTCCATGAAAATATTCACTGGTTATGTATGAACATCAGACAGGGTGAGGGTGGTAGGGAATAATATTGCCTGCTTGCATACCTATGTTTGACCTTTTGTTACTCTATGATCAAAACTGGTCGAGGGTGTTTCAAAAATAATAAAAAAGCATATAGTGCAAGTGGTTGCATAGACGCTCCAGTGGTATGAATTTTGTTAGAGATGGCGTTTGATTCATAACACACTTTAATAGGTCAATTATTACTCATTTTGAACTGTTTTTAATGCACTTCATTGCTGCAGGGTACTTTCTCTGGTGAATTTTGTGCATGGTGTGGAAAGTGTGATGGTTTGGTGAACTGTACCACTTGTAAGATGCTATTCTGTGAAGCATGCATATCAAGGAATTTCGGCAAAGAAGATTTATCAGAAGCTAAGAACATTGATTGGCGTTGTTACTGCTGTTTGCCTATTTTATTGCATCGGTTTATAATTGAATGTGATAAGGCCCTTGGAGTTTTGCCTGCAACCAGTTCTGACAGTGATTCAGCATTTTCAGATGCTGAAATCAATGTATCAATAAGGTAATGGATACTTCTGCATTACTGTAACTGATGTGATGCATGGATGGAGTTACACAAGAGTTAAAAGAGAATTAAATTCTAGCTCAACCAATTATATAAGCATGCATCAAAGTTAAGTCAATTATAAATCATTCGCAGGGTTCGATAAGCTAGGCAAAGAACTACAACAAGAAAGCCAAGTCTTTAAGCAATCGCAAACGAAAACATAACACAATAGCTAGTAAATAAAATCCCGCAATTAATACCAAGTTGTTCACACTTTGAGGTCTTTGGCACTCTCTTCCTACGAAGACTAAGTTGAACGGCGGAAGATCGACCAAATTAGCATGGAGGTTGCCACTAAGACGGAAGCGCCAAGGAACGTCGCCATGGAAGAAGATCTCGGAGTTGGAGGAGGCACGGTAGATCGACCTTCGATAAGCCAAGTGTAGTCGGAAAAGTGATCGTCGACGGTCTCTATCAAGGTGGGTACGATCCGTGATAAATACTCCACAACGGTATCGTCGAAGTCGAATCCGACGTCGAAGAAAGGAGACCGGAGGATGTCGACCCTTCCGTTGTCGTCGTACTCAAACCCGTAATTCCACTCGGGTTCGTCCATGCATCCTTGGAGTGGATCCGGACGGTTGCCGCAAACAAGATCTCCCCAAAGAGGGAGGGTGGGGCGGCGGCTTGGAGAGGGAGAAGGGAGCCGGCGGTAGAGCAAGGGAGGGGCGGGTTGGTGGAGAGCAAACTGAAATTTACTTTCAGTTTTGTGAAGTTAGGAGGGAAAGATTAGGGATTTTGAAATTCCAATTAATGTAATTAATGCATTAATTGAAAATTTCAATTAGGGAGAGATTATGGGGCTGATTTTGTGGAGCATTTAAGTTAATTTGGGGAGAGAGAAGACCAAGGAGGGGGGGCCGGCCAAGCATAATGAGGGAATTAAGTAGATGGGTTAATTAAGTGGGCCCCACAGATTTTGGAAACAGATTTTATAAAAAAAAACTGTAGGAATTTAGCCTTCAAATAAAAGGAAAGTTTCCTTTTATAAGCAAACAGATTAAGCAATTTGAATTTCAAATTAGTTTTGAAATTCCATCATGACAATTGCTTAAATTAAGGGTTTACTTTAGGTAAGTAATCAAGCCTCAAAGATAACAGTAAAATTTCAAATTCAAACGCTAGATTAATTGGCTGTAAAGGCTGATTGAAAGAATAGCTAATCAAGCATTAATGGCTTGATTTTCCACGGCTGGGGCAACACAGCAAATCACGGCAGCAAGGGTGGCTGTGTGTTGGAATTGAGGAGTGGTGAAGGGAGGGAGAAGGCTGCACGAGAGGGGGGGGAGCCGTGGCCAACACCTGGGAAGGCTGGCTGGCGGGTGATTCCAGCCAAAATGGCCGGCGGCTCTGAGCAAGCTTGCTGGGCGGCGGCAACTGCAGGGCTAGTGGTCCGTCTTCTTTCCAACGGAAGGTGTGAGCGGCGTGCTCGAGGATGAGGAGTAGATCGAGGAAAACTAATGCCCGGAGAACTCACAAAGAGATCTCATGATAAGAACTCACTAAGAGATCCTTGAACTCACAAAGAGAACAACAAAATAAAATTTTCATTCATCAATTCAGTAAAATTTCATACAAGATACAATGGCCATATAAATAGGCCCCAAAGAAAATAAAGTGCAAAAGTCTAAAATGCCCCTTGGGGCTACAAAAGCAACTACTACTCTCAGGGGTAAAATGGGAAACTACGAAAATAAAGCACGACATGAAAAACTGAAAGTACAAGTACAATCAAAAATAAAGGCTAGCGATCATGGCCGTCGATCTCCGTGGTCGTCTCTGATAGACGCGCCGAAATCTGCTATCGATGACCTCATCATTCTCCCCGGGTGGGAGAGAACTCGACCCCGTCGAGTGCGTACTGCGAAAACTCTCATATAACTCCAGCAGGTCTGGGTCCAGTCTCTGTAGCTCCTCTCGATCGATCCACGTGTCCTCTGTCTCCGGAGTTCCTTCCCAATGGACCAAGTACCGTTGGCGACCTCCATCTTTTGTGGAAATAATCTCATCATCCAGAATGGTTTCAATCTTTTCCGCTCGAGGTAAGTGGGGTAAATTGGGGAGTGGAGGAAGGCTAGGGATCTCACCAGGTGGGGTCACACAAGGCTCTTTATGAAGTGGATTGTTGGGGTTAAAATCAGGACCCTCAAAGGCTACTATATCCTCAATATTAAAAGTGGGATTCATATTAAACCCTTCCGGGAGTTCTAGCACATAAGCATTATCGTTAACCTTCGCAAGTATTTTAAAGGGCCCAGCACTTCTCGCATGTAATTTCTTTACGGACCCAGGAGGAAAACGCTCCGGGCGGATCCGTACCATCACAAAATCTCCCACCTTGAATTCTTTAAATCTTCTTTTCTTATCAGCATGAATTTTATAATCAGTGTTGCTTTGTTCAATTTTCTTTTTAATTTCATTGTGTAACTCATGCAGATGAGATGCGAATGCAAATGCAGACTCAGATGTTCTAGTCCTAGGACTCATGGGAACTAGGTCAATGGGCTGACTTGGTTGATAACCATACACAATCTCTGCAGGGCTGAGGCCAGTGGTCCGGTTTATTGAGTTGTTGTAAGCAAATTCGGCTACAGGAAGCTTCGAGTCCCAATCCCTAAGGTTTTCTCCTACCAAAGTTCTTAAAAGATTTCCAAGACTCCTATTGACAACCTCAGTTTGGCCATCAGTTTGGGGGTGAAATGCGGTGGAAAATTGAAGCTTTGTCCCCATTTTGTGCCAAAGGGTTTTCCAGAAATAACTTGTGAACTTAACGTCCCTATCGGACACGATTGTCTTAGGAAGGCCATGGAGTCTAACGATTTCATCAAAGTAAAGCTTAGCGATTCGGGAAGCATCGAAAGTTTTGGAGCAAGGGAGGAAATGTGCCATTTTTGAAAATCGATCAACAACCACAAAGACGGAATCATGCTTCCTAGGCGTTTTGGGTAAACCTAGGACAAAGTCCATACTCACATCTTGCCAAGGGCGGCTCGGTACTGGGAGCGGGGAGTAGAGTCCTGTGTTCTGTTTTCGCTGCTTGGCTAGTTGGCAGATGTGACATCGCCTTAAGAGTCTTCCGACATCGCGCTTGAGACTGGGCCAGTAAAAACGGTTTTCTAGCGCAGCAATGGTTTTTGCCTGCCCGAAGTGGCCTGCTAAACCTCCTGCATGTAATTCCCAAACAAGATATTCACGAAGGGAGGTTTGGGGAATGCAGAGTTTCTGGGCCTTGAATAGGTACCCATTCTCTACTACAAAATCATCCGTCGTGTGCCCATATCCGGAAGTCAAAAGGGAATAGGTGTCGTTAAAGTCCGGGCAGTCCTTATAGTCTTCCTTAAGGCGTTCAAATCCGATAACTTCAGTCCTCATCTCTTGGGTGATCATAAGTCTTCTACTAAGGGCATCCGCAGCTTTATTCTCACTTCCCGCTTTGTGCCTAATCGTGTATGTGTACTCCTGCAAGAATTCGACCCAACGACCATGGCGAGCGTTGAGTTTCTTCTGCGAGTTTATGTATCTCAAGGCTTCGTGATCAGAGAATATCACAAATTCCTGAGGCAGCAAGTAATGTCTCCAGTACCTAAGAGATTGGATGACCGCATAAAACTCCTTGTCATATGTTGAATACCGCTGACGGATGTCATTTAATTTTTCGCTAAAATATGCCACGGGGTGTCCTTCTTGAGATAAAACTCCTCCAATACCGATTCCTGACGCGTCGCAGGTTACTTCGAATACTTTGGAAAAATCCGGGAGACGCATCACAGGGGCTTCCACCATTTTCCTCTTAATGTCGTCGAAGGCTTTAGTGGCAGCAGGTGTCCAATGAAATTCACCTTTCTTTAGGCAGTCAGTTATGGGTGCCACGATAGTACTGAAGTTTCTGATGAACCTCCGATAGAATGTGGCCAATCCGTGAAAACTCCGAACATCTCTTATGGTTTTAGGCTCAGGCCACTCGTTGATCGCTCTAACTTTCTCGGGGTCGGCTGAGATTCCTCGAGACGAGATTATAAATCCGAGAAAGGTGACGCTATCAGTGAGAAACACACACTTCTGAGGGTTCGCATATAACTGCTCTTTTCTCAAAATCTCACATACTTGTTTCAGGTGTCCCAAATGTTGGTTTACGGATTTGCTATAGATTAGGATATCATCAAAGTAGACGACTACGAATTTTCCGAGGAAGGGTCGTAGTACTTGGGTCATAATCCGCATGAAAGTGCTAGGGGCGTTACTAAGACCAAAAGGCATGACCATCCATTCATACAATCCGTCTTTTGTCTTGAATGCCGTTTTCCATTCATCCCCTGGGCGAATCCTAATCTGATGATATCCACTCTTAAGATCCACTTTGGAGAACAGCGTTGCCCCAGTCATCATATCGAGCATGTCGTCTAGTCGGGGAATTGGAAAGCGATATTTAACGGTAATTTTGTTGATAGCGCGGCTATCAACACACATCCTCCAGGAGCCGTCTTTCTTTGGAGTTAGGAGGGCAGGAACGGCACATGGGCTAAGGCTTTCTTTAATAAATCCACGTTGTAGAAGTTCCTCTACTTGCCTTTTTAGCTTAGCGTGCTCCGTTGGATTCATCCGGTAGTGGGGGAGGTTAGGCAGGGATGCTCCAGGAACCAAGTCTATGACATGTTGAATGTCTCTGAGGGGAGGAAGTTGGTCAGGTAACTCCTCGGGGAAAACATCAGCGAATTGCTCTAGCAGGGGTCTTACTTCGTCAGGGACCTGCCCTTCGTGATCATCATCCACTTCCCTAGCTACCAGGGCGTACATGGGTGTTCCTTGGTGAAGCTCAGTGTCCACTTCTTTCGCAGTTAAGAAGTGTAGACCCTTATTAGGCTTAGGTGGAATAACCTTAGTTTCGCTCTTATCGGGTCGGGGCTGTGAGGGGATCAACTTAATCTTCTTCCCGTTGTGTTCGAACACGCAGGTGTTCGTTCTCCCATAAATGTGGACATCATTGTCAAACAGCCAAGGGCGGCCAAGAATAATCTGACCCACGTCCATAGTCAATACATCGCACCAAATCTTTTCCTGATATCCATTAAACTCGAGCGGGATAAGGCTCCTATCTTTGATTTCCATAGAAGTTGAGTTAATCCAAGCGACCTTATACGGATTTGGATGAGGTGTGGCCCTAAGGTTGAGCTTAGAAATCATCGCTGAAGAGACAGCGTTGATACAGCTTCCACTATCGACAATGACCTTACAGTTCTTATCCCCGATCTTCGTAAAGGTGTGGAAGATAGCTGTTCTTCTCCAATCATCGATCGGCTTAGGTTGGGACAGCGCACATCTAACGACTTGCAGAGTGACGGGTTCATCTTCCGTAAAAGAATCTTCCTCTTCATCTACATGATGAACTACGTCAGTATCGGGCTCTTCCTCGTCGTCATCGACCTCTTCTATTATGGTGACCTTATAGGGGCTGGAACATTGTGAGGCAATGTGCCCATACCCATGACACCTATAACATTTGGTTCCAGAATTGGGTTTGTGGGTGTCCCGTTCAGGTGCCTTACCCTTAAGGTCAGAACGTTGAGGGGCTGAGCTAGCAGTGGGTCGGCTACCGGTAGAGTTCTAGGGTCGGTTTTGAGGCTGGCTGGTGGACGAGCGATACGGGTTGGGTCGGGAGTCGAACTGCCTAGTGTGGGAATGGGTTTTGGACTCTTCTAAGTCAAGTACCAGGCTGCAAGCGGCCTCTAGTGTGTCTATTCCCCTAGCAAACAGTTCAGTGCGAAGATCTTCTCGAAGGCCAGCCCTAAACATAGACAGGATTTGCGTTGGGGTAGCAGATTCCTCGCCGTTACAACGAATCAGGAAATCGTCGAAGGCGGAGATGTAATCTTTAACTGACTTGCTCTCCTGAGTTAGCCGATTCCACTTATCTAGGAGCTTAGGGTAGTAGGACGGTGGTAGGTATTTTCTCCTAAGTTCCTGCTTCATGGTTCTCCAATCGCTTATCGGGTGTTCTCCTCGAGATTCACGCATGTTCTCCAGATTGGTCCAGTAAAGGTTGGCTCGTCCTGTGAGCTTCATTTCAGCGAATCTGACTTTCTTCGCTTCAGAGATGTTGTACCATTTAAAATAGCTATCCATCGACTTGAGCCAGTCGAGGAAAACTTGGGGATCAAGTGTTCCATCAAAAGTTGGGGCGTCGATCCTAATGTTTTTCAAAAGCTGAGCGTCATTGTCTCTCCAAGGATTGTCGGGTTCTACGGGCTCTTGATGGGGTCTAGGATTATGACGATAATGGTCTTGGAAGTGTCCTGGTTCGCGAGGTTGTTCGCGATCGGGTCGGTTGTCGTCACCATAAGGTGAGTGAGGGCGGGAAGGCGTGTAGATCGCAGGGTTTCTCATCCGTTCAATATTGTCTAGACGGTCACTCGTATGACGTCTAAAATCGGCTAAATCCGTCTGGGTGTTGCGGATTTGTTGTGTAACCGATCCCAATTGCCCAACTATGAGGTCTAAAGTCGCTTGTAAGTGTTCCGGGTCCATTGGTGAAGGTTGGCGGTTGCTAGGGAACGTAAAGGAAGGCTCCCTAAGTCAAGGGCAGCAGTTAAACTCACCAAAACGCTTGCTGAAATTGAAGTTTACAGCAGCAGCAAAGTGTTGGGCAGCAAGCACAACAAGGGGGGAAGTTACCTAATTGTTTAGGCAAGGCTCTAGGGTGAAGGCAGCACCTAAATAGTGATACTAGGGTCACTAACGGGAGCCTAACCCCTGCAGGAAATAGTGGACAGCAGCCTAACACAACCAGGAACTCACTCTAGGGTTGAAACCAAGTGCAGAAAACAGTGGACAGCAAAAGTTTAAGTGGCCTAGACTATTATGCATGTGAATGTAATGGTAGCAGCACTTAAACACATGCATATAATTATGTAATGCGAAGTAAACATTGCAGAAATTTCAGGCCAGCAGTAGGAAAACAGTAAATAAGCTCACCTAAGTGATGATATGCATGTAAACTTTTAGGGAGAACTTAAAAACAATGCCTAGGATACTATCTAGCACAATCATCGCATGCTAGCCATGCTCTGATACCAAAATGATGTGATGCATGGATGGAGTTACACAAGAGTTAAAAGAGAATTAAATTCTAGCTCAACCAATTATATAAGCATGCATCAAAGTTAAGTCAATTATAAATCATTCGCAGGGTTCGATAAGCTAGGCAAAGAACTACAACAAGAAAGCCAAGTCTTTAAGCAATCGCAAACGAAAACATAACACAATAGCTAGTAAATAAAATCCCGCGATTAATACCAAGTTGTTCACACTTTGAGGTCTTTGGCACTCTCTTCCTACGAAGACTAAGTTGAACGGCGGAAGATCGACCAAACTAGCATGGAGGTTGCCACTAAGACGGAAGCGCCAAGGAACGTCGCCATGGAAGAAGATCTCGGAGGCGGAGGAGGCACGGTAGATCGACCTTCGATAAGCCAAGTGTAGTCGGAAAAGTGATCGTCGACGGTCTCTATCAAGGTGGGTACGATCCGTGATAAATACTCCACAACGGTATCGTCGAAGTCGAATCCGACGTCGAAGAAAGGAGACCGGAGGATGTCGACCCTTCCGTTGTCGTCGTACTCAAACCCGTAATTCCACTCGGGTTCGTCCATGCATCCTTGGAGTGGATCCGGACGGTTGCCGCAAACAAGATCTCCCCAAGGAGGGAGGGTGGGGCGGCGGCTTGGAGAGGGAGAAGGGAGCCGGCGGTAGAGCAAGGGAGGGGCGGGTTGGTGGAGAGCAAACTAAAATTTACTTTCAGTTTTGTGAAGTTAGGAGGGAAAGATTAGGGATTTTGAAATTCCAATTAATGTAATTAATGCATTAATTGAAAATTTCAATTAGGGAGAGATTATGGGGCTGATTTTGTGGAGCATTTAAGTTAATTTGGGGAGAGAGAAGACCAAGGAGGGGGGGCCGGCCAAGCATAATGAGGGAATTAAGTAGATGGGTTAATTAAGTGGGCCCCACAGATTTTGGAAACAGATTTTATAAAAAAAAATTGTAGGAATTTAGCCTTCAAATAAAAGGAAAGTTTCCTTTTATAAGCAAACAGATTAAGCAATTTGAATTTCAAATTAGTTTTGAAATTCCATCATGACAATTGCTTAAATTAAGGGTTTACTTTAGGTAAGTAATCAAGCCTCAAAGATAACAGTAAAATTTCAAATTCAAACGCTAGATTAATTGGCTGTAAAGGCTGATTGAAAGAATAGCTAATCAAGCATTAATGGCTTGATTTTCCACGGCTGGGGCAACACAGCAAATCACGGCAGCAAGGGTGGCTGTGTGTTGGAATTGAGGAGTGGTGAAGGGAGGGAGAAGGCTGCACGAGAGGGGGGGAGCCGTGGCCAACACCTGGGAAGGCTGGCTGGCGGGTGATTCCAGCCAAAATGGCCGGCGGCTCTGAGCAAGCTTGCTGGGCGGCGGCAACTGCAGGGCTAGTGGTCCGTCTTCTTTCCAACGGAAGGTGTGAGCGGCGTGCTCGAGGATGAGGAGTAGATCGAGGAAAACTAATGCCCGGAGAACTCACAAAGAGATCTCATGATAAGAACTCACTAAGAGATCCTTGAACTCACAAAGAGAACAACAAATAAAATTTTCATTCATCAATTCAGTAAAATTTCATACAAGATACAATGGCCATATAAATAGGCCCCAAAGAAAATAAAGTGCAAAAGTCTAAAATGCCCCTTGGGGCTACAAAAGCAACTACTACCCTCAGGGGTAAAATGAGAAACTACGAAAATAAAGCACGACATGAAAAACTGAAAGTACAAGTACAATAAAAAATAAAGGCTAGCGATCATGGCCGTCGATCTCCGTGGTCGTCTCTGATAGACGCGCCGAAATCTGCTATCGATGACCTCATCAGTAACATTCCGTGCTTCTGGTGGTTTCCCAAACTATTAATTCTGATATTAAAATGAGAATATGTCCACTCTCTTAAGAATTTTTGTTTTGCTTATGATTTTGTAAACATTCCATACATGTCTTAGTTATTTTTTTCAAGTAAACGCTCATTCCATTAGTTGCATTATTCTGCTTTACATAAATATTTTTCCGTTCAATTATATGCATCATTTACAACTTCCCTGTTATGACTGTCTATGCTAAGGACTAGTTCTTGCTTTGGGCATATGAAGTGTGGAACTTAGCTTTACAGCTTTTCAATTATACCTTGATGCTTGAAATTCACTTTCTTTTATATAAAGTATGGCTTGAAAAGTGATGCAAGAATTTTCCTTCTACCTTTGGAAACCTTCTTCTAGAAGTTACAGTTGTCCTAAATTCTGCATACACTTGTATGCAAAAAGCTCATAGTTCTAATAAGTGTTTTTTGTTCATTCTTCTTTGTTTTTTTATTACCAGCAAGAGACGGAAGAAAAAGATCAGGAGAATCCTGGATGACACTGAGCTTGGGGAAGAAACAAAGGAAAAAATAGCAATAGAGAAGGTTTTTATCAGTTTATTCCATTTGGCATTATTATTTCCTCTGTTTCGCTTACTTGTTTTAACTTCTGTTGTAGGCCCGGCAAGAATATCTAAGATCTATGCAAGCACAGTCGGCTAAGAAATCCTATGGTAAAACTCTAGCAGAAATTAACAGGAGCACTTCAGCAATCGAAACTCTCAGAATGCTTGATGATCCAGGAGAAGGCTATGTTGTTAATGTTGCTAGGGAGGATGATGAGGAGCCAGTTAGAATTGCTCCTAGTCTGTCTATGAAGTTAAAGCCACATCAGGTGGTTTGCCAATCCGGTGTCCTGTTTTATGTTTTGCTTTGCTGAAGTCAATGTTATAATTTTAATCATATTATTTTCTTATATCTTTGTTGACTATATTTTGAATTCCACCACCTATGTCATTTTCCGCATCTGTCCACTTCAAAACCACTTAATGCTTCTCCAATCTCATATATTTGTGAATTTCTGGTTGATCATGCAGTTTTTCTTGATTAAATATTACTGTTTTCCAGGTTGAAGGAATACGATTTATGTGGGAGAACATTATACAGTCTGTAAGAAAGGTTAAATCAGGGGATAAGGGCCTTGGATGCATTTTAGCCCATACCATGGGCCTTGGGAAAACTTTTCAGGTTTGCCATCACAAACTAACACTCACATGCCAAACATGTTATCCTTTTTTCTTGTTCAGATTGTAATCTGAATGAACCAATTTCTTTTGTTGTTGGTATTGGGTACACAGTGCCTTTTGATGTCAATTGTCCTGCCTAGTTGTAGTTTTCTACTTCGAAGGCATAGGTTTAATTTTAGGGTTCATTGGGAACCTTGTGTTGTAAGCTGTTATCTATGAAACAATGTTGTATTTGCTTGTATAACTACGGATAAGTTGCGCTGCATGCACATTCTCCATGATCTGGTATCAATAGTGATGTAAATTTAAATTTCTATGTTCATTAGGAATGCAATTTATGTGAATTGGTTCTTAAGGATTGTTTCAGATCACAGTGAAATAATGTCATATCTGTTGGTACATGTGTTAGCAGGCATCGTTTTATGGTTCTTAGGGTTAGTTAGACCGGAAAAGAACTCATCAAAGGTGTTAAAATGCGTCGTTTTATTAAGAAAAACAGCCATGGTTGTGTCCACAAACAACGTAGTGTTTCTATCTTGTCTGGACAAACATCCACCCACCATAGCCTTGCAGATGACATGTAATGGAGTTGCGATGATGGCAAGAATGGATGTACCAGACAAAGGAGAAAGGTGCTGGCAAAACTTTCGACGAAGGCCAGCAAAATTGGATCCAATGAAGGACCTATTCAAGGCCCCATTGTGCAATCCAACATTGTCATTTGCATTGTTTCCCTTGTGCGAGAAGAATTTCCTCACAATCTGTGGTTGATTGGAATTTAGTTGAGTATGATGTGCGCTATATTTTTATTTTTACATGTGAACTTGATTGTTGCTGAAATTTAATATTGGGTCACTATTTTCTTGTTGAATTTTTGAATTTTAATGACTATATTAAGTTATCTCTTGGGATGAAAGATGTTTTTTTTTTGCTATCTTTACATTTAAAGTGATATATGTTGCTAAGTTAAGAGCTGGTGTTATTAACTTGCAGATTGTGAATTTGTTTTTGCGTATCATCCCTAGTTTGCATTTTAACCATAGATAATAACCATTTTACATTAAATTGGTATTAAGGCCTGGTTTGTCATCGTGTCAAATATATATATTGGATTGATAATTTGGAATACTTATTTTAAAAGTGCTATTTATTTGATTCTAAAAAGCAAAAATTTATTGAAACAAAACTAGTTGGTTTTTCTAAAAATTATTGCTGTAGGTTCGCAAGCAGAACAAAGCCAACATGGGTTTATATGAGACAGACTTGAAGAGCAATTTATGTCATACGTAGAATATCGAGATCAATTGCTTAGTCACATTGATGGTTGTTGAGAATAATTATAGTGTCTGCATATCATGATAACTTTAAAGTTAAAAATGGTTTCGCTTGTTATCACTTGCTTTGTTAATAGTGTTAAGCAAGAGATTAGGATTGTTTTAAGCTATAATTTACCAAGAACTCTAATTGAAATTTTAACTAGATCTTTGAATATTAATGCATGCTATGAACGATTTATATGTCCACAAACATAATTAAAATTTGTTAAGAGACATCTTTAGTCATAACTGGACATCATGTTGGTGTTCAGAAATTAAAATTTTAGAAGCTTGAGTGCATAGTTCTTTCTAAATATGGTAAGTTATCTGATCAAGTTCTTGGGGAGTGGCATCTTGATACAATCTGGAAAATATACTGGAGGTCTTCATCATGCTCCTTTTGATGGGTACAATTTTCTTCCTCTTTGTGATTGGCCTAGTAGCTTCCTATGCTTCATAATTCACCTCGGCCTTAAAGAACTCTTCATTGAAGAGTTGAAGTTCAATAGCCCTCCATATGATTAGGTGTTATCTTCTCCAAATTAGTCCTTGTAAGCCATATATGATCACTAGATGGTTTGTCATTCGACCTCAAGTATAACCTATGCTCTTTATTATCACCAGCTGGTGCTTCACTTGTCATTGCACTTCTAGGAAGTTGGGCTGAATGTTCACTTGCATTTGGTTGTTTGCTCCATCTATAAAAGGGCCAGTCTCAAAATTCTCATGTAATATTTTTCCCAAAAATGTTAGTATATATTTAATATTTAGGGAAAATGTGGATATGTTCTATTGCTTTCATTTTCTGTAGATTCTTAGGCTGTTCAATAACTTGTTTTTCTTTTGTTTAATTTTTTGTAGGTGATAGCATTTTTATACACGGCCATGAGAAGTGTTGATTTAGGATTGAGAACTGCACTTATAGTTACCCCCGTAAATGTTCTTCACAACTGGAGACAAGAATTTTTGAAGTGGAAGCCTACCGATTTGAAGCCTCTTCGTGTTTGGATGCTGGAAGATGTTGTTAGGTAATGACCGTTATGTAATCCTTTTATGTATAGCTGCTCTTCCTTAGCACCACCTCATCCATATGCATGCAGATCAACCGAGGAGAGAACAGAGAAAGGATTGCATATGATGACTTTCCAATCATTATGATCTGATGTATTTTTCTGTTTTTCTCAGAGAGAGAAGATCACATCTACTTGCAAAGTGGAGAGCTAAGGGTGGCATATTTCTGATAGGATATGCCGCTTTTAGAAACTTATCTCTTGGAAGGCACGTAAAAGATAGGAATATTGCTATTGAAATTTGCCATGCTTTACGGGTCAGTTTGCCGAATTTAGATCCATTATTTATCTTCATTAAATTTTTCTACTTCGGTATTTGTTCTACTAACAGCTGAAAATGATCAATTTAATATGTTTCTTTTCTGAGGCTTGGAACTTTAAAAGCAAAAATTATTTCAAAATGATATAATTATTGCTTGTTACTAACCACAACAGCTTGATAGCTGTTTTAAGGTCTTATTTGTGATTGTGAAGTGAATTTTGAATGCCTAATTACTCACCATGTTTGTTTTTGACATATTGCTTATAGATCGAATAAAGATGGTTGAATACCATAGAACACATATGTGAACATAGAACCACCTTCATTATGCAGTACTGGTACAAAACTATTGTAAAAGCTCGAAACATTCATAGGGCATAGGTGATGTGGTGGATCGTCGTTGGATCGTTGGAAGAAGAGGATGCTTGAAGGATTTTTCAAGAACAAGAAAGAAAACCAAGCACTAAGCTTCAATTCATATAATATTCATCATCCCCTCATTCCTCTTTTACAATCTATATATAAAAGCAAGTAAGAACCTAGAGACACCTAGAAGATTCTAGAAAATAGGCAACAACTTGTAACAAACTAGATAAGATATTCCTAAGGTAGACTTTAATTATGATGTTCCACATCAATAGGAGTATTTCTTTTTTAAAAAGAATAGGGCAAAGGATTACCTGTTGATCAAGATCATCATCATTAGCTTTATCCCCACTATTTTTGTTCATTTCATGGATCCTTCTCCATTCATTTCAGTTGAAAGCGATGTGAGGGGTTAACTCTATTTTACACAAATATGCATGTGTTCTTTCCTAATATTTTCAAATGCTTTATTAGAGTGTTCAGTTTAATGAATGCATGGCAACTGCTATGAAGCTTTATAGTTTCATAAGTGTTCTCCTATTCATAAAGGATGTATTATAAACGTGGGATATATTTTATGGTTTACAGAGGTCATATGAAAATTCAGTGCAACTCAAGCCATCTACATGCTTGAAATATCCTAAGCAACAACTGCCTAAAGTTTTAAGTTATTTTAATAACTTTACAAGATTAAAATCATAAATTACGTCTCATGCAATTCAAATAAACCATTTTGAAGACTTGATGCATTCAAATGATCATGATTTTTATTTTTTATGTTATTGTAATTTTTGAATTTTATTTTTTTTGTTTACCCAATGATGGAGGGAAACCGATGATCATGTGTGGTTTAGATGCTCTTTGAACATGTTTTCCTTTGGTGTGCTAGCTTCTTTGGGTGCTTGTGTTTGGGTTGACTTGGGTTTGTTGGGGGCGGTTGAGTTGGTGCTTGGCCTTTTGGATGTTCGGTTCCTGCTCCTTGGCTTTCCTGTTTTGATCGGTTCTTGTTCCCTGGCTTTCCCGGTTCCCCTTGCTGTGGCTGTTCGGGTGGGGGTTCAAACGTGCCTTATTGTTGCCTTTGTATTCCCTTTTTTATTGGCTGTAGGGGGTTGCTGTTGATGGCTGTTGGCCTCCTTTTCTTTCTTATTTATAGGGGAGTTTTGGGCTGTTGTAGGAAGTTTTTGGCAAGTGAAAACAAAGTAAAAACCTAAGGATTTCTTCTCTAGCTTGAGAGCTACTTCTTCTTTTCTTGTTTCTTCTTCCAAGTCTTCTAACCCTTTCTTCTCTCCATAAGTTTCCACCCCATTGTATCTATCTTCTAAAATTGAGAGTGTTGTTGGTTGGTAAGTTTTGTTGGGATTTGCTGGAGGAGTTGTGGTAGACGTTGGATTGGATCAAAGTAGCTGTGGTGGACCACTGGTTTGCATGTCCTTGAGCATTCTATTTACCTAATTTATTGTTTCTTGTGAGGTGACCACTAGCTGGTTGTTCTGAGGGTAGTTTCTTTTAGTTTTCTGTCTTCTTATAAAATAATTTCAGTTTGTTTAATGTTATTTGGTGCTTTGTTTACTAAGATTTTGGATCGAGTTGTGTTCTACTTTCTTTTATGTTCTCCATTGGTCTTTTAAACTTGCTAGGTCCCATCAAGACTCCTGATGTTGCTACTGATGGTCAAATTATCTTTACAAGGCATAAAATCATCTTTGTCACCTGTTACTAAGGTTGACAAGTATGGATAGGCTTGATCTGACTTTTGAGACCACTTGTGTATGAATTTGAAGTATATTGACAATTATCTTGAAGTAGTGATAAATACTTTGAGATGTACATACGTAGAAATATATTTTATATTAAAAGTTTGCTGCCCTTTTATATGGAAAAAGATCTAAGATCAATATGATTGATTTTTGGACTACAACGTGTGAAATCCATGATGTCATATTGCGGGCTTTGAAATTTGGCATCCAGGATCTAATGAGAGCTAAAATTTTTCAGTTGAATTTTTTCAAAAGTTAGATTAGATCGAAGATACGACACTGCTCAAAGGTTTCATCTTCATTTTGTGAGGACTTTATGATGTGATTGTATGTTTCTTGTAGGTACAAGCTCTTATTGTTAATTATCCCTTTTTAGTGATGAGAAAATTTTTTTGTTTAAGGCCAGTTATTAGAAACTAAATGATTGATGTAGACAAAGGGGGGGGGGGGGTCAACTCATGTCCAAAATAATATGAATTTTGGCTTCCCTTGAGTCTACTATTTTAGCTGAAATTTTAGCTCATTTATGAGCTGGACTTTAGTTCATTTATTGAACTAAGGGTTAACTCATTATTAGCTAACATTTTAGTTCATTTATTATCTTTAATTAATATACTTTTTATGCTTTTTATGTTTTTAATTATGTAGGTCTCTTGTAATTCCAAACCGGCTTTTGGAATTCCAAGATTTGCTTTTTCCCATGCGTGGCTCCTTGGCTTCCACCATGGCTTTTTGTATTTTGTGCTTTTGCCCCTTGGGATTCCGGCCGGCTGCTGGTTTTCCGCGCCTGGGCTCCTTTCCGTGATCGAGACTCCTTGGAACCGTGCAGCCTCCTTGGCTCCCGCGGTTGTCCCTTCGGTTCCTTGGCTTAGGTGTGTTTTTTCAAAGCAATTAAGTGTTTTAATGTTGTGATGTTTAGAATTCCTATGAGAATTTATTATGTGTCTTTTAATATTCCCTTTCATACCTATATAAATGGGGGATTGTAATGTTTTGAAAGTGAAGTTATGAAAATGTGATTTTTGGAAAAGTTATAACCTGCGGGTTTACTTTGGAAATCCTGCGGTCTCTTTCCACCCTTCTTTCTCATCCCCTCCGGAAATCCTGCAGGCTCTTTCCAACCTTTCTTCTCGGGCTTCTAACCTCTTTCGTCTCTCCGCAAGTGTCACTCCACCTGTATCATTCTTCTCTAAGTGAAGCAACTTTAGGGTGTCGTCTTTAATTTTAAGTTTGCAAGTCGTCGTCGTTGTAATTTCTTCTTTTTAGTTTTATTTGAAATGTAAGAGTTTGTTCTTTCTTCTTCTCGTCTTTAGTCCTTTACGTTTTGTCGGTGTCGTTTCGTTTAAAATTTTTGTGATAAAAAAATATAGGCTCCCCTATATTTTTTGATTGCATCAATGATTAGCCTATAGTAGTGGCAAATTTGATTTAGGATTGAAAATTTTTCATCGTAAACTAAGCAGATTGTGTGGGAAATGATGAAGAATTTGATCAAGCTACTATGATTATGTGGTTTCGAATTGTTATGGATTATAGTCTAATTAGTTAGTAGAGGTAGTCAATTCAACATGACCGAAGGATCTTTGTCCATAGTCATAGCTTGCATCATCCAAGGAAATCTGATAGACCCAAAGTGGATGTTTATTTAAGGGGATGAATTTAAGTAAACTTCGGCTAATAAAGTGCTTTATGCCCTGTCAAGTGTACCATATCATTTACTAAAATTTTTTTTAAGTCATTGGGGAACTTATGGTCTCGGGTCATGCAGTTTTTTAATGATGTCATTTTTTTTCTTGTAAAAACCCCTGATCAAATGGCTCGATCATAACCATTTACACATGGTGCTATTTGGCGGTAAAATCATCGGTTAGAAGACACATGGCAAGCCTTTACTCACGAGAGATTGTTTAAGAATGAAGATGATAATAGCCTTGCCAAGACATGAGCTCTGTGTGAGCTAAGGTCATTCTTAATTTTATCACCTTTGACAAATGATTGTGGTGGGTGTATGATTATCATTTTTAAGTTTGAGGTGATTAATTTTACTTGTCATTTTTCACATTTTTTTTTGATATTTTTAATTGTTTTCCCGACATGGCTCCAAAGTGATCTATATTAAAATTTGGGGGCATTTTGAAAATCATATTCCTCTATGGTTGAGAATTTCTAGTACTGTGACCATCATGGGGAGTCATGTGGACTATAGTATTTGGGACACGCTAGATCAGACTTGAAATATGAGATTACGATGTTGCCCTATTGACAAGGCAACTTGCTTGAAGATATCATGTATAATGATAGTTTAAATTTTCAGTTGAAAGAGTTTGTCAATTTAAAAAAAATAGTTGCTCATGTTCTATACATGATGTAAAATGAGCATATACGTGAAAAGGTTGGAGTAGCTTCAGTGGCAGATAAGATTGGAGAGAATGCCTTAGATGATTTTGCCAAGAGTAGATGTATTAGATTTAACCTATGTTAAAAAAGATAGACCTAAAAAGACTTGGTTAGAAAATATTAGAAATGACATTTCTTTATTAGATCTAAATGAGAATTTGACTCTTAACCAGACACAATGGAGAAAAAAGATTCATGTAGCTGACCGCACATTGTGGGAGAAAGGCTTGATGTTGTTGTTGTAGTTGCTCATGTTCTTAAAAAGTGTTGCACGAACCTCAGAGCTAGGTGAATTCAAATTTAATCTTAATTTTAGTTCACACAACATTCTTAGATTTTTTGTTTGTGCATTTATGACATGTGAGCTTTTAAATTTTAATAATTTGATTTTTTTTGGATGGCGTGCGTGCTTTTCAACTTATTGTATAGTGTATTTTCATAATTGTGATATACTTGCACATTGTTCAATGCATCTCACAGTGCACTTACAAGTTTTTTGATGTATTTGCTCAATCTACTTAGGTGTTCTTTGGCATTTTAATGCATTTTGTGAGCTTATCAATGCATTTGCATAATATACTATCATGCTTTTCAATATGTTTATATGGTGCTTTTGCATGATTTTTGATACATTTGCACAATGTATTTACATACATTTGCACAATGTATTTACATGTTTTTCAATATGCTTGCATGTTATTTAGTGCACAAATATGTTGCACTTGGATGCTTTTTAATACATTTGCATAGTATACTTGCATGCTTTTTGATGTACTTGCATGCAATGGTAATGTTAGCATGTTTCTTAGAGTAGTTGCATGCTTTCGTAGATGTCTACACATTTCTTGAAGTAATTGCATGCTTCTCTAGGCAATTGCATACTTCTGGAGATGATTGCATGCTTCTTGAGGTTGTTCCATGCTTCTCAAAGTGACTCCATGCTTCTCGAGATAGCTGCATACTTCTCGAGGTACTCGTTTGAATTTGATAATTGTGTCGTAACACATGCATGATGTAAAATATCTTAATTTTTATATTGCTTGTGAAAATGTTTTTCATTAAAATGCGTGTAAAGTTTAATTTTTAAAATGTTAAAAGGGCACATTCTTCCTTCAGTTTGCTTGCGTTCAAATTCAGTGGTGTTTATGATGAATACGAATTTATCATATGTTTTCACATTGTTAGATTTTATTGGTTTTCACATGGTTAGATTTTAGTGTGGCGTGATCTGCACAGAATCAATTTTTTGCTATAGAAAAGGGGCACTTCCTAGTTCATTTGTACCATTCAAGTTCATTATGTGGGTTCTTAAATGTTTTGAGTTGTTCAAGAGGGTGTTAGGAGTTTAGCAAGGTTTTTGTCTTCGTTGTAGGCATGTGAGGGGTGACGACAATGACTGAGGTATTAGGACTTATGAGATTGAATACACCAACAATCTGTTTCCACTTTTTGAATTTTCTGTCTTTTTTCTTTTTTTACTTATATAAATGGAGATGAAATTATGAATGATATATTAGGATGATGATATAAGCATGAAATTAAATAGTAAGGAATCATGTATGTAAATGCCTCACACTAGGTTAGTACTCTTGTTCCACAAAATGCACCACTATGAGGGTTGAAATATTGCTAAAGGAAAAATATAATAGAGAAACTTCAATTTCAATTCAAATTCAAGCTAAGTTATTATTCCAATCGTGATACCAATATATACACTCACACACAAATAATTGCTAGAAATTAAAAAAAACATTTAAATTAAAGGAGAAGGCATCACACATAGGAGGAAAAATCTGTCTATGAAAGGTGAAGATGTTATCCATATGCCTTGATTTGTGTATACGTTTTGAAACTTGCAATTGACCTTGGATTGCTGAGGATGATCGATTAGATCTTAAGTTTGAAGGATGTCTAAATCTTAATTAAATGATTCTTAATCATCACACGCTTGAAAACTTGACTAATTAATATTTTGATTTGTTTTGATGTTCAAACCTTAATGAATGCTTTTGTTTTGTGATGAAAGTGGGCATACATTCAAATAAGTGAATTCCAAAATTTTATCATACCTAGGGATGTAAGGTATTAAGTGTTAGGACTGGCCAACCTAGGGACAGTTAATAAGTTTTAAGTTAGTATTAGATGAGGCTGGACCTAGAGCTATGGGGTTAGGATCCTAGTCTATCAAGGGTGAGGTTGAACCTAATCCAAAATGGAGGAAAAAAATGACAAGTAAACCTTAATATTAACCTAGCCAATGAAATTATGATTGAGAACTAAGAGAAAGTACTCTATGCACTATCAAAATCTATATAATAGGCATGTGTGGACATTTCTATCATGCTCCACATTTCCTGATCAAACTATCCTGGACCTAGCCTTGATAATAGATTGGAAGGAATATGCTTTATGCCACTGAAACATTTGAGGGATATTGAGCAATTTTTCCGTTCATCAATACCTGGCAATATGGCTGTTGGTACATCTTTACTTTTACTAAAATTGAATCCCATCTTTTTTCCTCAGTATGGACCTGATGTGTTGGTTTGTGATGAGGCTCATATGATCAAGAACACAAGGGCGGATATAACCCTAGCTTTGAAACAAGTAAGGACACAAAGAAGAATTGCATTAACTGGATCTCCCTTGCAGAACAATCTGATGGAATATTACTGTGTAAGAAAATTTGCCATTTTTTTACTTGAAACCTTACTCTTTTTCATCATTGATAATATAAATTTTGGATGGTTGGAGGAGCAGATGGTTGATTTTGTAAGAGAAGGATTTCTAGGGAGTAGTCATGAATTCCGAAACCGGTATGATACTTAGATTGTTATCTTCTTCATCATTGTTATCTTCTTCATCATTTATTTGAATTGATATTATGTATAGTATTTGATTCTGTTCTTCAATTTCTGATTTAATGTTGCATGCAGGTTCCAGAATCCCATTGAGAATGGTCAACACACAAATTCTACTGCACATGATGTAAAAATTATGAACCAAAGATCACATATTTTGTATGAACAGCTTAAAGGATTTGTTCAACGAATGGACATGAGTGTAGTTAAAAAAGACCTACCTCCTAAGACTGTTTTTGTGATCTCTGTAAAGCTTTCTCCATTGCAGAGAATGTTGTACAGAAGATTCTTAGATTTGCATGGATTTACCGTAGACAAAGTATCTTCTGACAAAGGGAGGAGGCGCAGTGGTTTCTTTGCAGGTTATCAGACTCTTGCCCAGGTATGAGACTAGCTTTAGTACTAGATTTCCGGTCTGCTGTTTTGCAGTTATTAGTTTAGCTTACATTCAGTGGATTATGCTTTTTTATTAAGATATGGAATCATCCTGGACTATTGCAATTGGCCAAAGAACACAAAGACAGCTTAAAGCGAGAGGATGCTGTTGAGAACTTTATTGTGGATGATATGTCAAGTGATGATAATGTGGAACATAGTGACATAAACAATGGAGGTGACAATTAACTGTCAATTATCCTTTTATTTCCTATGTTTCTTTTTGACAAAGCATAGAACTAGAGCTCAGATCATCTGGAATTACTTCTGTCACATGATATATTATATTCAAATAATCTAATGCATGGAGGCATATGTCGAATGCAAAGAAGTGAGGTTGCAGTTGATACTTTTGGGTCTAAATTGATTCCATAATTTATATTTTTCAGAGCTAATCTACCTTCTGCAAAAAACTTCAATTATGGAGTGATTTCATTGTATTTTGGTGGTTTAGCCCTTGCTTTGCACATTATTGAGCTTGATTACTTAATAGTTATAATACATGTTCTTACTGAAGTGTAACATTTATGTTCTCATTTAAACGGAGGTCTCCTTCAATGTTATTATTTTCATCCCTTCTTCCATGGACATAAATAATCTTTGAATATCAAATCATCAATCTGGTGCTTCAGAACACGTCCTAAGAGTTTATTAGGAGTGAAAGATGTTATTTATTCTGTGGATGAACTGAAAACTGAAGGTGTAGTGATAAGTCAATTGGATTTTATGGACGATTGATCTACCAAATAAAGTTTTGAAGATAGACAAATGAATGACTAGAGAACTAAGTGGGGCTTGACACTAAATATATGAACCACACATCAGCTGCACAGGGAAAGTGTGAGAAAAAAGATATAGCTGATGGTGTACTTTGTTACAAAAATTAATAGTATAAGCTGTTTTTGTCATCTTATTGTGGATGAACCTGGAACGGTGTAAGGGTCACAGGCTTTTCTTGATATAAATTTGAGTGCCATTGACATTCTTGTGCCATTGACATTCTTGTGCCGGTTATCTGTTAACATTTTGTGTACCGAGCTGTGCCATTGTGAGCTCAAAAGTTTTTGCTGCCACAATCATAAAATGAAATTTTTGTAAAACCATATAGATACACTGAAAAGATACCATTGCTGTGGGTGGTGAAATGAAAATGAAATAGAAGAATGAATATAGAGTGATAGTGGAAACTGGGGGTGTTGAATGCTCGTAGGACCTATAAGTGAACTAAATTTAGTAGGGATCCTTGAGCACACGGATTAAGTTTACTAACCATTAGACTGATCATCTTTTAGCCCTTAGATTGCAATGTCTCCTCTTCCTCTTCTAGCCATCGGCCTCACTTGGTTTTTTTTTTAATAAACAGCTTTGATTTATTTTCATTGCTAGACTTTTGAAGAATTCTATATATACTTCTATATTTTGTATATAAACAATAAAATTCAAATTTGTTTTTTATTTATTTTTCTGCTTGTCCACACTTACCATAATTTGATTTTATTTTATATTGCATACTTAAGATTTTCCCAAAAAACTGAAGACTTAGGACACTCATGAAAGTTGTTACTTTTCTCTGAGTTTGATTATGCACTATTTAATTTTAATTCTATTATAAGCTAGTAATTGATTATCTTTTGTGATTCACAGAAAAACTGAGGGCCAGGAATGACTTCATGCCTAAATTGAATAATGAGGTAACAGGCTCAATGCTATTTTACATTTTTCTTTGTGCCACTTAATCTCAACCCCTCATCATTATTTTTAGATCTACCCGAACAATTGGGATCAGCCTTTTTAAGTCATTTTCCATTCATTCCTATTGTACACAGCCTTCTCTATTTTCCTGAAGAAACAAAAAATTTGAATTGGTTACTTTATAGATATAGAAGATCTCTGAAAGCTAGCTAATGTGCTTTTTTGCACGATTTACCGGTGGTGCTTACGGGCTTATGCGGTTTTGTTAAATATTTTTTTGCTGTGAGCTACATATTTTATAATTCTGCATACAATCAATGTTATATTTCATGGTCTTGCTTAATTCTTCTTTGTAAACATCTGCTTCTACAGGAATGCGAGTGGTGGAAAGATCTTCTTGATGATCAGATGTACAAGAAAGTTGAATGTAGTGGTAAAATGGTTATACTTCTTGATATACTATCAATGAGTTCAGAGCTTGGTGATAAGGCTTTAGTTTTTAGCCAAAGCTTGGCAACACTTGATATGATAGAGCATTTCTTATCAAAATTTCCCCAGAAAGGTTCAGAAGGGAAGTATTGGAAACAAGGCAAGGATTGGTATAGGTATGTTGCAATGCTTACCCCTTCACTAGATTAAATTTTTGTTTGTGAACGTAGAACGTTGATTTTTTGGTAAATCCTCTCTGGGAGTGATTATTGTAACACGTTGAACAGGTTAGATGGAAGCACTGATGGTTCGGAGAGGCAAAAGATTGTTGAGAAGTTCAATGAACCGACAAACACAAGGGTAAAATGCACATTAATATCAACTCGAGCTGGATCACTGGGAATAAACCTCCATGCTGCAAATCGAGTTATTCTTGTTGATGGTTCATGGAATCCGACCTACGATCTTCAAGCCATATTTCGTGTTTGGAGGCATGTCCTGAACAATGATTTTATGTCTAAGGCTTCGATTGGGATAATTTTCTGATTGCTTTTTAAAATAACTTCAAAATTTTGTACTAGAAAACTGCTTTATGAAGCACTAAGAAAACCGTCTCAAATGAAGCCTAGATATTGACGTTATACTTGCTCCACTATTGTTTGATCTCCATTTAAAATCTTTGTAGATACGGGCAAAAGAAACCTGTTTATGCTTACCGGTTATTGGCACATGGTGCAATGGAAGAAAAGATCTACAAGAGACAGGTACAATCTTATATTCATTTTGTATGACTGATAAAGAATTCCAATTTCTCTCTTGTTCATCCTTTCTTTTCCCTTTTTTTTGGGATTAATTATTTTGTGCGGACGCTGAACGCCGTCCGAAGACCAACCAGAATGCGCCACGTAACCCTTGTGCTTCGTACCACTGATGTCATTCTGGTTGGTCTATGGACGGTGTTCTACATTTGATCTCTATACGGAATAATTTCTCTCTTTGGGGTCTAGAAAAACTTGCAATCAGCTGGAAGGAATGAAGAATGATGAATAAGATTAATGACGATGAGGATAATAATGTAGAGAAACTTGTGATAATTAGTCCTCAAGATAACCGAATTTATTTTATTGCTTTGAAACAGGTGACAAAGGAAGGCATAGCAGCTAGGGTTGTGGACCGGCAACAGATACACAGAACCATGTCCAAAGAGGAGATCCTTCATCTTTTTGAATTTGGTGATGAAGAAAATCTTGATATCCATGAAGATAGCCAAGGAAAATTGGTTCTCAATCAAGCTAAACTTAAATTTTCTCAGCAGAGCTCTCTTAGTGGTGCTTCTCACGCTTCTGACAAGATAATGGAAAGCTTACTCAGCAGACATCTTCCCCGGTAAATTATCAGCCTTGCTTCAATTTCAATTTCTTCCCCCTATTCTGCTCGTCCAAATGACTTGTTTTCTGCCAAGTTATCAATAGGTTTATTCACATAATCTTAAAATACACACCAAAATTTTCATTCTTTCCTTAATATTTTTGCTTGGATTTCTTAAACCTTTATTTCAAAGGCCAAAAGCAATGCCACTCAAGTAAATGTTTGGTGGTTCAATCTAACCTTTTAGGGGTGTAAATGAGTTTAATGGAGCTCGAGCCGTCCTTCACTTGAGTTTAGTTTTATGAGTTTGTTTTAACTTGGGCTTCATTTGAGACGACTTTTTTACTGTTTATTAAGCAGCTTTCTAGTAAAAAAATTTTTTTTTTGTGCTAGAAAATTGTTTTTAGAAGCAGGAAAAAAACTGTCCCAAACGAAGCCTTAGATGAGCAGGCTTATTTATCATGAAACATAGAAGAATCTAATTTAAGCAATTGTTGTAATAAAATGATAAAATGCATAAATAATTAGAGAAGAAATGATAAGAAAGAGAGAGATAGATTTTAAATATTTTTAATAATTTTATACTTAAATCTTCAGATTTTAATATACATTTAAGTGTAATTTTTATAATTTTTTTAAATTTAACCTAGCTACTTATAAGCTACTACTGAGGCGAGATGGGGCAAGCTCAAACTTCATTTGCTAGTTCATCGAGTTTGATTCACGAGCAATTTATCACATGTCAAATCAAACCTCAGCTTCTCAATCTTATCATCATCTTAACTTTATTCCCCTCATAATGTACTTTGTTAATGACTAGTTTGTTTTCCTCTTGTTTTTTTTTTTATATTTTATAATTTTTATACTTTTGAAGTTCCCATTTTATTCTATGATTGCATCCATTGATCCTTCTGCTACTAATCAAATCCTTGGATTCATCCATCTTGCCACACCTTTTACCAGCTGGATAGCCAACTACCATGAACACGAGACCCTTCTACAAGAAAACGAGGAAGAGAGACTATCCAAAGAGGAGCAGGAGATGGCCTGGGTAAGTTATCAAAGATCTCTCGAATGGGAAGAGGTTCATAAGGTTACCTCTGATGATAATATAGAGAGAAAACCTTCCACTGCACATCTAGAAGCTTCTCCTGCTCCTCCTCCTGCTACTGCTCCTCCTCCTCCCCAACAAAGCAAGGGAAGTTCAAGAAGCCATCAGCCTGCACTTCAGAGAAAATGCAGCAATCTTGATCATTTATTAACTTTAAGAAGTAAGGGAATCAAATCTGGATCAACTACTGGATGTGAGAAATGCAATCAAGAGATAAGTTGGGAAAACCTCAATAGGGATGGAAAAACCAAATAAGTATATTTATTTGGTCCAGCTTTTGTGCTGCTTAACCACAGGCATGTATGTATTCTGGCTTTTTGATCTTGTAAAAGTCTGTGGGCAGCAGCTGAGTATAATCACTTTTGTATATCTGTATGTAGATGATTCTCTCATATGTCATTCTCTTTATTTTTTTGATTTTTCTGTTTTTGTTTCAGTTTATAGTCAAATTTTTAGTAATGTTTTTGATTAAAAATTTTATTAGAAAATTACTTTAAAAAAGTAATAATAAAGTTGTCCTAAGCAAAACTGAAGTCTGTTTTTTTCCATTAGGTATTGAGATAACTTAGTAGTTTAAAAGTTCTCTTCTAAGGCCCATTAGCCTCCCTCACCCTATTCCTTCCATTTTGCAGTGAACTACTGAACTGGTATGTGCTGAAGATACTGTAGAGTATGATTGGTTTGATAAAATTTGTGAGGATTTTAATATTTCTTATTATAAAATTTAAATTTAGAAATTTGGTTTGTAATGTAATTTATAGATAATTGAACTAATTTATATCTAGAAATTTGGTTTTTATTGTAATTTATAGATAATTGAACTAGTTAAAGTGAGGTGAATAATGTTGTTTTTATTGACAGTTACAATTAAAAAAATTATTGAGGAATTTTATTAAACTATCATTGACATTTGCATGCCAACTACCCAATAAAAAATTAGAATTCAAATTAAAAAATTAATAATAATAATAATAATAATATTAATAAAATAGAATTCAAATTTCTAGTAGCCTTATAAAACATATATTTTCTTCAATTATTTCTGCGCCAATTGAAAAAAGGTTATCCATGCTAAAGAGTATATGAGCACTGATCTTACTACATATATACATATACCAAATGAATTTTCTAAACATTTTGATCTTTCATAATTTGTGTTAAAAAACAATAAAATAAGTGCAATAAAAGGTTAAAAAAAATCTCATAACACAATAGTTCCTGGAAAAAATATAATTTTTTTTATGAAGATATTAATTGTGAATAATACAACAAAACAATAAAATATAAACAATAATAATAACATTATTCTCCATTAAAATAAAATTTCACCTAAATAGCAATATTACTCAATTTGTGTATGAATAAATAAGAGCTTGCCTTAGATTTGGCCCACTTTCTAAAAAGCATTACAAATTCTTTACAATGAAAATGACCCATCACCAAATTTCTTAAAATGAAATTCAAGCTAATAGCGTTAAAGAGCCAACTTTGCAGCAGCAAAAAAAAGAGAGCCAACTTTGCCTTTAGAATAGATGTTGTGAGCCCTAACAATAATGACCAATGATGTTTACAGCTATTCAACATCAAAAGATTGCACATACAACCCGTTGACGATCGATGAAGATTGATAGGGCTATTAACCATCATCCTCTTAGATTAATTATTCTGTGCGGTCACCGAACGGCATTAAAAGGCGAATGAGAACGTGCAACATCATTTTTTTGCTGTATAACACTAAGTACCAAGTGACATGACGCATTCTGATTCGTTTCTGAACTGTCAGTGACCGCACAGAATAATTTCTACATCCTCTCGACAATCAACACAAGTCTATTTCATTTTATTGCCACCTAATTTATGACAAGAAAATGCCAAAGTGGTGAAGTTTGTCGTAAGGAAGCTTCCAAGTTCATTTATAGAAAGGAAAATCCCAGCTTCTTTCATAAATACCTTATGTAACCATGCATTATAGATAATAAGGCATCCTATAAACCTTAGCTGCTAGCAACGTAAGTGGGTAAAAGAAAAATCCAGAGCTTAAATCAAAATAATAATGAATAATTCGTAAAAGCCTTGAAGAAATCACAGGATGAAGGGAGGAAGAGAGAAGGACAAAGAATCAATATGTAAAAACTTAAGAAAAATCTTCAAATTTTCAATTCCAGGGGAAGAGCAACAAATCTCCAAGTAATGTTCTCTAAAACCTTCCCTAGACGACCTTGATTCCTTGTTCTCTTTTGCATTTTGTGATGATTTTCATTCCCCTTCTCGTCTTTCAATTATGATCAGTTTTCTTTAATCTCTATTGATTTTCTTGAAGAAAGCTTTGACAGGTGGTTTGATTTTTTTTTTTCTTTTTTTTTTGTTCCCATTACAAGGTTGATAAATTTTGTAATATAATAGTAAAGACATTTTGTTCATGATGAATAGTTCTTGAAAATTTTTTCCTTAACAAATGTAAACTTTTTGATCTTCTTGTATTTAGTTTCATTTGTGATTTTTCTTTTGGAGAGTTTAGGATTACTGTGCCACTTTACAGTCAAACAAGCAAAATATTAGTTTAAATTTGTTTATTTTCAAATCAGCCAAGCAATATTGAGAAATTAAAATTCTTGTATTTATTTTATATTCTATATGGACCTTGACTACTTGCAACTAGACAGGCCCTTATAAAATGGCCAAAAATCATAATGTTTTCAATTTTGAAGATAGCTCGATTACTTCTCATATATTAATAAAATATCAAATATGTGATGCTAGAACATGTTATGTGAAAAATCTATGATAATCCAAAGGTTGATATGGCCATTAAACTAAAATATCATTCAAATTTGTACCATAAATTAAATGATTTTTGTAGTATTTTAACCATGAAATGTTTCCTAAACTAACACATAAGACAATATTGCCCATGAAAAAAAAAAAAAAACAGAGAAATAAAAACTAAGTATAAAGTACAAACTAATAAAAAATGATAATTCAATTAAAAATAATATGAAGTGATAAATAACTCATAGTTGCCTTACATCATGACTTCTACAATGATTGTTCCACTGATCCACAATCTCCTCTCTACTCCAAGTTTAGTGTTCTTCTTCTACATGAACTTTATCACCTAAACTAACCCAGCAACTAGTTGAGAATCCATGTAACCCTCAAGAGCTTTGTTTTGGCATAAACAAAAGTAACATTTTATATTGGCATCCAAAGATAATGGAACTTAACTATAGCATTCCCACAGCACGTGACTTCCTAATTTTTAAAAATTCTAGGTTCGGGTTAACCCATTTGTCATATGGGTCAGGTTCGGGTTGACCCAGAAAATCGAAACCAATCCGGATTGGCCCATTTTCATTATCCTGCGTGAGACTGTTGCATAAGGCATCAGGTCTTCTACCGTCGCTGCATCGCGTCACGCCGTCACATTCGCTGTCTCCGCCATCCTTCTTGCCCGCGTTGCGTGCTGCCGTTGCTGCTACGGCCTCCTTTTCCACACATTATCACTGCCGCTGTTGTCCAGCCCATGGCCGAGAGTCAAGATGACGAGACTCAGTCGGAGAACCCGCTCCGTAGCCTCCACTGTCGCGCTATTTCTAGCCCTCCCGGGTCGAGTCGGGTCAACCCGGTAACCCGCATGGGTCAAATCCGGGTTGACAAACCTGACCTGTTTGCAAAACCAGGTCGAGTTAGTGTCAACCCGTTTGTGGCCGGGTCAAGTCGGGTTTAACCGGAACCCGACCCGTTGCCCGAATTGCCACCCCTAATTACAGAACAGTTTCGAGTTTCCACCTAAATGACATTAAGCTATTAGCTATAACACGCCACAAAAATGTTCTAACATCTCTAATCTAGAAAATCGGAAACTTATCTTATCAATGCTCAGTTAGATACCTAGAAATGATTGAAAGGTGATGAAAGTAATGATGAAAACCTCACATCAGCGAGACCATCCTTACAACCAAGACAAACATCGACCAATGCCAAAAGAGAACCACCAATTCAAGCGTTAACAAAAATATCATATCATCATAAACAACATGCTTAAAGGAAGAAAGAAAACCAACTAAGCAAACACTTGAAAGACTGTAATTAACATCATCCGGCAACCAAGACATGCATGATCCACTAGATCGTACTTTTATCGATGAAAGAAACAGCAAAGCCTGCCTTCCACAAATCACAAGTAGTATAAGGAAGACAAGCTAGAAGATGAAGATCAGTTATTTCTTGAAGCTACCTCAAACGGACGGGAGGGGCCCGGAGGGGTCTTCGCCATGGGAAGCGTGGAGTTTGTTGAGCTTGGCTTCTTCGAAGGGAATCTTGGAGTGACATTCATCATGGTGGATCTACATCGACTTCACATCCGGGAGGTTGGTCTTGCAGTAAGGGCACTCAGCTTTCCTTGCCCACTGCACACTCGCAGTCTTCCCTCCTCCGCGTTTAGTCGTAGTCGCATCGACCTTCGAACGAAATTTCTTTCGCCTTGTGTTTCTTCGGCTTCGCCTTCCTCGCCATCCCCTCTTTCTTCTCGTCGGCTTCTCAGCTTCTCTGAAACCCTAAGTCGAGTGAGCTCGACCAGCTTTTAAGGCATCTGCTTAATATATTATGATTCAGAATTTTAAATATAAAATTACTAAAAATATATAAAAATTATATCTAAAAAAATTCTTCATATTTCTTATAATAACAATTTAAATTATAATTATTTTATCTCTTTAATATTGAACTAGCTAATTCTAACTCGTAAAATAAAGCTCGAGCTCAAACCAAGGGTGACTCAAATTTGGCTCAATTTATTTACAACCCTACATCGCAGCTTACTAAGCTCCTAAACATTGCTTTACGCGATGCTCGCTATCAGGCTCGGCCATCCCATGTATGTGCCCTAGCTCACCTAAAATTGCCTCTCGAGACGACTCACTCATTGGAGCAATTATTACATCAGGTCACCGGAGGCGTCCAGAGATCAATAATCACGTGCCACATCACCTGGAGCTCGGTATTGAGCACTCGGTATTGCTCGGTATACGTCCGGATTTTCGGTTTTTTTTTCTGGACGTAATAATTACTCCACTCATTGACCTAAGTGCTTCTCTCTTTTATGATCTTTCTCCATAACATAGAATTATAAGGTTGGGACTTGCCAAATTTTATTAGAATTTGATTATAAGTTGGGACATTTACTTATATTTGCAATTTATTCTTTGCATTTAGATAAGTCACCAAATACCCTCCAACATAAAACGTCGGCTTTTTGATGACCTAGAAAATATTAAAAATAATATTTTTTTTATTAAATTTGAATGAGAATTTGACTCTTCGCAGAACATAATGGAAAAAAAATTCATGTAGCCGACTCCATTGTGTCTATTAAGAGTTTTTTGAAATTTCAGTCATGCCATTTCTTTTGCTTTATAAATCCTCTTAAAAAATCCTCAAACAACAATATGGATAAAGTTAAAATGAAAACTTGTGAAGAAAGAACTAAAAATAGACAAATAATTAAGAGACTTTCTCAAGAAGAATTTGAGTCCTTGCAAAAGGTAATTACTTAGGCTTCGTTTGGTACGACTTTCTTACTGTTTTTTTTAAAACAATTTTTTAGTACAAAAATTTCTTGAACTAAAATTTTTTTTACAAAAAAAATATTCTTAGTGCTTCAATGGTTGCAATAAGGAAAGATGGCATAGGTGTGGGGGTGATACAGACAAGGGAGGCGAGTGAGCGATTCGAGCATGGATGGTTGCAAGCAAGAGGGCAATTGCTAGGCACGGCCTTTATAAATTGGCCAATTCGAGTTGTTTTCAGAAGCAAACAACAAAACAATAACAATTTCAAGCATTATCCCACTATATGGGGTCGACTACATGAATCCTTTTTCTTCATTGTGTTCTGTTAAGAGTCAAATTCTCATTTAAATCTAATGAACAAAGCTCATCTCTGATATTTTCTAACAAAGTCTTCTTAGGTCCACTTCTATCTTTTTTAACATAAGTCAAGTCAAATACATCTAGTTTCCTAACTGGGTCACCAGAAGCCCGTCGTTTTATGTGACCAAACCATCTAAGATTTTATTCATCTTTTTATCATCAAATCAAGCATAAGAAAACTAAAATATAATAAATAAAAATGCAATACATACCTAATGCAGTCGACCAAACAACCTCTTAATCTTCCTCTTCCTCAGCATCAAAGAGCTCATTAGTTGGGCTCTCTGGCCACCATCATTCATGAAATCTCCTGCTAATCTGATCAAGCAACTCATAAATCTCTTTTATCTGAGGGTGGGTTTGATCTCCAATTGAAAACTCCTCAACAACCCCATCAATCTCCACAGCACTCAAACCTGGGTTCTTCCCTATGCCTCTCTCCTTCATCTCTTTCCTCAACAGAACAGCACCATCCCATTTGCCAAAATCTGCATAAATATTTGATAACAGGACATAGCTTCCTCCATGATTAGGCTCCAATTCCTTCAACTTATTTGTCACTTTCTCATCAATCTGCAACATGTTGTGAACTCTACAAGCTCCCAACAAAGCTCTAAATAGGATTCCATTAGGCTCCATTGGCATTTTCCTCACAACTTTCTCAGCCTCCTCAAGCTTTCCCGCTCTCCCAAGAATATCAACCAAGCAGCCATAATGTTCCAACTTGGGCAAAATCCCAAACTCCTCTTCCATTCTGTCAAAACACTGGCGACCATCTTCTACCAGGCCGGCGTGCGAGCAGGCGGCCATGATCATCAGAAAAGTAACTTCATCAGGCCTTATTCCTTTTATTTTAATCTCCTCAAACAAAGCTAAAGCTCCATGTCCATCGCCATGGGTGGCAAGCCCCCTCATCATGGCGTTGTAGCAAAAAATATCCTTTTGAGGCAATTGCGCAAACATCTGGCAGGCGAAATCTAACCGGCCGGACTTGGAATACATGTCGATCAAAGCACCGCCTAAGAAGCAATTGAAGACAAGGCCGCCGCCGCCGCTGCTTCTATTAAGATAGGCGTGCGCCCAGATCCCCTGGCTGAGAGCGCTGAGGTCGCCGCAGGCGCCGATGAGGGATAGAAGCGTGATCTCGTTCGGCAGTGAAGCTGAAAGCTGCAATTTCTGGAAGAGAGAGAGGACTTCCTTCGCGTCGGAGCAGGAGAGAATGGCGTTCCAGGCGGGAAGGTCGGGTTGGGGAATCTGGTCGAAAAGTTGACGGCAGGAGCGGTGGCGGCCGCGGCGGGAGTGGAGGATGACGAGAGAGGTGAGGACGATGGGGTCGAGTGGGAAAGGAAGGGTTTTTAGGACATGGGCGTGGAGAGCGAGGCCGGAGGGGAAGAAGAAAGGGGAGGCGGAGCAGGATTTGAGAAGGGAAGGGTAAGTGTGGGAATTGGGGGAGGCGGGGATGGTGGCGAAGAGGGAGAGAGCGAGGAAGTGGTGGCCGGAGGAGGCGAGGGAAGAGATGAGGGTGTTGGAGAGGAAAGTGGAAGGAGGGCGAGGGGAATGGAGGAGGAGAGAGAAGGAGTAGGAGAGGTCGCCGGCGAGGGAGGAGGAGAGGAGGAGGAGGCGACTGAAAGGGTAAGAGTGGAGAGCGAGGCCGGTGGTGAGGAACAAGGCGTGGATTTGTTTGAAGCGGAGAGGGGATTTTGTGGGGGCTTTGTCGACGAAGAAGATGAGGAGCTGATGCCAATCTATGGCTTGTTCGATCATGAGCGTTGCATTTGAAGAAGAAACTGTTCTTTGATTTTATTTCAATCAATTGAAGAATCTGCATTTTCTTTACATCATTGTAAATTTGAAATAGGGGATATACAAATAAAATAAAATAAAAAGTAATTTAATCTTAGGGAAATTTACATACATACCACTTTATAGCATCCTATTTACATATCTAACACCTAAAACTTTAATATTACATGCATACCACTCTATATTATTTTAATATCAAATATACCACTTATCTTTCTTTCCTACCACTCATATATTTCATTTCTACCACTCATATTTGATATGAAAATAAACTATGTGAGGTATTTATGTAATATTAAAGTTTTAGGTGCTAAATATATAAATAAAATAGTATTAAGTGGTATGTATGTAAATCTCCCTTAATCTTATTGTATGCCCTTTGACTTAGAAGCTATTTCATTGCCATTAAAATAAGTGTACAATATTTAAAATGCTATAATTTTAAAAATATTGATGTTTGATTGGATGAAAATAATTATAATTTAAACTATTTTATTTTATTTTTGAGATAAATTAAACTCATCTAATTTTAAGCGATAATTTTTTACATCTCAAACTAGCTCGCTTGACTACTATCACCTACTGCTGGTTGTCACCACCGTCTGCTAGCCATTGACACATATTAGTAGTCATCATCACATACTGCCAACCACCATCACCACCACTACCTTCACCCTTTAATACCACAACCACCCATTATTGACTATCACCGCCGATGGTCGTAGCACGAATGTAGAGCCTACATGTAAATTCATGATGATGAAGCCATAATAATAAATTACATAACACACACACACACACACACACACACATATATATATATTGAGAGAGAGAGAGAGAAAGAAACTGTTCCCCTGATTTTATTTTTGCACATATCATTTTACATAATTTTCAAATTCAAAATCATAGTTAATTATGACCCACAACATGAAATCATTTGCTAATCAATTTTTTATATCAAACATAAAAATAAAAAAAGGAGATATTTAATTATGATCTACAACATGAAATAATTTCTATAAAAATGTAACTCTTCATTGATCATACAAAAAAAAAAAGCAAGATTTATCATTTATTTCATCAATAAAAAACTATCCATTATAGCACTACATACTACAAAAATCACCAGTACTAAATCTCAAAACATTTGAAAGTCACTACACTTTTGATCCCAAATCCTTTATACGATCATAAACTATACTCACTGTAAAAATTTTGATGCATCCACTTGACAAGCAATTTCAAATCTTGTAATCATGCAGACCACCACTTATAAGGATATGAAGATATTGTATTTGTAGATCATACTATAAAAATTTAAGCTTCGTCTGGGATAGTTTTTTTTACTACTTGAAACAGTTTGTTAATACAAAATTTTTAATTTTTGTACTAAAAAGTTGCTTCAAGAAGCAGTAAAAAAGCCGTCCCGAACGAAATCTTAATTATGCGAAGAACCTCTACTCTCCAGTGAAAATTACAAAATTCACCCCTCGCACACCCACCCAAAAAAAAACTATTGATCCAATTTTTGAAAGCTAGAATACTTAGGAAAAAAAAAAAAGGATATTTAGGCACAGAAGCATTTCTTAACTGGACCAAGGGAAGAAAAAATTGAAGGAGATTGTGGAGGTGGCACAGGTGGTGAATTTCGAGGAAAATGCTTAAAGAATGCTCTTACTGCTCCATTAACCCCGTCCTCTGATTCCATGGCTTTTGCCAGTTCAACTGCTCGCTGCTTCACCTACAATATTCGAATATCCAGTTCAAATTGGACATAAGGAATTTAAAAACCCAACAATCTTTTTTCAGAGATTATGGGTATAAAAGAAGATTAGAAAGCTGCTGTCAGCTTTAAAACAGCTTTTTAAAAAGCTGTTATTAGAAAAAAATTTCCTAGCATAAAATTTATTGAATACAGTGAAAAAATAGTAGTCAAATAAAAATTATTGATACAGTCTGAAAAATAAAACAGTAAGAAAATTATACCGAATGAAATCTATGTGGTTTGATTGATGCAGATTTTGTTTGGGACAGCTTTCTTGCTGCTTCTTAAAGCAGCTTTTTAAATTTTAGTACTAAAAAACTGCTTTAAGAAGCAATAAGAAAAATATTCCAAACGAAGTCTTAGTGTTATAAAGATATTAACCTTGCTGAAGTATGAATGTTATTCAAATGTAAGACTGTTACCTATAAAGTTTTGGGCAATGTTATTCATCAAAATGTTCTAAGATTGGTTCAATATATCAGATTATGAGGTTTGGTTGATTCAATGCTATAAAAATATTAATCTTACTGAAATATGAATGTTATACAAATGTAAGAATGTTATCTATAAAGTTGTTTATTTTGCTCAATATTATCTATCAAATGCTATGTGATTAGTTCCATATCAAAGATTATGTTGTTTGGTTGATTCAGTATAAACTTCTTAAAATATGAATGTTACACAGATGTTAGTCTTACCAAGTTGCTTATTTTGGTCAATATTATCCATCCAATGTTGTGTGATTGGTTCAATATCAGAGATTATGCGGTTTGGATGATCCAGTGCATAAAAATGTTAATCTTGCGGAAATATGAATATTATACAGATGTTAGTCTGTTATCCATGAAGTTGTTTATTTTGGTCAATATTATACATCAAATGTTGTGTTATGGTGTTATTGGTTTCATATCAGAGATTGTGTTTTGGTTTGTTCAGTATTGTATAAATATTAATCTTGCTGAAATATGAATGCTATACAGATGAAAGTCCGTTTTCTACGAAGTTGTTTATCTTGGTCAATATAGGCTTCATTTGGGATAACTTTTTGTTGCTTTCTAAAATGACTTTTTAGTACAAAAATTTCTAATTCACAAAAAATTTTAACTAAAAAGCTATTTTAAAAAGCAGCAAAAAAGCTATCCCAAACGAAACCATAATCAATCAAATGTAGTGGGATTGGTTCAATATTAGAGATTATGTGGTATGGTTCATTAAGTGTTATAAATATTAATCTATCTAAAATATGAATATTATTCAGATGTATGTCTGTTATCTATAAAGTAAAATTGTGTGTTTTAGTTAATATTAATAATCAAATGTTATGTGTTTGGTTCAATATCAAATTAATCTTGCGTGTGAATATCCCTTAATTGAGCAAAATCTTAAATATCAAAAACATAAACTGAATAGTCATTTAAGTACTTCTATTTAAAAAGGCTAGCAAACTGAACTACTAATATCTAATAATGTAATAAAATAATAATAATAATAATAAAGGAGGTCTTAGAAGTAAAAGTTTTTTTTAAGCTAATTCTACCGACCAGCACCATTGAATCTACTGCGTATAAAATAAGCTGCTAAAAAGCACTAATAGTCATGTTACTCTCATGACTATTAGAATAAAGAGTTTGGAGAAAAAATAGGCCAATATTCAAACTTTAAATTCATTTTAAAATGAGTATAATATATAAATAATCAATTAACTTTTTTAACTGCACACATCTTAAAATAAATCTATCAATTTTAAAAAAACACTATTTTGATTGAAATATTCTCACCAAATTCTTTTCTTAAGGGTTTACCTGTGGATCCATCATGAATTTTATTGATTCAACAAGCTTTGGCAGTGAAAATTGGTCAACGGGAATAGGTTGAGGTCCTAATCCTCTGGCATGCACTCTTTCACCCCAGAAAGGCTGATCACCAAAGAATGGTACAATTGTAGTTGGACACTGCACATCATAACCAAACGCCATGGGTACTAAATTTAAAGGAGTACATGGCATACACTCTTGTGAGACCGAAATATACAAACAAGAAGATCAACAATACACACCGCAGCTTTAAGTCCGGCTGCTGTGGTTCCAGCACCTCCATGATGCACCTGAAATAATAATAATAATAATAATAATAAAAGGCTGAAAAGTGAGACTGACATAATCACCTTCAGCAGAAACAAATGAATAAAAAAAAAATTAAAGAAGTTGTAGTGATAATAATTAAAGAATGAACGAAAACCAGGAGATTCAATCCCATTGATTTTATACATTCAAGTAAGATTTTTAAATCAGTCCAGGTGATTCTATCCCATTGATTTTATCTACTGACCATGAAGGACTTCCAGATTACTAGCTCTTCAGTATCTACTATGAATGGGGCTCCACAGTATTGACGAGGATATTTTCTCGCTCCTAATGACATCTCCTTCGTGAGGATGCTCTTCCTCTCAAGAAGTTAATCATTAGTCCTTTACCTTTTGTTTTGCTTCGCGAAATTGCCTGGGAGATCTTTCAGAGACTAATTTGGTGTCAATCTTGTATGCGTAGATCTTCTTCTTGATCATTTGCTTTATCCTCTTCTTCTTAAAGTTTGCAAGGTTTATTATTATTATTTGAGATAAATGAGATGAGAACACCAATCTCTTGAAGACATTAAGTAGGGTCTCTCAGTATTCGCATAAGGTCGTATGACAAAGCTTGGCATAAGAGAGATGCTTTATGAGAGAGAGATCGAGAGAAGAGGTAAAACACTTAGGATTTCAAAGTGGGATTTCTTGGTTAGAGAGAGAAAAATGAAGTGGAGAGAGAGGAGGGAATCTATGAAAATTATGGGGATTTCTTAATACTAATGCATATTATAAAAATAATGTCTTGTTTACCCTATTTATAGAAATAGAGTTTATAATTTAAATTGAATTATAAACTTATCTTCAACTTTAAATTCAAATAAAATCTAATCTAATTAAAATTTAAAACCAAAATTTAGATTAGTTTAGAATTCGGTCGAACCACGATTATAAATTTGGGTCATGTTGTACTCCATTCAATGCAAAGCTCCCTCTGTTGAGTGAGAGAGTGCCCCAATAGTCTCCAAGTCATATGGCCTCGTATATAGTGCATGAAGTAAGGACCCAAGGAAGGAGAAACATTTCATCAAAACCTTAGTCAGTTTTTCATGGCCAATTTGAACAAGAACACAACCTACCAACTTATTGATAGCTGAGCAGCAAGATCTACCCCTAGCCTAAATCTGGTCACCATGGCACCATCAAAGATCTTTCTACAACATAATTCACTGTAGGAGCAGCATCCTCCACCTTAGGAGTGTGGGAGCTTGCTTAGGAGCCACAACATGGTCTATTGTATAACCTTGCGTGATGCCCCCTCAGTAATGGCCTTATTTATAATGAGAATCATTGTGACCTCCTACAAGAACAAATTAAGGTTTTGTTTGGGACGGCTTTCTTTCTGCTTATTAAAGCAGCTTTTTAGTACAATATTAAAATTCTGCTTCCTAAAGTAGCTTTTTAGTACAAAAAATTTAATTTTGTACTAGAAAGCTGCTTTAATAAGCAGAAAGAAAGCCGTCCCAAAGGAAGCCTAAGTAAAAAAAAAATTCGGTGAAGGTATGTCATGTCACGGCACCAAAAATGAACAAACAAGGGTTTTGCAGTCTAGAAAGTAGAGACTGCACAGAAGGACCTGAGGACTGAGAAGTGGCAAAGGGTTTTGCTTTCTCTTATTGGCTGTATGTACAAAGATTCTTTTCACCCATAGTAGAAACAACATACATGGCGACAAAAGAGGAAAAGAGCAGAACGGAGTAGGAGTGAAGGAAAACGATAGAACAAACGATGTTTTGTATTGCATCCTAACCCCTATTTTTGAATTTTTAATAGGATTAGAAAGCAAGGGGGTGTTGATCTTAGAAGCGAATCAATTAGAAGAATTACAGGTCTCATATTACTAGTCAGGTCCAAAGCACATAATACTAGGGCACCTTCTGAAGGTTAAAAGATACAAGAAGCATTGGAAACTAACAGTTGAATACTCTACCGGTGCAATGCACCAGATCATTGGAAATCTGAGAAGATAGAGAACCAATTGTAAGGAAAAGAAATCAACTACTCAATAAAGGATACTAGACCCATTCTGAAAATTTGATAAATTTGAATCATTATTAGCCGCTTCCAATGATTTAATATTTATCTAAATGAACCAAATATATTTTGTAAGCATCAATTTAAATCCTCATACTCACGTTTCTTTTTGATCATATGATATAATCCTTTTTGATTATATGCTGTAAATGGATTATGTGAGTGTTGACTTATTTATCCACTCAATTTGGCTATAACACATTGATATGACTATTATACAGATGGAATATAGCAACAGCCAAATCATTATAGCAAATAGCCTTAATATATACATACACTAATACAATTTTTTTTTTTTTTTTTTCCAATGACTTTGTAACGGCATTGCATAGTAATGATTTTGCATTAAATAATTGATTTTAATCTGAGATATACTTCTTTGGAATTCTATTTTTTAAATGTTTTAATGATTTATTTTCTTAAATTCTATAAATCACAAATTTTTTTAATACTAGGCTAACAAAAGTTATGTAAAAATTTCTAGTAACTAGGGGTGTCAATATATGACCTGACCCGAAAATCCGACCCAAACTCTAACTGAAAATTCTAATTTCGAGTCGAATTCGGGTTTAATTATTCAAACCCAATTGAAATATCGGGTTGGGTTCAGGTTAACTCGCGAACCTGAACACAACCCGTTCGGCCCGTTCGTCGCTCGCTCGCTTGGTTTGTTGGTTGCATCTCGCCCTTTGAGCTCGCACTCATAGAATTGCTCGCGCTCGTTGCTTGCCCTCAAACTCGCTTGCTTGCACTCGCCCGTCACACTCAATCAAGTTAGCAGGTCATGTCATGTTGGGTCCGGTTGGGTTCAGGTCTAGATTTTTAACCCGTTTGGACAAACGAGTCTGGCTCAGGTTTGATGTGTTAAGAGTGACTCAATATTGGGTTTGACTCTATCCTTCACTCTCATTAAGAACAAAATTTCAAGTGCAGATAAAATGTTTTTCATGTTTAAGAGAGAAGAGAAAGATCATTTGCAAGCAATAAGGTAAACAAAGGACATTGTGTTGTAAGATCATTTTAGTTTTTCAATATTTTGGTTTGCTATATTGTGCTAGATTTAGTATCAACAAAATCTGAATTTATCTTTTGCTTTAAAAATGTTGACCCGTTACTGTATCCAAAAAAAAAAAATATACGTACCTGTCCGGCGCCGAATTCAGCACGTCGTCGCCCACGACCTCGCACGATCGAATGTCCCTCTACATTGTGTTAACGGCTCTCTCGCTCTAACTCTCTCATTCTCTCCCGCCCTCTCTCGCTCTGACTCTCGCTGCCTCTCCCGCTCTCGCTCTCTTCCTCCTGTGCGATCGAAAGTTACGACACTTTGATCGGAGCTAACGACGGGAGCTCGCCGCGAAGTTAACTTTCTCCCTTCGGCGCTTCTTCCTCGGCACCTCCGTGGCTGTTCGACGACTCCTCCTGTAGGATCGGAAGTTAAGACATTTTGATCGGAAGCAAGGAGAGCTGGCCGGCCGTGAAGAAGACTTTCTGCCATGCGTCGCTTCTCCGGCTCTGTTGCTGATCGGCTTCGGCTCCTCCGTAGCAGTTCGACTTCGCTCCTTCGACGAGCTTCCTTTCTGACCGATCGGAAGTTACTACATTTTGATCGGAAGCAAGCAAAGGAGCTCGCCGGCTGCAGAGGCAACTTTCTCCCTTTCGAGCGGCTTCTCCGACCCTCCGTGGCTCTTTGACGTCGCACCTTCGCCGGCTTCCCCCTCTCCGATCGGAAGTAGCAAGGAGCTCGCTGGCCGTGCGGGTAACTTTCTCCCTTGCCACGCTTCTTCGGCCTAATCCCGTGAATCAAAAAAAAAAATATATATATATATATATATTTTTTTATTTATTATAATAAATATATTTAATTATAATTATTTTTAATTAATTTTAGTTAATTAATTAATTATTTTAATTAATTATCATAATTAATTATATTTAATTTTAATTAAAATTATTATAATTAAGCTAATTAATTATAATAAGTTTTTAATTAAAGTTAATTTAATTAATTTTAATTTAATTAATTATTAATTAATTATTATTAATTAATTATGTTTTATTAAATCAATTAAAAGTTAATTAATTATAATTAATTACAAATTAATTATAATTAATTATTTTAGTTAATTTTAATAAAATTTGATTAATTATCTTAATTAATTGTAATTAATTATAAGTAATTAATTAAAATAATTTATCAATTAATTTTAATTAATTAATATTTATTATAATTAAATATATATATATATATATATATATATATATATATATATATATATATATATATATATATATATATAATAAAAAAATGTATAAGCATGCCTCCCTCCCCTTGCCTCGATCCACGAGCCACCGCCAGAGTCGCCGACAACCCCCGCCGGACTTCAAGGTATAAGTTTTGAAACCTTGGCTCTATCTCTTACCTCGTCCCGCGTGTCGAGTCGGCGGTCTGCCTATACACGCTCTTGTAGCGTGGTGGGAGGGGCAACCGGCGCGACACCTACGACAAGGTAGGCGAGCGACCTTTGGTTCCGGATCTTGCCTCGACTTCCGTGCCCACCCCCGCCGGACTTAAAGGTATAAGTTTTGAAACCTTGGCTCTATCTCTTACCTCGTCCCGCGTGTCGAGTCGGCGGTCTGCCTATACACGCTCTCGTAGCGTGGTGGGAGGGGCAACCGGCGCGATACCTACGACAAGGTAGGCGAGTGACCCTAGGTTCCAAATCTTGTCCTCGAGCCTCTTCCACCTTCGCCGGACTTCAAGGTATAAATTTCTAACTCTAATCCCGTTCTCGACGTTTGTAGCGGACCGGAGAACCACCTATACGCGCTCTTGTAGCACGGTAGGAGGGAGCCCGGTGCGAAGCATACGACGAGGCGGGTAAGCCCTATACACGCTCTTGTAGCGTGGTGGGGAGTCACTGCTGTTCTGCTACGTCACTTCTGTTCTGGTACGGGTACTGCTGAAGGCCCCATACACGCTCTTGTAGCGTGGTGGGATGAAATTTTGTACGGCCGCGGTGTCTAAGGACACCTACCATACACGCTCTAGTAGCGTGGTGGGAAGGCCCAGCTCCCCTATTTTCCCCCAAACGGGGGATATGCCAGGGTGCTGCCGAAATTTTCACTGAAATATACGAAGACTTGAACAATATAAAGACATCATTTCAGCAACAATACGAAGAACAACAGAAGACATGTACTTGAACAGAAATGTACTGAACTTGAACCAAATGAGCAGAGGACTTGTATGACGAGCAGAGGACTTGTTGATTTGAACCTGAACAAAATTTAAATGATTTCTAAAGGCCAAATTCAAATAAAAATCAAGTCAAATTGGAACTGAACTCAAACCAAATTGAATATGCAATTGAACTCAAAGGACCGCAGGGAACTCGTACTTGAACTCAGACTCGAACTTGTGAACCTTAGAGTTGAGTCTAAATTTGACTGAATCATATGCAAAATGACTGGAACTTAAACTAAGTTGAGGAATCAAGCTAAATTCAAACGAGTTGACCTCGAGTGCAAATGATTTAAGTCAAACTGACGGATGTTGAACTTGAACTGTATGACATCAAATGGAACTTGAACAAGACTTGGAACAAAGATCTGAACTCGAACTTGACGAGAACAATAAAGAACCTGAGTTCAACTGGGTCACAAGAGACTTGAATCTCTAAAAGCTTCAGGAGACTTGAAACTCAAACTCAATCTACAATTTGAACATGAGCTATCAATTTGAATATGTGCTTTGAGCTCATATTTGAACTCAGACTATACGACATCAAGTGGGGACTTATAAACTTGATGAATTCAAGTCTGAATGAAACTGAATTTGGATCCAAACACATGCGAAGATCAAAATTTGGATCACACAATCTCTCTCAACAGAGAGAACGTTGCAACATCATTTTTTTGCTGTATAACACTAAGTACCAAGTGACATGACGCATTCTGATTCGTTTCTGAACTGTCAGTGACCGCACGAATAATTTCTACATCCTCTCGACAATCAACACAAGTCTATTTCATTTTATGCCACCTAATTTATGACAAGAAAAGCGCAAAGTGGTGAAGTTTGTCGTAAGGAAGCTTCCAAGTTCATTTATAGAAAGGAAAATCCCAGCTTCTTTCATAAATACCTTATGTAACCATGCTTATAGATAATAAGGCATCCTATAAACCTTAGCTGCTAGCAACGTAAGTGGGTAAAAGAAAAATCCAGAGCTTAAACTCAAAATAATATGAATATTCGTAAAGCCTTGAAGAAATCACAGGTGAAGGGAGGAAGAGAGAAGGACAAAGAATCAATATGTAAAAACTTAAGAAAAATCTTCAAATTTTCAATTCCAGGGGAAGAGCAACAAATCTCCAAGTAATGTTCTCTAAAACCTTCCCTAGACGACCTTGATTCCTTGTTCTCTTTTGCATTTTGTGATGATTTTCATTCCCCTTCTCGTCTTTCAATTATGATCAGTTTTCTTTAATCTCTATTGATTTTCTTGAAGAAAGCTTTGACAGGTGGTTTGATTTTTTTTTTTCTTTTTTTTTGTTCCCATTACAAGGTTGATAAATTTTGTAATTAATAGTAAAGACATTTGTTCATGATGAAAAGTTCTTGAAAATTTTTTCCTTAACAAATGTAACTTTTTGATCTTCTTGTATTTAGTTCATTTGTGATTTTTCTTTTGGAGAGTTTAGGATTACTGTGCCACTTTACAGTCAACAGCAAAATATTAGTTTAAATTTGTTTATTTTCAAATCAGCCAAGCAATTGAGAAATTAAAATTCTTGTATTTATTTTATATTCTATATGGACCTTGACTACTTGCAACTAGACAGGCCCTTATAAATGGCCAAAAATCATAATGTTTTCAATTTTGAAGATAGCTCGATTACTTCTCATATATTATAAAATATCATATAAGTGATGCTAGAACAAGTATGTGAAAAATCTATGATAATCCAAAGGTTGATATGGCCATTAAACTAAAATATCATTCAAATTTGTACCATAAATTAAATGATTTTTGTAGTATTTTAACCATGAAATGTTTCCTAAACTAACACATAAGACAATATTGCCCATGAAAAAAAAAAAAAAAACAGAGAAATAAAAACTAGTATAAAGTACAAACTAATAAAAAATGATAATTCAATTAAAAATAATATGAAGTGATAAATAACTCATAGTTGCCTTACATCATGACTTCTACAATGATTGTTCCCTGATCCACAATCTCCCTCTCTACTCCAAGTTTAGTGTTCTTCTTCTACATGAACTTTTATCACCTAAACTAACCCAGCAACTAGTTGAGAATCCATGTAACCCTCAAGAGCTTTGTTTTGGCATAAACAAAAGTAACATTTTTTATTGGCATCCAAAGATAATGGACTTAACTATAGCATTCCCACAGCACGTGACTTCCTAATTTTTAAAAATTCTAGGTTCGGGTTAACCCATTTGTCATATGGGTCAGGTTCGGGTTGACCCAGAAAATCGAAACCAATCCGGATTGGCCCATTTTCATTATCCTGCGTGAGACTGTGCCATAAGGCTCAGGTCTTCTACCGTCGCTGCATCGCGTCACGCCGTCCACATTCGCTGTCTCCGCCACCTTCTTGCCCGCGTTGCGTGCTGCCGTTGCTGCTACGGCCTCCTTTTCCACACATTATCACTGCCGCTGTTGTCCAGCCCATGGCCGAGAGTCAAGTGACGGACTCGTCGGAGAACCCGCTCGTAGCCTCCACTGTCGCGCTATTTCTAGCCCTCCCGGGTCGAGTCGGGTCAACCGGTAACCCGCATGGGTCAAATCCGGGTTGACAAACCTGACCTGTTTGCAAAACCAGGTCGAGTTAGTGTCAACCCGTTTGTGGCGGGTCAAGTCGGGTTTAACGGAACCCGACCCGTTGCCCGATTGCCACCCCTAATTACAGAACAGTTTCGAGTTTCCACCTAAATGACATTAAGCTATTAGATATAACACGCCACAAAAATGTTCTAACATCTCTAATCTAGAAAATCGGAAACTTATCTTATCAATGCTCAGTTAGATACTAGAATGATTGAAAGGTGATGAAAGTAATGATGAAAACCTCACATCAGCGAGACCATCCTTACAACCAAGACAACATCGACCAATGCCAAAAGAGAACCACAATTCAAGCGTTAACAAAAATATCATATCATCATAACAACATGCTTAAAGGAAGAAAGAAAACCAACTAAGCAAACACTTGAAAGACTGTAATTAACATCATCCGGCAACCAAGACATGCATGTCACTAGATCGTACTTTATCGATGAAAGAAACAGCAAAGCCTGCCTTCCACAAATCACAAGTAGTATAAGGAAGACAAGCTAGAAGATGAAGATCGTTATTTCTTGAAGCTACCTCAAACGGACGGGGGGGCCGGAGGGGTCTTCGCCATGGGTAGCGTGGAGTTTGTTGAGCTTGGCTCTTCGAAGGGAATCCTGGAGTGACATTCATCATGGTGGATCTACATCACTTCACATCCGGGAGGTTGGTCTTGCAGTAAGGGCACTCCGCTTTCCTTGCCCACTGCACACTCGCAGTCTTCCCTCCTCCGCGTTTGTCGTAGTCGCATCGACTTCGAACGAATTTCTTTCGCCTTGTTTCTTCGGCTTCGCCTTCCTCGCTCCCCTCTTTCTTCTCGTCGGCTTCTCTGCTTCTCTGAAACCCTAAGTCGAGTGAGCTCGACCAGCTTTAAGGCATCTGCTTATATATTATGATTCAGAATTTTAAATATAAAATTACTAAAATATATAAAATTATATCTAAAATTCTTCATATTTCTTATAATAACAATTTAAATATAATTATTTTATCTCTTTAATATGAACTAGCTAATTCTAACTCGTAAAATAAAGCTCGAGCTCAAACCAAGTGACTCAAATTTGCTCATTATTTTACACCCTACATCGACTTACTAAGCTCCTAAACATTGCTTTACGCGATGCTCGCTATCAGGCTCGGCCATCCCATGTATGTGCCCTAGCTCACCTAAAATTGCCTCTCGAGACGACTCACTCATTGGAGCAATTATTACTCAGGTCACCGGAGGCGTCCAGAGATCAATAATCACGTGCCACATACATGGAGCTCGGTATTGAGCACTCGGTATTGCTCGGTATACGTCCGGATTTTCGGTTTTTTTTTTCTGGACGTAATAATTACTCCACTCATTGACCTAAGTGTCTCTCTCTTTTATGATCTTTCTCCATAACATAGAATTTTAAGGTTGGGACTTGCCAAATTTTATTAGAATTTGATTATAAGTTGGGACATTTACTTATATTTGCAATTTATTCTTTGCATTTAGATAAGTCACCAAATACCCTCAACATAAAACGTCGCTTTTTGATGACCTAGAAAATATTAAAAATATATTTTTTTTATTAAATTTGAATGAGAATTTGACTCTTCGCAGAAAATAATGGAAAAAAAATTCATGTAGCCGACTCCATTGTGTCTATTAAGAGTTTTTTGAATTTCAGTCATGCCATTTCTTTGCTTTATAAATCCTCTTAAAAAATCCTCAAACACAATATGGATAAAGTTAAAATGAAAACTTGTGAAGAAAGAACTAAAAATAGACAATAATTAAGAGACTTTCTCAAGAAATTTGAGTCCTTGCAAAAGGTAATTACTTAGGCTTCGTTTGGTACGACTTTCTACTGTTTTTTTAAAACAATTTTTTAGTACAAAAATTTCTTGAACTAAAATTTTTTTTACAAAAAAATATTCTTAGTGCTTCAATGGTTGCAATAAGGAAAGATGGCATAGGTGTGGGGGTGAATACGACAAGGGAGGCGAGTGAGCGATTCGAGCATGGATGGTTGCAAGCAAGAGGGCATAGCTAGGCACGGCCTTTATAAATTGGCCAATTCGAGTTGTTTTCAGAAGCAAACAACAAAACAATAACAATTTCAAGCATTATCCCACTATATGGGGTCGACTACATGAATCCTTTTTCTTCATTGTGTTCTGTTTAGAGTCAAATTCTCATTTAAATCTAATGAACAAAGCTCATCTCTGATATTTTCTAACAAAGTCTTCTTAGGTCCACATTCTATTTTTTTTAACATAAGTCAAGTCAAATACATCTAGTTTCCTAACTGGGTCACCAGAGCCCGTCGTTTTATGTGACCAAACCATCTAAGATTTTATTCATCTTTTTATCATCAAATCAAGCATAAGAAAACTAAAATATAATAATAAAAAGCAATAAATACCTAATGCAGTCGACCAAACAACCTCTTAATCTTCTCTTTCCTCAGCATCAAAGAGCTCATTAGTTGGGCTCTCTGGCCACCATCATTCATGAAATCTCCTGCTAATCTGATCAAGCAACTCATAAATCTCTTTTATCTGAGGGTGGGTTTGATCTCAATTGAAAACTCCTCACAACCCCATCAATCTCCACAGCACTCAAACCTGGGTTCTTCCCTATGCCTCTCTCCTTCATCTCTTCCTCAACAGAACAGCACCATCCCATTTGCCAAAATTGCATAAATATTTGATAACGGACATAGCTTCCTCCATGATTAGGCTCCAATTCCTTCAACTTATTTGTCACTTCTCATCAATCTGCAACATGTTTGAACTCTACAAGCTCCAACAAAGCTCTAATAGGATTCCATTAGGCTCCATTGGCATTTTCCTCACAACTTTCTCAGCCTCCTCAAGCTTTCCGCTCTCCAAGATATCAACCAAGCAGCCATAATGTCCAACTGGGCAAAATCCCAAACTCCTCTTCCATTCTTCAACACTCGGCGACCATCTTCTACCAGGCCGGCGTGCGAGCAGGCGGCCATGATCATCAGAAAAGTAACTTCATCAGGCCTTATTCTATTTTTAATCTCCTCAAACAAAGCTAAAGCTCCATGCCATCGCCATGGTGGCAGCCCCCCCTCTCATGGCGTTGTAGCAAAAATATCCTTTTGAGGCAATTGCGCAAACATCTGGCAGGCGAAATCCTACGGCGGACTTGGAATACATGTCGATCAAAGCACCGCTCAAGAAGCAATTGAAGACAAGGCCGCCGCCGCCGCTGCTTCTATTAAGATAGGCGTGCGCCCAGATCCCCTGGCTGAGAGCGCTGAGGTCGCCGCAGGCGCCGATGAGGAGAGAAGCGTGATCTCGTTCGGCAGTGAACTGAAAGCGCAATTTCTGGAAGAGAGAGAGGACTTCCTTCGCGTGGAGGGGAGAATGGCGTTCCAGGCGGGAAGGTCGGGTTGGGGAATCTGGTCGAAAAGTTGACGGCAGGAGGGTGGCGCGCCGCGGAGTGGAGGATGACGAGAGAGGTGAGACGAAGGGGTCGAGGGGAAAGGAAGGGTTTTTAGGACATGGGCGTGGAGAGCGAGGCCGGAGGGGAAGAAGAAAGGGGAGGCGGAGCAGGTTTGAGAAGGAAGGGTAAGTGTGGGAATTGGGGGAGGCGGGGATGGTGGCGAAGAGGGAGAGAGCGAGGAAGTGGTGGCGGAGGAGGCGAGGGAAGAATAGGGTTTGAGAGGAAAGTGGAAGGAGGGCGAGGGGGATGGAGGAGGAGGAGAAGGAGTAGGGAGGTCGCCGGCGAGGAGGAGGAGAGAGAGGAGAGGAGGAGGCGACTGAAAGGGTAAGAGTGGAGAGCGAGGCCGTGGTGAGGAACAAGGCGTGGATTTGTTTGAAGCGGAGAGGGGATTTTGTGGGGGCTTTGTCGACGAAGAAGATGAGGAGGTGGGATGCCAATCTATGCTTGTTCGATCATGAGGTTGCATTTGAAGAAGAAGAAACTGTCTTGATTTTATTTAATCAATTGAAGATCTGCATTTTCTTTACATCATTGTAAATTTGAAATAGGGAATATATAAATAAAATAAAAAAAAAGTAATTTAATCTTATTGTATGTTTACTTAAACTTTTTATTTTCCTGCAATCCTAAAATCTTTTCCTAAAAATGCAATATACCATTTTTTAAAATAAAAATTTTAAAAAAACGGTATTTGACATTTTTGACTATTTTTGCTAAAAAATTCTTCTACTTCAGTGAAAGACCCTAATAATTGCTCTTGACTTGAGCTATTTCATTGCCATTAAAATAAGTGTAAAATATTCAAAATGCTATAATTTTAAAAATATTGATGTTTGATTGTATGAAAAAGAAATACAAAATAAAATAAATATAATTTAAACTATTTTATTTCATTTTTGAGATAAATTAAACTCATCTAATTTTAAGCGATAATTTTTTACATCTCAACTAGCTCGCTTGACCACATCACCTACGCTGGTTGTACCACCGTGCTAGCCATTGGACATTTAGCAGCATCACCACCTACTGCCAACACACCACCCCATACCTTCACCCTTTATACCACAACCACCCATTATTGACATCCCGCCATGGTCGTAGCACGATGTAGAGCCTACATGTAAATTCTCTCTTCTCTTCTATATATATAAATAATAATAAGAATTTAATTAAAAAAATGAAAAATTATAAACAATTTTTTTATTAAACAAAAATATATTTTTTTATTATTTAACAAATTTTAATTAATGCTCACTTCAAACTTGAATTCATGTCCTCTAATTCCATATATATTTTAGTATATTTTGACCCTAAAAAACAATTAATATATCATATCCATATAAATATATAATATTAAATTAATATAATTTAATTTATATTTTATATATATATAAGGAAGAAGAAGATGCAAAAAAAAGTTCCCTGATTTTATTTTTCACATATTTTACATATCTTCATATTCAAATCATAGTTATATATCCACAACATGAAATCATTTTCTATCAATTTTTTATTTCAAACATAAAAATAAAAAAAGAGATATTTAATTATGATCTATCACATGAAATTAATTTCTAAAAATGTAACTTTCATTGATATACAAAAAAAAAAAGCAAGATTTATCATTTTTTCATCAATAAAACTATCATTATAGCACTACATACTACAAAAATCCAGCACTAAATCTCAAAAAATTTGAAAGTCACTACACTTTTGATCCCAAATCCTTTATCGATCATAAACTATACTCACTGTAAAAAATTTTGATGCATCCACTTGACAAGCATTTCAATCTTGTATCATGCAGACACCGCTTATAAGGATATGAAAGTATTGTATTTGATAGATCATACTATAAAAAATTTAAGCTTCGATGGGAAGTTTTTTTTACTACTTCTTGAGCAGTTTGTAATACAAAAATTTTAATTTTTGTACTAAAAAGTTGCTTCAAGAAGCAGTAAAAAAGCCGTCCCGAACGAAATAATTAATTATGCGAAGAACCTCTACTCTCCAGTGAAAATTACAAAATTCACCCCTCGCACACCCGCCCAAAAAAAAAAAACCTATTGATCCAATTTTTGAAAGCTAGAAAGCTAGAATACTTAGGAAAAAAAAGGATATTTAGGCACAGAAGCATTTCTTAACTGGACCAAGGGAAGAAAAAATTGAAGGAGATTGTGGAGGTGGCACAGGTGGTGAATTTCGAGGAAAATGCTTAAAGAATGCCTTACATGCTCCATTAACCCCGTCCTCTGATTCCATGGCTTTTGCCAGTTCGACTGCTCGCTGCTTCACCTACAAAATTCGAATATCCAGTTCAAATTGGAAATAAGGAACTTAAAAACCCAACAATCTTTCTTCAGAGATTATGGGTATAAAAAAAGATTGTAAAGCTGCTATCAGCTTTAAAACAGCTTTTTTTTAAGTTGTTATAGAAAGAAACTACCTAGCATAGAATTTATTGAATACAGTGAAAATATAGTAGTCAAATAAAAATTATTAATACAGTCTGAAAAATAAAACAGTAAGCAGTAAGAAAATTATCCCGAATGAAATCTATGTGGTTTGATTGATGCAGGCTTCGTTTGGGACAGCTTTCTTGCTGCTTCTTAAAGCAGCTTTTTAGATTTTTATACTAAAAAATTGCTTTAAGAACAATAAGAAAATTGTCACAAACAAAGTCTGAGTATTATAAGGATATTAACCTTGCTGAAGTATGAATGTTTATTCAGATGTAAGACTGTTACCTATAAAAGTTTTGGGCAATTTGTTATTCATCAAATGTTCTATAATTGGGTCATTAATCAGATATGAGGTTTGGTTGATTCAATGCTATAAAAATATTAATCTTACTGAAATATGAATGTTCTACAAATTTAAGAATGTTATCTATAAAGCTGTTTATTTTGGTCAATATATATTATCTATCAAATGCTATGTAATTAGTTCAATATCAAATATGAATGTTATATAAATTAGGGTTTTTAACTGCACAGATTTCAAAATAAATCTAAAAATTATAAAAACCACTACTTTGATTGAAATATTCTCACCAAATTCTTTTCTCAAGGGTTTACCTGTGGATCCATCATGAATTTTATTGATTCAACAAGCTTTGGCAGGAAAATTGGTCAACGGGATAGGTTGAGGTCCTAATCCTCTGGCATGCACTCTTTCACCCCAGAAAGGCTGATCACCAAAGAATGGTACAATTGTAGTTGGACACTGCACATCATAACCAAACGCCATGGGTATAATTTAAAGGTACATGCATACACTATTGTGAGACCGAAATATACTAAATTTAAATATATTATTATAAAGAAGATAAAAAGAAGATAAAATACACACCGCAGCTTTAAGTCCGGCTGCTGTGGTTCCAGCACCTCCATGATGACCTGAAAAAAAAAAAATAATAATAATAATAAAAGGCTGAAAAGTGAGACTGACATAATCACTTCAGCAGAAACAATGAAAAAAAAAAAAATAAAGAAGTTGTTGTAATAATTAAAGAATGAAAGAAAACCAGGGTATTCAATCCCATTGATTTTATACATTCAAGTAAGATTTTCAAATCAGTCCAGGTGTTAATCTACTGAGCATGAAGGACTTCCAGATTACCAGCTCTTCAGTTCCATCCACTATGAAGGGGGGCTCCACAGTTTTGGCGAGGCTAGTCTCTCTCTCTCTCTCAAGAAAGTTAATCATTAGTCCTTTACCTTTTGTTTTGCTTGGCGAAATTGCCTGGGAGATCTTTCAGAGACTAATTTGGTGTCAATCTTTATGCGTAGATTTTCTTCTGATCTTTTTCTTATCCTCTTCTTAAGTTTGCTGGTTTATTATTATTATTTGAGATAAAAATGATGAGAACCCAATTCTTGAAGATCATTAGTAGGGTCTCTCAGTATTGCATAAGGTCGTATGGCAAAGCTTGGCATAAGAGAAATGCTTTATGAGAGAGAGATCGAAGAAGAGGTAAAACACTTAGGATTTCAAAGTGGAATTTCTTGGTTAGAAAGAGAGGAATGAAGGGGAGAGAGAAGAGAGGGAATCTATGAAAATTATGGGGATTTCTTAATACTAATGCATATTATAAAAATATTATCTTGTTTACCTTAATTATAGAAATAGAGTTTATAATTTAAATTGAATTATAAACTTATCTTCAACTTTAAATTCAAATAAAATCTAATCTAATTAAAATTTAAACAAAATTTAGATTAGTTTAGAATTCGGTCGAAACGATTATAAATTTGGGTCATGTTGTACTCCATTCAATGCAAAGCTCCCTCTGTTGAGTGAGAGAGTGCCCCAATAGTCTCCAAGTCATATGGCCTCGTATCTAATGCATGCAGGAAGGACCCAAGGAAGGAGAAACATTTCATCAAAACCTTAGTCACTTTTTCAAGGCCAATTTGAACAAGAACATTACCTACCAACTTTTGATAGCCGAGCAGCAAGATCTTCCCCTAGCCTAAATCTGGCCACCATGGCACCATCAGAGTTCTTTCTACAATAAATGTCATTGTTGGAGCAGCATCCTCCACCTTAGGAGTGTGGGAGCTTGCTTAGGAGCCATAACATGGTCTATTATATAACCTTGCGTGATGCCCCCTCAGCAATGGCCTTATTTATAATGATAATCATTGTGACCTCCTACAAGATCAAATTAAGGTTTTGTTTGGGACGGCTTTCTTTCTGCTTCTTAAAGCAACTTTTTAGTACAAAAATTTTAATTTTGTACTAAAAAGCTACTTTAAGAAGTTGAAAGAAAGTTGTCCCAAACGAAGCCTAAGTAAAAAAAATTCAGTAAAGGTATGTCATGTCACGGCACCAAAAATGAACAAACAAGGATTTTGCAGTCTTGACAGTAGAGACTGCACAGAAGGTGATGGGGACATCAGCAGCGATTTCGACACATGTACCTTCAGGAGATGCCGGAGATCGACGGCCACGATCATGATTTGTGTTTTCATCATTTTATGTAGTAGTTTATTTTTATTTTTTGTTTTTCCGTTTTTTACCCTTATGGGTATTTGGTAGCTATTGTAGCCCAAGGGGCATTTTAGTGCTTTACTTTCTTTATCATTTTGAGGCCTT